>CM060902.1:1553166318-1557966318 GCA_030737815.1 Allium fistulosum | reverse complement strand
AGCATAATCAAATATAACACTGAGATATATATAGACCTATATCAACATGGTTAATTTCCAAAAACTATATATGAAAAACAAGTCATTACATACAGACATATTACTTAACCAAAGAAGATAGAGAGTAAAGTCTAATATAATTAAAACTAGATAGCAAAATAATTAAACTACTCAAATATGCCTTCACAATCTTCCCTAACATAACTAATATCCTCAATAAAATCATCAACATCCATGTCAATATCTTCGTAATTCTCCATAGCAAAGCTAACTTCCTCAAATGGTTCGTCTATATCTATCTCATGAAAACCTCTTGATGGCGCCTTCATCACAACATACCAATTAGAAGAATCGTCTTCTCTTGAATAAAAAATTTGTTTCGCTTGAGATGCAAGAATATATGGATCTTTTGAAAATGAGGCTTGGTTTTGATGTAAGTTAACAAGGGTGAATCCATCTTCTACCTTCACACCATTTCCTATGTTTGCCCAATGACATTTAAAAACAGGAACATAAAAAAGATGATAATCTAACAAAATTATATCAGTCAATATCCCATAATAAGTAACAACATCAACTACTTGAGAAGTATCTTTTGCACTTGCTCTACACATAGTAGTCGCATCGTAAGTGACGCCACTATTTTGAGTTTCTCTCTCAATGTCTTTTGTGTGAAAACGTTGTCCATTAATGATATATCCACTATAGGATAATGCACTACTCCTCGGACCATATGCAATCCATTTTAACATCGTGTCATGGTCCTTTGAATCAATGGGTATCTATAAAAAAAATAGCTATTTAAAAGGGATCTCAATAATAATAAATCTAAAGTTAATGAGATAATATTTCAAAATTCCACTCACCTTCTTTTTAATCCAATCAGCAAAGTTATCTGTATGAGTTTTCCAAAGTAAAGTTGCATTTTTTTCCATGCGCTTGTTTGAGTGTTGTAACTCCTCCAAATGCAAACTATTGTAGCACAAAAAAAAATTACCAAGTTGTATTTGCTGATACAAATTGTATGAAACGGTAATAACAAATTGTAATAGTTACTTACTCTAGAAATGGTTCCACTACAGTCATATTCATTAACACAGCCAAATGTGCAATCTGTTTCTCATTGGCGGACAATGTAATTGTTTTACAAGCTGAAATTGGTCGTCCTTCGAGTATGGAATCATCTTCATAATCTTCATTTCGGACTTCCTTCTCCTCTATTTGTATTGATTTCTTTAAAAATTCACTAAAAAATCTCATGCACTCTTCTGCAAGATAGGATTCTGCAATACAACCCTCGGGACATGCATGATTTCTTACATAATGTTTAAGTGTCTTCATATATCGTTCAAAAGGGTACATCCAACGGAAATGAACTGGTCCACACAATCGGGCTTCCCTTTCAAGATGAACGGTCAAGTGTATCATTATATCAAAGAAAGAAGGTGGAAAATATCGTTCAATTTCACACAAAATTATAATAATTTCATCATCAAGTTGTTGCAATTTTTCTTTATCAAGAACACGCTGGCATAATTTATTGAAAAACGAACATAAACGAATTATTGTCCTCCTTGGCTTTTTCGGCAACAATCCTCTTATTGCAACTGGTAATAACTGTTGCATTAGAACATGGTAGTCATGTGACTTCATGCCGATAATTTTACAATCCTCCAATGACACAGAACTTCTAAAATTTGAGCAATAGCCATCAGGTCCCTTGAAATCATATAACCTTTGGCAAAATATTTTTTTCTCCAAATTGGACAATGTATACGGAGCTGGTGGAAGATATGTTTTTTTCCCACGAGCTTGTGCAAAAAGGCCATGCCTGATTCTCCAATCTTCCAAATCTTTTCTAGAATTAATTCCGTCTTTTGATTTGCTATCATGCAACATCGTCGCTATTATGCTTTCACCAACATTTTTTTCTACATGCATTACGTCTAAATTATGACGCAAGGGAAGTTCCTACAAAAATAATATTGTTATACTTCATTAATATATATATATATATATAATTCATTCATTAAAAAATAATAGCACTAACCTCCCAATATGGTAAATCAAAGAATATTGATCGTTTTTTCCATCTTGATAGTTCTATTTTTGCAGGATCATCATCTTGTTTGAAAGTAGAATTTTTTCTTTTCTTACTATATTGCTTCTTAGTTGGCTTCTTTTTACCCTTCCCTTTCTTGCTGTTATTATCTCCATTTTTTATTTTTTTTCCAAAATTATTTGGAAAGTTTTTCAAAATGATAGAGATGTTTCTTCCGGTTAAAATTCTAGGTCTACGACCATTTTCTATAGTGTTATCAAACCAGGATTTTTGTTTTCTCAACGAATCCGATGGTGGTAAGAATCTCCTATGACCCATGTAGACATTTTTCCGACTATACTTCAACCATCGATGATGAGTGTTGACACCGCATAATGGACAACCTTTTTTACCCTTCACACAACATCCAGCCAGATTACCATATGCAGGAAAGTCATTAATCGTCCATAGTAAAATTGCTCTCATAGTAAAAAGCGATCTACTAAATGCATCATAAGTTTGAACTCCATTAATCCATAAGTGTTGCAGATCTTCTACCAATGGTGCCAAATATATATCTATATCATTTCCTGGTTGCTTTGGACCAGGAATCAACAATGTTAATATGATATTTTCTTTTTTCATGCATAACAGTGGCGAGAGATTGTATGTCACTAGCATCACGGGCCAAAAACTATATTTGGAACTCAATGTCAAAAATGGATTAAAACCATCAGTAGCAAGGCCAAGCCTTAGGTTGCGTGGATCTGCTGCAAACGATTCTCATTTCTCATCTACCACATTCCATGTTATAGAATCAACAGGATGACGCATTTTTCCATCATTACTTTTATTGTTAAAATGCCATCTTAAATCTTCTGCTATTTTTTGAGATCTAAACATTCTTCTGAATCTTGGAATGATTGGAAAATACCTCAAAACTTTAACCGGAATACCATGCATAATTTCATTTGTACGTTCGTTCCTCTTCCATCTCGAAAACCCACATTTTGGACAACTATCCAAATCTTTGTACTCTCTTCTAAAGAGACAACAATCATTCTGACAAGCATGAATTTTCTTAAAACCCATATCGAATACTTTAAGAAATTTTTTCACCTCGTAAATATTCCTAGGAAGTACGTTATCCTTTGGCAACAATAGTTGTTGCACATTTAGAAGTTTATCGAATCCATTATCGGACAACCCAGTCTCACATTTTACATTATATAAGGCAATAATGGAAGATAATTTTGTTTGATCGGTACAACCAGGATACAACGGGGTTTCGGCATCCTCCAAGTTTTTTAATAAATCATCCTCTCGTTTTTGTGCGCTATCTTCATCTTTATCATCATCGGAATATGTATGATTGATGAAATCTTCATCTTCATAATGAATGGATTTGAGTAAATCATAAGTGTCATTAGACTCGATATCTTTGCTTATAGTTATTTGTTCGCCATGATTGTACCACCTACCATCCATGTATAGCGGATCCATTCCTCTTATAATCAAATGCTCAACAACAATCTTCCCATACTGATGACTAAGATTTCGACAATCTAAGCAAGGACATAAAATCTTTTCTGGATTTCTTGAAATTCTCAATGCAGCATGCACAAACTTCCAAGCTCCTTGCTCATACTCAGTACTAGTTCTATTAATAAAATGGAATAACTATTAATTTTGACGTTAAAATATAAGATTTGACTCTCAAAATATATTTAGTATAATATAGTTACCTGTGTAGATGTACCCAATTTTTATCCATCATCAACCAATATGTGAGGAAGTAAATTTCTAAAATTTAAAGTAATAATCAGTTATTGAATGCAAGCAAAATAACATAATCGTAATTGAATGCAAACAAAATGAAAAACAACAAGGAAGACAAAGAATGTCAAACAACAAATCAATAAGTCAAGTTCAAAGCCTTGTTTCATGCAAAAAAAATTAAAACAACAAGAATGAAAATGAAAGAGTCGTGTAACCCATTTTTTAACAAGAATGCATTACCCCTCTCCTGATACTTAGCTTGCGCTATTAACAACAATTTTATCCGCTTATACAACAATATCAGAACCATATACAACATTAGCACCAAACTGTTTTCAAAAAATTTTCCATTACAACGACGTCATTTTGTAGCACCGGAGTAATGTCTATGCATTACCCCTCTCCTGATACTTGGCTTGCGCCATTAACAACAATTTTATCCACTTATACAACAATGTCAAAATCATGTACAACATTAATACATTAGCACCAAACTATTTCTGAAGCATGCACCTATGAAAAGAGTCTCGAAAAAGAAACTAAAAAGGTAGACAATAACTCAATGCTCCAAATAACAAAACATAATCCAATATGATACTTTACGTGAATACTAGTTTAGCATCAATCACTCATAATCATTTAGATTGTAAGTGTTAATTGTTGGAAATCTTGTGAGAATATTTCATTCATATTGCAAGTGTCAATTTGTTGGGAATCTTGTGAGAATATTTACAAACAATTTTGCCTGGTGGATTCAATAATGAGTTTGACCTATATAATCACTCGACTAATTTATGATTCTCATAGTCATTACCCACTAAATATAAATAGAACAATAGAATCAAATCATCAACTTTTACAGCCACATCAAACCCACCAACAAAATAATACAATCATTTATAAGAAAAGAAAAGAGACTGGTCTTTGAAAACAAAATTATACAAGTAGATGGTGGTGCCAAACGCATTTTAAAAGTTTTTTTCCTTTGCCTTTTATATAGCAGACTTATCTGCCGAATGAAAAGGTTAATTTACTAGCAAGCATAGTGAAAAATAAATAAATGGTAAATGGTAAATTGTTACTAACATATGAGCCTATCTAATTATTGTCATTTGTTACACAAATTTTAATATTCCACATAATAAGTAGGTTATGGGCATACACTATGAGCCATCAATCGCTTTAATTAGATGGAAACCAACTTTCAGAAATTCTTATCATTTGAACTTTTAATTACTGGTAATCTGCATTAATGGAATTGATTTGTTGATATCAACACATGGTTGTTGCCACAACCATATCGAAGACCTAACAGGAGAATGACACATACACATATATAATAAAAAAGGGTATGCACCAAGCCTGCATATATAATCTTACCGAGGTGTATATCGCTGTTCAAGAAATAGTTTAATGAGAAAAGAAATAAAAACCAGTTCCATTGATTCAATACGGGTGGCAGTAAAATGGACAGATATATAAGCATTTAATTATATTGAATGAGGGAGCCCAAATGAGGATAAACCTTTTATTTATTTGTTAATTTGTTAATACTATATTTATAACTAAATTTATAAACTTAATATGGGATATAGGCACTTTTGTTTGGCTCTGTATTTTGTGAATGCAATTTAGGCCTCGCAGATGAACACTGTGACCTATTTCACAACAAAATAAGTTTGTTTCCAGTTACATAAAGTAGTAGTATTGCATACCAATTTTTATGGAATAACAAAAATAGAATTCAAGAGAAATTTCTTTTGCTCTGGACTATACAGGCAGTTTATGTAAGAAGGGGAGTGCATGAGATAATTTTAAACCTAAAAACAACCACAGGTTCTTCAAAATGAAATTCAAGAGAAACATGACATATTATTAACAGTAATTTTGCTTTATCTGAAATAGACATTCTTTTCATATTATTCATAGTGCTTGCTTGAATTTTTTTTCCAAAATTATTATCGTCCGAAAATTTCTTTTGTAATTTAGAAGGCAACTTATATTGTTTTCCTAAATTCTTTATTTGTTGTGGAGTATTTCGTCATTATTCCCTTCTTATCCAACCTCTCTTCTATTCATTTAAAATTGGTACATACTCAAAATTTATGTGTGATACAGCATTCATTGGAAAACCTTAAACATATAAAAGAACAGGATATATTCAAATACTGATATCCATAAATGAAATTAAATATACACCTGAAAACAATTGATATAGACGTTAAAGATATAATGTATGTTTGAGGATTTGTGTATGCTTAGAAATGGATAATCTTTAAAATGGTACGTGTATCTAAAATCTTGTCCTCAATTTTCAGAACTCACTGCTTATGCTCAGCACACATGTATATCTAAAATGAAACCTGGAAGTATATGAAATGCATATATGTAAAACATACTTTGCAAATATATATAAACTGAAATACTTGTATTCATAAATCTTATTATATCTTCCAAAGTTTGTTAACTTTAAAGCCACACAGATTATTTATATTCAAAGTTTGAAGTAAGAATACTTACAAAATTATATGTGAAACTGTGTCTCAAAACCATGTATATACATCTAAAATCAATATATAACCAAGGTCAAATGATATGTTGATTTAATGCCAAATAGACTTCATATCCCAAATTTAGAAAGTTGAAACTTTTACGTGTTTAAGAACTGCATATGTTCAATTGATACATATGGAAATCCACTCATACACAGAATTGCATTCTTCTGAAAACTTAATTACATGACAATTTCAAAATTCGAATGAAACATATACATGGTTTTAGATTTGACAGGGATAGTGAATGCATACATATAATTTGAGTAAAAAATGCATAAATAAACAACAATGTCAGATTAAGGTGTGAACAGATGTGTGAGTGCATCTAGCCAAATGCACATACTTCACCAAGACCATAGTTCCAGCACACTAACCACCACATCAACCAGCTTCTGATCAACTACTCATCGCCAAACACCTAGTCCTACCCCTTACGAAGGCAGTCCAGTAATCAAAAAACCAAACTCCATTAACAAAAAAATCACTACATCACCAATTCATTTGAAGCGTACATCGCATTTATTTCAATTCATTTGAAGCGTACATCCATATCCACGTTAATACGAGGACCAAAGTTGAGTATTCGAATTAAGTGAATTACCTTATCGACGCCAACGACTCGAGCGATGAACTGAAGACGTGAATGATGATGAAAGAGGACGGCGCCAACGACTTGAGCGACGTACTTGCAGAGCGATGGAGCGATGGATTTGAGATTTGCGGGATTTGCAGAGCGATGTAACGACTCGAGCGATGGATTTTCGGAGCGATGGATTTGCGGAGCGATTGATTTGTCAATTTGAGATGAAGGGTTATTTGGTGGGAAGGGAAAAGAATAAAAACGTGGCCGCGAAAACACTCAATCTCCCCGCCAAAAGAAATGTGATTAGGCAGCGTTTTCTTTTTTATATTTAATTATAAATGAAACTAAATTTGAACAATTACAGCTTTTTGAATCAAAGGCTGTTACATGGAGCTACAAAAAACCATTTTTCTTGTAGTGTTTTTCTGTGTTTGGATCGGTTATGGGTTATACCCGATTCATGTTTTTGATTTTGGTTAGGATATAACCATTTAAACCTTTGTTTGGATAAGACATATGTGTTTTAAATGTTAATGGGCTAATTAACACGTTTTTATTCGGTTTTGGTTAAATTTCGAGTTGTTTTGATCTTTATATGCTTTGAAATTTTAATATGTTAAAGTATATGATTTATCAGATTTTTGGTGATTTTTTAGGATTTTTCCTTAGTGATTTACTAAGGTAATTAAATTATTTATGCCTAAGGGCTAAACTGTAAAATTGCCTTCGAATTAGTCAATTCGGAGGGAAGGCTGCAATTCAAAATTTTAATTGAGGAAGAAGAATAGTTTTTTAAGAAAAATGTTGACTTTTGTATGTTTTTTACTATTTGGAAGTATAAGAGAAGGCTCCTCAGCCAATCAAAATTAGACAAGCAAGATAAAACATCACTTCAGTAGGTCCAGTTCTACCATTGACTCCAACAAGCCCGCTTTTACCCTTTCGTCTAAGATGGAAGGCAAACGATTACCTCCACCTAACTCAAAAGGTAGACACGGTGTCGAAGGGAAGATGGGCGAAGGGATGTGGATGCTGCTTCCTTTGCTTTCGAATAGAAACATTATTGCTTTCGAATAAGTTGAAGGGGATCCTTTGACTCTATCATTTTATAAAAGACTAAAATTTTTATATATTCAAGAAGGGGTTTCGAAGGGGATCTTCGAAAGCCAAACTCTTTAAAAGAATTGTTTAAAATGTTTTCTAAAAAGGTGTTTTAATCCTTTCGACTAAGTCGATGGGATGCCTTCGACAAAGCCGAAGGGAAAGAAGGGGAAGAAGAAGCGGTTACTTATGAACCTCCCATTGTTTTAAAATAAAAGTTTTAATGCCTTTGAGGTAAACCTTCCGACAAGGTCGGAAGTATACTTTCGAAGGGTTGATTCCAACACCAACACTTCATTGTTTTTGAATGGTTTCGAAAGGTTTGATTTTGAAAGGTTTGATTTCAAAAGGTTTGATTTCGAAAGGTTTTGAAGGGGTTACCTTCAATGATTGCGAAAAGTTTTGAGCTTCAATGATGAGCTTCAATGGTTGCGAAAGGTTTTGAAATGATTGCGAAAGGTTTTGAGCTTCAATGATTTCGAAAGGTTTTGAGTTTCATTGGTTTTGAAAGGTTTATAAATGGTTTTGTAAGGGGGATACCCCAGACTTTTGACAAGGTTGAAAGGCAGAACCTTTCGACTAGGTCGAAAAGAAACCTTCCGACAAGGCCGAAAGGTTGGACATTTTGGCAAGGTCGAAAGGTATATTTTGTGATGCTTTCAAAAAAAGGTTTACGAAGGGGCTAACTTTGGATGTTTATTTGCTTTCGAATGGGACTTCATTCGAATGGTTTTAAATGGCTGCTTTTAGTCATTTTTCTTAAGTAAAACTTTGCTAAGTCGAAGGGGTTACTTCGAAGGGTTATAGTATAAAATACTTTTCTTTGTTTGAATATGTAAGGGGGGTCCTTATATAAAATGAATGTTAACAAACCTTAAGGACACCGGGGTGGGTTTAATGTTTTTGATACATAGTTTGGGGTTACAAACAGAAATATGCATTCGAAATATACATTGGGGCTATCAATATGTTTTATTTAATTTAACCTAATTGATACTACCAATGGGAATAGGTTAAACAGGTGGTATACTTGGGGAAAATAAGTAATCATGGGGATCATGAATTTTTATAAATAATCATAGGGATCATGATGTTTTAATTGACCAAGTGATGAGTTCTTGGTTAACCTAGGAAAACCATGGAATGTGCAGTGGATAGCTCACATCAAATTTCTAAAGTAAAGAATGTTTTGCCAGAGGTGGTTAGCCTCGGGATTTGGCACCTAAAGGTTTATAGTCATCCTAGGAAAACTATGGAGTGTGCGATGGATAGACCACATTATCTTTTACAAAACAATGTATGATGGATAATCTGCATTTATTTTAAACGGATTTGGGATGGATAGTCCTATTAAATTATGACGGATGGTCATCTTAAAGATTTTAGAGGGGAACTCTAATAAATTGGTTTTAGATGGAAATCTAATAAATTACTTTTAGATGGGATATCTAATAAATGGGTGGATGGGATATCCATACATATGATTTCTAGCTTTAATTCATATTACGTTAAGACTAATCATTTTGGGTGCAGGGGCATAGTAAATGATTTGCATGTTTTGTTTTGGATATTAGTGAGGGGAAAACCCATTCCGCTAAGCGGTGTGGTCTCACTAGATATCTATTTATGATAAGAGATAATAGGGGATTATTCATACCAGACTTATTGTCTGACTCGAAGTTTTTGTTTCTCCACAAACACTCGGGCACTCAAAATTAATTTGAGTAGTCTGAGAGTGGGAGACTTTCAGGTTTTTGGACGAATAAACTTCCGGAGACGTGCAAGAGGCAGTGTTAGCTATATAGGAGCTATTTGGTGTATTCCGCTGTGATGTACTAAGAACTGTAAAGTTCATATTATTAGTTCTCTGATCATCATAAGGGGACATCTTCATATGTTGCTCTTATCGTATTTTGTACATGTATATGTGATCTGAACGTGTTTAACGTCTGGGATTATGTAATTAAATCTTAAATTATAATTTGCATGAAATGAGAAATTCTGTTATTTGAAGTTTAAATTTTTTTCATATTCATGTGTTTCTATGTATCAATATTAACTATGCCGCATTCGGTCATCAAGAAATAACAACTACGGATGACTGCAGCATCTGTAGCAGTTAGTTTTGGGCCTCAGAAGGTGGGATGTTACACACACCTATATTCGGTTTTAATAATATTAATTAAATTAATTTTTAATCGAAAACTTGCGGTTTAAAATTTGTTTTTTTAATTAAAGATTTCTATGTAGAAACAAAAAAATAAAAGTACTAATCTTTTTGAAAACATATTAAAACACGTATATAATTTTTATTAGACACATATATATACACTATGATATATATATATATATATTTAAGTTATATAAAATTAGGTTTAATATTTAAATTACATTATATATATGCAGATTTTAACACACACAAATATATATACCTATATATATATATATAATTTTTCTTTTTTCGAAAACAATAATGTACATAAATTACAATATATATATGTATAATTTTAATTGTATTTTAAAATCAATTTTTGATTAAAAAACATTTTAAAATATTATTATATTGAAAAATAACCTTTTGAATTGCAATAAATATGTTTATGTGTGTGCGTGTATGTATACAAACGCGCACACACACATATACATATGCACATATATTATCATCCAATGTAGACTACATGGACATATATGGATTCGTGATATTTCTTATATTATCTAATGTACATAAATGACACGATGAACATTTGTATATAAATATATGTTTAAATAAGATTTACCTTGACTAAAGTCTAGTTGCATTACATTGAAATGCTGAATTGAAGAACTAATTAGATCTATATCCAAACTTCCAGAACTAGCTAGTAGACTAAAATCAACAACCATTGATCCACTGGTTGAATTTAATTTTTGTTTTAAAAGATTAAAAATTAAGGAGCAATGGCGAGGGGAAGGCCGGCCGGATCTGGTCTAGATGGAGGAAAAATCAAGAGCTCTTAAAGTATGATACGAGGTTTTTAAATATTAGAGATTCAGATGAGCAAAAAGAGGATCCAGAACCATATTCTCCTCTTATGATTTTCACCTTTTGAATCAATATTCAACCCTACTCCAATCTCTTTATGGCCGGCCACTATATGCACATATTTTGGGACCTCACTTTCTTTAAGCCCGATCATTTAAAATGTATTTAAATCTAATTCAAATGGACATTGATATCATATATCGATATGTGCGAGTACAACTTTTATATATGCACTGTTGTAGTATTGATCAACAAAACTTAAATAAAATTTTATAATTAGCATTTAACAAATATTAATTAATTAAATCAATTTAAAACAACTATAATTAATTAAATTAGGTAGTAGTAGGGGTATTCAACGTTTCGATTGTGTTTCTCTTAAATGTAGTTTCAATCGGCGATCAATATTAAAGTTCGAATATTAACGTTCACACATCACTGGAGCAAGTGGTGTGACATTATGACCAAATTCATCACTTACATGGCTTCAGTAAAATCTAATTTTACTTATTTAAGCGTTATCCGGTAGTGACAATTATTTACATAAATTATCTTCATCAAAACTATATCACATTAGGACTTATGGAATTTGGTAATGGTCAGAATTCCAATATCGTCCATATTCAACTTTATAGTACAAATACAAAATCTTTGGTTCAATAATAATACTTATTATTGATCGAACCGCTCTAGCCAGAGACTTTGACTTTGAGTTATGTAACGACCCACCTTTTTGGACGGTTTAAATCGACAATAAAACACACATGTCAACTCAAACCATTCAAAAGGGAGGATTGCCAATGTGGTAAATAAGAAAAATAGAGAAAAGAAGGAAAAACAAAACACAGAATCTCACATCGGAATGATAAAATATAATACTCAAATAAACAGTTCATGAAGCTGTTTTACAAATAACATTTGATTACACTTTTACAATACAATCAGAGTTATACATACAACATGTAAAATAGGATAATGCAGCGAAACAACTTGATGCAGTGGAATAATACTAATAATATAATATATACCAAACTCCGTCTTCGTCCTCCAGAAATAGAATCTTCAACACTGAAAATCTTAGACTGACCTGAGCGTAATGAAAGACAAAACACTCGAGTACCAACTAAAAGATCTTATGCAAGTTAAATCAACAGCAAGTAAATATGAGTGTAGTGGCTTCAGAGATGTTTACGGGATTTTTCATCTCATATCCAGTGTATAACGTGCGTGCAATAACTTAAGAGATGTTTCGAGATTTCCATCTCCTAAGGATCCGTTAAACTATCTATATGTAGTAATATACGATATATATGTAGTGTCTATCAGTAAAGTAAAGTATTAAAATAGCGTTAAGGCATTATCCATATCCCTCTTAACACATTTTTTTAGGCATCGTAGTCTATAAAGTACTGTAAACTTCACCGTAAACTGGTGGCTATCAGGGAGCAGCACTCCATAGGACGACACAAACCAAAATCGTAGTGGACTCGATAAGACATATGACAGGGCACACGAGGCTATATCCACGGTAGGATTCTACTGGATTGCGGAACCAGGCTGGTGGTAATACATAGCCACAGCTACCGCCCACCACGAACAACACTCCCATAATCAAATCGAGTGTGGCCACCAATCAATCACAAAGTAACAGATATGGTATCGAAGAAGCGTGTCCGATCAGAGGAGCGACCTCACTTGGCCTGGTTATGGCTCCTGTTTTAGTCATATCAAGCTGACCCGAAGGTCAGGGCTGCGAACTTACCTCATGCCAGTAGCGTTCGCCAGACCATCCTACTTCGTTCTGTATTCTACGCCACGTGCACAGTTGTTAAAGTGGTTTCGGAATTGGTAGAGAGTATGACAATATCCGACCCCGGTCTCTTAAACAACCAAACGCTTATTTCGCACCGTGGTCATTTTAATAAAACATTTTTAATAATAAATCCAGAAAACAATTTATACCTTCATATCAAGATATCCATATACTTATTCCAAAAGTATAAATATATTCATAAATGATATTTATGAGGAAGATTTCTTTCAATCAATTTCGAAAATAATTTATAAATCTCCCTTAAACATTTATAAACTATTTATATGCTTTAAAACCATTTATAAAGCTATTCATAAATTCCAAAACAATTTACAACTCTTCCCCTTTTCACAAATTCCTTTAAAACGCTTCCAAATTCCTTTATACAAGTTCTTTTATAAAACCCTTTATAAAAACCCTTTAAAACATTAATAACTCCTTTATAAAACCATTATAAAATCCTTTATAAAATCTTTTAAATCGGATTTAATTACAAATTATTCTCTACTTAACTTCTTAAATTTTATTTATTAAAGTTATTATATAAAAATCTTTATTTATTATATTAAATTAAATTTTAAATAAATCTCTTAAAACTGTATTAAATATTTTATTTTAAATTTAAACCATTTAAAATATATTTTAAGTAAATAAAATTATAAGTAAAAATCTTAAATTTACTTTTTAAACCATATATTAACTTATAATTTGAAACTTTTAAAACATATAAATAAATTATTTTCCAAATATAAATTTTTAAATAAAATCATTAAATTAAATTTAACACCAAATTTATAAATCAAACATACTTTACCATTTAGAAAATAATTTAAAACCGACCAACGGTGTCCATATATAATTTTCTACCTATGGTCAAGTGATTGGGTATGTATCATTTCAACCAAAAATAGTTAAATTTCTCGGGTATATATCATTTCAACCTGTATCCCGAATCAATAATTTCCAAATTAATAAAATTGATCGGGTATGTATCATTTCAACTCATAACGATTTTCCCTAATCTATAAGATCATTCAGATATGTATCATTTCAACCCGAAGTGATTTTTCCTAACAACAAACTAAGGGAACTTGTAGTGTGATAACAACATATATATATATATAATAAATATAACATCTAATCATCCAAATGTCAACAAATAAACATCAACAATCAACATCCAAATCTGTCAATAAATCACAACAATTAACTAGTTATCATTATCAGGTATTAAATTAACAATTTAAATTCAATATTAATTTAAATGGAAATTTAATTCAATATTAATTCAAATTAAACTTAAATGACAATTTAAATTACCAAACAGCAATCAATAAAATTCTTATCGATTCATAAATTTAATTCAACTAACATAAGAAAGTTTAGTATTTCGTGAGTGGATTAAATCAACCTTTAATCTATCGTCGATTTAAAATCCAAATAAAGCCCAAAATTTGAACAATCTCCAAAACTAACCAAACCAGTTCCATGTTGTCCGGAATTTCGATACGAACCCAACGCAAAAAACCACGTCCAAATCCGAGCTCGTATGAAAAAGTTACAAACGTTAGAAGTTTTAAATTTAAATTTAAATTAAACAAATAAAAGGGCAAAAGAGTAATTGCATACCTCTGAAAAACCCTAGCCATGAACACGATCTCAGAACATCGAACCGAACGGCCGCTCCGATCAACTTCCTACCGTCGATGATCCAAGCCGCTGATCACCAATCAGGCCTCGCCATCGAGCTCCACGTCTAAGGCCACACCTCCCCTTTCCTTGCGCGACCTCCTCGTCGCCTAGAAAAGTCACGACCTCCGCCCCATACTATCACCGTTTCTGGCGAACTACGTCGACTACGGCTAGAGTGAACCAAATGGATGAGCGCTGCTCATTATCTTCTTCCAGACACCACTCCCCGATCGTCAAATGGTCAACGAACCACCGTCGATCGTGAAACCCTAGCAACGGACGACTGAGAAAGATCGTCAAATTCTGGCCAAACCGAGACTTAATTGCAAAAATGAACTGCAGATCTAGGTTACGTTTGTCGAGAGCTTTACAACAATACATAATTTGCTATGGTTTGAGGAATTTGAATTTTGGAGTTTGATTTGAAATTAGAGTTTTGGAAAGACAGCTATTGGAGAAGTAACCAATGAGAAAAAAGTACGTACATAAATCAGAAATAGAAGCTGCTAGGGTTTCAGAAAATATCTATTTATATAGACAGAGATGGATAAGAACGAATGGACAGATCAAATTGGGTCGAAATGATAACAACCTGAAAACCCCCTTTTTTTCCCGAAACGAAAGTAGGTCGTCCCATATATCAAAATATAGATTTTCGATATTTTTAAACTCAATGGAACTAGTTTCAAACCCTAATTCCATCGTATATAGATGTGACGCAGCAGATTACACAAAACAATGTAGATCGTAGAGAGTAGCAATCGGGGGATTGATGAATACTGAAATGCCCAAATTCGTTGATCCGAAGATGCCGAATTCTAGCTATCCCGAACACGTTGATCGTGCACGATACCGGGTTCAAAAATCTGTGATTCTTCACACGTTGATCTAGCGCACTAGATTCCGTGAATCGGCTTCTGCAATCGTTGAATCGAGCGCACTCGATTAACCGAAAGAGGAGATAGGAGATTACACTCAACTACCAATTGGGTGAAAGCACAAAGCTAACAAAACAAGAGTTTTATTTCAAATCAACTAAACTTTTACAAATGACCAAACATGCCTATTTATAGGCTACAACTCAACATGCCAAAAACAAAACAAAATTTCAAACACTTAGGTCGTGAACGACCTACGACCTAAAAATGGTGCGACCTAAAAACCCAGCGACTTAGTATAGGTCGTTGACGACCTAACAGATCACATTACAACCCAACCACATATTACAAACCAACATACAATACAACATAACGACTTTACAACACTTAGGTCGTACACGACTTATAACATGCGACTTAACATTCTCCGCGCCTTAAAGAATCAACGGTCTATAATAAAGCGGCATAAGGATCTACGGCTTCAAGCTTCAGCGACTTTAAAGAGCGGCTTCATAAAACTACGCGACCTAAGTCTTGCGACCTAAGTCCTCGCGACTTAAGACCTCGCGACTTATCTCTCCAGATCACCCAGCGACCTATCTTAGGTCGTAACTCGTTTGCGCGACATAGTATAGGTCGTAACATATCTCTGCGACCTAAAGTAGGCTGTAACCCTTTAACTCGTCTGCCTTCCATCACCCTGAACCCAGTAACTCGCGTGCTGCTTTTGTTAGGTCGTGAGCGACTCAATAATAGGTTAGGTCGTCTACGACTCAATAATAGGTTAGGTCGTCTACGACTCATCATATCCACACGACTTAAGATTCCGTTAGGTCGTGGACGACTTATCACTTCTTCCTTAGGTCGCAAACTCGAGATAACTTCTTCCCCTGGTTTCCAGTTAAGTCGCAGCTCCCCCTCTCGTGACTCCTTAGGTCGTGGACGACCTATAACTTCTTCGTTAAGTCGTATGCAACTTAAATCCTTAAGTCGTGTGCGACTTAGACCTTCACTTCTGTCCTGAGCTGCATCATCCTCCCCAGGTTGAGAAAAATTCGACCTCGAATTTGTAAATTCTTCCACGTCAGCTCGTTCATCCCCATGATATGGTACGAGATGTTTAACATTGAACACATCAGAAGTGTACACATCCTCCGGCAGCTTCAACTTATAAGCATTTTCATTAATTCGTTTCACGACTTCTATAGGACCAATTTTTCTGGCTTTCAATTTGTTATAAGCGCCCACTGGAAAACGATCCTTTGTTAACACTACATAAACCCAATCACCTTCATTAAATTCAACATTTCTTCGCTTCAAGTCTGCAGATCGTTTGTATTTCTCATTTGCCTTTTCCAATCGTTCTTGAACGATCCTATGACACTCTGTCAATCCTTCAACAAAATCAGCAGCTCGCTTGACTGTCTTCTTTGGTTGTGGTATGACCGTTAACTCCAACGGACCCTTTGGCAAACTAGAATATACAATCTGAAACGGACTGAAACCCGTACTACGGTTCACCGCATGATTATGAGCAAACTCTGCTTGACATAACTTCATATCCCAGCTTTTCAAATTGTCTTGTACAAGACACCTCAACAAATTTCCCAACGATCTGTTCACGACCTCGGTTTGTCCATCCGTTTGCGGATGATAAGCGCTACTAAATTTCAATTTCGTCCCCACCATCTTCCACAAACTTAGCCAAAAATGACTTAGAAATCTAGTATCCCGATCAGAAACAATGGATTCTGGCAAACCATGTAAACGATATATCTCTTTGAAGAATAACTCAGCCACCCGGACAGCATCAGCTGTCTTCTTACAAGCGATGAAATGTGCCATTTTTGAAAACCTGTCCACTACAACATATATCGAATCATTCCCCCTTTGAGTTCTCGGTAATCCCAAAACAAATTCCATACTGATATCAACCCATGGTTTAACCGGCACAGGTAACGGCATATACAATCCCGCATTCGTCGTTGTTCCCTTGGAAACTTGGCAAATATGACATCTTTCCACAAACCTTCCAACTTCCCACTTCATCGACGGCCAAAAATAAGATTGAGAAATCAGCTGTAGTGTACGGTCTCTACCCACGTGGACTTCTTCGTGTAGCTCTTTTACAATCTTCATTCTCAAACTACAATCAGGTATGCACAATCGATTTCCTTTGAACAGAAAACCATCCACCATCACGAACTCATCCGTCTCTCCATTCTTGACTTTATCTACAAACTTCATAAAGTACGGATCTTCAACAAATAATTCTGGTAGCACATCAAACCCTGTCACTTCGACCTTCATTGTATTCAACAAATGATTCCTTCTGCTCAACGCATCCGCAACACGATTCGTCACTCCCGATTTGTGTTTCACAACAAACGTAAACTGTTGCAGATATGCAATCCACGATGCATGTCTTGCTGAAATCTTGTCTTGCCCTTGTAAATGCTTCAACGCCTCATGATCAATGTAAAGAACAAACTCTTTCTGAAATAGATAGTGTCTCCAGTGTTTGATAGCTTGTACAACAGCATAAAATTCCACATCATATGTACTGTATCTCATCTTTGCTCCTGATAACTTCTCGCTAAAGTATGCAATAGGACGTCCCCTCTGACTCAACACTCCTCCAATCCCAACCTTGGATGCATCAGTATGTAGTTCAAACACTAGCTGAAAATTTGGTAGCACTAGAATTGGTGCTGACGTCAAGAGTTCTTTGATTTGCTCAAAAGCAACCCCTGCTTCCTCCGTCCATGCAAACTGTTTACCCTTCATACAATCAATCACAGGCGCCATCACACTACTAAAGTGTGGAATGAACCTTCGATAGAATGAAGCCAACCCGTGAAAACTACGAACTTCCGTTATCGTCTTGGGCTGCGGCCAATCTCTAATAGCTTCGACTTTACTTTGGTCAACCTGTATTCCTTCTTCCGACACAACATACCCCAGAAATAAAACACTCCTCGCCATAAAAACACACTTCTTTGTAGCAGCATAGAATTGTTCTTCATGAAGAATAATTAACACTTTCTTCAAATGCTGAACACGCTCTTCTGTACTAGTACTGTAGATTAGAATATCATCAAAGTAAACAACCACAAATTTCCCAATGTACGGCCTGAAAATTTGGTTCATCACCCTCATGAATGTACTCGGTGCATTTGATAGACCAAACGGCATTACCAACCATTCATACAATCCTTCCCTCGTCTTGAATGTTGTCTTCCATTCGTCCCCTGGTCTAATGCGAATCTGATGATAACCACTCTTCAAGTCAATCTTAGAAAAGATTACGGACCCACTGATTTGATCCAATAAATCATCAAGCCTCGGCATCGGAAATCTGTATCTGACTGTGATCTTATTCAATGCTCTATTATCTGTGCACATCCTCCACGTTCCATCCTTTTTGGGTACCAATAAACCTGGTACAGTACAAGGACTTAAACTCTCCTGCACACGCCCCTGTTCAAGTAATTCTTCCACCTGTCTCCTTAATTCTTCATGTTCCTTCGGACTCATCCGATAATGTGGTCTATGTGGCAACATTGCTCCCGGAACCAGATCAATTTGATGTTGTATGTCTCTAAGCGGTGGTAACTCCTTCGGTAACTCCCCTGGAAATACATCCTCAAATTCTTTCAAAACGGGCTTTGCTCCTTCTGGAATTTCAACCTCTTCACTGCTCTCTCGCCCGATCAACAAAAACACTTCCGGCTCTTCCTCAACCTCCTTAACAAACTCCTTCAGAGATAATAAAGTTTTTAGCTCTTCAATCTCTTCTGACTTACTTTCTCCTTGTTGTCTCTTCTTTGGAACTAAGATAATCTTCGTACCTTCAAACATAAAACTGTAGCTATTGGTCCGACCGTCATGTTGTACTGCTCGATCATACTGCCAGGGTCTTCCCAATAGTAAGTGACAAACATCCATCTCTACTACATCACACCAGATCTCGTCTTTGTATTTCTTCCCAATAGAGAATGGAACACGAACTCGTCTATCCACTTTCACTTCTCCTCCTTTTCTCAACCATGCTAACTTGTATGGATTCGGATGTTTCTCTATCTTCAACTTCAACTTTGTTACGGCCTCGGTTGAAACGATATTGTCACAGCTTCCCGCGTCAATCACAAATTTACACACCTTCCCCAGTATAGTGCATGTCGACTGAAAGATATTACTCCTCAACCAACTAGCTTCTTCCTGCTTCGGTGTCAAACACGATCTCCTCAGCATTAGATTACAACCTTCATCTCCTGACGCAATATCATGTTCATCCTCCTCAACTGGACTAGAATAATCTCCATCAACATCCTCAACTTCTGCAACCATGGTTCTCTTCTTTGGCTTTGGACACTCATTGCTTTTATGACCCAATTCCTGGCAATTGTAACATTTGAAACCGTTGTTAACCTTTGCCTTCTCAGCCTCTTTCACCACTGGTTTACTGTTAGGTTTAGAAACATTAGAACTCCCACTAACACCCTTCGCTTGATTGTTGGAATTAATAAACACACCACCTCCTCGTCGTCCCTGTTTCTCCCAAGCCAACACTTTCTGATGTGCTTCAGCTACAGATCTGGGATCAAACATGTTAACCATATCCTGAATCTGCATTCGCAACCCCCCCAACAAATCTAGCTGTCAATTGTTCTTCTGTCTCCATAATATCATTCCTTGCAATCAGTTGATAAAATTCGTCAGCATAGTCATTCACAGATTTCGTCCCTTGTCTCAAGTTTTGCAACCTCTGATACATAAGCGACTGATAGTTATAAGGTAAGAATGTTGCTTTCATCATTTTCCTCATCTTTTCCCATGATTCAACCTTTGACATCCCCATCCGTTCACGTGTAAGTTTGGTTTGCTGCCACCACGCCAAAGCTCTACCCCTCAACCTTGTAGCAACCAACTTCACTTTACGATGTTCTGGAACTTCCTTGAAGTCAAAAATCTCCTCCACATTAGACAACCAATCCAAAAACTCCTCAGCTTGCATACCACCTTTGAATTCTGGAATTTCAGTCTTCATCCGAGATTCCCACTTGTGATCATACTCTGACTGATTTCTTCCTTGTCCTCGTCCTTGTCCATGAACACTACCACCATCATACTCTTCTTCAAAATCAGATGTATATCGATGTCGATCCTGACCACCAACATCTCTACTCCCATCGCGTCTTCCACCAACATCCCTTCTATCTACATTCCTCCGTTCTCGATCATTCACATTCCTATCACGCCTTCGATCATCATCAACACTTCTTTCTCGATTGGAATGAGGTGAGACTCTACTTCCCCCATGGTTAGATTCAGGTGAAACTCTTCTCCGATTTTGATTCATCTCTAACATCATCTTCTCTAATCGTCCAATCCCTTCATTAAGCTTTTCACTAAAGTTTTCATTAATTCTCTGCTCCATCTCATCAGCTTCTTCTCTTCGATACAAAGCTTCTACGTTTTGGTGACGATTAGCTCTTCTCGGCGGCATGATTTGAAACTTTACAAACTCTCCAATTCTCGGCTTTGACTTTCAAAGTGATGTACACGGCCTTCCTTGCTTAGCTCGGCCGAAGCTCTAACTTGCCCACTTCAAAATTTCAAACACCTTTCGAACTTAGATCCAAAATGAAATGGATCGAAAACTCCCACTTTGTTGCAATTTGCGATGAACACGATGAACAACAACTTCAAACTTCAAATTCTCGGCTCCAAGACTCGATTTAGCTATGATTGGCTAAAACAAGCTCCGATACCAAACTGACGCAGCGGATTACACAAAACAATGTAGATCGTAGAGAGTAGCAATCGGGGGATTGATGAATACTGAAATGCCCAAATTCGTTGATCCGAAGATGCCGAATTCTAGCTATCCCGAACACGTTGATCGCGCACGATACCGGGTTCAAAAATCTGCGATTCTTCACACGTTGATCTAGCGCACTAGATTCCGTGAATCGGCTTCTGCAATCGTTGAATCGAGCGCACTCGATTAACCGAAAGAGGAGATAGGAGATTACACTCAACTACCAATTGGGTGAAAGCACAAAGCTAACAAAACAAGAGTTTTATTTCAAATCAACTAAACTTTTACAAATGACCAAACATGCATATTTATAGGCTACAACTCAACACGCCAAAAACAAAACAAAATTTCAAACACTTAGGTCGTGAACGACCTACGACCTAAAAATGGTGCGACCTAAAAACCCAGCGACTTAGTATAGGTCGTTGACGACCTAACAGATCACATTACAACCCAACCACATATTACAAACCAACATACAATACAACATAACGACTTTACAACACTTAGGTCGTACACGACTTATAACATGCGACCTAAAACATGCGACTTAACATTCTCCACGCCTTAAAGAATCAACGGTCTATAATAAAGCGGCATAAGGATCTACGGCTTCAAGCTTCAGCGACTTTAAAGAGCGGCTTCATAAAACTGCGCGACCTAAGTCTTGCGACCTAAGTCCTCGCGACTTAAGACCTCGCGACTTATCTCTCCAGATCACCCAACGACCTATCTTAGGTCGTAACTCGTTTGCGCGACATAGTATAGGTCGTAACATATCTCTGCGACCTAAAGTAGGTCGTAACCCTTTAACTCGTCTGCCTTCCATCACCCTGAACCCAGTAACTCGCGTGCCGCTTTTGTTAGGTCGTGAGCGACTCAATAATAGGTTAGGTCGTCTACGACTCATCATATCCACACGACTTAAGATTCCGTTAGGTCGTGGACGACTTATCACTTCTTCCTTAGGTCGCAAACTCGAGATAACTTCTTCCCCTGGTTTCCAGTTAAGTCGCAGCTCCCCCTCTCGTGACTCCTTAGGTCGTGGACGACCTATAACTTCTTCGTTAAGTCGTATGCGACTTAAATCCTTAAGTCGTGTGCGACTTAGACCTTCACTTCTGTCCTGAGCTGCATCAAGATGTTAGCTTTCAAAATCAAATTATATTCATTTAAATTCTATTAATTGATTTCTACGCATTTCGAGCTCGCATGATCAAACGATGAGTCTGATCTCTACGAAACATGAAATCCTATAATAATTCACTGTTACAGATCCGATGAAACTGATTTCATCGAAATCCAAGACAGTGGCCAAAACGGTTAATTTTCACGTTAATTAATTAAATTATTATTAAATTGATTTAATCACTTTTAAATTCAAATTTAAAAGTTAACAATTTTATCATTCTTAGTTACATAGAAAATTATAATCTTTTAAAATAAATTTTCCATGTTAAATCCAATATTTAAATATTGCACTAATTTCAGCGTTCAATTACAACTGTATTAAAACCCCGGTTAATTATATTTAATTTCAATCAAATTATTTTATTTCGATTCTCACTGTTATTATTGAATCAACTATTACCTTATAAATATAATTAACATTAGTTTACATTTTATTACATTCAAATTCTACCGTTATCATCTTTTACCATATTAATTATAGTATCTCAATTGCATTAATTCCATTAATTATCAATTTAATTCCATTAATTACCGGTTTAATTCCCTATTTACAATTATAACCAAATTAACTTTACAATTATTTCAATTTATTGAAATTACATTAAAATAGTTGTCAATAACATTCAAACAACATTATTAAATCATATTCTAATTATTTTTCTCATTAATAAATCATAAATTTTTAATTTCTCACAATATTAAATTTCAAAATCTTATTTAATTTAATAGTTTTAATTATCAAAAATACGGGTCGTTGCAAGTTGACTTCAGTTGACCGTGATACTAACCTCATATAACTGAGCAGACGAATCTTCTATCGAATAATGTTTCACTTTCAATGCTTCCACATGACCCAAATATAGTAGTTCGATGGACGTCGTGTCATGATTTAACTATAATCACAACAGAATGTTCATACTGAAGCTCAACAGTATTATCAAGTTGAGAATTATTCTGTATTGTCACATTGATATTTTCTGTTTAACCTTAGTTATATTAACCAATAAAAAACTGAGTGAGACATTACATAATTATCCAATAACTATTAGTACATTGGATGATAATATATGTGCATATGTATTTACATGATTACCAATACATTACTATATCACGAATAATACCAAACGATAACAATTGAGGTAATGAAACCATACGTCAACATGCATCTTCGCATGCATTCAACAAGTTAGCCTACTTTAACAGTAGTGTACACTATATGCGATAAGTCTATAATATCAATCATCATGGCAATAATCGTGGCTTAACCGTCACACACTAGATAGTGGACCTTGGGTCTTCCCGTAAAGCCAATTCTTGTTAAGCACAGTCACTAATGCATGACCAATACTATGACACTTCAATGCATTGTCCACTGGCTACAATCGTATCAAACCCGAAATGGTGTACACACGCCTAACCATTACCATTTGTTTAATAAGAGGACATAGGAAAAGTAACATGACGTCGATCATCTTATACAACAACGTAATTCGAGGCCTATCGCCTTTGTTACCGAGATTGAACATCTTATATCCTCGAATTTGTATCATCTAACAGGTAAAATCAAAACAAACGTGCTTTGTTACGCAAATGATCTAAAAATATCAAATATAGAAGTCATAGATAAAGGATATGGACTTACTCTATATACGTAATATCATACAAATTCACATATCGCAACAGCTAGCAGTCACATCTCAGTCATTGAACGACTCTATATAACCAACATACAAATTAAACCACATCTCGAACAATTGCTAAACTCACTTTCTCATTCGACATCAACTTCACGTCACCTAAGAAAAGACATCATCCTCGAACTCGTCACATTGCTCTATAGTCACTTTGGATTGTACGAGATCACACGGATCCCTGAAAGGGACCCAAACTCCAAAATATCAATTTCAAAAACAAAGAGCTTAACTTTCCTCAACATAGCATTTCAAATGTTTGAATATGGTACTTAGATGTTTGACCACTATTTTACACGTTCGAACTCAAATATCTAAAATCTGAAAATCCCTAAAATACATGTGAATAAAGTGGCATAAAATTCTTGAATTTTGAACATTTGAATTTTCAATTCAAATATCTTGCCTGATTCTCATGGGTTTGAACTTGGATGTGTTTGACGACCGTCCTATATCTCTGGTACCTAGTATATCTACGATTGTTGAAAATTTTAACTCGTTCTTCGTCCTTTCTTATCGGATCTGGCAACTCTTGATGCATGAATTCATCTATAAATAACAAACTACAGCATAGAAAAAGAGATTTTTGGACTGTCGATCGATTTTTATACCGAAGCTCTACCGAATTCCAAACCAAACAATTCTAGATCTAAATTCAATCTGTAATTCGGTTGCACTAGTGGAACTCAATCAATAAAAAACTATAAAATGAATGTAGACCATAGAATTCGCTGAACCATTATAAAGTTTCTGCGTTCTTTCTTTGTTTCCTTGCATTTCTTTAGTCTTAGTTTTACTTTACTATATTTTGGGGTGTTTGCTCGCTTTCCGTCCAAACACATAAAATAAAAAACAAATCAAAAATTATTCTCTTATTTCGAAAATGATTCATCACCGAATTAAGATCACGTAACAAATTACATAATTACAACTAGCGCATAACTTTTGACTCCTTCACCGTCTCCATCAAAGGTGCAAATAATCTTTGAATCCAGTGCTTTGTTCCCACTGTCAAAAGCTTCATCAGCTAGTAAATCCGTGTAACTTACTCCTGCTGCCAGTTCATGACATTTTTGTGAAACTGGTCTACCTCCCTAGAAAGGGGGATGGGCAAGAGAGAGATCTAAAGCCTGCCACTTCATTAATTGAAACTGGTCCAGCAAGTTTGTGAAAACTTACAGCCATACGTAAATATTACTACCAAACAACCATCATTTGCAAAAATAAAACTAATGTAATTCAGATTTAAAAATTTGAAATCATGATTAGTTTCTAAAATGCATGCTATGCGACTTCATTTTAACCGATTCTCATTCCCTAATAACTATCATCATGTACATTCTTTACTACGTGGACTTGAGCTAATATTTCTCTTTGCTTACATGAATGTAATTTTCCAATAATTCAATGTAATCTCATGCAAATAAAATAAAGACCAGTAGCCAAGGCAAGTCCAGTTGCAATGCTAGCACTATATCTGAATATTCCTACACTTTTAGTAGGGATTTCCATCAAACTCTTGGCCTGTGAATTAAAATCAAGAATTATTTTTTTCTTTTTGTAATAAAAAGTAATTATATAAAATGATAATTTATAGGGTGCTTACATCGATAGGCCGCTTCCAGTACTTCACAATGCCTTCTACGTGTCCTTTCCCCACCACTGCAACAACTGATGAGTGTTTTTTAGACACGTCTAATAATGAAGCGGACATGTACCTAAAATGTAGAAGGTGATGTATATAATAACTTAAATTTATATGAAAGATAATTAACAAAAGTTAACACTACAAATTGAATCACTAATTACAATGATGCACATATGTTTACAAAACTTCTTAGGCTTCTTAGTCCTCAAGTAGTATTGCTTTCAAAGAATCTTGAATGGTAAGAGGATTCGTAGGGGCCACTTTTTGACTATTAATACTCGCATGTAGGTTTGTGAAATTTTCACATGCGTGTAAAGTTTGGTAAGAGAGAGACCATTTTGGAATTTCTATGCTCTTCAGAATTATAAGTTAATATCCACCATTAAATTACTTATTTTAGAGAGCTATCATGGAGACACAAATAGACGCACAAAATATCAACATATTTTTATCGGTGGATCTCATCGTGTTTATATTTGAAGTTGAAAACACATTTGAAGTTGAATTTACGAGAACTGATGAAGGTATATGGTTGAGATCTACAGCGTCAATAATCGTGGTACAATTTTGTATTCCAGTAGACTTTCACAAAATTCATAGAGTTTGAAGTTGTGACGCTCAAAATATTACAGGGGATGAAAGGGCACCCCAAATGAGGATTGTCATGAAGAACACATACACACACATGTACATACACATGTGCGCGCGCGCATGTTTGCAAGGATCCGTTACACCTCATTTCTGATCCACCTCTATTCCTCTCTGATTTCAACCACACATTCCGATCTAAATAATTATAGTTACTATTTTCTATCGGTTATATAATTATTTAGATCAGAATGTGTGGTTGAAATCTAGAGGGATAGTAAGGATCGGTTACATCTTATTTCTGCTACATATCTATTTCCCTTTGATTTCAACCACATTCCGATCTAAATAATTATAGTTTTTCTTTTCTGTTAGTTATATAATTGTTTAGATTGGAACGTGTGGTTGAAATCGGAGTGTAGAGGTGTAGCAGAAATGAGATTTAGCCAATCCTAGACCTATATACATTGAGGTGCATTAGAACACAAAATGAATATTTGAAACATGTATTACTTGCACATGTTGTGAACACGGGTAAGTGCATTTCTGGATGCTCTAATAAAGAAATTAAACGGATAAAAGTAACTGACATGTCTCTTTCATTGATGAGTATCTCTGCTAGAGCAGGGATAACTTTCCTGAGCTGCTGAAACATGAATTTTACCATGCCAGGATCATTAATTTCTTCCACTATTTTCCTTAATGATTCGGCATTATTCATCGCTTCCATCTAAAAATGGCAGGCATAGCAAATTTTATCCACATAAGAGCCAATAAGTGGAAGAAAAAAATAATCAAAGAAAGAACGAGATAATATCATGAATTACTAGAGACTGCATAATGCCATTCCTCGTGATTTTGAATAATAATGCCATATGAAGTTTCTTAAAGAACATTACTATATATCAAGTTATTAAAATTAAATATGCAAATCAATATTTTTGCATTAAAGATACTTTGAGTAGACTAGACTAAATATGCAAATTAAGCAGTAACAGCATAATAATTGCTCACCAAGATCACCATAGCACAATAGGCAAAACTAACTAAAGTAATAAGGACAAAGGAACTGACCTTTTTTTTCACATCTTTTGAGTTTGACTTGAAATCTGCTTGAAAGAATATGTGATATGCACATTTTGTCCAGTGCCACAGGGATATATTCCTCGATATTCTTTGAAATGTGATCTGTTAATGTGATAAATTGGTAATCAATTTGAATCCTCTTTCAAATAGCAACACAGACTTTGAATACTATATCTGCTATCATTCTCAATTTAAGAAATTATCATGCAGATGATAAGCTTCACACAAATATGTTATACCAATCAAGCGATGAAATTAGCAAATATTAACAAGAAATGAAGATGTATTTAGCTATATACATGAACTGGACGATCTCCAAGCACTATTCTAGCTCCATAACTTCTTGCTTCTTCGTATGCTGCTCGAAACTCAGCACCAGGTAATACATTGAGTTTCTCACCAACCTAGTAGCAGAAGCATATAGTCTCAATTCTTATATAGAGATAAAATATAGCCAATTATAGTACAAGATAAATGCACAAGAATGCACACCATTGTGTAAAAGTAGGACAACGCAATTTCAAACGCGTTGACTTTCTTTTTCTTCCACATAGCAGTCATTATTTGTTGCATAGTAGGAAACTGATCAGAATATTAAAGGATAAACCATACATGTTATGTGCTGATTATGAATCCATATACATGTAAGTGTAAACAATGAGATATGATATGAGGAACAAACTTTTCGAGCCTGTGCAGTGTTGTCAAGGCACGACTTGAAGCGGCCAGAGCACAATTCCAAGAAAACAACCTACATGTATCAATGTTAATATCACAACCACAAATACTTCAGCCGCAAATATACCTTCAAAATCATGCTGTACCATTAACCTGCTAAAAGTTTATCACCTGTGGTTTAATATGTTTGATGATTGCCTGGACCTCCTTGCAGGAATCCTGTATAGCAGCACTAACAATTCTCACTAACTATGAATGTTTTATAGTGAGCATTAAATCACTCAGGTATTGCAGATTTTTAATTTGATCAAGGAAAAACACTTTTACTGATATAGTTTTGGTTCTAACTTAAAAAAGTATGTAAATGCTAAAATACTTGAGCTACGTTAACTTCATTAAGCCAGTTGTTCCAACTGAAACTGTTCTATACACATACAAAACTGTATAATACATCCGGTATCTCATAACAAATGTTTCTGAAAGCAAGAAAGCAAAAATGCAAACAATATAGGAGCAAATTCCACGGGGATTCGTTCATCGGCTCTCTAATTCCAGCCAAAGATTAATATAGGAGCAAAATGCAAACAATATTAATAAAACTATTATTATTATGTCACTGATTAAGTTTTCGTTTTAATAACCAAAGTCCACGGGGATTCGTTCATCGGCTCTCTAATTCCAGTCAAAGATTTTCAATTAAGATACTGACTGATGGAGTTTCTAATGCTGGAATATTCTACGTCTTTTCAAAACATTCGGATATAGTACAAATTCATTAAACAAATTTAAAGGAGCTAAAATACCATATATCTCAAATCTGAAACTCCGCCTATGGCACTTGAAACTCTTCATCTGCATACTCCACGTCTTATTCCACAACACATGCCCCCTTTTTCAACAATCCATGATTGCTAGCGACTTACAGTGCTATGTTGTAGTGTATTTGTGGGTCGATCTGATGTAAAATTGATAATCTATTCAAATTTACGAATTTAAAGAGTCTTATGAGCGTATGATACGGAAAAGATACGGATTTGAGTAGAAGTGGGTAGTTGAAATAGTGGTGCGTATTAGGTTTATGGCATGTAAAATATTGTTGTGGTATATTTCTAGTTTAGCATGTTTTTCTCTCTTTGTAATAAGAGTGATATTTGATTCAAGTGGAGCACTTATTTTGGTGTTTCTTGGATTTGAACGTAAAATCTTTAGAAGTACAGTCTAAACTCTAAAGCATTCATTCAGCATGAGTGTTTTAGTAATTCCAAAAGCTTTAAATTAAGGTTTTCTCGTTATAAATAAATTTACAAAACTAACAACTTAAATAGACAGTACTACAAGCATACTTTAAGTGACAACTGATCCATGATTAATCACTCCTTAACTCATGGACTTTTCTTGAAAACAAATAATTAAACACATGCAGGTTATTGTATTTATAATAGAATAGGACAGCAATATAATAGCTGACATACGTGTCAAGCATTCTGTTTATGAAGTTCACATATCTTTCATGAATTACGGTTTTGATACCACTCATCGGTTTTTGAACTTAAAAAAGAGCTCCAGCTCGAGTTCGGTTGGATAATAACTCTAAAAATGCATACATTTTATTTTTTGGTAGAGTCTTTCGGATCGGGTTTGATTGGGTCTTTATTGTATTTTTCATCACCGACCCACCGGGTTTATATCGGTTCTGGTTCGGGTCTTTTTGAGTCGGTGTGGTTTGGTTTTGCGATTCTTGGTACTAATTGTCAGTTCTATATACACTAGACAATACCCGATTTCAGTCCGAATTTGAAGTTCGATATGGTCTTCACAACTGAATTGAAAAAAATACAAAGAAAAATGGTCAAACGGCAACACAAAGTATGTACATTCTCACTTAAATGGAAGACTTGTTGCCAATTGCAGTGAAGAACATTCACGGTTTCCATTGTCGATTGAAATATGGGTAATTTTCAGTGTATATTTTGATGTCAATAGCACTGCTCCAAGGAGGAGTGAAAATACATATGGGTAAAAGATTTAAACATTATTAACGAAACTAACAAAAGTTAATCGATGGTGTTAAATGTAAGGATTTTTGAATCGTTAGAATTATATTTAACATCACACAAATTGTAAAGCAGTTTTCTGAAATCAAGCAACATACCATCATCATCAACAACATCGTCACATTAAACAGGGATAAATTACCGTAGAAACGTGACAAGTTCCAACCAAGTAGACATCGCAAGATCCACTCTCGGCGGAAGATTCGCATTTCAAAATGACAATATTTTTCCATAGATTCTCAGGATTGTGCTCATAATTTGTTGCACCTTCTTTGTTGGCACCGGGCGGCGAATTCGGCAGCAGTGTTTGTGAGGGCGCAAAGTGTTGGTTGGTTACTGATCGGGGAGTGGGAGTCGGTGAATCCATCACCGGTGGAGGAATCGGCGGCGGAAGCTGAGAAGGTAATTTGGATGAAGCAGAAACATTAGGAATGGGAGAGTGATTACGAAGATAAAGATTTGATCTTTTGCCAATTTGGATCAGAAAATTCCCTCGCTTGATAAACATTCTATTTGCTTGCAGTTAATTTCCGTTATAAAATTTTGATGGGTTCTACAAAATATCTGCCAACATATAGTTTCGGAACCTAGGAAAACTGAAACGTGGAGCACTTCCCCCTCTCTCCTCTCTCTCCGCGGCTTATTTATTTATTATTTATTTTTTATTATTAAGGGTAAATTTTGGGGAAATTTTCTTTAAAGAACAAATAATTTAAAAAAGTGAAAATTAGCCACAATGGCCTCTTTAGTAGATGCAATTAGTTTCTAGAACACACAACTAAAATAATTACTTTTAAGGACAAAATGCAAAATAATTAATTTCTAAAGCCTCAAAACCTATGAAATTATGTCCTTGAAAGTAATTGTACTGCTGACTTTGTCCTTAAAAGTAATTATTCTGTTGACTTTGGCCTTGAAATTAATTTCTGTGGATGTGTGTCCTAGAAATTAATTGGACTGCAAAGTTTGTCCTTCTGGTCAAATGCCTCTTTAAAAAATTTATTCAAAAGGACAAACACAAACAGTTTTCTTCCAAAGGATGGGCCCAAATCTCATTCGCGCGTTAAAACATTTCTCAATTTCCTTCGTTCGTCTTCCTGTTCGATTTTCAAATCCACACTCTTCTTCACGACACAAAATAAAAATTAAGAAAAAATGGCAAACGAAACCACAGCAAAATCGCTACCTCCATCTCAATCGCATACGTCAGGCAATAAAAAACAAGCAGAGTTTGAGCACGAATCTGATACCTTATCCCCTCAATCTGATATTCGACAAAAACCTAATACCCTATCGCCTCATTCTGATTATCAGCTTGAATTTGGAAACAAAGAATCTCAATCTGAGAATCGAGCCGAAATTGAAAACCTACCACGTGAATTTGATACCCTAGCAGCTGTATCTGATAATCTTCATGAAGCAAATATCCTAGCTGCAGTAGAGACGCAGCAGAAATCTGCAAAGTTAACAGTATTAAAAAGACCAATGGAAGAAAATATAGAGCAAAAAAGGGAAAGAAGAACAAAAAGGAAACATGAAGAAAACAGAACAGAAGAAAAGGTAAATGATATTATGAAATGAAGCATAACAAAACCATTCTAGATTGATTATGATACCATTGAACTTATTTTACAAGAAAATGAAGAAACCATGCAAGAAAAAACAGCTGGTGATAAATCAACTGTACAACAAGTGCAAAAAGGAGAATTAAGATCGAAGATTAAAAATGAGAAAATAATTCAGCAGCAACTTCAACAGGCAACTAATATCATTAAGTTATGAAACTGATACTATTAAATTATTAGATGTATTTAATAGTGTTAATATGTTTAATAGGAAAAAGCTCAAACAAATAAGGGAAAACAAATAGCAGTTGAGGAATCTGAAGATGAACAAGCCAACACGGTAAAATTACAAGCCATATCACTTATAAAAAATTTCATGTTAAAAAAGTGATACTTATAGTTTGTTTGGTAGAAGACAAAGCTTAGTTAGTTAAAAAAATAAATTTCATTGCCATTTGTTACAAAACTGATACTAGTATATTGAAAATATGATACCAAACATCTGTTAGAATTAACGTGATACTTTGTATTTAGAAAAATTAATTTCAGCACACACATAAAACTGATACCAACATCCTGCAATAGTGATACCTATTGTCTAATTGTCTGTAGCTGATTCATTTTAGTTGACAAATTATTTCACCATCTTCTTTATAGGAAAACTGATACTAAATTCTTACGAAATGGTACCCACTGTATAATATGTTTTAGTTCATATGTCAATGTTCTAATTTTTCAATAAAGTGATACCTATATTTCACAAAATGATACCCACTATATAACAAACTGATACCTAAATTTCATAAAATGAACCTATTGTTTTTTTAGTTGAAGACAAAACTTTGTAATTTTGAAAATAATTTTTCAATAGTTTATAACAAAACCGATATAGTTATATTCATAAAATGATACCCACTATCATTGATGGAATTTCTACTCCATATTGAAATTATTTGTATCACAAATATAAAATTGACACTAATGTAATGAAAAACTGATACCTACTATCTGTTTTTACGGACATCATATCTTAAAATTAATATACTGTTTGTTTGAACCAAACTTATACATACACCTTATAAACATGATACTCACTTTATCTTTCTTTGAACTTTATACTTTTAATTATACAAATTACTTTCATTGTAATTTGTAACAAAGATAAAATAAATATAAGCTAAAAAATATACATGCAATATTTTTTTTTGAAATTATTATGCAGCAATTTTACAAGTATTTCAACCATAATTTTTAAAAATTGATACCTACATTTAGCAAAAATGATACCAAATTTTGGTTAGATAAAAATATCATATTTCATCTCATGTTTCTGGAAACTGTTACCACTATATCATGTTATATATTGTTTTGTTTCAATGCTATTTGTTTCACTAACAACTTAATGCCACATTTTCATGAAATATGATGATGATGATTCTGTGAATCCATGTCGTAAAAGCATGCATGCGACATCAAAACAATCAAACAAACAGATAGCAAAATCTGAACATGTTAAGCTAGAAACTGCTTATAGATGTGGCTTACAAGCTATCTTCAAGATATTAAAACTGGTGAAAGAAAAAAATGGATTGACCAAAAAACAATTTGACATCTTAAAGAAGACACCATTTTACAACTTCTTCAAAGTCATCTATGAAGAAAAAATAACAATGAAAGAGTGCAAAAAGCATCAACACAACTTGGATGCTTTATACAACTGCTACTGTATGGAAACTGATATCTTCGTCTTAGGAGAAGACAAAATGAAAGTCACTGCCAGAGATATAAGCTTGCTATTTGGTCTGCCATTAAGTGTAGAACCAACAAAAAAATTGACGAGCAAAACCATTCCACCAGACTGCAAAGAATTTGCAACTAGAAACTTTGGCACATGTACTTACATAACAAGAAATGTTGTGGAAAGAAGAATAAAACAAGAAATATCAAAAAGGAAAAAAGAAAATGAAGAAGATCTGCCTTTATTGATAATAATGCAAATACTATTGACATTTTTCTTTCCCAACAACCAACAAAAACTGAGATGGGGAATTCTACCCTATTTGATTGATTGTGAAACAATGCAGACTGTCTCATGGCTAGAAACAATAGAGAAAAAATTTAGTAAATTTGTCAAAAAGTTTATCTCTAAACCAAGAAACATGTCTGGATGTTCCATGCTTCCATTGGTAAGTTGTGTTATGCAAAATATTATTAATTGAAAAAAAATGTTATATTCAACATTCTTATTTAATCATATCTTTAAATGTTTATAGTATTGCATTTGTGAGAAAATGAACATCATCCAACCTAGAAGGCAACTTGTTGAAGATTTATCCAGATTTGCACGATGGGATGTAAGAAAACTTAAAGACATTGTTGTGAAACAATTTTTGAATGATATAAAAGTTGGCAATGTAAGTTAAAATTAAATCTTACTTACACTAGTCAATATCAGTTTACATTTTATGTTCTCTCTGTCTGTAGTATCAGTTTCAACACTTAGAATAATTTTTTGTCTCTACATAGTATCATATATGCCTCTTTGCAGTATCACTTTAGCTTCTGATTAGTAGCAATTTCAATGTGTAGCTTTAAATTTTTGTTTCCATAGTATCAATTTTTCCCCAGCATAGTACATCTTGTCATTTTGCACAGTATCAGTTATAATGTACAATAATACTTGGTATCATTTTTAACACTGCACACAATCAATTAGTAAGTGTACATAGTATCAATTTCATTATTATTATATTTTCTTCTATTAAACTAATCACTTATTAATGTCAGTTAAGTTATAACATACTATCATAAAACATTTGCATTTAAATTTTAAAACAAAATAACTATTTCAATTACACATGTAAAAGAAATAAGCAAGATTCTTCCACATGAACACAAGCTACTCCAAACAACATCAACAAAAGGTGAATCAAGCGACAAAAGAAAAGAAAACCAACGGAAAAAAAGAAAAATTGAAGAAGCTGAACAGAGTACTCGATCTTTTGAAGATTTTGTAAGCCTTAATGTTTTGCAAATGCATATTAAAGATTTGGAAGAAGAAAGTAGAAAAACAAAGAAGCAATTAGACAAAGAAAAGAAGTTGAGGATAAAGGTAGAAAAAGAAAATTTGAAATTGAAAGAACAACTAAAAGAACTCAAATCAAGACTGAAAGAAAATGAAAAGAAAAATTCAGAAGTTGAACTACAAAATGAAGAAAAAACATTCACAGCTGAAAATATTAAAGAAGAAAATCCAAAGTGTCAACAAGAACCAACAAAGTGTTAAGCAAAAATAACAGAAATGGATAGGTACATGATTTTTTATTATTGAAAATAACACTGTTTGATTCGAATTCATGCTTGCTTATATTATAAATAATTCTGAGTATAAGTTAAAATAAACTAATACCTAAATGTATAAAAAAATGATACCTAAGTTCTATTCCTTATAACTTGATGGTATGTAAATTGAACTATTTATGTTGACCATCATTTAGTAGAAAACTGATACCAAAATAATGCAGAATTTATATGTAGTAGTTGTTTGATTAGAACTCATGGTTGGTTATTTTACAAACAATTTTCACTATTTAATAAATCAAAACTGATACCTATATGTATGAAAAACTGATACTTACTTTCTGTTTGAAAAATTGATATCAATGCAAAAATGATACCCATAAACTGCCACTATTAACATTATTATTCATACGATTCATTCACCAATAACAAAAACTGACAGCTTCTTATTGTAATATAGATTCTCAACTGAAAAAAATGTAGAAGAAGTTGAAGACACAACTGCTAACACTAATACAGAACAAGTCCACCAAACAACCGAAAAAGAAAGTACATTCATGGAGACTGAAACAACTCAAATGCATGAAAATGCGCTCCAGCCAAATGAAGATAAAGCTATGGACACAAAAGAAAAAAAGTGAAGACATGTTGAACAAAACAAATGAAACAGTGTTGCGAACAAATGAAGATAAAACGGCACAAAATGAAATAAAAGAGGCTCAAAAATTGGAAGAAGATACCAGTAAAGAGAGCAAAGTTGCACGATACAGTGATGTAGTACTAGACCTAACACCTCCATCTTTCAATCTCAATATCACACAACAGTTGCAAGAGGGAATAACAGAAAAGGAAGAAGAAAACAAACCAGTAAAACCTCCTGGTCGGAAAAGGAAACAAACAGTTCATAAGTCATCTTCTTATGTGAAAAGAATAAAAACAAGAGAAAGGAAAAAAAAGAAAGCCCCACCTTTGAATATGGTCAGAGAACGAAAAAACAACGAAAAAACAAAAACCTTAAGAAAATAAAAATGATGAAAAACTAGAAGAAAATGAAAATGATGAAAAAGAAAGTGCAGAAGAGTCAATCCCAATGCCAATTCAAGTAATAGAGCCAACACTTTCAAATTTAGGACTAGGACGCTGCAACAAAACCTGGCATACTTGAATATAGAACAACAAAATACAATCAAAACTTTCTCTGCTATGACATCATCAAAAGAGTAAGTTTATAAACATATATACTAATTTTGCTGGTTAAAATAACATTGTATAATTGATATGTGCCTTATTTTCTTAAAACAGAGATATAGCATGGACAGATAAAGACACAATTAGAGGAGGATGTACAATAACAAAAAAGGTACTCCAACAACTTCTTGAAGAAAATGCCACACATGGATCGGTACACACTTTTTTTTTGCTTAATAATACTGCTACAAATAAAAATAATTACAAAAAATAGTGTCTAATAGCTATTTCCAATGCTATTTATACCAAAACTGATACCTATTTATAACCAAAAATTACCTAATTACTATTTTTTATAAAGTGGTGGTCTATTAGTTAAATTATGTATTAACCGTCATGTATGACAAAATAAATACCAAAACAGTGCAAAACTAATTCCTAGTAGCAGTTGATATAAATTCATGCTTTTGTTTTCTAGTAGCAATTGATTTAATAGCATGTCCAAAAATGATACTAAGTCAGTGCAAAAATGATACCCAGAAGTCGTTTCATCATATTTCATGCTTAATTATTCTTGTAATTTGTAATATATATTACCACCATTTAAACAAAAGATACTAATTATTATTGAATATTGCTTCACCAATGACAAAAACTTACATTTTCTTGTTATTAATATAGATAATTGACTGGTATTTATCTAAATGTGGGCTGAAAGAGCACAACTATGCATTCACAACAATAATGACAGTAAATAAAACTTTAATATACAATAATATGATAAATGCTACTTATATATTGAATTCTAACTTATTTTTTTATTTAACAGCAATCTATAGTTTTCAATATACATGGAATTATAAAATCTTTAGTGCTGCCTTTCCTTGAACAAATTGTGGATGATGAATACACATATGCTATATATTTTCCATTGCATTGTGAATACCATTGGACACTAGTAACTTTGACATACCCAACAATGCAATGGAGTCATCTAGATTCTAGACGTCCAAGAAGGAATTCTAATGAAAGAAACAACCCCCGTCTAAAGCAGGCAATGATATTGGTATGATATATTTTTATTATGAAACAAAATAATTTAATTAAACAAATCGAACATTAGCTAACTTTGTATTGTTTTGTCTTCAATAGAGAAATAAAATTGAAGAAATGCTGAAAGAACTTTGAAAAAAGAAAAACATACAGGATAAGGAAGTGAAGGCAAATGAAATGCATCAGGTACCATGTGCACAACAAGGATTAGACACGTAAGTTGTTTATGTTGTTCAAAATGATACCTACTGACAGTTAAACTGACACCGTAAAATTTCTTTTAAACTAATACCTAGATACTGCAAATTACAGACAAAAACTGATACAATCTACTGACTGCTAAACTGATACTGCAAATTATAGACAAAAATGAATACCTAGATACACAAAAATGATACGACAAATATTCTTTTAAACAGGCTTGACTGTGGTATATACGTGATGATATTCATCATATCAATGAACAAAAGTCAAATACCACTCAAAATAGCCCCTGAACAAATGCTGAAATCTAGAGCAAGAATTGCACATGAGATATTGATTGACAAAGGGCACTGTTGGAGCTTAGCCAAGTTCATGTCAAGTTTGGAAGAAGAAGATAAATGAACAAATCAAACAGTTTGCAAAAAGTGCTACTATTTTCACATGAACTGATGTACATTTTAGATATTTTGTTATATGTAGTTGAATTTAATTTCTGTTTTAATGTTGATACAATCAATGCTTGATATTAGTACAATTTGTTCTACAAACTATGAACATATTTCTAGTGATGTAAAAATTAGATTTCATTACCTTATATCATAGTTTATATTTTGTTAACATATTTTGTTTTAAACAGCGTTGACTGCGGAATATATGTCATGATTTACATTGCATCACTAAACAGAAACATGATTCCAAAAAATATCCAACAACACACTGATATCAAAATTAGAGCAGAACTAGCAATACGACGTATTGACAGATAGAAAGCACTGTTGGAATGTAACTGATAACCAGTTAAGCAAAGAAGAAGGTGCAGAAATTGAGAATTTTGTGTTAAAGTAAATCATTGTATTGTTTCATAATTATATTTGATACTTATGAAGTAATGATGCTTTGTTGAACTTTGGTACCTGTGAATTAATGATGTTCTGTTCTTAAAACAATGCTGATCTTACTTGTAAAAACAATGATGATCTGCTGGAATGATTTGTTGTAATTGATGTTCTTTTCTTTATCTGTTGTTTATATTATAACAAGATTATATATTGAATGTTCTATCATGCAACTATTGATCCTACATACTATTACCAGTTTTATGATGCAACTACCAGTTGTATAATAATATTATAAGATTTCATATCATATATCAATACAAAACAGTAACTGGGTATCAGTTCTAATAACTAATTGTATCAATTTTGCTAAAACTGACACTCAACATACTTTATGAAACAACAATTAGTGTCAGTGTCAGTTTTTGCTAACACAAGATATCATTATAATTATTTATTAGTACTAGTGTCAGTTGTAGCACGTATTGTAATACACGAAACTGATACTAAAAACTAACCAAAACTGATACTGAAGTCCTTTACATCCTACCAAATAAACATTATCTCCAACAAATAGAAAGCATGTATCAATTCAATAATCTTCTTCAATCAATTACACAATGATTACCAGATCCCATATACTATGCTATCAACTTTGTTATAAGTAAGTAAAATATACAAAATTAAACAAAACTAATATCACACAATGAAAAAATGATACCATATTTTATACCAACAGAATGCGTAAAATGATACTAAACACCTGATACTAACATTATGCAACAAATATCAAAACAAATGTTTGAAATAAATAAATAAATTAACACCAGAACTGATACTGTAAAAACATATAACTAATACTAAAACTGATACTATCATTTATACTAAATAGCTGAAATTAAAATCAATTTGATAATATGCTATACTGAATACAAATTAATAAGAAGGTTCAATTACAGTAAACCACCAAAACAAGTCACACATCCACTTATTAATCTGAACAAATTCAAAATGTAAAATCAAATCACATCCTCTTCGAAGCTTGACAATTCCGTTTATTATGACCAAACTGCTTGCACTCGCCACATCTATTTTGCTTATTCTGAAAATATGAAAATCCTCCTTTGCGCTTAATTGATGGTCTACCAGCGCCACGTTTCTCTTTTGGTGGCTTGATAACATCTTGAATCCTACCATCAACAATAGGCCTATCATAATTCGGAATAGGATTTATAGCATTGGCATAAGAACATCGATAAGCATCAACAGTGAAATAATACTCAACAAAATCATATACAGACAACTTAGACTTGTTCATACACTTTATAGCATGAGCACAAGAAAATCATGTAATTTTCCATTGGTTGCAACTACAAACCCGTTCCTTCAAATCAACACAATGAGAGTTTGGAGATTTCACTTCAAAAGAAAAATCAGAAGATTTATATACATCCCATCCAAATCCTTCTTCAATCAATTCACCTAAACGCAACTCCATAGAAGGAAAAAGAGTTGTTTTCCACAAACGACACTCTTCTCTCCTTCTAGCCATTTGTTCCATAATCTTAACACGAATACCATCTAAACACAAAGTAATAGGCAATGCTCGTTCATCTAAATTCCAACTGTTAAAACTTTCTGCAACATTCGAACTATATTCACCATAACGTTTCCCTGGAAAAAATAAATCCACCCATTTATCAAAAGGCTTATCCTTAAAAAAATTCACACCAACAACACCACCAATTTGACAGAACTTAGAATGTGCTCCTTCAAATTCATATACATTAGAAGCTCTAGAACACATTTTGAATAGATCAACAATAAACACATTTGCATTTTTGGCTTTTACCGCTGAAAGAAGATTTTGTTCCATATGCAAATAGCAATAACTGTGATAAGCTGAAGGAAAAACTTCATGAACACCTGAAAGCAAACCTTGGTGCCGATCTGACATAAAAACCAAATTACGATCTTCTTGAAGCATTTGTTTTAAATGATTCAAAAACCATGTCCACTTATCCACATTTTCTACAGAAACTACACTCATAGCTAAAGGGAAGAAACCTGCAAATGCAAAAATAATTAGTAAAAAAACTAAAACTAATTTTGACCATAAATCTGAAATTATTCATGAAACTGATACTAACATTAAAAAAAACTGATACTGAAAACCTGATATGACCATTATAAAAATATTGATAACCAAGATATTATACACATTAATCTTCATTCTAACACAACAAAATAATGTACATTAACATATATTATAATACAAATGAAATTCCAATACTACACAACTATATATGATACCGTATATTAACATACATGAACCTGATACTAACATTATACACAAACTTATACTAATTGCCTGCTAAGCATTATGAAATTATGATACCAAATACAAACTTACAATTCAGTACAATGCAAATTCTGATCCTAGAAACTTACTAACTATAAACTACATATCTTAAGACTGATACCAACATATTACAAATTATAATAACAAATACATATTAATGTTAATGCCAACTATTATGATGTCAATACAAATAAATAAAAACTGAAAACAAAGACATACCTTGATCACCATTTTTTGTAGTAGCACCCATCAAAACACCAGGACGTCCCTTCAAATGAGTAGCATCTAAGAATATCATAGGACGACAATGCTTGAAACCAAGTAAACAAGCACCAAAAGCAATAACCACCCTCTCAAATTCATTACTACAAGGATCAACATCCATGTCAACAAAACTATTTGGATTAGACTTCTTCACTACTTCCAAATACCAACTCAAATCATTATAAGACAAAGCATCATTACCATGCAACTCCATTAATGCAAGTTGTTTCCCATGATAAGCATAACCGTAAGACAACTGAACATTGTATTCTCTTCTAAATCAACTATAATATCTTTAGGCTTTTTACTAGGACAATCACGGATCTCGTCAATAATCAACAATTTAACAAACGAACTAGATATATGTGGATTATTCACATTTCTAACACTAGCCCCACAAGAATGATCAGCAACCATATTTCTCATAAAAAACTTCTTCAATTCTCCAGAATCACAAGAAGCATGTACATTGAAAAGACAACCATCCTTATATGAAGAGCAAATTACAGTAACTCTTGTAGAACAATTCTTTAAAAATACTAATTCATATCCCTTTTGAATTTGATATGCCATCAAAAATTCTCTAAAATGTTCAGCTCCTCCAAAACAAAAACCAACAAAATCATAAATGCATAATGTCGACCTTCTCCTCAACATATCTTTTAAATAACTTTTACCATTAACAACAACATTCGAACAGACAGATACAATAGAAGATGAAGAAGCACGAACATAAGATGAACTTGAAATAGAAGCACCATCAACATATTCCAATTCAGAACCCTTAACCTTAACAGTAAAACTGAAGAAAGAACGTTTCTTGTATAACTGAAAACAAATTATACTCTGAATATCAGAATCAGTATCAACCATAATAACTTTGTCCTCGAGTACATGAGAAATCTGAGTGGAAGGAGTTAATTGAGACTAACATCGACATATCTCATTCTTCAAATCATACAAAGAGCATTCAATAAACAATCGAGTGCTAAAAGTGTTATTATTCAACACAAACAGACAAAGAAGACTGTTATCACCACTGCCAATAAAAATAAAAATAAAAACATTACTAAAAATATTTTCAGTTTAAAACATTAGTTTTTCCATATCACAAAACTGATACCTATCGTCTACAAAACTGATACATGGTTACTGATAATATAAAAAAATTATACTAAGAAAAAATAAAAATGATACCCAGAAACTGAACCTAAACTATGATACTTTCCACTCTATCACAACTTTATATACAACCCAAGCAATCATACTTTTCCAATCATCCCAACATTAATGCAAGATAAATTAAATTTAAAGCATATTAGAATACAACACTGCATAAAGAAACGAATAAATAAATAAAAACCTGCTGCTGATTTCAAAAGTTGCCATAGAAGAACGAACAAGCAATCAGAAAAACAACACTGCACGTAATTTGTAAAAACGAACACAATTAGAAATCGCAATCAATTTTTTTTAACTGTAATGGAAAAAAAACAAAAAATAGAATAATATAAGCATACCTAGTTAATACAATTTGAAGAAAAACAAGATCACAGTAGAAATATGAAAAGAACGAGATCGACAAACGCGCATGAGAAAAATTTGATCGATGAAATACAATTTTTAGAAGAACGAAATTGAAATGACCGAACGAGGTTGATTGATATTTTGATTGCGAGAGAGAAATTGGATCGCGATAGAAAATTTGATTGAAAGGAAGAAGAAGAAGAAGCGCGCGAAAGTGGACCGGAAGGAAAATACGATAATTTGTCCTTTAGATAAAATTATTAGTGGGCTGTCCTATATCCAAAAAAAGCCCTAAAAATTGTCCTTGAGGAAAATTTCCTGTAAATTTTGTGTTTGAAAATTAGTTTAAAGTAAAAAGTTAAAATAACTTATTCCGAAGGACGTTAATATTAAATTTTTATTACAATGACAGCTAAACCATTTCATTTCTCTCTCTACAACATTTCATTAACCTAGGGCTTGTTTAATAAAAAATAATAATAAATCAATGGAAACTCGATCGAAGTCGTTAGCTTCGCCAACGACGGAATTCTGTCTTAGTTTAGGAGATCAACCATTGTCGACATGGATTATAAAGCCGAGATCGTCGCAATTACCCAAGTCGAAAAAGTAGAAATCGACGATTCAATCCAAAGCAATGTTATAAAAGATGAGTGGATTCGAGAGCTAGCAGAATGTTTATGATATCTAGGTTTGAAGTAGGCTAGAATGTTTATGATATCTAGGTTTGAAGTAGGCTAGAATGTTTAAAATATGCAAAGTGATAGTTTAATATAGCATTTTAGTTACAAAATCAGCATGTTTATGATATCTAAAATGATAGTTTAACGTAGCATTTTAGTTATGAAGTACACTACATGTTTAGAATATGCAAAATGATAATTAATCTAGCTTGTTAATTACAATGTCCACTAGAATGTTTATGATATCTGAAATGATAGCTTAATGCTGCATTTTAGCTATGAAATAGGCTAACATGTTGAAAATATACAAAATGATAGTTTAATGTAGCATTTTAGTTACAAAGTCTGGTAGCATGTTTATGATATTTGAAATGATAGTTTGATGTGGTATTTTAGCTATAAAATACAATAACATGTGCAAAGTAATAGTTTAATGTAGCATTGTAGTTACAAAGTTCAATAGCATGTTTATGATATCCAAAATGATAGTTTGATGCGGCATTTTAGCTATGGAATCCACTAGCATGTTTAAAATATGCAAAATAATAGTTTAATGTAGCATTTTAGTTACAAAGTCTAGTAGCATGCTTATGGTATCTGAAATGATAGTTTAATGCGACAATTTAGCGATGAGTACACTAGCATCTTTAAGGTATGCAAAATGATAGTTTAATATAGCGTTTTAATCACAAAGTCTAGTAGGATTTTTAGCATATGTAAATGAAAATGATAGTTAAGCATAATATTCAATCACTATAACTGCAGATCACTTTTAAACCTTTTTTACATAAATCAGAAACTATAAAAAGAAAGAAGAGAAAGAGAACAAATAAAGAAAAGGAACTTGATACAAATCGATATCGTTACATTCTAATGGCCATGATGAAAGCACTTCACAAAATAAAAAAGGAAAAGAGTTTACTATTGCTCAACAAAAATTTTGAGGCAAACTCCTTTTGAAAAATTTATATACATTATATATAAAGGATTAAAGGATTATTAACTACAAAAGAATGTAGAAAATCATTTACCGCTCTAGATGATATAATTGATACATTTTTCGTTGAAGATGAAAATTTCAAAATTGGTAAAAAAAATTTAAGAAATTAACATAAGACATTTCTCTTGTTTTTAGTTTATCTTTAGCAAGAAAAATCATTTTTCATTACCAAAAATGTTGTTTCAATCTATACCTAATAACTGTAAAATTTCATATCAAGAAACTTTGGAAAATTAGAACATATAACAAAAGAAGGTACAATTGCAAGAATAAAATATCTGTTTGAAAGTCAAGGATATCCAAACGAAATAGATTTGTCAAAATTAGTTATAATATAGCATTTTTCTTCCCAGATAATTAAAGATATTTACCTTGGGGCTATGTTTAATGTATAATGGATGAACCAAAATTAATTGAAGTAATATTGGCCATTATCAATTCAATTTCTATGCTGGGATCTTTGAAATGTCCAAAACAAAGCCAAAACATATGTCTGAATGTTTAATGTTTCCACTGGTAAAAACACAACAACTTAACAGTTTTTTTCATGTCAATGGTTTTTAAATTTGCAAATGATAGTTGAATATATCATTTTATTTCTTATGTTAATTTTTTACATTATAGTTTTTTATTTATGTCAATGATATCTAAATTTGCAAATGATAGTTGCATATATCATTATTTTTCTTATGTTAATTTTTTACATCACAATGTTTTTCATTTCAATAGTATTAAATTTGCAAATGAAAGTTGCATATATCATTATTTTTCTTCTATTAAATTTTTATATGATAGTGTTTTTGTTCATGTCAATGATATTCAAATTGGCAAATGATATTGGCATATATAGAATTTTTTTTCTTATGTTAACTTTTTACATTATAGTGTTTTTTTCACTTCAATAGTATTTAAATTTGCAAACGAAATTTGCATATAACATTAGTTCTCTTATGTTAATTTTTTAAATTACAATTTTTTTCCATGGAATGGTAGTTAAATTTGCAAATGATACTTGAATATATCATTTTCATATGTTAATTTTTTTACTTTAAAGCTTTTTCATGTTAATAATATTTAAATTTGAAACTGATAGCTGCATATAGCATTTTTTATATGTCAATTTTTTACTTTACAGTATTTTCTTTGTGAACATGTGTATTTAGTGAAGCCAAAAACTGATTGCAAGAAAGATTTACCGAGGATTGGAAAATGGAATATAAGCGGTCTCAAGAATGTTGTATTGAAACACTCATTGAAAAATATAGACAGTGAAAAGGTTATTTTTTCATTCTATATATTTTATAATGTAAATTTATTATATCGAAACTTTTATTCATTATACAGTTTAAAAAAAATTCATATTAAATAGATTTTTGACAACATCAGAAACATTAATAAAAGTGACTGAGCTCTTCTTGAACAAACAAGCACCAAAATCACAAAAGGATAACCAAATAAAGAGGCAAACTAAAGTAAAAAACAAATTCTAAAGCAAGAAATCAAATACAGTTTCTCCAAAAGTATATCAAAGGTTTAGAACAAATGCTTCTAAACACCCAGGAAGAATTACAAAATGAGAGAGCTCAAAGAAGAAAAGGAGAAGAAGTGATAACAAAACTGGAAACGGAAATGATGAATTTGAAATCAAAAGTCCAGAAATCTAATGGAGCAAAAAAGCAAAGAAAGAGGAACACAAACAAAAAACATAAGAAATTCAACCTCCTTTCTTTGATCCCAATATTACTCAATAGATGAAACTGATTCAAGAAGAGAGAAAAGAAAAAAACAATAAGAAATAAGAAAAAACAAGGAGAAAAGGTGCAAGAATTGAAAAGAAATATCTATCCTCAATGGTAAAAAGGCTGAAATCAACAAAAAACACCAAATTGATATTGAGAATCAATTTGAAGTTTTATTTCATTAAAAGGTCCACAAAGACTGAGATGACAAGAAAGAAGCAATAATGAGAAAGTGAAGTGAAGCCTATAAATGAAATTGAAATTGAAAAGAGAAATGAAGATAACAACAAAAAAGAAAGTACTGAAATTGAAATGGATGAAGAGAAAGAAAAAGAGAACGAAAAAGAGAAAAAAGGAAATAAAGAAACTGGTAGTGAAGAAGAAAATTGTGGGATAGATGATGACCATTCTGAAGAGATTGAGGAACACCGGCTTTATAATAGATTGGGGAACTTACTGCCACAAAGTAATGCCCTTTGGACTAAAAAAAGTAGGGCCGACATATCAGAGACCGGTGAATAGGATGTTTAAAGAGTAAATTGGCGGGAATATGGAAGTATATATGGACGATATGTTAGTCAAATCTCAAGAAAGAAGCAGTCACCTGAAGGACCTAGGAGAGATGTTTGATGTATTGCGAAAATATCAGATGAAGCTTAATCCAAAAAAATGTTCTTTTGGGATCCAGTCCGGTAATTTCTTATGGTATATAGTTAGTGCAAGAGGAATTGAAGCTAACCCTGACCAAATCCAAGCAATCAAAGACAAGGCAGAACCCCAAACAAGCAAGATGCAATGAACATGAATGGGAAAGTGGCAGCATTGAATAGGTTCATGTCCAAGGCTACCGATAAATGTATACCATTTTTCAATGTGATCAAGAAAAAGAACTTTGAATGGAGTGAAGATTGTCGCAAGACATTTCAGGAACTAAAAGATAATTTGGAAAAACCACCAATTCTTTCCAGTCCCATGGATGGTGATAATCTTTATACCTATATGGCAGTTTCTGAAAATGCAGTCAGCTAAGTGCTGATAAGGAAGGAAAAGAGAGTCAAACTTCCGGTGTATTATACTAGAAAAGGCTCAAGGATGTAGAAACTAGATATCCAGTTATAGAAAAGCTAGCATATTGGTTAATATTCACAGTGTGCAAATTAAAGGCTTACTTTCAAGCACATCCAATTAAAGTCTTAATCAATTTTCCACTTAAGCAAGTCTTTAGCAAGCCAGAAACCTCGGGAAGGTTAGTTAACTGGAGAATTGAGCTTAGCCGGTATGATATCAAATTCTTACCACGAGTATCAATCAAAGGACAAGCTCTAGTTGACTTCATCAATGAGTGCATGGGATTTATTAAGGAGCAATCTGAAAAGAAAAAGATTTGAAACCTAAGTGGCAATTGTTCGTAGATGGAGCCTCAAATGAGCAAGGAGCAGGGGCCGGATATGTGGTCATAACTCCTGATGGGCATCACTTACACTAAGCATTGAAGTTAGGTTTCCCAGCTACTAATAATGTAGCAGAACATGAATTAATGATAGCAGGACTTACCCTGGCACTTCAGTTAAAAATCCCAAGGATTGAGATCTTAAGCGATTCACAATTAATAGTAAATTGATTGAATCAGAAATATCTGATGAAGGATGCTAAACTAACACAACATGTTAAGAAGATATTGAAGATGTTAACTCAATTCGAAGATTTTTCGATATGTCAAGTGCCACGAGGAAAAAACTCTCAAGCCAACTCTTTAGCTAAATTGGCATGTTCCTAAGGGGTACCAGAAGCCCGAATCATGCCAGTAGGCTATCAAGAAAAACTAAGTATAGAAAGGGAAAATCCAAATCCAGGAAATGAAACCTTGGTAATGACCAAATCCTAAACCCTTGCATACAAAGAGAAAGAAGACGAAACTGGAATCCTTCAAGAAGAACTCTTTGAGACAAGAACTGGTGATCAATACAAGGACAATTGGATGACTCCTATCATGAATATCTTATAATGGAAATATTGCCAACAGACAAAAAGGAAGTAAGAAGAATAAGACGCCAAACCCCAACTTTTATCATGTCAAACGGGGTACTCTATAAAAGGGACACTCGCTCCCCTACTTAAGACGTGTTAGTGCAGAAATGAATTCCAAACTACTAAATGAGGCTCATGAAAGATTCTATGGGGATCATTCTGAAAATGTGTACGCTTGTGCACACTAATTATGGATCGTGGAATATGGACTAACAATATATGCGGAATGTTATTTACAATTGCTATACAAGTAAATATTCAATAAACTAACTATATAGCAATTCACAGATATAGAATAGTAAATGCAGTAAACTGTAAAAATCACACCAGGGATTTTTATACTGGTTCGGACCTCCCGTCCTACGTCCAGTCCCAGACTTCTATCTGGATTTTCACAACCAACTACCTCGCTTCACCCGGAGGAACAGGTTTACAACACCCGAACAGCCGAACGGGATTTCGTGCCTCTTACAACACCGAGGACTTCAACAAAAACAAATACAATTGCCGTTGACAACTTGTGCTCTTGATAACACGGATTTGTCACTTGTAGTACACCCTTTCTATAATCTTATCCTCAAAGTATGTGAATGATGTTTGTGAAGATTAAAGGAAGTATATTACTTATTGAATCAAAAGATATGAAATAATTTCAATGATTCAATAAGCAATTGAAATGTTTGAGAGCCTTTTAGAATGCAAGAATATTTAGAAAGTTAGATCAGAAATTAGAGCAAGAATTCTTCTTTTTTGTGTGTGTAACGAATCAATGATTTAGACGTGTTTATATAGAGAATAAATGGTTGTAACTCTTTGTGAAGAGTAGCCATTAATAGATATGATCATTGATGAAAGGTAAGAGATGCAACCATTGGAGAAAGAAGTATCTTTTGAGAAAGGTTGCTCTCTGTTTAAAAACGGTCGACAAGTTAAAAATGGCCGGTAGACAGGATTTCAAATATATAGACGTTATGTGCATGTGTGTACGTTCATTGTGCATTTTACACAGAAACGGTCGACCGCCTGGTTTATTACCGGTCGACCGGTCCCTGTAAAATTGCACAATGAATGTGCAATGCCATTCAAACGTATATATATATTGATTATATTGAGGTGCATGATTATTTGAGGATAGATTTTAACAAGTTTAACAGTATTACAACATCAAATAATCAACCTATAATCTAGAGTACCATATGTAGCTCTTTTGTGCCTCTTTATAGCCGTGATGTCTTCGTTTTGTCGATCGCCTTTATTTCTTTGTCAGAAATCAAAACTTCATAGAATTTGTGACTCAACATTCTCCCCCTTTTTGATTGATGACAACATATATCTGAAGTTCTGAATCTCCCCCTAAATATGTGATCTCCCCCTGAGATTTTGTCTGTATTCTTTATATATATATATATATATATATATATATATATTCCTGCAAATAATTGTTAGCACTTTCTCCCCATTTGTCATCGACAAAAAGGAGTAATAGATAATCATAGGAATGTATCAACCAGAATATCCACTTTCCTCTTTTCTTAAGTGGGACCTGCAAAAAATATAATTAAGACCATGGTACCCACTTTTTATGGGGTCCTAAGAGTTAGGTCTTAGGAGTCCAAACCCATACGGGTCTGGTATCCCCTTTATATATATAATTAGTATTCAGATGCACAGTATTCATGAAATTCTGAATATATTTGTTCCTAATCAAATTGTTATTTGTTTTAGGAACCCATATTTTGATAGTCTTGACATTTTTTTTCTGAAATTTCACAATTGGTTTTGGTTTGGAATATAATAAACTAAGATTTTTCTTAGCTTCAGTCTTTTGTATTTTCTTCTTCCTTTCATTACCGAGATGTTTCTTGGTTTCTTGTTTCTTATATCCCAAACCTTGTTTATTTGAAATAGATTGTGAACTTTCAATGATTTTTGTCAAATTTTCTCGACCTTTGTTATAGTTAGAAACATTTTGAGTAATGTTATCTAACTTAGTTTGTAAACTAGCTTTTTCTAGGTCTAGAATTTTGACTTTTGCTTTAAGCTCATGATTTTCAGTAGTGAGAGCATTATTTTTCTCTTTTTGAGCTTCTATTTCTTGACTCAAAAGTGATAGTTGAGAGTCAATATTAGATGACGATTCTTGAATTTTTTCAAGTTCTTCTTCTAATATTTTCTTCTCATCTTTTAACATATCTCGTTCAAACTCTGCTCTACTTAAATCTGCTTTGACTACTTTTAATTGACGTTTTATGTCTTTATATTTGACTATCAATTCAGCATTAATATCAAGTAATTCATCAAATGTAGGAATTTGTACCTCATCTTCTGTTGCCATAAAACAAACATTAGCTTGTTCATTCTCCGAATCACTAAAACTTTCTGATGAAGATGAGTCTGAATCATCCCATGTTACTTAGAAGGCTCGTTTCTTTGACTTGTCCTTCTTATATTTGAATTTGTCATTTTCTGACTTCTTCTTTTGTTTTGGACAATCCTTCTGCATGTGCCCCTTTTTGTGGCAGTTGAAACATTCTATAGCGGATGAAGATGGTTTATTTGATCCAGGTTTCCTTTTGTTGTAACGACTGGCTTTTTGATATTTTAGGAATTTTTTGAATCCTTTCGCAATGAATGCTAGATCTTCATCTTCAGAATCTGATTCATTTTCATCTTTCTCAGCATGAAATGCTACATTTTTCTTTTCTTCTTTCTGTTCTTTTCTAGCCTGCAAATTTGCTTCATAGGACATTAAATTTCCTATCAATTCATCTGGCTTCATGATGGAAAGGTCATTAGCTTCTTCAATTGCTAATACTTTTCCTTCCCATTCACTAGTCAGAGAATGTAGGACTGTTGAAACAACATCAAAATCTGAATATTTTTGCCCTAATCCGATAAGTGCATGATGAATAGTTTGAAACCTTGAATACATATCATTGATTGTCTCATTCGGTTTCATTTTAAAATTTTGAAACTGACTTTTCAGCATGGCTATTTTGGCTTGTTTAACCTTGTTAGTACCTTCATGAGTGGTTTACAGCGTTTTCCAAATTTGATATGCAGTAGTACATATACTAACACGGTTATATTCATTTTGGTCTAATGCGCAAAACAACATATTTATTGCCTTTGCATTTACGGCTGCTGCCGTTTTCTCAGCCGCTGTCCATTCTGAATATTCAATTGTTGGATTCACTATTTCTTTTTGGGTAGCATTCCAAGCATCATAACTATTTGATTGCATAAAAAATGACATACGTGTTGCCCAATAGCTATAGTTGAGACCATTAAAGAATGGAGGTCTTTGTGTTGATTGACCTTCCGTGTAAGTGTTAGTGCTTGCGTTATTTGCCATATTACAAGAATATATCAAATAACGGTGTTACGGTTATATGATAACCTTGCTCTGATACCAAATGAAAATGTGTACGCTTGTGCACACTAATTATGGATCGTGTAATATGGACTAACAATATATGCGGAATGTTATTTACAATTGCTATACAAGTAAATATTCAATAAATCAACTATATAGCAATTCACAAATATAGAATAGTAAATGCAGTAAACTGTAAAAATCACACCAGGGATTTTTATACTGGTTCGGACCTCCCGTCCTACGTCCAGTCCCAGACTTCTATCTGGATTTTCACAACCAACTACCTCGCTTCACCCGGAGGAACAGGTTTACAACACCCGAACAGCCGAACGGGATTTCGTGCCTCTTACAACACCGAGGACTTCAACAAAAACAAATGCAATTGCTGTTGACAACTTGTGCTCTTGATAACATGGATTTGTCACTTGTAGTACACCCTTCCTATAATCTTATCCTCAAAGTATGTGAATGATGTTTGTGAAGATTGAAGGAAGTATATTACTTATTGAATCAAAAGATATGAAATAATTTCAATGATTCAATAAGCAATTGAAATGTTTGAGAGCCTTTTAGAATGCAAGAATATTTAGAAAGTAAGATCAGAAATTAGAGCAAGAATTCTTCTTTTTTGTGTGTGTAATGAATCAATGATTTAGACGTGTTTATATAGAGAATAAATGGTTGTAACTCTTTGTGAAGAGTAGCCATTAATAGATATGATCATTGATGAAAGGTAAGAGATGCAACCATTGGAGAAAGAAGTGTCTTTTGAGAAAGGTTGCTCTCTGTTTAAAAACGGTCGACAGGTTAAAAATGGCCGGTAGACAGGATTTCAAATATATAGACGTTATGTGCATGTGTGTACATTCATTGTGCATTTTACACAGAAACGGTCGACCGCCTGGTTTATTACCGGTCGACCGGTCCCTGTAAAATTGCACAATGAATGTGCAATGCCATTCAAATGTATATATATTGATTATATTGAGGTGCATGATTATTTGAGGATAGATTTTAACAATTTTAACACTATTACAACATCAAATAATCAACCTATAATCTAGAGTACCATATGTAGCTCTTTTGTGCCTCTTTATAGCCATGATGTCTTCGTTTTGTCGATCGCCTTTATTTCTTTGTCAGAAATCAAAACTTCATAGAATCTGTGACTCAACACATTCTAACAGAATAAAGCTTGCTAAGAAAGTTATGAGGCAAGACTTTTACTGGCCTCAAATGACTAGTCAAGCTATCGATCATGTGAAAAGATGTGACAAATGTTAAAGATTCTCTAAAATTCCTCGTTTACCTCCGAGCGAACTGACTTCTATATCAAGCCCATTGCCTTTCAATGTACGGGGAATTGACTTGATAGGACCACTGCGAGTGTCCAAAAGAGGAGCTAAATACGCAGTGGTAGCCATTGATTATTTTACAAAGTGGGTTGAAGTTGAACCACTCCCAAATATCACATTAGGAAAGGTCCTCAAATTCATAATCAAGGATATCATCACCAGATTTGGAATCCCGCACATGATAATCTTCGACAATGGAACTCAATTCAAAAGCAAGGAATTTACTCAATTTTGAAATAAAAATGGGATTATCAAAAGCTTTTCATTTGTAGCCCATCCCACAGCAAATCGAGTTGTTGAAGCAGCTAATAAAACCGTAAAGACCATTTTGAAGAAATGACTAAACAAAGCAAAAGGATGTCTGATCTTCTTTTATTATTACTAGATATTGATTTCTGATCTTCTTTTATTATTATCAGACATGGATGTCTGGTTTCTTCTATTATTACTAGATATTGATTTTTGGTCTTTTATTATTATTGCCAGATATGGATTTTTGGTCTTCTTCTGTTATTGCCAGATATGGATTTCTGGTCTTCTTATATTATTGCAAGATTTGGATTTCTGGTCTTCTTCTATCATTACCAGATACGGATTTCTGGTCTTCTGTTATTATTGCCAGATAAGGATGTCTGGTCTTCTCCTATTATTGTCAGAAAAGGATGTCTGGTCTTCTCCTATTATTGTCAAATATGGATTTATGGTCTTCTTATCTATTACTTTCAGAAATGGACTTCAGATCTACGGATGTTATCGCTAGATGAAAACATCTAATCTTCTACTATTATCAACCAGATACGAATTTCCGGCCTTCTATTATAATCAAATGGATTTTCGGCCTTCTATTATTATTAACAGATAAAGATTTCTGGTCTTATTATATTATTATCAAACATGGATCTCTGGACTTCAACCATCCTCATCAGACTTGGGCTTATGGACTTCTATTATTATTTCCAAGAATTGGATTTAGGGTCCTCTGCTATCATCTCTAAGATATTGATTTCTGATTTGGATTTTTTGATATTGATTTCCAAGTTTTTGGTCTCTTATTTCGAAAGGAGTTCCTTATGTTCATACTCATAACTTGATCAAATAATTTCTCAAGCTATGCTTGAAATTTTATTTTTATTAATTCTTATGATAAAGTTGTAAATTTAAATTTACACAAGCAATTTGGACAATAGATGCTAATTCAAAAGTTCAATCGAATCTAAAAGGACAATTACTAATGAAAAATGTCATTTGCCTTATGTTTTACAGGAAAATGAAGTCAGCCATGAGGACTTATTGAAGATTGAAGAATATGAAGGAATTCTTTGTTTTACCCTAAAGAGTAAAAAAGTTTCTCTTATACTAGGAGGCTAAACTTTATCCATATAGTTCCAATACGGGAATGGCACAATAAATGGTGACATCATAAAAGGATTGAAGCTATCAAGTTCTATATTGAAAAATAAAACTACTCCTCCTCAACAACATATCTCTTCGAGGATATCTCTTCCCACTTCATCACTTTGTCAATAGCCTGTCTCTTTGAAGCTGGAAACGTGAATCTTCGATAATGTGCTTCACCACTTCGACATAGCCCTTCTTCGGTAACATATCACACCACGATTCAAATGACTTCAAAGGTGTTGAATACCAAATATCAATTAGCATTGAAGAGGCATCTCATTAGCAATCACTGGGACTGCTAAAACCTCGGTAACATCCCACCCTACAAGCTCTTTGAAAATATTCAAGTCAAACAAAGTCACATCACTCTTCATCGATAACCACATCACGTTTATGTAGCTCATTGAAGGCATGCTACTATCAACAAGCGCCTCTATTTGCTTACCAAAAACCAAAGCAAGCTCATCAACACACTACTATTCAACCATAGACTCACTACACTATTCATAAGGCATTGCATGTTAAAGCAAAGCAATGTGGATGACCTTACATTGCATAAAAGCAGGGACACGGTCTACATTGCCTCGATGAGACCATCTTACATTAGCAGAGATAATCAACAACGTCGAAGACATGGGAACAAGGCAATGGCGCCTCCGTAAAGAATAAAAGCTAGGGTGATGCCGTCGAAGTCAAATGCCGCCAAAGTCCACCCCACTGAAGATGTGAGACACGAAGTGAGGTGGGCCGCCTGCCTCTATAAATACGACCCTAAGGGCGCCATTTTGGGGGCTGAATTTTCATTTCTCTCTCTCTTCTCAAATCAAAGCCTTGTAACCATAAATCAAATTAGAGATAAACCTATTTAACTGTGATCATATTTGAATTGAATGAACATGGACTTGACATTGTATATTGACTTCGATTATGACCTTATTGAACATTATTGACTTGGACTTTCCTAATACGAACTTGTCATAAGCAATTCGACATGAATCTAGTCGAAGTGCCTTGGACTACGATGAACTCATATATGCATATGTATATGGACTATGGACCTTGAATATAAGGCGGAATGCATAACTCATTGTTATACATAACGCACTTCAATATGACTCCATGACTTATCATCTATGTCTATTGGAAATATGACCTATCATTATCCATATGGACAATATTGTTCAATGAATAATGTAGCTCCGTATGCATGACAATCCTAATGGCCCAAGAGGACTTTGTACATAACGACTCAATGAGATAAAATGAACTTTCATATACCCTTCCTCAAGGGCCAATTGTCATCCATAAGTTAATGATTCTACCTCGAGATCAATCCTAAGTGATGACCTAGACCTTGAATCGTTGTTGAGAGCCTTGATAATGTCATCACACATATCAAGACTAAGTCTACATGATCAACTCATACTTGAGTACGTCTTCGCATGTACTCGAATCTCTAACTTATCACAAGAAGCGTCTGAAGTGTAATACCATTTTTTGGTCTAAAATATATAATAAAATTTGATATAATAATTTTATAATATATGTTTATATTAATTATGAATTATAACTACCGAAAATAATTTTTCTATTATTATTAGATATTTTTTTATCATTATTTAATCACTGTAAGATTTAATGAATTCATATAAAATAAATACTTTTTCGAAAATTTAATTTTAAATTTTTTAAAATTATATTATTATATTAGAAAATCATGGAATTTTTTTTTAGATTTTTGAATATGTATTTATATTTTTAAAAATTAACTTAAAAATCGACTGATTGGTGTTTAATTAATTAAAAATAAAATTTTTACTCAGAAAAATTTGAAAAAATTTCGCAACACTTAAACTTTTATTCTAGATCTTTAAAAACTTTAAAATTTGATATTTTATTATATAATTATTTTCTATTATTTATTTATGATAGTTTACCTAATTAATTCATAATAAATATATATTAATATTTTGAAATTATAAAAAAATTTGATTTGTAATGATTTCAAACTGGAAAATTATAATAAAATAAAAAATTAATTGTCTATATATATGTATTTATTATAATACAAACTTACATTTGATTATTATATATACATTAATAAATAAAATAATTTATTTTCGTAAATTTATAATTTTATATGTACATATGTATATTTAATTGTTATGTATAATATATATATATAATAGTTTTTTATAATATATATATTCATATATAATTACTTGGATATTTATAAGTATAAGTATATGCACATATTTGGACAACATACAATACATATAGAATGAGCCAATGTGCCCGTTATGATGTAAATTCCAACATCTTCTTACGGGCATGTCATACCTTGCATGGAATATTATGTTACACATGCATACATATTTACATATATATATATATATATATATATATATATATATATATGATACATATGTATGAAAATAAATCAAATAAATTTCAAACAACAATTTATGAATTAAAAAAATATAGGATTTTATTTAAACTAAATTTATAAATGTTATAAATAAATTAGACTTATCCAATAGGGTAATCTTTTTTGAAATTCACTCATAACTTCCACTGCGGGCTGATCTAGCTCCAACGATGGTATCAAAGCCTAATAGCCTATGTGATCTAACTAGTCATGTTAGACTTAACTAATTAAAGCTTACCCTATAGTAAGGTGTCTAGAAAAGTATTGTTTAAGATTGGATTTGGGTAATTAAGTAATCTGCCCTACCTAGCTACTAGCCTGGCCTGAAATGATGAAGTATGCCCAAAAGGTTATCCCTAATAGAAAAGACCCAATTTGAAAGCCTTGAACTAATTTCAAAATTGTTTTGAAATGAAAAGTAGAAGTTTTAAATTTAAAAAGTTAAATTTAAAATAAGAAATATATTATAAATGTTATAATATAAAATTTCAAATTGTTTTAACAATTGAAAATATAAGGTTTTTAAATTTAAAAGTTAAATTTAAATTATAGTATATACATATTATAAATGTTATAATATAATGAAAATTTTCAGAATGTTTGAAAGTTAATATAAATTAATTTCAAAATTTATAAAATTTATTAATAAAATTTATGAAATATATTAATTAAGTAAGTTTAATTAATAAATATATACATGTACTATATATTATGATATATGTTATGTTGTTTTAAAATGTTTAAATAACATAAGTAAACATATAGATACATGAATTGAATTTTGAAATTAATATAATTTAATTAAATAAATTAACTAAATGTTAATTAATTAAAGGTTAATTAATTAAATGAATATACACATGCATATGATATATGTAGAATACTATAAAGGTTATAGTATGTAATAAATGTTTATTATAAATGTTTTATTAAAATAATATAAAATTAATTAAAATGTTAATTAATTAAAATTAATTAAATAAGATTTAACTAATATAATGTTATACATAAGAATATTATATAAGTAATATAAAATATAAAAGTTATATAATAATAAAATTTATATAATATGAATGTATAAACTAAATGTGGAACATTAAAGAAACCCTAAATAGACTTAAGGAATAAATACATACGTATTATACGTATACCGTGATTTCTGATGTGTCCAACACTTGAATCACGAGAGTATTTCATACGAAATACATTATTCCATAAGTCGATATCACTCAATGTAATATATTGAAGATTATGAATCTTCAATATAATATTGTCCTCTACCATATATATTAATACATTACTTACATACTCCTTAGTTGTTGAGCAAACTCTAGCTAGGGATGTTATGTGTAGTATTATTAATATATTATAGACAAGGTAAGATAACTATATGTATTTGTTGAGCAGACTCAAGATCATATACTATACTTAAGCCGTTGCGATATGGTATGTACGAGTGAATAATTTTGTTTCGATTTGTTAAGTGTACTCAAGATCAAAGCGAAATTAGGACAAGGAACCAAAGGGTTAGGAGTTGTATGTGATACAACCGATAAGGAGTTATCCATTATTTGTGAGGCCATGATTTATTGAGCAGACTCAATGTTAAAATCTCAAGCCAAACGAGTCCTAACACCCATTAGTGATGTAACAACCCTGGTCGAGATTATCTAGAATCTAAATTTAAAACATGATTTAATTAATTTTAAATAATTAATTGAATGAATGTGGGGAAATTGAAAATTCTTGTATTTCCAAATTAAAATGGATTTGGAGTTTAATAAATTGGGGATTTAATGAATCTTTTTATGATATTAATTCTTATATTTAATTATATAAGAATAATTTTGGAGAAAATGAAAAAATAAATTGAATGGAAATAATTTTCATTGTTGAAAAATGATTTCTTAATTAATCGTTTATTTTATAAAAATATGAAACTTTTCATTTTAAAAGTCGTAATTAATTTTGATAAATTATTTCAATATTGATAAAAGTGAGATTTTGAAATGTTATTTATATCGTGGAATTTTAGAAATAAACATTAGTTACATTATAATATTGTTTTAATTAAATTAGTACGTATAAAATGTTAAAATGAAACACAACAAATAAGTAACACTTTGGTTTTGAGAGAATTAGCAACACTTGGCTATTGGATCCACATTCCTTACTCACTTAGCCCAAAACCAAAGTATAGGAACGAAAAAAATGTACATACAACGTTTCTCACTTCTCATTTGCATCTCAAAACCAAAAATCAAAATTTCTTAAGTAAAAAACCCTAAATCCCCAAATTTGCAAATTAAAGAGTGAAACTATGGGGCTTTCAACCTATTTTAGTGTGTTTTGATAAAAGGTAATATCCTTTATCTATCTATCCATCAATTTTATGAATTATTTTAGTTCTGATTTCTGATTTTGACCAATTGCTATCCGATTTTTATTCATAGCCTAGGTTGAGATTGAATTAGAAAGGCATAGGAGATCCTAAGCTCTAATCTTCCATCTCGGATTTGTTTAGGTGAGTTTATCTCACTAATTCTAGCCTTAGATGTATGGTTGCTGCATGCTTGAATTCAAAGTGTATATGATCTCAAAATTTTGATCGATTCCTTGTCTAATGGCATTGTGTTTGCTGTTTACTAAAACCCATCATATGAAATCATGAAATTCATCCAATTATACAAGTTTATATGCATGCATGGCTGCCTCTTTTGTACCTTAAATCGTTAGAGAAGCTTCAAAAGAAGAATGAGCAAAAACGGTCGATGGAAGGTCACCGAAGTTACCTGGACGTCAGCCCAAGCGAACCAACCAGTGGATCGGTTGGTAAAACCAATGCACTGGTCGTAGCCTGACCCTGACGTCCAGGCTATGTTCTGGTATTTCCCCGATCGATCCATTTGTCACATTGTTGTCCTACGAAATTCTAGAAGTTGATTGCTAAATTTTATTATTGGATTTCGTGTCAATTTTATTGATATTTTCCAGATTCGTGATTTGTAGAATTGTTGAATTCATTTCGATGTTTTATATCATAGAGTTTGTTTTATGGATTTTGGGAGAATTACATACTTCGGATGCATGTTTTCAACCTATATTTACAAACAACTGATTTCTAAATCCAATCATTTTATACAAGATCGTTTATGTACAAATCTAATATATTATATATATATATATATATGTTTGCAACCAAATTGGCCACAAACACCCAAGAATAGATTTGAGCAGTGGAATAAATGAAGAAATTAAATGAAAACCGAGGAGAATCACAAAATATCAAAGAAAACACAGCAGAAAGCAAAAACAACAAGATTTATAGTGGTTCGGCGTTGATTGCCTACGTCCACTTTGAATATTCTCTTTATTGATTCTTGATTGACTTGATTACAATTACAAACAGCAAGGAATTACAAGAGATCAGAAAAGAATGGAGGAAGTTAGTTACAATAACGGCAGAGTTAAACTAACAGCGTAAGAGAGCCTAAAATGGCCCCCTGTGCCTGTATTTATAGATGAAGGCGGCCTACAATTTGACTCAAACTTTGGCAACTGGACCTCCTTCACCATTTGGGCCCACCATAGGAAGGGCTAGGCCCAACTCTCAAAGGATAGGGATCGGTACCGATCCCTCCATGAGTCGAATTTGGGCTAGCGATCCCTATGGTAGCTTTCTTATGGTCTGTAATGATGGTATTTTAATTATCAAGGTGATTGGATGCATGGAGCTCTAGTTCTTGTAATACTTCAGTTCGAATCTTAACTTGGTCCAGTTCATGCTGGTCCCTTTTGGTTTCCCAACATGTGCCGATCCATCCTTTACATGCCATGTAACTCCGATCCATACCTCTTGAATATTCTATGCTGATCCATACTTCACGCGCCACGCTATGTCGATCCATATTTCATGAGTCATGCTTTGCCGATCCATACCTCATGCGCCACGCTATGCCGATCCATACTTCACGAATCATGCTATGTCGATCCATACCTCAAGCGCCACGCTATGCGGATCCATACTTCATGAGTCATGCTATGCCGATCTATACTTCACGAGTCATGCTTTACCGATCCCTCTATGGGTCACACCACCATGCCTATGCCGAGCATTATCCTACGAACAAACCATGCCGAACCCTTTCCCACAACCATCAAGATGTCGATCCTTCGAGCTTTATAACTCGTACAGTTCCCTCTACTCTCCAATTCAAACTAACCAGTTTGCCATATAACTACGCCGATCCCCCATCATCTCAAGCGTATGACGACCCCTTCATTACCTCATCCAATTTAACCAACGTCCATGCCGATCCCTATTCCAACCAAACTACACTCCATAGTTTTGACATTATGCATCATCTATCTATTAGCCTTATCCATTCCGGGCTTGATACAACTGCTCAAACATTGTATTTTGGTTATGCGGCTGTTATCTGATGACCATCCTTCTCATCAACAGTAGAGTCCAGCCCATGCGACCAGTTCAATAAAACCAGGTCATGGAACCGGGTAACACTTGCCCCACAAAGTACGTCTTGTAAGTAACATGACGTGCTTTGAATTGAAAAAACTTGGGCTCCCAGCCAATGACACAAGTCTGATGTCGTAATCTGTTAGTATGCATAGATTTGATCATGTGAGATTTATAGGCTTTTTCTGATTCGACTTCAAACTTGATTGTTTCAAGCTAAATCGCCATCTCAGTAAATTTCAGAAAAGGTTAAATCCCTGAATCTATTCCATGCACGTTCGTATACACGTTTTTATTATTGGCTTCTAGACGTGTTCGGATGTTTGCTGGCCTTTGCCAAGTTGTCTTATTCTGTATCCTTATATTTGTAGTCTAACCTTCATGATACCAGTCACCATTTGGTTTATAGTTATCTGTCATTTTCTTCTACTTCCTCCCTTTTTTTTCTTTTTTTTGTATCCGTTATTCATGCATCTCTCTTCTTCCCTTTCTTTTATATTACATTATTTTATATATATATTTTATTTTATTTTTATATATTGGAGGGATCGACATTCGATACACCGATCCCTTGGTGAGTCTGCATGGATAGGGGTCGGCAAGCCTTGAGGCCAATCCCTCTCCAATCCTGTGACCGAGTCACTTGGTATGACCGGTTCACCTCCCTTTCCTCATCGCCCATATAAAAACTCATTCTTCTCCCCTTTCTCTCTTCACTTTACCTTTCCAATATTTAAGTCCTTTTTCCTTTGCTCTTTACCTAGCCAAACACTTTGAAAGAAAACAAGTTTACCCTTTAAACTCAAATTTGAGTGAGAGACTCTATTTTCGATCTCCATCACCATCAACTGGTCCTTAGTCCAAGTTTTGACCTTATAATCTATATCAAATAGGTATGATTTCCTCTCACAATCACATCAGTTGAGTCATGGATTTAGGGGTTCATGTACGTTTGACCCTAGGCGAGTGAATCAGTGGACTTGGTTAGATTAAGCGCAATTAAGGGAGGAGAAGAAGGCGCTTGGGAAGGAGGAGAAAGGAATAGGAAATGAGGAAAAAAGAGGGATGAGGAAAAAAGGGAGGTAAAATGAGGGTTCGGTACTTGGCTACTTGGTGAGGAAATGGGAATAGCTGGCGTTAGGGATCGGTGTAGATAAGGGTATCATGAGGGGTCAATGTAGAGGCTTATCCATAGGTATCGGCTTAGGAATTAAAAAGTAGGGATCCATCCTGAAAGTTTGTGTATATGGGTCGGCATATAGGCTAGAAGGAAGGATCAGTGTTGAGAGTTTAAACATTGGGGTCGGTGATGAACCAAAAGGAAGGGATCTGTGTTCCCATATAAGTTGAAGTGTAAGGATCAATTACAAGATTGGGGCATAGGGATCGACAAATAAAGTAGGGATCGATGTTGACTATTAAAACTAGCTTAACTCAAGTCGTTCAAACATTTAACTACACACTGCCTGGCCCGAACATAAAATGACTAAGAATAACGCGACTTGCATACTTGGACCAATGGACTTAAGTTTGAATGAACAAATTTCCGCCCTAATTAACACGAACTAAGTATAAAATTGGCCAAACGAACTTGAACAATGGACTTCATAATTCAGAACGTCAACATCCGATCCTAAAGCTTTGGTTTTCGACCAACTTTCATGTCGATTGAGACGGTCAGCGATGACGATCTCTCTGGACGAAACCTCCAAGCTTCGACGTTTTACTTTTGCTTCTCTGATTTCAAACTGCTTATGTTTATTTCATATTGCACTGCACTAGTTCACACACGACACGGTGGGACAAGTTTTTATTTCTAATATTAATTGTCTATTGAATATAGTTGACATAAATTTCAAGTTACACGGAGCGTTCAATCATAATGTCTTCTACTTCGGTTGCGAGATCAAGCTCCACCACCTTTTCTGATAAACCTGCTCTGAGTCATTAAACTGAACAAGTAAGGGCATCTGACCCGCAAACAAATCTCTTTTTTGACATCCCAGTTTTTCCTACAGAAGTTATTGACCTGGCTCCCGATGCCGTTAAGGGTGCCATCATCCTAAACAATCCGGTTGACTCGCAAGCGTGTAGAATTGGCGAAGCCGCTCTTCGTTGATTATGTTCTATCCATGGAATCCCTTTTGAGGACATTCTAGTTCCATCGAGGCAAGATAGAGCTCACTTGCCACAGTCAGGTACACAGCCTATAACAAGTTCATGTGCTGGACCGGATGCATGCCTCCCTTTAACTCCTTTGTCTGGGAAATGTTAAGATACCTGGGGAATGCTCCTACTTAACTACAACCTAACAGTTATGCCTTCATCCATGGCACTTTTCTTCTCTTCATAAATGTCCTATTCCATCCGCCAACTCCCGAAGACATCAGATACATCTACAATTTCAAAAGGCGGTCTGGGAGTCCTTCATATGTCTTTCTTAAACCCTCACCCAAATGTCAGGTCTTAACGGGTGCATGGAATAAGCTCTCTCTATTCAAACACGAGTGGTTCTATGTATGGTGTCCTCACGGCTTCGCAGGGAGATGGTTGGAAGGATGTAAGTGCTATTCTTGCCATCATCTTTAATTCAAAGATTCAAGTTGTAACATCTTTCTTAATCATACTAATATCCCTAGTTCTTTCAAGTGTTCGCCCTCAACCCGAAGGCTTCAAGTATTCCAGGGCCATGGCGGTCATTCGCACTACCCCTGTTGAGGATCGAGACATCAAACTCCTTGTCACCGATGAGCTGCTCTTGTTATTTAGGCGGTTGGAAGACGACCGCAAAATCGGGCTTCCCGATAGTAAAGCGGTCCCAATAATCATCGTCGAAAGAAGGGTGGAAGTAAGCGAACCTGTGGTGCCCCTTGTCGAGGTAACCTGGGAAGACATCAAATAAGGAGAGATAAGAGAATCAGAAGATGTGAGGCCAGGAAGCAAAGACATAGGCCCTGGAAAAGCGCCAGTAGTCGAAGCACCACTGACTAGTCAATTGCAAACTCCCCCAAAGAGGAGAAAAAGGTTGGCGTATAAGCTACGAAAGGGCAAGGCTGGGGATAATCCAAAATTCGTCATAACTCCAATCGAAAAGGAGTCCTCTTCCCACCAGATGGAAAGTTCACTGAAGGGACTCTCCGACATTCTGATTCCGGACGATATATTAAATTATAACTTTCCTAACATTGACGTCGAAGGGCTTAATTCTCCCGTGAGAAGCGGCGAAGGCGTGCAACCTTCTAAAAAAGAGGAGGCAACTCCAATGAGTAAAGCCAATGTTAGTGGTCTGTCAGGGAGAAACACTAGGACACAGACAAACACTCACACTCCACCACACACCTGTGATTAATTCCTCGTGTTTCAACTTCTAATATGCACCTATTTGGTTCCTTTACAGGTGCAATGTCACACTCTCACGCTTTTGACCGTCTTCGAGGCTCCTCCACTTATTATCGTTCGGGTCGAGATTCTGATTCTGGATGACGCAGAGACAAAGATGATGGGCGAGACAAAGACTACTATTCTCGAGAGTCTTCTTCCTTATCCAGATGAAAGTCTCAGCCACATGCTCTTCGCCATGACAATCAATCACACTTTCCCGCTCATAGCAGAGATAAGTCCTCGTGTTGGGGTTCTTAAGCTGCTGTGCCCCACGGCCAACTTTCCGGGTCATCCATTTCGAGGAAATCACGTGAGCGTTGTTCCGGCAAGCATCCGCTTGCTACTTCTGATCCGCTTCCGCCGGTTCCTGCTCATGATCCTACCACAACAGAAAAGTTGGCTGAACTTAAAGCTACTTTTCCAAAAATCTGCTTTGATGGACTCAAGTTCCACCCTTCTATACACGTCATTCCTGGAAGTGCCAAAGAGTGCTCATTAGCATGTATGAATGACGTGTATGTCCAACACGAAGCGTTCATTCACTTAGCTGAGAAAGTCTCCGAAGTTTCCATCCAACGCCAACGTGAAATTGATCGCCTCAAGTTGGAGGCCATTCACGACAAATATATCATTAAACATCAAGATGCTAAGCTAGTCGAATATAAAGCCCAACTTACAGCGGCAAAGAAGAATGTACAAGAAACGACGGAGGTTGTAAGTCGTTTGGAGACTTCGCGTAAAAAGGAACTGGATGTAATGCTCCATCACAATGGCACTCTAGCCTTAGAGAAGAACTCCTTATAAAAGGAGAAAGATGCCTTAGCTCGCCGCGTTGAGGAGCTAGAAAAATTATTACTCAAAGAGAGGGAGGAAAAAATTGAGGCACAGCAAGAGTCGTAGAGATACTACGAGGAGATCGTGGAGGCGAGAAACTTAAATACAAAACTTGACGAACAACTTGCTCAAATCAAAGCCTTGAAAGAAATAGCCCATGAAGAGGGCAGAAAAGAAGTGCTGGATGAAGCCAACTCCCGGGTGGAAGCTGCCGCCGAGTCCGGTAGAGAAGAAATCAAGAACTTGTTCGATCCTCTCATTGTCGAATATAACGCCAAAGTTCTTCTTCATCGGGACTTGACTTTTTTAGGAAAAGGATATCTTGAATCGCTCACTGAAGCCTGGGAGGTTATCACCAAAATCAAAAGGGATGAGCTGGGAGTGGTAGAACTTAATGAGAAGGCACTCATGCAAGAAGTGCTCCGAGAAAACGATCCAGCTGACCTGGCCGCCGCGAAGCTTCAGTTCTCTAGGGCTCCTACACCTGACAAAGAAAGAGAGGACATCGCTGGGTCTTTTGGGACTGTTCTCAAGGGCCCTTCTTCCACTCAAATGGTCGGAACATCGTCTTCTCAGCCTTTAGAGCAACATATCGACTACGATCCAGACAGACCTGGCCTCGGTCCACAAATGTGATCTCCTATCCTTGAAGGGAGCACTTCGGTGACCAAAGAGAGCCAACCGGATGCTGGTATCGTACTGGACTTTCTTAAATTCAAAAAGTTGTTATTTTTGGCACATAATGACCATTGACTAATGCTTGTGCTTTAACTTGCTTTTACAGGTCATCTCAGTTCAAAGCAAACTCCTAGGAGCGATGTCTCCATGGAGCAGTAAGAGAAAGTGGCCGGGGGTCCGGCTGCTATAGATATTCTGGGGCCTGACGCTCGAGTAATCGATGCACTCGAGGAGGATAAGCCTAAGGACTCGTCCCTTGGCGAGAGTAGGACGATGTTGTGATCACGGGCGCCTCGGAGCACACTACCAAAAGCAGTATTAAGGAGTAGATCGAAAAGGAAGAGAGATCAAAGCACCAAGTTAAAATGAAGCCCGTTGAGTTCGCAGCCGAAGATCCTATTCTTGCACCTTTGTAACTCCTCCCACCTAGCAGGACAATTCCTATTGAAATTCCTCCTTCTTCTTCAAGCGTCTCCGCTAAGGGCAGCATAGGGTCCTATAAAAGACGCTCCATTGATTCAACTCTTGAAAAACCGAAGAAGGAGTCGAAGAAATAGTTAGCGTTTTTTGTCGTTGTACATAGTTTGGATAAGTTAGACGTGCATTTCTTTTCTTAGTAGTAGGTGTGCGGGCGTGGATCCTGAACTTTTGAATATTTTGTAATGAATGTTTGAGATAGTGAATAAAAGTTTTTGCTTTCTGATTAATCATCATGTGAATTATTACTTTGGTAGTAGAGTAATTACTTCCCTTTTTGTGTACTTGTAATAATTTTCACAAGTCTCGTTAATAATTCACTATCTCCATCTCAAAACCTCTTTATAGACGTCTTCTTAAGTCTTAAGCAACGCCAAGCCGGAACTGTAATGAACGATTGTGTCTCGCCCCCGACAGTTCGAGTCTTCTTCGTCGATTTGAGATTGGAATTCGTGGGATAAAGAACAGTCGAAACCCGTCCATCCGCCCATTGGGTTTTCGAGATAGCCTGCAGTCTGAGGACTTAGAATTTTTCATAGGTGGTTAGCTATATTCCAATCGCCCATACTCTAATCCGTGCTCCGAAGATTCAGAGTTTTCAGCGTGGGCAGTCGTGTTTTTCCCACGGTAGTCATTCCTCTGTCAAATGGTTTATATCTGGTCTGCAGTCAGGGACTCAGAGTTTTCTAGTCCCTGGTCAGATTCTTAGAATTTTTTCTACTCCACAGTCAGGGACTTAGAATCTTTTTTTTCCTTAGTCCGCAGTTAGGGACTTAGAATCTTTTTTTCCTTAATCCGCAGTCAGGGACTTAGAATTTTCTAGTCCATAGTCAAGGACTTAGAATTTTTGTCATGGGCATTCGTGTTTCCGCCAGAATGGTTTATACTCTGGTCCGCAGTCAAGGACTTAGAGTTTTCTAGTCCATAGTCAGGGACTTAAAATATTTTAGTCCGCAATCGAGGATTTGGGATTTTCTAGTCCGTAGTCAGGGACTTAGAAATTTCATCGTCAGCAACCTTTGTTCCTTATTGTGAGCTTCGCTTTTTGATTCGTTTACGGGAATTGCCAACCGAGCAAACTTACAAAGCTCTCCTCGTTCGAACCCATCGGGGTTCAGTGTGATTGATCGACTTCAAACTCTACGAATCTATTCACACACCGCAGATATCGACATTAATTAGTTCCAATGCATACTTAGCATAAACTATAATAAAAAGAGCTTATGCAAAGGAAGCTTCAAGATTTCATTCATCATAAGAAGAGGAACATAATAACTTGTCTTATTACATATTAAAAAGGTCAAACACCAAAGCAAATGTCGAAAGCAACTAGTACTGAAATAGAAAAGAAATAGTCTAAGTGAAATAGCATCGTAAATGCTTGCAATTCCACGCTCTTGGAAGTGTCACGCCATCAACAGTTTCTAGCTTGAAATTCCCTTCTCCAAGCCTTTGTTTAATGACGTATGGGCCTTCCCTCGTTGGCCTCATGTACGATGGGACCGGAAAAACCCATTTCAGGACAAGGTCGCCAACCTCGAAGGTCCTTGATCGGACTTTTGAGTTATAGTACCGGACAACTCGATGTCGGTGTGCAGCTGCTCTCAAATCGGCTTCCTCGCATTTCTCATCCATGAAATCCAAAGATTCCAAGAGAAGATCCTGGTTCGTTCTGGGGTTGTAGTAAGTCACTCGATGAGAGGGGACTTCAAGTTCCATTGGAATAACTGCTCCGGCTCCATAAGCAAGAGCAAATGGAGTGTGGCCGGTCGTAGACTTGTGAGTGGTCCTGTAGGCTCAAAGTGCCATAGAAAGCTCATCCACCCACTTGCCTCTAGCCTTCTACAAATGCTTTTTCAGAATAGATTTGATAATCTTGTTTACAGCTTCCACTTGTCCATTCGCCCGAGGGTGAACGACTGCCGCAAACCTCTTTTCAATACGATATCTTCGACAAAAATTCTCAAATTCTGCACTATCGAATTGAATCCCGTTATCAGTCACAATAGTCCATGGAAGACCGAAACGACACACGATGTTTCGAACAACAAGTTGATAACTTTCTTGGTTGTGATCATGGCTAACGCCCATTTGGTGAAATAGTCAACTGCGTCAATCCCATATTTCGTACCACCTTTGGAAATTGGCAAAGAGCTGATGATATCGATTCCCCACATAGTGAACGGCCATGGACTAACCATTTGTGTGATCTCTGTTGGCGGATCTCTCGAGACTTTCACATAAATCTGGCATTTGTCGCATCGTCTCACAAAATCAGCTGCATCCCCGTTCACGGTCGGCTAGTAGTATCCGTAGCGGAGTATCTTTTTTGCTAACATTTTCCCCCCAGTATGATCGCCACATTCTCCCTCATGGACTTCTTTCAGGACATGCTTTATCTCGTCATGAGCAATACATCAGAGTAAGGGAACGGAGAACCCCTTTCTATACATAGTTCCTTCTTGCATAATATACTGTGAAGCTTTACGAATGACTTGTCGCTTTTCGTTTCTCTTTTTCGGCAAGATTCCATGCAACATGTATTCTTTAAATGGAGTCATCCATGATTCCCTCTCGGGCACCATCTCTAGTATTTGGTCAACTTCCATCATATCTATACTTGGGGCGCGCAATGTCTTGATTGGAACCAAACCCATCTGTTGGGCATCATCAATACTCACGAGCTTTGCCAATGAATCGGCTTTTTCATTCTGCTCATGCGGGATATGTGAAATGTAATGGTATTCGATATTCACCAGCAGCTCCTGAACTCGGGTAAGATATGGGGCAAGTTGCTGTCCCTTAGCCTGATAATCTTCCCTTACCTGATATACCACCAACTGTGAGTCATAGAAGATTTCAAGAGACTTTACTCCTACCTCCCTAGCGAGTTTTAGCCTGGTGATCAATGCTTCATATTTGGCTTCATTATTTGTAGCAGGAAAATCAAGCTTCAGAGCATAGCAAATTGATCGGTTCTCAGGGGTTACGAGGACTATCCCAACGCCGGAACAATGATCATTAAATGCTCTGTCAGTAAACATCTTTCATCGTACAGCAAGGATTACTCCGTTCTTTGAGAGCCCGTCCTGCATGGTAAACTATGCTATGAAGTCGACCAATGCCTGTCCTTGAATAGCACTTCGCGGAAGATATGTAATACTGAACTGGCTGAGCTCGATGTTCCATTTAAGTAACCTTCCAGACGTCTCGGGTTGTTGTAGAACCTGCCGTAATGGCTGTTCGGTATACACGTTGATCGGATGGGCCTAGAAATATGGGCAAAGCTTGCGCGATGCAATCACTTAGCAGTATATCAGTTTCTCTATCTTCGGTTAGTTTCTTTCTGCCCCCGTTAATCGTTTATTGACGTAATATACCGGTCTCTAAATCTGGTTCTCTTCACGAATCAAGGTGGCACTTATGGCATGTGTCGATACAACTAAGTAAATATACAACTCCTCATGGTCTACCGGTTTTGACAAAACAGGGGGTCTCTCTAAATGATCCACCAAAGCTCGGAATGCGCCTTCATAATCTTGCGTCCACTCAAAATTCCTCTTTCCTTTCTTTATCAAGTCAAAGAAAGGAATACATTTATCGGTTGCTCTGGAGATGAATAAACTCAAAGCAGTGACCTTTCCGTTCAAACACTGCACTTGTTTAATAGTTTTGGACGCTTGTATATCCCGAATGGCTTGAATCTTTTCTAGATTTACTTCAATTCCTCGTGCATTGACAATAAAGCCCAAGAACTTCCCTGACGCAACATCGAATGAACACTTCAGAGGGTTAATTTTCATGTTATAAAACCAAAGGATATCGAACATCTCCTCCAAGTCTTGAATGTGGTCATTTGATCGCCGTGACTTCACGAGCATATCATCCACATAGACTTCCATCGTCCTCCCGATCTGATCCTTGAACATTCGTTTAACCAAACGTTGATAAGTTGCTCCAACGTTCTTCAATCCGAACGGCATCACTACATAGCAGTATAACCCAACATTTGTCACAAAACTGAGGTGTTCTTGGTCTGGGACATGCATCAGGATTTGAATATACCCCGAGTACGCATCCATAAATAACAACAATTTGTGCCCTACAGTCGAATCAACTAGCTGATCAATTCTAGACAAGGGAAAACTATCTTTAGGGCACGCCATATTCAAATCCGAATAGTCAATACACGTTCTCCATTTCCCATTCACCTTCTTCACCAATAAGGGATTAGATATCCATTCGGGATAGAGGGCGTCGTGAATAAACCCGTTGACTTTAAGTTTATCCACCTCCTCCTTAAGAGCAACTGATCTCTCCGGATCCCCGCCTCGTCTTTTCTGTTTCACCGAAACATACTTCGGATCAACGTTTAATGCATGGCTTGCAATGGGAGGCAAGATCCCACACATATATGAATGGGTCCAAGCGAATACATCTAGATTCGCTCGGAGGAAATCAGTAAGTTCTCTCCTCATCGAAGGGTTGAGTTGCGATCCAATCTTCAACACCCGCGATTGGTCGTCGTGGCTGACTGTGATATCAATCGGCAGCTCAGCCGGCCCCGCCTTGGTCTTCTTGGGTTCCTCCTCATCGTCCCTTGGATCTATATCTCTATAGAACCGACTATGGTGCCCAAGCCAAGGCTTGGGCGTTATTTGTCAATCTTCGGTAACTTGGATGCAGACAGACTTGGCCACACCCTTTCCCTTCTCTTTGCATGGAGCCTCTCGCAACTCGGCTACATAACAGGCACGTCCAGTTGCCTGATCACCATGCACAACACCTAATCCGTTATCAGTTGGAAATTACAATGTCAAACACCACGGGGCTAAAGCTTCCCGAAATTCAGCTAGGACCGGACGGCCCAGAAAAAACATTGTACGGTGAATCCACATCTAGAACTATGAGCGATATGATCCGCACCCTCCTACGTTCACCTTCTCCTAACTCAACTAGAAATTCAACATAACCTACTACTTCAGCAGCCACTCCATTGAAACCGTGTATACGGGCTTTAGATGGTTTCAAATCCTTAGCTTCCATCCTCATTTGATCATACGCCTTCTTAAAGATAATGTTCACAGAACTTCCATAATCAATCAAAATCCTTCTTACTAGAGTAAGGCTAATCATGGCTGAGATAACCATCGAATCAATAGTAGGGGCCTCTACTCTATCGTCATCTCTGCTTCTCAATACTATATCATCTGTCATTGTACGTTGTTGCTTGGCCGGAGTTCCATCCTCCGTATTCGAACAACATCAAAGCCCACATATCTCATTGAACTAGCATAACGTTCCATTTCCCGCCAACTCCTATCCGTAGGATGAGGTCCACCAACTATTGCATTTATTACCAACCTTCCACTGGTCCGTGCAGGCTCCTTAGCCCTGCACGGAGTTTGCCCCCGATTGGGGTCAGACGTCCCCTGTTCGCCGTCCTGTGGATTTTTCACAAATTGCTGCAATGTTTTCTCCCGAATAAACTTGTCAATGGCGTCCTGGAGATGCCTACACTCATCTATATTGTGCCCATAACATTTGTGAAATCGACAGTACTTCCCGGTTTGCTTTTGTGCCTCCGTCGATTCTTTCGGACGCTGCTTCTTATATTGGAAAGTATTACAGGTGGATAGATAAATGTTCTCCAGGGATGCATTCAAAGGTGTATCGCTATCATACATAGGAAACTCGGACCTCCACTTTCCAGGCTCCCTCTTTCGGTCACGATTCACTTCTCCACTTCCGTTCTGTTGATCTGGCTTGTTTTGAACATTGACCTGAACCTTCCCAGAACTCTCACCATACTGCTTTAGTGCGATGTTGCTCTGTTTCGCTTCTCCACTCGACCCCACAGCATTGCTTTTTCCGGACAATCTGGCCTTTTCCTTTCTCATGAACTAGGCCGCCTTTGAGTAGAAACGCTCCAGTGTGGTCAGTGGTTTTCCAGCTAGCCAATCACCGAACTCGGATTCATGGTCAACCCCATTGTCACAGCCATAAGTATCGCATGAAATCTCTACAAGTAGTCCTTAAGTGATTCCCCTGGAGCCTGGATTACACTGGACAATGACATCACATCTTTGGGGTGAGTAGCGTGAATCCGAAACTGCTCCACAAATCTCGTTGCCAGCTCGTCAAATCTTGAGATTGATTGTGGGAGTAGTCTTGTTAACCACATCATAGTGATCCCAGAAAGAGTTATGGGGAAGCATCTGCATTTGGTAGCATCATTCGCTCTTACCGAGTCCATCAACCATTCGTACCTCATGATGTGCTGCCTGGGTCAGTTTTCCCTTCATAAGCAGGCATCGTAGACATGTTAAACCTTCTAGGATACTACGCATGTAAAATACTATCGTTAAATGGGGTGTGGCCCCTAGAAATTCCTTAATCTTCGTTTGTCAAGCCTTGGTTTTTCCTCATTGGATGTTTGTCCATTGCGGATAAATCCGGTGTCTGGATAGGTGGCACCAAGTGGTGGTCATGCTCCACCGTGCATGAATGTTCCGACCGGTGTCTCCGGGCCATTTCATGCCTCCTTGGCCTATCATCCTCCTGATGTGCATCCTGAGCATTCACTTCATTATCATCCCAAGGAGGTAGTTGATCAGCATCCAAATGTACTCTAGTGTTTAAGTCCCTAGATCCAACATGAGCATGGTTCTCCACCTGTACTTGGTGAGCTATCCCTCTGGTTGAGGGATCAGTACCAATCCCGATGGAGGGATCGACATAGTATCGTTGGACATTGGCAGTTTTGTTGGCATCAACATTGGGAAATCTGAATAGTATTTGCAAGCCTCTGAGGATGAATCTGGATCTCCTTTGGGGGATTTCTTCAATCCAGTAGCAAAAAAGGTGATACTAATAGCCTGAGAATTGTCGTTCTCAGTGAAAGCACCAAAATGTTTGCAACCAAATTGGCCACAAACTCCCAAGAACAGATTTGATTAGTAGAATAAAGGAAGAAATTAAATGAAAACAGAGGAGAATCACAAAATATCAAAGAAAACACAGCAGAAAGCAAAAACAACAAGATTTATAGTGGTTCGGCATTGATTGCCTACGTCCACTTTGAATATTCTCTTTATTGCTTCTCGATTGACTTGATTACAATTACAAACAGCAAGGAATTACAAGATATCAGAAAAGAATGGAGGAAGTTAGTTACAATAATGGAAGAGTTGAACTAACAGCGTAAGAGAGACTAAAATGGCCCTTTGTGCCTGTATTTATAGATAAAGGCGGCCTCCAATCTGACTCAAACTTCGGCCACTGAACCTCCTTCACCATATGGGCCCATCATAGGAAGGACTAGGCCCAACTCTCAATGGATAGGGATCAGTACCGATCCGGAGTCGAATTTGGGCTAGCGATCCCTATGGTAGCTTTCTTTGGTCTAAAATGATGGTATTTTAATTATCAATGTGATTGGATGCATGGAGCTCTAGTTCTTGTAATACTTCAGTTTGAATCTTAACTTGGTCCAGGTCAAGCCGATCCCTTCTGGTTTCCCAACGTGTGCCGATCCATCCTTTACATCCTATGTAACTCTGATCCATACCTCCTGAATACTCTATGCCGATCTATACCCCTTGAACATTCTATGATGATCCATACTTCACAAGCCATGCTATGCCGATCCATACTTCACGAGTCATGCTATGTCGATCAATACCTTACGTGCCATGCTATGTCGATCCATACTTCACGAGTCATGCTATGCCGATCCATACCTCACGCGCCATGCTATGTCGATCCATACTTCATGAGTCATGCTATGCCGATCCATATTTCATGAGTCATGCCCCGCCGATCCCTCTATGGGTCACACCACCATGCCTATGCCGACACTTATGCTATGAACAAACCATACCAAACCCTTTCCTACGACCATCAACATGCCGATCCTTCGAGTTTTACAACTCATACCGATCCCTCTCCTCTCCAATTCAAACTAACCATTTTTCCATATAACTACGCCGATCCCCCATCATCTTAAGCATAGGTTGACCCCTTCATTACCTCGTCCAATTTAACCAACATCCATGCCGATCCCTATTCCAACAAACTACACTCCATAGTTGCGACATTCTGCATTGTCTATCTATTATCCTTATCCATTCTGGGCTTGATACAGCTGCCCGGACATTGTATTTCGGTCATGCGGTTGTTGTCTCATGACCATCCTTCTCATCAACAGTAGAGTACGACCCATGCGACCAGTCCAATACAGCCGGGTCATAGCACCGGGTAATAATATATATATATATTCATACAAAGAATTACACACACACTCTATCTACTTCCATATACAATGGTTTTAGAAATTTTTTAGGAACAATAGTTTGAAAATCTTACTTATATACACATATTCATTATAAAAAATATATTTAAAAAGTAGTTTTAAAAGAGAAATATTTTCATAAAATTGCACTTATCGATCGAATGAGAAATTGATTTAAACGGTTAAATAAAACTAATGGTATGGAACGCTCGCGTTTGTTTTACCGATTAACTCCTGGACTTGTTCAACTGAACTATTGTTACACATGAATGGGGTTTACTATTGTGTGGTAAACCCATGTGGTATGGGACACATGGTTGTTATCTATTCGATTACTATATAGAAGTATTTAACACTTTTCGATGAGTATATGACTCGCCTTTGATGTTTATAGTACTTGTTCCTATTTGATGTTTATAGGTTTTGTACCTATCTTAATGTTTATAGGTCTTGTTCCTATTCGATGTTTATAGATTTCGTACTTATATTGGAGTTCAGAGGTTTTATACATATTTCGATGTTTGTAGGTCTATACATCTATCTTGGAGTTACATGCATGTAGGTGAATTTATTTTACTAGTCTTGGAGTTTGGTGCCCCCCTTATTTATGAAATTTCTAGATTTCTATTTGTGAGATTTTTAGATTTGAGATTGTCGTATTATCACCAAATCATTTTGGAGTTTTTGCTTTTAATAAGCTATCATGAGTTTTTTGTATTTGGTGATTTGAAGTTATCAGTGCATTTTTGATATTTGTCGATATATGCTTATAGTTAAGGTCTGGATTACTTTATCTATCATACAGTTTTGCTAACGTGCTTATCTTTATTTAGACTGACTTGTTTATTATTTTATAATACTTGGGTCAGACCGAGTTCAGGTCCTTCGGCTTAAGGCTTTGAGTGGATATCTTATTTGTTGGCTAGTAGTTCTATTTTGTCATCCTATGTATATATTTGACATTATGTAGTATCTTATGTTGAGATTAGACTCCTTTTGTGCGTATATTCATTTTGAGATGTAGCACTTTGTATATGTATAGTCCATATCATGTATCTACTATGTGTCAATTCAGACTTGTATCTATTATATTCCATTGTGACTGATCTGATATTCTTTGATTTGTATATTATTATATGTTTTTTTGAATTTTTATTATAGCCACCATAGTTTTGCTTTAAGCCTGAATTGTAAACATTGATTCCACTTAAAAAGGAAATGTATAGTATATTAATCGACGTGTCAATGCTTGTTTAAAGTAAAATTCATGGATGGTCGCTCCTAACCAACCCTATTCTCTACACGAGCCAACAATATTACTTTGTAACATTCTCTTTTAGTGTGGGTCTTGGGGTGGGACGTCCCAGCTTGGTATCAGAGCTGAGTTCAGAACAAAGTATGATACTACAAATACGAATCGTAGATTAGGCAAGTCTTAGGAATCGTCCCTTAGGTTTTCATGAAGTATATTCTTTAGTGTCTATCTTTGAAATTCCTAATATCCAATCATATGACTCTTGAATAATCTTTTATCTTATTTTATTACTTTCAAAATCTTAGATGGCTGGCGGTAGACCGCCTACTCGTTCTGTTGGTGGGCAGTCCAGTGGCCCTCCTTCGGGTGGAGTGTTTATGTCCGCCGAGCAGATTGTGGAACTCGTTAGGAATGCTCATCCTACTGGGCCTCCTCTGGATTCTTCTTCTCGTAAGTCGAGTTTTACATTCTTGTGCAATGACTTTGCACATCTTAGTAACAAGCCCTTTAAAGGTTCTGAGAGTGTGATTGAGGTGCAGGCATGGCTCAGGACATGCGAGCGAATCTTTTCTTGCATGGGTCTTGACGCTCAATAGAGATTTTGGTAGCTTCTAATCAGCTTCAAGAGTGAGCTCTTGATTGGTATGAGCTTTTTATAGCGGAGGTGGATGATTCTACTCTTTCTTATGAGTAGTTTAGGGGATGATTTGAGTTGAAATTCATTCCCCAATCAGAGAAGGCCTCGTTAGCTAAGAGGTTTATTGAGTTGAAACATGGAAAGTCTTCTGTAGTGGAGTATGTGTCGACCTTTGAAAACCTTTAAAAATATGGGGTCGAATACATAAGTACTCCCCTAAAGAAGAATCATAGATTTGTGGATGGTCTGAAGAGCATCTTAAGAATGCATTGATGTTGCAATTGAAGGTTTCTTTTGAGGAGTTAGTTGATTTGGCTCTTAAGCTTGAAGCGGTCAAAAAGGATAGCAGTGAGGAAGACGTAGCAGAGAAGAAGTGCATTCATCTAAAGAAGAAGCAACCATTCAACAAGTCAAACCCTTTTTATCCTAATAAGAAGATCAAGAAGCAAGATTATAGTTCCACCACATTATAGCAATCTAAAGGAGAGTGCATCAATTGTGGTTTCTAAGGAGCATTTCATTGAGGATTGTCCTAAAGCTTCCATTTGTCGCTATTGCAAGAAAGATGGTCATCTTGTAGCATCTTTTCCCCAAGAAACTAAAGAACTCACTTCTGGTAAGCTTTGTGTTGTGCAAACATCTGGTAGAGTCTTAGCATCGAGGTATATCTTCTTCTATTCTGGAAGGTGCAATTGTTTTTTGGAACCTTGCTATTCGAGTTCTCTTCGATATGGGTGCATCTCACTCATTTTTATCAAAGGATCTTGTTGAAGCTTTATCTTTGGACATTGTGTGCTTAGTGAATTTGCTGAGAATTGCAAACCCGGTCGCCGGGTCCGCAACCCTCGGTATGGTTTGTAGAGACGTCGAGATTATCGTTTGCAATCATTCTTTTTGTGTCGATCTTCATGTTATGCATTATCTTGTGTTTGGAATGATTTTGGGAACGGATTTGCTTAACCATTATGAAGCCCATACCCTATATCCCGAAAGAACTATTTATCTTAAACATCTGGAATCCGTTTTGCGGATTTCTATCATTCTTCACGATGTTGATTTTGATTCAGAAGCATCCTTATTTTCTCTTAAGGCTTGGGAAGACGATGACATTTCCTGAATTCCCATTATTTGTGATTATCTTGATATTTTTGAACTCGTTTCGAGGTTGCCTCCCAAGCAAGTGATTGAGTTCCGAATTGATCTTATTCCTGGTGCTCATATAGTTAGTCGTCCTCCTTATCAGATGTCTGCTAAAGAGAACGAGAAATTGAGGAAGCAGTTGTCGGAGTTGGAAGTGAAGCAGTTTATCTTGTCTAGTTCTTATCCTTGGGGAGCTTCTGTCATGTTTGTGAAGAAGGATGATGGTACTCTTAGGCTTTGGGTTGACTACTGCAAGCTTAATGAGCTTACCATTATGAACAAGTATCCTTTTGCTAGGATCGACGATCTTTTTGATCAGCTTTGCGGGGCTAAAGACTTTTCCTAGTTAGACTTAGCGACCAGATTTCATCAGCTTCATGTGGTTAAGGATAACATTCCCCTTACTTTGTTCCATACCGTTATGGTTCTTATGAGTAGTCTGTTATGTCCTTCGGATTAACGAATACTCCAGCTTATTTTGTCAATTTCATGAATCGTGTTTTCCGAGAATTCCTTGATCAATTTGTTCTTATATTCATTGATGATATTCTTGTTTATTCTAAATCTGAAGAAGAGCATGTGGAACATCTTAGGATTGTTTTAGAGACACTTAGAAAAAATTAGTTGAAAGCCAAAATTTCTAGGTGCCACTTTTAGCAGAGGCAAGTGAAGTTCTTGGAGCATGTAGTTTTCGAAGAAGGTATTTCTGTTCCGTCGAAGATTGAAGCTATTAAAAATTAGAAGAGGCCTGAGAATGTATCGGAGATTCATAGTTTTCTTGGATTGGTGGATTATTATCGTCGATTCATAAAGGACTTTTCCAAGATTGTCTTACCTCTCACTTATTTGACTAGAAAAGGGTTTAAGTATATTTAGTTTGATAAGTGTGAAGCTTCTTTCCAGAAGTTAAAGGAACTCCTTTCCAATGCTTCTGTTCTTATGGTTCCGGATGGGAATCAAGACCTTGTGGTCTACAAGGATGCTAGTAGGTTTGGTATCGGTGTTGTTCTTATGTAGCGTGGTCGTGTTATTACTTTTGTTTCAAGGCAGTTGAAGCCGAATGAGATGAGATACGCCACTCATGATTTGGAGCTCGCGGCTATAGTCTTTGCTTTAAAGATTTGACGTCATTATTTGTTGGGTGAGAGATTTGTGCTTTATACCAATCATAAGTCATTGAAGTACCTATTCACTCAGAAGGAGCTTAATATGAGATAACAGAGATGGCTCGAATTCCTCGCTTCCTATGTATTGATATTCAGTACACTTTGGAAAAGGGGAATCGAGTAGTGGATACTTTTAGTTGTAAGTAGCAGGCTATTGTTTCTTTAACGTTTGCCGAATTAAAGGATCTTGAAATTCACTCTTCTTGTGAGATTGGAGATCGTATCCTAGATTCTAGTTCTTCCATCTTGTTGTTTAGCTTGGAGGCCCGTCTTTGTCTTTTGGATCGGATTGCGGAAGCCCAGAAGCGTAATCCCAATCATCCCATCTTTTTCAGCAGTGTAGTGGTGTTTCCCGAAGTAATGAGTTAAAGGATTTTGTTATTGATGCTTGTGGTTATATTCACGGAAGTGGTCAACTTTTAGTTCCCGATGATGACAATATTAGGAGAGATATTATTGAGGAGTGTCATCGCTCCAAGTATACTATTCGTCTTGGTAGTAGTAAGATGCATGCCAATATGAAGCGTCTTTATTAATGGGAAGGCATAAGCGAGATATAGCTGTGTTTGTGAAGCATTGCTTGACTTGTCAGCTTGTTAAGGCCGTGCATCAGCATTCCAGTAGTCTTTTGCAACCATTGGAGGTCCCAATGTGGAAATGAGACCAGGTATTATGAGCTTACTTTCATATGTTCATAGTTGAATCCTCTTATGTGTCGATCTTGTAGTGATCGTAATTTTATTCTTCCTTTTCCCTTTTAGGTTTCAATGGACTTTATCGATGGTCTTCCTCGTTCGAGGGCTGGTGATGATAGCTTGTGGGTGATTGTTGATCATTTGACCCAATCGGCCTACTTTATTCTTGTTAAGACCAATCAGACTACTTCTCAGCTTGCTAAGACCTATGTTAAGGAAGTCGTAAGACTTCATGGCATCCTTTGTACTATTGTTCGTTACCGAGACCCATTGTTTACAAGTGGATTCTGGAAGAGTCTCCAGAAAGCTTCGGGTTCAAAGCTTAATTTCAGCACTGCTTATCATCCCCCAATTGGATGGGCAGACGGAGCGAGTGAATAAAATATTGGAAGACTTACTTCGTGCTTGTATTCTCGACTTCGGTGGGAGTTTGGAAGATCATATCTACCTTGTTGAGTTTGTTTACAACAACAACTTTTAATTTAGTATCGGCATGGCTTCTTTCAAGGCCCTTTATGAAAGGGCATGTCGATCACCTTCTTGTTGGCTTGAGTCCGGGGAGAAGCTTATTTTAGGCCCTGACTCTATCGTGCAGCTTATGAGAAGATCGTCTCATTCGACAGAGAATGAAAGAGGCACATAGCAGGCAAAAATCCTATGCAGATATTAGGAGAAAGACCTAAGAATTTTCCGTAGGAGATCGAGTCTTTATTCGTGTATCGCCATTGAAGGGTGTGATGTGGTTCAGTCATTCTGGGAAGTTGGCTCCGAGATATATCGAACCATACACTATCACTGAGCTTATCGAGCCTGTTGCTTATCACGCATCTCTTTCTATCCAGTTCTTCGATATTCATAATGTGTACCATGTTTCTCAGCTTCGGAAGTGTCTTCGTGATTCAGATTCTATTCTTGAGCCAAGAATTCTTAAGGAGCTTGAAATTTCACCCGACCTTACTTATGAGCAAAGACCTATTCATATTGTCAAATCAAAGGTTAAACACCTTCAAAATAAAGACGTTTCCCTCGTTAAAGTCTAATGGTATAGCAATCCAAAGGACTATTGGTGGAAGACTAGAGAGTTCATCGTGCGAACGCATCCGAAAATCCTTTCTCTTGCTCATTAGTGGTTAGACCCTCATTTTAATTATTTGTGCTTATGATTTTATTCTCTTTAGACACATCGTTGAATTATTATTGACCTTCCCTTAAGAAAATGCAGGAATGTAATTTTTGTAAGGGGGGAAGTCAGTAACAACCCCGGTCGAAATTACCTAGAATCTAAATTTAAAACATGATTTAACTAATTTTAAAGAATTAGTTGAATGAATTTGGGGAAATTGCAATTTTTTGTATTTCCAAATTAAATCGGATTTGGAGTTTAATAAATCTTGAATTTAATGAATTTTCTTTTTATGATATTTAGTTCTTATATTTAATTATATAAGAATAATTTTGGAGAAAATGGCTAAATAAATTATATGGAAATAATTTTCATTGTTGAAAAATAATTTCTTAATTAATGGTTTATTTTGTAAAAATACGAAGAATATCTTTTCATTTTAAAAGTTGTAATTAATTTTGATAAAATATTTCAATACTGATAAATATGAGATTTTGACATGTTATTTATATCGAGGAAATTTTAAAAATAAATGTTTGTTAAATTAGAATATTTTTTTAATTAAATTAGCATGTACAAAATGTTAAAGTGAAACACAACAAATTAGTAACACTTTTGTTTTGAGAGAATTAGCAACACTGATCCATATTCTTTACCCACTTAGCCCAAAACCAAAGTAATAGAAATGAACGTACGTACAATGTTTCTCACTTCTCATTTTCTCAAAGCCAGAATTCAAAATTTCCTAAGTACAAAAACCCTAAATCCCCAAATTTGCAAATTAAAAAGTGAAATCAAAGGGCTTTCAATGCGTTTTGATAAAAGGTAATCTCCTTTATATATCTTTGCATCAATTTTATGAATTATTTCAGTTTTGATTTCTGATTTTCATCGATTCTTATCCAATTTTTGTTCATAGCCTAGGTTGAGAATGAATTAGAAAGGCATAGGAGATTCTAAGCTCTGATCTTCCATCCCGGGTTTGTTTAAGTGAGTTTGTCTCACTAATTCTAGCCTTAGATATATGGTTGCTGCTATTAGATGATCATGCTTGAATTCAAAGTATATACGATCTCAAAATTTTGATCGATTCCTTGTCTAATTAAAATGTGTTTGCTATTTAATGAAACCCATGATATGAAATCATGAAATTCATCCAATTATACATGTTTATATGCATGCATGACTACCTATTCTGTACCTTAAAACGTTAGAGAAGCTTCACAAGAAGAATGAGGGAAAACAGATCGATGGAAGATCATCGAAGTCACTTGGACATCAGCTCAGGCGAACCAAGTGGTAGACCGGTCGGCTAAACCGGTGCATCAGTCGTAGCCTGAACCTAAAGTCCAGGCTATGTTTCGATGTTTCCTCGGTCGACCCATTTGTCACATGGTTGTCCTATGGAATTCCAAAAGTTGATTGCTAAATTTTACTACCGCAAATAATGTCGGTGTTATTGATATTTTCCAAATTCATGATTTGTGAATTGTGAATTCATTTCGATGTTTTATATCATAGAATTTGTTCTATGGATTTTGGGAGAATTACACACTTTTGCCGTATTTACAAATGATTGATTTTTAAATCCATTGTTTTTATACAAGACCATTTATGTACAAATCTAATATATATATATATATATATTCATACAAAGAATTTTATACACACACACACACTATCTACTTCCGTATATAATGGTTTTAGAAATGTTTTAGGAATAATAGTTTGAAAGCTTACTTACATATATATATATACATAACGATATAAACAAATATTTTAAAAGTAGTTTTAAAAGAGAAATTTTTTCATAAAGTTGCATGTTATCGATCGAATGATAAGTTGATTTAAACGATTAAATAAAACTAGTGGTATGGAATGCTCACGTTTGTTTTACCGATTAACTCCTAGACTTGTTCGATCGAACTATTGTTAAACACGAGTGGGGTTTATTGTTGTACAGTAAACATTTGGGAAAACTCATGTGGTATGGGACATATGGTCATTATCTATTTGATTACTATATAAAAGTATTTAACATTGTTCGACGAGTATATGACTCGCCTTTGATGTTTATAGGACTTGTTCCTATTTGATGTTTATAGTTTTTGAATCTATCTTGATGTTTATAGGGCTTGTACCTATTTGATGCTTATATGTTTCATACCTATCTTGGACTTAATAGGTTTTATACCTGTTTCGATGTCTATAGGTCTCGTACCTATCTTGATGTTTATAGACTTATATGTCTGTCTTAGAGTTACATGCATGTATGTGAATTTATTTCACCAATCTTGGTGTTTGGTGCCCCTACCTCATTTACTGGATTTCTAGATTTAACGTTGTTTTGTTATCACCAAATCATTTTGGAGGTTTTTTCTTTTAAGAAGCTATTATGAGTTTTTTTGTATTTGGTGATTTGAACTTATCAATGCTTGTTTGATATTTTTATCTTAGTCTAGACTGTCCCATTTATTATTTTATAATACTTGGGTCAGACCGAGATATTTCAGGTCCTTCAGCTTGAGGCTTTAGAGTGGATATCTTACTTGTTGGCTAGTAGTTCAGTTTTGTCATCCTATGTCTATATATTTGACATTATGTAGTATCTTGTGTTGAGATTAGAATCTTTTTCTGTATATATTAATTTTGAGATGTACCACTTTGTATATGTATAGTCCACATCATGTATCTACTATGTGTCAGTTCAGACTTGTATCTATTATATTCCATTGTGACTGATCTGATATTTTGTGATCTATATATTATTATATGTTGTTTTGAATTTTTATTATAACCATCGTATTTTTTCTTTAAGCCTGAATTGTATACATCGATTCCACTTGGAAAATAATTGTATAGCATATTAATCGACGTGTCAATGCTCGCTTAAAGTAAAATTCACGGATGGTAGCTCCTAACCAGCCCTATTCTTTGCACTAATCGACAATATTACTTTGTAATATTCTTTGTTAGTGCGGGTCTCGGGTTGGGGTATCACAAGTGAAGTCAAAAGACTTCTATTTTTCGCTTAGGGTTTTGTGAAACATAAAAGATTAGTGGGAGCCTTATTAGAAAAATGAAATGATAACATTTAACCTTTCTAATATTGAAAGAGCATATGCTATATAATGTTACAATAATCTACAATAATAATACATTTAATATGACTGATAAAACGTTTGTCGATTAAGATATACAAATGATTTGAATCAAAGATTGACAAATAGAAATATAACATATACTTACTAATAAATGCCTGTTGCATGTTAACCTTCTCTAAACCCATGCAAATGCCTAATTTTGCAACTGCTTACTATGTTCTTAATTTGGTCGCTTACGTGTTTATTCGGTCGAGGCCATGTATTGCATTCTATGAGTTTCTAACTCTAAAAGTAATACAAGGCTATAGATATTTGACCCATATACTATCACATATAAGTGTTCTATGGTGAACGGTCAAAGTTCCTAATGAACGATATTTCGATGAAGTTAGTTCATTCAAAATAAGCCAATAAGCAGTACTATGGGATCGAGTATTCAATTTGACTAATTACTATAAAGATCATATCGTGTTAAATGTAATGCAATATAAAAACTACAGTATAATCTAAGAACTTGATCACTGAAATATAAGTTTGATTAGTTTAAGTGCAACATATATGGTATCCTTAAATGTTGAGGATAATTGAATGTGCTTTTGTAAAGAGTTCATTATGATATTGTAGTAATGGTTTTCTTTGGATTGGTTTGACTGTTTAGAAAGGAAAATGAATGTATAAGAGTAAATGTGATTTAATGTACGGTTGGAATAAAGAGAGTGAATAGTCACTCCACTTCATAAAGAAACATCATAACGAGAATTATAGTAATAATAATTGATACTTAATATTGGAATAAGAAATATGATTTCTATTTTATGTATTTTCATATAGAAAATTGTTTTCTATGAGATTTATTTCTTTGAGTTCAAGATATTTGATCAAAGAACTCTCCACCGTAAACTAGTTGTAGCATATATGAAATAAATCATTTATATTAAGTGAATGATGGACTTTCGAATTCAATACGCTATTATAGTAATGAAAAAAATAGTGGGAGCATGCCATGTAACGCTTATTGATTGCATCAAGTTACGAAAAATGTTTTCGTAAAACATATCGAACGTATTTATGAAATAATGACTACTTTTTGGTGCTAACTAAAAAACAAACATAGTTATATTTCAATATGAATATTATGAATATTCATAATAAAATACAACTACGGTATGGTATTTTTTTCATAACAGAGATGATGCATTAGAAACTACAGAAGTATCTAAAATTATTTACAATTATTTTGGAATTATAGACTAATCATAGCTTTAAGAAATAATTTTATTATATGATTATGAATCATATGATATTGGCTAATTATATCTCAAATAATTATGAGCTATGCACCCATTTAGCGGGAGCATCATAAGAGTTGATGAACTCTTCAGATTGATACAATAGATATATGCAATCATAAGTCTATTAATACTAAAATTGTTCCACATACTTCATCATATTCACCGATGAGTCATCAAAGACATGGACATGTGTATTTGATACGCAAGTATAAGTATATGGTAAGCCTATAGAATATACAAAGGAAGTAAATGATGTAACATGCGATGGAAATGATTCGATTAGATCGAATATATGAGTATATTGGAAAGAGTTCCGAATGTACCCAAAAATGAGTAAAGAATCAATCTCAAAAGTCACTCCACCATATGATACATAATGATGTATCGTAAGGAGTAATCGAACTTTGTTGAACAAAGTACGATTAATTGTGAGTGAAGTTGAGTTAATTTCTTTATATAAGGTTATGTACTTAAGAGTAGTACACGAGGTCAATATTATTTCATCTAAATATGTAATGACCCTAAAATAAAATAAAATAAAAATATATACATTTAATATATATGGGGCATTTTCTGTTTTATATATAAAGGTAAAATAAAATGAAGTTTAATAAAAAGATTTATATGTCTTATAATTATGCCAGAAATAATTAGCATAATATATGTGATTTTTAATTTAAATGTACAAAGGAGATTTTCAGATTCTCTAAACTTATAAAAAGAAATGAATAAAGGATCACATGCATATGGCATGAACAAAATAGAAACATGAAAATAGCATGCAGTGTTTAAAATGTTCAACTCCCAAAATAACCAACTAAAGTAACCTGATGTGTGCATTTCCCATTTAAGACCACACAGGAATGAGATGTATGCATGAACAGCTAAGGGTATTAGGAGAATTACCCATTTTCTTAAACCCTAGAATGGATTTATAAATAACTGCACATAGCCAAAACCATCATTCTCTCGGGATCAAAACAAAGATAAAAATAAACTAGGAGAAACACTAGCTTGGGGCTTTGGGGGATTTGCTGTTCAAAAGATTAAAGCAGTGAAAGGAAAAACATTAGGTGAGTATTTATCCTTTGTATGCAATGGCATTAAGTCCTATTGCAGGCAGCCTAAAATATTATGAGACATTCAAATCTCTGAATTAATTTTGTTATGGGTGATATGGATGTTTGTTTGTGCATTTTTTGTTTGTTTGGAGTATTAATCTGTAAGTGGGCTTTTGGTGCTAACATGATTGGAGCATTCTTGTTCTATCTTAGTATCATTAAACATGGATATAGATTAAACAGGGGAACATGGGGTTGAATCAGAAAAATATACAAGCAGTTATATCTTTCTGAAATATGAATGAAAGAAAAAACTAAATTGGTCACTTGGGAGTTAGTCAATGATTTGCTTACTTCAGGTGGAAGCAAGTATATGCATGGTGCAACTGCACCCTGAGGCCTTTGTGTGTTGGAATAATTTAAACAACCTGGGAGTTTCCTTCACAATGCATACATAGTATTCATTTGACAAGGAGTTAAAGACCATAAAATAAATGGGGACAGGGGTTTAAAAATCTGGGTTATAAATATCCAGATATGGTGTTAATTTAATCAAGTTAAACTTGTTCATTGATTAGTTGCTGGGTGAAAATTTGGAGTATAAAACCTGAGATTATTTATCCAGATTTGGGGAGAATAAATCAAGAATTATACATATGTTTATCTTTACTGTTTGCTGTGTATTTGTTTGAATAGATGAATGTGTTTTTTTTGTATTACCTTGTATGAACCAAAACATGCTAAGTATAAATATCTGTTAAACTAGGAAGGCACTGCAAGATTATGTTTTAAAATTATGAATATGTATACAAAATTGATAAATGCTCATACCAGTGAAAACTGACCCTGTTGGTTGCCCTTGCAATCATCTGGGTGTCTCAAAAATTCTTTGGGGCAGCTAAATGATTTGCTTGCAGGAAATTGAAGTTGGCTTGATGAGTAGAGAAGGCATTGGCTGCTAGAATAAATAAGAGAGACTTGTTTTTAAAATTTGCAGATGCATTGTAATGAAATTACTAGACACATTTTATTTTCTGTAATTGAAGTTACTTTTAGGAAACTTTTTAAGTATTTTGAGTTGACGATTTGTACTTAATCAAAACCTATTATGAGTGATCATGGATGATGGTTGGTTAACTACAAATTTATTTATGAATGTCTGATTTGGAGAAAATAAGGAGTTAGACATGTCATATGAATATGATATGGATATATATATATATTTGAACTCTGATTTTTATTGCTTATGTTTTTCCTTATGAAAAAAAAACCTAAGGGGATTGATTTTTAATGAACACTCAAGATTTTAGTAGAATATTCAGGTGAGATGAATTTGTGCATGGCAGGTAAGTGATACTTGCATATGCACGAATTCTGGAAATTTGTAAGTAATTGAGTATTTTAGTTTAACCTCTGAGAAAACTTGTCAACAATTTTAGACGTCTAAGATCAAATTAGACGTCTGTCATAATAATTTAGACGTCTGAGATCTAATTTAGACGTCTGTAAACAAAAATTTAGATGTCTGAACTTAGTTCAAAATGTTTTCTACTCTCTGTTTAAAAGTTAGACACTCTGAGACGTCTGTCATAATAATTTAGACGTCTGAGATCTAATTTAGACGTTTGTAAACAAAAATTTAGATGTCTGAACTTAGTTCAAAATGTTTTCTACTCTCTGTTTAAAAGTTAGACACTCTGAGACGTCTGTCATAATAATTTAGACGTCTGAGATTGAATTTAGACGTCTGTCACAAAAAATTTAGATGTCTGAATTTAGTTCAAAATGTTTTCTACTCTCTGTTTCAATTTTAGACACCCTGAGACGTCTGTCATAAAAATTTAGACGTCTAAGATCCAATTTAGACGTCTGTCATAAAAATTTAGACGTCTGAACTGTTGATTTTGCCTAATTTGCCTATTTTCGAGTAAATTTCCAAGGTTTATCGATTTTTGTCAATTCAACTTATTGTTATTAGTTATTATCAACTTTGATAACTATCATGAGATCAAGTAAATACTATTTTAGAGTTAAATAGAATTATCTAGGCAAGATAAATATATATAAGTGTTAGTATTTGTCAAAGTGCACCTATGGCAGTAGAACAAGACTTAGTAAAGGAATAAGTGGCTATGTCAATAGCTTGTATGGTATTTTGATTTCTATTTGATTTAAATTCCCTCTGATAAAATAAAAATATAATAATAATAAAGAAACAATTGTATATCATCAAATATACAATTGACTTAATTTTGTTTGTACACTGATATAATTATATTGGTAAAACTAGGGTCTTGGAAAAAAAAATATTTGGAAATTATATAAATATTCAAATATAAAAGAATTGGGGTTTAGTGGTGAATGCCTCTTTAAACTTAGAAAAAAAAACTATGTGTTATAGAGTGAGGGTCACCACAGTTTGGTATCAGAGCTATGTTTTAAATAACATAGTAAATGTTGTTGTATGCATATGGATGTTTGAATGCATTGTTTGAATTATTGATGTTGAATGCTTTTGTTTTATGACTAAATAAAAAAATATATATATATAAATGTGTACATGTGATACATGCACAGTGTGCACAGAAATGAAAATGAACCAAGTAAAGACACCAAAAATGATAGGGGTAAATAAACTAATGTAAAAATCATATTTATAGCATTATGGTAGGACCAAGGCACCATACAGGTGCAGGATCATCACGAGAGCCACCTGTGATGAGCATGGAGGATTTTGTGAGAGCTTTAAGGGATGGAATGGCACCAAGGCAAGACAATCCTCATGAAGAACTCTCCAAACTCCTAAAGACATGTACCACTTTGGGAGGAAAGGATTTTGAAGGTACTGAAGGAGCTATAGGTGTTCAAACTTGGATAAGAACTATGGAGAGGGTCTTCACAGATATGCAAATCAATGACCAGAGGAAGAGACAGATAGCTTCAAGGAAATTGAAGGGGGTTGCACTGGATTGGTGGGAAGTTGTAACAGCAGGAAGACAAGAGGATACTATCACTTGGAATGATTTCAAGGACATGCTTGAGGCCAGATTTGTCCCAGCATCTGCCAAGGCCACACTGCTTGAAGACTTTATCAGATTAAGGCAAGGAAGCATGAGTGTGAATGAATACACTCAGAAGTTTGAAGCATTATCCAAGTATGGACTGGTGTTAATAGGGAATGCAGAAGCAAAGAATGCAAGGTACATTCAAGGCTTGAACCCTAGTTTGTCAAGGGCAATGTTGCCATACAAGGACAAAACTTTTGATCAAGTAATTGATCTAACTCTCTCATTTGAGCAACATGACACTGCAAGAGAAAGGTTCAGGAATATGAAGCTCAATAAGAAGAAGGGTGGTCAGAACAAAGTGCAACCTTATGACAAGAGAAATGTAAGTAAAGGAGTTAAGAAAGGGGAAGGAGCAATAGCACTTGAAAGCAAGAGATTCACTCATTGTTTTAATTGTGGAAAAGCTGGACATTATAGTAACCAATGCCCTGACCCTAAAATACCTAGAGGAGGCTGTTATAATTGTGGAAAGATGGGTCATCTCAAGAAGGATTGCCCAGAAACCAATAGGGGAACAGCAAGGGTAGGAGCTTTGGCAGCAAGTAACACTGGGAATGTTGGGCAACTTGAAGGTATAATTTTTATTCATACCCAACCAATATTAGTAATATATGACACTGGTGCCTCACATTCACTAATATCTTTGGAAATTGTAAAGAAGTTAACACTTGCTTGTGTTTCTATTGATCAGCCCTTAATTGTACACAGTCCCATAGGGAGTCATTGCATGTTGGGGATGAAGTGCATGGGTCTGAAATTATTATAGGGGGTTATGAATTTAATTAAGATCTATATACCTTAAATTATCCTGGTATTGGGATTATTTTGGGGGTAGATTGGTTAATGAGAAATAAAGCAATTTTAAATTTAGAAAACCTTACTATTTCTTTGGAAACTAATGAAGGCAAAAGAATTACCATCTTAAGTGAAATAGCAAAGAATGCATGTTTTAATAAAATTTGGAGTATTAATGAAGTTCAAAAGGAATTAAAAATAGAGGAAATCCCAGTAGTAAATGGATATATAGATGTGTTTGGAGAAGTAAAGGGAGTTCCTCAAAACAGACCAGTTGAATTTAAAATAAAATTAATGCCAGGAACAAATCCAATCATTAAGAAGCCTTATAGAATGGGTCCAAAAGAGTTGGTAGAATTAAAACATCAACTAGAAGAATTAGAAGAGAAAGGATTCATAAGATCAAGTAGTTCCAGTTGGGGTTCCCCAGTGCTTTTTGTTAAGAAACATGATGGAACAATGAGGTTGTGTGTGGACTATAGGGATTTAAACAAGGTAACTATTAAAAATAAGTACCCACTGCCTAGAATAGATGATCTATTTGATCAATTGCATGGGGCTAGAATATTTTCAAGGCTAGACTTAGCCTCTGGATTTCACCAAATGAAAGTTGCAGAGGAAAGCATTGAGTACACAGCCTTTAATACAAGGTATGGCCTTTATGAATTTCTAGTAATGCCATTTGTCTTGACCAATGCTCCCTCCTATTTTGTAGACTTGATGAATAGAATTTTTAGAGACTTTTTGGATAAGTTTGTCTTGGTATTTATAGATGACATATTAATTTATTCAAAGTCAGAAAATGATCATGCTATGCACCTACATTTAGTATTATCCAGACTTAGAGAACATGAATTAAAAGCCAAGTATTCAAAGTGTGCATTTTGGCAACAAGAAGTAAAGTTCTTAGGACACATAGTGTCACAGCAGGGAGTAAGTGTAGATCCAAGCAAGGTCATTGCAGTTCAATCATGGAGTAGACCCAAAACAGTGACTGAGGTGAGGTCATTCTTAGGTTTGGCAGGGTATTATAGGAGGTTCATCAAGGATTTTTCAAGAATAGCCGCACCAATGACCAAACTAACCAAGAAGAACCAACCATATGTGTGGACTGAGCAGTGTGAACAAGCTTTTGAGAAATTGAAGCAAGCATTGGTGGAAGCTCCTGTCCTACAAATCCCAGAAGCAAATGAAGGAATGGTTGTATACACTGATGCTAGTGGATCTGGGTTAGGTGCAGTGCTTATGCAACATGGCAAGGTAGTGGCATATGCATCAAGACAGCTTAAACCTAATGAAACCAAATATGCAACTCATGATCTAGAATTAGCTACAATAGTGTTTGCACTAAAACTATGGAGGCATTATTTGCTTGGGGCAAAATTTGAATTATTCACAGATCATCAAGCATTGAAATATTTATTTTCTCAAAAAGATTTAAATATGAGGCAAGCAAGGTGGTTGGAGTTTCTAGCTGCATATGATTTAGATATATTGTACACTCCTGGAAAAGCTAATAGAGTAGCAGATGCTTTGAGCAGAAATCATGTTAGATTAGCCAGTTTGATGAGTTTAAAAATCTTGCAGTGCTTGGGGAGGCAGATATATACAGCAAGGATGCAGTGAATTTTAAAGAACATGGTGATATGGTGGAGTATGGTACACTGGGAATAATCACAGTGAAGTCTAATCTGGTGGAGAAAGTTGGTAGCATGCAAGATCAAGATCAAAGTCTAAAGGAGAAGAAAGAAATGTTATTAAATAACATTGAGTCAGAGAATTTTAAAATAGATTCCCAAGGTTATTTGAGGAAAAATGATAAACTTTGTGTACCAAACATTGCAGAATTGAAGGAAGAAATCATGAATGAGCATCACAAGACCAGGCACACCATACACCCTGGTGGTACTAAGATGTATCATGATTTAAAAAGAGGCTACTGGTGGCCGGGAATGAAGCAAGCAGTGGCAAGATATGTGGCAAAATGTTCCACATGTCAACAAATTAAAGCAGACCACCAAAAGCCCTCTGGCATGTTGCAACCTTTGGAGGTACCTCAATGGAAGTGGGAAAGCATTTCCATGGATTTTGTGGATGGTTTACCTAGAACTAAGAAAGGCAATGATAGTATATGGGTAATTGTTGATAGACTAACCAAATCAGCTCACTTTGTTCCTGTCAGGTCAGATAGAAATGCATCTAGACTTGCACAATTGTTCATTAAAGAAGTGGTGAGGCTACATGGCATACCCAAGACTATTGTAAGTGATAGAGACACTTTGTTCACCTCAAGATTTTGGGAAAGTTTCCAAGAAGCAATGGGAACACAACTTTGTTTAAGCACTGCCTACCATCCTCAAAGTGATGGGCAAACAGAGATAGTGAATAAAATATTGGAAGATTTACTTAGAGCATGTGTGCTTGATTTTGGGGGTAATTGGGAGGATCATATCCACTTGGCAGAATTCACTTACAACAATAGCTATCAATCAACCATAGGAATGGCTCCCTTTGAAGCCTTGTATGGGAGACCTTGCATGTCTCCTGCCTGTTGGTTGGAAGCAGGAGAGGGTGTAATGTTGGGGCTAGACCATGTTAAAGAAACTTCCAACATGATTGAATTGATTAGGCATAGAATGAAGGCAGCACAATCAAGAAAAAAGTCTTATGCAGATAGAAAAAGGAAGCCAATGGAGTTTGAAGTAGGAGAGCATGTTTTTCTGAAAGTATCACCAATGAAGAAAGTGTTCAGGTTTGGAAAATCTGGTAAACTATCACCAAGATTTGTAGGACCATATGAAATTATGCAGAGAATTGGTGCTATGGCCTACAGACTTAAGTTACCTAAGGAGTTGAGTGGTGTGCATCCTGTATTTCATGTTTCTCAATTGAGAAAATGGGTGCATGATGAAGGAGCAATTCTGGAGTCACCTACTCAAGTTCAAGTCCAGAAGAATTTGGTTTATACAAATGAACCAGTAGGGATAGTTGCCAAGGAAGAGAAAAGTTGAGGAACAAGGTGATCAAACTGGTGAAAATCCAATGGAGCTTGGACACTAATGATTGTACATGGGAGGTTGAAGACAAAATGAGGGCTAAATACCCCCAATTTGTTTACTGGTGGAGAGGTATGTTTAAGCAGCCTAAGATAATTTTTCTAAATATATTTATATATTGTTTGTTTCCATAAAATATGAGTATGGGGTTATGGAGTTAAAACAGGCTATGGGTTAGTATTTTTAATTGGAGAAAATAGGTGAAATTATGGGGACATAATTCCTTTAAGGGGGAGGGTATGTAATGACCCTAAAATAAAATAAAATAAAAATATATACATTTAATATATATGGGGCATTTTCTGTTTTATATATAAAGGTAAAATAAAATGAAGTTTAATAAAAAGATTTATATGTCTTATAATTATGCCAGAAATAATTAGCATAATATATGTGATTTTTAATTTAAATGTACAAAGGAGATTTTCAGATTCTCTAAACTTATAAAAAAAATGAATAAAGGATCACATGCATATGGCATGAACAAAATAGAAACATGAAAATAGCATGCAGTGTTTAAAATGTTCAACTCCTAAAATAACCAATTAAAGTAACCTGATGCATTTCCCATTTAGGACCACACAGGAATGAGATGTATGCATGAACAGCTAAGGGTATTAGGAGAATTACCCATTTTCTTAAACCCTAGAATGGATTTATAAATAACTGCACATAGCCAAAACCATCATTCTCTCGGGATCAAAACAAAGATAAAAATAAACTAGGAGAAACACTAGCTTGGGGCTTTGGGGGATTTGCTGTTCAAAAGATTAAAGCAGTGAAAGGAAAAACATTAGGTGAGTATTTATCCTTTGTATGCAATGGCATTAAGTCCTATTGCAGGCAGCCTAAAATATTATGAGACATTCAAATCTCTGAATTAATTTTGTTATGGGTGATATGGATGTTTGTTTGTGCATTTTTTGTTTGTTTGGAGTATTAATCTGTAAGTGGGCTTTTGGTGCTAACATGATTGGAGCATTCTTGTTCTATCTTAGTATCATTAAACATGGATATAGATTAAACAGGGGAACATGGGGTTGAATCAGAAAAATATACAAGCAGTTATATCTTTCTGAAATATGAATGAAAGAAAAAACTAAATTGGTCACTTGGGAGTTAGTCAATGATTTGCTTACTTCAGGTGGAAGCAAGTATATGCATGGTGCAACTGCACCCTGAGGCCTTTGTGTGTTGGAATAATTTAAACAACCTGGGAGTTTCCTTCACAATGCATACATAGTATTCATTTGACAAGGAGTTAAAGACCATAAAATAAATGGGGACAGGGGTTTAAAAATCTGGGTTATAAATATCCAGATATGGTGTTAATTTAATCAAGTTAAACTTGTTCATTGATTAGTTGCTGGGTGAAAATTTGGAGTATAAAACCTGAGATTATTTATCCAGATTTGGGGAGAATAAATCAAGAATTATACATATGTTTATCTTTACTGTTTGCTGTGTATTTGTTTGAATAGATGAATGTGTTTTTTTTTGTATTACCTTGTATGAACCAAAACATGCTAAGTATAAATATCTGTTAAACTAGGAAGGCACTGCAAGATTATGTTTTAAAATTATGAATATGTATACAAAATTGATAAATGCTCATACCAGTGAAAACTGACCCTGTTGGTTGCCCTTGCAATCATCTGGGTGTCTCAAAAATTCTTTGGGGCAGCTAAATGATTTGCTTGCAGGAAATTGAAGTTGGCTTGATGAGTAGAGAAGGCATTGGCTGCTAGAATAAATAAGAGAGACTTGTTTTTAAAATTTGCAGATGCATTGTAATGAAATTACTAGACACATTTTATTTTCTGTAATTGAAGTTACTTTTAGGAAACTTTTTAAGTATTTTGAGTTGAAGATTTGTACTTAATCAAAACCTGTTATGAGTGATCATGGATGATGGTTGGTTAACTACAAATTTATTTATGAATGTCTGATTTGGAGAAAATAAGGAGTTAGACATGTCATATGCATATGATATGGATATATATATATATTTGAACTCTGATTTTTATTGCTTATGTTTTGCCTTATGGAAAAAAAAACTAAGGGGATTGATTTTTAATGAACACTCAAGATTTTAGTAGAATATTCAGGTGAGATGAATTTGTGCATGGCAGGTAAGTGATACTTGCATATGCACGAATTCTGGAAATTTGTAAGTAATTGAGTATTTTAGTTTAACCTCTGAGATAACTTGTCAACAATTTTAGACGTCTAAGATCAAATTAGACGTCTGTCATAATAATTTAGACGTCTGAGATCTAATTTAGACGTCTGTAAACAAAAATTTAGATGTCTGAACTTAGTTCAAAATGTTTTCTACTCTCTGTTTAAAAGTTAGACACTCTGAGACGTCTGTCATAATAATTTAGACGTCTGAGATCTAATTTAGACGTCTGTAAACAAAAATTTAGATGTCTGAACTTAGTTCAAAATGTTTTCTACTCTCTGTTTAAAAGTTAGACACTCTGAGACGTCTGTCATAATAATTTAGACGTCTGAGATTGAATTTAGACGTCTGTCACAAAAAATTTAGATGTCTGAATTTAGTTCAAAATGTTTTCTACTCTCTGTTTCAATTTTAGACACCCTGAGACGTCTGTCATAAAAATTTAGACGTCTAAGATCCAATTTAGACGTCTGTCATAAAAATTTAGACGTCTGAACTGCTAATTTTGCCTAATTTGCCTATTTTCGAGTAAATTTCCAAGGTTTATCGATTTTTGTCAATCCAACTTATTGTTATTAATTATTATCAACTTTGATAACTATCATAAGATCAAGTAAATACTATTTTAGAGTTAAATAGAATTATCTAGGCAAGATAAATATATATAAGTGTTAGTATTTGTCAAAGTGCACCTATGGCAGTAGAACAAGACTTAGTAAAGGAATAAGTGGCTATGTCAATAGCTTGTATGGTATTTTGATTTCTATTTGATTTAAATTCCCTCTGATAAAATAAAAATATAATAATAATAAAGAAACAATTGTATATCATCAAATATACAATTGACTTAATTTTGTTTGTACACTGATATAATTATATTGGTAAAACTAGGGTCTTGGGAAAAAATATATTTGGAAATTATATAAATATTCAAATATAAAAGAATTGGGGTTTAGTGGTGAATGCCTCTTTAAACTTAGAAAAAAAAACTATGTGTTATAGAGTGAGGGTCACCACAAAATAATAGTTTACAAAATCATACAAGATAAGGGTTTATAAGAAACCCCAACATATCCTAGGCCAAGAGTTGGCAGATTGTGCGAGCCGAAAGTCTGCACATAATAATTGTTCGTGAGCATCTTGTATGGATCTCCCTAAAAGGAGTTTGGGAAGGACTATCATTGGATGATATAATTATGGTTTGAACATAAGTTTTTTAAACTAAAATTAAAACTGAATCAGTTTTATGTAAGGTAACTCATAAAATGTTTATAAATGCCATCTATTGCACTGAAAAACAAGTGTTGTGTCAAGAAATACTTAGTACATGAAATGAAAAAATTAACTAACCTAAATGAACATATCGCATTAGTGTGTCTAATGAGTATTCTCGCATATTAAAGAGAAACTATGAGTTTCTTATAAATATCGAAAATATACAATCCTAGGTTATTTAATTAAACCATTAAGAGTGTTGACTCTATAATATGGTGTGATGCAAAGATCCAAAATGAATTCCGCATACTTTATCTTTGGTAGTCGTAACTGAAGGGATGTGATCCATTAATCGTGATTGTTTTTTTATGTGGAAGACTAATGCAGTTGGAATTAAATGAGCAATATTGATAAGAATAATCTCGTAAATTTCAAATGTTGAGATTAGCGTGGTGGATTCGTCATTGAACATGATCAAGTTATTTTGGATTTACTCACAAGATTATCTCTTGATTAGACTTAATGTTTCAGTACATATGTGCTGAAAAAGAAAATTCTAAGTGATGATTTAGAGTAGACTATTTGCAGACAACAACCAATGAGTCTCGAAGTTAGTGGGAGCAATATACAGGCTGTGAGTTTTCAGATATGATCTAAGAAATGGAAGAAAGTATCATTTTATAAGCATCAGAATTGAACAAATATTTTGATAGAATTATCGAATTGTTTGATTATCAATCAAAATGTAGAGGAAGCGTGTGTTTAGAAGAAAGAACATTAAAAGGTACATAGATATTTCTAAACCATAAGTAAATAACACAATGCTGATTTTAACGATGTACATGTGTTAAAATTTGTTTTAGTTGTTTTAATACTCAATATTGGATTTGTAAATAATGTCTTTTATAGTAAGTATGAAAGATATTAGGAATGTCCCAAAACGATATGCAAGGACACCTTATTAAAATGTTTAATAGGGAACATGTAAGATGATTCCTTATGCATTGGTAATAGGAATTATCGTACATGCTATATCGTCTACGATATCGAGTTTTGTTTAAGTATTTTATACATTATGTAAATATCAAATCCCAATAGATTTCACTAGATAGTTATTTGAGGTGTTCTCGTGTATTTATGAAATGTTGGAGAAAGGTTTGTAGAAACAACAAACTCCTTATGAAGGAGTATTCAGACTCAAATTTCATAAATGGTATCGAGTATAACATGTCAATAATATATTAAGAATCATTAAGCTGGAAATGTTCCAAACAGAAGAGATTGTGGTTGGCAATGTATATAAATATAAATGCACAAATTTATAACTGAGCCGAGAGTGTTTCCAAATGTTTAGAATCCTATAACATTGTTATATGATAACATTGTCACTATATAGTTCATAATAGAACTAAGAGCTCACTGAAAGTCGAGAGACATACTCCGATTTATTCCTTACGATAAAGGTAGTTTATCAGCGTCGGAGAGAGTTAATCGATAGAGTAGATAAATAAAACCTAATAGCATACCCATACACCGAGGGACTAATCTAATCAGTTTATAGGAAACCGATTAGAGAAGTCAGAATGAGATTCCATAATTGATCCCAAGTGCAAGTGGGAGATTGATAGAGTTATGAGTATGCCCTAGGGGCGATTATGTAATTTGTTACATTTATCTAACTCATTGACCAATTTTGTTCGAAATAAAAGGTATTTTATTTCTATAATATACTTGAAATAATGTGATTATATTAATTAATTAATTTAATTAAAAGTATATATAATAAAAAATCCATAAATGGTATGTTTTGTGACAGTAATTACAAAATGTTGTAACCGTAATAATTTATCACAATTAAAATAAATATACCATTTTAAATATTCCTAGTCAAGGTGCATCGAGACTGAATATCGATGTATCCATTAAGACTAGAGTACGTAACGCTCTCTAAATGTTGGGCAGTGTATTACTCATGGCTGTTGGGGGGCACCTAGGGGTTACGTACTAATAGTTATTGGACAACTATGGAACGACTCACTCGATAGTTTTCTATTGGTTAATATAACTGAGATCAAATAGAAAATATCAATGTGACGGATTTACAAATTCTCTCAACTTGAGAATACTGTAGATCTTCAATATCAAAACTCCGCTTTGGTTATAGTCAATAATGGGATAGCGTCCATTGGGTCACTATGGTTGGGTCAAGTGGAAGTATTGGAAGTGAAGCACTATTCAAAAGAGGATTCGTCTCCTCAGTTATGTGGGGTTAGTATCACGGTTAACTCAAGTCAACTCAAAGTCAAAGTCTCTAACCAGAGCATTCCGGTTAATAATAATTGTTATTATTGAACCAAGGACTTTGTGTTTGGACTATAGAGTTAAATATGGATGATACTAAAAATTTGACCATTACCAAATTCCAAAAGTTCAAAATGATATAGTTTTGACAAAGAGATTAGTGTTAATAAATGTCACAACCAGGTAACGCATGTTAAACTAAAATTAGATTTTATCAAAACTAAGTAAGCAATAAATTTGGCCATAATTTCACACCACCTGCTAAGTGACGTATGAACGTTAACATTTGAATAGTTCGATGTTAATTGCTGACCGAATTTACACCCAAGAGTTACACAACCGAAATGATGAAATTTCTTTAGACCAAATGATTTAATTAGTTTATAATTGTTATAAATTAATCATATTAATTATTTTTTATGAAATATTAATTATAAAATTTGAATATGATTTGAGAAATAAATATTTTTATATATATTTATAATTATAAATATATCGATTGATATGAGATATCGATAACAAATTAAATTAGATTTAACTAAACATATTTAATTGGAGTTAAATGGGCTATTGGGCCATGTTGTTTGAGGTATGGTTTGGCTGCAATGACATAGCATAATGGGGGAAAAATGTGGCAAGTTGGGTTTTGAAGTGCATGGTTGAGATTAGGTGAGAAAAAGTATAAGATACCATCCTCTTTTCTCTCTCATTCAACTATTATAAAACTATCTCTAGACCTAACTTCAAAATACTTTTTGCGTCTTTTTTATCCTAATGAAGGCCGAATGATACCTGCAAAACTTCAATTAGATCCCAAATCAAATCAACTCAAATCGACAGCTCTTTGATAACAAAAGGTTTACGATTCAAGACTAGCAATCTGACGAATCGAGGAAATTTCCAAAGGAAGAGGATTCATCTTTTCAATGTGGACTTGAGGGCATCGGTTATGGGTATCTATTTATTTACATAATAAGGTATATGATTATGGTATAGTAATTCATTACTTAAGTACATCTATGTATATACGTTATTATTGCTTAGTTAGTTGCATTTCACCACTCTATTAGAAATTCCCTCTGCCCCTACCATACTCCAGCTTGGTAGGCTTTACGTCCAATCAATCCGGATAATGCTTGCATCCTGTGTCTTACTGTGGATTAGATTTGTTGCTATATAGGTATTAAACTTGAAACTTCCGGCAGATGGCAAGAGGCCTAAGGAAACAAAAGAATCAGTTACATTTTTCATATCAAATAAGTGGAAGATACATTAAATTGTGAAACGTTACCCTGCCATAATGTAATATTTTTCCAATGCCAATAAAAGGTGACCCACCAAATAGTATTTAACATCCAGAAAACTCAATTTTTACCTTTATACTCTAAGAGTCGACCAATTATTCTGACAATCTTGGAACGAGCATGAAGAAATTAACGATACTTCTTTACCTTTTGAGTTGTTCTGCCTAGATTGGTCGCTCAAGATATTCGGTATTCACCCAGATCCGGATCCAATGAAAAATATAGCAATTCATTACTTAAGTACATCTATGTATATATCTTATTATTGTTTAGTTAGTTAGGTGAGATTTCTATATGTAATGTTGTTGTCACAATAATGATTGGCTATGTGTATAAGTTTAATATACTCATGCATACATATATATTATTGATAATCTAATGTTCCATACCAAATAAATGTATTTTATTTTAATATTACATTAACCAATACATACATACATATATATATATATATACACACACACATATACATATACATATATATATATATACATACATAAATAAATCAATTTATGTACACAATTTATATCAAAGCATATATATATATACACATACATACATATATATTATATAAAATTTGTTCTAATAATTTTATAATATATGCTTATATTAATTATGAATTTTAAGAGCCGAAAATAATTTCTCTATTATAAGTAGATATTTTTATCATTATTTAATCACTATAAGATATAATAGTTCCATATAAAATAAAATTATTTTGAAAATTCAATATTAATTTTTTTAAATTATTTTATCATATCATAAGATCTTGGAAATTTTTTTAGATTTTCTGAATAAGTTTTTTTATATTTAAAAATTAACTTAATAATCGACCAATTGGTATTTAATTAATTAAAAATATAGTTTTTACTCAGAAAAATCTGGAAAATTTTCGCAACACTTAAAATATTATTCTAGAATTTTTGAAAATTTAAAATTTGATATTTCATTATATAATTATTTTATATTATTTATTTATGACAATTTGACTAATTAATTCATAATTAATATATTAAAATTGTAAAGAAATGGGATCTGTAACGATTTCAAACTGGAATTTTATAATACAACAAAAATATTTTTTTGTACATTTATATGTATGTATATATTTATTATAATAGAAACTTACATTTAATTATTATATTTATATTTATATATATCGTAATTATTTACTTTAATTCATATGTATATATTAATAAGTAAAATAATTTATGTTCTTAAATTTATAATTTTATATTTACACACACACGCACATATATATCTTTTTAATTGTTATTTATAATATAGTGTGTGTGTGTGTGTATAGTAGTTTTTCATAATATATGTATATATATATAATATTTTTTCATTATATATATATATAGAATGAGTAATGTGTCTATTACGACGTAAATCCCAACAGCTACGTACAAACATGTTATACCTTGTATGAATATCATGTTAAACATGCACATACATTTACATACATACATACATACATACATACATACATACATACATACATATACTGTGTGTGTGATACATATGTATACTTATATAATAATTGAAAATAAAACAAATAGATTTCAAACAACAATTTGTGAATTTAAGTAAAATACATGATTTTATTTAAACTAAATTTAGAAATATTGTAAATAAATTACTTTTTAGGTCCAATAAAGGTCCAATAGGGAATTTTTTTTGAAATTCACTCATAACTTCCGCTGCGTGTTGGCCCAGTTCTAACTAGAAAATGCCTTGTGTTCAGCATTTTCTATGATTTTTTTGTAAAGAGATCCTTTAGGGTCTCTTGCCATGGTTTTAATGTATATTGTGTATATATGTTACTGTAAAAAGATTGATGCTAAAAAGTTTGTTAGCATATCGAAAAATGGATAAACGTTTAAGTGTATAAAGCTACGCAGGCCGTAGTCAAACATTCAAGGATAGCACTTTTAAAACATTGTCTTTATTTTGAACCACTTTCTACAGCATTTTGTAACTGTTTAGTTTCTATTTGAGACATTAAATTGTTTTGAAATGACTTTAAACTTAATTATTTCTCTTCAATCCTTTTACAAGTCTTTTCCAACATATATTAGAGTATTTTAAAAGTGGTTTGGAATTTTTATATATTTTTAATAATTTATTATGAATTATTAATGTAGAAGGTTTATTTTTATATAAAAGAAAACCTGTTATTTTGAAGTTTTTAAATAAATATAAAATAGATCTTTGAAGTAATATTTTAAATAAATGTTTAACGCATATTATAAGTATTTTAAAGTAAATTTTAAATATATATAGTCTTTAGAAAATTAGTTAATTACTTTGTTAAGGTATTTAAAAACTTATGTAATATAGTATCCTTTAAATTGTTTTTAAAATTTTACTAAATATCTTAGCTTTATAAATAAATTAGTATACATACATACATACATACATACATACATACATATATCATTTTAAAAATATTTTTAGTAAATATATAAGTTTGAAAAAATAAGTTAAGTCTTTTACAAAAGAATAAAGGTAGTTTTGGATTATAACACTTGTGTTATAATAAATGGTTTTGTAAAGTTAATTAAAAGTATATTACCTTGTCTAATAATTGTAGATATACTTAGATCTTTAGTTGAATGTTTTAAAGATAATGATAAGTATGTATTTGTTTTGGGTTTATTGTGACAATTGGTTAATAACGTTTTTCTCTAATCCTTTTTAATTATACTTAGTAATAATATAATTAGATCTTCAAAAATTGTTTATTGTGACAATTGGTTAATAATTTCATCTGTTTTTGAAATTGATTTAAATATATACATACAAGATTCTCTTCAAAAATGGGGACCGCGCCATCTCCTTTTTTTCTTCCCGCTAACCAGTCCCATCCCTCTTCATCAAATCAGCCGTGCCCTTCTTCTCCCATACTTGTTCCTCCTATCCCCTTGTCAGAACCCACCATTCCTCCTTCAACTGTTCCAAGTTTCCCATCGTCAACTGCTTCTCTCCCCTTGCCAGCCCCTGCAAAACCCCCTTCAGCCGTCCCTTCTCAACCACCACCAAATCCGATTCCTTTACCACCAACAATCCCACCTCGTTCGTGGAACTCTCTTTTTAAAGCCAAACCCAACAACACTGGGAAATATGTGCCTCGAGAAATGCAACTAGTCTACAGTGGTGAAGCAATAGTACCACCTGAGGATGTTGTTCAAGCTGGAAATACAATGTGGAATGAGTATCTTGTCGGTTTTTTCCTAGATACCCCATTGCCATATGCAACTGTACTATACTACCTCAAAAGGTATTGGAAGTTAAGTGGCTCGATATCGGTTAAATCAGATGGCTTCCTGTTTTTGCTCAAATTCTCCAATGATGAAGATAGGACCAGAATATCTGTAGCAGACCCAGTGGTGATGAGGAACAAATTATTTATTGTGAAGCCGTGGGATGTAAACATTGGCAACAATTGCAGTAGCATAAAATCAGTTCCGGTATGGATTAAACTAACCAACATCCCCCTGTATGCTTGGTCTCCTTTGGGAATTAATTGGCTAGCATCTAGAGTAGGAAAGCTTCTTTGTTTGGATGCATCAACTGAAAAATTTGAGCGTATCTCATTTGCGAAATGTTTAGTTGAAGTTAATCCAAATCAAGAATTGCCAGATAAATTTACTGTTCAATTACAAAATGGTTCGGTTCAAGTTGTAAATGTTATTTACATATGGAAACCAGAGATATGTACAGTGTGCAAGGAGTTTGGACATCAACTGAGTAACTGCAAAAAGGTGGAGAATGAAAAGAATGTAGAGCAAAAAGCAAATACTGAGCAACAGAAAAAAGATGACGATGGAAGGATAATGATGAAAAAGGGGCAAAGCACTGTTAAACAAAACATTGGGAAACGGATATGGCAGAAAGTAAACAAGTACAAAGGTAAAAAAATCAATAGTAATGAAGTAATTGAAGAAGCAGACTTGATGATAACAGGTGTAAATCAAACAATAAATGAAGTAGGTACTGATGAAAGAAATAGGGTTAGTGGTAAGGCAAATATAACACAAGAAGATGATCATGGTGGAACGATCGGCACAAGTAACAAGTACAACTTGCTTCAAACAGATGAGGATGAACAAGGAATAATTGAATTGAAAGAAAAAGAGGAAGGTGAAATAACTGATGAGTTAAATAGTTCAGAGCAACACACAGAGATAACCAAGAAAACAAGCACTATTGAAAATCAAATTTCCTCTGGAGTTCTGGTCCAGTCTACTTCACTTGTAGTGCAGGAAACTAATATGAAAGAAAATAACTCTAGTGGAAGTAACAAGCAAATTGGACTTGAAATTGTAGAAGATTTTGCACCTACTGATTCTATTGCCTCAAAACTTGACAAAACTTGGTGCAACTCATTTGAAACACAGATATCTCAATTAGTTACCTCCATGCACGCTGAACAAACTCAATCAACTTCCCAACCCCATTACAAATTTTCCATTCAACTCCCTGGATGGCCTTCCAATCATCCCAAACCTACCTTTGATAATTCTCAGCCATCCTCCCCCCCAAGCATGCCAAAAAGGAAGATTCAAACAAGATCTAGATCTCTGTCAGCCCAGAGAAGGAACATCACCACCACTCCTCTATAATTTTTTATGTATACAAAAATTGCAACATGGAATTTAAGAGGAGCGCATAGCAATCTGAAACTTGATCAAGTAAAGAAATATATCTCTGAGTATAATATCTGTCTCATTGGCCTGCTTGAAACTAAGCTAAACCTTACCCTTTCCCAAAAAGCAGCCAACTACATAAATCCAAATTGGTCCATACATCATTACCTTGATGCTGCTGCCTATGGTAGAATTCTGGTCATTTTTAACCCCTCTGAACTAACTATTTCTCCCATTCTGTCTACTAGACAATCCATTCATTTTCATGTGCTTCATTCCCAAACCCAGAACTCCTTTTACTTAACAATTGTGTATGCTGACAACTCAGTAAACTCAAGAAATGCCTTTGTAACGACCCACTATTTTGGACCATTCGCATCCATTATAAGTGTATAGGTAGACACTCATGCCGGAGTTGAATTGCTCAAAATACCGCGTTGTTAATTTAAATTTGGCAAAACTGAACATATACAGTAAATAAATAATCACAGATCACAGACACAGAGTAATAAGTGCAGCGGAAATAAAATAAATAGTAGTTCATGAAGCTACTATATGAATATATAAAATACATCAGAGTTAAACCAGATACAACGGAAGAGTAACACGATACATCAGATACAAATCAGAATACATCACTGGAATCATCGAATATCTGAAAGCTGGATAGATAGCTGGATCTCCAAGCGAAGCTCCAACTCCAAAGGTGAGTCTCGAAAGCTGAACCACTCAGTCTGACCCGAGCGTAAAGCAAAAACACAAGACACTCGAGTCAGGATTAACATTCTTATATTAATAAATCCAACTCAAGTGAAATAGCAATTGAAACACAAGTAACTCAAAGGATGTTTGGAATAACCATCCTTCAAGGATCCGTTAAACTATCTACTATGTAGTAGTGTACGATAAGTAGATAATGTCTATCAGTAATATAAGAAAATATCAAAATAGCGTTAAGTCATGGCCCATTTCACCCTTAACACATTTTTATTCCCAAAAGCATATACAAGACCGTAGTTTCCCCAAAACCGGAAGTCACCAGAGGGCAATCCATATACTAAAGGTACAAATCAAAATCGTAGTGGTCGCGCATAAATGGAATACAAGTATGACAAGGCACATGAGGCAATACCCAAGGTAGTGATACTACCGTTCGCCTGATCCGGACTGGTGAGAACGCAATGCCGCAGCGCCCGCAACACCGTGAAACAACACTCCCAAAATCAAGGGTGCACCAATCGACAACAAGTAATAAGTAGTTCGAAGAAGTGTGTCCACTTGAGGTAGCAAATCCTCCATTGGCCCGGCACAACTCCTGTTTTAGTCATTTCCAATTTGACACAAGTGTCAAGGCTATCCATCATCGTTCTCTTTCTTCAGTCATCACGTACATCATTCCAACCACTTCATTCTGGATCATCACTCCGCGCATAGTTATTAAAGTGGTTTTCGGTTTAGATAGAGAGTATATCCATAACCGAATTCCGGTCTCTTTAATAACTTCCGTAATTATTTCACCGATTGGTCGTTTATTTATTTCAAAACCAAATCAATTTCAATTTCAATTCGTAAACCAACATTTCATTTGTCTTTTGGAATCAATTTCTAATAATTTACGTTTCAAAACTCCCAAATTATCATTTCAAAATCTTATAATTCAAATTCAAATTTCTATTTAAAACAATCCAAATATTGATTCAAGTTCGAATACAAGTTTCATTTCGAAAACATTTAAATTAAATCTTATTTAACATTCAAATCAATTTAAAATCATTTATCGATTCCATTCAATATTCGTTAAGTTACTTTATCATTCAAAACAATTTCTGTTAAATTTCCAATTCATTAAATCAATTCTTAAGTTCAACTTTATTAAATCAAAACTTACAATTTTGAATTAAACTAAATTCGTCAAATCAATTCTTTCAATTACAAGTCTTACATTAATTCCAAAAATATCACATTTTCATTTCTTGTTAAAGAAATTCCATTTCACTTATTTACTTACTTAAATAATTTTCCAAAACTTAATTTATAAAGAAACTCAATTTCAATTATTTACGAAGTAAAATTCACTTATTCCAAAATTCAATTTTACTTATTAAAGAGTTCAATTCAATTTAATCATTAAATAATTCAATCTTATTTAATTATTAAATAATTCAAAACTTAATTATTAAATAATTTCAAAGTTTAATAATTTCAAACTTAATTAAATTTCAAACTTAATTATTAAATCATTTCAAACTTAATAATTTCAAACTTAATTATTAAATCATTTCTCAAATTAAACATCGTTTTTTATCAATTTCATTTTAATATTTCATTTCAGATTATTAAATATCCACATTTAAATTTCATTAAAAAATTCAATTTCCAACTTCGTTTCAAAACATATTATTTATTTAAATAAAATCTTCGTTTTATTTTTAAATCAAATTATTGACCAATCGGGTTTTATTTAATTTTCTATCCTAGGTCAAAGTTCAATTTGGGTATTTATCATTTCAACCCGATTCCAATTCAATTCAAAATCAAAGCATACAAAGGGAACTTGCAGTGTGATAACTGGGATGGTGTCAAAGTAAATAAACAAGCAATAACAACAATCAATAACAATTCAATAATCAATTCAAATAATCCCGAAATAACCGTATTAACTCGTATTGTTATTTGTACGAATTAATATAATTATTTCTAGAATCTACACTATCATTTCATGCAGATTAAAGATTATTACATTACGGTTTTCACTTGTCATCCATTTACAATTTCATACATTATCAATTTAACAACATACATTCAATGGTTCAAAATGTAATTAAACAAATCCTATGTGTCAATAAATTCAACAGTTAAAGGGGTCATATTATACAAATGTCAGTTAATCAAATTTAACATTTAATTATCCTATATCAAATTCAATTTCATACTGTTTATCATTTTAACATTAACAATTTAACGTCCAATATAAACATCAACAATCAATCAATTATCAGTTAACTGTATTATCATCGCATAAATAATTAACAGATAATGGTGTCAGATGTCACAGGTGAACTGATACAGGCAATAACATATATAACAGTGTAATTAACTAACAGCAGCATATTTCAATTGTCGTTTCAATTGAAATCAAATTTAATAAATAAAAGAACGTTAATCGTGAGTGATTGCTCACCTTTCGAGGCTAGAAAGAATAGAAGATGACACGGATATGCACACTGATACGGACATTGAAATCGGATTACTAATCCACGCATGAATCCCAACCAAAGTTAGATTGATACAAATTCGACGGGCAAGCTGATAAATAGGAATTGATGGAAACGAATCAGAATCATCTTGATATAACCGAAATAGAAATAAATATTATATCCATATATATCTTCTCTAATGATTAATATAAAACTTTAAACTTAATTTAAAATAACATATATATATATATTCCTAAAGAAATTCAAATATCAACATTTATCATAAAATCAATATAAACAATTTATATTAATATATATATAACTTATAAAGTATATAAACAAAAGTTTTATAACCATATCAAAACAACGTACTACATAACCTTTTATGTAAACCACTTGAAACTATATATATGCAGACTTCCAACAACATACTTCATACGAATTTTTTTTTTTTTGAAATCTGAACTATAGGAAATATACTTATACAAACAACAATATTCATATTATAACAGACGCCCACTAGTATACATTACACACCGCAACCTTTATAACTAATATAAGCCTAAATATTGTATGTTGGCAGTTCCACAGAAAGTACCCTTACATTGTATAACTATATATATAAACTATTTGCCGAAACAAACCTATATGCATACTAATATATGACTGCAACCGATCATATGCTTTCATATATAAAAGCCTTGTACATTATTATTATATTCTAAAATATACATATACACCTGAAGCAGGTAAATTAGCATTTGAAATATGTAAAACAATATAATGTAATATGATACAATAAACTACACCTAACATGATATATACAACAGAAAGCATCGCTATCACTTACAACTTACTGTACAACAAAATATACTATATATACAATTTAATATATTAAATACACAACAACCTATATAACTATTCCCAAAGATTATAAAACTAATAATGCATACATATAAGATAATGCTTTTAAATATATAAGTGTATATCCTTGATTATATGTACAGATTTAAACTGCCAACCAAATATACTATTCAACAAATATGATGTACATATATATACTTCTTACTCTAACATTTATATAAAACGTATAGATAAAATATATACCTATATATAAATTTTATAAACAGAAAATGTAAACACCATATATATATAAACCTTACCATAACCATATAACCAACAAATCAAATATGCAAGGTATACTGACACTTGGTTCAACAAGAGGAAGAATGCAATGAAGCGATGTGGCATCTACGACGACAGCCTGGTGGAGCCGAGGTTTGCGTGGAGAGTCGGGGATGGTTCGGTCGAAGTGGGAAAAGTTGCGTGTTGTGATGGATCTGGAGATGATGGGGCATTTAAGTGGGAAAGTGGCAATGTTGAGTTTGCGTGAGTTTGGCGATCTCGGAAGATGTAGGCTGTCAGAGGTGGAACGGTTGGACTTGCAGAAGGTGGTGATTTGTTTGAAATGGTGGAGGTACGGGAGGAGGTGGTTCCATGGGCTAACGTGGTAGGCGGAAGAGGACGGGTTGCCGAGTGGAAGGTGGCGGTGGTGTGGAGTGCGGAAGGTGGCCGAGGCCAGGTGAAGTTTTCGCATAGATTTGAGGTGGACGTGGATCTGAGGGGAGTAACGTGGATGTGGGCGTGAGGTCGGAGGCGGCTGGGAAAGTGACGGGTCAGGGTTGTTGTGGTGGAAAGCTCGGGTTGGAGGGTGGTGGCTACCGTTTGGCTTCGTGAGGATGCTGGGTGGATGGGAAAGGAAATGGATGCTCACGTGGGAAGTCTTCAAAGATGAAGGGGAAAAGAGGAGCATCAGGCTAAAGGCTAAATGAATGGGAGAAGAGCTTTGCGAAATATTCAGAACAATAAAATGCAAATAATTTTGTTTCTTCCTTGCTTTGAAAAAGAACAAAGTTATATTGGAAATGTAGGAGTGATAAAAGCCAATTGAATTGAATTCAGTGACTCAATAAAAGCTAGTGGCTTTACAACTTTGCACGTTGGAAATATTAAAACAAGAGCCTATTTGCATAACCGTTGGATATATGAAAAGCCATATGAGAGCTAACAGATCCAGATAACGGACTGCAACGGTTAACTGTTTATAGGTTTCGCGTCGTACCGGACTCCAAAATAAACAATTTAATATACCACTGAGATCAGCACGACGGGACGATCAAAACGGTATACGGATATCAGTGGTACGATTGAATTTATAAAAATTTGAATTTTCTACTAGCAGAAAATGCAAGAAAAACGCTGAAAAATAAGATCGACGGAGCCAAAGATGTCCGAATTTGGAAAAATGACAAACTGACATCTTGCTCAGAAAATGTTTTAGAATTTTTCTATGTAAAAATATTTAGGTTTCGGAAACATTTTATTTTCATCGCTTTTTAACTGATTAAATTGAAGTGAATTTACGCGCGAAATAAACTTTAATATTTTCGGACGAAAATTTACCAGTCGCTATGTTTAACTAGACGTATTCCAAATATTAAATTTTTATTTCAAAATTTTATCATTTAAAATTTCGTAAAATTTCAACTAATTACGTTATTAAAACCGTTGAAATTTACGGGTCGTTACACTCTCCCCCACTCAAAACTTTTCGTCCCCGAAAAGGAACGAGGTAGGAGAATAGAAACAACCAAAAAGAAAAACAGATTGAAAATAAAATAAAATAATTAGTTTAAACCGTATAAATTCAAATTTAAATAAATTGATATTCAATAATTGATTTAATCCATTTGATTTCACTAAAATCAATCTCAACTATTTCTAAATTCATTATCTTATTATCCAATTATCTTCAATTTACAATTTCTAAAACCATAAATTTGAATAGTCTTTTATTATAATCATTTTTTTTTCAACGATTTAAAATCTTCTTTATTCCAAATTATTGTTAAATTTATTCTACTTAATATATCTAATCACATATATTGAACCCATATAAATTAATTTAACCATAAAAGTTTTGATTTAAATTAATTTTGATGCAGTGCAGAAAGTTAAAGGCTTAGGTCGCTCACGACCTAAGGAGAGTGTAGGTCGTTCACGACCTAAGGAGTTAGAGGGGGGAGCAAGTGATGCTGAGAAAAGTGGTTGCACAATCCAATTTGGTGAAGTATTAGGTCGCATACAACCTAACAAGGCCTCTAGGTCGCTCCAACGACCTAACGAGATACTGGAACGACCTATCTTGTTTTTAGGTCGCATATGAGCTAACGAGTTAAGGTATTGGTCGTGGGAACGACTTAACATATCACCAGGGAAAGAGCTACGACCTAACGGGTTGGGGGATGCCGAGTTAAAACAAGGAGATAGGTCGCTGGAACGAGCTGAGAAGATGCTACGACCTAACAAATCACGACCTATGATAGGTCGCAAGAAAACTGAACGAGCTAAGTTAGGTCGCAAAGTCTTGGGTCGCGGGGACTTAGGTCGCGAGGCCTTAGGTCGCGAAGAATTCCCGAAGCCGCTTCTGTTAGGTCGCAAACGAAAGGATGCCGTTCATTCTTAGGTCGCAAAGCTCTGGATACCATTGATTTCCTTAAGTCGTTAAGTTGGGATACCGCAAAGTTCTTAAGTCGCAAAGCTCTGGAGGTCATTGATTCTTATGCCGCGTGGATCTCTACCGTTGATTGTTAAGTCGTCAAGTCATTGTGTTGTATTTTCTTATGTTTGAACTGTTAGGTCGCTGCCGACCTATACTAAGTCGTGTCTGTCCTTAGGTCGCGCCATGTTAGGTCGTAGGTCGTTGCCGACCTAAGTACTTGTATTTTTTTGAAGTTTTTGCGTGTTGAGTTGTAAAGCTATAAATAGCAAGTGTGAGTCATTTGTAAAGGTTGTTGAATATTGAATAAAATTCTCTTTTGATGGCTGTGTGCTTTCATCTAAATTGGTAGTTGAGTGTAATCTCCTATCTCCTCTTTCGGATAATCGAGTGCGCTCGATTCAACGATTGTAGAAGCCGATTCGCGGAATCTAGTGCGCTAGATCAACGCTCGAAGAATTGAAGATCTTTGAACCCGGTATCGTGCGCGATCAACGAGTTCGGGATAGCTAGAGTTCGGTATCTTAGGATCAACGAATTCGGGCATTTCAGTATCTTCCAATCCACCGATTACTACTTTCACCGATCGAAGATTGTTTTGTTTAATCCGCTGCGTCAGTTTTGGTATCAGAGCTTGTTCTAGCCAATCATAGCTAGATTGAGACTTGGAGCCTATTCTTTTAGAAGTTGAAGTGATTTGTCGAGCCGAAGTGAAGATTAGAGTTTGTGTTTATCACGGCCGAGAGTTAGAAGAACTTGTTCGAAGATTGATTGATCGAAATTGTATTGGAAGCCGAAACTTTGTCCATCGTGTTCATCGCGATTTGCTACAAAGTGGAAGTTTTCGATCCGTTCCATTTTGGATCAAAGTCCGAATTGTGTTTGAATTTTGAAGTGTTTGTGAAAATTTCAAGAATGCCGCCAAGAAGGGCTAATCGCCACCAAAATGTAGAAGCTTTGTATCGAAGAGAAGAAGCTGATGAGATGGAGCAAAGAATCAATGAGAATTTTAGTGAAAAGCTTAACGAAGGAATTGGCCGGTTAGAGAAGCTTATGACGGAGATGAATCAAAATCGGAGAAGGGTTTCACCTGAATCTAACCATGGGGGTAGTAGAGTCTCGCCACATTCCAATCGAGACAGAAGTGTTGAAAATGATCAAGGACGTGGGAGGAACGTGAATGATCGTGAACGAAGGAATGTAGATAGAAGGGATGGTGGTAGACGTGAAGGGAGTAGAGATGTTGGTGGTCAGAATCGACATCGTTATGCATCTGATTTTGAAGAGGAGTATGATGGTGGTAGTATTCAAGGAAGAGGTCAAGGAAGAAATTACTCTGAGTATGATCACAAATGGGAGTCGGGGATGAAGACTGAAATTCCTGAATTCAAAGGTGGTATGCAAGCAGAGGAGTTTCTAGATTGGGTGGCTAATGTCGAGGAGATTTTTGACTTCAAAGAAGTTCCAGAACATCGTAGAGTGAAGTTGGTTGCTACGAGGCTGAGGGGTAGAGCTTTAGCATGGTGGCAGCAAACCAAGCTTACACGTGAACGTATGGGAAAGTCAAAGATTGAATCTTGGGAGAAGATGAAGAAATTGATGAAAGCAACGTTCTTACCATACAATTATCAATCTTTGATGTATCAACGTTTGCAGAACTTGAGGCAGGGCACGAAGACAGTTAATGACTATGCTGATGAATTTTACCAACTGATTGCTCGAAATGATATTATGGAGAAGGAAGAACAATTAACAGCCAGATTTGTTGGAGGATTGCGAATGCAGATTCAGGATATGGTTAACATGTTTGATCCCAGATCTGTAGCAGAAGCACATCAAAAAGCGTTGGCTTGGGAGAAACAGGGACGACGGGGAAGTGGTGTGTTTACTAATTCTAACAATCAAGTGAAGGGTGTTGGTGGAAGTTCTAATGTTTCTAAACCTATCAGTAGACCAGTGGTGAAGGAGGCTGAGAAGACGAAAGTTAACAATGGTTTCAAATGTTACAATTGTCAGGAATTGGGTCATAAAAGCAGTGAGTGTCCAAAGCCCAAGAAGAGAACCATGATTGCAGAAATTGAGGATGAGGATGGTGATGGGGATTGTTCTAGTCCAGTTGAGGAGGATGAGCAGGATGTTGCGTCAGGAGATGAAGGTTGTAATCTAATGCTGAGGAGATCATGTTTAACACCGAAGCAGGAGGAAGCTAGTTGGTTGAGAAGTAATATTTTTCAGTCAACATGTACTATTCTGGGGAAGGTGTGTAAGTTTGTGATTGACGCAGGAAGCTGCGATAATATTATTTCAACCGAAGCTGTGACGAAATTGAAATTGAAGACAGAGAAACATCCTAATCCATACAAGTTAGCATGGTTGAGAAAAGGAGGAGAAGTGAAAGTGGATAGACGAGTTCGTGTTCCATTCTCTATTGGGAAGAAATACAAAGACGAAATCTGGTGTGATGTAGTAGAGATGGATATTTGCCACTTATTATTGGGAAGACCATGGCAATATGATCGAGCAGTACAACATGACGGTCGGACCAATAGTTACAGTTTTATGTTTGAAGGCAGGAAGATTATCCTAGTTCCAAAGAAGAGACCACAAGGAGAAAGTAAGTCAGAAGAGATTGAAGAGCTGAAAACTTTATTATCTTTGAAAGAGTTTGTTAAGGAGGTTGAGAAAGAGCCTGAAGTATTTTTGTTGATTGGGCGAGAAAGCAAAGAAGAGGTTGAAATTCCAGAAGAAGTTAAACCAGTTTTGAAAGAATTTGACGATGTATTCCCAGATGAGTTACCAAAGGAGTTACCGCCTTTGAGAGACATACAACATCAAATCGATCTTGTTCCAGGTGTTGTATTGCCACACAGACCACATTATCGAATGAGTCCGAAGGAACATGAAGAGTTGCGGAGGCAAGTGGAGGAATTGCTTGAACAGGGGCGTGTGCAGGAGAGTTTAAGTCCTTGTGCTGTACCAGCTTTATTGGTACCCAAAAAGGATGGAACGTGGAGGATGTGCACTGACAGTCGAGCATTGAATAAGATTACGGTGAGATATAGATTTCCAATGCCGAGGTTGGATGACTTGTTAGATCAATTAAGCGGAGCTACCATATTTTCGAAGATTGATTTGAAGAGTGGATATCATCAAATTCGTATCAGACCAGGTGATGAGTGGAAGACTGCTTTTAAAACCAGGGAGGGTCTATACGAGTGGTTGGTCATGCCGTTTGGCTTATCAAATGCACCAAGTACTTTCATGAGGGTGATGAATCAGATTTTTAGACCGTTCATTGGGAAATTTGTGGTGGTGTATTTCGATGATATTCTGATTTACAGTGGGAGTCCAGAGGAACATTTGAATCATCTTAGAGAAGTGCTGATGGTGTTACGACAAGAACAGTTTTATGCTGCAACGAAGAAATGCGTGTTCATGACGCATAGTGTTTTATTTTTGGGATATGTTGTTTCGAAGGAAGGTATACAGGTTGACCAAAGTAAAGTTGAAGCTATCAGAGAATGGCCGCAGCCCAAGACGATAACGGAAGTTCGTAGTTTTCACGGGTTGGCTTCATTCTATCGAAGGTTCATTCCACACTTTAGTAGTGTGATAGCACCTGTGACTGATTGTATGAAGGGTAAACAATTTACATGGTCAAAGGAAGCAGGGAATGCTTTTGGGAAGATCAAGAAGTTGCTGACGACTGCACCAATTCTAGTATTACCTGATTTTCAGCTAGTGTTTGAACTACACACTGATGCGTCCAAGGTTGGGATTGGAGGAGTGTTGAGTCAGAAGGGACGTCCAATTGCATATTTCAGTGAGAAATTGTCAGGAGCGAAGATGCGATACAGTACATATGATGTGGAATTCTATGCTGTTGTACAATCTATTAAACATTGGAGACATTATCTATTTCAGAAAGAGTTTGTTCTGTATACTGATCATGAAGCATTGAAGCATTTGCAAGGGCAAGACAAGATTTCAGCGAGACATGCATCGTGGATTGCATATCTGCAACAGTTTACTTTTGTCGTAAAGCATAAGTCAGGGATGACAAATCGTGTAGCTGATGCTTTGAGTAGGAGGAGTCATTTGTTGACAACAATGAAAGTTGAGGTGACTGGTTTTGAATTATTACCGGAGCAGATCGCAGAAGACTCTTATTTTAAGAAATTTGTTGAAAGAGACAATGCAGGGAAGATAGATGAATTTATAATGATAGATGGTTTTCTGTTCAAAGGAAATCGATTGTGCATACCAGAGGGTAGTCTGAGAATGAAGATTATCAAGGAGTTACACGAAGAGGGACATGTTGGGAGAGACCGTACCTTGCAGTTGATTTCACAGTCCTACTTTTGGCCATCAATGAGGAAAGAGGTGGAAAGGTTTGTGGAGCGTTGTCATATTTGTCAGGTTTCGAAAGGAACTGCGACTAATGCTGGTTTATATATGCCATTACCTGTACCAAATAAACCATGGGTTGATGTGAGTATGGACTTCGTGTTGGGATTACCGAGGTCACAGCGTGGCAACGATTCCATATATGTGGTGGTGGACAGATTTTCGAAAATGGCACATTTTATTGCTTGTAAGAAGACGGCGGATGCTGTTCATGTTGCTCAGTTGTTTTTCAAGGAGATCTATCAACTTCATGGATTGCCAGAATCTATTGTGTCGGATAGAGATACTCGATTTCTGAGTCACTTTTGGTTGAGTTTGTGGAAAATGGTGGGAACGAAGCTGAAATTTAGTAGTGCTTATCATCCGCAGACAGATGGACAGACTGAGGTGGTAAATAGATCATTGGGAAACTTGCTGAGGTGTCTTGTACAAGATAATCTGAAGAGTTGGGATGTGAAGTTATGCCAGGCAGAGTTTGCCCATAATCATGCTGTGAATCGAAGTACTGGGTTCAGTCCATTTCAGATTGTTTATTCGAGCTTACCGAAGGGACCGTTGAATTTGACGGTAGTGCCACAATCAAAGAAGACAGTTAAGAAAGCTGCTGATTTTGTTGAGGGGTTATCAGAATGTCATAAAATCGTTCAGGAACGATTGGAGAAAGCAAATGAAAAGTATAAACAATCTGCAGATTTGAAACGAAGGAGTGTTGAATTTCATGAAGGTGATTTGGTTTATGCAGTGTTAACGAAAGACCGTTTTCCAGTGGGCACTTATAACAAGTTGAAAGCCAGGAAAATTGGTCCGGTGGAAGTTGTGAAACGAATCAATGAAAATGCTTATAAATTGAAGCTTCCAGATGATGTGTATACGTCTGATGTGTTCAATGTTAAACATCTCGTACCATATCATGGGGATGAACGAGCTGATGTGGAAGAATTTACAAATTCGAGGACGAATTTCTCTCAACCAGGGGAGGATGATGCAGTGCAGAAAGTTAAAGACTTAGGTCGCTCACGACCTAAGGAGAGTGTAGGTCGTTCACGACCTAAGGAGTTAGAGGGGGGAGCAAGTGATGCTGAGAAAAGTGGTTGCACAATCCAATTTGGTGAAGTATTAGGTCGCATACGACCTAACAAGGCCTCTAGGTCGCTCCAACGACCTAACGAGATACTGGAACGACCTATCTTGTTTTTAGGTCGTATACGAGCTAACGAGTTAAGGTATTGGTCGTGGGAACGACTTAACATATCACCAGGGAAAGAGCTACGACCTAACGGGTTGGGGGATGCCGAGTTAAAACAAGGAGATAGGTCGCTGGAACGAGCTGAGAAGATGCTACGACCTAACAAATCACGACCTATGATAGGTCGCAAGAAAACTGAACGAGCTAAGTTAGGTCGCAAAGTCTTGGGTCGCGGGGACTTAGGTCGCGAGGCCTTAGGTCGCGAAGAATTTCCGAAGCCGCTTCTGTTAGGTCGCAAACGAAAGGATGCCGTTCATTCTTAGGTCGCAAAGCTCTGGATACCATTGATTTCCTTAAGTCGTTAAGTTGGGATACCGCAAAGTTCTTAAGTCGCAAAGCTCTGGAGGTCATTGATTCTTATGCCGCGTGGATCTCTGCCGTTGATTGTTAAGTCGTCAAGTCATTGTGTTGTATTTTCTTATGTTTGAACTGTTAGGTCGCTGCCGACCTATACTAAGTCGTGTCTGTCCTTAGGTCGCGCCATGTTAGGTCGTAGGTCGTTGCCGACCTAAGTACTTGTATTTTTTTAAAGTTTTTGCGTGTTGAGTTGTAAAGCTATAAATAGCAAGTGTGAGTCATTTGTAAAGGTTGTTGAATATTGAATAAAATTCTCTTTTGATGGCTGTGTGCTTTCATCTAAATTGGTAGTTGAGTGTAATCTCCTATCTCCTCTTTCGGATAATCGAGTGCGCTCGATTCAACGATTGTAGAAGCCGATTCGCGGAATCTAGTGCGCTAGATCAACGCTCGAAGAATTGAAGATCTTTGAACCCGGTATCGTGCGCGATCAACGAGTTCGGGATAGCTAGAGTTCGGTATCTTCGGATCAACGAATTCGGGCATTTCAGTATCTTCCAATCCACCGATTACTACTTTCACCGATCGAAGATTGTTTTGTTTAATCCGCTGCGTCAAATTTACATCTATTAATTTCTTTTAAATTCAAGGTATTTTCATATGTTGATCAAATTTCAATTTATTAATTCTTTCAAAACAAATTTATTAATTCTTTCGAAACAAATTTATTTCATTATTAACTGAGTTTACTTTTATCCTATCTAACTCTATTAACATCTTTATAATCAAAATTTAGTGTGTAACATTTATTATAAACACTCAAATTTTATTTATAAAATTATTTTATATTGTATATTATCCAATTACATTTTAACTTATGAATAATTTAGGTAAGTTATATTGAAATGCAATTTTGTACTATACAAATAAAATTTTCAAATTCAATTATCTCAAGTTTAAATACTTATTCAAAATTTAGCTTTATTTATAATTGAAAACATCCTTTAACATGATTTTTAAGAATTAAATTTTCGTTTAATTTCAAACCCTTTAGAAATAATTATGTATATATTAAATCAAATTAAATTTTAAAATAATATACCCATATATATATATAAATCAAATTATACTAAAGAATTTCAAATCAAAATATTTTTCAAAACAAAACCGTAGCAAAGCTACAGAATAGTATCTCCGCTTCGAAACTCGAAAATGAATGTCGATGATGCGGCCGCCATCACCGAAATTATTTTCCAGCGACAAAGAGAAGAGCACTGATTTCAACATTTTAAAATTCTTTGGAAACGGTTTCTATTTGAAAATACCTTCAGTAATATACACTTTAAAATTTTAAAAACCAAGTTCGAAATCACCGGAAACTAATAAATTCTCAAATTTCTTAATTTAATTCATTTCAAATTCCAATCAATTTATAACCAAGTTTATAAATTCATTTATTTATATTATGCAATAGTCAATGGTTTACAAAACAATAAATAAAAATCAAATATTATTATTTCAGACAACAAATTCATTAACAATTTAATTTCAGAAAACTTATATTTATATATAATATAATCACACAAAACTTTTATTTTATTTACCAAATTTGAAAACAATATTGTGTCAGTTTGCTCTACTCAAGTGTTTTGGAAATCCTATCGATAGCGTTGATCAGACGAATCGATCGAAAACCCCAAATCAACATCAACAACTCAAACAACACAGCATATATTAAAACATTTATATATTAGTTTACAAATACACTTCCTCGCTCGACTATATAAGAATGGATTCAGAGCAAGGATAGGGATTCAAATTTTGATGGACTCATATCAAAGAGAATTTTGATTCGAAAATAAGTTTGAAACAGAAGATAAGATAATTCAATTACCACAATCGGGAGATGGATGAGTTTATTTAATTCACGGGTAACCTTAACCGGGTTGTCCGTAACTTCAAGAATAAGATCGATGCTGAATTCCGAGGTAAATCAACACTCGATCTCAAGAGATGGGATTCAGGTATAGCAGGGAATAGATAGCATCGTAAACCGAGGATACAGAAATCTCCGGTAAATCAACGCCTATTATAAAGGAGTTTTTGCTCCTTTATGAATCATTCGAAGATTGGCGAGACCGTCGATATTATAGATATCATTCAAAATGGAGTTATGGGGTGCTCCAGAATTGAAAGAAGACGAATAGTGAGGGACACGAATGAATTTCGGAACCGAGGAGAACGTTCCAAAAATTCAAAGGAATTGAGTCAAAGGAAGAGATTGAAACTCGAATGAGAGTGATTCTGTAAATACATTTACCCTATATGTTGAGTTTTGCTTAGAGCTACCAAAGCTCTGATACCAACTGTAACGACCCGCTATTTTGGACCATTCGCATCCATTATAAGTGTATAGGTAGACACTCATGCCGGAGTTGAATTGCTCAAAATACCGCGTTGTTAATTTAAATTTGGAAAAACTAAACATATACAGTAAATAAATAATCACAGATCACAGACACAGAGTAATAAGTGCAGCGGAAATAAAATAAATAGTAGTTCATGAAGCTACTATATGAATATATAAAATACATCAGAGTTAAACCAGATACAACGGAAGAGTAACACGATACATCAGATACAAATCAGAATACATCACTGGAATCATCGAATATCTGAAAGCTGGATAGATAGCTGGATCTCCAAGCGAAGCTCCAACTCCAAAGGTGAGTCTTGAAAGCTGAACCACTCAGTCTGACCCGAGCGTAAAGCAAAAACACAAGACACTCGAGTCAGGATTAACATTCTTATATTAATAAATCCAACTCAAGTGAAATAGCAATTGAAACACAAGTAACTCAAAGGATGTTTGGAATAACCATCCTTCAAGGATCCGTTAAACTATCTACTATGTAGTAGTGTACGATAAGTAGATAATGTCTATCAGTAATATAAGAAAATATCAAAATAGCGTTAAGTCATGGCCCATTTCACCCTTAACACATTTTTATTCCCAAAAGCATATACAAGACCGTAGTTTCCCCAAAACCGGAAGTCACCAGAGGGCAATCCATATACTAAAGGTACAAATCAAAATCGTAGTGGTCGCGCATAAATGGAATACAAGTATGACAAGGCACATGAGGCAATACCCAAGGTAGTGATACTACCGTTCGCCTGATCCGGACTGGTGAGAACGCAACGCCGCAGCGCCCGCAACACCGTGAAACAACACTCCCAAAATCAAGGGTGCACCAATCGACAACAAGGAATAAGTAGTTCGAAGAAGTGTGTCCACTTGAGGTAGCAAATCCTCCATTGGCCCGGCACAGCTCCTGTTTTAGTCATTTCCAATTTGACACAAGTGTCAAGGCTATCCATCATCGTTCTCTTTCTTCAGTCATCACGTACATCATTCCAACCACTTCATTCTGGATCATCACTCCGCGCATAGTTATTAAAGTGGTTTTCGGTTTAGATAGAGAGTATATCCATAACCGAATTCCGGTCTCTTTAATAACTTCCGTAATTATTTCACCGATTGGTCGTTTATTTATTTCAAAACCAAATCAATTTCAATTTCAATTCGTAAACCAACATTTCATTTGTCTTTTGGAATCAATATCCAATAATTTATGTTTCAAAACTCCCAAATTATCATTTCAAAATCTTATAATTCAAATTCAAATTTCTATTTAAAACAATCCAAATATTGATTCAAGTTTGAATACAAGTTTCATTTCGAAAACATTTAAATTAAATCTTATTTAACATTCAAATCAATTTAAAATCATTTATCGATTCCATTCAATATTCGTTAAGTTACTTTATCATTCAAAACAATTTCTGTTAAATTTCCAATTCATTAAATCAATTCTTAAGTTCAACTTTATTAAATCAAAACTTACAATTTTGAATTAAACTAAATTCGTCAAATCAATTCTTTCAATTACAAGTCTTACATTAATTCCAAAAATATCACATTTTCATTTCTTGTTAAAGAAATTCCATTTCACTTATTTACTTACTTAAATAATTTTCCAAAACTTAATTTATAAAGAAACTCAATTTCAATTATTTACGAAGTAAAATTCACTTATTCAAAAATTCAATTTTACTTATTAAAGAGTTCAATTCAATTTAATCATTAAATAATTCAATCTTATTTAATTATTAAATAATTCAAAACTTAATTATTAAATAATTTCAAAGTTTAATAATTTCAAACTTAATTAAATTTCAAACTTAATTATTAAATCATTTCAAACTTAATAATTTCAAACTTAATTATTAAATCATTTCTCAAATTAAACATCGTTTTTTATCAATTTCATTTTAATATTTCATTTCAGATTATTAAATATCCACATTTAAATTTCATTAAAAAATTCAATTTCCAACTTCGTTTCAAAACATATTATTTATTTAAATAAAATCTTCGTTTTATTTTTAAATCAAATTATTGACCAATCGGGTTTTATTTAATTTTCTATCCTAGGTCAAAGTTCAATTTGGGTATTTATCATTTCAACCCGATTCCAATTCAATTCAAAATCAAAGCATACAAAGGGAACTTGAAGTGTGATAACTGGGATGGTGTCAAAGTAAATAAACAAGCAATAACAACAATCAATAACAATTCAATAATCAATTCAAATAATCCCGAAATAACCGTATTAACTCGTATTGTTATTTGTACGAATTAATATAATTATTTCTAGAATCTACACTATCATTTCATGCAGATTAAAGATTATTACATTACGGTTTTCACTTGTCATCCATTTACAATTTCATACATCATCAATTTAACAACATACATTCAATGGTTCAAAATGTAATTAAACAAATCCTATGTGTCAATAAATTCAACAGTTAAAGGGGTCATAATATACAAATGTCAGTTAATCAAATTTAACATTTAATTATCCTATATCAAATTCAATTTCATACTGTTTATCATTTTAACATTAACAATTTAACGTCCAATATAAACATCAACAATCAATCAATTATCAGTTAACTGTATTATCATCGCATAAATAATTAACAGATAATGGTGTCAGATGTCACAGGTGAACTGATACAGGCAATAACATATATAACAGTGTAATTAACTAACAGCAGCATATTTCAATTGTCGTTTCAATTGAAATCAAATTTAATAAATAAAAGAACGTTAATCGTGAGTGATTTCTCACCTTTCGAGGCTAGAAAGAACAGAAGATGACACAGATATGCACACTAATACGGACATTGAAATCGGATTACGAATCCACGCATGAATCCCAACCAAAGTTAGATTGATACGAATTCGACGGGCAAGCTGATAAATAGGAATTGATGGAAACGAATCAGAATCATCTTGATATAACCGAAATAGAAATAAATATTATATCCATATATATCTTCTCTAATGATTAATATAAAACTTTAAACTTAATTTAAAATAACATATATTTATATATATTCCTAAAGAAATTCAAATATCAACATTTATCATAAAATCAATATAAACAATTTATATTAATATATATATATATAACTTATAAAGTATATAAACAAAAGTTTTATAACCATATCAAAACAACGTACTACATAACCTTTTATGTAAACCACTTGAAACTATATATATGCAGACTTCCAACAACATACTTCATACGAAAATATTTTTTTTTTTGAAATCTGAACTATAGGAAATATACTTATACAAACAACAATATTCATATTATAACAGACGCCCACTAGTATACATTACACACCGCAACCTTTATAACTAATATAAGCCTAAATATTGTATGCTGGCAGTTCCACAGAAAGTACCCTTACATTGTATAACTATATATATAAACTATTTGCCGAAACAAACCTATATGCATACTAATATATGACTGCAACCGATCATATGCTTTCATATATAAAAGCCTTGTACATTATTATTATATTCTAAAATATACATATACACCTGAAGCAGGTAAATTAGCATTTGAAATATGTAAAACAATATAATGTAATATGATACAATAAACTACACCTAACATGATATATACAACAGAAAGCATCGCTATCACTTACCACTTACTGTACAACAAAATATACTATATATACAATTTAATATATTAAATACACAACAACCTATATAACTATTCCCAAAGATTATAAAACTAATAATGCATACATATAAGATAATGCTTTTAAATATATAAGTGTATATCCTTGATTATATGTACAGATTTAAACTGCCAACCAAATATACTATGCAACAAATATGATGTACATATTATACTTCTTACTCTAACATTTATATAAAACGTATAGATAAAATATATACCTATATATAAATTTTATAAACAGAAAATGTAAACACCGTATATATATAAACCTTACCATAACCATATAACCAACAAATCAAATATGCAAGGTATACTGACACTTGGTTCAACAAGAGGAAGAATGCAATGAAGCGATGTGGCATCTACGACGACAGCCTGGTGGAGCCAAGGTTTGCGTGGAGAGTCGGGGATGGTTCGGTCGAAGTGGGAAAAGTTGCGTGCTGTGATGGATCTGGAGATGATGGGGCATTTAAGTGGGAAAGTGGCAATGTTGAGTTTGCGTGAGTTTGGCGATCTCGGAAGATGTAGGCTGTCAGAGGTGGAACGGTTGGACTAGCAGAAGGTGGTGATTTGTTTGAAATGGTGGAGGTACGGGAGGAGGTGGTTCCATGGGATAACGTGGTAGGCGGAAGAGGACGGGTTGCCGAGTGGAAGGTGGCGGTGGTGTGGAGTGCGGAAGGTGGCCGAGGCCAGGTGAAGTTTTCGCATAGATTTGAGGTGGACGTGGATCTGAGGGGAGTAACGTGGATGTGGGCGTGAGGTCGGAGGCGGCTGGGAAAGTGACGGGTCAGGGTTGTTGTGGTGGAAAGCTCGGGTTGGAGGGTGGTGGCTGCCGTTTGGCTTCGTGAGGATGCTGGGTGGATGGGAAAGGAAATGGATGCTCACGTGGGAAGTCTTCAAAGATGAAGGGGAAAAGAGGACCATCAGGCTAAAGGCTAAATGAATGGGAGAAGAGCTTTGCGAAATATTCAGAACAATAAAATGCAAATAATTTTGTTTCTTCCTTGCTTTGAAAAAGAACAAAGTTATATTGGAAATGTAGGAGTGATAAAAGCCAATTGAATTGAATTCAGTGACTCAATAAAAGCTAGTGGCTTTACAGCTTTGCACGTTGGAAATATTAAAACAAGAGCCTATTTGCATAACCGTTGGATATATGAAAAGCCATATGAGAGCTAACAGATCCAGATAACGGACTGCAACGGTTAACTGTTTATAGGTTTCGCATCGTACCGGACTCCAAAATACACAATTTAATATACCGCTGAGATCAGCACGACGGGACGATCAAAACGGTATACGGATATCAGTGGTACGATTGAATTTATAAAAATTCGAATTTTCTACTAGCAGAAAATGCAAGAAAAATGCTGAAAAATAAGATCGACGGAGCCAAAGATGTCCGAATTTGGAAAAACGACAAACTGACATCTTGCTCAGAAGATGGTTTAGAATTTTTCTATGTAAAAATATTTAGGTTTCGGAAACATTTTATTTTCATCGCTTTTTAACTGATTAAATTGAAGTGAATTTACGCGCGAAATAAACTTTAATATTTTCGGACGAAAATTTACCAGTCGCTATGTTTAACTAGACGTATTCCAAATATTAAATTTTTATTTTAAAATTTTATCGTTTAAAATTTCGCAAAATTTCAACTAATTACGTTATTAAAACCGTTGAAATTTATGGGTCGTTACAGCCTTTCTCAAAACATTGCCTCCATTAAGACAAGCTTCTCACCCTTGGCTTGTTTTGGGTGATTTCAACACCTGTTATGGATTTTATGATAAGTTTGGTGGCTCCCCACTTACACCCAGAGAACTGGATCCTATCAATCTATCTGTTTTTGATTCTGAGTTAATATTAGTTAATAAATCAGGAGCCAAGTACTCATGGAATAATAGAAGTAGAAGTGGTGTTCGTACCTTTACCACTATTGACCATGCTTTTTGCAATTTTCAAGCCCTAACTCTTTGGCCTACTCTATCTGTTTACCTCCCACATCCCATTCTATCTGACCACTCCCCTCTTATTTTGTCGCTTGGAAACCATTTGAGAAGAGAAAAGAGAAGTTTCAAATTTTTTAATGCTTGGGTTAAACATGAGCACTTTCCTGTTTTAGTTTCCCAAGTAAATGCAGTTTTTACTTGTTTTGGTAACCTGATGTTTAAGTTTTGCAGGAAACTCAAGTATATTAAGCAAGCTATTAAACAGTGGGCTACAACAACTTTTGGTAATGGTGGTCTGCTGTCTACAACTCTTACGCAACAACTGAAGACAAAACAAGACTATATGATGGAACACCCACTTGACATTCAAGCAGCTGATGAGGAGAGGAGATTATTTATGGAGGTTAATACAGCTCTGCAATTAGAAGCCAACATGAAGAGACAGCAACTGCACAAAAGATGGATTGATGAAGGAGACAAAAACACAAAGTTTTATCATGATTCAATTAAAGTAAAGCAAGCAAGAGAAAACATACATAGAATAACTAATGAGCATGGCACACTGCATTCAACACCTGATACAGTTGACGAAGCTTTTATCCAATATTTCAAAAAGCAATTTGGAAATCATGATGGCTTTCTTCCTGATCTGGACTTAATATCTAATTCTGCTCTCCCAAGCATCACAACCCAGGAAGCAACAACTCTAATTAGGCCTATCTCTGATGAGGAAATCAAGTCAACTCTTTTCTCCATGAACAAACATTCCTCAGGTGGGCCAGATGAATTAAATGTAGTTTTTTTTACATCCACTTGGAGTATCCTTGGCAGTGAGTTTTGCAAGGTAATTCACAATTTCTTTAACAAATGCAAAATCCTAGGAGAAATCAACTGCACCAATATTGCTCTTATCCCTAAGGTCACTCCTGCTTCTAGTGTTACTTCATATAGGCCCATTTCTTGTTGTAATGTGGTGTACAAGTGCATATAAAAAATTCTTGCAAAAAGGCTAGTTTCTGTGCTTCCTACTGTTGTCTCTAACAACCAATCTGCCTTTTTACCAAATAGGGACATTATTGATAATGTGCTCCTGGCTCAAGAACTGCTCAAAAGTTATGGTAAAAGTTATGGATCCCCTGCAGCAGCACTCAAAATTGATATATCCAAGGCATACGATTCTATTCTTTGGGAATCCATAGTCAGGATTATGGCAGTGATGGGATTCCCAAAAATCTTTGTGTCTTGGATATATGTCTGTATATCCACTCCATCTTACTCTGTAGTATTAAATGGAAGACCTGTTGGCTGTTTTAGGGGTAGAAAAGGAATAAGGCAGGGGTCCCGTTATCTTCATACTTGTTTCTGTTGGTCATGGAGCTGTTATCTGTTATCCTCAGAGCTAGTTACACCAATAAGAACATAAAGTATCACCCAAAGTGTTCTCATCATCATATAACATCTATCATGTTTGCTGATGATGCTATGATATTCACAAAACCTGAGTTGCCTTCTTTAAATGGTATTAAGCAAGCTCTGCATACTTTCAAAAAAATGACTGGCCTATCTATAAATCAAAACAAATCTTCATTGCTTGTTACTGGAATCAGTCCTGGTCTGGCTGCAGACCTCCACCTTCAGTCTGGATTCTCTAGCATGGCAAATGACATGAAGTACCTTGGTCTTCCTCTAATAACAAAAAGAATAACTAAGGATGACTGTTTTCCATTATACCACAAAATAACCTCTGTAATGTCAGCTTGGGAAAATAGGTACTTAACTCAAAGTGGCAGGCTTGTTCTAATAAAATCTGTAGTCTTCTCCTCAATAGTTTACTGGGCTCGCACTATGATTCTACTAGTTAAATTATTGCAACTTGTCAGATCAGCAATGAACAGATTCTTTTGGACTGGAAGTATACACAACAGAAAACTAGTGCCATGTGCATTTTCCAAATTTGAGACACCCTTGAAATTAGGTGGTCTGGGAGTTTTTGATGTCAAGAAGTGGAACATTGCAGCAATAAGTAAACAGTTTGATGCTCTCATTAATAGACGAAGTAGTTTATGGGTTGAATGGACGTGGCATTACAACATAAAGAACAAACATTTCTGGATTATGGAAATCTCTCAGCTGTGTAGTTGGACTTGGCGAAGCATGCTGAAGTACAGAGAAGTCTATCTACCAATGATACAATATCCAGTCAACGTCAGAGCGGCAGTTAATTTTTGGAATGAACCATGGGTTAGAAATGGCCTAATCTTATCTAAAAAATGTTCATACTCTCAGATAAATCAAACTGGTATCCAAACTACAGCTAATGCTAATGCTTTCTTACATAATGGTAAAATGCAGTTTCCTTACAGCAGTAACCATGTTATTCAGCAAATATGGTCAGATATACAACAAATTACCTTCAGTGACTTGCAAAGTGACATTGTGTTATGGCACAACAAAGCACACTCTGTCAAAGAAGTTTACAAATACCTCAATGATAGTGTTCCCATGCCTGCTACTAATTGGTATGAAGTCATTTGGTCTACTGACTCTGTGCCACGGGATAATTTAATGATGTGGAAAGTGATAAACAGTGCCTTGCTTACTAGAAGCCGTCTGCATAAGTATGGGATGGCATGTACAACACAGTGCTTGTTTTGTGATCTACAAGAAGAAACTACTGAACACATATATTTTGATTGTCCTGCCTTGCAACATATCATACATAAGATCGGTGGTCTCACTGGTATTAACCTTTCTGGTCATACTACTAGTACACTGTGGAGTATAATATACAAAGCTACTAGATGGAGAACTGAGCATGGTAGAGTTTTGGCAGTTTGCTTGAAAGTTTACATGGCTGTGATATGGACTGAAAGAAATACCATAGTTTTTGAAAATGTCAGAAGAAATGAAACTGAGCTATGGAATGAAGTCAAGTGCCGCACCTACAAGCTTTTGAAGAACAGTGTTGGTGTTTTCCCTCAGTCTGTGATTCATGTTTGGGCTTGATTGTGCTGTATATTTTTTTGTTTGTATTTTCTATTTTTTTCTACCTTTTGTTCATCCTCTGTTGTTCTTTTTTATTGTTGTTTGCAATAAAACTGGTAGGGGCCCAGTTAACCCCGCTGGCTATGCCAAAAAATATATATATATAATTAGATCTTTAAAAGAATGTTTTCAAAATAATTATAAGTGAAATGGTTTTGGGTTTATACTAACAATGTTTTAATGACACTTTTTAACCTATTTAATTATACTTTTGAAAAAGCAAAACCTTTTTTTACGATTTGTGAATATTCTTATACCATTTGGAATAAGAATATGAACACATTTCCAAGTAATAAAAAGGGTATAAATGAATCGTGAAATAGTAGTATACATGTATATATCTTTTGTAAAGTTATTTTCAATGTGTATACAAGTATTTACAAAGCGGTTTTAATTATTAAAAGGACTAATTAAATAAAAAGGATCAAAAGCCGCTTATGTGACTTAATCATGCTTTATTTGCTTGTTTATGGAAAGTATTTAATCATATGCATAGCAATAAAAGGCGACCAAGTAGATTTATTCTATCTGTGGGAGTTAAAAATAATGTTCGAGTAGAGTTTAGAAGCAATAGTGCTCTAACCTATCGGCTTCACTCTTGAAGGGGGGATGGTATGAATTGAGAAAGTTAGAAATGTGATAAGTATACGAGACTTGGTTCGATACGTAGTCGTTTCTATTTTTACTTGATAGTCGATTAGTCGACTATCCTAATTGGCCAATTTAACTTTGAAAGTATATTTAAGCATCACGTATTGATACGGTTTAAAATCCTCCGGGAAGGACTCATTTGTATGAATCGTCTCTTGCTTTAAGACTGTATATATACGTGAACCCCTAAGGAGGACTTCTTTATATCGTTCGTTTACTCCTAAAAGAACCAAAATTGAGTTAACTAGAAATTCATCGATTTAGATTTGAAGAGACCAGGATCAGATAAGTGTTTTACTTACCTAAAATTACTTCAAAACTAATATATAGGTTCTTTATTTTGGAAGCGGTTGGGAAGTGGAATGTTATAGAGTTGAATTGTCTATCCAAGGTCAAGTCCAACAGAGAGGTCAGCGTTAACATTTCAGACTAATGTTATAGAGTTGAATTGTCTATCTTAAGGTTAAGTCCTAGAGAGAGGTCAACATTAGCATTTGTCGGTCCACTTGTGCTTGAATCCATGAAGAGATTCATGTTCTGTTCGAGTGAGGAAGACTCGTGTGAGAGATGTCGAATGTAACCTCGACATCGGAAATGACAAAAAACAGAGTAAGATGTATAACATGGGGTTTAGCTAACTCGCAACAGGGTATATCAACTCCAAAATTCTAGAAATGCTTTTGATTATAGCTGGCAGGAGTTGATGGTATTCAGGATCGCGTGTTCGGGCATGGACCATCTATGTTTACCTTTGTGACATATTTTATCTAGAGATATGTGTGGTTTCGGTAGGTAGCTTCTTGCCCTTGTGTAGGAGTTCCACCTCGGTTTACTACGGGCGTCTCCACATAAAATCTTTAATACGAACATACCTTAGCAGTTTTATTTGTACTTCTAATATTGTTGTGTTGTGAGATGCAAGTAGCACATCTATTTTCTGATTTATAATCTTCACCTTAGACAATATCTATTATATTTCCTTATGTACTTATAAGATGGGTGGTTCTTCTGAAGGGATAACCGTTATGGAGATTCGAACGGTCTCAAAGTACTATATGTTGGATGCATATTTCTTGAGTTTCTCACAACAGACTTATGCATGACTCATGGTTTTATATGTTCCTTATTTTCATGGGTGCTCTTTCGAGTAGTGTGGGAAAGGCAGATTTTTGTTGATGTTCTTTGGAGCTTGGGGAAATGAGCTAGATGCTTTCACCTACCATAGTATTCTTATTTTTGTTGCATTACCATTATGTGTATATATATATATATGCATTTGTGATGACAGACTATTATAGCTATCCAGGCCAATGATAGTACTTAGGATTAAAAGTCAAAATGTTATGTATCTTAGAGTGTCAGTTTGTACTGTCTTTTAATATTATATGTTATCGTTCCACTGTGAGATTCTGATATTATGTTCTTTCTTCCTTGTTCTTTTCTTTTTCTTTTATTTTACACTAACAATTTGTCTCTCCCCCACATGACTGCTCGACACACGAATACTATGGATGTATTAATGTCGACATTTAGCAGTAGAAAAGGCAAATCGTTACATCATGGGAGTTAGAGCGGATAAAATAACTGCCTGCAACCACAACTTGCATTATACATTTAATTATTCTTCTCAATGAACAAACTGTAATACTGTTAAATTCATGTAACAAAAAGTATTTTCAGATATTAAAAAACATATATTATGCATCTCAATTATATATTATTATGCATGATACAAATATTAAACTGTAAAAATGAAATGGTATGTACAACTAGCTTTATGATATAACAAACAAAAATATAATTAAAAACACAATCAACAACTAGAAACTAACCAAATAAAAATAAGATAGCAGTTACACAATATTCAAACAATTAACAAATTTGAATTATATAGTAAATGCAAAAAAGCTAATTTAAAGCATTGTTACAATTTAGAAATCAGTTCATAAAAATATATAATATAGTATACTTCAACTTTTTGAAGAAGCAACACAATTCCTTTTGTTATGACATGTTGCATTATACTGATTGCATTTGTTTCTTTTATTTTGAGACTAGCCAAATCCACCATGCCTCTTGATTGAAGGTATTCCTACACCACGAACTTCTTTAGAAAGCCTAATAATAACATTATTTATAGTCATAATTGGCTTATCAAAATAAGGAATATGATTAATTGCTTCAGCATATGAAAATCAAAAAGCATCAATAGCAAAGTAGTACTCACATAATCATAAACCGGTAACCTCGACCTATTAATGCACTTAATCGCATAAGCACATGGAAAATCAGCAACTCTCCATTGACTACAACTACATGAATGGTTTTGAAGATCAACATGTGGCTTTGACGATTTAACTTCAACAACAAACCCTAAAGACTTGTAAACATCCCAACCAAAACCATCATCAACTAATTTTGATAAGCATTCCTCTATAACAGGATAAAGAACCATTATCCACAGTAACATTCATTTATCCTTCTAGCTATATGCTCCATTAATTTAACTCGAATACCTTCCAAACAAGAAGCACTTAGCATAATTCTATCTTACAAAATCCATGAGTTAAAACTTTCAACAACGTTAGAAGAGTATTCACCATAACGCTTACCTTTAAAAAATAAATCTGCCCAATGATCAAAAGGTTTGTCTCTTAAAAAATTATCTACAGCCACACCCTTGCCTTAAATTTACAAATATATCGACCAAAATCAAATATATTATAAGCTTTTGCACAAAGCCTAAACAACTCAATAATTGAAGAATCACCTTTAACAGTGTTAATAACAATACTAGTATTTTACTTTATATGAGGTAAAAAATAATTATGACAAGAAGAAGGAAATATTTTTGAAACACCTAAAATCAACACCCATTGACAATACGACATAAAAACTAAAGAACGGTCTTCATGAAGCATTTCTTTTGAATGAGATAAAAACCAAGACCAATTAGCTTTATTTTCATGTGAAACAATACCCATTGTAAGTGGAAAGATACCTTCAAAACAAAGTGTTAATGAAAAAACTAGCAGTAATAAATATGACTGTTGTACTCTATCATCTATTAGGAATGCAGAATGATAAATGAACATAGCATTTATATTTATGAAGTCCACAATCATGTAACTATAATTTAGAATGATAAATAGCGTTTTATTCTTGAATTACTCTAACATGTATTAGTACTGCATAACTAAAGATAAACACAACATTTATCTTTACAAAGGACATGCAAAATGATAGATAAACATGGCATTTTTATTTTCAAAGTCCAATAACATACATTATTAATATATAATGATATATAAACATAGCACTGCATTTATAAACTGTACTACTAGGAATTAGAAATGCTATACATAACTAGCATTATAATATAAAATAACACCCTCAAATTAAGCAGAATAACATTCAACATCAAATACAAAATGTTCTAACCACCGGCAAATTGAACTACACAACAAACACAAAAATGCTACATATATATATCAGTACGAAATAAAAAACTAAAAAAACATAATTAAAATGACACTCATACCTTGATTACCATTTTTAGCAGTAGCATCTAAAAACCATCGGGCCTTCCCTTTAAAGCAACTGCATTTAAAAAAAATCAATGGATGACAATGCTTGAATCCAAGTAAACAAGCATTAAAACCAAGGCAAACCCTTTCAAATTGATTGCTTGAAGAATTAATATCCATAGCTACGTAACTACTATGATAATTTTTCAAATCTTCCAAATACTAATTTAAATCATTGTATGACATATCATCGTCTCCATATATTTCTTTTAACGCTAACTGCTTTCCACTATAGGCTAATAATATGACAAACTAAAATTATACTCTCTTCTAAACTCTTTTATGATATCTTCTGATTCTTTATTAGAGCATCTCAAATTTGATCAATAATTAATGATTTCGTAGCTCTACTTGAAATATGAACTTTACTAGCATCCCTAAGACCAGCACTACATGAATGATAAAAATTGTAAGTTCGTACAAAAAAAATGAGAAAGCTATCCAGGATCTGAAGCAGCATTAACATATAACTTATAAACATTCTTAGACCAAGAACAAATAACTGAAATTATTTTAGGAGAATTTCTTAAAAAACCAAGTTATATCCATTCCTAATTTGATAAGCCATTAAAAACTCCCTAAATTCCTCAGCTTCATTAAAACAAAAGCCAAAAAATCCATAAAAGTTTTTCGAGAAAATTTCTTCAAAGTATCTTTCAAATAACAAGATTAATCAACATGTGAATCACTGTTTCCAGCAGAACTACTACTAATTGAAGTACTTTAGACACTAGAAGTACATAAGCAATACCACAAATATCCAATTCCAATGCATAAAATTTAACTTAACTGTAAATTTAAAATATTGACTCCTCTTATACAATGAAAGCATATATACTAAGAAAATCAGAACTAGTATCAAGAATAATAACCTTATTTTCAAGAACATAAGATATATCAATAGCAAAGGACTAAGATGTGACCAAACTTCACAAATTTCACTCTTAACACCAAACAAAGAAGAACAAATGGTAGAACGAGTAGAATAACAACTCTCATTATGTTCAAAAATAACTAACAAGTTATTTGGCTGAACGAAGGGGCTATCACTACTGCAAAACAAGAAGAAACAAATTAGTAGAACAAAATAAAATCAAATAAATACATAAATAAACAAAATATATAATACAACTTAGTAACGCATAATGATAGATAAATATAGCATTTAACATGTAAATTTACCATAATGAATTAGTAATGCAAAATGATAGTTTAATATAGCATTGCATATAAAAGAAAACCTAAAAATATCTTTGCTATTGTTTGAACCCAAATTAGCCATCAACAAATTAAAAAAACTTGACAATTAAAGATCAACAAAAGTAGACTCAGCAAAATAGAACATCAAATGTAAAAATGAATATAACAATGAGTGTGTATCAAAACAAAATAAAAAATCCTAAAATAATTTCGAAGTTGTTAAGATGGTTGAGATGGATGCAAAATCGAAATAGATGAAGTCGATCAACTAAATAGAAATCGTAGAAGCAAACCGAAGTACCTGGAAATTAGAAGGATGTTGTAGTAAATCAAAATTGTTGAACTCATTAATTTGGATGTAGAAGATTCGACATTAAGAAATTAAAGAAGATATGAAGTTGAGAAGGAAGAATCGACGATGTTGAGATGGAAGAAGATGAAGTTTAAAATTTTGTTAATGTTTTTCGTTCAGGCCAAAAAAAGAAAGCCCATGTCCTTACAATTAAAAAGAAAAACCTAAGTCCTTCAGCCTAAAAATATTAATAAGTTTGTCTCTCAACCTATTTTCCTATAATTATAATTAACAAAATAAGAGTTAAGGCTCTCCCAATTTACTTTTATAAAATACATTCCTATTTTAATAAATAAATGATGAAATTCAGGGAGTATTTGGATAACTTGATTAATCATAACATGTGCTCTGTAACAACCCGTATATTTGGACCATTTAAATTGACAATAATCTACACATGTCGACTTAAATAGTACAAAACACGAATCATTAATGGAGTATAAGTATATAAATGGGAATCATCACAGAAAATATAACATAACAGAATAGTGCAGCGGAATTACAACAATGTCATAATAGTAGTTCATGAAGCTACTAAGTAAATACAACAATGTCTCAAATAAAAGAAATACAACAACAAAGATGTCCAAATAGTCCAGATGGAAAGAACAATACTGATAAAGATAAGATAGTCTTCAAGTCTTCAGCTCCAAGTAAGCAGCAACAGCAATCCTCAGTCTGATCCGAGCATATGCACAAACAAACACTCGAATCAGGACATATATTCTTATACAGATAATATGGTTCAAAATTTGAAATAACAATAATTCAAAGATGATTGGAATAAACATCTTTCAGGATCCGATAAACTATCTATACATAGTAGTGTACGATAAATAGATAATGTCTATCAATAATATAAAGATATCAAAATAGTGTTAAGTCATGGCCCATTCCACCCTTAACACATTTTTATTCCCAAAAGCATATACAAGACCGTAGTTTCCCCAAAACCGAAAGTCACCAGAGGGCAATCCATATACTAAAGGTACAAATCAAAATCGTAGTGGTCGCGCATAAATGGAATACAAGTATGACAAGGCACATGAGGCAATACCCAAGGTAGTGACACTACCGTTCGCCTGATCCGGACTGGTGAGAACGCAACGCTGCAGCGCCCGCAACACCGTGAAACAACACTCCCAAATCAAGGGTGCGCACCAATCAATCACAAAGTAAATGAATAGTTTACGAAGAAGTGTGTCCACTTGAGGTAGCTAATCCTCCATTGGCCCGGCACAGCTCCTGTTTTAGTCATTTCCAATTTGACACAAGTGTCAAGGCTATCCATTATCGTTCACTTTCTTCAATCATCAACGTTCGTCAATCCAACCACTTCATTCTGGATCATCACTTCGCGTATAGTTATTAAAGTGGTTTCCGGTTTAGACAGTGAGTATGTCCCAAACCGATTCTGGTTCCTTTAATAACCTTCGTGATTATAACACCGATTGGTTGTTAATATATTTCAAAACCAAAACAATTTCAATTTCAATTGGAGTTCGTAAATCGACAATTCGTTAGTCTTTCGAAATCAATTTCCAAAATTACGTTTCAAACTTTCCAATTTCAATTTCAACATTTCTAAAATTCAATTTCAAAGTTTCAATTAAAACAATTCAAATATTCATTGCATTTTGTATATAAGTTCATTCCAAAATCATTTAACTAAATTTAACGTTCAAAACGATTTAAATCAATTATCGCTTTCATTCGATATTCATTAAATTAATTTATCATTAAACAATTTCAATTAAATTTCCATTTCATTACGTTACGTCTTAAGTTCGATTTCATTATCAAAGTTTACAACTTATTTACAATTACATTTTTCAAATCCCATTCTTTAAATTACAAGTCTTTCATTTGTTTCGATAAAGCGCATTCTATTTCTTATCAAAGAAATTCCTTTCAAATTTCAAAACTTAGTTAAAAACTTAGTTTCACTTGTTCAATAATTCAATTTCTCTTAATAAAGATATTCAATTCAATTTAATTTATAATTCGATCTCATCAAATTTCAATAATTTCAAATCTTAATTATTAATTATTCCAAACTCATTCATTCATAATTCCAAACTTAATTATTACTAAATTCAAAACTTAATTATCAATTATTTCAAACCTCGTTATTTATAATTTCACAACTTAACTATTAATAATCTCAAAAGTTAATTATTAATAATTCCAAAACTCAAATATTTATAACCTCAAAAATTAATTATCAAATAATTCCAAATTTAATTATTAAATAATTAAATTTTAAACAATATTCTTTTGTCAATTACTACGTTTAATATTTGTTTTCAAATTCAAATACTCACATTTACATTCATTCGAATTTAAATTCCAATTTATTCAAAACATTGTTATTAGTCAAATAAACTTTATTTTATTTAAATCAAAACATTGACCAATCGGGTTTTATTTAAATTTTCTATCCTAAGTCAAAGTTATTTGGGTATTTATCATTTCAACCCGATTCCATTTCGATTCAAAATCAAAGCATACAAAGGGAACTTGCAGTGTGATAGCTGGGATGGTGTCAAAGTAAATAAACAAGCAATAACATCCATACACTACAATTCAACAATTTTCAAATAATCCCGAAATAATCGTATTAATTCGCGTTTGTTATTTACGCGAATTAATATAACTATTTCTAGAATCTACCCTATCATTTCAAGTAGATTAAAGATTATAACATTACGGTTTCACTTGTCGTTCAATTTCAACTACAACAGTTAATTCAATATACGTTCAAGAGTCCAAAGTGAAATTTATCAAATTCTACGTGTCAATTAACTTACAAATTTAAAGGGTCAATTTAACTAATCGAATTTAACATATGAAGGGGTCAGGTTTAGCAAATCAAAAAAACACATATAATCCGAATTAAATTCGTTAACTATTTTATATCAAATTTACTTGCAAATTATTTATCACTTTATACTAGCAATCAACATTCAATTTAATCTCATAGCAATCATTCAACAAAACAAACTAGTATAAGAATATAGTCGTGAAAATTAATTCACCTTTCGTGGATAAGAAATTTGACGACGAAGCAAAAGAAGCACGAAAAAGTCGGTCTGCTACGAACAACGGTCGCTAAGACAGAGAAAAGAACGAAGCTGAAAATTTGCTGTTGCGAAAGAAGCTCAGACGGTTGCTGCAACAACAAACAAAGGAAAGACGGTTACAAAATACATAACAAATCGACACCGATCGATTTCATTTTTTTTCTTTCTTCTTCTTTTTTTTTCTTTCTATTTCATGCCTACAATACATCCTCCCACTTGCTGCAACTCATGCATACTATTATAAACAGAAACCCAAGCCTCAACAAAACACACGCACACCATACAAAATCTGAGAATTTCCATCCCATTCAACTTCCCCATCCACGTACACACATATTCTCTTTTTTTTATTATTATATATCACAAGCACGCACGCCAAACAAACAACACACGCACGCATTCAACATACATGCACACACGCACGGCCAAGCGATGCTGGGTGTGGCTCGGCGCGGCGGTTGCAATGGAGGCGGTCGTGGGTAGTATAGGGAAGAGGGACGGTTGTATGTGGAGGCAGGAAAGTGGTCAGTCAGGTGGTTGGAGGGAAGGGAGTGGCAGCAGTGGTGCGACAGTGGAGATGGGGTTGGCTGTGATAACGGAAGGTGGGTGGGAAGTTTCGGCAGGGTGGCTTTGGCGTCTGGGTGGTGGCTGGTGGCCAGCGGCGGTGGGTGGGCAGTGCATCAGGGGATCGGCGACGTGGTGGGCTGGAGGGTGTGTGCTAGGGAGGTGGGTTGAGTGCTGGCGGTGGGCTCGGCTGGGTAGCTGAGGTGGTGGTGATTTGTGACGTGGGGTGGTAGGCGACGTGGGCTGGGAAAGGAGGTGGAGGATGGTATGGTTTTGCCGAGGCCATTTATTTTTCCAGAAGAGAAAAAAGAAAAAAGTAAGGGAGAAGAGGAAGATGGTACCTGGAGAAGTTTTGAAATGTAAAGAGTGGAAAAAATGAAAAGTGGACGGTGGGTTAATTATCTGCTTTATAAATTTTGAGTGATATTCACGTTACTTTGTATCCCATGCGTCACCCCCCTTCCCAATATTCTCATCAAATTCCAACGTTCACGCATACTCCCAAGCAGCTCTTTAGCTTCCAACTACTACATTAAATACAGGGCTGACTTTATTTCAACTTCCTTTTGTAAACGGGTTAAAGATTTTGGGTTGCAATTGTGTACCTGGACCGTACGGAGCGATTAAATTAACGCGACGGATGATGTCGGACTTCGATTCGCGCAAATAAATATACCGTTATGATCAGTGTGACGATGCGCTTCCAACGGTACACAGATTAATGCGATACGATGATTTTATAAAATTTGCATTTACGCCGCTTAAATTGTACGATTTGCAAAGCAATTTAAACGGAGCAGGCGATGACAGTTTTAGACGAAACGAATTTCATAATCTTGATCAGAATAATTTTTACAACATAACTGTGTAAAAATATTTGGATTTGGAAGATAAATTTTACGCAGCTTTATGTGGACTGATATACAGTAAAACGCGAACGGATTTTATTGTAATATTTTGCAACGAAACTTTTTCTATGTCCATATCTAACTAGACGTATGTCATAAATAAAGTTTGGACGTTACTTTAGATCGTTTAAAATTTCAAATTTTTTATTGAAACGATGAATTTAAAATTTTAAATTGGGTCGAAAATTTAGGGTCGTTACAATCTCCCCCACTCAAAACTTTTCGTCCTCGAAAAGGAACGAGACGAGTGAAGTAGAAATGGAATAAGTAGGAAAGTCAAGATAGATTTCGAGAATTTGAATAATACCTGAAATTAATAGTTCGGGGTTTGAATCTCGAATACTATCCTCAGTTTCCCATGTGCAATCTCGCTCATCTGCACTCCACTGTACTTTGACGAGATTTACCGACTTCCTTCTGAGTTGCTTTGTCTCACGATCGACTATCCGAAGTGGCTTTCGCTCAATAGTCAAATCAGGCTCAATAACTATCTCTTCTAACTGAGCAGTAGGGATGGTCATAGATGGATCGTGCACAACTTTGCGAAGATGTGAGATGTGGATACGTTGTGCACACCGGCGAACTTCTCTGGCAATGCAACTCTATATGCTAATGTTCCGACTCTTTCTGTAATCTCAAACGGACCAACAAATCTGGGAGCTAGTTTCCCCTTCCTTCCAAATCGAACAATATTCTTCAAAGGCGACACTTTCAGAAATACTTTGTCTCCAACACTGAATTCGAGATCTCTTCTCCTTTTGTCAGGATAGCTCTTCTGTCTATCCTGTGCCGTCTTTATCTTCTCTCTGATTTCTTCGACTTTTTCGGAAGCTTCCATAATCATTTCTGGTCCAAGCACTAGTCGATCTCCAGATTCTATCCAACAAGCTGGTGATTTGCACGGCCGTCCATATAAGGCTTCGAACGGTGCCATACCAATGCTTGCCTGATTTATCAAGGATAATTAATTCAAATTCAAATATACTTATTCAAATTTGAAATTCAAATTCTTTACCTGGTAACTATTATTATAAGTGAATTCTACCAAGTGAAGATGGTCTTTCCAGGATCCACCAAAGTCAATAATACAAGCCCGGAGAAGGTCTTCTAAAATCTGATTTACCCTCTCAGTTTGGCCATCTGTCTGAGGATGATAAGCTGTGCTCAGATTCAGTTTGGTGCCCAAAGTATCCTGGAATGCCTTCCAGAATTTACTGGTGAAAATAGGATCTCGATCGCATACAATACTAGATGGTACACCATGAAGTTTAACAACTTCTCTCATGTATATCTCGGCCAAACTCGAAGCTGTATGAGTGGTCTTGACAGGAATAAAGTGAGCGGACTTCGTCAGTCTGTCGACAATTACCCATATGCTTCGTTACCCTTTCTAGTCCTTGGCAGCCCATCAATAAAGTCCATAGAAATCTGCTCCCATTTCCAACCTGGGATCTCAAGAGGTTGAAGTAATCCTGTTGTCTTTCTGTGATCAGCTTTAACTTATTGGCAAGTGGTGCACCTACTGACATAGGTAGAGATATCGCGCTTCATCCCACTCCACCAATATAACTTCTTCATACTCTGGTACATTTTTGTGACACCGGAATGAAATGAAAGCGAAGACTTATGATTTTCTCTCAGCACTTCCTGTCTTAGACCATCAACATTAGGAACACAGATCCGATTATCAATTTTCAAGATTCCATTACTATCAACATGTGCACCCACTTAATGGATTACAAAGTGTCCTCGTATTGCTTGGCTATAATACGATCCATAAGAGCTGGGGAGACGGAAAGCTGGAATAACATTCCTTCAACAAGATTACAACATATCATAGCTTGGTTTCTGCTCAAAGCATCGGCTACGGCATTTGCTTTCCCCGGAGTGTAGTTAATATCAAGATCATATGCAGCTAGAAATTCGAGCCATCGGACTTGTCTCTGATTCAAATCCTTTTGCGAGAAGATATATCTCAATGACTTATGGTCAGTGAATAACTCGAATTTTGTTCCCAATAGATAGTGCCTCCATAGCTTAAGAGCAAATACAACCGCAAGAAGCTCTAAATCGTGAGTTGCGTAGTTTGTTTCATGGGTCTTTAACTGACGACCCGCATAAGCAATAACTTTTCCTTTCTGCATTAAAACTGCTCCTAATCCATCACGGCAGGCATCAGTATAGACGGTCAATCCTTCGCTACCGTCAATAACTGTAAGAACTGGGGCAAAGGTCAACTTTCGCTTCATCTCATTGAAAGCTGCTTCGCACTTTTCGCTCCAAATAAATTTCACATTCTTTCTGGTTAGTGTGGTAAGTGGTGCGACAATACGGGCAAAGTTTTCTATAAATCTGCGGTAATAGCCGGCCAAACCCAAGAAACTGCGGATGTCTGTAGGAGTTTTGGGAGTCTCCCAATCCTGCAAATTCCAAAGATTCGAATTAAGAAATTTTTAAGTTGTTTTGATAGAATTGACAAGTAAGAATAGAACTTACATTGATTACGGTGATTTTAGCTGGATCGACCGAAATCCCATTCTCTGAAACAATATGGCCAAGAAATCGAACTTCATTCTTCCAAAAGTGACATTTTGAAAACTTGGCTTTAAGCTGATGACTGCGTAGAGTTTCAAGAACAAAAGCCAAATGTGACCTATGCTCTTCCTCATCCTTAGAGAAGACGAGGATGTCATCGATGAAAACAAGAACAAACTTGTTAAGAACATCCCAGAAAACTCTATTCATTAAGTCGACGAAATAAGCTGGAGCATTAGTAAGACCGAACGGCATAACCAGCCATTCAAAGAAACCAGTCTCAGTGCGGAATGCTGTCTTAGGAATACTCTCCTCAGCAATTCTGAGTTGGTGAAAGCCAGTAGCCAGATCGAGTTGAGAAAATACTTTAGCTCCATGAAGCTGGTCGAATAGATCGTTGATGCGGGGAATCGGATATCTGTTCTTGTGTGTGAGCTTGTTCAGCTCTCTATAGTCCACACACATTCTGAGGGAACCATCTGATTTTGTGACGAACACTACTGCAGCACCCCATTCTGAATGGCTTCGCCGAATCAAGCCTTTAGAAAATAAGTCTTCAATTTGAGCATTCAGTTCAGCTTTTTCTTTAGGAGCCATTCTCCGAGGAGGGAGAACTACTGGTCGGGCACCAGGAATAAGGTCAATGCGGAATTCGATTTCCCGTGGTGGTGGTAGAGAATTGACTTCTCCAAACACATCAGAAAAGGATTGGACCACTGGAGTAGAGCTTAGTTCATTTGGATGGGAGTCAAGTGAAAATATAAAACTCCCAGCATATTCTTGAGGTGATTTGCCTTCTATAACCAAAGGCATGCTCTTCTCATCGATAAGAGAGACTGTTCGAGCTTTGCATGAGATATTGGCTTCGAACTTCCGTAGCCAATCAATGCCTAATAGTATATCGAATGCCTCGAATCCAAGGACATAGAAATCCCAAGTGAAGTGGTGAATGCCATGCATAAGAGTGACATATTTACAAACCCTTTTAAGGTTAGCGGGCCCTCCAATAGGGTTTGATACACATAAGAAGGTAGATGAAAGAATGGGTTCCAAACCAAGTTTATTGCACAAATCAATAGATATGAAACTATGTGTTGCTCCGGTATCAAATAAAACTTTAACTGGTAAAGTATGCAATATAAAAATACCCTGTAATGTACCTTGGTTATCAGTAGGAGCAGGTGGGGTAGGTGGATCATGGGCGGAAGAAGTCATAGCAAATACTCCAGCCGTCTTTCCCTTTTTATACATAGGACAATCCCTCTTGAAATGGCCCGGCTGCAGACATACGTGACAGAGGTCGTTCCTAGTATTCTGAGGAGGCGGAACAGCGGCACCGGCAGATGTTGGACAGCTGTTGGCGTAGTGACCCCTCTGATCGCATTTGAAACAAGTGATGGAGGATAAGTCAATAGGCTTCTTCTGAGAATAGCCAAGCCCAGATTTCTGCTGCCAATTCTTTTTTTGTTGCTCAAAATTTTGCTTCCTCTTTCCCGACTGATTAGCTGGTGTCTGAGTAACTGGAGCTTTGGGGACAGATGTTCCCTTAGGCTTTCCCTCGTATCGAAGAGCAAAATCCATCAACTCAGTGAAAGTTCCATGGACATGAGCGGTGAGGAGCTCGTAATACTCTGGGCGTGCGCCATGTATGAACTTCTCATTCTTGAGTAGAGGCGTGTCAATCAAGCCAGGTCCGAACTTGGAGAGTTCGTTAAACCTCCTTTCGTACCCAGTAAAGGTCATGTTGCCCTGCTTGAGATCCATGAAAGATCGATAGAGTAGGGCCTTCCCAGCAGCTGGCATCCGCTGAGCCATAAAGGAATCCCTATTACAAGTGATATGAAACGAATCAAAATTATGACGAGATAAGATAGAAATTTATTTAGTTGGAATTTAGATAGATTACTACCTAAACTGGGCCCAAGTGATGGTTTCCTCATCAGTTCGAGAAGTGACTGATTCCCACCAATCTTGTGCAGCATCCTGAAGCTGCCAAGCGGCCAACTTGCGCTTCTGAGCATCTGCGATCTCCAAGACAGAAAAGATCCTTTCCAAACTCTTTAGCCATTGTTGTGCTTCGATAATACTCTCGGAGCCAGTGAATTTGACTCCCCCAAGCTGAGTATACTCCTTGCTAAGAGTGGAGAATCGAACTGCGGGAGCTGGAGCATGTGGACCAGGAGCATTTCCACCCCTGCCTCTAACATTTCTTCTGGTAGCCATCCTGGAATACCAAAAGTGATTTAGAATCAAAGATAGGAATTTATAGAACTTAAGGAAATTCTATTCAACGATTTCAATAAGAAAGATGAATCAAAGGATGTGGATTCTGAAATGATTCTCCTCATTCTAGGGTATGTTTACCCTATCTCTAATGAGCTTTAAACTCCACAGGCTAAGGTTATAGGGAACCAAAGCTCTGATACCAACTGTAACAACCCATATATTTGGACCATTTAAATTGACAATAATCCACACATGTCAATTTAAATGGTCCAAATGTACGGGTTGTTACATGCTCTTAAGGTATGTATCCATAACTCGTAACCATCTGCAATCTTGATGGTGATTCTTAAAAAAAATAAGGAAATTCAAAAAAAGGGATGTATAAAATAGTTTCTAAAAAGGGAGGGTGTAAAACAAATAAGTTTTAGAAAGAGAGATGTGTCTCTAATTTCTGTATTATTATATATTAAAACTCATCATGCGAACTGGTTATGTCAATGCCCAACTAGCTTAGAATTCATTTGCATCATTATGGCGTCAAACATGTCTGATGCGTTTGACGTCATAATTGATAAATTGTTCATTTTGCATTGTTTTAATCACACGACAGAAATTAACTATTGGCGTTAAAAGCATCAAACGCCAATGATCCTTGGTCAATCATCACCCCTTCCTATAAAACCTTCCTCATCCTCCTCATCCTCACCACCATCTCTCACATCAATTCTGAACACATCTAAGCCAGTCCAAACATTTTCAAGCACCGATTGAATTTTTTTTCTTTTGACCACATTTATTTCAATTTTCTTTACAATATATATATATATATGATTTTTTTTGATTTTTTCTTTACTTTACAGCATGTCTACCGCTTCCTCCAATTCTACCACCTCTAGAGTTATTGTCGACTGGACTGAAAAATGCATAAAAGCTTTCATTGATATGTGCGTGTAGATGATTAATATTTGGGCTAGGAATGCTGGTCTTTGGAACGACCATGTCACATGCCCAACAAGATGTTAACTTTAATGGATTGTAAATAAAGAACAAGTAGGACAATCTTAAGCATCTCTGGTCTACATGGAATAAACTGGTGCAAATTATAGGCGATGTATGGATAGCAGAAAAGGACACCATGTATGGAGATGAATAGTGGTAGAATACCATGACCAAACTGCACAAAAAATTCAGACTGCAATCTCCACCAAAGTTTCAAGGCATGAACACAATGTATGTGGTTGTGTTGTGATACCACAATGCAAATAAAAAATCCCTCCATCTCTTCCAGCCAATTCAATACTCAGTTGTATGCCGACATTCTTAATGGGTTGGTTACGAAATTGGGTATTACTAGCTCCGACACTATACCGCAAAAATGACCCATTGAGGGTACTTGATCATCCAGGCCTAGATAATCCAGGCTGATGCCCAATCATCTAGTACACGACACTAAGTTCGAGCAGACCGTTTCGGTGCATGTCATTGAGGGAATTGGTTAACATTTGTACGAGTTGGAAAATTTTTGTATATTTTCACCTACCAGGAGACAGATTATGCGCTTGTACGTAACTATGTCCCGTGCTATGTACATTAGGGAGTTACTGAATTCCTAGTGGAAAATTTGTGCGCTAGTCATATCCGTCATCGTACATTTTATGTATTTTTTAATTGCATTGTCTTAACTTTTTTTAAAATTGCAATGTATCGGTTTTTTTTATTCAGTGTTTTTTGTATTAGATTATAATTAAATATTAATTACTAGAAATTAATCCACAATATTAGAATAAAATAAAACCAAACACACAAATAAAAATTAACAAACATTCCCCTTTAGGAATAACCCTGTTATAACATAAACACGTTTCCCTTTCGTAATACCCTTTTCGCCAAACCAAAAAACGCACCCTTATAATGTATGTCAACGATTCAATTGATTCTTATTAATTTTCTTCTATAGTTTTGTATTAGCAGGTTTTGAAATATCGCCAATTACTTTTTAACAAAATAAAACCAATGTAATCAGCCATTGCTGTTTTATTAAATTGGAAAGTGCTTGGTGACATTTTGAAATGTGTCAGTCCAGTTACCACTCTTGGCATCATTTCAAAAGTCGTTAGGCACAAATTCCTTGTTAAATAACAATTATTTCTTTCCATTTTCCATTTACCAAAGTATGAGAAAAATGACCCAAAAATCCCTACTCTTTCCTCTTTTAAAATTTTCAACCTTTTTATGTCAAAATTAATCGATAGTACTCCATTTTTAAATCTAATTGAAGGATATTACTCTTTCTTTGCTTTTCTATTTTATAATAAAGGTAAGATTTGTAAACCAGACTTAAATATTTTTTTCATATTAATGGCTCGTAATTTTGTTTCAGTTATCTACTATTTTTATGGTGGATTGATGATAGATGAAAAAATGTGTAGGATGTATAAGTGAAGTATGTTGGTGAGTTATAAATCACCAAAAGTGCGTAAATATTGCAACTTGTTATGATTGAAATAATCATTTTTCAAAGCCATAAAAATAAATCCTAATTGATTTAGTTTGCAATTAACCGACCAATTCGCTAAAGTAATAAAAATAGTAGACAAGGATTATATTGAATTAATGTTTTCTGATATTTAAAAATTGATAGACATGTATGTGGAGAAGAGTAAAAGATTACATGTAAAATAACCCTACCACCTCTAGTGTTTAGTTATTGAAGGAACTCGATCCGTTTAAGTGAAATGTTTTTAAATAAGTTCATTATCTAGATCACAGTAGGTCTATAAAGTCAAATAGGTTCCACTATATCTAATCTAGTATTTATTAATAAATTCATATTTTACTCTAAAATATTCTATTTTAATTAATTAATCATATTAATTAATTTAATTTAATGTTTATTTGAAAATATCCTCTATATATTCATAACATTGCATGGTAAAAAAATGATGTATAGACATGTGTATAACCATATATATACATATAGTTATTGGGATTTATATCTGTTGTATAAGCATATAGATTTTATCGACATATGATAGAGTTCAGGGTACGACATAGGGCAATTTTATAATTTATTGTAAATTATTAACTATATAATAAAATCTACTTCGAAATAAAAGGTTTTTGTTTTCTATTAATATATTGGTTATGTTGTGATATATTAATTAAATAATTAATGTAAATATATTTAATTGAAAACCCTTAAATGATATGTTAAGTGATAATAATTACAAGTTAGTTGTAATCATGATAAAATTATCAAAAATTAAATAACTTATTATTTTAAGTATTCCTGGTCAAGATGTTTCTAGAAATGATATCGATACATCCTCTGAGACTAGAGACGTAACGCTTTCCAAAAGTCAGACAATGTATTACTTGTGGTTATTATGAGAACCAAAAGGTTACGTACTGATAGTTATTAGGTAACTATGTAATGAATCATCCAAGAGTTTTCTATTGGTTAATAATAACTAGGTCAAATGAGAAATCCTTAAGTGATGATATTACAAAGCTCTCTCGACTTGAGAATAGTGTTGAACTTCACTGTGAAAACACCACTTTGATTATAGTTAAATCGTGGCATGGCGTCCATCGAATGACTACTGTTAGGTATGAGTTGAAGCATTGGAAGCAAAAAACAATTTCAATAGAGAATTCATTTTCTTGGTTGTATAAGGTTAGTTTCACAGTCAACTGTAGTCAACTCAAAGTCAAAATCTCTGGCTAGAGTAGTACGGGTAATAATAAATGTTATTATTGAATCAAAGATTTTGTTTATAGACCAACCAAATTGAATGTGGACAATATTGGAATTTTGACCAAAACCAGATTCCATAAATCCTAATGTGATATAGTGTTAATGAAGAGATTAGTGTAAATAATCATTGCTAAAAGGTATCGCTTGAATTTGTAAAATTGGAATTTACTAATGAGATTTGTAAGCGATGGATTAAGTCAAAATGTCATGCTACCAACTAGGTGACAAGTGAATATTAGAAATTTGAATTTTTAAATATTAATCACTAGCTAAATTCAAATTTGTGAGTCGCTCTACCGATTCTACTTAGTTTTCAAAACCACTTTATTTAATTAATGTATAATAGGTATTGTTGCTCAGTTTTCTTACAAGTATAGAATGGGCTGACCTACATAGCTTCCATTCGGCATGATCCAAAAAACCAATGCCTTGGCCCTTATCTTGGCTTAATTTCTTCATTGGGCCTACAATTGGCTCGAGCGGCCAGCTTTCCCCTTAAAGATGGCTCTCCCGACATCAATTCCTACATTAACCCATCAAATACCAAATAGTCACCAATGGGCGACGGTAGTGGATAACAGCATGGAATATTCCACGTCTCTTTTTTAAAAAGTAGTAGGTCCATAATCCAGTCTCCTGCAGATTCCCTTACTTGTTTTCCTCATTAATCATCCACACCATCTGAAGCTATATTTTCTTGGCTCAGCAGGCTTTAGGCGCAGGCACATAACCGCCCCTGCAAAAAGAAGCTTCGCATGCTTTTTTCCTCTGAAAAGACTGGTGCATACAATACTGTTCATTTAATAAAAGAGCCACTATGCAGTTTCCTTGGCTTAGCAGAGCACCCTTGCTCAACCACTACTTGATTCCATGCCGCATGTTCTAAACCAGCATGCTCATTATGAGATTAGCCAGCTGACAATCTTCTCCACCATACATTCCAACTAGCACTCCCACTATCACACATTAGGCCGAGAAACAAGATTAATAGCCTAACGCATTTTCAATGGCTTAATTGTGCAATCGCAGCCATTGAACAGAACTTCTAGCGGCAATAAGATTGCATAAATATATTTTTATAGGGTTAAAAGACACAAGCACTCTAGGATTTTTACTTTCTTGCTATTGTCTCTTATAATCTAAGCTATTATAAGAGAAGCAAAGTAATAAGAAATTCATTATTATGGACGTAGGCTAACTTAGATCAAACCATTCTAAACCTTATGTCCATTATATTTTTCTTGTATTTTACTTTCTCATTTTTCATTTTAAATCAAGGTGTTACTAAGTAGCCTTTCTAATATCAAATCTTAGTTATAATTTTGAGATTGGCCAATTTTTTAGTCAACATTTTGGTACTAGAAGGAGTGCCTCTCCTAAAAGCTCTCATTTTTCTTCACTTATCTCTCTGCAATTTCCTTTTACATCCATACCATGCAGTCCCACTGTTAGTGTAAAGATCCTGAACTCGGCCTTCGAAAATCGGCACCCGTACTTCACTTGTACCCAAATGTCGTAGATTCAAATGCCGAATCTGGCTCTCTGGAGCTTATAACACAGTAAGTATAACAACACAGCGGAATAAAGAAATGAATGATATCATATACAACTCCAACGAATACAATATCCAGAATGATATACAACAATGATATCAATATGATACAAGAATATCAGAGATAAATAATGATACAGCGGAAAAAAGAAGTGATACTCCAAGTGACCCGACAAAGAGAATGAGACCAATAACTCCAACATCAGCTCGAACCACCATCACGTTGCACCAAGATAAGCAACGTCATTCGTCAGTGAACTCCAAACACTGAACTAGCTCCAACTAGTCTACTAAACCTAACTATTTGAAAACCCCAACTCTAGACTGCCCGTGTGGAAAATTATGGGCACCCAGAGTTTAGGAAGGGAACAATAAACTCTGAGTCAGTCATAGGACTAGTGTGATAGTCAAAAATGCTTACTACGCAAAATCATTCGATATTATTACTATTAGTGCATAGTGTAGAAAACCATTTCGAAAGTATAATATTAATCTTAACCAGCATAGACATTCCGAACTATGCCAACTATAGCTACCATCTAAACAGTGGTGACCATAATAAGTAAATGGCAGGTTCTACAACTAAAACCGTACTGGGTTCGTATTGTTTGATTGGATTTCCAACAAATGGTCAGGCTAAGGAACTTCCTACTGCCACATGGGTACGCCTCTGGAGGGACGTCCCGAGAACCTACCCGGATCTCTGCCAACACAAGGCCGGGTTACCTCTCTAACTAGGTAACTACTACTCGAGTATGCCACCCCCCGGTCCTTTGGGACCTTTATCCAAGGGCCCTCGATCACAAAGCAACAATCACACAGTAAATGAGATTGGAGCAACCACACAGGTAAATATCTAGGCTCCATACCATAATATCACCTTTTTCCAGAAGGAAATGACATACCCTAAAGGGAGCGACCCTCATAACCTTGCCGCATCTTTCCTGTTTCGACCATATTCGGTTTGTGAGGTTCGATGAGGTCTCGTCCACAAAGCTACGCTTTTCACAAAGCCATGCTTTGATCAACAAATGATCAGCAACACACAGCAGCACTCAGCATGCCACACTACCAAATTGGGAGTATATCACTGATAACCTTCAACTACATAACCTCTGAGCTCGTACGTCTCAGAGAAGGGTGTTAAGCTAAGAGAATAAATTCTCCGCCACCAAACAGAAATGTATTTGAAAGAAATCAGCTTTATATCTCAAAGTGTAATGTCAAACACACAACCATACAAGTCTGTTCCGGGTTCGAACAGAACCGAAGGCACTTCCAAAGAAGCCCTTGCAATCCGGGTATTCACAATCCCGATCGGATTTCCCATCACTTAGGAAATCTCTATACCGTAGCTACTCAGTGTAGAGACAATCGATAGGTTATCCTATCGTTCTCGCAAACACCCGGTCTTCTCCACCGGTCTTCAAATGCAATCCATATACGACGTATCACTATTCGAAATAGGTTATATGACACAAAGTCCTCTCCTGGCTAAACCGAATAATGAGCGCAATATTTTAAAACATATGGATATTGGAATTTTAGTTAAGTCACAACTTATTATCCAAAACTTCTCTTTTAAATGGTTTAAACATATCACCATTTTAATCTTTTTAACCAAAAAGATTCAATTCACAAAGTTCACCCAGTTTCACAAAGATACATTCATAGATTTTCAAATCGATTTCCATCTCAATTGGATTAACTCATCAAATCTTTATATTAAAGATTTAACATATAGCCTTCAAAATCATTTCCAAGGACTTATTCGTAACTTGGAAAACCATCTTCAATTCAAACTTGAAATTCCTTAAATTCAAATTGGAAATTCATTTTCATTTTTTCATGAGAGCTTTTATCAGTTGAAAACAATTAGTTTCCCAAATCATTGAATTCAATTTCAAATATTGAATCTAAATCAATTTATTTTGATTTCAAAGTTTTATCAAGTTATTTAAAATAACTTTTACATTTGAAACTCATTTACAAAGCTCTCAATTCCAATTTCCAAAACTATTTGGATTCAAGAATTCAATCTTTAAAATTGTCAAAAATCTGCGACTTAACTGATTTCCACATGAAATCCATATTTGTGTGTGTATGGTGTAGTGTAGGGGTTTCACACAGTAGTGCAACATCAACCAATCATCACAGATCAAGATACAAAAATATAGTTGATAAGCGGTATAAACTACAACGCTATCTTTCATTTACAGATCACAGATCATAGATATATAAGTTACAGATAATAATTTACATTCATCCCAAATAAATAACTACAGTACAAATCACACACAAATCAGAATATATCACAAAGCATTACAGATCAGAGATATCAAGCAATTCAATCATTCAGTCAAGTCCAAACATTCACAAGTAAATCTATTAATCAACTGATTAATTTAAATCAGATTTATCAATTATTAATCCGGGTTAATTATCATAAGTTAATTACAAATTATTTGAAATAAATTCCCTTTCATCATTTATTAGTTAACCTTTAATTATTATCTAATCATTCTTAATTAACGAATCAATTAATCTTTAATTATTAAATTAATCTTAATTAATCACAATTATTTGTTAATTCTTTAATAAATTAACTTAATTAACCCCTTGATTACTAATTCAAATCACAAATCATCATTCCCTTAATTATGTCCAGTCATCATCCATTAATTAGTTCTCTAAGTAATTATACTTCCAAATTGTCAAGTGATTATTCTAAATTAAACTTAAGAAATTAACTCGAACTAATCAAATTAACTCAATTAATCACACTATATAATTTATTCCTTAATTACTTACATTAAGTAATTACACTCAACAATTCCACAAATGGTTCTCATCAAATTAATTAATCTAAATTTATTGTTAAAATTAATCACATTGATTATTTATTTAAATAATCTTAGTTAATAACCTTTATCAACTATTAAATTCCTTTAATTACTTTTCTAAAGAAATTTACTTATATTAATCATTATTATAAATTAATTAACCATTAAGAACCCATTAAGTAATGAACTATAAAATATTAATCTCCATTACTTAAGGTAACACCTTCATATTTATGATTTAATGATTATTGATAAGATATTTGAAACATTGTTTTCAAGTTTCCTTTTAAAGTTCAATTTAAATTCAAGGTTGAAATGAATTCTTATTCATCTTTAAATAAGTTTAAAATGAAATTTCCTAACATTTTTAAATTTACATATTAAAGTAACAATTTATTACAAAAGAAATTTTAAAGAGTTTAAAATCAACTTTCTCTTTAACTTTAACATATTTAACTTATTGCAACACTTAAGTTATAAAAATTAAAATTAATTTCCAAAATCTTAAAATCTGATTTAAAAATTATTTCAGGTTTAACTTTTAAATTAAACTTGTTTAAATTTTCAAATCCATTTCTTTTTCAAATTCTCCTATACATTTAATTGCTTTTATATTAATAAAACAAATTGAATTTAAAACTTTATTTATCTTCAAATTAAATTTCAATTCAAACTAGAATCTTTATTTACATTATTGCTTTAAACTCAGTTTTAAAACCTTGATTAAAATTTAAATTTAGTTTTAAAATTTCAAAACAGACACAGTTCAGGTTGAAAACCTGTAACAATGTTTTGACCTGAGCCCTCTGTTCCCTACTTCGAGTAAATAACTCGAATTACTCAAGTACAACGCGAGAAAACACTCGTTCTTCCCGGGCAAACAAAACACTCAAGCACAAAGTGCTCGTGCACGTGCACATCGTTGCTGGCCATCTCCGATCGTCACCACGACGTCGAGCATATCAACAATCAACTCCAGATCCATTCGCGACCACCAAAACTTCAGGATCAACTCGAAATCAAAATCGAGTTCACCAAGAAAAACCTGGAAACTCGAAAGCAACATCTCCTCAAACCTGGCAACGCCTCGTGCTCGACGCTCCAACCACCAGAATATCAGCGACTCCGTCCACACATTCACCTACGCTTCCTCTTCCATCCCCCAAAGTCGCGTGCAACTCGATGCACTATGGAAGTTACGGCGATCAAAAATTCAAACACTAAAAAAATTAGGTTTACCAACTAAAACCCTATGCCGCTGTCGCCACCGTCCTCTTCGCCACCTCCGACCATTTTTCCTGGCACACCCGTAGGCTCCTCCATCTCCACGAACAACCCCGGCATCCACGAATCAATTGATCATCAGTAATTGGTGAAAATCTACTTTTTAAACAAAAACAAACTGCTCTTAACTCCCATCACTAAAAATCACCAACCCTACCTTAAAAATCATAAATTTCAATAAGGATTCGAGTCATGTATTTGAATCGATAATTCATGATATTTGAAATTTCCAGAAATTAAAGTTTTTACTGTAAAAACTTGATCTTTCATTTTATATGCATTCTTACTTCATGAAACTATTTTTAAGTTGTCATGTATGCCTAAACACACCTATTTTGTTTAGGATCCAAAATCCGATATGGATTGGAAAACAAGAAATGGAATTTTCTTGTTGTTTTGTACTCTGTGAAGTAACAAAGAAGAAGAGAACACTGGCACATGTATATACAAACAGAGTAATGGCAACATAGATTCAAGTTTAAATAGCTATATGTTACTCACCTTAAACATTTTTAGATTCCAGAAGTTTTCAAGTTGAAAGTTGAAGTTGTAGTCTTTTAAGTTGAAGTTGAATCTGGTTTTGAACTTGTTACTGGAAGTCTTCTCCTTCTTAATCTCAAATTTCTTTGATTGCTTGGTTTTAAATCTGAAGTTTTAAGTTGGTATTTGGTTTGATTGTAAGATGATATTACTTCAGATTCTCTTTTACTCAGTTTAAATGGATGAACGAAACTGAGGTGATATGGTTGTTGATGTATAGGAAATGAGGTTTACAGGGTGATAAATTATGTTGTACAAGTTGATATAATTTCGTTGTACAAAAATCAGGGTTATTTCTTTGCTTTGGGGGCTGATGGATATTTGCATTAATTAGTTGTACCATATAAATTTTTTTTCTTCGGCTGTACAATATGAAGATAATTGTTGTGGCTTCCTTCATAAGCTTTTATACTTCATATATATTTTGTTTTCTTATTTGAATGGGTATGTTTGTTTCTTCATTTGGCAAGTGCTTCATGAATATGTATTTGTTTTGTTTCTTTTCTTTTTATCCTTTATATATTTAAATGTACATAGATATTTATATGTTTTTCTTCTTTTGTTTATCCATATTTTGTTCATATTTGATTGTGTTTTATTTTAATTTTCTTTTATCATTTTTGAATGTATTTCCATATTTAGTATGTTGTTATAATTTATTTATGTATTTATTTTATTTCGTTTTATATTTATTTTGTAATATAGGCGAATTTCTATTTTAGTTTATGTTATTATATCTTATCCAATGTATTTACTTTATACTTTTATATCTTATATATTTATATATTTTTTTCCTTGGTCTTATTAGTTTGTAATATAAATAATTTCTATACTTAAATTAGTTAGCTAATGGGTTACTATTATATTTTATATACTTTATCTTATATAATTTGTATTTATAAGTTCAAATTTATTTTTAAACATTTACTTAAACTTTAAATTCAAATCCACTCGTATATGCACATATACATATATATTCACATATATATACAATATTATAAATTTAAATGATTTATACAGAATATATTCGAATTCGGGGAAACTCGTATCACTTTATCAATAAATTTCACAAATTTTATTCAAAAACTAAATTAATTATCAATTTAAATTTATATAAAATTCGGGGTCGTTACAACCTTCCCCCCTTAAAAGAATTTCGTCCTCGAATTTGCCAAGGAGACACAAAGATAGATGAAGAATGTTTTATCAAATCAAACTGAATATTTATTCTGCATTTGGCTTACCAAATCAGAATATCAATAATAGATACAAAAACGAATCTGTTTGACACTTCACAAGATACTCGGGTTATCCAGATCTACGAAATATGCAGTAGCATTGGTCAGTTCGAAGGGATTACTAACCATTCGTAGAATATATTGGGACCCAAAGAATAGATAGATATATGGATACAATTTCAAAACTTTCAGTTTAGAACTAAAGTATACCTATCAACCATAGCAGACAAAGCAAACAATTCATCCAAACAAACAATTTTGGTCCATCCGGAGTTTATGTCCCATATTAATATATCGAATCTCCTTCCTGGATCTACCAGGAACCATCGAAGAATTGAAAAAAGATGATGAACAAAAGAGATTGATAGAGAAAAGATTGCTTCCTTGTTGTTACAGGATATTGACCATTCATAGTCGTATTCCCCTGTCCCCTATCTCATCCTCTTCTTGCACTTATACTTACTATCAGTGAATAGTAAGAGAATTTACTGAGGTATACGGACAGATGTCTTAGGGATACTCATTCTAGGGTATACTTCACCCTATCTCTAATGAGCTACATAATGTGTTATACTCCTGAGCTAAAGTTCAACCTTAGCTCTGATACCAAATGTAAAGATCCTGAACTCGGCATTCGAAAATCGGCACCCGTACTTCACTTGTACCCAAATGCCGTAGATTCAAACGCCGAATCTGGCTCTCCGGAGCTTATAACACAGTAAGTATAACAACACAGCGGAATAAAGAAATGAATGATATCATATACAACTCCAATGAATACAATATCCAGAATGATATACAACAATGATATCAATATGATACAAGAATATCAGAGATAAATAATGATACAGCGAAAAACAGAAGTGATACTCCAAGTGACCCGACAAAGAGAATGAAACCAATAACTCCAACATTAGCTCGAACCACCATCACGTTGCACCAAGATAAGCAACGTCAGTCGTCAGTGAACTCCAAACACTGAACTAGCTCCAACTAGTCTGCTAAACCTGACTATCTGAAAACCCCAACTCTAGACTGCCTGTGTGGAAAATTGTGGGCACCCAGAGTTTAGGAAGGGAACAATAAACTCCGAGTCAGTAATGGGACTGGTGTGAGTAAAAAAACAGTTTATCTTTAAAACAAACACCAAAGTATTTTAAACATTGAAATCCGCAATGCTTTTTGGAAAATGAAACTACCATAAGGCCTCCCGCCACACACACAATGCAAACGCAGAATTGGAGAAGATTTCTCCTTATGATAGTCAAAAATGCTTACTACGCAAAATCATTCGATATTATTACTATTAGTGCATAGTGTAGAAAACCATTTCGAAAGTATAATATTAATCTTAGCCAGCATAGACATTCCGAACTATTCCTACTGTAGCTACCATCTAAACAGTGGTGACCACCATAAGTAAATGGCAGGTTCTACAACTAAAACCGTACTGGGTTCGTATAGTTTGATTGGATGTCCAACAAATGGTCAGGCTAAGGAACTTCCTACTGCCACATGGGTACGCCTCTGGAGGGACGTCCCGAGAACCTACCCGGATCTCTGCCAACACAAGGCCGGGTTACCTCTCTAACTAGGTAACTACTACTCGAGTATGCCACTCCCCGATCCTTTGGGACCTTTATCCAAGGGCCCTCGATCACAAAGCAACAATCACACAGTAAATGAGATTGGAGCAACCACACAGGTAAATATCTAGGCTCCATACCATAATATCACCTTTTTCCAGAAGGAAATGACATACCCTAAAGGGAGCGACCCTCATAACCTTGCCGCATCTTTCCTGTTTCGACCATTTTCGGTTTGTGAGGTTCGATGAGGTCTCGTCCACAAAGCTACGCTTTTCACAAAGCCATGCTTTGATCAACAAATGATCAGCAACACACAGCAGCACTCAGCATGCCACACTACCAAATTGGGAGTATATCACTGATAACCTTCAACTACATAACCTCTGAGCTCGTACGTCTCAGAGAAGGGTGTTAAGCTAAGAGAATAAATTCTCCGCCACCAAACAGAAATGTATTTGAAAGAAATCAGCTTTATATCTCAAAGTGTAATGTCAGACACACAACCATACAAGTCTGTTCCGGGTTCGAACAGAACCGAAGGCACTTCCAAAGAAGCCCTTGTAATCCGGGTATTCACAATCCCGATCGGATTTCCCATCACTTAGGAAATCTCTATACCGTAGCTACTCAGTGTAGAGACAATCGATAGGTTATCCTATCGTTCTCGCAAACACCCGGTCTTCACCATCGGTCTTCAAATGCAATCCATATACGACGTATCACTATTCAGAATGGTTTATATGACACAAAGTCCTCTCCCGGCTAAACCGAATAATTAGCGCAATATTTTAAAACATATGGATATTGGAATTTCAGTTAAGTCACAACTTATTATCCAAAACTTCTCTTTCAAATGGTTTAAACACATCACCATTTTAATCTTTTTAACCAAAAATATTCAATTCACAAAGTTCACCCAGTTTCACAAAGATACATTCATAGATTTTCAAATCGATTTCCATCTCAATTGGATTAACTCATCAAATCTTTATATTAAAGATTTAACTTATAGCCTTCAAAATCATTTCCAAGGACTTATTCATAACTTGGAAAACCATCTTCAATTCAAACTTGAAATTCCTTAAATTCAAATTGGAAATTCATTTTCATTTTTTCATGAGAGCTTTTATCAGTTGAAAACAATTAGTTTCCCAAATCATTGAATTCAATTTCAAATATTGAATCTAAATCAATTTATTTTGATTTCAAAGTTTTATCAAGTTATTTAAAATAACTTTTACATTTGAAACTCATCTACAAAGCTCTCAATTCCAATTTCCAAAACTATTTGGATTCAAGAATTCAATCTTTAAAATTGTCAAAAATCTACGACTTAACTGATTTCCACATGAAATCCATATTTTTGTGTGTATGGTGTAGTCCAAGGGTTTCACACAGTAGTGCAACATCAACCAATCATCACAGATCAAGATACAAAAATATAGTTAATAAGCGGTATAAACTACAACGCTTATCTTTCATTTACAGATCACAGATCACAGATATATAAGTTACAGATAATAATTTACATTCATCCTAGATAAATAACTACATTACAAATCACACACAAATCAGAATATATCACAAAGCATGACAGATCAGAGATATCAAGCAATTCAATCATTCAGTCAAGTCCAAACATTCACAAGTAAACCTATTAATCAACTTATTAATTTAAATCAGATGTATCAATTATTAATCTGGGTTAATTATCATAAGTTAATTACAAATTATTTGAAATAAATTCCCTTTCATCATTTATTAGTTAACCTTTAATTATTAACTAATCATTCTTAATTAATGAATCAATTAATCTTTAATTATTTAATTAATCTTAATTAATCACAATTATTTGTTAATTCTTTAATAAATTAACTTAATTAACCCCTTGATTACTAATTCAAATCACAAATCATCATTCCCTTAATTATGTCTAGTCATCATCTATTAATTACTTCTCTAAGTAATTATACTTCTAATTTGTCAAGTGATTATTCTAAATTAAACTTAAGAAATTAACTCGAACTAATCAAATTAATTCAATTAATCACACTAAATAATTTATTCCTTAATTACTTACATTAAGTAATTACACTCAACAATTCCACAAATGGTTCTCATCAAATTAATTAATCTAAATTTATTGTTAAAATTAATCACATTGATTATTTATTTAAATAATCTTAGTTAATAACCTTTATCAACTATTAAATTCCTTTAATTACTTTTCTAAAGAAATTTACTTATATTAATCATTATTATAAATTAATTAACCATTAAGAACCCATTAAGTAATGAATTATAAAATATTAATCTCCATTACTTAAGGTAACACCTTCATATTTATGATTTAATGATTATTGATAAGATATTTGAAACATTGTTTTCAAGTTTCCTTTTAAAGTTCAATTTAAATTCAAGGTTGAAATGAATTCTTATTCATCTTTAAATAAGTTTAAAACGAAATTTCCTAACATTTTTAAATTCACATATTAAAGTAACAATTTATTACAATAGAAATTTTAAAGAGTTTAAAATCAACTTTCTCTTTAACTTTAACATATTTAACTTATTGCAACACTTAAGTTATAAAAATTAAAATTAATTTCCAAAATCTTAAAATCTGATTTAAAATTTATTTCAGGTTTAACTTTTAAATTCAACTTGTTTAAATTTTCATTTAAAAATTTCAAATCCATTTCTATTTCAAATTCTCCTATACATTTAATTGCTTTTATATTAATAAAACAAATTGAATTTAAAACTTTATTTATCTTCAAACTAAATTTCAATTCAAACTAGAATCTTTATTTACATTATTGCTTTAAACTCAGTTTTAAAGCCTTGATTAAAATTTAAATTTAGTTTTAAAATTTCAAAACAGACACAGTTCAGGTTGAAAACCTGTAACAATGTTTTGACCCGAGCCCTCTGTTCCCTACTTCGAGTAAATAACTCGAATTACTCGAGTACAACACGAGAAAACACTCGTTCTTCCCAGAAAAACAAAACACTTAGGCACAAAGATCGTCGCTGGCCATCTCCGATCGTCACCACGACGTCGAGCATATCAACAATCAACTCCAGATCCATTTGCGACCACCAAAACTTCAGGATCAACTCGAAATCAAAATCGAGTTCACCAAGCAAAACCTGGAAACTCGAAAGCAATATCCCCTCAAACCTGGCAACGCCTCGTGCTCGACGCTATAACCACCAGAATATCAGCGACTCCGTCCACACATTCGCCTACGCTTCCTCTTCCATCTCCCAAAGTCGCGTGCAACTCGATGCACTATGGAAGTCGCGGCGATCAAAAATTCAAACACTAAAAAAATTAGGTTTACCAACTAAAACCCTATGCCGCTGTCGCCACCGTCCTCTTTGCCACCTCCGACCATTTTTCCTGGCACCCACGTAGGCTCCTCCATCTCCACGAACAACCCTGACATCCACGAATCAATTGATCATCAGCAATTGGTGAAAATCTACTTTTTAAACAAAAACAAACTGCTCTTAACTCCCATCACTAAATATCACCAACCCTACCTTAAAAATCATAACTTTCAATAAGGATTCGAGTCATGTATTTGAATCAATAATTCGTGATATTTGAAATTTCCAAGAATTAAAGTTTTTACTGTAAAAACGATCTTTCATTTTATATGCATTCTTACTTCATGAAACTATTTTTAGGTTGTCATCTATGCCTAAACACACCTATTTTGTTTAGGATCCAAAATCTGATATGGATTGGAAAACAAGAAATGGAATTTTCTTGTTATTTTGTACTCTGTGAAGTAACAGAGAAGAAGAGAACACTGGCACATGTATATACAAACAGAGCAATGGCAACATAGATTCAAGTTTAAATAGCTATATGTTACTCACCTTAAACATTTTTAGATTCCAGAAGTCTTCAAGTTGAAGTTGTAGTCTTTTAAGTTGAAGTTGAATCTGGTTTTGAACTTGTTACTGGATGTCTTCTCCTTCTTAATCTCAAATTTCTTTAATTGCTTGGTTTTAAATCTGAAGTTTTTAGTTGGTATTTGGTTTGATTGTAAGATGATATTACTTCAGATTCTCTTTTACTCAGTTTAAATGGATGAACGAAACTGAGGTGATATGGTTGTTGATGTATATAGGAAATGAGGTTTATTGGGTGATAAATTATGTTGTACAAGTTGATATAATTTCGTTGTACAAAAATCAAGGATATTTCTTTGCTTTGGGGGCTGATGGATATTTGCATTAATTAGTTGTACCATATAATTTTTTTTTCTTCGGCTATACAATATGAAGATAATTGTTGTGGCTTCCTTTACAAGCTTTTATACCTCATATATATTTTGTTTACTTATTTGAATGGGTATGTTTGTTTCTTCATTTGGCAAGTGCTTCATGAATATGTATTTGTTTTGTTTCTTTTCTTTTTATCCTTTATATATTTAAATGTACATAGATATTTGTATGTTTTTCTTCTTTTGTTTATCCATATTTTGTTCATATTTGATTGTGTTTTATTTTAATTTTCTTTTATCATTTTTGAATGTATTTCCATATTTAGTATGTTGTTATAATTTATTTATGTATTTATTTTATTTTGTTTTATATTTATTTTGTAATATAGGTGAATTTCTATTTTAGTTTATGTTATTATATCTTATCCAATGTATTTACTACTTTTATATCTTATATATTTATATATTATTTTTCCTTGGTCTTATTAATTTGTAATATAAATAATTTCTATACTTAAATCAGTTGTTAAATTTTAGCTAATGGGTTACTATTATATTTTATATACTTTATCTTATGTAATTTGTATTTATAAGTTCAAATTTATTTTTAAACATTTACTTAAACTTTAAATTCAAATCCACTCATATATGCACATATACATATATATTCACATATATATACAATATTATAAATTTAAATGATTTATACAGAATATATTCGAATTCGGGGAAACTTGCATCACTTTATCAATAAATTTCACAAATTTTATTCAAAAACTAAATTAATTATCAATTTAAATTTATATAAAATTCGGGGTCGTTACAGTTAGAATGAAGCCGATAACTCAAATGTCCACAACAACAATGACGAAACCAGGGCCAGTGTTGTATGCCCCATGAATGCGTTGAGTAATGAATGTGGCTTAGCATGATTAATGGCTTGACTAGCTTATGGCAACTTGCTTGTAATGTGAAGACCATAGGCTAGAATTGACATCTAGCTGTAAACTTAGGTCCGACAACCCTCATAGCGATTGACCAAACCTTTAAGGGGGGAGATTGTAAAACCCTGGAAATTTTTGGATTAAATAAGAATTTAAATGGGAATTTAATAAGAAAAGTAAATTTAATTAAAACAAGGACTAAATAGAAAATTTTCATAAACGTTCGAATTTAGCTACGAAACCTTCACCATTGCATTCGTAACGATTTTGTAGATGATTTTCATATATAACACTTTGTAATCCAAGTTAGTATGGAGAAGTTACCAGCATTTGAAAAATAGGAAAAAAAAAATGGGAATTCGAAAAAATAATAACACAGTTTGACCTATGATTTTCACAAGTCGACCCAAGGACCTTATAGGTCGACTCGAACTCAATTAAATTGAAAACGAAGGTAGTTTTAAGCATTGATTCGTTCCTTCATTGCTATATACTGATGATCGGATCTGATTGTTTCTTCGTGCCCAAGTATGATAACCGGATCAGATGTACACAAAAGATCCTCTAACCCAGAACAACGCCCTAAATTCAATCCTAACCTTTATAAATTGAACTTAAGCTAAACCTAAATCAATAGAAAATGCTATAGTAATAAAACTCTGCCCAAATCTCTATTGAAACCCTGATTTCTTCCCTAATTCTCAAATCAAAAATAAAACTCCAAATCAAACCCAAATCTCAATCAAATCAAATCTAGAGCAAAATTGAAGATGGAATCAAGCAACTGGAATGGAGGCTAAGCAGATCTTGGGGAAACAAGCGGAGTTGGAACCAGATCTAGAGCTAAGGATAGAGGTAAGTGGGCACAAATTAATTAAACGGTTAAATCAATTAGTTTTAAATTTATTTTAAGTTGATTAGGTTGTTGAACTCCCAAATTAAACTGTTAATCCAAAAGTTTAGATTAGTAAATTATAGATCTGTAAATTAAATGGAATTTGATGTTAAATCTAATTATTTGGATAAACCCTTTTAATTTAAAAGTGAATATGTTGGATAATTAATCGAACATGCATATTAATTAGAATAATAGGCACGAATTAGATAATTAATTGAACATACGTATGGATTAGAATAATAGGCACAAATTGGATAATTAAGTTAGATCTAAATTTGAAAGTACATCAAATTGTTAACCTATTCTATCATCAGGTTGTAAACCCTAATCTAGACCCCAAATTGATTTTAAATTGAAATATTGATAATGTAATTAGGGTAGAATCAGAAATTTGGATTAATTAGATGGTTATTAACACCCATATTAATTAAATTGAACTAGTTTAATAAATTAAATTAATCTCACAATAATTAAAATCTAATAGGATTCGAACCGAAAGAAAATAAATTGGAGCATTTGACCGTAAGGACCATATTCCAAGTCGACTATCCAGCTTATTACTGGATTAATTTGGATTTTTAGGCTTTAGGCCCAATTAATTAATGAAAAGGATGAAATGTAAAACCGCATATTGCACTGTTTTGATGTATATGCGAGAGAGTAGTGAAGTTCGTTCCCTATCTGAGTTGTAGGGAAAATTTACTTCGCTAAGTGGATAAGATCCAGAATATCCATAAACATAGGCAATTGGGCAGTCCGTTAGGCGGATGTGAAAACTCGATTTCATAAGATGGGGGCGATTTATTCATAATTGTTCCAGGGAGTGATACGTACGAGTGGGCACAGCACTGGTGGGAACACTTCCTGAGAAGGGATCGGTCCTAACAGGAGACTTTGGTACGACACGTCTTATTGCACAACATGGTACCGATGGATGTTGGAGCTGGACAATAAGTGGCCATAGGATTCGAGATGGCACTAGGTGGAGCCCGGTCCTAGTGGTGATTTGCACACGGTGAACACCAGTGGAGGCAATAAGAGGCAGTTTGCCATTACGATCGAGAGATGAGTATGTGGGGTGTTCGGTGAAATATTTTATGAGAGTGCATTTAGATAACTATCCTTAGGTATATGGCCTTAGGAATGCACTAGCAGTGTGTACACTCTATGACACTTAGAGTAGATTTAGAACTAATTGCACTTAATCATCTTATTAGTCTTGTTCTCATTCACCAAACTTTATATCTAATCCACCGCGTTTTCTTTTCTTTTTCCCACCACCACAGGATGACAAGTGAGCAGTGATTGGACGTAGAACAGGGAAGAAAGGAGCTCAGGGATGGAGTTCTAATATTTTTCGTTGCTTTCTTACATTTATTTATTATATTAGAATGTAAACTTATATTGTAACTTGGAAGCAATGTATTTGTAAAGCAGGTATTTTGGAGAATTTTTTTATGAAATGTATATCCTTTTGTATTTATTTTAATTCATTCCACTATGAGATCCGAAAGTGCAGAATGTCTTAGAACTCTATCTCTATAATTATGCTCTGTAATGTTTTAAAAAAACCCAATAGTTCGTATTTTCTCGGCATAAATAGTGTCGGAAAGTGCGGGTTGTTACATCTATTATACTAGCATCAAAACATCTCAGCTTACCTACTTGACTAGCCTGCCAATCCAACACAATCGTCGATTGTAGGACAAATGGAATTTGTGTAAAGTGTGCCCAAACCGAAGTTGGTAGAACTTGAGATTTCACCTTGTCAACCGAAGAGGACCATGGAGTAATAATGAAATATTTGCTATGAATGAAAGTAATATTAAATAATTGTTAATATGTAAAAGACTTTATTTGTAGTATTATTTTTATTTATAGATTGTCTAAGACTGGATATATTTTTTCACTACATTAACAATGTTATGAACAGTATATTGGATGGTAATAAAGTCTATAATGGTTCTGATGTGTAACGACCAGCAAATTTATCACTTTGATAAATTATATTTATTTTCAAATATTTAAATATTGGGCTTTATAACATAAGTTATGAGGATCTAAACCTTAATAAATAATGATAATACTTGTTTAAAAGGTTTAGAAGAAGGATATTCGGATTTTTCGTCAAAAACGACGAGAAATCAGTTTTCAGTAAATTTGAGATTTTCTCAATAATCGCGCACGACTTTGGATAAGTACACTTATTTATCTAAATAAGTGAGAAAATGAAATATAATAATTTATTTTATTTTTGGAAATAAAAAGTAAATAGGACATCATCATATTAATTAGTAATTAATTTATTAGATTAAATCGAGATTTAATAATTTAAAATTTAATTTTATATAGTATAAAGTGATAGGAAATAGATTATAATTATTCGTAAGAAGTTATGATCGCGCTTAAAAAGATAACACTAGTTGTAACGTTATTGAGATTTTAACAGCGTAAAGCCACATCACTTTTTGTATATTCAATATAAATGATTTTATAAATATTCTAGGGAGTTTAAGTGATATAAGGTTATTGAAATATGATTTGTAAACTTAATTTACACTTGTATAAAGATGAGTATATGATAAAATATGTGATGGATAAAGAGAATAAAAAATACGTTGTAAAACGTTGCATAAAACATCGCGTAGAAGTCGCCAAACGTCACCAGAGTGTCGTATAACCTGCATATGAGTTAACAAAACCTCAAATGGGTTCCACCCACATAAAGTAATGTGTAAAAGAGTGTGTGGAAGGGTGTGGGCCGTGTGTAGGCGTGTGGGGGTATGGTGTAGCTTGATTTGACATAAAGCAAGAGGTATGGTGCATTAATGCAAGCATGGAAGTAGTCACATCTCCTTGAATCAAGCAAGGGGGTACACACGCATTTAATGGGTATGGAGGAGTGTGTGTAATGTGTGATGGAGGGTAGGCGTCATGTGGGTAAGGTAGGGGTGATGTGATGGAGGGTACGTGCATTAATGGAGGGTATGGAGCATTTAATAGAGGGTATGGTGGTGTAAGGTGTGTAGAAGCTTCCTGATGGGACATCCATGATTCGAGGGTACAGTGGGGGTGTAGGAGAGGACGACATAGTGTGGGTGATGTGACATAAAGCATCGATGTAACATAAAGCTAAGATATTTTCTAAGATTTGCCTATAAATACTCCCCCTCTCTCATTTTCACTTTGTTTCTTCTTCATTTTCTCTCTTACCTTTCTCAAGCTCTCAAGCATCATTAATGACTTCCATGCCATGAATCAAAGAGAAAACAGTTCAAAAACTAGTTAAAACTTAGACCCGACCATGGATCTAAGCTTCTTGAAGCATTCCGGAGCCAACTAGCTTGGTTCCGTCGTCGTCGGAATTCACCAACTCCACATACATGCCATGGTCAAAATTTTCAAAGTCAAGATGGAGTTTGGGAAGCTCCAGTGAAGGAAAAGCAAGGGTAGGTCATGCCGGAGTGAAGGCGTGAAGCACTGGTGCAGTTTGGAAGCAAATGGAAGTGCAACAGCTCGATGTTTGGCTTGGTACATGCCTATGCCGAACCATGTAGTGTTTGGTAGTAGATTGGAAGCTTGACAAGGAGCGAAAGCGATGGCGAATTCATCCAGAGAAAGCTTGGGAAGGAGGGAGCTTGATTGTAAGAACACTTCGCCGCTTAAAGTTTAGCTTTATGATTATAAAGTGATATTAATGTTTAATTAATATGGATGTAAGTTAGTAAGACAAACTTCGCCTCATTAGCTTAGATTTATGATTAATAAGTCATATTGAGTATGACTTCTAAATATGAACATGTTTGGAAAGTTAAATAACAAGTTATAAAAAGTTAGTAAGCAAACTTGAAAAGTTAGTAAGAAAACATGAAAAGTTAGTAAGCAACTAATAAAGAAAAGTTAGTAAACTTGGATGCGTTGATTTACTAACCTTTGGATGATAACATTGGATGTTATATGGATGATTGAATGATTTGGTTGTGTTGATGGTGTGATAATATATGGTAAGTATAAACAATACACCTATGTTAGTTTGACATGTTTATAAGTTAATATCATGACTTTTAAAAGGAATTCCAAGTCACGTTACGCATACATTAATATGCGTACAAACGGAAAGGGTTAAGCCTTTTTAAAATAAAAGAGAAAAAGGATTTAAAATGGGTTTTAAATCAAAGAAAAGTTTGAATATAATATCATAATAATATAATATTATAACTGATAAAATATTGAAAAATAATATTTTATAAGTTGAAAAGGTATAAATAAATGTTTATAATAATTTATAATCATTTATAAGTGTTCTAGAAGTGTCCCAGGCAAGTTCCAGAACAATTCACCAAACGATCAAAATTGGGCACTTTCCGGAGTGATAGTTTGCGGTTATGCAACTTGTAATTTCGAATGAAAGTATAAAATGAATTTCAAGTCAAAATGAGTTGAAACGGGAAATGTTTTGTCCATAAAGTAAATAAGTTTCAAATGGATCCGAAAAGTTAAGTTTTCAATTTGAAAATCTCAAGTTATGAGTAAAACTATTTTCAAAAAGGTCGCTGTAAGAGCCGTTAAATCCAAATTTTTATAAGTAGAGTTTTATAATTCAGAAAATTATGAAATAAATTTATAAATATATTATTAATATTATAATGAGGTTTTGGAAGATAAAAATGAGTTTATACTTAATCAAAAATATAATTATGGAAAATGACTTAGTTAATCACTATTCACTAGCGATTAAGGAATTGAGTTTTAAAATTAAGGACCGGAAGGAGTTTTTGACCCAAATATTTTATGAATGATTTCATAATAATTAATTATGATTTTTAATATTTATTTGGGAATTTTCTTAGAAAAATGGTCAAATTCTATAGTCAAATGAATTGTTTAAATAATAAACAATATTTTGAAATAAGCTCGGAAGTGGCATTAAACTTCGAGGTATGGAAGCGACTGTTATTTAAAGGATAAAAAATGTAATCGAACCAAGGTCTAAGAGGAAATGTTCCCCAACTTGGAAGGCCTCCTTGTTTGCTAATAAATAAGTGAATTTGAAATCGAAGACTTCAATTATGAATGAGGTATTATCTCTGAATGAGAATTAAAGTAAATAACATAAAGGGGTATGCGGTAATCCTTATGAGTACATATTATCCCGCCTGTGAGATCTAAGAAAGCAGATAAGGTAGTCAACAAGATGGGAAATCCATCTGACCTTGTTTATTTCTTAGACAAGGGGTGGCACCGATTGAAAGGTAGATCTGGATATCTATCAAAGATCATATAAAAGTTTTGACAAGAAAGGTTAATGAGATTGGGTGAAAATGAGTTGGAACTTTATTGTTGTGATGTTAAGTCAGATAGTTTTCTGGGTGTCGATCTGATGTTGGTTTAGGCCTTCGGGGTTTGCACTTAGGAAATTATTCTCTTAATGTTTTACAATCAACAACAGATTCTAATTGGGAAAAAGGGGTTAAGAAATTAAATTAAATGAGGCTTAACGATTATGTATACACATATACACATTTTATTTCGATAATTGATATCGAAAGAACCGGGGTCAGATTTAGGGTAAAGTCCTGATCCGAAGACCACTTCGAATCAATGAACGATGTTCTAGAAAAGGACAAATGATTGAAGAAACCGAGATGGAAAATCTCTATGACGTTGAAGATAGGAGATCTTCTACGGTAAGCGGGTTGCTTGTTGATAACCTCGGAGTTGCTCCCGAGGTAAATGAATAACAGTGATTCCTTGTTGTGGCATCTGCGATGATGTAAGGGTTGCGGCTACTACGATTAGGGATGCAGTAGGGTGGTGCCTTTGGTTCATGCTTTACCCAGATGACTTGCATGGGAGAATGTCTGACAAAGCATTTCCAATGATTACGAATGTTGACTTTTACAAACGTACGTCTGTTTGGTGGCGGAGAAGGCAACTTCTCTTAACTTAACACCCTTCTCTGAGACGTATGAGCTCGAAGGTTGTATTTTTGTGGGAGTCAATTAGTAATTGGCAGATCTGGAAATGTGGCATTCAGAGTGAATTAGCTAGAATGAAAAGGTAATGTGTTGCCTCGAGCCTCATCAAATGGGGAGTGATTGAAATGGGGCGTGCGGCAAGATGAGTCATGGTTTAACACCCATGACAGTGCCCACATTTTCCCTTCTAGACAGAAAACTAATTTCCATTTATATGTCGGGATTTAAAGTATGTTGTATGAGCGCGCTCGGAAGGTCAGAAATGACCGGGGAAAATGGCGTATCAGTCTACCGGTTGGATAGGAAGTCGATCGTGTTTAGGCATTGGGTGGGGAACTCATACCCAGGTGCATCCCTCTAGAAGTGTACTGTATGGAAGGTAGTCCCTTACCTTGGTTGCTAGTATGGAATCCAATAATCCATTAAGAGCCTTGTACGATTTTGATTGTAGACCAAATGCTGGAATTTAATGAATGTAACAATTTCAGCTAAGATCCATAAGTTTACTTGAAAAGCACTTTTAAAATAATGTCATTAAAAATAATATCCCTTATTTTTGGCGTAATCATTTTATGGTTATCATAAGCGAAAAAAGCGTTCAGTGTTTTTATCCTACGTGGTCTTATGAGATACCCTTTGTTTTCAAAATAAGGATTTCTAGTTTGGCGTCCAATTGTGACACTTTTATACGCTAGTTTTTCCAAGCCTAATCCGGGTGTTTTCAACACTCGGGTCAGTACCGAGAGATTTTAGGATTAGCTATGCAAGCCGAGAAGCGAGAAGGCTGGACTTGGGGAGTTTCGTGGATAGTGATCATATGGGATCATGTTTGCTTTGGCGTAGTGCAACATGATAGGAGGTTCGAGCTTTCTAGAGGAGTGTTGGAGATCTGCATCTAGTATGGGCGTAGTCTTATTACTTATGCATGATATGTTTGTTGTTGTTTATCTATTTCATCATTTGTAAGGACAGAGTTTATAAATGTCCAGGCTGATCATAGGTCAGACTCTGATTGATATGTTTTTAATTGTTTTCCATTGTAAAGATATTGTTCAATATTATATTTTCTCCATGCGTTGTGAGATTCTGTTCTATTCCGGTGTGTTATTCTGTTATGTTCTTGTTTCTTTTATTTCATCCTTAATGAGTCAGTTTTTTGTGTCTTAGGAATTCATGACCGAGGAGTATCGGTGCTGGTTTTCGGGGTGCGAAAAATCAAGTCGTTACAACTGGCACCAGAGCATTGGTTAAGCGACAACCGAGGCTTTATTAGGTGAATGTCTCATCAGAGATAGGATTAGTAATATCCTAGGATGAGTTACTCGTTAGAGATAGGGATAGTAATACCCTAGAACGAGTCTACGTGTGTGTGTGTGTGTGTGTGTGTGTATGAGCGTGTATTTGTTATTTGATATATAAAATGATTTTTCATGGTAAATGAAATAGTTTTACCTTAGAATTATATTATGTCTTTTAAAAGGAATGATAGAAATATCATTTATTGATTGATATGATAGTGATGGTTTGAATTTAAAAGAGGGGATTGAAGTTAGACATTCAATCTGAATATGGACAGCTTGTGATTAAAACTTCACAGTTCGACTATAAGTTGTTCGGTAAATGACACTAAGTTGATAGGATCACACATAAAAACTAGGATTAGGTTGATAATCATGGATAGAATAAGATACTGTATCTCCGACCGAGGTTACAGTTAATCAATTTATTTTGATACGCTTAGCTTTTTATTATTAAGGATTGATTGATGTATGATGGTTGCTTGTTAAATATAAAATCGGAACATGGACATTTTGTGACTAGAATCTTAAAATTTGACTATAAGATGTTCAGAGATAAGTTAAGACACTTGGACCGAAATAGATGCAGTAGACTTGGTCAGCGACGAAGACTATGATATACCCTTTACCGACATGCTTTGTTCTGAGGAAGGGAGTGATGTGTGGATCTCCGATCTAGCTAGTTCCGACGTAGAGGACTATTCAGGATTTCGCTTTGAGGATTGGCCGGGATTTCCACCTGAGCCAGTGGTAGGTTATGAGTGGGTTGAGCCGTGGGTAGACGACTCCGAGACTCCGGTTTTCGGTATAGACTCCGACCACAGTGGAGGCCCAGGATACATGGAGGAACCTTATGAGGAGGCATGGTTAAGCGGCGGTGAGGCGATCATTTTTCCATAGGATGCATTTGCCCAGTGGTAGCAGCAGTACATGGATGCACATTCCCAGACTGGGGAAAACAATGTAGCGTACAGGCAAGAGGAGGAAAAGATTGAGAAGGAAGACACCGGTAATTTAGCGGACATCGAAGATCTGGAAGAAGGATCTGATACCAAATCAGAGTCCGAGTCAAAATTGGTGGTAGTGAAGGAGTTCGAGGTTGAGGAGTTCGAAAATGAAGTGTTAGTAGGATAGATTAGCAGACTCATGTATCATTACTATGTTCGACCGATAGGCTATGGTAGTATTGTGTAGTAAAAACCTTTGTGTTGAATGTTCTTTTTATTAAGGCTATGAACCAGAAGGAAAATGTAACAAGTTGCGAAAGTAAAACAGTTCTCTTTGTATCTATATCCACTTGTCTAGAAGGATAAAGAGTTTTCTCGTAAAAACGTAAGGAACTACGGATAAGAGTTTTTCAAAGATTAAGAAATCTAAAATTGGTAAAAGATAACAACATCCTTAGTTAATAAAATGACTAACCCTTATATGTGCAAAGAACAAAATAGTTTGAATAATAATCACCTTGTGAATTCAATTTCACGATTTGACAAAAATGTGTTTGATAACAATTGTGATATGAAAGGTCAATAAAATTTATTAAGATAATAAATTGATAAAGACGGTTTGAAAAGTCATACTCTACAGAGAATAAGTTGTAAATATAGAATTTATAAAGAATTTGAGAAAATGAAATCATAACGAAAATATTTCCAAAGTTCTGAAGAATATGGAAAGATTGGTGAGCAAGTCTCATTTTGTTTGTTGATGATCTGAATAATCTTCCGAGTATTGGTCTGATGTTTGTTTCGGCAATCGGGATCGTATACATAGTGGATTATCCTCTTTGTCAGTGGGCAATTGAAAACAGGTTCAGTATGGACAAATCCTAAAGATAAGAAATAGCTTATTAGAGTTATAAAAAGGTACAATAATTTCAAAGTAGAAATTAGAAAACGAAGAAAAGGTTTAATGATGATTAGTTTGAGTGTCTCAAAAGTAGCTAAAAATGGGTAGGAGATTGTGTTCGGATGGTAAGCACTTCTCTTGAGTATATCCCTCATTGTTAAGGGAATGTAAAGATACTATTGGTAATACTCAGATCCTAGTTGTTTTGGAAATTCTTGATCTATACCATTTTGGGATAATTTATAAGTATTTTAAAAGATACCAAGTACGTATAATGTGCATGAATCACTTCATCGCATTTTGGTGGGTTGAAAATTCGAGTACAAAGCTTGAGGTGTTTACAATAGTACCAAAGAGTATGGATAACTTTATTCTTGATGGCCGATGTTGATAAGAATATTTAAGTAGGATGCTTGAGTTTTCTATCATAGTTGAGCACTATGTAAGGAAAGCAAAGGACTCTGAAATAAGAAGTCTGATCAGTGTTCCACACTAGAGGATCAAGGGATCGGTACTAGTTCGGAAAGGATAGTTGTGAATTCGGATAGTAGATCGAATCATACAAGTTCCGTATGGATGGTTTATATACATCATACGAGAAGAAAGTTGGCTCTCGTCATATTTTCCAATCTTGGTAATTTCGGGGACGAAATTCTTTTAAGGAGGGGAGAATGTAACGACCCGCAAATTTATCACTTTGATAAATTATATTTATTTTTAAATATTCAAATATAAGGCTTTATAACATAAGATATGAGGATCTAAACCCTTATAAATAATGATAATACTTGTTTAAAAGGTTTAGAAACAAAAGAAGGATATTCAGATTTTTCGTCAAAAACGACGAGTAATTAGTTTTCAATAAATTTGAGATTTTCTCAATAATCGCGCACGACTTTGGATAGGTACACTTATTTATCTAAATAAGCGGAATATGAAATAAAATAATTTATTTTATTTTTGGAAATAAAAAGTAATTAGGACATCATCATAATAATTAATAATTAATTTATTGGATTAAATCAAGATTTAATAATTTAATAATTCATTTTATATATTATAAAGTGATAGGAAATAGATTATAATGATTCATAAGAAGTTATGATAATGCTTAGAAAAGATGACACTAGTTGTAACGTTATTGAAATTTTGACAGAGTAAATCCGTAGCACTTTTCGTATATTCAATATAAAGGATTTTATAATTAATCCAGGGAGTTTAAGCGATATAAGATTATTGAAATATGATTTGTAAACTTTGTTTACACTTGTATAAAGATGAGTGTATGATAAAATATGTGATGGATAAAGAGAATAAAAATACGTTGTAAAACATTGCATAAAACGTCGCGTAGAAGTCGCCAAACGTCACCAGAATGTCGTATAACTGCATATGAGTTAACGAAACCTCAAATGGGTCCCACCCACATAAAGTAACGTGTAGAAGAGTGTGTGGAAAGGTGTGGGCTATGTGTAGGCATGTGGGGATATGGTGTAGCTTGATTTCATATAAAGCAAGAGGTATGGTGCATTAATGAAAGCATGGAAGTAGTCACATCTCCTTGAATCAAGCAAGGGGATACACATGCATTTAATGGGTATGGAGGAGTGTGTGTGTGTAACGTGTAATGGAGGGTAGGCATCATGTGGGTAAGGTATGGTGTGATGTGATGGAGGGTACGGTGCATTAATAGAGGGTATGGAGAAATTAATGGAGGGTATGATGGTGTAAGGTGTGTAGAAGCTTCTTGATGGGACATCCATGGTTCGGGGGTATGGTGGCGGTGTAGGAGAGGACGGCATGGTGTGGGTGATGTAGCATAAAGCATCGATGTGACATAGTGTCGATGTGACATAAAACTAAGATATTTCCTAAGGTTTTCTTATAAATACTCCCCTCTCTCTCATTTTCACTTTGTTTCTTCTTCATTTTCTCTCTTATCTCTCTCAAGCTCTCAAGCATCATTAATGGCTTCCACCCGTGAATCAAAGAGAAAACAGTTCAAAAACTAGTTAAAACTTAGATCCGGTCATGGATCTAACTTCTTGAAGCGTTCCGGAGCCATTTATCTTGGTTTCATCGTCGTCGGAGTTCACCAACTCCACATACATGCCATGACCGATAGTTTCAAAGTCAAGATGAAGTTTGGGAAGCTCTGGTGATGGAAAAGCAAGGGTAGGTCATGCCGAAGTGAAGGCGTAAAGCACCGATGGAGTTTGGAAGCAATTGGAAGTGCAAAGGTCAGAGTTTGGCTTGGTACATGCCTAGGCCGAACCATGTAGTGTTTGGTGGTAGATTGGAAGCTTGACAAGGAGCGAAAGCGGTGGCGAATTCATCCAGAGAAAGCTTGGGAAGGAGGGAGCTTGATTGTAAGAACACTTTGCCGCTTAAAGTTTAGCTTTGTAATTATAAAATGATATTAATGTTTAATTAATATGGATGCAAGTTAGTAAGACACACTTTGCCTCTTTAGCTTTGATTTATGATTAATAGGTCATAATGAGTATAACTTGTAAATATGAACATGTTTGGAAAGTTAATTAACAAGTTATAAAAAGTTAGAAAGCAAACTTGAAAAGTTTGTAAGCAAACTTTAAAAGTTAATAAGCAAACTTGAAAAGTTAGTAAGCAACTAGTAAAGAAAAGTTAGTAAACTTGGTTGTGTTGATTCACTAATCTTTGGATAATAACATTGGATGTTATATGGATGATTAAATAATTTGGTTGTGTTGATGGTGTGATATTATATGGTAAGTATAAACAATACACCTATGTTAGTTTGACATGTTTATATGTTAATATCATGACTTTTAATAGGAATTCCAAGTCACGTTACACATACATTAATATGTGTACAAATGAAAAGGGTTAAGCCTCTTTAAAATAAAAGAGAAAAATGATATAAAATGTATTTTAAATCATAGAAAAGTTTGAATACAATATTATAAAAGATGAAATATTGGAAAATAATATTTTATAACTTGAAAAAGTAGAAATAAATGGTTATAATAATTTATAATCATTTATAAGTGTTTTGGAAGTGTCCTGGGCAAGTTCCGGAACAATTCACCAAATGGTCAAAATTGGACACTTTCCGGAGTGACAGTTCGTAGTTATGCGACCTATAATTTCGAACGGAAGTGTAAAATGCATTTCAAGTTGGAATGACTTGAAACAGGAAACATTTTGTCTGTAAAGTTAATAGCTTTCAAATGGATCCAAAAAGTTAAGTTTTTGATTTGAAAATCTCAAGTTATGAGTAAAACAGTTTTCAAAAAGGTCGCTGTAAGAGCGGTTAAATCTAGATTTTTATAAGTAGAGTTTTATAATTCTGAAAATTATGAAATAAATTAATAAATTAATTATTAATATAATAATGAGGTTTTGGAAGATAATAATGAGTTTATACTTAATCAAAAGTATAATTATGGAAAATGACCTAGTTAATCACTATTCATAAGCGATTAAGGAATTGGGTTTTGAAATTAAGGAACCGGAAGGAGTTTTTGACCCAAATCTTTTATGAATGATTTCATAATAATTAATTATGATTTTTAAGATTTATTTGGTAACTTTCTAAAGACTTAGAAAAATGGTCAAATTCTATAGTCAAATGAATTGCTTAAATAATAAACAATATTTGGAAATAAGCTCGAAAGTGGCATTAGACTTCGAGGTATGTAAGTGACTATTATTTAAAGGATAAATAATGTGATCGAACCAAGGTCAGAGAGGAAATAGTTCCCAAACTTGGAAGGCCTATTTGTTTGCTGATAAATAACCGAGTTTGAAATCGAAGACTTAAGTTATAAATAAGGTATAATCTCTGAATGAGAATTAAAGTACATAACAGAAAGGGGTATGCGGTAATACCTAAGAGTACATCTTGTCTCGTCTATGAGATCTGAGAAAGCAGATAAGGTAGTCAACAAGATGGGAAATCCATTTGACCTTGTTTACTTCTTAGACGAGGGGTGGTACAGATCGAAAGGTAGATCCAGATATCTGTCAAAGATCATATAAAAGTTTTAACAAGAAAGGTTAATGAGATTAGGTAAAAAGGAGTTGGAACTTAATTGTTGTGATGTTAAGTCTGATAGTTTTCTAGGTGTCGATCTGATGTTGGTTTAGGCCTTCGGGGTTTGTACTTGGGAAATTATTCTCTTAATGTTTTACAATCAAGAACTGATTCTAATTGGTAAAAAGGGGTTAAGCAATTAAATTAAATGAGGCTTTACGATTCTGTATACACATATACACATTTTATTTCGATAATTGATATCGAAGGAACCGGGGTCGGATTTAGGGTAAAGTCATGATCCGAAGACCGCTTCAAATCAATGAACGGCGTTCCAGAAATGGACAAATTATTGAAGAAACCGAGATGGAAATTCTGAAGATCTTCTACGGTAAGTGTAACAACCTGTGATTGCAATTACCAAATAATAAATTAAAATTTTTATTTTAATTTAATTGGAGCTATTAATGAATTTTTAATGTGGCTAATTTGTTCAAAAGTTAGTTATTTTGAATAAATTAATATTTTGGGCTTAAGTGTAAAATGGAGAATTTAATGGAAATTAATTAGGGAAAATGGAAATTTATAATATTGCAAAATTTTATATGTGTAAAATAGTGCAATATTTGAATTGGGAATTTAATTTACAATTTAATTGCAAAACGGTGATTTTTGGGCAATTTTGACTAAAAGATGTTTTGGAATAATTAGGGGTTAAATTGTAAGTTGGCAAATATTGTGATGTAAAATTTTATAACTATAGCTAAATTATTTTGGTAACATATTTTAAAATTTTATGGGTAAATAATGTGTAGTTTGTATTTAGAGAAATTAGGTAACTTGAGATATAGAACATATTCCAAGTCCTAATGGGTATTAGGCCCACTAACCCACTTCCATTAGTCTATAAACCATCTTCTACCCATTTGTTTCAGCCAACATCTCATTCCATCAACCCTTAAACCATAGAGCAAAACCTAATTAATGGCCTCCATTTGGTAGAAGATCCATTTTTCTCTCCACATAGCTAATCTAGGTTAATACAAGTTAAAAGGTAAAGCAATCCTTCTCTAATCACTCTCTAATCTTCATTCTAATTTCTGAAATTAATTTTTAATACATAGTTTTTGGTTTATTTTTGTTATGAAGCCTCTTGATCTCCTCTCTCTAGCTTTTGGAGTGCACATCAAGTGTTGTGCATATTTTTCTTGCTTGGGAAAGATGTAACATATGCTAGCTGAAATTATAATTAGTTTATTGCTGTTAGTAAATTAGGCATATTTCATTCATCTTAAATCGGAATTAAGATTTTCTTGATGTTCTGGAAAGCTTATTCTGTAGGCTATAACTTTTATGTTTTGAGATTTGCCTAATTTTGTGGTTTGAATGGTCTAAATCACATTTGTTTGTCGCTGACCTGACAACAAACTACAGGGTTGATAAAATAAAAACCTGAAATTGATTTGGCCATAAGTTACTCGTTTCTTATCCAAATCTAATAATTTTGGATGTTAAAATAAAAACCTGAAATTGATTTGGTCATAAGTTACTCGTTTCTTATCCAAATCTAATAATTTTGGATGTTCTGGAAAGCTTAGATTTAGGGCTAAAACTTTCATGTTTTGAGTTTCATGAAATTTCGAAGTTAATTTGGTCAAAACTGTGCATTCTTACTACTGTCCCGATAGCACATTGACAGTGATATAGAATTTAGATCTGAGAATTGTTTTAGTCATAAAATTTTCATCCCTGATCGGAATTTGACGATCTTGGTCATTCCAGAAAGCTTAGAAACTAAGCTACAACTTTTATTTTATTCATTTTGTCAGAATTGGAAGTTTACTATGCCAAAATTGTGGTTTTTCATCTCTGGTCTGTTAGTGCATAACTATAGGCCTTAGTCTCTTTTCTCCCATTGTTTTCAGTACAGAACCCCGACTTTGCGACGCCATCCCAGGCTCTTCCTTTGTCGGATTTCATCGATTTCGGTCTCGTTGGAAAGCTAGAGTTCCGAACTCCATCTCTAGAAAGTTTGATTAGTATCCGAGTTCATCTGACTCTTCGAAATTGCTGTCGAAGAGGGACTCGGATCTCAGCCTGAAACAGTGTATTCACTGTTTCCGGGTCCGACTTTGGAGCGTCGCTGCGACTTCGTTTCAAGTCGGAATCAAGTAATTATTTTTGCGTTCTGAAGAAGGAATGTCGGACTACGTTCCAACCAATTTTCATGCCATTCGGATTCAGTTTGCTGGTCCGAATAATTTTCCGAACTTGGGTTCGCGTCAGTTTTGGACTATTTTCCAACACTTAAGAATATTTTCAGTGATTTTCTGATTTTATCGGTTTCTTTGAGATTTGTCGCTGGATTTCGTACACGGGCCTTATAAAAAGGTTTTAAAAGGATTTTTTGCTCCGAAATGGCTTTCGAAATTATTGTATAATATTATTTTTAATTATTAAATTAATCACTCCATAATAGGAGAGTTTTCAAAGGCCGTTTTAAAGTGATTTCAAACCAATTATAAATCTGTTTTCCGTAATTATTTTCTATAATAAAATCCCACACTCATACTTTAGCACTTCAAGCGATGTGGAAAGGTGCTTAAACGGTTGGGAAAAACTCCGGCCTATGAAACCGTGTGTATTTCCTTTCCGGTTAATCCCCGACCTATTCGATTGATCGTTTTGGCCTTTCGGCCTAGTTTACCGATGACATGAGGTGAACTTTGTACTGTTTTCAGTATGGAAGCTTACGATTGGTTAGTAAACCATTTAGTGCGAACGTGGGGTATGGGACTCACGTTAACACTTTACGGGTTCCTTGCTAAAAGTTCGTGACACACTCCTTTTATTACCTTTGGGATAGTGTCTTCAGACTGTCTCCCTTAGAGGTATCGTTTTGGCATCTCTACTTAGATAGTCGTTATACATCTCTACATAGATGTATCGGTTTTGGCATCTCTACTTAGATGGCCGTTATACATCTCTACATAGATGTATCGTTTTTGGCATCTCTACTTAGATGGCCTGTTATACATCTCTACTTAGATGTATCGTTTTTGACATCTCTACTTAGATGTTTTTTTTGTTTTGGCATTTGTGCTTACGTTATGCTGATGATATGAGGCTTATTATACATCTCTACTTAGATGTTTTGTTTTGACAATTGTGACTATGTTATGCCAATGAGACAAGGTTTGCTATACATCTCTACTTAGATGTTTATTTCTTCTCTATGTGAGAGTTTGTGGTCTACAGTACTATGTTATATATCGCCTCATTATCTATCATGTTTATCTTAGTTTATTAACTGATTGTTTAGCTAGCCTGACCCGAGTGTTTTTTCGCTCGGGTCAGACCGAGTTGTTTCAGGTTAGGCCTCTGGACTTAGCTTTCTATGCTTCCGCTTGGACATTATCTGCTATGCTGATAGATAGCTCTTTATATTTGTCCACTATTTTGATACTCTGATTATTCAGTCTCTTATGTACATATTTTTGCTTGTGTGAATGGTGGCTTTGTACCCACCTTATGATATATTTGGATCTGTATTGACGATGTATTGTTCTGAGACTCTGTGCTGTTATGTGATACTGTTCTGTGATGCTATTTCATTATGTTATTATGATTTGTTCTGATAGATCTTTAGCCATTTGTAATTTCGTTATAAGTATTTATCGAATATGTCGAACCACCTGATTGAGAAAAATTTAAATAGATTCCACCTTTCGACGTATTCGGTAGATAGTTATAGCATAGTTACATTTGGTCGCTCCTATTATACTCTATTCTCCGCATTAGCAGACGAAATCACCTCCATGATTCTCTTTGCTAATGAGGGTCTTGGAGTGGGGCGTTACAGTAAGCGGGTTGCTTGTTGATAACCTCGGAGTTGCTCCCGAGGTAACTGTTTAACAGTGACTCCTTTTTGTCGCATCTGCGATGATGCAAGGGCTGCGGCTACTACGATTAGGGATGCAGTAGGGTGGTGCCTTTGGTTCATCCTTTACCTGGATGACTTGCATGGGAGAATGTATGAAAAAGCATTTCCAATGATTATGAACATTGACTTTTACAAACGTACATCTATTTAGAGGCGGAGAAGGCAACTTCTCTTAGCTTAACACCCTTCTTTGAGACGTACGAGCTCAGTGGTTGTATTTTTGTGGGAGTCAATTAGTAATTGGCGGATCTGGTAATGTGGCATTTAGAGTGAATAAGCTGGAATGAAAAGGTAATGCGTTACCTCGAGCCTCATCAAATGGGGAGTGATTGAAACAGGGCGTGCGGCAAGATGAGTCATGGTTTAGCACCCATGAGAATGCCCGCATTTTCTTCTAGACAGAAAACTAATTTCCCTCTATATGTTGGGATTTAAAGTATATGGTATGAGCACGCTCGGAAGGTCGGAAACGACCGTGGAAAATGGCGTATTCGGTCTATCGGTTGGATAGGCAGTCTTGTTTAGGCATTGGGTGGGGAACTCACACCCAGGTGCATCTCTCTAGAGGTGTATTGTACAAAAGGTAGTCCCTTACCTTAGTTGCTAGTATGGAATCCAATAGTCCGTTAAGAGCCTTGTACGATTTTGATTGTAGACCAAATGCTAGAATTTAATGAAAGTAACAATTTCAGCTATAATTCAAAAGTTTACTTGAAAAGCACTTTCAATATAACGTCAATAAAAATAATCTCTTATTTTTGGCATAATCATTTTATGGTTATCATAAGCGAAAAACGCATTCAGTGTTTTTATCCTGCGTGGTCTTATGAAATACCCTTTGTTTTCAAAATATGGATTTCTGGTTTGGCATCCAATTGTGACGCTGTCACATTTGGGATTGTGTTCTTACGCTGGTTTTACCAAGCCTGATCCGGGTGTTTTCAACACTCGGGTCAGTACCAAGTGATTTTAGGATTAGCTATGCAAGCCGATAAGCAAGAAGGCTGGACTTGGGGAGTTACTTGGATAGTGATCATATGGGATCGTGTTTGCTTTGGCGTAGTGCAACATGATAGGAGGTTCGAGCTTTCTAGAGGAATGTTGGAGATCTGCATCTAGTATGGGCATAGTCCTATTACTTATGCATGCTATGTTTGTTTTTTTTATCTATTTCAGCAATTGTAAGGATAGTGTTTATAACTGTCAAGGCTGATCATAGGTTAGACTCAGATTGATATGTTTTTAAATGTTTTCCGCTGTAAAGATATCGTTCAATATTATATTTTCTCCATGTGTTGTGAGATTCTGTTCTATTCCGCTGTGCTATTCTGTTTTGTTCTTGTTTCTTTATTTCATCCTTAATGACTCATTTTTTCGTGCATTGGGAATTCGTGACTGAGGAGTATCAGTGCAGGTTTTCGGGGTGCGAAAATTCAGTTCGTTACATGATGTCTCTGGGAAAATTATTGAATATAAAAACAAGGTTGAAAATTAGATGAATCAAAAGATTAAAATACTTTGATCCGATCGAGGAGGTGAGTACATTGGATAAGAGCTATAATAGTACACAAAAGATAATATGATTATCTCTCAGCTTACTCCAACCTAAACTCCACAACACAATGGTGTTTCAGAGCAAAGGAATCGAACCCTACTAGATATGGTTCATTCCATGAAGAGTAAAGCAGTGTTACCTCTATCCATTTGGGGATATGCGGTAGAAATTGTACTACATATGTCAAATTTAATGCCCACTAAATATGTGCAGAAGGCACTATATAAAATGTGGTGTGGGAAGAAACCCCAACTCAACTATTTGAAGCTGTGGGGTTATCTATCCTAGGTAGAGAATGTTGGTCCCAATAAACTCTAGGCAAGATCATCATTGTGTAAATTATAGGATATCCCAATAATTCAATGGGACATATTTTCTACAGTATTGAGGAACAAAAAGTCATTGTTTCTTAATATGTTATCTTTCTGGAAAAGGAATTTTTGTCAAAAGAAATTAATAGCGAGATTATAGACTTGGATGAGATCTAAGAAATTAACATAGAGGCCTACCTGGTGGGAGAACCAAATTTACCTGTATACAATAACAGGCAACCTAATAGAAGGTCTAATAGGGAATCTCATCCTCTAGAGAGATACCGGTATTTTCTCATGGATGGCAAGATGGAGGATCGCGCTTTAGATGATGACACTCCTCTATCATTCCAACATGCACTACAGAGTAAAGATTCAACCATTTGGCATAGAGCTATGAAATCCAAAATGGATTCCATGTATGAAAATAAAGTTTTGACTTTGGCTAACATACTCGAAGGGATAAAATCCATCGCTTGCAAATGTAATTTTAAGAAAAAGCTAAATATAAATGGACAAGTGGCGACCTATAAATCAAGGCCAATTCTGAAAGGATTTCGTCAAATTCAAGGTGTTGATTATGATGAAACCTTTTTCTCCATACCAATGCTTAAGTCCATTCAAATAATGCTAGCTATTGTCGCATTCCATGACTTTGAAATATGGAAAATGGACGTAAAGATGGCATTTCTATATGGTGATTTGGAAGAGACCGTTTATATGTCACAACCTAAGGGTTTCGAGGTCAGTAGGAGTGATGGCAAGGCTTGTAAGTTGTTAAGGTCCATTTATGGACTTAAACAAACTTTAAGGAGTTGGATTAAGTGTTTTGATAAAGTAATCAAATAGTTTGGTTTAAGTATGTTTAATAGAAAATCCATGAATGGTGTGTTTTATGATAGTAATTACAATATGTTATAATCATGAGAAATTTATCACAATATAATAAACACATCATTTTGAATATTCATAGTCAAGATGCATCGAGATTAGATATTGATACACCCATTGAGACTAGACTACGTAACACACTCCAAATGTTGGGAAGTGTACTACTCATGGTTGCTAGGGGCATTAAGGGTATACATAGTGATAGTTAGTGGATAACCATGGAATGACTCAATCGATAGTTTTCAATTAGTTAATATAACTAAAGTCAAATAGAAAATATTAATGTGACAATATTACATAGTTTTATCGACTTGAGAATACGTTAAACTTCGATATAGAAACTCCACTTTGATTATAGTTAAATTATGGCCTGATATCCATCGAACGACTATAGTTGGGTCAAGTTGACTGAAAGTGAAATACTATCAATAGGGAATTTGTCTTCTCAGCTATATGAGGTTAGTATCACGGTCAACCAAAGTTAACTCAAAGTCAAAGTCTCCGGCCAAAGCAGTTCGGTTAATAATAATTGCTGTTATTATACCAAGGACTTTGTGCTTGGAATATACAAGTAAAATGTGGACGATATTGGAATTTACAATTACCAAATTCCATAAGTCCTAATAGGGCGTAGTTTTGATGAAGTGAATTGGTGTAAATAATTGTCACTACTAGGGACTGCTTAAAAAGGTAAAATTGGATCTTACCAAAATAGTATAAGTGATAAATTGGACCAAACTATCACACCAATAGCTAAGTTGATGTGCGAATATTAGCATTTGAATTGTTCAAAATTAATCGCTGACTGGATTTACATCTAAGAGTCATATAACCAAAATGTTGAACACTCTAACTATCTTGATTTATTAAATTGTAATTGTAATAAATTAATTAAATTAAAAAATATTTTTAAATATTAAATATAAAATTTTATTTGATTTGCGTTGATCAGTATTGAAAATAGTGCATATATAAAAGTTACATACAAATGTATCGATATATGATATCAATGTACATTTAAATTTAATTTAAATATAAATTGTCAGATCTAGTTTAAAGTGGAATGGATCCTCATATGGCCCAAGGGACAACCGACCATAGCCTAAGGAGAGGTGGGGTATGTGTGGATATTTTTGGATTTGAATTGGTAGAGAAAATGGTGGATTTAGATCCACATTATCCTCTATCTTTTCTCTCTTATTTAAACCCAATACCCCTCACTTCTCATTTTGAATTTTGGCACTCCTCTCCTCTACATTTCTAGCTGAACACACCATAGCTCTTTCTTCCATCATATTCAAATTAAAACATATTCAAATCAAATAAAAGAAAGGTTCGTGGATGTCTCTGACTGGTAGTGCTTTCTAAAAGAGATCGAATTCAATCCTAGGAGATCTACCGATTCAACATTCTAGGTGTCATTACTAAGCTACAACAGAGGTAAAACTTTACTATATGTTAGTTTATACATATGTTTTTCATTTATTATGTTATTATATATGATTAGAGTAATTATATATCACGAATCCTTATATGTGTATGTTGTCTACCTAGAATATATATATATATATATTATAATTATAAATTTTTTTTAATATGTATATATATATACTTTTGGCCGAATTTCAAAATAAAAAATTATGAATTAAAAACTAATTTTAAAAGTCCTTTGAATAATAAATTCAATTTTAAATCAAATAAATACACATAAAATATTAAAAATTTATCGTTAAACTTTAAACATATTTTTGTTCCAAAAACAAAACAATTTGTATATATATAATTTTTAATTATGAAAAATATGAATATATACATATTTTTTTATAATATACTGTATTGAATTTGATTTTAATAATTTATAAGTATATACATGTATATTTTAATACGCTTAAATTTGCAAACATTACCAAATATAAATAATTTTATGTACATATATATGTGTATACTTTAATATACATATGATTACTTCTAGGTTATATATATAATTAAATATAAATATTTTTTTCATATCACTTTAATACATACATATATATATAAACAAAAACATAGGTTAGACATCGTATACGTGAATGGAGGGGCTAATATGTCCATTGTGGTGTAAGTCCCAAGTTCCATCATATAGATATGAGCATGTTAAACCATGCACACTGTATATGTTGACGTGCACATACATGTGTATATGATATACATGTAACACTACATTATAGATATATAATATCAAAATAAAATCCTTTTATAATAAATTAATAAAAATTATGATTTTATTTAAAATTAATTTAGATAAGATCTAAATTAATTTAGGCCCAATAAGATCCAAAATGTTAAAAAAAAGTTTGAAATTCACCCATTTAACCAGTTGCGTGCTTACCCAGATCCAACAATACCATTATCACAAATCCTCGCCACCTGATAGACGATGGAGAAGTCTCTCCTAGTGAAGGGCTAACACTACCCATGGCATGCAAAGATTGATCTTTGAGTAGAAATGGGCACATTGTACTAGTAAATGCATGGAATCCAAACTAGGAACGCAGGCGGCAAGGGACTTTTAGATGACAAGAATGGATATCCTTTCTCCGAAGAGATCGTGCGCACCTACATCAACCCAACAGCCCTCGCTGGCTAGTTGTGCGGCCATGCCAAGTGCCCCCTTTTCCCTCCACTATGATTAGACCGATTTCTCGCTGGTTCCTTCATCTCCTAACCAATAGTGTCCTCTTGTGGGCCCAGTTGTGTTTTGAATTCAAGCTCACTAATTCGCATTAAAGAACAGAGTTATGATGGAAAGACAGTTAGACAACATAAGGCAAGTCCCGATCTGGTCCCTCAGCTCATACGTCAACCGCTTCAAAAATGAATCAACCCGTGCAAGAGGAGCATACAAGAAGTGCCTGGTAGTCGCCCTATGTTCAGAGATGAGGTACCAGTCCTAAAACAACCTGCTTCATCCTCAATCGAGTTTCTTCAACACGTGAATGACATATTGAGTGTAGAAGAGGCCAACATCTCTGACAGTGACGAGGACAAAAGACAAAATAACAAAGCTACCCCAAGGGAAGACAATCGTCGAAGGAATAGTCGACAAGAAAGCAATAAGAAGCATACAGAAGATGATTCACGCTTCAAGCCCTGATACACTAATTATGCTACTTTGATTCATGACATGAAAACAATTTATCTTGCCATGAAAGTTCATGTGCATTCCAAGGGCCCCCTCCCTCCCATTTTGAACGGAGGAAGGTACCCATGGTAACATGATGTATTGTAAATTTTACCAGTTCAATGTCCCCTCAACCAATGAGTACCGACATATTAAAGATGAAGTAGAGTTTCTAATCCACAAAGGCATATTGATATAATATGTGAGGCAACAGGTAGAACATCACAACAACCGGCCTAGCCCACTTTCCCCACCAGACGAAAAGATGATAGCAATGTGGATGCAATCAATATAAAGGTATTGTCAATCTCTGGCATCTTTCACGTGTTTGGAAATAGCAAAGGGAAGCAAGCCTGATACAAAAGAAAGATTGCATTTGGTAGTCATGTATATTCAGTCGACCTCTGGGCCCCAAAGGCTCCTAGTGTCAAAGAAAAGATAGCGGACATCATTTTTACTATGTAGGACTAGAGAGGAGTTGGTTCCCCATCATGACCCCATGGTCATATCAGTTAACGTCGATGGCACGCGATATAGTTAGTGGTAAGCCCTAGGGGAAATTATATAATTTGTTACATACATTAACTCAATAGCCAATCTTGTTCATAATAAAGGTGTTTGATTTCTATAAGATACTTTGTTATATTGTGATATAATTAATTAAGTAATTAAATAAAAGTATATATAAATAGAAAATCTATAAATAATGTGATATATGAACAATTCCAAATAGTTGTAATCATGAGCATTTTATCACATTGAAAAATAACATATTCTTAATATTCGTAATAACGATGTTTCAAGAATGGATATTGATTCATCCCTTGAGACTGGAGTACGTAACGCTCTCCAACTGTTGGGCAGTGTGTTACTCATGGCTGTTGAGGGTATCATGAGGTTACATACTAATAGTTATTGCACTCGAGAGTTTCTTGTTAGTTAATTATAACTAAGGTCAAATAGGAGACCTTGAAGTGATGATGTTACAAAGTTCCCTCGATTAGAGAATACCGTGGAACTTCGATATAGATACTCCACTTTGATTATAGTTAAATTCTGGCATGGAAATCCATCGAGCGACTATAGCTGGGTCTGAGTTGAAGCACTTGAAGTGAAAAACTATTCAATAGAGAATTCACATCCTTAGTTATAAGAGGCTAGTATCATAATCAACCGTAGTCAACTCAAAGTCGGTCTTTGGGAAAAGCAGTACGGTTAATGATAAATATTAATATTGTACCAAGAATTTTGTGTTTGGACTAACCGAGTTGAATATGAATGATTTTGACAAAAATCAGATTCCATAAGTCCTCAAGTGAAATAGTGTTGATGAAGAGAATTGGTGTAAACAATCATTACTAAAAGGTGCCGCTTAAACTATTAAATTTGGAGTTTACTAAAATGACATGTAAGCTATAAATTCGACCAAATTGTCACACCACCACAAAAGATGATGCGCGGATGTTAATATTTGATTGTTCGATAATCATGACTGATTTTACACCTATAATTCACAGACCATAGTAGTTAATACTCCAAAACATCGCATGGTTTAACTTAATTATAATTATAGTAAATCAATTAATATTAGTGAAGTACTAAATATTGAATTTTGTTTGATTTTTTAATGTCATTAGTGTTTAATAAAGTACATATATAAAAGTTATATATGCACATATCGATATATGAGATTGATACATCTTTAAAGTTGATTAAATCGACTAAATACAAAATGGGTTTTCGGGCTTTTGAAGGCCTTTATAAGTCACATAAAATGGCCAGCCATAGGGCACAAAAGAAGAGAGTTTGAGTGTTCAAAATAGTTTTGCAATGGTATTAGAAGAATGAGTAAAGGAAGGGGAAAAGCCCTTCACCGTTTCTTCTTCTTAAATGCCTACTTAAACACATTAACTGTCATTATTGCCTTCTTAATTTGGTTTATTCTAGCTGAAATAACATGGAAAGAGAGGGCTTTTATGTTCAATTTTTTGAAATGGTATTAAGTGAACGAACTAAAGGAAAAGAAAAAGTCCTCTATGTTTTCCTCTTCTTAAATGCCTACTTAAAGACATGAATAGTCATTGGTGTGGGAGCTCTTGTTCATTCCAGCAAAAAATTCCTTGGCTCTAGGATCATAAAATTTCCAAATACAAATCAAAACAAAACAAACTTAATACAAGGTCATCTATAATTTCGATATACGATTATCTTGAATATTCTCAATAGTTGATTTATTGACTATCGATTCAGCTATCCTCTTTCTGTGTCATTAATTTAAGACGATTCTTTGCTCGTTTGAGCATTGATATCCTTTGTCGGAAATGACTAAAACCAAAGTGCAAGTGTGGGCCAAGCTATGTGGGCTGCTCCCATTAGGGTGTTTTCACATCTACTCTAGATTGGTTATGGTGGTATGCGCGTGGAGATGTGAAATACTTGGATTCTTGGTAAGGTCGGTAGGGTCCGGCTTGGAGATTCCAGAGAACCATCAGAGTTCTCAAGTATATTTCTAGAGGTATGTTTTAGTAAGGGGAAGCACCCTCCAAGTCATTGTTGGAAAATTCCTTTCCTTGTTATCGATTCCAATCTTTGAATTATTTTCTTAATTTCATCGAGAAGTGGCTGGCGCTCGTCTCGATGTTTAATTATCCATGTGCATTCTTTAAGTTTGATTTGACTTTGTTTATACCCATCCTTTCAAGTTTGGGTTTGGTTTTAATTTTCTTCCATTCATTCATCTGTGTAAGTTGTTCTTGTGAGGAAAAACCTATTCCGCATTTAGCGGCATGGTCTCACCAAATTTTTATAGGCCTGTCATATCCACTGAGTTTTCTCATGCTGGTATCTCAAGACTGATTCAGATGATATTTTATTATAATGCTCCAGCAAGACCGAGTAATTTTCCAAGTTGTCGTTGGTGGAACAGGGGTTCATGGAGTGGAGTGGGATGTTCACCTACTATAGTATTTTATTTCTGTTGTATTATTAAATATACCCATCAGCAACTGTAAAGTCATGAACTTATAACTATCCAGACTGATGAGATTTGTTTTTAACTCTGATATACTATGTATATTTTATGGACAACTTTTATTATCTTTGTTATATTATATTTGAACGTTCCACTATGAGATTATGTTTCTTCTGTTGTTTTTCTTTTTTTTTTCTTTTTATCCTAATAATCTACCTTTCCAATGATTGGATATTCGACATTGGAATACTGTGGATGTATTTAGTACTGAATTTCGATGATAAAAAGGCAGGTCATTACAAAGTGTCTTTTAGTTACATGAATTATCATTCCAATATAACAATTATATGTAAAATATAGATAAATATGTATTGCCTTATTACTCAAAATATACTATTATTTGACAAAATACTTTTTGTAACTTTATTCAAAGCTCTTAAAATCCCTTGTAATCCTTTTCTTATCAATTCTAATAATAGTCTTATTCAAACAACAGTCCTGCTGAAGGCACATTAAATCCCTTCGTTGTTGTTAAGCCATGGCGGTGCCACAGGTGGAGTATTCTTTGAAGAATTACAGAGGATTGTAAGGAGCTTAATAGAAGGACACCTTTGGAAGGGCGTTCTGGTGAAAGGAGTCATGCCATCGACATAAATTATGTTGGCGGAAGGGCCGTCTTTTCGAGAGAAAAAACACTTGTGGAGGGCGGTAGCCTGGTGCCTGCGGAAGGACGATACTTGCTTGTGGAAGGATGATTTTTTTAAAGGTTTAATGATTATAGCGGGGAAGAAATTGGCAACACTTGCAGAAAGGAATCTTTTAACACTTGCAGAAGGGATGGCTTCGGTAGAAGAATTGACTCTTGCGCAAGCATCTCCTTTGATCTTGTAGAAGCATCTCTTCAACCTTGACGGAAGCATCTCTTTTGATGCTTGCAGAAGCGCCTCTTCAACCCCAATGGAAGCATCTCCTTCGACGCCTGCGGAAGGAACCAACTCTCGTATTATAGCTTCTTCTTTCATACTTTTACTCTTAAGAGGACTTAGTAGATAACATTTAGCCCCCTTGTATGAAAGAAGCTTTTGTTCTTTAGGACAAAAGTCCAAGAATTTTTTGATATTTTCCTATAAAACACAATGCGAAGTTTTGGAATCTATATAAAAATGTTTTCAGTAATATCATTAGAAGTTCCTGATAATAGAAGTCCGAGAACCCAAAGCCAAAAATAATATAAGTCTAGAAATCCAAATCTGAGAATAATAGAAGTTTGGAGATCATAATCCTGAAATAATGGTAGATAATCAGTAATCCACAACTGGAAGTAATAATAGAAGACTGGAAATCCATATGTGGTGATGGAAGCTCAAAAATCATCATTTGAATATGATAATAGAAAACCAGAGATTTGGATTAGGAGATAATAATAGAAGTTCAGAAACCCCTTTTCGAAGGTAATAATAGAAGACTAGAAATCTCAAATAATACAACACCAGAAATCCACATCTTATAATAATAGAAGACCAGAAATCCATATCTAATAATAATAATTGAAGACCAGAAAATCATATCCGAATAATAGAAGACCAGAAATCCATATCTGGCAATAATAGAAGAAGTCCGGGAATTATCATTCGGAAATATTAGAAGTCCAGTATTTCTTATCTAGAATTAATAGAAAAAACCGGAAATCCTTATCAAGTAATAATAAAAGTTCATAAATCCTTTATCTAGATATAATAATAGAAGACCAGAAATTCCCCTCTGGCAATAATAAGAGAAGCCCAGGAATCATCATCTGGAAATAATAAGAGACGTCCAGGAATCATCATATGGAAATAATAAGAGAAGTTTAGGAATCATCATCTGGAAATAATAAGAGAAGTCTAGAAATCATCATCTGGAATAATAAGAGAAGTCCAAAAACCATCATTTGGAAATAATAAGAGATCTTTTAATTTATGCCACCCTTCGGGCCTTTGAATGTTTGAATTCTTGATTTAGCACCACTCTACGGGCATTGAATGTCAGATGTCTTAATTTTCTGATTTGCGCCATCCTCCGAGCATTGGATGTCCTAATCCTTTATTATGTGCCACTCTTTGGGCTTTGGGGTCTTAATTCTTTATTTTGTACCACTCTTTGGGCTTTGAATGTCCAAGTCCTTTGATTTGTGCTACTCTTCGGGCTTTGGGTATCTTAGTCCTTTGATTTGATCCCTTATCACCATCTGAGGTGATGCATCAGGTCATCCGGTGCATTTGGTTAGCTTTCATCAAGCAGGACCAAAGACTTACCTAACCTCCCTCTAGGTGGTGCTTCAAATAGACCTTATAGGTAAGAATGAAGGATGGTTTGGTTCTTTGACCCGATCGTCTTAGACGAGGACCAAAGGCTTACTACGTCCTCCTTCTAGGAGGTGCTTTAGATAGGCCTTATAGGCGGGAATAAAGGATGGTTGGTGCTTTGACCCGGCTGTCTTAGGCGAGGACCAAAGGCTTACTCTATCCTCCCTCTAGAAGGTGCCTTGACCTGGCCACATAGGCGCGATCAAGGGCATGTAGATGCTTTATCCTGGCCATTTCTAGCGTGACTAAAGGCTTACTCTGATCTCCCTCTAGGAGGCGCTTTGACCTGGCCATCTTGGTGCGGACAAAGGCTTTCTACCATCTTAGATAGTTTTCAAATTTGAGGAGAACCTTACTCCCAACCATTAGAAACACTTAAAGGTTGTCCCTTTATTCATCCACTGTTGAGAAGTATGGTCGCAAATGCTCCGCATTCCATGTTCTAGGGACCATGTTGCCATCAGGTCGGCATAGACGATAAGCTCCTGGAGGAATCACTTTGTGTGTAATTAGGGGAACTTCCCAATTTGGTCCAAGTGGTCCATCGACTGGATTCTTAATATTTGCCATTACTCTTCGGAGGACTGGGTCTCCTTCTTGAAAGGACCTTATTCTTACTTTTGAGTTGTAATACTTTAATATCCTCCACTGATATGCAGCAGTTCAGATTGTTGCTTCGTCTCTTAGTTCATGTATTAAATCCAAAGATTATTTCCTCAATTATTGATTCGGATCGAATGCATATGCGATTCTCCGATGCGAAAGTATCTCAACTTCAATTGGCAGTGTTACCTCTCATCCATATGTTAAGGAATAGGGAGTATGACCCGTTGCAGTTTTGGTGGATGTTCTGTATACCCATAGCACAAGTGGTTACTCTTCTACCCGGTTTCCTTTGCCTTTGTTTAAGTGCTTTTTGAGAATAGTTTTGCTAATCTTATTAGCTGCTTCAACGGCTCTGTTAGCTCTTAGATGTGCTATAGAAGAGAAACTCTTAATAATTCCGTTCTTGCTACAGGATCGAGTGAACTCTTCACTCTCGAAGTGCGTTCCATTGCTAGATATGATTTTATATGGAATTCCAAATTTTATGACATGTTCTTGATCACGAATTTGAGTACCTTCCCTGAAGTGATATTCGGAAGTGGCCCTTCTTCCACCCACATAGTAAAGTAGTCAATGGCAAGCACTGCATATTTGGCACCTCCCTTATATATTGGCAAAGGTCCTATCAAATCAATTCCTCATAATCAAAGGGCCATGGATTTGAAATTGTAGTTAATTGGCTTGATGGTAAACAAGGAATTTTAGCTTACTTTTGGCATCTTTCACATCTCTTTACATAATCCGTAGCTTGATTGGTCATTTGGGGCCAATAGAAGCCTTCTCTCATGACCTTCTTAGCCAATTTTATACCATTGGAGTGGTCTCCGCACAACCGCTCAAGTGCTTCCTTTAATAGTCTCAATTCATTTTCTGGATTCACACATCTTAAGTATGGAAGGGCATATCCTTTCTTATATATTATTCCATCCATCATGGTAAAGGTTGGGGCTTGATGTTTGATTTTTCTAGCCTTTGTCTTATTAGTCGGTAATCCATTAACAAGATATTCCACTATTGGTGTAATCCAATTATTTTTGTAGTGGTCATTTGCTTTTGAATCAGTGAGTTATTCATGAAGATTTTCATTCTTAGTTTCTTTCTCTTCTCCTTCATGCATTAAAGCTTGAGATCAAGTTAAAACTAGTAACTCTCTTCCTAGCTCAGATACCCTATCTTCAATATTGGGATTCGCTTGATAACCCACCGGTACAATCCAAGTTTCCAGTGCTCCCTTTGAACTGACCAGTTTTGCCAATGAATTTGCTTGTGAATTATTTCCTTTTAGGACTTGATGTATTGAGAAATCTTCAAATTGAGTCAACATTTTTAGTACCTTCTTCACATACTGGATTAGTTTGGCATCTTTAGTCTGATATGTCTGCTTTAGTTGGTTTACTATCAACTAAGAGTCACTGAAGATTTCAATCCTTGGAATTTTAAGCTACAAAGCCAAAGTGGGCCCTGCTACCACTAACTCATATTTTGCCACATTATTTGCAGTCAAGAAACCTAGTTTCATGGCATAGTGAATGCGATGTCTGTCTGGTGTGATTATAGCATACCCTACTTAGCACCTTGTTCATTTGATGCCCCGTCCATGAATAATTGTCATTTGGGCTTTTGATCCTTTTCTTTCTCTAACTGCTCTTTGACAAAGCTTGTGCATTTATTGACGAAATCGGCTAAAGCTTCTCCTTTAGTTGCTGCATGTGGTTGGAATTTAATGTCATATTGGCTGAGTTCTACTCCCTATTTCACTAACCTTCCAGAAATTTTCGGCTTACTGATGACTTGCTTAAGTGGAAAGTTGGTTAATACCTTGATTGGATATGCCTGAAAGTAGGCTCTTAGTTTTTGCACTGTGAGTATTAAGCAATAAGCCAACTTTCCTATGACTGGATATCTGACTTCAGGATCCTTCAATCTTCTACTCACATAATAAGTTGGAAGTTGAATTCTGTTTTCCTCTCTGATTAGTACCGAGCTCACTACATGCTCGAAAACTGTCATATATAGGTACAAGTTCTCCCCTCCCATAGGACTAGATAATATTGGTGGCTTTTCGAGATGGTCTTTCAATTCTTTGAAGGCTTTTTGATAATCTTCTCCCCATTCAAAATTCTTTTTCTTCTTGATTATATCAATGAATGCAATGCACTTATTAGTAGCTTTGGAGATAAACCTACTCAATGCTGCTACCTTTCCATTTAAACTCATTACATCTTTGCTAGCTTCAGGCTCAACCATGTCCTTTATAGCTTGAATTTGGTCGGGGTTGGCTTTGATTCCTCAAGCACTAACAATATACCACAAAAACTTCCCAGACTGAACTCCAAAAGTGCATTTTTGCAGATTAAGTTTCAGCTGATGTCTCCGCGGCACTTTAAACATTTCTTGAAGATCTTTCAAATGACTATCTTCCTCTTAAGACTTTACTAACATGTCATCCACATAAACTTCCATATTCCGGTGGATCTTCTCTTTAAACATTATATCCATTAGTCTTTGATAAGTGGCGCCAACGTTCTTTAATCCAAAGGGCATCACCTTGTAGCAATAGGTTCCCTAATCTGTGATAAAGCTTATATTCTCTTCGTCTGGCTTGAACATTGGAATTTGATTATATCCTGAATAAGCATCCATGAAAGGCATAACCTTATGTCTGCTGGTTGCATCAACTAATTGATCTATTTGGTGCAATGGGTAATAATCTTTCAGACACGCTTTGTTTAAGTCGGTGTAATCGGCGCAAGTCCTCCATTTACCATTCGACTTCTTAACCAATACTGGATTAGCTAGCCATCTCGGATAGAAAGATTCTCTAATGAATCCATTTTCTAGCAACTTCTTAACCTCTTCTTTCAAGGCATCAAATCGAATTTTATCAAACTGCCTTTTCTTTTGTCGGATAGAAGTTATACTTAGATCAATGTTCAGAGCGTGGTACATAACCGCCGGGTCGATTCTGATCATGTTTGAATGAGCCCATACAAATACATCCTTGCTGGCTTGAAGGAATTGAATTAAGTCCGTTTTAAGGTTGCCTTCTAACTCTTTCCTAATTTTTACCTTTTTCGTTAGATCAACTCAATCCACACATATTTCCTTAAGATCTTCAATAGGCTTTATTCTTTCCATTTCTCCACGGCAATCAAAATCAGTGACAATTTCTTCACTATCTACTTCCTCTTCTACCAAGTTGGTATGTCTTCTCTTCCTTTTCCTTTTAGATGAATTATACTTCTTAAGCTTATGCTTAGTCGTACTACTAGGTCTTGATTTCACTTTGATTGGTAAATGTAAAATTCCCTCATCCATAGGCTAAAAAATAGTAAACGAATCATAATAAGAAGCATGTTCTCTTTTGTATTGCTTCAGGGTAGCAAATTACATTTCACGGAAGTTGAATACTCTCCCTTATAGTTCCCCAACCTCTCTTGGTCAAGAACTGCACCATCAAGTATTTAGGCGAGACAAGCATATACCTCGTCTAGAGCAGAATGACAAAAGAAATCGTTGTAATATGATGGCTGATTGATAACTACGAATAGTGTCTCGAAAGTCCTACAATATGGTGGCAAGCCCATCTTTACTAGCAGCTTTAATTGTCCAACTGGAGTTGACCCTTTATTGTCGCACCCATAGATAGGCTTAAGACTCAGCTCTAGCTTTACTTTAGGGATCCCTATTTGATTGAAATCATGTTTGAAGATGACATTGACAGCGCTCCCAGTGTCTATGAGGACCTTGGTAACTATTGAGATTCCGATTTGAGCAGTGATCATAAGCGGGTCATTTTGAGGATGCCTGATTCTCTTCAACTATTGTGGGGTGATGGTGAGATTATTCATTTGGATGTTATATAGAGGGTTTTTGAGTGGAGGCTCTTTTTGAATAGAAAACACTCCCTCCTTAGCTTCTCTGATATACCTGTTCCTAGCTCCTTTGCTGCTTCCGACCAAATATGGTCGTCTATGGATAACATCAATTTTGTTGAGAGGCGGGCTTAGATTCATTTGATCTTCCTCTTTTTGGACATACGATCGAAATATGAAAGCAAAATAGACAGGTTTAAAGTATCAAACTTGATTTTTCAAATGTATAGTCGTTCGTCGACATTCAAACTTAAACCTTTCGTTCGATGGTCAAAGATCTTCAAACATGACGAAATTCAAACCATATATATTGTACTACGTATTAATAGAACCAATATGGTTGGATTTAAGAAAAAACATACAAAAAAAATTTAGACTTCAAACAGGTCATTTTCATAGAAGTTATCCTAACAATACATATCACGAGTTATACAACTCCTTGGAAAATGATATATTTTAAGTTTATTTGTTTTTCTTCTGTTTTTTTCGATTCATTCCATACAGATTGGATAAATACATTATAAAGTATATGTGATCTGAATTTCATCTCGTTCGAAGATCGTTTGGCCTTCAAACGAAGGTTATAAGTCAGAATATAGACGAAGGGCTATAAGTTCGAGAATCAAGATTGGCACCCTAAATTTTTACTTTCTTGTCATATTTTGGAAGTAGCTCCATAATACTTTGGATCCACATAAGAAATAAAAAAAATTAATTTTTTACCGAATATTTTCTTTTATATGAGTTTATAATGTTAAATACATTTAAAAATACATAACTACATATACAATGGTTGAAAAATATATTTAAATTCATAAAACTGTTATGCATCATAAATTTCACCGAAATTGTATAATGAATGGACTAAAAGTTGCATAAATTGATTGTTTGAGTTTGATTTTCAATTATGTTAAATATGAATTACACAACAAAATATTATCGAAAACACTAATTTGATTAACCGCAAACCGTCATAAAATTCCAAAATTGAATAAAAACAACTTCTTTAATTTTTAGGAATTAAATTAGTATTTTTAAACAAATTTCAAACTTAAATATTAAGTTAAAATAATGTGATAAATTAAATTAATTAAAATAGGTGGTCATCGAAAGTCGTCGAAAACCATATGACGGGGCCGTCGGCGGCTCGGCAAGTGAATACCGTGGACGTAATAGTGTCGACTTTTGAGGATCGAAAAGGTGAGTTGTAACGACCCGTAAATATTTAATAATTTTTTTTTATTAATATATTTAATTGAAATTTTGTGAAAATTTAAACAATAAAATTTTGAATTGAAAATTTGATATTTGGAATACGTCTACTTTAACATAGCTAATGGCAAATTTTCATCAGAATATATGGAAGTTTATTTTATTGTGTAATTTTATTTAAATTTAAATAAGTTAATATTTGATGATAATCAAATGTTTTCCAAACCTGAATATTTTTATATAGAAAATTTGTAAATCATCATCTGAGTTAGACGTCATATTTTGCTTCATCAAATTTGGACTATTATTGCTCCGTCTATCTTATTTTCGACAAATCAGTGGCATTTTTGGTACCGATGATCGACTTTTGGTACGATGATCATATGAAATGACCCTCTCTTCTCTACCTTCATTTTGTAAGGATTTTTTTTTAGAGATGATATATGTATATATCATTTATTAACAAATATATTTTTCCAGGGTCATTTTTTTTCCAATAAACAAACTTTATCCAGGATCAAAAATTTTACCAATATAGATATATCAGTGCAACCACAAAAATATGCACACACATATGAAGATGCATGTGCCCCTCTGGTTTAATCAGGTTATGGCAAACAAGAGGTTACAGTGATTGATTAAATTTAATCAATCCCCACATAGCTTAATTTCATTTTATTATTTAAGTAATGAAAATCTTATTCATATAGGTAATAGTATGGTTTTTATTCTTTGATAGCTTGCTGGATTCTCCATGAAATATGATTCATAGAACCCAGATAATTATGTTATGATTATCTGTAAAATCAATTGTATAGTGTCTGTGCTTTGAAAATGATATAAGCTTATAACATTTCCTATGTTTGCTTTCTTATAATATCTACCTTATATGCAAACTCATGTCTGGGATATTCTTAAGTGAATCATCATATTTCAGAAGCTTGATTCCTTGATACCAAGGTACTAGACTAAATGAAATGCAGTCCGGGGTGAGTTTCCTCACACATGGATACTTAGCAAATAAAATATGGATTAAACAGACTCTCTACTCAAACATATTTCAGAAGGTCTTAAAATGCATTTTGCCCAAAGCTTTAGTAAAGAAGGATTCAGATTTTATGTTAAAATTACTAAGGTACTGGTGTGACAGTGTCTGAGCAAATCATATCTGAACATGTAAATAATTTACTAATATGGATCTAACATCACTATCTTATAAAATCCCTACTGGTGATCTAACTTACAAAATTATAGCTAAAACTTTTCAACATTCCAGATAATAAAACTCAGATATTTTAAATACCAGTTCCAAGTCAAATTCTCAAAATACTTAACCAAATATCCAACATCACTCTGTACTTAGTACAATGGAAATTTCTTTTTAAAATATCATACATGCAAATTTCATCTTGTAAGCTCTTATCTATCTAATTCTAGCATGCTATAATCTTCTTCTCAATGCTTTGCTTCTACTCCTATCTAGAAGCAGCTGTCCCTGAAAAAGCATTTGAAGCTGCCTCATTTTAAATGAGACACCCCAGATGCCATTAGCACACTAGGGTCAGACACATGTCTGGTATGAGAAAATTCACAAAAGCAATTAATTAATTAGGTTAAAATCAAGTTAAGTACATATACATAAAGTTCTGCCCTTTGGAAACAGGTAATACTTGTGTGCATGCTCTGTGTCATTGTGCATGTGCATATTATAATCTTTCTTTCCAAAGACTACATATATAAATATGGTACATACATTCAAGCATACAATTCAGTCATAGTCAAACAATCATTCACACCAAACAGGAAAATAACCAATATGAGTTAAATCATTTATTCCATCCTCATATTTCAATTCTGGGAAAAACTCTAGTTTCCTCATCATATCAAATATTTTTCCCTTGGTATATTTATCTATCCTGGTCTCATCTGCAATTTTATGAATCAATGGACACACTGTAATGAACTAATTCACTCCATTACACAAAGATCTCAGGACTTGAACAAGCCATGTGTCAACTTGCATTACTCAAGAACACAAGTCATTCCTGCAGTAATCTTGACCCCATTTCCTAATCAAATTCTTAGGTACTTTCTCTTTTTAAATTTTTCAGAGAAAACCCAATCAGTGAGTTATTTTACAAAAACAAGCATTCACCTCATAGCATTCCTTATCATTCTTATAAACAAACAGAGACAACCAAGCAATTTTAGTATTGGTACTTATTAAAACATGTTCTTGCAATTTTAAAGAGATATGGACAACTAACATTGGTTTATGGCTCTATGGGAAGATTTTATTGCAAACATCTGTGCTTTAGTTAACTCAGATTGACCAAGCTTCCTAAATCACAAAATCTATTTGTTGGGTGGATATTGTATATTTTCTTTGAATCAGGAGTGTCAGCACATAGGCAAGCCTATTGCGCTCCTAATTCCTTTTCATTTCAAGCCTCAGCACATATACATATGTATATTGCAGCCCATAAGTTTATCAATTCTTCTGGGTTGAGCCAAAACCAACACTACTTGCTTATATCCAACATTTTATTTTTCTGGGTATTTATTTGTTTCTAACTAGTATCATATTAAAAAAAAGAGATCTGGGTTTCAAAGATACTTATGTATGCATGCAGATCATATTTAGAATATTCACAAAATAAAACAACCAGAACAACCATCTAGCATTAAAGCATCCTTAACTTCTGAAGAACAATCACATATACTTTTAAGAAAAATTCATTTATAACTGGCTGCCTTCATTAGGACTTAGTGCCTTAAGTTGTTGAGTGAGTTTTCTCACCTAGCTCTCTTCTTTGCTTCCTTAATTAATTAATGAACTTCTGCCTTTAGCCTCAAGCTCTTTTCCTTCCCTTGCCTTATGATTTCTATGGTGTTGTTTCTTTTTTTTTCAAAGTTCTTTTCTAAGAAGGAGAGGAGGCTGCTGCATAAACATATATATATATATATATACAGGGTCCTCCTTAGGGTTTTGGGTATTGGCTAAAGCCATTTTTGCCCACCAGAAAAATTATGTTATCTGCATTTTATTTGAACCCAAAATTCTACCCTTCCCGGCTTAATTTAGGTGAAGAGAAAAGTGGTTATATTCTTTTTGGTTAATTTCAGAAATTTGCTTTTCAGAAAATACTTTTTCCTTTGTCTACAATCATGCTAAAAATGTGACTTGATTTGTTAATTATCAAATACTATTCCTAATTCTGCCTATACCAAGCATTTCCCTGTTTTGTCTTATTTTTCCTATTTTTAGCTTTCATGTAAATGGTATGTACTTCCTTTATTTATTTACAAGAGGACTACTCCTTTTTATATCCTCATTTTTTTTCTTTCTGCCTATATACTAAAATATGTCTGTATATTTTATTTTACTAATTTGAACTCTAGTATTTTATTAACATATATATATAAGTCTTACTGAAATAATTAGTACACCCATATATATATTTATACATCATTCTGTATTGACACACACATGCACATGTACACTCAAAAATATTCGGTAGCATCCATATATGTATATTTACTTATGCATATAGCTTTTAAGGATTTAATCTATATATATATATATATTCCCATACATATCAATATGTATTTATTCTTAGAGTTTAGGGATTTTAGCTTTAGTTCATGTGCATTTCCTGTGCACACATGTACACACATACTGATACACTATCAAGCTATATCAATTCCCTTTCAAAATTTATTTAAATTTTTTTTTGAATTTTATTTATATTTTTCAGAATAAATTCCTAAAATCTTGGGTCATTACATACACCCCTCCTTTTAGAAATTGTGTCCCACAATTTTCCTAAGCTTAAAATGAATTTTAAACTTAATTCAGAGAACAAGTACATTCTCAACCAAATAGATTTTTAGTTCTATAATAACTAAGAATATATGCATCTAAAACAATCAAAAATCAGAATTACCTTTAATCTGAAAATAGCTTAGGATAATTCATCCTAACTTTGTCTTCTAATTCCCATGTGCAATCACTAGGATCAAGACTCCACTGTACCTTTACAAGTTTCAGAGATTTATTCCTCAACTTCTTCACATCTTTAGCCAAAATTCCCACTGGATCCTTTTCATAAATCAAATTAGGATTTATCTGCACTTGGGTTGGGGTCTCAAGAATTTCTGCCTTGTCATGGACCCATCTTCTCAATTGTGATACATGAAAAACATCATGTATACCTTGCATGTTTTCTGGTAATTCCAACTTATATGCCAAGGGACCAATTCTTTCCAGAATTTTGTATGGTCCAATATATCTTGGGGTTAACTTGCCTTGTTTCCCAAACCTCAGCACATTTTTCATAGGTGAGATTTTGATGAAAACAAAATTTCCCACTTCATATTCCACCTGCCTCCTTTTCATGTCTGCAAATTTCTTTTGCCTTTCTTGTGCTGCTGCCATTCTTCTTCTTATCAACTCAATTTTCTCCTTAGTTTCTTGTATGTACTCAGGTCCTAAAATAGACCTTTATCCTGCTTCTACCCAACAAACAGGTGACAAACAGGGTTTACCATATAAGGCTTCAAATGGAGCCATTCCTATGGTGCTTTGATAGCTGTTGTTGTATGTAAATTCAACTAGATGAAGATAATCTTCCCAGTTGCCCCCAAAGTCCAGTACACATGCTCTCAACATGTCCTCCAAAACCTTGTTTACTACCTCGGTCTGCCCATCTGATTGAGGATGGTAGGCAGTACTTAGGCATAGTTCACTTCCCATTGCTTCTTGAAAGCTTCTCCAGAATTTTGAGGTGAAGATGGTATCCCTATCACTCACAATGGTTTTGGGAATGCCATGTAACTTTACCACTTCCTTTATAAAAATTTGAGCTAATTTTGGTGGTGTCCTTTCTGACTTGACTGGGATGAAGTGTGCTACCTTGGTTAGCCTATCAACTATCACCCATATGCTTGTATTGCCTCTCTTAGATCTAGGCAGTCCATCTATGAAGTCCATAGATATGTCTTCCCACTTCCACTGTGGTACACTAAGAGGCTGCATCAACCCTGATGGCCTTTGGGTTTCAGCCTTGACTTGTTGGCAAGTCATACATTTGGCAATGTATTTAGCTACATCAGATTTCATCCCCTTCCACCAGAAGTCTCTTTTCAAATTTTGGTACATTTTTGTGTTGCCTGGGTGTATGGAGTATTTACTTCTGTGATATTCATTCAATATCTCTTTCTTCAATTCTGTGTCCTCTGGTACACACATCCTATTTTGGTATCTCATATAACCATTTTTATCAATATGGTGATTCATCACTTCCTCCCCTTTTGAGAGGAGCATTTTCTTCTCTAATAAGTTGGCATCCTGTTCTTGCATTTTTCCTACCTTCAGAATTAAATCTGGTTGAAGTGTCATTAAGCTTAACTTCCCTTTATCTTCTTGTGCACCATTCATCTGCTCATCAATGTGCACACAACCATTCTCCCCAATTTCTAACTCAGTTAGCAAAGACAAGTCCTTAAATTCTTCTATCATCATCATAGCCAATTTAGCATGCTGTCTACTTAGAGCATCTGCAACTTTGTTTGCTTTGCCTGGTGTATAGAGTATGTCAAAGTCATAGGCAGCTAAGAATTCCACCCATCTATGTTGCCTCATGTTCAAATCTTTTTGTGAAAATAAATATTTTAGAGACTTGTGGTCAGTGTAAAGTTCAAACTTAGTGCCTAACAAATAATGTCTCCAAAGTTTCAAAGCATAGATCACAGCTGCTAATTCAAGGTCATGTGTGGCATACCTTACTTCATGGGGTTTAAGTTGTCTGGATGCATATGCAATGACTTGGCCTTGTTGCATCAACACTGCACCCAAGCCAAATCCACTAGCATCAGTGTATACAACTAATTCTTCATTTCCATGAGGTACCTTTAAAATTAGAGCATTCACCAATGCCTCCTTCAACTGTTCAAAAGACTTTTCACATTTTTCTGACCAAACAAAAGCTTGGTTCTTCCTGGTTAGGTTAGTGAGTGGTGTAGAAATTTTTGAAAAATCTTTTATAAATCTCCTATAATACCCTGCCATCCCCATAAATGACCTTACTTCACTCACAGTGCTTGGCCTCTTCCATGCTTGAATAGCCACTACTTTATTGGGGTTCACAGAAATTCCTTGGGCAGATATAACATGGCCAAGAAAATGCACTTCCTCTTTCCAAAATTCACATTTTGAGTATTTTGCCTTTAAGTCTTTTTCTCTTAGTCTAAACAAAACCATGTGCAGATGGCTTTCATGCTCTTCCATTGTTTTGGAATAAATTAAAATGTCATCTATAAAAATAAGCACAAACTTGTCTAAATAATCTCTAAAGGTTCTGTTCATTAAATCTACGAAGTATGATGGTGCATTGGTCAAGCCAAATGGCATAACCAAAAATTCATACAACCCATATCTAGTGTTAAAGGCAGTGTACTTGATGCTTGATTCTTCCACCTTCATTTGATGAAAACCAGATGCTAAATCTAGCCTAGAGAATACTCTTGCTCCAGCCAATTGATCAAAAAGATCATCTATTCTTGGCAGTGGGTATTTATTTTTAATGGTTACCTTGTTTAATTCCCTATAATCTATGCAGAGTCTCAAAGTACCATCTTGTTTCTTAACAAACACCACTGGTGCCCCCCAGCAAGAATTACTGGGTCTTATAAAACCCTTATTTTCTAATTCCTCTAATTGTTTCTTTAATTCTTTTAGTTCATTTGGCCCCATTCTTGTTGGCTTTTTAATCACTAGGCTTGCTCCTAGAACTAAATGAATTTGGAATTCCACTGGCCTATGGTTTGGAACACCATTAACCTCCTCAAAAACATCCAAGTATTCATTGACTATGGGAATTTCCTCAATAATATGTTTACTGGAATCTTTACCCAAATCAATCAAATGACACAATTTTCTTCCTTTGGACACTTCACACAAAATTGTGATCCTCTGGCTTCCATGGTTTTGCAATGATATGGTGGATGAGTCTAAGTTAATTATGGCCTTGAATTGCCTTAACCAGTCTACTCCCAAAATAACACCTATATTGGGTAATTTAAAACATATAAATTGGAAATAAAAGTATCTCCTCCTATGTTTAATCCCACATCCACACAGATCATGTTTAAAACACTAGAACTTCCCAGTGGACTTTGTATATGTAAAGGGGTTTCAACCAATATGCAACTTAATTTCAGCATTTTAACTAATTCATAGGAAATTAAAGAATGAGTTGCTCCTGTATCATATACTACTGCTATGGGTACATTACAAATAAATAGTGTACCTTCCACTTGACTGTGCTTCTCAGCATTGATCTCCACTGTTTTTCCTTTTTCTTCCAAGTTTGCTAATTTTCCTTGCTGCCTATTCTCAGGACAATTTCTTTTCATGTGCCCTTCTTTCCCACATAAATAACACTTGAAAGCTCCTCCTTTCAATTCTGGACATCTTGGTTTGATATGTCCTTCTTTTCCACACTGATGGCACACAGTCTTCTTGGTTTCCTTAGCTTTGACATCTCCAGTGCCTTTGTTACTGGCCTCTTCCTTCTTCTTATCATAAGGGTGATACCTCCCCTTACCTTTCTTGGTGTTATTGTTCTTAAAATTTCTGAACTTCTCCCTTTCCTTGTCATGCTGCTCCAACCTCAAAGCTAAGTCTATCACATGGTCAAAAGTCCTGTCAGCATAGGGTAACATGGCTCTGCTAAGTCCTGGGTTCAAACCTTTTATGTACCTATCATTTTTGGATGCCTCATCTGCCACAAGCATTGCTCCATATGTGGAAAGCCCCTCAAACTTTTGAGTGTACTCTGTGACAGTCATGGTTCCTTGTCTAAGTCTAATAAATTCTTCTAGCAAGGTAGTCTTAGCTGATGCTGGTACAAACCTTGCTTCCAACATCTCTTTGAATTGATTCCAAGTGATTTCATTCTCACCTCTCCCTGCAATGATTACTTCCCACCAGCTTAAAGCTACTCCTTTTAGCTGTCTTGAAGCCACTTGCCTCTTTCTTTGATCATCAAGTTGCATGTCATTGAAAATTCTTTCCAATGTTCTCAACCATGTTTGAATTTCCATGATACCCTCTGTCCCTTCAAAGCTTTTGCCTCCTAAATGAGTATATGTCTTAAGTAATTTTGAGAGTTCTTCATAGGGATTTTCTTGCCTTTGTACTACCCCATCCCTAAATGCTCTCACCAAGTCTTGCAGATTGACCATTGGTGGTGCATGGGAAGATCCTGCTCCCTGATTTGGTGGTCTCCCTACCATAGTTTGCTAATAATAATTTACATAGCTGGTTAGTTTGATTGGTAATTTTATTATTTCAGTGGTTTTTATTCACACTGAAAACATTGATATATATTTAGTTCCTTTAAATTTTATTTCTATCTAAGAACTTGATCTTTTCTTCTACTGTGTTGAATAACATAGCTCTGATACCAAATGAAATGACCCTCTCTTCTCTACCTTCATTTTGTAAGGATTTTTTTTTAGAGATGATATATGTATATATCATTTATTAACAAATATATTTTTCCAGGGTCATTTTTTTTTCCAATAAACAAACTTTATCCAGGATCAAAAATTTTACCAATATAGATATATCAGTGCAACCACAAAAATATGCACACACATATGAAGATGCATGTGCCCCTCTGGTTTAATCAGGTTATGGCAAACAAGAGGTTACAGTGATTGATTAAATTTAATCAATCCCCACATAGCTTAATTTCATTTTATTATTTAAGTAATGAAAATCTTATTCATATAGGTAATAGTATGGTTTTTATTCTTTGATAGCTTGCTGGATTCTCCATGAAATATGATTCATAGAACCCAGATAATTATGTTATGATTATTTGTAAAATCAATTGTATAGTGTCTGTGCTTTGAAAATGATATAAGCTTATATCATTTCCTATGTTTGCTTTCTTATAATATCTACCTTATATGCAAACTCATGTCTGGGATATTCTTAAGTGAATCATCATATTTCAGAAGCTTGATTCCTTGATACCAAGGTACTAGACTAAATGAAATGCAGTCCGGGGTGAGTTTCCTCACACATGGATACTTAGCAAATAAAATATGGATTAAACAGACTCTCTACTCAGACATATTTCAGAAGGTCTTAAAATGCATTTTGCCCAAAGCTTTAGTAAAGAAGGATTCAGATTTTATGTTAAAATTACTAAGGTACTGGTGTGACAATGTCTGAGCAAATCATATCTGAACATGTAAATAATTTAATAATATGGATCTAACATCACTATCTTATAAAATCCCTACTGGTGATCTAACTTACAAAATTATAGCTAAAACTTTTCAACATTCCAGATAATAAAACTCAGATATTTTAAATACCAGTTCCAAGTCAAATTCTCAAAATACTTAACCAAATATCCAACATCACTTTGTACTTAGTACAATGGAAATTTCTTTTTAAAATATCATACATGCAAATTTCATCTTGTAAGCTCTTATCTATCTAATTCTAGCATGCTATAATCTTCTTCTCAATGCTTTGCTTCTACTCCTATCTAAAGGCTGCTGTCCTTGAAAAAGCATTTGAAGCTGCCTCATTTTAAATGAGACACCCCAGATGCCATTAGCACACTAGGGTCAGACACATGTCTGGTGTGAGAAAATTCACAAAAGCAATTAATTAATTAGGTTAAAATCAAGTTAAGTACATATACATAAAGTTCTGCCCTTTGGAAACAGGTAATACTTGTGTGCATGCTCTGTGTCATTGTGCATGTGCATATTATAATCTTTCTTTCCAAAGACTACATATATAAATATGGTACATACATTCAAGCATACAATTCAGTCATAGTCAAACAATCATTCACACCAAACAGGAAAATAACCAATATGAGTTAAATCATTTATTCCATCCTCATATTTCAATTCTGGGAAAAACTCTAGTTTCCTCATCATATCAAATATTTTTCCCTTGGTATATTTATCTATCCTGGTCTCATCTGCAATTTTATGAATCAATGGACACACTGTAATGAACTAATTCACTCCATTACACAAAGATCTCAGGACTTGAACAAGCCATGTGTCAACTTGCATTACTCAAGAACACAAGTCATTCCTGCAGTAATCTTGACCCCATTTCCTAATCAAATTCTTAGGTACTTTCTCTTTTTAAATTTTTCAGAGCAAACCCAATCAGTGAGTTATTTTACAAAAACAAGCATTCACCTCATAGCATTCCTTATCATTCTCATAAACAAACAGAGACAACCAAGCAATTTTAGTATTGGTACTCATTAAAACATGTTCTTGCAATTTTAAAGAGATATAGACAACTAACATTGGTTTATGGCTCTATGGGAAGATTTTATTGCAAACATCTGTGCTTTAGTTAACTCAGATTGACCAAGCTTCCTAAATCAAAAAATCTATTTGCTGGGTGGATATTGTATATTTTCTTTGAATCAGGAGTGTCAGCACATAGGCAAGCCTATTGCACTCCTAATTCCTTTTCATTTCAAGCCTCAGCACATATACATATGTATATTGCAGCCCATAAGTTTATCAATTCTTCTAGGTTGAGCCAAAACCAACACTACTTGCTTATATCCAACATTTTATTTTTCTAGGTATTTATTTGTTTCTAACCAGTATCATATTAAAAAAAAAGAGATCTGGGTTTCAAAGATACTTATGTATGCATGCAGATCATATTTAGAATATTCACAAAATAAAACAACCAGAACAACCATTTAGCATTAAAGCATCCTTAACTTCTGAAGAACAATCACATATACTTTTAAGAAAAATTCATTTATAACTGGCTGCCTTCATTAGGACTTAGTGCCTTAAGTTGTTGAGTGAGTTTTCTCACCTAGCTCTCTTCTTTGCTTCCTTAATTAATTGATGAACTTCTGCCTTTAGCCTCAAGCTCTTTTCCTTCCCTTGCCTTATGATTTCTATGGTGTTGTTTCTTTTTTTTTCAAAGTTCTTTTCTGAGAAGGAGAGGAGGCTGCTGCATATACATATATATATATATACAGGGTCCTCCTTAGGGTTTTGGGTATTGGCTAAAGCCATTTTTTCCCACCAGAAAAATTATGTTATCTGCATTTTATTTGAACCCAAAATTCTACCCTTCCCGGCTTAATTTAGGTGAAGAGAAAAGTGGTTATATTCTTTTTGGTTAATTTCAGAAATTTGCTTTTCAGAAAATACTTTTTCCTTTGTCTACAATCATGCTAAAAATGTGACTTGATTTGTTAATTATCAAATACTCTTCCTAATTCTGCCTATACCAAGCATTTCCCTGTTTTGTCTTATTTTTCCTATTTTTAGCTTTCATGTAAATGGTATGTACTTCCTTTATTTATTTACAAGAGGACTACTCCTTTTTATATCCTCTTTTCTTTTCTTTCTGCCTATATACTAAAATATGTCTGTATATTTTATTTTACTAATTTGAACTCTAGTATTTTATTAACATATATATATATAAGTCTTACTGAAATAATTAGTACACCCATATATATATTTATACATCATTCTGTATTGACACACACATGCACATGTACACTCAAAAATATTCAGTAGCATCCATATATGTATATTTACTTATGCATACAGCTTTTAAGGATTTAATCTATATATATATATATATATTCCCATACATATCAATATGTATTTATTCTTAGAGTTTAGGGATTTTAGCTTTAGTTCATGTGCATTTCCTATACACACATGTACACACATACTGATACACTATCAAGCTATATCAATTCCCTTTCAAAATTTATTTAAAAATTATTTTGAATTTTATTTATATTTTTCAGAATAAATTCCTAAAATCTTGGGTCATTACATCATACCACGGACATCTGTATACCGTTTTGATCATCTAGTCATGCTGATCTCTACGGTATATTCATTCGTCTATTTCGGAGTTCGAAACACGATGAAATCGGTGAACCGATCAGTCGTACCGGTTCCACATTCGAAATTTTCGGTTTCTTTTGTCTTTTCATTTATCCACGTGAATTCAGACCGTCATCAACAATTATTATTCCAGCTGTTCAACTTCAAATTTTATTTCCCAACGTCCAAATTTTTGGTTCACTTATTTAATTTGGTTCTTGACTTTTCTTTTCCTCTGCTTCAATTTATTAACTTGTCCATTCGTTCATTTTAGTGGTTACAATTCAATACACCTCTTCCTGTAGCTAAAATATCTTCCTTCTCCTTTCTTGTTGCTTGCCAGCCGACCTCCATACTAACCCACTCGCCTATTTCCTTTGACAGCTCGCAACGCCTTCGCCTCTCTCCTTTAACAGCCACCTTCTTCTCTTCCCTCGTTCAACTCCGGCCGCTCATCCCCACATGTAGCCGCTTCCATCCACCGAAACCCACCACTCAAGATACCACGGCCAAGCGACCTCTGCTACTTCGTCACGGTTCCCAGACTTTGCCTCCCCGTAGCCTTCTTCTCTCTCATGTAAGTATATAGTATATATATTAGTTTATTTATTTGTAAAAGTTTATATATTTAAGTTGTGTTTTTTTGGGTTTTGTTTTGTTTTAAATATAAGTTTCAAACTATATATATATATATGTAAATTTGTTTATATATATATATGTAAATCTGTTTATATATATTAGTATATACACATGTATCGTTTATATATATTAGTATATACTTGTATAATAAGTAAGTCTATTTGTATGTATATGTTTGTTTGTATAAACTATATATATAATATGGGTACGTTATATTTTAAAGGTACATATAGTATAAGTGTATTTGTAGCTAGCATATTTTTAAACTAAAGCCTGCTTTGCCATAGATGATATGTTTAAATGTCTACAAATTTATAGTAATATTTTAATTAGATTTAGCAACCGCTAATGTATATAAGTTATGAAGGTTAACTTTGTATATATACTAGCTGTTATGATAGAAATACAATACGTTAACTATATATATTAATATACCTATAGGATGTACTGTTTGTTAGTTTAGTTGAATTACAAAATATATTTAGTACATGAGTTTATATATAGTAAAATATATTATAAAGTATATTCTTTCGGGTTTAAAATTCTTTCATTTACAGTTTTATAAGTTTCAAAATTTTACTGTTGGGTGTAAGTCAAATGTTAAGTCTGGTACTATTTTCGTACTTGTATATATGATATATGCTGTATATTATATTTTGGTTTTCTATTTTGCAGCTTTTCAACTTGCAATTTATATATACAACTATTTTATACCATTTGCATATGTATATAAAATATAGTTGTGTCGGCCTTCGTATTATATATATATATATATATTATAATAGTATTGGAGAGTTACTATTTACAGTATTATATTATATAGTTAGTTACATTTATATGTTGGGAATATGTATAGATGCAGAGCTATTTATATTTTATAAAGCATATTATATGAAGTACATACTGTTCGAGATATGCTTGAGTTTAGATTTTTATATATATGTATTTAAACTGATGTTAAAGTATAGAAAGTACATGAGTTATAAACTGTCAGATTTTATATGTATATTTCATTGATTGTGTAAATAATACGTTTATGATTCTTTGAATAGCTTATACATAATTGTTATATATATATAATTGTCTACATATTTGTTATATGTTATATATAGATTCTATTTTTACAGTAAAGGATATATATGTTTAACATACATATATATGTTTGGTTTTTTTTAACGTGATATGTTTTGATAACTATAATAAAGTAAATTATATTGATTTCAAAATATAAGTTGTTTATATATATAAGTTATATAGGTAGTATATAAGGTTACTTGTATATATATGTACAAATTTGTGTAAGTATATCGTGGTTTCAATATATAGGTGAATTTTGTTTTCATGTTATATATGGATTTTTATTTTGATTGAAATTAAGTTATTGATTTGAAAAATAAAAATATATATATAGTATTTTAAATATTTGTTGATCTAATATATGTGCTTAATTAAAACAATGATTTTTAATATAAAATTGTTGTTCCTATCAAACTGATTCTGATCGTTTCCATCTATTCATATCATCAGCTTTGATCGTTCAATTCGTGCCAATCTTGCTTTGTTTTGGAATTCGTGCCTAGATTCGTAATTCATTCATTGTCAACTATCTCTAGCCTCGAAAGGCGAGCAATCACTCACAATTAATGTTCTTATGTTTATTAAATTTGATTTCAATGGAAACGACAATTGAAATATGTTGTTGTTAGTATTTACATTGCTATATATATATGTTGTTATCTGTATCTGTTCACCTGTGACATCTGACACCATTATCTGTTATTTTTATTTATGATATATGCCTATTATATTATTATCATATCTGTTATCACTCTGCAAGTTCCCTGTTAGTATAGAATTCACTATGGGTTGAAATGATACATACCCGAACGATCTGTAGAATAGGAGAAAATCGTTATAGGTTGAAATGATAAACCCAAGCGATTTTCATTAAATTGAATTTGGGATTGCGGGTTGAAAAGATATATACCCGTATATATTTAAATTGCGGATTGAAATGATAAATATCCGTATCACTTGACCATAGGATAGAAAATTATATACAGACACCGTTGGTCTATATATAAATATTTTAAAATGATTTCTGTGGTTTTGAAAGAAATATATGGTTTTAATAAATATCGATTTTAAAGATTTATTAAAGTTGATTTAATAAAGTTGATATATAATATGTTTTAGTATTTTCAAATATAGAGTTTATAGTGATTCGGGTTGTTGAAAATCATTTGAAATTATATTTATTTAAGAATTTTACTTAAGTAAGTTGATTTGAAATTTATTAAATTTGAAATTTTATAGTTATGTTTTATAACTTTAATTTGATTAAAAGTGATTTAAATGAATATTTCAAATTTATATAAATTTAAATGGGATATTTTGTTTATTTAAAATTTGTAAATTGAAGTTGTATTTAGATGTTATTGAAAAGATTAAGTAAATATTTCAAAACTAAATAATAGTAAAGTGAATTTGATATATATATATATATATATGAAATTAATGAATTTAGTTTTGAATTGTTGAATATTTAAAGCTTTGAAATATATTAAAATTGAAATGGCTTATTTTATGGTTCAAATATGTATTTGAAATGGTTTATTGAGAAACTGAATTGAGTTGAATTTGATGAATTGAGATTCGATTAAATTTGAATTTTGGAATTCGAGTTGGTTTGTGAAATTTGAGGAAGTTATTTTTATATAAAGTATTTTTAAACTACATCTAAAACTATTTATACTTTTACTTTATAAATTATTTTAATATAAACTATTTTAATATAAATCATTTTCAATATAAATTATTTTATTTTAAATTATTTTAACTTATAACTATTTTATATAAACTATTTTTATTTTATAAACTATTTTGTTATATACTATTATTAATATCTAAACTGTTTAAGGGTGGAAGTTATGATTTCAAAGTTAAGGTTACCAAAATATTATGATTTCAAAGTGTTTTGGTTTCGGAAGTGTTATAACTTTGGAAGTATTATGATTTTGGAAATGGATATATTTGAAATGGAAATGATATCGTATCGATATGATTTTGAAATGGCAATGATATTTTGGTTTTGAAGTATAAACTATTTTGAAATGACCGCGGTGCTATAATAACGATTGGTTGTTAAAGAGACAGGGATCAGATATTGTCATACTCTCTGTCAATACCGAAAACCACTTAACAACTGTGTACTCGGTGGAGATTTTGGAATGTAGTAGGATGGTGGCGACGATCATAAAGGTATATTTACGTGGACCTAACTCCCGTGAGTTAGCATAAGGTGGCTAAAACAGGAGCGATTTTCGGGCCAATGAGGTAGCTCCTCTTATCGGACACACTCCATCGTATGCCATTCTATTACTTTGTGGTTGATTTGGTGCGCACCTTCGAATTTTCGGGAGTGTGGCTTGAGGTAGGCGGTAGTGGTTGCTATGCATTACCACCAATCCGTATGCGTAATTGGTATATCTACCCTGGCATTGCCTTGTTGTGCCGTGTCACCTACCCTAGCATGCCTTACTACGAGTTTGATTTGTGTCGTACCTATGGAGTACCCTATGGTAGCCTCCTGATCATGAGGTATTACGGTACCGTATAGACTATTGGCACTATAAAATGTGTTTAGGGGATATGGGTAACGCCTTAACGCTATTTTAATAGTTTACTTTACTATAGACATTATTATAATAACGTATATTACTACATAGTAGATAGTTTAACGGATCCTTAGAGGATGGTTATCCCAAACATCCTTTGAGTTACTTGTATTTCAGTTGTTATTTCACTTGAGTTGGATTTATTGATATAAGAATGTTAATCCTGACTCAAGTGTTTTGGGTTTTGCTTTACGCTCGGGTCAGACTGAGTATTACAGTATTCGAGACTCACCTTTGGAGTTGGAGCTTCGCTTGGAGATCTATCTATCGATTCTGCTTCCAGTTATTCAGTTGATTCCAGTGATGTATTCAGATTTTGTATTTAACAATTGTATTGAGACATTTATGTATTCGAGACCTCAGTTGTATCTTATTTAACTCTGTTATATATATAGTAGCTTCATGGCTACTATTCTTTTGTTTCCGCTGCATTATTGTTATATTACTCTGTGTCTGTGATTCTGTGATTATTTATTTACTGTATATGCTGAGTTTTGCCAAATTTAAATTAACAATCTGATATTTTGAGCAATTCAAATCCAACATGTATGGATGTGAATGGTTGAAAATTTCAGGATGTTACATGTGGTATCAGAGCTTTGGTTTTAGGCAAACTCAATATATAGAGTAAATTTAATTTCAGAATCACTTTCATTCGAACTTGAGTCCTTACTTTTTGATTCGAATTTCCTTTGAATTTGGAGCGTTCCCCTCGGTTCCGAAATCCATTCTTGTCTCTCCCTATTCGTATTCTTCTTGATTCTGGAGTATCCCATAACTCCACCTCGAATGATCTCTATAATAAATCGACGGTCCCGCCAACCTTGGAATAGTTTTTGAAGGGGTAAACTCCTTTATAATTGGCATTGATTCACCGAGATTCCTATATCCTCGGTTTAGATGCTGTTATCTCTTGTTATACCTGAATTCTATCTCTGGTGATCGAATGTCGATTTGCCTCAAATTCTTCAGCGATCTTATTCTTGAAGTCACGGTTGGCCCGGTTAAGGTTGCCCGCGATTTATATAAGTCTATCCATCTACCTTGTTTGAAATTCAATTGTCTTATCTCCCTTTCGAACCTATTTTTGAATTTGAATTCTTTTGAATTAGGATTCATCTAAATTAGATCTCTATTCTGGTTCTCAATCCATTCTTGTATCATCGAGTGAGGGAGTGTATTTGTAATTAATATTAAAATGTTTTATAGTGTGTTGTTTGAGTTGTTGATGTTGATTTGGGTTTTCAATCGATTCGTCTGATCAACGCTAACGATAGGAATTCCAAAACACTTGAACAGAGCAAACTAACACAATATTATTTTCAAATTTGGTAAACGAAATAAATTTGTATGATTTTATATAAGTAAAATTGTCTGGAATTTAATAAGTTAATTAAATTGGTTGTTTGAAATGATAATATTTTATTATCATTTATTGTTCTAAATGAATTTATAAACATGGTTTATAAATTGATTTGGATGAAATGAATCTAAATCCGGAATTTGAGAATTTAATTTCCGATGAATTCAAACTTTTGTTTTAAAGTTTTAAAGTTTTAAAGTATATATTATTTAAAGTATTTTCGAATAGAAATGGGTTCCAAAGAATTTTTAAGTTTAAATCAGTACTCTCCTATTTTGTCACTGGAAAATAATTTCGGTGATGACTGCCGCATCATCGACATTCATTTTCGAGTTACGAAGTGGAGAGGCCACTTAGTAGCTTTGCTATACTTTTGTTTTGGAAAATGAATTTGATTTGAATTTCTTAAGTATGACTTGATTGAAAATTATAAGTGTATGATTATAAATTTTATTCGATATATAGTGTGTGTATATATATTTATCTATAAAATGGTATGAAGTTAATCGGGAATCAAATTATTAAATTTATGTTAAAGGTGATTTTAGTATAAAAATAAAGCCAAAATTTTTGACTAAATATTTAAATTTGAAATAAATTGAATAAGGAAACTTTTACTTGTATAATACCCAATTTCATTCTAATAAAACTTACCTAGATTATTCAGAAGTTAAACATGTAGTTGGATAATATACAATATAAAATGATTTTTATAAATAAAATTTGAGAGGTTACAATAAATGTTATACACTTAAATTTTAATTATAAAAATGTTAATAGAGATAAATAGAATAATAAGTTGATTGAATAGTAAATGAGACAAATTAAATAAAATTTTGTTTTGAAAGAATCCTTTTTGTATCAAATATTAATAAATTGAAATTAAATCAACTGAAATAAAATACCTTGAATTTAAAATCAATTATTGAATATTTATTAATTTTAATTTGAAATTTATATGGTTTAAATTAATTATTTTATGTTGTTTTCCAAATCTATTTTCTTTCTGGGTATTTCTATTCTCCTACCTCCTTTCTTTTCGGAGATGAAAAGTTTTGAATGGGGCAGAGTGTAACGACCTGTAAATTTTTAACAAGTTTATTTGTTTTATTAATATATTTAATTGAAATTTTGTGAAATTTTAAGCAATAAAATTTTGAATTGAAAATTTGATATTTGGAATACGTCTACTTTAACATAGCTAATGGTAAATTTTCATCAGAAAATATGGAAGTTTATTTTATTGTGTAATTTTATTTAAATTCAAATCAGTTAATATTTGATGATAATAAAATGTTTTCCAAACCTGAATATTTTTATATAGAAAATTTGTAAATCATCTTCTGAGTGAGACGTCATATTTCGCTTCATCAAATTTGGACTGTTATTGCTCCGTCTATCTTATTTTCGACAAATCAATGGCATTTTCGGTACCGATTATCGACTTTTGATACGATGATCATACCACGGATATATGTATACCGTTTTGATCGTCTTGTCATGCTGATCACTGCGGTATATTCATTCGTGTGTTTCAGAGTTCGAAACACGACGAAATCGGTGAACCGATCAGTCGTGCCGGTTCCACATTCGAGATTTTCGGTTTCTTTTGTCTTTTCATTTATCCACGTGAATTCAGACTGTCATCAACAATTATTATTCCAGCTGTTCAACTTCAAATTTTATTTTCCCAACGTCCAAATTTTTGGTTCATTTATTTAATTTGGTTCCTGACTTTTCTTTTCCTCTGCTTCAATTTATTAACTTGTCCATTCGTTCATTTTAGTGGTTACAATTCAGTACACCTCTTCCTGTAGCTAAAATTCCTTCCTTCTCCTTTCTTGTTGCTTGCCAGCCGACCTCCATACTAACCCACTCGCCTATTTCCTTTGACAGCTCGCAACGCCTCCGCCTCTCTCCTTTAACAGCCACCTTCTTCTCTTCCCTCGTTCAACTCCGGCCGCTCATCCCCACACGTAGCCGCTTCCACCCACCAAAACCCACCACTCAAGATACCACGTCCAAGCGACCTCTGCTACTTCGCCACCGTTCCCAGAATTTGCCTCTCTGTAGCCTTCTTCTCTCTCGTGTAAGTATATAGTATATATATATTAGTTTATTTATTTATTTGTAAAAGTTTATATATTTAAGTTGTGTTTTTTTGGGTTTTGTTTTGTTTTGAATATAAGTGTCAAACTATATATATATATACGTAGATCTGTTTATATATATTAGTATATACACATGTATCGTTTATATATATTAGTATATACTTGTATAATAAGTAAGTCTATTTGTATGTATATGTTTGTTTGTATAAACTATATATATATAATATAGGTACGTTATATTTTTAAGGTACATATAGTATAAGTGTATCTGTAGCTAGCATATTTTTAAATTAAAGTATGCTTTTCCATAGATGATATGTTTAAATGTCTACAAATTTATAGTAATATTTTAATTAGATTTAGCAACCGCTAATGTATATATGTTATGAAGGTTATAGACTTTGTATATATACTAGCTTTTATGATAGAAATACAATACGTTAACTATAGATATTAATATACCTATAGGATGTACTGTCTGTTAGTTTAGTTGAATTACAAAATATATTTAGTGCATGAGTTTATATATAGTAAAATATATTATAAAGTATATTCTTTCGAGTATAAAATTCTTTCATTTACATTTTATAAGTTTCAAAATTTTACTGTTGGGTGTAAGTCAAATGTTAAGTCTGGTACTATTTTCGTACTTGTATATATGATATATGTTGTATATTATATTTTGGTTTTCTATTTTGCAGCTTTTCAACTTGTAGTTTATATATACTACCTATTTTATAACATTTGCTTATATATATATAATATAGTAGTGTCGGCCTTCGTATTATATATATATATATATATTATAATAGTATTAGAGAGTTACTATTTACAGTATTATATTATATAGTAAGTTTCATTTATATGTTGGGAATATGTATAGATGCAGAGCTATTTATATTTTATAAAGCATATTATATGAAGTACATACTGTTCGAGATATGCTTGAGTTTAGATTTATATATATATGTGTTTAAACTGATGTTAAAGTATAGAAAGTACATGAGTTATAAACTGCCAGATTATATATATATATATATATATATATATATATATTTCATTGATTGTGTAAATAATACGTAAATGATTCTTTGAAAAGCTTATACATAATTGTTATATATATATAATTGTCTACATATTTGTTATATGTTATATATAGATTCTATTTTTACAGTAAAGGATATATATGTTTAACATACATATATATGTTTGGTTTTTTTAACGTGATATGTTTTGATATGTTTTGATAACTATAATAAAGTAAATTATATTGATTTCAAAATATAAGTTGTTTATATATATAAGTTATATAGGTAGTATATAAGGCTACTTGTATATATATGTACAAATTTGTGTAAGTATATTCTGGTTTCAATATATAGGTGAATTTTGTTTTCATGTTATATATGGATTTTTATTTTGATTGAAATTAAGTTATTGATTTGAAAAATAAAAATATATATAGTATTTTAAATATTTGTTGATCTTAATATATGTGCTTAATTAAAACAATGAATTTTAATATAAAATTGTTGTTCCTATCAAAATTAATCTGATCGTTTCCATCTATTCCTATCATCAGCTTTGATCGTTCAATTCGTGCCAATCTTGCTTTGTTTTGGAATTCGTGCCTAGATTCGTAACTCATTCATTGTCGACTATCTCTAGCCTCGAAAGGTGAGCAATCACTTACGATTAATGTTCTTATGTTTATTAAATTGATTTCAATGGAAACAACAATTGAAATATGCTGCTGTTAGTATTTACATTGCTATATATATATGCTGTTATCTGTATCTGTTCACCTGTGACATCTGACACCGTTATCTGTTATTTTTATTTATGATATATGCCTGTTATATTATTATCATATCTGTTATCACTCTACATGTTCCTTGTTAGTATAGAATTCACTATGGGTTGAAATGATACATACCCGAACGATCTGTAGAATATGAGAAAATCGTTATGGGTTGAAATGATAAACCCAAGCGATTTTCATTAAATTGAATTTGGGATAGCGGGTTGAAAAGATATATACCCGTATATATTTAAATTGCGGATTGAAATGATAAATATCTGTATCACTTGACCATAGGATATAAAATTATATACAGACACCGTTAGTCTATATATAAATATTTTAAAATGATTTCTGTGGTTTTGAAAGAAATATATGGTGTTAATAAATATCGATTTTAAAGATTTATTAAAGTTGATTTAATAAAGTTGATATATAATATGCTTAAGTATTTTCAAATATAGAGTTTATAATGATTCAGGTTGTTGAAAATCATTTGAAATTATATTTATTTAAGAATTTTACTTAAGTAAGTTGATTTGAAATTTATTAAATTTGAAATTTTAAAGATATGTTTTATAACTTGAATTTGATTAAAAGTGACTTAAATGAATATTTCGGATTTATATAAATTTAAATGGGATATTTTGTTTATTTAAAATTTGTAAATTGAAGTTGTACTTAGATGTTATTGAAATAATCAAGTAGATAATTCAAAACTAAATAATAGTAAAGTGAATTTGATATATATATGAAATTATCGATTTTAGTTTTGAAATGTTGAATATTTAAAGCTTTTAAATATATTAAAATTGAAATGGCTTATTTAATGGTTCAAATATGTATTGGAAATCGATAATTTGAAATGGTTTATTGAGAAACTGAATTGTGTTGAATTTGATGAATTGAGATTCAATTAAATTTGAATTTTGGAATTCGAGTTGGTTTGAATCGATTTGTGAAATTTGAGGAAGTTATTTTTATATAAAGTATTTTTAAACTATATCTAAAACTATTTATACTTTTACTTTATAAATTATTTTAATATAAATTATTTTAATATAAATCATTTTCAATATAAATTATTTTATTTTAAACTATTTTAACTTATAACTATTTTATATAAACTATTTTTATTTTATAAACTATTTTATAATATACTATTATTAATATCTAAACCGTTTAAGGGTGAAAGTTATGATTTTAAAGTTAAGGTTTTCCAAATATTATGATTTCAAAGTGTTTTGGTTTCGGAAGTGTTATAACTTTGGAAGTATTATGATTATGGAAATGGATATATTTGAAATGGAAATGATATCGTATCTATATGATTTTGAAATGGCAATGATATTTTGGTTTTGAAGTATAAACTATTTTCAAATGACCGTGGTGCTATAATAACGATTGGTTGTTAAAGAGACCGGGATCGGATATTGTCATACTCTCTGCCAATACCGAAAACCACTTTAACAACTGTGTACTCGGTGGAAATTCTGGAATGAAGTAGGATGGTGGCAACGATCCTTAAGGTATATTTACGTGGACCTAACTCCCGTGAGTTAGCATAAGGTGGCTAAAACAGGAGCGATTTTCGGGCCAATGAGGTAGCTCCTCTTATTAGACACACTCCATCGTATGCCATTCTATTACTTTGTGATTGATTTGGTGCGCACCTTCGGATTTTCGGGAGTGTGGCTCGAGGTGGGAGGTAGTGGCTGCTATGCATTACCACCAGTCCGGATGCGTAATTGGTATATCTACCCTGGCATTGCCTTGTTGTGCCGTGTCACCTACCCTAGCGTGCCTTACTACGAGTTTGATTTGTGTCGTACCTATGGAGTATCCTCCGGTAGCCTCCCGATCAGGAGGTATTACGGTACTGTATAGACTATTGGCACTATAAAATGTGTTAAAGGGGATATGGGTAACGCCTTAACGCTATTTTAATAGTTTACTTTACTATAGAAATTATTATAATAGCATATATTACTACATAGTAGATAGTTTAATGGATCCTTAGAGGATGGTTATCCCAAACATCCTTTGAGTTACTTGTATTTCAGTTGTTATTTCACTTGAGTTGGATTTAGTGATATAAGAATGTTAATCCGACTCGAGTGTTTTGTGTTTTGCTTTACGCTTGGGTCAGACTGAGTATCACAGTATTCGAGACTCACCTTTGGAGTTGGAGCTTCGCTTGGAGATCTATCTATCGATTCTGCTTCTAGTTATTCAGTTGATTCCAGTGATGTATTCAGATTTTGTATTTGACTATTGTATTGATACATCTATGTATTCGAGACCTCTGTTGTATCTTATTTAACTCTGTTATATATATAGTAGCTTCATGTCTACTATTCTTTTGTTTCCGCTGCATTATTGTTATATTACTCTGTGTCTGTGATTCTGTGATTATTTATTTACTATATATGCCGAGTTTTGCCAAATTTAAATTAACAATCTGATATTTTGACCAATTCAAATCCGACATGTATGGATGTGAATGGTTGATAATTTCAGGATGTTACATGTGGTATCAGAGTTTTGGTTTTAGGCAAACTCAATATATAGAGTAAATTTAATTTCGGAATCACTTTCATTCGAACTTGAGTCCTTCCTTTTTTATTCGAATTTCCTTTGAATTTGGAACGATCCCCTCGGTTCCGAAATCCATTCTTGTCTCTCCCAATTCGTATTGTGACGACCGCCCATGACCCCTGCACCGAACCTAGAGATAGTGCACTGTAAAGTGTGCCAGGCAGCCATGGACGATTGCTAGGGTAAATTAAAACAACAGAATCTATCGTATTACTCACAGCGCATGGACAAAATACAATAGAATATATATATAGTGAAGCTTCACAGAATAGAATCTCATCAATAAAAATTCATAACTGACGCAGCGGATTAATCAAAAATAATGTAGGTCGATGAAAGTAGCGATCGATGGTGTGAAAGATACCGAATTGCCAAATTCGTTGAACCGAAGATTCCGAATTCGAGCTATCTCAAACACGTTGATAGCGCACTATACCGTGTTTAAAGATCTACGATTCTTGCACATTGATCTAGCGCACTAGATTCTGTGAATCGGCTTCTACGATCGTTGATTCAAGCGCACTTGAATTTCGAAAGAGGAGATAGGAGATTACACTCAACTACCAATTTAAATGAAAGCACAAAGCAATCAAACAAGAATTTTATTCAAAAATCAACAACCTTTACAAATGGCACCACCGGCCTATTTATAGCATTTCACAACTCACACAAAAAAACAACACAAAATTACATCAAGTCCTAAGTCGGCTCCGACTTATAATCCCTTTCCGACCTACGACTTAAGACTCCTTCCGACCTACGACTCAGAAGCACACTACTTACAAGCTACAGACGACTTAAAAACAAATGCGACTCAACAAACATGTATATTACAACGACTCACGACTTATAAAAGTTGCGACCTAACTAAGGTCGGCAACGACTCATCACAGCCGCGACTTAAAATAGACAACATACGACTTACGAAAATACAAACTTATTACAACACTTAGGTCGTAGTCGACCTACTACTCACGACATAAGACCCAACGCCTTACGACTCAACAAACAACGGCAGAGATTAACTCGGCAGAAGAATCAACGGCAACAAGCTTCAGCGACTTAAAAACATGCGGCATCCCAGATCAGCGACTTAATTTAGGTCGGTACCGACTTAAAAACAAACAGGTAACGACTTAAGAAATCAACAGCTGAGATTAAGTCGGCAGATAAGATCCACGGCTCCAGTCTTCAGCGACCTATCTCTTGACTCGTTAGGTCATTCACGACCTAACACTTCACCAAATTGCTCTGTTTTTTCACTGTGTGACTCGGTAGGTCGTTCAGACGACTTAAGATCTTCGTTAGGTCGGCTGCGATCTTCACTAGGTCGTTGGAACGACTTAAAACCTTCGATAGGTCGGTTACGACCTACAACTTCAACTTTCCACCATTTCTCACCAAATCTTAACTCGTTAGCTTCCTTGTTAGGTCGGTCTCGACTTATCCACATGTTAGGTCGTACACGACCTATGACTTCTCCATTCTGGGCTGCATCATCCTCCCCAGGTTGAGAAAAATTCGTCCTCGAATTTGTACTTTCTGCATCCACAACAAACTCGTCTCCATGATATGGTACGAGATGTTTAACATTGAATACGTCAGACGTATACACATCATCTGGCAACTTCAATTTATAAGCATTTTCATTGATTCTCTTTAAAATTTCCGCTGGACCAATCTTTCGTGCTTTCAATTTATTGTACGTTCCCACCGGAAAACGATCTTTTGTTAACACTGCATAAACCAAATCACCTTCATGAAATTCAACACTCCTTCGTTTCAAATCTGCAGATCGTTTATATTTTTCATTTGCTTTCTCCAATCGATCCTGAACGATTTTATTACATTCCGCCAATCCATCGATAAAATCAGCAGCTTTCTTAACTGTCTTCTTTGATTGCGGCACTACCGTTAAATCCAACGGTCCCTTCGGTAAGCTTGAATATACAATCTGAAATGGACTGAACCCTGTGCTACGATTTACCGCATGATTATGAGCAAACTCTGCTTGGCATAATTTCACGTCCCAACTTTTCAGATTATCTTTCACAAGACATCTCAACAAATTTCCCAACGATCTGTTAACCACCTCTGTCTGTCCATCAGTTTGTGGATGATAAGCGCTGCTAAAATTCAACTTCGTTCCCACCATCTTCCACAAACTTAGCCAAAAATGACTCAGAAAGCGAGTATCCCTATCCGACACAATAGATTCTGGCAATCCATGAAGTCGATATATCTCCTTGAAAAACAACTGAGCAACATGAACAGCATCCGCCGTCTTCTTACAAGCAATAAAATGTGCCATTTTCGAAAATCGATCAACCACCACATAAATGGAATCGTGACCACGCTGTGTCCTCGGCAACCCCAACACAAAGTCCATACTCACATCAACCCATGGTTTAGTTGGTACAGGTAATGGCATATATAAACCCGCATTAGTCGCAGTTCCTTTCAAAACCTGACAGATATGACATCGCTCAACAAACCTCTCCACTTCTTTCCTCATCGTTGGCCAAAAGTAAGACTGTGAAATCAACTGTAATGTACGGTCTCTCCCAACATGTCCTTCTTCATGTAGCTCTTTTACAATCTTCATTCTCAAACTACAATCAGGTATACACAATCGATTTCCTTTGAACAGAAAACCGTCTACCATCATAAATTCATCTGTCTTCCCCTCCTTAACTTTACCAACAAACTTTGCAAAGTAAGGATCATCGGCAAATAATTCTGGCAATACATCAAATCCCGTCACTTCAACCTTCATTGTTGTTAGCAAATGATTCCTTCTACTCAAAGCATCAGCCACACGATTCGTCACTCCCGACTTGTGTTTAACAACAAAAGTAAACTGTTGCAGATATGCAATCCACGATGCATGTCTCGCTGAAATCTTGTCTTGCCCTTGCAAATACTTCAATGCTTCATGATCAGTGTAAAGAACAAACTCTTTCTGAAATAGATAATGTCTCCAGTGTTTAATAGCTTGCACAACAGCATAGAATTCCACATCATATGTGTTGTATCTCATCTTTGCTCCTGACAACTTCTCACTGAAATATGCAAAAGGACGCCCCTTCTGACTCAGCACTCCTCCAATCCCAACCTTCGACGCATCAGTGTGTAGCTCAAACAACAATTGAAAATCTGGTAAAACTAGAATTGGTGCAGATGTCAGCAATTATTTGATCTTCCCAAAAGCATTCCCCGCTTCCTCAGACCATGAAAACTGTTTTCCCTTCATACAATCTGTAACAGGTGCCATCACACTACTAAAGTGTGGAATGAATCTTCGATAGAATGAAGCCAACCCGTGAAAACTACGAACTTCCGTTATCGTCTTGGGCTGCGGCCAATCTCTGATAGCTTCGACTTTACTTTGGTCAACCTGTATTCCTTCTTCTGACACAACATACCCCAGAAATAAAACACTCCTCGCCATAAAAACACACTTTTTCGTAGCAGCATAGAATTGTTCTTCACGAAGAATAATCAACACTTTCTTCAAATGCTGAACATGCACTTCTGTACTAGCACTGTAGATCAGAATATCATCAAAGTAAACCACAACAAATTTCCCAATGTATGGCCTGAAAATCTGGTTCATCACCCTCATGAATGTACTCGGTGCATTCGATAGACCAAACGACATTACCAGCCATTCATACAACCCTTCCCTCGTCTTGAACGCTGTCTTCCATTTGTCCCCTGGTCTAATGCGAATCTGATGATAACCACTCTTCAAGTCAATCTTAGAAAAGATTACGGATCCACTGATTTGATCCAATAAATCATCAAGTATCGGCATCGGAAATCTGTATCTGACTGTGATCTTATTCAATGCTCTACTATCTGTGCACATCCTCCACGTTCCATCCTTTTTGGGTACCAATAAAGCTGGTACAGCACAAGGAATTAAACTCTCCTGCACACGCCCCTGTTCAAGCAATTCCTCTACCTGTCTCCGCAACTCTTCATGTTCCTTCGGACTCATTCGATAATGTGGTCTATGTGGCAACACTGCTCCCGGAACAAGATCGATTTGATGTTGAATGTCTCTTAGCGGCGGTAACTCCTTCGGTAACTCATCTGGAAATACATCCTCAAATTCTTTCAAAACTGGCTTTGCTTCTTCTGGAATTTCAACCTCTTCACTGCTCTCACGCCCAATTAACAAGAATACTTCCGGCTCTTCCTCAACTTCCTTAACAAACTCCTTCAGATAATAAAGTTTTCAGCTCTTCAATCTCTTCCGATTTACTCTCTCCTTGTTGTCTTTTCTTTGGAACTAAGATAATCTTCGTGCCTTCAAACATAAAACTGTAACTATTTGTCCGACCGTCATGCTGTATTGCTCGATGATACTGCCATGGTCTTCCCAAAAGTAAATGACAAACATCCATCTCTACTACATCACACCAGATCTCGTCTTTGTATTTCTTCCCAATAGAGAATGGAACACGAACTCGTCTATCCACTTTCACTTCTCCTCCTTTTCTCAACCATGCTAGCTTGTATGGATTCGGATGTTTCTCTATCTTCAGCTTCAACTTTGTCACAGCCTCGGTTGAAACAATATTGTCACAACTTCCCGCGTCAATCACAAATTTACACACCTTCCCCAGTATAGTGCATGTCGACTGAAAGATATTACTCCTCAACCAACTAGCTTCCTCCTGCTTCGGTGTCAAACACGATCTCCTTAGCATTAGATTACAACCTTCATCTCCTGACGCAATATCATGTTCATCCTCCTCAACTGGACTAGAATAACCTCCATCAACATCCTCATCTTCAACTTCCGCAATCATGGTTCTCTTCTTTGGCTTTGGACACTCGTTGCTTTTGTGACCCAATTCCTGACAATTGTAACATTTGAAGCCATTGTTAACCTTCACCTTCTCAGCCTCCTTCACCACTGGTCTACTGATAGGTTTAGAAACATTAGAACTCCCACTAACACCCTTCACTTGATTATTGGAATTAGTAAACACACCACCTCCTCGTCGTCCCTGTTTCTCCCAAGCCAACGCTTTTTGATGTGCTTCTGCCACAGATCTTGGATCGAACATATTAACCATATCCTGAATCTGCATTCTCAATCCCCCAATGAATCTAGATGTCAGCTGCTCTTCCGTTTCCATAATATCATTTCTTGCAATAAGCTGGTAAAACTCATCTGCATAATCATTAACAGTCTTCGTGCCCTGCCTCAAATTCTGCAAACGTTGATACATCAGCGACTGATAATTGTAAGGTAAGAACGTTGCTTTCATCAATTTCTTCATCTTCTCCCAAGATTCAACTTTTGACTTCCCCATTCGTTAACGAGTAAGTTTAGTTTGCTGCCACCATGCTAAAGCTCTACCCCTCAACCTTGTAGCAACCAACTTCACTCTACGATGTTCTAGAACTTCTTTGAAATCAAAAATTTCTTCAACATTAGCTACCCAATCTAGAAACTCTTCAGCTTGCATACCTCCTTTGAACTCTGGAATTTCAGTCTTCATTCCCGATTCCCACTTGTGATCATACTCTGAATAATTTCTTCCTTGACCTCTTCCTTGAATACTACCACCATCATACTCCTCTTCAAAATCAGATGTATATCGATGTCGATTTTGACCACCAACATCTCTACTCCCTTCACGTCTACCACCATCCCGTCTATCTACATTCCTCCGAACACGATCTCGGTCATCAATATTTCTATAACTGTCTCGGCTCACACTTCTATGGTCATTGTCGTTACTTCTCCCTTGATTGGAATGTGGCGACACTCTACTTCTCTCGTGGTTAGATTCGGGTGAAACCCTTCTCCAGTTTTGATTCATCTCCGTCATAAGTTTCTCTAACCTCCCAATGCCTTCATCCAACTTCTCATTGAATTTGTCACTTATACGTTGCTCCATTTGCTCGGCATCTTCCCGCTTATACAAATCTTCAACATTTTGATGACGGTTAGCTCTCCTTGGCGGCATGATTTGGATCTTCTACAAAATCTTCAACACTTCAAAATTCAAACACAATTCGAACTTTGATCCAAAATGAAATGGATCGAAAACTCCCACTTTGTTGCAACTTCACGATGAACACGATGAACACGACTTCTCCAAATGATAAGATCCGATCTTCAAACTTCTACACAAAGTCGAACAACTTCCCTCTTGCTCTCGGCCGTGATCAATAACCTCAATACTTCAAAATGATTAGGCTCCAAGTCTCGATCTAGCTATGATTGGCTAGAACAAGCTCTGATACCAAAACTGACGCAGCGGATTAATCAAAAATAATGTAGGTCGATGAAAGTAGCGATCGATGGTGTGAAAGATACCGAATTGCCAAATTCGTTGATCCGAAGATTCCGAATTCGAGCTATCTCAAACACGTTGATAGCGCACTATACCGTGTTTAAAGATCTACGATTCTTGCACGTTGATCTAGCGCACAAGATTCCATGAATCGGCTTCTACGATCGTTGATTCAAGCGCACTTGAATTCCGAAAGAGGAGATAGGAGATTACACTCAACTACCAATTTAAATGAAAGCACAAAGCAATCAAACAAGAATTTTATTCAAAAATCAACAACCTTTACAAATGGCACCACCGGCCTATTTATAGCATTTCACAACTCACACAAAAAAAACAACACAAAATTACATCAAGTCCTAAGTCGGCTCCGACATATAATCCCTTTCCGACCTACGACTTAAGACTCCTTCCGACCTACGACTCAGAAGCACATGACTTACAAGCTACAGACGACTTAAAAACAAATGCGACTCAACAAACATGTATATTACAACGACTCACGACTTATAAAAGTTGCGACCTAACTAAGGTCGGCAACGACTCATCACAGCCGCGACTTAAAATAGACAACATACGACTTACGAAAATACAAACTTATTACAACACTTAGGTCGTAGTCGACCTACTACTCACGACATAAGACCCAACGCCTTACGACTCAACAAACAACGGCAGAGATTAACTCGGCAGAAGAATCAACGGCAACAAGCTTCAGCGACTTAAAAACATGCGGCATCCCAGATCAGCGACTTAACTTAGGTCGGTACCGACTTAAAAAAAACAGGTAACGACTTAAGAAATCAACAGCTGAGATTAAGTCGGCAGATAAGATCCACGGCTCCAGTCTTCAGCGACCTATCTCTTGACTCGTTAGGTCGTTCACGACCTAACACTTCACCAAATTGCTCTATTTTTTCACTGTGTGACTCGGTAGGTCGTTCAGACGACTTAAGATCTTCGTTAGGTCGGCTGCGATCTTCACTAGGTCGTTGGAACGACTTAAAACCTTCGATAGGTCGGTTACGACCTACAACTTCAACTTTCCACCATTTCTCACCAAATCTTAACTCGTTAGCTTCCTTGTTAGGTCGGTCTCGACTTATCCACATGTTAGGTCATACACGACCTATGACTTCTCCATTCTGGGCAGCATCAATAATAGTTGGATACAAACATCTGAATAGTCAATACAACAAGCCTCACTACATATCACTCAGAGAATATACAAGCAGTGGAACATCCAGTATATATAGTAAGAAAATAATCTGCAATACTCCAGCTCGTCTTCGTCATCAACATCGTGGAAAGCAAGAACAGCACCTGTCACCTGCTACCTAGTCTGCCCGTCCCAAAATGGACGAACAGCCCAAGGCAATAAGAGTTAAAACATAAAGCCTTGAGTCAGACAACAGTCTTAGTGAGTAGTAAATTAACTAACAACATACCAAAAGAGCATAAAGGAAAAAGAAATAGGAATACAACCCTCCCACTCCACCTCTTTCTACAGTGATAGCCCCTAGACACACACTAAGCAGAAGCAAACATAGCAAAGCATAAAATTTAAAGTAAAGCAATTATCACTCGAGTCAAGGGCGATGTTTTCCAAGTACAAACCCCCAAGGCCTAAACCAAGATCAGATAAGCACCCAGAAAACACTACTCTTGAGACCGAATGACGATACAACCAAACATCCATGACTCTGGCTATCACTGTTATCATTGCTTCGATATCATCGTTAATTGAATGACCGGCTCATTCTTTCATCCGTCCATCAAGGGCTAATAGAAACCCCGGTTCTAGACATAACTCCGCACGTCATCGTGACCCGTGCCTAGGACTATCGAATCTGCCCAGAGTACTTGACTACCAATCAGTAGCCTACAGGGACTATCGAATCTGCCCAACATACTCTTGCTTTGAGCATGCTAGAACCTTCAACAACGATGAGATCTCAACCTTCTAGTCATCCTCCTCGACGACTATTTCCATACTAGCTCAAGCGCCTCTCGAGCAAACCATTATCCTCAACTCGAACCATTTCACCGAGTTGTCAACATGCTTGGAATGATCCCATCTGGATTAGACCAAGGCCATCTCATATCATGCTTCGCCTCATCATCATCATAGCAAAGCCTCATCTCAACATCATTATCAAATCTATCCATATGAGCTTCATCATCCGCTACATATGCCACGTGCAGCTTTTCCAATTCAAGAGCCTTTCCCTTAGCTTTTGAATCATCTTCGACCATCTTGTCTAAATCAAATCATCAATCAACTAATTCATAGCAACCAATCAAGTCAAACATTAATCCGAGTAATCAAGCATTCAAATATGATCTAATGAACAATATTAACAATAATGACAATTTCGTAAATAAAGAGTTGAAAGTCTAACAAGTATGAAAACATGAGCAATATCTCTATAATCTTGATGAATGAACTTGCATAGGTTAACATATAGTAAAATGGATGTCAAATCATCATGAACAATGGATCTATACGGATCTATACTTAGGTTTACAAAAATGCATGGAAATCACTATTTTAACACAAAATCAAGCCAACGATCCGATATACTCCTTTGGATCCGTGTGAGAGATAATCACCTAAACAACTAAAAAGCAACACACTTCAGATCTGGACATCAAAGGATCTAACTCGATCTATCACAAATCCGCTTCAAACGATGAAATCTCTCTTCGATGGATGAAGATCTTCAATCTAAGCTCTTGGATCTTCAATTTGATCTTCGATTTGGATGGAAGGAATCACAAGATTAGAGTGGAGAAAAGAAGTGAATAAGTGTAGAAGTCGAGCCCTCAAAATGGCAGCACTTCGTCGCTTCGAAATCCGGATCCCAAAAAAGAAGAGGAACCCTCCTATTTATAGGCTGAAATCCCCCTTAGGTCGTCCACTCGGAGTCAGGTCGTCCACGACTTACGACCTAAAACCCCACGACCTAAAATCTTCGACCTAACAAAACCAGCCGACCTAACACATAAGCGCTTAGCGACCTAACCCAGATCACGACCTAACGCGTGCGCCTCTTCGACCTACGACTTAGCGCATCAGCGCACCCAAGCGACCTAACGATGCCACGACCTAAGACAATACGCTTCCGCGACCTAAAAGCACTACGACCTACACTGTGCGCGACTTAGCTAGGTTACGACCTAACACCTCGCGACTTAATACTTCACGACCTAACTCCTAAGCCGTTTACGACTTAACTTCCTAAGGTCGCTCACTGCTACCACCAGCTTCTTAGGTCGTTGCCGACCTAACTTCCTTAAGTCGCTAACCTGCTTATCTCCTAGGTCGTTAACTCGCTAACTCCCATACTGCTAACCCTTAGGTCGCCTATTTCTTAAGTCGCTTACACGACCTAACCTACCCCACGACTTATCTCTTATACGACCTAAGCCCTTACCTCGTCCAGTCTACTAGGTCGCTAACTTCTATAAGTCGTCAACTCTTAGGTCGCTCGACCGACCTAACCTACCATACGACCTAACCACCTTATGACCTAACTATCACACGACCTAACTCCTTAGGTCGTTCTAATCCTTAGGTCACTCCACCCCACTAGGTCGTCTACTCCTTAACTCGCCAACTTCCCTAGGTCACTCCAAACCTTCATACGACCTAAGACTTCGACTCTGGACGACTTATCAACAATGCGACCAATGTCAACCGTTTTACGATGTTTCGATCCGTAAAAATACGGGTCGTTACATTCTCTCCCCCTTAGGAATTTCGCCCCCGAAATTCCAAACAAACAAGAGAAATCAAAGACTATTCTGCATGCCTACCATCCATAGCAATCAACAAACCATGCATCCAATTCTAGCTTAGCATGCAGAATTCTAAAACTAGAACAAGTTACAATATCGTGAGATGACACGACACCTTAGGGCCATACCTTGAAGAGTTCAGGATGAGCTGCCTTCATCCTCTCTTCCACCTCCCACGTACAGTCGTTATCATCATCACTCCATTGTACCTTGAGCAACTTAACTACCTTCCTCCTAAGCTGTTTCGTGTCGGTTTCCACAACACGAAGCGGCTTACGAGGTCTCTTATCGACTGGATCAACTTCAAAATCTTCATAGCTATCAGCAGAAACTACTGTATTCGAGTCGTGCACATACTTCCGTAGATACGATACATGAAAAACATTGTGCACACCCGACATCTTCTCTGGTAACTCCAATCTCTAAGCGAGCTTTCCAATTCGCTCGATGATCGGGAATGGTCCAACAAATCTCGGAGTCAATTTCCCTTTCTTCCCGAATCGAATGACATTCTTCAGTGGAGAAATCATCACAAAAACCATATCACCTACGTCGAATTCCAAATCCTTACGACGCTTATCGGCATAACTTTTCTGACGGTCTTGGGCTGCCTTCATTCGTTGCCGATTGATTTCTATGCAATCCGAAGTCTGTTGAATCGTCTCTGGCCCAAGCATTAGCTTTTCTCCGGTCTCCAACCTGCATGTCGAAGAGTTACACGGTCTTCCATACAATGCCTCATACGGTGCCATACCAATGCTTGACTGGTAACTGTTATTATACGAAAATTCCACCAAATGAAGGTGATCCTCCCATGATCCTCCGAAATCCAAAACACAAGCTCTGAGGAGATCTTCCAAAACTCGGTTGACTCTCTCGGTCTGACCATCTGTTTTAGGATGATAGGCTGTACTCAAACACAACTCGGTTCCCAAAACTTCCTGGAAGCTCTTCCAAAATCCACTAGTGAACAATGGGTCTCGATCGCTCACTATACTCTTCGGAATACCATGGAATCGAACTATCCACTTAACATACAACTCTGCCAACTTTGATGCAGTCCTAGTCGATCAAACAGGAATAAATCTTGCACTCTTAGTCAAACGATCCATGATGACCCAAATCCCTTCATTTCCCGTTCTTGTTCTAGGTAGCCCATCAATAAAATCCATCGATATTTGCTCCCACTTCCATGTAGGAACTTCTAATGGCTGAAGCAATCCACTTGGCTTCTTCTGCTCGGCTTTTACCAACTAGTAGTTCATGCACTTGGAAATAAAACTTCCAACATCCTTCTTCATGCCTTCCCAGTAGTAAGTTCTCTTCATATCCCGATACATCTTATTTCCACCTGGATGAATAGTCAGCTTCGAGTGATGACTTTCGTTCAGAACTTCATCTCTCAATCCATCTATATCGGGAACAACTAGTCGTCCTTGCTTCCGAAGCCAACCCTCTCGATCGACTTCGAATCCTTTATCCTTCTCTGGGCCTAATCCAGATTCCAAATCACGGATAATCTTGACAAGCTTATCGTCACGCTTTTGGCTCTCGCCAATTCTTTCCACAAGAGTCGGTCTTATCGATAAGTTTTCCAACATCTCAGGTTCCAATTCACATCTGGGCCTGAAGTCAAATCCAGCTAAATACTCGAGATTCTTCCATTCCGAAAACATGACTCCCAAACCTGCATGTCTTCGACTTAACGCATCTGCCACTGCATTACCCTTTCCCGGAGTATAAGCTATACCAAAATCATATGATGCCAAAAACTCTAGCCAACGTTGCTGTCGAAGATTCAAATCCTTTTGGGAGAAAAGATACTTCAATGACTTATGATCTGTAAACAACTCGAATCGAACTCCCAATAGGTAATGTCTCCACATCTTCAGAGCAAAAACAATTGCCGCTAACTCCAAATCATGAGTCGGATAATTCCTTTCATGCGGCTTCAGTTGTCGACTTGCATACGCAACAACTTTATCCCTCTGCATCAGCACGGCTCCAAGTCCAGTACCACATGCGTCGGTGTAAACCACCATCTCATCATTCCCACTAGGAATAGTCAAAACAGGAGCACTTGTCAATCGCTCTTTCAGGATTCTGAAAGCTTGCTCACACTTATCTTCCCATCTGAACACTTGGTTCTTTTTCGTCAATCCTATTAATGGTGCAGCCACCTTGGATAAGTCTTTGATAAATCGACGATAATATCCTGCTAATCCAAGAAAACTCCTCACATCAGATGCATTCTTAGGTCTAACCCAATCCTGGATTGCTGCCACCTTAGCGGGATCAACTGCTATTCCATTTCCAGAGATAACATGGCCTAAGAACCTCACTTCACTTTTCCAGAAGTGACACTTCGAAAACTTAGCCTTCAGCTGATGTTTCCGTAAGATTTCCAAAACAATACACAAGTGCGTCTTGTGCTCTTCTTCAGTTCTGGAATAAATCAGAATATCATCCACGAACACTAGCACGAACTTATTCAACTGATCTCTGAACACTCTATTCATAAGATCCACAAAATATGCTGGCACATTAGTCAATCCAAACGGCATTACCAGCCACTCAAAGAAACCGGACGGTGTCCTAAAAGCAGTCTTCGGCACACAATCCTTAGCCACTCTCAACTGGTGAAATCCCGTTGCCAAATCCATCTGAGAAAACACCTTAGCTTCGTGAAGCTAATCAAACAAGTCATCTATTCTCGGCAATGGATACTTGTTCTTCTTAGTCACCTTATTCAGCTCACGATAATCCACACACAACCTCAACGATCCATCCGCTTTGGTTGCAAACACAACTGGTGCACCCCATTTGGACACACTACGCTGAATGAATCCTGTCTGTAAAAGGTCATCAACCTGCACCTTCAACTCCTAATGTTCCTTAGGCGCCATCCGCCTAAGAGGCATCACAACAGGTCTGGTTCCCTCAACTAGATCTATACGAAACTCGATCTCTCTATGCGGCGGTAACCCTTTGACCTCGTCAAAGACATCCTCAAATCCATTAATGATTGGCAACAATGACAGTCCATCCCGTGGAACAACCAGCGAATACATGAAGCTCATGAAGACGCCTTCTTCATGCTTACATCGTATCACAATCTTTCGTCCCTCCACATTCTCGACTGTCACCTCCAACCTTTCACAATCAACCTTTGCCGCATACCTCCTAAGCCAGTCCATACCCAAAATAATTCCGAACCCCGCAAAGTTCAGAACAAAACAATCACAAACAAAAGAGCAATCATGACTCGATACAATCAGACCACGGCATAGCATACACAAACAAGACGAACCCCCAACTGGATTAGTCACAACCAATGGCCTATCAACAATATCCGGTTCTAAACCCAACCGGCCTACAAGTTCATTACAAACAAACGAATGCGATGCCCCAGTATCAAACAATACTCTAACTGGAACACCACAAATGGAAAGAGTACCCTGAACCACTACACTCTTTCCTTTCTCTTCAATGGTAGGAGCTTTCAAAGACGATGGAACAGCTCCCAAAGCATAAGCTTGCACAATCTGCTTGTCCTTCCGCGGTTCCGGACAATTCTTCCTAACATGCCCCAGCTTGTCACAGTTGTGGCACTTCACCGGCACCTTCGGATTCTTGCAATATCTAGAGAAATGGCCCTTCTGCTGACAATTGTAGCAGGTCACTTCGCCCTTCGGCTTCTTCTGGCCATCCTTACCCTTTTGCTGCTGCTGCTTCCTCTTCTTGTTTCCACCCTGCTGTGGTTTAGGCTCCTCCTTGGTCACAGCAACAACAGATCCTTCCTTAGGAAACAGATTCTCGTGCCTGAGAGCTTTCTCCACAAGCTTCTCAAATGGATCGTCCAAATGATCTACCAACTGTCTCCCAAGATAACTGTCCAAGCCTGTTACAAACTTCTCATTCTTCTGATAAGCAGATTCAATATACGACCGGGCATACTTGGACAAAGCTTCAAACTCCGATACATACTCAAGAACTGGTCTTCCACCCTGCTTGAGCTCCACAAACTTCTTGAACAGAACAGACTTCTGAGCCGTAGAAATGAACTTAGCTTCAAATCTGACTTGGAATTGCTCCCAAGTAATCTCTTCCTCCGGAGTATCAATGGTGATAGAGTTCCACCAATCAGAAGCTCTTCCTTGAAGCTGTCATGATGCAAGCTTCCTTTTAGTTGCATCCTCAATTCCCAAATCACCAAAGATCCTTCTACAAGCATCTATCCACCTCTGACTTCAATGGTTGATTCTGTTCCCAAGAAAACCTTTCCTCCAAGAGCAGTATAGTCCTTACACAGCTTAGCAAAATCCATCGGTTTCGGAGTTTGAACTTGAACTCCAACATCCACCGATGGCCCCGGAGCTGTCATCCTTCTCATGATCGAAGTCATCATAGCTTCGAACATAGCAGCATAATCAGCAGCCCCTTCAGTAGCATGGCCTTCCCTAGCAGCTGGTCTCCCTCTTCGACTCATTCTCAATATCTATAAAAAGGAATGATTAGCACACCTTGAGAAACAACTGCATAAAGGACTCAAACTCTTCTTATCTACTATATTATATATAGTAGTCATTCATAAAAATACAATTACGTCTCTCATACGTAGTTATGTCAGCGAGCGTTGGGTAAAATCGATTAACCAATGCTCTAATACCAAATGTGACGACTGCCCATGACCCCTGCACCGAACCTAGAGATAGTGCGCTATAAAGTGTGCCAGGCAGCCATGGACGATTGCCAGGGTAAATTAAAACAACAGAATCTATCGTATTACTCACAACGCATGGACAAAATACAATAGAATATATATATAGTGAAGCTTCACAGAATAGAATCTCATCAATAAAACTTCATAATAGTTGGATACAAACATCTGAATAGTCAATACAACAAGCCTCACTACATATCACTCAGAGAATATACAAGCAGCAGAACATCCAGTACATATAGTAAGAAAATAATCTGCAATACTCCAGCTCGTCTTCGTCATCAACATCGTGGAAAGCAAGAACAACACCTGTCACCTGCTACCTAGTCTGCCCATCCCAAAATGGACGAACAGCCCAAGGAAATAAGAGTTAAAACATAAAGCCTTGAGTCAGACAATAGTCTTAGTGAGCAGTAAATTAACTAACAACATACCAAAAGAGCATAAAGGAAAAAGGAATAGGAATACAACTCTCCCACTCCACCTCTTTCTACAGTGATAGCCCCCAGACACACACTAAGCAGAAGCAAACATAGAAAAGCATAAAATTTAAAGTAAAGCAATTATCACTCGAGTCAAGGGCGATGTTTTCCAAGTACAAACCCCCAAGGCCTAAACCAAGATCAGATAAGCACCCAGAAAACACTACTCTTGAGACCGAATGACGATACAACCAAACATCCATGACTCTGGCTATCACTGTTATCATTGCTTCGATATCATCGTTAATTGAATGACCGGCTCATTCTTTCATCCGTCCGTCAAGGGCTAATGGAAACCCCGGTTCTAGACATAACTCCGCACGTCATCGTGACCCGTGCCTAGGACTATCGAATCTGCCCAGAGTACTTGACTACCAATCAGTAGCCTACAGGGACTATCGAATCTGCCCAACGTACTCTTGCTTTGAGCATGCTAGAACCTCAACAACGATGAGATCTCAGCCTTCTAGTCATCCTCCTCGACGACTATTTCCATACTAGCTCAAGCGCCTCTTGAGCAAACCATTATCCTCAACTCGAACCATTTCACCGAGTTGTCAACATCCTTGGAATGATCCCATCTGGATTAGACCAAGGCCATCTCATATCATGCTTCGCATCATCATCATCATAGCAAAGCCTCATCTCAACATCATTATCAAATCTATCCATATGAGCTTCATCATCCGCTACATATGCCACGTGCAGCTTTTCCAATTCAAGAGCCTTTCCCTTAGCTTTTGAATCATCTTCGACCATCTTGTCTAAATTAAATCATCAATCATCTAATTCATAGCAACCAATCAAGTCAAACATTAATCCGAGTAATCAAGCATTCAAATATGATCTAATGAACAATATTAACAATAATGGCAATTTCGTAAATAAAGAGTTGAAAGTCTAACAAGCAAGAAAACATGAGCAATATCTCTATAATCTTGATGAATGAACTTGCATAGGTTAACATATAGTAAAATGGATGTCAAATCATCATGAACAATGGATCTATACGGATCTATACTTAGGTTTACAAAAATGCATGGAAATCACTATTTTAACACAAAATCAAGCCAACGATCCGATATACTCCTTTGGATCCGTGTGAGAGATAATCACCACTCACCAAATCACCTAAACAACTCAAAAGCAACACACTTCAGATCTGGACAGTGAAGGATCTAACTCGATCTATCACAAATCCGCTTCAAACGATGAAATCTCTCTTCGATGGATGAAGATCTTCAATCTAAGCTCTTGGATCTTCAATTTGATCTTCGGTTTAGATGGAAGGAATCACAAGATTAGAGTGGAGAAAAGAAGTGAATAAGTGTAGAAGTCGAGCTCTCAAAATGGCAGCACTTCGTCGCTTCGAAATCTGGATCCCAAAAAAGAAGAGGAACCCTCCTATTTATAGGCTGAAATCCCCCTTAGGTCGTCCACTCGGAGTTAGGTCGTCCATGACTTACGACCTAAAACCCCACGACCTAAAATCTTCGACCTAACAAAACCAGCCGACCTAACACATAAGCGCTTAGCGACCTAACCCAGATCACGACCTAACGCGTGCGCCTCTTCGACCTACGACTTAGCGCATCAGCGCACCCAAGCGACCTAACGATGCCACGACCTAAGACAATACGCTTCCGCGACCTAAAAATACTACGACCTACACTGTGCGCGACTTAGCTAGGTTACGACCTAACACCTCGCGACTTAATACTTCACGACCTAACTCCTAAGCCGTTTACGACTTAACTTCCTAAGGTCGCTCACTGCTACCACCAGCTTCTTAGGTCGTTGCCGACCTAACTTCCTTAAGTCGCTAACCTGCTTATCTCCTAGGTCGTTAACTCGCTAACTCCCATACTGCTAACCCTTAGGTCGCCTATTTCTTAAGTCGCTTACACGACCTAACCTACCCCACGACTTATCTCTTATACGACCTAAGCCCTTACCTCGTCCAGTCTACTAGGTCGCTAACTTCTATAAGTCGTCAACTCTTAGGTCGCTCGACCGACCTAACCTACCATACGACTTAACCACCTTACGACCTAACTATCACACGACCTAACTCCTTAGGTCGTTCTAATCCTTAGGTCGCTCCACCCCACTAGGTCGTCTACTCCTTAACTCGCCAACTTCCCTAGGTCGCTCCAAACCTTCATACGACCTAAGACTTCGACTCTGGACGACTTATCAACAATGCGACCAATGTCAACCGTTTTACGATGTTTCGATCCGTAAAAATACGGGTCGTTACACGTATTCTTCTTGATTCTAGAGTATCCCATAACTCCACCTCGAATGATCTCTATAATAAATCGGCGATCCCGCCAATCTTGGAATAATTTTTGAAGGGGTAAACTCCTTTACAATTGGCATTGATTCACCGAGATTCCTATATCCTCGGTTTAGTGTTGTTATCTCTTGCTATACCTGAATTCTATCTCTGGTGATCGAATGTCGATTTGCCTCAAATTCTTCAGCGATCTTATTCTTGAAGTCACGGTTGGCCCGGTTAAGGTTGCCCGCGATTTATATAAGTCTATCCATCTCCCTTGTTTGAAATTCAATTGTCTTATCTCCCTTTCGAACCTATTTTTGAATTTGAATTCTTTTGAATTAGGATTCATCTAAATTAGATCTTTATCCTGGTTCTCAATCCATTCTTGTATCATCGAGTGAGGGAGTGTATTTGTAACTAATATTAAAATGTTTTATAGTGTGTTGTTTGAGTTGTTGATGTTGTTTTGGGTTTTCGATCGATTCGTCTGATCAACGCTAACGATAGGAATTCCAAAACACTTGAACAGAGCAAACTAACACAATATTATTTTCTAATTTGGTAAACGATATAAATTTGTATGATTTTATATAAGTAAAATTGTCTGGAATTTAATAAGTTAATTAAATTGGTTGTTTGAAATGATAATATTTGATTATAATTTATTGTTCTAAATGAATTTATAAACATGACTTATAAATTGATTTGGATGAAATGAATCTAAATCCGGAATTTGAGAATTTAATTTCCGATGATTTCAAACTTTTGTTTTAAAGTTTTAAAGTATATATTATTTAAAGTATTTTCGAATAGAAATGGGTTCCAAAGAATTGTTAAGTTTAAATCAGTACTCTCCTATTTTGTCGCTGGAAAATAATTTCGGTGGTGACTGCAGCATCATCGACATTCCTTTTCGTGTTTTGAAGTGGAGAGGCCACTTAGTAGCTTTGCTACACTTTTGTTTTGGAAAATGAATTTGATTTGAATTTCTTAAGTATGACTTATTGAAAATATATAAGTGTATGATTATAAATTTTATTCGATATATAGTGTGTGTGTCTATATATTTACCTATAAAATGGTTTGAAGTTAATCGGGAATCAAAATATTAAATTTATGTTAAAGGTGATTTTAGTATAAAAATAAAGCCAAAATTTTTGACTAAATATTTAAATTTGAAATAAATTGAATAAGGAAATTTTTACTGGTATAATACCCAATTTCATTCTAATAAAACTTACCTAGATTATTCTGAAGTTAAACATGTAGTTAGACAATATACAATATAAAATGATTTTTATAAATAAAATTTGAGAGGTTACAATAAATGTTATACACTTAAATTTTAATTATAAAAATGTTAATAGAGATAAATAGAATAATAAGTTGATTGAATAGTAAATGAGACAAATTAAATAAAAATTTGTTTTGAAAGAAACCTTTTTGTATCAAATATTAATAAAGTAAAATTAAATCAACTGAAATAAAATACCTTGAATTTAAAATCAATTATTGAATATTTATTAATTTAAATTTGAAATTTATATGGTTTAAATTAATTAATTTATCTTGTTTTTCAAATCTATTTTCTTTCTGGGTATTTCTATTCTCCTACCTCCTTTCTTTTCGGGGACGAAAAGTTTTGAGTGGGGGAGAGTGTAACGACCCGTAAATTTTTAATAATTTTATTTGTTTTATTAATATATTTAATTGAAATTTTGTGAAATTTTAAACAATAAAATTTTGAATTGAAAATTTGATATTTGGAATACGTCTACTTTAACATAGCTAATGGTAAATTTTCATTAGAAAATATGGAAGTTTATTTTATTGTGTAATTTTATTTAAATTCAAATCAGTTAATATTTGATGATAATAAAATATTTTCCAAACCTGAATATTTTTATATAGAAAATTTGTAAATCATCTTCTGAGTGAGACGTTATATTTCGCTTCATCAAATTTGGACTGTTATTGCTCCGTCTATCTTATTTTCGACAAATCAGTGGCATTTTCGGTACCGATTATCGACTTTTGATACGATGATCATACCATGGATATCTGTATACCATTTTGATCGTCTCGTCGTGCTGATCTCTGCGGTATATTCATTCGTGTGTTTCGGAGTTCGAAACACGACGAAATCGGTGAACCGATCAGTCGTACCGGTTCCACATTCGAGATTTTCGGTTTCTTTTGTCTTTTCATTTATCCACGTGAATTCAGACTGTCATCAACAATTATTATTCCAGCTGTTCAACTTCAAATTTTATTTTCCCAACGTCCAAATTTTTGGTTCATTTATTTAATTTGGTTCTTGACTTTTCTTTTCCTCTACTTCAATTTATTAACTTGTCCATTGGTTCATTTTAGTGGTTACAATTCAATACACCTCTTCCTGTAGCTAAAATTTCTTCTTTCTCCTTTCTTGTTGTTTGCCAGCCGACCTCCATACTAACCCACTCGCCTATTTTCTTTGAAAGCTCGCAACGCCTCCGCCTCTCTCCTTTAATAGCCACCTTCTTCTCTTCCCTCGTTCAACTCCGGCCGCTCATCCCCACACGTAGCCACTTCCACCACCGAAACCCACCACTCAAGATACCACAGCCAAGCGACCTCTGCTACTTCGCCACTGTTCCCAGACTTTGCCTCCCCGTAGCCTTCTTCTCTCTCGTGTAAGTATATAATATATATATATATATATATATTAGTTTATTTATTTATTTGTAAAAGTTTATATATTTAAGTTGTGTTTTTTTTGGGTTTTGTTTTGTTTTGAATATAAGTTTCAAACTATATATATATGTAAATCTGTTTATATATATTAGTATATACACATGTATCGTTTATATATATTAGTATATAATAGTATAATAAGTAAGTCTATTTATATGTATATGTTTGTTTGTATAAACTATCTTTACTACTAATAATGAGAATTCCTTGAATAGGAATTCAACCGTGTCTTTTTGAAATACCAGAAATACCCCTCATTATAATAATGGAAATCGTTCACTCTATCTTTATCTTTACTACTAATAAAGAGAATTTATTGAATAGATTTACTCAGTGTCTTTTTGAAATTCCAAATATACCCTTTTACATCTTATAGAGAAATAGTATTCAAATATGGGAATATAGCCTGTTATTTTCTAAGTACAACTGTCAGTCCCCATGGAGAACTACAGTGTACGTTCACAAGATGAACTATCCGAGTGTTTCATATTGTCCGTAATTTAGGTGGGAGTTAATCGGTCGAAGTCTCGCCGGATTCCGAGTTAGTATGAAGAAAATATTACAGTCTGAACAAAAAAAATACCGGATCCTGCACTAGGCGGAGTTCAAATTTGGGGATGTGGTAGCCTGTTATTTTCTAAGTATAACTGTCAGTCCCCATGGAGAACTACAGTGTACGTTCACAAGATAAAGTATCCGAGTATTTCATATTGTCTGTAATTTAGGTGAGAGTTAATCGGTCGTAGTCTCGCCGGATTCCGAGTTAGTATGAAGAAAATATTGCAGTCTGAACAAAAAAAATAGCGACTTCTTCACTAGGCGGAGTTCAAATATGGGGATGTGGTATCCTGTTATTTTCTAAGTACAACTGTCAGTGCCCATGGAGAACTACAGTGTGCGTTCACAAGATGAAGTATCCGAGTGTTCCATATTGTCCGTAATTTAGGTGGAAGTTCATCGGTCGAAGTATCGCCTGATTCCGAGTTAGTATGAAGAAGTTATTGCAGTCTGAACAAAAAAAATAGCGGCTTCTGCACTACGCGGAGTTGAAATATGGAGATGTGGTAGCCTGTTATTTTCTAAGTACAACTGTCAGTCCCCATGGAGAACTACAGTGTGTGTTCATAAGATGAACTATCCGAGTGTTCCATATTTTCTGTAATTTAGGTGGGAGTTAATCGGTCGAAGTCTCGCCGGATTCCGAGTTAGTATGAAGAAAATATTGCAGTCTGAACAAAAAAAATCACGACTTCTGCACTAGGCGGAGTTCAAATGTGGGGATTTGGTATCTTGTTATTTTCTAAGTACAACTGTCAGTGCCCATGGAGAACTACAGTGTGCGTTCACAAGATGAAGTATCCGAGTGTTCCATATTGTCCGTAATTTAGGTGGGAGTTAATTGGTCGAAGTCTCACAAGATTCTGAATTAGTATGCAGAAGTTATTGCAGTCTGAACAAAAAAAATAGCGGCTTCTGCACTAGGCGGAGTTGAAATATGGGGATGTGTTAGCCTGTTATTTTCTAAGTACAACTGTCAGTCCCCATGGAGAACTACAGTGTGCGTTCATAAGATGAATTATCCGAGTGTTCCATATTGTCTGTAATTTAGGTGGAAGTTAATCTGTCGAAGTCTCGCCGGATTCCAAGTTAGTATGAAGAAAATATAGCAGCCTGAATAAAAAAAATAGCGGCTTCTCCACTAGGCAGAGTTCAAATATGAGGATGTTGTGCCATGTTATTTTCTAAGTAAACTGTCAGTCCCCTTGGAGAACTACAGTGTGCGTTCACAAGATGAAGTATCCGAGTGTACCATATTGTCTGTAATTTAGGTAGGAATTCATCGGTCGAAGTTTTGCCTGATTCCGAGTTAGTATGAAGAAGTTATTGCAGTCAGACCAAAAAAATAGCGGTTTCTGCCTAGGCGGCGTTCAAATGTGGGGATGCTACTATCAAATCTAATTCCACATGTACAAATAAAAATGCATGCACATTGTGGTTAAATGCAGACCCACCTGGGCGTGCATATGTACTCGTATATATAATATAGGTACGTTATATTTTAAAGGTACATATAGTATTAGTGTATCTGTAGCTAGCATATTTTAAACTAAAGCCTGCTTTGCCATAGATGATATGTTTAAATGTCTACAAATTCAAAGTAATATTTTAATTAGATTTAGCAACTGCTAATGTATATATGTTATGAAGGTTATAGACTTTGTATATATACTAGCTGTTATGATAGAAATACAATACGTTAACTATATATATGAATATACCTATAGGATGTACTGTCTGTTAGTTTAGTTGAATTACAAAATATAATTAGTACATGAGTTTATATATAGTAAAATATATTATAAAGTATATTCTTTCGGGTTTAAAATTCTTTCATTTACAGTTTTATAAGTTTCAAAATTTTACTGTTGGGTGTAAGTCAAATGTTAAGTCTAGTACTATTTTCGTACTTGTATATATGATATTTGCTGTATATTATATTTTGGTTTTCTATTTTGTAGCTTTTCAACTTGTAATTTATATATACTACCTATTTTATACCATTTGTATATATATATATAATATAGTGGTGTCGGCCTTCGTATTATATATATATATATATATATATATATTATAATAGTATTGGAGAGTTACTATTTACAGTATTATATTATATAGTTAGTTAGTTACATTTATATGTTGGGAATATGTATAGATGCAAAGCTATTTATATTTTATAAAGCATATTATATGAAGTGCATACTGTTCGAGATATGCTTGAGTTTAGATTTTTATATATATGTGTTTAAACTGATGTTAAAGTATAGAAAGTACATGAGTTATAAACTGTCAGATTTTATATGTATATTTCATTGATTGTGTAAATAATACGTATATGATTCTTTAAATAGCTTATACATAATTGTTATATATATATATATAATTGTCTACATATTTTTTATATGTTATATATAGATTCTATTTTTATAGTAAAGGATATATATGTTTAACATACTTATATATGTTTGGTTTTTTTAACGTGATATGTTTTGATAACTATAATAAAGTAAATTTATATTGATTTCAAAATATAAGTTGTTTATATATATAAGTTATATAGGTAGTATATAAGGTTACTTGTATATATATGTACAAATTTATGTAAGTATATTCTGGTTTCAATATATATGTGAATTTTGTTTTCATGTATATATGGATTTTTATTTTGATTGAAATTAAGTTATTGATTTGAAAAATAAAAATATATATAGTATTTTAAATATTTGTTGATCTTAATATATGTGCTTAATTAAAACAATGATTTTTAATATAAAATTATTATTCCTATCAAACTGATTCTGATCATTTCCATCTATTCCTATCATCAGCTTTGATCGTTCAATTCGTGCCAATCTTGCTTTGTTTTGGAATTCGTGCCTAGATTCGTAACTCATTCATTGTCGACTGTCTTTAGCCTCGAAAGGTGAGCAATCACTCACGATTAATGTTCTTATGTTTATTAAATTTGATTTCAATGGAAACGACAATTGAAATATGCTGCTGTTAGTATTTACATTGCTATATATATATGTTGTTATCTGTATTTGTTCACCTGTGACATCTGACACCATTATCTATTATTTTTATTTATGATATATGCATGTTATATTATTATCATATTTGTTATCACTCTGCAAGTTCCCTGTTAGTATAAAATTCACTATGGGTTGAAATGATACATACCCGAACGATCTGTAGAATATGAGAAAATCGTTATGGGTTGAAATGATAAACCCAAGCGATTTTCATTAAATTGAATTTGGGATTGCGGGTTGAAAAGATATATACCCGTATATATTTAAATTGCAGATTGAAATGATAAATATCTGTATCACTTGACCATAGGATAGAAAATTATATACAGACACCGTTGGTCTATATATAAATATTTTAAAATGATTTCTGTGGTTTTGAAAGAAATATATTGTTTTAATAAATTTCGATTTTAAAGATTTATTAAAGTTGATTTAATAAAGTAGATATATAATATGTTTAAGTATTTTCAAATATAGAGTTTATAGTGATTAGGTTGTTGAAAATCATTTGAAATTATATTTATTTAAGAATTTTACTTAGGTAAGTTGATTTGAAATTTATTAAATTTGAAATTTTAAAGATATGTTTTATAACTTGAATTTGATTAAAAGTGACTTAAATGAATATTTCAAATTTATATAAATTTAAATGGGATATTTTGTTTATTTAAAATTTGTAAATTGAAGTTGTATTTAGATGTTATTGAAATGATTAAGTAAATATTTCAAAACTAAATAATAGTAAAGTGTATTTGATATATATATGAAATTATCGAATTTAGTTTTGAAATGTTGAATATTTAAAGCTTTAAAATATATTAAAATTGAAATGGCTTATGTTATGGTTCAAATATGTATTTGAAATCGATAATTTGAAATGGTTTATTGAGAAACTGAATTGAGTTGAATTTGATGAATTGAGATTCAGTTAAAGTTGAATTTTGGAATTCGAGTTGGTTTGAATCGATTTGTGAAATTTGAGGAAGTTATTTTTATATAAAGTATTTTTAAACTATATCTAAAACTATTTATATTTTTACTTTATAAATTATTTTAATATAAATTATTTTAATATAAATCATTTTCAATATAAATTATTTTATTTTAAACTATTTTAACTTATAACTATTTTATATAAACTATTTTTATTTTATAAACTATTTTATAATATACTATTATTAATATCTAAACTGTTTAAGGGTGAAAGTTATGATTTTAAAGTTAAGGTTTCCAAAATATTAAGATTTCAAAGTGTTTTGGTTTCGGAAGTGTTATAACTTTGGAAGTATTATGATTTTGGAAATGGATATATTTGAAATGGAAATGGTATCATATTGATATGGTTTTGAAATGGCAATGATATTTTGGTTTTGAAGTATAAACTATTTTGAAATGACCGCGGTGCTATAATAACGATTGGTTGTTAAAGAGACCGGGATCGGATATTGTCATACTCTCTGGCAATACCGAAAACCACTTTAACAACTGTATACTCAGTGGAGATTCTAGAATGAAGTAGGATGGTGGCGACGATCCTAAAGGTATATTTACGTGGACCTAACTCCCGTGAGTTAGCATAAGGTGGCTAAAACAGGAGCGATTCCAGGACAATGAGGTAGCTCCTCTTATCGGACACACTCCATCGTATGCCATTCTATTACTTTGTGATTGATTTGGTGCGCACCTTCAGATTTTCGGGAGTGTGGCTCGAGGTGGGAGGTAGTGGCTGCTATGCATTACCACCAGTCCGGATGCGTAATTGGTATATCTACCCTGGCATTGCCTTGTTGTGCCGTGTCACCTACCCTAGCGTGCCTTACTACGAGTTTGATTTGTGTCGTACCTATGGAGTATCCTCCGATAGCCTCCCGATCCGGAGGTATTACGGTATTGTATAGACTATTGGCACTATAAAATGTGTTAAGGGGGATATGGGTAACGCCTTAACACTATTTTAATAGTTTACATTACTATAGACATTATTATAATAACGTATATTACTACATAGTAGATAGTTTAACGGATCCTTAGAGGATGATTATCCCAAACATCCTTTGAGTTACTTGTATTTCAATTGTTATTTCACTTGAGTTGGATATATTGATATAAGAATGTTAATCCTGACTCGAGTGTTTTGTGTTTTGCTTTACGCTCGGGTCAGACTGAGTATCACAGTATTCGAGACTCACCTTTGGAGTTGGAGCTTCGCTTGGAGATCTATCTATCGATTCTTCTTCAAGTTATTCGGTTGATTCCAGTGATGTATTCAGATTTTGTATTTGACTATTGTATTGAGACATCTATGTATTCGAGACCTCTGTTGTATCTTATTTAACTCTGTTATATATATAGTAGCTTCATGACTACTATTCTTTTGTTTCCGCTGCATTATTGTTATATACTTTGTGTTTGTGATTCTGTGATTATTTATTTACTGTATATGCTGAGTTTTGCCAAATTTAAATTAAAAATCTAATATTTTGAGCTATTCAAATCCGACATGTATGGATGTGAATGATTGAAAATTTTAGGATGTTATATGGGTCGTTACAAAAGGTACAGAATTCTAAGAAAGCATTTAAATCATATTCTCCTCCTCTATCAGATCTTATGACCTTAATTTTCTTATCAAATTGATTCTCTACGTCTGCCTTGTATGCTTTGAACATGTGCAAGGCTTCATATTTACTAAGTATTAAGTATACATAACAATATCTGCTACGATCATCTACAAATGTGATATAATAATTTTTTCCTCAACAAGATGGTGTTGCCTTAAAGTCACAAAGATCAAAATGAATTAATTCTAATACTTCATATGATCTTTTTACAGATCATATGACCATACAGTGTGACTGGAACAATTTGTATAGGTTAATTTAAGCCTTCTACTTTAGTATAAAACCAAAAATTTCAAGGTTGACGGTAGGGGGTTGGGTGTGTTTTTCCATTTTCCATGTGCAATCATATGATTCCATTAAGTTAGGATGGGACTACCACCATCACCAAAGTCGATCAGGCCACCACGAGCACCAGTAAAGTACATTTAGGTGATGAGGGAGGCAATACAAAGATGTCCCAAACCTAATTTGCACAAATAACGCACGTCTTAAATTTGCATCTATGGATGAAACTGCTTCAAAGCAGTTTGATTTCAATTTCTTAATTCTAGAAGTTAATTTGCTTTACTTTTGACTATTGGTTAGAAGTTTTATGCATTATAAACAAGTATATATATGTTGTAATGAAATTCATCAAAACAAGAATAGTTGTAAATAATCACTTTCAATAACATTTTGATAATTATTATCAAAATAATTTCTAAAGGGAGTATGATGTCGAACTCAAAGCGTCAAAGAGATGATATCGAACCTCATTACAAGAAGGAGTGTTGAAGACTTCATAATAGCAACCATTATAAAGCAATTAAAGGCGACATTAAGATAGAAATGGTTACTACTACTATTATTAATCCCGAAGATATGCGACATAGTCATGATATCGTACCAGCAAGTAGCGCCAAATGGTATAAACCAATGCTGACACTATGAAGATGAGCCAATGCCGAATTATAGAGAAAAATCAATGCCGTCTCTTTCTAGTACCGCCTCATTCTGGTGCCATCCTTCAAATGGTGTCGCACCTCATCAATACCGCTCCTTATCAATGTCGTCTCCCATTGATGCCGCACTTCTTCAATGCAGCCCCATACTGGTGTTGACCTTCAAATATTGTCGCTTCTTATCAACATCGCTCTTATGGATGTCGCATCTCATTAATCAAGAGAAGACGCCACTCATCTATAAATGTGATATTGGTGTTTGTACCAAAATTGGGCAACAACACTCTTTGGAAGTTTTTGAAGAGATAAAATAAAGAAATTAAATGGAAAAAGAGGATTATCTAACAAAAACTCCAAAAACAGATAATGAAAGTAATAAGAACGCACAGAAACACAAGAATTTAGAGTGGTTTGGCGTGTTGCCTACGTCCACTATGAAATTGATTGCTTTATTGATGTTTCTTTGATGATTACAAGTGAATTCAACGAATTACAGCAGATAATGATGATTTACAGCATTGAATTTCATTATTGGCAGCAGCTATGGAGTTTTAGATCTGGATCCGGCAGAGTCTAGGCGTTGGAGAATTCAAAGAAGAAGAAGATCCCTTTTTTCTGTTGGCTTAGGGGGTCTATTTATAGGTGTAGGAGGCTGATATTTCGCTCAGATCTCGGGAGGTTCCCTCTGGCACGTGACTAGGCCCGCGCGCCCAAGCCCGCGAAGTTTCAGTCCGATCCGAGATCGATACGAATGGATTTCGTATTGATCAAGATTGCGTCCGATGGAGTTGAAATTTGGCATGGACATTCCTTAGCATGCACCTAAGCTTCTGTGAAAATTTCATAGCATTTGGACTTGTGGATCTCGAGATACGATCGATACGAAATGGAGACTTTCGGTAGGCTATTTGGTTCGTATCGATCAGAAATACGCTGTTCGTATCGATAGTCTTGCTTCGTTCGTATCGATGGAAATGCCCCTTTTCGTATCGATGGAAAGTGAATGGCACGCGTTGCCAGTATGGTTCAATTCGTATCGATGGAAATCGACTCCGGTCGATCGGTACGAAGCTGAAGGGCCTGGATGGATGCGAATAGTGATGGCCCGATCGATTCGAATAATGGCAACACGATGGATTCGAACAGTGGATCCACGATGGATACAAAGTACCGAAACTTGATGGATTCGAACAAGGCTCTTCCAGTATGGATACAGACTGGACAAATGATGGACACAAACTATTGTTGCTCGATGGATTCGAGCAACGCGTTCCAGCTGATGGATGCGAAGTGCACTTATCTGCTGATGGATACGTAGTAGGCATTAGATGATCGAGTCGAACTGTTGCTCCCTGATGGATGCGGATCGATATGAAGTGGTCATTGGCTGATCGAGTCGAACAGAGTGTTTTAATGGATGCGAGGTCGATCGAGTCGAACTGTGGCTTCCGGATGGATACAAACTCGATCGAGTCGAACAGAGGCTTGGTGATGGACGCGGAACTGATCGAGTCGAAGTAGGCCCTAGTGATCGATGCGGAGCCGATCGAGTCGAAGAAAGCTTTCTGATGGATACGAAGACGACCGATGCGAAATGATGGGTTGCGACTCCAATCGATTCGAAATGATCGATACGAATGGATGGGTTTTCCAACTTGCATCGATCGTAACTTGAGCATATGAACTCGGATTGACTTGAAATTTGGAACGTTAGCTCTCATAGCTTCGATTGTCGTGTCATATCAATTTCAGCTCGATCCGGACTGGGACAAAATTCGTCGATATCCATAGTGAACCTGCGTATAACCGGTCTTCAAGACGAACAGTCATTGGTTTCTAGTCAAGTTCCTGGTGTCACGGCCTTGCCAAAAGGCGGGATAACATTTGCCCCCCAAAGTACGTCTTGTGGAAACACGATGTGCTTTGAAATGCTGCAATCTTCATTCTGAATAGTTATCGTCTTTTCGATGAAAGCTGCAATCCTTGACTGATTTTCTCGATAATGTATACTGTTGACTGCCAACTGCTGTACCCTGTATTGTTGCAACTGGTTGCTGTATGCTAGTGATTAGTTATTTGTTGTTGTAATCATTATCAAATGAGTTTCCAATTCTTGTGAATGTTGAAAATTGAATATTTGTCCGACGTATATGCATATACGTTAATCTGACTCTCGTTGACGTTCACGAGTCATTGTCAGTTTATCTTATATTGACTTCCGTATCGATCCTCTCCTGAACCGATATGAAATTCATTGTAGCAACGCTCGATGGTTGTTTTGAAATGTTCCTTCGCAACGATCCTCTCCTGAATCGATGTGAAGGGTTGAAATACCGTTTTTGCACCGGTATTCATTGATGGATACGAAATGAGCATTCCGAATCGATGGATGTGGGGTTTTATAGATACGAAGCGGTCGTTCGTATCGGTGGATCCAAGATTCGATGGATAAGAAATTGACTTTCGTATCGATGGTTACGAACTTTGGTGGAATTCATTTTTGAATTGGTGCGAGCCACTAAAATGGATATGAAACGTGCCTTCGTATCGATGAATATTGACCTTTGGATGTTGTGGTTTGATGGATTCGAACTACACACTTCATGTCGCTAAACTGGGGATGGATTCGAAGATGATCGATACAAACAGTGGTTTCGTATCGATGGATTTGGTGAAGACTTCGTATCGATACAGACTCGATTTCATGGATTCAAACAGCGCAATGCTCAATGGATTCGAACAGAAGTACCACGATCGATACGAAATAGTAGTCATATGAGGTTGATGGATTCGAAGGGCTTGTTCAAATCGATCCCGTAGTGATGGTTTGCAACCGGTCGAATCTACGGGGATGCGAATCGTTTTTTGCCTTCATGCTCGAGTCCATATAAATACTGTGGACTTAGCCACTCTTCACTTTTCACTTTTTACTTTTGTTCCTTGCTTTCATATCGTTCCAAAGATTTGAAGAGGAAAACTGCTCGACTTAGAATCGATTCAAATCCTTCAATCCCTTAAACTAGTTATCGAAAATAAGGTAATCAATTGAACAAAATCAGTCCTAAAACGACGAGACTCAAATTCGCACGCTATTCCATTTGAATCCATGTCCAAATGTTGCCTTGAGGGAGTAGATAACATGTGAGGTCGAGGAAGGGTAAAATGGAGTTCGAATCGATCTGGGGAAGAAGAAGAAACAACGGATTCGAAATGGTTGGTGGGCAGTCTTTTGGCCACAATCTCGTATCGGTTGAGGAAGAGAGTGTCCTGCTTCGTGTCGATCCCCGAATTGAAATCTTGTATCACTGTCTTCCCTTGGGCTTCGTATTGGTCACGGAACAGTTTCCTAACATTGGTTGTCTCGAGTCGATATTGATCGATACGAAATAGACGTCTTTTGATCGATACGGAGTGGGTGTTTTACTGATCGATACGAAGTAGTAGGCTCCGATCGATTCGAACTGCGAGCCATGGGATCGACACGATATGGACTTTGAACGATCGATACGAACTCGAATCCGTTCCCCTGATGGATGTGAACAACCACACAAATCGATGTAAACCCGAACTTTGATGATCACCAATATGCCTAACCTTGATGATCTTGAAAACTCTTGTGCATTTGAACATCTAACTCCGACGAGCTTCATTTCGGCATAATTGGACTTGACTGTTGGACTGCATATTTGACTTTTCTTCGAAGCTCGTCGATGACACTGTAACTTAACAAACTTTCACAACTTTAACTTGGATCGATCGCTAATAACTGGATGGCACGGTTGTGACGGTCAGCGATGAAGGTCATTCCGACTGAAATTTGAAGTCTCATCGTTCACATGCTTTCTTCAATCATGTAGAATTTCTCAAGTGATATACAGTACTGCACTGCACAACACACTCACACACTTTACACTGGGGGATGCATGAGCGTTATTATCTGTTTAACAATGATTTTTCATAAGCTAGTTAGTCATGGAACCTTCAAGTTCACAGCACCAGGAACTTCCGAGTTCAATTCCTTCAACCATCGAGATACCGGTCATTGAGGCCGAAGTTATAGACCTAGCTCTAGACGAGCTTCCAGGTGCCCGGTTCATTTGTCTTCCACAAGATTTTGTGCCGTCCGGTATCTTCGAAGATATGCTGGGACGAATTTGTTTAAGGCATGGCTTGTCGCATGATGACGTGTTACTGCCTGGGCCAAATGACAGGCCACATGATCCCCCGGAGAGGTTTATTGCTTTCAACCATCACGCTTGCACAACGGGGACACTTCCTCCTTTCAATCAATATATAAGGGAGATGTCATCATTCCTTGGAATAGCTCCATCCCAGCTACACCCCAACGGGTACGCTTTGTTGAATAGCACCTTCATTCTGTTTATTGAGATTCTCTTTCGACCACCAAAGCCGATCGAGATTAGATATCTATTTAACGTTAAGAGTCGTGGAGACAGCCCTTCTTTCACCTTCTTGGAAGCGGCAGGAACTGCCAAATTGTAACGGGCTCCTGGGGAAGGCTAAGTTACTTTAAAACTGAATGGTTCTACGTTCGGTGCCCCCCTGGATTTGCTAAGCGATGGTTGGATAGACGTAAGCATTACAATTCTTTCTCTTGAATTACCGAGACAGTTATAACCGACCTCAAAACTGACATACTTTTCTTCTTTCACAGCCGCAATCTCCCGACCTGATGGTGGATACTTCAGAGAGATAGTTCGGATCCTCTAAACGGTTCCGGGCAAAGAGAGGCATATTGACTTGGTTCTGACTGACAGAAACTTGAGGATTGTCGGGCTGATTGAGCGGAGGCAGAGCATAAGGTTGGAAGGGACACTTAGAGTGGTCACGAAGAAACGGGTGAAGCGCAAAGCGCCCGGAGTCGTACGAAGAAGTTGATCCGGAGAGAACGCCTACCGATCACGAGCTCCAAGTCGGGCCTTCTTCCTATGTCCAGGATTCAGGAGGAAGGAGAAAAGGCAAGGCTATTGCTCATAAGCGTTCTAAATCCGAGAGATTAAAATCCGTGGTTATGTCCTTGCCCGTCCCGAGGATTAGAATTTCTGAGGCTCCTCCCCCGCCAGTAGAGAATCCTTTTGAAGGGCTTGCTGATATTCCGATTCCGGATTATGTGTCGTCTCAACACGACACCGGGATGGAGGAGCTTGACAATGCTCTTAAGCTGAGCGGGTCGCTTGCTATGAGTGCGGCCGACATTTCCGGTTGGTCGGGGGGTTGCAAATGCATACACTTCACTACACTACATGATTCATGACTGTAAATCGTCCAACTTAAGAAATCACTAGCTTTTCCTTCGTCTCTCATTTTCAGGTACGATGTCCGAAAGAGGATCAATGCTTGGGAATCTTTGCTCGGCCCAAAAGGCTTCTACATCGATCTAGATCACGCTCTCCTCCTCTTAGACTTCCATCTCCGCCTCCCGTTCTTGTTCCACACCCGCCAGAGCCTCCTCGTCACAGACCATCTTCTCACACTTCTCGATCCGAAACTCATCTCCAGAGAGTCGAGACCACGGCCTCCATAATTACAGAGCAGGTCCCGGCTGAGCCCACAGGAAAAGGGGCCCTTAAATTGGCTCAGATGAGGAAGGATTTTCCAAACACATGCTTCGATGGCTACGTCTTTCCACCTCACTTAAAGAGAATCCCATCTGGAGTGGAAAACACGATGCATGATTACGTTCATGACATCTACACCCAGTATAGAGAGTGGGTAAAGGCTGTAGAGAAAGCTTCTAAGGTGGCCTTTGAGTGAGCCAAAGCACTTAAGAAAATGGAGACCGAACTCGCTCAAAGGGACCGGATCATTCAAGTTCTCACTGCTGAGGCCGAGTCTTCTCGGAAATCTGAAATCGAGGCCACCAAAAAAGCCGATGAAGCGAGCGTGGCCATGGAGAGGTTAAGGCAGACACATGTTGCCTTGGTGGAGGAGATGGGCCATCGGAATACTACAGTCACCGCCGAATGGGATGCGGCGGTCAAGGAACTCAACGAGCTTAAGGCTAAATTCTCCGACATGGCCAAGGAAAAGGATGATGCGAATAACGTAGCCCAGGAGGCGTGCGAACAAGCGGTTCTGCTTAGGGGTGAACGGGATGCGGCTGTGGCTAAAGTCCGCAAGGTGGAGACTGAGGTCGAGGAGAAAGTGAAATCGACCGAGTCCAGGCTAGAGGCTGATATCGAAGACCTTCTCGTTGTTTACAATGCTAACGTGCTGAGGCACAGGGGTCTAGCCTGGCTCGATGATTATTTGACCCATCTATACAATGCCCGGGGCTGATTAGTTGAGGAAGAGAAGGAGGCGCATCTGAGTGAGTCTATGGATGGGTTTGAACTCGAGAATCGCATCCTGAATGAAGATGAAAGGAAGATTCTTCATGAGTCAATGATTCTGCGCGAAAAGGAAAGACTCGGCGCCCAGCACTTCGAAGTATGAGAGGGTTCAGGGGTTGACCATCATGAGGCGAGTCTTGAAGTTCCAGCGTCAACCCAGCCCGATTCCTCATCTGCGGTTGATCCCCAAGATGTTCCTGCCTATAATCTGGATCAGCCGCAGATGTCTCCGATTATAGTGCAAGTTACTGAAGCCGTTCTGCCGCCTATAAGTCAAACTGAGGAAGGTATTATGAACATTCTGCATATCTGCCTTAAGTCGAAATCTTTATCTGAATTAAATTCTGACAGTTCTCTTATTTTTGTCCAGTGATTGATGCTGCACCGGTCATGCCTCCTGCTACTTAAGAATCATATCAGACGTAGGAGGCTATCGTGACCGAAGCGATCACCGTAACTACAACTGCCCCACTTGACGATGCGCATGGAAGCACACTTGTATTTGATGAGCAGCTGATGGAAGAACTCTTTCGCCGTCATGGCGATCCTTTAGCTGACTTGTCATTCGTCATGGGTGGAGGCGCTCCTGCTACTAGTTCTACAATGCCAACCACTGATGCCCCTAGCGAGGCTTGAGCGGTCACTAAAGAGGAGATGTTCACACAAATCGACGCTGAAATGGCAGCAGCGACTCATGGTGGCAGTTTTGGAGGTGGGATGGCAGCACCGGGACCAGCTCCGCTTAGAATGATATCTCCTGGTGGTACTGTTTTCATCACCAGCGTACCCATTCCACCTTCTGTACTTGATCATGTTCCTCCGACTCCACCCACAGGAAGTATCCCTATTCACTTAAGCTCGGAGGAGGATGTTGAGATTATGCCATCGCCTGGAGACCGTCCACCAAAAGGCAAAGGATCAAAGAGGAAAACTAGTGGCGGCTCCAACAGGTCTACACCGAGAAGGAAGCCGAGGAAGAAGAAAGATTAGACATGCTTCCTTGGTTAATTTGAGTTGCATTTTGTTGGCCGTGTATAGATGCGGGTTTGGCCCCTGCTAGTAAGAATTTTTTGGAACAAAATTGTACACGAATTTCTTCCATAAATAGTAGAAATGAAACTTTTCTTTTTTAGCTTCTCATGTATTTGCTTAAGTGTTTCAATGTGTGGAATGCACTTGTAAAGTTCCAGCTTCCGAGTCAAGTTTTTCTTTTTGCACCAAGCCTGGAAACTGCGGACATGGTTCACGACCAGGGAGTGAGTTGAATTTTGACGTCGCACCGCTTCAATCAATGGTCGATGCTTAAGTCCTGCCCCCAGCCTTGGGGGTGAGTTGTAGGACATTAGTCAGTGATCGCTTCTCATTTATAGCATATTGAGTCTAGTGCCACCAAACGGATGTCGGGGACAAGTGGAGATTGAGTGGTTCATCCATGCTTGTTCGACTATCGGTGATCATATCCGCACTCCGGGGGTTCTCATTTGTTTACTGGAGGTTGGTCACACCGGCTTAAGTTTAAATCATACGTCCGTGCTTTAGGGACTTAGAATCGACATTTATACTCCGAGTCGCACTCTGGGAGTTCGAAGTTGACACTTGTACTTCAATTCACGCTCTAGGAATTTGAAGTTGATGTTTATACTCCGCTTCGCACTCTGGGAATTCGGAGTTGATGTTTATACTCCGACTCGTACTCTGGGAGTTCGGAATTGTTGTTTATACTCCGTTTCGCACTCTGGGAATCCGGAGTTAATGTTTATACTGTCTCACACTCTGGGAGTTCGGAGTTGGTAAGCAGACGGTCAGTCACATCTGCTGTATGTTTTTGGATTTCGCTCGCACTTTGGGAACGAAAGGTGTATCAGGATCATGGATGGTCGGATCACATCCACCCTGAGTTAACAAGAGAGGTCGTTAGATGGACGGGTCCATCCTCCACAAACTTGGTGCAGATACGGACGAAGTCATTAGGTGGACGGATCCACCCTCTTCGTAGTCATATTTTAATACTCCAGTTCGCACTCTGGGAACTGGGTGTTAAGTGAGGGATTGTCGTGTATCAATCCGTTTTTGACTTTGATGTAATGGCTTGTCCCCGAGCTCGGGTTTCACTTAGTGAGTGACCGGTTGCATTACAGTCACTCCCTATTTGAATAAATTCCACCGTATGGTGAAACTTAGCTCTCCGTGCATAGTGATGATCATATGAAGCATTTCAAACAAATCACAGCTCTGGCTCGAAGAGATTGCATTTTATTGCTGAAATAAGAAAATATGGCAAAGTCAGTTGCCTTATCACAAATTCTAATTTCGAAATGCAGAAACAAATTTCAAAATGGAAAATAAACTAAATGAATAAACATAGCCTGTCATGTGTAGTAGCGACGAAGACTCTCGCTTTTCCAGGCTCTTGGCAGAGTAAGACCGTCAACGGTCGATAATTTGAATGTGCCATCTCCGAGCCTTCGTTCAATAACATACGGTCCTTCCCATGTCGGTTTCATATGCGAAGGAACCGGATAAATTCTTTTAAGGACGAGATCGCCTAGTTCAAAGGTTCGTGGGCGGACCTTGGCGATGTACAATCGGGCGACTCGACTTCGATGCGCGGCTGCCCTCAAATCAGCCTCTTCACGCTTCTCATCTAGTAGATCGAGAGATTCAGCAAGTAATATAGCATTTGTCTTTGGATCATAGTATGTCACACGATGAGAAGGCACTTCTAGCTCAACTGGAATAACGGCTTCTGAACCATAAGAGAGAGAGAATGGAGTGTGACCGGTCGCGGCCTTGTGGGTTGTTCGGTAAGCCCATAAAGCCATAGGAAGTTCATCGACCCACTTGCCTTCGACCTTTTCCAGTCGTTTTTTCAGAATGGACTTTATAACATTATTAACCGCTTCGACCTGTCCGTTCGCCTGCGGGTGTGCAACTGCAGAGAATTTCTTCTGGATGTGAAATCGTTTGTAGAAATCTTTAAATTCAGCACTGTCGAATTGGGTTCCGTTGTCCGTAATAATGGTGTGTGGAAGACCGAATCGACAGATGATGTTGCGGACTACAAAGTTGATTACTTTCTTCGTCGTTATGGTAGCAAAAGCTTCAGCTTCAGTCCACTTTGTAAAGTAATCAACTGCGACGATGGTGTATTTCGCACCACCTTTTGCCAGAGGTAGAGTACCAATGATGTCGATGCCCCACACTGCAAACGGCCATGGGCTAACCATTTGCGTTATCTCAGTAGGAGGAGCTTTAGGAATTCGAGCATACTTTTGACGCCTATCACATTTCTTTGCATAATCTGACGCATCACGATTCACAGTCGGCCAGTAATATCCGTACCGAAGTATTTTCTTGGCAAGTGCTTGCCCCCCGGTGTGATCGCCACATTCTCCCTCGTGTACATCATGCAATACTCGTTTAATTTCATCGTGAGTGATACACCGGATTAAAGGAACAGAATACCCTCTTCTATACATGACTCCATTCTGAATGGTGAATCGCGAGGCCTTTCAAAGAACTTGTCTCTTTTCACTCCTGCGTTCCGGCAGGGTTCCGTGCTCAATGTAATTTCTGAGTGGAGTCATCCATGAATCTTTTTCGGGGACGGTTTCGCATACCCAGTCTATTTATGCCCGGTCAATGCTTGGAGAAGATAACGTCTCTACGGGAATGAGTCCCATTTGTTGAGCTTCAGCTGTGCTGGCTAGCTTTGCCAATGAATCGGCCTTTTGGTTGCGTTCCCGAGGTATACAATAGATGGCGTAATAATCAAACTGATTCAGTACTTCCTGAACTCGAGCTAAGTAAGCAGCCAGCCTTCGATCTCTAACTTGGTACTCTCCCCGTACTTGACACACAACTAAATGTGAATCGCAATAAATTTCCACAGCGATAATTCTCAAATCTTTAGCAAGTTTCAAACCAGCTAAGAGGGCTTCATATTCAGCTTCATTATTGGTCGCATGGAAATCGAACTTCAAAGCATAACATATAGATCGGCCTTCAGGAGTTTCAAGTACGACACCAGCGCCCGAACACCGGTCGTTTGATACACCGTCGGTATAAAGCTTCCAAACATATTCGGGAGATATACTGGTTTCGGGCAAGTCCTCTGGCATGGTAAATTCAGCTATAAAATCGGCTAGGACTTGTCCTTGAATCGCTCGTCTTGGGGTGTAAGTAATGTCGAACTGGCTCAGTTCGATGTTCCACTTGAGTAACCTACCAGACGTCTCATGTCGCATAAGGACCTGTCGTAACGGCTGGTCGGTGTAAACAACAATGGGATGTGCCTGGAAATACGATCGGAGTTTTCTTGATGCAATAACAAGGCAATAAGCCAACTTCTCTAATTTCGGATAATTCCTTTCAGCCCCAGTCAATCGCTTGCTGATGTAGTATACTGGCTTATGTATCCTGTCTCCTTCTTAAACTAAGGCAGTGCTGATAGCGTTTTCTGATATCGCCAAGTATATGTACAACTTCTCATGATCAATAGGCTTTGACAGGATAGGTGGTGTGGATAGATGCTGAACTAGTGCTTGGAAGGCGCCCTTACACTCCATGGTCCATTCAAAGTTGCGTTTTCCTTTTCGGATCAGATCGAAGAAAGGAATGCATTTGTCAGTGGATTTTGAAATGAACCTGCTCAATGCTGCTACTTTCCCATTGAGACTTTGGACTTGCTTTATAGCCTTTGGAGTTTTAAGATTTCTGATTGCCCAAATCTTTTCAGGATTAGTTTTGATTCCCCGAGCGTTGACGATAAACCCGAGGAATTTTCCGGATGCAACTCCAAAGTGACATTTCAGTGGGTTGAGCTTCATTCTGTATTCTTGAAGTATGTTGAACATAGTTTCCAAGTCTTTAACAAGGTCAGTGGAAAATCATGACTTCACAAGAATGTCGTCTACATATACTTCCATTGTTTTCCCGATTTGATTGGCAAACATCCGATTAACCAATCGTTGATAAGTAGCCCCGGCATTCTTGAGTCCGAATGGCATAACTTTGTAGCAATAAAGTCCCAGATTGGTTACGAAGCTGGTATGTTCTTGATCAGGTAAATGCATCGGTATCTGATTGTAGCCATAATACGCGTCCATGAAGGATAAGAGCTCATGCCCAGCTGTCGAATCTACTAGCTAATCAATTCTGGGAAGCGGGAAACTGTCTTTGGGACAAGCTTTATTCAGATCAGAATAGTCGACACATGTTCTCCACTTTCCATTTGGCTTTTGGACGAGCATGGGATTCGACACCCATTCAGGATATAGCGCATCTCGAATGAACCCTTTCATTTTAAGCTTTTCTACTTCTTCTTTAAGGGCGGCTCTCTAGATCTATACCACGCCTTTTCTGTTTGCCGGGACATGCCGCGGGTCAATATTCAGATTATGGCTCGCGATGTCCGACGAGATCCCACACATGTCAGAATGCGTCCAGGCGAATATGTCAGGATTCGCCCATAGAAATTCAACCAATTCCTCTTGAGATTGCTGACTTAGCTGAGACCCAATCTTTATCATTTTTGAATCATCGTCATCGTCAATTGGGACATCAATCGTCAGTTCGGCCAGGGATGCTTGACTTTCTTTAGATTCTTCTTCGTCTTCAGTTTCTCTTGGGTCAAGATCCCTTTGGAATTGGCTGGGGTGCCCGGACCTAGGCCCGGGCGTTAATTGTCAATTATCAGCAAAGCAGACACAGAGAGATTCCTCTACGCCCTTTCCTTTCTCCTTTTGCTGCGCCTCCCGCAGCTCTGCGACATAACAGGCTCTTCCAGCAGCCTGATCTCCCTGAATGATTCCCACTCCATGATCAGTGGGAAACTTTAAAGTCAAACACCATAGGGCAATGGCTGCCCTGAATTCAGCGAGGGCCGGTCGGCCCAGGAAAGCATTATAAGGGGAGTCTATGTCCAAAACAATTAATTGTAACATTCGTACTCTCCGACATTCTCCAACTCCCAACTCTACTGGCAGTTCCACCATTCCAGCGGGTATAGTAGCACTTCTATTGAAACCATGGATTCGGGATTGACAAGGTTTCAAGTCCGTGGCTTCCATTCTTATTTGATCATAAGCTTGCTTAAACAAAATATTCACAGAGCTTCCACTGTCAACTAAGATCCTCTTTATCCAAGCAGGACCTACTTGAGCTGAGATGACCAGTGGATCAATGGTGGGGCTTTGATTTTATCAGCGCCTCTGTTTCTAAACACGATGTCATCGGTCATCGTCTTCTGTTGCTTGGCCGGAGCCCCTTCATCAAAACTACTGTAACACTCGAAGTCTGTGTGCCTGATAGAGCTGGCATACGACTCCATTTCCTTCCAGCTTCAGTCTGCTGGATGAGGACCACCGCTTATTGTATTAATAACCAACCTCCCGCCAGTACGAGCGGGTTCCTCCCACCTATCCAGATTTGGCGCATGATTCTGATTCGATGGGCCCGCACCACCTGATTGCGGTGCCTGCACATACTGATCCAACTTTCGCTCATGTATCAGTTTCTTAATGAGATCTTGTAAATGACGACACTCGTTTGTGTTATGGCCATAACTCTCATGGAATCTACAAAACTTCCCAGTCTGAACTTGTCTTTCTGTTGACGGTTTCGGGGCAGGCTTTTTGTATTGCATGGTGTTACTAGTCTGCAAATACACATTTTCCAACGACGTGTTCAATGGAGTATAGCTATCGTACATGGGAGCTCTACGCCGTGGACCACGATTCTGATCTCGCTTCTTGCCCTGATTTCCATTGTCCCTCTGCTAATTCTGTTTATTTTGTACGTTCAACTGAACTTTTCCAGAACTCTCTCCGGATTGTTTAACGGCGATGTTACTCTGAATTCCTTCGATGTTGGGCCCTGCGTCATCCTGCTTCCTAGACTGTTTTGCATCCTCCCTTCTTAAGAATTGGGTTGCCTTGTAATAGAAACGGTCCAATGATGCAGATGGCTTCCCAGCTAACAATTTCCGAACTCGGAATCAGCATCAATCCCCTTAGTCAATGCCATCAAGATAGAGTTATCATTGGGATTGCTTATTTCTGCACATGCAGCATGGAATCGCTCCAAGTAACGTCTAAGTGTTTCTCCGGGAGCTTGAGTAACACTAGACAAGGTGTTAACATCTTTAGGTCTCGCCACGTGCATATGGAATTGTTCCACAAACTTGGTGGCCATCTGGTCAAAGTTAGAGATGGATCGCGGTGGCAAACGAGTAAACCACATGGTAGCAATGCCCCCTAGGGAAATAGGGAAACTACGGCACTTTACTGCATCATCAGCTCTCGCAGCATTCATTAGCCATTCATACTTCAGGATTTGTTGATTGGGATCAGAACTTCCTTCATAAACTGGTAAAGTTGGCATCCTGAAGCGCCGAGGTGGTTCAGCATACAATATGTCATTGGTAAAAGGGGTATGACTCCGAGAGATTCCCCAGTCGTCATTAGAGAGACCCTGACTTTCACGGATCATTTGGCGGATCATCGTTGGTATATCCGGCATTCGGATATTAGGAGCATGCTGTGCCAAGGTGTGGTCGGGTTCCACAGTGCGTGTCTGGACCGGACGCGGTCGACGGTCCGTGCCTCGCCTCCTTGGTTCAACATTCTCAGGGACATAAGGCTCAAGAGTATGCTCTCGCTGGTTTCCATGAGGATCAGTTCGGTTTCCAGCATCAACCCCTTGTTTAGTAGTGGTGGCGGTAGCAATATTGCCTGTGACATGATAAGGAGCAGCACCTCCTTGGGATGAAGGTCCTGTATGATGACTAGTGGATGGTCCGATTCTGGGTTGTCCAAGATTCGAAGCAGGTTGGTGTCCTGTAGCCTGGGTGTAGCTTACATCCATCCGTGGGCGTGTGGATCGGTGATGACCATTAGATGAGGCTGAACTCTCTGTGGAAGAATAAGAACCTTGGTCTCTTCTGGTTCTTCTGCGCCTTTGGCGATTCAGCTGGTTGGTCAACTCTGTGTTAGCGCGCAGTTGTTCAGTTAGTTGTTGGCGACTCTGGGTCAATTCTTGAAGCAGCATCTGAAACTCTTGTCTGGTGACCGGGCCTGATGAATCTGAGGGTCCGGCGGCATCATGGTTAGATGGAGGCAACTGTGCGGGATTCTGCCCGTCCCGTCCTCCCTGATCAGCAGCTGTAGTGGTAGTTCGTGTACTTACCATGGTGAATTAATGAAAGTCCTTACCTAGATTTGATGCAATTCTGAATAGAATGGAAGGGCTTCAAAGTCTGAGATCTGGATCTTCTTCTTGGACTTATGCAATCCGATATAGATAGGAGATCCAAACAGCATGAGAGAAATTGGGTTTTTCTCAGTGAAAGCACCAAAGTGTTTGTACCAAAATTGGGCACAACACAATTCGGAATTTTTTGAAGAGATAAAATGAAGAAATTAAATGGAAAAAGAGGATTATCTAACAAAAACTCCAAAAACGGATAATGAAAGTAATAAGAACGCACAGAAACACAAGAATTTAGAGTGGTTCGGCGTGTTGCCTACGTCCACTATGAAGTTGATTGCTTTATGGATATTTCTTTGATGATTACAAGTGAATTCAACGAATTATAGCAGATAATGATGATTTACAATAGTGAATTTCGTTATTGGCAGCAGCTATGGAGTTTTAGATCTGGATCCGATAGAGTCTAGGCGTTGGAGAATTCAAAGAAGAATAAGATCCCTTTTTCTGTTGGCTTTGGGGGTCTATTTATAGGTGTAGGAGGCTGATATTTCGCTCAGATCTCGGGAGGCTCCGGCCCTCTGGCACATGACTAGGCCCGTGTGCCTAAGCCTGCGAAGTTTCGGTCCGATCCGTGATCGATATGAACGGATTTCGTATCGATCAAGATTGCGTCTGATGGAGTCGAAATTTGGCATGGACATTCCTTAGCATGCACATAAGCTTCTGTGAAAATTTCATAGCATTTGGACTTGTGGATCTCGAGATATGATCGATATGAAATGGATACTTTCGGCAGGCTGTTTGGTTCGTATCGATCAGAACTACGCTGTTCGTATCGATAGTCTTGCTTCGTTCGTATCGATGGAAACTCCCCTTTTCGTATCGATGGAAAGTGAATGGCACGCGTTGCCAGTATGGTTCTGTTCGTATCGATGGAAATCGACTCCGGTCGATCGATACGAAGCTGAAGGGCCCGGATGGATGCGAATAGTGAGCCCGATCGATTCGAATAATGGCAACACGATGGATTCGAACAGTGGATCCACGATGGATACGAAGTACCAAAACTTGATGGATTCGAACAAGGCTCTTCCAGTATGGATACAGACTAGACAAATGATGGACACGAACTATTGTTGCTCGATGGATTCGAGCAACGCGTTCCAGCTGATGGATGCAAAGTGCACTTATCTGCTGATGGATACGTAGTAGGCATTAGACGATCGAGTCGAACTGTTGCTCCCTGATGGATGCGGATCGATACGAAGTGGTCACTGGCTGATCGATTCAAATAGAGTTTTTTGATGGATGCGAAGTCGATCGAGTCGAACTGTGGCTTCCTGATGGATACGAACTCGATCGAGTCGAACAGAGGCTTGGTGATGGACACGGAACTGATCGAGTCGAAGTAGGCCCTAGTGATCGATGCGGAGCCGATCGAGTCGAAGTAAGCTTTCTGATGGATACGAAGACGACCGATGCGAAATGATGGGTTGCGACTCCAATCGATTCGAAACGATCAATACAAATGGATGGGTTTTCCAACTTGCATCGATCATAACTTGAGCATATAAACTCGGATTGACTTGACATTTGGAACGTTGGCTCTCATAGCTTCGCTTGTCATGTCATATCAATTTTAGCTCGATCCGGACTCGGACAAAATTCGTGGATATCCATAGTGAACCTACGTATAATCGGTCTTCAAGACGAACAGTCATTGGTTTCTAGTCAAGTTCCTGGTGTCACGGCCTTTGCCAAAAGGCGGGATAACAGATGTCGAAAGTCATCAATATCCATGAAGGTTGTAATGTTGCTCCTTCTCAACGTCGCTCCTCATCAATATTACTTCACACTAATATTGCTTCAAACTGATGTTGCACATCAACATTCACAAAAGTTATCAAGGCCGATGTCATACAAAATGATGCCGCCATATGTTATTATCTCACCATAGCAATGCTGCTCTATATTAATATCAATTCATGCTGGAATAACTTTACCCTAATGTCGCTCCTTATTGGTGCCGAATACCACCTCTATTGGAGCAGTTCCGAAGCTCAACCATGCATCCAAGAATGTTGAAGGACATTATTAAACGAAGCTAATGCCATGCAGTATTAATACCGAAGCTTATAAATGTCGAAATTAAGCTGCTGTGCTACAACTCTACCTCTATAAATACGGACCTGGTGGCATTGTAGAAGGGGTCGATCATTCTTTTCTCGTCTCGTATTTAAATTTGTAACCCTAAATCGATTTGGGAAATTTAGTGCCAATTTTAACTTTGCACATAAGACCTTGTACATTCAACTATGACATGGAATATGAATAAAATGACTTGAATTATGGCTTGCTTTCGAGTTCCAAAGCATTTGTGATTCCTACATCATAACTTGCTTCGAATTCCAAAAGCACTCATAATTGTTCTATATAGTTCGAGCTATTGATCCTTATATGACATGCGGCATGACTTCAACCTTGATATTGAACATGCACAAGACTTTCATGGATTCGATATGGAGCCTATGTCATCCTAGCCTATTGGCTTATGATTGCCTTAGCAGTTTATTTATGAAACCCACTTTCCTAACAGTTTTAGGGTCGATGAAGAAATTCATTAACATTTTTGCGCTAGAAGGAGGGCTCAAACCTCCGATTCTTTATAATTCTCTCCATAAACTGATTGCATAATGTTCTTTTGTTTCAAGGAAAATGGTGAGAGCCAGAAGAAATAATAACATCCCAAATAAAGAAGTAACACAACAAACGACTTTGGAAGACAATATCATCTCGAGCTTCAATTTAAAGAATATGGAAGTTGGACAACCTTCGACTCTAACAAAGCTCGCAAGTAGTGAGGCCAAGGTTCATGATTTAACATAATAGCTGATAGTTATGCAAGAGGTTCTTTAGAAAGCTCCATTTCAAAAATCTTCTAAAATGACAAAGCTTATGGAAGAAGAGGATGAAGTGGAATCTCCCAGTAAACCCAAGATAAGGGACTGTAAATATATTCTCCAAGATTGCAAACTAAAAAAAAGCAATAAGACTAAATGAGTTGACAAAACGAAAATCAAGAAAGTCAACCAGAAATATAAGTTGAACAATCAAATATCTTAATCTCACATAGAGAGTGTAAGCCCTACAGGAGAAAATATTATAATGATGAAACCTACCAAAGGGACATGCCTAACCAAATAACAAAGGATATGCTTGCCCTTGAAGGGAAAGGGACCTTTGATCCAAGGAATAATAGTAGTTTTCATAAAACTCCTTTTTCAAAAGAAATAATGGCTATTAGGATTCCATCCTACACAAATATTCCTTCACTAAAGTATGATGAAATCATTGATCTAGATGATCACCTTTTAGCTTTTGAAAGTTAAGTGGATTTGTATAATGTCTCTAGAGCCATTCGATGTAGGCTCTTCCCTGTAACTTTAATGAAGGAACTGCCAAATGGTATAAGCATTACCAAGAAAAGACCATCCACTTTTGGGAACAATTTTCCCATGAATTTGCGGCATAGTTTTGCATGTATAAAGATCCGATTATAAATTCTAGTGTGCTGTCTAATATCAAACAAAGGCCAGGGGAATTGCTTGGCGAATACCTAAAGAGATTCAATATAGAAGCATTAAGAGTAGAAAATATGAACGATGGAGAAAAGCCGATGGAAGTTTGTTTAGGATTAATTGAGCAGACTCCTTTTTTGGAAGGAACTTTATATTCATGGATGTACCATGACAAGAAGAAATTCATCAGTATGGACGAGATGTACCATGACAAGAAGAAATCTCAACAAGACAAGAAGGAAGAAAAGTTTGATTTCAATCACTCTAATAAAAAGCCAAAATGGGATGAAAGTAGAAGAGAGAGTCGGAATAAGATTTCAATATCTGATTATGTGGACTTAAACAAGCCCCTCTCCTATATTTTTGTCGTGGCAAAAAATGATGAAAATTTCCCCACTTCTTGCAAAATATGTAGTCATCTTGAACCAAATATAGGAAGAGAGTATTTTGCCTACCATAAAGTAAATGGACATAAGACTAACGAATGTCGCATCTTAGTAGAAACAATTTAGAATATGATCGAATTAGGATTTCTAAAGGAATTCATTAAGGAAACTTAAAAGATTTCTTGCTTTAAAGATAATAGTCTAATCACTGAATCTAAGTTTTTATAAAAGAGAAAATCAACTTTTACAACTTCAAACTCATATTCTAGTCAAATTATGAAATTTTGTGGGAGTTACCCATAATGGATCTACTCTGCTCATCGAAATTCCTAATTTGATTTATACTTGAAATTCGTCATGTGCCAAAACAAAATTCGACTTTCTTTATAGGTTAAAATGAAGACCAATCTACTATGAATAATACCAGGAGGTTCTAAATTTCCATGTCAGAGCATAACGGATTTCTAGTTTTTCGTAAAAGAGGATAGTTCAAATATCCAAGATAAATTAACTTTCTTTCTCAAGGCCTGAATCTATGCAATATAAAGGGTTTCTTTATAGCTTTTGAATCCTAGTAAATCCTTTGGCCCAAGCTGATCTTTGGGAAAGAGATAAATACTCGAAACCCTCTTAAAAGAAGGGATTCTTAAAGGAAATCATGTTCTCGTTTGCAAAGTCTATCAGTTCGTGAATCATGACTTTCCAGACTTACAAACAAGACATTCCTTTTTGCTGAGCAAAACCTAAAGTAGTGCAATTATACATATCATATAAAGGTGGAATAATACACACCAAGCTTATTTTTTAACTAGCAATTTTATTGCAAAAGTTTTACCAAACACATCTTTGAGAAAAATATTTCCAAAAATCAACAAGATTATTACCAATTACCCTATAGATTAGGGAAAACATATATTTATCTATTTCAAGGAAGATTTATAAAATCTATGAAAAATATTAATTAGCATTGGTAAATGCACAATAAAGGTTTTGATTTAGCATGTGCTGACAAAAGCATTTTCAAAGTGTTCAGAAATTATTGAAAAAGAAAAACCTATACATATTTTTCAAAGAAAAGTTTTTAGAACTACTAAGGCCCATTAGCTCCGCTAAAACTTTAATTAGAAGAGTCTATTCTCGATTAAAGGGCTATTGGTTCATGAATCATGATCACTCGGTCTCCTAGTTGAGATTTGCATTTCTACTATGAGATTGGCTCAAAAACCCTTCTTAGAGGCAACAATAAGAAGGGCTTCTCTATCAAATAATTTAAATATCCAAAAGAAAGACCAATTTTAAGGGAAAATTTCCCAAAGAAGTTCTTTCTTGAAAAATCCTTTCTTCCAAAAGGAAATCTCATGCTAGAAAAGTTGAAGTTTTATTATTCAAAAAGGTTTTCCCAAACATATCGACTAGCTAAAAAACGTTTTAATAAACAAGTTTTCCAAAAAATTCTTTTTACTAAGAAAATTCCTCCGACACATTTTTGAAGCACCTTTTAGAGGGAGGGACAAAGCCCCCGATGCATTTTCGAAGCACCTCCTAAAGGAGGGATAAAGCCTTCGACACATTTCCGGAGCACCTCCTAGAGGGAGGGACAAAGCCTTCGACGCATTTTCGAAGCACCTCCTAGAGGGAGGGACAAAACCTTCGATCCATTTTTGGAGCACCTCTTGGAGGGGGACAAAGCCTCCGACGCATTTCTGATGTGCCTTTTAGAGGGAAGAGGGCTCAGTTCCCACCTAAAGCCTCTGATGTATTCCTAGAGCGACTCTTAAAGATGAAGAAGTCCAAATCCTAAAGAAAGGTAAAAATAAGAAGGGATAAAGAAGTCTAAAGACTCAAGAAAGGCGAAGAGAAAAGGGACTAGGATGTCCAAAGCCTAAAAAGAGGCAAAGCCCAAGGAGGGGTAAGAGAAAAGAGATTAAGATGTCCAAAGCTCAAGGAGGGACGATGGAAAAAGGGACTAAGATGTCCAAAGGCCAAAGAGTAGCAAATCTCAAGGAGGAGTAAAGAAAAAAGTGATTACGATGTCTAAAGTCCAAAGAGAGGTAAAGCCCAAGAAGGTGCAAAGGTAGAAGAGACAAAGAAGTCTGAAGTCCAATGAAGAGGCAAAAGGAATTAAGCAAAGAATAAATCCTTACTATCTAAAGGATAGATCAAAATAGATTTTTAATAGGTTTGATCCTAACTCAAAGATAGGAAAGCGTTCAAAGAAAGGTCTGTATAATAAGTATCAAAAAGTAATTAGGCCCTTTTCAAGCCGAACGGTCAAACGGCTGAACGGAACTACTTTGCTGAATGACCAAATGGTTGAACGGAACTAAATGACCAAACAGCTGAACGAAACTACTCTGCTAAATGGTTAAACGGAACTACATTGCTGAACAGCTGAACAGAACTACTTTGCTCCAATATAAAACTAAAATAAAAATAAATAATAAATAATAAACACTTTAAAAATCACATATCTCTTAGCAAGAGACATTCCATTAAATAATGGGAATCTCCGTTTCTATTCAAAGTACTAATCTTAAGAAAAAACGGGAATTTCCAGATGGAGTTTTTGGTCTTCTATTTTAGGTCTATTCAGATTATTTTTGCCAGATGGTTTGCCGGTCTTCTTATAATTATCAAATGGATTTTTGTTCTTCTTATTATTATCAAATGGATTTCTAGTCTTCTATTCAAATAATTATTGCCAGATGGTTTTCTAGTCTTCTTATTATTATCAGATGGATTTCTGGTTTTCTATTCATATTATTATTGCCGGATGGTTTTCTGGTCTTCTTATTATTATCAGATGGATTTTTAGTCTTCTATTTAGACTATTATTGCTTGATGGTTTTCTGGTCTTATTATTATTATCAGATGGATTTTTGGTCTTATATTTAGGTTATTATTGCCAGATGGTTTTCTGGTCTTCTTATTATTATCAGATGGATTTTTAGTCTTCTTATTATTATCAGATGGATTTCTGGCCTTTTATTCAGATTATTATTGCCAGATGGTTTTCTAGTCTACTTATTACTGCCAAATGGATTTTTGGTCTTATTATTATTAGCGGAAGATGGCATTCAAGATTTCTTATTATCAAATAATGGTATCCTGGATTTCTTATTATTAGATGATATTCTGGGTTTCTTATTATCAAATGATGGTATTCATAGTTTCTTATTATCAAACAGTATCCCAGATTTCTTATTATCAGATGGTATTCCGGATTTCTTATTATCAGATGATGATATTTCAGATTTCTTATTATCATATGGTGTTTTGGATTCCTTATTATCGTATGATATTCTTAACTTCTTATTATTGCCAAAGGATATTCTGGATTTCTAATTATCAAATGGTATTCTGGATTTCCTACTATCAAACGGTATTTGAACTTCTTATCAGATGGAATTCTAGTCTTCCTATTATCAGATGGAGTTCTAGTCTTTTTATTGTTAGATGGTTTTCTAGTCTTTTCTAAAAAATTAGTATTAGAAAATTCTCTAGTTTTTTATTAAATGAATTTCTGATTTCTTAAATTATTAACCTATTATCAAACCAGATTTCAGGTTTGAAAACAAGAACTATACTTAGAAGACAAGCTAGGTTACATATCATAGTGCATCAAATTAAAGCTCTAGAAAGCAAACTATATATTACATTCAAGGTAACACTTATTTAAGTACAAATTTGTCTGGAACACTATAGCAGGAGCAAAAAGTTGAACAAGTGGGAAGTCTGGTTAAGAAGTTTATAGATGACTCTATATCAAAAGCCAATCTTCAACAACCAAAGAAGAATTAACTTAGAAGGGGGAGCTTTGGAACCTACACTAATCTTCTGGATAGATTTCGTGCTTGCCTTTGAGCCCTCCATTTTCCTACCAGGTGATATTATTCCAAATTTCAATGTTCATTATAAAAAATGGATTATTATGAGCTAAGTCAAAAAAACATTTAAGTGATTTACCTGTTATCTACATATCAAAAGTTTAAAGTCTAACATACCTTTTATAATGGATCAATGACCATTGAGTAGTCAATGTCGAATTCATAAGAGAACTAAAACTTTTAAGTAGACTAAAAGTGCACAAATAAATGCTAAACTTATGATAAAAGAGAATGAGAGTTAACATAAAGGTATCCTAAGTATAGTGTGCATCGATAAACCCATGTCGAATGGATAGATTAATACCGAATGTCACATGAGTTACTCTATTAAACAATAATGTAGTACCGCAATTATGATCAATGTCGAAATAATGAGATTGCCGACGTCAATGAGTAATGTCGGCATAGTTCAATAATGCTATTGTTAAAATACTAGATGAGTAAGTAGGCCCTAAAATTGCTACAACAGCCATGTCTTAAATAACAATGACGAAAAAATATTAAACTAAAACATTTAAAATAGTTACTAAAAAGGAGCAATAACATACGGTTATCAATGTCATATAATAACCTCATAAATCAATGTCGAATTTAGATGACAATCCTTCTAGTTAATGCCGACATAAAAAAATGTCGTGTTATAATAACTGGTTGTCACATCTTCGTATATTAGCGGCATAAGGTCCTTGCACTGTTAATATTCTAAACTATAGAATTGATTGTTGAATAATATATAAAGGGAAAGACTTAATTGATACTGAACATCAGAGTGACATTGTAAAATAGAGTAACTTAAATAATACCGAAAATCTTGATAATGATGTAAAACATTAGTGTCAATACAGTGCAAGGCGATATTAGTTTTAGGTTTGATAGACTATTTATTTCACCATTAAACTAAAAATGATCAGGTTACAAAGTTAATGTTAACTAATAATAATTAATCCTAAAATCATCCAAGCAACATAGAAATTTGTCACTAATTCAATCTATAAGCACGATCGATCATTAACCTAAGCAATAATATGAATATTAACAACAAAATCATGTAAACAAACCCTAAAAATAATTTTGATACAAAAGCCCCTTATTTAACTCCTTGATCAAATCGATGAAAGCGAGAGTTATACAATGATTTTAACTTTGGTGAAAAAAACTAGAATCTACAAATGATCTTGTGAATTTTTATGTTTGCTTGCTCAAGCTTTTAATCGCAGGTAAATGAGAAAGAGGAAAAAGACTTGACTATTATAGTGGAAAAAAGGCATGTAGTTCCCATTGGACCAATTTCGAATGGTTGGTCAGAGCTACAAGGGATACTAATAGCTGGCAAGCGGTATTCTCAAGATTATTAACTTGAAAAGTCAATGCTTCCACTACACTTCGGGAGAGGCAAATATCATCCACATAATTTCTAAGGGGAGTATGATGTTGAATTCAAAGCCTCAAATAGATGATATCGAACCTTATTACAAGAAGGAGTGTCGAAACCTTTATAACAGCAACCATTATAAAGCACGTAAAGGCGGCATTAAGATAAGAAAACGTTACCATTATTATTATTAATCTCGAAGATGTGCGATATCGTCATGATATCGTACCAGCAAGTAGCACCAAAGGTATAAACCAATGTCGACAGTATGAAGATAAGCCAATGCTGAAGTATAGAGAAAAATCAATGTCGCGTCTTTCTTTTACTGCTTCATCCTGGTGCTATCCTTCAAATGGTGTCGCACGTCATCAATAACGCTCCTTATCAATGTTGTTTCCCATCGATGTCGCACTTCTTCAATGCCACCCCCATACTGGTGTTGACCTTCAAATACTACTGCTTCTTATTAACATCGGTCTTGGATGTCACATCTCGTCAATCAAGAGAAGACACCACACATCTAAAATGCGATATTGATGCCAAAATACATCAATATCAACTTAATATCCATGAAGGTTATAATGCCGGTCCTTCTCGATGTTGCTCCTCATCAATACCGCTTCACACTAAGACCGCTTCAAACTAATGCTGCATATCAACCTTTACAGGAGTTCTCAAGGCCGACGTCACAAAAAATGATGCTGCCACATGTTATTATCTCATCATAGCAATGCTGCTCCATATCAATGTTGACTCATGCTGGAATAACTTTAAACTAATGTCACTCCATATTGGTGCCGAATACCATCTCTATTGGAGCAGTGCCGAAGCTCGGTTATGCATCCAAGAATACCAAAGGACATTACTAAACAAAGCTGATGCCATGTGGTATTAGTATCGAATCCCATGGATGCCGAAATCAAGCTGCTGGGCTGCAACTCTACCCTTATAAATACGAACCTAGGGGTGTTGTAGAAGGGGCTGATCATTCTTTTCTCATCTCTTACATTTTAAACTTTGTGACCCTAAATCGATTTGGGAATTTTAGTGTCGATTGTACCTTTGCACATGGGACCTTGTACATTCAACTATTACATGGAATATGAATAAAGAGACTTGAATTTTGGCTTGCTTTCGAGTTTCGAAGCATTTGTGATTCCTATATCATAACTTGCTTCGAATTCCAAAAGCACTCATAATCTCGAGTTCAATTGCTCTATATAGTTCGAGCTATTGATCCTTACATGACGTGCGACATGACTTTGACTCCGATATTGAACATGCACAAGAATTTCATGGATTCGACATGGTGCCTATGTCATTTTATCCTATTGGCTTTCGATCGCCTTAGCAATTTCTTAACCAAATCCACTTTCCAAAAACTTTTGAAGTTGATGAAGAAATTTGTTAACAATAACAATGTAATTATTTCTTCCAATAATGTTTGTTACTTGTTGAAGTATTAGACATGACAACAGTTTTTGAATATTGTAATAATATCATATTTAGCAGCATTTTCCAAGTATTGTAGATAGGAAAATATTCTCAAGGACAATGTTAAATGCCTTTTTATTACTTAGGACAGCCCATCAATATATATTCCCAAGGAAAAAAAGTTAAAATATTTTAAAAAGCCTTGACTGTTGCCACGCGCTTTCTTGTTTTCTTCTTCGATCTCATTTTTCTTCTTCTTTAATTCTTCTTCGCTTTCTCTTTTGTGCGTTGGAACTTAAATTCAATTCTTCTGTGTTCCCGTGCACGGTCAATTCATATTATCTTAATTTCGATTCTCGTTTCGTTCCATTTGACAATGGAAATTTTTATATTTAGGTATGATTCTATTTTTTTTCTTTTTCTTCTATCAGAGTTTTAATTTGGTTATTTCTAATATTCTCTAGTTTTTCTTTTTAAAAATCAGTTTTGCTGCTGGGTTTTCTTCTTTCATATTCTATGGAAAATTTGGACAATAGCAGCGGGTATCTTCTATGCCCTTATCTTTTTTATGCAGCATTGTTTTCTTATTTGTTTTAAATTGAATGTCATTTGGTTTTCATTTACTGATGTATATGTTCGATTCATATTGGTTTGGATGAAAATGTATTGCTATATTTAGTTCAGCGAGGATCAGTTTTTAGGTATCATTTTTAGCTTTTGTTAGTATCGTTTTTCACAATAATGAAGTTTTGAAGTGGTTTAATGTTTTATTTTTTTGAGTGTATAAAATAAAGTTGTTACAGAGTAAATATGATTATATGCATTGAACATTCAATGGGTTGTTTTGTTAGTATCAAACATTCAATGAACTCTGTTTGAGTATCATTTTTGTTATTAATTTGAGGATCAGATTTTAGGTGTCAATTTTAGAGTCTGTTGGTATAATTTTGGAATTTTTTTTATTTTTGGTTTCTGAATTTTGTTGTGTAAAGAAAAATATCATAATATAATAAAATGACAATCTGAAGCAAACATTTTTAATTGATATTTTTTTCTTGCATTCATACTGGTTTGATTGAATATGTATTGCCCTGTTGAGTTTAGTGAGGATCAATTTTTATGTATCATTTTTGTTTTTTCTTAGTATCATTTTTTGTAATAATGCAGTGTGGAAGTTTTGTATTGTTTGTTTAAGTACATAAAAAAATAAAGTTGTTATAAAGTAAATATGATGATATGCACCAAACAGTCAATTAGTTGAATTAGTGTTTTGTTAGTATCAAACATTTAATGAAATATGTTTGAGTATTAGTTTTCAGGTATCGGTTTTAGTGTCAGTATGTATCATTTTTGAAAAAACTATTTTATTTATTTATTTATTTTGTTGTAGAAAGGAAATTACAGTAGTAGAATAAAATGACAATCTGAACAAAACATTTTTTACTGATGTTTTTTCTTTTGTAGTGGTGAGAATAGCCTTCTTGTTTTGTTTGTATTCGATGATAATACTTTCAGCACTCGTTGTTTGTTAACTATTCTTTTTATGGTTTGAAGAATTAAATATATCGGTATTGATCTCGACTTACTCTTTCGTCCATTGAGGTTTCTTATGTACTTGAGAATAAAGTTATCTTGGTTGATACTGATTCTGATCTTCAAAGTATAATTTGTTTTCAATTGTATAAGAAGAGTGCATTCTTTCCTTTTACTGTCAAGGTTAAGAGTTCTCTATATGAAATGATGGCAGTAGTTCTATTTTAGTTTCATCTACCCTTCCTAATTATTCATCTTCTAGTGAATCTTTTTGTTCCGATGTTGTTATCTATAGTAGAAGTTATTTGAAGGATAGTTGAAGAGAGGTTTGACATTATCCATTTTTGATTTTGTTGGTTTTAGTTTTGGAGGAGCTAATGATTTTAGAGAATTTTTGATGGCATACCAACTTCAAAAGGGATATGAATTAGTATTATTGAAGAATTGTGCTACAAGAATTACTGCTATTTTCTCTTCTTTTAAGGATTGTTGTCTTTTCAAAGTGTATGATTCTTATGATTCGGGATAGCTAAATTTGTTTTTTATTAGACATATGGTTAGCGATCATTCTTGTGGGGCTGATCTTGGAAATGTGAACAATCCACATCTTCCTGGTGCATTTGTTAAATCATTAATCATTGATGAGATTCGTGATTGTCCTAGTAGCCTAAAGACATAATAGATGATTTTGGAAAAGAATACAAGCTTACTTTGTCTTACTCTTTTTCTTGTTCTAGAAAACAACTTGTTTTGATGGAATTGTATGGTAATGATGCTATTTCCTATAGGATCGATTTCACCCTAGAGGGGGGGTGAATAGGGTGATACTATCAATTATAAAAATTTATTGTGGAAGTATATAAAATAATCGCAACGCAGATATAGTAGAATTATAGCAGCACGGATAATAGCAGAATATTAAAAGCAGAAAATAGAACACGCAGATTTACCCAGCTTCAGCAAAACCCTGCCTACGTGCTGCCCCCAAGGTTTCTACTAGAAATTAAGTAGTCAGACGCTTACACACGTAAACTCATGACACCCGCTATCGACTAACCTAACTCTACGCTCAAAACCCTGCCACAACTCAGCCACTGAGTTGCGAATTCTCGAACTACACCACCGTAGTTCGTCCACTAGTCACACGACTAGAAAATTACAAAAATTTAAACATAAAATACAAATTAAAACAATAAAAATAATAAAACCCTAATTTAAACAATTAAAATCCCAAAGAGAAAACCGGCCCAAAATAAAAATAGAGATAAAACAAGTGTCCCTTTTTTCTTTTGTTATTTCGGCCTGAATCCTTTTCTTTGACAAATGTCTACTTCTCTTCGTTAGTTCCTTTTAGGGTTTTACTTTGTTGAAACTGCCGATTTTAGTTGATCGAATAGGTGATTTTGCTTTCCTTGCTTTGTCGATCGATTTGTCACTCTGGTTTACTAGCGGCTGCTTCGACGAATCGAGTTCGAATTGAATCTGGTATGTGAATTGCTTTGCTATTCTCGTAGATGTGCTTGAACTCGATTTGATTCGAGTTATTGATTTGAAACTTTGTTCTGTGTTATTGCTTAAACTCGAATGCTCTTATGCCGATGATGTTAACAGTTAAATAGGTTTTAACTCCCTTGATTTTCGTTCGTCTGATAATTTGTTTTGCCGTTCGATTTTGCTTGAATGCTTGAGATGTTTGTGACTTGTTCAAATCGTATATCTTCGTGATTACTTGATTATCACGGTTCGATTCTGACTTGTTTGATTCCTTGGCTACCACGGCTTGATTTTCTTGCATTTAATTTTGACTTTGGTTCCTTTCTTTGTGCTTGTTGACTGTGATAATTTTTTAACTTTGGCACTGACTTGTTCAATTTGAAACTCCTGCGACATTTGATCATCTGTGTTTTACCTGCTTCACTGCATACTTGATTTCACGTGTATACTTTGTGAGTCTTGTTGCAGCCACTGTTGTCACTGTTGCATACATGTTGACTAATATACACTGCTGCATTTCATATATATGTTCCTTGGTTGCATTGTCCACTTTGTTAAAAATTGTTGAATGTTCTGTAGTGTTTCCGACCTGGAACATTTGATCATTTGATTTTACTGCAGCTGGTTCTATGTGTACATATATAAGTATTTATGTATACATGTGTGTTTGTGAATAAAAATTATTTATGTACAGTTTTGTGGGTCTTGTCACTTGAATTTGCACACTACCTATATGTATACATGTTTCTCATATGTATATATGTATGGTTACTTTCATATGGTAGCTAGACTTGCTTGAGTTCGCATTCCTTATATTATCTGACTTCGATCATTTTTGAAATTCCCTGCTTGATTTTGTCTTCGGTTGTAACGCATTCATTAGTCTGCAATTGCACTAGTTGCAGCTCTTTACTGTTTGAACTGTGGCTTTGTAATTGTAGTCTGGTTGTCACTACTATGTGGTTCGATGCACTTGAATGTGGTTTGCATTCATATATATGAACTAGTTGTTATGTTGCTTGATCACTGGCCTTCACTACATATGTGTGTGTGTGTGTGTGTATATAAATATGTTCAGGTTGGTATTTGTAGTCTTTTGTTTGGTTGCCAGGTCTAGTTGCTTCACTAGCATATTGAACTGGTTGCCTCGAGTACATATGTATATATGATGTTTGTTTCACTGGTGACATTGTATATTGATGTCACCTCTGTTTGTACTGGTTCATTATGTCTTCACGTGTACTCGAGTTGAATCCTGCTTGACTTGGGTCTGGTCTTTGAACATAGCATTCATGTGTACATCACTTATACCCGTGTTGTATATAGTTTGAAGTTTTGTGTAACTTTCATCTGGATTTGTTTTTCGTACTACACTTGAGTTGAATCCAGCTTATAGCTCGGGTTTGACCTTGTGATGTTATTTGTATCGCACCTGAGTTGAATCCAGCCTCGGCTCGGGTTTGACCTTGTGCTCACCTGTCCCTGTAATTTTATCAAGTGTACATTTGGTGTGCACGGCCTTGTGGCATGTACAGTGATACACTGTACATGTCACAAGCTGTTCGTGTATGATGAATTCAAATTTAAATGATGACGAACAACACAAATAACCGAGGCAAATAATATTTTCAAAACTCACATTTTATTTTACACTGCAAAAATATTTTCTTTTCAATTTTACTGCGTTAGTGTTTATTTTGCAGATTACTCAGATGTTGGATTCAATCTGGAATAGAGTTGAAGATAAAAATGAGTGAATGAGTGATATGTAGTGAGGTGCAAATGTAAATTGAAAATTGTGATGTAGTCAAATTTGTATTATAATTGAAAATTATATATATATAGTGAGAGCTCAGATTTGTACTATTCAAAACTGTAATAAAATATTTGTTTGAATAAAATATCGGTTTGAATTTAAATTCTATGTTATTTATTTTATTCTTCAAATATTTATTTAATTATGTGAAAAATAAAATAGTACATTAACAAATACATTTAAATGAATATATATGTTTATTATCATCAAACAAAAATCATATACTTGCATATTCAACATTTCCTACAATGATTTGAGAGTTGGTATTTGGAAGCAATAAAGAAGTATAATCCAGGCAGTTATGTCGAGATGGATGTTAATCCTTGCAGCAATCAATTTAAGAGGGTGTTTATTAGTTTTGGTGCTTATATACTTGGTTTCAAGCATTGTCGAGCTATGATTTTTTATAGATGTTACTCATTTAAGAGTACGTCCAAGTGTTTGATAGGCGCTACTGTGTAAAATGGTAATCAAGTTAAGCTTTTATTTTTGTTTGTTTGTGAGTTATGCAGTCATTTTGTGTGATTATTACGAAAACTAACTAGTATCATTTTTTCTTGTTTTGTTACTATCAGTTTTTCAGGTTTTGCTGATATCAATTTTTCTTAGTATTAGTTATTGTGCAAAAAGTGATATTTTATAGTATTGCATTTGTGCCATTGGTGTGTATTAGATTATCGTTTAGTATTAGTTTTTAGGTATAAGGATTTAAACGTGTTTTAATGTATAGTATTAGAACGTAGTTATCAGTTTTAGGTATTAGTTTTTTAGGTAGTAGTTTTTAGGTATCAGTTTTAAGTTGGCACGTGATTAAATTTTGTTTTAATGGTTTTTTTTATTTGCAGGTTTTTTCCTTTTGTTATGGGTATAGTTTCTCTAGAAAATGTGGATAATTAGAAACAGTTTTTGAATCATTTAAAAAAATGCTTCAAGAAGATCGTGATTTGGTATTTATGCTGGATCGCCATCAAGGTTTGATTTTATGCGTTCGTGAAGTTTTTCCTTCATTCTTTCATAGTTACCGCTACCTTCATATGGAACAGAATCTTCTTTCAGTCACGAAGGCAAAAAATGCCAATTTGTCTATTATTGATTTGTTCAAAATGTGTTTTAGAGCTTCTAATTTGTGTAAATTTGAAGAAGCACGATCTAAACTTTATGAAATAGGCGGTGTTGCTGCTGTGAATTTTTTGAAGGATAAGCCATATGATAAGCGGGACGATTTATTTTTTCTGGGGAAACGTTACGGCGAATATAGTTCAAATGTTGCTGAAAGTTTTAATAGTTGGATTTTGGATGAACGAGCATTGCCTATTACTAAATGTTTAGATGATATTTGTGTTAAAGTTATGGAACAAATGGCTAGAAGGAGTAAGGAGAGTTGTTTGTGGTGTACTACTCTTTGTCCTTCCATTGAGTTTCATTTAAGTGAACTAATAGAAGAAGGATTTAGATGAGATGTATACAAGTCTTTAGAGTTTGTTTTTGAAGTGAAATCGCCAAACTCTCGTCGTGTTGATATTAAAGAACAGATTCGTAGTTGTAATCAATGGAAAGTTACGAGATTTCCTTGTGCTTATGCTATTAAGTGCATGAATAATTTAAAATAGTCCGTTTATGATTTTGTTGAGTATTATTTCACCGTGGATGCTTATCATTGTTCTTATGCTAATGGTATTAATCATATTCCTAATTTTCATAAACCTATTGTTCATGCAAATGTTGAAGATGTTATTAAGCCACCTAAGGAGAAACGAGGTGCCGGTAGACCTTCTATTAAATGGAAAGGAGGATTTGCATATTTTTAAAATAAGCAACATAGATGTGGTTTATGCAAGCAATATGGTCACAGTAAACGTAATTGTTAAGCTTCTAAGAAGATATGATTTGATTTTTATGTTTTTATGAATTTGTTGAGAATTATACCTGGTTATATTTTTTGGCAATTTTATGTAATTGAACTTGGTTATATCAGTATATTGGTTTAGCATATACTAAATTTGACATTGATTTCATATTTATAGTTGAACTTTGTTATATGGTATCAATTTTAATTGGCTGCTATGTGTTTTGGAATATATAGGTGGCATGGAAAGTGGTGTGTTATTATATTTTTATGTTGTTTAGCTTATTTATTATCATTTATTATTTGGTATTAGTTCTTGGTACTATTAGTGTTAGTTTCAGGCATGTAAAAATGTGGTATCAATTTTATATGCTATTAGTATCAGTTTCAGGTATTACAAATTACAGTATTGGTTTTTTTAAGCTTTTAATATCAGTTTTGGTTATAAATAATTATGGTATCATTTTTGCATGCTATTATTATCATCTTTACATGGTGATTTTTATTTTTTTCTAGTTTTGAAGTGATTGCAATTATTTGTTTGCCGAGTTGTCAAGTGTAGAAATATGAGAAGAATTATAAGCTTAAATGCCAATATATAATGCAGAAATATGATTTGAGTAAAGGACTCGGTTATGACTATTAGGGTGTTTCAATGAAATTTCCCTCTCCTCGCAAAATATCCTAGCATCATATCTATCTAACCAATCCATACCCAATATGATCCCGAAACCCACGAAATCAAAAACTTATAAACTGCATGCAAACATATGACCTAACAAATCAAGTTCTAACTGGTCATATCTCATTCCCAGAGTTGCATACCCTCCTATAGGATTTGCAACCCTTAAATGAGTAATAAGGTATAAAGGTTCCAGACATAAGCAATCTACCAAATACTGAGATATAAATGAGTGCGATGCACCGGTATCAAATAGTATCGTAACTGGAATACTATGAATCATAAGCATACCTTCCACCGCTTTTCCTTTCTCAGCAGTCATTGGTCTAGAGGATGATGGTTCTAGCGCAAAGACCCTTCCCTTTTCCAGCCTTAGCAGCCTCGGGACACTTGTCCTTGTAATGCCCCATCCGACCTTAGTTGTAGCATTTCACGTTCGGCCTCACTACAACTGCTCTTCCATCACCCGAGTGACACTCATTAACATAGTGCCATTTCTTGTCACACTTGTAACAAACAATATCAACCTTGCTCTTCTTAGCTGTTAACACTGACTGGGCACCATTCTTCTTAAATCCACTTCTCACCCTGAAAATTCTGAACCTCAACTAGTTTCTCTTTCCCAAAAGTAGAAAGCATCTCTTCATTCCGAATAGCCATCTCAACAACAATATGACACAGATCTTGGAGGTTTGGCATGGTTGCTCTGGCGATCTCATGATTCAACTCCCTGGTAAACTTATCATTCCTCCGAATGACAGTATCCACAGTAGCATATCCGTAACGGGACAGCTTATTAAACTCTGTAGCATACTCAATCACCGATCTATCCCCCTGGACTAAATCTGCAAACTTCCTGAGTAATGCTGACTTGGCAACCTATGGTAGAAATCTTTCTTCGAACCTCCTTCGAAATTCAGCCCAAGTCAGGTCTTCCTCTGGCTCTCTTACGTAACTTCGTTCCACCAAAACAATGCTGCTCCCTGCAATTTCCTTGAAGAAAGTCTTCTCTTCTGCATATCTGTCAAGCCGAGATATGAAAATATCCTTTCACAATGCAATAGCCAGTTCTCCACTCCTACCGCATCCTTGGTTGCCAGAAAAGAGTTTCCTCTAAGACTAGCATAATCCCTGCTCAGCTTGGCATAATTATTGCCAACTAGGGCCACTGGATTAGCTCCTCCGGCATTCCTTACAGCCACTCCCACAGCTGCTCCTGCTTGCATCATATTTACGAAGAACTGATACATTATCCCCATATCAACCGGTGGGATCTCAGCACCTACATTAGCATTTGCATTTGCATGTCCACCTGGTTGCTCATAGTATTGGGTCGAACATTTCCACTTGTTGCGGTGACTTCCACCTTGATTCACTCTTCTGTTTCCTGCCTCCATATCTTACTTCTCTATTACTTGAAATCCAATCTTGGTAAGATACAGAAGAATGGTCTAAGAGAGTGGGGAATACATACTTAGGTATTTATAGCAAAGTACACATACGTTACTATAACGTTTACCCAAGCCCAACCATATTTTAGATTCATTAGATTATGCTAAAAATCTTTTAAGGTTTAAATTCCTTTTAAGCACATAACCCATGCTCTGATACCAACTTGTAACATTCCGCCTTGTGAGACCCAAAACTAACCGCTACTGATGGTGCGGTCATCCATAGTGGTTACCTCTTGGCGACCGAATGTGGCATAGTTAATATTGATACACATGAACACAAGAATATGAAAAATTTTAAACTTCAACAAAATAGAATTTTTCATTTCTTATGAATAATATTCAGATTTAATACATAATCCTAGACGTTAACCACGTTCAGATCACATATACATGTACAAAATACGATAAGAGCGACATATAATGATGTCTCCGTATGATGATCAGAGAACTAATAATATGAAATTTACAATTCTTAGTACATCACAGCAGAATACGCAAAATAGCACTTGTATAGCTAATACTGCCTCCTGCACGTCTCTGGAATCTTATTCCTCCAAAAACTTGAAAGTCTCCCACTCTCAGACTACTTAAATTAATTTTGAGTACCCGAGAGTTTGTGTAGAAACACAAACTTCGGGTCAGACAATAAGTTTGTTAAGAATAATCCCATATCATCTCTTATCATAAATAGATATGTAGTGAGACCACGCCGCTTAGCAAAACGGGTTTTCCCCTTACTAGTATCAAAAATAAAACATGCAAATCATTTACTATGCCCAGCACCCAAAATGATTAGTCTTAACATAGTATGAAATAAAGCCATAAATCATATGTATTGGATGTCCCATCCACCCATTTATTAGATATCCCATCTAAAAGCAGTTTATTAGATTTCAAATCTAAATCAATTTATTGGAGTTCCCCTTTAAATCTTTAAAATGACTATCCATCATAATTTAATAGGACTGTCCGTCCCAAATCCATTTAAAATAAATGCAGATTATCCATCGTACATTGTTTTATAAAAGATGGTGTGGGCTATCCACCGCACACTCCATAATTTTCCTAGGATGACTATGAACCCTTGGGTGCCAAATCCCGAGGCTAACCACCTCTGGCAAAACATTCTTTACTTTAGAAATTTGATGTGGGCTATCCACTGCACATTCCATGATTTTCCTAGATTAACCAAGAACCCATCACTTGGCCAATTTAAACATCATGATCTCAATGATTCTTTATAAAAATTCATGATCCTTATGATTACTTATTTTCCCCAGGTATACCACCTGTTTAACCTATTTCCATTGGTAGCCCTAATTAGGTTAAATCAAATAAAACACATCGATAGCCTCAATGTATATTTTCGAAAGCATATTTCTGTTTGTAACCCTAAACTATGTATCGACAACATTAAACCCACACCGGTGTCCCCAAGGTTTGTTAACATTCATTTATATAAGGATCCCCCTTATATATTCAAACAAAGATAAGTATTTGACGCAGCGGATTACTCAAACAATGTAGATCGATGAAAGTAGCGATCGATGGTGTGAAAGATACCGAATTGCCAAATTCGTTGATCCGAAGATACCGAATTCGAGCTATCTCAAACACGTTGATAGCGCACTATACCGTGTTTAAAGATCTACGATTCTTGCACGTTGATCTAGCGCACTAGATTCCGTGAATCGGCTTCTACGATCGTTGATTCAAGCGCACTTGAATTCCGAAAGAGGAGACAGGAGATTACACTCAACTACCAATTTAAATGAAAGCACAAAGCAATCAAACAAGAATTTTATTCAAAAATCAACAACCTTCAAAATGTACAACGCATGCCTATTTATAGCATCTTACAACCCACGCCACAAATTTGTACAACACTTAGGTCGTGAACGACCTACGACCTATAATGGAGCGACCTAAAAAGTACACGACTTAACAAAGCATACGACATAACAACAAACGACCTAAAAGATTACAACATAAGAAAATACAACACATCATGTTACATCACTTAAGTCGTTTCCGACCTATAACCTGCGACCTATGACTTAACAGGCCCAACGACTCAACAGCAGCGACATAACATTCTTCGCGACTTAACTCTGGAGCGAGCGACCTAAAAAATGAACGGCATCTGTCTTGAGCGACCTAAGAATGAACGGCATCCCTTCATTCGCGACCTAAAGAAGCTGCTTCCGAAAGAACTTCGCGACTTAAAATGTGCGACTTATCTCTCCAGTTCACCCAGCGACCTATCTTAAGTCGTGACTGTTTCCTGCGACCTATCATAGGTCGTGACTTGTTAGGTCGTAGCACCTTGTTAGCTCGTTCCAGCGACCTATTTCTTGTCTCGTTAGGTCGTACACAAGTTAACTCGGTAAGTCGTTCCAGCGACCTATCTTCCAACTTGTTAGGTCGTACACGACCTAAAAACATGTTAGGTCGTTCCAGTATCTCGTTAGCTCGCACATTCCCACTAGGTCGTTGCCGATCTTCACTATCGTTCCAACGACTTAAAGGCTTCGTTAGGTCGGCTGCGACCTAAAACTTGAACTTTCCACAGTTCTTCACAAAATGATAACTCGTTAATCTCCTCCTTAGGTCGTGAGCGACCTAAGACTTCCTTAGGTCGTGAGCGATCTAATACTTCTTTCCAGGCTGCATCATCCTCCCCAGGTTGAGAGAAATTCGCCCTCGAATTTGTACTTTCTGCATCCATCACAACAAACTCATCTCCATGATATGGTACGAGATGCTTAACATTGAATACGTCAGACGTATACACATCATCTGGCAGCTTCAATTTATAAGCATTTTTATTAATTCGTTTCATTCCACCGGACCAATTTTCCTGGCTTTCAACTTGTTATAAGCGCCGACTGGAAAACGATCTTTTGTTAACACTGCATAAACCAAATCACCTTCATGAAATTCAACACTCCTTCGTTTCAAATCTGCAGATCGTTTGTACTTCTCATTTGCTTTCTCTAATCGTTCCTGAACGATTTTATGACATTCCGCCAATCCATCAACAAAATCAACAGCTTTCTTAACTGTCTTCTTTGATTGTGGCACTACCATTAGATCCAACGGTCCCTTCGGTAAGCTTGAATATACTATCTGAAATGGACTGAAACCCGTGCTACGATTCACCGCATGATTATGAGCAAACTCTGCTTGACATAACTTCATGTCCCAACTTTTCAGATTGTCCTGCACAAGACATCTCAACAAATTTCCCAACGATCTATTAACCACCTCCGTTTGTCCATCAGTTTGTGGATGATAAGCGCTGCTAAACTTCAATTTCGTTCCGACCATCTTCCACAAACTTAGCCAAAAATGACTCAGAAAACGAGTATCCCTATCCGACATAATAGATTCTGGCAATCCATGAAGTCGATAGATTTCTTTGAAAAATAATTGAGCAACATGAACAGCATCCGCCGTCTTCTTACAAGCAATAAAATGTGTCATTTTCGAAAATTGATCAACCACCACATAAATGGAATCGTTTCCTCGCTGCGTTCTCGGCAACCCCAACACAAAGTCCATACTCACATCAACCCAAGGTTTAGTTGGTACAGGTAATGGCATATATAAACCAGCATTAGTCGCAGTTCCTTTCGAAACCTGACAAATATGACAACGCTCCACAAACCTCTCCACCTCTTTCCTCATCGATGGCCAAAAGTAAGACTGTGAAATCAACTGTAATGTACGGTCTCTTCCAACATGTCCTTCTTCATGTAGCTCTTTTACAATCTTCATTCTCAAACTACAATCAGGTATACACAATCGATTTCCCTTGAATAAAAAACCATTTACCATCACGAACTCATCCGTCTCTCCCTCCTTGACTTTATCAACAAACTTTGCAAAGTAAGGATCGTCGGCAAATAATTCTGGTAACACATCGAACCCCGTCACTTCAACCTGCATTGTTGTTAGCAAATGATTCCTTCTACTCAAAGCATCCGCTACACGATTCGTCACTCCAGACTTGTGTTTAACAACAAAAGTAAACTGTTGCAGATATGCAATCCATGATGCATGTCTCGCTGAAATCTTGTCTTTCCCTTGTAAATGCTTCAATGCCTCATGATCCGTGTAAAGAACAAACTCCTTCTGAAATAGATAATGTCTCCAGTGTTTAATAGCTTGCACAACAGCATAAAATTCCACATCATATGTACTGTATCTCATCTTCGCTCCTGATAACTTCTCACTGAAATATGCAATAGGACGCCCCTTCTGACTCAACACTCCTCCAATCCCAACCTTCGACGCATCAGTGTGTAGTTCAAACAACAACTGAAAATCTGGTAAAACTAGAATTGGTGCAGACGTCAGTAACTCCTTGATCTTCCCAAAAGCATTCCCTGCTTCCTCCGACCATGAAAACTGTTTACCCTTCATACAATCTGTAACAGGTGCCATCACACTACTAAAGTGTGGAATGAATCTTCGATAGAATGAAGCCAACCCGTGAAAACTATGAACTTCCGTTATCGTCTTGGGTTGCGGCCAATCTCTGATAGCTTCGACTTTACTTCGGTCAACCTGTATTCCTTCTTCCGACACAACATACCCCAGGAATAGAACACTCCTCGCTATAAAAACACACTTCTTTGTAGCAGCATAGAATTGTTCTTCACGAAGAATAATTAACACCTTCTTCAAATGCTGAACATGCTCTTCTGTACTAGCACTGTAGATCAGAATATCATCAAAGTAAACCACAACAAATTTCCCAATGTATGGCCTAAAAATCTAGTTCATCACCCTCATGAATGTACTTGGTGCATTCGATAGACCAAACGGCATTACCAGCCATTCATACAACCCTTCCCTCGTCTTGAATGTTGTCTTCCATTCGTCCCCTGGTCTAATGCGAATCTGATGATAACCGCTCTTCAAGTCAATCTTAGAAAAGATTACGGACCCACTGATTTGATCCAGTAAATCATCAAGCCTCGGCATCGGAAATCTGTATCTGACTGTGATCTTATTCAATGCTCTACTATCTGTGCACATCCTCCACGTTCCATCCCTTTTGGGTACCAATAAAGCTGGTACATCACAAGGACTTAAACTCTCCTGCACACGCCCCTGTTCAAGCAATTCCTCTACTTGCCTCCGCAACTCTTCATGTTCCTTCGGACTCATTCGATAATGTGGTCTGTGTGGCAACACTGCTCCCGAAACAAGATCGATTTGATGTTGGATGTCTCTTAGTGGCGGTAACTCCTTTGGTAACTCCTCTGGGAATACATCTTCAAATTTTTTCAATACTGGTTTTGCTTCTTCTGGAATTTCAACCTCTTCTCTGCTCTCACGCCCAATTAACAAGAATACTTCAGGCTCCTCTTCAACCTCCTTAACAAACTCCTTCAAAGATAATAAAGTTTTCAGCTCTTCAATCTCTTCTGACTTACTTTCTCCTTGTTGTCTCTTCTTTGGAACTAAGATAATCTTTGTACCTTCAAACATAAAACTGTAGCTATTGGTTCGACCGTCATGTTGTACTGCTCGATCATACTACCATGGTCTTCCCAAAAGTAAATGACAAACATCCATCTCTACTACATCACACCAGATCTCGTCTTTGTATTTCTTCCCAATAGAGAATGGAACACGAACTCGTCTATCCACTTTCACTTCTCCTCCTTTTCTCAACCATGCTAGCTTGTATGGATTCGGATGTTTCTCTGTCTTCAACTTCAACTTTGTCACAGCCTCGGTTGAAATGATATTGTCACAGCTTCCCGCGTCAATCACAAATTTACACACCTTCCCCAGTATAGTACATGTCGACTGAAAGATATTACTCCTCAACAAACTAGCTTCTTCCTGCTTCGGTGTCAAACACGATCTCCTCAGCATTAGATTACAACCTTCATCTCCTGACGCGATATCCTGTTCATCCTCCTCAACTGGACTAGAATAATCTCCATCAACATCCTCAACTTCCACAACCATGGTTCTCTTCTTTGGCTTTGTACACTCATTGCTTTTATGACCTAATTCATGACAATTGTAACATTTGAAACCATTGTTAACCTTCGCCTTCTCAGCCTCCTTCACCACTGGTCTACTGATAGGTTTAGAAACATTAGAACTCCCACTTACACCCTTCACTTGATTGTTGGAATTAGTAAACACACCACCTCCACGCCTTCCTTGTTTCTCCCAAGCCAACGCCTTTTGATGTGCTTCTGCCACAGATCTTGGATCGAACATATTAACCATATCCTGAATCTGCATTCTCAATCCTCCAATGAATCTAGATGTCAGCTGCTCTTCTGTTTCCATAATATCATTTCTCGCAATAAGTTGGTAAAACTCATTCGCATAATCATTAACAGTCTTCGTGCCCTGCCTCAAATTCTGTAAACGTTGATACATCAAAGATTGATAATTGTAAGGTAAGAACGTTGCTTTCATTAATTTCTTCATCTTCTCCCAAGATTCAACTTTTGACTTCCCCATTCGTTCACGTGTAAGTTTGGTTTGCTGCCACCATGCCAAAGCTCTACCCCTCAACCTTGTAGCAACCAACTTCACTCTACGATGTTCTGGAACTTCTTTGAAATCAAAAATTTCTTCAACATTAGCCACCCAATCCAGAAATTCTTCAGCTTGCATACCACCTTTGAACTCTGGAATTTCAGTCTTCATCCCCGATTCCCACTTGTGATCATACTCTGAATAGTTTCTTCCCTGACCTCATCCTTGAATACTACCACCATCGTTCTCCTCTTCAAAATCAGATGCATATCGATGTTGATTCTGACCACCAACATCTCTACTCTCTTCACGTCTACCACCATCCCTTCTATCTACATTCCTCCGAACACGATCTCGGTCATCAACACTTCTATAACTGTCTCGGCTCACACTTCTATGATCATTCTCATTACTTCTCCCTTGATTGGAATGTGGTGAAACTCTACTTCTCTCGTGGTTAGATTCGGGTGAAACCCTTCTCCGGTTTTGATTCATCTCCGTCATAAGCTTCTCTAACCTCCCAATGCCTTCATCCAACTTCTCATTGAATTTGTCACTTATACGTTGCTCCATTTGCTCGGCATCTTCCCGTTTATACAAATCTTCAACATTTTGATGACGGTTAGCTCTCCTTGGCGGCATGATTGAATACTTCACAAACTCTTCAAACAAAATTCACACTTCAAGTTTCAAACACTTTTCGAACTTTGATCCAAAATGAAATGGATCGAAAACTCCCACTTTGTTGCAATTCGCGATGAACACGATGAACACAACTTCTCCAAATGATAAGATTCGATCTCCAAACTTCAATACAAAGTTGAACAACTTCAACTTGCTCTCGGCCGTGATAAAAGAAACCTCAAATCTTCACTTCGATTCAAACTTCTTCAAGATGATTGGCTCCAAGACTCGATTTAGCTATGATTGGCTAAAACAAGCTCTGATACCAAAAACTGACGCAGCGGATTACTCAAACAATGTAGATCGATGAAAGTAGCGATCGATGGTGTGAAAGATACCGAATTGCCAAATTCGTTGATCCAAAGATACCGAATTCGAGCTATCTCAAACACGTTGATAGCGCACTATACCGTGTTTAAAGATCTACGATTCTTGCACGTTGATCTAGCGCACTAGATTCCGTGAATCGGCTTCTACGATCGTTGATTCAAGCGCACTTGAATTCTGAAAGAGGAGATAGGAGATTACACTCAACTACCAATTTAAATGAAAGCACAAAGCAATCAAACAAGAATTTTATTCAAAAATCAACAACCTTCAAAATGTACAACGCACGCCTATTTATAGCATCTTACAACCCACGCCACAAATTTGTACAACACTTAGGTCGTGAACGACCTACGACCTATAATGGAGCGACCTAAAAAGTACACGACTTAACAAAGCATACGACATAACAACAAACGACCTAAAAGATTACAACATAAGAAAATACAACACATCATGTTACATCATTTAAGTCGTTTCCGACCTATAACCTGCGACCTACGACTTAACAGGCCCAACGACTCAACAGCAGCGACATATCATTCTTCGCGACTTAACTCTGGAGCGAGCGACCTAAAAAATGAACGGCATCTGTCTTGAGCGACCTAAGAATGAACGACATCCCTTCATTCGCGACCTAAAGAAGCTGCTTCCGAAAGAACTTCGCGACTTAAAATGTGCGACTTATCTCTCCAGTTCACCCAACGACCTATCTTAAGTCGTGACTGTTTCCTGCGACCTATCATAGGTCGTGACTTGTTAGGTCATAGCACCTTGTTAGCTCGTTCCAGCGACCTATTTCTTGTCTCGTTAGGTCGTACACAAGTTAACTCGGTAAGTCGTTCCAGCGACCTATCTTCCAACTCGTTAGGTCGTACACGACCTAAAAACATGTTAGGTCGTTCCAGTATCTCGTTAGCTCTCACATTCCCACTAGGTCGTTGCCGATCTTCACTAAGTCGTTCCAACGACTTAAAGGCTTCGTTAGGTCGGCTGCGACCTAAAACTTGAACTTTCCACAGTTCTTCACAAAATGATAACTCGTTAATCTCCTCCTTAGGTCGTGAGCGACCTAAGACTTCCTTAGGTCATGAGCGACCTAAGACTTCTTTCCAGGCTGCATCAGTATTTTATGCTATAACCCTTCGAAGTAATCCCTTCGACTTAGCAAAGTTTTACTTAAGAAAAATGGCTAAAAACAGACCTTTAAAACCCTTCGAATGAAGTCCCATTCGAAAGCAAATAAACCTCCAAAGTTAGCCCTTCCAGAAACCTTTCTTTTGAAAGCATCACAAAATCATACCTTTCGACCTTGTCAGAAGGTCCCAACTTTCGACCTTGTCGAAAGGTCCCACCTTTCGACCTTGTCGGAAGGTTTCTCTTCGACCTAGTCGAAAGCCTGGGGAATCCCCCTTATAAAACTATTTATAAACCTTTCGAAAGTAATGAAACTCAAAACCTTTCGACGTCAAAACCTTTCGAAATAAAAAACTTTCGAAATCAAGCCTTTTGAAATCAAAACCTTTCGAAATCATTTAAAAACAATGAAGTGTTGGTGTTGGAACCAACCCTTCAAAAGTATACTTCCAACCATGTCGGAAGGTTTACCCTTCAACTTTGTCAAAAGGTATTAAAACTTTTACTTTAAAAACGGTGGGAAGGTTGGGATTTTCCTCCCCCTTTTCCCTTCGACAAAGTCGAAGGGTATAAAAATCTTTCTTGAAAGCATTTTAAAACGTTAACTCTTGAAGGTTTTGGCTTTTGAAGATCCCCTTCATGGCCCCTCCTTGAGTATATAAAGCTTAGTCTTTTTATAAAAATTTATAGAATCGATGGATCCCCCTTCGACTCAATTGAAAGAAAGTTTTATTTCCATTTGAAAGCAAAGGAAGCAGCTCCCCAACCCTTCGCCCCTCTTCCATTCGTCACCATGCCTACCCTTCGATTTGACGAAGGGATAAAAGCGGCTTTTGGAGTCGGAGGGAACATCTGGGCCTACTGAAGTGATGTTTTATCTTGCTTGTCTAATTGTGATTGGTCAAGGGGCTTCCACCTATGCTTTCGAATAGTAAAAAGTATACAAAAGTCAACCTTTTTCGTAAAACGCTATACTTCATCACCAAATAAATTTTTGAAAGCATATTCCCTACGGCTTTGACCAAGGCGGAAGCAATATTGCAGTTTAGCCCTTAGGCTTAATTAATTTAATTACCTTAGTTAATCACTAAGGAAAAATCCCCAAAAATCTTATAAATCATATACTTCAACATTTTAAAATTTCAAAGCCTATGAAGACCAAAACAACTCGGAATTTAACAAAACCGAATAAAACGTGTTAATTAGCCCATTAACATTTTAAAACACCTAAGTCTTATCCAAACAAAGGTCTAAATGGTTATATCCTAACCAAAATCACAACTATGAATCAGGTATAACCCATAACCGATCCAAACACAGAAAATGAGATGATAAACATGATTATTCACATTGCTTAGTTAATTGGAGAATGAGATAATTTCCTAGCTTTAATTCCTTAGCTTTTTCTTCAATTTATTGCTCTTCCTGGAGCTTTTGATGGCTGGCCGAAAGTTGGTGAGGATTTATGAATGAGAGAGTGAAAATTTATTAAAGTGGAGGAATAGATTTATACTAAGAAATGTAGCCCCATTTCCAAGTTTACCCCTTAGGGAATTCCTCTTCTTAATTTACTTAAGTCTTATTTTAATTCATTCATTAATACACGGTCATTGGATTTATTAATCTCAACTCTCTAATTATTCATATTATTATATTTAATTTATCTAATTAAATATCCCGAATAATGTTAATTAAAATTCAAGGGCATTACAATAATTATAAACATACAAAGTACAAACTTCAAACAAACATATTAGTGGTATTGTTTTTGTAAGGTACTGGTATCATTTTTGCTACAAATTACATTTAAAATCATTAGTAATTTTACCGAATTTATTTCTATCGTTTCAATTTCTTCAACATCAAATTTTTTTCCTTTTGTTTTCTTGTTTTTTCCTATTTAAAAAATATGGTACTATAAGCATATATGTTTAATAATAGTATGATACTATTAGTATCACTTTTAAATAAAAGCATTATCTAACTGTTGAACTGTCCCTTTAGTTTTAGCTTGATTTTCCTTTTGATTTTTTTTCATTTTTTCTTTGTTCTTTCTTTATTTTTCAGCCGTTCTTCGTTTTCTTTCTCAAAAGTTGTTTGTTTTTGCATATTTTCTTCAATGTTTTATCAAAAAAAATCAATGATATTATAATATGACTATATTAATATTGTTGTACTTTATAGTATCATTTACATATCCTGTGTATTTTCTTTCCTTTTTGATTGAATTTCATCTTCTGTTTGTTTTTCATGCGTTCTCTTTGTTCTTTTGTCTAGCCTTTGTAGTTTTAGCTTACTAGATTTTACTGTCGTTGCTTGCGGTTTTGGGTCATTCTGACCTAGGATTTCTGTTTCTCGAGTTGGTGATTGTTGTTGAATTTCCATTTGAGCTATGTTTTCGTTTTCTATAGCTAGGATTTGTTGTTGAATTTCAGGTGGAGGTAGGTTTTCAATTTCACGAATTGGCGATTGTTGTTGAATTTCTTGTTGTTGTTCATCATTCGTTGATGTCTGCGTTTGTGTTGGAGATGATTTGCTTTTGGTTTCAAGTGTCATGGCTAGGGTGATTTTAAGTTTTGAGATCGAAGAGGAAGAAGAATTTGAGAAGATGTTTGAATGGAATGAAACAGAAAGGCAGAAGGAAGATTTAAGTGATGAATGGGCTTTGGACCTGTCCTGGAAAGGAAAAAATAAATCGCGTGTCGTTCTGCCTAATTTTTAAGCGTAATTTGTCCCTTTTTCCCTATTATAAACTTCTTATACTATCCATAATTTTTTGTTTCACGACGTTTATATATAATATTGTATAAGTTCATACATATAAACTAGTTTCAATATATTAGTATACAAAATCTATGAATACCAAAAATGTGGAAACATACAAAAAAAGTCAGAAAGTAAACCATAATTTCAGAAATCTCAAATTGTTTTGTAAATTAAAAAGGTACTTTAATTTACAAAATTTTATAATTTTTAGCATATTTGAAAAAAAATCTTAGCAAGTTCAAACAAATTCAAAAGTTTACAGAAAATGAAAGGAAAAAAAATACGACTAGGATTTATTTTACTAAATTTTTCTATGTAGAATGTTTTACGAAAAAGTAAAAATACACTTTTAATAAATATATAACATATGTTCCTAAGTTAACTTTGTAAAAATAGCCCTTGTCGAACAAAAGGCACTGGATCGATTGATAATACACATATATAAGATCTCGATCATTAACAAATTGGTAATCCATAATTTTGGCTCTCTTTTCGTATATGACCTAAAAAAATTTCTATAAATTTTTTAGCAAGGCTGGCTGGCTTTGGAGTGGGCCATCCACTAGTATTAAAATTTTAGAAATAGGTGTTCAGCACATGCGCCGTAACAGCTAAATAGATATAAGAAAAGCACATGAGCTAGGCAAAAAAGACCCGAACTACTAATACAGAGACTATATCTCCTCGTGAGAAGAGGAACCTGTAACGATCCGCCTTTTGTAGTACTCTGAATCAACATTGAGTGACAATGTCCAACTCGAGAATACCACAAATGACAGTCCGTCGGGGTAAAAAAAACTAAACATCACCGAGGCATAACGGTAGAAACTCACAGCGGAATGATAATATATAATATACCAAATATACATGAGCAATAGGATAAACAATATATATGAGATTGTACTGATGGAAGTAACTAATAAATGAATATCAATATAGAAAGTCAGAATACAATATCTAATACAACAAGTCTCATATACAAATAGCCTATCTGTCACATACCATTACAACATCAAGTATGTATGTTTTTAAACAAGCAAATAGCAAAAATTCACATGAATTTTTCAACGATTTCGCTGCGTCAATGGTTAAGATGGGAAAAATTCGGGTTCTGACAGGATTACAAGGTGAAATTAGAAAACATTGTGCTTTCGTGAATTAAATTTGTTTTTAAGTTCTTTACTTTTAATTTTCGAAGAATAAGAGCGGAAAATGTATGTTTTTTTTTTTGCTATTGACAAAGATGAATTAAAAAGAAAAAAAAAAGAATTACCGCAGTATTGAGTTGTATGAATGTATAGTTTTTGAACCATTCTTATTTAATGATTTGTCAACAGAGTGAGTTGATAGTTAGTTAAGGAGTATGTATCATTCTTCCACGTCATTAGCATTTTAAATTAAAATCACAAAATGGTGAGACTATAATGTGACTGGATCAATTATTAAGGTCATCTTAGGTCTTCTGCTGTAGTATTAATTAGAAATGCGATAAAATTAACAATGTAAACTAATCATTGTGTATAAAAGCATAGATTTTAAGGTTGTTGCACTACAACAACGGTATTTCCGACATTTCAGTTGGCGTCGTTAGCCATTGGCTATCTTCGAAAAATATATACCGTCAGAATATAGATCGTTGACGAATGTTCTTTCCAACTGCTTTTCCACGGCTCCGTCGATTTATTTCCGATGGTTAACGATGGGTTTTCCGACGGTATCCGACAATCCATCGTGTACATGTAGAAGTACATGGCTTGTCCAAATTGGTGTCGCAAGCCGTCGGAAGTCGTCAGTATGTCTGGGAGGTAAGCCGTCGGAAGCCGTTGGTAAGTTTGTACCAGAGAACCGTTGATGGCCGTCGAAAGCCGTCGAAAATCTGAAAGTTTTTTATTTATTTCAATAGCATTTCAACCTCCAAACAATACACACACACACACACACACACACATATATATATATATATATCGCAGCCCAATTTCACACATAAATCATATATATCAAAGCCAAATCATATATTTAACATCAATAATAAAAATACATCATTATTTACTATAAATCAAACTCAAACAACCCACGATATACTCAAAAATCCAACAACATCTCAAAATACATCCTAAAATATATCAAACAACATCTCAAAGCAACTCAAATCAACCTCACACACATCCAACATCTCAAAGCAACTCAAATCAACCTCACACACATCCAACATCTCAAAGCAACTCAAATCAACCTCACACACATCCAACATCTCAAAATGTATCGTACAACTCAAATCAACCTCACCTATCCCAAACATATCCAACTCTGAAACACCATAGCAACAAAGCCAAACTATCTCACCCATCTCAAAGTGCATAATGTACAATGTTTTAACACAAACAGAATAAATCATACATATCAATTTTGATCATCGCCTTCGGATCCACCTGATGAGGGAATTGTGTCATACTTCTGCACATATGTCGTAAGGCACTAGCTCTTCCAACTTGGCCAGCTCCGTAGCCCAACGCCTGTCTCATTCCTCTAGCTCGGCAATCTTAGCTTTGAGCTCTTGAATCTTCGAGCTATCTTGGGCCTTTTTATTGCAGCTTTGCCTGCGTTAGCCCGTAACATAATTCAACAAAGTGTATAAGTTTCATATAGTATGATTAATAAAATCAATATGTCATATGTTATTCAAAAACAAGAATATGTGGCGACAGTTTCTCTAGCGATAGCGTCTTCTCCTTTTTCCCTTTTCCCATTTGTCCGAGCTGCTTCGTTCCTTCCTCCTTCACTGCATCTTTCCCTAGTCTCTCCCTGCCTCGCTTCCTCCTCGTATATCACTTATGCCTCCGAAGAGGAAGTCTAAGCCCGTATCTTCTACGCCAGATCTGGTTGGATCCTTGATGAGCGCTAGTGCTCTTTTTAGTTCTCCGATGATCAGAGCTTGTGTCTCCTCCATCTGCTGCGTCACTGCCAGTGCCTCCTGTGTCAGTGTCTACTACGCCTCATATTCCAACTGCTTGTAACAATGCTCGGTTCGACGTGAGTGACCTTGCCTTAGAAAAGTCCGGAGATGGTAATCCTTTCTCTGGTCTTCTGATTGGTATGAAATCCTCTCACCTTGCTGCTCCTCAGTTGCCTCGTAGTCCATTGGTTTCAGGTGAGCATCCTTTATTTCCGCTCTTAGCTTCTGCTAGTAGCTCCTCATGGTCGAAGTCTGTTGTTGGCATGAATCTTGCACCTGAATCCGGTGATTATGCAATTGGGCAAACTGTTGGGTTGGTAGATAAGTCTTTGGCTAATGTCATGGTAGGCGGTGATGTTTTTGATACTGTGGTTGAGGCTGAGGGGTTCGATTCAATTGAATTTGGTAAAAATCATGGTTGCATGCCTAGTGCTTGTGAAAATGTCGAGCTCAATTTCCCCACATCCAGTACTATACCCTCTATCTCTACTCCAAATGAAACTCATGCCGTTCCTGTTGATTCTCCTTCTAAGGCAGCTCCTAAATGGGCGTCATTGTTCTCCAAATTGCCAAAAAATGCGGGTGCGCATTCTCCATGTTGTTTTGGTAAAGTTGAGAATTTTATGCATTTTTGTCCTTTTACATTCTAACTGATGTGAAGCAGAAAAAAGAGTACACACGCCTATGGTTATATTCATGTCCTCTTACATGAAGTTAGTATGGGGTAGTGAATCAGTGATGCCTGCATGCGCTGCTTTCAGCCAAACTACTTAAAACATATAATGAACTATCTTCCACTTTTCCCCAAACTATTATTTTATTACTATTAAAAATATAAAATAAAAATAAAATCAAATTATATAAAAAGCTAATCTTCCAAAAAGGGTATATAATAGTGATAAATAGAAGATTCTACAAAGTAACTCAGATTCTGTAAACATTATTGCATACTAACACAATTCACTTCAATATCTACAATTGTGGCTGTGCACCATATATACACTCCAGTTGCTAAGCAGAATAGGATCCATTTTAATATGATGAGGCTAATCAATTTCATATAGTTGAAAATAGCACAAAAGAGCATGAGAAATCAGTAAGAGTGTCTACTATTTAATATCTTCCTGAATAGTTTCATCTTTTACAAATTTTAATTTTATAATTATGGTCTTTGGATAAAGCAATGAAATAGATGGATTTACCTTTACTTAACTATTAGCAGCCATACAAATTTATGAATTAAAATTTATATGTATGTATATCTATTTACAGTTCATTAAATGAATAGCTATTTATATTAAAATTTGTAGACCTATATATAAAGCATACATACGAACACACATATGTACTAGCTCTTATTGAAGGTTTTGAAAACTCAGTTTGGCATGTTAGTTTAATATGTGATATCGGTGCTTGTTATACCGCATATAACTCTGCATATAACTCACTAGTTGTCTAATTTGGATTCTGAAATATTAAGTTCTTCAAACGATAAATGAACGATGTTTTCTTGTTGGTACATGAGTTAGTTGGCTAAGTTTTGCATCTTTCACGCTCTGTCTTCTGTTTATGTTATTCCCACCACTGGGTCATTATGAAATTTTGAAAAATCTTATGTATATAAATTTGAAATTGAGTAGTTGGTATATATAAACCTTGGATAAGAGTCTGTTGGCAATAGTTGAGGCAATGTAGAAGTACGTATGGATTTACTTTTATTTTTTCTACTTATTCTAAGAGCTTTAGTTATCATGTTCTTGTTTGTTAATATTACCAAGCTTTCAACATTACTATGATTTTTTGAAGTCTTTATGACTTTCTTCCTCTTTTGACACAGCAATGGAAGTAATTCACTGTTTGTTTGGATCCTACGTACCATTCTCAAGTGGAATTAGAATTTTATATTCTTTTGATTGTAGACTAATTGCTCTTGCTTAAAATCAACTTTTCACATTTTAAAAGTTAATAAAGAAAAAATAGTAGCACTTGAACAACTACTTCAAAAAACCTATTGATTAATTTGAATTCAATTCAATGGAAATTTGTTACTGAATTTCATATAAGAATTAATTGTACATCAGATCGCAGGCCTCAGAGTTATGCTTTACTGTCGCCTTTTTTGGGCACATGTTCGCAGGCCTATGTTATAATATTAGCCTTAAAAGTTTATTTTTGGATGTATTTTTGAGTTTATCGTTGATCTGATGATCTATATTATTTAGCATCTTTGACATCTAACATAAACTCACATATATATTGCGGGCTACTAGGGGCTACTAGGCTTTTTCATAGTTCTTTGCCATGTATATTATTAAAGTGAAATATTAACAATTACTAATATCTTGATTTCTTATTTGACATAAGCAGGACCAATATTGCAGATGTCAAAAGAGAAAATATCAAAAGCAAAGCAAGATGAAATCAACTATTTAACTGGTCTATAGATAAGTTGTTATCGCAAATATATATGAAGTATTATGTACGGACATGGGTAAAGATGTTTGAACGATATGTATAAAATATTATGTGTGGACATGAGCAAAGATGTTTGAATGACATGTATGAAAATGGAAAAGTTGTTTGAACATGTATAAATATCATGCTTTAATTTTCATATTTTTTATATGTTTAAATCTTTTGTATTTATATGCAAAGAAGATATGGGTATGGATGTTATATACGTGGAAAAGTTAAAATCACAATGAAAAAATTCATGAAATCAATATTACATTTGATAGCGTTTTATAAAGGTTATTGTTTATGTAACAATCTGAAAATTTAAACGATTTAAATAATGTAATTAACTAAATTTTTCATGAAAATAAACAATAAAATTTAGCAATGAAAATTTGATATTTGGGATACGTCCATTTAAGCATAGCAAGTGACAGATTTTTGTCGAAAATTATGTAAGTTTGTTCTGTTGTGAATTTTTAATTTAAAATCAGTTAAATTGATGGAAATAAAATATTTTTGAAATCTGAATATTTTTACATAAGAAAAATGCGAACCATTTTCTGAGTGGGATGTCATAATTTGTTTCGCCAAATTTGGACCGCTCTAGCCCCGTTTATCTTATTTTCGGCGATTTAGCAGCATTTTTAGCAGCGAAAATCGAGTTTGATAGGTAGGTCGTGTCTCTTATATCTGTGTACCATCTTGTTCGTCTCATCGCGCTTATCTCTACAGTATATTCATTTGTGCATTTCGACGTCCGGTACACGGCGGAATCTGCGAAACGGTTAGCCATATCGGTATCCATTTTGAGTCTGTTGGGTTTTCTTTGTCCTTTTGTTTGTCCATCGGGTAAAGCTAATGGACATTAGCTATTATTATTTCCCTGAATTCAACGTGCTGGCTTTCACTGTTCCACCATTTCAATATATTAATCTGGTTCGTCCATTTTTCAATCTCTTCCTCTCATTCTTTTGCTCTCCTCTCTCTATCGTTCTGTCTTGCTTCTAATTAAAAAAAAAGGTGAAAGCATATATATACCTGAAGTATTCATATATCTTTTTTGCTTGAGAACCTGCTTGCTCCCATTGCCGAATCCACCTCTCCACTCTTCGCGACCTCATCCGCCATCCTTCCCTCTTCTCGCCTCCGCGGCCAAGCCTCCGCCATCCACCTCCAGACCCTCGACCTTCCCTCCTCCCTGCTGCCACGCCCTACCCTCCAAGCCAGAACCTGACCAAAACAGCTCGCCACTCGGTATGCAAACAGTCGCAACCCACAACCCTCCGCCTCCTTATCCCTCCCTGCCACAAGACCCGCATTCACTCAAAACCCTTCATCATTACAGCATTGTTCCCTCTCCCCCGAACCATCCACAGCTCCACGTCCTCCGCCTCACAGCTCCCATCCTCCATCACAACACACCGCACCCAACGCCCATTTCAGCCTCCTTGCTCGTCCAGCAACCACACCCGAACCTAGCCTTCGAGCACTCCAGCCACCTAAGCGAGCATCCTTCTCTTCTTCTTTTTTTTGAAAAGGAAATATATATATATATATATATATATATTGTTTCCGTTGCAACTCAGCCCATCTTCCCGCTGTGCTGAACCAAGCTCCAGCCAAGTTTGTCGCAGCTTTCTTTGTCCGCTTTGTCGTTGTCCCGTTGCGTGCGCGTGTTCGTGCGCGTGTCTGTATTCCTTGTATCGTTCTTCGCTGTCATTATTACTCTAGCCTCGAAAGGTGAGCAATCACTCACGATTAACATTCATATGCTTAGTAAATTTATTTCACATGAAATGACGATTGAAATATGTTGTTAAAATTTAATTGGTTTGTAATTAAATTGTTAAGTACGATATGTTATTATTTAAATTTGTTCACCTATGTTAATTGACATATGACACCATAACATGCTGTATATAAATATGAACTTTAGAAACTAAATAGGAAACAAAATTCATATCTTTGTAAACCGTTTGTGTTACAAAAGTAAATTACATAAAATAGTTGAAATTGAATTATGAAGTGGAATTAACTTAAGTAAATCCAAATGGATTAAATAAATGAGTTAAATAAAATAGAATTTGTTTTGAAAGAAAGAAAAAAATGAACTTAAGTTGTAAAGAAAAGGTGGATGTTAATAAATTATGAATGAAATTTAATTAAGTGGAGATGTAAGAAATTTGGAATATATAAGTTTATATAACTTGAAACTTGAGAAAATCGGAAGTAAAAAACCAAAATACGAATAGGTTAAACATTTTGGATAAAAAAAAGAAAATATGGAATGTTAATATTAAACCTAAATAAATTTGTTGAAGGGTTAATTTAGTGATATTGACATTAAAGGAAATATACAATGTGAATGAAATAAAATAAATGAACATAAAAAAAATTGAATGTGAAAGTGGATAACAAATATGACTGTAAATGAATATAAAGAAATAAGGTGAACATAATGAACGTTAATAATTGAATGCAAGTTAATGGGACATAATAGAATGGAAATTAATGGAATGAGAATTCATTGAATATAAACAAGTAAGCGTGGAAAAAAAATTGTAACGAATGTTAATAAATTGGAAGTGAATCAATTGAATGTAAACCAATTAAATGTGAACGAAACAAATGTAAATAATGGAAACAAATCACTTGAATAAAAATACATTGAATTGAAATCAACCAAATGTGAATACAATGAATATTGATTGATTGAATAAAAATGGATTGAAATCAAATTAGTTGAATATAAATCAATTAAAAGCGAATGAATTGAATATAAATCCATTGAATGATTAACGAGATGAATAATAATAAGTAAATGTTAATCAATTAAGAAGTAAATAAGGTGAATGAAAATAAATTGGATATGAATGTAAATTAATTGAAAGCGAGTTAATAGAATGATAATAATAAACGGATGTTAATAAGTAATGAGATGTATAATGTTAACACTCGAAAATGAAATTTATATGGTTTTGAATTAATTGTTGTATCTGCTATTATGTATTTTGAATCTATCTTTCCTTTATGTTGCTTCCATTCTCTTATCTCGTTCCTTTTCGGGGATGAAAAGTTTTGAGTGGGGGAGAGTGTAACGACCCGAAAATTTTAATGATTTAAATAACATAATTAACTAAATTTTTTATGAAAATAAACAATAAAATTTAGCAATGAAAATTTGATATTTGGGATACGTCTATTTAAGCATAGCAAGTGGCAGATTTTTGTCGCAAAGCATGTAAATTTGTTCTGTTGTGAATTTTTAATTTAAAATCAGTTAAATTGATGGAAATAAAATATTTTTGAAATCTGAATATTTTTACATAAGAAAAATGCAAACCATTTTCTGAGTGAGACGTCATTATTCGTTTCGCCAAATTTGGACCGCTCTAGCCCCGTTTATCTTATGTTCGACGATTTAGCAGCATTTTTGGCAGGAAAATGGAGTTTTGATAGGTATGTCGTGTCTCTGATATCTGTTTACCATCTTGTTCGTCTCATCGCGTTGATCTCCGCAGTATATTCATTTATGCATTTCGACCTCTGGTACACGGCGAAATCTACGAAACGGTTAGCCGTATCGGTACCCATTTTGAGTCTATTGGGTTTTCTTTGTCCTTTTGTTTGTCCATCAGGTAAAGCTAATGGACATTAGCTATTATTATTTCCCTGAATTCAACGTGCTGGCTTTCACTATTCCACCATTTCAATATATTAACTCTAGTTCGTCCATTTTTCATTCTCTTCCTCTCATTCTTTTGCTCACCTCTCTCTATCGTTCTGTCTTGCTTCTAATAAAAAAAACTTGAAAGCATATATACACCTGAAGCATTCATTTATATTTTTTGCTTGAGGACCTGCTTGCTCCTATTGCCGAATCCACCTCTCCACTTTTCGCGACCTCATCCGCCATCCATCCCTCTTCTCGCCTCCGCAGCCAAGCCTCCACCATCCACCTCCAAAACCTCAGCCTTCCCTCCTCCATGCTGCCACACCCTGCCCTCCAAGCCCAGAGCCCGACCACAACAGGTCGCCACCCAGTACGCAAACAGCCGCAACCCACAACCCTCCGCCTCCTTATCCCTCCCTTGCTCCGCCACAACACCCACATCCATACAAAACCCTTCATCACTGCAGCCTTGTTCCCTGTCCGTCGAACCACTCAACAGTTCCGCGTCTCCGCCTCACCTCGAGTGCAGCAGCCCCTAGCTGCCGTTTCAGCCTTGTGTCGCAACCTTTCCCCCCGACACCCTTGCTCCGACATCCCCTCCTCCATCACAACACACCGCACCCAACGCCCATTTCAGCCCTCCTTGCTCGTCCAGCAACCACACCCGAACCTAGCCTTCGAGCACTCCAGCCACCTAAGCAAACAGCCTTCTCTTCTTTCTTTTTTTTTGAAAAGGACATACATACATACATATATATATATATATTGTTTCCATCGCAAATTAGCCCATCTTCCCGCTGTGCCGAGCCAAGCTCCAGCCAAGTTTGTCGCAGTCTTCTTTGCCCGCTTTGTTGCTGTCCCGTTGTGTGCGCGTTTTCGTGTGCGACTCCGTGTCCGTTACATCGTTCTTCGCTATCACTATTTCTCTAGCCTCGAAAGGTGAGCAATCACTCACAATTAACATTCATATGCTTAGTAAATTTATTTCACATGAACTGATGATTAAAATATATTGTTAAAATTTAATTGGTTAGTAATTAAATTGTTAAGTATGATATGTTATTATTTAAATTTGTTCACCTATGTTAATTGACATATGACACCATAACATGTTGTATATATATTATATTTTAAATTGCTAGTTATGATCCATGCTTGTAATTGATATGTTATGCTATTTTATATTATTGTTCTCACACTGCACGTTCCTTGTTAATTTAGGAAATCCCTATGGGTTGAAATGATACATACCCGAATGATCTTATAGATTAGGGAAAATCGTTATGGGTTGAAATGATAAATCCAAGCGATTTTACTGATTTTGAAATTATGGGATTGCGGGTTGAAATGATATATACCCGTAAAATTTAAATTATTGCGGGTTGAAATGATATATATCCATATCACTTGACCATAGGGTAGAAAATTATATACGGACACCGGATTGGTTAAATTAAATGATTTTAAATCCTTAATTTTGAAATCCAGTTAAATGATATTATGAAATAAAATTAGATTTATATGAACTGAATTATCTTCAAAATCCAAGTTTACAATATTGAAATTGAATTTGGTATAAATGAACTGTTTAAAGAATTGGATTTGAAATCTTAAAGTTGAATTTTGAAATATAAATGAAATTTATCAAATTGAGTTATTGTAAAATTTTGAATATTTAAAACTTTGAAACCTATTGAATTTGAAGTGGTTTAAATTGTATTTCAACCTGGATTTGAAATCGATATAAATTGAAATAGTTTTAATGAGAATTTGAACCTTTAACCCTTTTATTGAAATCGTTGGACTGAGATTGATTTAAATTGAATTTTGGAACTAAAGTTGATTTGAATTGATTTGTGAAATTGGAAGAACAATTCTATTTTGAAACTATTTTCGATATAAACTCTTTTGACATATAAACTATTTTGTCATATAAACTATTTGAATATATTAATAAATTTTAATACATTAACTATTTTAATCTATAACCTATTTTTTTAAATATATAAACTATTTTAATATATATATTATTTTAAAATTTATAAACAATTTTTAATATATATATTTTCAAATTCATAAACAATTTTTAATATATATATTTTAATATATAAACTATTTTAATATATATTATTTTAAATTTATAAATAATATATATATATATATATATATTTTAATATATAAACTATTTCTAATATATAACCTATTTTAAAATATATACACTAATTCCAATATATAAACTATTTTAATACCTAAACTATTTTTAAATATAAACTATTTTTATTGCATAACTATTCCAATATTTAAACTACTTTCAAGATTCATACTGTTTAAGTTGGAACTGTTATGATTTAGATTTAATGGATTTAAATGCGAATACTTTGATATGATGGTTTAACCTATTTTGTGGTTATGATTTTGGAAATGAATATGATTTAAAGTGAATAATGATTTCGAAAGTGAATATAATTTCGAAAGTGATATGATTTTTTAAGTGAATATGATATTTTGATATCAATTATGAATCGGTTTTGGAAATGTAAAAGAACCCACTGGTGTGAAATAAGCATTTGGTTGTTAAAGAGACTGGGATCAGATATTGTCATACTCTCTACCATTACCGGAAACAATTTTAACAACTATGCACGTGGTAGAGAATCCAGAACGAAGTAGGATGGTTTGGCGAATGACACTGTATGAGGTATGAATGCAGCCCTGGCCCCCTCGAGTTAGCTTGATATGACTAAAGCAGGAGCTATACCTGGGCCAAGTGAGGTCGCACCTCCGATCGAGCATACTTCTTTGAAACCATATCTATTACTTTGTGATTTGATTGGTGCACACCTTCGACTATGGGAGTGTGTCTCGAGGTGGGCAGTAGTAGCTGTTATGCGTTACCTCCAGCCCGGTTCTGCAATACTGTAGTATCCTACCATAGGCATTGCCTCGCGTGCCTTGTCATATGCCTTATCGAGCCCATTACGAGTTTGGTTTGTGTCGAACATTATGGAGTGCCCTTTGATAGCCCTCCAGTTTACGGAGGACTTACCGTACTGTATAGACTACGAGAGTTATATAAAAATGTGTTAAGGGGGATATAGGTAACGCCTTAAAGCTATTTTAATATTTTACTTTACTGTAGACATTATCTATGTAGCGTATTGTACTATGTATGTAGATAGTTCCACGGATCCTTAAAGAATGGGAATCTCAAACATCCTTTAAGTTATATTGCATTTTGCTTGAGTTGGTTTACTTGCATAAGAATGTTAATCCCGACTCGAGTGTTTTGTTTTTGCTTTATGCTCGGGTCAGCCTGAGTGTCACAGCATTTGAAACTCACCTTTGGAGCTTGGAACTTTGCTTGAAGATTTATCTTTATCTATTCATCTTTTTAGTTATTTCAGTTATATCCTGTTGTTTATGTTCAGGCCTGTCATTTGCTTTTGTATCGAGACTTCTATGTATTGGATTTCTGTTGTATTTTGCTTTTGAATCTGATGTTCTATAGTAGCTTCATGTACTACCATTTATCTATTTCCGCTGCTTATTGTTGTATTACTCTGTGTCTGTGATTCTGTGATTGATTTACTTACCGTATATGCTAAGTTTTGCCAAATATAAAATAACAATCTGTTGTTTTGAGCAATTCAAGTCTGGCATGTATGGATTATTGTCGATTTGAATGGTTCGTAATGGTAGGTCATTACAGTTTATCAACAGCTATAGATATTAACACGCTACAGAAAACCATGCAATAGAATTGATAAACGCTTTGAAAGTGCATAAAAATGCTATAGAAATATGTATGACAAATGCTATAGAAAGTAATCATGGATATATTTTCTTATAGCGTTTTTTCTTAATAGCACTGTTCAAACGCTATAGAAAATTTATTTTTCATAGCGTTTTTGCTTTTGCTATTTAAAGTTCACGATCTGCTATAGCATGTCTTTCCACAACGTTCTTTGAAACGCTGTAGTAAGGTATACTAGCGTTTTTTAAACGCTATTAAAGCCCCAGTTTGTTGTAGTATATTAAAATCCAAATCTGGGTTTTGGGACTTTCATTTCTAAATTTCATTTATTAATACCTGAATCTGGATTTCGGGTCTCTCAGTTTTGAATTTTATCTATTAATATCTGGGTTTCGGGTCTTTTTCAATCACTTATTGTCTTTAATATACCCAAATCTGGGTTTCGAGACTACAACGTATGCCCTAATCTAGGCTTGAGATTTCTACTGTAGACTTCTACAACTTCGAGGTGTTGACAAGTTTTCTTGTTAACAAAGGAATAACACCCTGGCGAATAAGCCACAACCTTAGATTACCTCAACCATTTTGAATGGTGGTTTGATTACTTTGACCGATTCGAGAGGATGTTTCGAAGAGGTCGTTCTCACTTTTAATACTACTTACCTCAACCATTTCGAAAGGTGGTTTCGAAGTGGTTTTAGATTACCTTGACCGATTCGAAAGGTGGTTACTAACTTTTAATCCTACTTTGGGATGTTGACTAGATCTTATTAATAGATTTACACTCTTTAGAGATCATACCATATTTAAGAAATACGAACTTGTAAAATATACTTTGTAGGAGCAAAGTATGATTGATATAAAACGGTAAAGTGGACGAAACTAGAGTATTTGCCGAACCACTATAAAAGTTGCATGTTCTTTCTTGCTTTTTACTACTTTTTTCTAATAATTTTCACATTTATTACTCGACTGGGTGTTTGTGTCATTTTTGTGCAAACAGAAGGGTAATAGGGATGTGCCATCTCAAAAAATGAGAAGCAACAATATTTACAAATTGCTTAGGAAAACAGTGGAGAATGAATGAACTTTTCAAAGCGGTGTTAGGGAGGGAAATTTGTCGGAATTAAGGTGGAGCCAGCAACGGTAAACCGCAAAACCTCATGAAGGCTTTTGTGGTACTACAAGCGGTTCTGAGTTATTAATGGTATGCATGTTCAGTTGGAGGACATGCATATTTAGGTGGTTTAGAGGATTGTAAAGTTTTCATTTGAGGATGGAGATATTTGTTTCCATTTTGATTTGGAGCTTGAAGTTATGTGTGCAGTGTTTGGATGACATTTACGGAAATATAGTAACAATGTGGAGATTATTAGGGTTGGTGCTACAATATTTCATTGCTTAGAGTCGGAGGGTTTTGTGATTTCTGATACCAAATCACATTTAGAAGAAGTAAATATAAAAAAAAGAGAAACAAATACTTGGACTAGCTCAATATAATATTGCATATATGGATATGCATATTATAATAAAAGAGAAGACTTTACTTTTTAAAATTAGACGCGACAGCTTATTTATTGCCACGTAAATAAGGATTTGAACACTAAATAATCTCTTATTATAAATGGACTTGTATATGGGTCAATGTGAGATATGGAGAAAAATGCTATTTTTCTAAGGTTTCAAAGGTTGAAATTTCTTCACAATTTTAAGGCTTTCACTTGTAATATTTTTGGTGAATTTAATAATGATTTTTTGAAGAAATTTTGTTGTTTGTTTTTCTTCACCTCTTATCTATTCTTAAATCTAATTATGTAGGAATTCTTAAAAAAAACTCTAACAACAAAGTCATTTGACAATCAACAAATAGTACAAAGTTAACTAGTGAAGCATTAAAAACTAGCTAAAATCTTGATTATATCAACAATAAGGATTAAAGGTAAAAAAAACATATTTGAAGTTGATAAGTTAACCTTACAATCTATATATAGTTATGGCAGTGGAGTGTTCTTCGAACCCTTAGGTTGCTTGTCAGACTGGAGAATTAAGAAGAGGAAGAAGTTGGAGGAGAATTTGAATAGCAGAAGTTTAAGTGGAGGGAAGGAAAAATGAAGGGATGAGAGAATATGTACAAATTCTTTATTCAATATATCTCTTCAGCCCGATTACAAATATTTATATTCATCATAGTGGACCTTATACTTGTGGCCCAATTACGCTAAATCCCATTTACAATATCGCAAAGCAAATGTTTGATGAATTGTCTAACAACCATCTTCTTCTTTCACCATCACAACATCACTCTCTCTTCTTCATGGGCAGCTTTGTTATCATAGGTTGACGTCGATCAGTGCCACTAGCCGGAGTGTAAAATTGCCCCATCAGAATTTGACCTTGTCTTAAGGTCAAACATCGAAAAACGAGCATCCAACTTCTAGTAATCTTCTCAGCTTGCTTCTTCCATAGGTCTTGGTTTCCACTTCATCGGAACTTCAATAATGGTTCCATGCTTCATCCGTGCAAGTCATCGAGCCAAAATCGTCTCTGGTTTCATTATCAGTTCAGTTATTGAGTCGGGTATATCTCTTTGCACAATGATATTTGATCCAATCTTTGCTTTCAATTGTGAAACATGGAAAACTGGATGCAACTTTGTAGTAGGTGGAAGCTTCAATTTATATGCTACATTCCCAATTTTCGGTTCAATCTCATAAGGTCCAAAAAAATTAGGTGGAAGTTTAGAAGTTTTTTGGCAACCTATAGAAATTTGCCTATAAGGTTGAAGCCTCAAATGCACCCAATCCCCCATTGTGAATTCCCTTTCAGATCTTTTTGTAGTAACATATTTAGTCATTTGATCTTTTGCTTTGTTTATGCTATGCTTTAAAAGTTGCAAATCAATGTCTCTAGCATATAAATCTTCTTCAACTTGATAAACTTTGGCAGACTTAGGAACATAGGAAAGTAGATATGGTGGAGTTCTTCCATATACTACTTCAAAGGGTATGCAGTTGATAGTTAATTTCCAAGTAGTATTAAACAAAAATTCTGCAAGACTAAGCCATTTAACCCACTCATAGGGTTTGTGACTGCAAAAACACCTCAAATAACACTCAAGAGCTTTGTTTGAATCTTTGATTAGCCATCAAATTGGGGATAAATAGGCAGTGCTAAATTCTAATAAACACCCCTGAATTTTGAACAATTCAGACCAAAATTGGCTAGTAAATATTGTATCTCTATCACTTACAATTGATCTAGGAAGTCCATGTACTTATACAATCCATCAAAAAAAACTTTAGCAACTTGTATAGCTGTATAAGGATGTGCAAGTGGGAAGAAGTGAGCATATTTGCTTAAACTGTCAACTGCAACAAAAATAATAGTAAACTTGTTTCACTTAGGCAAACCAGTGATGAAGTCCATGCTAATGTCTTTCCATATTCTTTCTAGGGTGGGTAATGGTTGAAGTTGACCAGGGGTTTTGACATTTCAAGAAGCTTGTATATATTTTTGAACATTTGATTTTTTTATAATGTCGGTAAAACACACGTTTCAGCCTTTTAAGTGTTTTGTCTATGCCTGAATGGCCAGCCAGAGGATTTGCATGATATTCATGTGGCATGTCTGTACGAGTGTGAGATCTGGTGGATTGATAATAATTTTTCTCTTATAGAAAAATTATCCATCAACTTTCCTATATTTTGAAGTATCAACATGTGCATGTTTTATTTTGTTCTCTAATTCTGAAAAAATGAACCTTTAAGGACCTTTGTTGAGATTTTCTAACCATGTACTCTGAACTACTGAAATGAAATTGAGTTGCACTTGTTCATGGATTGGATTTTGGTCATTATCATGTCTCCATGACAAACAATCTTCCACTATGTTCTCTTTCCTAGCCTTGTATTCAACTATATAGTCAAATCCATAAAGTTTTTCCAACCACTTACTTTGTATGCCTGATTGTAATTTTTGCTCTAATAAGTACTTCTAAATGTTATGATATGTTTTTATGATAAATCTTCTTCCCAAGAGATATCGACACCATTTCTTTGTTTCTAACATTAAAGCTAACAATTCATTTTCATAAATTGATAGGTGCTCTTTAAGTGCTTGACTAAGAAATGTCACTGGTCTTCGTTGCTATATTCAAGCTGCACCAATACCATCACCCGAAGCATTACATTCTACTGTATATACTTGGGTAAAATATGGCATTATCAAAATAGGTAGAGGAGTTAAGCAAGATTTCAAAGTGTCAAAGCAATTTGAGCTTCTGAATCCCAATGAAAAGCATTCTTCTTCAAGATATTGGTAAGTGGTTTAGCTATTGCACCATAATTCTTAAAAAATCTTCTATAATAGCCTGACAACCCTAAAAATCCTTGTAGAGCTTTTAAATTTTTTGGAATAGGCCAATGATTGACTTCTCAATTCATTTTTACACAATGACTTCTCAATGTTATAGAAACAAACTATTACAACACATTCCAAACATTGTAGAAACCTTAGACCTATTTTGAATTTCTAACGTTTTTAATATATTGCATACAAAATTCTACCACAAAGGAAAAATGTGTAAAATAATAATATACATCATTTCTATATGGTTATGTTTCGTTTAGACAACTGTTATAATACAGTGTATACAAATCAAATACAACTATTCTTCAATCAAATTAATAAAATAATTTTACATAACGATAACAACTTTCTCTAATTGTACAAATAATATTAAAACATTCAACAAGAGTATCATACACAATTTATATGTCTCAAACTGTTGTAAATATTACCTTTAACAATAATTTACTCACGTCATAATCTAACATTCACAAATATGTTCATACAATTATGACACTATATTACTATTCTTTAACAAATATGTTCTAACAAGAAAAACAACATATATATTATATATTTGTTTGCAGGCATAATAAGATTGGCCTTTCACATGGTCCCATGAACAATGGTAGCCTCGGTACACGTTTCTAGTACTAGTGATTTGCAAATGCATTCCTCAAGTACCTCCACCTCTTATCGTTGTTCTATTATATAGCATGTAGCCTATGTTCACTGACCCTAAACAGTATTATAGACATTCAAAATAAATTTCAGATCATCAACTTAAGCTAAGTTAAGGTTTATTTTAATTGGTGGAATTTATCAATGATCGATACTTATGAGTTTCATTTATGTTGCCAATCGACAAGGCATTAATAAATACTAGATCGTGTGATGTTATTAGATATACGATATTCTCCTCTCCTTTTTTATTTAACATATACATTGATGACATGTAATGTTATGTTATTTCTTAAAAATAAGTTTATAGCAGACCTCATAAAGATGTAAGAACATAAACATAGGATATTAGTGTTTTTAGTAGCTTTATAGTATACATAAGATGTCAAGGGACTATCAAAGTAAACAATATGGATAATGAAGAGTTACAGTGGGTAAAATAACAGGGAATGCAAATTGAATCAAAGACTGCAAACTTTTGTTTTTGGAAATTCTAGGAAAAGAACAACCTTGTGTATCATGTACACACCCGGAACATGTACCAAACCAGCTACTTGTCCGAACAAACAGTTAACGTCATTTTGTTTTGAAGGAAATGAGTAAAAGAAATTACCAAGAATTGATGATAATAAAAAGATAATGCTATGGTGATAGAATTGAATGAGCATCCATATCCCAAAAAGTGAGCATAACAGTAACACATTCAAAACTAAGAAAACATTATGCTTACTGAAACTGCATGTACGGCCACATTGATATGAATGAATAATGTGAAAAAGGAAATAAGATGATTTGAATGACTTACTTTATTTGATTCAATACTGGGTATTTATATACGTAATTGATAACAATAAAAAGAGGTAATAGAAAACTACCGTTATCATTTGAATACAAATCTAATTCCTATATGTATTCCTAAAGAATAGCTTTGGCAGAAGAATAGCTTCACTTCCTGAAGAATAGCTTGACTTCCTCCTTCCTCACGTAATTTAACACCCTCCGTCAAGTTGGAGCCAGGAGAGAAATGTCGAGCATGCCCAACTTGCTAAGCAATCGTTTGAAATTATCAACACCCAGTGGTTTTGTGAAAATATCCGCTAGTTGGTCGCAAGAACGAATATAGGAAGGAGTAATAAGACCGGAGAGAATCTTTTCACGAACGAAATGACAATCTATTTCGATGTGCTTAGTTCGTTCATGGAAGACGGGATTTGCGGCAATATGAATTGCAGCTTGGCTATCGCAATGTATTGTTATAGGAGCAGATTGCGGAAAACCAAGTTCGGATAAGATTGAATGTAACCACTGTACTTCAGCAGTAATAACAGCGACCGATACTCAGCTTCAGCGGACGATCGAGAAACAGTTGGTTGTTTCTTTGATTTCCAGGAGATGGGACTAGAACAAAGCATTGTAAAATAACCGGTAGTAGAACGGCGAGTGACGGGGCGCCCTGCCCAGTCAGAATCAGCAAAACCGACTAGAGAAAGAGAACTCGTCGCTGACAGAAATAAACCATTACCAATAGAACCTTTGAGATACCGAAAGACTTTATTTGCAGCATCAAAATGAGTGGAACGAGGGCTTTGCATAAATTTACTAAGTTTGTTGACAGCATATTGAATGTCAGGACGAGTGACTGTAAGATATAAGAGACGACCGATGAGTCGTCGATAAAGAGACGGAGACAATGATGAAAAGACAGGAGGAAATGATCCAGAATTTGCTTCAACAGATTGGACAACTTGGAGCGCAAAATCCAGGAACAACCGGAATCCAGAACGAAGCAGGACCATCTAGCGCAGCGCAGGAGCTGGGGGGCACACACTTAGAGCATGTTGATCCAATCCCAGGAAGAGATTTAGGGACATCCGGGCAACCTGGTGGTAATAGAGGGATGAACGCACAGCTAGGGGGGCAGAACGAAGGTAACACTCAAAGATCGCAGCCTGGCGACAACGACAGGTTGGCAGAGATGGTCAGACGGGCCATGAGAGGCGGACTAGTCAATAGAGATCTGGAGGATGTACATAGGAGTCCCTTTACTCCTGTGATCAGGCAAGCCAGGAATCCACCAGACTTCAAGTTACCATCGGTGGAAATGTATGATGGGCGAACGGATCCAGCAGTCCATCTAACGAAGTATATAAGGCACATGGAAGTGCTGGGGGCATCGCAGGAAGTCATGGCCAGGTGCTTTCCATTATATTTGACGGACATGGCAGCGCTATGGTTTAGACAACTGGAGAGTGGCTCCATTGGGACTTGGACAGATTTGACAGAAAGGTTTATGAGACAATTCAGGGTTCATATTTCGAGACCTAAGAACGTGATGAGCTTGGCGACTCTAAAACAAAAGGCCGGAGAATCTTTGAGGAGTTTTCTGACGCGATTTAATGCGGCAGCAGCATCAGTGGATCGACCAGATCCATCTATGGTCATGATGGCAACTGTATCTGGAATATCTGATGGCACGGATATCAAGAATTCACTAACCAAGGATCCACCTACGGACCTGGGAGAGTTTTATCATGAAGCCGAAAAGTTTTTGCGATTAGAGGATGCTCGTACGGAGAGAGAAGAAGAAATCGATACATTCGGTTGGATTAGAATCAAGAATACCAGCTAAATTATTGATTTCATGTGCAGATTGATTAGTAGATCCTTTCGACAGCTTCAAATCCTTTAACTCCTAAAAGGTCTACTGAAATGAAGATTGGAATTCCTGGATGGATGAGTGTGGGAACTCATTATTGGACTGGATCTGGTTAGGAAAATGAGTATTTAAGATATCTCGCTTTTACAACTGAATTTCAAGTTTTTCCAATGTAGATCTTAATGAAATTTCTTCATCGCTATGATCTAAGCTAAATCTGATACCATCTGTGACAACGGAGTGTTCTTTGAACCCTTAGGTGGAATATCCAACTGGAGAATTGGGAAGAGGAAGAAGTTGGAGGAGATTTTGAATAGCAGAACTTCAAATGAAGAGGGAAGGAAAATGAAAGGAAGAGAGAACAGGTAAAAATTCATTTTTCAATATATCTCTTCAGCCCGATTACAGATATTTATATTCATCATAGTAGACCTTATACTTATGGCCCAATTACAGTAAAGCCCATTTATAATATCGCAAAGAAAATGTTTTTTGAATTGTCTAACAAGAACCTTCTTCTTGCAGCATCACAACACCACTCTCTCCTTTATGGGCAGCTTCACTATTAAAGATCGACATCGATTAGTGCCACTGTCGAAATGTAACAATAGCATAACACTTGCAAAAGACATAAGAATTCTACACTACAACAAAATACTCATTTCGCAACGGACAATGCTAGTTGTAATAGGCCTATTACAACTGACAACCTCCAGTCTTAATATGCGAAATTGTAATAGAGTTGATTCATTTTGCAACGGTTTTTGCCCATTGTAATAGCATCTTTTACAACTATTTTTGTCCTTTGCAATAGAGTCTTTCACAACTGTTTTTACCAGTTGCGGTTGTGTCTTTACAAATGTTTTACAATTTTAATTAGTATAAAATCATAATTTCATGCATTCAAATATATAAAATTTGTCGATTCAAGCATGTACTAATTATTTTATATTATCTATTATTTATTATTTCAAAATTATTATTTATTAATATTTTAAATATTATTTTCAAGGTTATCACAAGTTAAAAAATTGAAATCTAGGGTTTCCTATCGGTCATGGAGGAAAATCAATTCCCTCACCAAAATTCCTCTAAACTATCTAATTCTTCCTCTCTAATCAGACCACCTGAGGTTTCTCACATCAGAAAACCATCAGGGGTTATTAACATAGATAATGATGGGTTTCAATTGGTCCAATCTAAGCAACAAAGAAGGAGAGATGCCAAAAAAGTTCAGAAGTTGCTACCAGCTTTCAATAAAGTCAATCTAATAAGCAAAGATGGTCAGAAAACCACAACCCAGCAAATTAAAAAGGGTGATATGGGGTCACAACAGAGAAAACCGGTAGCCATCTCACTGAACAAGGAGCAAGGCCGAAAAACATGGGCAGATATAGTTGCAGATCAGCCTCAAGAACCAATTGATGATGAATGCAATCTAGAGCATATAGCACCAATAAAGATCAATAACAAGAAGTATGCTATGGTCAAAGAAAAGGTATGTAAAAAAGCAACTGAATCATGGAATAAATTTTTTCTTGTTTATGTAGTGGGTACCAAACCATACTACTTGTATTTTAAATCATATATTAAAGAGTTTGGAATCAGATTGGTGAATTTGAAATTTTCACTAGAGAGAACAGGTTCTTTCTAGTGAAATTTAAACAATCTCAAGATTGCAATTCAGTTTTAAAAAACGGACCATATTTCTACCATGACAAACTCATCATAATGAGAAGGTGGTCTGATTCGTTGAAGATGGACAGAGATTTGCTAACTACAATGCCGATATGGGTAAGATTACCCTGTGTGAATCTAAATATATGGGACAGAGAGGCGTTCAGTGTCATGGTGAGTATCATAGGAAAACCCATTAAAATGGATGCAGCCACAACTATGAAGACAAGATTGAATTATGCTCGCCTTCTTGTTGAAGTGTCTGCAAATGATGAACTTCCCAATGAGATCTATCTTTCTTTGTATAATGGAGAAAAATTACTCAAAAAGTTGAATATGAATGGGTTCCGCCAAAGTGTAGCGTATGCAAGTGTTTTGGCCACACCAGAGAACAATGTAGTCCAAAACAAGCATGGGTTCCCAAAAGTAATAATCAAGAAAGTCAAGAAAAAGAAACTTCAAATTATGATGTAAGAAACTTTTCAATAACACAAAAACAGATTGTATCATTTGGTGAAGATGATCGAATCAACCAAGAGGGTATCACTTTCGATCAAAGTAAGAAAGATATTGTGCTCTCTGATCAAGTTGATCAGATCATAGCAGAGGAAGTTCATCAAAGTTTGAAAGAAAACATTTCAGAAGATAATATACAGAGTAGCACAGAGGAGGGAGGTCAAAACATAATGGCCTTTGAATCTGAGAACCTCCCAGTCTCAGATCAATGTTTAATTACAGACAATATTCCCACAAATAACAATAGTAAAGTACATCAGCAATCTAAGAATCAAGATCTGTATAGAACCACATAAGCAAATCCCCCAAAGCAGGCTGTAATAGCTGAGTGCGGTGACTCGGCTATGCCCCGCACAACTGATCATTTCGATATTTCTCTGATTAAAGTTTCGGATACATTGCATAATGAAGAAACTGAATCAAAGATGGTGGATGCTACTGATCAGTTCGATATCTCAGAGCTGCACATTCCAAAACCAAAAGCAACTAGTAAGATTAAGGGTAATAAAAAGAAGAAAGCTTTCAAACAAAAGTACATTTCTATTAATCCAGACCGGGATGAAATGTCTTCTAGACTTAAAGCTAAAAGTGTTTAAAATAAAAGAAGAGGCAAGGGCACCACAGTGTCAGGTACAATCTAACTTTGAATCATATATATCATAATACTGTCTATTATTGCTTGGAATGTTAGAGGAATGAATTCCCCTACAAAATAATCTGATATTTTATATATGTTAAATGTTTATAAGCCTTCTATTATAGCCCTTGTAGAAAATAAATTGGATGATGAGAATTATGAATGGTTTTGTTTGAAACTGTCTAATAATTGGAAGTCTACTAATAATAATGATTGTGGATGTAGAGGTAGGATCATCATAATTTGACTCCAATGTTTGGACTAACTTGAATATTAATAAAGATAAACAATATATAGACTGCCAGTTTAAAAACACAGGAGGTTTTTCTTTACAAATCACAAGTGTTTATGGCAGTAATCTTGAGAGTGAAAGAAATGGTATGTGGTGTAAATTGAAAGCCTTAAATTTAATTTATACCTTTCCTTGGATTATTTTGGGGGACTTTAACACTGTTTTTCATGTATCTGAAAAATGTGGTGGTAATAAAATTCCTCAAAGTAAACAAAACAAGCTAAATAAATTTTTATTAGAAACAGGGCTTTTAGAACCTAATATAAATAGGAATAAGTTTACTTGGAAATCTAGTTTGGAAAAGAATATTCATTGTAAACTGGATAGGGTTTTAATTAACAAAGAATTTTCAAATATTTTTCCTAATTTTATATGTTCCACCCTTAAACAAAATACTAGTGACCATAATCCATTACTTGTTAATCTTTTTCAAAATGTGGTTTTTAGTAATAAAGTTTCCCCTTTCAGATTTAAAAATGGTTGGACTTTAGAGGAAGAATATAAAGTTTTGATGGAAAGCTGCCTTAATTTTTCATGTATTGGTACTAAACAATATCGGTTTAGTATGTTTTTAAAGAATGTTAAAAATAATCTTAAAACCTGGAATAAAAATAATAATATAAATAAAAACAAATTAGATCTTCTGAGAAAGGAAGGAAAACTTTTACAGGATCTAGCAGATAAGAATCTTGAGGATATGAATATTGCTAATAATTTTTTTACTAATAAAAAAAAATCTTTCAACCGAGCTTTACAAAAATACAGTTAATGTTAGACAAAAAGCTAAAGTAGATCGGCTTACTCTAAGAGATGATTGTACCAAAATTTTTTCATGCTGAAATGAGTAATAGAAAGCATATAAACAACATTGGCAATGTTATAGATAATGCAGGTAATTTGTCTAATGCTTATGATAAAGTTGTTAAAGATGCAATTGAATTTTATGAAAAGCTTTATTTTTCTGACACTAATGAAAAGAATTTTCCTCAAATTATCTGTAGAAACATTCTAAAAGAAAATTCATTAGAAATTTTACTTGCACCAGTCACTATTGAAGAGATTAAACATATTGTTTTTAATGCTGGTGACAATAAAAGCCCTGGCCCTGATGGTTTAATGCAAAGTTTTATAAAAACCACTGGGAGAACATTAAGGGGAAGGTCTTTGAGGTTATTAAAGAATTTATGCAAAAAGGTAAAATTCTCAAAAGTATAAATCACACATTTATTACTTTAATTCCTAAGAACAAAAATCCCACTTGTATTGATGACTATAGACCCATTTCTTGCTGCAACTATATATACAAAATTATTGCTAATGGGCTAAGTAATAGAATCAAAGTATTTTTTCCTTTTCTCATTTCTGAAAATTAGAGTGCTTTTGTGCCAGGTAGACTTATATATGAGAATTCTCTGTTAGCACATGAGATGGTAAGAAAATTTAATACAAAACAAGGTGGCAATGTTTGTATTAAGATTGATTTGCAAAAAGCTTATGACAAAGTAAACAAATATTTCATATACCATATTATGAAATGTATGGGTTTTCCTATAAAGTTTTGTGATATGATTCTAGAATGTATTAATACCCCTACATTTTCTATTATTATTCAAGGTAAAACAGAAGGTTTTATTAAAATCAATAGGGGTATTAGGCAAGGTGATCCTTTATCACCTTATCTTTTTACTATGGTCACGGAGTATTTTTCTATATTAATGGAAATTGAAGCTATTAAAGGTAATATTAATCCTATTAATAGAATCCAACCTTGTATAAACCATCTTATATATGCCGATGATCTTATGGTGTTTGTTAAAGCAAAGAAGGTGAATACAGACACCATTATGAGAATTTTTGATAATTTGAATTCATATGAAGGGCTGCAGCTTAATATTAGTAAAAGTAAAGCATATTTTAGTAAATATAAAAAAGATATTCTAGATGTTTTAAAAATTGCAGAAGGGAATCTTCCTATTAAATATCTGGATTTGCCATTATCTGTAAATCAAATTAAAGATTCTGATTGTTCTATGCTTATTGAAAAAATTCAAGAAAGAATGGAAACTTTGTCTTGCAAATTACTTTCTATTGCAGGAAGACTTGAGCTTATTAGAACTATTGTGTATGCAGTCATTTTATACCGGTGGTAAACATATCATATTCCTGCTACATCCATTAAGAAAATAGAAAGTAGATGTGTTGATTTTTTATGCAGGGGTAAATATCATAAGATTAGTTGGGATAAAGTTTGTAGGCCAAAAGGAAGGGCGGTTTGGCATTAGAAACATGAATGATCTCAGTTTTACTTGTCATTTAAAATTATGTTGGAGATTTATCAGTGTAGACTTACTGTGGGCTAGTTGGATGAGAGCTAAATATCTTAAAAATGATAAATTTTGGACTATCCTGCCAAACAGTAATCATTCTAATGCTTGGAAACAAATTCTAAAATGCAGATTTATTGGCAAAACCTTATTAGAAAGAAAATTTAACCTAGGTGAAGAAACTAGCTTGTGGTTTGACCCATGGTTTAATAATGATTCTTTCATAAATAAGGTTGGCTGGAATAGTTTAGTCATTTGTGGGGGTACCAATGCAACAGTTTCTAAAATTATTAAAAACAATCAATGGCAACCATAATTACATCCAATTACTAACCCATATAAGCATGAAATTTGCAAAATTCGTCTTGATCCTAATGTGGATAATGACTACTAGGAATAGAAAGCAAGCAGCAAAGGGAAGTTTTCATTTAAAACTACATGGGATGTTATTAGAAATAAATTCCCCAAGGTTGAATGGTATCACTGCATATGGAATAAAGTGAATAGTCCCAAAATGGCTTTTTGTACATATTTTGCTATAAATAACAGATTGCCAACTTGGGATAAGATAAATAAATGGGGCAATAACTCTAATTCACTTTGTTTCCTATGCAATTTAGTTAATGAAAGTGCTAATCATTTGTTTTTTGAATGCATTTATTCCTATTTTATTTGGAGCCAAATTAAAGCTACACTGGATATTCAAGACAATAAGCAGATGGATCTCATGCATGCAGTTCAAATTATCAACAACAGATTTAAGTCAAAATCTAATGAAAGTGACTATGCTCACATCCTAATAACCACTGCAGTATTTAATATTTGGAAAGAAAGGAACTTGCGTACTCATAATAAAGCAAAAAAGAACAAAGAGCAGATATGGTTACTCATAGAAACAGATAACAGAATACTACTCCAAAAATCAAGGAAAAAAATCAAAAGATCAAACCAAATTTGCTTCCTTAGCTGATGATTGGAGTATGGAAGCTAGAAGCAAGCACTTAGAGATATACTTAACTCGCCCGAAGAGCTTCCAAATTAACAAGCAAGTCGGTGAAGTTAGAGCTATGCCTCGAGACTCTAGCTTCCATAATAACCAGCAAGTATTTGATGTTAGTACAGCAACTCGAGACTTTAGAGTGTGGCTGGAAATGTCGATTCTGAAAGGGTATTATCAGATCTGGGTTGCATTGACGCCAGATCTGATAACCCCTTTCTCCTCCATTATAATTTGAGGAATTACAATAGCAATCGTAGCTTGGAGGGGATGAGAAGTGGATTCAATGAGTGTTTATCGTACTGGGAACGTGGCGAAGCAAGTGGAATGAAGAATGAAAGCATAGATTCATAGAAAACTCGAATCGCCGCTCCGCCATTTTTAAGTTTTTGTTGTAATAGAGAAGGAGCTGTTAGAATGTCGGCAACCCTAGGTAGGGTTTCGTGTTATGCTTGTAATTCGGGTATTAGGTATATTATACCTATAACCGGTATGTAATTGGGCTTGGCCTGTTTACTCATCTTAAAAAAATATTTTAAATTTTAAATATTAAATATAATTACAATTATAATTATTAAATATTAAATGTGTATGAAAGTATACTTTGTAACAAAGGTATCTTTTGTATTTTATTTCAAAAAATTTCAAATTTAAAATAATATTTAGTATAAATATTAATTGTAATTATAAAATATTAATTACTAAATGTTACTTCTTAATTATTAGTATTGCTTATTAATTATTAATTATTAAATATTTATCCTAATTATTCATTATTATTAATTATTAATTTTTTAGTAGCCAGTATTGATTTTAAATTAATTATTAAACACTAAATATCACTTCTTAATTATAAAACTTTATTATTAATTATTAAATATTAGTCTTAATTATTATATGATTATTAATAATTAATTTTGTGATAGTAATTAATAATTATTACAAATTAATTATTAAATATTAAATATTACTTCTTAATCAATAAATATTACTTATTAATTAAATATTAAATGTTAAATATTAATTATTAAAATTAATTATTAATTATTTAATATTAAGTATTAATTATTAAGTATATTTATTAATTATTCAATGTAATTAAATATTAACTATAATTTACTATTAAATATTAACTATAATTAAATATTAAATATCCGATAGCTCCTGATGCATTATATACATCCATTTGGCCGTCAAAAGCCATCAAATGATCATCTAGGTCGATGATTCCATGATACTTCATTGTTGGACTCTTCACATAAGATGGGATGGTGTTGCCATGATCTCATCTATAAAGGGTGGCACTCGCTCGTTATCATTGGCATTTTCATCCATTGTCCTCTTCCCCTTTGTATTCATTGCATCCTTGATTGCTTTCTCCACAGCATCCTTCAGATATGCTTCAACATCACGATAATTTTTCTGGTCTAGAAAATATTCTTTTGACGTAGAGCCACCGGATTGTTCAAGTGATTTATCGAGCACTCTCCGTTGATGGTTAGCTTTAGATTGAGGGCGCTCCTTCTTCTTCAAGGATGTTAGATCTATCTTGCTTTTGCTTTCATTGGAGTGAACTTTCAAGTTCCTTTTTGGGGAGACTACCTCATCCCCTTGTGTTGGCATCGCCGTTTTTGAAGATTTTAGAGATAACGTTATTTTTAGGAACTCTTGCATTTCTTGCAGCTGCTGCTCTAAGTGTTTGATCTTAGTGGTATTTTCGTCCTATTGAGTTGATGACAAAGGCTTCCCTTGAACGACCGCATCCAAATTAAAGGTCGGAGCTATGTTCTCTTCAAGAGTTGTTGTGTGGATAACCTCTTCATCCATTCTGCTGAGTCGTTTAGATCTCATTTTCCTATTTCAATTCAAATGATCCATAATTAGTTTATAAGATAGTAACAAGGTCGGAGGTTCGAGGCCCTCCTTCTAGCGTCAAAAATGTTAACAAGATAACTTGTCAACATCCCCAAAGCTATATGAATGGCAAGTGAGGTCATACAAGATAAGGATGTCAAAGTGATTGCTTCTTTCGAAACCCACCTCTCGACCTTATTGATCAAGTCAAAATAGTTTTGGTGATTAAATTAGAAGTGCAGGCAAAGGAAGAAGCATTCAACTCATATCCCTTCTTTCGAATAAGTAGAAAATGGCTATTCGTTTCGACCTCTCATTCCTTTCAATCATGTCGAAAGGTTCTGTGACGCCCCACCTCTATACCCACGCTAACCAAGAACACTACGATGTAGTGCTGTCAATTAGCGCGGAGAATAAGGCTGTGGAGGAGCGACCATCCATGTAACTTCTTTGTGCGAGCATCGATACGTCAGATAAGATTAGAATGCATATCTTTTAAGGAGGAAATCCGACATACCGATACAAACACAAAGCTATCACACGGTGGCTATATATATAATCTTCGGAAACAAACATAGAAATAATCATAACATAAATCAGTCACAGACATCCATATCACAAAGGCGGAAGAAGATATGAATAAATATATAACACATGAAAGTGTACATCAGAGTAGTGGTCAGAAAGATCCACGATAATACAAAAGAATAGCATCACGTGCTATACAAAAGAATAAGTACACAACATAGGGTCTATATCTCAAAGGTGTACATCCAAAAACTACAAATCTATGTAGTTAGCCAAAAGTCAGAAATATCCTGAAGAGAAGTCAAGCAGAAGCACCTGTAACATCTCGGTCTGACCCGAGTATTATTTATAAGAAAATAATAAACGGATCAGTCTAACTATAAATATCAGATGATATGGTATACAGTAAAAGGCATGACATGAACATGTAATAACCATAGCGACATACTACTATAAGTACGTAAATGATAATCAACAAAAGATTTATCAATATCACAAGAATCTTCTCAAAGATAAAATAGGGTATCATACCCTAAACTTGTATTCATAACAAGTCAATAACACATAAATTCACCAATGCACAAAAACTGATATCATATCAATGAAAATCATGAAAATTGGTGAAGCACAAAATTCCAGAAATCATCATCAGAAATCCAGAAAACACATAAAGGGGGGGGAGGCCTAACACATGAATGGGAGCATGAAAACTCACCTACGCGTAAACACATGACGAGAAGTTATCTCATGGAAGCTATCCATTAAATTTTCACACAGGAATGGCCCGAAGACCATAGGAAATGTGATGGCGAAACATCACATGATCGGGGTATAGTCTCCCACGTAGACAAAGAGACATCGCTCAATCGCTAGTCTAAATCACAAAAATGATCGTCATGATCATAAGGAAGTGTCAATCACACCAAGCCAGTAAATATATGAGTTTAGCTTCATGTCCCATAACCACTTGCTTAACTTAAATATTTACGAACAAGCTGTAAATCTTCACTAGGAAATTGTCACAAAAAGGGTTCAATCGAACAAGTCCAAGAGCTAACCGACGAAGTGAACGCAAGCGTTTCATACCACCCGTTTTACTAAGTCGTTTAAGTCGATTTCTCATTCGAGTGAAGTAAAGGCTTGTATATACTAGTAGATTGAAAATCGGTTTGAGAAAATGAACTTTTGATACTTAAAATAGTGTTGAAATTGCTTTGATGAAAGAGTTTTGATATTTACTATTAGTATTGAAACCTTCATATATCTTTAAAGTGACAAGTCATAAAACGATTGTAGAACAAATCAATTCACGTTCGAAGGCGTGAGTAAAGTCCAAAGAAGTCAATCCCAAAACCATCAAAGTAGAAATTCTGATAAATGCTTTGTCAGATAAGATTGCCTACGCAGAGTAATTCGGGGTTCGACCTGACCTAGTGGAGGCAAGCGGTCCAGCGACCTAAGGAAAAATAGGTCATACGACCTAAGGAATTCGCGAACTCAAAAGACCAAGTGTAAGGTCGGCGACGACCTACGACTTACGAGCTACGACCTATGGACAGCCGACTTAACAATTTGCGACTTAGAGGGGCTTAGGTCGGAGACGACCTACGAGGTAAACTAGGCCGACTTAGTAGACGAGCGACCTAAGATAAATGGTCCAACGACCTAACTCGAACGACCCAGAGGGTCGAACGACTTAACTGGAAGGTAAGTCGGAGACGACTTACGAGATATACTAGCCGACCTAACTCGACCGACTTAAAGACTTAGCATTTTACCTGGGGATTATAGGTCGGCAACGACCTAAGACTTAAGGTTTAACTCGCGAACGACTTAACTTTGCCTGGGGATTATAGGTCGGCAACGACCTAAGACTTCGCCTGGAGATTATAGGTCGGCAACGACCTAAGACTTCGCCTGGGATTTATAGGTCGGCAACGACCTAAGTTTTTGCCTGGGATTTATAGGTCGGCAACGACCTAACGTTTTGCCTGGGGATTTTAGGTCGGCAACGACCTAAGACTTAAGAGCGAAGACCTTACATTTCGCCTGGGGGTTATAGGTCGGCAACGACCTAGGACTTAAGATAATGGTGACTTTTCAACGCGCGAGCTAGCAGCCTGGACGACCTAACTTAGGCAGAACGACTTAAGGCTGGAAATTCACCAAAAACGCTAAAAAGTGGAGCTTTTTGCCAATCCAACCCAAACCAAATGCCAATGTGCATGTAAAAGTGATAGGGAATCATTCCCAACAGTCCAATGACAATCATAGGCAAGATGTGAGATCAAAAATCTCACCTTTTCCACGAAATTGATGTTGGAGAGCTTAAGAACGAAGCAAGAATCAACCCCTAGCTTGAATCTATGTTCTTCACCTTGAATTCGGAGTTTGATGTTGAATTTACTAAAGATCTTGAGCTTGGAATTTTAATTTCTCTTTCCCCCCACCATTTTTGAAGAAGCTTGAAGTGTTTGATGAAGTGATGAAGAGAAGAGGGGGGTTGGGCTGAGTTAAGAAAGTGCAGTCCCAACCAAAGTCACAAGTGGGAAAAGTGACGAAAATTTCACTATCTCCAAACATATCGAAGTTTACACTCAAAAAGATCGCAAACGTCATTTTGAACTCAATGGGGGTGGTCTCGAGTCCTAATTTGACCGTATGCAAAAAGTAGCTTTTCGGACTAACATCCGACTAACGATAAAATATTTAAATATAAAATCGATAGATATGCGGGTTGTTACAGGTTCATTCTTGCCCTTTCGACTATGTCCAAAGGTGTGCTTGTCTTATTAAAGCGAATTGCTTCTTTGGACCTCATTGGTTTCGTCCCTTTTGTTGAGGAACCCCTTCGAAAGGGTTGCAGATGTAGTGGAGGATAGACCCCTTTCGAACGAATTCCTTTTTACATGTTCGCTCTCCAATTGCAAACTGAATTTCCTTCAAAACACCCCTTTCGACTAGGTCGAAAGGAGCTATATCCTTTCGAATCAGATCCATTTGCAGTTGCCTAAGCTTTATTCGGTCTACTCTATAGAAGGTTGGCCTAGATATTCCTAAGTTCTACGAACTCATCAATGTCGAAACATCATCACCATCTTTATTTTCCATTGTTTGATATTGGTTACGATAGTGATGTGTTTCACATGTCTATATCCAAGTCGATCTTATTGAATTGCATAGAAAAAATGAAGTTAAGAGGATAAGATAAAATCATGTGCAATGGATCATTAGTCTAGCTAATGATCTTCCTTATAATCGAAATCTTTGTTGAATCCATACATCTTTCCATTATTATTAATCCAAAATGAGTTACAATTATGAGAGCTTTTTTCCAAATTGATTTAGGGTTTACAAAGATTTTTGTAGTTGCAAAGAAGTAGAAGGAAAGAAATGAGCTTAGGATTTCAAAATCCAGTCCACAAAATCGGACCCCATGGGCCTTATTTATAGATGCAGGTCGACCCCCTTTCGCGCCTATTCTTTCGACCTAGTCGAAAAGCTCCTTTTATATTCCGCCTCATTCCTTTCGACATGGTTGAAAGGCCTCGCCTGTTTTCGATACAGTCGAAAGGTTTCTCTTTCGAGTCCTTTAAGTTATCCTTACACTTTTCTTCTTCTTATTCCAGACCTTTCGACCTAGTCGAAAGGGTCTTTTACCAACCTTTCGTCTTTGTTAGGTCTTTAGCACTTTGTTTTCCTGCTTTCTCCATAACTGATTTCGACGTTGTCGAAAGGGCCTCAAATGCGCTTTTCTCTTTGTGTTGCCTTGTTGTCATCAGAAGTAAAGATAGGAGCCTTCGACTCTGTCGATAGGTTGTCCATAAGGGCTTCAAAGACGTTGAAGTATTAGTGGTTTCGATGTAGTAGGTAGCTTCCGAATGCATTCCTATGGATTGATGCGGAACCTTCTCCTTACGTTATTGGCTTTGACCAATTCAAAAGGCTTGGCTATGCTTTTGAAAGGGTTGTCTGGAGCAATTTACATGAAGGCAAAACCTTTAATTCTGAAAGGTTTGGTGCACATACGAAAGGTTAATCTTCATTGCCTTCGAAAGGGGTTCCGACGCCATCCTTGCTTTTTCTACATATGAGAATCCATATGCATCGGAAGGTTGAAAGTGGCGGAAGGGTAGTCTTGCTTTTCTTTTTCGTCTGTCTCGAAATCTTTCACATTGCTTATTACTTGTAAGGGCACCTGGTGCCTACGACTCCTTCGAAAGCTTTCTAAACGCCTTCGAAACGTTCTTTCGTGACCCTTGTCGAAACCGATATCTATAATATCAGTGGAGCCTTATCTTCTTTCATCTCTTTGTTCTTATGTGGATTTTAACGATAACATTTTTCCCCTAGTATGAAAGATGCTTTTGTTCTTTAGGACAAATTTTTTAGAACTTCCTTGCTCTTAATAATTTTTTTTTTCCTGCAAAATTCAAAGCAAGTGACATTTTCTATTGTAACTTATTATCTCATATATATATATATATATATATGCTTCATGATAAGTTAGCATAGTAGCGCTTCTAAATTTAGATGGTTAGTTGATCATAATCCTGATTTAATAAAGGATATGAGGTCTGTAATTGATGGTTATTCATGCACACAATAATTGTAGTCTATGAATTTCTTGTGGGAAACAACCATCGACTGTAAATAAGGGCTATAAGCTATTATCTGGAAATAAGCCTTTGTAACCCATCAATCTTAATATGTATTTAGAAATTTTTCGAGGTGATTAAAATGATCCCGGAGTCTACAGCTAGATATTGGTGAGCATCGTTTAGAGTTGTAAACCAATAACCTTGATTTGGGTATTAAGAAGACCAGCTTGAAGTTTCTGGTTGATGATTTTGACATCTGTTGCAACTTTAACTATACCACTTTAAACTCTAGGTTCGGGATTCGGTAGGGATCAGGAGGTTATGAAACCTAACCCCAATTTAGGCATTAACTAGTGAAGTACATAAGTTAATAGTGAGATTTCTAGAACCTTATTCGAGTTTTAAATAGCAAGATTCAGAAATAGTCTTCTAAATAGAATTCTCAAACCCGGATTCGAGTATTTATAGTGGATAATCAAAAATTGATAATAATTGTCTTCATGTCAAAAATCCAGCACCCAGATCAAGGTGTATGTCAGATAATCAAAAATTATCAATAACTATCCTCGTAATAGGAATCTCTAGCCCAGATTAGGGCATACGTTGGATAATCAGAAATCCATAGTAATTATCTTCATAATAGGAATCCTCGGCCCAGATTAGGGCATATATTGGATAACCAAAAATCCATGGTAATTATTTTTATAATAGAAATCTCTAGCCTAGATTAGGGCATTAAAGTGAAGTTAAGTAATAATCCCGCAACCTAGATTCGGGTATAATAAAGATCGTAAGTGATTGATAAAGACACAAAACCTAGATTCGAGTATTAATAGATGAAATTCACAAATGAGAGACCCAAAACCCAGATTCAGGTATTAATAAATGAGAGACCCGAAACCCAGATTCAGGTATTAATAGACGGAGTTCCACTTTACTCCATAGATTTTGTCTTCTTTTACATGCATAAACCCTTTAGGCCTTGTATATAGTAGTGATCTGATCGGCTACTTCTCAAGCTTAGATGTCTTAGTCCATAATATGATGTGCCACTTCTTGGGCCGGGACATCTTAGTCCATTAGAGATATGCCGCTTCCTAGGCCTGGACATCTTAGTCCTTTGGAGATATGATATTTCTCAGGCTTGGACATCTTAGTCCATTATTTGATGAGCCTCCTTTTTAGGCTTGGACATCTTAGTCCATTGTTTAACGAGCCTCTTCTTGGGCTTGGACATCTTAGTCCATTGTTGTCTAGTGCTCATGGTTAGCTCATTCTTAGAGGTAAGAACAAAGGATTTACCCAACCTCCCTCAGGAAGGCGCCTTGACCTGACCAGAGGCGTGACCAAAGGCTTGTCCGGTGCTTTACCCTGGCTATAGCGTGGCACAGATAAAGGCTTACTTCAACTTCCCTCCAGGAAGCGCCCTGCCCTGGCCATAGCATGGCGTGGACAGGGGCTAGTTCGGTGCTTTATCCTGGCCATAGCGTGGCGCGGATAAAGGCTTACTCCATCCTCCCTTCAGGAGGCGCCTTGACCTGATCAGAGGTACATCCAAGGGCTTGTCCATTGCTTTAACCTGGCCATAGCATGGTGTGGTTAAAGGCTTACTCCGACCTCCCTATAGGAGGCGCTCTGCCCTGGCCAACTCGGCGCGTGCAGTGGCTTTTGACCATTTAAGGTAGTGTCTAAATGCAAGGTGTATTTCACTCTCAACCATGTAGACTTTTCTTTTGAAGAAAGAGATGCTTTATTCATTCATCTTTGGAAAATATGGTTTCAAATGTTCTGCGTTCCATGTTCTGGGAACCATATTGCCATCTAGTTGGCATAACTTATATGCTCTTGGGAGAATTACTTTACAAATGATTAAGGGTCCTTCCCGATTTGGTCCCGGGGTCCATCAGCGGGATTTGTTGTATTTGCCATTACTCTTCGAAGTACAAAATCTCCTTCTTGAATAGATTTTGTTCTTACTTTTGAGTTGTAATACTTTGAGATTCTTCTTTGATACTCTACTATTCTGGTCGCTACTTCATCTCTCAGCTCATGTATTAAATCCAGGGATACTCTTTTTAGTTCTTGATTTAAATCGAATGCATAGGCAATTCTTCGGTGTGAAGATATTTCAATTTCGATTGGTAATATTGCCTCACACCCATATATCAAAGAGTAGGGAGTATGTCCCATCGTCGTTTTAGTAGATATTCGATAAGCCCATAAAACAAGTGGCGGTTCTTCTACCCAGTTTCCTTTAGCTTTGTTTAGTCGCTTTTTCAGAATTGTCTTTATGGTTTTATTTGCAGCCTCAACGACCCTATTTTCTTTTGGATGCGCGACAGAGAAAAAACTCTTGATGATTCTATTTTTGTGATAAAAGTGAGAGAATTCTTCACTCTCAAATTGTGTCCCGATGTCTGTAATTATTTTTTGGGGAATTCTGAATCTGGTTATGATAATTTTCATGATGAGTCTTAGTACTTTCCTAGAAGTAATTTTAGGAAGTAGTTCCGCTTCTACCCATTTAGTGAAGTAATCTATAGCAACTATGGTGTACTTTGTTTCCCCTTTCGAAATTGGCAATAGGATGATTAAATCTATTCCCCATACGTCAAAGGGCCACAGACGTGCAATTGGAGTTAACTGACTCGGGGGTAATCTGGGAATTTTCGAGTATTTTTGGCATTTCTCTCATTTTCTCACATACTCGATGGCTTGGCTTACCATTTGAGGCCAGTAAAAACTTTGTCTCATTATATTTTTGTGCTAATTTTGTCCCGTTCAAGTGGTACCGGAAGAATCCCTCATGTGCTTCTGCCATAAATTTTACTCCATCATCCAAACTTACGCATCTTAAACAGGGAAGCGTACACCTCTTCTTATAAAGGATTCCATCCATTATTGTAAAACTCGAAGCTTTTTGCCTGATTTTCCTTACTTTAACCTTGTCAAAGGGGAGTATTCCTTTAGCAAGACATTCAATGATGGGTGGCATCCAAGTGTTATCATACGGGTCACTTGTTCTCGATTGGTCAACCCTCTCATCTGATATTTCTCTATCAATTTCTCTTCCTATTTTCTCTTGTTGCGTAGCTCGGGACCTTATCAAAACTAATAATTTATTTCCTTGTTCGAATGTTTCCTCTTCAATACTCGAAATTTCTTGATATTCTACTGGAATAATCCATGTTTCCGGGGCTCTCCATGAGCTGGCTAGTTTGGCTAGTGAATCTGCTTGTGAGTTTTCTTCTCTTGGAATTTGATGTATGGAAAACTCCTCAAACAAAGCAAGCATTTTCAGTATCTTCTTCACATATAAAGATAGCTTGGGGTCTTTTTTTTGATATATCTGCTTCATTTGATTCACCATAAGTTGTGAGCCACTAAAGATCTGAATCCGTGGGATTTTGAGCTCCAATGCTAAAGTAAACCCTGCTATTGTTGATTCATATTCAGCCAAATTGTTCGTTGCGGGGAATGGAATAATGTAAACAGTGTCCATCCGAAGTTATTATCACATATCCTACACTGGCCCCTTGTTCATTTGACGCACCATCGACGAACAACTGCCACATAGGCTTCTGATCCCTTTCCTTCTCTGATTGCTCTTTTATGAAGTTAGCGCATTCATTAATGAAATCTGCCAATGCTTGCCTTTTGATTGCGACTCGCGGTTGAAATTCTATATCATATTGGCTGAGCTCGATTCCCCATTTTACCAACCCTCTTGAAGTTTGCGGCTTACTGAAAATTTGCTTAAGGGGGAAATTGGTCAATACCCTGATCAGATGTGCTTGAAAATATGCTTTAAGTTTTCGTGCTATGAGAATCAAGTAGTAAGCTAGCTTTTCTATCACTGGATATCAAATTTCCACATCCTTCAATCGTCTGCTTAAATAATATACAGGAAGCTAAGCTCCACTTCCTTCTCTAATCAATACCAAGCTGACTGCATGCTCTGAAACCACCATGTATAAGTATAAAATCTCTCCATTATTAGGACTATAAAGTATCGATGGTTTTTCAAATGCTTTTTAATTCCTGAAAAGCTTTTTGCAATCTTCTCCCTATTTAAAGTTCTTTTTCTTGATTACATCGAAGAAGGGAATACATTTATCGATAGCTTTGGAAATGAACCTGCTTAGGGTGGCTACCCTTCCATTCAAACTCATTACCTCTTCGCTGGTTATGGGTTCGGCCATGTCCTTAATGGCGTGAATTTGGTAGGGACTAGCTTCAATTCGTTGGGCACTTACAAGGTAGCCTAAAAACTTTTCCGAATGGACTCTGAAAGAGCACTTCTGTGGGTTCAGTTTCATTTGATATTTCCATAATATTCTGAACATCTCTTCCAAATCCTCAAGATGATTCCTAGCGTCGTCAGATTTCACTAACATGTCATCCACACCTCCAGCCAATTTGCTCTTTAAACATTCTATTGACCAGGCTTTGGTAAGTAGCCTCTGCATTCTTTAGCCCAAAAGGCATCGCTTTGTAGCAGTAAATTCGCCATTCAGTTATGAAGCTAGTGTGTTCCTCATCCGGTTTGAACATAGGTATTTGATTATACCCTGAATATTCATCCATAAGAGATAATAATTCGTGCCCACTTGTTGCATCTGCTAATTGATCGATTCACGGTAGCAGGAAATAACCTTTCAGACATGCTTTGCTCAAGTCTTATAGTCAATGCAAGTCCTCCATTTTCCAATTGATTTCTTTACCAAAAAATCGATGGGCTAACCATTTTGGGTAGTATATTTCTCGAATAAATCCATTCTCGAGGAGTCTCTTAACATCCTCTTTCAAAGCATCAGATCGAACCCTGTCTAACTATCTTTTCTTCTGCCTAATGGGGGTTGCTTATGGATTGATGTTGAGTGCATGTCACATGACCATCGGATTGGTCCCCACCATATCAGAATGTGACCAGGCAAATACATCCTTATTGACATTAAGAAATTGGATCAAATCATTCTTCAAGTCGGTATCCGATTCTTTTCCCACTTTGATATTTTAGTAGTATCATCTGAATCTATGCACACCTCCTCAACCTTTCTGTTTCCCCTCTGCAATTCAGTAATGATTGGGCTTTCTTCAGTAGAATTAGCATCGATCCTCTTTCTGTTGCCTTCAGGAGGAACGTACCTTTCATACATGTGCTTATTAGATTTATTAATTTTAATTTTTGCTTCGAACGTTGGATGTAAAAATCCATCATTCGAAGGTTGAAAAACAGTGGAAGAATCAAAGTAAGCTGAATACTCTCTTATATTGGTCGATGGTAGCAAAATACATCTCTCGAGGGTTGAACTGCTCTCCTTGGACCGTGCCCTAGCCCCGCTTTGTCAATAACTTGACCATGAGATACTTTGACGAGACAAATGCATCTATTTCATGGAGCGTCGGCCTGCCAAAGAAGGCGTTGTAGTAAGATGGCAGGTTGATAATCACAAAGATAGTCTCGAAAGTTCTGCAAAACGGTGGCACCTCCATTTGCACAAGCAGCTTCACTTGCCCCATAGGAGTCGACCCTTTGTTATTGAATCCGAAGATTGGTTCCACGCTGGGTTCCAGTTTATCCTCAGGGATGTTCATTTGATCGTAGGCATGCTTGAAGATAACATTGACTACACTGCCTGTGTCCACAAGAATTTTGGAGACGATGTAAAATTCGATTTGAGCTATGATCATGAGTGGATCATTATGCGGATGATGAACTCCCTTTTTCAGCTTTTGAGGGGTGACAACAAGATTCGACATTTGGATATTGAGCTGTGGATTCTTCAATGGGGGCTCTTCTTGGACAAAGAAGACACCATCCTTAGCCTCCTTGATATACCTGTTTCAGGCCCCTTTGTTGTTCCCTGCTGGATGTGGCCCACCATGAATTACGTCAATTCTATTTATTAGCAAGCTTAAGCTCAGAGGGTCCTCATCCTCTAGTACATTAACGGCATTGCCAGGGTGCTTCTGTGGACCATCCCCTGTCCGTTGAGCTTTCTGCTTATCCTGAATAAATTCTTTCAAATAACCCTCGTAGATCAATTTCTGGATGATTCCAGCTAAAACTCTACACTCATCGGTCTTGTGATCGTTTGCTTTGTGATATGCATAGTAGTCACCTCCCTTTCTTTGTTCTGGGTTTTTCAAAGCCATGAAAGAAGTCACGAAGTTGAATCTTTCCTTTGCTATGGCATATTCGTAAGACAATGGCTTGTTCAAAGCGAATGCATTAGAAATTGGCTCTTTCCATTTCATTCTTTTGTGTCCTCGGTCTAGACCAAATCTTCCTCCTTCCTTATTAGGAATCGCTTTTCTTTTGGCATAATACAGCTCATCCATCCAAATAAACTTATCAGCCTGGAGGTGGAAATCTTGTAAATCTTTACACCTATTAACAAAGAGCTGCTTCCAGAATAGGGTGCTCTTTATTTAACCAGAATGTACCACGATAAGCTTGACACGGTCATTCATGTCCTTTGCTTTCAGTGCTTCAACGCTGAATCCCTTGAGATAGTCTCCCGAAGGCTCCCCTTGCCTTTGCTTTATGTTGGCCAAGACTATAATCAATGGTGGGATTTTACATATGCAGAACTGGGCGGAGAATTTGTAGGAGAACCGCTTCCATTAATAGATGGTTTTCTTTCGATACTATATGTACCATTTGACCGCAACTTCCTAGAGAGTGACAGGGAATAATCTGCATCCGACAACTCCTGATGCATTGTATACATCCATTTGGCTGTCGAAAGCCATCAAATGATCTTCTGGGTCGGTGATTCCATGGTACTTCATTGTTGGAATCTTCACATAAGATGGGATGGTTGTTGCCATGATCTCATCTGTAAAAGGTGGCACTCGCTCGTTATCATTGGCATTTTCATCCATGGTCCTCTTCCCCTTTGTATTCATTGCATCCTTGATTACTTTCTCTATAGCATCCTTCAGATATGCTTCAGCATCACAATAATTTTTCTGGTATGGAAAATATTCTTTTGACATAGAGCTACCGGATTGTTCAAGGTGATTTATCAAGCACTCTCCCTTGATGGTTAGCTTTAGATTGAGGGCGCTCCTTCTTCTTCGAGGTTGTTATATCTATCTTTCTTTTGTTTTCTTTGGAGTGAACTTTCAAGTTCCTTCTTGGGGAGACTACCTCATCCCCTTGTGTTGGCTTTGCCATTTTTAAAGATTTCTGAGACAACGCCATTTTGAGGAGCTCTTGCATTTCTTGCAATTACTGCTCTAAGTATTTGATCTTAATGGTATTCTTATCCTATTGACCTAATGTCCTTGAATGACTCCATCCAAATTAAAGGTTGGAGTTAAGTTCTCTTAAATAATTGTTATGTGGATAACCTCTTCATCCATTCTGCCGAGTCATTTAGATCTTATTTTCTTATGTTAAGTCAAATGATACATAATTAGTCTATAAGATAGTAACAAGGTCGGAGGTTTGAGTCCCTCCTTCTAGCGCTAAAAATGTTAACAAGATCACTTGTCAACATCCCTAAAGCTATGTGAATGGCAAATGAGATCATACAAGATAAGGATGTCAAAGTGATTGCTTCTTTCGAAACCCACCTCTCGACCTTATTGATCAAGTCGAAACAGTTTCGGTGGTTAAATTAGAAATGCAGGTAAAGGAAGAGGCATTTAACTTGTATCTCCTCTTTTGAATAAGTAGAAAACGACTATTCATTTCGACCTCTCATTCCTTTCGATCATGTCGAAAGGTTCATTCTTGCCATTTCGACTATGTCCGAAAGTATGCTTGTCTTATTAAATCGAAATTGCTGCTTTCGACCTCATTGGTTTCGTCCCTTTTGTTAAGGAAACCTTTCAAAAGGGTTGTAGATGCAGCGGAGGATAGACCATTTTGAACGAATTCCTTTTTACATGTTCGCTCGCCAATTGCAAACTGGATTTCCTTCAAAACACCCCTTTCAACCAGGTCAAATGGATCTCCATCCTTTCGAATTAGATCCATTTGCAGTTGCCTAAGCTTTATTCGGTCTACTCTATATAAGGTCGACCTGGATATTCCTAAGTTCTACGAACTCATTAATGTCGAAACATCAACACCATCTTTATTTTCCATTGTTTGATATGGTTAAGATGGTGATGTGTTCTGCATGTCTATATCCAAGTCGATCTTAATGAATTGCATGGACAAAAAGAAGTTAAGAGAATAAGATAGAACCATGTGCAATAGATCATTAGTCTAGCTAATGATCATAATGATCTTCCTCATAATCGAAATCCTTGTTGAATCCACATATCTTTCCATTATTATTAATCCAAAATGAGTTATAATTATGAGAGCTTTTCCCAAATTGATTTAGGGTTTATAAAGGTTTTTGCAGTTGCAAAGAAGTTGAAGGAAAGAAATGAGCTTAGGATTTCAAAATTCGGTCCCCTTGGGTCTTATTATAGATGCAGGTCAACCCCCTTTAGCGCCTATGCTTTCGACCTAGTCGAAAAGCCCCTTTTATATTCCGCTTCATTCCTTTCGACATGGTCGAAAGGCCTCGCCTATTTTCAATACAGTCGAAAGGTTTCCCTTTTGAGTCCTCTAACTTATCCTTGCACTTTCCTTCTTCTTATTCCAGACCTTTCGACCTAGTCGAAAGGGTCTTTTACCAACCTTTCGTCTTTAGCACTTCTTTTTCCTGCTTCCTCCAGAACTTCTTTCTACATCGTCGGAAGGGCCTCAAATGTGCTTTTCTCTTCGTGCTGCCTTGTTGTCATCAGAAGTAAAGATAGGAGCCTTCGACTCTATTGATAGGTTATCCATAAGGGCTTCGAAGACGTTGAAGTATCAATGGTTTTGATGCAGTAGGTAGCTTCCGAATGCATTACCATATATTGATGCGGAACCTTCTCCTGATGTTATTGGCTTCAACCAGTTCGAAAGGCTTGGCTATGTTTTTGAAAGGGTTGTTTGGAGTAATTTACATGAAGGTGAAACCTTTAATTCCGAAAGGTTTGGTGCGCATAAGAAAGGTTAATGTTCATTGCCTTCGAAAAGGGTTTCGAGTCCATCCTAGCTTTTTCTACATATGCAAATCCATCTGCATTGAAAGGTTGAAAGTGGTGAAAGGGTAGTCCTGCTTTTCTTTTTCCTCTATCTCAAAAGCTTTCACACTACTGATCACTTGTAAGGGCACTTGGTGCCTGCGACTCCTTCAAAAGCTTTCTAAACGCCTTCAAAACGTTCTTTCGTGACCCTACTCAAAACCCATATCTGTAATTTCAGCGGAGCCTTATCTTCTTTCATGTCTTTGTTCTTTGGTGAATTTTATGGTTAACATAATCCAATGATTCTTTCACTATTTGACTTTGTACTATTCGCTTACAAGAAACTTAGTTTTAAAAACTTTAAATGTTGATTCTAAGATCAATGTTTAAAAAATCTCTCTGTCTTTAGAGCTTTGGCATGATAAGGTGCTTAGGAAATAAATAAAAATCAATTATCCATTGATCTGGCATTCCATGCCAATCTTAGATATTAAGTATTACAAGGATTTTCCGACTTACAAACCCTTCTTAGATTTAGTTCTACAGTGACATGGTTGATGACACTAAAGATTCTCCCATGCTTACTATCTAGTAAATCTATGATATCACACATCCTTGAAATCTTTGGAAATAATAAAGTTCAAAGCCAATGAATGATAGATAGAATTTAGAGTAAAAATGCTTTATTGAATTTGTAGTTGATGCTCATAAATGAATGATTAAATTGTGCATACTCAGTTCTATATATTTATAGTGTACATTGTAATAATAACTTGTAATTAGGCTTGAATAGTGGCCCAACAACCCACTATTGCTTTTATTCACAAAACTGAAAAGGTTACTTTACTTTGCCTCATAACTTCATTCTCTTATTTCATTTGATATCCCCCACAAACCAAACTAGGGTAGGGTTTGCGATTTATTCCTAATTGATGCCGACTTCGTCAATCTTAAAATTATTGCTTTAACCTTGCAAAATCTTGCTCCAGCAATGGTTTTGTAGGTGCGCCTGTTCTTTGGTAAGTTGTTGAAATATGATTTAGGGTTTGTGAGCTTTTTTAAGCTATGGTTGACTTCATAAATCTTCAATTCATGCTTCAATCCTTCAAAATCTTGCTTTAGCATTGGTTTTTTTAGGTGTGTCTGCTCCTTATTAGGCAGTTGAAGCAAGATCTAGGGTTTGCAAGTTGTTTTCAAATTGCGGCTGACTTCATCAATCCTCAATTTATGTTTCAATCTGATGAAGTTTTGCTTTGATAGTGGTTTTGGAAGAACATTTGCTCTTTGATAAGCCACAGATATATGATTTACGATGAGTTTTCTTTTCATGACTTACTCTCTCACAAAGTATAGATCAAATTCCATGCTCTTTATTCTGGAGTGTAATACTGGATTTGCTATAAGTGAAATTGCACTGAGATTATCACACCAAATGCTGCTTTGCTATTAGTTTTATTTGTAGTTCACTTAATAGCGACTCTATCCACATGATTTCCGCTGTACCACTTGCAACACTCCTGTATTTTGCTTTAGCGCTTGATCTGGATACAATAGTTTTTTTATTTGACCTTCTATCATCATGGTCTATTGCCCAATCTGCATCTGCATATCCATTAATGTTTAGTGTTTTGCATGACTCAAGAACTAGTCCTTGATTTATAGTCCCTTTAAGATATCTTAGAATTCTCTTCACTGCCTTCCATTGTTCATCCAGTGGTCTTTGCATGAATTGATTAATTTGTTTACGCTGAATATGATCACTGGTCTGGTTATTGTAGCATATTATAGTGCTTTAACTATACTTTTATATTGTCTATCATTTGTTACTGGTTCACCTTTATTCTTTGATAAATATAAGTTGCTTGTCATTGGAGTAGGAAAAGGATTTACCCAATCCATTTTGGCCCTGACTAGAATTTCTGATATGTTTTTTTTACTTAAGTGCATTTCATTATTTGACATCCTTTTGACTTCAATGCCAATAAATAGCTTAGATTCCCTAGATCTTTAATAGAGAATTATTTGTTCAAGTGTTTTGTGAGACTGTTGATTTCTGATTCACTGTTGCCTATAATTATAAAAGCATCAATATATATTAGTATGTCATTAAAAGTATTATTGATAAATTTGGTGAATAATGAGTTGTCTAATTTTGCTAAATTATAGCCATGCTTAGTTAGGTTGGTTTTAATTTACAAATCAGACTCTTGATGCTTACTTAAGACCATAGATTGATTTATTTAACTTGCACACAAGTCTTCACCGCCCTTTTGTTTGAATCCATCAGGCTGTTCCATATAAACTTCTTCCTGCAAGATGCCATTTAAGAATGCATTATTCACATCTAATTGCTTGATGCTCTAGTTTTTATGCAAGGCAATGGTTAAAATGATTCTAATAGAAGATGGTTTCACAACATGCAAGAAAGTTTCACTGAAATCAAATCCCTGTTGTTGTGAATACCCTTTAGCTACTAGTCTTTCCTTGTATTTAAAAATCTAACCATCACTTTTTTTCTCTAGTCTATATGTCCATTTACATCCTATAAAATTTTTATGGCTTGGTAAGGGAACAAGATCCCATGTCTTATTCCTTATCAGTGCATCATACTCTTCTTTCATAGTTGTCTTCCATTTTTCACTATGTATAGCTTGGTGATATGTACTTGATTCATCAGCTTCTAAGTTTGGACTACATATTTTTAGTTGAATATACTACTCTTTTCTCTTATTATCATGTGATGCCCAATCTTGTAGGTGTGGATTGTTGATTTCTTTCACTTGTTGTGGTCTCTTGTTGAGTATTGGTGATAGTGCATCATCTAATACTTGATAAGAGTATGATTGAGTATCGATTCCTTGTTGTGGTGTATGGTTTGAGCTTTTAAGTGATCCATATAGCTCATGACCTTGTTCAGAATTAGACATTATAAGTTATGGGCTGAAGTCGCCTTTGGTTGATAGTTGTGGATGTTGACCATTCTTAGTTGCTTTATCCTGATCTGGTATAATCCTATCTAGTTGTAAAGGTATTGTTGGTAAGGAAAGTCTTAGATTATATATTTTTTGAGTGGTCTTGATTTCTGACTTGTTGAATGTGAATACTTGCTCATTAAATACCACATGCATTGATATATATTCTTCCATTTGCCTACGCACTTATATCCTTTTAGATTATTAGCATAGCCTAGAAATGTGCATGGTGATGACCTGAAATTTAATTTTTGAGTATTATATGGCCTAAGCTAAGAAAAACACAGACACCCAAAAAAATTCAGACTTTAATAATCGGGCCTAATTTTGTATAGCACTTCTGTTGGACTTTTAGAATGTATCACTTTTTTAGGCAATCTATTTATTAAGTACAATGTTGTAGCAAATGAATCTAGCCAAAACTTTAATGGTAGAGATTCTTCAAAAGAAGAGTAAGCCCGGTCTCAACATTATGTCTATGCTTTCTTTCAACAAATCAATTTTGCGCTGAAGTGTATGGACATGTTATCCTTTGTGTTATTCCTTTTTTTGAATGTATTCTTTAGGTAGTAGAAATTCTATTCCTCCTTCTGTTTGTATGACTTTTACTTGACAATTTGTTTACTTTTCAGTATTAACTATAAACTACAACACTTTATTGTGAGTTTTAGAATTAGATTTTAAAAATAAATCCATACATATCTAGAATAAGCATTAACAAATGAAATATAGTACCTGTACCCACAGTCAGTATTTATTGGTGCTGGTGCCCATAAATTTGTGGCAATTAGTTCTAGGGGTTTATAATATTTAGTTTTAGAGTCTGAAAATGCAAGTTTACGACTGTTACCCATTCGGCAATATGTGAAAATATAAGGCATAAAAATGTTATCAACAGAGATATTATTTCTATTCAACACTTGCTTTATAATTCTTACATTTGGATGTCCCAGTTTATAATTCCAAATATCAAGTTTCTTACAATTTTCTGCCTGTTTGATTTTAGAAATATTACACCAGTTTTCTTTACATCCATAATTTCCTGAATTGGCAACATTGAATTTGTACAGTCCCTTAAATTCTCTATAATGCAAAAGAATTTCATTAGTTTGAATATATTTAATTAAGCAATATTTAAAGTAAAATTCAAAGTAACATCATTATCTTTTACAAACTGTGATACACTCATTAAATTCTTTCTAATTAAAGGGACCCGTAATAAATTATTGAGATAAAATTGCCTTTTACCTTTAATACAAGCATTTTCAGTATGTGCAATTTTAATCGACTTACCATTTCCAATATGCAATGACTGTTTACCTCTATACTCCTTGTTGCCAAGATTTAGATTGCTTAAGTTATTGGTCACATGATTAGTGGCTCCTAAATCTGGATACCAGCTTTCATCTTGAATGTATTTTATTTTAGTTAGGTTTGTATTTGAGTTTTTAGAGTAGCTTTTAGCATCTTGCTTTGCATTAATCTATTAGCACTTGGGTTGTAGTTTCTTGAGTTGTTGCTTTGTTGACATAGTGGGTAATTTGTATCAAATCGAAAATAACATTTTTTGGCAGCATGACCAAACCTTTCATAAATCTGACATCCGAGTCTATTGTTGTTATTGTTATTACTCCATCTTCCACCTTTTCCTTTGACTCTATATTGTCGACCACCACTTTTATTGCTACTTATTTGATTTCTACTGTAATTGTTTCTTTCTTGATTTTTGTTTTTTTGTTGCTAACAAAGTTTGCAAAAAAAATCTGATACTACCGGTTTCTTATGTTTTATTCTACCTTTATGAGCAAAAAGTGTAGAATAGACATGTTGAATAGTTGGTCTTATTTCTTTTAAGGATGTTATTGCTACTACTACCTCATATTCTTCATCAAGTCTACTTAGTATTGATAGGATCTACCCTGTATCAGAAATCTTATGTCCAACTTAAGGTAATTGATTACAGAGTGTCTTGATCTTGGTCAAGCACTCCCTTATTGATAAGTTTTCTTTCTTTAAGTTTTACTGTTGCATTTTCTAGTACATTATTTGGTGTAGATTGTGTATTGAATACTTGTTCAATTAATGATCATATCTCATGGACAATTTTACATCCTATTAACTGTAGCAGTAAACATGCACTTATAGGTGATAGTAACCAAGAACTGATTAGACTATCCCGCCTTTGATGAATTATATAATCTTGATTACTCACTAACTTTCCATCATTATCTATGGTGTACTTGGGTGGTGTGATCAAAGTTCCAAGGACATGATCTTATAAGCCATACCCCTTAATTGTTGTCTAAATCTGAAGTTTCAAAAGGAGAAAGTTAGGTTCATCAAGTTGTATGGTAATCAGTTGACTTTGTGGTTTGATTATGGCCTTGAGAAGTGTTAACCCGCCTTTTGGCAAGGCTGTATATAGGCGGATTTAAACCAATAGACTTCACGGTTATCGAGGCTGGGATATTATGGATTTGGTTCAAATGGATGGATGGACGATCAATTACGGATAATAAATATGAATATGAAGCCAAGATTAAGCATGGTCGATGGACGAATGATGTAGAACTTGGAGAAAGGCATAGGGTTTGCTTCGGGTCAGTGTAAGGACTACTTCGGGTCGGGTCGGCATATTACTTCAGGTCGGCCTAGGATCAATTTCGGGTCGGCGTGTTACTTCGGGTCGGCAATGGTATAACTTCGGGTCGGCATCAGGGTCTACTTTGAGTCGGCATAAGCTAGAGGTTGTATCACTTCGGAGGGTTGGCATTTTGTTTGCTTTAGGTCGGTAAGGACTTCACTTCGGGTCAGCATGGCTACAACCTCGGGTCGGCAGAGAAGGAGCTACTTCGGGTTGGCTACAGGCTTACTTCAGGTCGGCGTGAAGTTTACTTCGGGTTCGCATGCCACTTGCTTCGGGACGGCATATGATCAACTTCGGGTCGGCGTAGGATGGACGAGTTGAGCTCGGTGATCGTTATGGTGGGCCCGTGTAGGTGAGGAGGCCATGTATTAGAGTTTCACCTACAAATACAACAGGATTGGCTTCAGAAAAGGGGGATCGGCTTCTTGATATCTCTCTATTCTACTTCTCTTCATCTTCTACCTAGAGGCTACTCTACCATTTTCATTCTAGGATTCCGGATTTTTACCATAATCAAATTTCTGATAATAAAAAGGATTGTTCTGGAGTGGATGTAGGCAGGAGTTAGCCAAACCACTACAAATCATGTCTCTCTTTTACTTGCTTTCATTTTAATTGTGGTTATTCTTCATATTATATTCTCTACATATACTCTATCTGTGATCAGTGACTGGATATTGGTGCTTTCACTTACAATTGGGTGTTGGTGGCCAATTTTGACGCCAATGTTTTTGGTACTTTCATTGATAGTTGAACTCATGGATTTGGAAGTTTGGATCTTGGATTTGAAAGCTTGGGATTTTGGATCAGGAAGCAATGGCTAGGAAATCAACAAGGAGACAGAGAACAGAGAGGAGCTATCATGAAGGAAGTTAGGAGGCTTCCTCAGGAGCTAATCAGACCTCAATCTTTATCACCAGAGACGATATGGAAATGATAATGGATGATATGTAGGAAAGGATGCAAAGCTAAGGAAATGGAGTAGCAGGAATTACTAGAAATATGGATCATGGAGTTGGAGTAGCAGGAGCAGAGGAAGTTTAGAATCAGAACCAAGGAAATGGAACAACTAGGATACATGATAGAATGGAACCACTGGGAGCTGCCCCTGATCGTTCCACACTTAGGGGCTTGCCTCCGGGTCATATTGGCTCCACTCTAGGCAGGATATCAGGCAGTGCTATGTAGTTTGGCGTTGATTGGGATATGGATGCTCGTCTAGAAGGGCAGATTTTAAGATTCCCTCACGGACTCGGGGGGTAGGTTGGAGACAACGAATAAAGATTACCACTTGATGACAACGATAGGTTGGCGGAAATGATCAGACGGGCCATGAGAGGAGGATTGGTAAATAGAGATTTGGAGGGTGTGAATAGGAGCCCCTTCGCTCCTACGATTAGGCAAGTTAGGAATCCACCAAAATTCAAACTACCAACGCTGGAGATGTATGATGGAAGAATGGATCCCTCTGTTCACCTGACAAGGTGTATGAGGCACGTGGAAGTACTAGGGGCATCGAAGAAGGTTATGCTTCCCTTTGTATTTGATGGATATAGCGGCACTATGGTTTGGACAACTGGAAAGCGGTTCCATTGGTATGTGGACATAATCGATCCAAAGGTTTATGAGGCAGTTTAGAGTTCACATCTCGAGACCCAAAAATGTGATGAGTTTGGCAAAACTGAAGCAGAGAACCGGAGAGTCCCTGAGGAGTTTTCTAGCACGGTTTAATGTTATGGCGGAATCGGTGGATCGTCCAGATCCATCCATGGTTTTAATGGCGGCTGTATCAGGCATTACTGATGGCATGGAATTCAAGGATTCACTAGCATGAGATCCACCTATGGACTTAGGGAAGTTTTATCATGAAGCAGAAAGGTTCCTACAATAGGAAGATGCATGAGCAAACAAACCAGAGGTGAATGCATGCAAAGTGGAGGATCATCAAGAGATGTAAACAAGAACGATAAGGGCAAACAGAGGATGAATGACAATAGTAATATCTCGAAAAGGCAATGGAGAGAACCGAAATTCTCTTCTTACACGGATTTGACTGAAACTCTGGGAAGGATCTATTTGGATACTCGAGGGCGCCCCCAGTATCGAAGGCCGGCAAAAAGGGAACCCTTCGAAATGAGCGGGCATCAGGAAATCATTGCCTATTCCATGAGATGGATGGGCACAACACGAATGACTGCAGGCATTTGAAGGATATCGTTGAGGAACATGTGAGGAATGGTCATTTACAAAAATATATAAGGAATCAAGCTATGGCAGTGGAACAGGAGCAGCTACCGCCCACCTCGAACGAAGATGGCGTTGGATCAAGGCATCGTCGTCTGCTTATTATTAGCTGATTGCATTTATGGCATGGAATAATTAATAAATCCTAAAGTAATGCGGCTAAGTCACTTTCATGGAGATGACAATGAACCGTGGTGCTCGGGTTTATGAAATCTTGTTTTTTCTGTTTATTGCAAACTCGGGTTTTTTTGGTACTATGGCTATTTAGTTTTCTTGGTTGCATGGGCTTTTATTTTATATTTTATCAATTGAAATCTGGAATGACTGGATTTGGATTAATGTAATAAATAACATAGGTCACAGTTACGGCCCCAACCGGAGAGACGAGGCAATAACCGCGCGAATCCCTTCGCCGGAGAGCGATAGGATGGACTCAAACACGGAATTAAGTACTCGACCGGGGATCGAGGCCGGAGTAGAACACCCAATGGATTAAGTCCTCAGTTAGGGATCAAGGCCGAAGTAGGATGCCCCACGGATTAAGTTCTTGACCGGAGAGTCGAGGCCGAGAAGGATATTCACGGATTAAATCCTCAACTGGGGATCGAGGCTGGAGATAGAACACCCCATGGATTAAGTCCTCGGCTGGGGTCGAGGCCAGAGTAGGATGCCCCACGTATTAAGTCCTCGACCGGAGAGTCGAGGTCGGAGAAGGATATTCACGGATTAAGTCCTCGGTTGGGGATTGAGGTCGGAGTACGATACCCCATGGATTAAGTCCTTGATCGGAGAGTCGAGGCTGGAGAAGGATAACCATGGATGACCGGAGAGTCAAGGCTAGAATAGGATAAAATGACCCGGAGAGGTCTAAGGATGTGGATATGGACCCGGAGAGGTCCCAGATTTGGATATGGACTTATAGAGGTCTCAGATTTGGATATGGACCCGTAGAGGTCCCGGATTTGGAAATGGACCCTGAGAGGTCTCAGATTTGGGGACCCGGTGAGGTCTCGGATTTGGATTACTGGACCCGGAGTGGTCCCGGACTTGGATAAAATGATCCAGAGAGATTGTGGATTCGGTTAATGGTTTTGGAATGGATTCGGAATTGGATATCGACTTGGGATAGTCATGAATTGCACTAACGATCCGGAGAGATCAAGGAATTGGATTGACAATGGATTATGAACTTCGAATTTTGGACTTATGGTAATTCAAAACACGCCTTCCAATATAAGGGCATGTTTTGGGAGGGGCAAATGTTACCCTGCCTTTTGGCAAGGCCATATACAGGCGGATTTAACCCAATAGACTTCACGGTTATTGAGGCTAGGATTTAATGGATTTGGTTCGAATGGATGAATGAACGATCAACTACGGATAATAAATATGAATATGAAGCCAGGATTAAGCATGGTCGATTTACGAATGATGCAGGACTTGGAGAAAGGCATAGGGTTTGCTCCGGGTCGGTGTAGGGACAACTTCGGGTCGAGTCGACATATTACTTCGGGTCGGCATGTCACTTGCTTCGAGACGGCATATGATCAACTTCGGGTCGGCGTAGGATGGACGAGTTGGGCTCGGCGATCATTATGGTGGGCCCATGTAGGTGAGGAGGCCCTGTAGCTGGTGATTCACCTATAAATACAGCATGATTGGCTTCAAAAAAGGGGGATCAGCTTCTTGATATCTCTCCATTCTGCTTCTCTTCATCTTCTACCTAGAGGCTACTCTACCATTTTCATTCTGGAATTCCGGATTATACCTGCAATCAAATTTCTAATAATAAAAAGGATTGTTCTGGAGTGGACGTAGGACGGAGTTAGCCGAACCACTATAAATCTTGTCTCTCTTTTACTTGCTTTCATTTTAATTGTGGTTATTCTTCATATTATATTCTCTACATATACTCTATCTGTGATCAATGACTGGATATTGGTGCTTTCACTTATAATTGGGTGTTGGTGGACAATTTTGACGCCAACAAGAAGTTCTTGAGTTGGATGTTGTTGTGATGAAGTGTTTTTGGAATTTGAGTTAGAGGTGGATGTGTTTTCGACATCTCCATCTGCCATTGGGAAAAGATGATAATGGGATGTTTTGATTAACTAATGAGAATTCTCTGATGTGCAGCCAGGCTACTGAATTATGATTCTTTTCTGACAGTAGTTTCTAGGTGAGGCACAATAAGAATTTAGATGAAATCTTGATTCTCTGATCAGATAATGGCAAAGGTTAAAATTCTTAAAATAGAAGTGGAGAATGGGGTACTGGCAAGTCCAAATGATGAGAATTTTGATTCTCTGATGGAAGCCAAGGTGCAGCCAATCTTCAGATGATGAGATCAACTTTGATGAAGATTCTGGCAAGGCATTTACTATTGTTAGACAGCTTTGGCTCTGATACCAAGATAGAATTTAGAGTAAAAATGATTTATTGAATTCGTAGTTGTTGTTTACAAATGACTGATTACATTGTGCATACTCAGTTCTGTATATTTATAGTGTATATTGTAATAACTTGTAATTAGGCTCGAATAGTGGTCCAAAAACCCTCTACTATTTTTATTTACAAAATTGAGAATGTTACATTACTTTGTCTCATTATATGTATGTCATCCTCTTATTTCATTCTATAATGATGAACAATTTCTAATTCAAGGAGTAGTAGAAAGAGACAGTGTGTTAAGTTTCCTTACAAGCAGAATGGTTTATAACCGTTGAACTTTATTTTCTCTTTATAATATATTATCCAACCTTTTGACCAGGCAATAGTCCAACAAATTGGACAACTCAAACTTGGAGTTATCAAGGTAGGAAGCCAGAAAGAAAGCCTCAAAGTCCAAAACCCAAACATAAACAGAGTCACAAGGCTACAACCAAAACAACCTAAGACCAAAGCAAAGTGGATCCAACCAAGTTATGGGTCGGTACCGACCCCTACCCTTGGTGTTGTACCGACCCATACAAGCTGATGAGATGACAACCTATTTTCATGGAGAATTAGTATAAAGCGTGGAGAATGGTTTCGAGATATTTTGTGCAAGATTTTAGGCACGCTACCTCTATAAATAGGAGGGTATGACTCACTTTTTAAGATCTATTAGTTCTTGCCCTCTTTTTTCTATTTTCTTGTAATCAAGTGTCGGAGTTGTATCGACCCACGAAGAACTTCTGATTCCAAGTCAGGATATAAGCTATAAAATTATAAAGTGGACGTGGGACTTGATTTGTCGAACCACTATAAATTGTTGTATGTTCTTTCTTGCTCATTTTTCATTTAGTTCTTCACTTTTTATTCTCTACTTTAACTTCTTCTACGTGTTTATGCATATTTAGTTCAAACATTTTTGTGCTTTCACTGAGAACGAGATTCTCAGGCTATTTGGATCCATCATCTATTATTGGATTTCTTAATTCAAAGAGATAAATCTAACTTTCCTACATTATTTTCTACTATTCAGATTTTCAATAATATAAGAGAACTATTTGCAATAGCCCCATCAAGAAGAGACCATTCTATCAATTCCAGAGCTACTACTGAAGTTGAGATTCAGAATCCTTAGCATGAAGAAGAAGTTGTCCAACCAACTCAACCTGAGAACCAAACTCCAACTGAAGTTGTGACCAGAATGGACATGGATAGGATAATGAAGTAGATGGAGGATAGATTTCAGGCTAGTCAAAATGAGATGAATCAAACGATGCAACAAAGTTTGAGATTGCCGAATGAACTAGCTCAGAATAGCTGTATGAGGAGTAGAAGAGATTCCAGTTCTGAGAAAGAAAGTTCCTCATCATCCAAGCAGAGACAGAGGGACAAAAAGTAGAAGAGGACTCAGAACACTGTTAGAACATCTTACCAAGGAAGCCTACGAGTTCCAGCCATAAATTTAGGGCTCGGTGCCGACTAAAGGGCGCGGGTTAGTACCGACCCGTTCAATAGTGGGCCCAAAGCTTGCCATCTGGAAGGCGGAGTGGACTTAACTTCTGGAGGCACAGTTGACAATTAAAATATGGAGAATCATGCTACTACTAATGATACAACTCATGAGAATCAAACGATGGAGATTACTAGATGAATGGGTCTCTTAGAGTTTGGAGAGCCCAGGTATCGAGAACCTCCCAAAGGGCATTCGCCGGGTCAAACACTTAGGGTAGAACCCGATTATCGCAAGTCAGTTGAACCCGTGGACCCAGAGTATCTGGAAGATATAGTCAAGTGACTTATAAGTCAAAATCGCTTTAAAACCAATGATGAGTATGGTAACTCTCCAAGTCTGAATCCGTTTACTAAAAACATCCTACGCAAGAGATATACCTAAAGCTTTGCAATGCCAACTATGTCATTTTTGGAGGAATGATGGATCCTAGTCAATACTTGATGAGGTATGAGTGACATATGGATTCTGTCAGAGCTTCCGATGCTATGAAATGCCATTGTTTTCCAATTTTCCTAGAAGGAGTAGCTATGACGTGGTTTACTCGACTTCCACCGAGGTCCATATCATCTTTCGTTGAGTTGTCGAAGAAGTTTATAGAACAATTCCGTTTACATACTTGACGTCCAAAACATGTCATATCTTTGTCAAACCTCTTCCAAGCTAATGGAGAATGGCTAAAGGATTTCATGAATTAGTTCCACACAGCCTGACAGAAGTTATAGATCCCAAGGATGATATAGTGCTAATGGCGCTAATCAGGGGGGATTCATCCTGATATGGATTTCGGGTAATGGTTCGAAAGGAAACTCCTAAATGAGTATCATGACTTGGAATATTAGAGGTATGAATACTGATGACAAAGTCAGTCAAGTATTCACACTTCTAAATTCTCACAATCTTAGCCTACTAAGCTTAGTTGAGACTAAACTTTCTGGCACTAGTATTGGAAAACTGAAAATTAAGTTCCCTACATGGGATATAGTGCATAATAATGATACTGGCAGCAAAGGTCGAGTTTTAATACAAATTGACAAATCAGTTTGGGATTATGTTGTGCTCACCAAATTTCAACAACATGTTACTCATATGCTAACAAATAAAGGAGGCCTGCAGTGCTACTGCACATGTGTGTATGCGAGCAATTCTTTCTCCGAGCGTCAAAAACTATGGGATTCACTTCGTCTCAACGCTTCTTCCATAGAGTCTCCATGGCTTGTCATGGGGGATTTTAATAATGCTCTTAATCCACAGGATAAGAAGGGAGATTTTCCTATCCCTTTTTCCTATTTGAATTTGTTTAAAAACTGTCTTTTTAACTGTGGTCTTATTAAATTCTCATTACGGGGATGTACATACACTTGGCAACGGAGGGGAATTACAACGAACATAGACAAAGTTGTTGTTAATTTTAAATTTATGTCTATGTTCCCACAATTCAGTACAATTGCCTTGCCTTCTTCTATAAGTGACCACACCCCTATTCTGATATCTTTTAGCACACTTGTTTGACAACGGAAAAGAGTTCCTTTTTGCTACATCAACAATTGATGCTATATTGATGGCTATGCTCACTGTATAGATATAGGGCCGTCTGCCACTACATGGGGTTCTCCATCATACAGACTGATACATAAACTAAAGACAGTGAAATCAGAATTGAAAGCATATCATAGATTAAGCGCAACTAACAACACTATTACTACATTGCAAACTGAGTTTGACTCAATTTTCCATCAATCAAACCAACAACCAGAGAATGTACCGCTTTATGACAATATGTACCATCTGGGCCAACAATTAAATGATCAGATTTGCAAACATCATGAATTTCTGAGGCAGCAAAGTAAAGTTTGGTGGCTTCAAAAGGGGGACCAAAACACTATATATTTTTATGCCAAAATGTCTATGAGACGACATAGAAATAAAATACACGCTTTACTTGATTCACAAGGAAATTATATTTATGACAGCAACAACATTCGAGATGAAGCTATTGCCTACAACCAACTTTTATTCAATAGGGGCACAACAACTGTTTACCCAACTATTTCGACCAGAATGCAAGTGAAAAATTTAGGGAAAGAATACTTATCTTCCCTAGTCACATTGAGGAAATTAAAGCGGCTGTATTTTCTATTAACGATTCCGAAAGCCTAGGGCCTGATGGATTCTCAGCCAAATTTTACAAACTGCATTGGCATGACCTACATGAAGACATATTTAATTATGTATCAGAGATTTTTCAAACGAAAAAACTGCCACATGGAGTTAACCATAATTTCATTACTTTAGTTCCCAAAAAAGAGAAGCCACAACTCATTTCAGATTATAGACCTATTGCATCTGCTAATGTTTTATATAAAATTATTTTAAAGATTCTTTGTAATCAAATAAATGGTTCTTGCCATTGTTGATTGCAGAAAATCAATCATCATTTATACCTGGTAGAAACATCGGTGAGAACGTTCTACTAGCTCATAAACAAGTTCGGGACTTTGCTAAGTGGGGTAAATCAAAAATGTGCATTAAAATTGACTTGCAAAAAGCTTATGATATGGTGAAACGCAATTTCATTTGTCATATGCTTATGTCTTTGGGATTTCCTACATCTATTATACAGCTAATTCATGAGTTCATTTCAACACCTACTTTCTCCGTAATGATTGATAGGAGACCACACGGTTTTATTTCTTCAAATAGAGGGATATGGTAGGGTGACACATTATCCCCTTACCTATTTTGCATAGCTATGGAATTTTTCACTCTACTAATGGAAGAGGGTATGATTGACAAACATTTATAGCCTATATCTAATATTTTGCCTGCTATAACGCACCTCCTATATGTTGATGATGTTATGATTTTCCTAACCGCTATTACAGAGAATGCTACATACATGAATCGCATTTTCTCTACGATGGAGGATACTGTTGGTCTACGCATCGATCAAACAAAGTCTCAACTATTTTTTAGTATAGGTACTGAATATAAATCTAAAATTTCTATTATATTACATATACCAGAGAAGAATTTACCTGTTAAGTATCTCGACATCCCTTTAACATCGATTATATCCATGCTGCACACTGTGCTCCCCTGCTACAGAGGATCAGTTCTAAATTAGAAGGTTGGGATAGTAAGTTATTAACAACAACTAGACGTGCATAACTGATTCATAGCACTATAACTCCTATTGTTATGTATTGGATCTTAATATATCATTTGCCTTTTCAATATTGGAGAAAATCAATAAATTATGCACAGATTTTTTCTGGAAGGGGAAGCTACATAAGATATCATGGGATATCTTATGCAAGCCAAAAGTTGAAGGGGGTATTGGTCTTAAAAAATTTATTGATCTTACTACTACTGCAAGACTTAAGCTTCTCTGAAATTTGTTAACCTCTAATTTCCTCTGGTCGAGATGGATGAGAACTAAATATTCGTCGAAGACAAATTTTTGGGTGTTGCCCATTAACAACTTCTCTAGTACAATTAAATCAATTCTAAGGCAACGTGAGGTAGCTGTAAAGATTATGACTCGAGTTGTTGTCAATGAGGAAAATACAGAATTATGGTCTGACCCTTGGATTAATCACAAATCTTCAATCGATTTAATTGGCTGGAATAGGGTCTGTCTAAGCAACTCAATTAATAGCAAGGTGAGCCATATTATACAGGACAGACAATTCTAACCATAGTTTCTACCAGAGACCAGTGAAGTTTCTTAACAGATTATGCAAGTTAAATTAAGTTCAGACAGCCCTACTGACTATTGGACTATTACTAACCAAAGAAAATTTGTTTTTGCTATGGTGTGGAATGATATTCGTCAACATGCAAAAAGAGATGTTAATTACTTACTAATATGGCATAATATGACTGCAAGAAAGTTCTCATTCACTACGTATTTAGCATACACATAACATTTACCCACTGCGGATAGATTGGCAAATTGGGGCATGAGTGTAGAGCCACAATGTGTACTTTGCAATAACTACTACGAAACTCATGAACATTTATTTACGGATTTTGAATATAGTACTTATCTATGGAAAAGGTTACTCCTTAATTTAGATCTTCGGCATGACACTACGGCAACATTGTGCCAACGTCTCTCGAATTTGAAGCGGGTTTTTCCATCCAAATCAGCTGTTCAGGATCTAGCATATGTGGTAGCTTCAATGACGATTCACCACATATAGCTAGAGAGAGTTCGCCACCGATTCAAAAGGAAGGTATGCTCGGTAGAGCAAAGGACGAAGCTGACCGAGATTGATTTTCTACTGCAACTAGTTCGTCACTTTCAATAGCGAAGTTTATCTTCGATGGAGAGAGAAAAACTTATGAAATGGGGCATTGATTTGGAGGATTCTAGACAATTATACTAGCTGATTGAAGATATGCGTGTGGCTTATGTTATTGTAGTATGGGCTGGGCTGGTAAGTTTTAAAGGCAGGCAGAGGTGTCTCTAATCTCAACCCAGTTGGGTCCGACAATTTTCATTTTCTTTGTTTGTTTCTTCTGTACTATTAGTTTTTATATCAACTATAATAGAGTTTTACTTTTAATAGAGGATGTCATGCTCTTTTTTCTTACCACAATGGTAAGGTTTTTTAAGAAGGCGAATCTTGCTATTATATGGTTCTCTTTCGTTTATCAATAAAGAACATTTTCTTTTCAAAAAAAGTATGATTTAAAAGGACTAAATCATTTTGAAAGAACAGGTTTTTAGGGAAAATTTAAAGAGAAGTTGACCCTAAGTAAAATGACTCTTATATTAGAATACTAGATGAGATTGGTATAAGGTCACGCCCTATACATTAGCTATTAGCCCCTAGCTAATTTGGTCCAAAATTTTAGTGTGTTGGGCTTTGTCACATGTAAGACTAAAATGATGTTACACACAGAAAGGAATATACAGAGTGAGGATAGGTTATTGGTAAGCCCGCAAAACCATTAGGATCAGCTGATCCTGGGAGAATTAAGTTAGGGACAGACCGTCCAGAAGAGGAGTATCTAACAGAAGTTAGATTATTTGTTTATTTTGTCCCGTAGGCCCGAGTCAGCCAAAGGTTAGCAGTTAGCCAAACAAAACTATATTGTTCGGACAAATAGTCCATTTGTAACCTGATTTTTATGCTTACATAATATTGCTTTATTGTTTTAACCAGTTTGGCTGCAGGATTAAGATTTGGAAAGATATGTTTTAAAAGGATATTAGTGAGGGGAAACCTGTTCCGCTAAGCGGTCTGGTCTCACTTAATATCAAATAATCGAGATGTATATATTATTCACACCAGGTTTTATGTCTGACTCAAAGTTTATGTCTTTCCCCTTAAATTCTCGGGTGGTCAAAATTGATATGAGTAGGCTGAGAGTTGTGGATTTTTAGGTTTTAGTAGATGGACGAATAAAGCTTTCAAAAACGAGCAGGAGGTTGATGCTAGCTATATTTAGGAGTTGTTTTATTTTATTTCCATTGTGTTGTATTAACTCTATTATGATATTTAGTACTCCGGTCATCCAAAGGGGCATCTTCATATGTCGCTCTTGCCATATATTGTAATAGTTATATTTGGTCTGAACCTAGGAAACGTTTGAGATTATGTAACTTGGATATGAAATGTTGTTTTGAAATGTTATCAGAAAACTGCTTTAATCTGTGATGATTTTATTTCATATTCAAGTGCTTTTGAAATTACGGATACCATTAACATTACCGTATTTGGTCACCGGAAGTTAATACTATTGATGACTGCAGCATCTGTAGTGCTTAGCTTCGGGCCTCCAGATATGGGATGTTACATCTTTTCTCCACAAATGGGTCCCATCTGTTTCCTATACCCTCTATTCGATGCCAGAAGCCTACTTTGAGTGTTGTTTTGTTGATATAATACGATTCTACATCAATCTTCACGAACTCTTGAATCAACATCTCTGTTCTTCCATGGATCCAGCATTTGGACTCAGAAACAAGCTAATATTAGTGCAAACAACTATGGAACCACGAATCTAAGCATAAGCCAATCCAATGTGAAGAGTTGAAGGCAGCCAATTTGACAATATTATTGGTTGGTACCGACCCCTACCTTTGGAGTTGTACCGGCCCATACAAGATGATGAGGCAGCGATCTAATTTCATGGATAATTAGTCTAAAGCATGGAAAACGGTTTTGAGGTATTTTATGCGAGATTTTAGGCTCCATACCTCTATAAATATGAGGGTAGGGCTCTTTTTAAGGATCTTTTGGCTCTTACTATCTTTATTCTATTTTCTTGTAATCAAGTGTCAAAGTTATACCGACTGATAAGAACTTCTACTTCCAATTCAGACTGTAAGCAATAAAATTATAAAGTGAATGTAGGCCTTGATTTGCCGAACCGCTATAAATTGTTGTCTATTCTTTCTTGCTCATTTTTCATTTAATTCTTCACTTTTTATTATCTACTTTAACTTTTGGGTGTTTGTGCCATATTTGGTTCCAACGTACCAAGTTCTATCATAATACCTATAATATATAATTTACAAAGATGCTTCTCCCTGTTGCTCTAATATTGAATGACTCCCAAATTTACCAATTTTCCTACAGTGTATTAATAAGGATAGATGTCCTAAATTGACACTGAACTATGGAGAAAGTGACCGACTTCGTGACACTATTTCTCACAAGCCTTCATTTTGTATCCACTGAATTATAAACAAACTTTTATATGTGTGCATGTGCCTACATGTGGTAGTTTACTTCATGAAAACTTATGTGGCTTTTGCAATGTTTCTTTTCCTCTTGTGTTCTATTTAGAATTCTGTTAACAAGAAAACTTGTCAACACCCCAAAGAAGTATTTTAGGTATAGATGTTCCAATCAAACCACCTTTCGACTAAATAAGGATAGTTTGCACCTTTCTATTTCTTTTGATCTACCTTTCGAATGGGTTGTGGTAGTTGGAATTTCTTAATGGTGACCTTTCGACTTGGTTGAAACTCCTCAATCCTCTTTTCGACACCTTTCGAAGTAGGTGAACTGATTTATGGACTTATCGAAACCTTCCTTTCAAAATGGTTGTGGTAATTTAAAGGTTAGCTCTAATGTTTAAGGATATAGGCTGAATGGATGGGTTTCGACTCTATCGAAAGCTTACTTCTTTGATAACTTTTGCTTGGGTGTTAAGCCTGAGGATTTTGGCCAAGTTTATGGTTTTGACTCACTTGGAAAATAATCATTTGGAGATTTGTGGTTTGGAGCTAGATCCTAAGTATTTTGGGCTAAGTATAGGGTTTCGACTCAGTCGAAAGGGATCTTCCGTTAAAGTCCGCATGGGCAGAACATAATCAAGTCTAATAGAAATCTCTAAATAGTTGCATAACCAAAAACAAGAGAATATTTTTTCATTAAGTAATGATGTACACAATGATCAAATTTCCCAATTCAATTCTCAAATTAGGGTTATAAATTTACAATTGTATGAAAGTAGAAGAGTAGAGTGAATGAAATTCGGATCCCCAAAGCAGACCCCTTGGGGTCTTATTTATAGATGCGGGTTGGCACCTTTCGACTCAGAGCTTTCGACTTGGTCAAACGGTGGCTTTGTAAACCTTCCGCCTCCTTTGACACTTGTGCATCCCTCTGCAATGCTATCGATTGGGTTTAAATTCTTCCGCCTTCGTCGAAAGGGGTAGACACGCCTCTTCCTTTGTATTGCTTTGTTGTTGCAAGTGTGTAGGAGTAAGAGCTTTCGACTATGTCGATAGGTTATTCTATGGAGCATTGAAGGTGTTGATGGTTTCGATGCAGTTAGTAGCTTCTGAATGCATGCTTATGACTTGATACGAAACCTTCCCTAGATGATAAAGGCTTCGACCATTTCGAAAGGCTTGATTATGCTTTCGAAAGGGTTGTTCTGATCAAGGCATTTCTCTAAGTAATTTGAATGAAGGCGAAACCTTTGGTTTCGAAAGGTCTGGCACGCATGCTGCCTTCGAAAAGTACTCCATCTCTTATTCAAAGAATCTTCATGTAGGCGAAAGCATCTGTTTCGAAAGGTAGAAATTGAAGCGAAAGGGAGCTTTTGACTACATTGACCCCTTCGAAAGCTTGTAACACATCTTGCTTTTGGCTGTAGCATCCCTTCGACTACTTCGAAAGGTTTTGTTGGTGCTGTCATCCCTTGTTCCTTTTTCCTTTTCCTTTTAACTATTTTGGTTTCGAAAAGGTTGAAGTAGGAATTTGTGGTAACATCCCTTGCGAAGGGATGCTATTAACTTTCCAGGTCAACTCTTTCGAAACCTATTACACTTCCCGCCTTTTCACATTCATGCGCAAATCCTGGCCGCTTATTTAAATTTGATCATATGGTTTGCCATCCATGCTGAATTTTCTTATAAAGCGAGTTCCTTCCTTCCCCTCTTTCACTTACCTGCTATTAGAAAAATTTACAACAAGCATCAAAGTTTCCAAATTCTCAAATATTTTCTATTTCCAACTGCAAAATCCAAATCCAAAGTAAGTTTTTAATTATCTCTATTTAACTTTCATATTAATCTTCGACATTTACATTCGCTCAATTTGAATTTGAAATTCTGCTTGAACCTCGTAGAACTAATTTTAAGCTTTCAGTTTATGAAAACATCCACTGATTTTTTTACATGGCCTCTCTTGTTTGATTTTTACTTTAATTCATTTTTTGAATTCATTTGAAAAATAAATTTTAGTTTCATAATTATTCTATTTTTTTAAAGAAAGCGAGGTTCGAAAATAACTCTCAGGAATTTTGAAAATTATTGATTGGGAACTCGCCTAAATCAACTTAGTTATTGATTTTGAAATTTTAGGTTAAAATTGAATTTGGGGGAGATGGGGATTACCAATTACTTCATAGAGAAGCTTTGAGCTGTATGAACTAAAATTTGGTGCTACAATTTTACCTTTCTACCCCTTCGAAAGGGATTGAGGCGGCAACTTTTATTTCACTTTCTCAACCACTTTCGATGGAGTTGAAAGATAGTTTAACGCCTCATTCAATTGACGTCGTCGAAAGGTTTTGTAGTTAATAGGAAGTAGACCTCTTCGAAAGTAGAATTGTACTTTAGCATATTTTGATACCTTTCGAAGAAGTTGGCTAATGTGTCTTACTTAGTAATTATCTAATACACACTTTCGAAAGTATAGTCTTTGTTTTATAGGTTTCGAAACCTTTAGTGCATACTTACTTTATACATTTTATAAATTAGATTAAAGAAAGCATACTTTGTATAAGTTGTACATTAAATCAAACGTTTCAACTTAGTCAAAACCTTCTGTATTGATTCAAATTTTATTGTTCGTATGCTTTTGAAACCATGTACTCCTTTTCAACTCTGTCGAAACCTTTTGTAACTAATTGAGATTCGATCATCATCTTTTCCCAATACTGTCAAAACGTCCCAATTCCTTTTATTTTATAAATATGATCCAAACTCAATACCTTTCGACTTAATTGGCTTGTAAGGTTTCGATAGCATTCATATTCCCTTAGAAAAATTAAGTTCCTAGCTTTCGACACTGTTGAAAGGTTCTTTTACCTTGTTTATTGAATGTTGGTAGCGTATATCTTATTCAAATTTGTTGTGTAGGTTTCATCTACTTTCTTTTAATAACAAAATTTTCCTTGAGCCTTCGACATTAATGAAGGAAACATGTTGGGAGTTTACTTCTATTTTCCCTTTTGAATTTGTCGAAAGCTTAATAAATTTTAGTTTTCTAATTTTAACATTCTTTCAAGAATATGTAATTTCATGTTTTATTTTTGATATTCTAGTTATTGTAATAGATTTCCTATATCTTTGAAAGAATGTTAATTTGATAACTAACTATAATTTCTAAGTGAAATGATTTCACCTGGCAGAACCATGGGTTTACACAAGAAGATGGAAACCACCCCCAAACATTCCTTAATATCTACCCAGGATGAGGTGGATGCGATTCTTAATGCTTCGGCATTACAGGGGGTGAAGCCATTCCCCTACTGATAACAACACCATCCACAACCCCCCTGAAGGGCGCTTTGCCTACAAAGCAATCCATATTTGGCATAGAGGATTCCTTCCCTTCCTGGACTTCTTATCTAAGTTCCTGACCTATCTGGGTGTCGCTCCTATACAACTATCACCCATTGTGTATACCTATCTTCTATCTCTAGAGCTCACGGCATTGGAGTCCAGCATTCCCTCTCTTAATGCTGAAGTGCTGAATTATCTTGTTCGATTGGTTAAGCTGAGCAACTTGAACAACCAAATCTTCAAAGCCAATCTCCCCAAGAAGCTAATATCTGAGGGGGGTAAACAAATTCAGGGACTGGGAGACACGGTTCTTCATTGTCAAGTGCGTTCCCATCACAAGAAGATGGGGAGTTGTAGACATTGATAAATCCTTAAAGAGTCCTACTATTAAAGTCTCTCTCGATCCATCTAAAAGACTCCCTCAAAAATTGATCCCCTTTCTCGCATTGTCATTTCAAGCTCTCCTATTGTGATTGAGCAGATGCAGAAAGCTTTGGGAACTTCAACCCCATCTCTAGAGCTGAATCCTTCCATACCATCATCTCTTATGCCCTCAAGCGATTTTGAAAAGATAGTCCAATCTATCTTGAATTCTTCATCCTTTGCCTATATTCACCCGCCTTCCTTTATTTTTGATCCGACGGTCACTACCGGTCCTTTATAGAACAACAACTCTTGGTACATTTTACTTCACTTAATTTTATTGTTACTATTTTTCCTTAAGTTATTGACTTATGTTACTTTTTTCTTTCAGATTTCCAAGAGTTGGCTCTCATTGCATAAGAACGCATCAAAATCCTCCGCTGAATCAACTAAGCTCCAAGGAGAAATTTCACACTTAAACAATCAAGTTTCCTCCTTGTCCATGGAGAAAAATAAGGCTATGATAGAATTGGAATGATTAAGGTCTTCTCTTTCCCATTCTGAATCTGTTATTTCTAAGGAGAGGTAAGCTCATCAACTCCTTGCTGATGAGAATTTGTTCTTGAAAATGGCCCTTAAAGAATCAAAGGATGAAAAAACTTGGATGAAAACAAAACAATCATCTTTAAAGGAAAAGCTGAAGAACAATAAAGATTATCTAAAATTGGCTATCGACACTATTTCTAATGTGAAGCAGTGGGTGTCTCAATTCCTTGATACTTGTATCAAAGACATTATCGTCAACTATTTTGAAGATGCTATTATGCTCGCTTATGTTGACAATATCGATAAATGCCCAGAATTGAGCTTTCCCTCCCTCGACCCTGCTCTTGTCAATAGGGTTATGGACAAAATTAAAAAGATGGAGCAGGGGGTTGAAGTCGTGGAAAGAGAGGAGAACGACGCGTCTAAAATTTTATCTTTTGAAGTCCCTTCCTTCGAATAGACTCCGACTCCAAAGATGAAGGTGATAAAGATGAAGTTCTCGAGGAAGAGGGCGGTAATGATGATGACAATGATGACGATGACGATGATAACGTTGATGGGGGTCAAGGTTCGAGTGGCGACAGGGGGTGGCAACACTGATGCTCTTGAGAAAGATGGAGGTGACAACACGAGGACTCTTGAAAAAGTCAATCCCGTTCCATCTTCTCATGAAGCAATCCCATCTAAACCCCTTGCGCCTTCTAACCCTCAAGAGGAGCCTACATACATTAATATAGAAGAATCAAGAGCGAAAGAGAAGGTCTCTCAAGCGACTATTCCTGTCTCTCAGGTATGGGATTCTTTGTTTAAGGAGCTTTCACTTCCAAGATAGTAATAGTTTAAATCCTTCATTTTATATAAGGAGGAAACCCGTTTACCCCTATAAAAATCAAGCTTGAAAGAAAACAAGCGGAAATAAGTATTTTGTGTAGGGAGTTGGATAAACAGCTGAAAGAACACAACACTCTTTCGGATAAATATCATAGGCTTAACAGGAGTGCGACAGTGTTAGCATCCTTCAAACATTAAGAAGCTGCCCTACGACCAAGGAGGGCGCGCTTTCGATATGATAGTCTTTTAAAAGAGAATTGAGAGTTGATCACACTCTTTTGGATGTTGATTAAGAAGAGAAACATTTTAGTAGACTTCATGTACAAGGCTTATTGTAGACACCCAACTATAGATTTCTCATACTTAGGTGATTTTAGTAGAGGTCTACTTAGGCGTTTACACAAGAGATGCTTGGACGAATTTGGATCTGACCCACATTCTGTAGCATGTTGGAACTTGCCATGAGTCAGATCGATTTCCCAAGAACTACCTCCTAATAAACTCAAATACTATAAGGACGAGTTTATTTTAGAATTATTTTCAAAGTCAATTTTGTATGAACCAGATGAACAGTCATAATTGTGTAATAATATTGATTTGTGAATTTTTGCTTTAATCTTCCTTTTATACATGGCTGTATTTTACTACGTTTTCATAGAATAAATGACTCTCTGGCCACTTTGGTTCTATAGATTACATAAGCCAGTATGTTAAGCTAAGAAGAGATTATCTTATAAAGGCATCAATTTTGAAATCTTTAAAATTAGCTAGATATTGCTTTCTTTGGGACTTGCAAAAACTTTATATGGAACATCCTTGGCTTCATTTTGATTTTCTTGGTGAAGAAAAAGAAAATCTACTTAAGGAAATCCAGACATATCACACTAAGTTAATATGTGGTCGCCATAGTCCTCCTGCAGGGGAATGGGACTATAGCAAATATCCTCCGGTTATTACTCCAGAAGGACTTAATGTTCTTTTTGACTCAACAATTATTCTTTCTACTAATTCATTGAATAAAGTTAGAAGTGTTGTTTCCTAACTTTAGATGTAAAACAAATGTCTAATTGTACTTTTTAGTTTCACTTTTAATTAATTTGTAATTTTCTATTGTTATAATAAAGAGATGGATTACTCAAATCTTGACTTCATTTTCTTCTTCTTTATTTGTTTAAATAGGAGTTATAGCTATCGACAACGCCACTCTCATTAGATTCAGCATCACGCTTTATCAGTATTAAAGATAGGTTGTTAGCAGATCTTAAAAAGAGGAAACTCCTTGACGATACTTTATCCGTTTGTTTCTAGGACAACACTGAAGCGCTAAAATGGCATAGGAGGTTTTTGCTTTAGAAAATAATTGTTAGAAATCTTAACAATTAGATTGCCAATCTAGAAGCGGACGTCAAGAGCAAAAACGAAATGATTTTCTCATTAAAGCGTCGAATTAAATCAAATCCTTCAATCGATTTTGACCATAAGATGTCTGAGCTCCTTCAGCAAATCAGTGACTTAGAGGTTAAGTTAATGGATAGTCAAGGTCAATGCAAATCACAAGAATTTATTATGGGGAATAATGTCTCAAATGTTGACTTACTAGTTTCTCCCGTTACTTCATCTGCCACAAAATTAACAAGGTCTACTTCCCTTGCCATCCAAAAGTTCCCTACTACGACTAACCCTCCTTCAGGTTTAGACAAAAAAGTAGTAGGAGAATGGTGTAGGAAAGTTAAATTTGAGATGATGAACTATTTTGATGAACAAAAAAAAGTAAGATACTCGGAACACATAAATGAATATGCAGCCAAGATTCAAAAGCTTGAACGTGAAAAGTATCTTCTTCTAATGCGCATCGCTGATTTGGAAAGGGAGAATAAAACCCTTAAAGGCGCAAACAAAGCTTTTAACCATGCTTTGAAAACCAACATCGAGGCTATTGATGATGAGGACAAGATGAGGAAGAAAGAGAAGAAACTTAAAGAGATTCTTTGCATTACTATTCATCACATCGTAGATCCTTTAATTGCTGAGAATGTTAATAAAGTTGTTCAAGATTTATGAATAATTCATATTTATGAAATGTATATATTTGTTCTGTACACTTGTAAATAATTTCATAAATTATGTAAGTTATGAAAATTTTGTAAATATCACCTCGTTTAATCCTTTCTTGTAATGTTGTTTTTGAATCATCTCTTTGATACCTTATTCCATGACTTCTGTATTTCATGGATCATTCAATCCTTTTTACCGTTTTGCTTTCTTAAAAAGCACAAACTAACAACATTTCTTATCGTTAGCTTGAAATCTATATAGAAGTCTATTCATGTCATTTGCAGAAATTAATAAAATCATCATATTATCATATGAAAAGTAATCCCATAGTTGAATATGACTAAATCCCTTGAATCCCATCTTTACGAGATTATCAAAAGTCCAATGATAGAAAATCATAGATTCAACTAAATATTTAATTATAGATGTTTAGAAATCAACCTTTTGAGATAATCAATAGAAAGTCAATAATGGTTGTGTAGTAGAAGTCCATCGACCCAAATTCGGGCATTAACGAATGAAATTTAAAAGCTAGAAGATCCGAAACCCAAATTTGGGTATTTGTGAATGATAACCAGAAGTCCATAATAATAGTCTTCTTAATAGAGATCTTTAGCCCAGATTCAGGCATTAATGAGTGAAGTCAAGTTATAGTTTTGAAATCTAGATTCGGGTATGATGAAGACTATGAATTGAAAGACCCGAAACCCAGATTTGGGTATTAATAAGTGAAGTCCTGAATCTCAATAATGAATGACACAAAACCCAGATTTGGATATTAATAAGTGAAGTTTGGAAATTCTTCTTTGATGATCAGTTGGAGGCTTCAAATTCTTATTTAAGTCTTGTTTGTAGTTGCTTGATCAGCTGCTTCTTGAGCTTGAATGTCTTAGTCCATCATTTGACATGCTGCTTCCCTAGCTCGGACATCTTAGTCCATAGTTTGATATGCTGCTTCTTGGGCTTGGGCGTCTTAGTCCATAGTTTGTTATGCTGCTTCTTAGGTTTGGACGTCTTAGTCTATTATTGTCTGATGCGCTTGGTTAGCTTATTCTCAAGCTGCAACCAAGGACTTACCCAACCTCCCACCAGGAGGCGCCTTGACCTAGCCATATTGCGCGATTAAGGGCTTATTCAGTGCCTTGGCCAGGCGATAGCATGGCAGGACCAAGGGCTTACTCCATCCTATCTCTAAGAGGTGCCTTGACCTGACTATAGCGTGGCACGGTCAAAGGGCTCGTTCGGTGCCTTGGACATGCCATAGCATGGTGGGAACAAGGGCTTACTCCATCCTCCCTCCAGGAGGTGCCTTGACCTGGCCATAGCATGGGACGATCAAGGGCTTGTTGATGCTATATCATGTCCATAGCATGGCGTGGATAAAGGCTTACACTCCTCTCTCAAGGAGGTGCTCTGCCCTGGCCAACTCGGTGTGGACAGAGGCTTTGACCGTTTAATGTAATATCCAAGTGAAAGGAGTATTTTTCTCCCAACCATATAGATTCTCTTTAGTAAATTAGTTCTTTATTGGCTTCATTCAAGATCTCTTTACAAACTCATTAATTTTTCCTTGTTTGAAAAAGTTAATTATCATTCCTTTAAGCGCTTTGCAGTTATTGGTTTCATGTCTATTCATCATATGGTAATGGCAATAGGATCCTCCCAAGTTCCTTTCATATTTAGGCTTTTTCTTTTGGGTCGGCCAATAATTGAGTTCATCCTTGGTTAACAAGTAGATATTCTCAATAGATGTTGTTAAGTTGCATTCTTTTGGATGTCTTGACTTGAAGCTTGTTTCTCAAGGATGATTTCTAGATCTTTTATTACTTGGCTCTGGAGTTCCACCTTTGTCAATTAGTTTTCTCTTTAAAACTCTTTCTAGTTCTGGTGTAGGCAGTGTCCCACTTGTTACTTGATCCTATTTGTGTGCAAAGGCGTTGTAGTCAGCCATTATTCCTTCTTTAAAGATTGTGCCTTTGGTATAATGTTGAATTGTTTTCCTCATTTAATCAAACAAACTGTCATTTTCATTTTCCTTTTCTCCTAAGGCAAAGATTGGGATGGGGCTAATATGGCAAGGGTTTAAACTCCATTTAAGTGGATCATAGGCTTCAACTTTCTTTTTTCCTTATGATCCTTAAAGCCTTCATCCTTAATAGTTGTTCTTCTCATGGATTCCCATCGTTAATCGTTTCAAGGGAGAATCCAATTAGATGTCACTCCAAGGAACCTTGCTCGGATCTTTTGAATTTACCAATCATGATGAAGTAAGGTCCAAAGTGGGTAAGCTTGGAATAGAATTGGGTTAAAGGGAAATGGTGTTGGATGTTCAACAAGATCGAAGGTTCGAGCCTTCCTTCTAGCGCCGAAATTTTAGCAAGAAAACTTGCTAACAACCCAAAGAAGTATTTTAGGTATAGATGTTCCAATCAAACCACCTCTCAACTAGATAAAGATAGTTTGCACCTTTATATTTCTTTTGATCTACCTTTTGAATGGGTTGTGATAGTTGGAATTTCTTAATGGTGACCTTTCGACCTGGTTGAAACACCTCAATCCTCATTTTGACACTTTTCAAAGTAGGTGAACTGATTTGTGGACTTATCAAAACCTTCCTTTGGAACTGTTTGTGTTAACTTAAAGGTTAGCTCTAATTCATAAGGATATAGGCTGAATGGATGGGTTTTGACTCTGTCGAAAGCTTACTTTTTGATATCTTTGGCTTGGGTTGATAAGCCTGGAGATTTTGGCCAAGTTTATGGTTTCGACTCACATGGAAAATACGCTTTTGGAGATTTTTGGTATGGAGCTAGATCCTTAGTGTTTTGGGCTAAGTATGAGTTTTGACTCGGTCGGAAGGGATCTTTCATTGAAGTCGGCATAGGCAGAACATAATCAAATGTAGTAGAAATCTCTAAACAGTAGCATAACCAAAACATGAGAATCTTTTTTCATTAATTGATGATGTACACAATGATCAAATTTCCCATTTGGATTCTCAAATTAGGGTTACAAGTTTACAAATGTAAGAAAGTATAAGAGTAGAGTGAATGGAATTTGAATCCCCTAAACCAGACCCATAAGGTCTTATTTATAGATGTGGTTTGACACCTTTCGACTCGGAGCTTTCGACTTGGTCGAAAGGTGGCTTTGTATACCTTCCGTCTCCTTTGACACTTGCACATCCCTCTACAATGCTTTCAATTGGATTGAATGCTTCCGTCTTCGTCGAAAGGGGTAGACACGCCTCTTCCTTTGTATTGCTTTGTTGTTGCAAGTGTGTAGGAGTAAGAGCTTTCGACTATGTCGACAGGTTATTCTCTAGAGCTTTGAAGGTGTTGATGGTTTGGATGTAGTAGGTAGCTTCCGAATACATGCATACGACTTGATAGGAACCTTCCCTAGATGTTAAAGGCTTTGACCGGTTCGAAAGGCTTGATTATGCTTTTGAAAGGGTTGTTCTGATCAAGGCATTTGTTTGAGTAATTTGAATGAAGGAGAAACCTTTGATTTCAAAAGGTCTAGTGTGCATGCTGCCTTCAAAAGCTACTCCTCTTCTTATTTGAAACGTCTTCATGTAGGCGAAAGCATCTGTTTCGAAAGGTAGACATTGAAGCGAAAGGGAGCTTTCGACCATATCGACCCGTTCGAAAGCTTGTAACACATCTAGCTTTTGGCTGTAATATCCATTCGACTCCTTTGAAAGGTTTTGCTGGTGCTATCATCTCTTATTCCTTTTTCATTTTAACTATTTTCGTTTCGACAAGGTTGAAGTAGGAATTTATGGTAATAAATTCCATACAAGTAGCTAAAGTCCAATTATTTTAAACTCCAGTAGTTAATGCTTCTCTCATGCCTTCTCTTTTCTAGGTAAAATTTATTGTTTATCTTAGAAAAGTTGTCTTCGATTAATAATTAATGCTTCAGCCATCCTAATAGTATTTTCTTTTGCCTCCTACACTGTTTTTGTGTTGCCTCAATGTAGGTTAACAATGAAAATATCTTGAGATTTATTGGATATTTTGTTGCTTTTGGAATATTGGCAACATTGGTAAGTTTGTTAATTAAGTAGCCATCTTCACTTATTTGATATTTGATTTATACTTGTTTGCTTCTAATATGGCTCCTGCTATGGAGGATACAATAATAATGCATAATTTATTCATGTGCTGCAACTACTTTTAAAATTATGACTCAAATATACATTATTGAACATCGATTTTCTATTTTATTATGTTAAAGAGAAAACAAGTAACTTTATACGTGAAGTAATAAATTCTAAATCAATTAATTAATAAAAACATGCTATTAAACCCATGCATATTTCAGCAAACTAAAGACTGCAATAGTTATACATCTTCAAATATTAAACACAATTATGAATACAAAAATTTGGCAAATCCAAGTTGATGCTTAATTTCTCCATAATTCTTCAAAATTAAAAAACCCTCCATATCTCTAAGTTAACCATTCTAAAAATAAAATAGATTCCCACACATCTTTCCAATTTTATAGCTCGAATTTAACTGCAATACATTGTGGTACCACAACTTTACCACCAAAGCACCTAAGCGGTAACCTAGATTACCTGGATAACACCATGAGTGATAATCAAGACTACCACGTAAGATTCCTACTAAATGATTCAAGTACCCTGTAAACCCTCTTCCATATATTTTAATTTTTTTTTCTGTTTATAAAATTAGATGATAAAATCGAGGAAAAAGTAAACTATTATGTTTAATTGTTGTTCAGATTGGTTTTTCCAATCAAAATTCATCATGTTTTAGTAGTTTCTGAATCTAACTTATGACTTGTTTGGATCGACTTAAATAAGCTACTTTTTGGTTTTTTAAAGCCAAAATGTATTGATTTTAGCTTTCAAAAAGCCAAAATGTAGCTTATTAATGTTTAAATGAACTGAACAATGTTGGTAACATTACGAGCGGATAAGAAAAGAGAGATGGAAAAAATTTTCTTTAAATTTTTTTAATGAGAAAAAGAATTTGTTATAAAACAAAAACACCTAATTAATTGTTGTAATGTGAAGCCGGTTCTCTTTACAATATGTTGTAAGTTTAGTCCTAGTATGCTAATTTCACCTTTACTTTATCTTAATCCATTTATTTTCAATCTTTGAATGTGACACAAACTTAATAGTGTCTAGAGTATTCGATTGAAGACTTTTTTATGAACATTTATATGAATATAGAGTTGTTATCACCTATGGTAGTTTTGGTCTTAATTGCATTTAAATTAGTATAGTTTCTTTTTATTTTGCTCAAATTTATAGTAAGGTCAATCCTCTTCATGTTTATTTTGAAATAGGTAAACAGACAAGGCCCAAAGCTTAATAATAAACTGGGTAATATAACCCTACCCGTAACCTTCAATACAACAGATTCTCTCAAATGAAAATTAAGCCATAAAATCATTTGCAACTCTCGACTTCACTTGAGAAAAAAATACTCAGCCCTAGAAGTTAAGGTTCAAAGCGATGCTTTTGAAATCGCTATTTTTAGCCAATTGATTGCTTCAAGGAGGTTTCCAAGACAAGGTCTTCTCGTTGCTATTTCTACTTCTTCTGATTTGAAGATCTGATAAACTTTCTCTAGGGTTATTATGAGAATCATACTCGGTTAAAAGTAGCTGTTTTGCTTTCGAAACTTGCTAATGTGATCTAAAAAGCTTCGATCGATGCTGTCATGTGATTCCTGATCAATTACAGTAAGCTTCCCTTTCTCTTGAAGCTTACTGCTTTCGCGTTTGTTCCAAATAGATAAGTGACGGATATGATCGTTGATCATACTTCTGAAAAGGCTATCACAAATTCTCTGGGGGGATGTCAAGTTGTAAATTCTTCCATTTGCAGATTTTGAATATCGTCTGCATTGTGACTATAAGAGTGGCAGCTTCTGCTCAAATCAGGTAAGAAAAGGGATTGATTAATATTTTTATTCAGTTTATTTTTGATCCATAAATATTAAATGCATGTTTAATTCCCTTTCCTTTTTAGGTATTGATCCTAGTTTGGTGACAAAAACGGCCACTTCCTGCAGATGTATTCTCATGATTGGTTCCAATCTAGCTTCTAGGCTCCTTCATGCAGTGATTGCCACTATGGTGAACTAGTCTGCCACGGAAAAAGTCAGTAATCGCTTTCTCGCTCTATAAGTAAGCTTCTATTCTTTCTTCATAGTTATCAATTTTCCAAAGGGACAGTTTGGCACAGGTCCCTAATAAGTTTCAAAATACACAAAAACCCCAGTAAAAAAAGTTTGTAAATTAGGTCCCTAGAATTAAGTTACCGAATAATGGCATACACTTATGCAATTATTCAGTTAATAATTGCAGACATTTATGAAATTATATCAAAAAATTGCAGACATTTCCACATTATTCACTGAAAAATTGCGGAAAATTCCGCAATTATTCACCAAAAAATTGCAGAAATTTCCGCAATTTTTTCAAAAATTTACGGAAACTCCGCAATTATTCACAAAAAAATTGCAAAAATTTCCGCAATTATTCACCGAAAAAATTGCATAAATTTATGCAACTTTTGGATATAATTGCATAAATGTTTGTAATTATTCAGTGAATAATTTCATAACTATATGCAATTACTTAGTAACTTAATTCTAGAGACCTAATTTACATACTTTTTTTACTGGGGTTTTTGTGTATTTTGAAACTTATTAGGGACCTGAGCTTAATATTCACTTTTCCAAATGTCCTGATTTGGATTGTTTGAATGGATGTACTGATTTTAAAATTTGTTGAGAAGAATTTGGCTTTCCATTTCAATTGTTTTTTTTGAAATGGTACTTAGATACAACATGTCACTGGGACAACATATCACAAATCACTTTTGTCAATAAATGTTCGAATCATGCTACGCAAGTTTAGAACTTGTGACCTCTCGCACCAAAGTCGAATCACTTAACTACTAGGACAATGGTACTTGTCTCCATTTCAATTGTTTTCCATAGATGAATGCATTATATTTCTCTTTGTGTATGAAGCCTTTGATTTCACTCTTTCCTAATATGAAAAATTACTGTTGTTAGTATTGTGCTTGCTTTCCTAAACTTTTTTGATTTTGCCTTGAAGTTTTGTTGGATGTACCTTTTGCTTTTCATGATATTTTGCACTTCCTGCTGTTGATTTATCTTAAGCTTTGTTTTGGCTATGTATCAAATATGTTTTGAATATAGACAATAAAAAAAACGATTTATGTTTTATGATTCATTTTTACAAAGAAGACAAATGGTTTCCCTTTTTTCCATTTCAAACATCTGTTTCTTGTTGGTAACTTATTTATAATGGAAAAATAGGCACAATGGGACATTTTTGGGCAATTTGATTTATTTCATATAACATTGTGCAAATCAACTTATGTTTCACATCCTTTTATACACTCCCAAGTTTTTTGAATGTGAATATAACTTTTGAAGAAAGCTTCCATTCACACATATCCTTTTGTAAATTTGGGTCAATTGTAATTTTCTCAATAGCTGCTTTAAAAATTGATGTAGTTAGATGATTATATGTATTCCAACAATTGTTTTGAATTATGATGTTTACTTTTTCTAAAGCTCCTCCAAACATACATATGTTGTTCCATCCCAAATGACTTACTAATGTTTTGTCATGTAACCGTGGATCGAACCACAAACTGGTTTGTTTGCCATCCTTGAATTTTCTTTCCAATAACTTGATACCAGTTTCTCTGCAATTGGGTATATTTTTCCATATAAAAGAATGATGATTTTCAATACAAGAGTCAAAATTCTTAATTTTGAGATATTTTGCATTCATTTATTTTTCCCATAATGATTTTCCATCCAACAATTTCCAAAATAATTTGAGTTTGCAAGCTTTCCTTAAATCATTGATGTTCCTTGTCTCAGACCACCTGTTTTCCTTGATTTGCAAACTTTTTCCCATGCAATTTTATGTTTTCCTTTTCGAATGAAGTTTGCATACATTCTTTCTATTTTGTTAGTTCTTTTGCTAGAATGTTGTGAGCTTGAATCCAGTACATGATAATTGATATGACGCCAGTGTGTTAGCTCGTGTCTTTCAGCTAATAACAACAATTTACTTGACAACCCTTCTAATCTATTCTATATTAAGTCATACAATCTTGTGCAATCTCTGTCATTTATCTGATTAAAACTAAGAGGTAGTCCCAAATAGTTTACCGCCAGGATTCGCTTCTTGAATTTTAAAATATTTAAAATATCTTCTTTCCTTGTGCAACCTTTACTAAAGTAGACTTTACATTTACACTCATTAAACTTTTATCTAGCATAGTCTTCTAATTTTTCAAAAATTCTGATAATAGCCTTTTCACTTTCTGAGTCTGCATTTAAAAACAAAATCAAGTCATCAACATATAGCAAATGTGTAATAGATGGTTTGGTGCTATTAATAGGTTTATTGCTTCCATTTATTTGTTCAACGTCCATTAAATTGAAAAGATTTCTATAACAATAGTAAATAGGTTAGGAGAAAGTGGATCTCCTTGCTAAATACCCCTATTGCTATAGATAAACCCTTTAAAAGAACCATTAACCAATATTTAGTATGTAACATTGTTTATACATTCATTAACTAGCGCATAAAATTTTTCATTGAAGCTCATCTGTTTCATCCTATGAATTATAAATTGTCTATTTATCTTATCAAAAGCTTTATGTAAGCCTTTATTGATACACATGAGGCCCCTATTTTTATTGTTAAAGTTTCTGATCAACTCGTGAGCAAGCAAAATATTTTCTACTACAAGCCTACCACGGATAAAAGCTTTGATTCTCTTAAATTAATATTTCAAAAATATTTTATTCTATTGAATAATATATTAGAAATAATTTTATATATAAAGTTGAAACATGAAATTGGTCTATAATCCTCTAAACCATTGGGGATTTTAATTTTTGGAACTAAAGTTATAAAAGATGGTTTAATTTTTTAAGAATTTTCCCAGTCCTGCAAAATTCATTGATTGATTCAAACAAAATTTCCTTTATTTCCTCCCAATGAGTTTTATAAAATTTTGCACCAAAGCCATCAGGCCCTGGACTTTTATCATTGTTAGCATAAAAAATTATATTTTCAATTTCCTCCAATCTAATAGGAGCAAGAAGAATATCTTGGATAATATTAGTCAACATAAATTTTGTCTCAATTTTTGGGAAGATAACTGTATAAAAAATTGTATTATATAAATTTGAGAAATAGTTTATTGCTTCCCTTTTAATGCAGGAAACGTCATTAATAACATTACCTTTTGCATCTATTAATTTCCTTATATCATTCTTATATTTCCTGCTAGACATTTTGTCATAAAAAAATTACTTGTTTCATCTCCATTAGTCAACCAATCAACCATAGCTTTCTACCTTATAATTATAGACTGCACTTGAAGAGATTTAATCAGATTATTTTGGGCATGAAATAAATTATTGACCTTAAAAATGTATGAGCAAGCATTACCCAATTCATTTTGCCTCGTCTCACATTCCTCTCTAATAAGTTTTAATTCATTTGTGTTTCTATTTTTATTCCAGTTTTTCAGGTTATCCTTGGTTATTTGAAGCACTTTATTAAATTGTACTACACAGTGCCCTGTTCTTTTATAGCCAAACTATTTTTAACTATTTCTCTTTAATTATCCTTATATACCCATCCATTTATGAATCTGAAAGGGGTATTTTTCATTGAAAAATTATTTTGTGTGAGATATATTTGTATAGGTGTGTGGTCACTAGTTGCCTAGGGCAGAGGGTAACATTTAAAATCTTTAAAAATGTTTATAAAACTTTGATTTACCAAAATTTTGTGTAATTTACAGCGAATGTTTCTATATTTCCCAGATTTCCACGTGAACCTATTTCCAAATATAATTGGTTCTACTAAACCAGTTGTAAGTATAAAGTTATTTAACCTTTTTATTTTCTTTAAAAGGAATTGAATTCCCTCCCCTTTTCTCATAAGCATGCATAATGGTATTCAAATCTCCAATAATTAACCAAGAGTGACCTAAATTTGAGTTTATTAGTTCTAGTTGATTCCATAATGCTAGTGTAGAGTATAACGGTATATGATTTTTGTTTGATGATAATAAACATATATATATATATTCATTAAATGTGTTTGTTATAGTACTTTTGCATTTTCATAGAATTTATTAAATATTTGCAGAATAAAACAAGTGGATCAGAACGTTTATTTAAATAAATATTTTATTCACATGAATATTTTATTTCAGTTTTAAATAGCACACATTTTTGCTCACACTATATTTAGAATTTGTCACTATACAAATTTTCATACTCTCATATACACAATTTCTCTACACACTCGTATAAAACATTTTGTTTCCTCACTCATACACACTCGAATTTGTTTTTTATGTTGATCTTGGTTTGCTTGCTCCAACTTATGTCTAGCCATCTGCTATACTTGTCTAAATAAATAGCGCAGTAAACTAGAAAAAGAACAAACTGAAATTGCAAAAATAAGATTGAATTTGAATATTGATATTATCTCAGTTTATGGGTTTGTTTTTTTCTTCATATTTTAGATAGGAACAAATATAGGTGTACAGACAACTCATGATATGCACAGTGGATCAAGGCCGAGCCATCGATTAAATTTCATGGATAGGCACAAGGTCAAGTCCAAGTCCTCTCGGGCTCAACTTAAGTGCACGTATCATAAAAAAATATACAAGCATACGTGTGCAGGCAAAAGTAAGGAACATTGCACAAGCAAGCTACAAAAGGGATGCACATCAATAAACTCAAGGCAGTGATTTATTAACACATTAGAATGCAGTATACTAGAGCAACCGAGCAATTCAACATGAAAACACTTTATGCACACATATCAGTAGTCATAACCGGGCAGCAAAGCAAAAGACAAACAAGTAAAGGCACAAGCACATGGACAAGAATGAACATACAAGGTGTAAAACTTTGGATCAACAACAAGCACTAATGCAACAACAATGAATTGCGACACAGCATGACATATTCAAGAGAAACAAAACAGTATACACAAACCAGTATAACAGAAGCATCTGTTCACTCATACATACTTATGTATGTGTATATACTAGCAATACCAGGATGCAATCAGAGTCTAGACATCATCCAAGCAGCAACCAATTTCAAGGTCTACTATCACAACAAAATAATAGCAAAATATCAAAGCATTCAATAGGGAAACTTGTCAAGTTTTAATCAAACTTAAAAATTCAACCTAAATAATGAATTGAACAAGTCAAGATGAAAAGCAGAAAATCAACAAAGAGGTCAAGAATATATAGCAATATATTCGAACGAATGAACAAGTCATCAACCAAATAAATCACTAGATCAAAAATCAATGAATGGGTCAGAAAATACTAAGGCATTCGACAAAAATCCATGGCCGAGAAAGCAACTGAAAAATTCGAAGTAAACTAATATATAGGGATATGTACGAAATCAATCCCTTTATAAACCCAACATCATCATTAACATAATTCATTCGAGTTTGAGCAAAAATCAGAGAGAAAGCCTTGAAATAAATCATGAACCAATTTATGACTTGAATCGAAGTCAAGAACAATATAAACCGAAAGGGCAAAAATTGTACCAATATCAATTGAAGAAACTCGATAAGGAGGAGCCCCCAACCATAAATTTCCTACCATTTAAGGAACGCGAGCATCATTAGAATAAACGTGATTAATTTCAACCATTTCAGAACAGTGGCTTTGATCGAAGAAACCCTAATTTCAGAACGAAGACAAAAGGAAACAACATCATGAACTAAAAAGAGAGCATGCGAAGGAAAGAAAAGGGCGAACACATTTTGTTTGGGCTATTGTTTATTTTCCAGTAGGGTAACTTGAACTAATATATGTATTTAGGGTTTCTATAAATTTCTTTTATTGTAGTTTTGTTTTTAACTTGTTAAACTCTAGTGTTAACTAGGTTACAAGCTATGTGGCGCAATTCGAGAATTCGCAACTCCATGGCAAAGTTTTGGTAGGGTTTTGAGCGTAGGGTTAGAACAAACAGGTAAGCGGTGGTTGTAAGTTTACAAGGTCTCTAAACGGTCATTTGTTTAATTCCTAGTAGAAACCTTGGGGGCAGCAGTAGGCGGGTTTTGCCGAAGCTGGGTAAATTTATGTGTCGCTTTTAATTTCTGCATTTAGTCTTCTATTTTTTGTGCTGCAACTTTTATTTATCCGTGAAATTTTTTTATAAACCCTATTCACCGCCTCACTAGGCTTAATTCAATCCTAAAAATGGTATCGGCGCCCAGTTAATAGCGTAGATGTCCAACCGTAGTTGCAGATCTAGCGAGAGTCAATCCAGTGTTAGTCTCACTATTTTTGATGGAACACATTTTTTAAATTGGAAATCAAAAATGGAATTTTATATAAAATCTATTAATTTTAAATATTAGGATATTATTGAAAATGGATGTGATATGATTGATAAGAAAAAAAATTAATTAATGCTCTTGCAATGCATATACTCTATTCTCAAATGAATCAAGATGAATTTAACTATATCTTTCACTGTTTAACTGCATAGGAAATCTGGAAACCTCTCGATGTAATATATGGTAGAAAAATCAACAACGGTGAGAAACCCTCCAAAATCGACTCAATCAAAGAAATTTGCTTGACGGGGTTCACAAAACACGGAAGTGATGAAGATGCAACTGATGATGAGATAAGTGATTTTTCATTCAACGATATAGTTCTCTTATGTCAAAAATTAATTAAAAATAACAATGACCATGAGATGGAAAATAACAAGTTGAAAAGTTAACATTCTAAATTGCATTAGAAAAATGATGATTTGGAAAATGAGCTTAACAATATTAAGAAGACTAAAAATTAAAATTGCAAAAATTGCTGAAATTACGAAAAAGAATTTGCTCATTTTCATGAAAACTTCAAATGCTAGAAAATGAAATTCTGATCTTGCGAAAAACGGAATTGAGTTGATTTGTAAAAATAACATATTACAAAAAGAGTTGGATAGTTTTAAGATGTTGGAAAATTCTAAATGCACGATTTTTGAAAAGGAATTAAACAAGGTCAAAGAAAATTTCAAAACCCTTGAAAACAAAAAAGTGATTTTGAAAAATAGCAAAACTGAAATTCTTTGAATAAATCATGAATTTAAAAAAGAGATTGAAAAAATCAAGGATTTTGAAAAACTTTAATTTGAAAAATGCCAATTCTTTGAAATTGAGATGCATCAAACTGAGACCAAAATAAAAGAACTCAAAAATGAAAATTGGTCTAAAAAAGAAATGATCTTGAAAAGAGAGAAAACACTATTAGTCGTTGTTCAAAGCTAATGAATGAAAGTAAACTTTTATAATCCAAAGTTAAGGAACTCAAATTGATTATTCGAAAATTTTCCGCTGGAGAAAAAAAGTTTCATATGCTTTTAGGAAATCAACTCTTTGCGAATAACAGAAAAGGAATTGATTTGAAAAAGTGTCAATATATAAAAAAATGACTAATAATATTGATAAGGGGAGAAGTGTGATACCCAAATTCGCAAAGTGTGGAAATATAGGACATATCAATAATAATTATCGAAATAAAAACGAACACAAAACTGTTAAACAAATATGGATTCCAAATGGGTTCCTATGCTGAAAAATAGATGAGGTGTTCTATAACATAATACAGAATAGAACTTAAGGCTATTTGAATACTAGAGAGGGCAAAGTGTATATTTCAGTTATTTAGAACTAACTTATGGCTTTAACACTATATCTAATCAAATTGCAAATAGAAAACCAATAATTATAGAATAAGTAAATAGTAAAGTAAAATGCAGTAAAGTAAATAACACCCGGATTTATACAGGTTCGGATTAACCAATCCTATATCTAGTCTTGCACTACATCATGCAGAATTTCAAAATAATCGCTTGCTTTCCACGAGTGGCAAGAACATCTTTACAATCTTGATTTCACGGGTTATAAGATACACCCTTTTAATTTCCCAGGCTATAAGACACCTTCTCCTTTTCACAAATAACAACAAAGTATGGTATGTAGTATTATCTTCAACACAAACTCTTGCAGATTCGGTACAACGATCCTATAGACCTCTAATAGCAATATACTTTTGAATTCTTGGAGAAATAGGATGAAATCAGAGAGATTGATATGAATACAAGTGGGAACTCTATGATATTGTGTGGTTTGCAAATCCCTAAAGAATCAGAGTGAAATGTTATAGATTTGCAAAGAGAATGGAAGAGTATTTGATGGATTTCTCTTAGAAATGTTTGGAGAAGAAAGAGAAAATGAGAATTATTGATTTGAAAATTCATTTTCCATGGCCTTAATATAGTGGTTGAAGAGACGTGTCTTTTGGTGAAGTGGTAGAGGGAAATGTCCCTTCATTTAAAATTTTAAATTCTAAAAAACGGGCAGTATGTCGACATACTTGTTGTGCATATGTCGACATATATGTGAAAAATGGAGATATATTAATATACTTTTTTTTGAGAAAGACAGATGTGTAGCGCGTAACTACACAGCCGGTTATATAAAATAAACTAAGTATATAGCGCGATCAACAAGCCTGATCGCTGGCCAAAATAGATATAAAGTTCCATAACAAACGCATAGAATAGACAGCTTCAAAAAGAGTACAGTACATAGTTAGTAATGAAGACAGAAGCTACGGATGATGCCCATGATACCTTCGGGTCGGGGTTGCAGAGGTGCTGCCAGCCGATTCAGTTGGTGAAGAACTGGGGCGCGGGAGCCTGAGCCTGAACGGTGCTGAGAGACTATGTCCTGTAAAAGATACGAAGTAGTAAATAATGCGTCTACATGTTCCATCGAAGTGAGATGCGGTCTTGTTAAATACGCGAGCATTGCGCTCGACCCAAACACACCAACTGAAGATAATCATCAGGGGATCTAGGAGCATGCTTGGGGGGTTGTACTGCCAGAAGTCGAAAAAAGAGGTGAATGCCGGGACGTAGCCAAGAAGATATGCTGATGTTGCAGCCCAGACTCTATAAGAGAAGCCACAGTCAATGAAGAGGTGATGTATACTTTCAACTTCTTCAGTACAGAAGACACAATATGGATCTGGCGCAATGTTGAAGCGGAAAAGTCTATCTCTGGTATTGACTCGGCCTTGGATGAGGCACCATTGGAAAAATAGCATGCGTGGTTGGAGCTTATATTTCCAGAATCTGGGGAAGTTGAAGAGGCGACCAAGGTTGTTCAGGTGAGCATAGAAAGAGGCGATGGTAAAACCAGCAGTGGGGTCAGGGGCCAAAGAATCTTATCAGGCATGAGGGAGAGTTGTAAGGACTGAAGGATGGAAGCAGCTCGGTGAAACTCAGCTAAGGTAGTTAGGTCGAAATAGGATTGAGGGAGAAGGTGATCAGGGCCCAGATTGATCAATTCAGATATAGTGGCATGGGCAGTGGCCGAATGAGAGAAGAGATTGGGAAGGGAGGAGGAAAGGGGTAAGTGACCATTCCAGATATCCAACCAGAAGATGCAGTTAGCACCGTTGCCTATTGTGACTTGAAAGAGTGGTTTAACACGGGGAAGGGTGGATAGGACACCGGACCAGAATGCGGAAGGTTTGGGGGAAGGAGAGGCGTGAAGGACGAGGTGAGGATTAGATTGGTAGTGAAGGATGGAGATCCAGGATTTCCAAATGAAGGAACCGGGGGAGAGAAAACGCCAGAGCCATTTTGCTAGAAGCGGAAGGTTGAAGTGGTGTAAGTTAACAATTCCAAGACCGCCGTTACAAGTTTGCAAGCAAGCGGTCTTCCAGTTAACGAGCTTTTTTACTTTACCTCCATTCCAAAGAAAAGAGCTTCTGAGCATGTCGATTCTTTTGATGACCCATAATGGGAGTTTATAAAACGACATCCAATAGGAAGGGATAGCTGACAAGACCGATTTAACCAGGACCAGGCGACCAGCAGATGAAAGAGAGTGTGCTTTCCAGGAATGAAGTCTACTTTCTATTTTGGTGATGAGGGGGAGCCAGTCCGCCCTATGAAGCTTGGTTGGGCGTAGGGGAAAGCCCAGATACGAGATGGGAAATTGCGCGATGTTGCAGTTGAGAAGGTTTGAAAATGTGGGGCCAAGATGATCGGAGTCGCCAAGCATGATGATGGAGCTCTTGCTGAAGTTAATGGACAGGCCAGATATGAGTTCGAAGGAGTAAAGGGAAACTTTGAGGCAATGAATATGATTGATTTTGGGAGATGCAAAGAGTATAGTGTCATCAGCGAAGTGGAGATTGGATATGGCAATGTCTGAATTGGGGAGCTTAATGCCTTCAAAGAGGTTATGGGAAGTGGCCAATTTGATCATTCGGTTAAACACGTCTACAACAAGGACGAAGAGCAGCGGGGAGAGCGGGTCTCCTTGACGCAGACCACGAGCAGATTTAAATAGGCCTCCGGTGGCACCATTGATCAAGATTGAGGAATGGCTAGAACGAAGGATGTTTTGTATCCAACTACACCACTTAGTGGTGAAGCCCCTATGTTCCAAGAGCTTCAGGATGAATTGCCAGTTAACCATGTCGAATGCCTTAGTGAAGTCCAGTTTGAGAAGGAGGCCAGGTGTTGAAGTTTGATGACAGAAGGAAATAACCTCTTGAGTGGAGGCGACACAGTCCATGATGTTACGACCAAGGATGAATGCAGATTGTTCCATTCCGATGAGAGGGGAGATGACAGATTGAAGGCGATTGGCAAGAATCTTGGTTATGATTTTGAAGGTGGTATTTAGAAGGCTGATAGGGCGGAAGGAAGGGAGGGAAGAAGCACCAGGGGTTTTGGGGAGGAGGATGATGTTAGCATAATTGAGGTGAGCCACTGATGAAGGGTCAGCATGGAATTCTGAACACATCTCAATAATGTCGAACTTGACGGTTTCCCAATAATGTTTGAAGAAAAATGGGCCGAAGCCATCAGGTCCAGGAGCTTTGTCATCCGACATTTCGTTCAGCGCAGCCCAGATTTCCGACTCTGTGAAGGGTTGATCAATGAGGATAGGAGAGCAGTCAGGATAAAGCAGGTTCCAGTCAATTTGGGGGAGTGGGGGATGGGGATTACCCAAAATGTTGCGATAATATGAGCAAAATAGATTCAAAATAGCAGATTGATCAGTGACAGGAGAGCCATCGTGGATGATTTCAGGGATAAAGGTGGATCTCCACCTGCAATTAGCTAGACGGTGAAAGAAAGCTGTGTTTCTATCACCCTCATCAATCCATTTTGCTTTGGAAAGTTGTTTCCAACCAATTTCCTCTTGCAGAGACAATCTGGCCAAATCCGCTTCCAGATTTCTAAGGCAGGTACAATCAGATTCACAAAGAGGGCCCGATTCTTCAAGGATGTTGAGGTCCAGGATTTCCTTTTGGATAGCTGAAATACGCGAGCGAATGGAACCCCAAATCGTCTTAGCCCATGGTTTAATAATCCTACGGAGAGATCTAAGTTTGGAGACAACACGGGCCGAGGCCGAGAGGATAGGGGAGGGCTGGGACCAAATATTTCTGATGAAATCGTCAAATGATGGCTCCAGAAGCCAAAGTCGTTCGAAGCGGAAGGGCCGAATAGGATAGGTGGGTAAGCCAGTGTCGAGGAGGAGTGGACAGTGATCCGAGATGATTGTGGAAAGACCAGATACTACAGAGAGAGGGTAAAGATCATCCCAGGCTGGATTGAAGAGGAAGCAGTCCAGTTTAGCCAACGAGGGATCAGATCGGCGATTCGACCAGGTCAATAGGCGGTTGTTGATGGGTGGATCAATCAAGGAGCCTCGGTTGATGAAGGAATTAAAAGATTCTGAGTCGTAGGAAAGGATGCCCGAATTTCTTTCTTCTGCGGTTCTGGTGGTGTTGAAATCTCCCCCAACCACCCAGGGACCATTAATATAAGAGGCAAAGTCTAGACAATCCGACCATAGATTACAACGTTCACGAGGATTAGTGGGGCTATAAATATTGGAGAAGAAAAAGATCGTTCCTGAGTGCAAGTGACGAAGGGCAACGTGTAAGGCCGATGGGTGATAGAAAGTTTGGCAATGGGACCACATAGATTCATCCCATGCTGTCAAGATGCCTCTACTAGAGCCAACAGCATTCAGATGGGCCCATCCTGAAATGAATGTCCCACCTATTTGTCTGAGAAGGTTAGGGTTAGGATCCGATAATTTAGATTCTTGCAGAAATAGAATATTTATTTTTTGAGGGGCAATGATAAGATTGACCGCGTGTCGTTTGCTGGGGTCCCCCAACCCCCTTACGTTCCAAGAAATTAGTTTCATTGGGATAGCGACAAGCGCTCCGATTCTAGTGCTTGCATGGAGGTGTAGTGTTCATCACGCAAACTCACGCCCATGCAACGTGCCATCTTTTTATTTAGACTTTTATTGAGGGAAGAGAAAACAACATGTTTGTAAAAACTACCAGGATGAGATGCCGCTTTATCCAATCTGGAGCTCCTACGGAAGGTCGTTGGAGTGACTGGCTGAGACCAATGTATCTCCTCAAGCGGAGCCGCGTGGCTGTGTTCTGCAGGCCGAGGGACAGGGAATATGTGTAGAGAGGGATGTTCATCTGGTAGAGGAGCTGCAAGGTGAAGGGAATGAGGCGGGGACGGTGGTATTAGGGGCGTTGCAAAATGTTGAGGGCGGGGAGTCGAAAGATCTAGGTCATCATAAGGATTCCATGCTTGCTCTTGAGCCGGCCAAGGGTCCCAGCCCCTTGGACCAACAACTTCAATTGACTGAACATTGGGTTGATCCAGCGTCGGAGGGGAGTTAGAAAGTTGAGGCTCAAAATTCAATACGTCGAATCTGTCATCCGGGTCAAGAGTTGGTATGTGACGGTCAAAGTGTTGGAAGTCCCTCTCATAGTCAATGCCAAGCAAATGATTTTCGGGCCTCCTGTTGGGGTGCTCATGATCCCATTTCTCGATGGTCAGCAGGTATTCCACATTGTTTAACACATCAACGAAAGAGGAGGGAGAGACGATACCGTTATAGAACTGCATTTTAATGAACAAGTATCGATGGTCCAAGTTGGCCCATTCACAATCGTCCTATTCCAAGAATCTGCCTACTGGACTGACCGCCTTGGAGATGGCATCCGCGTTATATCTGAAGAGTTCAGGGAAACCCGAGACCCGCACCCATGATGGTGGGTCTAGGGTTAGAGCCACATTTTCAGGTTCAGACCATAACTGAAAATGAATGACCGCGTCCGCTCTATGGATAGTCGATCGTTGGAGGATCTGCTCTTGGACAGCATAAGAGGGACAGGAGACCAAGAAGCTATCATTTGACAGGAACCATAGAGGCCAGTCGTGGTGTTGGAAGTTTGAGTTGAGGATGTGATGAAGGGTGTCGATCGACCAAACACCACTGACAATATTTGCTATGAGTAAAAAGGATGGTTCCATTTTACGAAATGTTTTCGAGCTGTTTTTTGAAAAGAGGGGAGGTACAGAGAAATGAGGTCGGTTATTGGGAGATGGAGAGTGGTGGGAATGTATGGGGAAGCGGGAGGGATTCAGCTGATTTGATTTGGGATTGGACTTTGGGGCCCACGTAGCTGAGCTGGTTTTGTTTTTAGCTGGAAGGTGAATGGGTTTAATCGAGCTGGCATCACGAGCACGAGTTGATTTGGTGCTTTTTTCGGGACAGTGAGATTGTGGGTGCCCGAAATATCCGCATTTATAGCAAATCTTCGCATCCCTACAGTTTTTGGCCACGTGTCTGAGACCTGCGCATCTGAGGCAACGTCTCTTCGATTTCAGGTAGTCAACCGTGCCACACACGTTAATGAAAGTTGGCAGTGGGAAGCTACGCTTGGTTGGAGGGTTGGGCAAAAGAGGGGGCTGTGGTGACGCGGCCACCACCTATGCAAAAGTTCTGGGTTTAGGGATATCAGTGTGAGGGAGCTTATCATGGACCGGAGGGGGCAGTGGTGTTTCGGGTGACGATTGAGGGGGGATAGATGCGGCTGAGCCGGCTGAAGGACGATCTAGAATATTGTTGTACTTACTGGGAACGAAGGCGATCGGTGGTATGGAGGGAGGAGCGTTGGGAGCGATGGGAGGAGTGGTAGAGGAAGACGCAATGTGATATGTCGACATACTTTTGTTTTTAGAAATAGTAACACCAATAAGGTGTTGTGGATTTTCAGATTTCAAAAGTACCCCATATTTGATGATTTCTGTGATACCGTTGAGGTCAATGGTTGATGATCTTCAAGTATATTTGCCATATGGTCTTTAATAAGGAATTCTAAGACTCAACCAACTACTCATCACTTCAAACACCTCTGTCCATTCAGCATTCTTCTTCGATTAGTTTTGTTTTTCCATTACTCTGATTAATCTTCATATGTATAATTCATTTTCTTTTACTGAGTTCTTGTTTATCTCCGTAAATGTCTCAAAAATATATTTGGAATAACTACACAACTCGATGATACGTCACTAGTAATATCTATATGGTTGTTGTCACCAAAATCAATACCTAGAGTATTAATAATCTCCCCATTTTTGATGATGACAACCATATAAATATTTTGAGAGATAAAATATAATACTTTTATATTTGACTCTCCCCAACTCTATGCACTCCCCCTATCATTTTTCCCGGTATATTTATACATTTTCACCCCCTTTGCCATCAACAAAAAGGCCAAAAATAGAATCGTTTAAGTACAACTAGACAATATGTATAGAGTTTGTATATAGAGATATATATCGATGTATATAAATAAAACTCATAAAGGGAATCAAAATCAATTCAAAACATGAAATAAACTTATCAAGTAAAATAATTAAAATTAGATGAGTATTAGAGTTACCGACGTTGTCGATGACATATCCTTTTGATATTTACCCAAAGTTCAATGGATTTCTTGTCATATGCTTTGAACATTCATTGTCCGGTATCCATTATTCGGTACTTGAAAAAAATGCACCGGTACCCTATTTTATTTTAGGTCCATAGGATTGAGTTTTGGAAAGCTAAACTCATGAAGATTTGAATGCCCTTTTAAAATTTATTCATTGGATAAATGAACTTTAATAATAAAATTATCAATATATTTTTCTTTTTCAATATTATTTAACTTTCATGGAACCTATAAATTAATGTACCTATTTGGGGGTTTTAACTTTAATTTCCTAGGTTTTGGTTTAAACTTGGTAGCCTTAACAAATTTAGTACTTTGAGTACTAATTTTCTTTGATTTAGGCTTAGGGGTGTATCCAAGTCCATGTTTATTATTAGTAGGTTTAGATCAAGATAATAATTTTTCTAGATTATTCTTCTCTTTGTTAATTTTATCAATATCAGTTTTCATTTTGTCAAAATTCTTATTTCAGTTAAAAATAACATTGTCAAGATATGTTATTTTGTTATTTAGGCCAGTGATATCTGATTTCATTAAAATATTTTTTGATCTTAAGGATTCATTTTTACTTTAAAGTTTTTCAAAACCTTCAAGTTTTGAATCATCATCAAGTCCGTTAAGTCTTTCAATTTCATCTTCTAGACATTGTTTTTCTTCGATTAACATTTCATTAAACATTTTTAATCTGTTTCTGCTAAACTATTCTTGCACTCTTTCCTACGCATTTTATATCCCTTATACATAACATTTAAGATAATAGCAATTTTTTTATTAGAATTCCATACCTGGCCATCCTTTTCCATAAAGCACATATTAGCATTTTCTGCTTCTAAATCACTATCACTTGATGATGTATCTGAATCATCCCATGTTACATCGAAACCCTGTTTCCTCTTCTTATTGAAAGTGTTTGAAAAGTACTTTGAATTCTTCAAGTTGGGACAATCTCTTTTCAAACGATCAGGTTTATCACATTCGAAACACTTAACAACATTTCCATTTCTAGAATTGTTGTTGTTAGTTTTTCGAAGTTTGTTCATTTTCTAGTATTTCAAGAATTTCTTGAAATTCCTGGTTATAAACTCGGTATCATCATCTAAAGCATCATCTAGTTCATCATTGTCATTTGTAGCATTGAGTGCTAGTGATTTCTTCTCATTTGACTGATTCTCTTTTCTAGCATGCAACTTTGCTTCATAGGATATTAGATTACTAATTAAATCTTCTATATTCACAGTTTAATATCATTGGCTTCTTTGATTGCCAATCTCTTCTGATCCCATTCACTAGAAAGCGAGTTAAAAATCTTTCTGACTTGGCCCTCTTTAGTAATTTTCTTTTCTAATTATATTAATGCATGTACTATATCATGAAATCTAGAATACATATCAGAAATAGACTCATTTAGTTTCATTAGAAAAAGTTGAAACTGATTAGTTAGCATGGATATCTTAGTATGTTTTGCTTTACTAGTGCCTTCATGTGTGACTTGCAACGTTCTCCAAATTTCATATGCAGACTTACAAATAGACACGATTAAATTCATTTCCATCTAAGGTGCAAAATACAATGTTCATGGCCTTTGAGTTACTGAGTGCTTGTATCTTTTGGTTTAGTATCCATTGCGAATAATTCACTTGGGGCTCAGTGCGTACTCTATTTGGGTAATGTTCCAAATATCTAAACCATTAGACTGTAAATAAATTTTCATCTTACAATCCCAATAAGCATAATTACTACCATCAAATAATGAGGTTCTAGTAGTAGATTATCCCTCTACAAAGGTGTTGCTAGTATTATTAGGCATTTATACTTTTCAAAAACCTAGTTATGAATTTTTGAAAACCAGTGTTCTGATACCAAGTATTGAAAAATGAGTGGTTCTATAACATAATGCGGAATAGATCTTAAGGCTATTTGAATAATAGAGGGGGTGAAGTGTATATTTCAATTATTTATAACTAACTTATGACTTTAACACTACACCTAATCAAAATTCAGATAGAAAGTCAATAATCATAGAATAAGTAAATAGTAAAGTAAATAACCCCGGATTTTCATACTGGTTCAGGTTAACCAATCCTACATCCAATCCTGCACTACACCATATAGAACTTTACTATAATCGCTTGCTTTCCATGGATGGTAAGAACACCTTTACAATCTTGATTTCATGGGTTACAAGATACGCCCACTTAATTTCACAGGCTATGAGAACACCTTATCCTTTTCACAAACAATAACAAAGTATGGAAAGTAGTCGTATTGTTAACAAGAAATCTTGTCAACATCTCAAAGTTGTGTTAAGGAATGAGGTTTATCCTTCTGGTAGATGGAGAGGAGTGGAAGGTGTATATCCTTCTTGAATTTCCTTTTTAGTAAATTGCTAAAGTAAGAAGTTTTTCAGTCTGACCTTTCGACTAAGTCGAAAGGGCCAGCTTCTTCCCATATCAACCTTTCGATCCTATAGAAATAGATTGGTTTTCCCTTTGAAGGCTCACCTTTCGAAATGGTTGGGATACCCTGGATAAGGTTTTTTTGGTTGGTATTGACCTGGTCGAAGACCTTAGTTATTGTATGGCTAGGACTCTATCCAAGAATCTGAGGCAGAGGTTTCGACCCAGTCAAAAGCAAGGTTGATTTGGTGTTAAAGCTTGATTCAGGAATCTAAAGTAAGGTCTCGACTTTGTTGAAAGCTGTAGGCTTAAATGTCTCGGGTTTAGATTGGAAATCTCAGGTTACAGTGGTTTAGGGATAGGTGTCGACCTTGTCGAAAGAAGGATCCTCAGGTTCCTTAAATCAGTTTCAGGTTTAAGTTGACTATGGTTAGGTTTCGACCTTGTCGAAAGCAGTAGCCCAAGAAGAGATAGTTTGGAGCACTTAACTGAAGTTATTTGAATAGGTTTTGACTATGTCGACAGGTACCTTTCGATGTAGGCGACACCTGAAACACAAGATTAAAACTGACAAAAGCTTTAAAAACAGTAAAGTAATCTGAAATATCTGAGACTTCCTTTTCACAAGCAAGAGAGGACTTTATTACTCAAAACCCCAAATTAATTATGAAATTAGGGTTTACAGCTCTCTTGATTAAGAAAATATAAGTTTAGAGTGACCAAAATCGGATCTCCAAAACTTGATCCCTTGGGTCTTATTTATAGATGCGGGTCAGCACCTTTCGACCCTAAAGCTTTCGACTTGGTCGAAAGGTGGCTGTCGAATAACTCAGGTATGCTTCCGCCTTTATCGAAAGGAATGCTTGCGCTTCTCTTTATTGTTTGACTTATAAGAGCTTTTGAGTCTGTCGATAGGCTTTGTTTAGTGGTTTTGATGGTGTTGAGGTGCCGCTGGTTTCGACACTGATGGTTTCTTCTAAACTTTTGTGTGTGATTTGATGTGGAACCCTTGTGGGTCACAACGGCTTCGAACCGGTTCAAAAAGCTTATTATAGCTTTCGAAGGGGTTGTTCTGGACAATATTTGCTTTCAAGTAGTTTGAATGAAGGAGAAACCATTGGTCTTGAATGGTTTGGTGCATATTTAAAGAGCTATTATTTATTGTCTTCGAAAGGTGTGGCTTCGACTCATTCAAAAGGTATTCATGCATAGGGAATCACCTAGTCGAAAGGTGGTTACTAAATGCGGAAGGGTGCTTTCGACTCCTTCGAAAGGTTAGAGCCTTCTAGATCTTGATTGTAGAAACCTTTCGACACCTTTAAAAGGTTCTGAAGCTTTTAGACTTTGGTGGTAGCATCGCTTCGACTCCTTTGAAATGTCTAGCCGGAACCTTTTTCCTCTTGTTCTTCTTTGACCTCTGCTCAAATTGGTTTCAACTAAGTTGAAAGGTGGATTTTAGGAGTAACATTTGCCCCCTTTGTGAAGGGATGCACTTGACTTTCCAAGTCAACTTTGCTGAAACCTAGAAACTCCCCGCCTCTTGGTCTTCCCGCGTTAACCTAAGCTGTCCATTTAAATATGATCTAGTGGTTGATGGTTCTCGGTGACTTTTCTTAAAAAGTACGCTCCTCTTCTTTTTCTGCATTTACCTGTAATCAAATCTTCAAGTACAAGTAAAAAGCTCTGAAATTTTATTCTCTTCAATCTAAGAAGAAATCAATTTCGTAAGTTAAAATTATTTCTGATCCTTTAATCTCTCCTTCTTTGTTTTACTTTTTATGTTTCATGATAGATTCCAATTTATCGGATTTCTCAATTGAGATTTCGACTTTAAATTTTATAATTGAGATTTTGAATTTTGCTTTGATTTTCTAAAAATCATTTATGTTTTGAAATTGAATTTTTCGAAGAAAGTTTTACGAGTCAGCTTCATGAATTATTGATGTTTAACCATCACTTTGAACCCAAGTTCGGCATTTATGATCGTTGTTATTCTTCGTGAACCTAAATTCTCACTTTATAACTTTTAAAATTCAAAATGGTTAGTTCATGTTGAAATCTATAGGTTTGATGGTTTTGATTTGTTTGTTTATTAGTTAATTTTTGAATTCCTGGATTTACAATCGAGTTTGGGGAAGAAAAGGGTTTTTGTTTTCTTTGCCCGAAAGCTTAGGGCTGTACGGATGAAAAAATTGGCGCCACACATTGACCTTTTTACCCTTTCGAAAGGGATTAAGGCGGCAGCATTGATTTTTCTTTGTTAGTCCCTTTCGATGGGGTTGAAAGGTATTGTAGCATGAATTTGATCAACCTTTCGAAAGGCTATGTAGTTAAGCAGAATGTAGTCACCCCTCTCGAAAGCTAAATGTTTTGAATTAATCGAACACTTTTGTGCCGATTGCAATCCCTTCTCTTTAGTATGCTTTCGGAACCATAATGCCCCTTCGACCCTTTCGACACTTTTTGTATCTAATGAGCCGAAACCCTCTAAAATCATCTTTCTCCAACATTGTCGAAACATTATAAGTACTCATGATTTTAACTTGGGACCTTTCGACTCAATGAGTATATAAGGTTTCGACGACATTCATATTTTTCTTAGGAAACCTAAGTCTTAGGTTTCAACAGTGTCAAAGGGTCTTGTTATCTTGTTCGTGAAATGTTTGTTGTGTATATATTTGTTTAAGTTTTTAAGTTAACTTTAACTATTTCCTTTTAACAACTTGGTTCCTATTGATCTTTCGGCATTAATGAAAAGTGTCAATTGAACAAACATTTCGACTCTTCCTTTCGACCTTGTCGAAAGCTCAATGAATACTCTTGTTTAGGCTTTCAATACTGTCAAGAGGTATTTGCTAAATGTTGATGTCCCTTTCCCTTTGACTCTGTCGAAAGCTCAATGCCTTTGACTTTTAACTTAAATGTTTTTTCATGAATTTGAAGTTACATTTTTGGTTTTGTGTTTAAGTTATTTCAATAGGTTTGTACTATTTCTTGAAAGAATACTAAGTTCATAATAAGCTGAGAATTTTTATTTGAAGCGTTTTCACCTGGCAGAACCATGAGCTCCCCAAAAAAGTTGACGCCATCTCAAAGCACTTCCTAATATCTTCACAGGATGAGGTAGATGCCATTCTCGAAGACTTTGGAATTTCTAGTGTGGAAGCTATCCCGCCTCAAGAATCTGATACCATCAACAACCCTCCAGAAAGGTTCTTTGCCTATATTGCCACCCATATATGGCATGGGGATTCCTGCCTTTCTCGAATTTCCTGTCCAGATTTCTCTCTTATCTCGAGATTGCTCCAATCCAGCTGTCCCCAAATGTCTACACCTACCTCTTATCTCTTGAGCTAATGGCATTAGAGTCTGGCGTTCCCTCTTTAGACGCTGAGATCTTGAATTGCTTGGTCAGACTTGTAAAGCTCAGCAATCTCAGTCATCAAATCTTTAGAGTAAACCCCCCAAAGAAGTTGATATTGGATGGGGTTAACAAGTTCAAAGACTGGTAAAACCAGTTTTTCTTTGTTAGTTGTTTCTCTAATATTAGTGGGACCTTTTCTACTCCTCGTAAGTTCTGATTTTCATTGTCTTCCTTCCATTTTGTTACTTCTCTTGTCTAATCTTTATCTTATGTTAGGTTCTGCTACCAAAGAACTTATTGAGGCAGACAGAAGAATGGTAGAGTCATTAATTGCAGCCTCTAACAAGATTGGAAACCGATTGAGGTTGCTAATGCCATCTAACTTAAAGAATCACTCTCTTCTTCCCCCTAGTCAAAGGATCTTGGGGCTGCCTCCTTTGATTCAGCACACACCAAAGGGAAAATGCTTCCTCTCATTGGGAGATCTTGCTCATTTCTCTCCTATGTCATCTATTTGCTCCGACCATCCTGGTACATTATAAACACTGCATTTGTTCTCTATTTCTGTGTTGCTTTCCAAATCATTCTGCTGACTTTTTATCTGTTTGGATCCCTTACAGCTGCTTCTCAAGTTACAGTGCTTGTTAGTAGCGCTGCTCCCCCTCCTACAACTTCTGCTATGCCATCTACAATCCAATCTCTCGCCAAAACTAAGAAGGCCATTAAAAGGAAGTTAGCATTACCGACCGAAGCGGAACCTCCTTTGAAGGTTGCTAAAATTTTTGATATAGAGGAGGAGGAACATTCATCTTTTGATAAAGCTCTGGGGAGTCCAATCATGGAAGCTCCCAAAGATAAACCTGAGCAAACCCTACTTCTATTGATCCCCTCTCTCAGATCACTATCTCCAGCTCTCCGGCTGCACTTGATCAAATGCAACAAGCTTTGGAAGTGACCCCTGTTCCAAAGGGCATTCCTTCAAAGCTGTCATCTCCCTCTCCTTCCATCAACTTTGAAGAGATAGCCTAGTCTATCTTACATTCTGAGTCCTTTACTTCTGTCTACCCGCCTTCTTCCATTCCCGATTTGGCGGTGCATTACCGCTCCCTGATAGAGCAACAATTTCTGCTAAATTTCACTTCAATTAACTTTATCATGACTGGTTCTCTCTAAATTTATAGCTTGCGCTACATTTCCTTTTTCAGATTTCTAAAAGTCGGTTAACCCTACACGAGCAAGCATCCAAATATTCTGTTGAGTCCACAAAGTTCCAGGAGGAAATCTCTGCCCTTAAGAATCAAGTGCCTTCTCTTTCTACGTCAAAACTCCAAATTGGAACAATTAAGAGCTTCCCTTGCCTAGTCAGAATCTTCTCTTTCGGAAGAAAGAAGGGCTTGCCAAGTCCTTGCTGACGAAAATTTTGCCATGCATCTAATCCTGAAGGAATTCAACGAGGAGAAGGCCCGCATGGCTGTAAAGAACGCCATATTGAATGAAAAGTTGAAGAAAAACAAGGCCTCCTTACAGCTTGCTATCAATACCATCTCCATTGCCAAACAGCGAGTGTCGCAGTTTCTCGAAATTACATTTGGGGAGATGATGTTGAGTTCATTTGAAGACGTCTTGATGTTAGCGTATGCAGATAACATTGACAAATGCCTAGAGCTCAGTTTTCCTACACTCGATTCTTCCCTCGTAGATAGAATAACAGGAAAGATAAACCGGATGAAACAGGGAGCTGAGCCAGTTAAAAAGGAAGAGATTGGTGCTACCTAGATTCTCTCTTTTGAAGTCCCCACTTTTGAAATCGAATCTGACTCGGAAGATAAGGGTGAAAAAGATAACACAACTAGAGAAGAGGGTGACAAAAATGATGGTGATGACCACGACGATGATAAAGATGACGACGATGATGACAACATCGATGGTGGTCAAGGTTCTAGTAGTGATGGAGGGGGACCACACTGAAACCTCTAAGAAGAATGATGATGATGATACAAGAGATCTAGGGAAAGAGCCATCTTCCCAAAAAGATACTCTGCCTGAATCCGCCAGGCATTCTTCTCCTCAAGAAGAAGAGCCTGCTCTCATTAATGTTGAAGAGGTGAAAGGAAAAGAGTAGGCTTCCCAGGCTTCTGTCCCAATATCTCTGGTATGTGATTCTCTATTTAAATATCTTTCACTTCGAAAGCCATAATAGTGCAACTCTTTATTTAGATAAGGAAGAAATTTGTCCCCCCTTATAAAACCAAACTTGAGGGAAAAAACAAGCAGAGATAAACATGTTATATAGGGAGTTAGACAAGCAAATAAAAAAGCACACTGTACTTTTAGATAAATATCATAAACTTGATAGAAGTGCATCGGTGCTGGCGACTTTTAAGCATCAAAAAGCTGCCCTTACTAAAGAGAGCGCATCTTCGCTACGGCACTCTTTCAAAAGAAAATCGAGAGTTAATCACCCTATTTTGGATGCTGATTGAAGAAAGAGATATTTTAATCAACATTTCATATAAGGCTTACTGTAGACACTCAATTATTGATTTTACATACTTAGGCGAATTTAGTAGGGTCTTCTTAGACGTTTTCATAAGAGATGCTTGGATGAATTCGGATCTGACCCACACTCTGGGGATTGTTAGAACTTACCATGAGTCAGATCGATTCCTCAAGATCTCCCCCTGAAAAGCTTAAGTATTATAAGAACAAATTTGTCTCTGAGTTATTTTCTAAGTCTGTTTTGTATGAACCAGATGAATAATTGTAAACATGAAACAATGTATTGATTTATGAATATATTTTTTAGTTTTGCTCTTTATGCTTAGCTTCATTTTATTATATTATCACAGAGTGACTTTCCATTAGGTCGACTTGTTTCTAGAGACCATATAAGCCAATATGTTAAACTGAGAAGATTTTATCTTGAAAATGCATCAATTTTAAAATCTTCGAAACTAGTAAGATACTGCTTTCTTAGAGATCTGCAAAAACTTTACTTGGAATATCCTCATCTTCGCTTTGATTTTCTTGGTGATGAAAAAGAGAAACTTCTTAAGTAAATCAGGACATTCCATTCTAAGTTAATTTATGGTCGTGATAGTCCTCCAGCCGGGAAGTGGGACTATAGTAGATGTCCACCAGTTATCACTTCCGAAAGAGTTAATATTCCTTTTGATTCAACAGTTACCCTCTTCGCTAATTCATTAGATAAAGTTAGAAATGTAGCTTCTCAACTTTATATGTAAATCAATTGTTTATTGTATCTTTTAACTCCGTTGTTGTTTGGGTTGTAATATGTTATTATGATAATAATAAAGAATTTTTTTATCTTGATTTTGACTTTGTTTTGTTTCTTTTTGCTTAAATAAGAGCTACAATTATCTACAGCTCCTCTTTCCCCTTGATTTAACATTACGCATCACTAAACTTAGGGAGTAAATGTTAAAATCATGTGGAAGGAGTGAACTCAGTGATGATATCTTACTGGCACGCTTCCATGGTAACGCTAAACCTTGAAATGGCATAAAAGATATTTTCTTCAAAAAACCATTGCTAGTAGTCTCAAAGATCAAATTACCTATCTTGAGGCCGATGTTAAAGACAAAGATGAAATGATTACATCGCTGAAGCGATAGGTAATATCAAACCCTTCAATCGACTTTGATCATAAGATGTCAAAGCTTATTCAACAAATTAGTGACTTGGAGCTGAAATTGAAGGACAGTCAAGCGCAGTGTGAATCATTGGAAATCATTATGGGAGACAAGATTTCGAGCATTGATTTACCGACTCCTCGTACTAGTTCTACTGCTTCCAAACCTACGAGGTCACATTCTCTCACTGTTCAGAAACTTCCCTCAATGATTAACCTTCCCCCAAACTTAGATGAGAATGTTGTGGGTAACTGGTGCAAGAAAGTTAAGTTAGAAATAGCTAAGTATTTTGATGAGCAACAAATAGTTAAGTACACTCAGAGTATTTTATGAGTATGCCGCTAAGATTCAGAAGCTTGAACGTGATAATTACTTCCTTTAGAAGCGTGTCACGGAATTAGAGAGAAAACAAGACCCTTAGGGACACGAATAGATCCTTTCAACCGTGCTCTGAAGGAAAATATTGATGCAATCGACGATGCAGACAGGGTAAGGAAGAAGGAAACGAAACTTATAGAAGTTCTCTGTGTCGCAATTCGTTACATAGTCGATCCTTCGATCGCTGAGAATCTTAGCAAGGCTGCTCAAGACTTATGACATATTTCTATCTTTGAAATGTATAGACTTGTTTCGTACATTTGTGAATAGCTTCATCAGTTTTGTAAATAATTTCACGAGTTATGTAAATCATATGAGCTTTGTAAATATCACCTGATTTGCAATTCTTTTCTGTAATGTCACTTCTGAAATGCTTTTTGATAGCTCATTCATTAATTTCTGTATTTGCTAAATCCTTTATTCCTTTTTGCTATGTTGATCTCCTTGAAAAGTGTGAAGCAAACAATATTTTCGATTATTAGCATGAAATTGACATGCAAATCTATGTATATCATTTGCATAGATTAATAAATCATCTTGTTAACTGCATGAAAAGTTGTTTATATTTAAATTTCTAAATCTCATCTTTAACCATGATGAGAAATAATTAAAATTTAACTTCAACCATTTGGTTGAAAAGTCTGAAGTCTGATGATGGGAAATCCCGCCTTAAAATAGGGGTATACATGTTGGAGAGTAATTTTCGGAAGGAATTCAATAAAGAGCTAAATCTAGAAATCTTTATCTGAATATTAGTAGTAGAAACCCAATGTCCCATTCTTAGATATTAATGAAATTTGAAAACTTAGAAATCTGAGACCCAGATTCGGATATTTAATAGAAACTTATAATAATGATATTCTTTGAGAGTATTCTTTGGTCCAGATTCAAGCATTTGTGATAGATGAATAGAAATCCATTATTCAAATCTTACACCTAGATTAGGGCATAAATAAGTAATAGTCTCGAAACACAGATTCAGGTATAATAAAGATATTTAGTGATTGATAAAGATATGAAACCTATATTTTGGTAATAGTAAATGAAGTTCTGAAATGAATGTCTCGCAACCTAGATTCGGGTATTAATTGATGAAATTCAGATATAAGAGACCAGAAACCCAGATTTGGGTATTAATAGATGATGTTTAGAAATGAAAGTCCCGAAACCAAGATTCGGGTATCAATAAGTGGAACTCTGTTCTACTCCTTTGATGCATGAACCCTTCAGGTCTTGTGTAGAAGTAATTTGATTAGTTGCCTCTTGAGCTCGGACATCTTAGTCCATAATTAGATATATATATATAGCTTCTCAGGCTCGGACATCTTAGTTCATGATTTGATGAGCCTCTTCTCAAGCTTGAACATCTTAGTCCATTGTTGAATGAGCCTCCTCTTGGGCTTTGACTTCTTAGTCCATTATTTGATGTACCTCTTCTTGGGCTTGGACATCTTAGTCCATTATTTGATGTGCCTCTTCTTGGGCTTGGACATCTTAGTCCATTATTTGATGGGCCTCTTCTTGAGCCTAGACATCTTAGTCTATTGTTGTCTGGTGCTCTTGGCTAGCTCATCTTAGAGGCTGGAACCAAGGACTTACCCAACCTCCCTTTAGGAGGGCCTTGACCTGGACAGAGATGCGGTCAAGGGCTTGTCCGATGCTTTAACCTGGCCATCTTATGGCGTGGATAAAGGCTTACTTCGACCTCCCTCTAGGAGACGCCCTGCCTTAGCCATAGCGTGGTGCAGACAGGGGCTTTCGGTGCTTTAACCTAGCCATCTTATGGCGCGGATAAAGGTTTCTCCGTCCTCCCTCCAGGAGGTACCTTGACCTGATCAGAGGCACGTCCAAGGGTTTATCCAGTGCTTAAACTTGGCCATCTTATGGTGCGGCTAAAGGCTTACCCGCCGTCCCTCCAGGAAGTGCTCTGCCCTGACCAACTCGACGCCGACAGAGGTTTTCTACCATCTTAGGTAGTATCTAAATATAAGGAGTATTTCACTCCTAACCATGTAGATTTCTCTTTGAAAAGCAACTCTTTATTGATTTTTCTCAAGTTCTTTTTACAAATTCATGAATCTTTCCTTATCACAAGAAATTAATAATCATCCCCTCCAGGGCTCTACAATGATTGGTTGCATGACCATTCATCATGTGGTAGTAATAGTAGGATCCTCCTATATTCCTTTTATATTTTGGCTTTTTTCTGTGATGGCCAATGGTTAAGCTCATCCTTAGTAAGCAAGTAGACATTCTCTATGGATATGGTCAAATTACATTCTTTGGGAAGTCTAGATTTGAAGCTTGATTCTTGAGGATGGCTCTTTGATTTTTTGTTCCTTGGTCTTATAGTTTCATACTCTTCTATTGCCTTTCTTTTTACCACCCTTTTGTTGTTCTTGAGTTGGAAATGTTCTTATTGTAGTAGGTTGTTGCCACTTATTTGCAAAGGCATTGTAATCAGCCATTATCCCTTTTTCAAAGATTGTGCCTTTGAATAGTGTTGGATGGTTCTTCTCTTTTGATTGAATACATTATCACTTCCATTTGTCCTTTTTCCCAAGGCGAAAATTGGGGTGGGGCTAACATGAAAGGGGTTTAAGCTCCATTTCTTAGTTTCATATGATTCTGCTTTTTGCTTATTTATAATTCTCAGAGCTTCTAGCCTTAACCTTTGCTCTTCATTTTGATTGGAACCTTTGACGAATTTTGAGGGGAACTTTATCTCATGTGGCTCAGTGGATCCTTATTCAGATCTTATGATTCTTTTAGCCATGATTAGACCAAAGTAGATGAACCTGAGATTTGGTTAAGTGGGGTTAGAGAATGTAGTGTTGGGTGTTTAACCAAGTCGGAGGTTTGAGCCATCCTTCTAGCGCCAAACTGTTAACAAGAAATCTTATCGACACCCCAAAGTTGTGTTAAGGAATGAGGTTTATCTTTTAGGTAAATAGAGAGGAGTGGAAGGTGTATATCCTTCTTGAATTTCCTTTTTAGTAAATTACTGAAGTAAGAAGTTGTTCAGTCTGACTTTTCGACTCAGTCGAAAGGATCGGCTTCTTCCCTTATCAACCTTTTGATCCTATTGAGATAGATTGGTTTTCCCTTTATAGGCTCACCTTTAGAAATGGTTGGTATACCCTGGATAAGGTATTTCTTGGTTGGTTTCGACCTGGTCGAAGGCCTTAGTTATTGTGTGGCTAGGACTCTATCCAAGAATCTAAGGCAAAGGTTTCGACCATGTCGAAAGCAGGGTTGATTTGGTGTTAAAGCTTGATCCATGAATCTGAAGTGGGGTCTCGACTTTGTCAAAAGATGCAGGCTTAAATATCTCGGGTTTGGATTGGAAATCTCAGGTAACAGTGGTTGAGGGATAGGTTTCGAACTTGTCGAAAGCAGGATCCTTAGGTTCCTTATGTCAGTTCCAGGTTTAAGTTGGCTATGGCTAGGTTTCGAGGTTTCGACCTTGTCGAAACCATTAGCCCAGGAAAAGATAGTTTGGAGCACTTAACTAAAGTCATTTGAATATACAAGGTTTCGACTATGTCGACAGGTACCTTTCGATGTTGGTGACACTTGAAACACAAGATTAAAACTGACAAAAGCTTTAAAAACAGTAAAGTAATATGAAATAATTGAGACTTCCCTTTCACAAGTAAAAGAAGATCTATTATTCCAAATCCCCAAATTAATTATGAAATTAGGGTTTACAGTTCTCTTGATTAAGAAAATACAAATTTAGAGTGAATAGAATCAGATCCCCAAAACTTGACACCTTGGGTCTTATTTATAGATGTGGGTTAGCACCTTTCGACCCTAAAGCTTTCGACTTGGTCGAAATGTGACTGCCGAATAACTCAAGTATGGTTCCGCCTTTGTCGAAAGGAATGGCTGCGCTTCTCTTCATTGTTTTTCCTTGTAAGAGCTTTCGACTCTGTCAATAAGTTTTGTTTAGCGGTTTCAATGGTGTTGAGGTGCCGCTGGTTTTGACACAGATGGTTGCTTCTGAACTATTGTGTGTGACTTGATGCAGAATCCTCTTGGGTCACAACGGCTTCGACCGGTTCGAAAGACTTATTATAGCTTTCGAAGGGGTTTTTCTAGACAATATTTGCTTTCGAGTAGTTTGAATGAAGGTGAAACCATTGGGCTCTAATGGTTTGGCGCATATTATAAGAGCTATTCTTTATTGTCTTCAAAAAGTGTGGCTTCGACTCATTCAAATTCATGCATAGGGAATCACCTAGTCAAAAGGTGGTTACTAAAGGCGGAAGGGTGCTTTCGACTCCTTCGAAAGGTAAGAGCCTTCTGGATCCTGATTGTAGAAACCTTTCGACACCTTTAAGACTTTGGCGGTAGCATCCCTTCGACTCCTTCGAAAGGTCTAGCTGGAACCTTTTTCCTCTTGTTCTTCTTTGACCTCTGCTCAAATTGGTTTTGACTAAGTCTAAACGTGGATTTTAGGAGTAACATGTATCTTCAATACATATTCTTGCATATTCTATACAATGGTCCTATAGACCTCTAGTAGCAATATATCTTTGAATTCTTTGAGGAATAGGATGAAATCAAAGAGAGAATGATATGAATTTAAGTAGAAACTCTCTGATATTGTGTGTTTTGCAAATCCTTGAAGAATCAGAGTGAAATGATATGGATTTGCAAAGAGAATGGAAGAGTATTTGATGGATTTCCCTCATAAATATTTGGAGAAGAAAAAGAAAGAGAAAGTGAGAATTATTTATTTGATAATTTGTTTTCCAAGACCTATATATAGTGGTTGAAGAGACATGTTTTTTGGTGAGGAGGTGGAGGGAAATGTCTCTTCATTTAAAATTTGAAATTCTAAAAAAAGGACAGTATGTCGACATACTTGGTGTGCATATGTCGACATATATGTGAAAAATGGGATATGTTGACATACTTAAATGTGATATGTCGACGTACTTTTGTTTTCAAAAATAGTAACAACAATAAGTGTTAGAGATTTTCATATTTCAAAAGTATCTCATATTTTTTGATTTTTGTGATTTGTGAGGTTAATGGTTGATGATCTTCAAGTATAATTGCCATGGATCTTTAACAAGGAATTCTAAGACTTAACCAACTACTCATCACTTCAGACACCTCTGTTCATTCAGCATTCTTCTTCAATTAGTTTTGTTTTTCCATTGCTCTCATCACTTATTTATCTCTTTAAATGTCTCAATAATATATTTGAAATAACTGCATAACTCGGAGGTACGTTATTAGTAATATTTATATGGTTGTTGTCATCAAAATATATACCAAAGTTATTAACATCCTAAGGGTACGATTGTTAAAATTAATGGTTTTCTATGAACAAATTTGGGTATCAAAGATTTCGAATAAAAATGAAAATGGTCCTTCTTCCTTCGTTAGACCACTCGCTTCTTCCAAAATTAGGCACAAAAGCGGGCTAAGGAACAACTTAGAGAGAGATGATTTCAAGTTGGTTTATATGATTTATGAGAACAATTCCAATTTTCCTTAGACTAACAAAATGAGGTGGAGATCTACACATTTCAGTATTGTGACATCGAATATAAGTAGAGGTATGATCTCTAAACCCGATTTTCTCTTCTTATTGTTAAATCTGTTTTTGTTGACACTGTTGTAGTAAATTTGCCATATCTTGAGCTCATTAATTCTGATTTGAAAAATTCAAGATGTTTTGGAAAATAGACAGAAAACTCTATAAGTTTTTTTTTTGTGTTTTCCCATAATCTAAAATTAAACTGGTGAAAAACTGGAAATCATTTGGAGTATTATTTAAAAACAGTTTCAGAATTTCTTAACACAGTTGTAGTAACTTGATCATAACTTGAAAATTAATACTCCAAATTTTGAAATTCTTAAAGTCCTGGAAATATAACTAATAGTACTACAACTTTATTGTAATGAGTTTTAGCTAATTCACTTTAGAAAGTCTTGAAAAACTACAAACTTTTCAATTTATTACTCAAAAAGCATCTCCGTTTTGCACAAACAAGTTGCAGTATTTCAAGTATAATTTTTGACTAATTTGGTGGGTGGACTTGAAACTAATTTTGGTAAATAGAAATTTTTAATATTTAGAATTTTTGTGTTTTGATCCGAATCTAATTTTGAAGTTTAAGCTTCCAAATAAAGGTTTCAAATGTACTGAATTTTCGAAACAAGGATTGAAAACTGCTTTAGAATAACAAACACCTTCTGTTGCCTCTTTCATGACTATCAAATCAATTTCCAACTACTATAGAGAATTTTTGAATATGTGTTTTTGCCTGATATGAAAAATGTTTTTGATTGACATAAGTGGATCTGCTGAAAATTTTGACAAACAATTCAAGTGTTTTTAGGAGTACATGTTTTGCTTGTTTACCACTATATGTCACCTTGGGCAGTCAGAATTCAAGTGGTATCAAACATCATGTTGAAATCAAAGTTGCATTTGATTACTTATTTTTAACAGATTTTCAACTAGTAGAAATTTTCACAAAACCCCTTGTAGAAAATGGATTTTCACATATTTTAATTTTTTTTAAATAACTTGGGTTTTTACTTTGATAAAAATACTCTTATTTATTTTTGATAAAGAATTTACTCTAAAAAAATAATCTTTCACCAATTGAACTTTTTTGAAACTTATCGAAATTATTAATAGTATTTGAGAAAGTGATGGATAATGATTAAATTATATTTCATAAGAAGAGGAAGTATAATTTAAAATTTCATGAAAATTAAACAAATTATATAATATTTTAAATTAGTACTTATTCCATGATCATTTATATCACTGTCACCTTTCTTTTAATCCACATACCATAATTTAATATAGCGTGCAGAAGTTGACATTTCAAAATAAGGAAATGTTTCTTTTTGTAAAAAAATCTATTCAAAGTATCCACTCTCATTTAAAAGTCCTCATGGTTATGTATGGATGGGACTCATATAAGAAAGGGATAAATATTCAAGTAGATTCTAATCTCATTTAAAAGTCCTCATGGTTATGCATGCCTAGAAAATACTTAACATTCATTTTTAAGCAACTAATAATCTCATTTAAAAGTCCAAACTGTTATACATGGTTAACAAGTGCTTAACATTTTTTTTTATTATTTAAAAGGGAGATTCACAAATTACTCCATTGTTGAACATACCAAAATGATGTCACTATATAAAATTTTCTCTAAACCATAATCCTACCATTTCTATAAAGTAGAATTTGTTTCTAATAAATAAAATATTATGAATTTTGTTTAATTAATTGGAATTTGCAAATATATTTTCCTCTTGATTTGATTTTATAATTTTAATCAAAATTCATTACTATTTCGCTTACTATTATTATTTTTGATGATAACAGAAGGGGAGAGAGATTAAGATTTTGTTGATTGAGTAATAAACTTACTATTATTTGAGATTTTATTATTATTCAAAAGTTGTTTTGAAATTATTTTTGAAAATAAAACTTTCATTTTCAATTGCATGTATCTGTGTAGGGGGAGTTTACTTGTAGGGGGAGCATCTAAATAATGGGAGCTTGAACACCTCACGACACACATTTATTTAATTCAAAATCATAATATATGTTTGTTATCATTAAAAGGGGGAGACTATAGAGTGTAACGGTATATGATTTATGTTTGGTGATAATAAACATATATATATTCGTTAAATATGTTTGCTATAGTACTATTGCATTTTCGCAAAATTAAATAAATATTTGCAGAATGAAATAAGTGAATCAGAATGTTTATTTGAATAATTAGTTTATTCAAAAAAAATTATTTCAATTTCAAATAGTACACATTATTGCTTCCACTATATTTACAATTTGTCACTGTACAAATTTTCATACTCACATCTGCACAATTCCTCTATACATTCGTATACAACACTTTGTTTCCTCACTCACTTGCACTCACTCGGTTTGTTTTTGATGTTGAACTTGATTTGCTTGCTCCAACTTGTGTCCAGCCATCTGCTACCTATCCAAATAAACAACGTAGTAAACTGGAAAAAGAAATGAAACAAAATTGCAAAAATAAAATTGAATATTAATATTAATATTGCCTAATTTGGTTTGTTTTTCTGTTCATATTTTAGACATGAACAAATATAGATGCACAGACAACTCATGATATGCACAGTGGATCAAGGCCGAGCCATCGAATAAATCTCACGCATAGGCAGAAGGTCAAGCCCAAGTCGTCTCGGGCTCAACTTAAGTGCACGTATCATAAAGCAAATATACAAGCATACATGTGTAGGAAAAAGTAAGGACCATAGCACAAGCAAGCTACAAATGGGATGCACATCAATGAACTTAAGGCATTGAGTTACTCAATACATTAGAATGTAATATACTAGAGCAACCGAGTATTTCAACATGAAACAACTGCATGCACACATATCAGCAATCACAACGAGGCAGTAAAGCAAAAGACAAACAAGTAAAGGCACAAGCATATGGATAAGAATGAACGTACACGGTGCATAACTTTGGATCAACAATAAGCACTAATGCAACACAATGAATTTCGACACAACAATGAAAGTCTATAGTATGGTGGATCGATTATACAAATGGCAAGTATATGACTAATTTAAACTATAGTGTAACAATAGTAAAGTATGTAAATAAGAATAATCACATCAGGGATTTTATACTGGTTCAGACCTCATGTCCTATGTCCAGTCCCGAAGCTCCTCTTCGGAATTTCCTTTCACCAAATAACCCTCACTTCACCCGGAGGAACAGGTTTACAATAGTAGAGTTTCTTTGTCAACTATGTGTTCTCTATTACACGGATTTTGACTATATAGTACACTTGAACTTCCTATATCTCTTGGATGATTGAATACAATATTGTTCGAGAGAATATAGAAGTGTATGATCTCATATTTTCAGATTGGATAGCAAGTAGATGATTAGAACAAGAGATGATCAAAATAGAGAGTCGAGTTGTCAGGTGTGTCAGGTGTGTCCTTTCTCTTGATTCCTGATGCTATATATAGTTGTAGATATGTATGTTGAGTAGTTGCATCCATTAATGAGTGCTCTATAGTTGCTTCTGTTGATGATGAAGAGTTGCAACGAAGAGAAGCGAAGATGTCTTTTCAAATGCGGCAGTTGTAATTTGAATTTTAAATTCTGAGTTCAGCATCAGACGTCTGGTATTTGTTTCAGACGTCTGGCTATATATATTTTTTGTATACAGTAGCCTTTAAAACGTCTGAGTGCATCAACCAAACGTCTGATCCTGTCTATTTTGTATTCCGGAGGATTTCTTCAGACGTTTGGCTAGTGCACCCAGACGTCTGAAAGTTGTGCATGTTTACTCTGTGCATCTATCTTGTTGCTCCATCGATCCTATCGACTTGTAGTCTCCTGTATTATTCTTTGCACCTTGTTCTTGTTTTTCTAGTGATGTTGTTATAGCAAGTTCCATGTATATGTACATTTGATTTTCATTGTATAGTTGTTGTCATTAAAACCATGGATTTGATTTCCTAACAATCTCCCCCTTTTTGATGATGACAACTATACAATATACTTATATATAATTTTTATAAATCTCCCCCTGAATATGTGCTTTCCATTATCTCTCCCCCTTTGTCATTATCAAAAAAGAATGAGGGAATCATATTTGCAAATTCCAAAATCTTTCCTTTTGTTTCTCCGAGTACCTGCAATAAAAAAAAATCATTTTTTGGTACCCACTTACTATGTTAGGGTCCGGGGGGTTAGATCTTTGGAAACCATACCCATTTGGGTGTGGTTGAACCTTTATAAATATAATTTTCATTATTAACTATCATATCAAAATAATCATCAATGTATTTTTCTCTATTTTTCCAATTAACAGGAACCCAAATACTTAGATAATTTTTATTCATATTTCCGTTCAATGATTTTGTACTTCTAGAGAAATTATAAACATTATTGGCCACAGCAGTATTTGAATTTCTATAAGAATTTGATCTAGACTTTACTCGAAATTTAGTACTAGCACTAACATTTTTTCTATACATGAAAGCGTATCTAGTGCTATTTCTACGATCAGTTTTATTATATCCTAAACCACTTTTGTCATGTAAAGGTCTAGAACTAGATAAAATCATATTTAAATCATTTTGACCTTTTTTAAATTTTGTGACTTCAGTGTTAAGTTTATCAAATTTAGCTTTGATGTCAAAATTATTATTTTCAAAAGAAATATTACTGTTTTTCAAATCAATTTGCTTGTTTAATTCAGAATTCTCCCTTTTTATCGTACTTTCGAGAAGAAAAATTCGAGATTCTGAATTATCTAAAGATGATTGTAATAAATCATTTTGTCTTTTCAAATCCGTAATTTCTTTTGAAAAAATTTCTTTTTCTTTTTCAAACATAGTATTTTTATTTTGCAAAACATTAATTTCCTCCAAAAGATCATTGTTTTTATCTTCTAACTGCTTATTTTCTTTTTGTAGGAAATCTTTTTGTGAAAAAATTTCTTCTATGGTATTTTCAAAACATTTAGTTTGTTTTATCAAAAAATTATTTTCCTCTTTTAAACTGGAGATTTCTTGCTCACAATCTTTTAACTTAGCTAAAGCAATTGTATTAACTTTATTCAAGGTTTTACAATCTTTTCATAATTCATCATGTGCTAACAGAAGATCTTTATATAAAGAATCTAAGCATACCGATTGTGATCTGAGTTTAGCCATGAAGCATTTGTTTGTTTTCTCCTTTGATTCTTCTTAATTCCTCTTCCTCTTCCTATTGCCTTGACTCGATCTCTTTATAGCCATTTATTCTAGAATGTTGTTACGATCTCTAGAATCCCAGGCTCTGATACCAATTGAAAGTCTATAGTATGGTGGATCGATTATACAAATGGCAAGTATATGACTAATTTAAACTATAGTGTAACAATAGTAAAGTATGTAAATACGAATAATCACACCAGAGATTATATACTAGTTCGGACCTCCCGTCCTACGTCCAGTCCCGAAGCTCCTCTTCGGAATTTCCTTTCACCAAATAACCCTCACTTCACCCGGAGGAACATGTTTACAATAGTAGAGTTTCTTTGTCAACTATGTGTTCTCTATTACACAGATTTTGACTATATAGTACACTTGAACTTCCTATATCTCTTGGATGATTGAATACAATATTGTTCGAGAGAATATAGAAGTGTATGATCTCAGATTTTCAGATTGGATAGCAAGTAGATGATTAGAACAAGAGATGATCAAAATAGAGAGTCGAGTTGTCAGGTGTGTCCTTTCTCTTGATTCCTGATGCTATATATAGTTGTAGATAGGTATGTTGAGTAGTTGCATCCATTAATGAGTGCTCTATAGTTGCTTCTGTTGATGATGAAGAGTTGCAGCGAAGAGAAGCGAAGAGAAGCGAAGATGTCTTTTCAAATGCGACAGTTGTAATTTGAATTTTAAATTCAGAGTTTAGCATCAGACGTCTGGTATTTGTTTCATACGTCTGGCTATATTTTTTTTGTATACAGTAGCCTTTCAGACGTCTAAGTGCATCAACCAAACGTCTGATCCTGTCTATTTTGTATTCCAGAGGATTTCTTCATACGTCTGGCTAGTGCACCCAGACGTCTGAAAACTGTGCATGTTTACTCTGTGCATCTATCTTGTTGCTCCATCGATCCTATCGACTTGTAGTCTCTTGTATTGTTCTTTGCACCTTGTTCTTGTCTATCTAGTGATGTTGTTCTAGCAAGTTCCATGTATATGTACATTTGATTTTCATTGTATAGTTGTTGTCATTAAAACCATGGATTTGATTTCCTAACAAACAAGACATATCCAAGAGAAATAAAACAGTACACACAAACCAGTATAGAAGAAGCAGTTGTTTACACATATATGCATACAGATGTATGTATGTATAAACATGCAATACTAAGATGTAATAAGAGTCTCAACCCTCAGATACCGTCATTGCTTCTTCTCTGAGAAAAGAAGTTCAATATGTCTCCCGAATTAATATACTGGCGGGAGATAACCTTATGATAAAGAAAAAGAACTCAAACATCATCTAAGTAGCAACCAGTCTCAATGTCCATTGTCACTGCAAGACAGTAGCAGAATATCAAAGCATTCAACAGGGGAAAATATCAGGTTTTAATCAAACTAATAAATTCAACCAAAACAGTGAATTGAACAAGTCAAGGTGAAAAGCAGAAAATCAAAAAAAGAGGTCTAGAATATATAGCAATATATTCAAACGAATGAACAACTCAACAATCCATAAACCGTTAGATCAAAAATTAATGAATGGGTCAGAAAATACTAAGGCATTCGATCAAAAATCCATAATCGAGAAAAGCAACTGAAAAATTCAAAGCAAACTAATATATAGGGATATATATGAAATCTATCCCTATATAAACCCAACATCATCATCAGCATAATTCATTCGAGTTTGAGCAAAAATCAGAGAGCAAGCCTTAAAATAAATCACGAACCAATTTATAACTCGAATCGAAATCAAGAACAATATAAATCAAAAGGGGCAGAAATTGTACCAATACCAATTGAAGAAAACTCGACAAGGAGGAGCCGCCAACCATAAATTTCCTACCAATCAAGGAATGCGAGCATTATTAGAAGAAATGCGATTAATTTCAACCATTTCAAAATGATAGCTTGGATCAAAGAAACGCTAATTTAAGAACGAAGACAAGAGGAAGCAGCGGCATGAACCAAAAAGAGAGACAGGCGAAAGAAAGAAAAGGGTGAACACATTTTGTTTGGGGTGTTGTTCATTTTCCTTTGGGCTAACTTGAACTAGTATTTGTATTTAGGGTTTCTATATTCTTTGAGATTTTATTTTTGTTTTTAAATTGTTAAACTCTACTGTTAACTAGTTTACGAGCTACATGGCCTAGTTCAAGAATTTGCAACTCTGTGGCAGAGTTTTAAGCGTAGGGTTAGACAAACAGGTAAGCGATAGTCGTAAGTTTACAGGATTTTTAAGTGGTCATTTGTTTAATTCTTAGTATAAATCTTAGAGGCAGTGGTAGGTGGATTTTGCCGAAGCTGGATAAATTTATGTGCCGCTTTTAATTTCCCCATTTACTCTGTTATTTCTATGCTACGATTTTTATTTATCTATGATTTTTTTATAAACCCTATTCACTCCCCGGGTTAATTCGATCGTACAGTTAGTCTTTCATTTTCATTGTTAGATGCATAAACAAAGGTGATTTCTAGGTGTAACCCTCCTTTATCTACAAATTTACAATGAATGAATTGAAAGTTAATAAAATGTTGATTAATATCCCATATGTTAGGGTCCAAAATTACCATAATCCTACCATTCCCTTCTATCTGATTGTATTTTATATTATTCCTACTAATTAAACTTTTAGCTTAATAATCTTCTATTTTAGAATTATCTAACTTGTGTTCTAATCCAATAATACCAGGTTTAATAGTCAAAAGAAGGTTAAATAAATTTAATCTTCTTTCAAGGGAGTTAAGTCCCCTAACATTCCAAGCAATTATTGACATGATATATAAAATATAAAAAATAAAAAGTATACGCCAAAGGATATATCCAATAGCTACAGTGAAGCATGGTGCCCGTTTCCATCCTCCGTCACCTCCAGTCTTTTCCCCTTTTTTCTTGCATGATTCTGCTTAATACTATTAGCAGATCATCCCACTTGGATTTTTTGATTATGTATTTTCTTTTAAAATCACTATCATCGGCATCTTCAGTACTACCAATTGCAATAATATCCTTTATATTCTTCATTATACCTTCTCTTTTTTTTCCTTTTTGATTTTTCTTGTAGATGAAGAGGTGTTTGTAGCTAAACTAACTGCCTTTTGAATATTCTATTCTAATATAGATTGCCTAACTTGAGGGGATAAATGACTTGCTGAATGATTTATTTTACAATTGTTAGGTAGCTCTTGATCAATAATTTTATCAATGTAAGAGTCCTCATTAAAATTCATACCATCAGATTCGGTGGTGAAGCACTCTTTTTCTTGTATAACTACTTCTTTTCCTTTAGTCTATGTTTAAATGAGATTTATGATGATTTCTTCAGATGTCGCAGAATTTGGAGTAGGGCTTGTATCAACATTCCCACCTAAATTCTATTCTGCAATGATTTCTTGAACTTCATCTTACTGAGAATTTTCTTGAAATAAAGAAGAATTTTCATTATTATTACCCTTATTTGGTATGTCTTTTGAAGACTGAGAAGCTACACCATTATTAAATTCAAAGTGCACCCTTTTAGTATTTGCATCCTTTTCAGTTTGCATGTCTCTGTCTTCTATTGAATTTTCTTGCATTGAACTCTTTTCTTTCCATACCATTTTGGTAACACAAATTTCTATAGAGTGACCAAAACATGAGCATATTTTGCATCTAGAAGAAATCCATTCATATTCTATGCTTTACACTAAGTTTTCTCCATCATGCATAGAAATGTCAGCTCCATTCATTAGGTCAGCATCTGCCTTAATCTCTACCAGAATTCTTGCATATGACAATCTAGTCTCCATTGCAGTATGTTCATCCAACTTCATGTGGTTACCCATACATTTGTCTTCTGAATAATCAAGAGGGTCTTCGATAGTTAGTATGATGATATTTCTATTTAATGTTACTTGTGTGCTTTTGTTTGGTTGGCTATTGTAATTGAATAAAGTTAAACTAGTAAGTGATCCGTGCACATGGGCGGTTGGCAAATAAATAAGTTTAGGAGATGAATTGTATGATGTTTTCGTATTTGTTATTCCTTATATTTACTAAGTAAAGTATGCCTATGATTATTATTTTAAGCTGTAAAATTATTTTGATGATGCTTTGATGTCTTTGATAAGGCGTTGGTTTTTTTCTTAAAAAAATATTATGTACGTAAGCTAATAAATATGATTAAGGTTGTAAATTAAATGTTTGTAAATACACATAATAGTAACAAGTACTACAATTTGAGAACTGGTTGTTTTTTTGAAATATATTGATTTCACAATATGTTTGATGATAAAGTTGGAAAATAATCATGGATCTACGATGGTCATAACTGCTAGTTGCTTTTTTGAGATGCAATGTATGAGCACGATAATGCATAAAACATAACAGAAATGTCTTAATTGTATTTGTTCACCTAGATTAACAGACAGAAATGTCTGCTTAGCTAAGTCGCATTCGATTTCTTAAAGACGTTTCATCTATTCATCAATAAAACACATAGAAAACTAAAAGAATGTTAATGTTTCCAATACAATAAAATATGCCTTTTACAACATGGATTTTGCAACAGTTCTGCGAAGTGTAGTCGAAATATGTGTCATTTATAACTTATCTAAGCAAGCATTATAAAAAGTCCATATAAACAACATTTGAAATCATATATTGTAAAAGAAAGTAATTTAACAACTTTTTCAAAATGGTTGTAAAAAAACATATTTTCAAAAAACATTTTGTTTTTATTGCGGAAATTTTGTTTTCTTCAACAACATTTGCCTGACTTTGTTTTACCGTACATAATAGACAACGTGCTTCAATAATTGTACAACCTTATTTGGCTGCAACTTCTGAAAAATGTTGTAAACTAGTTGTTCTAGCAAAATCTACTTAAAACTCAATCTAATATTAGTCGTTGGATTTATTTGCGATCAATGTGATAATGATACAAGTCGTTGGATTCAATTAACAATCTGAAATAATATCCCTACTCATCTCATGTTCCTACATAAGTTTAACCGTGTGGAACCACATGACATTTACCATAGCCTTTTTCATCTTACAGAAACATACTCGCTTCAGCCCCAAATTGAAAAACCCCCCAATTTCACGAAAATAATGGTTTCCATTCTTGAATTTTAAAACCAATCCCGTTTCATTTCACATTTTCCCTAACTTGCAGTCGATCCATTACTGCGATCGAATTAACAACTTCTACGATGATGGGTTTGAATTTTAATCTTTTCATTTATGGAATTAGAGTACAGCTTTATGGATAGCGATCCATTCATGGAAAGAGTTAGGGATTTTAACTTCGATGGAAATGCCTCTCCCTTCCCCGGCACTTTCTTGAACTTACTTTTCACAAACTCCCTGTATCTCATTTCTAAAGGAATTTCTTTTTTAACTCTCACCTATATCTTTGATTATTCATCGCATTTTTCCTTCCTTTAAAACTAGGTAGCGGTTTATTCATATGTTGTTGTAGGTGGTTAGACTTTGTAAAAAAAACATGTACATAAATTAAAATGAAAATTTTCCAGTTCCTTTTATAGTTTACCCTATAAAAAATAATAACATTTTCTAGCAATGACCTCAATACATATCGTTAAATGGCACATGGGTGGTAATTTTGTATAAATATATAGATTTTGAGAAGGTTTATGTAAATACATGCTACTTGGATTGTTTGAGTACTGCACAAAAAACTTTGTAGATTCCTAATAGTGGTAGTACTATGTGTTTATTCAGCTCTAGTGTTTATTTTTTAATGCTTGCTGATTTTACATGATGATGATTTTTTTTTGTATACTGTGCATATATACCGAAGTAAATGTAAGTGGGGGTGGAAGATAATTTTTTATTTTCAAGCACATATTTAATGTTAGAAAATTTATTAAGGAGACAGATGTAAGAATTTGATATATGTTCGTGTGCGGCGCGCGTCCCCGCAAATCTGTATTCATATCATATAACATATATTTCTAAAATATTGATGATAGACATTATTTGTTTAATATTACCACTTAACATGATTCTCCATCAGAAAAATGAGAGAAACCACAAAACATGCATTCATCAATTTGCCTTCTAATTGGTTATGTAATGAAGTTTGAATTATGTTAACCCAAAAACAGATATATCAGTTTCTTGATTTTGTATAGTAATTCAATTATTACTATGCTATATATAATAATATAACTTAACTTTTCTACAAGTAAATGGAATTCAAACAATCTACTTGAAACTTTAAATAAATAAAGCAACTTTCAGGGAAAATTTATATGATATCTCTTCAAACAGTGTATTAAAGTTAATCATTACTTTCTATATATTTTGATAAAAACCTAGTAGTATGAAAAACTACATAGTAAAAAGACATGAACTCATAATCTCTGTTTGCGCCAAAATTGGTCACAAACACCCAATCGTCGTTGAAAGCACCAGTTCGCAATCACAGATCACAGATATCAAACATGTAGAGAAATAAGTATGCAAATCACTCAGGAAACCCAATAAAAACAGTAAATGACACAGGATTTATAGTGGTTCGGCGATCTTGCCTACGTCCACTCTGAAGCTGATGACTTTATTGATATTCACTTGAGGATTATAACTGATTACAACAGGTTGCAGTGGATTAATGCTTTGAAATTGGAATACAACAGTGGTGATGGAGTGTAGGATTGAATCCGGCAGAGTTTGGATGCTGAATGGCTAAAAAATCCCTTTTCTATAGGCTTCAGGGGGCTATTTATAGGCGTAGGAGGCTGAGATCGCGCTCAAACTTCGGGAGACTTCTTCAGGCACGTGAGTGGGCCCACGCGACCGGTCCCACCAAGTTTCGACTCGATTTGTGATCGATACGAATTGATTTCGTATCCATCAAGAATTAGTCCAATCGAGCTGAAACTTGGCAGGAACATTCTTTACCTTGTGCGCAAGCTTCTGTGAAAATTTCGTGGCATTTGGATCTGTAGATCGTGAGATATGATCGATACGAGTTGAAGTTTCTCGGTTGGCTGTTTGCTTCGAGTCCATCACTTCGAATCCATGCCTTCGAATCGATGGTTGCACGTGATAACGCGACGACGTGGTGCGCACTCCTCGCATCGATCCGCCTTTTGCTCCGAGTTGACCGTGTCGCATCCATGAATATCGCCTCGTTCGTATCAAAGACCATTGGCTCGTTTGAGTCAATAGTCGTTGCATAGCTCGAATCCAAAAATAACGTGTACTTCGTACCAGTTTGCAGCGTGCCCACTTCGTATCGATGGAGGTGGCATTGTTTGCATCGATGGAAGTTGTCTCCATTTGATCGATACGAACAAGCGTATTTGTGATGGATACGAAATGAGGACAGCCGATGGATACGAACCAAGGTTCTCTGGTGGATTTGACCAAGTGCATCGTCGATGGATACGAGTTTGGCATTGAATGACCGATACGAAGCGTACTACCTGTTGATGGATACGAAACCGATTGATACGAACAAAAGCTTGTGGATGGATACGAAATAGATCGATGCGAATCGTGACGCGACGATGGATACGAAAAATGATGGATTCGAAGTATGGCGCACTGATGGATACGAAAACGAGGTTGTTTCCTTCAACTTGCATTGATCAGAACTTGAGCATATGGACTCGGATTGACTTGAAATTTGGAATGATGGTTCCCATGGCTCCGTTTGTTGTATCTTGTCAATTGTGGCCTGATCCGGACTCGGTCAAAATTCATCGATATCCATGGTGAAACAGTGTATAACAAACTTTTACGACGAACTGTCTTTAGTTTTCCAGTCAACTTTTTGGTGTCACGGCCTTGCCAAAAGGCGGGATAACATTTTCCCCCCAAAACGTGACTTGCGACAGGAAGGTGTGTTTTGTATTTCCATAAGCTGGATGTTCATATCCTATCATCGACCTGTAAAGAACTTGATAGTCTTTCCCGACCATGAATGACGATCGTTCGCGACCGTATGTCATCTGAGGTAATATGGGACCTTTCGAGGTCGGATGCCGTTCGCGGCAAATAACGAAATGGGTCCGTTCACGGTCGGATGTCATTCTAGACGAGTCATGACTGTTCGCGATCGGATGTCGTTCTAGACGAATTATGACCATTCGCGGTCGGGTGACATGGAAAGAAGAATGTGATCGTTCGCGATCGTGCGCCGTACGAGGCAAAAATGTGATCGTTCGCGATCGAAGGTTATACTAAATGAAATGTGACCGTTCGCGATCGGATGCCGTACGAGGCAGATTGTGACCGTTCGAGGTCGGGTGCCGGTCGAGGCTAATGGTGACCGTTCGAGGTCGGGTGCCGTTCGAGGCTAATTGCGACCGTTCGAGGTCGGGTGCCGTTCGAGGCGAATGAGTGTGCCCGGGGGGACTTAGTATTATTGATGTCAGGTTCACGTTCGGGTGAATTTCTGAATCAGTGATCGTGGCGGTTCGTCGCCATACAAGGTGTGCTTGTGGACCGTTCGCGATCCAAAGCATATGCAAGTAATTTCTTCTACAGTATTGCAAATATCAAATTAACATTTACATGAATTCCATAACAGAAATGTCCAAACAAGCAAAGTTTAAATGTCCAAATCAACATGAAACAAAAGCAAAGCAAGGATGTCAAAGTGTAAATTCTCATCACGATATGGTCAATGGTCATTCAGAGCATGTCTGTGGATTGTTCGCGATCTCCCACATGTGTAAATGATTTAACCGTGTTAGTGAGAAGTTTACGACTTGTTCATCGTTATTTCAATCAATTGATAACCATACGGTGCCCCGGCTCGGGGTTACCCCTAGCTGATGTAGACGGTGGTCGCTCTGGTTCCACCGTTGGAGCTCGCCTCCTCACATACTGAAGTAGCCTACCATTCCTGATATGCCCTTCTACCTCATCCTTAAGGTGTCTCCAGTCATTTGTGCTATGTCCATTCAGCTCGTGGAATAAGCAATACTTGTCAGATTTTCTTTCGTCGGTAGTCGGATCCCATCGCATTGGTCTACGATAGGCAACTCGCTCTCGGGTGTCTTGGTAGATTCGCTCCAAACCCTCGTTCAGTTCTGAATAGGTGGTAAATCATGGCTCCCTCCGTTGTCGCTTTAACTTGTCATCATTTTCTTCAGCCTTTCGCTTCCCTTTACCAGTCTCGGCACCTTTTCCAGGTGAATTACCGCCTCTAACTGTGTAAACATCGATTTCTTCTTCTCTCTCCGTACGAGCATCCTCTAATTGCAGAAACTTTTCGGCTTCATGATAAAACTCTCCCAGGTCCGTAGGTGGATCCTTGGTTAGTGAATTCTTGAACTCCGTGCCATCAGATATTCCAGATACAGCTGCCATCATGACCATAGATGGATCTGGTCGATCCACTGATGCTGCTGTCGCATTAAATCGCGTCAGAAAACTCCTCAAAGATTCCCCGGCCTTTTGTTTTAGAGTCGCCAAGCTCATCACGTTCTTAGGTCTCGAAATATGAACCCTGAATTGTCTCATAAACCTTTTTATCAAATCTGTCCAAGTCCCAATGGAGCCACTCTCCAGTTGTCTAAACCATAGCGCTGCAATGTCCGTCAAATATAATGGAAAGCACCGGGCCATGACTTCCTGCGATGCCCCCAGCACTTCCATGTGCCTCATATACTTCGTTAGATGGACCGCTGGATCCGTCCGCCCATCATACATTGTCACCGATGGTAACTTGAAGTCTGGTGGATTCCTGGCCTGCCTGATCACAGGAGTAAAGGGACTCCTATGTACATCCTCCAGATCTCTATTGACTAGTCCGCCTCTCATGGCCCGTCTGACCATCTCTGCCAACCTGTCATTGTCGCCAGGCTGCGATCTTTGAGTGTTACCTTCGTTCTGCCCCCTGGCTGTGCGTTCATCCCTCTATTACCACCAGGTTGCCCGGATGTCCTTGAATCTCTTCCTGGGATTGGATCAACATGCTCTAAGTGTGTGCCCCCCAGCTCCGGCGCTGCGCCAGATGGTCCTGCTCCGTTCTGGATTCCGGTTGTTCCTGGATTTTGCGCTCCAAGTTGTCCAATCTGTTGAAGCAAATTCTGGATCATTTCCTCCTGTCTTTTCATTATTGTCTCCATCTCATCCCTGGTGATGAAGATCGATGCTTGGTTTGCCCCTGAGGAAGTCTCTTGACTCCCTTCATGCTGACTTTGCTCTGGTCTCTGCCTTCTACTTGTTTGTCTTGTCATGATTATTCGGATCTAAATCTCTTAGCCTTCTGATTCACCTTTCAAATGATAGAACTCCTGAATTAGCATTCTCAGTGAAAGCACCAAAATGTTTGCGCCAAAATTGGTCACAAACACCCAATCGTCGTTGAAAGTACCAGTTCGCAATCACAGATCACAGATATCAGACATGTAGAGAAATAAGTATGCAAATCACTCAAGAAACCCAATAAAAACAGTAAATGACACAGGATTTATAGTGGTTCGGCAATCTTGCCTACGTCCATTCTGAAGCTGATGACTTTATTGATATTCACTTGAGGATTACAACTGATTACAATAGGTTGCAGTGGATTAATGCTTTGAAATTGGAATACAACAGTGGTGATGGATTGTAGGATTGAATCCGGCAGAGTCTGGATGCTGAATGGCTAAAAGATCCCTTTTTTGTAGGCTTCAGGTGGCTATTTATAGGCGTAGGAGGCTGAGATCGCGCTCAAACTTCGGGAGACTTCTTCAGGCATGTGAGTGGGCCCACGCGACCGGTCCCACCAAGTTTCGACTCGATATGTGATCGATACAAATTGATTTCGTATCCATCAAGAATTAGTCCAATCGAGTTGAAACTTGGCAGGAACATTCTTTACCTTGTGCGCAAGCTTCTGTGAAAATTTCGTGGCATTTGGATCTGTAGATCGTGAGATATGATCGATACGAGTTGAAGTTTCTCGGTTGGCTGTTTGCTTCGAGTCCATCACTTCGAATCCATGCCTTCGAATCGATGGTTGCACGTGATGACGCGGCGACGTGGTGCGCACTCCTCGCATAGATCCGCCTTTTGCTCCAAGTTGACCATGTCGCATCCATGAATATCGCCTCGTTCGTATCAAAGACCGTTGGCTCGTTTGAGTCAATAGTTGTTGCATAGCTCGAATCCATAAATAACGTGTACTTCGTACCAGTTTGCAGCGTACCCACTTCGTATCGATGGAGGTGGCAGCATTGTTCGCATCGATGGAAGTTGTCTCCATTTGATCGAAACGAACAAGCGTATTTGTGATGGATACGAAGTGAGGACAGCCGATGGATACGAACCAAGGTTCTCTGGTGGATTTGACCAAGTGCCTCGTCGATGGATACGAGTTTGGCATTAAATGACCGATACGAAGCGTACTACCTGTTGATGGATACGAAACCGATTGATACGAACAAAAGCTTGTGGATGGATACGAAATAGATCGATGCGAATCGTGACGCGACGATGGATACGAAAAATGATGGATTCGAAGTATGGCGCACTGATGGATACGAAAACGAGGTTGTTTCCTTCAACTTGCATTGATCATAACTTGAGCATATGGACTCGGATTGACTTGAAATTTGGAATGATGGTTCCCATGGCTCCGTTTGTCGTATCTTGTCAATTGTGGCCTGATCCGGACTCGGTCAAAATTCATCGATATCCATGGTGAAACAGTGTATAACGAACTTTTACGACGAACTGTCTTTAGTTTTCCAGTCAACTTTTTGGTGTCACGACATTGCCAAAAGGCGGGATAACATTTGCCCCCCAAAACGTGCCTTGCGACAGGAAGGTGTGTTTTGTATTTCCATAAGCTGGATGTTCATATCCTATCATCGACCTATAAAGAACTTGATAGTCTTTCCCGACCACGAATGACGATCGTTCGCGACCGTATGTCATCTGAGGTAATATGGTACCTTTCGAGGTCGGATGCCATTCGCGGCAAATAACGAAATGGGACCGTTCGCGGTCGGATGTCGTTCTAGACGAGTCGTGACCGTTCGCGATCGGATGTCGTTCTAGACGAATTATGACCGTTCGCGGTCGGGTGACGTGGAAAGAAGAATGTGATCGATCGCGATCGTGTGCCGTACGAGGCAAAAATGTGATCGTTCGCGATCGAAGGTTATACTAAATGAAATGTGACCGTTCGCGGTCGGATGTCGTACGAGGCAGATTGTGACCGTTCGAGGTCGGGTGCCGGTTGAGGCTAATGGTGACCGTTCGAGGTCGGGTGCCGTTCGAGGTCGGGTGTCGTTCGAGGCTAATTGCGACCGTTCGAGGTCGGGTGTCGTTCGAGGCGAATGAGTGTGCCCGGGGGGGACTTAGTATTATCGATGTCAGGTTCACGTTCGGGTGAATTTCTGAATCAGTGATCGTGGCGGTTCATCGCCATACAAGGTGTGCTTGTGGACCGTTCGCGATCCAAAGCATACGCGAGTAATTTATTCTACAGTATTGCAAATATCAAATTAACGTTCACATGAATTCCATAACAGAAATGTCCAAACAAGCAAAGTTTAATTGTCCAAATCAACATAAAACAAAAGCAAAGCAAGGATGTCAAAGTGTAAATTCTCATCACGATATGGTCAATGGTCATTTAGAGCATGTCTGTGGATCGTTCGCGATCTCCCACATGTGTAAATGATTTAACCGTGTTAGTGAGAAGTTTACGACTTGTTCATCGTTATTTCAATCAATTGATAACCATACGGTGCCCCGGCTCGGGGTCACCCCTAGCTGATGTAGACGGTGGTCGCTCTGATTCCACCGTTGGAGCTCGCCTCCTCACATACTGAAGTAGCCTACCATTCCTGATATGCCCTTCTACCTCATCCTTAAGGTGTCTACAGTCATTTGTGCTATGTCCATTCAGCTCGTGGAATAAGCAATACTTGTCTGATTTTCTTTCGTCGGTAGTTGGATCCCGTCGCATTGGTCTACGATAGGCAACTCGCTCTCGGGTGTCTTGGTAGATTCGCTCCAAACCCTCGTTCAGTTCTAAATAGGTGGTAAATCATGGCTCCCTCCGTTGCCGCTTTAACTTGTCATCATTTTCTTCAGCCTTTCGCTTCCATTTACTAGTCTCGGCACCTTTTCCAGGTGAATTACCGCCTCTAACTGTGTAAACATCGATTTCTTCTTCTCTCTCCGTACGAGCATCCTCTAATCGCAAAAACTTTTCGGCTTCATGATAAAACTCTCCCAGGTCCGTAGGTGGATCCTTGGTTAGTGAATTCTTGAACTCCGTGCCATCAGATATTCCAGATACAGCTGCCATCATGACTATAGATGGATCTGGTCGATCCACTGATGCTGCTGCCGCATTAAATCGCGTCAGAAAACTCCTCAAAGATTCCCCGGCCTTTTGTTTTAGAGTCGCCAAGCTCATCACGTTCTTAGGTCTCGAAATATGAACCCTGAATTGTATCATAAACCTTTCTGTCAAATCTGTCCAAGTCCCAATGGAGCCACTCTCCAGTTGTCTAAACCATAGCGCTGCAATGCCCATCAAATATAATGGAAAGCACCTGGCCATGACTTCCTGCGATGCCCCCAGCACTTCCATGTGCCTCATATACTTCGTTAGATGGACTGCTGGATCCGTCCGCCCATCATACATTTCCACCGATGGTAACTTGAAGTCTGGTGGATTCCTGGCCTGCCTGATCACAGGAGTAAAGGGACTCCTATGTACATCCTCCAGATCTCTATTGACTAGTCCGCCTCTCATGGCCCGTCTGACCATCTCTGCCAACCTATCGTTGTCGCCAGGCTGCGATCTTTGAGTGTTACCTTCGTTCTGCCCCCCTAGCTGTGCGTTCATCCCTCTATTACCACCAGGTTGCCCGGATGCCCCTGAATCTCTTCCTGGGATTGGATCAACATGCTCTAAGTGTGTGCCCCCTAGCTCCTGCGCTGTGCTAGATGGTCCTGCTCCGTTCTGGATTCCGGTTGTTCCTAGATTTTGCGCTCCAAGTTGTCCAATCTATTGAAGCAAATTCTGGATCATTTCCTCCTGTCTTTTCATCATTGTCTCCGTCTCTTTATCGACGACTCATCGGTCGTCTCTTATATCTTACAGTCACTCGTCCTGACATTCAATATGCTGTCAACAAACTTAGTAAATTTATGCAAAGCCCTCGTTCCACTCATTTTGATGCTGCAAATAAAGTCTTTCGGTATCTCAAAGGTTCTATTGGTAATGGTTTATTTCTGTCAGCGACGAGTTCTCTTTCTCTAGTCGGTTTTGCTGATTCTGACTGGGCAGGGCGCCCCGTCACTCGCCGTTCTACTACCGGTTATTTTACAATGCTTTGTTCTAGTCCCATCTCCTGGAAATCAAAGAAACAACCAACTATTTCTCGATCGTCCGCTGAAGCTGAGTATCGGTCGCTGCTATTACTGCTGAAGTACAGTGGTTACATTCAATCTTATCCGAACTTGGTTTTCCGCAATCTGCTCCTATAACAATACATTGCAATAGCCAAGCTGCAATTCATATTGCCGCAAATCCCGTCTTCCATGAACGAACTAAGCACATCGAAATAGATTGTCATTTCGTTCGTGAAAAGATTCTCTCCGGTCTTATTACTCCTTCCTATATTCGTTCTTGCGACCAACTAGCGGATATTTTCACAAAACCACTGGGTGTTGATAATTTCAAACGATTGCTTAGCAAGTTGGGCGTGCTCGACATTTCTCTCCTGGCTCCAACTTGACGGAGGGTGTTAAATTACGTGAGGAAGGAGGAAGTCAAGCTATTCTTCAGGAAGTGAAGCTATTCTTCTACCAAAGCTATTCTTTAGGAATACATATAGGAATTAGATTTGTATTCAAATGATAACGGTAGTTTTCTATTACCTCTTTTTATTGTTATCAATTACGTATATAAATACCCAGTATTGAATCAAATAAAGTAAGTCATTCAAATCATCTTATTTCCTTTTTCACATTATTCATTCATATCAATGTGGCCGTACATGCAGTTTCAGTAAGCATAATGTTTTCTTAGTTTTGAATGTGTTACTGTTATGCTCACTTTTTGGGATATGGATGCTCATTCAATTCTATCACCATAGCATTATCTTTTTATTATCATCAATTCTTGGTAATTTCTTTTACTCATTTCCTTCAAAACAAAATGACGTTAACTGTTTGTTCGGACAAGTAGCTGGTTTGGTACATGTTCCGGGTGTGTACATGATACACAAGGTTGTTCTTTTCCTAGAATTTCCAAAAACAAAAGTTTGCAGTCTTTGATTCAATTTTCATTCCCTGTTATTTTACCCACTGTAACTCTTCATTATCCATATTGTTTACTTTGATAGTCCCTTGACATCTTATGTATACTATAAAGCTACTAAAAACACTAATATCCTATGTTTATGTTCTTACATCTTTATGAGGTCTGCTATAAACTTATTTTTAAGAAATAACATAACATTACATGTCATCAATGTATATATTAAATAAAAAAGGAGAGGAGAATATCGTATATCTAATAACATCACAGGATCTAGTATTTATTAATGCCTTGTCGATTGGCAACATAAATGAAACTCATAAGTATCGATCATTGGTAAATTCCACCAATTAAAATAAACCTTAACTTAGCTTAAGTTGATGATCTGAAATTTATTTTGAATGTCTATAATACTGTTTAGGGTCAGTGAACATAGGCTACATGCTATATAATAGAACAACGATAAGAGGTGGAGGTACTTGAGGAATGCATTTGCAAATCACTAGTACTAGAAACGTGTACCGAGGCTACCATTGTTCATGGGACCATGTGAAAGGCCAATCTTATTATGCCTGCAAACAAATATATAATATATATGTTGTTTTTCTTGTTAGAACATATTTGTTAAAGAATAGTAATATAGTGTCATAATTGTATGAACATATTTGTGAATGTTAGATTATGACGTGAGTAAATTATTGTTAAAGGTAATATTTACAACAGTTTGAGACATATAAATTGTGTATGATACTCTTGTTGAATGTTTTAATATTATTTGTACAATTAGAGAAAGTTGTTATCGTTATGTAAAATTATTTTATTAATTTGATTGAAGAATAGTTGTATTTGATTTGTATACACTGTATTATAACAGTTGTCTAAACGAAACATAACCATATAGAAATGATGTATATTATTATTTTACACATGTTTCCTTTGTGGTAGAATTTTGTATGCAATATATTAAAAACGTTAGAAATTCAAAATAGGTCTAAGGTTTCTACAATGTTTGGAATGTGTTGTAATAGTTTGTTTCTATAACATTGAGAAGTCATTGTGTAAAAATTTTCCATTAATATATAAAACTTTTATCATATATAAAAAATATTGCAAATAATTATCTACAACTCCTTATGCAACATTAAATATATATTGTAAAAAGTTAATTTTTTCGCAACTGTGGATAGGAAAACATCAACCTAAATGTTGTCGAAGTGATAAGACAACATTTTTTTACCATTATGAAATACCTTTTTTCTTATAGTGTTTAATAGAAGAAATATAGGAATATTAAAAACATTTTATTATTAAGAAAACAGAAATGAAAATGAAGGTTCACAAAATTAATGTTTTATTACAGTATATTAATGAAAAAACGGATTTGAAAATGAACATTATAAAACGTTCTCAAAGTTACTGTTTTATTAATTTGTACCAAAAGTATAAAAATATTTTATTAGTTTGTACATAAGTTAACATTATAAAAACGTTTTATGACCATTTGAAAAAAACATTAAATGCACTTATTCAAACATTAAAATGTTATAAATCTCTATGGCATGGGACTCAAACAATGAATAGACTTATTTGAGTCCTTTCATTATTTTTAAGCAATTCAAACAATTCCAACAACCCCTCGCTTGAGTTTTTTTAAAAAAAGAGCAATTTCCAGAAAAATATGTAAGATTGCATATAAACAAATATCTTTCAATTTGAACCTTTGCGTAGTGGGCAAGATTCAAATTATACTGAGTGACTTATAGTCTTGAACTGTATATCTGACATCAAACTATGAGAGTTAGGGGTATGCCCTATGGGAAATCATGTAATTTGTCACATATATTTAACTCGATAACCAATCTTGTTCGAAATAAAAGGTGTTTTTTCTATTATACACTCGATATAATGTGTTATATTACTTAATTAATTAAATTAAAAGTGTATTTAATAGAAAATCCATAAATGATATGTTTCATGATAGTAGTTACAAAGTGTTGTAACCATGAGTAATTTATCATAATGAAATTAAACATACTATTTTAAAGTCAAGATGCATCGAAGTTGGATATCGGTACATCTATTGATATTAGAGTATGTATTGCTTTTCAAATATTGGAAAGTGTATTACACATGACCATTAGAGGCAACAAAGTGTTACGTACTTATAGTTATTGGATAACTATGGAATGACTCACTTGATAGTTTTCTGTTGGCTAATATAATTAAGGTCAAATATAAAATACCAACATGACTAAGTTACATTGTAACGACCCGCATATTTTAAAGTTTTGAATATTTAATATTTTATTAAATAAAGAATCGTTAATCGGATTAAGGTCCGAAAAGCTACTTTTTGCAAACAGTTGAATTGGGACTCGAGACTACTTCCATTGAGTCCAAAATAATGTTTGCGACTTTTTAAATATAAACATCGATATATTTGGAGTAAGTTGAATTTTGCTATTTTCTATTGGGCTTTGGGTTTGGGTTTCACCCCAACTCACTCTATAACCTAGTTCAGCCTTCTCCTCTTCACTTCATTTCTATTTTTCTCAAACACTTAAGTAAAACTGAAAATGGGGGAAGAGTATAGGAATTAGAAATTCCAAGCCCTAGTTCTCATTTGCAAAACCAAATTCTTGCTCAAAATTCAAAGAGAAGCTAAGGTAGGTATCTCCTTCTTCTTCTCCAACTCATTCTCTCTTTAATTTCAGAAATTTCCTAGACCTAACTTAGGAAATGTTCTTCTTTTGAGCTTAGATTCAAGCTTCTTGAGTTGAAATTGAAGAGTGGTTGATCTTCCTTTGCTTTCAAGCTTCTCCTTCATCATTTTCGGGTTTAAAGGTGAGTTTTGAACTCACATCTATTTCTATAGATATCGTTGATGTTGGGTATGAATTCCTAACACTTATTCATGTGCATTTGCTTTCGATTTGGATCGAATTGGTGAATTGTTCAATTTTTGGTTTTTGGAATCCAATTTTTGTAAAAATCCAATCTTTGATGTTTGAACACATTAGTGGAGCGTTTCGGAGGGCCATACAAGGCTGGGTTGTCATTAGGCGTATATCCTCAGTCGTATTTGCTCATTCGTTCGCTTCCGTCCGTATTATCGAATTTGCCCCAAAGGTGGGCTAGACTGAATATGCTTCTGAAGCAGGTTCAGTCGACTGAACCAGGGGTTCAGTCGACTGAACCAGGACATCGAAAATTCTCAGAAGCAGGTTCAGTCGACTGAACCAGACCCAGGAAATTGCCTGGGTCTATATCAGTCGACTGACCATCTGGGTCAGTCGACAGACTCTAGGGATACAAAATATGTATCCCTGTGTCAGTCGACTGACCACCTGGTTCAGTCGGCTGACCTGATTGCCTTAACAAAATTAATTATTTTGTTTCGATTTCCAGTTTTTATCGACTCGTGATTTTCCGATTTGTTATTATCTTTTATTATCTACTCTGATGACTTCTTTTTTTTTATTTTTGTGGTTATCCATTTTTGATGGATTCGGTATCGATTTATTTGGATTGGATTCACGTCTTCGTATGTGAATTTTTGATGGTTGATTGTTTCTACAATCATTTCTGTGACTTGTCACTTTAAATTACAAAGGTTTCTATACTAGTAGTAAATATTCAAACTCTTTTACTAAAATGATTTCAACTCTATTTTTAATACAAAGCTCGTTTTCAAAACCGTTTTCCAATCTATTAGTATATACAAACCTTTACCTCATTCATGAGAAAATCTAATTAAACGGCTTAGCAAAACAAGTGGTATGAAACGCTTGCGTTTACTTCGTCGGTTAATTTATGGACTTTTTCGATTGAAAATCCTGTGACAATTTTCGAGTGGAAATATACAATTTGTTCGTAAATATTTAAGTTAAGCTAGTGGTTATGAGACATGAAGCTAAACTCTTATATTTACTGGCTTAGTGTAATTCACACTTTTCATTGATCAATGATGATCATTTTGTGATTTAGACTAGCGATGTGCGATGTCTATTTGTCTACGAGGGAGACTAAACCCCGTTTTGTGGAACTTCGGTTCAATTTGGCGGGGTAGGGACCTGTGGTCTTCAGACTGCTTGTGGAGCTTCGGCTCAAAATTTATGGTTAGCGACCATGGAATAGCATTCCATTTGTGATACACGTGTTGGTGAGTTTTCATGCTCCCGTTTGTGATAGGCCTCCCCCTTTGTGATTTCTGGATTTCTAATTGATGATTTCTAGAATTTGTGTTTTACCTCTTTATGTGATTGGCAATGATATGTTTGTCAATATTTGTAGTTTGGTGAATAAAATAAAAAATATGATATTCTTTTTAGGTGCTTTGAGATTTTTGGAGATAGTGTATGATTTTGTTGTCGTTTAATATCATATTTGTTCTAGTATGACAATATCGTTATCATACGTTCTTATTGTATCTCTGCTTATATCTCATTCCTTTATCTGATATCTATAGTTAGACTGATTCGTTTATTATTTTCTTATTAAATAATACTCGGGTCAGACCGAGATGTTACAGGTGCTTCTGCTTGACTCCTTATCTGGAATCACCTTCTGACTTTTGTCTAACTACATTACATTTGTAGTTTTTGTTGTTATACATTCGAGATATAGACTCCATGATGTATACTTATTCTTTTGTCTAGCACTTATATCTATTCTTTTGTGATATTGTGGATCTTTTATGACCACTACTCTGATGTACACTTTTTTGGTGTTATATATTCATATCTGTTTCCGCCTTTGTGATATGAACGTCTATGACTGATTTGTGTTATGTTTATTTCTATATATTGTTTTCGAAGGCCTCATAGCCACTGTATGGTAGCTATGAGTTTGTATTTGATATGTTGGATTTCCTCTTGAAATGAAATGTAAGTTATTTTATCTGACATATGGGCACTCGCCCAAAGCAATTACACAGATGGTCGCTCCTCAACAGCCCTATTCTTCACGCTAGTCGACAGCATTACCCAGTAGTGTTCTTGGCTAGCGTGAGTATAGAGGTGGGGCGTTGCAGCTTGGTATCAGAGCCAAACTTCGGAACAATGTAGAATAATCTATCAAGGATCATTGTCCTAAGTCTTTTTTAGGAATCGTGCCATAGGATTTAATTCGAGTCTTCGTACCGTTCTATCCTATTTTCTTTTGTGATTCTTTGTTTTATCAATCAAATTTGTTTGATATTCATTCTGAGATTAACCTTTTTCTCTTTTCTTTCTTTCTTAAAGAAAAGAAATGGTTAGACCTGGCCGTCCCAGCGCTGGTCAATCTAGTGATACTCCGCAGGATGGAGTATTCATGTCTGCTCAGCAACTTCTTGATTTAGTGAGAAATGCTCAAGCTGTCGGACCTATTCTTGAGCCCACACATCCTAAATCTGGATTTGCACGCTTGTGCAATGACTACACTAATTTGGGTGGAAAGCCATTCAAAGGTTCCGAGAGCGTTATAGAAGTCCAGGCTTGGCTTCGAACATGCGACCGTATCTTTTCTCGCATGAATCTTATTGATCTCCATCGAGTTCAAGTGGCTTCGAGTATGCTCCAAGAAAGAGCATTAGACTGGTACGAGCTTCTGATCTCTGAAATTATTGAAGCGGACCTTACTTGGAAGCAATTCCGGGAAAGGTTCGAGTTGAAATTCGTGCCAGAAGCTGAGAAAGTATCTTTAGCTCAACGCTTCATTGACCTTGTTCAAGGTGAATCTTCCGTGACCGACTACGTTGCATCTTTCGAATCTCTCTCAAAATATGAGGTCGAATATATTAATACCCCATTGAAGAAAAACCAGAGATTTGTTTATGGCTTGAACAAGAGCCTCAAGAAGCCATTACTTCTGAAATTAGAAGTTTCTTTTGATCAACTTGTTGATATTGCTCTTCGACTCGAAGAGGCTGATAAAGATAGTGATGCTGAGGTCAAACCAAACATCAACAAGAAGAGACCTATCAAATTCAAGCCTAATCCCAACAAAAAGGGAAAGCAAGCAACACCGGTAGCAAATACTCCTAACCCTCGTCACGGAGAATGTTACAATTGTGGTTCTAAGGACCACTATGCAAACAAGTGCCCAAAGTCTCTTTCTTGCCGCTATTGCAAGAGTCCGGGTCATACTATATCTTCGTGTCCCAAACTTCAAGGCAAGAAGGAGGGCAAGCTAAATGTTGTACAAGCCCCTGCTAACACTTCTCGTGGCCAAGGTATTTCTCATTCTATCCTTGATGGCATTATTATATTTCGTGATCTCCCTATTCGAGTTCTTTTTGATACGGGTGCATCTCACTCTTTTATATCAAAAGAACTTGTTGATGCTTTGTCTTTGAATGTGACTGGCTTGATGAATTCTTTGAGAATTGTGAATCCGGTCGGTGGATCCGCAACACTCAGTTTATTGTGTAAAGATGTCGAAATAATTTTATGTGATTACTCTTTCCGTGCCGATTTGCATGTCATGCGTTATTAGGTTTCGGAATGATTTTGGGAATGGATTGGCTTAACCGTTATGAAGCCCATATCCTATGTCCGCAGCGGACTATATATCTTCAACATCCGCAATCTGTTAAGCAGATTTCTCTAGTTCTGAAAGATTCAGATTCCAATTCGAAAGCATCCTTGTATTCTCTAAATCCTCGTGATGACGATAACGATGATGAGGAAGATGTCATTTCCCTCATTCACATTGTTCGTGAATTCCCCGACATATTTGAGCCCGTTTTACGATTACCACCTAAGCGAGCAATTGAGTTCAGAATTAATCTAGTCCCTGGAGCTCTACCTATCACTCGTCCTCCTTAACGTAGGTCCAATAAAGAAAATGAGGAGATGCGCAAACAATTATTCGAATTGGAAGCGAAGCAATTTATTCAATCTAGTTCCTCTCCATGGGGAGCTTCAACTATTTTTGTGAAGAAATCTGATGGTACACTTAGGCTTTGCGTTGACTACCGCAAGCTTAACGATCTCACCATCAAGAATAAATATCCTTTACCGCGGATTGATGATTTATTCGATCAACTTAGTGGTGCTAAAGTCTTTTCACAGTTAGACTTAGCAACCGGTTTTCATCAGCTCCGTATTGCAGAGGATAGCATTCCTTTGACATCGTTTCGTACTCGTTATAGATCTTATGAATGGCTTGTTATGCCATTCAGTTTGACGAATGCTCTAGCTTATTTCGTTGACCTTATGAATCGAGTTTTTAAAGACTTCCTCGACCGATTTGTTCTCATCTTTATCGATGATATTCTTATTTATTCTGAAACCGAAGAGGAGCATGAAAAACATCTTCGGATTGTGTTGGAAACTCTTAGGAGCAACCAATTAAAAGCAAAATTTTCTAAATGCCACTTTTGGCAATCTCGTGTGAAATTTTTGGGACATATCATTTCTGAATCCGGAATTTTCGTGGATCCTTCAAAGATTGAAACGATTCAAAATTGGAAGAGATCAGAGAGTGTGATGGAAATTCGTAGCTTTCTCGGATTAGCGGGCTATTACCGTCGGTTCATAAAGGACTTTTCTAAGATTTCCGTACCTCTTACTAATTTGACAAAGAAGGGAGTTAAATACATTTGGTCAGACAAATGTGAGGCTTCATTTTAAAAATTAAAAGAACTCCTTTCCGATGCTCCTATTCTTGTGATTCCCGATGGGAACCAAGATTTTATTGTTTATACCGATGCTAGTCGTGTTGGTTTAGGTGCCGTTCTCATGCAGCGGGAACGTGTTATTGCTTATGCATCTAGGCAATTAAAGCCTGCCGAGACTAGATATGCCACTCATGATTTAGAGCTCGCGGCTATTGTTTTCACCCTTAGAATTTGGCGTCATTATCTTTTGGGAGAGAAATTTGTTCTCTATACCGATCATAAATCTTTGAAGTATTTATTTTCCCAAAAGGAACTTAATTTACGTCAACAACGTTGGCTCGAGTTCCTTGCATCTTATGAACTTGATATTCTTTATACTCCTGGAAAAGGAAATCGTGTTGCCGATGCCCTTAGTCGTAAGCAACAAGCGATTGTTTCTTTGATCATATCCGAGTGGAATGATCTCGCGACTTTATCCACTTGTGAGATTCGAGATCGTGAATTCGATTTATGTTCATCTCTTGTATTATGTAGCCTTGAGGCTCATCCTTCTCTTTTCGACCGCATTCTTGAAGCTCAAAAGCATGACCCCGAATTGGTTCTTCTTGGCCAAAGTTGTAGGGATAAAATTGATATTGAAGGTTTGAAAGACTTTAATATTGATGCTCGTGGCGGTATTCGAAAATTTGGTAGACTTATTGTGCAAAATATTATTGATCTTCGTAAAGATATATTAGAAGATTCTCATCATTCTAAATTCACCATTCATCTTGGAAGTAGTAAAATGTACGCGGATATGAAGCGACTTTATTACTGGGAGGGAATGAAATCCGATATTGCTAACTTTGTTAAGCGTTGCATGACTTGCCAACTTGTTAAGGCCGAGCATCAAAGGCCCGGTGGGTTATTGCAACCTTTGGAAATTCCAATATTGAAGTGGGATCAAATTTCCATGGATTTTATTGACGGTCTTCCCCGTTCTCGTTCGGGCCATGATAGCCTATGGGTGATAGTAGATAGACATATAAAATCTTCCCATTTTATTACCGTTCGGTCCAATCGGACCGTACCTATTTTGGCTAAACTCTTTGTCAAAGAAATTGTTAAATTGCATGGAGTTCCAACTTCTATTGTTAGCGATCGAGAACCATTGTTTACTAGTGGATTCTGGAAAGGTCTTCAAAAAGCTTTGGGAACGAATCTTAATTTTAGCATCGCTTATCATCCCCAGTTCGATGGACAAACCGAGCGGGTGAATCAAACTCTTGAAGATCTTCTTCGTGCTTGTGTTCTTGATTTTGGTGGAAGTTGGGAAGATCATATTTCTCTTGTTGAATTTTCCTATAATAATAGCTTCCAATCTAGTATTGGTATGGCACCTTTCGAGGCACTTTACGGAAGGCCATGCCGATCTCCTTCGTGTTGGCTTGAAGCCGGTGAGAAGCTGGTTTTAGGTCCAGATTTTATTCGTGATGCCACAGAAAAGATTGACCTTATTCGTCATAGGATGAAAAAAGCTCAAAGTCGACAAAAATCCTATGCCGACAATCGAAGAAGGAAATTAGAATTTTCTGTGGGAGATTTTGTGTTTATTCGTGTTTCACCTATGAAGGGTGTTGTGCGTTTCAGTCGATCGGGAAAATTAGCACCTCGATATATTGGCCCATTTCCCATCACCGAACGCATTGGTTTCGTGGCTTATCGCCTTTTACTACCGACTCAGTTTTCTGCTATTCATGACGTATTCCACGTCTCTTAACTACGGAAATGCCTTTGAGATTCCGATTCTATTCTTGAGCCCGGTGTTATTGAAAAAATTGAAGTCTCGCCTAATTTAACTTATGAGCAACATCATGTTCGAATCATTGCTTCGGAGGTTAAACGCCTTCGAAATAAAGATGTTTCTCTTTTGAAAGTTCAATGGTCCTCAAATCCTAAGGATTGCTCTTGGGAATCCAGAGAATTCATCGAGCGAACACATCCGGACTTGCTCTCTCGTGCTCCTTAAGGTGAACTTTTTATTTCAAATTTCTTCTTTTTGTGTTAATATGCTTTTGTTGTTGTTACTTCTTATTTATTTCTTAAAGATTGCGAGGACGCAATTTTTTTAAGGAGGGGAGACTGTAACAACCCGCATATTTTAAAGTTTTGAATATTTAAATATTTTATTTAAATATAGAATCGTTAATCGGATTTAGGTCCGAAAAGTTACTTTTTGCAAACAGTCGAATTGGAACTCGAGACCACTTCCATTGAGTCCAAAATAATGTTTGCGACTTTTTAAAGTATACACATCGATATATTTGGAGTAAGTTGAATTTTACTATTTTCTATTGGGCTTTGGGTTTGGGTTTCACCCCAACTCACTCTATAACCTAGTTCAGCCTTCTCCTCTCCTCTTCACATCATTTCTATTTTTCTCAAACACTTAAGTAAAACTGAAAACGGGGGAAGAGTATAGGAATTATGAATTCCAAGCCCTAGTTCTCATTTGCAAAACCAAATTCTTGCTCAAAATTCAAAGAGAAGCTAAGGTAGGTATCTCCTTCTTCTTCTCCAACTCATTCTCTCTTTAATTTCAGAAATTTCCTAAACCTAACTTAGGAAATGTTCTTCTTTTGAGCTTAGATTCAAGCTTCTTGAGTTGAAACTGAAGGGTGGTTGATCTTCCTTTGCTTTCAAGCTTCTCCTTCATCATTTTCGGGTTTAAAGGTGAGTTTTGAACTCACATCTATTTCTATAGATATCGTTGATGTTGGTTATGAATTCCTAACACTTATTCATGTGCATTTGCTTTCGATTTGGATCGAATTGGTGAATTGTTCAATTTTTGGTTTTTGGAATCCAATCTTTGATGTTTGAACACATTAGTGGAGCGTTTCGGAGGGCCATACAAGGCTGGGTTGTCGTTAGGCATAAATCCTCAGTCGTATTTGCTCATTCGTTCGCTTCCGTCCGTATTATCGAATTTGCCCCAAAGGGGGGCTAGACTGTATATGCTTCTGAAGCAGGTTCAGTCGACTGAACTAGGGGTTCAGTCGACTGAAGCAAAACATCGAAAATTCTCAGAAGCAGGTTCAGTCGACTGAACCAGTGGTTCAGTCGACTGAACCAGACCCAGGAAATTGCCTGGGTCTGTATCAGTCGACTGACCATCTGGGTCAGTCGACTGACTCTGGGGATACAAAATATGTATCCCTGTGTCAATCGACTGACCACCTAGTTCAATTGACTGACCTGATTGCCTTAACAAAATTAATTATTTTGTTTCGATTTCCAGTTTTTATCGACTCGTGATTTTCCGATTTGTTGTTATCTTTTATTATCTACTCTGATGACTTCTTTTTTTGGATTTTGTGGTTATCCATTTTTGATGGATTCAGTATCGATTTATCTGGATTGGATTCACGTCTTCGTACGTGAATTTTTGATGGTTGATTGTTTCTACAATCATTTCTGTGACTTGTCACTTTAAATTACAAAGGTTTCTATACTACTAGTAAATAGTCAAACTCTTTTACTAAAATGATTTCAACTCTATTTTTAATACAAAGCTCATTTTCAAAACCGTTTTCCAATCTATTAGTATATACAAATCTTTACCTCATTCGTATGAGAAAATCTAATTAAACGGCTTAACAAAACAAGTGGTATGAAACGCTTGCATTTACTTCGTCGGTTAATTTATGGACTTGTTCGATTGAAAATCCTGTGATAATTTTTGAGTGGAAATATACAATTTGTTCGTAAATATTTAAGTTAAGCTAGTGGTTATGGGACATGAAGCTAAACTCTTATATTTACTGGCTTAGTGTAATTCACACTTTTCATTGATCAATTATGATCATTTTGTGATTTAGACTAGCGATGTGCGATGTCTATTTGTCTGCGAGGGAGACTAAACCCCGTTTTGTGGAACTTCGGTTCAATTTGGCGGGGTAGGGACCCGTGGTCTTCAGACCGTTTGTGGAGCTTCGGCTCAAAATTTATGGTTAGCGACCATGGAATAGCGTTCCATTTGTGATACACGTGTTGGTGAGTTTTCATGCTCCCGTTTGTGATAGGCCTCCCCCTTTGTGATTTTTGGATTTCTAATTGATGATTTCTAGAATTTGTGTTTCACCTCTTTATGTGATTGGCAATGATATGTTTGTCAATATTTGTAGTTTGGTGAATAAAATAAAGAATATGATATTCTTTTTGGGTGCTTTGAGATTTTTGGAGATAGTGTATGATTTTGTTATCGTTTAATATCATATTTGTTCTAGTATGACAATATCGTTATCATACGTTCTTATTGTATCTCTACTTATATCTCATTCCTTTATCGAAGGCCTCATAGCCACTGTGTGGTAGCTTTGAGTTTGTATTTGATATGTTGGATTTCCTCTTGAAATGAAATGTAAGTTATTTTATCTGACATATCGGTACTCGCCCAATGCAATTACACAGATGGTCGCTCCTCAACAGCCCTATTCTTCGCGCTAGTCGACAGCATTACCCAGTAGTGTTCTTGGCTAGCATGAGTATAGAGGTGGGGCGTCACATACATGGTTCTCTCGACTTAAGAATATTGTTGATCTTCAATTTTGAAGCTCCACTTTGATTATAGCTAAATCGTGGAATGACATACATCGAACGACTATAGTTGGATTGAATGGAAGCATTGAAAGTGAAATAATATTCAAGAGAAGATTCGTCTCCTTGGTTATATAAGGTTAGTATCACGGTTAACTGAAATCAACGCAAAGTCAAAGTCTCTATCTAGAGCAGTTCAATTAATAATCACTGTTATTATTAAACCAAAGACTTTGTGTTTGGACTTTAGAGTTGAATATGAACTAGGAATGTTTCGACAAAGTTGGAGAAAGGTGATTATATAGGGTTTCAACTCATTAGAAACAAAGCTCCTTTCTTCCCCAAACCCGATTGCAAATCCAGGAATTCAAAAATTAACTTATAAACAAACAAATCAAAACCATCAAACCTATAGATTTCAACATGAATTAACCATTTTGAATTTCAAAAGTTATGAAGTGAGAATTCAGATTCTCTAAAAATAACAGCGATCATAAACACCGAATTTGGGTTCAATGTGAAAGATAAATATCATCGATTCGTGAAACTGAATCGCAAAATTATCTTGGATGAACCGTATTTCAGAACTTAAATAATTTTCAGAAGTCAAAGAAAAATTCAAAATATCAATTATAAAATTTAAAATTGAAATCTCGATTAAGAAATCTAAGAGATTAGAATTCACCACGAAACATAAAAATTAATAAAAAGACATAAAGATTATAAAAGTAAAAATAATTTTTACTTACATTTAAATCTAGTCTATTCTTTGATTCAGGAAAAGGAGATTTGAGAATTTTAGAACTCTTTACTTTCACTCAAAAATTTGATTTGTAGAAAAGTGAAAGGGGAAGAGGAAGAAGACGTACTTTATAAGAAAAGTCAGAGAAGGCAGCGGACCGTTGGATCGGATTTAAACAAGTGGTCCAGACTCACGCAGGAAGACCAAGAGACAGGAAACTTCTAGGTTCCGACATAGTTTACTTAGAAAGTCAAAATTATCCCTTCACATGGGAGGGGGGTTGCAAATGTTACTACCAAAAAATCCTTTCGACTAAGTCGGAACCTATTTGAGCAGAGGTCAAAGAAGAACAAGAGGAAAAGATTCCAGCTAGATTTTTCGAAGGAGTCGAAGAGATGCAACAGCCAAAGTCTGAAAGCTTCAGAACCTTTGGAAGGTGTCGAAAGGATGCTACAATCAGCATCTAGAAGGTTCTTACCTCTTGAAGAAGTTGAAAGCACCCTTCCGCCTAAAGTAACCATCTTTAGACTAGGTGATTCCATATGCATGAAGACCTTCCAAATGAGTCAAAGCAGCACCTTTCAAAGACAATGAAGAACAGCTCATTGTATATGCACCAAACCTTTTAAGACCAAAGGTTTCACCTTCATTCAAATCACTCGAAAGCATGTATCGGCTTGAACAACCCTTTCAAAAGCTATACCAAGCCTTTCGAATTGGTCAAAGCCATTATTGTCCAGGGAGGTTCCGCATCAAGTCACAAAAAAGAGTTCAGAAACAACCAACGCTATCGAAACCACTAAACAAAACCAATTGACAGAGTCGGAAGCTCTTACAAGACAACACAAAGAAGAGAAGCGCAGCCGTTCCTTTCGACAAAGGCAGAAGCATACTAAGAGTTATTTTGACAGCCACCTTTTGACCAAGTTGAAAGCCTTAGGGTCGAAAGGTGCTGACTCGCATCTATAAATAAGACCCGAGGGGTCATGTTTTGAGGATCCAAATATAGTCATTCTAAACTTGTATTTTCTTAATGAAAAGAGTTGTAAACCCTAATTTCTAGATTCATTTTGGGATTTTGAGGAATAAAGTCTACTTAGCTTGTGAAAGGGAAGTCTTAAATCTTTCAGATTACTTAACTGTTTCTAAAGCTTTTTTCAGGTTTAACCTTGTGTTTCATGTGTCAACTATATCGAAAGGACCGTTTCAACACAGTTGAAACATGGCATATAAAAATAACTGCAATCACGTGTTCCAAACTACTTTTCTCTGGGCTTCAGCTTTCAATAAGGTCGAAACCTAACCACCAGTTATTCAAGCCTTAGAAAACCTAACCTAATACAAGGTGCCAAAAGATCAAGCTTTCAACAAGGTCGAAACCCCAACTCCAGATTCCTGGTCCAAGTCTTATCACCTAAACAACTTCACTTTCGATAGGGTCGAAACTTCTATCTCGGATTCTTTGATAAAGTCCTAACCACACAACAACTAAAGCCTTTAACTAGGATGAAACAAACCAAGGCAAACCTTTTCCATGGTATCTCAACTGAATCGAAAGGACGCCTTTTAAAGACAAATCCACACTATTTCATCAAGGTCGAAAGGTCATTATGGGAAGAAAGCAACCATTTCGAATGAGTCAAAAGGTCAACCTAAGCAACTTTTTACTAAAGCAATCTATTCAAAAGGACATTCCAGGAGGATTTACACATTCCACTCTTCTCCGTTCACCTAAGGGAATAAACCTTGTTCCTTAACACAATTTTAGGGTATTGACAAGATTTCTTGTTAACAAGAATGTACGAATAAAAGAAAGCTTGCGAAAGCATTGTAAAAGCTTTGCAAGAATTAAAGAGAGAGGTTCCGCCATTGTCCAAAACTGGGGTTTTGACAGCATTGAAGTAGCTATCGAAGAGATTGGATCGGTGTTACAAGCATTTGATGCTTCTACAAATATTAAATGGAGTATGGGCTTCCGAAGGAGTCAAAAGGGGTCGAGACCATCCTTCCGCTTCATTTGATCCTTTCGACGCAGTTGGTTCCATATACATAAAGGAGTTTTGTATGTGTTAAAAGCACCTTTCGAAGGTATTAGATAACAGACTTCCGCACATGTATCAAGCACTTCAAAATAGTTGGTTTTGCCACTGTTTACTTTACACATAGGAGCACTTTACCAAATTGTCCCCTTCGAAAGTGTAGATGAGCCTTTCGAATCGATTGAACCCTTCCGCAAATATAAGGGAAACTTCACACGTGACCAGTATTGCTTCCCCAAGCACCAAAAGATGGGGCTTCCGCTTTGATTAACATAAATACTTTCGAAAGCCACCTTTTGCAACTAAGCCTCCTTAATCGACCTTTCGTAATGATCCTTCTGCCGCCATTAAATCCTTTCTAAACCATCCAAATGCTCTTCTTTACTCGTTCTAGTAATCACCTATCATGTTAGCATCAAACCTTAACAACAAAGGAGAGGCTTCGATGGTGATGAAGAAGTCGAAAGTACTTCCGCTTATATTCAAATAGCGCACTTAGGAACCTTGACTCGTTCGCTACTAAAAGTAGCATACCCTTCGATGTTGTCGGAAGACTCCAGGAGTACTCGAAAGTAGTATCTATGAATATTGGAACAATACCCATTGTTAGTATACTTCCGATAGAGACGGAAGGGTTAATCCAAGCATAACAAAAGCCCCGACTACCTACTTGCAACTTTGAAACTACAGAAGAAAAAGGACGAAGGTGAAAGGATGGATGTGAAAGGTCGAAACAGAGACCTTTCGACAGCTACGAAAGGATGGGTGCAGAAGGGCCCAATCCTCATCTATAAATACGACCCTAGGGGTCTAAGTTGTGGACCAATTTTTCAATTCTTGGATTTTCTTTTCACTTCTTGGCTAAATAAAATTTTTATAACCCTATATCAAACTGGGGAAAAAATTCTACTACTTGTAATCCATTCATTAGAAATGAAAATGAGAGGATGCATGGATCTAATATTGATTTCGAATATAAGAATGATCATTTCGGCCATTAGCTTGTCTAATGACCAATTACACATGATACACAGTTATTTTCTTAAGCCTTATTTGACATATGCTATGCTATGGAGTTTATTTGGATATCTTGACTCTAAAGCATATTATCATCATGTCCAAAGCCCATGCGGCACTAAAGTGATGTGGTGATGATACTTCATATTATTGAGTCAATTGGACTTACGTTGTTTATCCAAAATAAAATTCCATGGCATATTGAATCCACTTTTACTTAATAAATACATGTTAAGTTCCGAATCATTTTAAAGGGAATTAGTCCTTCGAAGGAATTCACCATGTGGTCATTGAAGTTAAACCCTTCGGGAGGGCTCCTTCGAAAGTTGTTTGAATACTTCAGAGCATATCTTTACTTTTGAAGGAATCCTCCCCATGACAGCAGTATCAACTTCTTCGAAGGGGTTTCTTTCGAAGGCATAAAGACCCTTTCGACTTAGTTAGATCTCAACTATCCCTACTAGGTTATAACCTTGAGATACTACAACTAATTCGAAAGGGGTTTAGAAGAAATCATTTACTTCTTTAACCTTGCTTTGAGGTGTTGGCAAGATTTCTTGTTAATGCTATCACCACAATCCAAATCTCCTCATTCCAAGAAAAACATCAAAAAATTCAGACCCTTCCCAATTCCCATAAAAAGAAACATGGCTAAAAAAAGAACCTTCTTTTTCAAAAAGTGCTGCCAAGAACAAAATCCTCACCTTACCAGCTAGGAAAAACAAAGACAACCCACCATCCCAATCCCCTTTTGATTATGATGAGTATTCTAACAACACATCAGCCTTATATCCATAAATTCCTCCAACCACTCCTAAAGGAAGTACTAGGATTCTTAGAAAAAACTTCAAAAAGTTTAAATATGTTGCGCAACATAGCTGCATGGAACGTAAGGGGAGCCCGCAAAGACACTAAACTTCAACATGTTAAGTCTCTAATCCATGAACATAAACTCTCGTTAATATCTCTCTCTGAAATAAAACTTAACCATACCCTTTCATCCAGAGCTGCCATATATATCAATCCTTCCCGGAATTATATCACTAATCATCCACATGCTCAATATGGAAATCTCCTTGTGTTATAAACTTGTTGTTAACAATATTTAACAATGCTTTTTATGCATTGTATCATATCTAGTTTTATTCATAATGTTTAGGTGATGTTGTTGAATTTTAAATTCTAATAACTTTTTTCTAATGTTGTAAACTTATTATATTCAACAATATTTGTCAAGTGTTGTAACTGTTTATTTAGCAATAAAATTTTAACATTGGAATATATATATATATATATATAAGAAATCACAAGATTTTAACAATGTTTTTATAACTTAGAATTAAAACAATTTTTTATAACATTACTAGAATTGATATGCTTAATAAGTTCCAATAAATGTTGTTAGTTCAAGTAAGTTAAGAAAAGTATATAGTATTACATACTCAAATAAGTCACATTCTTTTTCTTGTTTCTATATTTCTTTTTAAAACCTCTATGAAGCAGCGGCCTATTCCATGGGTGGTGATACTAGATTTTTAGAAATACTATTATGATGTGTTACTACCATTATTGATTCCGAAGGTATGAGGGCATATCGACAACAAGAATGCCGAAATAAATGTTTTGCAGCCAAAAGAGATTATCAGTGCAATATGAAATATTGAATGCCATTATCACACACGACATCAATGTCGCATACCATTAATGTCACCCTTCTTCAGCAAAGGCCATTAAATGATGTTTCATTCATTAGCCAATGTTGAAAGTCCACAATGATGCCTCGTATCATCGATGCCACATCCTGCATATCACCGGTGGATGACATCGTACAAAGCCAATATTTCACCAAGTCAGGAATTAATGTCGTGCACCATTGATATTGTATACCGTAAGCCATCAATGTCATAGCAGCATGATGCATCATCCATGTCACACCTCATTGATGTTCCATTCCAATCAACGTCGCACCTCATCCATGAAGGTATAATGGATGCTGCATCTAGTTAATATCGTTTCAGGTTGATACCGCATCTCTTCAATGTCGTTTCCTTCTAATGTCGCTCCTTATTAATGCCATTTATTAATAATACCACCTATTATCGAAATCGCATGTTATCAATTCCACCTATTATCTGCCTGTTATCAATGCCTCCTGTTATCAATGTCGCGCTTTGATGATGTTATAGTCCATCAATACACTAGACAATGTCATAAGTCATCAAATCAGAGTAATATCCTTAGCGCCATTGAGATAAACCTCAATGCCGTAGAATGGGCATGCTGCATAACATCCATGCAACGTCTTATCACCACTATAAATACCGACCTAGGGGCATGGAGGAAGGGCAAATCATTCGTTTCGAAACTTCTTACATTTTAAACTTTGTAACCTTAAATTGATTTTGGGATTTTTGCTGATTGTAACACTCGAACTTTTTTCACATAAGGTGTACATTCAAATATTTCATAACATATGAATAAAGATTTCATGACTTATGGCTTGTTTCGAGCTCCAAAGCACGTGTGATTTTTAACCATAACTTGCCTAGAATTCTTAAACACTCATAGTCTCGATTCCTATTGGTAGAAGATTGCTCTATTTGGTGATATGACTTCTACATAAATTCAAGCATAATTTTGGTATGGACAATTTGTGATATCATCATGGACTTGAACATACCAAGCCTATTTTTCTAAGCCATTTCTCAACTAAGTGTCGCTTTTATCAATAGTTGTTGAGGTCCATAAGGTGAACCAAGCCTTCACTCAACCAAGTTCCTCTTTCGTTGGAACTTTTGGGTGTTAATGAAGAAATTCATTAATATTTTGGTGCTAGAATGAGGGCTTGAACCTCCATCCCCATTTAACTCATAAGTGGAACTACCTTAACCTACATATATAAGGCTTAGAGGATTTATCCTTACTTAACATACCTATTAAGAAACCATTCCAAATCGGTCCACTCTTGATTCTTAACACCATTTAATCACATCAGTTAAGCTTTACTTAGTTATTTTAATTAAACGTGTTAAAATATTTGAACAAGGATCTTCTGAGCCTCAAATGGTTAGACTAGCCTACCAAATCACTAGTGATCCTCGACTTCATGAGGAACAAGTATTAAGGCTCATGGCATTGTAAATTATGGAAGATAAGGGAAGAAAGTGGCTCCTTATAATCCGGAAAAATAGAGTTTGAATCTATTCCATGTGAGACCAACACCAATCTTTGCCCTAGGAAGAAAATAAAAAAGAGACAACATCTTTATAAAAATGAGAAATCAGCTCAAATCTAAAGGAACTATCTTTGAAAAGGAAATACAAAAATATTTCGATCGATTCACTGGAAAGTGAAGGAGTGTGCTCGATCGATCTCATAAAACAAATAAAGCACAAAACTCCCTAAAAAGAAAATTGGTCATTGAAAATGTGGAGTCTATTACAAGCAACGAAAGAGTTAAACGCCAACCAAGAATATCATTCTCTAAAAGTTCGTGACTTTCTAAGATTTATGCTCTTACTACTTCCTATAAAAATATCTACCTCTTAACTAAGGAAAGCTCAATTATTGGCCTTCACAAAAGACGCGACCAAAGAATGATAGAAATCTTCGAGAATTATGTTGCCACTATTATCATTCTAATGGGCAATACACAAATCAATGTCGAAGTTGGGAAGGGATGATTAATAATTTTCTAACAAAAGGAAAGCTTGAGGAGTTTGTAAAGAGACATTGAAGAATTTTTTTTAAATGGTACTTAGATACAGCATGTCACTGGGACAACATACCACAAATCATGTGTCAATAAATGTTTGAATAACGCTATGCAAGTTTCGAACTTGTGACCTCTCGCACCAAATTCGAATCACTTAACCACTGGGACAATGGTGCTTGTCACATTGAAGAAAATTTTATCAAGTAGATCTACCGAATCAATTATAAAAAGGAGTGAGACTCCCTTAAAATAAAAGATTAAGCCTTTGGTGCCGCCAGAAATGGCCTGACCAAAGCATTTATAAGCCATTGGTACCTCTTATAAGGCTTAACTGAAGCACCTTCTAGAGGGAGGACGGAGTAAGTCTTTGGTACCTGTTCAAAGCATCGAACAAGCCTTTAGTACCTCCTATAAGGCCTGACTGAAGCGCCTCCTAAAGGGAGGACGGAGTAAGCCTTTGATACATAACTAAAGCATCAAACCAGCCTTCGGTACCGATCAAAAGGCCTGATTGAAGTTGGATAAGTCTTTCGTTCTGCTAAAGATAGCTAACCAAACGCACCGGACGAAATCAATAAGAATCTGTTACCAATTATGGTAGTCAGAGATTCAATCAAAATCATTACCTATTGTGGAAACAAAACAAATAATACTTGATCTGAGGCAGTCTTCTAGAGGAAGGTCAATCAAATTCAAATCAAACTCGATTTGAAAAAGGAATTGATGCATTCTTCTAGAGGAAGATCCATCAAATATAAAAGCAAATCAGACACCATCTCTTTCTTTAATTTGCTTTTCTAAATCATAAGTCATTTCTCTCAAACCTCATAGCATTGACCTTAATTTATAGTATTTGCCATACCAGTTTTGAGCATCAAGATTGTCTAGAAATTGTAAGGCCAGAATGCCTTGAGTAGAGCGTTTCTACTCTTCCGTCCAAAGCCAATCTTTATTGGAATCAAGTCAGGCAAGGATACCCGAACTGCTAGACAAAAGTGTTAGTTTTTTTTCTAACACACATAGGAAAGAAAATCAATACACAAAAAGAATTCTCCTCTTTAAATGATAAAGGTTTACAACTTAAGCAAATTTAAAATTACATCAGCACCATATATAACTAATTCTTAAAGTTTTGAAACAACAGTTTTGGCCTTTTCAAATGACCCGGCATATAAAGTAAGGGTAGAATCAAAAGAAGCTTTAATCTTCTCTGGGTATTAATCGGAGGAAAATGATGATAGTCCCATTTCCCAACCAGCAGGACTAGTATGACAATATAGCAATTTGGTGTAATAATTTTAAATTTCACCGAGTAGTTTATCCTTCTCATCGCCCAAAAAGTTGAAATGAAAGTTAGGAAATCGAGTGTAAACTTCTTGTAGATATTTAAGAAAGTAATGCTTTGCTAACTGAGATGTTCTGAAGATTAAAGACTTATCTTAAAAATCTCTCTTTAACTTGATAAACTTGCTTTGAATTCTTAAACATTCATATTCTCGATTCCTATTGGTGTAAGATTATTCTATATTGGTGATATGACTTTTACATAAATTCGAGCATAGTTTCGGTATGAACAATTTGTGATATTATCATGGACTTTAACATACTAAGCCTATTTTCCTAAGCCCTTTCTCAACCAAGTGTCACTTTTGCCAACACTCGTTGAGGTCCATAAGGGTGAACCAACCCTTCACTCAACCAAATTCTCTTTCCTTGCACTTTTGGGTGTTAACGAAGAAGTTCGTTATATGATGCATAAGATGTGTCTTTTCACTTCCAACACACGTATTTATATGGATTTATTTCAATTCATAGCTTATTATGTGAATAATATAGTAATGATGGCATGCTAATACAAGTATTTTAGTGGTTACTATATTGATTCATCAAAAACTACCATATAATTCTTACATGGTCAATCGCCCTACCAACCACACATCTATCCACTCTATTTTCCTTGTCGGTCTAGTTGCACTGATCCACTTCAGAAATTGGTGACCACTCCGGCCTTTTATGCACTGACCCACGTCCTTACCAATCCACATCAATTATTCCATTGGATGATGAACGCTCCTACTTTTGCCAACTGATCCACTCAATTTCCCTTACTTATCCATATCCTGGTTAGCTATAACAAAGGACTTATTTAAATATTATTCCTTCAAGCCACTCCTTTACCATTTTAGTAAACATCTTCTAGGGATCAGATCAAATGTGAAGTAGTTTCCAATGGTTGAAATCCATAATCCATCAACTGTATATCGATCTTCGACATTAGTTGACAATCATACAACCACATACATACAACATACAAACACGTCACTCTATGTGGTTAAAAATGTCAATATGAACGTGAACTAACTCTATGTGTGGTTACTAATTCTGGCATTTAATATCAACATTCTAACTATCGTCCTAACATTAATAATAATGGAATCATTCATATGCATTATTTTATTAATTTTATTTGTCCATAATTAATATAAACATGCAAAAACCAATACGATAACTTATAGTATTGAATGCACTCACCTGTTAGCACCAAAATTGGTCACTAACACCCTTGAATAGAGTTATGCAGAGAGATTAATGAAGAAAGTAAATTAAAACAGAAAAATAACGCAATTGAGTGCAAAAAGAACAACAGAAACGAGAACACCAGATTTATAGTGGTTCGGCGTAATTGCCTACGTCCACTTTGAATATGATCTTTATTACTTTCCCTCTCACTTGAATACAGATACAATCCGTAAACAAACCACTTGAATACAAGTTTGAATCGAAAATAGGAGAGCATAAAAAATGGCAGAGTTTCCCTGGAGTTCTCCCAAAAGAAGGTCCTTTCAACTGTACCCCTGCCTCTGTATTTATAGACGAAGATAGGCTGGACTCCCTTTGCAGGCCCAGGAACAAGGTACTTTGGCCCATAGTAGGCAACTTCTGTGTGCCGAGCCAGGCATACCGAATGGTGGTTGCCGAACGATGGTGGCCGAATGATGGTGGTCGAACGGTGGTGGCCAAACGATGGTGTGCCTAATGATGGTGGTGGAACGATGGTTGTCGAACGAAAGTGGCCGAACGGTTGTTGCCGAATGAAGGTGGCCGAACGGTGGTTGCCGAACGAAGATGGCCGAACGGTGGTTGCCGAACGAAGGTGGCCGAACGGTGGTTGCCGAACGGTGGTTGTCGAACGAAGGTGGCCGAACGGTACATATAGGCCGAACAATGCACATATGTCGGACTACCCAAAACGGATCAATCCCTTACGTCTCCAATCTCTATCTAACTCAAGTCTTATCCAGACTCAATCAAAGCCTTTGTAATTATCACCTTTAGCCGGGCCAAGTGACCGGATAACATTTGCCCCCCAAAGTACGTCGTGTGAACCAACATGATGCATTTTGAATCGAAGCGAGTTAGAGTCTCCAAAAAGAAATCCATCATGTTTACTGAATAGTCATTATCCTTCAATTTTATCCTCCAAAGTGTCATATCCTTCTTCCGTCGTCATGACGCTTGGTCGATTCCTAATAGTATAAATTCAGGATTGTAGTTCATCAGTGGCCATCTGTATCCAGTTCTACAGTGCTAGTAAGCTTCGGCTATCTGATCCAGTCGTTTCTTAATAACCCTAAGTGAAAATTCAATTTCTGTTGATTTCAAGAAGTTGAATTTTTTCGAATATACACGTGTATGTTCGGGCGCATAGGGGTGGGCATTTAACCGAGTTAACCGACTTAACCGACTCAAACGACTTTAACCGAACTGCATTAACCGACTAAATCGGTTAACCGAACATTCGGTTAACCTACCGATGTTAACCGACCAAATTCGGTTTGGTTAATGGTTAACCACATTATTATATTGGTTAACCGTTTAACCGAAAATATTTTTCCACGGTTACGTATTAACCACATTACACAACCCGACCCACACCTAATATCGCATAACCAACCCTAAATTTCAGTATTTTTCTCATGCCCGCCTCTTTCAGCATTTATCTCGTTCCCTAAAAAAACCAGATCTACAAATTTCGTCTTTTAATAAACCTTCCAAATTCAGATCGATCAACATAAATTTGCAACGCCGCCCCTTTTCCCTTAATTCTTTTCTCCCTAGTTGTCGATTTGACTCATTTGTGCTATGGTGATTGCTAGTAAAAAAAGGAAGAACGTGAGTTTTATTAGTTTTACTTATGTATATTTTAGTTTTGTTCTGTTTTATTTAGTTTTTATTGAGTGTATAATTCCTATACTAGAATCATAGAACGATTATAATAGTTTCACATATCATATTAACTTAGTATAACAGTACATTGTTTATTGAAATCATTTGCAAAAAAAGGGATCTGGAATTGTTTGTTTAATTTCTAAGTTAGTATAACAACATTTGTTTAATATATATCAATAGCAATCGTTTGTTCAATTGGAATAAATATTTGGAGAATTTTAGATCTGATCAACGACTCTTGTTAGCCATAAAGTTTTGCTAACACATATTAAGTTTCATAATTTTTTTGTTTATTTCTCATTTGATTTGTTATAAAAAGAAGCACGCAGTGTCTTAAATCCATGTTTTATTATATGCTTTGGAATGTGGGGTTTCACTTATAAAAAATAAAAAAATATCATTATTTTGGGGAGTTCATGCGTATTCATGAATATTTTGTGAGTAATTTCTTTTAGATGAATGGTTTCACTTGATGTCATACTGGTGTGAGCTGTTATCAGCTATGCTTTCAAGGGTGATGCTTCTAGGTTTTACTACTAGAATTTGGTTAAGTTTCTTTGACTTTAAAATTTCTGTCTCTGAACTCATCGGTAGCTGCTTTTCTGTTACTGGCTTTTAACTTGTTTGAACTAGGTGTAAAGATAAATATGCCGTGTTACGTTCTAGGTAATAATGATCAAGAATCCCTTACAGTCCTAATAGCTTAGATTAAATGATGGGTTCTATGCTTCAGTGTTTGCATGTGGTGAAAATTCCTTATGGATTTTCGCTAAAGACAGAATGAAGGGAAGTCATGGTATTATCTGCATGAATTTACTATTTTTTGAAAGTCCATATTTATTACACTCATCAGCCACTTCCACCACCATATTTCCCATCGTCTGACCATCAACTATTAATCGAGGCATCATCGTCTTTTCTATAACACACTAAAGCTACACTCTCACCCTACTAAGTCGTGTGCCACAGTCTAAAGCTTGATCCAGTAGCCTAACCAATGTGAATCAAACCTGGTATGCATGCCAAAACATGTACAAAATGTACAAACTGCTCTTTATTAGTTCAACATAAAATAACCTTTACACGCGCATGCCATCACAAATAAATTTAATTAGTGGAAACTACTTAGAAGCTTCCATTCCATTCCTAAATAAATGATTTAAATTCATACAGGCCAAAGTTGTGCGGTATTTGATATTTATTGAAAACAATTTATAAGATATGCGGTATTTTAAATTCATATAGGATTATGGGGCAGTAAATGGTCTATAAGCTGTCTATAAAACGGTTTATACCAAAATATTTGACCAGAAATTTAAGTATATAAATTGTATATCTGTATACAAATGAACAACGTCATACTATTTTCTATTCCAAGCTTAGGTACAAGATGAATTTGTGTAGTGTTTACTGTTTTGGTTTATGGTTGGTTATTTTCCACTGTCAATTATTTGTTCAAGTTCAGGTGCAACCAACTTAGTGTATGTGCAAGTTTTACATGTATTATTTCTCTATTATATCCACTTTCAAGTACTGCATTAGTTGTTCCTATATAAGTTTATTTTTTCTTATCGTTCCTTTTTAGCATTTTAAACTCTTGTGTGGTGCTAATATAATAATTATATTCATATTCAGTTCATTAATATTCATATTCAGGTCAGTATTCATGTTCATTAATATGTTGTATTCATATTCAGTTGCATTGCAGGTTTGTTAATATAAATAATAACTTTTGTTTGGACAGACTAGGAGAATAGAAAGTGGAGACTGAAGTATCAAGTAGTGAAGCTGAAGAATAGAGAGTGGAGACTATAGACTGACTAGGAGTTTGACGTTGTAGTTGTTGACACCCTACATGTTGTATTAATGTAATGTAATCTAATTTGAGTTAGTCCATTGTAATGTAAGAACTATGAACTATTAATGTATGAAGTAACTATGAAATGAGAGTGACCGAGTAAGAACTTAAGTATATAGGGGTAGACTGGTGGTTATTCAGTATTTCATTGCATTGTAATTGAATGTATATCTGTAATCTATTGTGTAATATGCATCATTGCATTGGGTGTGTAGTGTATTGTATGTGTGTGTACAGTGTAATGTGTGTAAATGTATGTATGTAATTGAATGTTTATCATTCAATGACTCTGTTTAATCATTACTATTTGAAATTTTAAATGAGGATATGATGTTGTTTAGTCGGTTAACCGCTTTATTTAACGGTTAACCGACAAGTTTGAATGGTTAACTGGTCAACGGTTAACCGTTCAAACTAGTCAGTTAACCGATTAAATGAACCGGTTAACCGCGGTTAATTTTAACTGGTTCGGTCGGTAGATCAGAACCAAAATTAACCGAAACTGGTTAACCGAACCGAACCAACTTTAACGGTTAACCAAAAATTTTAACCGATTAAATCGGTTAACCGACCGTGCCCACCCCTACGGGAACACGTTCATGTCATTGGCTCTCAGATGCATTTTATATGCTCATAAGTCGTCACCAATTCCATCTAGTTTAATTGCAATTCGATTGCAGTTCCTTGTTTATATTTTTTGTGAAATAAGGGTTGTAATCAGCAACTTGATGAGAGGGGACTTCAAGTTCTACATGGATGACGACCTCGGAGCCGTAAGCAAGGGTGAAGGGAGTACGACCAGCCATGGACTCATGGGTAGTTCTATAAGCTCATAATACTGTTGTGAGTTCATCCACCCATTTACCTCTAGCCTTTTCCAAACCTCTCTTCAGAATAGACTTTATGATTTTGTTCATAGCTTCAACCAGTTATAATGGATCGTGGAAGGTCATAAGGACAAATGACGTTACGGACGACGAAGTCGATTATTTTATTCATCTTGGTCGTGGTTAAAAGTTCTACATCTGCCCATTTGGTGAAGTAATCAAGTGCTACGATGATGTATTTCGCGCCACCTTTGGGATCATCAAGGAGACGATGATGTCAATGCCCCCAAGTGCAAACGGTTATGGACTAGCCATTTGAGTAATTTCCATCGGCGGGGCTCTCGAATTTTTTGCAAACACCTTGCACTCATCGCATTGTCTAGCATGATCAACCGCATCTTGATTGATAGTCAGCCAGTAAAACCCATAGCAGAGTATTTTCTTTCTCAGGGTTTGCCCCCTGATGTAATTGTTGCATTCTTCTTCATAGACTTCGCTTAAGACTCATTTGATATCATCATGGGTGATACACCGAAGCATGGGAATGGATAAACTCCTTTCTACACATGACTTCTTCTTGGATGATTTGGCATGAAGCTTTGAGGAGGATCTGTCGTTTTCCATTCCTCTGTTCAGTAAGAATTCCTCACTGTAGATAGTCTTTGATAGGAGTCATCGATGACCCCTTTTCTAGCTCTGTCTCCAAGATCTAGCCGATCTCCATCCGTCAATGCTTGGAATATTAAGTACTTCAACCGAAACAAAGTATGTCTGTTGCACGTCCCTGAAACTGGCCAACTTGGCCAGTGACTTGACTCTTTTCATTTCGTTCGCTGAAGATGTGTGTAATGATGTAATATGTGAAGTCGGCTAGTAGCTCTTGGATCCGGTCGAGATAAGGAGCAAGACAATGCCCCCTGACAAGAATAACTTCCCTAACTTTGCATACTACTAATCAGGAATCACAAAAGATATTTAAAGTTTCCACTCCGAATTTTCTAGCAAGTTTGAGGCTAGCGGTCGAGGCTTCATACTTAGCTTCGTTGTTTGCTACAAGGAAATCGAGTTTCAGGGCGTAGCAGATCGATCATTCCTCAGGAGTCATTAACACGATTCCAGCGCCATAACACTGATCGTTGGATGCTCCATCCACGTACATTTTCCATCTGTTGGTTGTTTCTCCACTACTCTTTGAATTGTCATATGATGCAGTGAATTCAGATATAAGGTTTGCTAATTTCTGTCCTTGGATAGCTCTTCGAGGGAAATAAGTGATATCGAATTGGCTTAGTTTGATATTCTATTTAAGTAGTCCTTCAGATGTCTCAGGTTGTTGTATGACACTAGCTTTTGTAGCTTTAGGGCGATATTCAATGCATGGCTCGCGATAGTCGGTGAAATCACACACGCATGTCAGAATGGGTCCAAGGGAACATATCATCGTTTATTCAGAGAAATCCATCTAATTCTTTTATCATCATTGCACTGAGCTATGATCCGATCTTCTGCACCCGTGAAGGGTCACCATGGTTGACTGTAATGTTGACTGTCAGCTCAGCGGGTGCAATCTCGAATTCTTTGAGTTCAAATGTAACTATTTTGTGTAACATTCAATGTGAAATCTGGTTGGGACGGTCAATGTTAATGGATACTCTGGTCGAATCCTAGAGTCTTGTCATGGGTTATTAAGTTTGATAGTGAAGGGCTCGAAATGCTTTGATCGATTGTCTGCAAATGGGCAAAGATCAGGCTTAGAAGCACGTTGAAGAAAATGTCGAGTAGGCGTTAGCCTCGAGTTGCGTGAAGTTGCATAGCTGGATCTTGCTTTGAGTTTGAATTTGCTTGTATATTTGAGTAACGCGCTTTCCATTCAATGCATTCATGATCTTTTACCTGTCCTTCGGGTTGGAGTGATAGTCAGTTGCCCACGAGCTTAGGCATCGATTTAATGATTCTATCGCTAGGCATTCTTTCGGTCATAGCCTTGAATAGTTGTAAACACTATATACAAGTTTCAATATTGAGCTATCGTAGCCAGTCTTTGGATGATCACGCTTCTGCTCTCAGTCTCGGGTTGATAAATGTACTGTGTGGATGGTTGAGTTTCGTCCTAGCTATGTTTATACTCTCACCTAAACTCCAAAGGCATAGAATCGATCGGTGAATAATCGGTTCACATTCATCCTGCTTCTCGCTCGTGCCCCCAAGTCTGGGGCATATACCGATAAGTAGGAAGGCCAGCCATGCCCACTTTAGCTTTACTCCCTTTCCCTTTGAATCGTGGGATCAGGTTAGTTGATGGGAGGCTGAGTCTCGCCTATCCTGGATTGTACTGTGGTTTTTCATTCCAAGGGGAATACTCCGATGTCTCGTCGGTTTAAGGGCATAAGTTGGATACTGAATGGTCAGCCATGTCCACTTTGGTTCATGTTCTGTAATCAGATCTCGAGGTAAAGTTGGCTCAAGTGCAGTCGGGTCATGCTCATCTAGTTTCATACTTCTCATGATGGATCGAAGGAGGGTGCTGGAGAATTAGTGACCAAGTCTTCGTGGTTTACTCTCCTTTCCACACTCTGTTGGTCATAGTTTTTCTAGGGAAATTCGGGTCACATTCGTATATGCTTGGTGTAGATCAATATTGACTCTCGATCTGAGGTATGATATAGTCGGTCGCCCACAGCTTTGGATGCCATTTTGATTGATTCTGTGTTGAGGCCTCCTTGCAGTCGTTGCCTTAAGTTGTAAAGAGCCCCAGGCTAAAGCTATAATGAGCTATCGTATTCAGCTCTTAGTGATTTGTACTCCTGCTCCCAGTATTGATTTGGTCAGGCCACAAGTCGGATGGTCGAACTCCATCCTTAGCGAGTTAATATTCCTCCTGTCAATTTCCGATCGAGGTTTGCGGAATAGAGAACGGTCGAAATCCGCTCATCTATTTTTCGGTGTTTATAAGCCACTCTGCATACTGGTGACTTAGAGTTATTCTTTCCCCGGTCGACTCGCGCCCAATTTGTGATCATGCTTTGGCCCACGCTCTAGGAACTTAGAGATTTGTCGAATGGTTTATGCTCTAGTCCACAGTTTAGGACGTAGAGATTTTCGTCAAGTCATTTATACTCTAGTTTACGCTCTGGGGACTCAGAGTACTCTAGTCCGCTTCAGGGACTTAGAGATTTTTGTCAAGTCGTTTATACTCTAGTCCGCACTCTAGGGACTCAGAGTACTCTAGTCCACTTCAGGGACTTAGTGATTTTTGTCAAGTCATTTATACTCTAGTCCACGCTTTGGGGACTCAGAGTACTCTAGTCTGCTTCAGGGACTTAGAGATTTTTCTCAAGTCGTTTATACTCTAGTCCACGTTCTAGGGACTCAGAGTACTCTAGTCTACTTCAGGGACTTAGAGATTTTTCTCAAGTCGTTTATACTGTAGTCTGCGCTCTGGGGACTCAGAGTACTCTAGTCCACTTCAGAGACTTAGAGATTTTCGTCAAGTCGTTTATACTCTAGTCCGCGCTCTAGGGACTCAAAGTACTCTAGTCCGCTTCAGGGACTTAGAGATTTTCGTCAAGTCGTTTATACTATAGTCCGCGCTCTGGGGACTCAGAGTACTCTAGTCCGCTTCAGGGACTTAGAGATTTTTCTCAAGTCGTTTATACTCTAGTTTGCGCTATAGGGACTCAGAGTACTCTAGTCCGCTTCAGGGACTTAGAGATTTTCGTCAAGTCGTTTATACTCTAATCCGCGCTCTGGGGACTCAGAGTTCTCTAGTCCGCTTCAGGGACTTAGAGATTTTTGTCAAGTCGTTTATACTCTAGTCCACGCTGTGGGGACTCAGAGTACTCTAGTCCACTTCAGGGACTTAGAGATTTTTGTCAAGTCGTTTATACTCTAGTCCGCGCTCTGGGGACTCAGAGTACTCTAGTCCGCTTCAGGGACTTAGAGATTTTTGTCAGGTCGTTTATGCTCTAGTCCACGCTCTGGGGACTCAGAGTACTCTAGTCCGCTTCAGGGACTTAGTGATTTTTGTCAAGTCATTTATACTCTAGTCCATGCTCTGGGGACTCAGAGTACTCTAGTCCGCTTCAGGGACTTAGAGATTTTTGTCAAGTCGTTTATACTCTAGTCCGCGCTCTAGGGACTCAGAGTACTCTAGTCTGCTTCAGGGACTTATAGATTTTTGTCAAGTCGTTTATACTCTAGTCCGCGCTCTAGGGACTCAGAGTACTCTAGTCCGCTTCAGGGACTTAGCGATTTTTGTCAAGTCGTTTATACTCTAGTCCACGCTCTAAGGACTCAGAGTACTCTAGTCTGCTTCAGGGACTTAGAGATATTTGTCAAGTCGTCTATACTCTAGTCCGCTTCAGGGACTTAGAGATTTTTGTCAAGTCGTTTATACTCTAGTCCATGCTCTGGGGACTCAGAGTATTCTAGTCCGCTTCAGAGACTTAGTGATTTTTGTTGAGAGCATTCGTATTTCCTCCCGTTTGATTTGTATTTCATTTACCATATCGAGGCTAATGTTGTCAAATGAACGATCGAACCACGTTTGCTCATGGAATGGGACTCTACCCCCAGCATCAAGGATGATACTTGAAACATGGACAGTCGATTCTCTTCCGCTTGGTGATTATAGCTCTTCTAATCAATTCAAGGAAGGAGGTATATGATAGATGGTTGGATCACATCCATGCTGGGGTTGGATAATCAAGTCTCGCACAATTTGCTTCGTATCTCTTTCTAGAAAACAAGGATAATGGATCACTGAGTAGACAAACTAAGTTGCATATGTTCCAAGGTGCAGTCGTGTCCGTCTATTAGGAGCGATGATTGACGAGTAGGCAGTCCATCATAGCTAATTCAAGTCGGGCTTTCGAACTACCTCTTGTGTTCCGGGTAGGAGTTGATGTGTAGATGATCAAATCACGTCCGCTCTAGTTAGATCCCGGCATCACTGAGCTTCAGGAGAGGCATATGTATTTTATCGAACTTTATTTTATGACACGAGGAATGGATGATCAGGCCACATTCATTCCAAGCCTTGCTTAGGCCACCAAATCAAATATGGAGGTCGACGAATGGACGGTCAATTATGAACGCTTTGTATAAGGCTCTGACCGTGATGAGCTTTTCCATCTCTAGTCCATGGCCTCATATCAAAGGCATATGGTTGATGATGAGCGGTCGAATCATGCCCGTCTTGATGAAACTCCATAGGTCCGATCACGATCTGCGTGGATTGGCTGGCGGCCAACTCTGAGTACTTGGTCACCTGCATTGTTTTGAAAGTAGTTTAGTTCAAGTTGGTTGTGGTTCATAGAACAATTGAAATTGAAATGGAAATTATTTAAAGAAGATTGGAATAAATCTCATTGATCAGTGAAGCAGCATCGTGTTCTCGCTATTCAACTTTGGCCCTAGCTGCCTTCAAAGGGATATCGGCCGTCAGCAGTCCAACTGATAATCCTAGTTCTTTATTGATAGGCATCGGATGTTCGCTGCCTTCCATTCCGCCGGACTTGCACATACTGTTAAAGCTTTCCTTTCCAGATCAGCTTTTCGATCACACCTCGGAGGTGTTTGTAATCGCCAGTGTGAGGATCAGTGTGCATCTTGGAATATACAACATTCCCTTGATTTTCTCCAGACTTCGGTGGACTCTCTCGAGGTTGGTTTTCAGTACCACTCTGAGTCGCGAGTCTCCAAGTAGAGGCTATCGATTGAATCTTTCAAAGAGCATATGGGTTGAACTTTGAGATCTTGTTTGTCTACTGAATCAGAATCCTTAGCCAACGGGCCTGCATTGTTATTTTTCCTAGCCTGCTCCACTCCTCCTCACTTTGGTTCTGATTCATTTTGTAACAGAAACGATCCATGGTCGTAGGAGGCTCTCTAGCTAACTAGCTGGCAAAATATATCTAGAGGTCGACTCCCCTCAAACGCGATCAGCATGGTATCCTTATTAGCATTTGGAACAAATTGCTTGGAGTCCAACATTGGTTTGATTGGAGTCACTAAATTCAAAGTGCCGTGTCAGTGAAGAATGGTGCTTGGAGTCATCTTGCCATTTGGTTGGAGAAAAAATTGGATTTACTCGAGTCTGTTTTTGGTCAAAAGTTTCCTGCATTTTTCTAGAGTCATATCATTTACGTTCTCCAACCTTTGGGAGTATCATTTGAGTAGCGGTTGCTTGTCCGTTCCCTTATTGCCATTCAGAGGCTGCCGCTTGATCCTCTATGCCCTGGTCGATTATGGGATGTAAGGGAAGTGGATAGAATCTTCCTTCACTAAGTTGAGTTTTTAATTCACTATGCGAAAAAGTATTTTTTTTTGAAAATAAGGGTCGTACCCTATCCATATTTTTTGTACATGGACCGGTCAGATGGTTTTTTTAGTGAGGAATAGGTATACAGTAAAGGGATCGGTATAAACTGGGTCGGCATGCTTATAAAGCACAAGAATAGAAGGTGGTCCGATGTTAGAGTGTAGGCATGGTGGATCGGCCAAGAGTGGCTCGCCCAAGGCGGTTCGGCCAAGGTGGGTCGGCCAAGGGTGGCTCGGCCAAGGCGGTTCGGCCAAGGTGGGTCGGCCAAGGGTGGCTCTGCTAAGGCTATTCGGCCTAGGGTAGCTCGGCCAAGGCGGTTCCGCCAGGGTGGCTCGGCCAAGGCGGTTCGGCCAAGGCGGTTCTGCCAATGGTGTCTCGGCCAAGGGTGGTTCGTCCAAGGTAGTTCGGCCAAGGTGGGTCGGCCAAGGGTGGCTCGACCAAGGCGGTTCGGCCAAGGGTGGCTCGGCCAAGGCGGTTCGGCCAAGGAGGGTCGGCCAAGGCGGTTCGGCCAAGGGTGGCTCGGCCAAGGCGGTTCGGCCAAGGAGTGTCGGCCAAGGAGGTTCGGCCAATGCGGTTCGGCGAAAGGTGGCTCGGCCAAGGCGGTTCGGCCAAGGTGGTTCGGCCAAGGGTAGCTCGGCCAAGGCAGTTCAGCCAAGGCGGTTCGGCTATACGGAGTACGTAGGGCGATCGATATACAATAGTTTTGGAGCGGTCGACATACACCTTTTCTGGAGCGGTCGGCATACGCCTTTTCTGGAACGATCGGCATACGCCTTTTCTAGAGCGGTCGGCATATGCCTTTTCTGGGGTGATCGGCATATACACATTTGCCTTGGTTAGGGTTCGGCCATATGAGAGATCAGCTGAATTGCCTTCAGAGAAGTGCCGGCCTTCGTTTAGCTTAAGTGCAAACTTCAACATCCAATCCCAAGATCTTGCGTACATCAGTGAATCCAATCCCATGGCTAATAGCTTCCTTAGATCTCTTTCAAATCTGAGTAGAATAGGAAGTTTGCTGGTAAACAACTGGATCTATCTCGCGAATATGGAAATCCACTAGTAGACGATGAGATCCAATCAAGTTGAGATTTCAATTCTCAGTGAAAGCACCAAAATGTTAGCACCAAAATTGGTCACTAACACCCTTGAATAGAGTTATGTAGAGAGATTAATGAAGAAAGTAAATTAAAACAGAAATATAACGCAATTGAGTGCAAAAAGAACAGCAGAAACGAGAACACTAGATTTATAGTGGTTCGGCGTAATTGCCTACGTCCACTTTGAATATGATCTTTATTACTTTCCCTCTCACTTGAATACAGATACAATCCGTAAACAAACCACTTGAATACAAGTTTGAATCGAAAATAGGAGAGTATAAAAAATGGCAGAGTTTCCCTAGAGTTCTCCCAAAAGAAGGTCCTTTCAACTGTACCCCTGCCTCTGTATTTATAGACGAAGATAGGCTCAACTCCCTTCGCAGGCCCAGGAACAAGGTACTTTGGCCCATAGTAGGCGACTTCTGTGCGCCGATCCAGGCATACCGAACGGTGGTTGCCGAACGATGGTGGTCGAATAATGGTGGCCGAACGGTGGTGGCCAAACGATGGTGTGCCGAACGATGGTGGTTGAACGATGGTTGCCGAACGAAAGTGGCCGAACGGTTGTTGTTGAACGAAGGTGGCCGAACGGTGGTTGCCGAACGAAGGTGGCTGAACGGTGGTTGCCGAATGAAGGTGGCAGAACGGTGGTTGCCGAACGAAGGTGGCCGAACGGTGGTTGCCGAACGAAAGTGGCCGAACGGTGGTTGCCGAACGAAGGTGGCCGAACGGTACATATAGGCCGAACAATGCACATATGTCAGACTACCCAAAACGGATCAATCCCTTACATCTCCAATCTCTAACTAACTCAAGTCTTATCCAGACTCAATCAAAGCCTTTGTAATTATCACCTTGTAGCCGGGCCAAGTGACTGGATAACATCACTAAAATCAAAATCAACTGCTATATGAACCTGCCTCGAAAATGAACTCTTTGTTCAGTAACTCAGCACTCATGGTGACATTAGATGAAACTTGCAGTGTATTGTGGTATTCACGGATAATATGAATCAAAGTAAGCTCATATATGAAAATGAAGAGAATAGTGAAAACTTCTCATTATATAATCTTTCATGGCACAACTCAATGTGTATGCCTATCCTTTGAAGGAATGTTTGAATGATATTTAGTTCCTATCGATAACAATTTCTAAACATGAAAATATATTAGAGGTTTTCTAGTCAAACCAAATCGATTTCTTCAGCATCAAATCAGTTCCACTCTGAATCAAATTAAACCATTTTTCTTTACTTTAATTTCCAAAATTGAATTTAATCGATACCATTTAATATAAACAACTTAAGTTAGGTAATCAAACTAACTGTTACATAGGTTTCTCTTAGCATAGTCTCAAAATAATTTTTTTTTGAAGAAAGTTAAATTACTTTAAATTGATATTTTTTCTAAAAAATTGTTCAGCTCTATTTTGGAAAACCTTTTTTTTAAGTTAGAGCTTTCCAAGGTAGTTTTAAATTTTGAAACACTAACATTCAAAATATCCGGAAAAATATATCAACATAATTCAAAATCATGAAAAAGTAACTAACAATTTATAAAAATTTGAAATAAACATAGAAAACATTATTTCTATAAAAATATCAAAATTTATGTGAAAACCACCTAAATTTTCCGAAAGGAATCAAATTTCAAAGCAAACATTTAAAATTGCACGTTTCAATGGTTTTAGCACAATCAATTGAATAATAAAAAAAATTAACGATTGTTTTACAAGTATTATGCAAATATTCATTATCTAATTAACTTTAACGATACATACTAAAAACATTAAAACACGCGAGGGCTCATTCTTTTTCATTTCAACCTGATGTAATGGATACCCTCGCCCCCATTTTACTCGATTTACTTACCACGTTTCCGTCAATAACTCCGTTGAGTACCAATTCTTTCCCCTCAAATTTTTTCACCACGATGGCTTCCTCATTACCTCATGATTCACGACAATTAACTCTATAAGTGTCGATTCCAATTTGCTTTCAGATTACACAGGATTGGTTCTGATTTCTGAGAATTAAGGTAATTCATTAATTCCTCTATTTGTTACTAAAATTCATAGAATTTCTAACCATAAAAGTTTTGCTTACCCTCTGAGTTGATTATTGTGTTCTAAACTGAAATTCGAAAGTTGTTTTTTGTGCAATCAATTATTTGAAGTATATTCGTTTTATGAATCAAAATGAGTAAAATGCTAAGCTTATTGCACAATTACAAGGAAACTTACTTTGCCTTAGCTTTTAGAATATACGTTAAACAGTTCAATGATGTTCATGCAACCATCCAAGTTACTCTGAAAATTTGAATGAATTAAAAACCAATGATAGGTGAAAAGATTTACCTCAAGTTTGTATATTATTTGACTTGTTTATGAGAGTAACAGGTAAGTTTTGATTATAATTTTTATCACATATTGTATTTAGATTATAGTAGTTAAAACATAAGACCGTCTTTATGTATAACAATGTTTGATGCATATTAAGCTGCTAATTACTATATTTTTTGCTAAATGAGTATTATCAATAAACTATCATTTGGGTAGCGTTCCATAATCACAACAATCATCAATTTAAATGACTATACAAATTTTACATATATTATTTTTTAGGTCTCGGCATTCAATATGTTCATTAATTTAGGGGTTCAAATATAAAGTGAAAGAATAATAGTTATTAACATCTTGATTAGTTTGTAGATGTATGTCAAATTTGAAGCATTTTTCTGATAAAAAATTATAAATTATTGTAGGACTCATTAAATATATTTAAGATTATGAATCTTTAATATAAGGGTTGTCATGTGCCATTTATATATTAATAAATTACTTGCATACTCTCTAGTTGTTGAGCACACTCAAGGTGGAGATGTTATGTGTAGTATTATTAATATATTGACTAAACAAGGTAAGATAAGTATATGTATTTGTTAAGCAAACTCAAGCTTCATATACTACATTTAGACTATTGTGAAATGGTCGATGCAAGTGAATAATCACTTTCGATTTATTGAGCAAACTCAAGGTCGAAATTACACTAGGACATGGAAACCTGGGTTGTGATGACCCACCTTCTTGGATGGTTTAATTCGACAATAAACCACACATGTCTAACTCAAACCATTCAAAAGGGTAGATTATCAATGAGGTTTAATAAGAAAAATAAGGGAAAGAAGGAAAACAAAACACAGAATCTCACAGCGGAATGACAAAATATAATAATCAAATAAACAGTTCATGAAGCTGTTTTACAATATACATTTGATTACACAATTTTTAAAACATAATTAGAGTACAATTAACAATATACCAATAATGAAGCAGCGGAATAATACTAGTAATATAATATACCAAACTTCGTCTTCGTCTTTCAAAAATAATGTCTTCAATACTGCAATGCTCAGGCTGACCCGAGCGTAATGGAAAGACAAAACACTCGACTCAGAGCTAAAAGTTCTTATGTAAGTTAAAACAACAAAAGGTAAATATGAGTGTAATAGCTTCAGAGATGTTTACAAGATTTTACATCTCATATCCAGTGTATAACGTGCGTGCAATAACTTAAGAGATGTTACATGATTTTTCATCTCCTAAGGATCCGTCAAACTATCTATATGTAGTAGGATACGCTATATATGTAATGTCTATTAGTAAGTAAAGTATTAAAATAGCGTTAAGGCTTTACATTGATCCTCCTTAACACATGTTTAAGTAGGTAGTCTATGCAGGTCCTGTAACATAACCAGTAACGTCGGTAGCCAGCGAGTCCCTTATAGGTACCATACTAAAACAAAATCATAGTGCGTGCGAATAAGGATAAAGAGTATGACAAGGCAGTGAGGCGATGCCCAAGGTAGGATACTACCGTTTTGCGTTTCCTGACTAGTGGTAACCCCTAACGGCCCACCGTGAACATCCATCCCATAATCAAATCAAGATGCACCAATCAAGTCAGAATCAATATAGTAATACGAAGAACAGATGTCGCTAGAGGTAGCTAGCCTCATTGGTCAAGTACGGCTCCTGTTTTAGTCATTTCAAATTGACACAAGTGTCGGGGTCATGCATCATCGTTCTCTTTCTACAAATCCAGCAAACGCCTCCAATTCAACCACTTCATTCTAGATAACGTCCACTGCGTACACAGTTGTTAAAGTGGTTCCGGTATTGACATAGAGTATGCCAATATTCGACCCAGGTCTCTTTAACAATTAAACGTCAGTTTTCACTCCATTTGGTTCTTTTAAATTTCAAGAACAAGTCATATTTCATATCAAAATATCATATTCATTTCAAAAATCATTTTGAATTCACAATAGGTTATACCTTCACACCAAAACATTTGTATTTAAATCAAGGATTTAAATCTAAATAATCCCCAATTTAAAACAGTTTGAATATTATAAATAATTTTGAATAATAAAAATAGTTTGAATATTGGAAAATAGTTTGGAATAATTAAATAGTTTTAAAGATTGAAAATAGTTTGAATATAAATAGTTTAATATTGAAAATAGTTTTTAAAGATTTAAAACAGTTTGATATAAATGGTTTGAGATTGAAAATGGTTTATCTAATAAAATAGTTTGAAAAATCTAAATAATTTGAATATTAAAAAGAATAGACTTTAAACATTTTATATTAAAATAATTTATTTTGAAAATAATATCAAATCAAACTGTTTCTTTCCATTTAATGAATCTGGACCATTGTCCAAATTTCAAATCTCAAATCAACAAAACTCAATTTCTAATCTTTCAATTCAATTGACCCAATTTCAGTTTAGTTTCAAATCAACCCAATTTCAATTTCAATTCGAATTAACTTCAATTTTCGAAATGTTTATTTTTAACTTCAGATTCGATTTAACAATTCAATTCAATGATTTAAAATTTTGATCCAATTCTTATTTTAAACCATTTCAATTCATATCGATTTCAAGTACAATTCCAATTTATCGATTTAAAACACTTAAATTAAATTAAACCACATTGTTCAATTTTAAGATCCAAATCTTTAAAATGATTCAATTTTCAAAGTTAAAGTCATATATCGATTATAACTTCACTTTTTAATTTTAATTCGTCAAAATAATTTATTTTAACCAATTTCAATTCTAACATTTCAAAGCTTGAATTAGAAATAATTCAATTCATATAAATCGACAATTTATTTTCTTTAAGAAAATCCTTTAACCAAAATCCAAATTCAAGATTTTAAAACCATTTAATTTAACCAATCCGGTGTCCGTATATAACTTTTCTATCCTATGGCCAAGTGAATAGTTATTTCAATTTTTAATTTCAAGGATGGATATATATCATTTCAATCCAAATCAAAGTGTCATAGGTATATATCATTTCAACCTATTTCTTAATTTATTCGAAATAATTCAAATAATAGTTTATATGTTGTCACTTAATATACAAACCGATAACATGGATATATAAAAATAAATAAACATCCAATCATCCAAAATGTCAACAAATATACATCCATAAAAGTCAACATCCAAAACAGCCAATAAATCACAACAATTAACTGATTATCAATATTAGGTATTTAACTAGCAATTCAATTTCAATATTAATATAAATGGCAATTTAATTCAATAAAATTCAATTTCAATTAAAATGTCAATTTAAACTATCAAACATTAACCAATAACATTCTTATCACTTCATAAATTTAATTCAACTAACATAAGAAGATTTAGTATTGCGTGAGTGGGTTAAATCACTCACGTTTGATTTATAGCCGATTTAAAATCCAATAAAAGCCCAAAAATTCAATAGTCTCCAAATTCAACCAACCTAACTTCATGTTGTCCAGAATTTCAATACGATCCCAAGTGAAGAAATCGTGAGTCAATCGGAGTTCGTATGCAAAAGTTATTAACGTTAGAAGGTTGAAATTTTAAAATTCAATTAAATAATGAAAGGACAAAGTTGTAATTTGATACCCTCCTCACCTTTGTCAAATCGTACACGCACAAACCCTCAAGGCTGCCAGGTTCATCACCAAAATGTCGTGCCTAAGCATGCTTCCTCCTAGATCAGCCATCACCGTCGTCATCCCCAAGGCCAGCCGCCTGCCTCCTCCACGTGCGGCCACCTTCGGCTCACTAGAGGGTGCTCCGCCACCGCCATGTTTGATCGCTGGATCTGGCAAATTTGTGCATGAATAACACGATCCAAGCCACTAGATCAACTCCCCTTGACGCCCTCTATGATGCAGTGCCCTCCGATTAATAATTGGTCGATGATCCACCATTGATTTGCAAACCCTACAACGGACGACCGAGACTTCTTCGCTGAATTTTGGACAAATAGAGCTTCCAATCGAAATACGAATTATAGACGCAGATTACATTTGTCAAGAGCTTCACGATGATATATTATATGATAGGTTTTGAGCAGTTTGGCTTTTTCGATCTGATTTGGAATTGTAATTAATGTTTTGCGATGTCTACCATTGAGAAGGAACATACAAGAACAGAAATTGTACGTAAGAAAATAGAACAGAGCTGCTAGGGTTTATATCAATATATATATATATATATAGGCAAGAGAGGGATAAGAATGGATGGAACAGATCGAAGCGATAACAAAGAATCGAAAAGCTCGTTTCGTACCCGAAATAAAATAGGTCATCCCATATATTGAAATGTAGGTTTTCAATATTTTAAACTCAATGAAACTAATATCAAACCCTAATTCTATTGTATATAGAAGTTCACTTTTAAAATCAAATTATTCATTTAAATTCCATTAATTGATTTCTACGCATTTCGAGCTCGCACGATCAAACGATATGTCCGATCACTACGAAACTTGAAGTCCTATAATAATTTACTATTACAGATCCGATGGAACTGGTTTCATCGAAATCCAAGACAGTGCCCAAAAAGGCTAATTTTACACGTTAATCAAAACAATCTACTTTAAAAATCAATTTAATCACTTTTAAATTATAAATTAACATTTTTTATCATTATTCTAGATTAAACAGAATTTAATAATCTTTTGAAATAAAAAATTTCAAGTTAAATCCAATATTTAAATTATAAATTAATTTCAATGTTTGATTACAATGTAATAAAATCAGTTCATTATATTTTAAATTTCAAACAAATTCTTTTATTTTGACTTACATTCTTATTATTAGATCAACAAATACCTTATGAATTTATTAAACGTAAGTTTCCATTTTATTACACTCATATTCTACTGTTAATGTCTTTTCTTCTATTAACTGCAATATTACAATTACATTAAATTTCATCAATTTCCAAATTAATTTCAAACGGATTAAATAATAAGATGATAATTAAAACAATTGTTATACATTAATAATTCAACACACTTCTGAATTTATTGTTTACAAACAAAAGCTAACTAATTTACGTACCAAATAATTGATTTCATATCCTATATTAAAACCAATTTCAATTAATAACATATGATTACACCATAAAATACAACATTGGTTTTAATCCTTATTTACTTTTATTATTGCAATTGATTGAAATTACATTAAAACGGTTGTCAATTACATTCAATCAGTATTTTTAAATCGTATTATAATAAGTTCTTTTTTTCATTAATAAATCATAAATTTTAATTTCTCACAATATTAAATTCCAAAATCTTATTTAATTAAATATTTTTAGTTATCAAAAATATGGCTCGTTATAATCTCCCACACTCAAAACTTTTCGTCCCCAAAAAGGAACAAAAAGGAATCAAGAGATTTGATATATTTTATTCAAAATAGTCAACTTATAAACAATTTAACTTACAAATTTAAGTCTAATATAAATTTGAAAATAACTCAACTTTCACAAAAAATTTCTAAGTCCTAAATTCACGAAAAATTTCAACAGCATCTCCTTTGCACGGTTAGGTCTGGAAAAATAACAATATCAATAAATACATTTTATAAATCATATTTTAATAATAAAACATCCCAAACTATGGAAAAACAATAAAATACCGCTATAAAACCGTAATCCAAAAATGTACCTATTTAATGGGGAAACAAACTTTATTTATGAAACCAAAAACAACTGCTATTGCATCCATAAACCTGTATTTTACTTACATAATCCAAAAGTGTTAAAATTAGGTAAAAGATAAACATATTAGTTATTTCAATCAATTGCACAAGCAACACAACATATATAATAATCATATGCAACCAAAGTCAGTACAACCATTATAGGTAACAAAAGAATTCATCACATATACATAACAATCAAAACTAATGGTTTATCCAGGTTCAAAAACTTTTCATCGTACAAGGATGATGTGACGACCGCCCATGACCCCTGCACTGAACCTAGAGAAAGTGCGCTGTAAAGTGTGCCAGGCGACCATGGACGATTGTTAGGGTAAATTAAAACAGCAGGATCTATCGTATTACTCACAGCGCATGGACAAAATACAATAGAATATATATATAGTGAAGCTTCACAGAAATAGAATCTCATCAATAAAACTTCATATAGTTGAATACAACATCTGAATAGTCAAACATCAAGCCTCACTACATATCACTCAGAGAATATACAAACAGCGGAACATCCAGTACATATAGTAAGAAATAATATGCAATCCTCCAGCTCGTCTTCGTCATCAGCATCGTGGAAAGCAAGAACAGCACTTGTCACCTACTACCAAGTCTGCCCGTCCCAAAATGGACGAACAACCCAAGCCAATAAGAGTTAAAAACATAAAGCCTTGAGTCAGACAACAGTCTTAGTGAGCGGTAAATTAACTAACAACATACCAAAAGAGCATAAAGGAAAAAAAGGAATAGGAATACAACCCTCCCACTCCACCTCTTTCTACAGTGATAGCCCCCAGACACACACTAAGCATAAGCAAACATAGCAGAGCATACAATTTAAAGTAAAGCAATTATCACTCGAGTCAAGGGAGATGTTTTCCAAGTACAAACCCCTAGGGCCTAAACCAAGATCAGATAAGCACCCAGAAAATACCACTCTTGAGACCAAATGACGATACAACCAAACATCCATGACTCTGGCTATCACTGTTATCATTGCTTCGATATCATCGTTAATTGAATGACCGGCTCATTCTTTCATTCGTCCGTCAAGGGCTAATGGAAACACCGGTTCTAGACATTACTCTCGCACATCGTCGTGACCCGTGCCTAGGACTATCGAATCTGCCCAGAGTACTTGACTACCAATCAGTAGCCTTCAGGGACTATCGAATCTGCCAAACGTACTCTTGCTTTGAGCATGCTAGAACCTTCAACAACGATGAGATCTCAGCCTTCTAGTCATCCTCCTCGACGATTATTTCCATACTAGCTCAAGCGCCTCTCGAGCAAACCATTATCCTCAAACTCGAACCATTTCACCGAGTTATCAATCTGCTTGGAATGATCCCGTCTGGATTAGACCAAGACTATCTCATATCATGCTTCGCCTCATCATCATCATAGCAAAGCTTCATCTCAACAACATCATCAAATCTATCCATATGAGCTTCCTCATCCGCCTCATATGCCACAAGCAGCTTTCCCAATTCAAGAGCCTTTCCCTTAGCTTTTGAATCATCTTCGGTCTAAATCAAATCATCAATCATCTAATTCATAGCAATCAATCAAGTCAAACATTAATCCAAGTAAACAAGCATTCAAATATGATCTAAATAGACAATTATAACAATAATGGCAATTTCGTAATTAAAGAGTCAAAAGTCTAACAAGCATGAAAACATGAGCAATATCTCTATAATCTTGATGAATGAACTTGCATAGGTTAACATGTAGTAAAATGGATGCCAAATCATTATGAACAATGAATCTATATGGATCTATACTTAGGATTAGGAAAATGCATGGAAATCACTATTTTAACATCAAATCAAGCCAACGATCCGATATACTCCTTTGGATCCGTGTGAGAGATAATCGCCACTCACCAAATCACTTAAACACCTTAAAAGCAACAAACTTCAGATCTGGACAGCGAAGGATCTAACTCGATCTATCACAAATCCGCTTCAAACGATGAAATCTCTCTTCGAAGAATGTAGATCTTCAATCTATGCTCTTCGATCTTCGATTTGATCTTCGATTTGGATGGAAGGAATCACTAGATTAGAGTGGAGAAAAGAAGTGAAGAAGTGTAGAAGTCGAGCTCTCAAAATGGCAGCACTTCGTCGCTTCGAAATCCGGATCCCAAAAAGTGAGAAAAACCTTCCTATTTATAGGCTGGAAAAAAAACCATTAGGTCGTCCACTTTTAGGTCGTCCACGACCTATAGAGCCCTGCGACCTACGACCTATCGAAACTCCTCATCCTACGACCTAACGACCTAAGCCCAGGCGCACTCACGACCTACCAGACCCACCTGTCTACGACTTACGACTTAGCAGCTTAACTCCTAAGTCGCTCGTGACTTAACACATAGCATATGCGCGCGACCTAACAGACCAACCCCTACGCGCATTCGCGACCTAACGAAACTCCACGCCTTACGACTTAACGCACCTGCGACCTAACACACACGCGACCTAACTAACTTAGGTCGTCCACGACCTAACTAAACTCAGAAACTTACGACTTAACTCTTACGACTTAACTCCTTAAGTCGTCTACGACCTAACTACTCTAACTCGCTAACCACTAGGTCGCTAAATACTGGGTTGTTAACTCGCTAACTCTTAGGTCGCTAACCCCCTTAAGCCGTTTCAACCTTAGGTCGCTAACATCCTATAGGTCGTTCCAACTAACACACGACCTAATTCTATCCCACGATACGGCTTATCCCAATCCTTAGGTCGCCTACGACATAACTTCTTTCACGACCTAAGCTATCATACGACCTAACCCTTAAGTCGCTCATTCCACTAGGTCGTTTACTCCTTAGCTCGCATCTTTCTTAGGTCGCCAACTATGACCTAACTACTACACAACCTAAGACTTAGACTCAGGACGACTTATCAACAATGCGACTTAATGACGACTGTTTTACGATGTTTCGATCCGTAAAAATACGGGTCGTTACATTCTCTCCCCCTTAGGATTTTCGCCCCCAAAATTCCAAAAAACAGAGCAATCAAAGACTATTCTGCATGCCTACCATCCATAGCAATCAGCAAACCATGCATCCAATTCTAGCTTAGCATGCAGAATTCTAAAACTTAGAACAAGTTACAATGTCGTTAGATGACACGACACCTTAGGACCATACCTTGAAGAGTTCGGGATGAGCTGCTTTCATCCTCTCTTCCACCTCCCATGTATAGTCGTTATCATCGTCACTCCATTGTATCTTGAGCAACTTAACTATCTTCTTCCTAAGCTGTTTCGTGTCGGTTTCCACAACACGAAGCGGCTTACGAGGTCTTCTATTGACTGGATCAACTTCGAAATCTTCACAGCTATCAACAGAAACCACTGTATTCGAGTCGTGCACATACTTCCGTAGATACGATACGTGAAAAACATTGTGCACACTCGACATCTTCTCTGGTAATTCCAATCTGTAGGAGAGCTTTCCAATTCGCTCGATGATCGGGAATGGTCCAACAAATCTCGGAGTCAACTTCCCTTTCTTCCCGAATCGAATAACATTCTTCAGTGGAGATATCTTCACAAAAACCATATCACCAATGTCGAATTCCAAATCCTTACGACGCTTATTGGCATAACTTTTCTGACGATCTTGGGCTGCCTTCATTCGTTGCCGAATGATCTCTATGCAATCCGAAGTCTGTCGAATCATCTCTGGCCCAAGTAACAGCTTTTCTCCTGTCTCTAACCAACATGTCGGAGAGTTACACGGTCTTCCATACAATGCCTCATACGGTGCCATACCAATACTTGACTGGTAACTGTTGTTATATGAAAACTCCACCAAATGAAGGTGATCTTCCCATGATCCTCCGAAATCCAAAACACGAGCTCTGAGGAGATCTTCCAAAACTCGGTTGACTCTCTCGGTCTGACCATCTGTTGAGGGTGATAAGCTGTACTCAAACACAACTCGGTTCCTAAAACTTTCTGGAAGCTCTTCCAAAATCCACTAGTGAACAGTGGGTCTCGATCACTCACTATACTCTTCGGAATACCATGGAATCGAACTATCCACTTAACATACAATTCTGCCAACTTTGATGCAGTCCTAGTCGATCGAACATGAATGAATCTTGCACTCTTAGTCAGACGATCTACGATGACCCAAATCCCTTCATTTCCCATTCTTGTTCTAGGTAACCCATCAATAAAGTCCATCGATATTTGCTCCCACTTCCATGTAGGAACTTCTAATGGCTGAAGCAATCCACTTGGCTTCTTCTGTTCGGCTTTTACCAACTAGCAGTTCATGCATTTGGAAATAAAATTTCCAACATCCTTCTTCATACCTTCCCAGTAATAGGTTCTCTTCATATCCCGATACATCTTATTTCCACCTGGATTAATTGTCAGCTTCGAGTGATGACTTTCCTTCAGAACTTCACTTCTCAATTCATCTATATCGGGAACAACTAGTCATCCTTGCTTCCGAAGCCAACCCTCTCGATCGACTTCGAATCCTTTATCCTTTTCTGGTTCCAATCCAGATTCCAAATCACGGATAATCTTGACAAGCTTACCGTCTCGCTTTTGGCTCTCGCCAATCCTTTCCACAAGAGTGGGTCTTATCGATAAGTTTGCCAACATCTCAGGTTCCAATTCACATCTAGGCCTGAAGTCAAATCCAGCTAAATACTCGAGATTCTTCCATTCTGAAAACATGGCTCCCAATCCTGCATGTCTTCGACTTAACGCATCTGCTACTGCGTTACCTTTTCCCGGAGTATAGGCTATACCAAAATCATATGATGCCAAAAACTCTAGCCAACGTTGCTGCCGAAGATTCAAATCCTTTTGGGAGAAAAGATACTTCAACGACTTATGATCTATAAACAACTCGAATCGAACTCCCAATAGGTAATGTCTCCACATCTTCAGAGCAAAAACAATCGCCGCTAACTCCAAATCATGAGTCGGATAATTCCTTTCATGCGGCTTCAGTTGTCGACTTGCATACGCAACAACTTTATCTCTCTGCATCAGTACTGCCCCAAGTCCAGTACCACATGCGTCGGTGTAAACCACCATCTCATCATTCCCACTTGGAATAGTCAAAACAGGAACAATTGTCAATCTCTCTTTCAGGATTCTGAAAGCCTGCTCACGCTTATCTTCCCACTTGAACACTTGGTTCTTTTTCGTCAATCCTGTTAACGGTGCAGCTACCTTGGAGAAGTCTTTGATAAACCGTCGATAATATCCTGCTAATCCAAGAAAACTTCTCACATCTGATGCATTCTTAGGTCTAACCCAATACTGGATTGCTGCGATCTTAGCAGGATCAACCGCTATTCCATTTCCAGAAATCACATAGCCTAAGAACCTCACTTCACTCTTCCAGAAGTGACACTTCGAAAACTTAGCCTTCAGCTGATGTTTTCGCAAGATTTCCAAAACAATACGCAAGTGCGTCTCGTGCTCTTCCTCAGTTCTGGAATAAATCAGAATATCATCCACGAACACTAGCACGAACTTACTCAACTGATCTCTGAACACCCTATTTATAAGATCCACAAAATATGCTGGCGCATTAGTCAATCCAAACGGCATTACCAGCCATTCAAAGAAACCGGATGGTGTCCTGAAAGCAGTCTTCGGCACACTATCCTTAGCCACTCTCAACTGGTGAAATCCCGTTGCCAAATCCATCTGAGAAAACACCTTAGCTTCGTGAAGCTGATCAAACAAGTCATCTATTCTCGGCAATGGATACTTGTTCTTCTTAGTCACCTTATTCAGCTCACGATAATCCACACACAACCTCAACGATCCATCCGCTTTGATTGCGAACACAACGGGTGCACCCCATTCGGACACACTACGCCGAATGAATCCTTTCTGTAAAAGATCATCAACCTGCACCTTCAACTCCTGCTGTTCCCTAGGCGCCATCCGCCTAAGAGGCATCACAACAGGTCTGGCTCCGTCAACTAGATCTATACGAAACTCGATCTCTCTATGCGGCGGTAACCCTTTGACCTCGTCAAAGACATCCTCAAATCCATTAGCGATTGGCAACGATGACAGTCCATCCTGTGGAACAACCAGCGAATACATGAAGCTCATGAAGGATCCTTCATCATGCTTACATCGTATCACAATCTTTCGCCCCTCCACATTCTCGACTGTCACCTCCAACCTCTCACAATCAACCTTTGCCGCATACCTCCTAAGCCAGTCCATACCCAAAATAATTCCGAACCCCGCAAAGTTCAGAACAAAACAATCACAAACAAAAGAGCAATCATGACTCGATACAATCAGACCACGGCATAGCATACACAAACAAGACGAACCCCCAACTGGATTAGTCACAACCAATGGCCTATCAACAATATCCGGTTCTAAACCTAACCGGCCTACAAGTTCATTACAAACAAATGAATGCGACGCCCCAGTATCAAACAGAACTCTAACTGGAACACCACATATGGAAAGAGTACCTTGAACCACAACACTCTTTCCTTTCTCTTCAGCGGTAGGAGCTTTCAAAGACGATGGAACAGCTCCCAAAGCATAAGCTTGCACAATCTGCTTGTCCTTCCTCGGTTCTGGACAATCCCTCTTGATATGCCCCGGCTTGTCACAGTTGTGGCATTTCATCGGCACCTTAGGATTCTTGCAATCCCTGGAGAAATGGCCCTTCTGCTGACAATTGTAGCAGGTCACTTCGCCCTTCGTCTTCTTCTGGCCATCCTTACTCTTTTGCTGCTGCTGCTTCCTCTTCTTGTTTCCACCCTGCTGTGGTCTAGACTCCTCCTTGGTTACAATAACAACAGATCCCTCTTTAGGAAACAGATTCTCATGCCTGAGAGCTTTCTCTACAAGCTTCTCAAATGAATCGTCCAAATGATCCACCAACTGTCTTCCAAGATAACTGTCCAAGCCTGTCACAAACTTCTCGTTCTTCTGATATGAAGATTCAATATACGACCGGGCATACTTGGACAAAGCTTCAAACTCAGAAACATACTCAAGAACTGGTCTTCCTCCTTGCTTGAGCTCCACAAACTTCTTGAACAGAACAGACTTCTGAGCTGTAGAAATGAACTTAGCTTCAAATCTGGCTTGGAATTGCACCCAAGTAATCTCTTCCTCCGGAGTATCAATGGTGATAGAGTTCCACCAATCAGAAGCTCTTCCTTGAAGCTGTCTTGATGCTAACTTCCTCTTAGTTGCATCCTCAATTCCTAAATCACCAAAGATCCTTCTACAAGCATCTATCCATCTCTGGACTTCAATGGTTGGTTCCGTTCCCAAGAAAACCTTTCCTCCAAGACCAGTATAATCCTTGCACAGCTTAGCAAAATCCACCGGTCTTGGAGTTTGAACTTGAACTCCAACATCCACCGATGGCCCCGGAGTTGGCATCCTTCTCATGATCGAAGTCATCATTGCTTCGAACATAGCAGCATAATCAGCAGCCCCCTTAGTAGCACGGCCTTCCCTAGCAGCTGGTCTCCCTCTTCGACTCATCCTTAATATCTATAAAAAGGAATGATTAGCACACCTAGAGAAACAACTGCATAAAGGACTCAAACTCTACTAAGCTACTATATTATATATAGTAATCATTCATCAAAATACAATTACGTCTCTCATACGTAGTTACGTCAGCGAGCGTTGGGTAAAATCGATTAACCAAAGCTCTGATACCAAATGTGACGACCGCCCATGACCCCTGCACTGAACCTAGAGAAAGTGCGCAGTAAAGTGTGCCAGGCGACCATGGACGATTGCCAAGGTAAATTAAAACAGCAGGATCTATCATATTACTCACAGCGCATGGACAAAATACAATAGAATATATATATAGTGAAGCTTCACAGAAATAGAATCTCATCAATAAAACTTCATATAGTTGAATACAACATCTGAATAGTCAATACATCAAGCCTCACTACATATCACTCAGAGAATATACAAACAGCGGAACATCCAGTACATATAGTAAGAAATAATATGCAATCCTCCAGCTCGTCTTCGTCATCAGCATCGTGGAAAGCAAGAACAGCACCTGTCACTTGCTACCTAGTCTGCCCGTCCCAAAATGGACGAATAGCCCAAGGCAATAAGAGTTAAAAACATAAAGCCTTGAGTCAGACAACACTCTAAGTGAGCGGTAAATTAACTAACAACATACCAAAAGAGCATAAAGGAAAAAAAGGAATAGGAATACAACCCTCCCACTCCACCTCTTTCTACAGTGATAGCCCCCAGGCACACACTAAGCATAAGCAAACATAGCAGAGCATACAATTTAAAGTAAAGCAATTATCACTCGAGTCAAGGGCGATGTTTTCCAAGTACAAACCCCCAAGGCCTAAACCAAGATCAGATAAGCAACCAGAAAATACCGCTCTTGAGACCGAATGACGATACAACCAAACATCCATGACTCTGGCTATCACTGTTATCATTGCTTTGATATCATCGTTAATTGAATGACCGGTTCATTCTTTCATCCGTCCGTCAAGGGCTAATAGAAACCCCGGTTCTAGACATTACTCCCGCACGTCGTCGTGACCCGTGCCTAGGACTATCGAATCTGCCCAGAGTACTTGACTACCAATCATTTGCCTTCAGGGACTATCGAATCTGCCCAACGTACTCTTGCTTTGAGCATGCTAGAACCTTCAACAACGATGAGATCTCAGCCTTCTAGTCATCCTCCTCGACGACTATTTCCATACTAGCTCAAGCGCCTCTCGAGCAAACCATTATCCTCAAACTCGAAACATTTCACCGAGTTATCAATCTGCTTGGAATGATCCCGTCTGGATTAGACCAAGACTATCTCATATCATGCTTCGCCTCATCATCATCATAGCAAAGCTTCATCTCAACAACATCATCAAATCTATCCATATGAGCTTCCTCATCCGCCTCATATGCCACAAGCAGCTTTCCCAATTCAAGAGCCTTTCCCTTAGCTTTTGAATCATCTTCGGTCTAAATCAAATCATCAATCATCTAATTCATAGCAATCAATCAAGTCAAACATTAATCCAAGTAAACAAGCATTCAAATATGATCTAAATAGACAATTATAACAATAATGGCAATTTCGTAATTAAAGAGTCAAAAATCTAACAAGCATGAAAACATGAGCAATATCTCTATAATCTTGATGAATGAACTTGCATAGGTTAACATGTAGTAAAATGGATGCCAAATCGTTATGAACAATGAATCTATATGGATCTATACTTAGGATTAGGAAAATGCATGGAAATCACTATTTTAACATCAAATCAAGCCAACGATCCGAGATACTCCTTTGGATCCGTGTGAGAGATAATCACCACTCACCAAATCACTTAAACACCTTAAAAGCAACACACTTTAGATCTGGACAGCGAAGGATCTAACTCGATCTATCACAAATCCGCTTCAAACGATGAAATCTCTCTTCGAAGAATGTAGATCTTCAATCTAAGCTCTTCGATCTTCGATTTGATCTTCGATTTGGATGGAAGGAATCACTAGATTAGAGTGGAGAAAAGAAGTGAAGAAGTGTAGAAGTCGAGCTCTCAAAATGGCAGCACTTCGTCGCTTCGAAATCCGGATCCCAAAAAGTGAGAAAAACCTTCCTATTTATAGGCTGAAAAAAAAACCCTTAGGTCGTCCACGACCTATAGAGCCCTGCGACCTACGACCTATCGAAACTCCTCATCCTACGACCTAACGACCTAAGCCCAGGCGCACTCACGACCTACCAGACCCACCTGTCTATGACTTACGACTTAGCAGCTTAACTCCTAAGTCGCTCGCGACTTAACACATAGCATATGCGCGTGACCTAACAGACCAACCCCTACGCGCATTCGCGACCTAACGAAACTCCACGCCTTACGACTTAACGCACCTGCGACCTAACACACACGCGACCTAACTAACTTAGGTCGTCCACGACCTAACTCAACTCAAAAACTTACGACTTAACTCTTACGACTTAACTCCTTAAGTCGTCTACGACCTAACTACTCTAACTCGCTAACCACTAGGTCGCTAAATACTGGGTTGTTAACTCGCTAACTCTTAGGTCGCTAACCCCCTTAAGCCGTTTCAACCTTAGGTCGCTAACATCCTATAGGTCGCTCCAACTAACACACGACCTAATTCTATCCCACGATACGGCTTATCCCAATCCTTAGGTCGCCTACAACATAACTTCCTTCACGACCTAAGCTATCATACGACCTAACCCTTAAGTCGCTCATTCCACTAGGTCGTTTACTCCTTAGCTCGCATCTTTCTTAGGTCGCCAACTACGACCTAACTACTACACGACCTAAGACTTAGACTCAGGACGACTTATCAACAATGCGACTTAATGATGACTGTTTTACGATGTTTCGATCCGTAAAAATATGGGTCGTTACATTCTCTCCCCCATAGGAATTTCCCCTTAGGAATTTCGCCCCCGAAATTCCAAACAAACAGAGCAATCAAAGACTATTCTGCATGCCTACCATCCATAGCAATCAGCAAACTATGCATCCAATTCTAGCTTAGCATGCAGAATTCTTAAACTTAGAACAAGTTACAATGTCGTTAGATGACACGACACCTTAGGGCCATACCTTAAAGAGTTCGGGATGAGCTGCTTTCATCCTCTCTTCCACCTCCCATGTACAGTCGTTATCATCGTCACTCCATTGTATCTTGAGCAACTTAACTATCTTCTTCCTAAGCTGTTTCGTGTCGGTTTCCACAACACGAAGTGGCTTACGAGGTCTTCTATTGACTGGATCATTTTCGAAATCTTCACAGCTATCAACAGAAACCACTGTATTCGAGTCGTGCACATACTTCCGTAGATACGATACGTGAAAAACATTGTGCACACTCGACATCTTCTCTGGTAATTCCAATCTGTAGGCGAGCTTTCCAATTCGCTCGATGATCGGGAATGGTCCATCAAATCTCGGAGTCAACTTCCCTTTCTTCCCGAATCGAATAACATTCTTCAGTGGAGATATCTTCACAAAAACCATATCACCAACGTCGAATTCCAAATCCTTACGACGCTTATTGGCATAACTTTTCTGACGATCTTGGGCTACCTTCATTCGTTGCCGAATGATCTCTATGCAATCCGAAGTCTGTCGAATCATCTCTGGCCCAAGTAACAGCTTTTCTCTTGTCTCTAACCAACATGTCGGAGAGTTACACGGTCTTCCATACAATGCCTCATACGGTGCCATACCAATACTTGACTGGTAACTGTTGTTATACGAAAACTCCACCAAATGAAGGTGATCTTCCCATGATCCTCCAAAATCCAAAACACAAGCTCTAAGGAGATCTTCCAAAACTCGGTTGACTCTCTCGGTATGACCATCTGTTGAGGGTGATAAGCTGTACTCAAACACAACTCGGTTCCTAAAACTTTCTGGAAGCTCTTCCAAAATCCACTAGTGAACAGTGGGTCTCGATCACTCACTATACTCTTCGGAATACCATGGAATCGAACTATCCACTTAACATACAATTCTGCCAACTTTGATGCAGTCCTAGTCGATCGAACAGGAATGAATCTTGCACTCTTAGTCAGACGATCTACGATGACCCAAATCCCTTCATTTCCCATTCTTGTTCTAGGTAACCCATCAATAAAGTCCATCGATATTTGCTCCCACTTCCATGTAGGAACTTCTAATGGCTGAAGCAATCCACTTGGCTTCTTCTGTTCGGCTTTTACCAACTGGTAGTTCATGCATTTGGAAATAAAATTTCCAACATCCTTCTTCATACCTTCCCAGTAATAGGTTCTCTTCATATCCCGATACATCTTATTTCCACCTGGATTAATTGTCAGCTTCGAGTGATGACTTTCCTTCAGAACTTCACTTCTCAATTCATCTATATCGGGAACAACTAGTCGTCCTTGCTTCCGAAGCCAATCCTCTCGATCGACTTCGAATCCTTTATCCTTTTCTAGTTCCAATCCAGATTCCAAATCACGGATAATCTTGACAAGCTTACCGTCTCGCTTTTGGCTCTCGCCAATCCTTTCCACAAGAGTGGGTCTTATCGATAAGTTTGCCAACACCTCAGGTTCCAATTCACATCTTGGCCTGAAGTCAAATCCAGCTAAATACTCGAGATTCTTCCATTCTGAAAACATGGCTCCCAATCCTGCATGTCTTCGACTTAACGCATCTGCTACTGCGTTACCTTTTCCCGGAGTATAGGCTATACCAAAATCATATGATGCCAAAAACTCTATCCAACGTTGCTGTCGAAGATTCAAATACTTTTGGGAGAAAAGATACTTCAACGACTTATGATCTGTAAACAACTCGAATCGAACTCCCAATAGATAATGTCTCCACAACTTCAGAGCAAAAACAATCGCCGCTAACTCCAAATCATGAGTCAGATAATTCCTTTCATGCGGCTTCAGTTGTCGACTTGCATACGCAACAACTTTATCTCTCTGCATCAGTACTGCCCCAAGTCCAGTACCACATGCGTCGGTGTAAACCACCATCTCATCATTCCCACTTGGAATAGTCAAAACAGGAACACTTGTCAATCTCTCTTTCAGGATTCTGAAAGCCTGCTCACACTTATCTTCCCACTTGAACACTTGGTTATTTTTCGTCAATCCTGTTAACGGTGCAGCTACCTTGGAGAAGTCTTTGATAAACCGTCGATAATATCCTGCTAATCCAAGAAAACTTCTCACATCTGATGCATTCTTAGGTCTAACCCAATCCTGGATTGCTGCGATCTTAGCGGGATCAACCGCTATTCCATTTCCAGAAATCACATGGCCTAAGAACCTCACTTCACTCTTCCAGAAGTGACACTTCGAAAACTTAGCCTTCAGCTGATGTTTCCGCAAGATTTCCAAAACAATACGCAAGTGCGTCTCATCCTCTTCCTCAGTTCTGGAATAAATCAGAATATCATCCACGAACACTAGCACGAACTTACTCAACTGATCTCTGAACACCCTATTCATAAGATCCACAAAATATGCTGGCGCATTAGTCAATCCAAACGGCATTACCGGCCATTCAAAGAAACCGGATGGTGTCCTAAAAGCAGTCTTCGGTACACTATCCTTAGCCACTCTCTACTGGTGAAATCCCGTTGCCAAATCCATCTGAGAAAACACCTTAGCTTCATGAAGCTGATCAAACAAGTCATCTATTCTCGGCAATGGATACTTGTTCTTCTTAGTCACCTTATTGAGCTCACGATAATCCACACACAACCTCAACGATCCATCCGCTTTGGTTGCAAACACAACTGGTGCACCCCATTCGGACACACTACGCCGAATGAATCCTTTCTGTAAAAGATCATCGACCTGCACCTTCAACTCCTGCTGTTCCCTAGGCGCCATCTGCCTAAGAGGCATCACAACAGGTCTGGCTCCATCAACTAGATCTATACGAAACTCGATCTCTCTATGCGGCGGTAACCCTTTGACATCGTCAAAGACATCCTCAAATCCATTAGCGATTGGCAACGATGACAGTCCATCCCGTGGAACAACCAGCGAATACATGAAGCTCATGAAGACGCCTTCATCATGCTTACATCGTATCACAATCTTTCGCCCCTCCACATTCTCGACTGTCACCTCCAACCTCTCACAATCAACCTTTGTCTCATACCTCCTAAGCCAGTCCATACCCAAAATAATTCCGAACCCCGCAAAGTTCAGAACAAAACAATCACAAACAAAAGAGCAATCATGACTTGATACAATCAGACCACGGCATAGCATACACAAACAAGACGAATCCCCAACTGGATTAGTCACAACCAATGGCCTATCAACAATATCCGGTTCTAAACCTAACCGGCCTACAAGTTCATTACAAACAAATGAATGCGACGCCCCAGTATCAAACAGAACTCTAACTGGAACACCACATATGGAAAGAGTACCTTGAACCACAACACTCTTTCCTTTCTCTTCAGCGGTAGGAGCTTTCAAAGACGATGGAACAGCTCCCAAAGCATAAGCTTGCACAATCTGCTTGTCCTTCCTCGGTTCTGGACAATCCCTCTTGATATGCCCCGGCTTGTCACAGTTGTGGCATTTCATCGGCACCTTAGGATTCTTGCAATCCCTGGAGAAATGGCCCTTCTGCTGACAATTGTAGCAGGTCACTTCGCCCTTCGGCTTCTTCTGGCCATCCTTACTCTTTTGCTGCTGCTGCTTCCTCTTCTTATTTCCACCCTGCTGTGGTCTAGACTCCTCCTTGGTTACAGCAACAACAGATCCCTCTTTAGGAAACAGATTCTCATGCCTGAGAGCTTTCTCTACAAGCTTCTCAAATGAATCGTCCAAATGATCCACCAACTGTCTTCCAAGATAACTGTCCAAGCCTGTCACAAACTTCTCGTTCTTCTGATATGAAGATTCAATATACGACCGGGCATACTTGGACAAAGCTTCAAACTCAGAAACATACTCAAGAACTGGTCTTCCTCCTTGCTTGAGCTCCACAAACTTCTTGAACAGAACAGACTTCTGAGCTGTAGAAATGAACTTAGCTTCAAATCTGGCTTGGAATTGCACCCAAGTAATCTCTTCCTCCGGAGTATCAATGGTGATAGAGTTCCACCAATCAGAAGCTCTTCCTTGAAGCTGTCTTGATGCTAACTTCCTCTTAGTTGCATCCTCAATTCCTAAATCACCAAAGATCCTTCTACAAGCATCTATCCATCTCTGGACTTCAATGATTGGTTCCGTTCCCAAGAAAACCTTTCCTCCAAGAGCAGTATAATCCTTGCACAGCTTAGCAAAATCCACCGGTCTTGGAGTTTGAACTTGAACTCCAACATCCACCGATGGCCCCGGAGCTGGCATCCTTCTCATGATCGAAGTCATCATTGCTTCGAACATAGCAGCATAATCAGCAGCCCCCTCAGTAGCACGGCCTTCCCTAGCAGCTGGTCTCCCTCTTCGACTCATCCTTAATATCTATAAAAAGGAATGATTAGCACACCTAGAGAAACAACTGCATAAAGGACTCAAACTCTACTAAGCTACTATATTATATATAGTAATCATTCATCAAAATACAATTACGTCTCTCATACGTAGTTACGTCAGCGAGCGTTGGGTAAAATCGATTAACCAAAGCTCTAATACCAAATGTGACGACCGCCCATGACCCCTACACTGAACCTAGAGAAATTGCGCTGTAAAGTGTGCCAGGCGACCATGGACGATTGCCAAGGTAAATTAAAACAGCAGGATCTATCATATTACTCACAGCGCATGGACAAAATACAATAGAATATATATATATAGTGAAGCTTCACAGAAATAGAATCTCATCAATAAAACTTCATATAGTTGAATACAACATCTGAATAGTCAATACATCAAGCCTCACTACATATCACTCAGAGAATATACAAAAAGCGGAACATCCAGTACATATAGTAAGAAATAATATGCAATCCTCCAGCTCGTCTTCGTCATCAGCATCGTGGAAAGCAAGAACAGCACCTGTCACTTGCTACCTAGTCTGCCCGTCCCAAAATGGACGAATAGCCCAAGGCAATAAGAGTTAAAAACATAAAGCCTTGAGTCAGACAACACTCTTAGTGAGCGGTAAATTAACTAACAACATACCAAAAGAGCATAAAGGAAAAAAAGGAATAGGAATACAACCCTCCCACTCCACCTCTTTCTACAGTGATAGCCCCCAGACACACACTAAGCATAAGCAAACATAGCAGAGCATACAATTTAAAGTAAAGCAATTATCACTCGAGTCAAGGGCGATGTTTTCCAAGTACAAACCCCCAAGGCCTAAACCAAGATCAAATAAGCACCCAGAAAATACCGCTCTTGAGACCGAATGACGATACAACCAAACATCCATGACTCTGGCTATCACTGTTATCATTGCTTCGATATCATCGTTAATTGAATGACCGGCTCATTCTTTCATCCGTCCATCAAGGGCTAATAGAAACCTCGGTTCTAGACATTACTCCCGCACGTCGTCGTGACCCGTGCCTAGGACTATCGAATCTGCCCAGAGTACTTGACTACCAATCATTAGCCTTCAGGGACTATCGAATCTGCCCAACGTACTCTTGCTTTGAGCATGCTAGAACCTTCGACAACGATGAGATCTCAGCCTTCTAGTCATCCTCCTCGACGACTATTTCCATACTAGCTCAAGCGCCTCTCGAGCAAACCATTATCCTCAAACTCGAACCATTTCACCGAGTTATCAATCTTCTTCGAATGATCCCGTCTGGATTAGACCAAGACTATCTCATATCATGCTTCGCCTCATCATCATCATAGCAAAGCTTCATCTCAACATCATCATCAAATCTATCCATATGAGCTTCCTCATCCGCCTCATATGCCACAAGCAGCTTTCCCAATTCAAGAGTCTTTCCCTTAGCTTTTGAATCATCTTCGGTCTAAACCAAATCATCAATCATCTAATTCATAGCAATCAATCAAGTCAAACATTAATCCAAGTAAACAAGCATTCAAATATGATCTAAATAGACAATTATAACAATAATGGCAATTTCGTAATTAAAGAGTCAAAAGTCTAACAAGCATGAAAACATGAGCAATATCTCTATAATCTTGATGAATGAACTTGCATAGGTTAACATGTAGTAAAATGGATGCCAAATCATTATGAACAATGAATCTATATGGATTTATACTTAGGATTAGGAAAATGTATGGAAATCACTATTTTAACATCAAATCAAGCCAACGATCTGATATACTCCTTTGGATCCGTGTGAGAGATAATCACCACTCACCAAATCACTTAAACACCTTAAAAGCAACACACTTCAAATCTGGACAGCGAAGTATCTAACTCGATCTATCACAAATCCGCTTCAAACGATGAAATCTCTCTTCGAAGAATGTAGATCTTCAATCTAAGCTCTTCGATCTTCGATTTGATCTTCGATTTGGATGGAAGGAATCACTAGATTAGAGTGGAGAAAAGAAGTGAAGAAGTGTAGAAGTCAAGCTCTCAAAATGGCAGCACTTCGTCGCTTCGAAATCCGGATCCCAAAAGTGAGAAAAACCTTCCTATTTATAGGCTGGAAAAAAAACCCTTAGGTCGTCCACTTTTAGGTCGTCCACGACCTATAGAGCCCTGCGACCTACGACCTATCAAAACTCCTCATCCTACGACCTAACGACCTAAGCCCAGGCGCACTCACGACCTACCAGACCCACCTGTCTACGACTTACGACTTAGCAGCTTAACTCCTAAGTCGCTCGCGACTTAACACATAGCATATGCGCGCGACCTAAACGACCAACCCCTACGCGCATTTGCGACCTAACGAAACTCCACGCCTTACGACTTAACGCACCTGCGACCTATTACACACGCGACCTAACTAACTTAGGTCGTCCACGACCTAACTCAACTCAGAAACTTACGACTTAACTCCTTAAGTCGTCTACGACCTAACTACTCTAACTCGCTAACCACTAGGTCGCTAAATACTGGGTTGTTAACTCGCTAACTCTTAGGTCGCTAACCCCCTTAAGCCGTTTCAACCTTAGGTCGCTAACATCCTATAGGTCGCTCCAACTAACACACGACCTAATTCTATCCCACGATACGGCTTATCCCAATCCTTAGGTCGCCTACAACATAACTTCCTTCATGACCTAAGCTATCATACGACCTAACCCTTAAGTCGCTCATTCCACTAGGTCGTTTACTCCTTAGCTCGCATCTTTCTTAGGTCGCCAACTACGACCTAACTACTACACGACCTAAGACTTAGACTCAGGACGACTTATCAACAATGCGACTTAATGACGACTGTTTTACGATGTTTCGATCCGTAAAAATACGGGTCGTTACAGATGATAAATAAACTATCAAGTGTACCTTACGCTCAATAGCCTTAGATCATTACTCAATAGATTATTCATATAATCTCAAACAATTTGAAGTATCATTTCCTTAAACTTTCCATAAGCCAACAACCTAGAATTTTATTCTATTGCTTTCTTTTCACATCATTTACTTTCCATTTATTTTCATTCATTCATACAAGGCTATCTTTCATTAATTTACATTCATTACTTACATAATTTATTATTCCCATTCAATATTTGAAATCATCAATGAATCCATTATTAAAGTATTACATACATTTCATTGCAGTTTAATTCACATTTACTATTTACTTATATACTTGATTTCCTTTTAATATTAATACTCATTAATAAATCATTTCATACTCAAGTGTTTCTACTATTTAATTCACATTTATCCTTTCTTACATAGTATCATTTAATATTAAATATATTTATGAATCATTTCAACAATTTCTTAAGTTTACAATCATTTATTTAAGTAGTATTCACTTTTTACTATTCAATTAATTATTAGCATTTCAAAACATTACCTTATGTTTATACATTCCTTGTACATCTTAAATTTCATTTATAAACATATATTCATTTTGAAGCATTTTTGTTATTAAGCTTTTACATGTATAATATAATATTACATGTTCATATTTAAAATTACAACTTTTTAAACATTTATGGTAAGTTTTATATATGTTTTTAGAATGTAATCGAGTGTTATACAAATTTATCTTATTTATTTTAGTTAACAAAAATGTTCAGTAGTTTACATCATCTTAATTTTCATTATCTTTTAGTTTACAAGTGACAAATCTCCAATTTCTTTATAGTTTCATTAAACACTTAACTTCTAATTTTTTATTTCTCATTTTAGAAGCTTCCAACTATTAAAATTTCACTTTATTTATAGTACTAAAAATCATTAATTAACAGGAACTTAAGAATTCAAATACCGGGTTCATTTCTAATCAATTTGAATTAATATATATGCTCATATCTTTTACATATATCAAATCATATTGGAAATTTTAAATCAAAATTTGTTTATCGACCCAAATGCGTAGCAAAGCTACTAAGTGGCCTCCCCCACTTTGAGACTCGTAAATGAATGTCGATGATGCGGCCATCATCACCGAAATTATTTTCCAACGACAGAAGAGAGGAGTATAGAACTTACTCCTTTTTGAAAACATTTCTTTCAATTTTTGTTTAAAATATTTCTGTCCGAAAATACTTTCGAATAATACTAATATTATTTTTTCAAAATCTTCGAAAACCAATTTAAAAACACGAGCGTTTAAGTTCTCAAATTTCCATTTAAATTCATTTATTTGTAAATCATAATTAATACCATATTTATAAAATTACATTTTCTATAACATAGAGTAGTCAATAGTTTTAAGAACCTTGACTAGCCAAACAATAAATCACAATAATTGAACATTATCATTTCCTAACAAACGACACACCAAAATAACTATATCATTGAAACTTATTCCTTTATATACAAATATAATATTAGGTAAAATTATTTTATTTACCTATTCAAAAACAATATTGTGTCGGTCTACTCTGCTCAAGTGTTTAGATATCCCTATCGATGTCATAACGTCCTATGTACCGACCGGAATTCATAAATACTCAACAGAACAAATTAGCACAATACAAAACATGTTATAACACTAACAAATACACACTCTCTCTCTCTCTCTCACACACACACACACTCACACACTCAGACTCATTCTAGGGTAACTAACCCTATCTCTAATGAGTTAACGCCAACAAGCTGAGGTATCTCTAAGCCAAAGCTCTGATACCTACTGTAATGACCCACCTTCTTAGACGGTTTAAATCGACAATAAACCACACATGTCTAACTCAAACCATTCAAAAGGGTAGATTATCAATGGGGTTTAATAATAAAAATAAGGGAAAAGAAGGAAAACAAAACACATAATTTCGCAATGGAATGAAAAAATATAATAATCAAATAAACAGTTCATGAAGCTGTTTTACAATATACATTTGATTATATAATTTTTACAACATAATCAGTACAATTAACAACATACCAATAATGATGCAGCGGAATTATACTAGTAATATAATATACCAAACTTCGTCTTCGTCCTCCAGAAATAATGTCTTCAACACTAAAATGCTATGGCTGATCCGAGCGTAATGAAAAGACAAAACACTCAAGTCAGAACTAAAAGTTCTTATGTAAGTTAAATCAACAACAAGTAAATATGAGTGTAATAGCTTTAGAGATGTTTACAAGATTTTACATCTCTTATCCAGTGTATAACGTGCGTGCAATAACTTCAGAGATGTTACAAGATTTTCCATCTCCTAAGGATCCGTCAAACTATCTATATGTAGTAAGATACACTATATATGTAGTGTCTATCATTAAAGTAAAGTATTAAAATAGCGTTAAGGCTTTACATTGATCCCCCTTAACATATTTTTAAGTAGGTATTCTATGTAGGTCATGTAACATAACCAGTAAAGTCAGTAGCCAGTGAGTCCCCTGTAGGTACCATACTAAAACAAAATCGTAGAAGGTGCGAATAAGGATAAAGAGTATGAAAAGGCACGTGAGGCAATGCCCAAGGTAAGATACTACCATTTTGCATTTCCTAACTGGTGGTAACCCGTAATGACCCACCACGAACATCCATCCTATAAACAAATCAAGGTGCACCAATCAAATCAAAATCAATATAGTAATACGAAGAACAGATGTCACTAGAGGTAGCTAGCTTTATTGGTAGGGTACGACTCCTATTTTAGTCATTTCAAAATGACACAAGTGTCGGGGTCATCCGTCATCGTTCTCTTTCTTCAAATCCAGCAAACGCCTCCAATTCAACCACTTCATTCTAGATAACATCCACCGCGTACACGGTTGTTAAAGTGGTTCTGGTATTGACAGAGAGCATGCCAATATTCGGCCCTGGTATCTTTAACAAACAAACGTCATTTTTCACATCGGTTGATTCTTTTAAATTTCAAGAACAAGTCGTATTTCATATCATAATATCAGATTCACTTCAAGCTGCATCCGAAATGGGTAGATCCGATCCATCTTATTCCTCCAAGCTTTCCTCTGAGGAAGGGGAAACCCAAGCAACGACCAGCTCATTCACCATAATTTGGTAATCATTTTAAATTCACAATAGGTTATACCTTCATACCAAAACATTCGTATTTAAATCAACGGTTTAAATCTAAAAAATCCTCAATTTAAAATAGTTTGAATATTATAAATAATTTTTAATAATTAAAATAGTTTGAATATTGGAAAATAGTTTGGAATAATTAAAATAGTTTTAAAGATCGATAATAGTTTAATATTGAAAATAGTTTTTAAAGATTTAAAATAGTTTGATATAAGTGGTTTGAGTATTGAAAATGGTTTATATAGTAAAATAGTTTGGAAAATCTAAATAATTTGAATATTAAAAAGAATATAGTTTAAACAGTTTATATTAAAATATTAAATCAAACTATTTCTTTCCATTCAAAGAATCGGGACCCTTGTCAAAATTTCAAATCAACAAAACTCAATTTCCAATCTATTCAATTCACTTGACTCAATTTCGATTTAGTTTCAAATCAACCTGTTTCGATTTTAATTCAAATTAAATTCAATTTTTGAAACATTCATTTTTAACTTCAGATTCGATTCAACAATTCAATTCAATGATTTTAAATTTCGATCCAATTCTTATTTTAAACCATTTCAATTCATATCAATTTCAAGTCCAATTTCAATTTGCCGATTGAAAACAGTTAAATCAAATTAAACCTCATATTCAATTTTATGATCCAATTATCCAAAATAATTCAATTTTCAAAGTTAAAGTCATATATCGATTATAACTTCACATTTCAATTTTAATTCATTAAAATAATTTCTTTTAACTAATTTCGATTCCAACATTTCAAAGCTTGAGTTAGAAATAATTCAATTCATATAAATCCACAATTTATTTTCTTTAAAGCAAAATCCTTTAACCAAAATCCAAATACAAAATTTTAAAACCATTTAGTTTAACCAATCCGGTGTCCGTATATAATTTTTCTATCCTATGGCCAAGTGAATATTTATTTCAATTTTTAATTTCAGGGATGGATATATATCATTTCAATCCAAATCAAAGTGTCATAGGTATATATCATTTCAACCTATTTCTTAATTTATTCGAAATAATTCAAATAACAATTTATGTGCTGTCACTTAATATACAGAGTGATAACAGGGATATGTAAAAATAAATAAACATCCAATAATCCAAAATGTCAACAAATAGACATCCATCAAAATTAGCATCCACACCAGCCAATAAATCACAACAATTAACTGGTTATCAATATCTGATATTTAACTAGAAATTCAATTTCAATATTAATTTAAATGACAATTTAATTCAATAAAATTCATTTTCAATAAAAATGTCAATTTAAACCAAACATCAACCAATAACATTCTTATCACTTCATAAATTTAATTCAACTAACATAAGAAGATTTAGTATTGCGTGAGTAGGTTAAATAACCCACCTTTGATTTATAGTCGATTTAAAAGCCAATAAAAGCCTAAAAATTCAACAATCTCCAAATTCAATCAAACAAGTTTCATGTTGTCCGGAATTTCAATACGATCATAATAGAAGAAACCGCGAGTCAATCGGAGTTCGTATGCAAAATTTATTAACGTTAGAAGTTTGAAATTTTAAAATTCAATTAAATAATGAAAGGACACAGTTGTAATTTGATACCCTCCTCATCTTCGTCAAATCATACGCGAATAGACCCCCAAGGCCGCCATGTTAATCACCAAAATGCCATGCCTAGGCACGCTTCCTCCCAGATCAGCCACCACTGTCGTAATCCCCAAGGCCAGCCGCCCTCCTCCTCCACGAGCGGCCACCTTCGACTCACCAGAAGGTGCTCCACCGCCGTGTTTGATCGCCAGATATGGAAAATTCGTGCATAAATAACACAATCCAAGCCACTAGATCGACTCCCCTTGACACCCTCTATGATGCAGTGCCCACCGATCGTCGATTGGTCGAATATCCACAGTTGATTTGCAAACCCTACTACGAACGGCCGAGAATTCTTCACTGAATTCTAGAAAAATGGAGCTTCCAATTGAAAAATGAATTGCAAATGCAGATTACGTTCGTCGAGAGCTTTGCGATGATATATTATATGATAGGGGATGTATTGGTTCAATCAAAGGTAGCTTCTCTTGAGTTTAAGGCCATTAAGGAAGAGATTCAACTATAGGAGAATGAAGAGATGCAACCAAAATTCGAAATGGAGACAAATAACCTTTCGGTGCCTAGGGTTTAAGGGGCCTGTAACACGTCCATTGGTCGATCGGTGGTGGTCCACCGTCGATCTTTGGGCCTGTTATAACTACAACAAAACTGGTGACGGAAACCTTAAATTCCCTGTTTTTTGAGCCTCCCGACATTCTAAAAAACCAAAATACTAGAATATATGATGGAGGTTATGGCCAAGTTTCAAGAGGTTCGGAGATCCTTTGAGTGGTTTTAACAAATTTCTATTATAAGGCTATATAAACTGACATACACAACACATACACTTTATTTTTTCTTTGAAGCATGTCTTCAAGTGTTGTTATGACTTGATGAACTTTCTTAACACCATATTGATCATCAAAGAAACACCTCCATGATCTTAATAGCTTATACCATGAAGTATATAATTTCTTTGTTAGTTCCTTTGTTGCTTTGATACTTCAATAATTATTTTGAAGAACCTGAAAACAACTTGATAAAATTATTAGTAGCGATGTATAAAGTTTATCATCAAAACACAGGATATGTGTTCCTAACACATGTAAAATTGATTCCTTATGTATTCACAATAAGAATTACCATACGTGTTGAGTTTTCTACAATATTGTAATTTGCTTATGTATTTGATGCACAAAGCAATATCAAATTCAAATAAAGATCATTAAATGGTAGTTTAGAGTATTTTGAAGCATATGCAAATGCTATAGAATTGCTTATAAAAACAAACGAACTCCTTATGAAGGAGTGTCTGAACTCAAATGTCATGAGTGATATTGAGTATAAAATGTCAATGTTAAATTCATGCTCAAACCTTAGTTATGAATCTTTGAATTGGAAATGTTCCAAACAAAACATTGTGGCTGATTTGATGAAAAGACTAAATACAACGCCTTGGATAGTGCCATAATAAAAGTAATGTATACAAATAATAATGCCCAAATTTATAACTAAACTAGAGGTGATTTCAGGTATCAAGAATACACATCATTGGTATACGATAACAACATAATAATAAGAGCTCACTAGAAATTGAGAAACATACTTTGAATAGTTTCACAAATAAAGGTAGTTTATCAACATCTGAGAGAAATATTAGATAAATTAGATAATTAGAACAACATAGCAGATCCATTTACAAAGGTCTAACACGATCAGTTCTCATCAAATTGATCGAAGGGATGGGATAGAGATTCCATAATTAGCCCCAAGTGCAAGTGGGAGATTGATAAAATTAGCGGTATGCCCTAGGAACAATTTTGTAATTGTTACATATATATAACTCGATAATCAATCTTGTTTGAAATAAAAGGGTTTCCTTCTATTATATATTTGATATAATGTGTTATATTAATTAACTTAATTTAAAGTATAATTAATAAAAAGTACATAAATGGTATGTTTTGTGATAGGAGTTATAATGTACTGTAATCATGAGTAATTTATCACAATGAAAGTAAACATATTGTTTTAAATATTCCTAGTCAAGATGTATCAAGACTAGATATCGATATTTCCATTGAGACTAGAGTACGTAGTGCCCTCCAAATATTGCGCAGTGTATTACTCATGAGTACCGAGGGAACCAAGGGGTTGCATACTGGTAGTCATTGGATAACCATGAGATGACTCAATTATTGGTTTTGTGTTAGTTAATATAATTAAAATCAAAATAAAATATTGATAAAACAAAATTACACAGTTCTCTCGACTTGAGAATTATGTTGATCTTCAATGTGGAAGCTCCACTTTGATTATAGTTAAATCATGGCATGGCATCCATCGAGCGACTATAGTTAGGTCGAATGGAAGCATTTGAAGTGAAACACTATTTAAGAGAGGATTCGTCTCCTCGATTATATGAGATCAGTATCACGGTCAACTTATGTCATGTCAAAGTCTCTTGTCAGAGCAGTTCGGTTAATAATTATTATTTATTGAACCAAGGACCTTGTGTTTGGACTAAAGAGTTGAATATGGATGATACTGGAATTTTGAACATTACCAAATTCCATAAGTCTAAGTGATATGGTTTTGATGAAGACGATTGGTATAAATAATTTTCACTACCGGATAACGCTTAGTAAAATACAATTAGATTTTACCGAAACCAATTAAATAGTAAATTTGGCCATAATGTCACACCACCTGCTAAGTGACGTGTGAACATTAATATTTGAAATGTTTAGTATTAATCGCTGACCAAATTTACACCTAAGAGTCACACAACATAAGTGTTGAATAATCTTACCATCTAATTTGATTACTTATAAATTTTTATAACTTAATTAAATTGATTAATATTTATGAAATAATAATTATAAAATTTTATTTGATTTGTATTAAAAAATATTAAACAGTGTGTTTATAATAGTTATAAATATATTGATTGATATACGATATAGGTATGCTGTTAAATAAGATTTAAAATTGCATTAAATATTATTTAGACTTGGACCAGATTTAAGGTCCATAAGGGCATGATATTTTCGGATGTAGGATGCATGGGTTAGGTAGCCATATGATGACAATTGGAGAGGATTTGAATGGTTAAAAAGAGTGGAATTGGTAAAAGAGGGATATTAGATGTGATCCACTTTTCTCTCCCTTGACTTCCTATTTATATGCCACCTTTTACACCCTTTCTTTTTAGACATTAGCTTCCCTTCCTCTTTGTCAATTTTGCTCGGCCAGCAACCATCCTTCTCTAAACCTCAAAAATCCAAGTACAAAATTACATCAAACTCTTCGATTCGATCATCTATGGTAAGGTAGTTCGTAAGCTAGCAACTTCTGGTTTATGAATGGGTTCAAGGAGATCAGTTCAATGTTTAGATGTGTATGCAAGGGCGTTGTTAAGAGGTAAATCTCTATTTTACCTTTGTTGTATCACATTTATATGCTATGCTATTTATGTGATAGGATTTTAGATTACATGATTCTTATATATTAAAATCCTATCACAAATTGGTTGGTTGTGCATATTATTGCATCTATATAAATAAATAAATAAAAATTATTTTTGTGAATGTTTATTGTACTTAGTGTCCACGTCTAGAAAAGTAAACAATTTATTTATAAAATAAAATATTATTATAATTGATTTCGGTGAACTAGTAATTTTTTCTAAAGATCGTAAATCACATATTACATGTTTTAAATTTTACAAAATACAAATTCGACGGTAAGAATAAAAAATGTTTTTATGTCGAATAAATATATTTAATTAATTATTTAACCTAAAACTGATTGTGTAATTTAAAATGTTTATATATATAAATATTATAACTAATATATATTTTTTGAAAAAAATTGTATAATATTATTACACACTAAACTTTCAAAAATAATATTTATTTTAATTTTAATTTTAAATTTTACATGTTTTTTATTTTAAATTATTTTAGAATGCAAAAATCAAAAAAGAAATTAATAAAAAAATTCTATATTTTTGGCCAAGAGCAAAATTTGCAGTAATATATTTAAAAAATAATTTTATTGTTTGTATTAACATATATATATATACCTTAACTTATATAATAAACCTAATAATAATGGCGACCTCAACCCTAGAAATAAGTAAAAGCACTTGAAATTTACAAAATCCCAAGGCAGTTAAATCGACTAGTGATAAGGAGAACATGACACTGTTTGGAAAGAGGTAAGGAGAAAAGGCAATGAAAAGTTGAACCAATCTGGGGTTTACACGCAGCCTCAAAATAATGTGAGAAACAAGGCTACCATGGCAAAGCTGCAGAATTTAAGGTAGGGATTAGAACACAGGTGGATGTGCTTGCTGACAACACGTTTACTAAAGGTGGGGTCTCCAAATTTGATGCTATTGTTGATGATAATGGGGAAATTGTTAAATCGGGATGATGAAGTATTCACTACTGCTACAACCATGTGGATTAATTCAATTTATATCTATCTGGTTGGTAAAGGACCTTATTATATTCATCTTAATTCCTATATTTAGCAAGAGTGGCAACCCATAGGTAAATGGGATGTATTTGCTAGGGAAAATGGATTTTATCTAATCAATTTTAGTAATGAAAGTGATTGCAAAAAGGTGCTAGATGGTGTACCATGGTTCGTGGATAGTAAATTAATCTTCACAAAGAGATAGGAACCAAACTTAAGATTGGAATGAGATATGTTGGAATCCCATCCAGTTTGGGTAAGAATGTTGAATCTAGATTTATCCCTATGGAATGCTAGAGGAATTAGTAAATTGGCTAGTCTCATAGGCACTCCAATTGGCTATGGATGATAATGTGAGACATGTTAAATGACGCAGCGGAAATAACACTTGACGACGAAATGAAGATTTCGTGTCAAACTAATCGATGAAACGATTAGATGAAGCAATATGAATCGATGAATTAATGATACCAAATGCCCAAATCCATTGATCACGAAGATACCGGACTTTAGCTATCTTCGACACGTTGATCGCGCATGATGCCGTGAGAGAAGATCTACAATTCTTCGACGTTGATCAAGCGCACTTGATTCCGTGAATTGGCTTCAACAATCGTTGATTCGAGCGCACTCCGAAGGTGGAGATAGGAGATAACACTCAACTACCAATTTTAATGGTGGCACAAAAGCACACAAAGTAAATTTTATTCAAATTCAACAACCTTTTACAAATGACCAATATCCCTATTTATAGGGTTACAACACAACACACACTTAAGAAAAATTACATCACAAACAAACGACTTAACAAGCCGGACGACCTAAAAGAAACGACCTAAGAAAATACAACAACCGACTTAAGAAAATATTAACAAACGACTTACAACATCACGCGACTCATACAACTTAACAACAACGACTTAACAACTTTCGCGACCTAAGAAATCTTCAGCATTCCAGAGCGACTTAAGCAATCTTCGCGACTTAAGGATTTCAGCAACTTAAAATTATCAGTGACCTAACTTCATTTGCGACTTAACAAATCATCAGCGACCTAACTTCATTCGCGACTTAACAAACATCGGCGACCTAAAGGAATCAGGAAGCTTGCGATCTAAAGAAGGTCGTCCACGACCTAATGGAAGTTGTTCGATCGTGACTTAAGGTTGGAGCTGGAATAGGTCATTTGCGACCTAAGGAGAGGGAAGACTCGCGACTTAGGGTTTCCTTCGTGATTCAGAGAAGTGATTTTAGCTCGCGCTGTCATTCGCGACATAGGGAGGAAGGCGACTCGCGACTTAGGGAAGAAGCTGGAAGCTCGCGTTCGCGACCTAGGGGATCGGGGAATTGCTTCGTCTCCGCGATCTAGAAGCTCGCCTTCGCCGCGACTTACTGGCGATGAGGTATGCGCTGCATCATCCTCCCCTGGTTGAAGAAAATTCGTCCTCGAATTTAAAAGTTCTTCCCCATTGGGTTGTTCATCTCCATAATAAGGTATAAGATGTTTAACATTAAACACGTCAGAAGTATACACATCCTCCGACAGCTTCAACCTATAAGCATTTTCATTGATCCGTTTCACAATCTTTACAGGACCAATCTTTTGAGCTTTAAGTTTATTGTATGCTCCCACTGGAAAACGATCCTTCGTTAGTACAGCATATACTAAATCTCCCTCGTTGAATTCAGCACTTCTTCGCTTCAGATCCGCAGATCGTTTATACTTCTCATTAATTCCCTTCACGACTTTTAAATGACCATTCCTTCTAGTTTCTAGCTTGTTGTAGGTTCCAAAAAGAAATCGATCATTGGTAAACACTGCATACATAAAATCTCCTTCCTTGCATTCAATGCTTCGTCGCTTAATCTCTGCTGATTGCTTATACTTCTCAGTTGCCTTAAGAAATCGTTCTTGTACAACTTTGTAGCATCCTTGCAACTCATTCACAAAAACATTAATCCGCTTAATCACCCCTCTCTGCGGTGGCACTGTTGATAAATCTAACGATCTTTTAGAGATTGTTGAATAAACGGCCTGGACTGGACTGAACCCAGTGTTACGATTAACTATGCGGTTGTGTGCACACTCTGCTTGACATAACTTCGAATCCCAACTTTTCAAATTATCATCCACGAGGCATCGCAATAGATTGCCTAGGAATCTGTTCACTACTTCAGCTTGTCTATCCGTCTGTGTATGATTAACGCTACTAGATTTCAACTTAGTCCCAGCCAGTTTCCATAGACTCATCCAGTTATGGTTCAGACAACGAGTATCTCTCTTCGGAACAATAGATTCAGGTAACCCATGAAGTCTATCGATCTCTTTGAAGTATAACTGAATGACATTAACGGCCTCTACAGTCTTCTTATAGGTAATGAAATGTACCAATTTTGAAAACCGGCTAACCCCCACATAAATAGAATTATTGCCATGTTGTGTTCGCGGTAATCCCAAAACAAAGTCCACACTAACATCCTTCCGTAACTTAGCATGTATATGCAACGGCAAACATAAACTTGCATTTGTCGTGGTCTTCTTTGAAACTTGTCGATTATGACTCCTCTGAATAGACCTTTCAACTTCCTTCCTCAGTGACGATTCAAAATAAGACTTTGATATTAGCTGCATAGTACGATCACAGCTCAAGTGTCTTCCTACATGTAAGTCTTTGATAATTTTCCTTTGCCAACTGCAATCTGTAGTAGATAACTGACTTCCTTCAACTAGCAACCCATCAACCAGTTTCCTCAACTCTTCTTGCTCTGTTGGACACATACGATTTCGTAGTCTATGCGGTACAATAGCACTTGACACTATATCAGTATGATGTCGTGTGTCCCTCAGTGGCGGTAATTCCTTGGGCAACTCTGCAGGAACTACATCTTCACATTCATTAACCACTGGTTCATCCTCCTCAAGAGTCTCGAGATCTTTACTGGTTTCATTCCCATTCATCATAAACACTTCCGCTCTATCCTCCATTTCTTTAACAAACTCTTCTGTAGATAATAGACTAATCGAATCCACCTCCTTCACCAACAAATTACCCTCTTCATCTCCTGACTTACTTTCCTCATCCTCATCGAACTTTGCTGGTTGTACATTCTCAACTTTACGTTCATCATGCTTCGTCGGTGGAAAAACTTCAACTTCATGTTCGTCAAACTTTGATGATTGGAAAACATCAACTTCATCTGTATCTAACTTTGCGGATTGTGAGTAATCAACTTTATGGTCATCAATCTTCGCGGGTTGAGAAGAATCTTCTTTATCTTCCACTTCAACACCACCTTTCACTTCCTCAACAAATTCTTTCGAAGATATTAAATTAGTTGCTTCCTCCTTCTTCTCTGGTTTGCTTTCACCTTGTTCACGCTTCTTAAGAACTAAGGTAATTTTGGTTCCTTTGAACATGAAACTCTAGCTGTTGGCGTGACTATTATGTTGTACAGCTCTATCATACTGCCATGGACTTCCCAATAGTAAATTACATACATCCATATCAACCACATCACACCATATATCATCTTTGTACTTCTTTCCAATAGAAAATGTAATCAATGCTCGTCTTCCCACTGTCACTTCTTCACCTTCCTTTATCCATGCCAGTTTATAAGGTCTAGGGTGTTTTTCAGTCTTCAATCCCAACTTCATAACGGCTTCTTCAGAAATAAGGTTATCGCAACTTCCCGCATCAATAACGAATTTACAAACCTTTCCCAAGATAGTACAGGTAGACTGAAAAATATTGTTCCTTAGCCAAATAGAATCGTTCTCATGCTTTGGCAAATTACACCCTTTGTCTCTACGTCCACGTATGTCTCTATGATCATGCAGATTTCTTCTACTCGGTCGTTTGACATCACGACATGGTTCATTGTCAAATTCTCGTGGAGTTCTTCTCTCCTCATCTCTGTAACCATGGTGATCTCGTCTCATTGAAATTGATGATTCCCTTTTATCTTGATAAGATTGTGGAGACACCCTCCTTGCTTCTGTAACCGATGGCGAAACTCTGTTTCCTCCATGGTTCAAGACTGGTGACCTTCCTCTTTGACTTTGATTCAAATCCATCATCAACTTCTCCAACTTTCCAAAACCTTTATTGAACTTCTCTTCGAGGTTATCACTAATTCGTTGCTCTATTGCCTTAGCATCTTCTCTTCTATACACATCGGCAATATTCTGATGACGATTACCTCTTCTCGGATGCATTGTTGAATCGAACAATCTCCAACTAACTTTAACTTGGATTCAACTTAACTTCAACACTTTAACTCGGCCTTGATCTACAAAATGATGCACGGCTTTAACTAGCTCTCGGATCTAACACTGATAGGCTCGCTTGAAATTGAACAAACACTTCTCTTTGCTCCAACAGGCTCGTCTTATCTATGATTGGCTAAGTCTTGCTCTGATACCAAATGACGCAGCGGAAATAACACTTGACGACGAAATGAAGATTTCGTGTCAAACTAATCGATGAAACGATTAGATGAAGCAATATGAATCGATGAATTAATGATACCAAACGCCCAAATCCGTTGATCACGAAGATACCGGACTTTAGCTATCTTCGACACGTTGATCGCGCACGATGCCGTGAGAGAAGATCTACAATTCTTCGACGTTGATCAAGCGCACTTGATTCCGTGAATTGGTTTCAACAATCGTTGATTCGAGCGCACTCGAATGCCGAAGGTGGGGATAGGAGATAACACTCAATTACCAATTTTAATGGTGGCACAAAAGCACACAAAAGAAATTTTATTCAAATTCAACAACCTTTTACAAATGACCAATATCCCTATTTATAGGGTTACAACACAACACACACTTAAGAAAAATTACATCACAAACAAACGACTTAACAAGCCGGACGACCTAAAAGAAACGACCTAAGAAAATACAACAACCGACTTAAGAAAATATTAACAAACGACTTACAACATCACGCGACTCATACAACTTAACAACAACGACTTAACAACTTTCGCGACCTAAGAAATCTTCAGCATTCCAGAGCGACTTAAGCAATCTTCGCGACTTAAGGATTTCAGCAACTTAAAATTATCAGCGACCTAACTTCATTTGCGACTTAACAAATCATCAGCGACCTAACTTCATTCGCGACTTAACAAAAATCGGCGACCTAAAGGAATCGGGAAGCTTGCGATCTAAAGAAGGTCGTCCACGACCTAATGGAAGTTGTTCGATCGTGACTTAAGGTTGGAGCTGGAATAGGTCGTTTGCGACCTAAGGAGAGGGAAGACTCGCGACTTAGGGTTTCCTTCGTGATTCAGAGAAGTGATTTTAGCTCGCGCTGTCATTCGTGACATAGGGAGGAAGGCGACTCGCGACTTAGGGAAGAAGCTGGAAGCTCGCGTTCGCGACCTAGGGGATCGGGGAATTGCTTCGTCTCCGCGATCTAGAAGCTCGCCTTCGCCGCGACTTACTGGCGATGAGGTATGCGCTGCATCATTAAAAGATTAAAGTATGCGAGAGTATAGTTGATATTAAGGCGAGTGATACTTTAAAAAATCAGGTAAGAGTAGCAACATCTATGTGCAAGGTATTGAGTATGAGTTTGTGCCTCTAGTGTGAAGTCAGTGCAAATGCTTTGCACATTCTGATACCCAGCATGCTATAATATCTCCCTCTACCAAACAAATATGGAGGAAGAAAGTGGTTGACACTGCAGATACCACTTTCCAAACCAGCCAACGCAAAAACGTTGACTCTTTCCCAGAGCCCACGCAAACAGAGCTAGCAACAGATATACAGCAACCTACTTCTATTTACAACAATGATAATATAAGTTACATTAGTATCCATAAGGGAACCCATTCATCCCTGAGGGAGGGGGAAATCGTGATCTAGAGGGAATCATTGGGTGTGCCAGCTGCTGATAGCTAGGTGAACAAGCAGTCAAAATCCACCCTGTAGTGCTAGAAGTGCAGGTACCTATTCCAAATGAAGATATCAGTGATCTAAATAATGTGAATTTCGATATGCATATATTGGATGAAGAGGAAGAGTTAACCACTACAAGCAAAAAGTTCACTAAACCAAACCTGGAGTATGATTTGAAATTTAAAAAAACTGAAGACAAAGGTAAGGCGAATGTTATGTGAGAGGTTTCTCCTAGGAAATTGAGGAGTGGACCTCCAACTCCCAAATGTTTATAGCTAGTTGGAATGTTAGAGATCTAAATAACGATACTCGTCATTTAGACCTATATAATCTTAGAAGGTCTCACTTACCTATTATTTTAAGTATTATTGAAAATAAGTTTAATGATGAAATATCGGTTTTATTACTGAATCTATGGGTCATGAATGGGATTACATTCACAATAATGATGGGGGTTACTTCTTTTGTGGAATTAAATATACGGAAATTCGATCCTGTTGACAGGGATGACCAGCAAGTCACAGTTAAAGTTATAAACTCTAGGGGCTTAACACATGTGTTTATGCCAGTAATTTAGTGTCTCACAGAACACACTTATGGGCTAGTATTATCAAAAATGCTAGAATAATAAATGGTCCATTGTTAGTAATGGGTGATTTTCATGCGATGCTAAAAGTGGATAAAAAGAAAGGTGGACTTATACTTCAGGTATCTCAACTTGCAGAGTTCAACAATTGCATGGCGGTGGCTGGACTAGTAGAACCAATCCAATGGGGCCTAAAATATACATAGAGAAGTAGAGAGTGTAAGAAGATATCATGCAAATAAGATAGAGCTCTGGTCAATGCTGATTGTATAAACATGTTCTCTGATATTAAAGTGACTATCCTATCTAACACAACTAGTGGTCATAGCCCTTTACTCATTAATTTAGTTGAGAAAAGTAAGAATGAAAAAGGAATGCCATTTCGATAAGCTAATGAATGGCATCTTCTCGAGGGATATAATGAAGCAGCTAATATTATAGCAAGTATACAGGAGGAAGGTACTCAAAGCTATCAACTTGTGAAACTCCTTAAGGAAATTAAAATTAGGCTTAAAGACTGGAACAAATGTAGACCGAAGGAAATAGATCTCATCAGCAATTTGCAGAATTAATGTGAGGAACTGCTACAGAATATAGACAAAGACCTACACAATGATGCTACATGGAAGGAATATTATCAAACTCAAAGCAATCTCAAGGAAGATCTCAAAGTTAAAGCCATAGAATTGAAACAAAAATCCAAAGAAAGATGGATTACAAAGGGGGATAAATGCACTAAATTATTTTACACTAAAATGTCTATTTGTACTAATACTAATAATTATACGAATACTTGATCAGGAAGGCAGAGTCCCTATTGACAAATCAAAAATTAAAGTGGAAGCTATCAAATACTACACTGAACTATACAATGAGAAGTGCACATCAATCTTACCTAATATTCAGTTTAGAATGTTAATTAATTCGGAAGGCAGGAGACTATTGTCCAAGCTGGTTACTAAAAGAAAAGTCTGGGAGGCTTTGGACTCCATTCATGAAGACGCTAGCCCTAGGCCAGACGGGTTGAGTTCCAAATTCTTCAAGTTGCATTGGTTCAGCCTGAAAGAAAAGATCATTTCAGCCATACAAGAAGCTTTTCAATCATGTAAAATCATTAAAGAACCTAACCATACTTTCATTTGTTTCAACCCCAAAGAATGAAAAACCCACTACAATTGAGGACTAAAGACCTATTGCTTGTTTTAGTGTCATATACAAGATCTTAAGCAAAATCATATGCAATAGAATAAAGAAAATTTTACCTAATATTACTATTGAATGTCAAAGTGCATTTATTGAGGGGAGAAGTATATCTAAAACTCACTTATGGCACATGAATTGATTAGAAATTAAAAAAAAAGGTGCTGGCAAACTTTGCCTAAAGATTAACCTCCACAAAGCATATTATAAGATAAATAGACAGTTTATACTTCAAATGCTCTACTTTATGGAGTTCCCAATACAGTTTTCAATGTTATAAGAGAATGCATCACTACTCCTACCTTTTCTACCTTGATTAATGGCATTCCCAAAGAATTCGTTGAATCCAACAGAGGTATCAGGCAAGGAGATCGCTTATCTCCTTACCTGTTCGCGGTAGCTGTAGAATTTCTCTCTCTCAAAATGGAGTTTGCTAGCCATGACAAGCTTATTCAGACAATACACAATTTCCAGCCTAGAGTAAGCTACCTCTTATACATGGATGACCTGATCATTTACACGAAATCAAGTTGTGAAGCTGCATTGGCTATTAAATCGATTTTTCAAAATTTAGAAGAAAAAGTGGGACTTAAAGTGAATGGAATTAAAACTAAATGTTATTTCAATAAATTTGCAAAAGAAAGAATGAAGTTCTAGATATTTTGAATGTTAAGAAGGGTTAATTTCCTATCAATTGTCTAAGGATGCCTTTTGTTATCTAATAAAATCATTGACAGGGAATGTGCTGAGTTAATCTCTAAAATCAGAGTGAAACATCAAGGATGGAGTTCTTGACTTCTCTCTTCTACTAGGTGAATAGAATTGGTCCATACTATCATACAAGCTAAAGTCAATTTCTTGTTGCAAACGTTTCAATTACCTGATACTTCTTTGGAGAAAATTGAGAAAGTTTGTGCTGATTTTATCTAGAATGGAGGATTGCATACGATAAAATATGATGATCTATGCAGTCCCAAGGCAGAATGGGGTGTTGGCTTGAGAAGATTAAGGACATAAGGGATGTCTTTGCTCTTAAACAGGGTTGGAAAATAATTAATTTCAATGGGTTATGAGCTAACTAGATGAGGCAAAGATATATCAGAGATAACTTTTGGCAGATTACAATAGACAACAATGCATCTTCCACTTGGAAAGGTAGTAAACTTGTAGCTTGCTATACTAGAGAAATAGCTAAAGGAAGGGAGACTGATTTATGGCGTGACCATGGATACTAGGAGAATCTCTAATTGATAAACTGGAACTTAAAACCTATTCAGCCTATGGTTGTCCAATTAAAAAGGTTCAGGAGTTAATTCAAAATGATAATTGGAACTGTGCTTCTATTCCTATTAGTCAAGAGCAGAAATTCCTCTATTCGGTGGAAGAGAGAATGACATTTGGGCATGGAAGCCTACGGGTCAAAAATTCACAAATAAATCTACCTAGACTGAAATAAAGAAAAAAGAGCATAAGCCCCGATCGGTACGACTGAGACTGTGGTCCCCCTGCTTCATCAAACCTTGGCGCAACACCCGAGCCAAATGAACAAATGGAACCTTCAAGTAATCCACCGAGCTCTGACTCCGCCTATTGTATGATCCTTCTTTCACGGGTCACCAGACTATATTTAATCGAAGATGTGAAATCTGCATGAACTGATTCGGCTTTGCCCTTAGTAATGAAAGAACCACATTCGTCTCGTAATTCACTTTTGACTCTATGTTAACGAGTGGTTTTGGGTAAACAAATAAGGAAGATTATTTGATTGGTGATATGGTATCATCGGGGGGTAAATGATAGATAAGGAGTATTCTTACCTTTCCTTCTCAATGCCCGGGCATCCATCCAATGCATTCTTTTCGATGAGCTGTCACTCCTTGCCACCCACCCAATCTCGATTTGGGGTATTCAGGCGCCTCAGCTTCGCACTCACTACTAACAAAAGAAGTCTCCCGACCCTTGGGGTATTCAGGCGTGTTGGATAGATAAAGAAATAAGAGAGAAGACTGGATATTAGCTCATGTTAGAACTAGTAGATAAGGGCTAGAGGGGACCAATTGGTCCGTCTATCATAGGCGACCGAACAGCCGCCCCAGATTCCACTATACCCTTTTCACTCGGGAAAGCAACTCTAGCCTATATTCTTTGGCTAGATCGGAGTGATAATCTCGCCCCAGCCGACTAGGCCGAGCAACTTAAGCGAACCACCCTACCGGGATAGAAGGGAGAAGGTTGTGAAGGTGGCCTCGTTATCCACACATCCGATCGGCCCTGCCCTTGTAAGGCTGTCAGAGGAAAGCGCAACGAAGACCCTCTTTAAGAGAGAAAGCTCCCCGCCTATCAGGCCTGAAACAAAGAATTGAGCCTGTTCAAAATCACTGTACCTTCTTCAGGTGTCAAATGTGATGCTGTACCTAGTCATTTAAATCAGACCTCCATTTCCCTCTATTCTCAATCGGCGAAGCCTCCCTCCTCGGGGTCACAAGGGGCTACTTTCTTAATTATTAGCTGCCTCGAGCTACCGCTAATAAATCGAGCAAGGATTTTAAGGGAGCTCGGAGCCTGATGCCCCTCGCCGTCATGGCTAAGATAGATGTGCCGCTTTCTCTTATGTTTCGGAATTCTCCCAGGTAAATGCATTCTTTTTTAATGAATACCCGGTAGCTGTAGCAAAGGAAGAAAGCGCTTCTTCCCCAATCACCTCCTGGGCAAATTCTGGGAGGGACCACTCCCGAGTCTGATCGCAAGACTTCCTTTGCCCTACGAGTGCATTCATGGCTTCATTTCCCACATCTGGAAAAGAACTTCCTTGTTACTACAGCTTGAGGAGGTTGCTAGCTAGCAGTAGGGAAAGCCGCTGGTGTCTCAGTCACATCCTATGGATGAGGAAAGCTTCGATCAGATCAGAAGAGTAGGACAAAAGCCAGGTCTCGGGCCGTTACGGCACCACCGCTACGCTCCCTCGGAGTACTCTTTGGAGCGTAAGTCGGGGAGCTCCGGTAGGGGGACTTGAGTCTCAGCAGAACTGACTGCAGCTTCTCTCTCCATTCCCTCATATCCCGGGTCCTCAACCTAATTTTCTCAGTTGGGGGAGACTCCGTCTATCTTACTCATATTTTCTAGTATACACGGGATCTACTCCAGGGTATTCTTGGAATAGTCATTGGACGGGTTTCTATGAGTCCTCCACCAGGTTTTCGAGCTCAGGGGGAAAGTTTTCAGGTGAGGCGACCGATCCAATATACTTCGAGAGCAGTCTCCTCGGGCTTGCTTCGAGATATGAAGTTTGGTTATGATGAAGATAGATGGGTTTCCAGAGAAGGAATGCTGATCATTCTCACTCTGTTCTATCAGATCCTATAGCTTCAGGTTAGGAGATTTTTGCTATTGCCTAAGCATCACATAAGAGTAAGTGATTATTTATGCACCCGATCCGAGGCTACGTTTCATTCCAGCAACAGTAATATATGGTTTAAAACGATCCTCCCTCGAACCCCCTCCACTCTCCTAACCAGGGAAGAACACCCCCCGCCCCCCTCAACCAAAGGGGGGTGATATGTTCACTCTGTGTAGCGACATAAAGTGCGTGTAGAAATATCGCCATTCCTCCCTGTGAGGTCGCCTTCTTTTAGTGATCACACATAGAAATAATAGGTCGCTCGCTTTAGCTCTTTCAACAAGTAGAGGTGGCCACCTTTCTTTTAGAGTCAGCCTAACTTCCGAATCACGAACTTCTAGAGTTAGGGAAGTGCAGAAGCGCACTTTCTTTCAACTCGAGTTCGCAACAGATCAACCTCATTCCTAGATAACGTCGGCCAGCTGGATCAACTTACGCTGTTGGAAAGCCTCGTTTCCTTTAACCTATGCCATGATGCTCATGGGCAGCTTATCTCTTATTGGATTTCCTTTTCCAACTGGATTTTATTCCAAAGATGTGATCTTGAATTTCCGGAGGCAAACGCACGAGCAAAAATGGTGGAAAAGTCTACTGTTTGAAAGAGGGTAAAACGACCCGAAATCCCAAGAGCTAATTTGGGGACTTCTTACTCCGGCTGTTCCAAGAGTCTCTGCTAGTCGAACCGCGTCCAGTAGACGACCTCTTCCGCACATCCCCTTCGTCAGCAGTTTGATCGGGATACTATGACCTAGGTCCCAAAACTTGGAGAACTAGTTGATAAAGAAGGGTTGGCGTTTCATCTTTGCCTTCTGTCTGTTGCCTTATGATTCACCTGAGGCTTTGCCTTCGGTCTGCTAAGGAGTGGGTTCACAAGGAGGGGACTCGAAGTTCAAGGCATGTGATATTTCCACAGGCCTCCAAGTGAATAGATTGGATGATGGTTTATCAATTTCTCCTTTCATGAGTTAAGCATAACGCTAGCGAAAGAAAGAAAAGAGAAATTCATTGCAGTTTTCCAGGATTTTTGGTATGATTTAGTTGGTTTTTAGGGATATTTCATGCATTGCATGATTCCACTGTGTTTTTTGCACTTTTTACTGGGTGGACGGTTGACCGAAAGAGAACTTCGATTCGCCCGGCCAGTAGGCGGGCGACGTGCTTATGAGTCAAGGGCTGCTGTTGCTAATGTAGCTCTTGCCGGGTAAGCCATAAATGTTAGCACACCTGACTTTTGAATAATAATCATTTTCCTTATTCAAGGTGCATAGCCGAATTGAAGAGCCTGACTACGTAAGAATATTGGTAACATAGGTTCGAAGTTCCATCTCAATAACCGGAGCGTGAATAATCAATCTCGTTAACAATCAGTACCATCCTTAGTTTGAGCTAGACCCAGGTTCGTATAGTGGAATGCATCTCACAAGCCTCGACTCCGTCTATCTTACTCCTATTGTCTAGTATACACGGGATCTACTCCAGGGTATTCTTGGAAAATTCGTTCACTTTCGCAACTATATGTTTCGCTAAGTTGATGACAAAATCCGAGATAATCCGAGCTCATTTTCACTAATTGCATAATATATGTAAAATTGATAAATCCTAAAAAACTGGACAAAATCATCCAAAAAAGCCAGAAAGTAGCAAAGCCTCGGGGCAGGGGAGGTGTATATTTCCTCTGGGAGGTAGCGCAGCTGAAGCAGAGATGTCAGCCACAGGAGCAAGGTTATGTCTTTCTTTCCATCCGAGGCCTACCTTTTCAGACGCTAGAACTATAAATAAAGGACCAAGATCTCCTATGAAAAAAAGAAGATTATTCAACAATAGCCGCTGGCATCTCGCATTCACGCCCCCGTTTGACTGTTCATGTCCTATCACACGTGAGACCCAAAAAACTCTCGTTTTTCTTAAAACAAACTGGCCTCTGGTCAGGTTCATATAGTGGACTGCGTCTCACAAGCCTCGACTCTGTCTATCTTACTCCTATTGTCTAGTATACACAGGATCTACTCCAGGGTATTCTTGGAATAGTCATTGGACGGGGGTTAATCGGCTTTGCGACCTGGCGCAAAACGTAATCTTGGCGTTATGCCACTTCTCCTTCCTCATATGGTGGTTCGATGGCTCTTCTCTACTAACCACGCCCTTATTTACTCTTGGGCACCTCGTTCAAAAAGAGAATAGTTGTAACCAATAGCGAATGAACGGGGACTTGCTTATGCGTGGGGCAGAGGGCTCGTAGTACCCCCCTTTCTTTTCTTGATCCCGCCTTTTCTTCGCTTCAGTAGCTTCCTGTCTAAAATCCCCCCGTTAGCCGGCTTTTGTAGCAAATTCTATTTGTTCTTCGCCGCTTTGGGTTGTGGGGCTTACTTCCTAGCCCCAATGGGAGTAGTGACTAGCGTTATAGGTCGTTGGGCGGCCGGAAGGTTGCCATGAGTAAGGTTGGGGTCTAGCTCACTTCTCCTAAGCTTCATTCAAAACTTGCCTGAAGCAGTCGTGTCAGCAGGCAGGTCGAATTAGAACTAAGTGAATCTGAAAAAGTCGTGCTACAGAAGAGGGTCGAATCGGCGGAACTGAGGCCCGCCTAAGTCCCATAAGAGAAGGAAGAATAGCTAGAAGCTAGAGAGTCGCTGCCTAGCTACAAACTCAAAAGCCTGGATTTGGCTCTATTGTTCTCTCCCGGTCACTCCTATAGTCACTCCTGCTACCTCACTGCTGCTTTCAATGGAAGCGGCTTAGCTTGTGTTATGCGTAAGACATCTAGATTGGCTTGGCAGGGTAAGACCTTGACTCTCTTCCTTCCTACCTGCTAGAGACGGCTCAATCGGTGAAGCATCACTCAGAGCTCACCGGACCAGAAGGGACCAGCCGATTGAGAATAGAGGGAAGGCTTCGCCGTTTGAGAATAGTTCTGAGTGAGGCTTCGCCGATTGAGAATAGAGGGAAGGCTTCGCCGTTTGAGAATAGTTCTAAGTGAGGCTCTCCCCAATATCTTTCTTCGGAGCAGTATTATTGCAATAGTGCTTGGAGTATAAATGAAAGGAGTAGAACGAAGTGTCGCTTCGGGAAACATGGGTATTGAAAATCTTAAAAACCCGTAGGTTCCCAATTTTAAAGGAATTCCTGCCAAGATGACGGATCCCGCTGGCGTGTCCTAGAATCCGTGGAACCCGCGTCAGATAAGGGAGCATGCTCATTAGGTAGAAACTGGTAGAAGTGCACTCGCGGTGCGAACAACATGGGGAATAGAATAGGAAAAGTCTGTAACGAAAGTACGCATGTGCGCTCTATGTATTGAACAAGAACCAGTCTTAGGTTTCTGATTAATTAAGCCTACGCAAGTTTTGAATGTAAAAGTAGCTCTTCTGGCGAAGCTGCGAGTTCATGAGCAAGTGAATGAACGAGCCAGCGAGCTGCGAGTGAAGTACAACAGTCGCGAGCCTCTGACTCAGCACCTTGAATCAAAGGTGTCGCTACGCTTCTAGGGTGAAAGACAAGATCGAAGAAGCGGAGACACGTGACTCTATTGCTTCTTCAATAAACGCTGGTTCTTCGATCAAGTTTTGGGAGGTGGAGCTGGCCCCTTTATACTACTATTAATTAAGGAGCTGCCAGCAGCTTTATTAGAAAGGGAATACTTAGATATATTTCTTTGAATTGTATTTGAGAAAAATTAAATGTACAATAGTGAGAAACAGCTCGGGGAGTCACTTCTCCTGGCCAGTATATTAAGCAAGGCAGGCCAGCACTGACTCCTAAGCTTCCCACTCTGTTTTTCTATCACCTAATCAAATAAGAGGGCGGAAGAGCTTTTAGCTCGTAAGATAGTGTTATTACCACTTGTCAGAACTTAAAGGACTAGTCCCTCGAAATAAAGACATATTATGGCATGACTTGTCCACTTTGATCAAAGGAGACTAGGTTGATAGCCTACTATCTGGTATAGCCAACTAGAGACGCATGATTGCGAAAAGAAAATCGCTACGCACCTAGTACTGAACTCTTTGAATCTCTATCTTCTGATCGAGCTTGTGTAGGTAGATGTTGCCTGGTAGGGCCGATAGTAGTACACTGTGTGGTACGTAGAGCAAAATTATGTTGGATCGGGTAAATAAATACAAAGTGCACTAACAACTTACAAAGCGGTGATGAGGAGACTGCTTACTTGGGATAGACTTCATAAGTGGGGGAGTACATATGACGAAGCTTGTGTTTTGTGTAACAAGGACAATGTAATGACCCTTAATTTTATAACTTTAATTTGACATGTTTAATTAATTTTAAATATTCAAATGTTTGTTTTATAAAATAAATAATTTATTTTAATTATTATTTAATGATAAGAAATTTATTTTCAAGTTTTGATCATATAAATAAATAGTTTGATTAGAAGCTGAAAATGTGACTGGATTTCAGATTCTGGATTTGCAACAGTTTGACAAATGGAAATGGTTTCAATTTGTACAAACCTTGTTTGAACATACATACACATGCATATACATTCACATACACATATAAATATGAATCATAATTAGTCAAATCAAAGCCTAAAGAAATATCTAAATATATATGCATATATACTCCTTGTGTATAAAAAATACAACTTGAAAACGCAATCTCACCATCACCCATATAAGGACAAGCACATGGTGCGACGACCCACCTTTCTGATCCCTGAAAACGACACTTAATACATCCTTGGTATTCATGAGCTATTGCACAAGCATCCGAAAGATAAGTTGTTTTAAGTTAAAATAAAGAATAGAACATGACAGAATATATAAACCTCAAATCAGGATGGTTACATATAATATAAAATGATATAGTATAAAAGGTTACTGCTTATAAGGAGTTATAAAAAATACTACATCAAATAGATTTGCAGCTATACATTCAGACTTTTCATTTTTAAGATACAAAATACACCTACATAATCATATAGCGGAAATAAATAACTAGATAACTAAGGAGCCGCCTGCTCGATCATCGTCTTCAAAGAGCTCCAAAGAAAACCTGCTATTCTCAGACTACCCAAATATAATTGAGTACCCGAGGGAAAATAAACAACTCGGGTTAGACAAAATTTTTGGTTTGAGTAAAACTATTAAAAAAATAGGGTGTATTTAAACAATAATATGTGGGACCATGCAGCTAACGCGGAATGGGTTTTCTCCCACAAAAACAACAACCAAACATAACAAAATGGAAATGAACAATAGGGAACAAATCCAAACATAGATGATGGGTACAATTAGTATAACATTTAGACTTGAAAGAAAGGAAATAGTGTGAATAAAAATCCAAACTGGATAGAATGGATAAAACAAGACAACAATCCAAACTCGATAGAATGGACTAAACAAGATAACCATCCAAACTCAATAGAATGGACAAAACCAATAATTGAACACCGCGAAGAGTGGTTGACTCTTCTCGTTGTAATTAAAGGAAATGGATTCAATGGTTCGAATCAAATAAATAAATGAATTTTTCAAACAATGACTAGGAGGGTGCCCCCCCCTTACTGAAAGTGTACCACTAGAAATATACTTGAGAACGCCGATGGCTCTCGGACACGTCCAAGCCGAACCCTACTAACTATTACCGAGAATCTGAGTATTTCACATCTCAATGCATAAAAACTGATTCCAATCTAGAGTGGATGTGAAAATACCCTAATGGGAGCAACCCCACATAGGTTGGCTTCCACTCGCTCTTTAGGTTTAGTCATTTCCGACAAAGGATAACAAAGCTTAAGTGAGCAACACATCATGAAATACAAAGAAGGCTAAGTAACCAATAGTTGGAAAACCAACTATCGAGGATATAAAATGATCGTATATGGAAATTAAGTCTTGTGTACTTATCACTAGTCATCGAATTCCAACTTGTACTATTTCTTAGTTAACAATAATACCAAACAAGTCAAGATAGTGTTAACTCAAAGTCAAGTCTCACGATTATTCTTAACTTTTGAAATAGCGACGAGTCTACTTCTTCGACGTTTAGTGCTAAGTATACAAATAAATCGTTCCCATATAAGTGAGTCGCTTTACGGAAATTAATTCATTTCCATAAACGAATCAAACTTTTTCTTTTAAAAACCCAAATTCATGCTTGGGCTTCACATTACAAGTATTAGCTTTAAAACACTCTGTTAAAAGAGTTCACTTATTTAAAACATCATTATAAAAATGATTTAATGACTTCAAATATCCTTATTACGTTGATTGATTAACTTTACACTTCATCACACAGTTTAATTATTGAACTTCAAATGACTTTGAATAAAAAAAATAAACCACTTTTAAACCTTATTAATTCAATTAATTAGTAAAATATAATTAATTAAATTAAAAAATAATTTAAAATGAATAACAAAGTCAAAACATCCTTGTTACTTAATAAATTCACTTTGAAATCTCATAAATTAAGCTGGTTAATTAACTCCACTAACCTATAATTAAAAATGGTAAATCACCTTTAAAACATCATTAATTCAATTAATTAGTAATATTTAAATATAATTAATTAAATGAATTAATTAATAATTAAATATCATTATTCTAAAATGATTAATCAATTTAAACCATCATTAAGGAAAGATTAATTAAAGTTAAAACAAGTTGATTTTCTTTTAAAAGTCATTAATTAAAAATATTAATTAATTTTAAAAACATCATTAATTAATTGATTGATTAAATTTAATTCATAAATTTTCAAAAGATTAATTAGCCTTAAACATCATTAAATAAAATGATTAATTAAATTTAAAACATCATTAACCAAGTAATTAGTTAAATTTAAAACACATAATTAATAAGTTAATTACTTAACCTTAATCCTTATTAATTAAATTAAATATTCATTATTAAATAATTAATTATTTTTGAAAATACCATTAATCAAAATCTTGCTTAAGTTTTAAAACAACTCTAAGCACGAAGATGAAGCTAAATGGTTTGATAAGAAGTGATTTTCCGAAAGTGCCGATATAGCGACTATCGCTATATGGGCAGTTCGACAAACAAGTTTATAATATTATTAATACAACCAAACATCATATAGCAATGGTTTAAGCATACATACAACAAGCATTCGTAGGCAATAAATATGAACATGAATATAGTTTTAAAGCTTTGGTTTTTGAGGGTAAAATTTTACTTACTAACTAGTTTGCTAACTAACATTTACTTAACATGTTTGCATCCATCACACATATACATTTTCAAACCAAACATGAACAAATTCACATCATATCCAAACCAAACAAGCAATATACATCACAATGTAACTAAAGTAAAATATTTTCCAAAAATGTTAATAGTTTTACTCACCGAAAGCTATACGAACTCTCGCTAGCTTAGGGTATGACCTAACACTTCCATTCCTAAGAAAAAGATGGAGTCCTGGACCCTTAATGCACTAGGTAGGCTCGGCCTTGAAAGAAGAAGGTAGTGAAACTTGTTTTGGTAAGGTAGAGTGACTTTGGACAATCATCGAACTCTCAAAAATGAACCCGAAAATAGGTCATTTTACAATTGGATTTTAGACTATTTACTCTTGGATTTTGCAAAATGTGGTAAAGAGAATAGTTTTAGAAATTTCTTTTCTCTACAATTTAAACAAAGAATTACACAATTTGGATTAGTTTTGAAGAAGATATGGTCAAAAGATGAAGGACCATTCTCGGACATGAAATTCTAGATGCGAAAATGTCGGTAAAGAAATGAAATTTGGACATGGTTAAGCTCAAAATTAGAAGAAGTAGTACAAATAAAAATTGTAGCCACTCTAATTTGCTACGGTTTAAAGAAAAGAAATGCTCCAGTTGATTAGGTTATGAGGAAGATACGACAGAAGTAAAAAAGGAGAAATTGAAGAAGTGAAAGGGATATTTATAAGCAAGAGAACAAAGAGAATTACCTAAATGCCCTTGTCCTTTACCCTCTACTACCCTCTTGCCACCTCACCTAGCCTCCTCCACCTCATGTCCTTGAGCCACCTTCTTGTCCCCCTCCTTTTATTTCATGAGAAAACATGTTTAAACATGTTTGGTACTTAGTTGCCAAAATGTCAAATTTAAACATGTTTAGTACTTAGTATACATACTATGTATATACCAATATATCCTAACTAATTTACATTATTAACCATTTAAATGTTGTTTTAAATATAAACAAGGATCACAACATTTCAAACAACTTTTATACGATGAAATGTTGAAAATTCGGAAAACACTTTCCGGTCAAATTTTCGATTTTTCTTCGAACTAAATATTTTTGTAAACTAATTTTGAAAACTATTTTATCTTCAATATTTATTATTTAAAAGAGTTTTTATTTTAAATATAAAACCCACTATTTTAATATTTAAAATTAATTAAATATTTAGAAATTAATGTGGTGAAATTTCGGGTCGTTATACTCTCCCCTCCCTTAAAAGAATTTCATCCCCGAAATTTACCATAATCATATCCTAGAAAACAGACTATCCTAGAAATACCTAACACATTAATCAGATGTAACTTATCTAGAAAAACCTAGTATGATATAAATCTTTATGCAACCAGATTTAGAGAATACCGTAAAATAAAATACAGAGCATCCAATCATATCAAAAGGTAAATTTAGAACTAAATGCCCGGGGTCTTATATTCAAACATTTATTTCAAAAAAATTTCAAAAAGAAATATATTAAAACCAAAACCAAAATAACTAGGAGGGGGTTCTCCTAGCAAAACATAAAAAACTCTAGAATCAAAACAACATGGAGCATCCGGTGGTATTCGTTTCCTCCAAATACAACAATTAGAGTGAACAATTATTATCTCTTTCCCAAATAATTTTTTTTCCAAAATCACATTTTCAAAAGCACCAGGATTTAAGTCCTAATAAACAATAATTCAAAAACCTTGGTTTATAAAAAAATTCAACTTTATAAACATGGTATATTAGACCACGCGATCAATCAACCAAATTCAATTAAATCAAATCAACCAAATTCCGTAAAGGAATACACTAACACTATCAACCATTTAAATTCCATAAGGGAAAAATCTAACCCTCAATATTATTTAAAATGTTAAAAGATTAACAACAAACTCCTAACTTAGGTGCAAAAACTTTCTTGATTGCCTAAAATATAGATAATTATCTAAGTGTACCATTCTTTGCTCATTAGCCTTTGGTTATTGCTTAGAAGATTATCCAAACTTACTCAGTCAAAATTAAAAGTTTTACTCTAAAATTATTGATTTCTTGACTACACCAATCTTTCTAAATCACTTAATCTTGCATTTAATATTTTATTTAATTCCAAAATTGTTTTATAGATTTTCATCTAAGTTTAAAAATATTTTATAAAGTCATTTCTTTATAAAAACACCAAATAATAACTTATTACACTTTATTTGCTTTTATAATACTCTTCTAAATCCTGAGAGTATATACAAAACACAAAAATTATTTTGCTTTTCACAATTTAGGTGAAGATTAAATCAAAAATTGGGTCTTTTAAAACTGAGTCAACTTCTCGACCACTTTAACTTAGAGTGTTAAGATGGACAATGTTTATGGGTTGACTCAAAATAACAAATAGTTTATACTACTTACATGTTTTAAACAAAAGCTACGGTTTTAATAAAATGATGTCTATTAAACCTTCCTACCTTTTCACATTAAGGTATTATAATGAATCATATTTATAGACTAATCCAATAACACCAATTAGTTTACACTGCTTAGATACTTAAATAATAACTATGGTTTTGATAAAACAATGTTATCAAAACCTTCATATCCCATCTAACCCATTTAAATCAGTGTTAAATTACCTCGTATATTGTTTAAGGGTAAAATTAATTTATTAAAATAATCTCTTGTCAACAATACTTTTTATTTTGGAAATCAATTCCCTTTTAGGGAATATTAAAATTGAGTGACAGGTTTTTAGTTTCAAAACTTGTTTCTGAAAGCATACTCCTTATTTTTTCTTTATAAAATAACTTCAAATAACTTGTTTATTAAAACTCACTTTGGGTTTGTTTGGATTTGAATTCATTTCGATCACACAATGATAAAGAGAATAATTCACCAAGTACTCCACAACATTCGCCTAAGCAACATTTGATCGTCACTCAGTAAATTATTCAGATTACCATAAAACTAACCGAAATGTTTTCCTTTGAATTATTCAAAGAAAAAACATTCTACTTAAAATTTCTTTTCCAAAATATTTATATTTTAGAAATATTTCCAAACAATACCACTATTTCTTGTCTTAAAATCTTTTGAAATCATTTTAAACAATTCCAGAATATAAATTTTTCAAAAACTTCTTAAATGTTATTTGGAAAGGCAAATTTATAATATTATGTGTATTAAAATAAAGGTCAAAACAAATGTCATTTTAAACATCGTTTACTAAAATCCCATAACAATTTACACTTAGCTTTATTTATAAACAATTCTATTTAAAAGTTCTCATTTAAAAACCATCATTTATTAATTTGAAACAATATTTATTATCTCAAAGGATAATAAAAGAATTTAATGCTTTAGCTGCTTGCTTGCATAAGCGATAACCCTTCCATGTTGCACTAACACTGCACGTACTCCTTCCCCACAAGCATCCATGTGTACGGTCAAACCGTCGCTTCCATCAGCAATAGCTAGGACTGGAGCGTTGGTCAACTTTTCTTCAGCTCATTAAACGCTTCCTCACATGTCGGTGTCCAGTCAAATTTAACATTCTTCTTGGTACTTCGTTAGATGGGAGGAAATTTTGCACAAACCCTAAATGAACCTCCAGTAATATCCCTCCAATCCTAAAAGGCTGCAGAATCTGCTGGAGTCCGTGGTTGCTTCCAATCATATATACCTGAAATCTTCCCTGGATCCACCGAAATTTCATCCCCTAACATTACAATGTCCAAGGAACCGTACCTTTTTTCCTAGAAATGGAATTTGGAGAATTTGGCTTTAAGCACATGTCTCCATAATATCCTCGATAAAATCTCTAGATGTCTTTTGTGTTCCTTCTTGGTCTTTGAATAGATGAGAATATCTTCAAAAAAAACCAACATGAATTTGTTGAGCACATCTCTAAACACTCTATTCACGAGATCCACAAAATAGGCGGGTGCATTGGTCAGCCCAAAAGGCATAACCAACCATTCGTAAAAACAATATGGAACTCTGAATGTAGTTAATGGAATGCAATCTTCTGCTATCCTTAGTTAATGGAATCCTATGGCCAGATCCATTTGTAAGAATACTTAGCACCATGAAGTTGATCAAACAAGTCATTTATATGGGGTAGAGGATACTTGTTCTTAATCCTCTACTTGTTCAGGTCTCGATAATCTACATAAAGCCTTAAAGAGCCATCGGAGTTTGCAAAGAAAACTACCACTGCTCCCCAACTTGAGCGACTTAGTCTAATCAATCCTCTCTTCAACAGCTCATCAGTTTGTTTCCTTAATTCATCCTCCTGTTTTAGAGCCATTCTTCGGGTAGGGTGACTAACAGGTCTTGCATAAGGAATTAAGTCAATACTGAACTCAATTTCTCGATGTAAGGGCAAACTTTTCACTTCTTCAAAAACATTCGGAAACTCCTTATTAATCGGTATCGTCTCTAATCCTTTTTTGGATAAATCTAGTGCATACATGAATATATCCCTTACCGGACTAGGTTCTTTAAACAATATTTCAATAACCTTCCATAACTTTGTTTCCACTAGTACTGTCCTCTTAGCATAATCAAGAACAACTTTATTCTTAAATAACTAGTCCACACCAAATAAAACTTCGAATCCAATAAAGTCGAGGATAAATAAGTCGCATGAAAATTATGGGAAAGGTGGGTAACTTGGATGTTTTCACAAATCAAACAAAGATTAGTTGTACCACATATGGGATTAGACACACAAATAGGGGTATCTATTATTTTTGTGATCATTTTTAATCTATCAACCAATCCTTTAGCAATAAATCTATGGGAGCCCTAGTAATAAACAATACTTTAACTAAATTCTCATTAACATAAATATTACCTTCTAGAACTCTCTTGCCCTTTACATCTTTAGAGGTTGATGGCTTGTCCTTGATAGCATAAACCTTAACCCGCTCTCCTTTCTTCATTAGTGGGCAAGCATTTTTCCAGCGTCTGGGCTGATGGCAGTTGAGGTAAAGACTTTTCGGAACTATAGAAGAGTTGGGACCATGTTGTTGTTTTTGAACTTTGGGACTCCTAAAGAACCTTGAAAGATGGCCCTTCTTTCCACAGTTAAAACACTCCATATTCTTAAAAGGGTTCTCCCAAGATCCTCTACTGGTCTTACCTTGCCACAGCATCTTCCTCTTATTATTGTTATTGCACTGAACTGCTACCGGATTCTTTTTGTCTAAAACTTCATACCGAAAGCCCATATCCACCAGATCTACAAAGGTTCCTTTCACATGAGCAGTCATCCTATTCTGATATTGATCCGTCATTCCAGTAATAAACATCTCATTTTTCTTTAGGGGAAGGTCTATCAGTCCATGCCCAAGATAATTCATTAAACTTGTAGAAATACTATCCCACGAACATTTCTCCTTGCTTCAAACCCAGAGAACTTCTATAGAGGCGGGATTTTCCAGTAGAGTGCATGTACCGTTCTTTAAAAACTTCTTTAAACCTTGCCCAAGAGAAATTGTCTTCCAATTCATTAAGAGTAATGGACTCCCACCAAGCTAGAGCCCTAACCTTCAATTGCTAAGAGGCTACGAATCATTTTCAATCATCATCGATGTTTAATCCTTTAAAGATTTTCTCACATGATCGGACCCAAGTTTGAACATCAATAACAGATTCTGTGCTCTCAAATGGCTTTCCTTCCAAGCTGTTATAATCTTTGCATAGTACGTCAAAGTTAACTTGAGGTTGCACAGGAACTACTACTTGTTCAATTACCGCAGCATTTGGAGTTCGACCATTGGTGGTCGTTGTGCTGTTATTTCCCCATCTAGGCCCTCTTTCAGTTACTCATTTCCTACCATTTGAATACAATAAGTATCAGGTAGAATAAATGGACGGGATTATCTTAGGGGATGGGTATAAAATAACTCAAATACATTTATTCGGATAAATTTTTTAAATACGCACTGTCATTGATTAAACTCATTCTAGTACATTACTAATACTTTCACTAATGGGTTGCCCCATCCAGGCTTTGGTGTTCGCTCAAGCTAAGCTCTGATACCAAGTGTGATGACCTGCCTTTTCAATCCTCGAAAATCGACACTAATACATCCATGGTTTTAATGTGCCGCAAATTCAAGTGCAAGAGAGGCGGATGATCATGGGTAAAATAAAATAAAGATAGAAGATAGAAACAAATATTCTCACATCGCATTTAACAACATGGATTTTTTACATATGGATAGTACATACAATCACTCTTAAAATGATGTACCAGAGTTATGACAGCTATTAACCCAGCGAGGGATAGTTATAACTGTCTTTCCCTACACAAGTGCTGGTATGAACTTATATATAATACAGTGGAGATTGAAATGGATAACTATCTTAAGAGGAATCTTCTACTCCATGCTTCAAGCTCCTCTAAAATGCTCCAAGCTAAACCTGACTATTAGCTGGCCGAAAAATAGGGTATCTAGAGTTTAAAGGAAAAGAAAAATAAACTACGGGTCAGTCATGGGACTGGTGTGAGAAATTTCAAAATAACTGATACTTCTACAATCAAAAGATATCTCATAAGACCATGCCGCATGTAAAGATGGATAGGTTTTTACCTTATGATAACCAAAACATTTGCTATGTAAAATCAAGGATATTATATTTAATGATATTCTTTGAAAACCTTTTCCAATAACATATTAATCATAGCTGAAATTGTTACATTAATTAAATTTCAACATACTAGGTTATATAATCAAAACTATAAAGGCACGTATTGGGGAATGAATTTCTAACATTGACAAGGTAAGGAACTACCTTCCGATAGTACATCTCTAGAGGAATGTACCGATGCACAGCCTCGCTGCCCTCTACCAACACAGAACTAACCTACCTCTACCATAGATAGTACCGAATATCTCATTACCCTGGTCGTTCACGACCTATCCGTGTGATCCCAAAGCATACACAATAAACTTGAAATATAGAAGGAAACCTAAAAAGATGATGGTCATACCCTAATGGGAGCGAACCACTTAGCCTTGTTGCATCTACCACTTTGCCATTACCGATGTGTGAGGCATGATGTAGCGTTTTACATTTCTCAGGACAAATCCCACTTTGAATACCACATTGCCATTTCCGATAATACACTAATTGGTTTTCAAAAGATTACAACCTCCAAGTTCCTACGCCACCTAACAGAGGTACGTTGGTAAAAAACAATGTACGTGGTCTAAGAAATGCAATGTCAGACATTCATCCATACAAGTTGTCTAGGAACAAGACAAACCGAAGGTACTCCCACTACATCCTGTTTGAAAATCACCCCTAGGATTAGTAGCAAGCAGTTCTCGCATTGAAGTTTTCAAAATCATTATCTTTAACATGTCTGCACTTTCGAACGCGTATATTGGTTTAAAGTGGTTTTTGGATAGGAATTACCTAAATCCGATCTCGGTCTCTCCGAACCGATTATCGACAAAAGAGCTCAAGTATGTGGGTGATTAGTTATCATCTTTCAATCAATTAATATATTTATATCCAATAAAATATCTTTAGAGCTATATTTTAAACCATTTCTTCTTGGTATATACAGATTTATTTAACCTCTTTTTAACTTTAGAAATACAAAATCATTTCCATTAACTTACTTGGGAAAATATTTCCATCTTTTATAAATACTTTCTTAATGGAGATTAATTATTTCCAAAACATATCCTTTAATTGGTTAAAAACAATGTTATTTAAGACATTGTTTTCTATACCCAAACCAGTTGGTACTGAGTAAAAAGGATTCATAGATTTTAGATTAATCATACTCGGTACAAATTTCCATATTCAACCTGTAGTATTCATCAAATAACAGTGAAATCAGCTTTTAAATTCACACGGATAGTTTGGTTTCACTCTTTGAAATTTAATACAGAGTTTAACTAGAATGTTCTCTTTACCATCAAAATCTTATTTGAAATCTTGCTCAACTTTTTGAGAAGTCCAAGTCTCTTTTCTTTTATGATAGGAAAATAAGATCCAAGTAAATCAAATTAATTATCCCCTCCTTCGGGCCAGTTTGGATAGCTAGGGGAGAAAGCAACTAGTTTTCCAAACTCCAGCCTAGAGACTACCTCTCTGTCACCCATAAGGCAGTCAAGTTGTTTGATCGACTCTAAACCTTTAAAATATTTTTATATTTATTTGTAAAATATTTCAAATTATTTGGGAATAGAAATCCAAGTTTAAACCTTTTATTCAAAAATTGTCGAATTCAGTTGTTAAATTGCCAGTGAATAGTGATTTTGAAGCTTTGTAGATCAAAACACTTACTCCATTATATATTTATGTCCATTTTTATAACTCAAATCGCATTAAAACATTTTAACATATTTATGGAATTTTTTCCATATTTTTAAAGATTTAAAATATCAAATTTTAAAAGGTTGAAAATTGTTTACGAACTACCAAAACGTGACTATTTTGAAAACTTGATTTGGACATATCTCAAACTATATTAAATGAAAACTTGATTTTTTTCATTTGTGGACTATGGTCGTAAGAACCCATAAAATTCTTATTCTAAAGAATTCCAACACATATTCCATTCTATAAATTGGTTTAACTTTTTACGGCGTGAAATTGCGAACTACCGTCAGGCGACGTGCTTAATTTGACTACGTTTTCCAATCTATTTCAAACTTTTTCAACATGAGTTTTAATGATTATAAAATATTTATAAACCATTGTTATCCATTTTTAAAGAGGTTAACAATGCTATATATACCATTATAATTTATAAAGGAAAGTGATTCCATTTTGTAAATTCGACATGTATTTTGCCGTGAATCATTTCATATCAAGCAACCATATAATCAACATCCAAAACATGATGATCAAGCATATGAAAAAAGCAAGAAAAAACATATTATGTCATTATATAGTTTAATAGAATAAAGTAGCAGAGTAATTCTCTCATATATGCTTTCCCGATCTAACTTTTTGTGCTACAAAATCGACTATAACTCTGCTATTTCCGTATTGAAGCTTATGAATCCTGCTCTAAAACCTTGGGTGTGCTCGCCTTGTACTTGAGAGGGTGGAGAGGTGGTTATGGCTCTTGATGAGCTAGGCTAAGCAAGGAGAAAGAAGAGGTGATCACTAACTTGATCTTGAATTTAAAATGGTATCCCTCTATATCTTATGATTATTTCGGCAGAACTTTGGCTCGATTTTGGAATATTTTTAAGAGGAGATGGAGACCATTGTTGTGCCTTAAAAAAAGAAAAGAAGCTTAGGAATTTTGTGAGTTTATGAGTGAATGAATTATGAAGGTATTCCTTGCTATTATAGGAAAAGATGTATAAAATATCACAAACATCATCATAACACATCACCTCACCCATGTGCCACCCCACACCCTTACACATGGCCGAACCACCCCCTTCCCCATGTGCCACCCCATGTGTAACGATCCAGAATTTCACCACATTAATTTCTGAATATTTAATTAATTTTAAATATTCAAATAATAGGTTTTATAATTAAAATAATTTTTTTAAATAATAAATATTTAGGATAAAATAGTTTCCAAAATTAGTTTACAAAAATATTTAGTTCGAAGAAAAATCGAAAATGTGACCGAAAACTATTTTCCGAATTTTCGGCGTTTCATCGTATAAAAGTTGTTTGAAATGTTGTGAGCCATGTTTATATTTGAAACAACATTTAAATGGTTAATAATGTAAATTATTTAGGATATATTAGTATATACATAGTATGTATACTAAAGTATATACATGTATATACTAAAAGATGCCTTAAGAGACATGATTTGACATTTTGGCAACTAAGTACCAAACATGTTTTAACACGTTTTGTCATGAAATAAAGGAAGGGGGACAAGAAGGTAGCTCAAGGACATAAGGTGGAGGAGGCTAGGTGATGTGGCAGGAGGGTAGTGGAGAGTAAAGGACAAGGGCATTTAGGTAATTCCCTTTGTTCTCTTGCTTATAAATACCCCATTCACTTCTTCAATTTCATTTTTATTTTACTTTTGTCATATCTTCCTCATAACTTAATCATCTGGAACATTTTTTTAAACCATAGAAAATTCCAGTAGCTACAATTATTATTCATACCACTTTTTCTAATTTTGAGCTTAACCATGTCTAAATCTCATTTCTTTATAGAGCATTTTCACACCTAGAATTTCAAGTCCGAAAATGGTCCTTCGTCTTTTGACTATATCTTCTTCAAAAATAATCCAAATTGTGTAATTATTATTTTTTAAATTGTAGAGAAAATAAATTTCTAAAACTTTTTTCTTACCACTTTTTTCAAAATCCAAGAGTAAATAGTCTAAAAACCAGTGGTAAAATGACATATTTTCGGATTCATTTTTGAGAGTTTGATGATTATCCAATGTCACTCCACCTTACCAAAACAAGTTTCACTTCCTTCTTCTTTCATGGCCTAGCCTACTTAGTGCATTAAGGGTCCAAGACTCCATCTTTTTCTTAGGAATGGAAGTGCTAGGTCATACCCTAAGTTAGCGGGAGTTTGGATAGCTTTCGGTGAGTAAAACTCTTTAATTTTTTTGAAAATATTTTACTTTAGTTACATTGTGATATATATTTCTTTCTTAGTTTGGATATGATGTGAATTTTTTCATGTTTGGTTTGGAAATGTATATGTGTGATGGATGCAAACATGTTAAGTAAATGTTAGGAAACTATTTAGTAAGTAAAATTTTACCCTCAATAACCAAAGCTTTGAAACTATATTCATGTTCATATTTATTGCCTACGAATGATTTGTATGTATGCTTAAACCATTGATGTGTGATGTTTGGTTGTGTTGATAATATTATAAAGTTGTTTGCCAAACTGCCCGTATAGCGATAGTCGCTGTATCGGCACTTTCGGAAAATCACTTCTTATCAAATCATTTGGTTTCATCTTCATGCTTGGAATTGTTTTACAAGTTAAGCAAAATTTTGATTAATGGTGTTTTCAAAAATAATTAATTATTTTAATAATGAATATTTAATTTAATTAATTATTTAATTAATAAGGATTAAGGTTAAATAAATTAACTTATTAATGATGTGTTTTAAATTTAATTAATTACTTAGTTAATGATGTTTTAAATTTAATTAATCATTGTATTTAATGACGTTTAAGGCTAATTAATATTTTGAAAATTTATGGATTAAATTTAATTAGTCAATTAATTAATGATGTTTTTAAAATTAATTAATATTTTTAATTACTAACTTTTAAAAGGAAATCAACTTGTTTTAACTTTAATTCATCTTTCCTTAATGATGGTTTAAATTGATTAATCATTTTAAAATAATGATATTTAATTAATAATTAATTAATTTAATTAATTATATTTAAATATTACTAATTAATTGAATTAATGGTGTTTTAAAGGTGATTTACCATTTTTAATTAAAGGTTAGTGGAGTTAATTAACCAACTTAATTTATGACATTTCAAAGTAAATTTATCTAGTAACAAGGATGTTTTGACTTTGTTATTCATTTTAAATTATTTATTAATTTAATTAATTATATTTTACTAATTAATTGAATTAATAAGGTTTAAAAGTGGTTTATTTTTTATATTCAAAGCCATTTGAAGTTCAATAATTAAATTGTGTGATGAAGTTTAAAGTTAATTAATCAATGTAATAAGGATGTTTGAAGTTATTAAATCCTTTTCTAATGATGTTTTAAATCTGTGAACCATTTTAACAAAGTGTTTTAAAGCTAATACTTGTAATGTGAAGCCCCAACACGAATTCAGGTTTTTAAAAGAAAAGGTTTGATTCGTTTATGGAAATGAATTAATTTTCGTAAAGTGATTCACTTATATGGGAACGATTTATTTGTATACTTAGCACTAAATTTCGAAGAAGTAGACTCGTCGCTATTTCATAATTTAAGAATAATCGTGAGACATGACTTTGAGTTAACACTATCTTGACTTGTTCGGTATTATTGTTAACTAAGAAATAGTACAAGTTGGGATTCGATGAGTGGTGATAAGTACACAAGACTTAATTTCCATATACGATCGTTTTATATCCTCGATAGTTGGTTTCCCAAAAATCGGTTACTCATCCTTCTTTGTATTTCGTCATTCTAAGACGATGTGTTGCTTACTTGAGCTTTGTTATCCTTTGTTGGAAATGACTAAACCCAAAGAGCGAGTGCAAGTCAAGTTATGTGGGGTTGCTTCCATTAGGGTATTTTCACATCCACTCTAGATTGGAATCAGTTTTTGCACATTGAGATGTGAAATACTCGGATTCACGGTAACCATTCGCGGGGTCCGGCTTGGACGTGTCCGAGAGCCATCGGAGTTTTCAGGTATATTTCTAGAGGTATACTTTCGGTAAATGGGGAGCACCCTCCTAATTATTATTGGAAAATTTCATTTTCTTATTCGATTCGAACCTTTGAATCTATTTACTTTAATTATAATGGGAAGAGTCAACCACTCTTCGCGGTGTTCAATTATTGGTTTTATCCATTCTATCGAGTTTGGATAGTTATCTTGTTTAGTACATACTATCGATTTTGGATTGTTGTCTTGTTTTATCCATTCTATCCAGTTTGGATTTTTGTTTGGACTATTTCCATTCTTTCAAGTCTGAATGTTGTACTTATTGTACCCATCATTTATGTTTGGATTTGTTCCCTATTGTTCATTTCCATTTTGTTATATTTGGTTGTGTTTATGTAGGAGAAAACCCGTTCCGCGATAGCGGTGTGGTCCTACATATTATTGTTTAAATACACCCCATTTGTTTCATAGTTTTACTTGTACCAGCCATTTTGTCTGACCCGAGTTGTTTATTTTCCCTAAACTCTCGGGTACTCAATTATAATTGGGTAGTTCGAGAATAGCAGGTTTTCTTTGGAGCTCTTTGAAGATGATGATCGAGTAGGCGGCTCCTTAGTTATCTAGTTATTTATTTCCACTGTACAATTATGTAGGTGTATTTTTTATCTTAAAAATGAAAAGTTAGAATGTATAGCTGCAAATATATTAGATGTAGTATTTTTTATAACTCTGTTGACTCCTTATAAGCAGTAACCTTTTGTACTATATCATTTTATATTATATGTAACCATCCTGATGTGAGGTTTATCTATTCTGTCTTGTTCTGTTCTTTATTTTACCTTAAGACAACTTATCTTTCGGATGCTTGGGCAAAGGCACATGAATACCGAGGATGTATTAAGTGTTGTTCTCAGGGATTAGAAAGGTGGGTCGTCACAGATGGTAACAGAGCTTAGGTTTAGTGAATCCCTAAGCCCTGGTGGGGTAAACACTCTAAGGATAGGATTAGTAAAATCCTATGATAAGTTCGAGAGTATAAATATATATTGAGTGCATATTTTTAGTGCTATAAAAATGTTTTATATTGTGTTGTTTGATCCACTGAGTGATATATGAATTCTGGTCGATGTGTCTGATCAGCGTTATCGATAGGGATTCCTAAACACTTGAACAGGTCTACCAATACAGTATTGTTTTAAATTGGTAAATGTAATAATTTTACCTTGGAATATATTATATATATATAAGAATGATTTTCAAAATTAATATAGTTCTATAGTTGAGTTGATTATTTAGAAATGATAATATGTTATTGGTATCATTTAGTATTTGATTAGTTATGCTCGTCCAGTTTGAGCATTAACTATTATTGTATAGTTCATAAGGAATTTTCCTTAGTAAGATATAGGTCAAGTAGATGGGAATTAGGGAATCTTGGAACTAACCCCTCGTGAATAAAGTTTTGCAGTTTGATTATAAGTTGGTCGGTGAAAGGTTAAGTTAAAAGTCGTCTTTTAATAATGTTAACCTAAAAGTAAACTTGTAACAAAAGGTTGTTTAATATAATCTAAATGGTACATAATAATAATAACAATAACAATAACAATAAAAACAATATAATAAAATAAATAAATAAAAATTTAGTGAATTATTTAAATATGAGTTAACCCACACCCAAATTTACTATATCATATATGTGATGCTATAAACTATTGTTTATTTCTTGGATGATAGTTAGATTTGTTTGATTGATGAATAGAAATTAATCTTGATATTCCATTTAAACTATTTAAGTGTCGTTATAGCAATTTCCACTATGTCGTCATTTATTAAATATCATCCCCTAAATCCTTGTGTGTGTTTGAACTTGAGCTTGTGTTTTTCTAAAAGTAGATGTTTAAAATTCATTAATCAATTTGATTAATGATATTTTAATTTAATTAATCATTTTAACTAATGATGTTTAAAATTAATTAATCTTTTTTATTAATGAGATTTGGATTTAATTAATCATTTTAAGTAATGATATCTGAATTTAATTAATTATTTAATTAATGATATTTGAAATTAATAATCATTTTAATTAATGATATTTAAAAGTAATTATTCATTTTAATTAATGATTATTTGAATTTAATAAATCGTTTGATAAGTAATATTTTTAAGTTGGTTAATTAATTTAATAAGTGAGTTTAAAATAAATTAATTAATTTGATAAAAGTGTTTTGGACGTAATTAACTATTTTATTAAAGATAGTTGATTTGTTTATTAAAGAAAATTGTAAATTTGATTAATTATCTTTTGGGATAGTTAATATTGTTTTAGATTTATAAAAGAGATTATAAATGTGATTTATTATCTTTTAGGATAATTAATGTTATTTAAAATTTAATAAATTTTTTTAAATTTTATTTAATTTCTTTGGAAAATTTATTTGGTTTTAAGGCTTTAAAAAGAATATTATAAATCATTCTCCAGGACAATTTAACATTGTTTGGAATTTATAAGAGGCAGCAACATTGGTCAGAATTTTTAAAATATCTTTTCACTCAAAAGGATTTAAATATGAGATTTGGAATTTTATTTATTTACTAGGTGAAAAGTTTGATCTCTTCATGGATCACAAATCTTTAAAATACCTTTTCACTGAGAAGGATTTAAATATGAGGCAGCAACATTGGTCAGAATTCCTTGCGTTATAAGATCTTGACATTTTATATATATCCGGGAAAGCCAACGTAGTAGCAGATGAGCTAAGTAGAAGGCATGCCATTTTAGCTTATCTAGTAGTGACTTCGACTCTTCTGGAAAGAATTTCCAGTAAGAAAAGTGAAGATAGGCATATAAAGAAGATAATAGAGGATATAAGCAAAGGGCGGAATTCAAGCTTGAAAATAGATAACCAGGGGGTATTACGGTTAAATGGGAGAATTTGTGTTCCCAATGTTAACAGCTTAAGACAGGAAGTGTAAACTAAATGCCATCAATTCAAGCTTAATATTCACTCTGGAGTTCACAAAGTGTACAAAGACATAAAACAGACATTTTAGTGGAAGGGTATGAGAGGGATAATTCCATTCATGTTAGTGGATGCGCCAATTGCTAGCAAATCAAAAGTGATATGCAAAAGACTACAGGACTACTTCAACCTCTCAAAATTATAACTTGAAAATAGAACAAAATATCAATGGATTTCATCGACAGATTAGCTCGAAGAGGAAAGGAAATGAAGGTGCTTAGGTTATTATAGATCGATTGACCAAAAGCGCGCACTTTATTCCAGTAAAGCCAATAAGGACCGCCTCAAGCCTTGCATATATATACATGATGGAGATTGTTGGTTTGCATGGAGTTCCAAGCAGCATAGAAAGTGATCGAGATCCAATTTTTACCAGTCATTTTTGGAAAGCATTACAAACAACTTTGGGAATGAAGCTGAGTTTAGCACTGCATATCATCCCCTAACTAATGGGAAAACAGAAAGAGTGAACCGAGTATTAGAAGATCATCTAAGAGCTGGCATCTTAGACTTTGTAGGTTCGTGGAAAAATCATCTTCATCTGGTGGAATTCTCTTATAACAAATGGCTACCAAGCAAGTATTGACATGACACCTTATGAAGCTTGATATGGTCATCCATGTAGATCACTAGCATGTTGGATCAAAACCAGAGATTGGTTAGTACTTGGTCTTAATATAATTTGAGAAGCCTCAAGAAGGTGGGTATGAACCGAAAGAAGCTGAAGCAAGCTCAAAGCAGGCAGAAAAGTTGCGCCGATCAAAGGCGTAGGAGTTTAGAATTTTAAGCTGGAGATTTTGTATTTTTGAAAATCTCTCAATTAAGGGGAGTGGTAAGATTTAGAGGGGCTGGGAAGTTAGCACCTTGACATAAACCTTTTCCTGTTCTTGAGTGGATTGGCCCACTAGCATATCGAGCGAAATTACCAAAAAAGTTATCAGGTGTGTATAATGTCTTTCGTGTGTCCTATTTATGAAAGTGGGTACATGACTCGAAACTAATTATGGAGGCGACCTCCTAAGAAGATTTAGAAGTAGAGCCAAACTTGGCAGTTATTAGACGACCTATTCGAATCATTGATCATGATGAGAAGCGGTTGCAGAGTAAGGTTGTGAGATTAGTTAAAGTTCAGTGGAGTGGTGATGCTGAAGACTACACTTGGGAAATTGAGAATAGAATGAGGAAAGCTTATCCAGAATTTAGGATTGATGAGTAGTTTGTATATTATACCGATGTAGTGAACTCACCACCTATAGTATGACCACTTATTCTATTTCATCGTATATAAAATCCATTCCTTGAAGATTTCTTCTTCTTGCGTTAATTTCGGGATGAAATTTTTTAAGGGGGAAGAATGAAATGACCCGTAATTTTATCACTTTAATTTGGGATATTTAATTAATTTTAAATATTCAAATAATTGTTTTATAAGATAAATAATTCATTTTAATTATTATTTAATTATAAGAAATTTATTTTCAAGTTTTGACTATATAAATAAATAGTTTGATTAAAAAAAATATGACTAGAATTCGGATTCAGGATTTACAACGGTTTGACAAATGGAAATGGTTTTAAATTGTAGCAACTTTGTTTGAACATATAAATACATGTATATACATGCACATATACAAATAAATGTGAATCGCAATTAGTCAAACCAAAGCCAAAAGAAATATCTAAACGTATATACATATAAACTCCTTATGTATAAACAAAAACAACTGGAAAAGGCAAACTCACCATCACTCATATAAGGATAAGCATATAGGGTGGCACATAAGGAAAGGGGTGGTTTGAACGTGTGGAGGGGTGTGGGGTGGCAAATGGGTGAGGTGATGTGTTATGATGATGTTTGTCATATTTTACACATCTTTGCATATAAAAAGAAAGGCATGCCTTCACAATTCATTCACTCATTCAGTCTCAAAATTCCTAAGCTTCTCTTCTTTTAAGGCACAACAATGGCATCCATCAACTCTTTAAAATATTTCAAGAGCCACCGCTACCACTCCACCCTCTCAAGTACAAGGCCAAGCATACCCAAGGGCCTTAGGGATGGATTCATAAGCTTCAGTATAGAAATAGTGGAGCTATAGTCGATTTCGTAGCACTAAAAGTTTGATCGAGAAAGCATATATGTGAGAATTACTCCGTTAGTTTATTTTATTAAACTATATAATTTTATGATATGTTTTGCCATGCTTGTTTCATATGCTTGATCATCATGTTTTGGATGTTGATTATATGCTTACTTGATATGGAAATGATTCATGGCAAAATACACGTCGAATTTACACAAAAGAATCATTTCCCTTTATAAATTATAATGGTGTATATATCATTGATAATGTGACGACCCACCTTTCTGACCCCTGTGAATGACACTTAATACATCCGCGGTATTCATGTGTCATTGCCCAAACATCCTAAAGTTGAATTGTTGTGGGGTAAAAATAAAGAAAAGAACAAAAAATATGACAACAAATCGGTTAATAGAACATAACGGTAATATAGTGCATAAGGTTACTCCATAACTTGGAGTTATCTGAGTTACACAAAAGTACTACAATCAGCTTAGGCAGTTATAATAACCTGCGATTACACATGCTAAAAAAATACACATACACAAACTAAATAAACAACGAAATAGATAGCTAAGTTGATAAACGCTTCCTGCTCGAACGCCGTCTTCAGAAGAGCCCATAAAAGACCTACTGCTCTTGGACTACTCAAATATAAATGAGTACCCGGGAGCTTAGGGAAAAAACAACTCGGGTCACACAATATGTCTGACTTGAGTAAAACTCTAAACAATAAGTGTAATTAGACAACAACATGTGAGACCACACCGCCAAACGCGAATAGTTTTCCTCTCACAAGAACAATATCCAAATGTAAATAATATATACAAATAATTAACATCGCGAAGAGTGGTATACTCTTCCTGATGCAATTAAGTAAAACAAATTCGAAGGATCGAATCAATAAGGAAAAAGAAATTTACCAACAATGACTAGGAGGGTGTACCCTTACTGAATGTATACACCTAGAATATATACTTGAGAATTCCGATGGCTTTCGGACACGTCCAAGCACGACCCCCCAACAATTACTGAGTATCCGATTAATTCACATCTTGGGGCACAAATATCCGAACCAAAACTAGAGTAGATGTAACAGTATCCTAATTGGAGCAACCCCACATGGGTTGGCTTCAACTCGCTATCAGAGTTTAGTCATTTTCGAAAAAGGCTAACAAAGCTCAAATGAGCAACATATCGTCTTAGAGAATAAAGAAGGCTGAGGTTATCGATAGTCGACAGACCAATTATCGATGATAACAAAATGATTGTATATGGACAGTAAACTTCATATTCCAGCCACTACCCGTCGATTTCAAATTTGTATTATTTTTTGGTTAAAAATGAAGTCAGATAAGTGAAGGTAATGTTACCTCTATGCATTGCCTTGATGACAATTTTAACTTTCGAGATAGTGACAAGTTTCCATACCTCAACGTTTGGTGTCAAGAGTATGACTAAATTCTTTCCATATAAGTGATGTCATCTACGGAAACTTCTTTTCCATAATCGAATCAATCTTTTATCTTTAAAACCAAACTCGTGCTTGGGATTCACATTATAAATTTTAACTTTAAACATCTTCGTTAATTAATTTGTTTAATTAACTTTAAATACCTATAATTAAAAGGGGTTAATCACTTAAAACATCATTAATAAAATTAATTAATTTCAAATCTCATTAATTAAGTTGATTAATTAATTTTAAAACATCATTTATTAAAAAAGATTGATTATAATATAAAATATCATGAATAGAAAAGATTAATTAAATTTAAACTAATTAACTTTAAAAATGATTAATTAAAAATGTTTAATTAATTTTAAACATCATTAATTAAAATGATTAATTAATTTTAATCCACCATTGTTACATAATTAATTAACCTTAAACATCATTAAATGAAATGATTAATTAAGTTCAAGTATCATTAAAAAAGTAATTAATTAACTCTAGACTCATCACTATTTAGTTAATTAATTAACCTCAATCCTTTTAACTAAAATAATTAATTGAATTTAAAATCATTATTAAATTAGTAATTTAATTTTAAATTCATCCTTATTTAAAAACTTAATTAACTTGGTAAAATAAAACCCAAGCTCGAAAGTAAAACAAAAGATGTCGAAGAGATGGTATTTTCCAAAAGTGCCGATATAGCGATAGTCACTATGTAGACACTTCGAGAACTACTTTCATAATACATTGATTTTCATCCAAGCATCACATTACATATCATAAGTAAAGCATATATATACAAGGTCCATAACAAATCATACAACATGTAGAGAGCATCACTTATAATATATTTAACTTTTTCTCCTAACTTTCCATGTCACTTACTAACTACCAAGATGTCATCTTTCCAAAGAATAAACGAAAATAACGACTATCACACTACTATACATAACAATAAGTATTTAAAAGCTACTAAAATTATCAATATTAAAGTTAAAAACTTATTGTCTTAAAACGTGAGATTTTACTCACCGAAAGTCGACGAAATAAACCAAGCATGCATTATAACTTGAATATGCCCTAGAACTTCACTTTGCCTTTCCAGCATTGATAACTTTACGGATCTAAGGGTGTAAATGGGCTCTGCTAGGGGGCTTTAAGGTTTGGCCTATGTTGAATAAGAGGTCTATGGGTTTATTTTGGCAAGAGAAGAAGTATAGTGGAGAAAGAAGTTGTTTTCAGTGAACATGCTTAAGGAAGAAGTGAAAAGAAATGATTTTTTCCCTAATTTAGAAGTATTTGGAAGCCATAGGAACTTAGAAAGGAACTTAAATGAAGTTTGAAAGTGAAGATAGAAATGAGAAAAATGAGAAAAGAATTAGGAAATTGGCTTTTATACTAATGGATAAATCAAATTACCAAACCACCCTTAAAGGACATAACCTCCACTCCATGCTTGCCATGTCACCATTCCACCTCTTCCCCATGAACACTCATGCCCCCAACATGTCTCCCCCTTCACAAAATTGAGCAAACATGATTTGATGCCAAAGTGTGCTTATGTTTTATGAGAAATAATATTTTGTGACAATTTTCCTTTTTTACTTTTAAAACTTATTTATTTTTGATAAAATGTCATTTCATATTTTAATAAATTAAAGTGGAAATATATATGTATATTATAAAATGTATTCTAACTTGTATAAGAATGTGTATATATGTTACACAAATGTGCACACCGTTTTCGACAACTTTTCGACACCGAAAAGTCAAAAATTTGGAAAACGATTTTCGACCACATTTTTTAGTTTTCTTTGAACTGATTATTTCTGTAAACAAAATTTGAAAACTATTTCACCATCAATAGTTATTATTTAAAAGGGTTTTATTTTAGTTACAAAATCCATTAATTAATTATTTAAAAATATATTAAGTATATGTATTTTAATGTGATTAATTCACAGGTCGTTACACTCTCCCTCCTTAAAAGAATTTCGTCCCCAAAAATAACACTTAAGGAGATAATTCCAAAAGGGCGCGCGCGCACACGCACATATAATATATATATATATATATATATCATGAAACCCATTCAACATATACATATTAAGCAACTATATCATAAATAGTGCATACATAATTTATACAAACAAACAAACACACACTATCCTAACATCAACTCAGGGTAAGAATTCTTAATATAGTCCTCGGTTTTCCATGTACAATCCCTACCACTGTCACTCCACTGAATCTTAACAAGATTTACAACCTCCGTCCTTAATTGCTTTATATCTTGATCGATGATCCGAATAGGCCATTTAAGAATAGTCAGGCTAGGCTGAATATCCAAATCTTCCTATTGGATCGTTTCCACTATTGTTGAAGGGTTATGTACATACTTATGTAAATGAGATACATGAAATACATTGTGCACATCCAATAGTCTATTTGGTAACTTCACTCTATAAGACAGTCTACTAACCCGGTCTAAAATGGAAAAGGGCCAATAAATCGACGGGCTAACTTCACTGATTTTCCAAACCTCACAACACTCTTCAATGGAGAAACCTTCGCAAACACCGAATCTCCCACTGAGAACTCAAGGTCCCTGCACCTTTTATCCTCATAACACTTCTGCCGATCTTGTGACTCCTTTATCTTCTTTTGGATATCTACTACCTTCTCACCTGCTTCTAAGATCATATCAAGTCCAAGAATAATTCCATCACCAGACTCAATCCAGCACGAGCGAGAATGGCATGGACAACCATAAAGAGCATCAAAAATAGCCATGCCAATACTTGTCTCATAGCTATTGTAAATGAATTCGGCTAAGGGTAAATGATCTACCCAAGAACCTCTAAAGTAAAGAATGTATGCACGCAATAAATCCTCCAAGATTCGGTTCACTCTCTCTGTATGTCCATCAATCTGGGGACGGTAAGCTGTACTTAGACTCAACTTGGTCCCTAAGGTAGTTTGTGGTCCCTTCCAGAACCTACTGGTGAATATTGGGTCTCGGTCACTTACAATACTATAAGGAATACCATGAAGCCTCATAATCTCTTTCACGTACAAACTATCCAGACTCTCAGCAGTCCTAGTCTGCTTAACCGGAATGAAATGAGCCTTCTTGGTCAGCCGATCGACGATAACCCAAATGCCTTGGTTACCTTTTCTTGACCTAGAAAGTCCATCAATAAAGTCCATAGAGATCTGCTTCCACTTCCACATCGGGATCTCAAATGGTTGAAGCAATCCATTTGACTTTTGTTGGTTACTCTTAATCCATTGGCAGTTTGAACAATGACACACAAAGACCGAAACATCTCTCTTCATCCCCTTCCACCAGAACACTCTTTTCATATCATTGAACACCTTGGTTACTCTTGGATGGAAGATAATTGTTAACAAGAAAATTTATTAACACCCCAAAGTTTCTTTTAGGATGAGGTTAGTCCTTTTTTATCTCTTTTGGATAAGTGGAAGTAGGTAAGAAGTGGGTAATACTTTAAGTTCTCCCTTTCGAATAGGTTCTTGTTATGATAATTTTCCCTTATTAACCTTTCAACCCAGTCGAAACATTCAAATTCCTTTCTTTTTGATCTTTCGAACTGGAAAAAGTGGCTTGATTACTCCTTCAAAACAGTCCTTTCGAAGCAGTTGCGGAAGCCTAATGGATGGCTCTAAAATTCAAGGTTATAATCAGTTTTGGTTGGTTTCGACCTTGTTGAAAGTTAGAGTCTTAAGTGTCTTACATTTGGATTAGGAATTTAAGGTAAAACTATTTTAGGTTTAGCTTTTGATCCATTCGAAAGTAGAAGTCCAATGAAAGGTGGCCTGGAGTCAATAATTGAAGCTTGCTTGAAAAGGAAAAGACTTTGACCAAGTCGGAAGAGGCCTTTTGATGTGGTCGACACCTGTAAAACGCAATTAGACCTGATAGAAAGCTTTCGAAACAACAAAGTATCAAGAATATTAATGACTTCCCTTACGTAACTCAGCGAATTAAAAAATTGCCTAGAAGTTCCCTGCCTGCTTTGCCTAGAAGTTTTGAATTGTACGAATTAAAAAATTGGCGCCATAAATTTACCTTTCTACCCCTTCGAAAGGGATTAAGGCGGCAACTTTCATTTTTCTTTCTTATCCTCTTTCGACGGGGTAGAAAGGTAACGTGGCGCATCTTTTGACTAAGTAACACGCAATCAACCTTTTCGAAAGAAACTTTGTGTGTTAGTGCATCCAGACAACTTTCGAAGAAGTTGGCTATTACAATTCTCTCTTTCGAAAGCATAAGTTTTGTTGCATAGCTTTTGACACCTTTAGAACACACTTATTTCTTATTAGTTTAAGTTAAAATATATATTTTTGCAAAAAGGGATTAAAGAAAAGACACTTCGTATAAGTTGTGAATCAAATGTTTTGACTTAAAGGGATTAAAGTTGCAAAAAGGGATTAAAGTCGAAGTCGTACACCACTTCTCGTCTCTGTCAAAACCTTTTATAACTGACTAGGCTTTAATCTTTCTCTTCCAACATCGTCGAAACGACCTTTAATTCAAACCCGAAACCTTTTAACTTTGTTGGCATATAAGGTTTCGAAAATATTAATATTCTTTTAGAAAAACTAAAGTAATGGGTTTCGACTGTGTCGAAGGGTTTCCCCTTTTGTTTATTAAACATTGGTAATGTATACTTTGTTCAAATTTTTATGCTAGTTTGAACTGTTCCTTTCTAACAATGAAGTTCCTATTGAGCTTTAGACATTATTGAAGAACGCTGGTTGGACATATACTTCAACCCTCCCTTTCAACCCTGTCAAAAGTTTAGTAATGCTTATATCTTGGCTTTCGACATTGTTGAGAGGTATTTGTTAAGTATTAACTTTAATATTCCTTTCGACTCTTTCGAAAGTTCAATAAGTCTCATTTTTAACTTTAACATTCTTTCAAGAATTTGAAGTTTCATGATTTGTTTGATGTTCAAATTGTTGTAGTGGGTTTCTACTAATCCTTGAAATAATGTTAACTTCATAACAAACTGCAATTTCTAACTATAACATTTTCACCTGGCAGGATCATGAGTTCTCCAAAGAAAGCTGAAGCTACTGCTAAGCGCACACTGATATCCACTAAAGATGAAGTGGATGCCATTCTCAATGACTTTGGGATTATAGGAGTGGAAGCAATCCACCTATAGAAAATGGCGCCATCAACAGCGCTCATGAAGGGTTCTTCGCTTACACTGCTATTCACATATGGCACAGAGGGTTTCTTCCATTTCTGGAATTCTAGCTGAAGTTCTTAGTTCATCTTGGAATTGCTCCCATTCAACTGTCACCAAACGTATATACTTATCTGTTATCTCTGGAGTTGATGCCATTCGAGTCTTGCTTTTCCTCTTTGAACGCTGAAGTTCTTTATCACCTTGTCCAGTTGGTTAAGCTCAACAACCTTAACAATCAAATCTTTCGGGCCAATCCTCCTAAGAAATTGATCTCTGAGGGAGTAAACAAGTTTAGAGACTGGGAAAGTCAGTTCTTCTTCATTGGATGCTTCCCAAACGTTAGTCGTACTTTCTCTACTCCTCGTAAGTTCATAGTTTATTATTTTCCTTTTATCTAGTTACTTTTCTTTGCTGATCTTCGTTTTTGTCAGGTGCTCCTGCTAAAGAGCTAAATGAGGAGAATAAGAGGATAGTGCAGTCAATAATTGCAGCTTCAAGTGAGATCAGGAATAGATTAACGCTGCTAAATCCAACAAATCAAGGAAAGCACTCCCTTCTGCCGGCGGGCTAGAGGATACTTGGCCAACCTTCTTCAGTCCAACACACATCCTGAAGCAAACGCTTCCTTTCCCTAGGAGATCCTACAAATTTCTCGCCTATGTCACCTATTTGTGCTGATCATTCTAATAAGTTATAAATGCTGTAATTGTTTTCTGTTACTGTATTGTTTTAAAAATTATTCTTCTGACTTATAATCTATTTGAATTCCTTTCAGTTGGTCCTCAAGTGGAAAAACCCGCTAGTGGTCTGGCTTCTCTCTCTTTGTCTTCTTGCACGCCATCCTTTTCTCAATCTCTTGCTAAGACAAAGATGGCCGTCAAAAGAAAATTAGTCAAATCAACTATGGTGGAACCCCTTCTCACGATAGCTAAAGTTATTGAAGTTCCTGATTCTAAGGGGTAGGAGTCTTTAAAGCTTGATAAAGCTTCGGAGAGTCCGATTCTCAACCACCTATCAAGACTCCCACTACAGTTGATCCTCTTTCCCGCATCGTTGTTTTGAGCTCTCCGAGTGCGCTTGAGAAAATGCGAAAGGCTTTGGAGATGACCCCTTCTCAAAAGCATGTTCCTCTTAGGCCACCATCTTTTGTATCCTCAAATAATTTTGAACAGATAGTCCGATCTATCTTAAACTCTTCTTATTTTGCTTTCATGCATCTGCCTTCTTCAGTTTCTTATTTGGTTGGTCACTATTGCTCTTTAATCGAACCACAACTCCTAGTAGGTTTCTCTTCACTTGACTTTATCATTACTATTCTTCTTTAAATCTCTGACTTATGTTGTACTTTTCCTTGTAGATTTCAAAGAGTTGGTTATCTTTACAAGAACATGCGTCCAGATCTTCTACCGAATCCTTTAAGCTTTAGGAGGAAATTTCTGGCTTAAAGACTCAAGTCTTCTCTTTATCCACAGAGAAAGATGAAGCTTTGACTGAACTGGAGCGATTGAAAGCGTCTCTCGCCCAGTCGAAATCCATTATCTTATAGGCAAGGAAAGCCCGCCAATTCCTCGGCAATGAAAACTCGACGAAAATGACCTTAAAAGAATTTGACGATGAGAAGATCCAAATAGCAGCAAACAAGCCTCTCTGAAGGAAAAGTTGGAGAAGAACAAAACTTCTCTGAAACTGGCAGTCGACAATATCTCTGATACAAAACAGCACGTGTCACAATTTCTTTATGCCACTCTTGACGAGATTATGATGAATTCCTTCAAAGACGCTTTGATGCTCGCTTATGCCGACAACATTGACAAATGCCCCGAATCGAGCTTTCCTTCAATGGACCCTGCTCTTGTAGATAGGGTTATGGGCAAGATTAAACAAATGGAACGGGGAATTGAAGCAACTGAAAAGGAGGAGATCGATGGCTCCAAAATTCTTTCCTTTGAAATTCCTTCCTTCGATGTCGAATCTGACTCCGAAGACGAAGGCGATAAAGATGAGATCATCGATAAAGAGGGTGATGATGGCAATGATGACAATGATGATGATAATGATGATGGTGATGATGATAACCTCAACGGCGGTCAAGGTTCAGGCGGCGATAGAGGTGGCCCTACCAAGGCTCCTAAAAAAAATGAAGATGACAATACAAGGGCTTCTAAAAAGGATCCATCTCCTTATGATGTTGTCCCGCCTGAATATTGCACACCCTTCGACCCTCAAGAAGAGCTTTTTGTTGATGTTAAAGTGCCGAAAGAGAAAGAACAAGCTTCCCAAGCATCAGTTCTGGTATCTCAGATATGGGATTCTCTGTTTAAACATCTTTCGCTTCGAAGATAATAGTAGTGTAAACCACTTATTTTAAATATGGAAGAAATTTGTCCACCCCTATAAAACCAAGCTTGAAAGGAAATAAGCAGAGATAAATAGTTTATATAGGGAGTTAGACAAGCAATTGAGGGAGCACAATATAATTTCTGATAAATATCATAGACTCAATAGAAGTGCGGCAGTGTTGGCATCTTTTAAACATCAAGAATTTGCTCCACGGCTAAGGAGAGCGCGCCTTTGATACGACGCTTTTTTGAAAGAGAACCGGGAACTGATTACCCTCTTCTGGATGTTGATTGAGGGAAGGGACATTAAACCCGACCGTTGATTTCTCATATTTAACTGGTTTTAGTGGGAATTTACTTAGTCGTTTACACAAAAGGTACTTGGATGAATTCAGATCTGACCCACATCCCGAAGCATGTTGGAACTTTCCTCGAGTCAGATCAATTCCCCCAAACCTTCCTTCCTAAAAACTCATGTTTTATAAGGACAAATTTATTCCAGAGTTCTTTACAAAATCAATTTTGTACGAACCAGATGAATAATTGTAATTATGTAATAATAATGATTTATGAATGTTCATTTTAATTTTTCCTCTATACTTAGCTGTATTTTATTGCTTTATTACAGAGTAAACGTTCATTTGGCAACTTTGTTTCCAGGGATTATCTATGTCAATATGCTAGATTAAGAAGAGATTATACTGAGAAGGCATCGATTTTAAAATTTTCAACATTAGCAAGATATTGTTTTCTTAGAGATTTACAGAAACTTTACATGAGACACCCTCGTCTTCGCTTTGAATTTATTGGCGAAGAAAAGGAGAAAATTCTCAAAGAAATTTGGACATTCCACACCAAATTAATATGTGGACGCGATAGTCCTCATACCAGAGAGTGGGAATACAGTAAATATCCACCGGTTATTACTCCAAAAGGAGTCAATATGTAATGACCCGTATTTTTAATGCTTTAAAAATACTAATTTAAATAAAATTTTAATTAAAAATCCAATAGAAATAAAATTTTACGATTTATTAAATGGAAATCTCTTTGTATATAAGTTACAAATCCAAAACCAAATTCGTAGACGACCAATTTCAATAAGACCGATAATGTAATACATATTAAAAACGTAATGTAATAATATGAAATAGTTGTAACCAATAACAGAAACCAAAATAATAATTTTGACGTAAGAAACGTGCGTTTTGCGTTAAATGAAATTTTCGTTAAATAAAAATAAACATTAAAATTTCGCAACGAAAATTCGATATTTGAAATGCGTCTAGTTAAACATAGCAACTGGTAAATTTTCATCCGAAATATATAAGTTTATTTTCGTGTGTAATTTTATTTCAATTTAATCAGTTAGGAATTGATGAAAATAAAATGTTTTCGAAACCTAAATATTTTTACATAGAAAAATTCTAAATCATCTTCTAAGCAAGACGTCATTTTTCGTTTTTCCAAATTCGGACTTCTTTAGCTCCGTCGATCTTAATTTTTTTGCGTTTTGCTGCATTTTCCGCTAGTAGAAAATTCGAATTTTTATAATTCAATCGTACCACAGATATCTGTATACCGTTTTGATCGTCTCGTCGTGCTGATCTCTGCGGAATATTTGTTTTCCGTATTTTGAGTCCGTTACGCAGTGGAAACTGCTTAACGGTCCAATGCATCGTATCCGTTTTAACTCTTCGATGACTGTGAGCATTCAAAATTTTGAAACGAGGCATTTGCTTTTATTATTTTCTGGATTGCCGTGCGTGCGTGGCTTTTCCTATTTCATTTTGAAAACTTCAATAGTCAATACTGGCTGCATTTACTGCTCTCTGTTCTTCACGGATGTTTCAAAAATCAAATTTGCATGCCTCTAGATCTATCCCTACCTCTTCTCTATTCCAAGAAAAATGACCATGGCCAAAAACTATTTTTCCCACCCACGTGTTCACCACACACGCAACAACCCTGAGCAGCATCCCACAACCTCCGATACCTCCACCCCACGTCACCGACCTCCGACCCTCCTCCGCAGATCCGCTCAGGTCCAACCTGCGACCTCCCTCCCTCTTCCACCCGACCCCACTCCTCTGCCTATCACTGCCACCTTGACTTTTTGGCCTTCGCTAATATCCTGCACGTCCACCAAACTCCATGGAGCAGCTGACCCCCCGTTGCTTCCTCCTCCCTTGAGCCCGCACGCACAGGCTTCTTCCGTTCCCTCTGCGCCCACTTCCACCGTCATACGCCTGGCCTCCGAACCCAACGCCTCTCTTCACTGACCATCTACTCTCGCGATCTTTCCTCCACTTAAACCCAACCTATCTACGAGCCATCACCTTCCCCTTCGCCCGCCTCAGCCACCTGGTTGCCGACGTCTACCAACCCCTTGCCGTGCTCTACCTCCAAGCAGGTCCGCCCCTTTCTTTCCTTCATTTTTCCATCTCGCAAGTCTCTCTATTGCATAGATTTACTTTGTATATATATTATATAATATATTGTTATGTTAGCTTACATATAATATGTAAATGATAGTTGTCTGAAGCACTGTTCGCATATAGCCTGCATATATATTTCTATATATAAGAAAGTATATAGAAGTTAAGAGATTTTATATAATATGTTATTTTCTGTCTCAGCCAAAACGTATGTTATACATGTAATTAACCTGCTTGTTGTCCATATTTTATAATAGTGTATTTACTGCGTTGTGTAATAGGTTTATATGAGTTGGTGAATATAATAGTGTGAGTTTATATGTTAGTTCATAGGTATATTTAAGTATATATTGTCGTACATACCGGCCTACATCTAATTTAAGTATCAGGTATATATTTGGTTATGGTTTGCATATGTATTAGTTATATGTGATAGTAAAAATTTTGTTTGATTTATGTTATGTATAGTAAGCTATGTATGTCTGTAAATATCATAAGTGTATTAAAAATAAGCGGAGCCGCCTGTAAATATATTCACTTATTAAGTTGTTCACATAGTTTACTTTTAAATATTTTAAAGTTATTAAGTTTGGTTTTTAAAATGTACATATGTAATATGTATACTTTATTTCAAAGGTATAGTCTGTTGTACTTTTTAGTTGTGTTTGTAGTCTCCTGTTATGCATATAATAATGGTTCTATAAAAAAATACGCATGGTCAAAACCTTGGTATGGGTGCATTTATATACTGTAGATGTAGCATGCGGGTAGGTTTGTATAAAGGTTTATATTCATTTGTTTATAAGTTGGTATATGAGTATTTAAGTTCTAATTTTAGATGTATATCTTTATGGGTTGGGATTTAACGGTGATTTGAAACTAAAATTTTATATTATTTTAAGTATATGGCTGATTTTGATGTATGTATTTAAAAAAATTAAAAACAATGTTTTGTAATTATATATATGTAATTTTAATACTTGTTTTAACCTAAATATTGTTTTCTGGAAATAATAATATATATATATAATTTCTGTTCTATCAAGATGATTCCGGTTATCATCATCGATCTAGTTCTGACTTGATTTCGTCAATTCCTATTTATCAGCTTCGTTCGTCGATTCGAGTTCAATCTTGCCTTGTTTTGAGATTCGTGCCTGGATTTCGTAACCCATCTCATCTTCGGTACTCTCTAGCCTCGAAAGGTGAGCAATCACTCACGATTAATGTTCTTTTATTTATTAAATTTGATTTCAATTGAAACGACAATTGAAATATGCTGTTGTTAGTTAATTACACTGTTATATATGCTATTACATGTATCAGTTCACCTGTGATATGTGACACCATTATCTGTTATATATACAATGATAATCCAGTTTGGTTGTTAAATGATTGATTGTTTGATGTTGACATTGGACGTTAAATTTTTAATGTTGTAAGTGATAAATAATTTGAAATTGAAATTGACGTAGGATAGTTAGATTTGATATATGTGTTAAATTTGATTTGATGACATTTGCATAATATGACCCCTTAAATATTAAATAAATTGACACGTAGAATAGTGTTAACTACACCTTGAACCATTGAATGTATGTTGTATAAATTGTTGTAGTATAAAATTGAATAATGAATACCAAGTGAAGAACCCTATAAATATTAGTGTAATAATCTTTAATCTACATGAAATGATAGTGTAGATTCTAGAAATAATTATATTAATTTGCATTAACAACAAATGTGAATTAATACGATTATTACGGGATTATTTGAATTGATTATTGGATTGATATTAGTTGTTGTTATTGCTTGTTTATTTACTTTGACACCATCCCAGTTATCACACTGCAAGTTCCCTTTGCTATGCTTTGATTTTTGAATTGAAATGGAATCGGGTTGAAATGATAAATACCCAAATTAAACTTTGACCTAGGATAGAGAATTAAATAAAACCCGATTGGCCAATAATTTGATTTAAAAATAAAATAAAGATTTTATTTGAATAAATGATAAGTTTCTGAAATAAAGTTGGAATTTTAATAAAGGAAAATGTTAATATTTAATAATATGAAACAAAATATTAACAATGTAATTGATGAAAGAACGTTGTTTAATTTGAGAAACGATTGAATTAAGTTTTGAAATTTGTAATAATTAAGTTTTGGAAATTATTAATAATTAAGTTGAAATTAGAAATAATTAAGTTTTGAAATTGTTAATAATTAAGTAATAATTAAGATTTGAAATTATTTGAAATTGAATAAGATTGAATTATTTAATGATTAAATTAAATTGAAATTTTCTTCTTCAGAGAAAGTGAATTTTTTTGAATAAGTGAAACTAAGTTTCTTTAATTGAGTTTTGAAATTTGTAACTAAGTAAATAATAAATTAAATGGATTTCTTTGATAAGAAATAAAATGCGTTTTATTGAAACAAATGGAAGACTTGTAATTTAAAGAATTGGATTCGACAAATTTAATCTAAAATAAATTTGTAAGCTTGATATAATAAGTTGAACTTAAGAAAGTAATGTAAGGGATTGGAAATTTAATTGAAATTGTTTTAATGATAAATTAATTGAATGAATATCGAATGAAATCGATAATTGAGTTTAAATCGATTTGAATGTTAAATTAAGTTAAATGATTTTGGAATGAACTTATATACGAAATACAATGAATATTTGAATTGTTTTAAAAATTGAAACTTTGAAATTGAATTATAGAAATTTTGAAATGAAATTGGGAAGTTATGAGACGTAATTTTTGAAATTGATTTAGAAAGACTAACGAAATGTTGATTTACATTGAATTGAAATTGATTTGGTTTTGAAATATATTAACGACCAATCGATGTTATAATTACGAAGGTTATTAAAGAGACCGGAATCGGTTAGGGACATACTCAGTGTCTAAATCGAAAACCACTTTAATAACTATACGCGGAGTGTGATCTAGAATGAAGTGGTTGGAATGATGTACGTGATGACTGAAGAAAGAGAACGATAATGGATAGCCTTGACACTCGTGTCAAATTGGAAATGACTAAAACAGGAGCCGTGCCGGGCCAAATGGGGTCAGCTACCTCGAGCGAACACACTTCTTCGAAAACTAGTCATTACTTGTTGTCGATTGGTGCACCCTTGATTTTGGGAGTGTTGTTTCGCGGTGTTGCGATCGCTGCGGCGATGCGTTCTCACCAGTCCGGATCAGGCAAAAGGTAGTTTCACTACCTTGGGTATTGCCTCATGTGCCTTGTCATACTTGTATCCCTATATACGCGACCACTACAATTTGTTTTGTGTTATACCTATGGAGTACTCCCTGATATCCCACTAGTTTACGGTGGAGTTTACAGCACTGTATAGTCTATGATGCTTATATAAAACTGTGTTAAGGGGATAATGGTAACGCCTTAACTCTATTTTGATATCTTATATTACTGATAGGCATTATCTACTTATCGTACACTACTACATAGTAGATAGTTTAATGGATCCTTAAAGGATGGTTATTCCAAACATCCTTGAGTTACTTGTATTTCAATTGCTATTTCACTTGAGTTGGATTTATTGATATAAGAATGTTAATCCTGACTCGAGTGTTTTGTGTTTTGCTTTACGCTCGGGTCAGACCGAGTGTACCAGTATTCGAGACTCACCTTTGGAGTTGGAGCTTCGCTTGGAGATCCAGCTTTCAGATATCTAGTTGATTCCAGTGATTGTATTCTGATTCTTGTATTTGATTATTGTATCCGAGACATCTGTTGTACCTTATTTAACTCTGATATGTATATAGTAGCTTCATGAACTACTATCTTCTATTTCCGCTGCATTTATTACTCTGTGTCTGTGATCTGTGATTATTTATTTACTGTATATGTTCAGTTTTGCCAAATTTAAATTAACAGTTCGGTATTTTTAATTATTCAAGTCCGACATGTGCGGATGCGAATGGTCCAAAATAGCGGGTCGTTACTGTTGGTATCAGAGCTTTGGTAGCTCTAGGCAAAACTCAGCATATAGGGTAAATGTATTTACAGAATCACTTTCATTCGGGTTTGAATCTCTTCCTTTTCGACTTGATTCCTTTGAATTTTGGAACGTTCCCTGCAGTTCCAAATTTCATTCGTGTCCCTCACTATTCGTATTCTTCTGAATTTTGGAGTACCACATAACTCCACTTCGAATGAGCTTTATAATGAGTTGGCGGTTCCGCCAATCTCAAATTGATTTGTAAAAGGGGAGAAACCCTTTTACGATAGAATCGATTCACCGGAGATTTATATATCCTCGGTTTAGATGCTGACATCTTTGGTTATGCCAAATCCTATCTCTTGAGATCAAATGTCGATTTGCCTCGGAATTTCTACATTGATCTAATTCTTGAAGTCACGGTCGACCCGGTTAAGGTTGCCCGCGATTTATATAAATTTATCAATCTCCCTACTTTGTTATTAATCATCATATCTTTGTTTCGAACTTATCTTCGAATCAAATTTCTCTTTGATTTGAGTCCATCAAATTTGTAACCCTATCCTTATTTTGAAAATTCATTCTTGTATCATCGAGCGAGGAAGTCTATTTGTAAATTAATGTTAAAAAAAATATTTTATATACTGTGTTGTTTGAGTTGTTGATGTTGATTTGGATTTTCAATCGATTCGTCTGATCAACGCTATCGATAGAATTTCTAAAACACTTTAACAGAGCAAACGGACACAATATTGTTTTCAAATTTAGTAAATGAAATAAATTTTATATGATTATATTATATATAAGTGTAAATTTTTCTAAAATTAAATGGTTAATGAATTTCTCGTCAGAAATGATAATAATCGATTTTCATTTATTATTTTGTAAACCATTGACTATTGCAATATAAATAAATGAATTTATAAATTTGGTTATAAATTGATTTGGAGTTGGTAATGAATTTAAACCAAGAATTTGAGAATTTAATATCCGGTGGTTTCAAACTTTGATTTGGAAGTTTTTAAGTGTATAGTATTTAAATATTTTCAAAAAGAATCATTCCAAAGAATTTAAAGTCTAAATCAGTGCTCTTCTCTTTATCGCTGGAAAATAATTTCGGTGATGACGGCCGCATCATCGACATTCATTTTCGAGTTTCGAAGTGAAGAGACTATTCTGTAGTTTTGATACGGTTTGTTTTGAAAAATAAAATTGATTTGAAATTCTAAGCATGACTTGATTTATAATATATTTTGAAGATTTTAAATCTGATATATCTATTTCATTTATAAAATGGTTTGAAGTTAATTGAAATTTAATTCTTAAAATTTTGATTTAAGGACGATCTTCAATAAAGCCAAAAGTTTTGACTAAATACTCAACTTGAAATAAGCAAATTGTAAAATTTCATTCGGATAATACTCAATTGCATTATATATATGACTTACCTAAATTTTCAAAAGTTAATTATGTAATTGAATATTATACAATATAAATGATACCAAAGGAAATTTTAAATAAATTTGAGTAGTTAAAATAAATGTAAATATACTTAATATATATGTGATAGGATATATTAAGTAGACTAAATTTAATAATAATTTGGTATGAAGAAGAATTAAATTTGTCGAATAAAGTGTGATTATAATAAATGACTATTCAAATTTAGGACTTTTGAAATTGTTAATTTAAGAAAATTGGAGAATATACAATAAATTGTCTTTATAAATAAAATGTGAGTGCGTATAATAAATGTTATTCACTTAAATTTTAAACTATAAAATGTTTATGGAGATAAATAGTAATAAGTTAAATAAATAATAGGTATGATTAATAGAAGAAAATTTGTATTGAAAGTTAATAAATTGAATTAAATCAACTTAAGGGAGTATCTTGGATTAATTGAATTTAAATTGAATTTCATTTGGAAGAAACCTTTTGTACCTAACATTAATAAATGTGAAATCAAATCAATTTAATGAAAACCTTGAATTAAAAAAAAACAAATTGTTGAATATAAATTTATTTAAGTTGAAATTTATATGTTAAATAAATTGTTTTATTTTGTTTTCAATCTATTTTCTTCTGCTTGTTTCTATTCTCCTACCTCCTTCCTTTTCGGGGATGAAAAGTTTTGAGTGGGGGAGATTGTAATGACCCGTATTTTTAATGCTTCAAAAATACTAAATTAAATAAAAATTTAATTAAAAATCCAATAGAAATAAAATTTTACGATTTATTAAATGGAAATCTCTTTGTATATAAGTTACAAATCCAAAACCAAATTCGTAGACGACCAATTTCGATAAGACCGATAATGTAATACATATTAAAAACGTAATGTAATAATATGAAATAGTTGTAACCAATAACAGAAACCAAAATAATAATTTTCACGTAAGAAACGTGCGTTTTGCGTTAAATGAAATTTTCATTAAATAAAAATAAACAATAAAATTTCGCAACAAAAATTCGATATTTGAAATGCGTCTAGTTAAACATAGCAACCGGTAAATTTTCATCCGAAATATATAAGTTTATTTTCGTGTGTAATTTTATTTCAATTTAATCAGTTAGGAATTGATGAAAATAAAATGTTTTCGAAACCTGAATATTTTTACATAGAAAAATTCTAAATCATCTTCTAAGCAAGTCGTCATTTTTCGTTTTTCCAAATTCGGACTTCTTTAGCTCCGTCGATCTTATTTTTTTTGCGTTTTGCTGCATTTTCCGCTAGTTAAAAATTTGAATTTTTATAATTCAATCGTACCACAGATATCTGTATACCGTTTTGATCGTCTCGTCGTGCTGATCTTTGCGGTATATTTGTTTTCCGTATTTTGAGTCCGTTACGCAGTGGAAACTGCTTAACGGTCCAATGCATCGTATCCGTTTTAGCTCTTCGATGACTGTGAGCATTCAAAATTTTGAAATGAGGCGTTTGCTTTTATTATTTTCTGGATTGCCGTGCGTGCGTGGCTTTTCCTATTTCATTTTGAAAACTTCAATAGTCAATACTGGCTGCATTTACTACTCTATGTTCTTCACGAATGTTTCAAAATTCAAATTTGCATGCCTCCGGATCTATCCCTACCTCTTCTCTGTTCCAAGAAAAATGACCATGGCCAAAAACTATTTTTCCCACCCACGTGTTCACCACACACGCAACAACCGTGAGCAGCACCCCACAACCTCTACTACCTCCACCCCACGTCACCGACTTCCGACCCTCCTCCGCAAATCCGCTCACGTCCAACCTGCGACCTCCCTCCCTCTTCCACCTGACCCCACTCCTCCGCCTATCACCGCCACCTTGACTTTTCGGCCTTCGCTAATATCCTGCACGTCCACCAAACTCCATGGAGCAGCCGACCCCCCCTTGCTTCCTCCTCCCTTGAGCCCGTTCCCTCTGCGCCCACTTCCACCGTCATACGCCTGGCCTCCGAACCCAACGCCTCTCTTCACCGACCATCTACTCTCGCGATCTTTCCTCCACTTAAACCCGACCTATCTCCGAGCCATCACCTTCCCCTTCGCCCACCTCAGCCACCTGGTTGCCGACGTCTGCCAACCCCTTGCCGTGCTCTACCCTCCAAGCAGGTCCGCCCCTTTCTTTCCTTCATTTTTCCATCTCGCAAGTCTCTCTATTGCATAGATTTACTTTGTATATATATTATATAATATATTGTTATGTTAGCTTACATATAATATGTAAATGATAGTTGTCTGAAGCACTGTTCGCATATAGCCTGCATATATATTTCTATATATAAGAAAGTATATAGAAGTTAAGAGATTTTATATAATATGTTATTTTCTGTCTCAGCCAAAACGTATGTTATACATGTAATTAAGCTGTTTGTTGTCTATATTTTATAATAGTGTATTTACTGCGTTGTGTAATAGGTTTGTATGAGTTGGTGAATATAATAGTGTGAGTTTATATGTTAGTTCATAGGTATATTTAAGTATATATTGTCGTACATACCGGCCTACATCTAATTTGAGTATCAGGTATATATTTGGTTATGGTTTGCATATGTATTAGTTATATGTGATAGTAAAAATTTTGTTTGATTTATGTTATGTATAGTAAGCTATGTATGCCTGTAAATATCATAAGTGTATTGAAAATAAGCAGAGCCGCCTGTAAATATATTCACTTATTAAGTTGTTCACATAGTTTACTTTTAAATATTTTAAAGTTATTAAGTTTGGTTTTTAAAATGTACATATGTAATATGTATACTTTATTTCAAAGGTATAGTATGTTGTACTTTTTAGTTGTGTTTGTAGTCTCTTGTTATGCATATAATAATGGTTCTATAAAAAAAATACGCATGGTCAAAATCTTGGTAAGGGTGCATTTATATACTGTAGATGTAGCATGCGGGTAGGTTTGTATAAAGGTTTTATTCATTTGTTTATAAGTTGGTATATGAGTATTTGGGTTCTAATTTTAGATGTATATCTTTATGGGTTGGGATTTAATGGTGATTTGAAACTAAATTTTATATTATTTTAAGTATATGGCTGATTTTGATGTATGTATTTAAAAAAATTAAAAACAATGTTTTGTAATTATATATATGTTATTTTAATACTTGTTTTAACCTAAATATTGTTTTCTGGAAATAATAATATATATATATAATTTCTGTTCTATCAAGATGATTCCGGTTATCATCATCGATCCAGTTTTGACTTGATTTCGTCAATTCCTATTTATCAGCTTCGTTCTTCGATTCGATTTTAATCTTGCCTTGTTTTGAGATTCGTGCCTGGATTTCGTAACCCATCTCATCTTCGGTACTCTCTAGCCTCGAAAGGTGAGCAATCACTCACGATTAATGTTCTTTTATTTATTAAATTTGATTTCAATTGAAACGAAAATTGAAATATGCTGCTGTTAGTTAATTACAATGTTATATATGCTATTACTTGTATCAGTTCACCTGTGATATCTGACACCATTATCTGTTATATATACAATGATAATCCAGTTTGGTTGTTAAATGATTGATTGTTTGATGTTGACATTGGACGTTAAATTTTTAATGTTGTAAGTGATAAATAATTTGAAATTGAAATTGACGTAGGATAGTTAGATTTGATATATGTGTTAAATTTGATTTGATGACATTTGCATAATATGACCCCTTAAATGTTAAATAAATTGACACGTAGAAATAGTGTTAACTACACCTTGAACCATTGAATGTATGTTGTATAAATTGTTGTAGTATAAAATTGAATAATGAATACCAAGTGAAGAACCCTATAAATATTAGTGTAATAATCTTTAATCTACATGAAATGATAGTGTAGATTCTAGAAATAATTATATTAATTTGCATTAACAACAAATGTGAATTAATACGATTATTTCGGGATTATTTGAATTGATTATTGGATTGATATTGGTTGTTGTTATTGCTTGTTTATTTACTTTGACACCATTCCAGTTATCACACTGCAAGTTCCCTTTGCAATGCTTTGATTTTTGAATTGAAATGGAATCGGGTTGAAATGATAAATACCCAAATTAAACTTTGACCTAGGGTAGAGAATTAAATAAAACCCGATTGGCCAATAATTTGATTTAAAAATAAAATAAAGATTTTATTTGAATAAATGATAAGTTTCTGAAATAAAGTTGGAATTTGGAATTTTAATAAAGGAAAATGTTAATATTTAATAATATGAAACAAAATATTAACAATGTAATTGATGAAAGAACGTTGTTTAATTTGAGAAACGATTGAATTAAGTTTTGAAATTTGTAATAATTAAGTTTTGGAAATTATTAATAATTAAGTTGAAATTAGAAATAATTAAGTTTTGAAATTGTAAATAATTAAGTAATAATTAAGATTTGAAATTATTTGAAATTGAATAAGATTGAATTATTTAATGATTAAATTAAATTGAAATTTTCTTCTTCAGAGAAAGTGAATTTTTTTGAATAAGTGAAACTAAGTTTCTTTAATTGAGTTTTGAAATTTGTAACTAAGTAAATAATAAATGAAATGGATTTCTTTGATAAGAAATAAAATGTGTTTTATTGAAACAAATGGAAGACTTGTAATTTAAAGAATTGGATTCGACAAATTTAATCTAAAATAAATTTGTAAGCTTGATATAATAAGTTGAACTTAAGAAAGTAATGTAAGGGATTGGAAATTTAATTGAAATTGTTTTAATGATAAATTAATTGAATGAATATCGAATGAAATCGATAATTGAGTTTAAATCGATTTGAACGTTAAATTAAGTTAAATGATTTTGGAATGAACTTATATACGAAATACAATGAATATTTGAATTGTTTTAAAAATTGAAACTTTGAAATTGAATTATAGAAATTTTGAAATGAAATTGGGAAGTTATGAGATGTAATTTTTGAAATTGATTTAGAAAGACTAACGAAATGTTGATTTACATTGAAATTGAAATTGATTTGGTTTTGAAATATATTAACGACCAATCGGTGTTATAATTACGAAGGTTATTAAAGAGACCGGAATCGGTTAGGGACATACTCAGTGTCTAAATCGAAAACCACTTTAATAACTATACGCGGAGTGTGATCCAGAATGAAGTGGTTGGAATGATGTACGTGATGAATGAAGAAAGAGAACGATAATGGATAGCCTTGACACTCGTGTCAAATTGGAAATGACTAAAACAGGAGCCGTGCCGGGCCAAATGGGGTCAGCTACCTCGAGCGAACACACTTCTTCGAAAACTACTCATTACTTGTTGTCGATTGGTGCACCCTTGATTTTGGGAGTGTTGTTTCGCGGTGTTGAGATCGCTACGGCGATGCGTTCTCACCAGTCCAGATTAGGCAAACGGTAGTTTCACTACCTTGGGTATTGCCTCATGTGCCTTGTCATACTTGTATCCCTATATACGCGACCACTACGATTTGTTTTGTGTTATACCTATGGAGTACTCCCTTATATCCCACTAGTTTACGGTGGAGTTTACAGTGCTGTATAGTCTATGATGCTTTTATAAAACTGTGTTAAGGGGATAATGGTAACGCCTTAACACTATTTTGATATCTTATATTACTGATAGGCATTATCTACTTATCGTACACTACTACATAGTAGATAGTTTAACGGATCCTTAAAGGATGGTTATTCCAAACATCCTTGAGTTACTTGTATTTCAATTGCTATTTCACTTGAGTTGTATTTATTGATATAAGAATGTTAATCCTTACTCGAGTGTTTTGTGTTTTGCTTTACGCTCGGGTCAGACCGAGTGTACCAGTATTCGAAACTCACCTTTGGAGTTGGAGCTTCGCTTGGAGATCCAGCTTTCAGATATCCAGTTGATTCCAGTGATTGTATTCTGATTCTTGTATTTGATTATTGTATCCGAGACATCTGTTGTACCTTATTTAACTCTGATATGTATATAGTAGCTTCATGAACTACTATCTTCTATTTCCGCTGCATTTATTACTCTGTGTCTGTGATCTGTGATTATTTATTTACTGTATATGTTCAGTTTTGCCAAATTTAAATTAACAATTCGGTATTTTGAATTATTCAAGTCTGACATGTGCGGATGCGAATAGTCCAAAATAGCGGGTCGTTACACAATATTCCTTTTGAATCAACAATTACACTTTCTGCCAATTCATTAAATAAAGCTAGAAATGCAGTTTCTCAACTTTAGATATAGAGTAAATATTTAATTGTACTCTTTCAGTTTCATTGTTATCTAAGTTGTAATCATTTATCGTAGTAATAATGAAAATTTTCATTCTGGTTCTGACTTCATTCCTTTTTTTATTTAAATAGGAGTTACAATTATCCACGACACCCCTTTCATTAGATTTAGCATCTCGCTTTATTAATCTTAAGGATAAGCTATTAGCGGAACATGAAAAGAGTAAACTTCTCGAAGATACTTTACTTGCTCGTTTTCACGACAATGCAGAAGCTTTAAGATGGCACAAAAGATTCTTACTTCAGAAAACTATTCTTAGAAATCTTAAGGATCAAATTGCCAGCTTAGAAGCATATGTTAACAGTAAGAATGAAGCGATTTCTGCTCTGAAGCATCAAGTTAAATCAAATCCTTCAATCGACTTCGATCAAAAAATGTCAGAACTTTTTCAATAGATAAGTGATTTGGAGATGAAATTGAAGGATAGTCAAGCTCAATGTGAGCCATTGGAATTTATTATGGGGGATAATATCTCGAGTATTGATTTACTAGTCTCCACTACTACTTCATCTGTTGCTAAAGCTACTAGATCTACATCCCTTGCAGCTCATAAATTTCCTACTACAATAAATCCTCCTCCTAGCTTAGATGAGAAGGTAGTGGGTGAGTGGTGTAGGAAAGTCAAATTTGAAATGATGAAATACTTTGACGAATAGCAAAAAGATAAATATTCATAGCGCATAAATGAATACGCTATTAAAATTCAGAAACTCGAACACGAGAATTATCTCCTTTTGAAGCGTGTTACTGAATTAGAAAGGGAAAACAACAAATAGAGCTTTTAATTGCGCTCTGAAGGCTATTATCGATACGATTGTTGATGGAGACATGATAAGGAAGAAAGAGAAGAAACTTAAAGAAGTTCTTTATGTCGCTATCCATCACATCGTAGATCCCTCGATTGTTGAGAACTTGAACAAGGCTACTCAAGATTTATGAAGAATTTATACTTTGAAAAATGTATGTATTTGTTCTATATACTTGTAAATAATTTCATTAGTTGTGTAAATCATGATATCACCTGATTTTTTATTCTCTCCTGTAATGTCATCTCTGAAACATTTGTTTGATAGCTTGTACCGCAATGTCTGTTTCTACTGAATCCTTCATTTTTCAATATTGTTCTGATTTCCCTGAAAAGTACAAAGCAAACAATATTCCCAATTGTTAGCTTGAAGTTGATATAAAAGTATATCTATATCATTCGCATAGATTAACAAATCATTATGTCAATCGTATGATAATATATGAATGGTAACTGTATTTGATGAAATGTCTTGAAACCCATCTTTGGTCATGATGAGAAATAATTAAGAATTTAACTTTAACCATATTGCTGGAATATCTGAAGTCTTGTTGATGGAAAATCTTATCCTCAACCAGGGGTGTAATTCTATTAGAAAATCATCCTCTAAAGATTACCAATAGAGGATTGATAACGTTTAAGTCAACAGAAGTCTAAAGTTCATCATCTGAAAATTTGTAGTAGAAATTCAATGACCCATATTCGGGTATTAACGAAATTTGAAATTTTAGAAGCTTGAAACCCAAATTTGAGTATTCGTGGATGACATTAGAAGTTAAGAAACTTGAAACTCAGATTCAAGTACTTAGTGGATGATAAATGGGAATTCATAATAACGATCTTCTTGATGGAAGTTGATAGAAGTCTTTGACATAGATTTGGGTGTTAAAGTGGATAATCAGAAATCCATAATAGAAATCTCAAGCCCAGATTAGGGCATTAATAAGTGTAATCAAATAATAGTCTCGAAACCCAGTTTCAGGAATGAGGAATTGAAAGATCTGTACCAAACCAGATTTGGGTACTAATGGATGAAGTTCAGAATTGAGAGACCCGAAACCCAGATTCGGGTAATAAGTGGAGTTTTGTTCTACTCTTTAGATTATGTCTTCTCCGACATGTTTAAACCTCTTAGACCTTATATGAAGTTATGGTTTGATTAGCTGCCTCTCAAGCATGGACATCCTATTCCTCTATTTGATACGCCACTTCTCGGGCTTGGGCATCTTGGTATGATATTTGGTGAGCCTATAACGACCCACTATTTTGGACCATTCAAATCGACAATAATCCACGCATGTCTGACTTGAATAATTCAAAATAACAGATTGTAATAAAATTTGGAGCAAATAAAATCAAATACAGAATCACAGACACAGAGTATCAGAATAACTCGCAGCGGAATATAAAAACCTTAGTAGTTCATGAAGCTACTATAACAAACTCTCAAAACAAAATACATAATATCTGTTTGAAAACATATACAATAGAAATCTCAAATACATAGAAGTTTATAATACCAGAGCTGAAATAGAACAACTGAAACTGGAATGGATAGATAACTAGATAAGCAGAATCTCCAACGATTCCTAGCTCCAGAAAGAGATCCAAATCTAAGCTGTAAATACTCAGGCTGACCCGAGCGTAAAGCAAAATACAAAACACTCGAGTCAGGACAATATATACTTATATAATGTAAACCAACTCAAGTGAACTGTAGCAGTAATGCATAATAACTTAAAGGATGCTTGGGATCGCCCATCCTCTAAGGATCAGTTAAACCATAAATTAAATACATCCCGTGGTTAAAATTTCAAAATTGGTAATTTATATTTCGAAATCAAATATCATTTCAAAATTCAATATCATTCAAAAATCCAGTTCAAAATATCAAAATATCATATTTCAAAATAGTTTATATTACGAAACAAATTACTTCATTTTAAATCATAAAATGAAGTTATTATATTAAATAATTAAATTATTAAATTTCCAAAATTTTAATCTTTCAAAGTTCATTCGTTCACTTAAATTAATTAAAACAATGAAAATTCAACTTTCGCAACATTTAGAAAATGCTATGGAAAGTCACATTTAAAACAGTTCAATTTAACAAAAGACAGCATTTAAAATGCTGTAATAGGGTTACATTAGTTTCAAATAAACTTAGTTAAATTCAACCATTATAACATTTACAAAAATGCCATAATAGCCTTTAATTAAATTCAGCCATTTGGTTCATTATTATCAACTACAACATTTACAAATGTTGTATTATCATTTACATTAGAATTAATAGCATTTCAGAAATGCAGTTAATTAACTTCAAATATTTAGTATAACTTCACAACAATTATATTTTTATATAAATCATTTTTAACTTATAAAATCATATAATTTCACTTTTAAAACAATCATTCAAATACCCTTATATTCATGATTTTATAAAGTTAAACCTCCATTCAAAAATCAAAATTTAATAATAATTCACTTATTAAATTCCAATATTAAATTATAAATTCATTAAATTAAATTAACTTAACACTTAAGTTTAAATTTTCAAATATAACTTAATTCCATTTTTATTTACTTAACTTAAAATTCATTTTAAGCCAAATTCACAAATTTCCAATTTTAGTTATATTTCAAAATTTCAACTTAAATATTCATTCATTTCACATTTTAACTTTATTCAAAATCATTAATATAAAATAAAATCATTTAAATTCACTTTAATCCAAATTATCATGAATGTATCACATTTCATATTTAATTTAAATTCCAATTATCACCAAATTAAAATTTCCCAAAATAACTTACATTTCAAATTTTCTAATTTTACCATTAATTTATTTCACTTATAAATTTTCAGAAAATCAATAATGCTTTACAAAAATCATTTTTATTTAGTTTAAGTCAAAATATTATAATATTTACATTTCTAAAATAATAAAAAAAAATTTAAAACATATTTTAACAACGGGTCTGTATTTCATTTTCTAGCCTATGTAAAGTGATACGGGTAATTTATCATTTCAACCCGTAATTTACAAAGATACCCGGGTTTGATCATTTCAAACCCGCAATCCCAAGCAAATGAAATAATTGAAAATCATTCAGGCCTATCATTTCAGTCCATAATGATTTTCTCTTATTCTAAAGTCCGTTCGGGTATGTATCATTTCAACCCATAGTGATTCTAATCTAAAGGGAACTTGCAGTGTGATAAACTGATAAAAATAACAGAATAACATAATATAACAGTAACATATGATATAACAGGTGTTTAAGCATGGGTGAACATCATATAATCATAACATAGCAGATATAATATGGTGATGCATTTTACAGATTCAAAAGTGGTCAATTTACTAGTTATATAGGTATACACTGTCTGGTGAGAATAACTCACTTGTTAAAAGCTGGAGATAGCCACAAAAGCACACAATACTGACACTACGAAGGCACGACAACACGGGAATGACTTGAGAGTGGAGAGCGAGATCCAAGTTATAGATCTTGTGTTACAACCCAAAAACAAAACCAAAATAATAGTTAAAAATCAATACGATTGAATTTGAATAACTTTGAAACAAAAAGCAGTTTGAATACGAAACTTTTTACCTTGCTTTCTCTACTTGTTTGCATGGCCTAGGGGATCAATTAGGTCAGGTTTGTACTTGGTTTGGATCAGGTATGGGTCTGGAAAAGGTAAGGCTACAAGGTAGAACATGATGGAGGAAGTTACAACACAGGGATGTGAAGGGGTTTAGGCTAAAACATGGTTTTTGGCAACCAAAAGGGCTCGGTCATGGGGTTATATGCTTGGCCAGTCAAGCTCAGGTCTGGACAGAGGTTGGAGTGGTGTGGGGAGGTCTGGAAAAGGTGGTGGTGGCAGCCTATGGTGGTGGTGGTGGTGTAAAATGAAGGGAAGGTTGCATACATGGCTCGGGTAGGCGATAATTGTAGAGTTTTCAATGTTTTTGTGGAGTTTTGCTCAAGGGGAGGCCATGGCACTTTCATGTCAGTGGAGAATGATGGTTTGGCCGTGGATTTAGTGGGGAGGAAGGGATGGTGGTCGATGGTGGTGATGGTGAGGCTATGGGCCGAGCAAAGCATGAAGATTTCAAGGCAATTTACAAAGGAAAATCAATAAAAGAAGGTGAAAAAGAATAGAAAAGAGGAAGACATTACAATTCTTTTTCTTCAGATCTGAAAACATATGTGAATGAGGAATGAGAAAGTGATGTTTTCACGTGAATTGCAAAATGAGATATGCAGCTGAAAGAATGAGGAGTTAAGGCCAATTGAATGAAAAGTAATGTTGAAATGTGAAAAGGTGGGAATTCAAAAGGCCTTAGGAAATAAAAAGCCACAAACCTTTCAAATCACTTTTATTTCTTTTTAATAAGTTTAAATAACTGAAAATAATTAAAAATTCAGTTTCAATTCGAAAATGTAACAAATATACAAAATATAAATAAATAAATATTAATTATATATGATTAAAATAAGAAAATAGTACAAAATGAAAACTAGTCTAGAAAATTTGAAAATAAATGAAATAAACTTAGGGAAAATTGTATGGACTTGGAAAAATATTTATAAATAAAGATAAGAACATAAAATAAAAATGCATTCACAAAATAAATAAATAAATTTTAATTAAATAAAATTTAAATGAAGAATATAGTAGAAAAATAGAAACTAGTCTTTAATAAATGCAATAAATTTTGGAAAAGTTTTATTATCACTTCAAAAATATTAAAAGACAAAAATATACATAAAATAACATATTAACACATTTTAAAATAAAATATGACAAAGAAAATATGATTTATAAAATTTAAAATAGGCAAAATTGCAAAATAAAACAAATTATACTCAAAATTGAAATGTACATAACTTTTACAATTTAATTCCGTTTTCAACGAAACAAAAAGCAGTATTCATGTTATTAAGTCTATTTTCATAATAAAAGATAAAATTTAAGATTTTAAACAATTTAAATTTGAAGTTTTAAAAGTCAAAGTTTGATCAGTTTGACCAGAAATCCCTTTTTCAGGAAATGTTCAATTTATACCAGTTTGAAATTAAAAGTTACATAATAATCAACATTTATATTTAAAAATGAAATGTTTGAAATAAAACAAGTTTAAAATAGTTTTCAAAATATAATAAAGTCAAATAAAATATATACAAAAATCTAGGGCTGTTACAGAGCCTCTTCTCGGGCTTGGACGTCTTAGTCCATTGTAGATATGCCGCTTCTCGGGCTTGGACATCTTAGTCCATTGTTGATATGCCGCTTCTTGGGTTTGGACATCTTAGTCTATTATTGTCTGGTTCTCTTATTTAGCTCATTCTTAGAGGCTGGAACCAAGGACTTACCAAACCTCCCTCTAGGAGGTGCCTTGACCTGACCAAAGGCACAAACAAGGGCTTGTCGACACTTTTACCTGGCCATAGCATGGCATGGATAAAGGCTTAAACTCCTCCCTCCAGAAGGTGCCCTGCCTTGGCCATAGTGTGGCGCGGCTAGGGGCTTATCGATGCTTTAACCTGGCCATAGCATGGCCCAGCTAAAGGCTAAGACTCCTCCCTCCAAGAGGTGCCTTGACCTGACCAGAGGCGTGGCCAAGGGCTTGTTGATTCTTTAACCTGGCCATAGCATGGTGCGGTTAAAGGCTTACACTCCTCCCTCTAGGAGGTGCTCTGCCCTGGCCAACTTGGCGCAGACAGAGGCTTTTATCGTTAAAGTTAATGTCCATATAAAAGGAGCATTTCACTCCCAACCATTAGATTCTCTTTAAAGAAAAGTAACTTTTTATTGATCTCATTCAGTATTTCTTTACAAACTCATTGATTTTGCCTTGATGGTAAAAGTTTATTATCATCCCTTCCAAGACTCTGCAATGGTTAGTCTCATGTCCATTCATCATGTGGAAATGGCAGTAGGATCTCCCCAAATTTCTTTCATATTTTGGCTTATTTTTCTGTGATGACCAATAATTGAGCTCATCCTTGGTTAACAAGTAGACATTCTCTATGGATGTTGTCAAGTTGCATTCTTTAGGAAGTCTAGACTTGAAACTTTTTTCTTGAGGATGACTTCTAAATCTTTCGGTACTTCTCTCTGGATTTCCCCTTTGATAGCTGATTTTTCGTTCAAAACTCTGTGTTTTTGGTATAGGCATTGTCCCATTTTTGACTTGACCCCATTTGTGTGCAAAGGCATTGTAATTTGCCATTATTCCATCTTCAAATATTGTGCCTATGGTATAGTGTTGAATATTTTTTCTCATTTGGTCAAATAAATTGTCACTTTCCCTTTTCTTTTCCCCTAAAGCAAAGATTGGGGTAGGACCAACATGAAAAGAGTTTAAACTCCACTTAAGTGGATCATAGGCTTAAACTTTCTTTTCCCTTATGATTCTTAAAGCCTTCATCCTTAACAGTTGCTCTTCTTGGAGATTTCTATCATTAGCTATCTTTTGGGAGAATCCAATTAAGTATGGTTCTGAGGACCCTTGCTCAGATCTTTTGATTCTACTGGCTATGATGAAGTAAAGCCTTGAGTGGGAGGGTTTGGAAATAATCGGGTCAGAGGAATGTGGTGTGGCTGTTAACTACAAGGCCGGAGGTTCGAGCCCTCCTTCTAGCACCAAAATGTTAACAAGAAAACTTGTCAACACCGCAAAGTTGTTTTTAGGTCGAGGTTAGTCCTATTTATCTCTTTTGGATAAGTGGAAGTAGGGAAGAAGTGGGTAATACTTTTAGTTCTCCCTTTTGAATAGGTTCTTGTTATGATAAGTTTCCCTTATTAAACTTTCAACCCAGTCGAAACGTTCAAATTCCTTTCTTTTTGATCTTTCGAACTGGAAAAAGTGGCTTGATTACTCCTTCGAAACAGTCCTTTCGAAGCAATTGCGGAAGCCTAATGGATGGCTCTAAAATTCAAGGTTATGATCAGTTTTGATTGGTTTCGACCTTGTCGAAAGCTAGTTTCAGTGTCTTAGGTTTGGATTAGGAATTTAAGGTAAAACTAGTTTAGGTTTAGGTTTCGATCCATTTGAAAGTAGAAGTCAAACGAAAGGTGTCCTAGAGTCAATAATTGAAGCTTGCTTGAAAAGGCAGAGGTTTTGACCAAGTGGGAAGAGGCCTTTCGATGTGGTCGACACCTGTAAAACGCAATTAAATCTGATAGAAAGCTTTCGAAACAACAAAGTATCAAGAATATTAAAGACTTCCCTTTCGTAACTAAAAAAACATTTATTGATCAACTTTCCCCAATTCAATTTACAAATTTGGATTTACAACTTTATAGAAATAAGAAAATACAAGAGTAGATTAACTAAGTTCGGTTTCCCTAAATTAGACCCCTTGGGTCTTATTTATAGACGCGGGACGGCACCTTTCGACCTAGTGCTTTCGACATGGTCAAAAGGTGGCTTTAGATGCCTTCCAACTTCTTCGGCGCTTGGGCTCCCCTTTGCAATTCTTTTGAATGAGCTCGAATGCTTTCGCCTTCATGGAAAGGGGCAGTTGCGCCTTCTCTTCATTATTTTGCTTTATAAGAGCTTTCGACTCTGTCGATGGGCTATTTTCAAGGGCTTCGAAGGTGTTGAACTGGGGATGGTTTCGACGTTGTTTGTAGCTTCCAAACATATGCTTACGAATTGATGCGGAACCTTCCCTGGATATCAAAGGCTTTGACTAGTTCAAAAGGCTTGAATTTACTTCTGAAAGGGTTGTTTCGAGCAAGATGTGCTTCTGAGTGACTTGAGTGAAGGCGGAACCTTTGGACTCGAAAGGTTTGGTGCGCAGATGAAAGGTTGTTATGCATTGTCTTTAAAAGGTGTTGCTTTATCTCCTTCGAAAGGTCTTTATGCCGATGGAAGCACCTGCTTCGAAAGGTGTTTGTTGAAGTGGGAACGTGCTTTCGACCCTTTTGACCCCTTCGAAAAGTTTTGCTACTTCTAGTATTTGGCCATTGTATCCCTTCGACTCCTTTGAAAGGTCTTGCTGCTGTTTCTTCTTGTTGTTTACCTTTTCTTTCTACTCAATAGGGTTTCGACATGGTCGAAAGGAGATTTTGTGATAACAATAACATTGATCAGTGACATTCAGCTAACATTTCTCTTCTATGACCATTATCATTTAGAACACAGATACGCCTATTGATTCTCGATACTCCTCAGGGGATCAATCTCAAGACTAAAAACAATACCTTTTTGGGTACCATTCTTGAATTGATCCAACATAGGATCTTCCTCTTGACTAGCTATAATCCTCTCCATCAACACTGGGTTGACTTTTAAGTTGGCAACCATCACAAAATTCCTACTCAATGCATTTTCAATGGCATTCGCTTTCCCATGGGAGTATATAATATCCAGATCATAAGAAGCGAGAAACTCCAGCCATCTTTGCTGCCTCAAATTCAAATCCTTCTTGGTGAAAAGGTACTTTAATGACTTGTGATCCATGTATAACTCGAAATTTTCACCCAAACAATAATGTATCCACATCTTTAGTGCGAAGACAACTGCCAAAAGCTTCAAATCGTGCGTAGCATAATTTCTCTTATATGGTTTCAGCTGTCGACTCACATACATAATCAATTTCCCATTCTGCATCAGCACTGCTCCTAATTCAGCTCTACAAGCATCCATGTATATAGTTAACCCTTTATTTCCACTCAGAATAGTTAAAACTGGAGAACTAGTAAATGTCTCCTTCAACTCATTGAATGCTTGACCGCACTTAAGTGTCCATATAAACTTAGCATCTTTCTTCGTCAATTTTGTCAAATGATAAGCAATCTTCAAGAAATCATTGATGAACCTTTGGTAGCCAATCCTAATAAATTTCTAACCTCTGTCACATTTTCGGTCTTTTTTCAGTCTTGAACTGCAACTATTTTAGCTGGGTCCACCGATATGCCTTCTCCGAAACGCGCCCTAGAAACCTAACTTCGGATTTCCAGAAATGGCACTTAGAAAAATTTTCTTTCAGCACATGACTTCTTAAATTATTTAAAATGACTCGAAGATGATACTTATGCTCTTCCTCCATCTTTGAATAAACAAGAATATCATCAATAAAGACGAGGAAAAATTTATTAAGAAAATCCTGGAATACTCTATTCATTAGGTCCACGAAATAAGTGGATGCGTTAGTCAGTCCGAACGGCATGACTAACCACTGGTAAAAACTATCAGGGGTAGGAAAAGATGTCAAGGATTCACTCTCCTCTGATAACTGGCAAAAACTAGTGGAAAGATCTCGTTGAGAAAATACTCAAGCTCCGTAGAGCTGGTCAAACATATCGTCGATCCTAGGTAAATGATACTTGTTCTTGATAATCCTCTTATTTAACTCTCGATTGTCTACACATAACCTAAGAGAACCGTCTGCCTTTGTAATGAAAACTACTGGCGATCCCCAACTTGATATTCTACGCCAGACCAAACATTTCTGTAATAAGTCTAACATCTTCTTCTCTAATTCCTTTCTCTCTTTTGGGGCCAACCTTCGAGGAGGTTATATAATCAGTTTGGTTCTCGAATAAATAAAGAATTCCACTTCACAGTGAGGAGGTAAACCTTGCACTTCATCAAAAATATTCTTAAAATTCCGAACATTGTATATCTCTTATCTCCTCTTTAGTCGCTTCAAGCGAATAGAGAAAACTGCTCATTAACTCGTTTGGCCTCTCACAACATATATCAATGCTTCTTCCTACTACATCCTTTACTATGACTATTCTCATAACATAATCAAAGACGGCTTCAAACTTAGATAACCAATCCATACCCAACGATACCCAAAACCAATGAACCCAAGAACAAACAAGTCAAAAGAGAAGTGCTGATCTCGACAAGAAATAGACACATTTAAACACATAGTGTCAAGATTCGTCGGACCCATTATTGGTTTTGTCACACAAAGAGGGTTATTTAGAATAACATACTTATGATTTAATTGGTTCATTAGGTCATAAGAAATAAAACTATGGAAAGCACTAGTATCGAACAACACACTTATAGGAATATCAGAAATGGATAATGTACCTTGCAACACCTGCTTTTCCTTTTGATTTGTAGATGGTATTTCCTTAATAGAAAAAGCTTTTCCTTGTTCCCTCTTCTTTGGGAAGCGGCACTCATTCCTCATGTGTCCTAGTTGGTCGTAGTTATAAAAGGAGACACTTGGACACTGATTTGCAAAGTGACCCATCTTGTTGCAGTTGAAACAAAGAATGTTAGCCAAGTTGGGCTGCTTCTTCTGAGTTGGATTTCCTCCTTCGGGTTTCTTTCCCGACCACAGCTTCTTTCCTTTGCGTTTGAAATTTGGCTTGCTCACAACTGGGTTAACCGATAAAGGTGGACACTAACTATTGACACTATACCTTTTTGAACCCCTTTCTTAATATCCAAAGCTTCATACATCAAGGCCATGCTGATCAGACTAGTAAAGGTACCATTAACATGATTAGTCATCTCACGATGGAATTCTGGCCTTAGTCCTTCCACGAACATATTTTAAGTGGTATGTCTACCAATCCTGGTCTCGCTAAAGCGAGACAACGCATTGAATCGATGCTCATAATGCGCTACTGTCATATCTCCCTGCTTTAAATCCATAAAACTCTTGAATAATTGAGTCCTCCTCGGCTCTGGAATAAACTGAGCTTCAAAGATTTCCTTAAATTGGGCCTATGTAAAATCTTCCTCTGGGGTATTAACTGTCACTGAATCCCACCAATCCATTGTTGACTTTTGGTGCTGTTGTGATGCCAACTATCATTTCATTACATCCTCCAACTGAAGATCCTCGAATATCCATTCACAAGAGCGGAGCTATGTCTGAACTAGTAGAATACCTTCAGTTACAAAAATTGTTTACCGCCCAAAGTAGTATAATTTTTGCACAGAGTAGCAAAGTTATAAGGTGGCTGAACTTGTACAACTACTTTTCCTACTAGCTCTACAACCGGTCTATTTCTAAAAGCTCTACCATTTGTAGCTGTGCTAGTTCCAAATCTTCTCCCACTTCTTCCTATACTCATTTTCAATTCCTTAAATAATGATAGGTATGTAAGAATACAAAGACAGGACCAAAATGGTTTGAGGGAAACAACAGCAAAGGATCTAAAACGAGACTTTAGGATGGATAATACAAATGCACTCTCAAGATTAACTCATTCTAGAGCTCTTCTCAACCTTTCTCTAATGAGTTATACCCCCAATCAGGCTAAGGTGTTCGCTTAACCGAAGCTCTGATAATAACTACGATGACCCACCTTTATGACCTCCAGGAATGACACTTAATACATCCGGTATTTGTATGCCATTGCCCAAGCATCCGAAAGATAAATTGTCGTGGGGTAAAAATAAGGAACATAACTTAAAATCTCACAACAAAACGGATAAACAATGTTAGAACTTCTATTCTATGGTTTCGATGACAACAACTATACAATCAGACCCATATAATATATTCCATCTATTTGTAGGAAAAATCTTTCAGAATTCACATTATCACGACTTGAAGACGACCAGTAGAAGAGAAGAATCATTGGTATTAGAGAAGTTATTATAGTGTGTTATAGTCATAGATATATGGTTTGTAAAATATCCTTTAGTAGTTTTTACACAACATTGCACATCAAAAATTTTTTAAGCCTTTGATTGTTCAAAAAAGATTAATTGTAGAAATTAACAGGCATCAGACGTCTGTCTACATAAGCCAGGCGTTTGACTCTATACGCTGTTTAAAAAATATTAACAAGCATCAAACATCTAATCACATATGCCAGACGTCTGAATCTGTTCTCTATTTAAAAATATATATTTAAACAGACATCTAAAATTATGGGCAGACGTCTATGCTGGGTAATGGAATTAATCTATGAACATGCACTTCTTTCATTCTAATGGTTGTATCCGTATCTCTTCAACGCATCTTTTCTTCCTCAAAGATTGCAACCCTTAGACTGAAGACAAAATCTTCAACACCTATAAATATGTAAATATTTTGAGAAACAAACAACTTGAATTTTCTAAATCACATATCTATACTCTTTACATACTATGATTTCTAAAAGCATTCAATATATCAGTTTTATTAATCGCTAAAAGCAAAGCTTCATATACACATACTACTCAAAGGAGGTTATAGGAAGATTTGTTATGTGCATTCAAAATTAGTGTTACTAAGAACACATATTTGTTAAGAAAAGATTTTTGTATCAAGCCTATTCCTTCGGGCGAAGTGAGGGTTGTTTACTAGTTAAGGCCGAAGAGGAGCTTCGGGACAGGACGTAGGAGGGGAGGTCCAAACCAGTATAAAATCCCTGGTGTGATTGTTTCTTTACTTTTTATTTACATTACTCTGCTAGTTATAAATTAGAAATTTATTACACTGCATATTAGATATAAATCCACTATCCATACACACTTTCAATTCATAACAGAGCACAGTTATTTCAAGTTACAGTAACACATAATTGAAACATATTTAATATGGCAAGTACATTTCAAGAAGGTCAGTCCACTGCACATCCTCCACTATTCACTGGATCAAATTATGCTTATTAGTCTACACGAATGCGTATTTTTATGGAAGCTAATGGTCTAGAAATTTGGTTAGCAACTCAAAATAAATATGAAGCACCAAACACAGACATAAGAACTTGGACAGATTGTGACGCCCCACCCCGAGACCCAAATTAACAAAGAGTATTACTGGGTAATACTTTCTGCTAATGCGGAGAATAGGGCTGATTAGGAGCGACCATCTATAACATTGTCTTAAACATCAACTAAATACGTCGATTAATGCTCTAATTTTTTTTCTATCTCAAGTGGATCGACATATTCAATAAATTCTTAATGCAAAACTATAGTTGGCTAACGAATCTATGAGAACAAAATACAACAACTAAATGTACATCACATCACAGAATAGCAAACAACAGATATATATATATACATATATATATAGATACATCCCCAGTGTAATACAAAATGATACATCATAGTGGTACGAAGACCACGCTATATATAAACGAGTCAAAAAAAATATACATATACATCAGAGTCAAGCAAAAAGACTACAACAACAAAAGGTGATAGGCAGATATCCAAGCGAAAGTAGATAAGCGAAGTCCAAAAGTAGGTATTGATCCTGAAACAACTCGGTCCGACCCGAGTATAAAATACACGGCTCAATCTAGCTAAAACAATCTGTTTAGTAAGGATAAATGATAATGTGATGCATAAGGAAAAGGGTGGTAATTCTTCTCAAATGAGAAGAAATAATTCTAAGTACATGTGGTTACTTCAAGTGATGAAGTGTCATTAAGCATATATATTCTTGAAAGAGATAACTTCTCATTAAAACAACAAGCATAAGCATGCCTCGTATCATCGGCATAATCCCAGAACAACAATAATGGTTTAGAGAAACCATAAATCCAAAATAGGAGGAATCCCAAACTAAAACACGTCATAATAAGGCAATCTCAAAAATATTCTCTAAATAGAGAAATCCCAAAGCTCGAAAATATGACACAATGACAATCATATATATATATATATATATATATATATATATATATCCTTAAAGGAGAGCATAAATCTCAAAAAAAGCCAAGTGTTGGCAAGCTTAAATCTCAAATATAGAACTCGATAAAGAGTTCAATTTCCAAAGATGTAATCGACATATATATGATATCTCAAATGGCTCAAATGGCCAATACTATAAAAAGGCGATACACTTGGAAAACCAGAAATAATCAATGAAATCGTCTCAAAGATATAGCACGTGCTTACGGTTGAAGCCCGCCAAGAACTGTTCTCTCAAAATAAGGCACCACCTCTCTTAGACAAACGTCCCGAAGGATAAATAAATATGTCTCTTAGACAACATCCCATAGGACAAATACGTCTCTTAGACAAACATCCCGAAGGACAAATGACCCGAAGGTCCGGTACCGGTAAATACGTCTCTTAGACAAACATCCCGAAGGACAAATGACCCGAAGGTCCAGTACCGGTAAATACGTCTCTTAGACTAATGTGTCACAAACTCTCAGATAGGAACCCGAAGAGTGTTAACGTGTGTCCTATACCACACGTTCACACTTAACGGTTTACTAACCGCTAGCCAATGCCACACCAGAAAGCAGTGAAAATATTTGCCTCATCTCATCGGCAAATACGACCCAAAGGTCAAAACGATCAAACGGACAAGTCAGGAATTAACCGATAAGATAAACGCACGTGTCCCATACCATGTGTTTTAACAAACCGTTTAATTCTCCTTCTCATTCGCTCGAATAGTGCAAAAACATGTATTTTATATAGAAAATGATTTAGTTGAGAAAACAAGCTTTTAAAACAATTTTTCGAAATCGTTTTGGAAAACAAACCTTAAAATTCCCTTATTATAGAGAATATATAGATTTTATAGCTAGAAAATAATTTAAAAATATTATATAATAATTATTTCAAAAGCCAATTTATTTTAAAAATTATTGGGAAAAACCTATGCTTGAAATCAAAGAAAAACGTCAAAAATTCTTAAAAACCGACATTCGAATTCAACTCAAAAACAATTCATTTTGATCTATAATAAGGGAATTTTAAAGTTTGTTTTTAAAAAAACGATTTCGAAAAATTGTTTCAAAAGTTTGTTTTCACAAAAAAACTATTTTCTATATAAAATACACGTTTTTGCACTATTCGAGCAAATGAGAAGGAGAATTAAACGATTGGGTAAAACACGTGGTATGGGGCATCACGGCTTGGTTTCTAAAATTCACCAAAATCTTGGCTAGCTTATTGATAGGCATCATGGCCATGAAACACAATCAAAATTATCACGAAAACATGAAGTAGAAATCGAAAACCGGATTGAAAAAGAAGTCAGAACCAAAAATATACAGGGCAGAACAATTCAATGCCAAGGTCGACCTGGGTGTCGACCTTTAACACCCATAGGTCGACCGTAGGGTCGACATAAGGGGCTTCTGGGTTGGCCTATAGGTCGACCCAGGGAAGTTTGGGGTCGACCTTCTTGTCGCGATGTTCTGCAAGTGATTTCTAGGCTTCATATTTATTTTGCAGATCAGTTTTCAGGTATCAAAAAAAAGATTTTTGCTCTGAAATTTTGCACACTTAATCTACAACACATGAACTATCATCAAAAGAAAATCCGGTAGCACTTCGTTGCCGGAATTAAGAGAAAATGACATGCAAAGTGGTAACCTAAATCAGTTTATCACAAAAATAAAACCGAGTATAGAAAACATGATATAGAAGCAAAATTTTCACAGTTTTTGGCATTTCGAAGCTTTGCTTCAGGTAGCATTTTGTGAGCAGCAACTCGCCTTGCAAATGAAAAGCGAAATACAGATTTTCAACTGAAAGATGCAAGCTTTGAGATGGTTTGACTTCAACAACCTGTAAATGAGCAAAATAGAAACATGCAGACCAAAAGAACAATGTTATAGACAATCCAATTTCATAAGATGGAGTTTTGATGAAATACTTTAGTTTGGAGTAGATTACCTGTTTTAATTCTCTTTTATTTGATTAAAAACAGCAATTAAATTGAAGGGAAAATGAGATTTGGCTTATATTGAGAAAATGGTAAAGTTTCTTCTTTTTCTTTCTGTTTATTTTAATTTATAGGAGAAGAAATAATGAACGTATAGGGAAATCTTTTCTCATTTTCTGGTTATGAGATAATGGGCTTTGGACCCAAAACTAAAGAAATTAATTAGCCTATGTAAACAATTTTCACATAAAGACAAATATACACAAATATATCTATGTAATTAAATCTAAACAACATATTTCAACAAAGTTTTAACACAATAAATTTATGTAAACACAGTTTCATGTTAAATAAAATATTTTTCAACATATAAAAAGATAATTTTAGCATAAAAATATTTTTATTATAAAAAATTCTCATTTTTAATTAAATAACCAATTTACACAAATAGTTGATAAAACATCATTTTTAATACCAAAAATTACACAAAAATAATTTTCTTGTGTAATAAAATATAACAAACCATTGTCCATCACTTTTATAACTAAAACTTATTTTTAAACCAAATTTCATCTTTTTATTTAAAATAAACACATTTAAAAATCAAACACTTCCTTTAAAAATTATTAAAAGAAGCATTTGGCAATAATTATTAGAATTATTGCATTATCACGAAATAAAATCATATTTCATTCATAATTCTCACAAATACCCAAGATAAAATTTTCAAAACTTTAATTTCACATTTCATTTCCAAAATCCATTATTTATTCCAAATAAACAATTTAAATCTCCAATTTATTTTTAATTCACGATATTAAATTATAACCACCATTATAATTTAATATTTACAGGTAATTACCAAAGCCAGGGTTGTTACAAACTCCCCTCTTATAAAAACTATGTCCTCGCAATTTCTAGAGAAGAGCTGTATTCAACACAAATATTTCATCAGTCGAAAGAAAACGATACGCTTGAGTTTAAATACTCTCACCATCGCTATGAGAAGAAAGAAAACCAAGGTAGGATCGCTATAAATTATTTGGTTTCCGAAGTGCAGTCATTAGGATTTGCGGACCATTAAACTTTCTCGAGCGGCACGTCCTTATTCCGAAGGTGTCTCTCCTTCGAAGCAAGAATGCAAATAGGCTGCTGCATAATAGATAGGTCCAGTGAGATCTCAAGTTCTTGCAGATCAGGCGAATCAATAATAGAATCTGACTCTCGAAGACACTTCCGAAGTTGAGAGACGTGAAACACGTCATGAATGCCAGATAGATGAGCTGGAAGTGAAACTCTATAAGACACAGGGCCAATACATTCAGTGATAGGAAATGGTCCTATAAAGCGAGGAGCCAATTTCCCAGTCTTACTGAAACGCATTACCCTTTTCAGTATAGATACCCAGATGTAGACAAGGTCACCAACAGAGAACTCGAGAGGCTTTCTACGGTTGTCCGCGTAGGATTTCTGATGGCTCTGTGCCTTTTTCATTCTCTATCGAATAAGAATAATCTTCTTAGAAGCATCACGAATAGAATCGGGGCCTAAAATAAGCTTCTGCCCGGATTCCAACCAACAAGAAGGTGATCGACATGGCCTTCCGTATAGGGCTTCAAAAGGAGCCATACCGATACTAGACTGAAAGCTGTTGTTGTAGGAGAACTCTACAAGCGGTAAGTGGTCCTCCCAATTACCACCAAAATCCAGGATGCAAGCACGAAGAAGATCCTCAAGAATACGATTCACCCATTCAGTCTGTCCATCAGACTGCGGATGATATGCTGTGCTGAAATTAAGCTTTGTTCCCAAAGCTTGCTGAAGACTCCTCCAGAAATGACTCGTGAAAAGAGGATCACGGTCACATATAATCGAACTAGGAATACCGTGAAGTCTCACGATTTCCTTAATATATAGCTTGGCCAGATGAGAAGCTGTCCTATTAGACTTAACAGGAATGAAGTGAGAAAACTTAGTGAGGTGATCAACAATAACCCAAATACTGCAATGGCCCGATCTCGAACAAGGTAGGCCATTAATGAAATCTATGGAAATCAGATCCCATTTCCACAACGAGACCTCAAGAGGTTGAAGAAGACCAGAAGGGCGCTGATGCTTGGCTTTAATGAGTTGACAAGTCATGCAATTACTTACATAACTTTCCACATCACGCTTCATGCCTTCCCAATAATAAAGGCGTCTCATATCGGCATACATCTTGATACTGCCCGGATGAATGGTATACTTAGAACGGTGACAATCGTCAAGAATGTCCCGCCTAAGATCAGAATCACAAGGCACGACCAATCGGTTCTTCTTACGAAGACACCCATGAATATCAATGCTGAAATCCCTCAACTACTCGTCACGGGATTCAGACTCACATATCTGAATAAGGTGCACAAGGTCTGGATCTTGCCGTTGAGCATCGGTAATACGATCCAATAAGTTGGGTCGAGCTTCCAAACTGAACAATAGGATAGGAGAATCAGAAGCTGGAGCACGATCACGAATATCACAAAAAGATAGAGTTTCTAGAGCATCCCACTCGGCTAGCATAAAGGAAACAACAGCCGAGTGTTTGCGACTTAGCGCATCTACAACTCGGTTCCCCTTTCCAGGAGTGTACTGGATATCGAAGTCATATGAGGCAAGGAACTCAAGCCAACGCTATTGCCACATATTGAGCTCCTTCTGGGTGAACAGATACTTCAATGATTTATGATCGGTATAGAGAATGAAGTGCTCGCCTAATAGATAATGACGCCAAATCTTCAAGGCAAAGACTATGGCGGCTAACTCTAAGTCGTGAGTGGCATAGCATACTTCATTCGATCGCAGTTACCTAGAAGCATAAGCAACTACCCAATCTCTCTACATAAGCACGGCACCGAGACCACATCTACTAGCATCGGTGTGGACAACAAGATCATGATTCCCTTCGGGAACCACAAGAATAGGAGCATTAGTGAGAAGCTGCTTCAACTGCTGAAAAGAAGCTTCACACTTATCAGACCAAGTGAATTGAACACCTCTACTGGGAAGGCTAGTCAGAGGAAGCATGATGCGGGAAAAATCCTTAATGAATCGACGGTAATAACCTGACAATCCAAGGAAGCTACGAATTTTAGAAACATTCTCAGGCCTCTTCCAATTTTGGATGGCTTCGATCTTCGATGGATTGACCGAAATGCCTTCGGAAAGATACATCGTGGCCCAAGAACTTCACCTTATTCTCCCAAAAGCGGCACATGGAGAATTTGGCTTTGAGTTGATGCTGACGAAGAGTACTCAAGACAATCCTCAAATGGTGAGCATGATCGGCTTTAGACTTGGAGTAGACAAGAATGTCATCAATAAACACAAGGACGAACTTATCGAGATATTCCCAGAATACTCGATTCATAAGATCGATAAAGAAAGCAGGAGCGTTTGTCAAACCGAACGAAATAACGAGCCACTAAGATCCATAACGGGTGCGGAAAGCTGTGAGAGGAATGTTATCCTCCGCAACTCGTAGCTGATGAAAACCAGGGGCAAGGTCGAGCTGAAAGAAGACCTTTGCACCACTCAATTGATCGAACATATCGTCGATCCTAGGCAACAGATAATTATTCTTGATGGTTAACTCGTTAAGCCTGTGATAGTCGATGCAAAGCCTAAGAGTACCATCAGACTTCTTCATGAAGACAACCGCGGCACCCCACGGTGAAGAACTAGACTAGATAAACTGCTTTGCTACAAGCTCCAAAAGCTGCTTCTTGAGTTCCTCATTTTCCTTTGTAGACATCCTCGTGGGAGGACGACTAATTGGTTGCGTGCCTGGAATGAGATTAATGCAGAACTCGATAGCCCGCTTAGGTGGCAAACCCGAAACAGGCTCAAACACATCAGGGAAATCACAAATAACTGGGATACGAGATATATCATCATTATCTTGTGAATCTAGAGAAAATAAAGATGCTTTGGAATTATCCACATTCCGAAGAACAAGTGAGAGCTGAGTAGACGAATCAGGATGTCGAGGGTATAAAATTCTCTCAGAACAAATAATCCTGGCATCGTATCGAACTAGTCATTCCATACCCAAAATCATATCAAAACCCAGAAAAGAAATAACGTGCAGATTTGCACGGAAAGAAAAGCCACATAAAACAATCTCAACATCCTCACAAAACATGCTAAGGGTTGCAGATCCCTCGATAAGATTCGCAATCCTCAATAAAGCAACCAAACAAGAAACATCCAAAGAAACAGTATCGACAAGCTCCTTCGATATGAATGAATGCGACGCACCCGTATTGAAGAGGACTAGAATAGATCAGTCATGAAACAACAAAGAACCTTCAAGGATAGAAGGAGATGTACCTCTGTGCTGAGAAGAGCCTCCAGAAGCATCCATCGCATGCAGCTTGCCAAACTAGGTATTATTCGGAGCAATAGGACAAGTGGAGACTCGATGACCCTCCTTCTTGCAATAGCGGCAAATCAGAGGCTTAGGACAATCACGAATCATATGATCGAAAGAGCAACAGTTGAAAAACCCCTTCTGAGTAGGCGGTGCTCCACGAGGCTGAGAAGTAGAACCAACAAACTTCTTCTTCTTTTGAGGAAAAGACTTGGACTTCTGAAATGGAAACTTCTTCTTATTGGGGTTCTTATGAACCTCAACCTCATCACTACTATCTCTCTTTTTCTCGACGGCTTTGAGGTGAAGCACCGAGTCAACTAACTCCTCGAAAGACAACTTGAGCTGGAGCATCAAAGACTTCTTCAAATACTTCTTCAAATACTTCTTCAAACCAGAAACAAACTTCAGATTCTTCTTATAAGAGGTGCCGATATATTCGAGACCATATTTGGATAAGGCCTATGAAGATACATAATCATAAATTGAGGACTTCCCTTGCTTCAACTCGAGGAAGCGATGGGCTAAAAATTCTTTCTCTGATTCGGGGATGAACTTGAGCTCAAATCGTTCCCAAAACTGTGTTCAAGTGAGAGTGGACTCATCGAGCTCGGCAATAAGAAGCTCGTACCAGTGAAGAGCATGCTCTTGCAACATGCTAGATGCTACAAGAACTCTGTGTTGGTCAGAAAGATCCATTCGAGAGAAGATGCGCTCGCACGTGTGAATCCAAGCCTGGACCTCTAATACAGACTCAGAGACTTTGAATGGCTTGCCTCCGAGATGGGAAAAATCACTACACATACGCGCAAAAGCAGACTTGCACGGAGTATACGATGGAGTAGGAGCTGCAGGCTAAGTGCTCCTAAATAAATCCATAAACTGATTGGCAGACATGTATACGCCATCCGGATGTGAGCCACTGGATTGCCCAGCATCCGAGCAACGTCCTCTGCCTCTTCCAGCCATTAGCTGAAAGTTTAAGATAAGATAAAGTTTATTCACAAGGTAGATATCATTAATTCAATTATGGAATACTGCGGAATTAAAATGCATTCCTAGACGTATTCCCAAATTATATCTACCCCAAAGGACACGAAAAGGTCAAGGACACGATGATTAGGGGATTCGTAACACTTGTATTATACTTGGATGTATCGTAATATATGTTCTGTTCTGTGTTTATCATATTTTTTTCTGAACTCAGCTTTGATACCAAGCTGTGACGCCCCACCCCGAGACCCACATTAACAAAGAGTATTACTAGGTAATACTGTTTGCTAATGTGGAGAATAGGGCTGGTTAGGAGTGACCATCTATATAGCTTTGTCTTAAACATCCACTAATTACGTCGATTAATGCTCTAATTTTTTTTCTATCTCAAGTGGATCGAGATATTCAATAAATGATTAATACAAAACTATAGGTGGCTAACGGATCTATCAGAACAAAATACAACAGCTAAATGTATATAACATCACAGAACAGCAAACAGCAGATATATATACATATATACAGATACATCCCCAGTGTAATACAAAATGATACATCATAGTGGTATGAAGACCACACTATATACAACGAGTCAAAACAATATACATATACATCAGAGTCAAGAAAAAAGACTACAACAACAAAAGGTGATAGACAGATATCCAAGCGGAAGTAGATAAGCGAAGTCCAAAAGCAGGTATCTAACCTGAAACAACTCGGTTTGACCCGAGTATAAAATACACGGGTCAGTCTAGCTAAAACAATTAGTTGAGTAAGGATAAATGATAATGTGATGCATAAGGAAAAGGGTGATAACTCTTCTCAAATGAGAAGAAATAATTCTAAGTACATGTGGTTACTTCAAGTGATGAAGTGTCACTAAGCATATATAGTCTCGAAAGAGATAACTTCTCATTAAAACAACAAGCATAAGCATGCCTCATATCATCGACATAATCCCAAAACAACAATAATGGTTTAGAGAAACCATAACTCCAAAATAGGAGGAATCCCAAACTCAAACATGCCATAATAAGGCAATCTCAAAACTATTCTCTAAATAGAGAAATCCCAAAGCTCGAAAATACGCCACAATGGCAATCATATATATGTCTCCTTAAAGGAGAGTATAAATCTCAAATAAACGTCAAGAATGGAAAATCTCAAATATCAAATAAACTCCAAGTGTTGGAAAACTCAAATCCCAAATATAGAGCTCGATAAGGAGTTCAATTTCCAAAGATGTAATCACCATATATATGATATCTTAAACGGCTCAAATGGCCAATACTATAAAAAGGCGATACACTTGGAAAACCACAAATAATCAATGAAATCATCTCAAAGATATAGCACACGCTTATGGCCGAAGCCCGCCAAGTACTGTTCTATCAAAATAAATCGCCACGTCTCTTAGACAAACGTCCCGAGGGACAAATAAATATGTCTCTAGACAACATCCCAAAGGGCAAATACGTCACAATGGACAAATACGTCTCTTAGATAAACATCCCAAAGGACAAATGATTCGAAGGTCCAGTACCGGCAAATACGTCTCTTAGACAAATGTGTCACAAACTCTCAAATAGGAACCCGAAAAGTGTTAACATGTGTCCCATACCACACATTCGTAGTTAACGGTTTACTAACCGCTAGCCAATGCCACACCAGAAAGAATTGAAAATATTTGCCTCATCTCATCGGCAAATACGACCCAAAGGTCAAAATGATCAAACGGACAAGTCAGGAATTAACCGATAAGATAAACGCATGTGTCCCATACCACATGTTTTACCAAACCATTTAATTCTCCTTTTCATTTGCTTGAATAGTGCAAAAACATGTATTTTATGTAGAAAATAATTTATTTGAGAAAACAAGCTTTTAAAACAATTTTCGAAATCGTTTTTGGAAAACAAACCTTAAAATTCGCTTATTATAGAGAATACATAGATTTTATAGCTTGAAAATAATTTAAAAATATTATATAATAATTATTTCAAAAGCCAATTTATTTTAAAAATTATTTCAAAATTATTTGGAAAAACCCATGCTCGAAATCAAAGAAAAACATCGAAAATTCTCAAAAACCGACATTTGAATTCAACTCAAAAACGATTCATTTTGAATCTCAAATTCGCCAAAATCTTTGCTAGCCTATTGATAGGCATCATAGTCATGAAACACATTCAGAATTATCATAAAAACATGAAGTAGAAGTCGAAAACCAGATTGAAAAAGAAGTCAGAACCAAAAATATACAGGCCAGAACAATTCAAAGCCCAGGTCGACATAGGTGTCGACCTTTAACACTCATAGGTCGACCCTAAGGTTGACCTAAGGGGCTTTTGGGTCGACCTATAGGTCGACCCAGGGAAGTTTTGGGTCGACCTTTTGGTCGCAATGTTGTGCAGGTGATTTCCAGGCTTCGTATTGATTTTGCATAGCAGTTTTCAGGTATCAAACAAAAGAGTTTTTCTCTGAAATTTTGCACACTTAATCTACAACACATGAACTGTCATCAAAAGAATATCCGGCAGCATTTCGTTGCTGGAATTGAGAGAAAATAACATGCAAAGTGGTAACCCAAATCAGTTTATCACAGAAATAAAACTGAGTATAGAAAACATGATACAGAAGCAAAATTTTCACAGTTTTTGGCATTTCGAAGCTTTGCTTCAGGTAGCATTTTGTGAGCAATAACTCACCTTGCAAATGAAAAGAAAAATCCAGATTTTTAACTAAAAGATGCAAGATTTGAGATTGATTTGGCTTCAACAACCTGTAAATGAGCAAAATAGAAACATGCTGTCCAAAAGAACAATGTTATAGACAATCCAATTTCACAAGATGAAGTTTTGATGAAATACTTTAGTTTGGAGTAGATTACCTGTTGTAATTCTCTTTAATTTGATTAAAAACAGCAACTAAATTGAAGAGAAATGAGATTTAGCTTAGATTGAGAAAATGGTAAAGTTTCTTCTTTTTCTTTCTGTTTCTTTTAGTTTACAGGAGAAGAAATAATGAACGTACATGGAAATCTTTTCTCATTTTTTGGTTATGAGAAATGGGCTTTAGACCCAAAACTAAAGAAATTAATTAGCCTATGTAAACAATTTTCATATAAAGACAAATATACACAAATATATCTATGTAATTAAATCTAAACAACATATTTCAACAAAATTTTAACACAATAAATTTATGTAAACACACTTTCATGTTAAATAAAATATTTTTCATCAGATAAAAAGATAATTTTACAATAAAAATAATTTTATTATCAAAAATTCTCATTTTTAATTAAATAACCAATTTACACAAATAGTTACATAAAACATCATTTTTAATACCAAAAATTACACAAAAATAATTTTCTTGTGTAATAAAATATAACAAACCATTTTCCATCACTTTTATAACTAAAACTTATTTTTAAACCAAATTTCTTCTTTTTATTTAAAATAAACACATTTAAAAATCAAACACTTCCTTTAAAAATTATTAAAAGAAGCATTTGGCAATAATTACTAGAATTATTGCATTATCACTTAATAAAATCATATTTCATTCATAATTCTCACAAATACCCAAGATAAAGTTTTCAAAACTTTATTTTCACATTTTATTTCCAAAATCCATTGTATATTCCAAATAAACAATTTAAATCTCCAATTTATTTTTAATTCACAATATTAAAATTTAACCACCGTTATAATTTAATATCTATAGGTAATTACCAAAGCCAGGGTTGTTACACAGATGCTCAAAAGAACACAGCAACAAACAATGTTAAAGCCAAGAATGTTCTATTATGTTCACTTGACAAAAACGAATTTTCACTTGTCATGTTGTGCACTACAGCATATGATATATGGCATACGCTAAAAATCAGTGAAGGCACAAACAAAGTAAAACAAACAAAGATTTTCATTTTACAAAATCAATTTTCTTCAATTAAAATGAAAATAAATGAATCTGTTGCTGATATGTATGCTAGATTTCAAACTATTCAACATGATCTTGTGGCACTAGGAGTCAAATTTACAAACTTTGATTTAGTTACACGTATTCTAAATTCCTTAACTAATAAATGGGGACGAAAAGTGTTGGCTGTAGAAGAGGCCAATGATCTATCTCAACTAAAAGTTGAAGAATTAATAGGAAATTTGATGTCGTACGAAGCAAATTTGCAGGTAAGAAAAGAACAAAATAATGAAAAGAAAAATATAGCTTTTCAAGCCAATGAAAATAATTCAGACTTACATGAAGATGAGATCGTATTTATTGCCGAAAATTACAACAAGTTCAAGAAATTCAAAAAGATGACGAGATCCTAAATTGGAGGAAATTTAAATTCATCCAACCAAACTTTGATCAAATGCTTTGGATGTGACAAGTTTGGACACATAAAGAAACAATGCCCAGAACTCAATAGTGACAAAAACAAAAGCAAGTTCGAGAAATTCAAGAAAAGAAAACGGGCTTTTCAAGTAACTTGGGATGACTCAGATTCTTCTCCATCATTAGACGGTGATAGAAATAGAGATTCTGAGCAAGCAAATGTATGCTTCATGGCAAACATTGAGGAGGTATATCCTGATCTTACTTACATTGAACTTTTAGGACTTAGCATGGAACTAGATGACAAATATAGAGAAACTAAGAAATTAAATAAAGAATATATTTCTAAAATTAATCGTATGGAGCTTGAAATATTATTAAAAGATGAGAAAACCATTCTAGAAGAAGAATTAGAAACCACACAAGAAAAATAAAAAAATCTATCTAATCAAAATGATTCTCTATTATGCGACATAGGAAAAGTTAAACTAGAAAATGATGATATTACAAAAGAAAACATTATATTAAAGGATAATATAGAAGTATCAAAATCCAAAATTTCCAATCTTAGAAATGAGTTAGATAAGATTACAAATAATATTTCAAAATTCAATAAAGGAAAGCAGAATTTAGACAATTTGATCAAAAATTTTAAACCATCTAGAAATCAGAATGGATTAGGTTTCAAGAAAACTTCAAAACACAGAAACTACAACTCACTATATAAAGAGTTCAAAAAATCTCATACTGGAGAAGAGGCTTCTAACTCTAAAATAATAAAAATATGGATTCCAAAATCCGATAATAAATTAATTAGACAAAAACACATAGATAACTATTTGAAAAATGTTGTTCATAATAAATATTACTCTTTTAAAGGTCCAAACCCTTTTGGGTATGGCAACCTTCACTTTCTAACACTTAGGACCCTAACAAAGGAAGTGGGTACCAATTAAACTGTTTTTTTCTTGCAGATGCCTAAAAGAAAATCTAATAACAAGGAGAAATGGATACTTGATAGCCGATGCTCCAAACATATGACTGGAAATGCACAAATGTTATCGAATATAACTTACAGAGATGGGGGTATTGTAACCTTCAGAGACAATTCAAAAGGATTTGTCATTGGAATTGGAGATGTCATCAATGTTGGTATGTCCACTTCACCTGTTATTACAAATGTTCTTTTAGTTGAAAATCTCAAACATAACCATTTTAGCATTAGTCAACTTTGTGACAAAGGATTTAAAATTGATTCTGAGAAAAATAAATGCAATATATTTGATCGAAATAAAAATCTGATCTTTGAAGGTTTAAGAAAAAGAAACATTTATGTATTAAATATGAAATTTAATAACTCCGGTGATTTATGCCTATTTGCATATTTTATTGATCCATGGATATGGCACAAATGGTTGTGTCACGTAAACTTTAGGTTTATAAACAAATTGGCTAAACATGAATCAGTTAGAGGTCTCCCTAAAATAAACTATAAAGTTAAAAATTTATGTGATGCATGTCAATATGGCAAATTAAAGAAGAGTTCTTTTAAAACTAAAAAGGGAATTTCTACCAAACAACCTTTAGAATTATTACATCTCGATTTATTTGGACCTACTCAAGTACGTTCAATAAATCATAACAAGTATGTATTTGTTATTGTAGATGACTTTTCAAGATATACATGGACACTATTTTTAAAACATAAGAGTAATACATTTGAGATGTTTAAAATTTTTGGAATTAAAAACATAATGAATCTTAAAATAAAGAATATAAGAAGTGATTATGGAGGTGAATTCGAAAATGAGATTTTTGAAAAATTTTATAACAAAAAGGGAATTACACATAATTTTTCATTTCCTCGATCACCATAACAAAATGGTGTTGTAGAAAGGAAAAATTGTACAATCCAAGAATGTGCACGAACTATGCTAAGCAATAGTAATCTACCAAAGAATTTTTAGGCAGAAGCTGTAGCTACTGCTTGTTATGTATTGAATCGTATCACATTACGTCCTTTAACCAAAAATACCTGTTATGAAATGTTTTTTGGTAGAAAACCCAAAGTATCATACTTTCGAATATTTGGTTCAAAATGTTTTATACTAAACACTAAAGATAATCTTGGAAATTTTGATTCAAAAGCCGACGAAGGAATCTTTGTCGGATACTCAAATTGTAGCAAAGCATATAGAGTATTTAATAAACATACAAGTACTATAAAAGAAAGTCTACATGTTTCGTTTGACGAATATTTTTCCAATAACAAAAACGGTGATGATGATGAAATTTTAACAAAACCATCTGAAAATAACACAGTTGTACATAACAATAATGAGAATACTATTAATAATGATAATACGTTAAGATCACCACCTCGTATTTTGAAAGACATTCCAACTAATAATATAATTGGTGATTTAAATACAAAAGTTTCTACCAGACATCGGTTAAATCAAACGAGTCGTGTTGCATTCATTTCAAATTTTGAACCTAAAAATTATAAAGAAACATCGAATGACAAGTCATGGATTATGGTGATGTAAGAAGAACTCAATCAATTCAAAAGAAATGAAGTATGGGAACTTGTACTGAGACCTACGGATCAATCCGTAATCGGGACAAAATAGGTTTATAAAAATAAACCGATAAAAATGGAAACATTATTCATAACAAAACAAGGTTAGGAGCACAAGGGTATAATCAAGAGGAAGGCATTGACTATGAAGAAAAGTTTGCTCCTATCACACGTCTAGAAGCCGTTCGAACGTTACTTGCTTTTGCATGTCATCATAATTTTAAACATTTTTAAATGGATGTAAAAAGTGCTTTTCTAAATGGTTTTATAAAAGAATAGGTTTATGTTAAGCAGCCTCCATTGTTCATACATGAAAAATTTCCTGAACGTGTATATAAACTCAAGAAAGCTTTATATGGTTTAAAACAAGCACCTCGTGCTTGGTATGATAGACTAAAAACTCATTTAATAAATTTTGGCTTTCAAATTGAAAATAGATACAACTTTGTTTATAAAAAGAGATTATAATGGTATTTTGGTTGTTCAGATATATGTGGATGACATAATATTTGGATCAATAAATGAAAAGTTATGTAACGATTTTGAAGATATCATGAAAAATGAATTTGAAATGTCCCATATGGGAGAATTTAATTTTTTCCTAGGATTACAGATTAAACAATAAGAAAAATTATTTTTAGAAATCAAGAAAAATATTGTCACAATTTGATAAAATGTTTTGGAATGGAGAAAACATCTAGTAAACCAACGCCCATTAGCACCAGTACCCATTTAAATAAAGATGAAAACGGAAAGGATTTTGATCAATAATTATATCGAAGTATAAAAGGATCACTATTATACTTAATGGCAAGTAGACCCTATATTATAATGAGTGTGTGTTTGTGTGCAAGATTTCAAGCACAACCAAAGATTCACACTATGGGGTAGTTAAACGTATTTTACGCTACTTAACCAACACTAAGGATTACGGTATTTTCTATCCTAAAGACAGCTCTTTCAAACTTATATCATATAGTGATGCCGATTTCAGTGGTTGCAAGACTGATAGGAAAAGTACAAGTGGCATATGTCACTTTATCGGCCAATCTCTAGTTTCCTGATTCAGTAAAAAACAGAATTATGTATCACTTTCAACTTGTGAAGCAGAATATCTCTACTGCCTTAGCTTGCGCTCAAGTAATATACATGCAACAAACACTTAAATACTTTGGAAAAATAATAAATAAATCTCCAATATATTGTGATAATACTAGTGCTATAAACTTATCTAAAAATCCAAGTAATCATTCTCGGACTAAACATATAGATATTCGTCACCATGTTTTAAGAGATAATGTTGAAAAAGAAATAATAACTCTAGAATTTGTAAATATCGAAAATCAAATAGCCGATATTTTTACAAAACTACTAGGGGAACAAACTTTTATTAAGTTAAGACGAGAACTAGGTATTATGTCGTTGCATGATTTAAAATTCAATATTATAAAAAAATTAACAAAATAAAAAAAGTTTAATAGAACAAAAAAAATGGAGATAATGGCACTCGAACTCCGCACTCATGGGAGAAAATCGCATATCTTTCCAATGTTCTATTATGTTTCTTGAATTCAGACCATACATATCTTTGATTTTACCTACGGTCATAATTTTTTTCCCTCTTAACCTCTCATTTTTTCTGGCTGGAAACTTATGAGAATTATAAACCTTAAATCAATGTTCTTAACAGAGCCTATAAACTGGGTATAAATACTTAATCAAAATCTCAATCAACTCATATACAAACTTTAAAAATAATTAAACAGGTATCAAATTTCTAAAACAAACATATTAAACAATGTCTTCTGATCACGACTCCACTTACTCCGCTATTGACTACGCCTTCCCATCATCCGGTAGCACATATGTCTCTCCCACAAAAGTAACTCCTACATCATCTCCATCCCTCAACATCATCGCTTCACCAACTTACCATACCGTCTTCTCTCCGAAAGGTAAGAAAGCTAAACACTCAATCAACCTAAAAATAATCATCTCTCTCAGACAAAGTCGATGAGATTCATCATTATCAACAAGAGATGATATGGGTTCAACGAGAAATGTATTATGAACAACGCCGTCAAGGACCATATTTTAACTTTCTTGAAAAATGTATCCTTGATATATGTGGTCATTTTCCAATGAAAGACTGCGTACATCAAAGGTCTCCATGTTTACGAGAAACTCCTCCAGGAGCATACAGGATTATCCTACGGAACTTATGGGGAGAAGGAACATCAAATGTCGAATACAATCCTGCTCATCCATACTGGTCTCCTCTTAAGCCATCATACGGGCAGACCAAAGTTGAACCAAATTCATGAGAGAAACAAAACTACCATTCTCCTTATTCATCTGATGACAACTAAAGAAATCATTCATAAACATCGAGCTTTTAATATATATCAAATAGGCATGTATATTCATGCATAATTATTTGTAATTTTTTCTCATATTAGATATTCGCATTTTTCTATTTTTCATATACCATAACATGTAAAGAAATAGAATAAGTATAAAAAAATAGACGTCTGAATAAGATATATAGACGTCTGACTATAGCACGAGATACTTTTGAGTTTTAGCTCGGACGTTTAAATAACACTCCTAGACATCTGAAGATATGCTCTGAAAATTTTTCTCTCTTCAGCACAGACGTTTGACAATGTTCCCAAACGTCTATTCAAACGCTCTATAAATTTAAAGGTCTTAGCACAAACGTTTGATGGTATGATCACCTGTCTGGAAAATGTCTCTGGAAAAACTATTTTCTACTCACAGATGTCAGAATTGACGTCCGTTCAACCATTCTGTGTCAGAATTAAGCCCCGTTCAAACATCTGATCATTATAGACAGACATCTGTCAACCACCCGAGCACATGCCTTTCCATCTGCCTATATATTATCTCTTCCATCTTTCATTATTTCCACCATTTCACTCTCTCCAAAACTTAAACCCTAATTCCCAAATTCGATTCCCTCTTTCCAATTCCAAATCAATGGCTCCAAAAGCTAAAGTTCCCATTGCTAAATGTAAGAAAGCTATAGCAGGCCAAAGCTCTCAATCTTCCGCTCAACAATTCGTCATGAATAATCACATTGAAGAATGGATTGTTGAAAAAGACCATGGAAAGCAAAAACTACAAGGTTTGGAGAAAAAGCATATTCACTATGGTCCTTTCTATCCCATTTGTCGTTTCATTCATTATGATGCTATCGATTTAACTGAAGATGCTTATATCTACCACCTGGTTAACTATACTGATAATGCTGGGAAGATAGATTAACTAGTGGTATTCCTCTTTTTTATTAATTTATGCTCCTTAAAACTTTGGAATCCTTCAGATGAGGAAAATTGGATTTGGACAAGTTTTTATGGAAACATAATAAATTTTAATGTTGAAATGCTTGGTCAAATTCTTAATTGTTCTTATACAGGAATTCGATTACAAGAAGTTCCTGATACACGATATGCCCCAAGAGATGCTGTTACTCATCTTATTTGAGAAGATGATATGCGAAAATTAAAAACATCTAGTTTTCATCCAAAAGCTCGACTACTTAACTGTATGCTCATCAACACAGTCATCCCTAGGTTAGGTAGTCATGAACATGTATACGAAGATGATCATAAAGCTTTGTATGCTATATTTGGTCATATTGAAGTCAATTGGGCACAATATATTTTCAACCAAATGAAAAGCTTTTGGACACCTACACGTCGAAGCATTGTCTGTGCTCCTTATATACTGAGAATTCTACGGTCATTTGGAATCCCTTCGTATCTTTCCCACTATGAAGAAATTTCTATTAAAGATAGTGGCATTAGATTTCTCTCTTTGATGCATCTACCTGAAACTCCGCCAAGTATAACCTCTTTCTCCCAATATCAACAACCACAACAACAACAACCTACAATTCGACCTTCCTAGTCTTCAAGAGCTTCAGAAGCTATAGAGTATTACTATGATTTAGAAATACATGAAGCTAGAACTGCAGCTGGACTAGGAGAAAATTATTGAGAGGTTGAACTTCAAAACCAATGTATTCTCTCCTTAAACCAAAATGCATTAGATAAAAAGATGACTCGCTTATAACGTTCCTTTTCTACTAGGGTAACCAAAGTGGAAAAGATGTTAGAAATGGGCGCCTCAACTTTGGGAAAAGTCATGAGAAAGGTACGGGGTCATTCATCATCTCGGTCTCCATCTTCTCCATCCCTGACACCACCACCGCTGCCACAGGTATTTCAACCAGGACGTTCTTCAGGCACAGGTCCATAAGCTGATCCTCCACCACACTCTCGTCCTGATAATGCACCAATAAATGTTGACACTAAAGAAAGCAAAGATATCATTTGGCCTTCACAAAACCCTTCGTACAACAGTCATTACGCATCATTTCAGTGCCTCTCTATTCGAGAGGATAAGGAGTACAATGATCAGTCTCAGTGGCAACACAGCGGATATGATGAAGACTTGTCTAATTTCTGGATTTACTACAACTACCAGTAAGTTTTCTTCTATTTTTATCTTGTAGGATTTATGTATCTCTATTTGATTTATTTAAAACAATTTGTTTTTGTATAACCATGACAAATATTATATGTGATTCTGTTCAAACTTATGCTCTTTATATGTTTCTTGATTTCATTATTTCTATTTCCCATTTTGATAGTGCCAAAGGGGGAGAGATATCATATTACATGTATATATGGGGAGGAATCACATTCAGAGGGAGTTATATGCTTATTTAATAAATGATTGTATAGGTGTCATCATCAAAAAGGGGGAGAATGTTAGAACCTCTATTCTATGCTTTCGATGACAACAACTATACAATCATATACATACAATATATTTCATCTATTTGTAGGAAAAGTCTTTCAAAATTCACATTATCACGACTTGAGGATGAGCAGTAGAAAAGGAGAATCATTGGTATTATAGAAGCTATTATAGTGTGTTATAGTCATAAATAGATGGTTTGTAAAATCTCCTTTAGTAGTTTTTACACAACATTGCACATCAAAGATTTTTTAAGTCTTTCATTGTTCAAAGAAGATTAACTGCAGAAATTAACAGGCATCAAACGTTTGTCTACATATGCCAGACGTCTGACTCTATACGCTGTTTAGAAAATATTAATAGGCATCAGACGTCTAATCACATATGCCTGATGTTTGAATCTATTCTCTGTTTAAAAATATATATTTAAACAAACGTCTGAAATTATGGGCTGACGTCTGTGCTGGGTAACGGAATTAATCTACGAATAGGCACTTATTTCATTCTAATGGTTGCATCTATATCTCTTCAACGCATCTCTTCTTCCTCAAAGATTGCAACCTTTAAATTGAAATAGAACGTACTAAAGGATGTTATTCTTCAACAAAAAATTTCAACACCTATAAATATGTAAAGATTTTAAGAAACAGACAACTTGAATTTTCTATATCTCATATCTATAAAGCAAAGCGTCACATACACATACTACTCAAAGGAGATTATAGGAAGATTTGTATTATGCAGTCAAAATCAGTGTTACTAAGAACACATACTTGTCAAGAAAATATTTTTGTATCAAGCCTATTCCTCCGGGCGAAGTAAGGGATGTTTACTAGTTAAGGCCGAAGAGGAGCTTCAGGACTGGATGTAGGACGGAAGATCCGAGCTAGTATAAAATCTATAGTGTGACTGTTTCTTTACTTTTTATTTACTTTACTCTACTGATTATAAATTAAAAATTTATTACACTTGCATATTAGATATAAATACATGATCCATACACACTTTCAAATAGAACATAACAGTAATATAGTACATAAGGTTACTCCATAATTTGAAGTTATCAAAGTTACACAAAAGTACTACAATCAGCTTAGGTAGTTATAACAACCTGCCTTCACACATACTAAAACAAAATACACATATACAAACTAAATAAACAGTGGAATAGGTAGTTATGTAGATAAAAGCCTCCTGCTTGGATGCCATCTTCAAAAGTGCCTATAAATGACCTGCTATTCTCGGACTATTCAAATATAAATAAGTACCTGAGAGTTTATGGAAAACAAACAACTCGGTCAAACAATATGTTTGGTATGAGCAAAACTCTAAACAGTATCTGTAATTAGACAACAACATGTGAAACCACACCGCCAAATGCAAAATGGGTCTCCTCTCATAAGAACAACATCCAAATGTAAAGAATGGATACAAATAATTAACACCGCAAAGAGTGTTATACTCTTCCCGATGAAATTAAGTAAAACAAATTCGAAGGTTCGAATCAATAAGGAAAAGGAAATTTATCAATAATGAATAGGATGGTGCACCCCCTTACCGAAAGTATACCCCTAGAATATAAACTTGAGAACTCCAATGGCTCTTGGACACATCCAAGCCAGACCCCGCCAACGGTTACCGAGTATCCAAGTAATTCACAATTTGGTGAACGAATATTCGAACCAAATCTATAGTAGATGTGATAATACCCTAAAGGGAGCAACCCCACATGGCTTGGCTTTCACTCGCTCTTTGGGTGTACTCATTTCCGACAAAGGATAATAAAGCTCAAATGAGCAACACGCATTGTCTTAGAGTGATGAAAAACAAATAATACCGACGTAATCGATAGTCGATAAACCGATTATCGATGATAACAAAATGACCGTATATGGATAGTATACCTCATATTCCTGCCACTACTCGTTAATTTCAAACTTATATTATTTTTTAGTTAAAAATAAAGTCGGGTAAGTGAAGATAGTGTTACCTCTAGGCATTGCCTTGATGATAATTTTAACTTTCGAGATAGTGAAAAGTTTCAATACCTCGACGTTTAGTGTAACACCCCTAATTTTAAATGAAATTATACAGGAGATCTAATTAGATAAATTAAATAGAAAATGTAAAGATCAGAGAGATAAGGAGATTGAGATTTGAAAATTAAAATAGACGTCGTGCTTATCAAATAAGATTAAAGAATGAATCTATGGAAATGGTTTTATAAGTTAACTAATGTTAACTAGAAAACTTGTAAACACCTCAAAGATATGTGTAGCAAATAGGATTACTTTTGCAATTAAACAAGATTATAGAAAGAGGATTTAAAAAGATTGCTCCCTTCGGAATCCCCCTTTCGATCAGGTTGAATCGATTTAACTTCGTTCGGAGGATGACTGATATAATGCTAGCATATAACTAATCAAATTAACCTCATCAAAAAGAAGGTAAAGGAAGGAGCATCTTATTCGAAGCCACTCTTTCGAATGAGTCGTAAATAGCTATTTATATTAAACATCCATCCCTTTTGACCATGTCGAATGATCTACTCAAATCTTTCGACCATGTCGGAAGGTCTGCTCTGCCTTAGAAAAGAGGTAGCTACTTTTGATATCATTGAATTTATTTCTTATGAAAAGACTCCTTCGAAAGGGTTGTAAATGTGGTTATGTGTATGTTCCTTTCAAAGGAATCCATCTTTAGATGATTGCTTGTCGTTCATGAACCAGGTATCTTTCGTGACATCACTTTCGACCGTGTCGAAAAGGATTTCATCCTCTTGAAACAAATCTAATTCACGACTGCGCAGGCTCCATTTGTTATATTCAACAAAAAATCATCTTGGATATTTGTAGGTTTTATGAACTTATCAATGTCGAAACATCATCATCATCTTCGTTTTTCATTATATTTGGTTTATCACGATGATAATGTGTTTTGCATATATTCTATCCAAGTTGATTTCACGGCCTTGCAAAAGATAGAAAGATATTAAGAAGATAAGATAGCATCATGTGCAATTGATCATTAGTCTAGCTAATGATCGTAATGATCTTTCTCAAAATTGAAATCCTTAATGAATCCGTGCATTTCTCCCTTTCTCATTTATCCAAAAAATTTACAAGTTTGAGAGCGTTTTTTCCAAATCAATTTAGGGTTACATGGATTTTGTTGTTGCAAAGAAGTAGAAGTAAAAAGAATGAGCTTTGGATTCCCCAAAATCCGATCCCCAAAATCGGACCCCTTGTGTCTTATTTATAGATGCAGGTTCGGCCTCCCTTTCGCGCCCATGCTTTCGGCTCAGTCTAAAGGTCCCTCTATCTTCCACATTGGTCCTTTCGACATGGTCGATAGGCCTTGCCTGCTTTCAATGCTGTTGATAGGCTTCCTATTCGAATTCTCTAACTCATCCTTGCGCTTGCCATCTTTTATTCCAGACCTCTCGACCATGTTGAAAGGGTCCCTTTTCACCTTCGTCGTTGTTAAGGTTTAAGTGTTCCTTTTCTCTACTTATTCCTGGATTGCTTTCGACCTCGTTGGAAGGACCGCAAGTGCGCTTTTTCTTTATATTGCTTTGTATGTTGTAAGAAGTAAAGATATGAACTTCCGACTCTATTGGTAGGTAGTTTATTACGGTTTCGAAGGTGTTGCAGTATTGAAAGTTTCGAAGCGATTGATAGCTTCTTAATGCCTTCTTGCGAATTGATGAGGAAACTTCTCTTGATGTTTAGGCTTCGATCGGTTTGAAAGGCTTGATTACGGTTTCAAAAGGTTTGATTTGATTAAGGTATCTTCCTAAGTAGTCTGAATGAAGGTGAAAACTTTGGTTTCGAAAGATTTGGCATGCATATGAAGGGTTGTTATTCATTGCCTTCGAAAGGGGTTTCGAACCTATTCTTGCTTTTTCTATATACATGAATCCATCTACATCGAAAGGTTTGAATAAGAGGGGAGGGTAGCCCTACTTTTTATTCATCTTTTTTGAAAGCTTTTGCACTTTTTTCTCTTATGTGATGGTGCCTGAAGCTTGTGACTCCTTCGAAAGCCTTCCTAATAATGCCTTCGAAACATCCTTCCATAAACTTTGTCCCTGAGTATTTTTTATGGTTAACATTTTGCCCCCCTGTATAATCGAAGCTTTTGTTCTTTAGGACAAAAATTTCACAACTTCTTTGCTCTTAATAACTTTTTTTCCTAGCAAAAGTCAAAAAAGTGACATTTCCCATTGCTAACTCATTATTATATATATACGCTTCATGATAAGTTAGTATAATAGTGATTCTAAATTTAAATGATTAGTTAATCATAATCCTGATTTAATAAAGGATATGAGGTCCGTAATTAATTAAAGTTTAAGAATTTCCTGTTGGAGACAGCCAATGTCTAGAAATTGGAGGTCATAAGCTATTATCTGAAAAAAAATCTTTGTAATCCATACATCTTTATTTGGGGGGATAAGTAATATGTATTTTGAAATTCCTCTTAAAGATAAGGATGATCTCGAAGTATAAATTCAAATATTGGTGAATGTCGTTTAGAGTTGCAAACTAATAACCCTGATTTGGGTATTAAGAAGACCAGCTCGATGTTTCTGATTGAAGATTTAGATGTCTGTCGTAGTTTCAATACTATTGCTTTAAAACCCAAATTCAGAAATCGATAGACGGAATCCAAAATTGATGATGAAAGACCCAAAATTCAAATTCAGGCATTAGAAATTTAAGAAGCTTAAACCTAGATTAAGGCATTAACAATCGAAGTGTAGAAGTTAATAATAAGATGTCTAGGACCCAGATTCGGGTTTTAATAAGTGAGAATCAAAAATAGTTTTCATAATAAAACTCTCATACCTAGATTTAAGTATTAGTGGTGTATAATCATAAATCCATAATCATTATCTTCATGACAAAAATCTGGAGCCCGGACTAGGGCATATATTAGATAATTAGAAATCCATAATAATGATCTTCATAATAGAAATCTCAAGCCTGGATTAGGGCATTAATAAGTGAATTCTGGTAATAATTTCGAAACCCAGATTCGGGTATGATGAGTATAAAAATCTGTAACCCAAATTCCGGTATTAATGTGCAAAGTCTCATATTTCAATAATTAATGACCCGGAACCCATATTTGGGCATTAACGGATGAAGTTTAGAAATAAGAAACACGAAACCCAGATTTGGGTACTAATAGGTGGAATTCCATTCTACTCCTTCAATTCTGTCTTCTTCGACATGTGTAAACCCATTAGGCTTTGTATGAAGTTGTGGTTTGATTGGCCGCTTCTCGAGCTAGGACATCTTAGTCCATCATTTGTTATGCTGCTTTTCGGGCTTGGACATCTTAGTCTAATATTTGATGCGCCGCTTCTCAGGCTTGGACATCTTAGTCCGCTGTGTATATGCCTCTTCTTGAGCTTGGACATCTTAGTCCTATATTTGATGTGCTGCTTCTCAGGCTTGGACATCTTAGTCCATTGTTTGATAACCCTCTTTTTGGGCTTGGACGTCTTAGTCCATTGTTGTCTGGTGCTCTTGGTTAGCTTATTCTCCAGCTGAAACCAAGGACTTACCCAACCTACCTCCAGGAGGCGCCTGGACCTAACCAGAGGCACTACCAAGGGCTTGTCGATGCTTAACCTGGTCATAGTGTGGCACGGATAAAGGCTTACACTCCTCCCTCCAGGAGGTGCCATTCCCTGGCCATAGTGTGGCGTAGATAGAGGCTTGTCGATGCTTTATCCCGACCATAGCATGGCACGGATAAAGGCTTACACTCCTTCCTCCAGGAGGTGCCCTGCCCTGGCCATAGCATGGCGCAGATAGGGGCTTGTCGATGCTTTATCCTGGTCATAGCGTGGTGCAGATAAGGGCTTACAGTCCTCCCTCTAGGAGGTGCTCTGCCCTGGCCAACCCAACGTGGACAGAGGCTTTTGACCGTTTAAGGTAAGGTCCAAAAGAAGCATTTCACTCCCAACCATGTAGATTCTTCTTTTTGATGAAAGAGATGCTTTATTCATTAATTGTAATGAAATATGGCCACAATGTTCTATGTTCCATATTCTAGGAACCATATTGTCGTCTGGTCGGCATAACTTGTAAGCTCCCGGTGGAATTACTTTACATATGATTAGCGGTCCTTCCCAATTTGGCCCCAGCGACCCATCCATAGGATCCTCATATTTTCCATTACTCTTTGGAGCACTAGATCTCCTTCTTGAAATGTTCTTGTTCTTACTTTTGAGGTGTAATATTTCGAAATCCTTCTTTGATATTCTGTTGTTCAAATTGCTGCTTCATCTCTCAACTCATGTATCAAATCCAATGATTCTTTCTCTAGCTCTTGATTTAAATCGAATGCATATGCGATCCATCAATGTGAGGGTATTTCAATCTTAATCAGCGACATTGCCTTACACCCGTATGTTAATGAATAGGGATTATGTCTCGTTGCTATTCTGGTAGCTGTTCAATAAGCCCATAATACATGTGGCAACTCTTCTACCCAATTTCCTTTAGCTTTGTTCAGTCACTTTTTCAAAATAGTCTTTATGGTCTTATTTGCGGCAATAACAACCCCATTTGCCTTTGGATGCACAACGGAGGAAAAGCTCTTAATGATTCCATTTTTCTAATAAAACCAAGAGAATTCTTCACTCTCAAATTGCATCCCATTGTTGAAAATAATCTTGTGGGGGATTCTGAATCTAGTTATAATATTTTCGATGACAAATCTGAGTACTTTTCTAGAAGTGATTTTGGGGATCGGTTCTACATCAACCCATTTAGTGAAGTAGTCTATGGAGACTATAGTATATTTTGCTCCCCTTTAGAAATGGGCAACGGGTCGATTAAATCAATTCCCCATATGTCAAAGGGCCATGGACTTGAAATTGGGGTTAACTGACTTGGTGGTAATCGGGGGATCCTTGAGTACTTTTGGCATTTCTCACATCTCCTGGCATATTCTATGACTTAACTCACCATATGAAGCCGATAGAAACCCTGTCTCATTATCTTTTTTGCTAGTTTGTTCGATTAGAGTGGTCTCCATAGAATCCTTTATGTGCTTCTACTAGCAATTTCATCCCATCCTCCAAGCTTACACATCTTAAATAAGGCAATGCATATCCTTTCTTGTAAAGGATTCCTTCCACTATCGTGAAAGTTGGAGCTTGTCGCTTGATTTTCCTAGCTTCCCCTTATTAGACGGCAATTTCTCCATCGAAAGATAATTGACAAAAGGTGACATCCAAGTGTTATCATAATAGTTATATGCCCTTGGCTGGTTAACCCTTTTCATTCGGGACTTCTCCATTGACTTCCTTTTCTTTTCTTTCTTGTGACATGGTTTGGGATCTTGTTAGGACTATCAGTTCTTTTCCTTGTTCGGATGTCCCCTCTTCTATAGTTGGATTTGCTTGATATCCCACTGGCACAATCCGAGTTTCTAGGGCTCCCCTTAAACTATCCAATTTTGCTGAAAAATCCATTTATGAGTTTTCCCTTCTAAGAACTTGATTTATGGAAAAGTCTTCAAACAATGCAAACATTTTCAATATCTTTTCTACATATAGAAATAGCTTGGAGTCTTTTGTCTGATATACCTGCTTTATTTGATTTACCATTAGTTGGGAGTCATTAAAGATCTGAACCCGTGAGATTTTGAGCTCTAATGCCAAAGTTAACCCGGCCACCATTGACTCATATTCGACCACATTGTTCATTGCAGGAAATCCTAACTTAATGGCATAATGTAATCGGTGTCCATCTGGTGTTATTATAACATATCCTGCACATGCTCCTTGTTCATTTAATGCACCATCAATAAATAATTGACACATAGGTCTTTGATCCCTTTCTTTTTCTGATTGCTCCTTAATAAAGTTAGTACACTCGCTAATAAAATCCGCCAATGCTTGCCCTTTGATAGCGGCTCACGGCTGAAACTCAATATCATACTAGCTAAGCACAATTCCCCACTTACTAGTCTTCCCAAAGTTTCCAGCTTACCAAAAACTTATTTGAGGGGAAAGTTGGTCAGTCCCTTAATTGGATGTGCTTAAAAGTATGCTTTCAGTTTTCGTGCTGTGAGTATCAAGCAATAAGCTAGTTTTTCTATCACTGGGTACCGAACTTCTACATCTTTTAATCGCCTCTTACATAATACACAAGAAGTTGAGCCCCACTTCCTTCTCTAATCAATAATGAACTGGCCGCATGCTCCGAAACTGCTATGTATAAGTATAAGATTTCTTCATTCTCGGGACTAGAAAGTATCAGTGGCTTTTCCAAATGGCTTTTTAACTATTGAAAAGCTTTTCTACAATCTCCCCCCCCCCCCATTGAAAGTTTTTATTCTTCTTAAATACATCGAAAAAGGGGATACACTTATCAGTTGCTTTGGAAATGAATCTACTTATAGCGGCTATCCTCCCATTCAAAATCATTACTTCTTTACTAGTTTTGGGTTCGGCAATATCCCTGATAGCATGGATTTGGTCTGGGCTAGCTTCAATCCCTTGAGCACTAACAAGCTAGCCTAAAAATTTCTCTGTTAGAATTTACTTATTCTATTATAAATATATATATCTCATTCGAAATGGGATCCTTAATTCTATTTCTATATTCTTTTTTCTAGATCTAAGGAATACATTTTTACAAAAAACTGGGAATAGATCCATAGGTCACTACACCAAAAATGGCCTTTTGTGTCGCTGAAAAAATGCTATCAAAACTTTTAGTAGCGTTTTGATAAACGCTGCGATACGACATGCAACTAAAAGTCTGAAATTTTTTGTGTGTTGTAGAAAACGCTACCAAAACTTGACCTATTGTGGGGTTTTAGAAATGCTACAAAAAGTTTCAGACTTTTAGTTGCATGTCGCATTGCAGCGTTTATCGAAACGCGACTAAAAGTTTTTGTAGCGTTGATAAAACGCTTCAAAAGCCATATCGCATCATTTACATTTATTTTAGTAGCATTTTTTAAATGCTACTAAAATTTGTTAACTGTTTGTAAAATACCGTACACGCCATTATTTCATGTTAATGGCTTGTACCATTTCCAGCCATCGCTTACATAATAATCTTATTACAACCAGCAATCAATCACATAATCGTCATATTCAAACAATCAAACAACCAATCACATAATCATCGTATTCAAACAATTAAAAAAATACTTTAATCACTTAATCAAATATAATATCCATAACCATTTCGATAATATTTTTTTGACAAACCGAGCAAATTCAAATAAAATCCATAACCATTCATAAACAAGTTTACACAACAAGTAATAATACTTTTTGGGGAAATTTTGAGATTGTAAGAATATTGTGAATTGGCTAGTTGAGGATTATAAGAAATTTCCCATGAAATGCTTGCCTGGTTGCTTGATGCACCAATATATCCTTGAGGAAGCATAGATGCATTTACATTTGCAAGAGGCAGCGAAACACTAGAGCCATGTCGAGACCCACTTTGATGCAGTTGAGAATGCTGACCTAAACATAGACCCGGACCTGGAAATTGCTGGCATGGACATGAATATTGATAGCCTGGATCTCTTGGAAATTGTTGGCTTGGTCCTGAATACTGCTGACCTGGACCCGGAAAATGCTGGCCTGGATCTGTATGAGAACCGGCTCCAACTAAAGTAGCAAGGGTGATGGTAGTAGGAGCATGAGCATATTGGAACTGTAACGGACAATTTGGTTAAATCAAACTGCATACACCGAAGGATTCTTGACAACTAACATTTAGAAGTTAATGTACATACCTGAATGATCGCTGGGTCATCAAATATATGTTGCTTCGAAGGAACAGAAGGTGCCGACTTTACTTGCAGATCCTGAAATTAACTAGATAAAGTAAGTAAATGCGCTCCAGACAGAGAAACTTGAAAGAAAGAAAAAACACACACACACAAAGATACTAAAGATAGAAATATGTATTTGGATGCTCTTGAAACATGCAAAGATTAGTATTTTTTTCAAACTTGGTTAATTGTTATGAAACTTAGTTGATTTTTATAAAATTAGTTTATTTATTGTTATTATGAATATTGTTGTTGTTATCATTATTAATATTAGTATTAATATTATTATAAATTCGGTTAATTTTCATAAACATTGGTTAAACTATTATTATTATCAACTTCGATAATTTTTGTACTTTTTTAATTTTTATAAAACTTAATTAACGAAGTTAGTTTGTATAATCTTAGTTAATTTATTTTGATTATTAATATTATTATTATATAAATTTGTTTAATTTTTATAAAATTTAGTTAACTTGATTAATATTGTATAAGTTATTATTATTATTATTAGTATTAACTTATTATAACTTAGTTAACTTGGTTAATATTTTATAATTTATAAGTATTATTAGTATTAGGATTATTCCAAACTTGGTTAATTGTTATGAAACTTAGTTGATTTTTATAAACTTAGTTTATTTATTGTTATTATGATTATTGTTGTCATTATTATTAGTATTATTAGTATTATTATTATTATAAACTTGGTTAATTTTCATAAACATTGGTTAAATTATTATTATTATTATTATTATTATCAACTTAGTTAATTTTTATAAAACTTAGTTAACGAAGTTAGTTTTTATGATCTTAGTTAATTTGTTTTGACTACTAATATTATTGCTATATAAATTTATTTAATTTTTATAAAATTTAGTTAACTTTGTAGAATACAATAGCCTATGATGTTTATTTGATGATAATAAACACACACACACACACACACACATATATATATATATATTCGTTTAAATGTATTTGTTATTGCACTATTTTATTTTCCCGCATAATTAAATAAATATTTGTTGAATAAAATAAATAACTCAGATTTCATATTTAAACAAATATTTTATTCAAACAATTTTTTATTACGAATTCAAATAGTACAAATTTGAGCTCTCGCTACATTTACACATTTTCAATTACAACTACATTTACAACACAATTTTCACCTCACTACATATTCACTCTCACTGGTATTTGATCTTCAACTCTGTTCCAGCCTGTATCCAACATCTGAACTATCTGCAAAATAAACACTAATGCAGTAAAATTGAAAAAGAAATATTTTTGTAGTGCACAATGAAGTGTGTGTTTTGAAAATATTATTTGCCTCGGTTATTTGGGTTGTTCGTCATCATTTATTTTTTAATTCATCTTACACGAACAACTTGTGACATGCACAATGTATCACTGTACATGCCACAAAGCCGTGCACACCGATTTACACTTGCTTGTTAAAATTGCAGGGACATGTGAGCATAAGGTCAAACCCAAGTAAAAAATGGATTCAACTCAAGTTCAATATGCAAAACACCAGTTCAAGCATCACATGAAACTGCACAAGGGCTAAGAACACAGAGAGCATCAACATGACTTGCTCATAATTCAACTGGACAAAGTGCATCATACACATATACATACTTCAATCACACCAGAAATGTAACAAGACCAACAAACGAAATGACTCAAAGAAACTGCACAATCAACTTGAAGCAATGCAAGGAAGCAAGAAAGTAATGTAACCTAGACCAGAATCATACATGGAAGCAAGCACTTGAGAAATATGACAATGGAGCATGCATGTGTAGACATTTACAAATATGCAGTGACAAAGTTTCAGTTACAAAGGCATGTACAAATATGTGAAAACAAATATGCATGTGTGGACATTGTAGACACTGGAACAAGACCACAATACAACATCAGTAACAATAACAACAAGCTTCAGGAACTCAAATGAAACCACACAAAACCAGTGCACAAGTGAAGCCTCAACCAAGACACAGTGCAGACCAATTTTAACTCGAAGCATGTGATAGGGCAAAACAATACAGGTGTACAGTGTAGGCAAAAGTAATGAGCAGTGCACAAGCAAGAAACAAAAGGGATGCATATCAATGAACTCAAGGCAATGGGTTACTCAACACATCAAAATGCAGAATACTAGAGCATGCAACACAGCAGTGAATCAGTATAGTAAGGGTGATGGTAACTGAAGCAATTCAAGTGCATAGAAATGTCTGGACTCAAGGCAGATGGATACAATGACATGTATATACATATGCCAAAATGCAAGAAGTGGACAAAGCAGCCATAGCAATCACAGACTCAACCTATCAACTCAACAAGCAAAGTGAACCAGACTAAATGAAGTGCAACCAGACCACTAAATGTACAAAATCAACATGCGATCTTTATTCAAAATGCAACCAGGCTTCGATGACCACATACATATATACATATGTGTACACACATGTATACATATATATAGTGGAAATCAAACAAGTAAACATGCATCAGTTCAGTACCCACAAGGGAATAATTCGAATAGTTGTAAATGTAATTCAATAGATCAGAGGTCATATGGATAAGAGAAAAATGAACAAGTCAACTTCATCAAGTCAATCTCAAAGTCAGCAAATTCAAATACCAAGATCAAGGAGCAGTTTTGGTCAAACGAAATTGTAACGATCCCGGATTTTAATTGAATTTAAATTGATAATTAATTGAATTTTTGAATTAAAAATTGTAAAATTAATTGTAAATTGAAGCGAGTTTCCCCAATTCAAATAGAATATATATAAATCATATGAATTTAAATATGGTATGTATGTGATTTGGATTTAAATTTCAAAATAAATTATATAGTTTTGTACCATATAAAGTAAATATATATTTTAATCTCATAAATCCATACAAAACAATATAATACAAATAGACTACCAAAAATAAAAGAAGAATAAAACTAAGTTAGAAGCTCACTTATATCACTAAGTAATAAAGCAAATAAAAGGAAAAGAAACACTTACCAAATGAAGAAACAAAACATACACATTCAAATAAGAAAACAAAATATATGTGAAGTATAAAAGCTTGCAAAGGAAGCCACATCAAACTATCTCATATATTGTACAGCCGAAATGAAGAAAAGAAAAAAAATAAGTTGTACAAGGTAATAAATGCAGCACAAAGGCAAAGTGCCATCAGCCAACAAAGATAAAAATATCTCTGATAAAACATTGTACAAACATATTTTTTTATCAGCTTAAACAAATAAACTTATTACTCTGTAAACTTCATTTCCTATATACATCAACTTCCTTATCTCATTTCGTCCACCAGAGACTAAGAAAATCTGAAGCAAGTATTTTTTTTTCAAAACTCAAACAAAACTACAATACAAATCAATACAAACAAGAAGATTTCAACTGGAAGTTCAAAGCTTGGTTCAAAAGAAAAGCAACTCTATTCTTTCTTCTGGAAAATAGGTGAGTAACTTCACTTTAAAATTTTAAAGTATAAATTAGTTTTCATGTTATTACTGTGATTAATATTATATTGTGAAGTATGTTTGAGCATTTACATTATTGAACTTATGAAGTATGGTGTATGCATGGATCTGAACATTTGTAACTTCTCTGTTTCCATCTTTGGTTCATGTTTTGATTTAAATTCAAAAGCTTTAAATTTAATCTCTGTTTAGCCTTAAGATTTAAATGGAATTTGTTAGTTTCATTTCAAACCTTAGTTTAGGATTTTACTTAAGTAAAAATTAGAAGTATAGGACCCTGGAAACCAAGGAAAACTGATCAACTCAAAACAAGCAAGAATTCAAACATCTTAATTCATAATTCCAGGAACATAGATCGAATCCCTGAACCAAACCATGATTTTTGAAACCAATATGATGATTTTTAGTTGCGTGGTTTAAGAGCAGTTCGATATTGAACAAAAAATGGTTTTTGGGCGAATTTCGGTGGTCGGAGATGCTTGAGGGGTCGGGTTTTCTCGTGGCGATAGAGGAGCCTATGGTGGTGATGGGAAAAATAGTCAGAGTTGGCATCGGTGACCGTGGAAGCAGCGGCGAGTTTTTGGAAATTTTAAACCTAGTTTTGGTAGGCTCTGTAATTTTGATCATCGAGTTCCCTCTAGTTGATCGAGTGCTAGGGGATTTTGGGGGATGATGGAGGAGGTGTTGACGAAGCTTCGACCGGAGTTTCAGGTCCTCCGGTGGTCGAGGCGGTGAGTTCGAGGCATTTTCTAGTGATCAGTTTTGGTTTCCTGTGTGTTCAACTTGCTCGATTTCGGTTGGCTCACGAATTCATCGACCTGGGTGATCGAGAGGCTCGGGAAGATCATCGGTGACGTGTGAGTGGTCGCGGCAGTGATCGGAGGTGATCCAGACGGTGGTGCACATGCACGTGAACATGTGTGTGTCTAGTTTGTGTGAAAGATTGAGGAAGAAATAAAACTCGAAGACAACCTAGGGAAGTTTGCATTATGGCTCGAGTTTGAGATCGTGTAGTTTTGGATTGTACCGGGTTAACACTTAAACAAAACTTAAGTTTGAAAAAAATGGCATACGGGTTGATTTTGATAAAACTCGAAGCAAACAAGTGTTTTCCTCCGGGAACACTCGAAGCAGCTCTATGGTGATAACGTTTTCCCGTTTTAAATTTTTAAAATTTAAGTCAAAAATTGATTTTTAAAAATTATTACTTAGTGAAAGTAATTAAAAATGGATAATCAATGATTAAAGTTTGATTAATCAAATGTTAAAGGTTAATTAATTTAAAGAATAATTAATTGATGTGATTAATTAATTAAGGTAATTAATTAATTAAGAAGTAATTAATTAATGAAGGTGATTAAGATTTAATTAATTAATAATCAAAGGATAATTAATCCACAATTAAAGATTAATTAATTTGTTTTAAAGGTAATTAAGGGATGAATTACCAATTGTAATCGAGGAAGTGAATGTGATAAATATTAGTTAATTAATTTGTTAATTAATTGAAGATAATCATTTGATGATTTATTAAGCGAAATTTCTTGATGAGATTGAATAGTGGAATTACTTAGTGAAGTAATTAATGTATAATTACTGGATATAATTAATTAAAGGAATTACTTAATGGGAAGTAATTAAAGTATAATTACTGAGTAGAAGTAATTAAGGATTAACGACTTGGTGTAAATAAATCAATGGATTAATATAATTAATTAAGGAGTTAATTAATTAAGGTAAGTAATTACAGGATGGTAATCACTGTTTATGATTAAGGTTAATTAAATTTATAATTAAAGGATAGTTAATCATTAAGTCATAGATAATTTATGGAAATGATTATGTGATTAATTAATTATAATCACACGGTTAATTCATCTTACTTGTTGATGACTGATTACTATTGAATGCCTTGAACTAATTGATACCCCGATATGTGATATGATGCTTTGTGATATAAATTGCTTTGTGCTGAGCTGTGATATCTATGATATGTTTCTTTGTGAATGTAAAACCTCTTGGCCCGTAAAATGGCACTTAAATTTCAATGCGACAAGGTGTCGGATTCTAGTTTGTTATCTGAAACCCACATCGAATCGTAATGATGAATCCTTGTGATTGATAAATTGACTTTATCTGTGAATTTGTGAATAAGGATAAGCGTTATAGTTATACCGCTTATCAAATATATTGTTGTATTTAATCTATGATGATTGAATGATGTTGCACTATTGTGTGTGAAACCTCTGGACTACACTATACACACACAAATATGGATTTCACGAGGAAATCGGTTAAGTCACGGATGATTTAAATTTAATATTTTCGAAATTGAAATTTTAATTTCAATTGATTTTGGAAATGGATTTGGGTTAAATGTTAAAGCTTTTGAAAAAGAGTTTTTAAAATAAAAGTTATTTTAAAATAACTTAATAAAATTTGGAATCTTAATAATTTGATTTAAATTTGAATTCAATATAAGAAATTGAATTCAATGATTTGGGAACTATGGTCTGATAAGATCCTACCAGTTATAAATGTGTTTATATGGATTTTTTAACCATTTAAAAGTATGGTTTTGGAAATTTAAGAAATTTAATCCAAGTTTTATACCTGAATGGCTTTATCTTATGTAAATTGAAATCAGTGTTTTCCATAAAGAGAACTATGTGTTTCAAATAATAGCTTTCATAAAAAGAAAGGATTTCCAATTTGTATCGAAACATTTCAAGTTTGAAATGAAATTGTAGATAGTTTGAGAAAACTATGAATTAACCTTTGTGAAAGATGGTTGAACCTTGTCTTGAAATCAAAGAGGATTTCAAATGGTGTATCTTTTATATTATAAAAGACTTGAATTGTGAATTGTTTTGGAAGTTATCAATTAAACCTTTGATTTACAGATTGAATGGGTTAATTCAATTTGAAAATTGAATTGTTTTAAAAAGCTATAATTGAATCTTTGTGGAAGATCATTAAACTTTGTGTTTGAAATTCGAAAAGTATATTTTTGTATAAAAGATTCGAAATGGAAATCGATTTGAAAATCCATGAATAGATCTTTGTGACAAACTGGGTGAACTTTGTGAAATAAATCTTTTTATTTAAAAAGATTAAAATGGTAATGTGTTTAAACCATTTGAAGAAAAGCTTTGGGTAATAAGTTGTGACTTAACTGAAATCCCAATATCCATATGTTTTCAAATATTGCACTCACTATTCGGTTTAGCCGGGAGAGGACTTTGTGTCACATAACCCATTCCGAATAAGTGATACGTCGTATATGGATAGCAATTGAAGACCGGTGGTGAAGACCGGGTATTTGTGAAAACGATAGGATAACCTATCGATTGTCTCTGCACCGAGTAGCGCCCGATATAGAGATTCCCTAAGTGATGGGAAGTTTAATCGGGATTGTGAATACCCGGATTGCAAGGGCTTCTTCGGAAGTGCCTTCGGTTCTGTTCGAACCCGGAACAGACTTGTATGGTTGTATGTCTGACACTACACTTTGAGATATAAAGATGATTTCTTTCAAATACATTTCTGTTTGGTGGCGGAGATTTATTCTCTTAGCTTAACACCCTTCTCTGAGACGTACGAGCTCAGAGGTTATGTAGTTGAAGGTTATCAATGATATACTCCCAATTTGGTAGTGTGGCATACTAAGTGTTGCTGTGTGTTGCTGATCATTTTTTGATCATTTGTTGATCAAAGCATGGCTATGTGAAAAAAGCGTAGCTTTGTGGACGAGACTGCATCAAGCCTCACAAACCGGAAATGGTCAAAACAGGAAAGATGCGGCAAGGTTATGAGGGTCGCGCCCTTTAGGGTATGTCATTTCCTTCTGGAAAAAGGTGATATTATGGTATGGAGCCCAGATATTTACCTGTGTGGTTGCTCCAATCTCATTTACTGTGTGATTGTTGTTGTGTGATTGAGGGCCCTCGGATAAAGGTCCCAAAGGACCGGGGGGTGGCATACTCGAGTAGTAGTTACCTAGTTACAGAGGTAACCCGGCCTTGTGTTGGCAGAGAGCTAGGTAGGTTCTCGGGATGTCCCTCCAAAGGCGTTCCCATGTGGCATAGGAAGTTCCTTAGCCTGACCATTTGTTGGAAAATCCAAAGAAACAATACGAGCCCTTTACGATTGCAGTTGTATAACCTGTCTCCTCAGGCGGCAGCTATAGCAGGCATAATATAATGGTACCTATGCTGGCTAAGATTAATATTGTATTTTCGAAATGTTTTCTGCACTATGCACTAGTAATAATATCAAAAGCATTTTTCTTGCGTAGGAAGCATATTTGACTATCATAAGAAGAAATCTCCTCCAAGTCTGCGATTGCATTGTGTGTGTGGTGGGAGGTCTTATGGTAGTTTCATTTTCCAAAAAGCATTGCGGATTTCAATGTTTAAAAATCCTTTTGTTGTTTGTTTTAAAGATAAACTGTTTTTGTTACTCACACCAGTCCCACGACTAACCTGGAGTTTATTGTTCCCTTCCTAAACTCTGGGTGCCCACAATTTTCCACACGGGCAGTCTAGAGTTGGGGTTTTCCAGATAGTCAGGTTTAGTAGATTATCGGGAGCTAGTTCAGTTTTTGGAGTTCACAGAGATGGACTGCACTTGCTTCTCTTTGTGCATCGTGATGGTGGTTCGAGCTTGATGTTGGAGTTGTTGGATTCATTCTCTTTTACGGATCATTTGGAGTTATCATTTCTGTTTTCCATTGTATCATTATTTATCTCTGATATTCTTGTATCATATTGATATCATTATTGTATATCATTCTGGATATTGTATTCATTGGAGTTGTATATGATATCATTGTTTTCTTTATTCCGCTGTGTTGTTATACCTAATGGTGTTATAAGCTCCGGTGAGCCAGATTTGGCGTTTGAATCTGCGGTATTTCGAGTACAAGTGAAGTACGGGTGCCGATTTTCGAAGGCCAAGTTCAGGATCACTACAGAAACAGTGTTAATGTTCCACTAAAAATTCTGTAAATCGTTTGAATAAAGTCGCTGAGCAAATCATAGTGAACCAGTCAGTTTTTAGGAGGTCAACAATATATCTCGAATTCAAATGACAAGCTGGAAGATGAACAAGTGAAGGCAGTAAAGGACGGAAAGCAAATTTAAATGATGATAAGATGAACAAGTCAAAAATCATCTCATCCTTCAAGCAAAAATCTAATGGCCGAGCTAAAATCACAAAGTATTCAAAACTCAAATATACGAACGAAAATATAGGGTTTTTATCCTTATTTAACCCAATCTCATCATCGGAAAAATTATCATTCGAGTTTATGACAAAATCAGAGAGCATATTTAGAACAAATCACAGAAAATATTCAAAACTCGAGTCAGGCAAGTCGAGCATAATAAAAATTGAAAAGGGGCAAAATCATATATCACTTCATACCAGTCAAGCTCGACTCAATTGAAGCAGCCACGAACTATCAAGTCCAGCGAATCGGTTGACGAAGCCAATCAAGGGAAAGCATATTCCAATCGATCAATTTCCAAGCAGCGCTTCAATTTTTCAAAAAACCCTATTTTAGGTCGCAAAAAGAAACGGCACGAATGAAGAAGGCGGCAGCAAAATAAAAGGGAAACATTTTTATCTCTTTGGGCCAAAGATAGTACAAAAGAAAAGGAGCGTTCTTCTTTAATTAATTGTTTGGGCCGGCTTTTATATTTTTATCGGGCTTCAAATTTAAAATAGGGTTTTGTTTAGTTTTCATTTTTCTTTTTGTAATTTCCTTTTTAAATTGTGCAACTATCTAGTTGTGTAACTAGGTATAAAATATGGGGCGTAGTTTGAGAATTCGCAACTCAGTGGCTGAGTTATTGTAGAGTTTTGAGCTTAGAGTTAGGTTAGTCAAGTTAGCGGGTGTCGCAAGTTTACGAGTGTTTGTAAGCGTCTGACTACTTAATTTCTAGTAGAAACCTTGAGGGTAGTACGTACGTAGCTTATTGCCGAAGCTGGGTAAATCTGTGTGTGATCTCTACTTTATTATTTTCTATTTTATATTTTTATTTTCGCATTAATTTTTATTATTATTAGTATTATCCTATTCACCCTCCTCTAGGGTGAAAACGATCCTACAAGTGGTAATAGAGCAAGGTTAATAGCATAGATGTCTAACCCTAGTTGTAAATCTAGCGAGAGTCGGTCTAGTATTATTCCTCTTATTTTTGATGGAACGGATTTTTTAAATTGGAAATTAAAAATGGAATTTTATTTAAAATCTGTTAATTCTAAATGTTGGGATATTATTGAAAATGGGTGTGATGTAGTAGACAAGAAAATTACTTCGATTAATGCTCTTGCTATGCATATACTATATTCTCATATTAATCGAGATAATTTTAACCATATCTCACATTGTGAAAGTGCACAAGAAATCTGGAATATTGTTGATGCAATATACGGTGCAAAAGTCAACAACGGTGAGAAATCGCTACATTTACACATTTTCAATTACCACTACATTTACAACACAATTTCAATTTACAATTTCACCTTACTACATATTCACTCTCACTCGTATTTGATCTTCAACTCTATTCCAGCCTGTATCCAACATCTGAACTATCTGCAAAATAAACACTAACGTAGTAAAATTGAAAAAGAAATATTTTTGCAGTGCACAATGAAGTGTGTGTTTTGAAAATATTATTTGCCTCAGTTATTTGGGTTATTCGTCATCATTTATTTATTTAATTCATCTTACACGAACAACTTGTGACATGCACAGTGTATCACTGTACATGCCACAAGGTCGTGCACACCGATATACACTTGCTTGTTAAAATTGCAAGGACAAGTGAGCACAAGGTCAAACCAAAGTAAAAACTGGATTCAACTCAAGTTCAATATACAAAACACCAGTTCAAACATCACATGAAACCGCACAAGGGCTAAGAACAAAGAGAGCATCAACATGAATTACTCATAAATTCAACTAGACAAAGTGCATCATACACATATACATACTTCAATCACACCAGACATGTAACAAGACCAGCAAACGAAATGACTTAAAGAAACTGCTCGGTCAACTTGAAGCAATGCAAGGAAGCAAGCAAGTAATGTAACCTAGACAAGAATCATACATGGAAGCAAGCACTCAAGAAATAAGACAATGGAGCATGCATGTGTTGACATTTACAAATATGCAGTGATGAAGTTTCAGTTACAAAGGCATGTACAAATACGTGGAACCAAATATGCATGTGTGGACATTGTAGACATTGGAACAAGACTACAATACAACATCAGTAACAACAACAACAACAAGCTTCAGGTACTCAAATGAAACCAGACAAGACCGGTGCACAAGTGAAGCGTCAACCAAGACACGGTGCAGACCAATTTTAACTCGAAGCATGTGATAGGGCAAAACAATACAAGTGTACATGTGTAGGCAAAAGTAATGAGCAGTGCACAAGCAAGATACAAAAGGGATGCATATCAATGAACTCAAGGAAGTGAGTTGCTCAACACATCAAAATGCAGTATACTAGAGCATGCAACACAGTAGTGAAGCAGTATAGTAAGGGTGATGGTAACTGAAGCAATTCAAGTGCACAGAAATGTCTAGACTCAAGGCAGATGGATACAATGACATGTATATACATATGCCAGAATGCAAGCATTGAAGTGGACAGAGCAGCCATAGCAATCACAAACTCAACCTATCAACTCAACTAGCACAGTGAACTAGACTGAATGAAGTGCAACCAGACCACCAAATGTACAAAATCAACATGCGATCTTCATTCAAAATGGAACCAGGCTTCAATGACCACATACATATATACATATGTGTACACACATGTATACATATATATATAGTGGAAATCAAACAAGTAAACATGCATCAGTTCAGGACCCACAAGGGAAAAATTCGAATAGTTGTAAACGTAATTGAATACATCAGAGGTCATATGGATAAGAGAAAAATGAACAAGTCAACTTCATCAAGTCTATCTCAAAATCAGCAAATTCAAATGCCAAGATCAAGAAGCAGTTTTGGTCAAACGAAACAGTGTTAATGTTCAACTAAAAATTATGTAAATCGTTTGAATAAAGTCACTGAGCAAATCATGGTGAACCGGTCAGTTTTCAGGAGGTCAACAATATATCTCGAATTCAAATGACAAGCTGGAAGATGAACAAACCAAGGCAGTAAAGAAGGGAAAGAAAATTTAAATGATAATAAGATGAACAAGTCAAAAATCATCTCATCGTTTAAGCAAAAATCTAATGGCCGAGCTAAAATCACAAAGTATTCAAAACTCAAATATACGAACGAAAATATAGGGTTTTTATCCCTATTTAACCCAATCTCATCTTCGGCAAAATTCTCATTTGAGTTTGTGACAAAATCATAGAGCATACTTAGAACAAATCACAGAAAATATTCAAAACTCAAATCAGGCAAGTCGAGCATAATAAAAATCGAAAAGGGGCAAAATCATATATCATTTTCATATAAGTCAAGCTCGACTCAATTGAAGCAGCCATGAACTATCAAGGCTAGCGAATCGGTTGACGAAGCCAATCAAGGGAAAGCATATTCCAATCGATCAATTTCCAAGCGGCGCTTCAATTTTCGAAAAGCCCTATTTCTGATCGCAAAAAGAAATGGCACGAATGAAGCAGGCGGCAGCAAAATAAAAGGGAAACATTTTTATCTCTTTGGCCGAAGATAGTACAAAAGAAAAGGAGTGTTCTTCTTTAATTAATTGTTTGGGCCGGTTTTTATTTTTTTATTGGGCTTTAAATTGAAAATAGGATTTTTTTTAGTTTTCATTTTTCTTTTTGTAATTTCCTTTTTAAATTGTGTAAATTTCTAGTTGTGTAACTAGGTATAAACTACGGGGCGTAGTTTGAGAATTCGCAACTCAGTGGCTGAGTTGTGGCAGGGTTTTGAACTTAGAGTTAGATTAATCAAGTTAGCGGGTGTCACATGTTTACGTGTGTGTGTAAGCGTCTGACAACTTAATTTCTAGTAGAAACCTTGGGGGCAGCACGTTGGCAGGTTATTGCCGAAGCTAGGTAAATCTATGTGTGATCTCTACTGCATTATTTTATGATTAATATTTTTATTTCCGCATTAATTTTATTATTATTAGTATCACCCTATTCACCCTCCTCTAGGGTGAAAACGATCCTACAAACTTAATTAATATTGTATAAGCAAGTAAACTGTTAGTTAATTGAGAAAGATAAAAAGATGATACGGCCTCTAAAATAATTATTATACTCTAAACTCATATGAGACTTATGGACTTTTTAAGGCTGAAAAAACAATAAAGCTTTATCTAGTTTGTCTTAACTACACATATTACAACTTCTTAAAGACAAATAATTATGCTGAGATATACATATGATCCACCACCTAACAATAATAGCCTCATGTTCATCTTATATCAAATTAACAAGTGACTGCATAAAACTGTGAAGTTTGTATACATCACCTTCTAAAGCCCTAACTTGACATATGAGTCCAACTAAGCAACTAGGTTAAAAAAACAAGAAATAAAGGAAGAGAACATATAGTCCCTTCTGCTCAGGTGTAGCATTGGCAAGAGAAAAAGTCAAAGCACTAATGGGAATGGGTGAGGAATGGAAGCAGCATTTTAATAGGTACACCGCCAACTTGACAAGGAATATGAACCATTCCCCATGTTTCTTCCAGGAAGAAAGTGGTAGCCACGACCACACCCACATATTTGTATAAATTACAAATATGTTATATTGCTATTTTTGAAGCAAATATTTCAATAGGAAAGGGAAAATGAGGTGACTAACTTATTGATTCATAGGTACAGGGTGTTGGTACTGTTGAATTTGGCCATTTCAAGCACATCTTCCAGCTGGGTGCTGTGGCTGCTGACCTTGTTAGACCATTGGGACATAATAATTTTGCATTGGAGCACCACCAGATTTTGCGTTGGAGCACCACCACGTCTCACTCCTGAAACTAGCTGCTGTTGATAACCAAATCTAGGCTGCATTCACAGTATACCATTCTGATTAGAAGTGTTCCCGATTTCAATGAACTAGAAAATGCCATGCCAAGTCAATGATTAGATTTTAAAATGTTATTTTGATGTTTCAACGAACTTTAAAATGTTATTTCATGTTCACATCTTCAAAATGTTATTTTGATGTTTCTCTTCTTTATGATTCACAGCTTGTTGTATTTCATTCTTTGCCATGACGGTCTTCTTACGTACGAAGAAGTGTCACGATAATGTGAATGATGGACTAATATATATGGGTGCATGATACGCACACAGTAGCTACAGCACCAAGTGACACTAATACAAGACCCAAACGTACCATTCGTCCACCCAGAAGACTGCTAGACTAAAGTTGCAGCACTGGACAATGCAAGCTGCTAAAGAAATCAACGGTCATACCTTTATTTTGCAGGCTGCAATTACTGGCACCACTGTTTTCTGCTTTTTCCTTTATTTCCTGCAAGTTTGTTATGTTTTCTTCTTTATTTTCTGCAAGTTGTTATCCAATGAAGGTCCCCATGTGGACACGTAGGCTAGGTGGTTAGAAATCATGCTATATGTATGAATGTAATGTGAAGTTATGAGGGGGAAAGAAAATTTCCATTTATCTCTTTTCTCCACTGATTCTCCTTCTTCCTCAATATTTCTCTCTACTCCTCTGCTGTGCTTATTAGCATCATATCATTTTGGTGCTTTCATTCTTGATCCCTCCTCCCTTCTCCCTAAGAATCCAAACCAACCCCTTCCACCATGACCCGCTTAGACGAAGCCTTCCAACAACTAACCCAACACCAAGAAACCATCGACACCATCCAAACTAACCTAGCAACACTCACCACCGACAACATCGACATTAAAACAGCCCTCCTCGACCTCACAAAGCAAATGACCGAACTCCATCACAAACTAGATCACCAAACAACACTATCCCCAACCAACCAAGCATCAACCACGTATGCTCCACCACCCAACAATCGACAACCACCAATCCTACCCACCCCTACACAAGCACGAACACCCAAATGCTCTTTAACTACATTCACCGGATCCAACCCACACGATTGGATATTTCAAGCCAATCGATTTTTCTCCTACTATGCCACACCAGAAGACCAACGAGTGGATCTCGCTAGCTTCCACATGCAAGACCAAGCACTATCATGGTTTCAATGGATGCACTGTAACAACCAAATCCCCACATGGCAAGCATTAACAAAAGCAATCGAACAACGCTTCGGGCCACCCACATTCCTCAACCCACAAGCCACCCTATTCAAACTCAAACAAATCACAACCGTCGAAAACTACCAATCCACCTTTGAAAACCTTTGTAACCGTATCACTACACTCCCCAATGAATCCATCCTCCAATGCTTCATTTCCGGCCTCAAAACACACATCCAAAACGAGCTACACATCATTAAACCAACCACTCTTATCGATGCCTTTGAAGGTGCTAAACTCATTGAAAAGAAATACAATGACCAATACAGATTTCCGGCCACGAAATACACACCATACATCCAGAAACCAACTAACACCACACCACCCAACCAAACATTTCACCAAACACCACCAGTGCAGAACCTCCAACCATCCATCCCCGTCAAAAAACTCACCCCCACCGAAATGAATGCACGTAAACAGCAAGGGCTATGCTTTAACTGTGACGAGAGATATCACTTTGGCCACCGCTGTAAACCTTCCCATATACTCATGATCTTACCCGACCTCCAAGACCAAGAAATCCCAACCGAGGACCCACCTGAACCAGCACCCGACCTCACACCTACAGCCGTCAACCAACCCCCCACAGATCCAAATTCCGATACCCCACAAGAAATATCATTCCACGCTTTAACCGGCTCCAACCACCCACGTGCAATTCGCCTTCCAGCTACCATCAACGGAAATCCTATTTCCATCCTCGTCGACACCGGTTCAACACACAATTACCTCCATCCGAAAGCAGCAAAAATTTTAGGGCTGAAATCGAACTCGTCGACGTCCTTCGTGGTGACGGTGGGAAACGGCGAGAAGCTTCATAGCTCCGGCAGCTGCTCCGGTGTTCAAGTCGACATCCAAGGCCACAAATTCATCATCGATTTTCATTTATTGGAAATCTCAGGATCCGATGCCGTCTTCGGCATACAGTGGCTAGAGACACTAGGTCCAATTACAGTGGACCACAAAAAACTCACGATGGCATTTAATTGCAATAAACAGCCTATTTCCCTAACGGGTTTGGGCCAAAATTTACAGCCCACATCTATTTCCGTTCAGCAATTAAAGAGGCTGGAGCAAACCTCTTCAATTTCCAGTTTCCTTTATCTGCAATTACAGCCCACCAACCCAATTACCACACCGGCCCAAGTACACACTACTGACCCATCACTTCAAAAACTTTTATCTACATATACCCACATTTTTTCCCAGCCCACCGAACTTCCACCACACCGCACTTTAAATCACCACATTAACCTCACCACCAATTCCCAACCCGTTAACATCAAACCATACCGTTACCCGTATTTCCAAAAAAACGAGATCGAACGCCAAGTCCAAGAAATGCTCAACTCCAAGCTTATCCAACCATCAACTAGCCCATTTTCGTCACCCGTACTATTAGTCAAGAAAAAGGATGGATCATGGCGATTTTGTGTCGATTATAGAGCTCTCAACACCATTACTATAAAAGATCGTTTTCCCATTCCAACGGTCGACGAATTATTAGATGAACTCTATGGCGCGGTTTTCTTCTCTAAACTTGATCTCCGAAGCGGATATTTTCAAATACGCGTGCACCCACCCGACATTCCAAAAACGGCATTCCGTACACATGAAGGGCATTATGAATTTGTCGTCATGCCATTCGGGCTAACTAACGCTCCTTCCACATTTCAAGCTACAATGAACAACATTTTCAAACCCCATTTAAGAAAATTTGTTCTCGTTTTCTTCGATGATATCCTTGTTTATAGCCCATCGTGGACCTCTCACTTAGACCACCTCCACACAACACTACAAATATTGGACCAACATCGATTTTTCGCCAACCTCACCAAGTGTAATTTCGGTCTCACCGAGCTTAATTATTTGGGCCATATAATATCCGCTAAAGGCGTTCAAGTAGACCGGTCCAAAATTGACGCCATGATCCACTGGCCGACCCCTAAATCAACCACTGCAGTTCGGGGATTTTTGGGGCTCACCGGCTATTATCGTCGTTTTATAAAACAATACGCGTTTATGGCTTCACCACTTACAGACTTGTTAAAAACCGATAATTTCAAATGGAGCCCAACAGCCCAAGAATCATTTGAAGCATTAAAGTGGGCCGTATCCCACACACCAACCCTGTCTCTCCCCAATTTCACACAACCTTTCACTGTCACCACAGACGCATCTTCCATGGCCGTAGGCGCTGTCCTCTCTCAATCCAATCACCCCATCGCCTTCTTCAGCCTGAAATTGCCACCTCACCTCCAAAAAGCTTCGACGTATTCGCGTGAGATGTTTGCTGTCACATTCGCAGTCAAGAAGTGGCGTCACTATTTATTGGGACGCACGTTTCAAATCTTCACTGACCACAAAAGCCTTCGGGAACTCGCCTCGCAATCGATTCAGACACCGGAGCAGCAAAAATGGTTGACGAAGTTGCTCGGATTTGATTTTACGATCCACTACCAACCGGGCAAGCAAAACGAAGTTGCCGACGCCTTATCCAGATTCACCAAGGAAGCAACCATGGCGGCATTCTCTGGCCCAACCTTTCCTCTGTTAGCTGACATCCGTGCTGCTCTGCACGAAGACCCGAAGACGCAGGCACTACTCACGCAATTACGTTCAGGTACCTGCCCTAATTCCAAACTTCACTTGCGCAATGACTTACTATTTTGGGGCTCCCGTATTTACATTCCTGCCAATTGTGATTTACACAACAAAATTATTGCTGAGATGCATAACTCAAAGACGGGGGGGCATTCGGGAATCAAAGCAACTATTGCTCGAGTTAGCAGTAATTTTTTTTGGCCCAAGCTAGCACTGTCAGTGCAGAAATTTGTTCACGAATGCCCCGTCTGCTTACAAACCAAACCCGATAATGCTCCATACAAAGGCCTCCTCCAACCACTACCAATCCCCAATCAGATATGGGAAGATATTGCTATGGATTTTATCACAAATCTCCCACCATCCGTCGGAAAAACATCCATTTGGGTAATCGTTGATAGACTCTCCAAATACGCCCACTTTTGCGCATTACCTACATCAGTTTCGGCAACGCAGCTAGCTTCTCATTTTATTCAAGAGTATGTCCGTTTGCACGGTTTTCCACGCTCTATTGTTTCCGATCGAGACCGTATATTCACTAGCCACTTTTGGAAAGAATTATTCCGCCTTCATGGAACCAAGTTGCGGATGAGTAGCGCGTACCATCCACAAACCGACGGACAATCCGAGGTCGTAAACCGCTGTCTTGAAACTTATTTGCGAGCACTTGTCGGCGACATACCAACCAAATGGGCCAAATGCCTTCCATGGGCGGAATGGTGGTATAACACCACCAAGCACACATCCCTCAACCTCTCCCCCTTCCAAGTCGTCTATGGCCGACCACCACCCACCATCTCTAACTATATTATGAACAGCACACAGCTACCAGACCTTGAAACATGGGCTGTCTCTAGAGACACACTCCTCCACACTATCAAAACCAACCTACAAAAAGCCCAATCCCGTATGAAGAGCCTTGCAGACCAGCATCGCAGCGACAAACAATTCAACGTCGGCTCATGGGTGTTTGTTAAGCTCCAACCGTATCGCCAAATGTCCTTACGCAATAACCACCACAAGTTGTCAAAAAAGTACTACAGCCCCTTCCAAATCGCTGAACGAATAGGACCAGTCGCCTACAAACTTTCCTTACCACCAGACGCACGCATCCACCCAGTTTTTCACGTGTCCCTCCTCAAAATGTGCCCCAACCCGACCACACCACCAACACTACCACCAGCCCCTATTTGCTCCGACCTTGAGGACAAGGTCGATCTTGAAGAGGTGGGCAATGATACGCACACAGTAGCTACAGCACCAAGTGACACTAATACAAGACCCAAACGTACCATTCGTCCACCCAGAAGACTGCTAGACTAAAGTTGCAGCACTGGACAATGCAAGCTGCTAAAGAAATCAACGTTCATACCTTTATTTTGCAGGCTGCAATTACTGGCACCACTGTTTTCTGCTTTTTCCTTTATTTCCTGCAAGTTTGTTATGTTTTCTTCTTTATTTTCTGCAAGTTGTTATCCAATGAAGGTCCCCATGTGGACACGTAGGCTAGGTGGTTAGAAATCATGCTATATGTATGAATGTAATGTGAAGTTATGAGGGGGAAAGAAAATTTCCATTTATCTCTTTTCTCCACTGATTCTCCTTCTTCCTCAATATTTCTCTCTACTCCTCTGCTGTGCTTATTAGCATCATATCAGTGCACTATTTATTGGTCTTGTTACTCATTTTTCAATAGTCTAGCTGAAATGGCTATGAGCATTGTGAAACTTCTTGTGTTTTACGAACAAAGAGATCTCCTATTCTTTCCATCATGGGCATATGCACTACCAACATGGATATTCAAGATACTGATATCCTTCATTGAGTGTGCTATATATGTTTCTTTAACATACTTGGTAATTGGATTTCACCCAAGTGCGGAAAGGTCTGATTTGGCACTTCTTCATTCTCTTGGAAATTGTAAAAAAATAAGCATGACTAAAATTTTCTTATGTTTTGAATCATTTTTGAACATTTTTGCCAAATTCTACTCTTTACATTGGTTAGCCAAATGGCTTCTGGACTTTTTCGAATTGTTCCTGCAATTGGTAGATCAATAGTTATTGCAAAAACATTTGGTTCCTTTACTCAACTAGTACTCATAGTACTTGGTGGTTTTGTTATATCAAGAGGTACATATTTGTACAGCTTTAATCAATAATACATGTACACAAACTGTTAACTAGAATCTCAATAGAAAAAACTAATGTTATACTAGAACTAGATATTCATTTTATTTACCTCATCCCACATTTTGTAGATGATATCAGAAGATGTTTGGGGTTATTGGTCATCACTTTTGATGTATGCACAAAATGCAGTAGCAGTAAATGAGTTTCTTGGAAACATATGGCAACAAGTAAACCTGAAACCAGTATTAGTGGTTTATTACCAGAAATGAGAGATGAGGATTAATATCTGATGTTCTCCGCTGCAGGTGGTTAATATAACTGTAAGTCCGAAAACATTAAGAGTTCAAGTCTTAGAATCACGGAGTTTATTTCCAGAAGCAAAATGGTTCTGGATTGGCTCAGGAGCTTTGCTTGGATATATTCTTACCTTCAATTTCCTATTCACTGCTGCACTTGATTCTCTTGACCGTGAGTATCGACTTTCTTTGTCACCTACGACAAATAAATATCTTGTTAAACAACATCATTCATTTCATGGTTAAACATGTCTATTATTGAAGTTAAGGAATCCAAACTGAAAATACCATGCTAGGTTAACACAAATGCAATTCTTCATCAAAAGACGCATAATATAGCATTCAAATACCATGATTCTATTATCATAATAGAATAAGATCTTGTGGTGGTGAAGTTGATGTATATTCTATTTCTTAGCTCACCATAAGCTAGTACGTTTGAATTGTATTAATATTTTCAAATTGTTGTGATTCTCACCAAAATAACTTGTACCAAAGAGCAGCCCATGGATATAATTTGAACATACTTCTAATATTTAAAGGGTGGAAAACAAAATAACCATACATGGATTGAAATGCTGAATATAATAACAAAAATTAACTGATAATGATAACCATAAATGAAGAAATAAGTGTTTCACAGAAGTATAATCAGAACATTCTAAAACGTTGATATAGTAAGCAACAAACAACTTATGTGGGTTTTAGCGTATAACAAATATAAACAAATCATATATGTTCCTTGGTCCAAAACGTCAAAAACATAAAAACAACTAATAAATTTGAAACAATTCTATTTTATAATGGAGAGAAAGAAGCAATCGACTGTGTAATCTTTGGTCGAATCATATATAATAGTCCTTTTCGGCTTTGCTGAAGTGTAACAGCTAAGTACAACCTGTTTCAAACCTGTTCCATTAATCTACATGTACAAGCACTTGCAAAAAGAATGCAATTTCATTAAATATTTATTAACTTTTTTTTCTTTTCGGCTCACACCAAAACAAGGCTATTTCTCAAATCTAACAGTTACTGGTGACATATTTTCATCAAATTATTTGATTTTATGTTTAGCATGATAATTGAAATAATTGCTATAGAATGAAGTTGACGACAACAGAGTTTGAGTTGTATTTAACGCATAATACAAAACTAATATCGATTAAGTTCATAATGGACAGGTATTATTGATAAAATATGATTGGCCTATGAGATGCACTTGCATCTTAAAGCTTAGTTTCTTACGAAGGGTCTGAAAACCATTGCTCTCTTCCAAAAACGAAACTATTGCGAAATTAGTTACTAAATTTGTTACATGCCTTCTCTAAGGAACCAGATCTACACTAAAAAAATATGAAGAACTGAGATGGATTGGTTGTTTATTGTAAAAACAAGAATGGTATACAAACCAGTTTTATTTATATCAGTGAATGGGGTTATTATAGTTGTCAAAGTTAAGCATATCGTATATAAATAAATATACATTGGTTATTTATTGTAAAAACCTGAGAACTAGTATGTACTGCACTCAAATGCAATGTCTTTGGTGTATAAAATTCAGTTAAAAAATGAAAATAGAACATCTGAGTCAGTTACCCAAAAATTCATTATTCAACAAAATTTAATCGAATATACAAATCCTTCACCTTGTTGCTTTTCTCAATGTTATTTCACTACTAGTGTCATTTTCACCTTATCTCCACCTCAATCTAGTAGTGGATGGCATGGATAACATATAACATTTACAACATAAGTAAAAAGAAAGTCCTGTCACTAAGTACAAAAGTATAAACTAATAAAAGAATATCAACTAAAATTTTGTGTTCAGTAGTCAATATAACCAACCCCATTAATCAGTAATATCTAAAAATTATTGTGTTCCAATCCAGTTTTGTTAGATACACTAGGTGTTTACGGTGCTAATCATGTAATATCTAATGTTTTCAGTAGTCAATATAACCAACCTCATTAGAGTTTTATTCAAGAGAAAAGTGTTGAATAATAATGAATTTAATAATGTGCATTAATAGGAAAATACCTTAGGAAACTCAGTGTTTGGAGGTCTTTCTTGAAATTGGACACTAGGTGCATGTTGAAGCTTAGAAAGATTTTCCAAGAGCTTTGTCCTTATATCATCTAACATTTCACGAGTATTCTTGTTTTCCATGTTACTAGGTACAACATGAAGTGTATAATCTAGACCAAAATACTCATAATACTCATTTGGTGGCATCTTGTCATTAACATCAACACCAAGTGCAACACTTGTCTGCTCAAATTAAAAGAATAAAAGTCAAATTAAGTCTTAATTACTTATAAGGAAGCTGAAATGTTCTATTTATATGAACAATAAGTCGCTGACTGACCATGCTAGGCATATAAATCTTAGATTGGGTAAAAGTAATGCATACAGATATTTGATCCATACTAAAAAAGATGATTCAATTCATTGTATTAATAAGATATGTAAGGTATAAGTGAGTGCAATTTTGTACACACTAATCCAAACAAATCACTAGTTTTTATTGGTTATATAAATGGGGACAACATGGAAAACACAACGTTATTCAATAAGAACTAGTGTTCTGATCAAATAGTGTCAACAAAATTATAATCATTAAAGTTATCTTTATCATGCTAGCCTTTAACGAAAACATAGAAGTTGTCAGTGCCAATGACTCAAAAAAGGAAAAAGTTTTGTGGTAATTTATCGTTTCATTCAAAATATAAAAGACCGTCGGAACCTTTTTAGGAAAATATGCCTGTAAGGTAACATAAAATATTAGAAATAAAATAAATACCTCATAGCACCATCAACGAGTAACATTGCGAATTGTGTAACCACCTCCACCTAATAGTAGAATTGGCACATTAAACGATCGCATGTACCTCACGCATTCTCCATGTCCTTTGATCGAAAGATTAAAACAACCCAACCGATCTCTAGATAATGAGTCGGCGCCACATTGGAGAAAAACAGCTTCAGGCTTAAAAACTTCCATCACTTTACCCATTATTGGTTTAAAAAGAGAATGATAACTCTCGTCGTCAATACCATCATCTAATGGCACATTCAAATAATAGTATTTTCCTTTTCCATATCCTATGTCTCTTCTATCTCCTATGCCTGGAAAATAATCTCTAAATTTATGGAACGAAACCGTCATTACTCGGTCAGTCGTATAGAAAGCTTCTTCAACACCATTCCATGGTGTATATCGATGTCAAGATATAGAACACGCTGCAATATAAAAAGTGCAATGTTGTTAATCTAGAAGCTTAAAAAAGAGACTCAAGCATAAGACTACTTTGCATAGAGTATTCAAACATCTTAAAAATGCAGAAGGAATTTTGTTTTGTTTCCTCATTTCTAACAAATGCATATTTCTTCAAATTTATGTTGGGAAATAAGCACGTTTGGCCTTTTCAAAGTTCTCCAAATCTCCAGATTAACAATTTTCATGGCACCTCTTATACATTGAATGGGAAGAGCACTAAGCACTAAAGTTCCTAAAAATATGAAGTGCCAAAAAGTGACTGTAAAAATGAGGTTGAATTATACAAAACCATTAAGAAGTTGGGCACTGAGCTCAAAAGGTAGAAGCCAGGCAGAGCCTTTTACATCATACAATTAGGGCTTTTTCTACGATAACCAAAACACTTGAACTTTCATCAGAAGTACAAATCTCCAAGCAATGTACTAGTACCATTTTAATTTGAGTGATATAACCAACCCCATTAATCGGTAATATCTAAAAATAAAACTCTAATGAGGTTGGTTACATTGCTAATCATGTAATATCTAATCCAGTTTTGCCAATCAATAATATCTAATGTTTACAGTGCTAATCATGTAAACAAAGAATTCATACGGAACAAATTATATACACTTTAAGAAATAAACATGGTACATAAATTAAAATCCCTTAGCCAAATTAGGGTTTTGTGTTACCTTGATTCGTGAATCCAAGCTCAAGGAAGCAAACGACAACAGATTGAAGGAATATTTGATCGACGAAGTGGAGGGCAGCAGATCGATGAAGTGGCGTGATCGGAGCAAAAGTGAGAGGATGGTAGAAAAATAACAGCAAAGGAAATTTTGCTGAAATAGAGAGAACGTAATAATGGACGGAAAGAGATGGGAAAAACGTGATGACCTTTTAGCAATTGGCGGGGAAGGCGACAAATTTGGCAGCCTTACCCTAAAACAAAAACAAGTAAAAATAAAGGTAAAAATAACATTGGTTGCATTTACACTACAAAAGCTACCAATAAGTGCAAGTAAAAGTGGGTTTTCTTGTAGTGGGTTCGATACCTTGTTATAAAACTCATGCTTTAGAGAAATATAAGATTAGATAAAGTTGAAAAATGAAGTAGTTCATTAACAATTCATAGAAAAAAAGAAAGCATTTCGAAGGAGCATTTCAGTGGGTTCAGTTTCATCTGATATTTCCATAGTATTTTAAACATCTCTTCTAGATCTCCAAGATGATTTTTAGCCTCATTAGACTTTACTAGCATGTCATCCACATAAACCTCCATATTTCGGCCAATCTGCTCTTTAAACATCCTATTGACCAGCCTTTGGTATGTAGCCACCGCATTCTATAGTTCAAAAGGCATTGCTTTGTAGCAGTAGATTTCCCAATCAGTAATGAAACTAGTGTGCTCCTTATCCGGCTTGAACATGGGTATCTGATTGTATCCAGAGTAGGCGTCCATGAGAGATAACAATTTGTGCCCATTAGTTGCATCGACCAATTGATCAATTCGCAATAACTAGAAACAATTTTTCGGATAAGCTTTATTCAAGTCATTATAATCAATGCAAGTCCTCCACTTTCCATTTGATTTCCTTACTAACACGAGGTTTGCTAGCCATTGGGTAGTAGATTTCCTGAATAAACCATTTTCAAGGAGTCTTCCAACTTCTTCTTTCAAAGCATCAGATCGTACTCTATCTAACTGTCTCTTTTTCTGTCTAATGGGGGTTGCTTTCGGATTGATGTTTGACGTATGACACATGAACGACAGATCAATTCCAACCATATTTGAATGAGACCAACCAAACACATCCTTATTCGTCTTAAGAAACCGGATTAAGTCTTTCTTCAAGTTGCTATCCAATTCCTTTCCTACTTTGACTACTTTGGTGGTATTATCTGAATCTATGCATGCCTCCTTAAGGCCTTCTATGGGTTTTATTCTTTCTGTTTCCCCTCAGCAATCAAATTCAATGACGATTAGGCTTTCTTCATCAGAATTAGCATCGATTCTCTTCCTCATGCCTCCAGGAGGAATGCACCTTTCATACTTGCGTTTGTTAGTCTTATTAGATTTGATTTTTGCTTCGAATGTTGGATGTAAATATCCATCATCCGAAGGCTGAAAATAGTGGAAGAATCAAAGTAAATAGAAGACTCCCTTTTATACCGATCAATTGTAGCAAAATACATTTCTCGAGAGCTTAACTGCTTCCTGCGGACTGTGCCCCAGCCTCTCTTCTTCAAGAATTTCACCATCAGATACTTTGGCAAGACTAAAGCATCAATCTCGTCGAGCCCAGGTCTGCCAAAGATAGCATTATAGTAGGATGGCTGGTTGAAGATCACAAAGAGAGTCATGAATGTTCGGCAAAATGCTGGCACCCCCATTTGCACTAGCAATTTTATTTGACCCATTGGAGTTGACCCTTTATTGTTGAATCTGAAGACTGGTTCCGTGCTACGCTCTAGCTTGTTCTCATGGATTTTCATCCGATCGAAGGCTGCTTAAAGATGACACTGACTGCACTGCCCATATCCACAAGAATTTTGGACACGATAGACTGTCCAATTTGAGCTATGATTATTAAGGGACCATTGTGTAGATGATGAACTCCCTTCTTTAACCCTTAGGGGTGATGACAAGATTTGGCATTGGAATATTGAGTCGTGGAATTTTCAACGGGGGCTCTTCTTGAATTGAGAATACACCCTCTCTAGCCTCCTTAATATATCTGTTCCTTGCCCCTTTGCTTGTCCCTGTTGGATGTGGCCCGCCATGAATTACATCGATCCTATTCAGTGGCGGGCTTAATCTTAAAGGGTCATCCTCCTCCAGAATATTAACAGCATTATTTGGGAGCTTTTGCGAACCATCTTCTATTAGCTGATCTTTCTACATGTCTTGATTGAACTCTTTTAATTGACCTTCGCGAATCAACTTCTGGATGATTCCCGCCAAGACTCTGCATTCGTCGGTATTGTGACCATTTGTTTATGGTACACATAGTAGTTGTCCCCTTTTCTTTGTTCTAGGTGGTTCTTGGCTTTGAAGGAAGTTGAGAAATTAACTCTCTCTTTTACCATGGCATAGACGTAAGACAACGGCTTGCTCAAAGCGATTGAATTAGCAACAGGTTCTTCCCATCTCGCTCTCTTATGTCGTCGGTCCAGTCCGAATCTTCCCCCTTCCTTTTTAGGGACCGCTTTCCTTTTAGCGTGATACAGCTCATCCATTCGAATGAACTTGTCAGCTTGAAAGTGGAAGTCTTGCAGATCTTTGCACCCATTAACAAAGAGTTGTTCCCAGAGTGGGGTATTTTCTATTAATCTTGAATGCACCATGGTTAGCTTATCACGGTCATTCATTTCCTTAGTCTTTAAAGCTTCAGTGTTGAACCTTTTATGATTGTCCCCCAAAGACTCTCCTTGCCTCTGTTTTATGTTAGCCAGTACTGTGTAATCAATGGTTGGGTCTCTGCATATGCAGAACTGAGCAAAGAATTCGTAAGAAAACTGCTTCCACGAGTAGATGGACTTTCCTCGGTATTGTCTATATCATTAAGCAGCAGCACCTTATAGAGTCATTGGAAATAACCTGCACCGAGCAGCTCTTGACGCATTATATAGATCCATCTGGCTATCGGAAGCTATCAAGTGGTCGTCTGGGTCTGTGGTCCCATGATATTTCATAGTCGGGATCTTCACATAAGGTGGAATAGTTTTTTCCATGATTTCATCTATAAAAGGTGTCACATGCTCGTTATCATTTACATTCTCGTCGAGGGTCCTCTTCCCTTTAGCATTCAGCATATCTTTAATTGCTTTTTCTTCTGCATCTTTTAGGTAGGCTTCAAAATCTAGGTTGTTTTTCTGGTCTAGATAGTATTCTTTTGATGTGGAGCTACCAGACTGTTCAAAAGATTTATCTAACATTCTTCCTTGATGATTAGCTTTGGTTGGAAGTCGGCCTTTCTTTTTTGAAGATGTTCAATCAATTTTGCTCTTTTCTTTGTTTGCATAAGCCTTTGAATTCCTTCTCGGAGAGATCACTTTATCTCCATTTGTTGATCTTGCTATTTTGGAGGACTTTTGGGACAACGCTATCTTGAGTAATTCCTGCATCTCGAGCAGTTGTTGTTCTAAGCGCTTTTTTGAAGGCGTTATCACTTTGCCGAGCTGAAGCTAATGGTTGCCCTTGGACCACCCCCTCCAAGTTGAAAGTTGGAGTGATATTTTCTTCTGAGGTGGTGGTGTGAACAACCTCCTCATCCATCCTGCTAAGTCTCTTCGATTCCATTTTCCTATGCCAAGTTAAACAAACCAAAATTAGTCTATAAGATAACCACAAGGTCGAAGGTTCAAGCCCTCCTTCTAGCGCCAAAAATATTAAAAAGAAAACTTGTCAGCACCTCAAAGCTATGTGAATAGCAAATAGGATTACTTGTGCAACTAAACAAGATTATAGAAAGAGGATTTAAAAAAGATTACCCCCTTTGAAACCCCCCCTCCGATTAGGTTGACTCGATTTAACTTCTTTCAGAGGATAACAGATATAATGCTAGTACATAGTTGATCAAATTAACCTTGTCAAAAAGAAGGTAAAGGAGAGAGCATCTTATTCAAAGCCTCTCTTTCGAATTAGTAGGAAATAGCTATTTACATTAAACATCCATCCCTTTCAATCATGTCGAAAAATCTACTCGAATCCTTTCAACCATGTCGGAAGGTCTACTCTGCTTTTGAAAAGAGGTAGCTTCTTTCGACATCATTGAATTTATTTCTTATGCAAGAACTCCTTCGAAAGGGTTGTAAATGTGGTTATGTGTATGTTCCTTTTGAAGGAATCCATCTTTAGATGATTATTTATCATTCATGAACCAGATATCTTTCATGACATCACTTTCAACCTGGTCGAAAGGGATTTCATCCTCTCGAAACAAATCTAATTCAAGACTGCGCAAGCTCCATTTGTTATATTCGATAAAAAATCATCTTGGATATTTGTAAGTTCTATGAACTTATTAATGCTGAAACATCATCATCATGTTTATTTGTCATTATATTTGGTTTATCATGATGATAAGGTGTTTTGCTTATATTCTATCCAAGTTGATTCCACAGCCTTACAAAAGATAGAAAGAAATTAATAAGATAAGATAGCATCATGTGAAATTGATCATTAGTCTAGCTAATGATCGTAATGATCTTTCTCATAATCGAAATCCTTAATGAATTCGCACATGTCTCCCTTTCTTATTCATCGAAAAAATTTATAAGTTTGAGAGTATTTTTCCCAAATCAATTTATGGTTACAAGGATTTTGTTGTTGCAAAGAAGTAGAAGTAAGTAAAAAGAATGAGCTTTGGATTTCCCAAAATCCAGTCTTCAAAATTGAACCTTTGGGTCTTATTTATAGATGCAGGTCGGCCCCCCTTTCATGCCCATGCTTTCGGCTCAGTCAAAAGGTCCCTCTATCTTCCACATTGGTCCTTTCGACACGGTCGACGGTCCTTACCTGCTTTCAACGCTGTCGATAGGCTTCCCTCTCTAACTCATCCTTGCGCTTCCCATCTTTTACTCCAGACTTCTCGACAATGTCGAAAGGGTCCCTTGTTAACCTTTCGTTGTTGTTAAGGTTTAAGTGTTCCTTTTCTCTGCTTTTTCCTGGATTGCTTTTGATCTTGTCGAAAGGGCCACATATTCTCTTTTTCTCTTCATGTTGCTCTGTATGTTATAAGAAGTAAAGACACGAACTTCCAACTTTGTCAGTAGGTAGTTTATTACGGTTTCGAAGGTGTTGAAGTACTGAAAGTTTTGAAACGGTTGATTGCTTCTAAATGCCTTCTTGCAAATTGATGCGTAAACTTCTCTTGATGTTATAGACTTCGACCAGTTCAAAAGGCTTGATTATGCTTTCGAAAGTGTTGATTCGATTAAGGTATCTTCCCAAGTAGTCTGAATGAAGGCGAAACCTTTGGTTTTGAAAGGTTTGACACGCATATGAAGGGTTGTTATTCATTGCCTTCGAAAGGGGCTCTGAACCTGTTCTTTCTTTTCCTATATACACGAATCCATCTACATCGAAAGGTTTGAATAAGGTAGGAGGGTAGCCCTAATTTCTTTTTCATCTTTTTCAAAAGCTTTTGTGCTTTTTTCTCTTCTGTGATGGCGCCTGATGCTTGCGACTCCTTCGAAAGCCTTCCTAATGCCTTTGAAACATCCTTCCATAAACCTTTGTCCGTAAGTGCTTTTTATGGTTAACACCTAATAAGAGAATAAGGCAAGGGTATTATGGGAAATAGTCGTCCACCATAACCCTTAACCCCTAAACCCTTATTCCTATTTTCATTTCGCAAGTTCATAATTCTATAACATAAACCCAAGAGCAAGCTGGCCACAACCTAAGGGAAAAGAGGAGAAAATTGAATTAAAAGCTAAGGAATCAAGAAAGATAATTAAGTAAGATCAAATCTCAAGTTACTTATCCAAAACAAGGTGAATAATAATCAAAACCATCTCATTTTTGTTTTTAAAGAACATTTGATTTTAGGTTTTAAGTTTAAAACCTTTATAATGATTTTAATGATGATATGATTGGATTGCATAATATGTATGATTCACACAAGTATGTTTGATAAATATTTTGTTCGATTTTAAGACTAAAATCGTATATATTGGAATTCGAATGCCATGAGGGTTTAATATGTTATGTAAAATATTATTTTGAAGATGGGTTTAAATTTTCATAATTATTCCAAGCTATGGATAATTTATTATGAATTTTTGAAGGAAGAAACAAATAATTGGGTTTAAAATTTGTTTCGGCTATTATATAAAGGATTTTAGGTCAAAAATGTATATATGTTAGATAACATATTAAAAGAAAATTATGATGATTTTTGAAAAAATTTCCTAAGTTATTTACTATAGAAATTTATTTAATTAAGTCGAAGGCATTAAATGTCTTAATTATTTTGTTAAAGGGAAGGGCTTCTTTGTTAATTATTTTAAATTAATTTTGGATGAATTCAGCAATCTTTTAAAAAAGATTTTGGTAATGTTTATGGTAACCAATTGTATTTTTACAAATAGGCAAGTTAGTTGAAAATCATTTACTTAAAAAGGTAAAAAACAGTTTTGCATAGATTTAATGTTTCGCCGCTTTCATTTACCACCTTTTGACCCCATACTTCCACCTCTAACCAAGTTGAAACCAATACATTTGTATCAATGCTTGGTATGCAGTGGATTGGAGAAAGGCGACAGGTATAGAGTCGAAACCATGCTTACGAAGGGGTTGAGGACATTTTAAATAGCTTTTGAAGGTCTTTGTTTTGCTTTCAAAAGAGATGTCGCTTACCTAGGTTTTAATAGATGCTTTCGAAAGGGTTGAATTACTTTTATTCAGCTTTCGAAGGGGTTGCCGCCTTTTTGTTTAAAGGGCAGCTTTCGAATGAGTTTCCATATAATATGTTTTAAAGAGAAGTTTTCGAAAGGGTAGTTTTGAACCTAGTTGAAAGGCAAGCTTTTGTTTTATAAATATAACCAGCCGCTTCCCAATGCTTTCGAAAGGGCTCCACTAGCCATTTAAACTAAAGGTTTCGAAGGCAATGGCTTCGAAAGGTGTTATGAAGCCATCCTTCTAATTGCTTTACTTAAAGACTAATGCTTTCGAAAGGATGGTTCCAAAGCCATCAGTTTTCCCCAAATTCTTTTATTTGAAGATAAAGGGTTTCGAAAGGGGTACTTTCGCTTATGTTCACTTTGACCCAAAAGTTATGTTTAAGATTAAACCAAATGGTTTTGAAAGAGGTACTTTCAAATTGTTTCGAAGCTATGCTTTTATAAGTTGGAAAATGTGCTTTAATACATCCAAAAGGAAGGTTTTGAAGCTTTTGAAAGAGACATTTTGAAATGACCCTCCTAATACTACTCTAATTCCATAAGAAATTTTTTTTTTTTAAGGTAAAGAGGATATATATATAGATAGATATATCATCCATTGCAATCATAATTCTCAGGGTCAATATCTTTTCTCCAATAACCAAATATATCCAGGATCACAATAATCAACCAATATAAATATATCAGTACATTCACAAAGATAAGCACATACATGTGAGGATGTATATGCCTCTCTTGTTTGAATCAGAGTTCTGGAAAACGAGAGGATGTTGGATTGCTAATAAATATTTTTTTTTTTTTGACTAAACAATCCACTGGAAACATACACATTAGTCTGTTTATACTAACTAAGAAGTGATCAAGTAATAATCAGTAGTAAACAAGCTTTTAATATAGATGTTTGTGTTAAGTTCTGAATAGTGACAAATTCAGTATAAAAGAAAGTGGATCCTAAGGAAACACAAGCAACATCTAGGCGTAATGGAAACGCGCCTAACTTATACATGAAAGGTCACGAGTTCGAGTGCTATGCTGGTCGGTTCAAACACAATTTTTGGTTTTTCTTTTTTTTTCTCCTGTATGGTTAGAAATCTGATGCCTACCTATAATTGTACATATATATTTAATTTTTGCCTATAACCTAACATACAAAACAATTCTTCTTACATAACTATTTTTAAAACCCATTCCTACAACTGTTTTAAGAATTTATATTTATATTTTTGACCAAACAATCAACATGTACACAGGTATACATGTACATGTCAATATTTTTGCTCAGTTTCCAGAAAACTGAGTGAAACAAATGCTAAATGTACTATGCTTTGAAATGCATCTATATTTTCAAGATACAGCCTATCATGATCAACCAATACTTCATTTAGTTGAGGCTGGTTACCCATGAGTTCTGTATATGCTACACACTGGTTCAAAACAATGGAGATACCTTTCATTTCATTCTGTCTGAAGCTTTAAAAGAAAAACATTTTACTTTTCTTAATTCAATCCAGAAATGAATTCAGATTTATTTACAAAGCATTTCAGTAAAAAGAAAATAAAATCCTTTTAAGTTTACTTTTTGCTAAATCCACTTACAAGATTTCGATTAACTTTTAAACATATCAGAAATTTAACTAGGTTCATAGATTCCAGATAAAAGTCAAATTCTTAACAAAATACTTAACAAAATATCCCTCCAATATTCAATGATTAGTACAAGTAGCAATTTAAGTTATCAATACATGCAGATTTCAACATTTAGGCTCTTATCTAACTTAGTTTAGCATGCTATATCTTCTTCTCAAGGCCTTGCTCCTACTCCTACTTAGTTGCTGCAATCCCTGAAAAAGCATTGGAAACTGCCTCATTTTAAATGAGACACCCCAGATGCCATTAGCACACTAGGGTCAGACACATGTCTGGTATGAGAAAATTCACAAAAGCAATTTGTTAATTAGGTTAAAATCAAGTTAAGTATATATACATAAGGTTCTGTCCTTTGGAATCAGGTAAATACTTGTGTGCATGCTCTGTGTCATTGTGCATGTGCACACTTTAATTTTCTTTCCAGAGACTACACATATGAATATGGCACATACATTCAAGCATACAACTCAATCATAGACAAACAATCATTCATACCAAACAGGAAAATAACTAATATGAGTTAAATCACTTATTTAATTCTCATATTTCAAATCTGGGAAAAACTCTAGTTTTCTCATCTGTTCAAGTATTATTTCCTTGGTATATTTATCTATCCTTGGTCTCATCTGCAATATTTATGAATCAAGGGACACACTGTAATGAACTAATTCACTCCATTACACAAAGATCTCAAGACTTAAACAAGCCATGTGTCAACTTATGTTACTCAAGCACACAAGTCATTCCTGCAGTGTTCTTGACCCCAATTTCCTAATCAGGTTTTAGTTAATAATAACCCCTTTTTGATTGTTCATGACAAAACATTCAGTGATCCATTAACTGAAAACATCTATATCATGGTATCTCATATTATTCATGACCATACAGAAACAACAAGCAAACAACCATTGGTGACTACAAAATAAGGTTCTGTATATATATATATAGATATTCCTCCTGGTATATTTTTCTTTAAAGGAGTTTAGGCAGCTAACATTGGTTTATGGCTTCTGGGGGAGTTTTTCTTTTTGCAACCATTTGTGCTTGAGTTAAACTCAGAATAATCTGGTTTCACTGAATCACAAAATTTTGTTTGCTATGCATTTTATTGAATCAGGAGCATCAGCACATAGGCAACCCTATTGCACCCCTAATTCCTTTCTATTTCAAGCCTCAGCACTTATACATGAGTATATTGCAGCTCAACATTATTTACATCTTTCTGGGTTGAGCCAAAACCAATACTACTTGCCTATTCTCAACATTTTATTTTCTGGGTATTTGTTTATATCCCTAAACATTAACATATCAGAGATCTGAGTGTATAAACCAGATATGTATACCATCAACACATGAAACTTTGTTATAATAAAACAAGTAACCAATCAAAGAAAATCAAAACATTTTCAGATTTAAATTCACAGATAAACATTCATATATGAAAATACTCTTTTAAGAAAATACTTTTAACTGGCTGCCTACATTAGGACTTATTGCCTTAGATTTTTGAGTGAGTTTTCTCACCTAGCTCTCTCCTTTGTTTCCTTAATTAATTGATGAACTCCTGCTCTTATTCTCAAGCTCTCTTTCTTCCCTTGTCTTATGATTTCTGTGGTATTGTTTTTCTTCTTTTTTTTTTCAAAATTCTTTTCTGAGGAGAAGAGGAGGCTGCTGCATATACATGTATATATATACAGGGTCTCTCTTAGGGTTTTGGGTATTGGCTAAAGCCATTTTTGCCCACCAGAAAATCATGTTATCTGAATTTTAAACCCAAAGTTTTACCCCTTCCCGGCTTAATTTGGGTGAAGAGAAAAGTGGTTACATTTTTCTTTCAGAAATTTTGCTTTTCAGAAAAATACTTTTTCCCTTGTCTACAATCATGCTAAAAATGTGACTTGGTTTTTGTTATTTATTAAATACTCTTTTCTATTTTTAGCTTTCATGCAAATGGTATGTACTTCCTTCATTTATTTATAAGAGAATTATTCCTTTTTATATCTCCATTCTTTTCATTTCTGCTTATATTAAAATGTGTCTGTATATTTTATTTCACTAGTTTAAACTCTAGTATTTTATTAACACATATATATTTGTATATAAGTCTTTTTGAAATAATTAGTATACCCTCCTATATATCCCTACATCATTCTATACTGACACACACACATATGCGCATGTACACTCAAAAATATCCAGTAGCATTCATATATACATTTACTTATGCATACTACTTTTAAGAATTTAATCTACATATATATATATATATATATATTTCCATACACATCAATATGTATGTATTCTTGGGGTTCAGGGTTTTAGCTTATATTCATGTGCATTTCCTGTGCACTCATGTACACACACTGATACACTATCAAGCTATATCAATTCCTCCTTTAAAATTTTATTTAAAAATTATTTTAAATTCATTTATATTTTTCAGGATAAATTCCTAAAATCTTGGGTCATTACATACACCCCTCCTTTTAGAAATTGTGTCCCACAATTTTCCTAAGCTTAAAATAAATTTTAAACTTAATTCAGAGAACAAGTATATTCTCTACTAAATAGATTCTTAGTTCTATACTAACTAAAAATATATTCATCCAAAATAAAGAAAACAATCAAAGATCAGAATTACCTTAATCTGAAAATAGCTTAGGATAATTCATCCTAACTTTGTCTTCTAATTCCCATGTGCAATCACTAGGATCTAGACTCCACTGTACCTTCACAAGTTTCAGAGATTTATTCCTCAACTTCTTCACATCTTTTGCCAAAATTCCCACTGGATCCTTTTCATAAATCAAATTAGGATTTATCTGCACTTGGGTTGGGGTTTCAAGAATTTCTGCCTTGTCATGGACCCACCTTCTCAATTGTGATACATGAAAAACATCATGTATACCTTGCATGTTTTCTGGTAATTCCAACCTATATGCCAAGGGACCAATTCTCTCCAGAATTTTGTATGGTCCAATATATCTTGGGGTTAATTTGCCTTGTTTTCCAAACCTCAGCACATTTTTCATGGGTGAGATTTTGATGAAAACAAAATTTCCCACTTCATATTCTACCTGCCTCCTTCTCATGTCTGCAAATTTCTTTTGTCTATCTTGAGCTGCTGTCATTCTTCTTCTTATCAACTCAATTTTCTCCTTGGTTTCTTGTATGTACTCAGGTCCTAAAATAGACCTTTCTCCTGCTTCTACCCAGCAAACAGGTGACAAGCAGGGTTTACCATATAAGGCTTCAAATGGAGCCATTCCTATGGTGCTTTGGTAGCTGTTGTTGTATGTAAATTCAACTAGATGAAGATAATCTTCCCAGTTGCCCCCAAAATCCAGTATACATGCCCTCAACATGTCCTCCAAAACTTTGTTTACCACCTCAGTCTGCCCATCTGATTGAGGATGGTAGGCAGTACTTAAACATAGTTCACTTCCCATTGCTTCTTGAAAGCTTCTCCAGAATTTTGAAGTGAAGATGGTATCCCTATCACTCACAATGGTTTTGGGAATGCCATGTAACCTTACCACTTCTTTTATAAAAATTTGAGCTAGTTTTGGTGCAGTTCTTTCTGACTTGACTGGGATGAAGTGTGCTACCTTGGTTAGCCTATCAACTATCACCCATATGCTTGTGTTACCTTTCTTAGATCTAGGCAGTCCATCTATGAAGTCCATAGATATGTCTTCCCACTTCCACTGTGGTACACTAAGAGGTTGCATCAACCCTGATGGTCTTTGAGTTTCAGCCTTGACTTGTTGGCAAGTCATACATTTGGCAATGTACTTGGCTATATCAGATTTCATCCCCTTCCACCAGAAGTCTCTTTTCAAATTTTGATACATTTTTGTGTTACCAGGGTGTATGGAGTATTTACTTCTGTGATATTCATTCAATATCTCCCTCTTCAATTCTATGTCCTCTGGTACACACATCCTATTCTGGTATCTCACATAACCATCTTTATCAATGTGGTGTTTCATTACTTCCTCCCCTCTTGAGAGGAGCATTTTCTTCTCTAATAAGTGAGCATCTTGTTCTTGCATTTTTCCTACCTTCAGAATTAAATCTGGTTGAAGTGTCATTAAGCTTAACTTCCCTTTATCTTCTTGTGCACCATGCATCTGCACACAACCATTCTCCTCAATCTCTAACTCAGTTAGCAAAGACAAATCTTTAAATTCTGCTATCATCATCATAGCCAATTTAGCATGCTGTCTACTTAGAGCATCTGCAACTTTGTTTGCTTTGCCTGGTGTATAGAGTATGTCAAAATCATAGGCAGCTAAGAACTCCACCCATCTATGTTGCCTCATGTTCAAATCTTTTTGTGAAAATAAATATTTTAGAGACTTGTGGTCAGTGTAGAGTTCAAACTTTGTGCCTAATAAATAATGTCTCCAAAGTTTTAAAGCATATATCACAGCTGCTAATTCGAGATCATGTGTGGCATACCTTACTTCATGGGGTTTAAGTTGTCTGGATGCATATGCAATGACTTGGCCTTGTTGCATCAACACTGCACCCAAGCCAAATCCACTAGCATCAGTGTATACCACTAATTCTTCATTTCCATGTGGTACCTTTAGAATTGGAGCATTCACCAATGCCTCCTTCAATTGTTCAAAAGACTTTTCACATTTTTCTGACCAAACAAAAGCTTGGTTCTTCCTGGTTAGGTTAGTGAGTGGTGTAGAAATTTTTGAAAAATCTTTTATAAACCTTCTATAATACCCTGCCATCCCCATAAATGACCTCACTTCACTCACAGTGCTTGGCCTCTTCCATGCTTGGATAGCCACTACTTTATTGGGGTTCACAGAAATTCCTTTGGCAGATATAACATGGCCAAGGAAATGTACTTCCTCTTTCCAAAACACACATTTTGAAAATTTTGCCTTTAAATCTTTTTCCCTTAGCCTAGACAAAACCAGGTGCAAATGATGCTTATGTTCTTCCACTGTCTTGGAATAAATCAAAATGTCATCTATGAAAATAAGCACAAACTTGTCTAAACAATCTCTAAAGGTTCTGTTCATTAAATCTACAAAGTAAGATGGTGCATTGGTCAAGCCAAATGGCATAACCAAAAATTCATACAACCCATACCTAGTGTTAAAGGCAGTGTACTTGATGCTTGATTCTTCCACCTTCATTTGGTGAAAACCAGATGCTAAGTCTAGTCTAGAAAATACTTTTGCCCCTGCTAATTGATCAAAAAGATCATCTATTCTTGGCAATGGGTATTTATTTTTAATAGTTACTTTGTTTAATTCTCTATAATCTATGCAGAGTCTTAAGGAGCCATCTTGCTTCTTAACAAATACCACTGGTGCTCCCCAGCAAGAATTACTTGGTCTTATAAAACCCTTTTCTTCCAATTCTTCTAACTGCTTCTTTAATTCTTTTAGTTCATTTGGCCCCATTCTAGTTGGCTTTTTAATCACTGGGCTTGCTCCTGGAACTAGATTGATCTGGAATTCTACTGGTCTATGGTGTGGAATACCCTTGACCTCACCAAACACATCCAAATATTCCTTGACTATGGGAATTTCTTCAATGGTTAGTTCACTGAAATCTTTTTCTGAGTCAACTAAGTGATATAGTTTTCCTTCCTTAGCTACCTCACATAAAACTGTGATTCTCTGGCCTCTAGAATTTTGCAATGATATGGTGGATGAGTCTAAATTAATTATGGCTTTAAATTGCCTTAACCAGTCTACCCCCAATATAACACCTATATTTGGGTAATTCAAAACATATAAATTGGAAATAAAAATATTTCCCCCTATGTTTAATTCCACATCCACACAAATCATATTTAAAACACTAGAACTCCCCAATGGACTGTGTATATGCAATGGGGTTTCAACCAATATGCAATTCAGTTTTAGCATTTTAACCAATTCACAAGAAATTAAAGAGTGAGTTGCCCCAGTATCATACACTACTGTTATGGGTATGGTACAAATAAGTAATGTACCTTCCACTTGGCTATGGTTTACAGTGTTACTTTCCACTGTGGCTTTGCCTTTCCCTTCCAAATTTGCCAATTTGCCTTGCTGTTTATACTCAGGACAATTCCTCTTCATATGCCCCTCTTTCCCACATAGATAGCATTTGAAAGCTCCTCCTTTCAATTCTGGACATCTTGGTTTGATATGCCCTTCCTTTCCACACTGATGGCACACAATTTTCTTCTTGTTTTCCTTAGCTTTGTCATCTCCAGTGCTTTTGTTACTAGCCTCTTCTTTCTTCTTATCATAAGGGTGATACCTCCCCTTACCTTTCTTGTTATTATTGCTCTTAAAATTTCTGAACTTCTCCCTCTCCTTGTCATGCTGTTCCAACCTCAAAGCTAAGTCTATCACATGATCAAAAGTCTTGTCTGCATAGGGTAACATGGCTCTGCTAAGTCCTGGGTTCAGCCCTTTTATGTACCTATCATTTTTAGATGCCTCATCTGCCACAAGCATTGCTCCATATGTGGAAAGCCCCTCAAACTTTTGAGTGTATTCTGTGACAGTCATGGTTCCTTGTCTAAGTCTAATGAATTCTTCTAGCAAGGTAGTCTTTGCTGATGCTGGTACAAACCTTGCTTCCAACATCTCTTTGAATTGATTCCAAGTGATTTCATTCTCATTCCTTCCTGCTATGATTACTTCCCACCAGCCTAAAGCTACTCCTTTTAGTTGTCTTGAAGCCACTTGCCTCTTTCTTTGATCATCAAGTTGCATGTCATTGAAAATTCTTTCCAATGTTCTCAACCATGTTTGAATTTCCATGACACTCTCTGTCCCTTCAAAGCTTTTGCCTCCTAAATGAGTATATGTTTTAAGTAATTTTAAGAGTTCTTCATAGGGATTTTCTTGCCTTTGTCCTGCCCCATCCCTAAATGCTCTCACCAAGTCTTGCAGATTGACCATTGGTGGTGCATGGGAAGATCCTGCTCCCTGATTTGGTGGTCTCCCTACCATAGTTTGCTAATAATAATTTACATAGCTGGTTAGTTTGATTAGTAATTTTATTATTTCAGTGGTTTTTTTTTTCACACTGAGCACATTGTTATATATATATTTAGTTCCTTTTAACTTTATTTCTATCTAAGAACTTGATCCTTACTTCTTCTATGTTAAATAACATAGCTCTGATACCAACTGAAATGACCCTCCTAATGCTACTCTAATTCCATAAGAAATTTTTTTTTTTAAGGTAAAGAGGATATATATATAGATAGATATATCATCCATTGCAATCATAATTCTCAGGGTCAATATCTTTTCTCCAATAACCAAATATATCCAGGATCACAATAATCAACCAATATAAATATATCAGTACATTCACAAAGATAAGCACATACATGTGAGGATGTATATGCCTCTCTTGTTTGAATCAGAGTTCTGGAAAACGAGAGGATGTTGGATTGCTAATAAATTTTTTTTTTTTTTTTTTTGACTAAACAATCCACTGGAAACATACACATTAGTCTGTTTATACTAACTAAGAAGTGATCAAGTAATAATCAGTAGTAAACAAGCTTTTAATATAGATGTTTGTGTTAAGTTCTGAATAGTGACAAATTCAGTATAAAAGAAAGTGGATCCTAAGGAAACACAAGCAACATCTAGGCGTAATGGAAACGCGCCTAACTTATACATGAAAGGTCACGAGTTCGAGTGCTATGCTGGTCAGTTCAAACACAATTTTTGGTTTTTCTTTTTTTTTTCTCCTGTATGGTTAGAAATCTGATGCCTACCTATAATTGTACATATATATTTAATTTTTGCCTATAACCTAACATACAAAACAATTCTTCTTACATAACTATTTTTAAAACCCATTCCTACAACTGTTTTAAGAATTTATATTTATATTTTTGACCAAACAATCAACATGTACACAGGTATACATGTACATGTCAATATTTTTGCTCAGTTTCCAGAAAACTGAGTGAAACAAATGCTAAATGTACTATGCTTTGAAATGCATCTATATTTTCAAGATACAGCCTATCATGATCAACCAATACTTCATTTAGTTGAGGCTGGTTACCCATGAGTTCTGTATATGCTACACACTGGTTCAAAACAATGGAGATACCTTTCATTTCATTCTGTCTGAAGCTTTAAAAGAAAAACATTTTACTTTTCTTAATTCAATCCAGAAATGAATTCAGATTTATTTACAAAGCATTTCAGTAAAAAGAAAATAAAATCCTTTTAAGTTTACTTTTTGCTAAATCCACTTACAAGATTTCGATTAACTTTTAAACATATCAGAAATTTAACTAGGTTCATAGATTCCAGATACAAGTCAAATTCTTAACAAAATACTTAACAAAATATCCCTCCAATATTCAGTGATTAGTACAAGTAGCAATTTAAGTTATCAATACATGCAGATTTCAACATTTAGGCTCTTATCTAACTTAGTTTAGCATGCTATATCTTCTTCTCAAGGCCTTGCTCCTACTCCTACTTAGTTGCTGCAATCCCTGAAAAAGCATTGGAAACTGTCTCATTTTAAATGAGACACCCCAGATGCCATTAGCACACTAGGGTCAGACACATGTCTGGTATGAGAAAATTCACAAAAGCAATTTGTTAATTAGGTTAAAATCAAGTTAAGTATATATACATAAGGTTCTGTCCTTTGGAATCAGGTAAATACTTGTGTGCATGCTCTGTGTCATTGTGCATGTGCACACTTTAATTTTCTTTCCAGAGACTACACATATGAATATGGCACATACATTCAAGCATACAACTCAATCATAGACAAACAATCATTCATACCAAACAGGAAAATAACTAATATGAGTTAAATCACTTATTTAATTCTCATATTTCAAATCTGGGAAAAACTCTAGTTTTCTCATCTGTTCAAGTATTATTTCCTTGGTATATTTATCTATCCTTGGTCTCATCTGCAATATTTATGAATCAAGGGACACACTGTAATGAACTAATTCACTCCATTACACAAAGATCTCAGGACTTAAACAAGCCATGTGTCAACTTATGTTACTCAAGCACACAAGTCATTCCTGCAGTGTTCTTGACCCCAATTTCCTAATCAGGTTTTAGTTAATAATAACCCCTTTTTGATTGTTCATGACAAAACATTCAGTGATCCATTAACTGAAAACATCTATATCATGGTATCTCATATTATTCATGACCATACAGAAACAACAAGCAAACAACCATTGGTGACTACAAAATAAGGTTCTGTATATATATATATAGATATTCCTCCTGGTATATTTTTCTTTAAAGGAGTTTAGGCAGCTAACATTGGTTTATGGCTTCTGGGGGAGTTTTTCTTTTTGCAACCATTTGTGCTTGAGTTAAACTCAGAATAATCTGGTTTCACTGAATCACAAAATTTTGTTTGCTATGCATTTTATTGAATCAGGAGCATCAGCAATAGGCAACCCTATTGCACCCCTAATTCCTTTCTATTTCAAGCCTCAGCACTTATACATGAGTATATTGCAGCTCAACATTATTTACATCTTTCTGGGTTGAGCCAAAACCAATACTACTTGCCTATTCTCAACATTTTATTTTCTGGGTATTTGTTTATATCCCTAAACATTAACATATCAGAGATCTGAGTGTATAAACCAGATATGTATACCATCAACACATGAAACTTTGTTATAATAAAACAAGTAACCAATCAAAGAAAATCAAAACATTTTCAGATTTAAATTCACAGATAAACATTCATATATGAAAATACTCTTTTAAGAAAATACTTTTAACTGGCTGCCTACATTAGGACTTATTGCCTTAGATTTTTGAGTGAGTTTTCTCACCTAGCTCTCTCCTTTGTTTCCTTAATTAATTGATGAACTCCTGCTCTTATTCTCAAGCTCTCTTTCTTCCCTTGTCTTATGATTTCTGTGGTATTGTTTTTCTTCTTTTTTTTTTCAAAATTCTTTTCTGAGGAGAAGAGGAGGCTGCTGCATATACATGTATATATATACAGGGTCTCTCTTAGGGTTTTGGGTATTGGCTAAAGCCATTTTTGCCCACCAGAAAATCATGTTATTTGAATTTTAAACCCAAAGTTTTACCCCTTCCCGGCTTAATTTGGGTGAAGAGAAAAGTGGTTACATTTTTCTTTCAGAAATTTTGCTTTTCAGAAAAATACTTTTTCCCTTGTCTACAATCATGCTAAAAATGTGACTTGGTTTTTGTTATTTATTAAATACTCTTTTCTATTTTTAGCTTTCATGCAAATGGTATGTACTTCCTTCATTTATTTATAAGAGAATTATTCCTTTTTATATCTCCATTCTTTTCATTTCTGCTTATATTAAAATGTGTCTGTATATTTTATTTCACTAGTTTAAACTCTAGTATTTTATTAACACATATATATTTGTATATAAGTCTTTCTGAAATAATTAGTATACCCTCCTATATATCCCTACATCATTCTATACTGACACACACACATATGCACATGTACACTCAAAAATATCCAGTAGCATTCATATATACATTTACTTATGCATACTACTTTTAAGAATTTAATCTACATATATATATATATATATATATATATATTTCCATACACATCAATATGTATGTATTCTTGGGGTTCAGGGTTTTAGCTTATATTCATGTGCATTTCCTGTGCACTCATGTACACACACTGATACACTATCAAGCTATATCAATTCCTCCTTTAAAATTTTATTTAAAAATTATTTTAAATTCATTTATATTTTTCAGGATAAATTCCTAAAATCTTGGGTCATTACACATTTCAAGTGTTTTGAAAGCCATATGTTTAAGTGTTTTGAAAAGAATGTTTGAATGCTTTCGATGGGTATATCCTAATGGTTTTGAAAGTAAAAATCTAAGGTTTCGAAAGCCTTAGTTTTCAAAACAAAGAACCCAGTCTCATTTTTAAAGGAAAACCTATGGCAATATAAAAGAGCTTTGAAATGGTTTTTAAATTTTGAAGTTTTTGAAGAAGCTTTCCTTGATAAAAATAATAATCATTTAATGGGATTAACCTTATTTCATGTGAAAATGATTTGATGGATATTGAACCGAAAATGTTGGTATTATTATGTTATGATCAGATATTGCTTCTTCTATTACATATTCACTGTATATAACAGACCCATAACTGTATTTTGGGGAGTAAGGGCAGAATAACCTGTTAGGTTGACCCAGTAGTGAATATAAATTGAATTAACTCTTGAATGAATAGAGTTACATCCAGGAGGTCAAGTAGACCAGAACACAGGATGCCCAAAAACTGATCAAGAAGTTGTCAGTTTAGACAGGTTCATAGTAAATCCATGAAAACTATGTTGGGAGAGAATTATTGGGAAGGGCCAATAGGTTCGTAGTGATTCCATGAAAACTATATTTGAATAAAGTTATTGACAGAGAGCAATAGGTTCATAGTCAACCAATGAAATCTATGAAATAAGAGATGTTATTTGAGATGCCAATAGGTTTAGGGAGAACCCATGAAATAATTGAATGAAGTTATTGGCAGGGGCCAATACGTTCTTAGTGATCCCATGAAAACTATGAGACCGGATAGGTAGTCCATAAGCTTTAAACATGTTATTAGTCAACCCATTAAAACTAATAGGTTAATAGTGACCCTAGAAACTATAACTGGGACAGATAGTTAAATGTATAAGGATGGGAAATCCAGGACATTTTTCTTATTTACATATCATCAATAATTCAAATTGCTATGTTTTTTAGCATTGTGGATGCAGGTGCAAAGTATATGGTTATTTAAAATTTTTGGATAAGATACTAGTGAGGGGAAAACCCGTTCTGCTAAGCGACATGGTCTCACTAGATATCTAAACGGTTCGAGATGGTAGATTATTATTCATACTAGGCTTTATGTCTGACTCAAAGTTTATGTTTTCCCCTTAAGCTCTTGGGTGCTTAATTGATTTTGAGTAGTCTGAGAATTGAGGTTTTAAGGTTCTCCTTTAGACGAATATGCTTCCGTAGACGTGCAGGAGGCAAGCTAGCTAATAAGAGTTCTTTTCTATTTGATTTCGTTGTGTTTTGATGTAAAGGAAAAGTTGTTTAATTTTCAATGTTAAACTCTGATCATCCAAAGGGGCATCTTCATATGTCGCTCTTGGCGTAGTTTATAATAATTATATTTTTTTGAACGTGGTTCTCGAATTTGGTATTATGTAATGAATTTGAAATATGATTGAAATGGAATGAGAAATTTGTTTAATGTTTTAAAAAAATTCATATCCATGTGTTTCTGTTATATCAATGTATCTAACATTACCGCATTTGGTCACCGAGAATTAAATACTATCGATGACTGCAGCATCCGTAACCATTAGTTTTGAGCCTCCATGTAAGGGTGTTACAAGTTGGTATCAGAACATAGTTTATGAAAAAGAAATTTCTAACTTAAAATGATTTTTCGAAACATAATCCAATGAATCAAAAAATAAGATTGGGGTTTGGGTTAACACTATAGTAACGTACTTGTATTTGATAATATATATATAAGTATGTATTCCACTCTCTCTTAGACTGTTCTTCTGTATCTTTCTAAGGCACGTATGCATATTTATGAGAAAGGAAGATATGGAGGTAGGAAATGGAAGAGGAAATCTTAGTGGAGGAAGCACCACAACAAACGAAAATGCTCGGCCCAACAGGAGAAACCAAGGTCGATAGGAAAATGCTAATCCAAATGCAAATGGCAACGTAGGTGCTGGAAACACGCTAGTATATGTGGGGATGATGTATTAGTTCTTCATCAATCTAGTGCAAGTAGAAGCTGCCCTAGATGGGGTAATGCTGGGAATGTTGGAGGAGCTAATCTCATAGCCCCAGTTGGCAACAACTATGCTAAGCTGAGCATGGATTATACCAGTCTTGGTGGGAAGTCATTTTTAGGAATAGAGGATGCTATAGAAGTTGAGAATTGGCTTTTGCATTGTGAAAGGATCTTCGTCGACTTGGGATTGAATGATGAGCAGAAAAGGAGGCTTGTTTCTAGACGGTTGTAGGGAGCAGCGCTTAATTGGTAAAATAGTATTACTGTCGGAGTTCCCGAGGAAGAGTTGACTTGGGTAGAATTTCGGAGAAGATTCGAGGAGAGGTTTTTGTTTGAAGTTGCCAAATCGGCCATGTTGAGGAAGTTTACGGATTTAGTGCAAGGTGAGATGTCAGTGATTGAGTATGCCATGAAGTTTGATGAGTTATCCAGATATGGACATGCTACCATTCACACCGTCATCAAAAGGAATGAGAAGTTTATTTATCGATTGAGACCCGAGATTGCTAGTGCGACTTTGTCACATCTTCGTGATCCTTGTAATGTTATTGTGGAAATGGCATTCCAACATGAGGAGATGCTTGCTAATTGTGGGAAGAATAAATAGGTTGAAACCCAGAGTACTCTTGGCAAGAAGAGAAAGTTCTTCAAGAAGAAAGGAACCCAGAAGGGGGAAGCTGCCAAGAAGGCAAAGGCTAATCTAGTTTGCTTTAAGTGTGATAAGAAGGGTCATTACTCTCATGAATGCCGAACTGGTAAGAGGAAGAAGGCCATAGACCAGAAGGGTGTGAAGTGCTTTAACTGCGACCAGGTTGGGCATTACAAGAATCGGTGTACAGAGCCAGTCGAGGTGGACAGGAGAAAAGTCTTTTCTATTGGACCATCGTCTGCTAGGCCAACTACTGCAAAGAAAGGAAAGACTGAGATGGAAGGTACGCTTTTAATTCAAAGTATATCGGTTAGGGTACCATTTGATATCGGTGCATCGCGTTCATTTATATCTCAGTGTTTGGTAGATAGGTTATGTTTAGAACCCACATACCTCGTTACTTCCTTAAGGGTTGCGAATATGATAGGAGGGTATGCAACTCTGGGAATGAGATATGACCAGTTAGAACTTGATTTATTAGGTCATAAGTTTACATGCAGTTTGTATGTTTTCGATTTCGTAGATTTCAAAATCATTTTAGGTATGGATTGGTTGGGTAGATACGAGGCTAGGATATTTTGTCAGGATAGGGAAATATCGCTGAGACACCCTGATAGTCATAACCGAATTATATTCTTAGTGGAGGATTTTGACCGAAGTGATTATACTCGGTTGAGTGTTATGGAAGTAAGAGAAGAGTTAAGTTAGGTTCGAGTAGCAAGAGAATTTGTAGATGTTTTTGAGCTGCTTATAGGCTAGATCTTGTATGAGGAGTAGAACATATAAGTAGACCATCTAGCAGAATGGGACTGATTGAGACGAAGGAATTGAAGTTACATCTAGTGGATCTAGAAGGAAGAAATTTTATTAGACCAAGCAGTTCGCCTTAGGGTGCGGCCACGGTTTTCGTAAAGAAACCAGATGGGTCATTGAGGCTGTGCATCGACTATCGTAAGTTGAATGAGAAGACGATCAAGAATAAGTACCTTTTGCCGAGAATCGATGATCTATTTGATCAGTTATGTGGAGCTAGAATATTTTCCCAAGTGGATTTAGCGATGGGTTTCCATCAGTTAAGAGTGGCAGAGGATAGTATTTTATTGACAGCATTTCGGACTAGATATGGTTCGTACTATTAGTTAGTAATGTCATTTTGGTTAACGAATGTGCTAGCTTTCTTTATGGATTTGCTGAACCGAGTTTTCTAAGAGTGCTTGGATAGGTTCTTATTAGTATTTATAGATGACATTTTATCGTACTCTAAGGATGAAAGAGAGCATAAAGATCATCTAAAAGTAGTGCTTGAGACGCTATGCAGCATCAGCTGAAAGCAAAGTTTTCCAAGTGTCATTTCTGAAAGAAAGAGGTTAAGTTTATTGGTCACGTAGTTTCAGAGAAGGGTTTGTTAGTCAATGCAGATAAGATCGAAGCTGTTAATAATTGGAAGAGACCAAAGACGGTGACTGAGATTAGAAGTTTTCTTGGACTTGCTGGCTATTACCGATGATTCATTAAGGATTTCTCACGGATAGCAGTGCCATTGACTAATTTAACCAGGAAGGACGTAAAGTTTACTTGGTATGACAAATGTGAGGAAGCATTCCTTAAGTTAAAGCATTTGTTGACCAATGCGTCTGTGTTAATGGTTCCAGACGAAAACCAAGTTTTGGTGGTGTGTACCGATGCATGTGGAACTGGATTAGGGGCTGTGTTGATGTAGAAAGGTAAAGTCATCGCCAACGCTTCACGACAACTTAAACTACATGAGGTGAGATATCCTACTCATGATTTGGAGATGGCAGCGGTGATCTTCACATTGAAGATATGGAGACATTATCTCTTAGGGGAGAGATTTGAGCTATATACAGATCATAATTCTTTAAGATACTTGTTTTCTCAAAAGAAGTTGAATATGAGATAGCAGAGGTGGCTGGAGTGTTTAGCATCTTATGAATTTGGTATAGAGTATACACCCGGAAAAGGAAATAAAGTAGTGGATGCTCTTAGCAGAAAACATCAGAATGTGGAGTTAGCCATGTTGGCAGAATGGAAAGATCTTGAAGCTTTGACTACTTGTAGTGTGCAGTTAAGATCGACTACTAGTTCTAGTCAAAGCACAACCATATTGACGTGTTTGGAAGTTCGACCATTATTGATCGAAAGTTGCTTCTAAGTAGAAAGAGGATCCATTATTAGCCAAGAAGATTAGAAGACTTGAGGTTGGGTCAGAGATCAATGATTTAAAGGATTTTAGTCTTGACCAGAAGGGATGGTTGAGAAAGAAGGGACAACTATGTATTCCGAATGTTGAGGACTTAAGGAAAGAAGTTCTGTGAGAATATCATCGATCCAAATTTATGATTCATCCTGAAGGAACCAAGATGTATCAAGACATGAAGAGGAGCTTCTACTAGAAAGGTATAAAGAAGGATGTTGCCTTGTAAGTTAGGTAGTGTGCGAACTATCAACTAGTGATGTCGAACATCAGAAGCCAGGTGGATTGCTTTAACATTTTGAGATACCAGTTTGGAAATGGGATTCGATATCCATGGGTATCATAGACAGGTTGCCAAGGTCAAATAGGGGAAATGAAAGAATATGGGTCATAATGGACAGGTTGACTAAGAGTGCTCATTTCATTCCAGTTGGGTCAATCAGGACGGCACCTGTCTTAGCTAAGTTGTTCCTGAAGAACATAGTTAGACTGCGTGGAATTCCTAGTAGTATGTTAGTAATAGTGATGCTTTGTTTACTAGTGAATTCTGGAAGAGCCAATAGGATATGTTAGGTACCAAGATCAAGATGCATACTGCATATCACCCTCAGACAGATGGGTAGACAGAGAGAGTCAATAAGGTACTCGAGGATTTGTTAAGAGCTTGTGTGTTGGACTTTGGTGGATCTTGGGAAGATCACCCACCTTAGTTGAGTTTTCCTATAATAACAGTTATTAGTCTAGTATAGGAATGGCGCCTTTTGAAGCTTTGCATGGAAGGCCATGCAAATCCCAACATATTGGTTGGAGACCGGAGACAGATTAATCTTGGGCCCAGATCTGGTTAGAGAGGTGATAGAGAAGACTAAGATGATCCGAGAAATGATGAAGGAAGCTCGGTCTGGACAGAAGAGTTACATAGACAAAAGCCGTAAAGATCTAGAATTCTCAGTAGGAGATAGAGTTTTCATTAAGGTATCACCGATGAAGGGTGTGGTATGACTCGAAAAGTCAGGGAAATTGGCACTGAGATATGTTGGTTTGTTCCTAGTTATAGAGAGGATCAGGAAGCTCGCATATAGAGTAGAGTTGCCGAGCAATATGGCAGGTGTCCTTAATGTGTTTCATGTATCTCATCTTCTTAAGTATGTGCATGATCCAGAGACTACTATTCCTCCAATAGAGTTAGAATACTTGATAGTAGAACTGACTTTGACTTTTTTTAGACAACCAGATCGGGTTTTAGCGAGAGATGAGAAAAGGTTAAGAAACAAGATAGTCAATTTGGTGAAAGTTCACTAGAGTGATGGCGAGAAGGACTGTACTTGGGAGACAAAAGACAAGATAAGAGATACTTATCCTGATCTACCGTGAGGATATGTTCTATATTTATTTTATACAGACTGATGCTAGTCACGTGGCTAGTATGGTAGTTAGGAGATGTTATAGATGATAGCTACGCTTAGTATTTAGTCCTTACTGAATTTCGAGGATGAAATTCTTTAAGGAGGGGAGCATGTAACATCCTTAATTTTAAATAACAATATTCAAGAGATGTAATTAGATAAATTAAATAGAATAATGTAAAGATTAGAGAGATAATGAGATTGAGATTTGAAAATTAAAATAGAGGTCATGCTTAACCAAATAAGATTAAAAGAATGAGTCTACGGAAATGGTTTTATTAGTTAACTAATAAGAGAATAAGGCAAGGGTATTATGAGGAATAGCCGTCCAGCATAACCCTTAGCTCCTAAACCCTTATTCCCATTTTTGTTTCACAGATTCATAATTCTAAAACATAAACCCAAGAGCAAGCCGACCATAACCTGGGGGAAATAGGAGAAAATTCAATTAAAAGCTAAGGAATCAAGCTAGGAGAATTAAGCAAGATCAAATGTCATGTTCCTTATCCAAAGCAAGGTGAATAATAATCAAAACTAACTCATTTTCGTTTTTAAGAGCATTTGATTTCGGTTTTTAAGTTTAAAACTTTTGTGATGATTTTAATGATGATATGCTTGGATTACATGATATGTTTGATTCAAACAAGTATGTTTGATAATGTTTTGTTCGATTTTAAGGCTAAAATCATATATATTGAATTTCAAATGCCATGAGGTTTAATATGTTATGTAAAACATTATTTTGAAGATGGGTTTAAATTTTCATAATTATCGAAGCTATGGATAATTTATTGTGAATTTTTGAAGGAAGAAATAATTGGGTTTAAAATTTATTTCAGCTATTATAAAGGATTTTGGGTCTAAAATTTATATATGTTAGATAACATGTTAAAAGTGAATTATGATGATTTGGGGGATTTTTCCTAAGTGATTTACTATGGAAATTAATTTAATTAAGTTGAAGGACTTAAATGTCTTAATTGTTTCGTTAAAGGGAATGGCTTCTTTGTTAATTATTTTAAATTAATTTTGGATGAATTCGGTAGTCTTTTAGAAAAGATTTTGGTAATGTTTATGGCAACTAATTGTATTTTTACAAATAGGCAAGTTAGTTGAAAAGCACTTACTTAAAAAGGTAACAAAATAGTTTTGCATAGATTTAATGTTTCCCACTTTCATTTTCCACCTTTCGACCTCATACTTCCGCCCCTAACCAAGTCGAAACCAATACACATGTTATTAATGCTTTGGTATGCAGTGGATTGGAGAAAGACGGCAGGTATAGAGTCGAAACATGCTTTCGAAGGGATCGAGGCCATTTTAAATAGCTTTCGAAGGTCTTTGTTTTACTTTCAAAAGAGATGTTGCTTACCTAGTTTTTAATGGATGCATTCAAAATGGTTGAATTACTTTTCTATAGCTTTCGAAGGGGTCACCGCCTTTTTGTTTAAGGGGTAGCTTTTGAATGAGTTGCTATATAATATGTTTTAAAGAGAAGCTTTCGAAAGGGTAGTTTTGAACCTAGTCGAAGCCTTGTTGCTGTCTTCATACCTTTCGAATAGGTTGAAGTTTTCAATGAGTTCGAAAGGCAAGCTTTTATTTTATAAATACAACCAGCCGCTTCCCAATTCTTTTGAAAGGGCTCAAGTAGCCATTTGAACTAAAGGTTTCGAAGGTAATAGCTTCGAAAGGTATTTTGAAGCCATCCTTTTAATTGCTGTGCTTAAAGACTAATGCTTTCGAAAGGATGGTTCCGAAGCCATATGCTTTCTCCAAATTCTTTTATTTGAAGATTAATGGTTTTGGAACGGGTACTTTCTCTAATGTTCGCTTTGACCCAAAAGTTATGTTTAAGATTAAATCCAGTGGTTTCGAAAGAGGTACTTTCAAATGGTTTCGAAGCTATGCTTTAATAAGTCGGAAAATATGCTTTAATACTTTCGTAAGGAAGGTTTTGATGCTTTCGAAAGAGATATTTCAAGTGTTTTGAAAGGCATATATTTAATTTGGTTGAAAAGAAGGTTTAAATGCTTTCAAAGGGTATATTCTAATGGTTTCGAAAGTAAAGGTCTAAGGTTTCGATAGCTTTAGTTTTCAAAACGAAGAACCCAAACTCATGTTTAAAGGAAAACCCATGGCAATATAAAGAGCTTTGAAATGATTTTTAAATTTTGGAGTTTTCGAAGAAGCATTCCTTGATAAAAAATAATGGGTTAAAGGGATTAACCATGTCTCATGTGAAAGTGATTTCAAGGATATTGAACCATAAATGTTGGTATTATTATGTTATGATCAGATATTTTATGTGCTTCTTCTATATGCATATTCACTATATAATGGACGATAATTGTATTTTAGGGAGTAAGAGCAGAATAACCAGCTAAGTTAACCTAGTAGTGAATATAAATTAATTTAACTCCTGAATGAATACAGTTGCATCTAGGAGATTAGGTAGACCAGAACATAGGATGCCTAAAGACTGATCAAGAAGTTGTCAGTTTAGACAGGTTCATAGTAAACCCATGAAAACTAATTTTGGAGAGAGTTATTGGCAGGGGCCAATAGGTTCGTAGTATATCTGAATAAAGTAATTGATAGAGATCAACAGGTTCATAGTTAACCCATGAAATCTATGAAATAAGAGAAGTTATGTGAGATGCCAATAGGTTTAGGTAGAACCTATGAAATAATTGAATGAAGTTATTGGCAGGGGCCAATAGGTTCTTAGTGATCCCAGGAAAACTATGAGACCAGACAGGTAGTCCATAAGCTTTAAACAGGTTATAAGTCAACCTATGAAAACTAATAGGTTAATAGTGACCCTAGAAACTATAACTCGGACAGATAGTTAAATGTATAAGGATGGGAAATCCGGGACATTTTACTTATTTGCATATCATCAATAATGCAAAATGCTATGTTTTTTAGCATTGTGGATGCAGGTGCATAGTATTTGGTTATTTTAAATTTTTAGATAAGATACTAGTAAGGGGGAAACCCGTTCTGCTAAGCGACATGGTCTCACTAGATATCTAAACGGTTCGAGATGGTAGATTATTATTCATACTAGGCTTTATGTCTGACTCAAAGTTTATGTTTTTCCCTTAAGCTCTTGGGTGCTTAATTGATTTTCAGTAGGCTGAGAGTTGAGGTTTTAAGCTTCTCCTTTAGACGAATATGCTTCCGCAGACGTGCAGGAGGGAAGCTAGCTAATAAGAGTTCTTTTCTATTTGATTTCGTTGTGTTTTGATGTAAAGGCAAAGTTGTTTAATTTTCAAAGTTTAGACTCTGATCATCCAAGGGGGCATCTTCATATGTCGCTCTTGGCGTAGTTTATAATAATTATATTTTTTTTGAACGTGGTTCTCGAATTTGGTATTATGTAATGAATTTGAAATATGATTGAAATGGAATGAGAAATTTGTTTAATGTTTTAAATAAAATTCATATCCATGTGTTTCTGTTATATCAATGTATCTAACATTACCGTATTTGGTCACCGAGAATTAAATACTATCGATGACTGCAGCATATGTAGCCGTTAGTTTTGGGCCACCATGTAGGGTTGTTACAAGTTGGTATCAGAGCATAGTTTATGAAAAAGAAATTTCAAACTTAAAATGATTTTTCGAAACATAATCCAATGAATCAGAAAATAAGATTGGGGTTTGGGTTAACACTATAGTAACGTACTTGTATTTGATAGTATATATATAAGTATGTATTCCTCTCTTAGATCGCTCTTCTGTATCTTACTAAGGCTCGTATGCAGATTTATGAGAAAGGAAGATATGGAGGCAGGAAATGGAAGAGGAAATCTTTATGGAGGAAGCACCACAACAAATGGAAATGCTCGGCCCAACAGGAGAAACCAAGGTCGATAGGAAAATGCTAATCCAAATGCAAATGGCAACGTAGATCCTGGAAACCCGCCAGTATATGTGGGGATGATGTATTAGTTCTTCATCAATCTAGTGCAAGTAGAAGCTGCCCCAGGAGTAGATGGGGTAATGCTGGGAATGTTGGAGGAGCTAATCTCATGGCCCCAGTTGCCAACAACTATGCTAAGTTGAGCAGGGATTATACCAGTCTTGGTGGGAAGTCATTTTTAGGAATAGAGGATGCTATAGAAGTTGAGAATAGGCTTTTGCATTGTGAAAGGATCTTCGTCGACTTGGGATTGAATGATGAGCAAAAATGGAGACTTGTTTCTAGACAGTTGCAGGGAGCAGTGCTTAATTGGTAAAATAGTATTACTGCCGGAGTTCCCGAGGAAGAGTTGACTTGGGTGGAATTTCGAAGGAGATTCGAGGAGAGGTTTTTGTTTGAAGTTGCTAAGTCGGCCATGTTGAGGAAGTTTATGGATTTAGTGCAAGGTGAGATGTCGGTGATTGAGTATGCCATGAAGTTTGATGAGTTATCCACATATGGACATGCTGCCATTCACACCGTCATCAAGAGGAATGAGAAGTTTATTTTTCGATTGAGACCCGAGATTGCTAGTGCGACTTTGTCACATCTTAATGATCCTTGTAATGTTATTGTGGAAATGGAAATCCGGCATGAGGAGATGCTTGCTAATTATGGAAAGTAGAAATAGGTTGAAACCCAGAGTTCTCTTGGCAAGAAGAGGAGGTTCTTCAAGAAGAAAGGAACCTAGAAGGGGGAAGTTGCCAAGAAGGCAAAGGCTAATCTAGTTTGCTTTAAGTGTGATAAGAAGGGTCATTACTCGCATGAATGCCGAACTGGTAAGGGGAAGAAGGCCATAAACAAGAAGGGTGTGAAGTGCTTTAACTGAGACCAGGTTGGGCATTACAAGAATCGGTGTACAGAGCCAGTCGAGGTGGAAAAGGGAAAAGTCTTTTCTGTTGGACCATCGTCTGCTAGGCCAACTACTGCAAAGAAAGGAAAGACTGAGATGGAAGGTACGCTTTTGATTCAGAGTATATCGGTTAGGGTGCCATTTGATATCGGTGCATCACGTTCATTTATATCTCAGTGTTTGGTAGATAGGTTATGTTTAGAACCCACATACCTCGTTACTTCCTTAAGGGTTGCGAATCTGATAGGAGGGTATGCAACTCTAGGAATGAGATGTGATCAGTTAGAACTTGATTTATTAGGTCATAAGTTTACATGCAGTTTGTATGTTTTCGATTTCGTAGATTTCAAAATCATTTTAGGTATGGATTGGTTGGGTAGATATGAGGCTAGGATATTTTGCCAGGATAGGGAAATATCGCTGAGACACCCTGATAGTCATAATCGAATTATATTCTCAGTGGAGGATTCTGACCGAAGTGCTTATACTCTATTGAGTGCTATGGAAGTAGGAGAAAAGTTAAGTTAGGTTCGAGTAGCAAGAGAATTTGTAGATGTTTTTGAGCTGCTTATAGGATTTCCACCGAAATGAGCTATTGAGTTTCGGATAGATCTTGTACCAGGAGTTGAACATGTAAGTAAGCCATCTAGCAGAATGGGACTGATTGAGACGAAGGAATTGAAGGTACGTCTAGTGGATCTAGAAGGAAGAATTTTTACTGGACCAAGTAGTTCACCTTAGGGTACGGCCGCGGTGTTCATGAAGAAACCAGATGGGTCATTGAGGTTGTGCATCGACTATCGTAAGTTGAATGAGAAGACGATCAAGAATAAGTATCTTTTGCCGAGAATCGATGATCTATTTGATCAGTTATATGGAGCTAGAAATTTTCCCAAGTGGATTTAGCGATGGGTTTCCATCAGTTAAGAGTGGCAGAGGATAGTATTTAATTGACCGAGTTTTGGACTAGATATGGTTCGTACTGTTGGTTAGTAATGCCATTTTGGTTAACAAATGTGCCATCTTTCTTCATGGATTTGATGAACCGAGTTTTCTAAGAGTACATGGATAGGTTCATATTGGTATTTATAGATGACATTTTATCATACTCTGAGGATGAAAGAGAGCATAAAGATCATCTAAAAGTAGAGCTTGGGACGCTATGACAGCATCAGCTGAAAGCAAAGTTTTCCAAGTGTCATTTCTGGAAGAAAGAGTTTAAGTGGTATGGTCTCACAAGATATCTAAATGGTTCGAGATGGTAGATTATTATTCATACCAAGCTTTATGTCTGACTCAAAGTTTATGTTTTCCCCTTAAACTCTCGGGTGCTCAATTGATTTTGAGTAGATTGAGAGTTGAGGTTTTCAAGTTCTCCTTTAGACGATAAGCTACTAGAGACGTGCAAGAGGCAAGCTAGCTAATAGGAGTACTTTTCTATTTGATTCCGCTATGTTTTTATGTAAAGGCAAAGTAGTTTAATTGCATATGTTCAGACTCTGATCATCTAAGGGGGCATCTTCATATGTCGCTCTTGGCGTAGTTTGTAATAATTATATTTTCTCTGAACGTGGTTCTCGAATTTAGGAATATGTAATGAATTTGAAATATGATTGAAGTGGAATGAGAAATTTGTTTAATGGTTTAAAAAAAATTCATATCCATGTGTTTCTGTTATATCAATGTATCTAACGTTACCACATTTAGTCACCGAGAATTAAATACTATGGATGACTACAGCATCCGTAACCATTAGTTTTGGGCCATCATGTGGGGGATGTTACATTTAGTGTCAAGAGTATGACTAAATTTTTTCCATGTAAGTGATGCCATTTATGGAAACTTCTTTTCCATAACCAAATCGAAAAGTTACGTTTAAAACCAAACTCATGCTTGGGCTTCTCATTGCAAGTTTTAACTTTAAACATCTTTGTAAAAATGGCTTACTAACTTTAAAACACCATTATAAAAAGGATTCAATAGCCTAAAACATTATTATTAAATTGGTTGAACACCTTTAACTATCATTAATAAGAGTGATTAATTATCTTTAGACTTCGTTTATTAATTTGATTAATTAACTTTAAATACCCATAGTTAAAAGGGTTAATCGCTTAAAAGCATCATTAATTTAATTAATTAATTAATTTTAAATCTCATTAATTAAGTTCAATAATTAATTTTAAAACACCGTTTATTAAAAAGGGTTGACTAATTTAAAATATCAATAATGGAAAAGATTAATTAAATTTAAACTAATTAACTTTAAAAATAATTAATTAAAAATGATTAATTAATTTTAAACACCATTAATTAAAATGGTTAATTAAATTTAATCCACCATTGTTAAATGATTAATTAACCATAAACATTATTAGATAAAATGATTAATTAAGTTCAAGTATCATTATCAAAGTAATTAATTAACTATAAACACATCATTTTAAGTTAATTAATTAACCTTAATCCTCTTAATTAAAATAATTAATTAAATTTAAAATCATTTTTAAATTAGTAAATTAATTTTAAATTCATCCTTATTCAAAAACTTAATTAATTTTGTAAAGTAAAACCCAAACTCAAAAGTAAAACAAAAGATATCGAAGAGATGGTATATTCCGAAAGTGCCGATATAGCGATAGTCACTATACAGGCACTTCGAGAACTACTTTCATAGCACATTGATTTTCATCCAAGCATCACATCACATATCATAAGTAAATCATACACACACACACACATACACAAGGTCTATAACAAATCATACAACATGTAGAGAGCATCTCTTATAATATATTTAATTTTTTCTACTAACTTTCCATGTTGCTTACTAACTACCAAGATGTCATCTTTTCAAAGCACAAACCAAACCAACAACTATCACATAACCATACATATACAACAAGCATTTTAATGCTACTAAGATGATCAATATTAAAGTTAAAAACTTTGTTTTGAAAGGTGAGATTTTACTCATCGAAAGTCGATGAAATAAACCAAACTTACGTTATAACATAAATATGCCCTAGAACTTCACTTTGCCTTTCCAAAAATGATAAACTTATGGGTCTAAGGGTGCAAATGGGCTCAGCTAAGGGACTTTAAGGTTCGGTCTATGTTGAATAAGAGGTGTATGTGCTTGTTTTGGCAAGAGAAGAAGTGTAGCAGAGAAAGAAGTTGTTTGAACTTGCTTAAGGGAGAAATGAAAAGAAATGATATTTTTTTCTAATTTAGAAGTATTAGGAAGCCATGGTAACTTAGGAAGGAACTTCAATTAAGTTTTGAAATTGAAGATTGGGATGAGAAAAATGGAAAAAGAATTAGGAAATTGGCTTTTATACTAATGGATAAATCAAATTACCAAACTACCCTTAAAGGACTTAACCTCCACTCTATGCTTGCCATGTCACCATGCCATCTCTTCCCCATGAACTCACGCCCCCAACATGTCTCCTCCCTTCACAAACATGAGCCAACATGATTTTGATGCCTAACTATACTTATTTCTTAAGAAAAATGACATTTTGTGACAATTTTCCTTTTTTGCTTCTTAAACTTATTTATTTTTCATAAAATGTCATTTCATATTTTAATGAATTAAAGTGTAAAAATACATATGTATATTCTAAAATGTTCTAACTTGTATAAGAATGTGTGTGCATGTTACAAAAATGGGCACAATGTTTTCCGATAACTTTTTGATACTGAAAAGTCGAAAATTTGGAAAACGATTTTCGGCCATATTTTCCATTTTTGAACTAATTATTATTGTAACAGATTTTAAAAACTATTTTACCATGATTAGTTGTTATTTAAAAAGGTTTTATTTTAGTTACAAATTCCATTAATTAATTATTTAAAAATATATTAAGTATCCATATTTTAAAGTGATTAATTTATGGGTTGTTACATTTAACTTTTTAAAAATGGATAAAAAAGGTTTAAGATGGTTTATAAATGTTTTATAAACATTAAAACTCATTTCGACAAAGATTGAAAAATATTGAAAAATGAAGTCAAAATAAGCATGCTGTGTAACGGTAGTTCACGATTTTGTGCCGTAAAAGTTAAATCCATTTATAGAGTGGAATATGAGTCGGAATTCTTTGGAACAAGAATTTTCTAGACTCTTAAAACTATAGTTTGCAATGGAAAATGAAAAATCGAGTTTCATTAAATATTATTTAAGATACATTCGAATCAAGTTTTCAAACTAGTCGCGTTTTGGCAGTTCGTAAACCATAGTTTTCAACCTTTTAAAATTTGATATTTTTAAATCTTTAAAAATATGAAATAAATTCCATAAATATGTTAAAATGTTTTAAAAGGGATTTGATTTATAAAAATGGACATAAATATATTATGGAATAAGAGTTTTGACCTACAAAGCTTTAAACTCACTATTCACCAGCTATTTAACAACTAAATTTGGTAATTTTTGAATAAAAGATTTAAGCTTGGATTTCTCTTCTTGAATCTTTTGGAAATGTTTTCCAAATAATCATATAAGTATTTTTAAGATTTAGAGTCGATCAAATAACATGACCGTCTTATGGGTGACAAAGAGGTAGTCTTTAGGGTGAAGTTTGCGAAACCAGTTGCTTGCTCCCTCTAGCTATCTGGACTGGCCCGACGAAGGAGATAATTAATTTGATTTACTCTTATTGTATTTTCCTAAGATAAAAGAAATGAGAGTTATAACTTTTCACAAACTTAAACAAGATTTCAAATAAGATTTGATGGTAAAGAGGACATTCTTGTGTTTTAAATTCCAAAGAGGGAACCCATACTATCCATGTGAATTTAAAAAGTAATTTCACTATTATTCGACAAATAGTACAGGCTGAATACAGAAATTAGTATTAAGTATGATTCTAAAATCTATGAATCCTTTTTACTCAATATTGATTGGTTTGGGTATAAAGTAAACGATGTCTTAAATAACATTGTTTTTAACCCATTAAAAGATATGTTTTGGAAATAAGTAATCTCCATAAAGATTGAAATTATAGAAGATGGAAATATTTTCCTCAATAATTTAAAGGAAATGATTTGGTATTTCTAAAGTTAAAAAGAGGTTTAATAAATGTGTGTATACCAAGAAGAAATGGTTTAAAATATATCCCTAAAGATATTTTATTAGATATAAAGATTAATTGATTGAATGATGATCACCAATCACATATATACTTGACATCTTTTGTCGATAATTGGTTCGGAGAAACGGGGATCAGATTTAGGTGATTTATATCCAAAAGATACTTCGAACCAAGACATGCATTTGAAAATGTTGAGGATAATGATTTTGAAAACTTCAATGCGAGGACTACTCGTTACTAATTCTAAGGGTGATTTCCAAACAGGATGTATTGGGAGTACCTTTAGTTTGTCTTTTTCCTGGACAACTTGTATGGACGAATGTCTGATATTGCATTTCCAAGGCCAGGTACATTGGTTTTTACAAACTTACCTTTGTTTGGTGTGTAGGATGTAACCCCTCTTATACTTAACACCCTTCCCTGAGGCGTATGAACTCGCGGGTTGTACTTCTGTGGAAACCAATTAGTGTATCGTCAGAAATGGCAATGTGGCATTCAAAGTGGGATTTGTCATCAGAAGGTTGAAATGTTACCTCAAGCATCATACATCGGTAATGGCAAAAACAGGGTAGATGTAGTAAGGCTAAGTGGGTCACGCCTATTAGGATATTATCATCATCTTTCTAGATTTACCTCTACATTTCGAGTTTGTTGTGTATGCTTTGGGATCCCACGGATAGGTCAGGAACGACCATGGTGATATGATATTTGGTACTATCTATGGTAGAGGTAGGCCGGTTCTGTGTTGGTAGAGGGCAGTGGGGCTGTGCCTCAGTACATTCCTCTAGAGATTATGACCACCCACCTTTTTGGATGGTTTAAATCGACAATAAACCACACATGTTTAACTCCAACCATTCAAAAGGGTAGATTATCAATGGGGGTAAATAAGAAAATAAGAAAAAAGAAGGGAAAAACAAAATACAGAATCTCGCAGCGGAACTGACAAAGTATAATAATCAAATAAACAGTTCATGAATCTGTTTTACAATATACATTTGATTACACAAATTTTACACAAAAATCAGAGTACAAACAACAACATACCAATAATGATGTAGCGAAAATACTAATTATATAATATATCAAACTCTGTCTTTGTCCTTTGGAAATAATTTCTTCAAACACTAAAATGCTCAGGCTGACCCAAGCATAATAAAAAGACAAAACAATCGAGTCAGAACTAAAAATTCTTATGTAAGTTAAATCAACAGCAAATAAATATGAGTGTAATAGCTTCAGAGATGTTTACGTGATTTTACATCTTCTATCCAGTGTATAACGTGAGTGCAATAACTTAAGAGATGTTATGGGATTTTCCATCTCCTAAGGATCCGTTAAACTACCCATATGTAATAGAATATGCTATATATGTAGTGTCTATCGGTAAAGTATAATATTGAAAATAGCATTAAGGCGTTACCCATATCCCCGTAACGCATTTTTATAGACATCGTAGTCTATACAGTACTGTAAACTCCACCGTAAACTGGTGGGCTATCAAGGAGCACTCCATAGGTATGACACAAACCAAAATCGTAGTGGGTTCGATAAGGATCATATGACAAGGCACGCGAGGCAATGCCCAAAGTAGGATTTTACCGTTTGGTAAGCCCGGACTGGTGGTAACGCATAGCCACAGCTACCGCCCACCTCGAGACAACACTCCCATAATCAAGGGTGCACACCAATCAATCACAAAGCAAAAGATATGGTTTCGAAGAAGCGTGTCCGATAGGAGGAGCGACCTCACTTGGCCTGGTATAACTCCTATTTTAGTCATTTTAATTATGACCCGAAGGTCAAGGCTAATCCATCATCGTTCTCTTACTTCATTCCAGTAGCGTTCGCCAATCCAACCACTTCATTCTGGATCATCCACCGCGTACATAGTTATTAAAGTGGTTTCGGTATTGACAAAGAGTATGCCAACATTCGGCCTCGGTCTCTTTAACAACCAATTGTTATATTTTTCACACCGGTTGGTTCTTTTACATTTCAAAACCAATTCATATTTGATATCAAAATATCATATTCACTTCAAAAAATCCTTCATTTCAAAATCATCATATTTACTCAAAATATGTCATTTCCACTTAAAAATATCATTTCAAATTCCAATTTAGGTTATAACCTCATTTATCCACATTTGCATTTAAATCAACGATTTAAATATAAAATTTCCAACTTTGCATAGTTTGAAATTCTAGAAAATAGTATGAATAGTTATTAATAGTTTGTATAGTTTAGAGATTTAAAACAGATTAATATAAAATGGTTTGAGTATTGAAAATGTTTTATATAGTGATTTAGTTTTGGGAAATCTAAATAATTTGAATATTAAAAATAATAGATTTTAAACAGTTTATATCAAGAATAATTTATTTTGAAAATAATATCAAATAAAATTGTTTCTTTTCCATTTCAATAATTTGGACCCATGTCCAATTTCACTTTACTGATTCAAAACACATAGATCAACTTAACCCTCATTGTTAAATTTTAAGATCCAAATCTATAAATAATTCAATTTCCAAAATTAAAGTCATATATCAATTACAATTTCACATTTCCAATTCAATTCTTTAAAACCATTTCCTTTTTACCAATTTTAGTTTCAGCATTTCAAAGCTTAATTAGAAAATAATTCAATTCATATAAATCCAAAATTTAATTCCTTTAAAACAATATCATTTAATCAAAATCCAATTTTAAAGATTTTTAAAACCATTTAATTTAACAAATACGGTGTCCGTATATAATTTTCTACCCTATGGTCAAGTGATCAGTTATTTCAATTTTAATTTCAGGGATGGATATATCATTTCAATCCAAATCAAAGTGTCATAGGTATATATCATTTCAACCTATTTCTTAATTTATTCAAAATATAACAGTTTATATGCTGTCATTTAATATACATGGTGATAACAGGGATATATAACATCCAATCGTCTAAAATGTTAACAAATAGACATCCATCACAGTCAACATCTAAATCAGCCAATAAGTCCCAACAATTAACTAGTTATCAATATCAGGTACTTAGCTAGCAATTAAATTCAATATTAATTTAAATGGCAATTTAATTCAATAAAATTCAAATTAAATTTAAATTAACAAACAGTAATCAATAAAAAATTTATCACATCATAAATTTAATTCAACTATCATAAGAAGGTTTAGTATTGCGTGAGTGGGTTAAATCACTCACCTTTGATTTATCGTCCATTTAAAATCCAATAAAAGCCTAAAATTTGAACAATCTCCAAATCCAACCAAACTAGTTCCATGTTGTTTGGAATTTCAATATGATCCCAATGGAAGAAACTGCATCCAAATCCGAATTCGTACGCAAAAGTTATGATAGTTAGAACGCTTTAAATTTAAAATTAAAATATATGAGGGGCAAAACTGTAATTATACCATCTTACAAACCCTAGCCGCACACAAAATGCACGCGACCTCGTTCCTGACCCATCACAACCCCTCTACACCTCCTGCTGCACGCCGCTCTGATTACCATCGACCTCATCAAACAACGTCGTTGCATCGCCCCCTCAAGATGACCATCTCCACCCTGTGCGCGGCCTCCAAGCGCCAAACCCCCCCCCCCCTCCACGAGAACTGCCGCCGCCACCTTCCTCCTCCAATCCTGGCGAATTCATGCCTCCATACAATGAACGAAGACCATAGATGCACTCAACTCGACTTCCTCTACCAAATGGAACTTCCCGATCGTCGATCAGATGAAGATCCACTGTTGATTTGCAAACCCTACAACGGACGGCCGAGACTTCTTCGCTGAATTCTGGCCAAACCGAACCTCCAATCAAAAAATGAATTATAGATTTATATTTCGTTCATTGAGAGCTTCGTGATGATATATAATTCGATAGGGTTTGAGGAGTTTGAATTTTAGAGTTTGATTTGAAGTTGAGTTAGGGTTTTGACAAGTCTGCCATTGAGAAGGAAGAGATAACGGAATAGAAATTGTACGTACAGAAAATGAAATAAGAAATCTTATAGGGTTTATAACAGCCTATATATATACAGAGATGAATAAAAATGGATGGAACAGATCGAATTGAGTCAAAACGATAACAACGACCCGAAAAGCCCGTTTCGTTGCCAAAACGAAATAGGTCATCCAATGTATCAAAATATAGCTTTTTGATATTTTTAAACTCAATGGAACTAGTTTCAAACCCTAATTCCATTATATACAGAAGTTAGCTTTCAAAATCAAATTATATTCATTTAAATTCCTTTAATTAATTTCAACGCATTTCGAGCTCGCACGATCAAACGATAAGTCTAATCGCTACGAAAGTTGAAATCCTAATAATTCACTGTTACGGATCCAATGAAACTAGTTTTGTCAAAATTCGAGACAGTGCCCAAAAAGGCTAATTTTACACGTTAACTAAATAAATTATTATTAAATTAATTTAATCACTTTTAAATTCAAATTTAAAAGTTAACCATTTTCATCATTCTTGATTACAAGGAAATTAGTAATCTTTTAAAATTAAATATTCCATGTTACTTTCAATATTTAAACATTACATTAGTATCAGCGTTCAATTACAACTGAAATAAAACCTAGTTTATTATAATTTAAATTTCAATCAAATTCTTTTATTATATTTTAATTTCAATCAAATTCTTTTATTTGATTTACAAGTTCTTATATCAGATCAACTGTTACCTTATGACTTTAATTAACATAAGCTTCATCCTATTATTCTCATATTCTACAATTATCGTCTTTTAACATATTATTATATTATTGATTTCCAAATTAATTTCAACGGATTAAATAATAAGATGAGAATAAATCAATTGTTGTAACTTATTAATTCAAACCTATTAATTTATTAATTATAGACAAGGATTATAAATTACTTACCAATATCAGATTTCATATTCTATACTAGAACCAATTGGATTAAATAACCCATGATTTCTATTTTTTATACAACATTTAATTTATTCCTTATTAACCTTTGCAATTATAATTGATTGGAATTACATTAAAATAGATGTCAGTTACATCCAGTCAACATTATTAAATTATAATTTAATAATTTCTTCCCATTTATAAATCATAAATCTTAATTTCTAACAATATTAAATTCCAAAATCTTATTAAATTTAATATTTTTAATTATCAAAAATACGGATCGTTACAGAGATGTACTGTCAGAAGTTAGTCCATTACCTTGTCATTGTTGGAAATCCATTCTCCAATATGTGCCTTTACGGTTTTAATTGTAGAACCTAATATGCTGGAATTAATTAATGTAACAATTTCGGCTGTGATCAATATGTTATTTGAAAGAGTTTTCAAAGAACGTCGTTAAAAATAATATCCCTGATTTTACGTAGAAAATGTTTTGGTTATCATAAGGTAAAACCCGTACGTGTTTATGTGCACCGTGGTTTTATAGAATAGCCTTTGATTTCAAAAGTATTCATTCTTTTAAGTTTTCTCACACCAATCTGATGACTGACCTGAAGATTATTTTTCTTTTTCCTTAAACTCTGGGTGCCTTAATTTTTTGGGCAGTCAAGTAGTCAGGTTTAGCTTGAAGCATTTTGAAGGAGCTTGGAGCATGGAGTAGATGATTTCTCTGTAGATAGTTATCCATTTCTATTTTCGATGTATTATGTAAAAGTTTATACCAGCATTTGTGTAGGGATATGCAAATATAATTGTCCCTAGCTAGGTTAGTACTTGCCATAACTCTGATACATCATTTTGAGAGTGATTGTATGTGCTATATATATGTAAAAAAATTAAGTTGTTAAATGCAATGTGAAAATCTGTGTTTCTATCTTCTATCTTTATTTTCTTTTACCCATATCATCTGCCTCTCTAGCACTTGAATTTGCGGCACATTAATACCATGGATGTATTAGTGTCGATTTTCGAGGATTGAAAAAGCGGGTTATTGCAAACAAAGAATCTCACTCACGCTTATTTTTTGAATGCAATTACTCAACAAAAATTTGAGGATTTTGCAAGCGCAAGGCTAAATTAGTTACTCAATCCAAAAAAATGGTGGACATTATCAATTACCTAGTTGATGGAAGGCATAGCGATCACCTTAAAGCCAAATTAAGTCACAATTCCTTCATAATAGCTATTTGGAACATATGGAAGGAAAGGAACCGTCGTATGTTCCAACATACGAACAAAAGAACAACTGAAGTCAGTAAGATGATAAACAAAGAAATGTAGTTAGTTTCGAAAAGAATTAGAGAATTACTAGGCAGGGACGAGAAATTGGTACTGGAGTAGGGGATTTGTGCTTAACATTGGAACAAAATGCAAGTGGTAGCTATTAGCAGTTTTAGCAGTCATGAGTTAGCAAGTGAAGCTTGAAGTTCGTGGGAGGAAGACAAAGTAAATATGGAAGAATTTACTTTAGATCTACTTTTGTCTACTGTTTGTATAAAGGTGACTTTTGTATTGCGTGCGTTTCTATGCAGTGTTGGGCCGATCATTTTAAGCTGAGTAAGCTAAATAAAGCTTTACCCCTTTTTTAAAATATATATGTATATATTCATATTCATATCTAATTTTATATATTTACATGTATTGTATAACTCAATTTAAAATAAAATAAAATTTTATTTTATTAAATTATTTACGGCTCTCATGTTATATTATGAATACATACATAAATACATACGTACATATATATACACACACACACACATATATATCTGTGTGTGTTGTAATTATTTTATAAACTAATATTTAATTTATTGGTTTAGCGATTTAATTATCTATATATATATATATATTATAACTGTTTTATTTATAAATTGTTTACAACTAACATTTAATATGTGTGTGTGTTTAAATATTATTTATTTATATTATATATTCATATATATATATATATATACATATACATATACATATACACATATACATATACATATATATATATATATATATTACGATGTAAATATATACATTTAGACAAGAAATCGACTACAAAAGAGACTAACATGTCCGTTGCGGTGTAAATCCCAACATCTGTACATGTCCATGTCAAACCATGTACACGTTACTCTATTGCATGTGCACGTACATACATATATGTATATGATACACACACATACACAAACACATACATACATATATATAATATTATACAAATTATATATAAATTAAAACTTTGTTTTTAAATTTAAATTAAATATTGATTGTATTCAACAGAAATTTTAGAAAAATTCTAAATAAATTTAGATTACATAGGTCCAATAAAGATTCAAAGGGTATTTTTTTCTGAAATTTAACCAATTACTCTGTTGTGGGCTGGTCCGGTCCTAACGCGATATACGATATCGATAAACATTTAAATTTGATTTAAATCGATTAATTACTAAGGTTTATTTGAAAATTTTGAAGGCTTATCTAGGCACTTTCTTTGGTTGGCCATAGATGTATTTTTTTGGGTTTGAATTTGTTGAGATTTAACGAGAAATAAAAGTAGGAAGATTTCAAGGGAGGAATTAGAAGGTTTCAATGTTTTCCTTTAAAACATAATCTCTTTCATTCATTCATTCCTTTTACAGAATTTTTTTTTTCCTCTTTCTCTTCCACATCTATTTCAGCAAAAATAATGGTCTCTAAGGCTTAAGAAAATTTCCAAAATCAAATTAATGGTTATTTATACCTCTTGAGATCTACAGCATCTGGAGGTGATTTCTAGATTTAGGAGCTATCTCATCATTCAAGGTGCATTCTCTTGGCTATATCTCAATAATTCTAATTTTATTTATTCATCATCCTCCTTGTTCATATGAATGGGATCTGTCACATATTTCATATCATTTATATATTTGTTTATTCAATTACATAGATTAGATTCCCCTTTTGCTTCATCTTTATTAATGACATATGTTCACTATGTTATTTTAATTTGAATCCAAAAGTTTGATTGATTGCATGTTCATCTTGTCATCTTTATATCTATTTTATATGATTTCACATTCAATCACTTGTTCATGTTGTTTACATAGTTTAGATCTAAAACCTTTACAACAAATACATATGTTTCTAATTTGGACTATTTGTTTTTGTTATTTATTTAAATACGTTGTTTAAAAAACATTAATTGAAACCTAAGTTTTAGTTAATGTCATAATTTTATTAATGATTGCATATACAAATATGAATAAACTGCATCTGTTTTTTTACTTAAAATCACTTTGTAAATTTTATACATATGTTTTGTGTTTGTTGTTTTGAATACAATCTATTGCTTATTGCCTATTTTGAAAGTTGTCTAAAAATTATTAAATAAATATAACTGGACTTTTGTGTAAAATATTGCAAATCATTTATTTTCCTTTTAAATTAAAGTTAGACTTTATTTTGTTACTTTAATTTCCAAATCATGTATTAGATTTTATCAATTTTAGACATATACATGTTGTTTTAGGTTTGAAACATAATTTACAATGTTTAGTATATGTGTGTGTATCAATTAACTTAAGATTTATAAAATTGATTTTTGCATAAAATTATAATATTAGTCTTAAATCCTTCCTAACTTTGGAACCGGATCAAAACTGTTGGTTTAAATTTTAAACTTATAATATTGTGAAACTTGATTTCAATATATTTATATGCATGTATGTATATGTACATAAGTTCTATTATATATACGAGTATATATATACATGTCCAAGTGGGCCTGCATTTAATCATAATGTGCATGCATTAATTCGATGATGTGCTTGTGTAGCGTTATCACATATTATATAAAGTATGACATAATAAAATATCAATTAGTAACAAAACAATCGGCATAGACTAATTATTATATATCTAGTGCAAGGAACATGTATATTACAATAGAATCATTCAAATTCTGAAATAGAAAAAAAAGGAAAACCAAAAACAAAGATAGGAGGTCTTTTGAAATTATTTGAAAGAAAATAGCTAAATAATCCCTTGCATGAATTTCAAATGATAAAGATTTTCATTTCCCATAAGCTGAACTTAGTCTAGGCCATGGTTGGTTCTTTGTAGGGGAGTGGTGCTTGGCATATGTTAGTGTCGCAGTACTCTGTGAAGAAGTTGTTAATTTTAGGTGATTAGGTGGCATCGGAAGAATAGGTGCAACTGAAGAAGAGGATGGTGGGCTTGATAAAGTGACTGCCTGCTGGTAAAAAGTAGTGGGTTTGGAAACAAATCATGGAGTTTACGGTTGTGGGAAAATAATGGGGTTGTCCAAAATATTCTCAAAAATGGGCATGAAACTGGGTTTGGTTCAACTGTGGCCTAGTCAAAAAACATATGGGATCAGAAAGGGTTTGATGCATCTCATTTGATGGAAAGGAGAATTTTTGGGCTCATGAAAATCTTGCTTTAGTTGGGATAGCTTGCAGTAGGCTTGATACAGGGAGAGGCCCAGCAGAATTGGTGGTAGGAAAATTGATTAGGTTTTGGATTAGTGCTTGCACATGAGCCAAATAGTTAGTGCTTGGGCCAATAGGGGTTTTAATTAAAAAGCTGGTGCCTACATTCTAATTGCCATAATGGGCTATTTGATCTGGACCATGGTCTGTGCAGTTGTAATATGGCTGCTACCAGAGTTTATCAATACATTGAACATTATGGGCAGGAGAATTTCCAAAATTCTTAGTAGGATCAAATAAGAAGCCCAAGACGTACAAAATTAAAGTGTTTAGGAAATGGAATATGGCATGACATTGAAGTAATTAATTAGCTCTTTATTAATGGAAGTTCTTCTAGGCAGACGGTTGGCAAGAGGACCATGAAACCCCAACAACTGATTTCAAAGCAAGCATTGCGTTAAAAATCATTAAAATTTGAGAAGATATAGTTGCCTTGTATATATTTTAAGAGAATATAAATACTTACATATGTACTTCTAATGAATACATATTAACCCACAAGCTAATATTCTATTTGTCTAAGTTGTTGGACAACCATGTATCGATAAACAACCAAACATTGGTTGTTTGTTGAAGATATTCTTGTCTAAGTTGTTGGACAATTATTTATCCAAATCATTAAATAATAGTTTTACATTAAATACTGTTTCCAATGTAATACAAACATGTAACATCGTTCCAAAAGTTAGTTCAATTATGGGTACTATTCAAAAAATGTTACAAATTCAAAATTGTTTATTGGTTGTTCGTCAAATGTATATTTGTCTTTGCAGAATACTTTCATTGTTATTTTAAATTGGTCTATATGACTTTGAACTCAATGTAGTCCTATGTGGGATCTATGTTCACTGATAGAAAGAATAAACTTATTGCCAACTTAAGGAAAATGGTTTGATAAAACTACGAACTTTTCAAATTTCAACATGCACCCGCAAATATTCAACATATATAATAGATAAACTATTGTCCGGTCAAGGAGTTTTCTTACTTTATCAGTCTAGCTATAAGAAGTAACAAATGAGAACGTTTACCTTGATTATCTATGTTGACCTAATGTTGGACTATGTCCATCCTGCTAAACATATGCATATTCTACCTTTAATCTGATTTAAAAAAGTACAAAAAGTGTATTATTTTTAGCCCGAAATCTTTAGTTATTGAATTGCATGTTTCCAGGAGTTTTCTTACTTTATCAGTCTAGCTACAAGAAGTAACAAATGAAAACATTTACCTTGATTATCTATGTTGATCTAATGTTGGACTATGTTGGTAGTTTGAATTCTGGAGGGTTCCTTGCATTTCTGATATTCAGAGTGAACAAACTCAATGAGCATTCTCAATATTATGCCTTGAAGAGGACTCGAACCTCCACGCTATTTAGCACGAGATTTTGAGTCTCGCGTGTCCACCATTTCACCATCAAGGCATCTTGAAAGTGAATCGTATTCCATGAATATGATATTTATCTAGTGTAATATATGGAATATATGGACAAAGGTGGATGGAGTGTTGGGGTATTTCTATTGATCGGTCATGTCATATAGGCCCGAGTCAGACATCAAATTGCTTCGATTTGAATTATCCGTAGGATACCCTATATATCAAAAACATGTACAATCAAACCTATTTCTCGCTAATTTCCTCTAAGCCTTCGCTCGGTAGCCTTCCTCTCATAATCCTTCTTATTAATCCAATCATCCGCTCGTCTCCATCCGGGGGTCGCCTCCTAGATGCGTTTCTGTCCTGCCTCCTATGTCCTGGAGGATATTCTAGGTAGTACTCTTCATGTTGCCCATTCACGTTTGCGTTGGCCCTGGCCTGCTGAGCTTCATTCACGGGCCTTCCAATATCTGATCCCGAGGGTCTGCCCTTAGGCCTTTGTTGATTCCCTTCATGTTCTCCATTCTAGTTCAGGATCCGACCTCCAGAGATTTCTACAGCTCCGACTCCTTGTTCTACATTGCCGGCAGCTGCGTTTGCTCCATTTCCTGGGTTTTGGATTCTAGTTGTGCCCATTTGCCTGAAGAGATTCTGCATCATCTCCTGTTGTCTTTTCAATAATCTCTCCTACATTGAATCCATCATTGTTCGCATATCATCCCTTGCGATGTAGATGGATGCCCAATCTGCTCCCGCTCCAGAGGAAAGCTCTTGACTTCCCTCTTGATGGCTCCTTTCTGGTAATGTCCTTCTAACTGATTGCCTAACCATGGTTCCTCCTAGATCTAATCCTTTAGGTTTCCAAATTTGAAATCCAAATTCGACATAGCAGGTGCTAGTCTTCTCAGTGAAAGCACCAAAGTGTTTGCGCCAAAAATGATTACAAACCCCCGAATGTAATGAAAGCACCAGAGTTTGCACACAAATCCCTAGCATCCGATCACAAATCTCAGATCTAGATGATGTAGAGAATAAAAATGAAGAAATAACAAAATTAAAATGAAAGAAAGTAAGAGAAGACACAAGATTTATAGTGGTTCGGCTATCTCTGGGCTACGTCCACTTTGAATTGATCCTTTTATTCCTTTTATACTGTGGTTATAGTTGCAATCCTTTGAATATCAATAATCAAAATGACAGAATTTTTACAAAAGAGAAGAAGATAAAGACGAGCCGAGAGAAAAGACCCCTTTTTAGTTGCAGTGGAGGTGCTATTTATAGGCGTAGGGTTGGAAATATCTGCCTCAAATCTCGGAATACCCTTTCTCATACGTAAGTGGGCCCATATGATCGATCTGGAGTCGGTTGGGATCGATCCTGATCGATCCATGCATGCTTCGTATTGATCAAGAAATGGTCCAATTGAGTTGCGATCGATCGTGGTTGTTCTTGAGCTGATATGCAAGCTTCTGCGAAAATTTCATGGTATTTGGACTTGCAGTTTGAGAGATATGATCGATCCAAGATTGAGTTTTCTAGTAGGATTGAAGGCTTCGTATCGATAGATTCGTATCCATCCCATTATCATCCATCTGAGTCTTGTGCTCCTTAACATTCGTATCGATACGAGTCTTATGTTGTGATCCATGTTTTGCACTCCATTCCTTGACCGCTTCTTCCGAATCGATCGATATGAATGATCGATATGAGATATGCCTCCGAATCAATCCAATGCCGCTATTCTTCATATCGATCTGATGTGCTCAGGTGAAGTATATGTTTTCGTATCGATCTGAGTATGATCGATACGAACCGTGATCGATCTGAAACAAGATGCAAAGCGCGTTATCCATCCTGGAGTTAACTGATCGATACGAAATGTATCGATACGAGACGTATCGATACGAACCAAACGCCATAATGATCGATACGAAACCATTTTTCACCAATATTGATCCATTCATAACTTGAGCGTACGAACTCCGATTGACCTGAATTCGAAGTGTAGCCTCACCAAGTCTTGTTTATCATTCTTGATCGATCCCACCTCAATTGGAGCTTGGTCCAATTTTGACGGTATCGATCATAGCTTTGTTTCCAATCGATCTCCAATCCCGACATCCATCATTTTTAGCCAATTTGTTGATATCCCGGCTTTGACCAAAAGGCGGGGTAACAACTACCAAACATCAACCAAAAATATTTTTATCACATCATAAATTTAATTTAACTAACATAAGATGGTTTAGTATTTTGTGAGTGTGTTAAATCATCATCTTTCATTTATCGTCGATTCAAAATCCAAATAAAGCCTAAAATTTGAACAGTCTCAGAATTCAACCAAACCAGTTCCATGTTGTTTGGAATTTCAATACGATCCCAATGGAAGAAACTGCGTCCAAATCCGAGTTCGCATGCAGAAGTTATGGAGATTAGAAGTTTGAAAATTCAAATTTAAATAAAAAAGAAGACAAGGGCAGAAACATAAATTACCATCCATCCCCTCCAATCCCTATACAAAGCCGAACCCACTCTTGTATGCTACAACCACCACGTTGACCGCCCTATCCATCACCTACACGCCGCCGTTGGCCATGGCACCACCTCCACTGACCACGCCTTGCCACGCCGCACCAACGCCAAGAAGGCCGCCGCCTCCGGCCCACTTCGCCGCCGCCTATTTCTAGGGTTTTCCGAACCCTAGATCGCTGTGTACGACCATCATAGGCCGTAATCATATCACTAGCTGCCACCATTCAACTCCTATCGACGAGCTCTTCGATTCTACCCAACCAATTTCGCCAATCGTCGTCCGAATAAAAAACGCCCAAATCCACAATTAGGGTTCGCGATTATAGACTTTGACCGCGATTTGCCGTTGATCCGAGCATCATTTTCAAAAACGAACAATTGCCGTTGATTCGTATCGTCGAGGGCTTCACAATGATATATAATTCGATAGGTTTTATGGAGTTTGGATTTTCAATTTGATTTTGAATTTGGAAATTAGGGTTTGACATGTTTGAGAAGGAACAGATATGGAAGGAAGGAGCAGATGAGAATAAAGTACGTATAGAAATAAAATAAAGGGGTGCTAGGGGTAGATAAAAAAATCTATTTATATAAACAGATGGATAAGAACGAATGGACAGATCGAATTGGATCGAAACGATAGCAACGACCCGAAAAGCCCGTTTCGTTTCCGAAATGAAAGTAGGTCATCCGATATATCAAAATGTAGGTTTTCGATATTTTTAAACTCAATGGAACTAATTTCAAACCCTAATTCCATCGTATATAGAAGTTAACTTTCAAAATCGAATTATATTCATTTAAATTCTATTAATTGATTTCTACGTGTTTCAAGCTCACAAGGTCAAACGATAAGTCCGATCGTTACGAAACTTAAAATCCTATAATAATTTACTGTTACGGATCCGATGAAATTGGTTTTGTCAAAATCCGAGACAGTGTCCAAAAACCCAAATTTTACATGTTAATTAAACAAATTATTATTTTAAAATCAATTTAACCACTTTTAAATTCTAAATTAAAAGTTACAATTTTCATCATTTCTGATTACATAGAAATTAATAATCCTTTAAAATTAAATATCCATGTTAAATCCACTATTTAAACATTTCAATAAATTCAGTGTTAAATTACAACTGAAATAGAACCCCAGTTAATTATATTTTAATTTCAATCAAATTCATTTATTTCGACTTACACTCTTATTATTGAATATTTTATTACCTTATGAATATAATTAACATTAGTTTACATTTTATTACATTCTTATTTTACAGTTATCATCTTTTACCATATTAATTATAATATTTCGATTATATTAATTTCATTGATTTCTAAATTAATTTCAAACGGATTAAATAGTAAAATAATAATTAAAACAATTATTACACATGTTTATCAAACACATTTCTAAATTTATTGTTTACAAACAAAAGCTAATAAATTTATGTACTAATTAATTGATTTCATGTTCCATAATAAACCTATTCCAATTTATAACATATAATTTCAACATCAAATACAACATTGATTCTTTTCCTTATCTACAATTATAACCAAATTAACTTTACAATTATTTTAATTGATTGAAATTACTTTAAAATAGTTTTCAATTTCATCAAATCAACATTATTAAATCATATTCTAATTAGTTTTCTCATTAATAAATCATAAATTTTAATTTCTCACAAATGTTAAATTTCGAAATCTTATATAATTTAATAGTTTTTAATTATCAAAAATACGGGTCGTTACAATAATATTATTGGATATAGTATTAGAATTTCTGATAATAGAATCCTAGAAATCTAAATCTGGGAATAATGGAAATTAATAGATCATCATTTGAAAACAATAAGTGATGAGAAATCCATAGTTGGGAATGATTAAAGACCGGAAATTATTGTCCAACAATAATAGAAGTTCCGAGATCCAACTTTGGTAATAATGAGATAAGGCTAGAAATCCAACTCTGGTTATATTAATAGAAGACCAGAAATCTTAATATGGAATTAATAATAGAGGACTAGAAATCCAAATCTGCCATTAATAATAGAAGTTTAGAAATCATCTTTTGGAAATAATAATAATAGAAGTCTAGATGCCACCTTCTAGAAATAATTAATAGAAGACCATGAACAATCGTCTGGTAATAATAAAAGTCCAGAAATTATCATCAGGAAATAAGCCATAGAAGACCGTGAATCCTTTTTTGGGAATAAATAATAAGAGTCCTGAAATTAACATAGAAGGCCCGAGACCCATATTCGGGTATAATATTAAAAGGGATCCAGAAGTTATCATCTGAAAATTAGTAGAAGACCAGAAGTCCATAATAGAAGACTTTAAATCAATAACAGAAGACCTGAAACCCAGATGCGTGTATTAGTGAGTGAAGTCCAGAAATCATCTTTTGGAAATTAGCCGAAGGCCATAAATTCGTATCTAATAATGAAAGTAGTCCGTAAAGTATCGTTCGGAAATAATAGAAGACTAGAAATCCATTCTTCGTAATAAGAAGGAAAGATTGGAAAACATTATTTGAATAATGGAAGTTTAGAAATTCTCATCTGAGTCTTTTGTTCTGCACACCCTTTGGACTTTGATTGTTCGAATTTTTTGCTTTATGTGACCTTTATGTTCCCAGGTATCTGATTCTTTCAATATGCGCCATCATTTAGGCTCCATATATTATTAATGCTTTGTGCCACTCCTCGGGCTTGGACGTCTTAGTCCGTTGTTGTCCGATGCGCTTGGTTAGCTTATCCATAAGCAGGACTTAAGGACTTACCTGACCTCCCTCTAGGAAGTGCTCTAGCCAGGCCTTATAGGCAAGACTGAAGGCTTGTCCGGTGCCTTGACCAGGCCATGGCGTGGCAGGATCAAGGGATTACTCCATCCTCCCTCCAGGAGGTGCTCCAACTAGGCCTTATAGGCGGGACTGAAGGCTGGTCGGTGCCTTGAACTGGCCATAGCGTGGTGTGTTCAAGGGCTTATTCTGTACCCCCTCCGGAGGGCACCTTGACCTGGCCATGTAGGCACGGTCAAGGGTTTGCAGATGCTTTAGCACGGCCATTTCTGACACGGCTAAAGGCATACTCTGACCTCCCTTCAGGAGGTGCTTTGACCTGACCATCTTGGCGCGGACAAAGGCATATGACCGTTTAAGGTAATTTTCAAGTTTTAAGGAGAATTCTACTCCCGACCATGTGGATTTCCTTAAAAAAGAGGCGCTTTATTCATCCAATGTTGGAAATATGGTTACAAATGTTTTGTGCCTCTTTTGCATATCTTATTATATTCTCGTTAGAGTAGTCAGGTAGATTTTTGGTGGGATTGTACCAAGCATAAATTTCGGAGTATCCAATCTCATTTTAATATAATCTTCTTTGAACTTGTCATCGTTGCATCTCAGTATCTCTTATCAATACTTGGATTCTTACTTGACCATTTTGATATCTTATCTTTGAGGAAAGCATTGTTTATTATGCTTGGAAAATTCATCTTGTTGTGGCTTGACATTTCTAAAGTGTGAATAGTGGTTCTTGGCCAATGCGCCTTTCAGTAGAAAGTTTTTCTTTTAGTGATCCAATGCCTTTTGGGGGTAATTTTTCTCATTGATCTTTGGGATTTCATTGGTAGTCAATGCTTTTTGATAAGATCTCATAATTATCCTAGGTGCTTCATATTGAAATTACGAATGTTTTAGAATCTGGATCGAGCTGTGATGTAGTTGTGCCTCGAGATTCTTTTGATATGTAGTCTCATCATCCTTTTTTTAGATGATCTCTTATCAATACTTGGATTCTTACTTGACCATTTTGATATCTTATCTTTGAGGAAAGCATTGTTTATTATGCTTGGAAAATTCATCTTGTTGTGGCTTGACATTTCTAAAGTGTGAATAGTGGTTCTTGGCCAATGCGCCTTTCAGTAGAAAGTTTTTCTTTTAGTGATCCAATGCCTTTTGGGGGTAATTTTTCTCATTGATCTTTGGGATTTCATTGGTAGTCAATGCTTTTTGATAAGATCTCATAATTATCCTAGGTGCTTCATATTGAAATTACGAATGTTTTAGAATCTGGATCGAGCTGTGATGTAGTTGTGCCTCGAGATTCTTTTGATATGTAGTCTCATCATCCTCTTTTTTTAGATGATCCATGCAGATTTAAACTAGACCTTGTAGCTTGAGGATTATGGTTTTACTTTTGAGTTCTTGGGTTTCCCTCTTGTTTTATCTCAGTATATTGATCTTCTGGTTAGTGACTCCTTATCCTTTGCTCTTACTAACTAGGAAGATTCATAACAATTCCTTCTTAAATCTTTCTTTATTTGAGTCAATGGTACCTCTTCTCCAAAATTTATTCTCCTCTTTGAACCAATTATCTACTTGATTTACTTATCTTTTCTGGATGCTCACGATCATTGCTCTTGATGAGTTCTTTGAAAGTTATTTTAGTACATCATTATGGTTTAGATAAAAGACTTTATTTCTGAAGTTTGAAGTTCACAAGAAGCTTGTATGGTGCTTAAATCCTTATAAGAGAAATCTGGTCTTTAAATAAGGGTTTAACGGCCATGATTCTCGAATCAATAACTCTTCAATCAAAAGTAGACTCTTCTAATTGAAGTGATAGCGGTGCAAATGGACCTTGATAAAAAAATGTTTGAAAAAGCATAGTTTTCAATAAGTTATGTTTTTAGAGATTTTGTAAACTGCTTTTCGAAATAAATAATCATATGGAAAAATCAGCATAATTCTTTTAATTTTCAAAGTGTTTTTCTCAAAAATTGATATAGTAAAATTATTTGAGTAAAAATAGCTATTGAAATTGATATGGGTGTATATCACCATATTTTGTAAGTCATAAAATTATACATCATCATGTCTCGCTTAATGAAAATAAACATCTTGTTTATGAGTCTGAAAAGTCATGATTCATGAACTGATAGGCCATATAGACAAGAACATACTCTTCTATAAGAATTCTCTTTAATAAAACAATCATTTCAAAAGAATGCACATACAGTATAAAGAATTAGAGTTTCATACATTATAAGAAATAGATTTGGTATTAGAGGGTCCAGGTCATAAAAATGTACATATATGAAATAATATCGTACAAATTTTATATATCGAAGGCCATATCCAATAAGTTGCTAAATTTTTCGGAGTAACCGGTTTTCTTTGACATCATTTGTTGTAGTTGGAGTTATCTGTTGCTTGCAATGTCAACCCAGTCTGTCTTTTTAATGTCGTCCAGTATTGCTTGGCTAGTTTTAAAATCCTCGATGATTCTATAACTTAGAACCAAGGTTCAAGATTTCGTCCGGCATGTCGGAATTTCGGCCATTCCGGCTCGGTTCTGACGTCAACCGAAACGGAATCTCAACCCGATTTCAAAGTGGGAAAGTTAAAACAAGAAAAATCATTGATTTTTTAGGGCAAAAAAAGAAAACAGTAAAGCAAACGAAGAATTAAAACAAAAAAAATGTTATTTTTCACCTATTTCTAATAGGTGCGATGAAATTGAACAAGTTGAAGCAATTTTTCACCAAAACATATCATAGCTTTTATGGTTGGACAGACTTGTAAAACATCGTAGCCATCAGCCTATCGTCATTAGATCTTTATCTTTTTCTATGTGAATTTGATTTCTAGGGCACGGTTTTGAAGACGAAAACGACGAGAAGAGAGTTAGAAAAAACACATTACTTTTCATGAATGTTGCGTTTTATGGTTGTTGCCATCCTGTTATGTCTATTTGCTGGTTATTTGGGCTGGGCTTGAGATTGGGCTGAATTGTTAATATGTAACATTATCACTAATTTTAATTTGTACACGATTTTGTTGGTTTGTAAGGGCAACTGCAATATATCATTACTTAAAAAATAGTTTTTGTTATTGAAATTGATATATATTACCAATTTTTTGTATTTATACGGAAAAAAGAACCGGAATTCGTAGATCGAAATTAAAACGGAATTTTCGAAATTTTTGAAATTTTCGAAACGGAACCGTAATTTAAAAATTAATCGTAAACCGCACGAGGAACTTTGAACCTTGCTTAGAACTTTCCTGAATCTGAAATTTGTACATATCTTCCCTTCAAAAATCAGTGTTCGTTCGAGACATTGTCATACATGTAACCTGCACTTTGCTATATGCTTATTTGACTATTCTAAATTCATGCATATGAGAAATCTTAAAGTATTTTTGAAAAATCGGTATGCAATGAAAGCCATGTGTTATAAAATTACCATATATATAAGTCATATATAGAATGTTTCTACGCTTAACTCTCTCTATACATTGAAAAGCCTATCCATTAATATATTCAAAACCTACACACCTTTAAAATCTGTATCCCCGAAATTGCACTTGCTTTTCTTTAAAAAAAACTTCAAACATGTGAGAATTTTAATGGTCTTAAATTTGATAAACAAAACCATTCATATACTTGTAAACATCAAATACTCATTTAAAATTCAATATGATTTTACAAGTCAGTAACACTAAGTTTTAACATACAAAAGTGGCATGTTTTAATAACTTACTCAACACGTATACAATCATAAACTTCAAACATTTTTATACCTTTAAATCGAACCCTTCTTTCCTAAAACACCTTTGAATTACACATTTGTATATACTCAGAACTTTTATCCTGTAGATACTGATTTTTATACGCATTTGGAACTCCACACATTTTGAAACCTGTCACATATATAGATTAAATCCCACTCACCACTTGTACGCACATACATAATACTTACATGTATGAATTTATATCTCCAAGGGTCTGTCATACCCAAAATCATCATGTATTTGATATGTGTAAAATAGTTGCACTTAAAAATCCATCACATACTAAAACTGTTATTCACGGAACTATGTATATCTAAGGTTCGTGCCTCCTCAAAGCTTGATATACTCAAACCGTCAAAGTCAAAACCATAGACACTCCAAAGCTACTTGATATTTAAGATCTAACATGTACTGGAACTCATATGCTTAAAACAAAAGATTTAGGAGCTGATCTCGTGCGAACTTAGAGTTACCCAATATCTGACAGACTTTCAAGTCCTCGAAACTTGTATAAAATTTTGTTTTAATAAAACACAGTATATATTAAAACCTTGTATACATATTCTAAAGCTTAGTGTAAAGCTGATATTTATGCAAAGCTTGTATATTTTGAATTGGTTAAAACTTTAAGACCACTTTTACCATTATAGACTCCAAATCATGTACCCATTGATAGATTATGTAGAAAGTTTGTTAATTATACACATAGAAAAATGCTTACTGTTCGATATATACCCAGATTCTATTTATATGAAACTCAACAAAAATGAATATATATGTATAATTTTTTTTTAAAATAATCAGCTATATATCTATTTGAAGTGTGCATATATAAAACAGGCTTAGATCTACAAACACATATTAGACATTCTTTTAACATCTTATGTACCTTAGAAGCATTTATTTCCAAAATCAGCCTTGCTCAAATAAAATACTTCTGTCTTAGACCACATATGTACGAAATTTATACTGAAAATTATATATACACACCTTTCCAAAAACTTGGATATATGGGATCAAACAAAGGATTCATATCTTCAAAATTAATTATAATCAACACTGTAGACATATTTCCAAATCCATATAGAATATACATTCGAAACTAAGTTATGTTCAGAATTTCATATGTGCTGTTGTTTCTACAAGATCAGTACATGTCTAAAAATCATAGTTGTCAAGGCGAAAAAGCCCCAAAAAACAACAGGCTCTCGCCTAGTGCTTTTCTACGCCTAGGGCTTTTTTGGACGCTTTGAGCATCATTTTTCTGTTTTTTAACCAAATAAAAAACTGCACTTAGAAAATGCATTAAAACTCAATTTTTGACTTCAGAAAATTGCATATAAATACTGTATTGAGAATAAAACATCATAGGGTTATCATAAATCAAACTAAGAAGACACAAAGTCATTCAAAGTCTAGCAGTTGTGGCAAAAGTCGGGCGACGGCAAGATTTCGAATCTAGGGTTTTTGTTTTGTTCGAGAACGATATTTTTTATGTTCAATACTGAAGCAAGGTTGAAAGAACACTTTTTTTTGGTTGGATTTTGGAATGCAATTGGGCTCGATATTGAGCCAAATGCTAATATTTTATTTTCTACTCAATAATGTTGCACAACGCACGCTTATTTAGCGCTTCACAAGTCGAGCGCTTTGGCGCCTTTGGGGCTTTCTTAGCGCCTTAAGCATCGTCGACGCTTTAAAAGGTGAAAAAGCCCCAGGCTGACGCCTAGGGCTTTTTGGCGCCTAGGCGAGGGCTTTAATAACTAAGCTAAAAATGATATTTCTATTTGACGCAGCGGCGGAAATAACAAAATGATGAATCTGTGAAAGTAGCAATCAATGGAATGAAGAATACTGAATGACCCAAATTCGTTGATCCGAAGATACTGAATTCTAGCTATCTTCCTCACGTTGATCGCGCACGATACCGTGAAAGAAGATCTGCAATTCTTCAGACGTTGATCAAGCGCACTTGATACCGTGAATTGGCTTCTACGATCGTTGATTCGAGCGCACTCGAATTCCGAAAGAGGAGATAGAAGATTACACTCAACTACCAATTTGGTGATAGCACAAAGCTAACAAAACAAAAGTTTTTATTCAAATGAACTAACTATTACAAATGGCACCACCGGCCTATTTATAGAAGTTACAACTCAACACTGAAATCTGTACAACACCTAGGTTGGCCACGACCTAAACATCACGACCTACGACTTAACAGTAGACGACCTAAACAAAACAGTTACAACACAGTTATACGACCTATACAACTCACACGACCTAAAACAACACACACGAGCTACAACAGATAACGACCTAAAACAGAGCGACTCAACAAACAACACAAATTATACAGCCCTTAGGTTGTTTATGACCTAAAAGAGACGACCTCCGACTTAGTCTTCAACGACCTAAGGATCAGGGCTTCAGGGCTTCTTCACGCGACCTAAAATAAGGCGGCTTCTTGTTAGGTCGTTGGCGATCTAAAACCTTTGCGGCAGATGGACTTTGCGACCTAACTGGTTGACTTAGCTCGGTAGCTCGCGAGCGACCTAAGACATGAAGTGGTATTGTTGGGCGACCTAGTATAGGTCGTAGCTCGTTCGTAGTTTCTGAGCGACCTAATATTCCTCGCATATGTAGGCGACCTAGCATAGGTCGTAGTCTTTTAGGTCGTGACCTTTTAGGTCGCAGCTTGTAGATAAAGTTATGTCGCATCCCCTTATCTCGTGACTGGTTAGGTCGTAACAAATTTAGGTCGTTATTTGTTAACTCGCTTGGCGACTTGTCATAGGTCGTTGACCTGCTCTTTCTCACATCCTTCTTCCCCCTGTTAGGTCGTACGCGACTTATCGTCTTCTTAGGTCGTTCGCGACCTAAGACTTCGTTAGTTTGTTCTTGCAAGCGGTCTTCACTAGGTCGGAATTCTTTACCTTGTGGCTCGTTAGGTTGTGAACGACTCAAGAATTGGATAGGTCATTCACGACCTATCTCTTCACCATTCTGGGCTGCATCATCCTCTCCCTGTTGGAAGGAATTCGTCCTCGAATTTAACAGTTCTTCGTCTTCAATCCTCTGATTCTCGTGAACAAACATTTCAACCCCTTTTCTTATTGACGGTCCCAAACAAAATGTCGTAACCAACTGCATAATAAGATCACTGTCCACGTGTCTTTCTACATGCACATCTTTGATAACTTTTATTTGCCAACGGCGATCAGGAATATACAACTGCCTTCCTTTGAATAGTAACCCATCAACCAATCCTCTCAACTCTACCGGCTCTGTCGGATACATCTGATTACGTGACATATATGGTACAATAGCACTTGACACTTGATTAACATGATGTTCGTTTCCCCGTGGCAGTATTTCCTTGGTCAACTCATCAGGAATTACCTCTTCACAATCATTCACCATCGACTTAACATCCTCTGGAATCTCGAGATCTCTACTGGTTTCATTCCCATTCAACATAAACACTTCCGCTCTATCCTCCACTTCTTTAACAAACTCTTCTGTAGATAATAGCCTAATCGAGTCTCTCTCCTTTCTCAACAAATTATCCTCTTCTCCTGACTTGCTTTCTGCCCTCTCATCCAACTTCGCTGACTGTGAACTTTCAACCTCATGTTCATCAGATTCCGTTGATTGAAACTCAACAACTTCATCTCCGTCAAACTTTGGTGATTGAAAACAATCGACTTCATCTTCCATATCAACAAATTCCTTTAAGGACAACAAAGCTTTCAGCTCCTCGATTTCCTCCAATTTATTTTCACTCTGTTGACGCCTTTTAGGAACCAAAATGATTCGTGTATCATCGAACATAAAACTGTAACTGTTAGCGCGTCCTTCATGTTGCACAGCCCTATCGTATTGCCATGGTCTTCCCAACAACAGATGAGATACATCCATGTCTACTACATCACACCAAATTTCGTCCTTATATTTCTTTCCAATGAAAAAATTAACACAAGTTCTTCGATTAACCTTCACTTCCCCTCCTTTTCTCAACCAAGCTAATTTGTAGGGGTGTGGATGTTTTTCTGTTTTCAATGACAACTTCTTTACAGCTTCCGAAGAAATGATATTATCACAGCTTCCTGCATCAATGATAAATTTACAAACTTTTCTCAAGATTGTGCATGTGGACTGGAAAATGTTACTCCTCAACCAACTGGAGTCATCCTCTCGTTTTGGGGTCAAACACGATCTTCTCATCAACAAACTACAACCCTCATCTCCAGATAATAATTCTTCTTCTGCAACAGATATTGTATTGGCACACTCCACCTCTGTATCTTCATTCTCAATCCCCGCAATCATTGCCCGCTTCTTTGGTTTTGTACATTCATTGCTTTTATGGCCAAACTCTTGACAATTAAAACATTTGAGATTACTATTGGCCTTTTCTTTGCTGGCTTCATTCACAATCGGTTTACTGATGACTTTGGAAACATCCATACTGTTACTAACATCCTTGTTCTGATTGTTGGAATTTGTAAACATTCCACCTCCTCTCCTCCCTTGTTTCTCCCAAGCAAGTGCTTTCTGATGGGCTTCTGCGAGAGATCTTGGATCAAACATATTCACCATGTCCTGGATCTGTGTTCGCAATCCTCCAACATACCTAGCTATTAGCTGCTCCTCTGTCTCCATGATATCATTCCTGGCAATAAGTTAATAAAATTCATCCGCATATTCATTCACTGTCCTCGTCCCTTGCCTTAGATTCTGCAATCGTTGATACATAAGGGACTGATAATTGTGCGGCAAGAAAGTTGCTTTCATCATCTTTCTCATCTTATCCCATGTGACAATCTTTGACTTCCCCATCCTCTCCCGTGTAAGTTTTGTTTGTTGCCACCATGTCATAGCTCTCCCTCTTAATCTCGTAGCAACTAACTTCACTCTTCGATCCGTGGGAACTTCTTTGAAGTCAAAAATTTCTTCAACATTTGAAACCCAATCCAAAAATTCCTCTGCTTCCATTCCACCCTTGAATTCTGGAATTTCAGTTTTCATCCCCGACTCCCATCGGCGATCATCCTCAACATCCCGATATACATTCCGTCCTTGGTCTCGATCTCGATAATGGATATTGCTTCTATCATTATCTTCATCATAATCACGTGAATTTCGATATCGATCTCGACCATTAACATCTCTTCGATCACGCATGTCTCTTCTACTATGTCGTTCTTCCTCATGATATGGTTCATACTCAAACTCACGTTGAGTTCTTCTTTCTTCATCTCGATACTCGTGGTGATCTCGTCTCATCGAAACTGATGATTCTCTTCTTCCTCGATCAGATTGTGGCTATACCCTTCTCGCTTCCGTACCCGATGGCGAAACTCGGTTTCCTCCATGGTTCGAGATTGGCGACCTCCTTCTTTGACCTTGGTTTATATCCATCATCAATTTCTCTAACCTCTCAATGCCTTCATCTAACTTCTCATTGAATTTGTTACTTATGCGTTGTTCCATTTGCTCGGCATCTTCCCTCTTGTACAAATCTTCAATATTTTGATGTCGATTGGCTCTCCTTGGCGAAATTGTTAAATGAACAAACTTCAACTCTCGGTGAACAAATATGATGTACGACTTGAACTCTTCGATAAAATATTGGCTCCAAGACTCGGCTTAGCTATGATTGGCTAAGTCTAGCTCTGATACCAAATGACGCAGCAGTGGAATTACTAAAATGATGATACGGTGAAAGTAGCAATCGATGGAATGAAGAATACTGAATGACCCAAATTCGTTAATCCGAAGATACCGAATTCTAGCTATCTTCGTCACGTTGATCACGCACGATACCGTGAAAGAAGATCTGCAATTCTTCAGACGTTGATCAAGCGCACTTGATACCGTGAATTGGCTTCTACGATCGTTGATTCGAGCGCACTCGAATGCCGAAAGAGGAGATAGGAGATTACACTCAACTACCAATTTGGTGAAAGCACAAAGCTAACAAAACAAAAGTTTTTATTCAAATCAACTAACTATTACAAATGGCACCACCGGCCTATTTATAGAAGTTACAACTCAACACTGAAATCTGTACAACACCTAGGTCGGCCACGACCTAAACATCACGACCTACGACTTAACAGTAGACGACCTAAACAAAACAGTTACAACACAGTTATACAACCTATACAACTCACACGACCTAAAACAACACACACGAGCTACAACAGATAACGACCTAAAACAGAGCGACTCAACAAACAACACAAATTATACGGCCCTTAGGTCGTTTACGACCTAAAAGAGACGACCTCCGACTTAGTCTTCAGCGACCTAAGGATCAGGGCTTCAGGACTTCTTCACGCGACCTAAAATAAGGCGGCTTCTTGTTAGGTCGTTGGCGACCTAAAACCTTTGCGGCAGATGGACTTTGCGACCTAACTGGTTGACTTAGCTCGGTAGCTCGCGAGCGACCTAAGACATGAAGTGGTATTGTTGAGCGACCTAGTATAGGTCGTAGCTCGTTCGTAGTTTCTGAGCGACCTAATATTCCTCGCATATGTGGGCGACCTAGCATAGGTCGTAGTCTTTTAGGTCGTGACCTTTTAGGTCGCAGTTTGTAGATAAAGTTATGTCGCATCCCCTTATCTCGTGACTGGTTAGGTCGTAACAAATTTAGGTCGTTATTTGTTAACTCGCTTGGCGACTTGTCATAGGTCGTTGACCTGCTCTTTCTCACATCCTTCTTCCCCCTGTTAGGTCGTACGCGACTTATCGTCTTCTTAGGTCGTTCGCGACCTAAGACTTCGTTAGTTTGTTCTTGCAAGCGGTCTTCACTAGGTCGGAATTCTTTATCTTGTGGCTCGTTAGGTTGTGAACGACTCAAGAATTGCACGACCTATCTCTTCATCATTCTGGGCTGCATCACTATTATTCAAAAGTTGAAATCCATGGTTTTTCTGGGTTGGATTAAGTTGTTTATGAAAGGAAATTTCTTATTCTCAAACTACTTTCCTTTTGAAATCAGTAAATTCGAAATAAACGAAGGAGTTGTAACCCTCTTTCAATACCTTTAGAATTAGCTTTGTATATTTTCAAAATCTTAAATGCAAAATGTACATATTTGGGAACTAAAGGTATATGACATATTGATATATGAAATCAACTTCATACTCATGAAATCTCTGTGTTCAAATTCCTTCCTTACCAAATATGTATCAAAATCCATTCCAATGCATAACATTATATTAATAAGTTCAAACCCAAATAGAAATGAAATATTCTAGTAGTTTAAAGTCATACACACGAACCTGTTCTAATATATATGCAGCATTTCAGAAACCTGTCATGAGTTTACATGTTAAAGACTAGTATATTTGATAATGATATATTCAAACTTTGAAGAGCATGAATTAGTTCATACACATAAGAGATCTTTGCCGAAACTGAAATCCATATACGAGATCTGTATATGATTTTGAAAACTACATTTGTAACAACTTACATACTCGGTAGTTTGTGTATGCTCAAAAATTATAAACATGAATTGTTATGCCAAAAAAATTGACATTCACGATCTTGAGATGAAACTAAATAACTTAGAAAATCAAGTCTCTTTGGAAATTTTTGTTTTCAAAATCTCCTTTTGAAATCGACAAGTTCAAAGCCTCTTATTTTTTGAAATAAACAAGCTGCAATTCTTAAAATTCAGTTTTTTTTACAAACCAGTCTTGTAATCGCTTTTGGAGCTTAAAGAATTATGTTTCAAGGTCTGAAATATTTAAAATTAATTTCCACAGCTTGTAGATTTCTAAAAATAAATCACTAATTCTAGGTAGAAGTCCCATACCTCAAATTCTTTGTTCCCTGAATGTTAGCGATACTTACAAAGGACTGGTGAAAGCAGATCTAGAACAGTGCTTTAAAGAGTCGTTCATCTCATCATTTCCTAAATCGAACTCCTGGCGACACTATTGATGTCAATTTCTATCGCTACCTATTGAATTTAATTCTTGGTGTCATCGATGGAAGGAACAAACTTGAATTAATGCCCTTCCACAACCATCGTTTGCCAACACCGACGAAAAGAAGTATTTGAACTAACTCCCTTCCGCAAGTATCCAACATCCATGAAAGGCACTTCTTGAATCTTGATGGAAGGGATTAATCCAACAGATGGGGAAGCAAGACCAATCTTGACGGAAGCAAACTAGTGATTGCGGCAGTTAATCCATCATGACACTAGCCCGATCAACTATTGCGACACCTCATTCGACCACTGCGGCACCTTCTTCAAGTGTTGCATAAGATTTAAATCAACATTCGCAGAAGCTCTTTAATCAACAAGCGTGGAAGCTGCCTCAACCCTTACGACAGCTTGCTCAACCATTGCATCACCTCAACCCAACAGATGCGAAAGCCAAACTAACAACTGCGGAAGCTCCCAAATCAACTAGCACGGAAGCACTTGTCGAAATGGAACGTTTTGAATTCTGGCAGTAGGGACCCCTTCGTTAACGTTAACGGAAGCATCTCCGTGCGACGACAATTACTAGCGGAAGCGATCATTGAAACATTTGCGGTACAAAGATCTTTGGTGGCACTAGAATACTTGAAGCACCATTCAACTGTTCCGGCACCCCCTGATTACCGCGGAACCAAACCACTGGCAAAATGGACTCGTGCGACATGATTAACTAATGGAAATATCCTTGTGCCACAAACAGAACTAATCACGAAGCAAACTCTTTTAGATGCTGTAGAAAGGAAATTCCTTCAATCCCCAAATCAATTTTGAAGTCGGATCTAATTTTTTTTTCTTTAGATGCTGAATTGGTGTGGAGAAGACTGATATTCGTGGTAGTAGGGTGGAGTCATGAGATTGGTGTCAAATTGCGTAATGCTTAAAATAGGCGAGACCTATTGTTTAAACCGATTAGATCCGTAACGCTTCCAATCCCAAGAAATGTTTAATCAAAACAATTTCTGTATCATGTGATTCTTCCTTAGGCTCATACAACTTCTCCTCGATACTTGAATTAGCTTCAAGACGAGCTCTCAACAATTCTATGTTTTCCCTTTTTTCAGATTTTTTATCCACTTTACTCCTTTCTGTCACACCAAAACAAAGTATGCGGTGAGATAAATATTTTTTTAATGAAGATTACGTTTAGTTTCTTAATGTGTCCTTGGTATTTCATCATGTATAAGAGGGATGAAGCTCCATGTACAAAGTGTTGTATCACACTACTGTCATGAATCAAGTAAGAAAACTACAATCAGATTTGGAAGAATACACTCAGCAAAAACTATATTTATTACTTGCAGTCCAATACATATATAGCCTTGAAAAGAAAACTGAGAACTAAAAAAAGAAAAAACTACCCACGTATTATACACGTGGTACATGATAACAGGAAGTGGTAAAAGATACAGCACATGATCCTATAAATCAGTGCTTGCTAGTTGCTTATTGAACAGGTAAAAACATTAAAACACCTCACCAACAAACCTTCTCCTAAACTAAGACAACATGTCTTTAGTTTATCCTTGGAATCTCACACATGCCAAGCATACCACGAAGCTTTTCATATAAATCTAGTTTCAATGGCTTCGTCATGATGTCAACTTGAACAAGCGTACTGCAGTACACCAGCTCTATAACACCTTGATTTGCAAGCTCACGAAGAAAATGATATCTCACATCAATATGTTTACTCCTTTTATGCATCACTGGATTCTTTGAGAGCTTGACTGTGGACATATTATCACAATAAATCATTGTACATCCATCCTGCGTTAAGCCAATATTCTCCAAAATCCTTCTCAGCCAAATAACTTGGCATGTACACGCGGCTGCTGTCACAAATTCCGCCTCTGTTGTAGACAAGGTTACAACTGGTTGCCTCTTTGATGACCAGGAAATCACTGCATTACTCAAAAAACAAACATATCCAGAAGTACTTTTCCTGCTATCTTGGTCTCCAACATAATCAGAATCTGAATAAGCAATCAATGCATCACCACCATTCCTCTTGTAATGAATACCAAAATCCAACGTACCTTTAATGTACCTTAAAACCCTTTTTCATAGCTGCCATGTGTTGCTCAGTTGGTTTTTCCATGTATCTACTTGTCAAACTGATAATAAACATGAGATCAGGCCTAGTAGCTCCTAGATACATTAAACAACCTACCATTTGTTTGTATAAGCTTGCATCCACAAAGCCACTACGATCATCCTTCACAAGTTTACATCCTGGAACTATGGGATTTCTCACAGAATTGCAGTCCTCCATCTTGAACCTTTTCAAGATCTCCCGAGCACACTTTCCCTGGCTTATGTGTATTCCTGATTCATCTTGATTGACTTCAACCCCAAGAAAATATCGCATATCACCAACGTCAGTCATATCAAATTCGACCTTCATGGAAGCTTTGAACTCTTCAATCATGTTCAGTCTAGTACCAGTTACGATAAGATCATCCACATAATGAAACAATTAACAAGTTACCTTCTTTGTTTGATTTCACGAACAAGGTAGGCTCATGGGGACACTTGTGAAATCCATTCTTGCAGAAGTAGGACTCGATACGGCCGTACCATGCCCTAGGTGCTTGCTTGAGTCCATATAATGCCTTCTTCAATTTGTAGACTTTTGTTTCGCTGCCTTTCTTTTCAAATCCTTCGGGCTGCTGTACATAAACTGTCTCTGTGAGTTCTCCATGCAGAAAGGCACTTTTCACGTCAAGCTGATGAATCTTCATTCCCCTTTGTGCCGCAAGAGCTAAAATAGCTCTAATGGTGTCCCATCTTGCCACAGGTGCGAACACCTCTGTGTAATATATGCCATATTTTTGTGCATATCCCTTTGCCACCAGCCGGGCCTTACATTTGTCAATCTCACCATTCTTGTTTAGTTTGGTCTTGAAAACCCATTTGACGCCTATTGCTTTTGCTCCAGCGGGTAGGCTGCATAATTCCCATGTGTCATTTTTCTCAATAGCTTCAATTTCTTGTGCCATAGCAACTCTCCAACACTCATGAGTAGCAGCTTCAGCATAGCTTACAGAATCTTGAATAGAAGTAAACAATGCAAGATCACCATGTGTTTCTTCATCATCAGACAAGCCTTCTCCACTTGTATAGTCCTTCATCCAACCGGGAGCTCTTCTCACTCTTCTCACTTGATTTTCAGCAATCACTTGTATTTCTTCTTCTTGTGTTTTTCCTTCTTCTGAAATACTTGAGACACTGCTCTGTATTTCTGTTCCTTCCTCACTACTGGTTTCAGCATCATCCCATTTCAGCGTCGCCAGGTTTCCACTTGAATTTTGGCCCCAGTCCCATGCTACCTGCTCTTCAAATACAACATCTTTGCTAATGATGATTCTATTTTCAATAGGATTATATAATCTATACGCCTTGGATTCCTCACTAATGCCAAACATCACACATTTGATACTCTTGTCATCAAGCTTCTTTCTCTTTTCTTTTGGTACATGTGCATGTGCCACACAACCAAACACCTTGAAGTGACTCAAGGATGGCTTCTTGTTGCTCCAGGCTTCTTCTGGCGTCATTTTCTCCACTGCAGCAGTAGGGCTACGATTTAGAATATGTATACACCATGTTGTTGCTTCAGGCCAGTAAATCTTTGGAACATCTCTCCCATTTAGAATGCTTCGAACCATATTAAGAACCGTCCTATTTTTCCTCTCGGCCACACCATTTTGGTGTGGTGTGTATGCAGTAGTCAACTGTCTTCGAATTCCATGACTTTCACAAAAAACTTTGAATTCTCTGGAGTTGTACTCACCACCCTCCCGTCAGTTCTGAGACATTTGATCATCAAGCCTGTTTCTTTCTCAACCAGTGCTTTGAATTATCTGAAAGCCTCCAGTGCTTGTGATTTCTCAATTAAAAAATAAATCCAGCACTTACGTGAATAATCGTCAATAAATGTGATTATATATCTCCTTTGGCTACTAGACTCGGGTGAGATAGGTCCACAAATATTTGAGTGAACCAGTTGAAGTTTCTGCGATGCTTTCCAAAAACTCTTCTTTGGAAAGGACTCTCTTTGTTGTTTTCCAATCAAACAGTCTTTACATGGATTATTATCTTCTTTAACTGTAGGCAATCCTAGCACCATCTCCTTGTTTTTCAACATCTTCAGACTCCTATTTTTGATATGTCCATAGCGCTGATGCCATAACCGAGTAACTTCCTCCGCATCTGTCTTGAGACAAGTAGCCACATATTGCACTATGTTTGCAACAACAGCATACGTGCGATTTGCAGTCATATGGGTTTGAATGATCAATCCTTTCTTCGGATGGTGCACACTGCACATTTTATTTTGCATAAGAACTGCTACTTCCTTTTCTTGGATTTGACCAATGCTAATCAAATTATTCTTTAGGTCTGGAACAAAGTACACGTCAGTTAGAACATGATTAACAGCTTCTATTGCAAATCTAACGTCACCTTTCCCCATTACTGACATCTTCAAATTATTCCCAAGCTTTACACTGTGTCTATAATCTTCATTCAGTGAACAAAACCACTGCTTATCACCACTCTTGTGGTTTGAACATCTTGAGTCCAAGAACCAGACCTGGTCTCTTGTTGCATGCTTCTCCTTTAGGTGAGCCATTAAAACCATCTCTTCTCTATCATCAAGTTCCACATAATTGACATCCTTCTCCCATTCTGGACACTCCGATTGAAAGTGCCCTATCTTATGGCACTTGTAACATTCAACCGTGCTTATGTTGATAAAGAATCTTCCTCGTCCTCTTCCTCGACCTCTATAGCCTCCTCGTCCTCTTCCTCTGTAGGCTAGTTCTGTGACAACCTTCAACACCTGCTCTTCTTCTTTTTAATCAAGCATTCTTTGTTCGTGAACCAAAAGACTGCCATGTAACTCATCTATGGTCATTGTATCGAGATTATTTGATTCCTCTATAGAACATACTACATAATTGAACTTAGGAGTGAGTGAACGAAGAACCTTTGATACAACAGTGCTAGGAACTACGCTCTCGCCATTAATCTTCATTTTGTTGACGATGGTGAAAGTTCCAGCGAGATAGGAGTCAACTTTTTCTCCTTCCTTCATGGTTAAGAGCTCGTATTTCTCTTTAGTGCTTGTAGCTGAGCTCTCTTCACCTTCGTAGAACCCTGATATTTTTGTTTCATCGAATTCCATATCCCCTTCGATGTGCTTTTATCCAAGATGGTTTCCAGGATCTCCCTGTCAATAGCTTGGAATAAATAATTATTTACCTTCATATCTTTGAGTGTAGCATCTTCAACTCTCTTCTTAAAAGTTTCACTTGCAGCTTCCGATCCTTCAGCTTCTATAGGAATTTCCTCTTCCACTAGGTTCCACATCTCCTTGCTCCTCAAGAAGTTCTCCATCAAATTGACCAATGGTCAAAATGGCCATCGAACCTAGGGATTGCTGGCTGCACAAACTTATCAGAGTTTGCCATCTCCAAGCTCTGATACCACTTGTTGTATCACACTACTGTTATGAATCAAGTAAGAAAACTACAATCAGATTTGGAAGAACACACTCAGCAAAAACTATATTTATTACTTGCAGTCCAATACATATATAGCCTTGAAAAGAAAACTGAGAACTAAAAAAAGAAAAAACTACCCACGTATTATACACGTGGTACATGATAACAGGAAGTGGTAAAAGATACAGCACATGATCCTATAAATCAGTGCTTGCTTATTGAACAGGTAAAAACATTAAAACACCTCACCAACACAAAGAGCCATGTAATCACAAGAGAATGCATATGAATAGTATGTTTATCATTTTAAATATAAAGAGCCATGTAATCTAAAATGAGCTGTCAGGGTATACGGATATAAAAAATACACATTAATACCAAAAGCAGAACATGCAGTTTAGTATTATTATCGAACTGTATTGGAATACGATTTTGAATAGTCATCCAATGCTAGTAGCTCTCTGTTTGTTTGTACAATTATCAAGTAGTTTTATATAACGACATAGCAAATATGGTGAAATAGAAATACAAAACCGAGAGAGTGGCTATATTCACTACGTGCCCTAACATTGTGTATATGGTAATACATACCCGATTATTTTCCAGTCGGCCACCATTAACCAACTGAATAATATATTGCCCCCTTTGGATATACAATAACATAGGTCAAACGGTTTTCACAAACTGACTGTGGTAGGTAATAAATGAAAATGAATTGAGTTCAGAAAAAAGATCGACGAACTAAGAATAATTGCTTTATGTAATGAATATCTCTGACTAAAATAATACTTATCTAAATATGTTGTCATTCCAATAATACTATTTAATTCTCTTTAGAAGTTCAAGTAGAAGGAAAAAGGATGGAAGTGCATAATTTCTTGACTATTACACGCATAATTCCACTACCTTTAAATATAGAAAAATTTGTAGAAATGAAGAAACAATTTATTCACTGGATGTGTCTAGTTATAAATGTGGTGTATTTAGTTTTAATTTTGATAGACCTAGAATATTCGTAAATTGGAATGTCTTGCCTTTACATCTCATAGTTGCATGGGATGACAAGTTAAACTTGATTGCGTTTGTTTTACATATTACATTGTTTATAAGTGGCCACCATTTTTCATTGTTGCAGAACATTTTCTTATAAACAACATGGAATATTGATAAAATTTTGTACTTTCTTTTCTTCTTTATTTCAAATTAGTTTTTTCTACAATACATTAAGATGAATGTTTATACTAACATCAAAGGAAAAATAAGTAATAAAAGTGATAGAGTTAGGGGTATGCCTTAGGGTAAATTATGTAATTTATTACATTTATCTAACTTGATAACCAATCTTTTCAAACTAAAATGTGTTTTCTTTCCATTACATACTTGATATAATGTGTTATATTAATTAATTAATTGAAATAAAAGGATATTTAATAGAAAATCCATAAATGAAATGTTTTGTGATAGTAGTTACAAAGAATTGTAACTGTGAGTAATTTATCATAATGAAAACAAATATATCATTTTAAATATTCCTAGTCAAGATTTATCGAGATTGAATATTGATACATCCATTGAGACTAGAGAATGCAACACTTTCCAAATGTTAGGCAGTGTATTACTCATGGCTATTGGAGGCACCAAGGGGTTACGTACTGATAGTTATTGGATAACTATGGAATGACTCACTCGATGTTTTCTATTGGTTAATATAACTAAGGTCAAATAGAAAATATCGATGTGACTAATTTACATAGTTCTCTCGACTTAAGAATATTGTTGATCTTTAATATGGAAGCTTCACTTTGATTATAGTTAAATTATGGCACATCGTCCATCGAACGATTATAGTTGGGTTGAGTGAAAGTATTGGAAGTGAAACACTATTTAACAGAGAATTCATCTCCTTGGTTATATGAGGTTAGTATCTCGGTCAACTAATGTCAGGTCAAAGTTAAAGTCTCTGGCCAAAGCATTTCAGTTAATAATAATTGTTATTATTGAACCTATGACTTCATATTTGAATTATAAAGTTGAATGTGGATGATATTGGAATTTTGACCATTACCAAATTCCAGAAGTCCTAATGTGATATAGTTTTGACGAAGAGAATAAGTGTAAATAATTGTCACTATCGGGTACCGCTTATAATAAGAAAAATTAGATTTTACCAAAAGATGTGTAAGCAATAAATTTAGCAAAAATATAACACCACCTACTAAGTGACGCGTTAACTGATATATTTGAATAGTTCGATATTAATCGCTGACTAAATTTACACCTTTGAGTTGCACAACCGTAATGATGAATTCTCTAAAAATCCATATGATTTAATCAATTATAAAACGTTGTAAATTAATTAAATTAATTGATACTTGAGAAATATTAATTATTATTTAATTTATTTAATGTATTTTTGTAATTATCTTAATGCATTTATAAATGTTATATTTGCGTGCATTAATATACGATATCGACGTAATTTAAATAAAAGATAATTGCATGAAATGATTTATGGAAATTTTATGTCATTTGATGAGCATGATTTGTGGAAATTTTATGTCATTTGATGACATATCATGTGAAAAGAAAGGATTAGATAGAGCAACCAAGGGAATTATTTAGGAAAGTTTTAACTAAAGAATGAGAAAATTTTCATTATTTCAAATAAAACATATTCTATAATTCATTTTGTACATCAAACTCATTCTTTCTCGTTCATTCTTTTTCTCTCCTCCTAACTTTTCATGGCAAAAAACAAAAAAAATCAAATTTCCAAAAATCTTTCAACTCCAAATAAACTATCAAATAAAATAAAACAAAAGTGATTCATTCATCTCTTGCAAGGATATGATGTGGATCTTGAAGATTTGAGGAGATATCATCATTTAAGATGTGACTTCTAGGCAACATCCTAAGGGGAATTCATTTTCAAGGTGTGCATCAAAGCTTTGAGTAAAAAGGTATGTTTTTCTTTTATGGATAATGACAATTGATGTATTGTTTGATGAAAGAGAAATTTAATTATTATAATTTATACGCACATATCATTGCCTCATTTAATTTGAAAATTGTTTATGTAGCTTGAATTATTCCTTGAATGAATTAATTGAGGTTTTATTTTAATAAATGAAAACTAAAATTTGTATATGTTTAAATATAATGTTTTTTTGGAACTATGTTCATAACATTCAATTTAAAGTCTAAATTTTAGATCTAAAATTTTATACGTTCAATTTTTCAATTGGGTACTTATTTTGTTAGATTAAAATTAAAATTTATATATTTTTAAATATAATGTTTTATTGTAGATCTATATTGTAACAATCAATTCAAAATATAATCATTTAGATCTAAAACCTTGTATGTTTATGTTGTTTTTGATTGGGTTTTACTTTAACAAATTAAGCTGAAATTTGAGCATGAATAGTACAATGTTTTATTGAAGATTCATGTTTTAAATCATACAAAACAAAGTGTAATTTTAGATTTGAAAGTTTACATGTATGTATTTTGTGTTGTTTTGTATTAGAAATAAAAAAGGGAAGTTATTTTGACAATAAATCTAAATTTTAAACTGATTGCTATAAATCTCTAATTTATATTAATTAGGGAGATTTGATTGAATCTTATATACACACAATTAATGTTTTGACAATAATTCTACTTTTAATTGATTGTTATAGATCTCTAATTTGTATTAATTAGAAAGATTTGATGTAATCTTATATACACACAATTAATTTTATATGTATGTTTGTATATATAAAATTTATTACATGTATTTCATATTGCCAAAGTATGAATTAGATTACTTTCTAAAAAGAGACAATTTAAAATAAGGCGGCTATATATATATATATAATTATTGTTAACTGTTTATGCTCTCTGACACCTGTTAATTGTCTATATATGCTGCATTAATTGAGTTTAACAAATGGAAAGTTTAATCAATTATCCTTATGACCCTTTATTTATTTCCAATTTTCCTTATGTAATTAGCGATCCATTTATTTCTATTTATATGCTACACCTTATCACCAATTAATAGCCCATATCATATGTTGCACTTATAAAATTTACACTATAATATATATTTGGTTATACTTACATTCATGCCATGTATATGTTGCTAACTAATGACATTCATATAATCAATCAATTTAATTAAAGAGAGAGAAATAAAAGGTTAATCTCTTCATATAAATAAAGTATCCTCTCATTAATTGAATAAGTTAAGAGAATAAAATGAAAGGTTTCCTTCTCTAAATTACATAACTTTTAGAGAAAGAGACGAAAGATTTTTTTCTCTGAATTTGCACTTATGAGTAGTTGTTGGGTGTATTTGATACACTATTATTATCCAACCTTTTGACCAGATAGTATTCAGACAGACTGGACAAGTCTACCTTGAAGTTATAAAGGCAGGCAGCCCAGAGAGATAGTCCCAGAATCTAGAAACCAAACACAAATAGAGCTGAGACAAACACGAAAACAACCCATGCCAAAAAAGTACATGGATCTACCTAAGTGGTGGGTTGGTTCGATCCTACTCCCTGGGTCGGTACCGATCCAACTTTGCTCCTCTAAAGGGGCCGTCTTCTGCCTACACACTCTACTTGATGCTAAAAGCTTACACCAAGTTTTATTTTGTTGATCCCATGCAATTCTCTATCGATGTCCATGAACTTTTGAATCAACAACTCTATTCTTCCACGGATCTATCATTTAGACTTATAAATAAGCTAATATTGGTGCAAACAACTATGGAATCAACTATGTAATCACAAAGCTTACCACAAGATGAGCCAAAGTAAAGAGTTCAAGATGACTAGATTGACCATCTTACGGATCCGTACCGATCCAAGCCCTTGGATCGGTACCGTCCCATACAAATTGATGAGGTGACGTCCTACTTTTATGAAGAAACAGTCTAAGGTGTGGAAAACAAGGTAGAGATCTTCTAGGCATTTTTTGGCTTCTTACCTCTATAAATAGAAGGGTATGGCTCATTATTTAGGATCTTTTAGGTCTTGTTCTTCTCTACTCCTAATTCCTATAATCACCGTCAGAGTTATACCGACCCGTAAGAAATTCTGCCTGTGATCAACAAGATAGTCAATAAAAATCACTAAGTGGACGTAGGCCTTGATTTGCCCAATCACTATAAATTGTTGTATATTATTTCCTAATCGTTTTCATTTTAGTTTTCTTCACTTTGTATTCTCTACATAAACTCTTGGGTGTTTGTGCCATTTTTGGTTCAGACATTTTGGTGCTTTCACTGAGAAAGAGATTCTTAGGCTATTTGGATCCATCATCTACTATTAAATTTCTAATATCCAAGGGATAAATCCATTTTTTTATCTTATTATTCAACTATTCTGATTTTCAATAATCTAAGAGAAGCTATTTGCAATGGCCCTATTAAGAAGACCCCGTTCCACCAATTCTAGAGTTACTACTGAAGCTGAGAGCCATAATACCCAAAGTATAAATGAAGTTGTCCAACTAGCTCAACCGGAGGTCTAGAATCCAGCTGATGTCATGAGCAGAGTAGAGATGGACCGTATGATGAAGCAGATAGAGAACAGGTTCCAGGGAGTCACAATGAGATGAATCAAATGATGCAGCAGAGCTTGAGACTGCTGAATGAATTGACTCATAACAGCTGTAGGAGGAGCAGAACGAATTCCAATTCAGAGTCGGAAAGTTCCTTATCATCCGAACAGAAATGGAGGGATATAAAGCAGAAGAAGACTCAAAATACTGTTGGAACATCATACCGAGGAGGAATACAAGCTTAGGGCACAAGTTTGTGGATCGGCACCAACCTAAGAGCATGGGTCGGTACCGACCCTACCGATGGTGGGCCCAGAGCTCATCATCCAAAAGGCAGTGTGAATTTGACTTCTGGACGTATCGCCGATGATCAGAATTTGGAAAATCGTACTGCTATTGATGACACAACTCTCGAGAATCAAACAATGGGGACTGTTGGACGAATGTATCCCTAGAGGCTGGGGAACCAAGGTATCGAGAGCCAAACCGAGAGAGTTCGACGAGCCGAACACCTGGGGTAGAGCCCGATTACCGCCGTTCAGTCAAACCTATGGACTCGAAGTACCTAGAGGACATGGACAAGAGTCATGTAAGTGAAAATCATTTCAAGAGCAGTGATGAGTAGGGTACCTCTCCTAGTCAGAATCCGTTTACTAAAAACATTCTACGCGAAAGATATTCATGAAGGTTTGTAACATCGATGATGCCAATGTACGGAGGAACAACAGATCCTAGGTAGCATTTGATGAGATATGTGTGGCACATAGACTCCGCCAAAGCTTCCAGTGCCATGAAATGCCACTATTTTCTAATTTTCCTAGAAGGAGTAGCTATGATATACTTCACACGACTTCCGCCAAGATCCATATCATCTTTTGCAGAGTCGTCGTGAAAGTTTGTAGAGCAATTTCGCTTACATATTTAACGTTCGAGACATGTCATTGTCAAACCTCTTCCAAGGTGATGGAGAGTCGCTAAAGGATTTCTTGAATCGGTTCAACACAGCTGTAATAGAAGTTACAAATCCTAATGACGACATGGTGCTGATGGCATTGATTAGCGGGATTCATCCTGATACAGATTCCAGGGAATGGTTGGAAACGACCCCCACCGATGATGGATGCTTTCTATAGAAAGGATAATTAGTACTTACGCTTGGAAGAAGCATGCAACGTCCATGGGGAACTGAGGCTAGTAGTTCAGCTGGAGTAATACAGATCAATGGTGCTGTAAAGCAATATGGAGGAAATTCTGGAAATATTGATGTGAGTGTTAGTAACAAGAATGATGGCCAGAAGCAGAATGATGATGGGGCTAAGAAGCGTAAGGAAGATAATGGGAATCCTACTAGGACTCCTAAGTACGACAATTATATCGTCTATACAACTCGATAGAGAATATCTATCAAGAAACTCAAGGTATCAAACAATATAGAAAACCAGCTCCAAGAGAATCAACTGAGAAGAAGAGAAAGTCAGGCAAGTTCTGTAGATTTCATGAGACCCACGGTCATAATATCAATGAGTGTAGGTACTTGCACGATATTATCATGCCTTTTGGCAAGGCCGTGATATCATCGGCTTGGATCGGAATGGATGGTTATCAGTTCTAATGATCGACTATATATGATACTATGAATGATAGTCGGGCAAATCCGGATCGGGTCCCAATGCAGGTGTAATCAGTATGAATGACTAGCATAGTTCCATGAAGTTGCAACTCAAATTTCAAGATGATCGGAGTTCGTATGCTCGAGTTACGGATGAAGCAAGGATTTATATGAATTGATCGGGAATGATCCATAAAACAGCCCAAATCAGAGGAGAACGATCGATATCTCAAAATCCACAAGGCCAATTCATTTAAAACTTTTAGAGCATCAATAAAATGAAGAGTGGAGCCTACAAAAACGATCGTAGGTCACAAAGTTGAAATATGAAGATGGCTGATCGTTGTTGGCCAATCGTTTTTTCCAATCTATCAAAACGATCAGTGTAGTTCACTGTACGATCCAAGTACAACAAAGATCGATCCATATCACACAATTTACAACTCAGAATGATTCCATATTTTAGGAGCAGTGTCAAGAGGTATGTCGGACCCCGCGAAAACGATCACATGTGAATTGGAAACAAGAAAAAACGATCGGTGAAAGTTTAGCCAACCGTTCCAAATTGTCAAGTTAAAGCCACCGATCGTTATGGTAGGCCCTATGGTCCTAGAGAGCCTTCTGTCGAAATCTTAGCGGAATATCTCATCATCTCTTCCTATAAATACAGGCCTCTTGGTTCATTTTCAGGATCTTTACGCTGCTGGTTATTGGAGTCTTCATTGTAATCAAGTGATATATTTATTTTCTCCATTGTATTATGATGCATAAGTGATTAATAAAGGCAAATGTAGGAAAGCAATGCCGAACTACTATTAATCTTCGTGTTTCTGATTATAGCTGATTCTCAACTGCTTGATGATTTATCTACACATTTTAATTTTGTTTTTCTTCATTTATTTCTCTACTAAATCTATTCTTGAGTGATTGCAACCATTTTGGTGCAAATATTTTGGTGCTTTCACTAAGAAGGCTTGATTCTCAGTTTTTAGGATCCCTTAATTGCTACTGGATTGGATAAATCCTCCAAAGGAGATCTGCTATATCTTTAAAAAATTGCTCGTACTACTCAGATTTGTAGAAATCTAAGTAAGGCTACCGATATTGGTGAGACATACTAGATCCACTTCTCAAAACGTGAAAGGAAACAAGAATACTAGCATTCAGCAAGGAGATCCAATCAATCAAACAACGATGTGAATCCCGATTCGGTTGAAGTTTATAACCCCACTGATGCTATTACAAGAGCTGAATTTCATAACTTAATGAGAGGATGATGGAGAGTCGTCGACAGCTAAATCAACAAATTTAGACCAATATCAACTTGATGAACCAAATCAATCAGCAGCAGCGGGGCAAAGCTAGAAGGGATTCCACCCCTTGTCGGCGTCGGAGGCTCTATTTCATCAGATGTATATCATAGACATAGGCGCCGTAGAACTGACGGACATCATGTAGAAACTTCAGGGCGTCAATAGGTAGATCATCGTGGTCTGCTAGGAATGATCAGTGCTGATCCTCCGCTAGAGAAGGAAACTTACCTATGCACACTGGGATTCAAACCGGAGCTGCTACGGTTGGTTTGGATGATGGAGTCCGATTGAATGTTTACCGGGTTCTTCCCTAGAATGATGATGAAATGAATGTACAAGATGCGCATCGGGAAGATGGTGAACAAAGAAGGAGTGAAACGGCCCACAGACATCAACCGGACCATTCACGTGTGGTGGAATACGACCACCGCTTGGAACCAGCCATCCAAATGCCGAACTTATCGGCAATGCTCAGATAGATGGTGAGAGAGAACCAAGGCTTGACTAATTATGACTGGGGAATCTCGAGAAGCCATGCCCCGTTCACTGATAATATTCTACATGCAGAATACCCGAGGAGATTCAACATGCCATCATGCCTGGCTACGAGGAAAAAACCGACCCCAGGTAGCATATTATGAGATACGAATGGCTGATGGATTCTACGTGAGCTGATGATGTGACCAAGTGCAGATGCTTTCCCATAACTCTTTCCGGAATAGCGATGATCTGGTTCACGAGACTTCCCCCAGGATCAATTTCTAGATTCAATGATTTGGAAACCAAGTTTTTGGAGCAATTCCGAATGCATGCGACTTATCTTAAAGACGTGATGTCCCTTTCTAATGTGATTCGGGCTTTAGGAGAGTCGTTGAAAGATTATTTGGAAAAGTTTCATACAGCTATCACGGAGGTCAGTAATCCGAATAATCATGCGATACTCATGGCTGTGACGAGAGGGATTGATCCAGAGTCTGAATTTGGCGATTGGTTAGCCGGTAAGCCGCCCGCAACGTTGGAGTGCTTTTACGCAAAGGCGGCACAATATTTGAGGAAGGAGGAAGCTAGGTCCTCCAGAAAAAAGAATGTTGCGGGACCAAGTGGAGAAGGAGTACAAAGTAACATTGCAATAAAATAGTTTGATGACAGTTCTGGGAAAGTCCAAGTGAATGTTTAGAATAAACCAAATCAGCAAAAGAGAGGCGGAGATAGGAACCGAGAACGAAAGAGGGATTCTGGAAGGTTGAAGCCTAGGTTTCCAATGTATAATGATTACACGTCGTTGAATACGTCCTTAGAGAATATCTATTTGTCTACTTGCAATACCATGCTATATAGGAAGTCACCTCCAAAAGAATCAACGAAGAAGCAGAAATAGACCGAGAAATACTGTCGATTTCATGAGTGATATGGGCTCAATACAAATGAATGCAGGCGTCTCCAGGATGCTATAGAAAAGCTGATTCGAGAAAGGAAATTACAAAAGTTTGTGAAAGCCCCGCAGGATGTCAGGCAGGGGACTTCTGACCCTACAGAGGACAAGCGCCGTGTAGGGCTGAGGAGCCTGTGCGGACCATTGGAAGGCCGGTGATAATACGATAGTCGGAGGACCGCACCCAGCAGATAAGAGTTGGCAGGAGATGGAGCGCTATGCTAGCACAATTAGGCATATGGATTTTGAATGTTGTTCGAATACGAAAGATAGAGCTCTAGCAAAACAACAACGTACGATGGCGGATGACATTGTGTTTAGAAACAGAGATGCAGATAAGGTAGAGGCTTCGATAATCGATCCGATGGTCATTTCGGCCATGATTGGCCCCGCTTTGGTGAGATGGATATTGATTGATTGTTGAAGTTTAGTAAATATAATCTTCAAAAGGGCTTATGATCAGATGAGGATGGAAGCCAAAGACTTAAAACCATCTAAAGCTCGTATATATGGTTTTAACGGTGTTGCAACTTAAGCTGTTGGTTATGTGGAATTACCTGTAGAGTTGGGAGAAGGTGAACGAAGGAGAGTGCGGATATTGCCATTTTTTGTTTTGGATATTGACTCTCCATACAATGTTTTCCTAGGTCGACCGGTCATAACTGAATTTTGGGCAGCTCTTGCCCCATGGTTTTTGATTTTGAAGTTTTGGACGGATAATGGTATGGGATTTGTTCATGGCCATCAGGCGATTGGACATGCCTGTTATGTAACTGAGTTAAGGGAAGCCTAGCGCAAAGAAAAAGGTAAAGGTGTGGACAAGACTATCCGCATCCAAGCTACCAAAGATTGACAACTAGCGCCTGAGCCTTGGCTCGAGCGCTATAGTCGGTTCTATAACTGAGTTGTTTCTGGACTAGGCACGACCATTGGATGTAGCTATCCACCAAGGAAAGAGATATAGATCTAAGAGATGACAAAGAGGAGCCCAAGGAGACTAAGGCTACGTCGGTTGAGCTAATAGTTGATATTACTGTCTGCCACGATGAACCATCACGAGTCCTAAAGATTGGATCACAGCTCAGCCTACTGATGATGAAGGAACTTGTTGGTATTCTCTGAGTGAATCTAGGCATGTTCGCTTGGACTCACTTTGACATGTGTGGAATCTTGCCTGCCATTGCGAACCATGCATTGAATATCGACTCGATGTATGTCCAGATGAAGCAAAAAAGGCATGGCATGGATCCAGAGAGATTTGTTGCTCTCAAAGAGGAGGTGGATAGACTAAAAGATAATGGGTTTATCCACGACGCCCTCTACCCTCAATGGTTATCTAATCCTATGCTTGTGTAGAAAGTGAATGGGAAATGGAGAACATGCTTTGATTATTCAGACTTGAACAAGGCGTGCCCGAAAGAAGTTTTCCCCTTTCGAGGATCACCAGTTGGTAGATTCAACCATGGGACATGGATTGCTATCGTTCTTGGATGCGTACTCGGGATATAAACAAATTCCAATGCACATTCCCGATCAAGAGCACACCAGTTTCATTACCGATGTTAGATTGTATTGCTATATAGTAATGCTATTTGGATTAAACAATGTGGGAGCAACTTATCAGCGCTTAGTCAACAGGATGTTTAAAGATCAGATCGAAAAAACAATGGAAGTGTATGTGGATGATATGCTCGTGAAGTTGCGATGATCAAGCGACCATATTAGAGACTTGGCAGAAATGTTTGACATCCTTTGATATTACAAGAAGAATCCTTTGAAGTGTTCTTTTTGTGTTGCATCAGTGAAATTCTTAGGCTTTATTGTTAATTACCATGGAATAGAGGTTAATCCCGAGAAGGTTCGGGCTATCCGCAATATCCAAGCACCAAGGACTATTAAACAAGTGCAGAGTATGAATGGGAAAGTTGCCGCCTTAACCCGATTTATCTCCAGAGCCACTGACAAATGCATTCCTTTCTTTGATTTGATTAGGAAAGGGAAAAGAAACTTCGAATGGACACAGGATTGTAAAGATGCATTTCAAGCTTTGGTGAATCATTTGGAGAGACCCCCCATCTTATCAAAGCCGGTGGATCATGAGAATCTGTACATTTATTTGGTCGTATTGGCATACGCCATAGGTGTTGCATTGCTTCACGAGGAGGATTGGATCCAGAGGTCGGTGTATTACGTCAGCAAATGATTAACGGGAGCAGAAAGGAACCATTAGAAAATAGATAAACTGGCATATTGCTTACTGATTGCATTACAAAAGCTTCATCCATACTTCCAGGCACATCCGATCAATGTTTACATTGACCAGCCATTACGACAGGTCCTACAACAACCTGAGACGTCTGGAAGGTTACTCAAATGGAACATCGAGCTCAGTCAATTTAATATTACTTATCTCCCTCAGAGGGCTATCTAGGGTCAGGCACTGGCAGATTTTATAGCGGAGTTTACCGCTCAGGATGATTTTCCAAAAGGCAGCGAAATCCCTACAATACGGTGGAAATTGTATACTGATGGAGCATCTAATGATCATTGTTCTAGGGCTGGAATTGTACTTGTAACTTCTGAAGGTCATTCAATATGTTATGCTTTAAAGCTTGATTTCCCAGCAACAAACAACGAAGCTGAGTATGAAGCTCTGATTGCTGGACTTAGACTCGCTATAGAACTCAAAATAAAATCACTCGAAATATTTTGTGATTCGCGGTTGGTAGTGTACCAAGTTAGGGGAGATTATCAAGCTAAGGGACAATGACTAGCCCCATACCTTACCCAAGTCCAAGAGTTGTTGATAGAATTTAAGTACTATGACATATCGCATATTCCATGAGATCCAAATAGAGAGGCTGATTCATTAGCAAAGTTTGCTAGCACTGGTGCTGCACAGCGGATGGACTTAGTCCTAGTTGAATTAATAAATGCCCCAAGTTGAAAAATGATAGAAATCGACTGGACATTGGAACCGGAGCCTGAGAGGAAGTTGTGGATGACTCTGATCAAAGACTATTTGCTACAGGGAATTCTTCCCAAACGAAGGAATGAAAAGCGACAAGTTCTTCGCAAAGCTCCACGGTATATCATGCAAGAAGGAGTTATGTACAGGAAAGGTTTCTCTGTTCCCCTACTATGGTGTGTCGCTCAGGATGAGATAAAGCGTGTTTTTAAAGAAGTTCATGAAGGGGAATGTGGCCATTACACTGGAGGGAAAATTATGGTAGAGAAAATACTCTGTTACGAGTATTATTGGCCAACCGTAAATCGAGACGATGTGATAAGTGCCAGATATAAGCAAAAATTTCAAGAGCTCCGACAACAGAAGTCACACAAATGGTCAGCCCATGGCCGTTTTCCATGTGAGGTATAGACATTATCGGCTCCTTATCGATCTATAAAGGTGGCGCAAAGTACGCTATCGTTGCAGTTGATTACTTCACCAAATGGACCGAAGCAGAACCTTTTGCCACGATTACAACCAAGAAAGTGATCAACTTTGTTGTCCGAAACATCATATGTCGATTCAGTTTACCATGAACTATTGTAACAGATAATGGTACTCAATTCGACAGTGTTGAATTCAAAGATTTATATCGAAGGTATCATATAGAAAAGAGATTTGCAGCAATCGCTCACCCTCAGGGAAACAGACTAGTTGAAGCTGTAAATCAAATCATAAAGTCCATTTTGAAGAAGAGATTGGAAAAGACCAGAGGCAAGTGGGTGGATGAACTCCCTATAGCACTATGGGCTTACAGGACCACCCACAAGTCTGTGACTGGTCATACTCCATTCGCCCTTGCTTACGGTTCCGAAGCCATCATTCCTGTTGAGCTCGAGTTTCCATCTCATCGAGTGACTTACGATGATCCCAAACAAAAAAGTTCTTCTTTTGGAATCTCTTGACATTATAGATGAGAAGCGTGAGGAAGCCGATCTGATGGAAGCCATGCATCGATATTGAATCGCCCAATATTACAACGTTAAAATCCGACCTAGAACCTTTGAAATCGGCAATCTCATTCTGAAACGAGTTTTTCCTACCCCATCGCACATGAACCCGGTCTGGGAAGGAGCGTATGTCATTGAACAGAGGCTTTGAGAGGGAACTTTCAAGCTAGCGACTGTCGATGGCATCACACTTCCAAAGGCATGGAATAGCGAGCATTTACGATGCTATTTCACTTAGTTTATTTCTTTTTCATTTTTGTTGTATTTGCTTTCAGAATTTGCTTTAGCATTTGATTTTCCAAATATGTAATAAAACATATTACATCATTATTTTCCACTTAGAAAATAAATCCTTAAACTCCTTTGTATTTATGTTTGTTGTAGCTTTGTGTATCAGTTACACGAAGAGACTGAAATAAAATAAGAGCGATCGTGAAACTATGGATCGCTCGCTAAATTAAACCCCTGATTCCTAGGGGAAATCAATCAATTACGGAGAATACGATCTGGCTAGTCTCCGAAACAACTCTAAGTCCCTAGAGTGCGGATTGGAGTGTAAACATAAATTGGGTGTGAATCGTCCACCCGTGAAATAACTCTAAGTTCCCAGAGTGCCGATCGGAGTATAAACATAAATTGGGGGTGAATCGTCCACCCTGCGAAATAACCCTAAGTCTCGAGAGTGTGGATTGGAGTATAAACGTAAATCGGGTGTGAATCGTCCATGTACGAAACAACTCTTAGTCCCCAGAGTGCGAAATGGAGTGTAAACATAAATCAGGTGTGAATCGTCCACCCACGAAATAACTCTAAGTCTCTAGAGGGCGGATTGGAGTATAAATATAAATCGGGTGTGAATCGTCCACCCGTGAAATAACTTTAAGTCCCCGGAGTGCGGACTGAAGTCTAAACATAAATTAGGTGCGGTTCAACCACCCATCAATTAACTCTTATCCCCAGAGTGTGGATATGAGTATAAACAAATAGATGAGTGCGGTTCGACCACTCACTATTCCATAAACTTTGAACTAAAAACGATAGCAGGAGTATAAACTCGCTAAGGATGGTGTTCGACCATCCACTGCCTAACTGAGCTGACCAGAGACTGGAGGCAAGAGTACAATTACCTAAACCATCGAGTCTAGTAAGCGTAACATTAAGGCTCAAGCCTAGTATTTGATACGACTCGAGGCCACAACCTCAGGGAGGCCTTGGGATGGATAAATCGGATCGACATCCGATCCGCCGAGCAATGAATCACAAATACATAAAATGAACAACGTGATAGCTAGACATTTAAACAAGTGTATACAAGAATCGTACACAAGAATAAAAGAATTCTTATTTACACTAACATTGCTATACATTATACAAGTTTATCCAAAATGTAAAATAAAAGTGAGGGGTCGTGCCCAAACAAATACGACCAACGAAAAGGGAAAAGTAATCATCCAAACTATTTACATATCACTCCAATACAAAGGTTATTTCTTGCATTTTTCTACCTTTCCTTTGCTTCTTTGGAGTGGCTCCTTCTGAACTGCCACTCGACCCTCTCTTTGACTCTTTTCCACCATGGCTTCTTTTTGAAGGAGTATCTTCAGTTGTATGAATCAAGGCGGTACCGGCTTTAGAAGTAGGAGAGATAGAGGCACTTTTATGAAATGACCCACCTTTTATTTCCTATTTTTTTTTCTTTTTATACAGTGGCCATTTAATCAAGAAAATATTACATTCTAATATTTTCTTCTATCCAGGATCTTTATGCCAATAAAAATATTGGTTTGCTTAGATCATCTTAAACTTACATATATGAAGATATATAAGCTACTTTCTACTTGAATCAGAGTACAAAAGTTTGGAAGTAAAATCTGTTTGGGAATTATTTAAAAGAAATAATCCCTACATAGAAATGGTGTTCCTAAAAACCAGATTTTCCAAGTATGCTTAGATCATTGCATATCTGTTGGTTTCATGTCTCAAGACTTAGCATTTTGCATGTATTTCCATAATTTTGTTACTGTATGAACTGTGCTCTTGCTTGTGCATGTGTGTGCATGTTCTTGTGCATGTGTGTGTCAGAGGAAGCTTTAAGTGTTTAATTTTTACTTCTTCTTGTTATCAAAAGTGATTGAGTCTACCCTATATTTGGGTTGTAAAGCTTTACTGGAAATTTAGCTTAAAACATTTTAGTGCTAGCTTAACCCAGGCTCTATGAAGTGGTCATGTTAGCCATATTCACTTGCACTTATTCTTAGGCAAAAATACATGTCAATCTGTTTTCTTTTCAAAGCAACTCAAAACCTTTTCTGCCAGATTTTATATCAACTTAAACATGGATTTTCCTATGTCACACACTTGATTGTATATTCAATCCATAAATCCTTTAATCTCAGATTTTCTACCATTATAGACTAACTATTCTTAAAGCTTAAAATTCCATTTCTTAGCAAAGCATTTTGCAAAACAAAACACATAAGTTCCAGCTGATACACATATAGGCTCAACATTTGCAAAACAATGGTTCTAACAATACAGTAGTTTTCTAAGCAAATTTAAACAAAACAACTTAACAAAATTCAACATAAACATCTATTTTAACTTCAGCAAATCTTTAAATATAGCATCCAATTCCTTATGCAGTTAAACATCCAAAGCCTGATCAAATCATTCCTACTTTCCTGCAAAATCGCCATGAACTGCCCCGTATAAACATGAGACACCCAATGGTGCATAAAACACACAAGGGTCAGACTAAAGCCTGGTATGAGCAGTCTAACTGAAAACATGATTTATATGACACTTATTCATATTCAAAGAACTTCAAAATGGATAAAGGAACTCAATGCCACTCTTGTGCATGTTTCTGTGATACATGTGTATATACATCAGTGCACAACAAATTATATGTGATTCAATGGTTTAGTTCAGTGATAGCAATCATAGGATTCATCCATAAAACATTATAAACCCATCAACATATTCATCGATTCAATCATCAAGTATTTTCTACTAGATTACTGGCCATCAGGGATTTTACCCAAGCCCTCTCATGAACCTATTTCTATTGTTCAATATCAAGTATGTTATGGTCTTTAGCTACTTTCTCTTGTTAAACCACACACTGCCTGGGACATCACATTGTTAACCCAGCACACTCAGGCCCCTGAGTATAAGCATACCATGTGTGAGCTTGCAATGTTCACCTTGCCAAGCCATATTTTGTAGCCCTAAGATCCAAAAGTCCTTAGTTAAATTACTAAGTGTTATTTTCCTTTTCACATTCCTATGTTAATCCCTTCTGCATATCATATTTCAATCAGAGAAATAAACATTCAGCCAACATGTATTCATCCAGAGATAGGTAAGTCATGTTCTCATAAGCAAACATTTTAAACATGCAATCAGATGTGATTTCTAGGCATATTATTTTGTCTATGGGTTTCAATGGATCAAGTTACAAACATATGGCCATAGATAGTTTTCTAGTTGTCCTCTTTTACCTCTGGTTCAATCAGACCTTTGTTAATTTAAAATCTGGCTAAACCACAAGTATATGCTTGGATTTGGAGGGTTCATAAAACATAGAAGCTCAGCACATGTATAACATTGCACCTCTACATTTATCTTTATTTTAGTTGATGTGAGACATAAGCAACAACACAATGTTGCGGCCCACATTTTCTTTCATTTTTAGGCCATATATCTACAACATGAGTCCTGGGTTTTTAAATAAATAAATGTATAAAGAAAACCCATAAAATCTACTTCATCTCAAAGTTAAACCACAACACAGATAACCATATTCAAATATGAAATTCATGACTCTTTTATACTGGATAATGTCACTATAAAGGGTTTTACACTTGAGCAGATCATTGACAAGCCAAAGTTATCAAATCATAAAATGAACATAGCTTGCAAAAGTGAAATATAAATCTAATTAGGCTGCCTCAATATTCAGGACTTATTGCCAAAGTTTCCAGTGAGGTTACTCACCTTAATCCTTCTTTTTCCTAAGCTTTATGAACCCTTTTAGTCTTCTGCCTTCTTCTTTTTTTCTCTGGCTTATATTTTATTTCTCTTTAAATGATGAAGAGCAAATTCTGTAAAGTCTCACTACACTAAGCCTCTTTATACAAAATCCCTAGCTGCTACTAGGGTTTAACAAAATTACCCAATGTCATTTTTACCCTATACAAAACATGGTCTGCCTCTCATTTGATTCAAGAGAAAAAAGGGTATGTGGTCCTTGTTTTTATTTTCAGAAATAATCCTTATCCCTTTACCCCGGTCATGTTATATGCATGACTCTCATTTTCCAAATTAAAGAAATTACTGGAAATGGATAAAGTGTTCGCTTAAGGGTTCATGCCATTTCCATGCAATTTCTGTTTTCTTCCAACAAGTGTTTGCTTGTGCACATGTATATGTATGCCTATTTTTGCCTAAGTCCTTATTTTCTTTCTTTAAATAATTTTAAGTTTATTTCTGCCTAACATTTATTTTCTTTGTGCCAGATTTATTAAAGACATAATCCTATTTTCATACATATGTATTTCTAAATTATTTATTCTAATTTATATGTTGATTTCTGCCTATTTCATCATACAGAAAATGTGTGCATGTGTGTGCACTGTCTTGTGCACATGTACATGTTTAAACCATACATTTGCAATCAGTTTCCATTTCTATTTTTCTCAATGAAATTTTTAAACAAACATATACTAATTTAAATCATGAAATTGCTCACAAAATCAGGGTTATCACATATACCCCTCCTTTTAGGAATTGTGTCCCACAATTCTCTCATACTTAACTTAAGTATCATTAATTCAAAAAATCAACTTTTCTGATCTCAAACCATTCTCAAGCCAATCACTTGATTAAACTCTATGCATATTAAAACAAAAATCATAATGCATATTCAATCAAAACATTCATCAGTATATATAAATTTACCTTTCATTCAATCAAACAGTTGTGGATAATCATTTCTGATTTTATCCTCCACTTCCCATGTGCAATCATTTAGGTCAAGACTCCATTGCACTTTTACCAATTTAATTTCTTTGTTTCTCAATTTCTTGATCTCTCTAGCAACTATGCCTACTGGCTCCTTTTCATAGATCATCCTGGGGTCAATCTGCACATCCTTAGGGGATTCTAGGATTGCCTCCTTATCATGAACCCACCTTCTTAGTTGAGACACATGAAAAACATCATGCATTGCTCTCATTTCTTCTGGCAATTCCAGCTTATAGGCTATAGTTCCTATTCTCTCTAGAATTTTATATGGCCCTATGTACCTAGGAATCAACTTTCCTTGTTTCCCAAACCTTTAGAACCTTCTTCATGGGTGATATTTTGATAAATACATAATCCCCAACACCATATTGTACTGCCTTCCTTCTTTGATCTGCATATTTCTTTTGCCTATCCTGGGCAGAAGCAATTTTTTTTTGATCAAAGCTATTTTCTCTGAAGTTTCCTTCACACTCTCTGGCCCTAAGACCACTTTTTCCCCAGATTCAAGCCAACTTGAGGGTGATAAACATGGTCTCCCATAGAGAGCTTCAAAGGGTGCCATGCCTATGCTACTATGATGGCTATTATTGTATGCAAATTCAGCTAAAAAGATATGATCCTCCCAACTTCCTCCCCAATCCAAAACACAAGTTCTCAACATGTCTTCAAGCAATTTGTTCACAATTTCTGTTTGACCATCAAATTGAGGATGGTATGCTGTGCTTAAGCATAAAGCAGTCCCCATTGCCTTGTGAAAACTTTGCCAAAATTTTGAAGTGAAGATGGTATCTCTATCACTTACTATAGTCTTTGGTATACCATGTAGTCTAACCACTTCCTTGATAAATAACTGGGCTAGTGTACATGCATTTCTCTCTGATTTTACTGGTATAAAATGGGCTGACTTGGTTAACCTATCAACCACTACCCAAATGCTATCATTTCCCTTCCTAGTTCTAGGCAAACCATCAATGAAATCCATTGATATATCCTCTCATTTCCACTGTGGTATTTGCAAAGGTTGAAGCATTCCTGAGGGTTTTTGATACTCAGCCTTCACTTGTTGGCAAACCATACATTTAGATACATAGGTTGCCGCTGCACTCTTCATACCACTCCACCAATAATCCCTCTTGAGGTTGTGATACATTCTTGTGCTTCCTGGGTGTATAGTGTATTTTCTTTTGTGGTAAGCATCCAAGATTTCTTGCTTCAACTCATCGATTGCTGGAACACGTATTCTTTTTCCTTTCTTCAAATGGCCTTGATCATTCAACTGAAAACCTTCCACTGCTTCACCATTTAATATCTGAGTTTTCTTTTCAAATAAAAATGGATCTTGGCCTTGTAACCTTACAACTTTGTTTTTCAATTCTGACTCCAGAGTGATAAAGCTTAACTTTCCCATTTCTACATGCCCACTGCATAGGTTCATGTTTTCTACATTATCACTTTCTATCTCTAAATCAGTTAACAATGATAAAGTGTTAAACTCTTCTATCATTAATCTAGCCACTTTAGCATGTTGTCTACTTAGGGCATCTGCTACTTTATTAGCCTTACCAGGGGTATATAATATTTCAAAGTCATATGAGGCTAGGAGTTCAATCCACCTTTGTTGCCTCATATTCAATTCTCTTTGTGAAAATAAATATTTAAGTGACTTATGGTCTGTATAAACTTCAAACCTTGCCCCTAACAAGTAGTATCTCCATAGCTTAAGAGCATACACTATAGCAGCTAATTCAAGGTCATGAGTAGCATATCTTACCTCACTTGGTTTCAATTGCCTATAGGCATAAGCTATCACTTGATGTTGTTGCATCAATACTGCCCCATGCCCTTGTTTACTTGCATCAGTATATACCACCAAGTTTTCATTCCCTTCAGGTACTTTGAGGATTGGAGCTTGCACTAGTGCTCCCTTTAATTTCCTAAAAGCTTTCTCACACTCTTCAGTCCAAGTAAACACTTGATTTTTCCTAGTCAATCTGGTTAATGGGATTGAAATTTTTGCAAAATCTTTTATAAACCTTCTATAGTAACCAGCCATTCCCATGAATGATCTGACCTCGGTGACATTGGTGGGCCTTTTCCAAGCTTGCACTGTAATGACCTTATTGGGATCCACAGATATTCCTTCTTCTGATATAATGTGGCCTAGAAAATTCACTTCATTTTGCCAAAAAGTGCATTTTGAAAACTTTGCTTTCAAGTCTTCTTGTCTCAATTTCTCAAATACCATATGCAAATGATTTTCATGCTCTCTAATTGACTTAGAATAAATTAGTATGTCATCAATAAATATCAATACAAATTTATCCAAGTATTCTCTAAAAATTCTATTCATCAAATCAATAAAATAGGAAGGAGCATTTGTCAAGCCAAATGGCATTGCTAAAAATTCATAAAGTCCATATCTTGTGTTAAAGGCTGTATACTTAATGCTTTCCTCTTCTACTTTCATCTGATGAAAGCCTGAAGCTAAATCAAGCCTAGAAAATATTTTTGCACCACTCAATTGATCAAAGAGATCGTCAATTCTTGGTAAAGGATATTTATTTTTAATTGTGACTTTATTTAATTCCCTATAGTCAATACATAACCGAAGGGATCCATCTTGTTTCTTAACAAAGACTACTGGTGCTCCCCATGATGAGTTGTTGGGTCTAATAAAGCCTCTTTCTTCTAATTCAACCAATTGCTTTTTTAATTCTATCAACTCCTTAGGCCCCATTCTGGTTGGTCTTTTAACCACTGGGCTAGCTCCTGGAATTATTCTGATTGAAAACTCAACTGGTCTGTGGTTTGGAACTCCCCTAACTTCACCAAACACATCTGCATATTGATTCACTATGGGGATTTCTTCTAATGCAGGCATGGGTTTTTCACTAGATAATGCAAAAAGGTTGGCTATATTTCTATTCTTGTCTGCCTCACAAAGAACAACTACCCTTTGTCCATCAGAAATTTTCAATGATATGGTGGATGTCTTCATATTTATGATAGCCTTATATTTACTCAACCAATCAACTCCTAGAATAACCCCTATGCCCGGATATTGCAACACATATAGGTCTGAGTTAAACACATATCCCCCTATATCTAACCCCAGTTGCATACACATCATACCCAGAACACATGAGCTACCTATAGGGCTTCTAATAAACAGTGGCTTATCAACAATCATACAATTCAATTTTAATTGTTGTGCAATATCATGGGAAATCAATGAGTGTGTAGCCCCAGTATCATACACTACTGCAAAAGGTATTGAGTGAATAAACAAAGTACCTTCAACTTGGCCATGTTTCTCAACATTTGATCCCTCAGTTGCCTTGCCTTTTCCTTCCAAAGCCCCTAATTTTCCTTGCTTAAAATCTGGACAATTCCTCTTTATGTGACCTTCCTTCCCACAATGGTGACACTTGAAGGATGCGGGCCTAACATTTGTGCACCTATTCTTCATATGCCCCTCTTGGCCACAGTTATAACAAGTAATCTTCTTCTTAATTTCAGCAGCACTGGCTTCTTCTGGTTTCTTGGTGGAAGCTGTGTCTACTTTCTTCTTATCATAAGGGTGAAATTTGCCCTTTCCTTTCTTGTTTTGGCCATTCTTGAATGCCCTGAAATTCTCTCTAGCCTTATCATGTTGTTCAATGCTCAAAGTCAAGTCCAAAATTTGATCAAAAGTCTTGTCCTTGTATGGTAGCATGGCTCTACTAAGGCTAGGGTTTAGCCCTTGAATATATCTGCCATTCTTAGCCTCCTCAGTGGTGATGAGTACTGCACCATACTTTGCCAATGATTCAAACCTCTGAGTGTACTCAGTGACACTCATAGTCCCTTGCCTTAATTTGATGAATTCCTCTAGCTTCTTGGCTGATGCAGGGACAAACCTACCTTCCAGCATTGCTTTAAATTGATCCCATGTCACTTCTCCTTCAGGTCTTCCAGCAATGATAACCTCCCACCAATCCAAAGCTGCTCCTCTCAATTGTCTGGATGCAATTTGCCTCTTCCTTTGGTCTTCAACTTGCATGTCTGCAAAGATTCTTTCCAAAATTCTAAGCCAATTCTGAACTCCCATAACTCCTTCTGTGCCATCAAAAGTTTTGCCTCCAAGGTTGGTAAAAGTCTTGAGTAGTTTGGAAAGATCCTCATGTGGATTTTCCTGTCTATTGCCTACTCCATCCCTTATGGCTCTCATGAATTCTTGCACATTCACCATGGGTGGTTCACTTGTTCCTACATTTTGATGTCTGGGTCCTACCATAGCTCTATGGATATAACACTTAGGTTAGTCCATTTTGCCTGATACTCTTTAGATTAATTCATTTCAATCTATCCCTATTCAGTTATAATAGATATTAGTAGTATAAGCACTAACAAAACAAAACATCCAAGGCAGTCAAGACTTCCATACATCCAATGCAAACAAGTTCATACAAAATTTTGCTATGTTATTTAACAACATAGCTCTGATACCAAATGAAATGACCCACCTTTTATTTCCTAAATTTTTTTTTCTTTTTATACAGTAGCCATTTAATCAAGAAAATATTACATTCTAATATTTTCTTCTATCCAGGATCTTTATGCGAATAAAAATATTGGTTTGCTTAGATCATCTTAAACTTACATATATGAAGATATATAAGCTACTTTCTACTTGAATCAGAGTATAAAAGTTTGGAAGTAAAATCTATTTGGGAATTATTTAAAAGAAATAATCCCTACATAGCAATGGTGTTCCTAAAAACCAGATTTTCCAAGTATGCTTAGATCATTGCATATCTGTTGGTTTCATGTCTCAAGACTTAGCATTTTGCATGTATTTCCATAATTTTGTTACTGTATGAACTGTGCTCTTGCTTGTGCATGTGTGTGTTAGAGGAAGCTTTAAGTGTTTAATTTTTACTTCTTCTTGTTATCAAAAGTGACTGGGTCTACCCTATATTTGGGTTGTAAAGCTTTACTGGAAATTTAGCTTAAAACTTTTTAGTGCTGGCTTAACCCAGGCTCTATGAAGTGGTCATGTTAGCCATATTCACTTGCACTTATTCTTATGCAAAAATACATGTCAATCTATTTTCTTTTCAAAGCAACTCAAAACCTTTTCTGCCAGATTTTATATCAACTTAAACATGGATTTTCCTATGTCAAACACTTGATTGTATATTCAATCCATAAATCCTTTAATCTCAGAGTTTCTACCATTATAGCCTAACTGTTCTTAAAGCTTAAAATTCCATTTCTTAGCAAAGCATTTTGCAAAACAAAACACATAAGTTCCAACTGATACACATATAGGCTCAACATTTGCAAAACAATGGTTCTAACAATACAGTAGTTTTCTAAGCAAATTTAAACAAAACAACTTAACAAAATTCAACATAAACATCTATTTTAACTTCAGCAAATCTTTAAATATAGCATCCAATTCCTTATGCAGTTAAACATCCAAAGCCTGATCAAATCATTCCTACTTTCCTGCAAAATCACCATGAACTGCCCCATATAAACATGAGACACCCAATGGTGCATAAAACACACAAGGGTCATACTAAAGATTGGTATGAGCAGTCTAACTGAAAACATGATTTATATGACACTTATTCATATTCAAAGAACTTCAAAATGGATAAAGGAACTCAATGCCACTCTTGTGTATGTTTCTGTGATACATGTGTATATACATCAGTGCACAACAAATTATATGTGATTCAATGGTTTAGTTCAGTGATAGCAATCATAGGATTCATCCATAAAACATTATAAACCAATCAACATATTCATCGATTCAATCATCAAGTCTTTTCTACCAGATCACTGGCCATCAGGGATTTTACCCAAGCCCTCTCATGAACCTATTTCTATTGTTCAATATCAAGTATGTTATGATCTTTAGCTACTTTCTCTTGTTAAACCACACACTGCCTGGGACATCTCACTGTTAACCCAGCACACTCAGGCTCCTGGGTATAAGCATACCATGTGTGAGCTTGCAATGTTCACCTTGCCAAGCCATATTTTGTAGCCCTAAGATCCAAAAGTCCATAGTTAAATTACTAAGTGTTATTTTCCTTTTCACATTCCTATGCTAATCCCTTCTGCATATCATATTTCAATCAGAGAAATAAACATGCAGCCAACATGTATTCATCCAGAGATAGGTAAGTCATGTTCTCATAAGCAAACATTTTAAACATGCAATCAGATGTGATTTCTCGGCATATTATTTTGTCTATGGGTTTCAATGGATCAAGTTACAAACATATGGCCATAGATAGTTTTCTGGTTGTCCTCTTTTACCTTTGGTTCAATCAGACCTTTGTTAATTTAAAATCTGGCTAAACCACAAGTATATGCTTGGATTTGGAGGGTTCATAAAACATAGAAGCTCAGCACATGTATAACATTGCACCTCTACATTTATCTTTATTTTAGTTGATGTGAGACATAAGCAACAACACAATGTTGCAGCCCACATTTTCTTTCATTTTTAGGCCATATATCTACAATATGAGTCCTGGGTTTTAAATAAATAAATGTATAAAGAAAACCCATAAAATCTACTTCATCTCAAAGTTAAACCACAACACAGATAACCATATTCAAATATGAAATTCATGACTCTTGTATACTGGATAATGTCACTATAAAGGGTTTTACACTTGAGCAGATCATTGACAAGCCAAAGTTATCAAATCATAAAATGAACATAGCTTGCTAAAGTGAAATATAAATCTAATTAGGCTGCCTCAATATTCAGGACTTATTGCCAAAGTTTCCAGTGAGGTTACTCACCTTAATCCTTCTTTTTCCTAAGCTTTATGAACCCTTTTAGTCTTCTGCCTTCTTCTATTTTTCTCTGGCTTATATTTTATTTTTCTTTAAATGATGAAGAGCAAATTCTGTAAGGTCTCACTACACTAAGCCTCCTTATACAAAATCCCTGGCTGCTACTAGGGTTTAACAAAATTACCCAATGTCATTTTTACCCTATACAAAACATGGTCTGCCTCTCATTTGATTCAAGAGAAAAAAGGGTATGTGGTCCTTGTTTTTATTTTCAAAAATAATCCTTATCCCTTTACCCCGGTCATGTTATATGCATGACTCTCATTTTCCAAATTAAAGAAATTACTGGAAATGGATAAAGTGTTCGCTTAAGGGTTCATGCCATTTCCATGCAATTTCTGTTTTCTTCCAACAAGTGTTTGCTTGTGCACATGTATATGTATGCCTATTTTTGCCTAAGTCCTTATTTTCTTTCTTTAAATAATTTTAAGTTTATTTCTGCCTAACATTTATTTTCTTTGTGCCAGATTTATTAAAGACATAATCCTATTTTCATAAATATGTATTTCTAAATTATTTATTCTAATTTATATGTTGATTTCTGCCTATTTCATCATACAGAAAATGTGTGCATGTGTGTGCACTGTCTTGTGCACATGTACATGTTTAAACCATACATTTGCAATCAGTTTCCATCTCTATTTTTCTCAATGCAATTTTTAAACAAACATATACTAATTCAAATCATGAAATTGTTCACAAAATCAGGGTTATCACATTTTAGCACTAGAAATGGGGGGATATCATTTCGAAGAATTGTCCCGCCAAGAGGGATCATCTGGAGCGGGATAGGAATCGGTTCATCGAAGCCCAAATCAACAGGCTCAGCTTTTACCTCCTTTTTCAATAGTTCTTCCCTCTCAACACGCTCTTTCATGCTGAGCTCGCCAGTGGTGTCGAAAGAACCTATGATCACAACATCTTCATCAAAGGGAATTTCATAGTGTGGGTCGCTCCCTTCCTTGAATAATGCCTCCATGAATTGATCATCAATAACAAAGGCTTCTTCTTAAGCATCTTCAATAGCAGTCGAAGTTGTGACTCCAACTGAGGCTCTTGTGAGGGAAGAGGAGCGACGCCTGATAGATTCAAATCTGAGAAAAAATAGGTGAAAAGATTAGAAATATCAACTGATAACACCCCAACTTTATGAAAGATGGGAAATGTCGATGGAATACCTTACTCGGTATGGCTTCCAGGTTGAACCGAAACTCCTCAGAACTATGCTCGGGAATTGGAGAAAATTGTGGCTTGTCTGGATCATACCCGGGAATGGTTGAAGAGCCTGCTGTGGAGCTAGGGATAACCTGGGGTGATGGGGGCAATTCAGTTGTAATATGAGGTTGCGCCGACCCAAATCCTTCACCCACTTCATGTGAAGAAGCAACATCAGACTCTTTCTGGAGTGAAAGATGGATATCGTGCAATGTTTTGGGTTCGTTGCCCAATAGCATTTCATTTTCATGCCTAGACAGGTCAATATCTTTTGAATTAAGAAGTTTCTTCTCTTCTGCAACGAGAAATTCCCATGCGTGCCAGAGTTGGTAGGGATAATTGTCACCGAGCCATGTCAAATTTCAGTGCTTGAGAACGTTAGCGTTGTAAAGAACATGAACTGGGTCAAGCTCATTCATTACCTTCTTCCTAACTTTGTCCTTGGTAGCTTCTACTTCATGCAGAATAAGTACATCGACATTTTTGGCCCATTCAACAGCCGTGTCTCTCTCAAGTCTGACATTTACTAGCTCATCGCAAGCATCTTGAGCGACCTTCTGAGCATCATCTTTTCCTTTATTTGCATACTCAAGCTTGGCCTTGAGATTTGCTCTCTCCTTTAAGGCTGCGGATTCATTATTCTGAGTTGTATCCCGCTCAAGCGCTATCTCTTGATTTCGATGATGCAACACTCTAACCATATCAAGATGGTTGGATATCATCTCTTCCATGGATTTCACAGCAATATTAGCTTTTCCTTCGGCTTCTGCTAAGGAGGTCCTAGAGGCTTCTAGCTCGTTTGTAAAAGTGTCAATGATTCTTCTATCTTGAGCATCCTGGCATTTTAGCTTTTCAATCTCCGCCGCACGCTTGAAGGAGACTTCCGACATTTTTTCTACGGCCTTCATCCATTCGTGATACTGCATGTGGATGTCAGTGACACAATCAATAGTCATTTTCTGAACATGGTCCGGAACCCTCTTCAAGTTGGGAGGAAAATAGAACCCTTTAAAACATAAGTTCGAAAATAGTTCACGGAGCTATGCCATACGAGCAGTTGGATTGATCGTGGAATCTTCAGTAGCAGTTTCAACTTCAATACTTTCCTTGCCAAGTCTATGGGCAATAGCATGTTCATTATGGCGACGATGGTCGTTCGGCTATTGAGAATGAGAAGGAACACGAGGCTGTGGAGGCACTGAAGTGGTAGGAGGACCATGGGAGGGATCGATAAGTAGGACCCTACGATCAACTGGCTTCTCGGGACCCTTTGAAGGAGGGGATCTCGACCTTGACTGATGTTTGTCCTAGGATGGCTTATCCCTATCATCTCTGTCTTGATGACCTCGGTCCCGGCCGGGATGATAACTGGAATCATAATACTCTCGACTTCCACGATAAGAGCCAAAGCATGAACCAGAGGATTAGTGGTATATATCCCGAAGGGAATCAAACATGTCCCTCTTCCTCACCATCGTTTTTTCAAAGGAAAACAGAAATCAGTCAACTTTAAGTGTCAAAGGGCACAAGTCAAGTATAATGCAATGTTGAGGGGTGCAAGTGTCCTTGTATAACCCCCCGACAAATCAGGTGCAGGAGCCTTGCTTATTGGTGTAACTTCTCCTCTAGAAATAGAGATCCCAGTGCAAATTCTAGTGGGAGGTTCCGACCTCTCGATGCTCACATTAGTAAAATGAAAAGCGTCAAGATCATGCAGAATTGGTAGGCCGGACAAAGAGTCAAGTGGTAAACTTGAACGCTCTGATAGTTGGGAAGAAGATTCATCGTGAATAATTTTAGGAGCCGTCGAAGACTTGGTTTGATCAAAGTGATGACTTTTTGAAAATTTATGAACAAACGTTTTCTTCTTTATCTTATCGGGAATCGAGGGTTGTGAGGTCTGCGAGGATCCAGCATCAACCCCAAGACCGGATTGGTCACCATTGTGACCGGGCACATCGCCTTTATGTCCTCCAACATCAATACTAGTGAATTCTTGAGCACTCTTGACTGGGGGCACCATAGGATCGGCTTGATTGTCCCTTTGATTGATTGCAGTCCATGGTCTTATCCCTGCCGTTTGAGCATGTTTGGTTATCCCCACGCCAAGTCCCTCTTCTATCAGACAAAAAGTAATGAGACATTCTTCCAAAGTAGATACGATGTTCCTATCCTCGGGAGGTGCATTTTTCAGAGTTGTTATTGCCTCTTCATAAATATTGCCGCTAGGCTGGGTGACGATACCCGTAAAGGAGTAACATAGTCAGGAATACGATCTGGATATCGTTTTTTCCGTACTAACATGAAAATAGTGGATAATACTTACATCTTTTTAGCCATTGTCAAGCGAAACTACGCGGACAGCGAACAAAGAACCACTCACTTTTAAAGGCACTTAATTTGTTCCATGCGCTAGTTAGAATCTGGCACCTCTTCACCGACTCGAGAAATGTAAACAAAAGACTCCCTGTCCATTGTTTGAAAGCAAATATGAATCCGACGTGATCAATGGTTAGAGGATGGTTTAGGAACTCCATAAATATCATATAGGTACAATTAAGAAGAGCATAGCCATTTGGGTGGAGCTACGCTGGAGCTATCCTTAAATAATGAAGAATTTCCCGAACGTATGAATTGAATGGCAGGATGCATCTGGCCCAGCATATGAACATTTTTCACGTCGTATACCCTTCTGGAGGTCTGTGAGCCATATCATCCCATGATGGAACCAACACATCGTCGAAACGAATTCCGTATCGCACGTAGATTCGATGAAGGACGTCTTTCTTAATTTTAGAAGCTACCGAATCAGCATGGTTCTCTAGAATAACTGCGTCCTCTAGAGTGTCCGGTGCAGGATTGATAACCTACGGTGGAAAGATGGGAACATCAGAAAGGTCAAATTGAGGGCCCAAGCTTTCCAGTTGTTTTGAATGATGACTAGAGGGCGGACTATCAGATTCAGTTACTGAACTTGATTCTACGTTAGGTTTATCCTGTTGAGAAGATGATCCAGCTGGCATAGCTGCAAGATGCCCAGAACGTCTAGAACCCATTACTATTAAACTTAGAAAAATCATGGTTAGATAAAGTAACGTGTACCCCCCGGTGTATAGTGTGTGCTAGTGTGGTGCGGTAAAGTGATAAATAAAACAGTAATAAGTTATGCAAAACTGAAGACGGAAAAGACGACAAGACTTCAAGGTTCAACCGGAGAGACCATCATTCCTGATTGTTTGAAATGTTTCTCTATGTCATCGAGAAACGATGCAGTTTGAGTTTCACGATCGGTCGTCAACAAGCGAAAGTTTGATTTTTATTTAAGTTACTGATGAGCTTCAAGAAAATAGTCAAAGGCATTGGTTCATGTCATAGTTCTAAGGTAATTTGTTACCGAATATGAAGTTCAAATTGTATGTAAGACATATGCAAGTTCAAATCTCTGTTCGAGTATGCAAGGTTGAAGCTCATCATTTAGTTCAAGTTCGCTAATTTGAGTTCCATTTTTAAAAGTTCATTTGCTAACAGTGGATCGTTCCCCAAACATGGCCAATCGTTCATAAAGGCAGTCCCACCGATCGTTTCCCTAGACAACATCATCTGATCGTTCACAGTAGCCGTATCCACCGATCGTCTTCCTTGGCCTTCAATACCGATAATCTCACTTTGCCTTGTCCACCTCAAAGCCTCCATCTCCAAATCATTGCCGACTGTTTGTAGATGATCTTTAAACACTCAAGCCTTAGTGTCCCAAGGTTTCATCGATCGTCCAAGAATGATCATGATGGATCGATCGAACGACTTCTCCAATTCCACTACATCCTCCTCCTCAACAAATGATCGGTTAAAGCCACAATATGATCATCCCACATCAAGGTAAGTTACATCATCTTCTCCAAAAAAGATCGGTTGAAGATTTTATCTCTTACAATTCCTACTTGCTCCATGGATCGAACCAAATATCACAACATTCATGAAGCTCAAAGTCTCGTCCTCGAATCATAAAGCAAGTTTAAATTCGTTCTACCTAAGTTTAAGATCTGAGAAAAGAGGAAGATTCAAAGTCGAATTGAAGCGAAATTAGGAGAAGAACGATGATTTTTGGGAGACGGATTATTGTTTGGATCGGTATGAAAAGGAAAAGTAGGCTTGTTTTCTTTACTTCGAGATGGAACAATACGAAATGAACCGAAGGAAGAAGAAGAAACGACTAAGTATTAGTGTTTATATAGGTAGGATGTAAGCCGATCGCTAATGGCCAAATATTATGCCGATCTTTAACAGCCCCAAAATTATACTGATCGTTCCATATCCAAGCTATTTGCCGATCGTTCCATATCCAAGCTATATGCCAACCATTCCATATCCAACCTATATGACGATCATTCCATAACTAAGTATATGCCGATCATTTCATAACTAGGAACGATTCGACATTTATTTTCTAAAAAAGAGGAGGATTATGGATATATTTATATATATATATTAAAAAACCATCGACAGCGGACATTTTCCATAAAAAATATATAAAAATAATGACCGGTATAAAACTGTTTATAGAAAGTTTTTTCTTTAAGCTTGACAATGACTCGTGAATGTGTAATCGTTATCGGGAATCAAGTACAAACACGTATACGTATAATATACGTTAAAATTCAATTTTTTGAAATTGAAAAAAGCTGAATGTTTACCTGAAATCAATCGGAGAAGAAACTAAAGTCAAGTTACTAAAGCTTAGAAATTGCCAGAAACAAAGTAGAATGATCGCTAACAAGTTGTGATCCCGTGTTTATACTATTGGAAATCGACCAATCATCATGACGAATAAGAAAAATATGACCCTAGCCAAGAAAACAACTCAATGAAAGGACAAAGACTATTCTATGAACCAGATGGGTTTCTTTCCGACGATTCCAATTTGCGACAATTCAAAGCACCTCATATTCAAAACAAGACGTACGGTAGGGGGCAAATGTTATCCCGCCTTTTGGCAAGGCCGTGACAACATCGGCTTGGCTCGGAACGGAAGGTCATCAGTTCTACGAATCGACTATATATAATACTATGAATGATAGTCGGGAAAATCCGGACTGGGTCCTAATCCAGGTGTAATCAGTATGGAATTGGTAGCGTAGTTCCATGAAGTTGCAACTCAAATTTCAAGATGATCGGAGTTCATATGCTCGAGTTACGGACGAAGCAAGGATTTATACAGATCGATCGGGAACGATCCATAAAATAGCTCAAATCAGCGAAGAACGATTAATATCTCTAAATCCACAAAGCCAATTCATTTGAAACTTTTAGAGTATCAATAAAATGAAGAGTGGAGCCTACAAAAATGATCGCCGGTCACAAAGTTGAAATATGAAGATGGCCGATCATTGTTGGCCGATCATTTTTTTCAATCTATCAAAACGATTGGTGTAGTTCAGTGCATGATCCAAGTACAACAAAGATCGATTCATATATCATAATTTACAACTCAGAACGATTCCATATTTTAGGAGCAGTGTCAATAGGTATGTGGGACCCCCCAAAATGATCGCACGTGAATTGGAAGCAAGAAATAATGATCGTTGAAAGTTTAGCCGGTCATTCTAAATTGTCAAGTTAAGGCCACCGATCATTATGGTGGGCCCCTATTGACCTAGAGAGCCTTCTACCGAAATCTTAGCGGAATATCTCATCATCTCTCCCTATAAATATAGGCCTCTTGGTTCATTTTCAAGATCTTTATGCTGCTGGTTACAGGGGACTTCATTGTAATCAAGTGTTATCTTTATTTTCTCCACTGTATGCAGAATCATAAGTGATTGATAAAGGTAAAACTTTAAAGTGGACGTAGGCATACGACACTGAACCACTATAAATCTTTGTGTTTCTGATTATAGCTAATTCTCAGTTGCTTGTTGATTTATCATTTTAATTTTGTTTTTCTTCAGTTATTTCTGTACTAAATCTATTTTTGGGTGTTTGTGACTAATTTTGGTGCAAACACGTGACATGATTGAGGAGCTGATATGCAAAAAAGAAATTGCAACAATATGTGAAAGCCCCGCAAGATGATGGACAAGGAAACTCTAATACCCAGGGTCATCTTCCCAACGGGGGCAGGTCGGTCCTAGTGCTGATGAAACAAGGCAGCCTGAAAGGTGCTTAGTGATTAATACCATTATCCGTGGGCCACACCCAGTTGACAAGAATCTAGCTAAAATGGACAGATATGTTGGTGCTATAAAGCATGCTGTGGATGAGAACTACCCTGCAGTTGAGGATGGAACTCCTGGAAAATAATGCAAAACGATGATTGGACGACATTGTTTTTCGAACAGAGATACTAATAGAGTCGGTCCAACAATTGACCCACTCATGATTACATCCATGATTGGTCCTTCAATAGTACAGAAGGTGCTAGTTGACTGTGGGAGTTCAGTCAACATTCTATTCAAAAAAGATTATGATCAAATGCTCTTGGAGGTAAAGGATTTGAAACCTTGCAAATCTCAAATATGGGGATTCAACAAGATGGCTACTGAGCCGATTGGATATGTAGAATTAATGGTGGTACTTGGTGAGGGTGACCGCAAGTGAGTGCGGGTTGTGACTTTTTTGGTGTTTGTTATTTACTCAGCTTACAATGCATTTTTGGGCCGACCGGTCCTAGCTAAATTCAGAGCAGCTATAGCTCCTTGGTGCTTGAAAATGACATTTCCTATAGAGAATGATGTATGGATTTTCTAAGGAGATTAGGTAACCGGCCCTAAATGTTACGTTGCCAAGCTAATAGATGCAAGGCGAAATGAGAAAGGGAAGATTGTTGAGGGGACCTGTAACACCCCTAATTTTTGATAACATTATTCAGAAGATTTAATTAGATAAATTAAATAGAATAATGTAAATGTAAAGTGATAAGGAGATTGAGATTGGTTAATAAACCTAGAGGTTGTGCTTGATTAACTCTAATGGGCATATAAATGGTTAAATGATAATTAAAGTAACCTAAAGGGCATTAGGGAATTGCCGCACCCATAGTTCACTACCCTATACTCATGTTATCTTACCATTCACATTCATTTTATCATAAGCAAAAATAAACGTAAGAAAAGAAAAGGAAAGCCACCGTTAAGGAGTAAGAAGAGAAGAGGAAATTCAAGTTTAAGCTTAGGAATCAAGCTAGAAGAATCAATCTCAAATCAATCTCTAATTTCCATATCTAATCTAAGGTGAATAATACTCAAAACATCTCTATTTTGGTTTATATATGATCATTGATTTTCATATTTAAGATTAAATCTAATATATTGATTTTTGATGATATGCTTAATTTAGATGAATGATAGATTCAAACAAGGTTGTTTGCATTTGATAAAGACGATTTTAAGGGTAAATCCGTATGTTATAATCTTAGAATGCCATGGAAAAATTATATGTAATGAGAAACATGATTTTGGAGTTGGGTTTCAATTTTTATAATTTTCCAAGCCGTAGAGAATTAATTATGAATTTTTAAAGGAAAACATGTATTATTGGGTTTAAAAATTATTTTCGGTTGTTATATAATGAATTTGGGTCTGAAATTTATTTATGTTAGATAACATATTAAAAATGAATTTATGTGATTTTTTGGGATTTTTACTAAGAGGTTTATTATGGAAATTAAATTATTTTGAAAGGAGGACCCAATGATTTAATTGATGTTAAATGGGAAGGGCTTATTTGTTAATGTTATTCAGGTTTTCGATCTGAGAAAATGCGGCAATTATTTGTAAAATAATTTGAAAGTTTAAGGTAAACAATCAAGTGTTTACATGTGGGCAAGTTAGTTACAAAAAGATTACTTTATTTGGTAAAAACAGCTTTTTACTCAAAAAAGTAGATTCCGCCACTTTCGGAAGGACCCTTTCGAATCAGACTTCCGCTACCAATCAGGTCGAAACCTAGCAGGTCGAAATAATGAAGCCGAGACCAATACACATGGTATCACTTAGTTGGTACGCAATGGATTAGAGAAAGGCGGAAGAAAAGGCATCGAAACATAGCTTCTGAGTGGGTCGATACCTTTGTTTTGTTTTCTAAAGAAAAGCGCTTGCCTATTACAAAGAGGTTTCGAAAGAGTCGAGACTAATGCTTGCGAAAGGGTATTTTAAAACAAGCTTCGAAGAAGAGCTACTGCCTTTTTAACGTAGTAGCTTCCGAAGGAGTTACTAAGTTTTCAAATTAATGCTTTCAGAAGGGGTAGTTTCGACCAAGTCGAAACCTTTCTGCAACCTTGTACCTTTCGAAGGTATTGAAGATATCAATGCTTTTGAAAGGTAATATTTGTTTTTAAATGTAAGCCACTTCCCATAGCTTTCCAAAGGTGGTTAATGGTTTCGAAAGGGGTTTCGAAGCCACCCTTCAAACATTTTTACTTTTATAGTATAAGCTTTCGAATGGATGGTATCGACACAATCATATTTTCCCCAAATACTTTTATATGATAAAGAAAGGTTTCGAAAGGGGTACTTTCGTTTATGTTCACTTTGACCCAAATGATATTTAAAATATAAACCCAATGGAGAAGGGATACTTCTAATGGTTTCGAAAGAGGTTCTTTCAATGTTTTCAAAGAGGGTAATTTCAATTGGTTCCGAAGCTATGCTTCTAAAGTTAAATGTTAATACTTTAATACATTCAAAAGGTTTTGGAAAGAAAGGTTTTAAAGTGTTCGAAAGACAGGAGCCTAATGTTTTGAAGATAGATTTATATGCTTTCGAAGGAGGTCATCCAATGAGGTCGAAAGTATGGTTTCGAAAGGCTTTGTAACCCAAAATCATTTTTAAAGGAAAATCCCATGGCTAAGCAAAGGGGTTTTAAATGATTTTATGAAGAAGCTTTCCTTGATAAAATTATAGGTTAAAGGGATTGACCATGTTTTATATGAAAAGTATTTCAAGTACATTAAACCCACAGGAGTGGTATTATTTTGTTATTATGGTTGCTTCTTCAAGTATAAATATATTCACATTATAATGGACCCATAACTGCATTTTGGGGATAAAGGGTAGAAGAACTAGCTAGGTTGACTCAGTGGTGAATATAAAATGGATTAAACTCCTAAATGAGTAGAATTGCATCTAGGAGGTCAGGAAGACCAGAATATAAGATGCCTAGATATAGAAGTTGTCAAGGAGACGGGTTCATAGTGCACCCATGAAAACTATGATTAAGAAGTTATTGGAGTTTCCAATAGGTTCATAGTGATCCCATGAAAACTATATTATAAAGAGTTTTTGGAGTTTCCAATTGGTAGGGGCCAATTGGTTTGTAGCGCACCCATGAAAACTATTTCTGGATTAAGTTATTGACAAAAGTCAATAGTTTCCTAGTCAACCCATGCAAAACTAGGGTCAGATAAGAAAAATGTTATTGAAATCACCAATAGGTTCAAGGAGGACCCATGAATTAATTGAGTTTTTGGCAGGGGTCAATAGGTTATTAGTAATCCCATGAAAACTATGAAATAGGATAGGGAGTCCATAAATTATGAAAAGGTTATTTGTAAGCCCATGAAAACCAATAGGTTAATAGTGACCCTAGAAACTATAAATATGACAGGAAGTCAGCTAAACCAGGGATAGGGAATCCAGAATGTTTTAATTTGTATGCATATCATCATAATATTTTGAAATGCTATGTTTTAACCCTTGTGGATGCATGAGCACAGAATATGGATTTATAAAGGTTTTAGGATACTAGTGAGAGGACAACCCTTTCCGCTAAGCAGCATGGCCTCACTAGATATCTAAATGGATAGAGATGTTAGATTATTATTCATACCAGGCTTTATGTCTGACTTGAAGTTTATGGTTTCCCCTTAAACTCTCGAGTACTCAGTTGATTTTGAGTAGTTTGAGGTTTAGGGTTTCCAGGTTCTCTTCTTAGACGAATAAAGCTTCCGGAGACATGAAGGAGGCATTCTAGTTATTTAGAGTTATCCTTTTCCACTGTGTATTCTGGATGTAAAGGCAGAATGGTTTTATTGCCTTACTATATACTTTGATCAACCAAGGAGGCATCTTCATATGTCGCTCTTAGCGTATATGTAATAATTATATTTTTCTGAATGTGGTCAACGGTTGTGGGATTATATAATGAACATGAAATGTTTTGAATGGAATATGGAAATGTGTTTTGATTTGTTAATTTTTTTTCCATATTCTTGTGATTTATGTATCAATGTATCTTGCACCGCCGTATTTGGTCACCGAGGATTAATAACTATGGATGACTATAGCATCCGCAACCGTTAGTTTTAGGCCTCTAAGTAGGGGGATGTTACAAGTTAGCATCAGAGCGAGGTTTATGAAACATTGAAAGAAAAGATAAACCTAAAAGCTTTTGAAATATAATTCCAATGAATTAGAAATATGATCGGGGTTTGGGTTAATGCTATAGTAACATACTTGTATTTGATATATATATATATATATATATATATATATAAGTACGTGTTCCCCTCTCTCTTAGACCGTTCTTCTGTATCTTACTAGGGCTTGTATGTAGATTTACGAGAAAGAGGATATGGAAGCATAAAATAGAAGAGGAAATCTAGGTAGAGGAAGCACCACAACCTACGAAAATGCTCGACCTAATACCAGGAGGAACCCAGGTCGGCCGGCTAATGCTAACCCAAATGCTGAAGCCAATGTGGGTGTTGGCAATCCATCAGTAGATGCGGGGATGGTGTATTAGTTTTTAGCCAATCTTGTGCAAGCTCGAATAGCTGGTAATGTTGGAGGAGCTAACCCTGTAGCTCTAGTTGGATATAATTATGGTAGACTAAGCAAAGACTGCACCAGTCTGGGTGGAAAGCCGTTTGTTCGAATGGAGGATGGTGTTGAGGTTGAGAATTGGCTATTGCATTTCGAGAGGATCTTTACCGATCTAGGCTTGGATGATGGGAAAAAGAGGAGGCTGGCCTCTAGGCAGTTGTAAGGGACAGCACTTCACTGGTGGAATAGTGTGACTGCCAGAGTTTTGGAAGAAGAATTGACATGGGCTGATTTCAGAAGGAGGTTTAAGCAAAGGTCTATTTAAAGTGGCAAAGTCGGCTGATGAGGAAGTTCATGGATCTATTTTAGGGAGATATGTCAGTAATCGAGTACGCTGCTAAGTTTGATGAGCTGTCTCGATATGGATATGCCACTATAGACACTGACATCAGAAGGAATGAGAGGTTTATTCGAGGATTAAGGCCCGAGCTTGCTATAATGACCATGACACATATCTGAGATCCTTGTAATGTGGTGGTGGAGATAGCCATTCGCCATGAAGAGATGCTTGCTGTTTTTGCCAGAGAGAAGCCAGTAGAATCCCAGGGTTCTCAGGGAAAAAATAGGAAAATCTTTAAGAAGAAGGGAGGCCAGAAAGGGGATGCTGCCAAGAAGGCAAAGACTGATTTAGTGTGCTTCAAGTGTGACAAGAAGGGTCATTATGCTCATGAGTACTGGACAGGCAAAGGGAAGAAGCCTATAGAAAAGAAGAATGTTAAATGCGACCAAGTTGGGCATTACAAGAATCAGTGTCCAAAGCCAGTTAGGGCGGAAAAAGGGAAGGTTTTTGTTGTTGGACCACCATCTTCTTCTAGGCCTACTGTAGCAGATAAAGGAAAAACGGTGATGGAAGGTACGCTTTTGATTCAGAGTACACCAGTTAGGGTACTGTTTGATACCGGTGCATCACATTCATTTATATCACAGTATTTGGTTGATAGGTTATGCATAGATCCCATATACCTTGTTACTTCCTTAAGGGTTGCGAATCCAATAGGAGGGTATGCAACCCTAGGAATGAGATGTGATCAGTTAGAACTTGATTTATTAGGTCATAAGTTTGCATGTTGTTTGTATGTTTTGATTTCGTAGATTTCAGGATCATTTTGGGTATGTATTGGTTGGGTAAGTAAAAGGCTAGGATATTTTCCTAGGATAGGGAAATATCATTGAGACACCCATATAGTCATAACCGAATCATCTTCTCAGTGGAGAATTCCAGTAGGAGTGTTTATGCATTGTTAAGTGCCATGGAGGTAGGAGAAGAGCAAAGTCAGTTTTGAGTAGCAAGAGAATTTGCAGATGTCTTTGAGCCGGTTATGGGATTACCACCGAAACGAGCTGTTGTGTTTCAGATAGATCTTGTACCGGGAGTTTAACTTGTCAGTAGACCACCTAGCAGGATGACACCGACTGAGATGAAGGAATTGATGGTGCAGCTAGTTGATCTTGAAGGAAGGAACTTTACCAGGCCAAGCAGTTCGCCTTGGGGAGCTGCCGCAGTATTCGTGAAGAAACCAGATGGGTCATTAAGGATGTGCATCCACTATCGTAAGTTAAACGAAAGGACGATCAAGAATAGGCACCCTCTGCCGAGGATAGATGATCTGTTTGATAAGTTAAATGGAGCCAGAGTATTTTCCCAATTGGATTTGGCAACAAGGTTCCATCAGTTGAGAGTGGCAGAGGACAACGTTCTTTGACAACATTTTGGACTAGATATGGTTCGTATGAGTGCTTATTGATGCCATTCGGGTTGACAAATGCACCTACTTTCTTCATAGATTTGATAAACTGAGTTTTCCGGGAGCACTTAGATAGGTTTGTGTTGGTATTCATAGATGACATTTTAGTGTATTCGAAAGATGAAAGAGAGCATGAGATTCATCTTAGAGTGGTGCTTGAAACGTCGAGGCAGAATCAGCTGAAGGCGAAGTTTACCAAGTGTCCTATTTTGGAAGAAAGAGGTTAACTTTCTTGATCATATGGTTTCAGAGGAGGGCTTGTCAGTCGATCCAGTTAAGATCGAAGCTGTTAATAATTGGAAGAGACCAGAGACGGTAACCGAGATCAGGAGTTTTCTTGGACTTACTGGCTATTACCAGAGATTCATTATGGATTTCTCGCGGATAGCAGCACCTTTAACTAAGTTGACCAGGAAAGACATGAAGTTTGTTTGGTCCAACAAATGCGAGGAAGGGTTCCTTAAGTTAAAGCATTTGTTGACCAATGCACCAGTGTTAGTGGTTCCAGATGGAAACCAAGGGTTGGTAGTATACACTGATGCATGTAGGACTGGATTGGGAGCATTATTGATGCAGAAGGGTAAAGTTATTGCCGATGCATCCAGGCAGCTTAGACCGCATGAAGTAAGATATCCTACTCATGATTTAGAGTTGGCTGCGGTGATCTTTGTCTTGAAGATTTGGAGGCATTATTTCTTGGGGGAGAGATTTGAGTTATATACCGATCATAAGTCTTTAAGATATTTATTCTCTCAGAAGGAGTTGAATATGAGGCAGCAGAGGTGGCTTGAGTTTTTGGCTGCTTATGATTTCGGTATAGAGTATATTCCTAGGAAAGGAAATAAGGTAGCAGATGCTATTAGCAGAAAACATCATAATGTGGTGTTAGCTATGTTGGCAGAATGGAAGGATCTAGAAGCTTTGGCTAGTTGCGGTGTGCAGTTAAGATCTACTGCTAGTTCTAGTCAGGGTACTGCCATGTTAACTTGTTTAGAAGTTCGACCAATGTTGATCGAAAGGATAACTTTTGAGCAGAAAGATGATCAAATATTAGCCGAGAAGATTAGAAGGCTTGAAGTAGGATCAGAAATCGATGATCTAAAGGATTTTGGCCTTAACCAAAGAGGATGGTTGAGGAAGAACGAACGATCATGTGTTCCGAATATAGAGAACTTAAGGGGAGAAGTTCTTGAAGAATGTCATTGATCCAAGTTTACGATTCTTCCTGGAGGGACCAAGATGTATCAGGATATGAAGAGTATCTTCCATTGGGAAGGCATGAAGAGGGATGTTGGCTTGTGGGTTAGACAGTATGTGAACTGTCAACAAACGAAGGCCGAACATCAGAAGCCGAGTGGATTGCTTCAGCCTTTAGAGATTCCGGTCTGGAAATAGGATTCGATATCCATGGATTTTATAGACGGTTTGCCAAGGTGGAATAGGGGAAATGAAAGTATATGGGTCATAGTGGATAGGTTGACCAAGAGTACCCATTTCATTCCAATCAAGTCAATCAGGACGGCACCTATTTTGGCGAAGTTGTTCATGAAGAACATAGTTAGACTTCGTGGGATTCCCTGTAGCATAGTTAGCGACAGGGATGCATTATTCACTAGCGAATTTTAGAAGAGTCTACAAGAGGTATTGGGTACCAAGCTCAAGATGAGTATAGCATATCACCCATAGATGGATGGGCAAACAAAGAGAGTCAATAAGGTACTCGAAGATTTATTGAGAGTTTGTGTATTGGACTTTGGTGGATCTTGGGAGGATCACCTACATCTGATTGAGTTGTCATATAATAATAGTTATCGGACTAGTATAAGAATGGCGCCTTTTGAAGCTTTGTATGGAAGACCATGCAAATCGCCAGCATGTTGGTTGGAGACTAGGGACAGATTAGTCTTAGGTCCGGATTAGGTTAGAGAGGCGTAAGAGAAGATTGAGTTGATCCGAGGACGGATGAAGGAAGCTCAATCCAGATAGAAGAGTTATGCGGATAAGAGGCGTAAAGACCTAGATTTCTCAGTGGGAGACATGGTTTTCACTAAAGTATCACCGATGAAGGGTGTGGTACAGTTTGGAAAATCAGGGAAACCCTGAGGTATGTGTAGAAAAAATTAGAAAGCTCGCATGCAGAGTAGAGTTGCCGAGCAGTATGGCAGGTGTCCATAATGTATTCTATATGTCTCATCTTCGCAAGTATGTGCATGTTCCAGAGACTACTATTGCTCCGACGGGGTTAGAAGATTTGGTAGTAGAGCCTAATTTGACTTTTGTTAGACAACCAGTTCGGGTTGTAGGGAGAGATGAGAAAAGATTGAGGACCAAGATAGTCGAGTTGGTGAAATTTCAGTGGAGCGACAACGAGAAGGACTGTACTTAGGCGACAAAGGACAGAATTTGAGATACTTATCCTGATCTGCTTTGATGGTATGTCTATATTAGATTTATATATATTAGTTGCTAGTCGGGTAGGCTAGTATAGATGTTAGGAGTTGTTACAGATATTGCTATGTTTGAAATTCTTTAGTTAGATAAATTAAATAGAATAATGTAAATGTAAACTGATAAGGAGATTTAGATTGGTTAATAAACCTAGAGGCCGTGCTTGATTAACTCTAATGGGCTTATAAATGGTTAAATGATAATTAAGTAACATAAGGGCATTAGGGTAATTGCCGCACCCATAGTTCACTACCCTATACTTGTGTTACCTTACCATTCATGTTCATTTTATCATAAACAAAAATAAACGTAAGAAAAGAAAAGGAAAGCCGGTCATTAAGGAGTAAGAAGAGAAGAGGAAATTCAAGTTTAAGCTTAGGATTCAAGCTAGAAGATTCAATCTCAAATCAATCTCTAATTTCCTTATCCAATCTAAGGTGAATAATACTCAAAACATCTCTATTTTGGTTTATATATGACCATTGATTTTTGGATTTAAGATTAAATCTAATATGATGATTTTTGATAATATGCTTAATTTAAATGAATAATAGATTCAAATAAGGATGTCTGCATTTGATAAACACGGTTTTAAAGGTGAATCGGTATGTTATGATCTTAGAATGCCATGAAAAAATAATATGTTATGAGAAACATGATTTTGGAGTTGCGTTTCAATTTTTATAATTTTCTAAGCCATGGAGAATTAATTATGAATTTTTAAAGGAAAACATGTATTATTGGGTTTAAAAATTATTTTTGGTTGTTATATGATGAATTTGGGTTTGAAATTTATATATGTTAGATAACATATTAAAAGTGAATTTCTGTGATTTTTGGGGATTTTTACTAAGAAGTTTATTAGGGAAATTAAATTATTTTGAAAGGAGGACTTAAATGATTTAATTGATGTTAAATGGGAATGGCTTATTTGTTAATGTTATTCAGGTTTTAGATCTGCGAAAATGTGGCAGTAATTTGTAAAATAATTTGAAAGTTTATGGTAACCAACTAAGTGTTTACACGTGGGCAAGTTAGTTACAAAAAGATTACTTTATTTGGTAAATACAGCTTTTTACTCAGAAAAATAAGTTCCGCCACTTTCGGAAGGACCCTTTCGACTCAGACCTTCCGCTACTAATTAGATCGAAACCTAGCAGGTTAAAACCAACGAAGCCGAAACCAATACGCATGATATCACTTAGTTGGTAAACAATGGATTAGAGAAATGAGGAATGTAGGATGTCGAAACATAGCTTCCGAAGGGGTCAATACCTTTGTTTTGTTTTCCAAAGAAAAGAGCTTGTATGTTTACAAAGTGGTTTCGAAAGAGTCAAGACCAATGCTTACGAAAGGGTATTTTAAAAATAGCTTTCGAAGGAGTGCAACCACCTTTTTAAAGTAGTAGCTTCCAAAGGAGTTACTAAGTTTTCAAATTAATGCTTTTGGAAGGGTTAGTTTCGACCGAGTCGAAACCCTTCTGCAACCTTGTACCTTTTGAAGGTATTGAAGATATCAATGCTTTCGGAAGGTAATCTTTTTTTTTAAATGTAAGCCACTTCCCAAAGCTTTCGGAAAGGGGTTAATGGTTTCAAAGGCATGGTTTCGAAAGTGGTTTTGAAGCCACCCTTCAAACATTTTTACTTATATAGTATAAGCTTTCGAAAGGATGGTATCGACACCATCATATTTTCCCTAAATACTTTTATATGATAAAGAAAGGTTTCCAAAAGGGTACTTTCATTTATGTTCACTTTGACCCAAATGATACTTCAAATATAAACCCAATGGCTTCAGAAGGGATACTTCCAATGGTTTCAAAAGAGGTTCTTTCAATGTTTTCAAAAGGGGTAATTTCAATAGGTTCCGAAGCTATGCTTCTAAAGTTAAATGTTAATACTTTAATACATTCGAAAGGTTTCGAAAGAAAGGTTTTAAAGTGTTTGAAAGGCAAGAGCCTAATGTTTTGAAGATAGATTTATATGCTTTCAAAGGAGGTCATCCAATGAGGTCGAATTCGAAGGTTTCGAAAGGCTTTGTAACCTAAACTCATTTTTAAAGGAAAAACCCATGGCTAAGGAAAGGATTTTTGAAAGATTTTAAAAAGAAGATTTCCTTGATAAAATTATACGTTAAAGGGATTAACCATGTTTTATATGAAGAGTATTTCAAGGACATTAAACCCACATTAGTGGTACTGTTTTGTTATTATGGTTGCTTCTTCAAGTATAAATACATTCATATTATAATGGACCCATAACAGCATTTTGGGGATAAAGGGTAGAAGAACCAGCTAGGTTGACTCAGTGGTGAATATAAAATGGACTAAACTTATGAATGAGTAGAATTGCATCTAGGAGGTCAGGAAGACTAGAATATAGGATGCCTAAATATAGAAGTTGCCAAGGAGACGGGTTCATAGTGCACCCATGAAAACTATGATTAAGAGGTTATTGGAGTTGCTCATGAAAACTATGTTTTAAAGAGCGGTTGGAAGGGTCCAATTGGTTCATAGTGCACCCATGAAAACTATATTCGGATTAAGTTATTGACAAAAGTCAGTAGGTTCCTAGTCAACCATGGAAACTAGGGTAAGATAAGAAAACGATTATTGGAATCACCAATTGGTTCAACGAGGACCCATGAATTAAGTGAGTTATTGGCAGGGGCCAATAGGTTCTTAGTGATCCCATGACAACTATGAAATAGGATGGGGAGTCCATAAATTATGAAAAGGTTATTAGTAAGCTTATGGAAACTAATAGGTTAATAGTGAACCTAGAAACTATAAATATGATAGGAAGTCAGCTAAACCAGGGATAGGGAATCCAAATTGTTTTAATTTGTATGCATATCATCATAATATTTTGAAATGCTATGTTCTAACCATTGTTGATGCAGGAGCACTGTATATGGTTTTATAAAGGTTTTAGGATACTAGTAAGGGGAACACCCGTTTTGCTAAGCGGCGTGGTCTTACTAGATATCTAAATGGATTGAGATGTTAGATTATTATTCATACCAGGCTTTATGTATAACTCGAAGTTTCTGTTTTCCCCTTAAACTCTCGGGTATTCAATTGATTTTGTGTAGTTTGAGGTTTAAGGTTTCCATGTTCTCTTCTTAGATGAATAAATCTTCCGGAGAAGTGGAGGAAGCATTTTAATTATTTAGAGTTATCCTTTTCCATTGTGTACTCTGGATGTAAAGGCAGACTGGTTTTATTGCCTTACTATATACTCTGATCAACCAAGGGGCATCTTTATATGTTGTCCTTGGAGTATGTGTAATAATTATATTTTTCTGAACGTGGTCGACGGTTGTGGGTTTATATAATGAACATGAAATATTTTGAATGATTATTTGGTCGCTGAGGATTAATAACCATGGATGATTGCAGCATTCGTAGCTATTAGTTTTGGGCCTCCAAATAGGGTGATGTTACAGGACCCTCTACATCAAGGGTTTGGATGCATAACAACTACGAGCTGAGCCCTGGCTCGGGCATTCTAGTTGGTTCCACAAGGATATAGACCAATGAAAAGAGCCAAAAGGTGGAAGAGCGGCTCCTGTTGAGCTGAAGATTGTTATTCCGGTCAGTCAAGATGATCCAAATCGGGTCCTGATGGTCGAATCATAGGTCGGTGTAGGAGTAATGAAGGAGTTGGTTGGTTTTCTCTAGGAAAACTTGAATGTGTTTTCCTGGACACAATGGGAAACGTATGGGATACCGCCGAAGGTAGCGAGTCATGCATTAAATATAATTCCTAAATGTGTTCATGTGAAACAGAAACGCTGAACCCTGGGTCCGGAGAGATCCGCTGCACTCAAAAAAGAAATGGATAAGCTAAAGGACAATGGCTTCATCTGCAATTCCTTATACCCAGAGTGGGTGTCAAATCTGGTTTTGGTTAGGAAATCGAACAGGATATGGTGGACATGCATTGACTATTCTGACTGTAATAAGGCATGCCTAAAGGATAGTTTTCCGCTTTTAAGATAGATCGGGTGGTGTACTCAACATCTGGACATGAGCTACTTTCCTTCATTTATGCATACTCTTGATATAACCAGATTCCAATGTATGTCCCAGACCAGGAGCACACCAGCTTTATAATCGACCTGGGATTGTATTTCTATCTCATTATGCTCTTTGGACTAAAGAATGCTGGAGCAACTTACCAAAAGCTAGTGAACCGGATGTTTAAAGACCAGATTGGACGTTCAACCGGATACCTAAGATGTTTAGTGTACTTCGAAAATACGCGATGAAGCTTAACCATTTGAAATGATTTTTTGGCGTTGTGTACGGAAATTTATGGGCTTCATAGTCAACTCTCATGGAATCGAAGCCATCGGAGAAGACTCAGTTATTAAGGAACATTAAAGCTCCTGAGAAGATCAAAGATGTTCAAAGTCTAAATGGGAAGGTCGTCGCCCAAAGTCTATTCATCTCCAGAGCCATTGATAAAAGTATCCCTTTCTTTGACGTAATTAAGAAGGGAAAAAGGAATCACTTAGTGAGACCCCTCATCATTTCGAAGCCATTTGATGGTGAAGACTTGTTTATGTATCTGGTAGTGTCGGTGCATGCTCTAAGTGTTGCACTCATACGTTAGGAATCCCACATCCAATGACCAGTTTACTACATCAGTAAGCGATTGTCAAGAGCAGATAGAAATTATTTAAAGCTGGAAAAACATGCTTACTTCCTGTTGATTGCTTTACAGTCGCTCCACCCCTATTTTCAGGCTCATCCGATCATGGTTCTAACCAACCAGCCTTTGCAATATGTCTTGCAACGACCTAGGACTTTTGGAAGGCTATTGAAATGGAACATTGAATCAAGCCAATATGACATAGCTTATCACCCTTGGAGATAAATCCAGGGAAAATCTTTGGCAGATTTCATAGCTAAGTACATTGCACGAGACAATACTCCGAAGTGCAATGGAGAACATAATGCTAGATGGAAGATGTACATTGTGGTGTGTCTATTGAACGATGTTCTAGTGCTAGAGTTGTACTTGTCACTCTCGAGGAACATCCGATCTGTTATGCCCTAAAACTTAACTTTCCAACGATAAACTATGAAGTAGAATAGGAGTCCTTGATTACAGGTCCCAAAATCGCCAAAGAACCGGGGATAAAAACTTTGTGTATCTTTAATGATTCCCACCTAGTAGCGTTTCAGGTCTGGAAAGAGTTTCAAGCGAACGGAGCAAGGCTAGCTCATTATCTAAACTGGATCCTTGAACTACTCAATGACAGCGAATATTACATGATCACTCATATTCCCAGAGAGGAAAATGAGAAGGTCGACTCACTGGCTAAGTTGGCTAGTTCCAGAGGTGTGCAGCTCATGGACTTGGTCCCGGTGGAAGTATTTTCAGCTCTGAGATTGACTGGATGGATGTTGATTGGATCTTGTAGGCTGAACCCAAAAGGTGGTCATGGATGACTCTAATAAAGGATTATTTGCAAAGAGGAATCTTTCCAGAGAGACGGTTTTAATAATGAAAGCTCCTTCGACAAGCTTCTAGATATATCATGCAAGGAGTACTTTATAGGAAGGCTTTTTCTCTCCCTACGCTTCGATGTTTTGCTCATGATGAGGTGAAGTGAGTTCTAAAAGAAGTTCACGAAGGAGCCTGTGACGACCATACGAGGGGGCAAACCCTAGCAGAGAAGATCCATCGTTATGGATATTTCTGGCCAACTGTCAACCAAGATGTAGTTGATTACACTTGAAAGTTTAACAAGTGCCGAAGGTTTGCTAAAATTCCAAGAGTCCCACCAACAAAGATTACTCAAATGGTCACTCCTTGGCCGTTTGCAACTTGGGAAATTGATATCATTGATGTGTTGCCAATATCTAAAGGTGGCGCGAAGTACGCCATCGTCGTGGTTGATTACTTCACCAAATGGGTTGAGGCACAACCATTAGCCACAATCACCATAAAGAAAGTAATCACCTTTGTTGTTTGGAATAACATCTGTCATTTTCAAGTTCCAAGGGCAATCGTTATTGAAAACGGGACCGAATTTGATGGTACCGAATTTAAAGATTTCTACCGTCGACATCGCATAGAGAAGAGATTTGTTGTAGTAGCACACCGTTGGATAAATGGATAGGTAAAAGCTGTAAACAAGATTATCAAGTCCATTATTAGTAAGCAATTGTAAAGGCCAAGGGCAAGTGGGTTGATGAAATTCCATTAGTACTACGGGCTTATCGAACATTGCACAAGTCAACGACTGGCCACTCTCTATACGCCCTAGCCAATGAATCAAAGGCTATGATTCCGGTTGAACTGGAAGTACCTTCTCATTGAGTGATTTACTACAATCCACGGACTAATGAACAACTCCTATTGGAGTCTCCTAATATGATAAATTAGAAGTGCGATAAAGCAGAGTTGAGGGCTGCTGCACACCGACACTAAGTCGCCCGAATTACAACGCTAAGGCCAGGAATCTGACCTTTGAAATTGGTGACCTGGTTCTCAAACGAATCTTCACAGGCCCTGGAAACTTGGGCCGGACTTTGGAGGGTCCACACGCAATATAGCAAATTCTTGGAGATTGAACTTTCAGGCTTGCGACGATTGATGGGATTTCACTCCCGAGGACGTGGAATAGCGAGCACCTACGACGCTATTTCACTTAGAAATAAATTTGTGCACAATTGATAAAAGCCATGTAATAAGATAGATCCTATCATTTCCCATCTTTCAAAGAATAAAATGGCTTTTCGAGTCTGAGACTCTTTCTTACATCGCTTGGGAGTTGTGACTTGATCGACTCGAATGAATCTATATGTGAATAATATAGGTGCGTAAGTACCCAGAGATAGGTACCAACCAAACTTCTATGGTTAATGATCGAACCCTTGAAATTCTTCTTGCTATCTGGAGATTGATATCAGCCAACTCTTGTCCTTGGATTGGGGGCAGAAGTATAAACTAAACGAACGTGGCCCAACCGTCCATCAGCCAACTCTTGTCCTTGATGTGGGAGTAGAAGTATTAATCAAAAATGAGCGTGACATGACCGTTCATTCACTAGCTCTTGCCCATAATGTGGAGGCAGGAGTATAAATCAAAACGAATGTGATATGACCGTTCACTCTCTCAACTCTTGTCCTTGGATTAGGGACAGGAACATAAACCGAAATGCACATAATAAGACCATCCAATCCTTGACATTTTGTCCAAAGTTGGCAAAACAAAAGGTCCATACCGAGTGCAAGGTGGGATCTTACATATTAATTTTGAATCGACGCCCGAAGTTTAGCACAATTGGAAATAAACATCCTGGATAAGGATGTGCGGGCGACGATCTTAAGTAGTTAATTTAAACCAGCGCCTGGAGTTTGGCGTAGTTGAATATCGTTATCCTGGAAAATGATACCTAAACCGCTGTTCTAAGAGGTTAACCCCAACTAATGCCCATAGAATGGCACTTCAACAATTACTTTATGTTCACAAAAACGATGAAAGGTCGGTAAATTACAGAATGGGCTAAGGATTTAGTCGATTAATAAAATTACAGAATGTGCATTTCTAAAACAACTTAGACAAGTTAGAACAAAGAATTAGCAAAACAAAAACTTTTGTTATTCACATAAAAATTGGTAAGATAAGTAAAAGTTTATTTAAGCCTAAGCAAAAAAAAACCGGGGGCCGAACCCGCACAAAGCCGGCCAAAATCTAAAATAGATTACTACTATTATTGTAAACTAAAAGCGGGCCTATTTAGACCAACCAAACTGACAATCATTTCTTCGGCTTTTGCTTCTGCGATTTCTTCTTAGCGCCGAGAGATAGTTCAACTGAGCTTTCACCCTTCCTCTTTCCTCCTCTTCCCCTGCTTCCGTTACCTTTGGACGGAATGCTTTATGATGATCTAGCAGGCATACTTTGGGTGTTCCTAAGAGAAGGAATAGTGACGGGAGCAAAGATAATTTGATCAGGCAGAGTTATGGATAGAGAAGGAGGGAAGGTCTCCATATTATCCGGTTTGACCTCTTTGGCTAGGACAAGCTCTTTCTTGATTATACTTATGGTGCGACCCAATAGGGGATTAGAGGCTCCAGTAATAACAACGTCATCAATAGATTGAGATCCCTAAAGCTCACCCGTCCTTCCTTCTTGAAGGGAATTTATCATCTACTCATCAGGCCCCGGAGTCTCACTAATCGGGATAATCGGCACTATTATTAAAGTAGTCATGGTCATCGATTCTACTATTGTAGCTTGTTATTCCGACTTGGACTCTTGGTCGGGGAGCGAGACGATCTGAGGCTGATCTGAAACTCGAAAGATATAAAAGGATAGATTAATGACGTCGACCGATGACACGTCAACTGTCTGAAATACAGGGGAAGTCAATGAGATACCTTCTTCTGTTTGGGGTTCTATATGAGCCGGAGTGCCACCGGAATTTCCCTCCAGGATGGAAGAAAAATTAAAGTCGGCTTATGCATCTGCGGATTCCATAGACCGTAGCCAGGAACAGTGGATGGATCAGGAGTAGTTTTGGACTCGGGGGTGTCTCCAATGGTAGCATCTTGAAGCAATGATCCAGAGCCTACGCCAAAGTTTTCATGCACTGTAGCGGCTAGCTTTAGATGCAAGATAAACTGATCCTCTTTCAGCACCCTGGGCTCATCTCCAATCAAGATTTCTTTCTCCAACTGGGCCAGATCCACCTTACCACCTTCAAGAATTCCTTTCCTTCCTCAACAATTGTTCCCAAGCGAGGGCAAGAATCCTGGAGTAATCATTTTTGAATCACTCTAAGTTACAGAATTTGAGCATGTTTGCATTGTACTTGTTAAGTAGTGGTTTAAACCCTTTCATCGCCCGCTGTTTTACAGCCTCGACTTCTCTCTGGACAAATGCGTCTAAGTCTTTAGCATATTCAACTGCCTTGTCTCTTTCACCTCGAGTAGTGAGCAACTCGTCACAATAATTCTGAGCTTGCTGGAGAGCCTCGTCGTTTTCTTTTGTTTTGCATTTGAACTTGGTTTTCAGCTCGGCCACACTCCTATTCGCAGCATCTCTTTCCAGCACTAGATCATTATTTCGATGATGCGCCTTCTCGATCTCATCACGATCCTTCATTCTCTCATCCTTAAGTGCTTTAATGGCTTCCTCGGCTTTTTTCTCAGCTTTGACTTGCGATTTCCTTAAAATTTTGACCCCAACAATGGGATGGGTGATGATTCTTTTGTCCTGTGATGCTATGAGGTTCAGATTATCAATCTCGAGTTGCCTTTCACTCAAGACCATGGATATTTTATTAGCTAACTACAACCGTTCATTGTACTGGTTATAAGAATCAGCTATACAAGAAAAGTTCATGTCTTGGACATCAGTCAAAATTCTCTTTAAGTTGGGCACGAACATGAATCCATCAAAGTATATATTTGGAAATTGTTCTTTTAATTCAACCATTCGAGCGTTGGTAGTAAGTTGTTGCTCCGCAGTTACATCAAGAGCTTCAAGCATTTATTTGTCGATTATTTGATAAGAAGTCTTGGAGCCACTCTTATGGTGTCTGCGATCAAAGGATTGATTGGAATAGGATGGCGTTAAGTGCTAAGCAAGAATGGAAGTTGGAGGTGGTGCACGAGAAGCATCACTTGGTGGAAGGTCATCACGATGATAAGAGTGCATTTCTGAGCCCTTTGGCGGAGATGACCTAGATTTGGAAAGATGTTTAGAGGCAGAGTCATGAAATGGATAATCTCTGTCATAGCTACTCCTATCCCGGTCGCCTCTATCTTGGCTAGACTGATAAGCAGACTCAGAATCTCGACCAATGCCCTGATGGTATGAGCCTGGATGATGCATATATGATCGAGATGCATTTTACTCAAGAGATTGATATATGGATTTCTTCTTCTCCATGGATCCTGTAAAAGAAATGAGAACAAGTTAGATTCAATGGATAAGGACACGAGTCAAGTGTTGTGCAGTGTCATGAAGTGCGCATGTGCATGAGTGTCCTAGTGTCCCTTTGATGAACTATGTACTGGAGCTTTGCTCATGGGAGTGATCTCTCCCATACTAGTAGGGATGGTGTCCTTATTGAAGTGAATTGGGGAATCAAGGCCCTCGAGACTGATGTGACCAAAATCGAAGGAACTCAACTCGGTAGGAATTGGCCCTAAGCCAACAAATGTATCTGTTGAGGAAGTGAATGAGTTTTCTCTGTTGTTATAATCGGTGGAGGCTATGTAGAAGTCTATGTCTTGGAAATCTTCACTACTAGCCTTTTCTTTGGGATAGGCTGTTGGTCATCAATTGGTTGTTCAATCAAGGACTCACGAACCATATTAATGTCGTTATGACCAGCTCTGCTATTCTCACCTATGACATCGCCTTCCTCGACATGTTCTTGAACAACTTCAATATCCTCTTCAACCCCAGCCTCTGGACTTGGAACTAGGGCACATCTAGATCAATATTGCCTCCTTTAGGTGAGTTATCATCATCATCATCATTATCATTGTCATCGTCATCACTAGCAGCTACTTGGACTTAACCAGTGCCACGGTTCGCTTCTAACAGATTGTGGGCAAGAATATTTTCATCTGAAAGGAGAGTTCTGATATCTCTATTGTCTACCGGATGTGCCATATGAGCCTTAACAGCATCTGAAAGCGCCATGCTGCTGGGTCTTTACGGAACATCTGGATAGTAAAACAAGATATGAGTTAAGTCTGCAGATTATAAGGAAAATTCATATGATGCATATAGAATGAGACATACGTCCGGATAGCCATCTACGTGCAAATCTAGGCGGACAACGGACATAGAACCACTCATTTTTGAAATAGCTCAACTTATTCCATGTGCCAAAGACTACTATACAACTCTTGGTCGGTTCCAGGTAGGTTAAAGATGGACTTTCTCGTCGACTCTTGAAACTATAAATGTATCGAATCTCCTCGTTGTTGGGCACACTCGGTGTAATTGTTCAGTAAAGACAATGTATGTGCCAAGAAGGAAGGCATAGCTATTCGGGTGCAGTTGTTTTGGAGCCAATCTCATGAAATTCAGGACTTGGCAGATGAACTGATTGAACAGTGGGACACGACCTGCCGAACACATGCACCTGTTGCAAGCTATATATCCTTTCGGAGGATTATGAACTCTTTAATGGAGAGAAGGGACTAGAACATCCCCAAATGGAATTTTGAGCTTGTTATGGATTCTACGAAGTGATCCTTCATCGATTTTTGAAGCGATGAAATCAGCAGAATCATCTAGATGAATGGCATCTTCGAGAGTGTCGGGAGCAAGATCTACTTCTGGTTCATGTGCCGGCTCTATTGGATTTTCTTGGATTCGCTGTTCAATCGGTGGATTTTTTTTGCTGCCGTACGTGCTGTACTGGACTTTGCAGTGCAAGTGGAGTTGTGAAGACCCGTCTCCTTGACTCTCAAAAATCGACACTAATGCATCCACGGTATTCACGTGCCATAAATCCAAGTGTCGGGGAGGCAGATTTTTAAGGGTTAAGTAAAGTAAAAGATAGAAATACAAATTCTCACATTACGTTAAAATTGATAGATAGTACGTACAACTACCCTCACTAGGGTACATTAGAGTTTTTGTATGAACTAACCTAGCCAGGAACAGTTATAACTGCCTAATCCCACACTTGTTAGTATTAACTTACTTAGACATAGCGAAAAAATAAAAATAGATAGATAAACATCCACATCAGGTGCTCCATGCTCCAAAAACCTCTTCCAGCATGCTCTTTCCCAAAATACTCCAAACAAAATTCTGATTACTTGGCTGCCCAAAAAAATAGGGCACCTAGAGTTTAAAGAGAAAACAAAATAAACTTCGGGTCAATCATGGAACTGGTGTGAGAACTTAAAATACATTGTTTGAAGACAAAAAGGTATCTCATAAGATCACGCTGTACATAAACACGGAACGGGTTTTTTACTCAATGATAACCATAACATTCTTATGTAAAAATACTTGATATTATTTTTAATGACATATCTTTGAAAGCATTTGCAAGTAAACTTATCAATCTTAGCCGAAATTGTTACCATCATTAAATTGCAGCATACTGGCTCTACAAACAAAATGGGAAGCACTTATTGGGGAATGGTTTCCATACGAATGACCAAGTGAAGGGACTACCTTTCGGTAGTACATCTCTAGAGGAATCTACCGAGGTCAACATAATATTTGCACCTCTACCAACAAAAGACCAGCCTGCATTTCTCACTAGATTTTACCGAATATGTCATCACCCCGGTCGTTACCAACCTATCTGAGATGTCTCTTAGCACACACCATAATAATATAAACCTGAACGTCGTAGCAGGTAGAAATATATCTAGAAGGGGATGATCATACCCTAATCGTTGTGAACCACATAGCTCTGCTGCATCTACCCTGTTTCGGCCATTTCTGGGTGTAAGGCCCTAGGTAACGATTACCTTTCGTATAACATATCATCTTTCTTTGAATGCCACACTTCCATTCCATGGTCACACAGCTGTTCTCTACAAACGTATAACTCCTTAGCTCATAAGTCTTAGGAAATGGTGTTATGCTAAAAGAAGTTGCCTTCTCCGCCACCAAAAAGATGATACGTTCATAGAGATTACTTATGTAACTAGAAATGCAACGTCAGACATTCGTCCATACAAGTTTGTTCTGGGACCGAACGAAACCGAAGGCACTTTCCTACCACATCCTGTCGGGAATTTACCCTAGGATTATTAGCGAGAAATCCTTGCATCGAAGATCTTAAATGAAGAACTACTGCCACATAATATGTTATGGGAAATTTACCCTGAGCATCGGTGATAAGTAGCCCTACATTCCAACTTCCACAATTATCTTCATGTCTTCACTTTGAGTACGTAAATTGGTTCGAAGTGGTTTTCGGACAGGAATTATCCAAATCTGACCCCGGTTCCTCCGAACCAATCATCGATAAAAGAGGTCAGGTGAATAGGAAATCATACTTTAATTTATTAAGCTCTTTTATCAAAATATCTTTTGGAGGTACACAAAACATTCTTTCTGGTATATACGAATATATTAAACCTCTCTTATAAAATCCCTTGATAGCCTTTAAACTCCTTTATACTAAGAATAATTCTAAATCGTTTCATTTTTATTTAGGAAGATATTGACCCAAGCAAACCAAATTCACTATCCCCTCCGTTGGGCCAGTCCGGATAGCCAGGGAGAGCAGGAAACTGGTTTTCCAAACTGAAGCCTAGACACTATCTCTTTGACACTCAAAAGGCGATCAAGTTATTTGATCGACTCGAAGTCTTTAATCATTCCAAAAATCCTTCAAATCATCTTTAAAACACTTTATTAATCATTTAATAACATTTATAAAATAATCGGAAAATAATTTTTAAGTTTAAAACTATATTTCAAAAGTTATAGAAAGCGATGTGAAAAAGTGTTGCGGAAAATGCATATTTTAGCTATATTGATCAAAGCAAACATTTTAGTTACTCAAATCACTTTTAACACATTTTAAAACATTTATAAGATTTATTCCATATTTTTAAACAAATATAAAATGTCTTTCCAAAGAAATCCAGTTTTGGATTCCGAACTGCAAAACCGTGATTTTTCCAAAAATTTGTTTTACTCATATTTCAAAATCTACTTATCGAAATCTTGATTATATTTCTTAGTTGGAAAACTATGGATATAATAGTTTGAAAAATTCTTATCTCGAAGAATTCTGAGCTATATTCCATCTTTTATACTCGTTTGACTTTTATAGTGCAAAATCGCGAACTGCCGTTACGCGACGCGCCCATTTTTAACTAAATTTTCCATTTCTTTTCGAACTTCACCAAAACATTTTTCAATTTTTATAAAACATTTCAAACTCATTTTAAACTATTTTTAAAGAGGTTTAACATTCCATACACACCATTTCATTAGTTCAAGGAAAGTGATTTCCTTTGTGCTTATCGACGTGTATTTCCGTGACTTGCATATATATATATATATATATATATATATCATATTCATATGAAAACATCCAAACTTTACGATCAAAGCATATTAAACATCCATTTGCAAAAATCATATCATCAACATATAATATAATAGTTTAAGAGTTCTCACCTTAAGTTTTCAACGATTAATTAAAAATTCGCTATAGCTCCGCTACTCATTTTTGGAGCTCACTATTCTTCGGATTTTAGCTGTTAGATGCCTTAACCAAAGCTTGGGGTGGCTTGGGGGTGCACTGCTTAGGGTGGAGCAAAAAAGTGGCTCGTCCTATGATGAAGTAGGGTGGAGATTGTGAAGAACAAGGAGAAAAAAGTGGAGTCTCGGGTTTTTTTTGAGGTGTTTAAGTATATCTACAAGTATATATTATAATTTAAATTCTTTTTGAAATAAAATTAGACATTATTTCTTTTAAGATGGAAGCCATTAAAGTGGAAGACAATTCTTAGAATTATGAAGAAGAAGATGAATGAAAATGAAGAGAATAGGGTAGGGAATTTATAGGAAAAGAAGAGTGTAAAAATATCCATGCATACATCATCATCTTCATCTCCATTTCATGGCTTGACCAACACACCTCCCCCCTCCCTAGGCACGACAAAAGCCTTCCCCCCATGTGCCCATCACTTTCATCTTCTCATGTATGAATATGTCGACTTATGTATGTTTAAGGTGTAAGAAATCTTAAAATATATTTTATATTATACTTTTATACTTAATTATTTTTGTATATATATGTTTATGTGTATGTTTCATGTATGCACATGCACATGTATATGTGTATATAACATATTCCTACAGCGTTGCATAACTTCGACATGTTGTATCGTTACAAATCTCGATTCTGATTTCTGATCATATTTTCTCTTTTAAACTAATATGGATAATTTTGTAAACAAATTTTGAAAATAAATTTTCTTATCATTCCTAATTAATCAAAATGATCATATTTTATTTATAAAATAATACAAATTAATATAAATAATTATTTAAAAATTATTTTTATATCGATAAAGCTAAACGATCATTTATTTAAAGTGATATATTTATGGGTCGTTACAGACTCCCCTCTTAAAAGAATTTCGTCCTCGAAATTAAGATAAGAAGGAAATAGCTCAAAAGGAAATATATTCGATATAATGACTACATACAAAAGTATGGATAAGTGACTACACCACAAGCGGTGAGTACACTACAACATCATGATTTATACAGTTCATTCTTCCATCCTAAGTTCGGGATATGCCTTTTTCATCCTATCTTCCATTTCCTAAGTGCAATTCTCAGCATCTCCACTCCATTGAACTTTGACTAACCTTACTACCTTCCTCCTTAATCGTTTCTCATCACGATTGACGATTCGAATGGGTCGTCTAATAACTGCAAATTAAATTCGGTTCCACCTCCAAGTCTTCCTGAGTAGCTGTTTCTATGATTTGCTTTGTGTCATGCACATGTTTCCTTAAATGAGATACATGAAAAACATTGTGCACTCCTACCAACCTTTCTGGTAGTTGCACTCGATAAGCTAGTGGGCTAATTTGTTCAAGAGTGGAAAATGGTCCAATATATCGAAGTGCTAACTTCCTAGCTCTTCCAAATCTCACCACTCCTCTCATTAAAGAGACTTTCAAAATGACTGATTCTCCAATTAAGAATTCCATATTTCTAACCCTTTGGTCTGCATAAGTTTTCTGTCTGCTTTGGGCTTCCTTTAGCTTCTTTCTAATCATATCGATCTTCTGTGAAGCTTCTCGTATAATATGAGGACCAAGTACTAACCGATCTCTGGTTTCGATCCAACATGTTGGTGACCTGCACAGACGGCCATATAGAGCTTCATACGGTACCATGCCGATACTAGCTTGATAACTGTTGTTATAAGAGAACTCTACTAAATGCAAATGATTTTCCCAGGAGCCTCTAAAGTCTAGAATACATGCTCTGAGAAGATCTTCCAAAATGCGGTTGACTCTCTTGGTCTGTCCATCAATTTAGGGGTGATAGGCAGTGCTTATATTCAGCCTTGTTCCTAAAGCGGTCTGTAATGCTTCCCAAAACTGATTAGTAAAGATTGGTTCTTGATTGCTTACTATACTGCTTGGAACTCCATGCAATCGTACAATCTCCTTCATATATATATATATATATATATATATATATATCTGCAAGGCTTGCAGCGGTCCTTGTTGGGTTAACTAGAATGAAGTCTGCACTTTTAGTTAATCGGTCCATGATAACCCAAATGCCTTTGTTCCCTTTCCTCGTTCGAGGTAAACCATCAATGAAATCCATTAATATTTGGTCCCACTTCCAAACTGGAATCTCCAGCGGTTTAAGTAACCCTTCAATTTTCTACACTTTTGACTTGTTAACAATTTACGCATCGGCTAACATAAATGGATATGTCCCTTTTCATGCTTTTCCACTAAAATGTGCACTTCATATCTTTGTACATTTTTTTAATTCCCGGATGAATTTTACGTTTGGTTTGTGACATTTAGCTAATACCTTTTGCCTAAGATTTTCCACATCTGGAACACAAACGTGCCCATTCAACCATAATACTCCACTTTTATCCACTTCAAAGCTTGAATTTCTTCCTTATTCAGTTGCCTTAATGAACTTTTCAAACTGTCCATCTTCTCTCTATTTACTGGCTATTATTTTCAGAGGAGTTGGAGTTACTACTAAACAAGAAATAACAACATACTTCCTACTCAACGCATCAGCTACTACGTTGGTTTTTCCGGGTGCATATAAAATATCTAGGTCATAAGACGCGAGAAATTCCAACCAACGTTGCTGCCTCATATTTAAATCTTTCTGAGTGAAAAGATACTTTAAAGATTTATGATCCGTAAAGAGCTCAAACTTTTCACCCAATGAATAGTTCCTCCATATTTTTAATGCGAACACCACGGCTAATAATTCTAATTCGTGCATTGCATAATTCTTCTCATGAATATTTAGTTGTCTACTTGCATAAGCAATCACCTTCTCTTCTTGCATCAGAACCGCACCAACTCCTTCTCCGCAAGCATCTGTATAAACGGTTAGTCGACTATTTCCATTTATAATTGCTAGGACTGGAGCGGTTGTTAACCTCTTTTTGAGTTCCTGTAATGCTGCTTCACATTTAGGAGTTCAGATAAATTTAGCATCTTTCATGATCAACTTCATTAGGTGGTAGGCAATCTTTGAGAAGTCTTGAATGAATCTTCTGTAATACTCGGCCAGACCTAAGAAGCTACGAATTTGTTTAGGAGTTTGTGGTTGCTTTCAATTTAGAACAGTTGCAACCTTTATAAGATCTACTGAAATCCCATCCCTTGACACTATATGTCTAAGGAACCTGACCTCCTTTTCCCTGAAATGGCATTTTGAGAATTTGGCTTTAAGCACATTATTTCTGAATATCTCCAACACAATTTCTAGATGCCTTTCGTGTTCTTCTTCTGTCTTATAATAGATAAGGATATCATTGATAAAGACTAACACGTATTTATTGAGTACATCCCTAAATACTCTATTCATAAGGTCTACAAAATAAGCGGGCGCATTGGTTAGCCCAAAAGGCATAACCAACCACTCGAAGAAAGTATTTGGACCTTTAAATGCAGTTAGATGGATGCATTCTTTTGCGATTCTTAGTTAATGGAATCATGTAGCTAGATCCATTTTCGAGAATACCCGAGCAACATGTAACTGATCAAACAAGTCATCTATTCGAGGTAGAGGATACTTGTCCTTAATCGTTTGTTTATTCAGATCTCGGTAATCAATGCACAACCTTAGAGATCCATCCGACTTGGAAACAAAAACTATTGTCGATGCCCAACTTGAATGAATCAGCCTTATCAACCCTTTCTTTAATAGCTCTTGAGTTTATTTTACTCCTCCCTCTCCTTCGGAGCCATCCTTCGGAGCCATCCTTCGGTCCCGTTGTTTAATTTGCCTTGCATCAGAAATCAAGTCAATACGAAACTCGATTTCCTGATGCGGGGGTAAACTCTTTAATTCTTCAAAGACAATTGGAAATTCTTTAACAACAATTATTGTTCCAAATCCTTGCTGGAATGAATCTAATGCATATAGGAAATTTCCCCTCCTTGGACTAGGATCTTCACAAGGTATTTCTATAAACTTCCCTAACTTTGTTTTTACTAAAACCATTCTTTTTACACAATCTAGAATAGCTTCGTGCTTAGTCAACCAATACATACCAAGCAAAATTTCGAATCCAACAAAATCTAAGACAAATAGGTCAGAAGGTAATTGATGGGAAGAATGGGAAATTGGGACTTTTTCATAATTCATACAAAGGTTATTGATACCACCTATAAGATTCATTAAGCAAATAGGGGTATCAACTATCGTAGGTTCAAGTTTAAATTCTTCTACGGTTTTCTTAGCAACAAAACTATGAGAAGCTCCTGTATCAAACAATACTCTAACTAAAACATCTTCGATAAAAATATTACCTTCCTAAACTCCCTTGCCCTTCACATCCTGAGAAGTTGAAGCATCATCCTTTATTGCGTAGACTTTGGCTTGCTCTCCCTTCCTCATGATCGGACAATCCTTGATCATATGCCCTGGTTGGTGACAATTATAGTAGAGGCTATTTTGTACCATAGGAGAGGCAGAATCCTGGACCTTTAGACTTCTACAATTCTTTGCAATATGACCCTTCCTCTTACAATTTTTACAAGTATAATCCTTGAAGCGGTTTCCTTGAGATCCTTCCCCGGGTTTTCTTGGCCACGACTTTTTCCCACTGTTATTGACCTTCCTCTTTTTTAGTTGTTGGCATTGTTGTTGTTGGTCTGAGCTAATGAGTTATACCCCACCAAAGCCAAGGTTCTCGGTTAAACTTAAGCTTTGATACCAAACGTGAAGACCTGTCTCCTCGATCCTCGAAAATCGACACTAATACATCCACGGTATTCACGTGCCATAAATCCAAATATCAACGAGGCAGATTTTCAAGGGTAAAGTAAAGTGAAAGATAAAAATACAAATTCTCACATTATGTTAAAATAGATAGATAGTACATACAACCACCCTCACTAGGGTACATTAGAGTTTTTGTATGAACTAACCTAGCCAGGAACAGTTTAACTGCCTGCTCCCACACTTGTTGATATTGACTAACTTAGACACAGCGAAAAAATAAAAATAGATATATAGACATCCACATCCGGTGGTCCATGCTCCAAAACCTCTTCCAGCATGCTCTTCCCCAAAATACTCCAAACAGAATCCTGACTACTTGGCTGCCTAGAAAAATAGGGCACCCAGAGTTTAAAGGGAAAACAAAATAAACTCCGGGTCAGTCATGAGATTGGTGTGAGAACTCAAAATATGTTGTTTGAAGACAAAAAGGTATTTTATAAGACCACGCTACATATAAACATGGAATGGATTTTTACCTTATGATAACCAAAACATTCTTATGTAAAAATACTTGATATTATTTTTAATGACATATCTTTGAAAACGTTTACAAGTAAACTTATCAATCTTAGCCAAAATTGTTACCATCTTCCACAATTATCTTCATGTCTTCACGTCGAATACGTAACTTGGTTCAAAGTGGTTTTCAGTCAGGAATTATCCAAATCTGACCCTAGTTCCTCTGAACCAATCATAGATAAAAGAGGTCAAGTGAATAGGAAATCATTCTTTAATTTATTAAGTTCTTTTATCAAAATCTCTTTTGGAGATATACAAAACATTCTTTCTGGTATATACGGAGATATTAAACCTCTCTTATAAAATCCGTTGATAACCTTTAAACTCCTTTTTACTAAGAATAAATTCAAAATCATTTCATTTTCATTTAGGAAGATATTGACCTGAGTAAACCAAATTCACTATCCCCTCCATCGGGCTAGTCCAGATAGCCAGGGAGAGCAGGAAATTGGTTTTCCAAACTCAAGCCTAGACGCTATCTCTCTAACACCCATAAGGCGATCAAGTTATTTGATCGAATCTAAATCTTTAATCATTCCTAAAATCCTTCAAATCATCTTTAAAACACTTTATTAGTCATTTAAAAACATTTATAAAATAACTAGAAAAGAATTGTTTAGTTTAAAACTATATTTCAAAAGGTATAGAAAAGTGTCGCGAAAAAGTGCCGCGAAAAGTGGTTATTTTAGCTATATTGATTAAAACGACTTTTTATTACTTAAAAATTAATTTTTATTACTCAAATCACTTTCAACACATTTTAAAACATTTATAAGATTTATTCCAAATTTTTAAATAAATTTAAAACATCATTTCCAAAGAAATCCATTTTTGGATTCCGAATTGCAAAACCGTAATTTTCAAAAAACTTGTTTTACTCATATTTCAAAATCTAATTATCGAAATATTGATTTCTTTCTTCATTGGAAAACTATGGATATAATAGTTTGAAAAATTCTTATCTCTAAGAATTCTGAGCTATATTCCATCTTTTACACTTGTTTGACTTTTACGGCGCAAAATCGCGAACTACCGTTACGCGACGCCCGTATTTTTAACTAAATTTTCCATTTCTTTTTAAACTTCACCAAAACACTTTTCAATGTTTTAAAATATTTCAAACTCATTTTAAACCATTTTTAAAGCAGTTTAACATCCATACACACTATTTCATTAATTCAAGGAAAGTGATTTCCTTTGTGCTTATGGACGTGTATTTCCATGACTAGCATATATATTCCATATTCATATGAAAACATTCAAACTTGATGATCAAAGAATATCAAACATCCATTTGCAAACATCATATCATAATTTAACATATAATATAATAGTTTAGGAGTTCTCACCTTGATTTTTCAACGATTAATTAAAAATTCGCTATAGCTCCGCTACTCGGTTTCTGAAGCTCACTATTCTTCAGATTTTAGCTCCTAGATGCCTTAACCAAAGCTTGGGGTGGCTTAGGGGTGCACAGACTAGGGTGGAGCAAAGAAGTGGCTTGGCCTATGATGAAATGGGGTGGAGATTGTGAAGAACATAGAGAAAAAAGTGGAGTTTCGGGTTTGTTTTGAGGTGTTTAAGTATATATAACTATATATATATTATAATTTAAATTCTTTTTGAAATAAATTTTGACGTCATATTCTCTTAGGATGGAAGCCGTTAAAGTGGAAGACAAAGCTTAGAATTATGAAGAGGAAGATGAATGAAAATGAAGAGAAGAGGGTGGGGTATTTATAGGAAAAGAAGAGTGTAAAAGTATCCATGCATACATCATCATCTTCAACACTATTTCATGGCTTCAATGTTATTAACCAAACTGCTCTGGCCAAATACTTTGACTTTTAGTTGACTTCAATTGACCATTGTACTAACCTCATATAACCGATGAAAAATTCTTTATTGAATAGTGTTTTACTTCCAATGCTTCAACTCGATCCAACTATAGTCATTCGATGAATGTCGTGCCACAATTTAACTATAATCAAAGTAGAGTTTCCACATTGAAGTTCGATAGTATTCTCAAGTCAAAAGAATTATTTAACATTGTCAAATTGATATTTTCTGTTTGACTTTAGTTATATTAACCAACAGAAAACTATTGAGTAAGCCATCCCACAGTTATCTAATAAGTGTTAGTACCTAACCTCTTGGTTCCTTTAGCAGCCATGACTAATACACTACCTAACATTTGGAGAGTGTTATGTACTCTAGTCTTAAAGGATGTATTGATATCCAATCTCGATACTTCTTGACTAGCAATATTTAAAACGATGTGCTTATTATATTATGATAAATTTCTCATGACTACTATCACAAATACACTATTTATGGATTTTTCTATTAATTATACTTAAAATAAATAATTAATTAATACAACACATTATATCAAGTATATAATAGAAAGAAAAACACCATTTATTTCAAATGAGATTTTATTATAGAGTTAATATTTTACAGTAAATTACATAATTGCGCCTATGGCATATCCTTAACTCTATCAATCTCCCACTTGCACTCGAGGCTAATTATAGAATCTATATCTTCTTCCTTCGGACAGTTTGATGAGAACTGATCAAGCCGATCGCTTCGTAAATGAATCTACTATGTTGTTTTAATTATCTACTCTATCAATCAACTCTCTCCAATGCTGATAAACTACCTTTATCACATAACAATGATGTAGTATTCTCAATGCTTGGAATCACCCTAGCTCAATTATAAATTTATGAATTTATTTTTATACCTTGCTTCTATTGTAACACTATTCAACGCAATGTACTTAGCCTTTTCGCTGAATCAGACACAACCTTTCATTTGAAACATTTCCAACCTAAAGTTTCTTAATTAAGGTTTAAATGAATTTAATATTGACATAATATGGTCGATATGACTCATGAAGTTCAAGTCTGAATACTCCTTCATAAGGAGTTTGTTGTTTCTATAAACCATTCTCTAGTATTTCATATATACTCAAGAACACTCCAAAATACAATTTAGTGTTTTTAATTTGAATTTGATATTTTGCTTCATACATTAAATACATTAGTTAAATACAATATTGTCGACAATTTAGCATGTATGACAATTCCTATTTTCAATGCATAAGGTATCCATCTTACATGCTCCATATTAAACATTTTAGTATCGTGTCTGTGCATATCATTTTGGGGTATTCCCAACATCCTTAATACTTATTATAAAAGATATAATTTACAATTTTAATTTTTTTGCACGACGATCAACCATCGACCAACACAATTTTTCACGGCCATCAATTATCGAACTACTAAAATTCAGTGGTTGATTGCCGAATTGTGTTGGTCGGCGGTTGATTGTCATGCTAAATGATTCTGAATAGTGGTTGATTGTTGTGTAAAAAGGCATTGGTATTAGGAAACATACAAATTTTATTTTGTTTATTATTTTTGTATGGCATTAGTAAGCATTTTTTGTGGTGCCCCTAGCATCACACTACTAATTAATTGAGTTTATCAAATAGTTTAAATTTTGGATTATGTAATTAATTTAAATTTATGGGTTTGAATTTAAAATAATAAAAGAAAATTGAGAACATATTTGTAAATAATTATAAATTTTTGAAGTATAATAAGTTTATTAGAATAATTATAAAGTGATAAATTATATAAATTTTAAAATAAAATATCTAGAAAAAATTAACAAGAGGAGGAGAAAACTATTAACAACTAAAATTTCTTCTAGTTTGCTGTTATTTATTAGATTTAATAGATTATAATAAATTTCTAATAGCTGATTCAAGACCAAATTTCGAAAAAAGTAAAGTGTCAGAATCTAAAATCAAATCCTCCGTTGTTGTGAACTATAAGAAGATAAGAAGCCATTATAGAAAGAGTGAGGAGATATATTATTCACTGCAGGTGTAAACATACAATACAATAGAGCTCTATTTATAGGCATGTCATAGAAAATAAAAATTACAATAATGCGCATGTAACATATAGCATATTCACCCTAATAATTTACATATATTATAACATCCTAACGAATATGCGTCTTCAAAATCATGGATGCTCGTATAGTAACTTGAAATTGTCCTTTTTGAAACGTGTATTATGATTGGTCCTCTTTATTGTTATCTTGCTTGCATATATCCATACAGTCGATATAGATATTATTTATTGCCTCATCAGAAACTTTTGTTAGGAAAACCCAATAGGAAAAACCTTGAACAAGGAAAAGAGTACAACTTGTAAAATCATAGATATCGTATTAAAAATGATATTCCTTCTAAGGAGCTGATACTTCGGGATTAAAATAATGCCTCATTAAAATCTTACTAAGAAAAACCAAGTGGGAAATATCATAGTGTAATAAAAAAAAGTAAAATAACATATTTTAATATCTTATTTCATTAAAAGAAATTTGATACTTCTGGATCAGGATGATGCCTTGTTAAAATCTTACTAAGAAAAACCCAGTGGGAAAAATCTTAGTGTAGGAAAAAGAGTACAATGACATATTTTAATATCTTATTTCATGTAACATCCCCTAGCTTGAGGCCTGAAGTTAAGCGCTATAGATGCTGCAGTCATCCATAGTATTAACTTCCGGTAACAAAATACGATAATGTTAATGGTATGTATAATATCAAAAGCACATGAATATGAAATAAAATCAATACAGATTTCAAAAAATCTTTTCTGATTTCACTTCAAAACAATATTTCATATTCATATTCATAATCCCAAAACGATTCCCAGGTTTTGATCAAATATAATTATTACAAATTACGCTAGGAGTGATACATGAAGTTGCCCCCTTGGATGATCAGAGTAATAAATAGACATGTCTGTCATATATACATCACAGCGGAAATAAAACTAAGTAGCTCCTACATAGCTAACTTTGCCTCTTGCACATCTTCGAAAGCTTAATCGTCCAACCTACTAAACCTGAAAAACCTTAACTCTTAATCTATTCAAATTAAATTGTAAGCACCCGAGAGTTTAAGGGGAAAACATAAGCTTCGAGTCAAACATAAAGCCTGGTGTGAATAATACTATTACATCTCGATTTCCTGATATTAAGTGAGACCACATCATTTAGCAAAACGGGTTTCCCCTCACTAATATCCTTTTTAAAAGCATATCTTTTGCAAATCAACCCTGCAATCAAACTGATTATAACAATTAAAGCGAATACATATATACATATAAATCAGGAAGCCCATATCCATGGACTATCTGTCCACACTATAGTTTTATGTGCCTAACTATTAACCATTGGCTAACTCGGGCCTACTAGATCAATTATCTAACTTCTTTTAGACACACTACTGGGCTGATTGCCCTTAACTTTCTTTTTCTAAGGTCAACTGAACCTAATGGTTTTATGGGCTCAACAATAATCTACCTTTACTCTGTATATTCCCTTCTGTGTGTAACCTCAATTTAGTCCCACCTATGACAAGCTCTACACACTGGAATTTTGGGCTTATTTTAGCTAGGGGCTATATATAGTTAAAGTATAGGACGCAACCCTACACCAGTCCCATCTAGTTTTCTAACATCTGAGTCATAAACTTAGGGTTAACAACCCTATTCATGTTTCATTTCCTATCTTAGGGTTAAATACCCTTATAAAACTTTATTTCCTTGTAAATAGTCTTTACAAATGATTTACCCCCGAAATCATACCCTTATAAAACAAGGAAATCATATGCTTTGCTTTACTCCAAACACTTATGCCATGATATATATACTTTACACAAAACAATGTTGATGAAATCTAATCAATGGGATTACCTATCCCTTCATAATAATTTAGAACCCCCTTTTAACTTAGAAAGTTTTAGGCTATAAGGCCAAAACAATATCTTAGAAACCTTTGTTTAAAACCTTAAACAAAGCCTTTCGATTTCATTGAAGGTATCCTTTCCGAAATAAGTTAACTACTTTAACCTTGAAACACTAGGTTGAAAGGCCAAGACATACCTTTCGAAACATATGAATATAGATCTTTTGAAATCATTATTTAAACCTTAGACATCCTCCTTCAAAACCATTAGACTTGTCTTTTGAAAGGATTGGAAACCCTCCATTCAAATACTCAAAATAAACCTTTCGAAAACATTGAAATCCTTCACTTAAAACATACCTTTCAAAAGCAGTAGGTTCAAGTAAAAGCTTATGGAAACATTGCTTCGAAATCATTTAAAATCATTCCTTTCGAAACCTTTAGGTTTAACTTTTTAATATAATTAAGGGTCTTAAAGAACTAGGGCGAAAGCATTGCTTTTGAAAGCATTGGTCCTAAGTAAAAAGAAGGGGATGTTTTCAAAATCAACCATTTCGAAAGCATTGAGAAGCAGCTTTAAAATAAGAAGGCGAATGCACCCTTTCGAAACCATTCTTTAAAGGCTATAAAGAAAAAGCGCCCTTAACTAGTTTGAAAGGTAGAATGCAGTAGCTAGGTTTCGAAACAAGGCTATCCTTTTAAAAGCTTCTTTTAAAACAAGGCGGCAACCCTTTTGAAAGCTCTTTTTTTCTAAAACAAAGGCATATTGATTAAGTAGAAAGCTAATATAACCCCTTCGAAAGCTTGGTTTGGACGTTATACCTTCCGCCTTTCTCCAATTCACTACGTATCAATTGGTTGATACCATGTGCATTGGTTTCGACTTGGTTTCCTGAGTGAAGGTATGATGTCAAAAGTTACTGATGGAAGTGGCGAAGTAGTAAATTTGAGCAAAACTGTTTTATAGTCTTTTAAAGTAATTGCTTTTCAACTAACTTGCCTTATTTGAAAAAATATAATTGGTTGCCAATTCTTTTCGAAATATTCTTTTCTAAGGTGATGCCGAATTAATAAATTAACAGTTTAAAAACATTTAACAATTAAGCCTTTCTTTTTGCCAAAACATATAAAACTTTTGATTCTCATACCTTAAATAATTTTATAATTATAGTAAAATACTTAGGAAAATTTCCCAAAAGTTTCCATAATTCACTTCTAATATGTTTTCTAACATATTTAAATTTCAGACCCAAAGCCAACTTATATTTACCGTAATTAATTTAAACCCAATATTAGCTATCTCTATTCATAAAAATTCATAATAAATCCACCATAGCTTAGAAAATTATGAAACTTGAAACCCACGTCATAAATAATGTTTTCGACTATATATCGAAAATGCAAGCCATTTGGATGTCATTTAATAGGTTTTCCAAATCTAAACTTATCATAAATTTATATGAAATAACATAACAACAAGCATATTTATCCATTTAAATAATCAAATCATGGCATATTATTTGCAAAATCAATTCGGATCTAACTAGATACCGAAATCAATAAAAATGAGATGTCAGATCATTATTTACATTGGTTTGTTGTTAAGAAGGTTGAGATATACCTTTGGATTGATTTGCTTAAGCTTCCTACTTGAATCTTAGCTTTTCATCTTCTTGATTCTCTTAATGGCGGTCGACCAAGCTTTTAGGTATTTTAGTTTTGTTTGCGAAAGTTGATAATGAACAAAGAATGAAGGTGAGAAGGGTTTAGGGTATAAGAACATATAGCCTATTCCTATTTTTCCCCTTATCATATTCCTCATACTTACTTCATTTTAATTCTCTTTAGCTTATAGATTAATTAAGGCACGACTACCTTATGATTATACAAATCTCAATCCCTTAACCATCTACATTATTTCATTTAATTTATCTAATTAAATGTCCTAAATAATGTCAATCAAAATTAGGGTCATTACAAACTCCCCTCCTTAGAGAATTTCGTTCTCGAAATTACGATTAGGTACCCATGATAATCAAACATGAATGTACAACATACCATGTAACAAGTCAGGATAAGTATCTCTAATCCTACTCCCAGTTTCCCATGTATCGTCTCTCTCGTCGTCACTCCACTGGATTTTGAATAATCTGACTGTCTTGTACCTTAGCCTCTTCTCATCTCTCGCGACTATACGAACTGAATTTCTAACTATAGTCATATCCGGTTCCACTACTAAATCATCTAATACAGTCGGTGCAATAGTAGTTTCTGGTTCTCAGATACACTTCCTTAGATGAGAAATATGAAAAACATTGTGGACTCCTGCCAAACTGTTCGGTGACTCTACTCTATATGCGAGTTTCCCGATCCTTTCTATAATAGGAAACGGTCCAACAAATCTTGGTGCCAATTTTCCTGATTTTCCAAATCTGATTACACCTTTTATCGGTGACACCTTGACGAAAACATGATCTCCAACTGAGAACTCTTCTGCCTAGACTGAGCTTCCTTCATTCTAGCTCGAATTAACTCAATCTTTTCTGCAGCTTCTCTAAAAAAATCTAGATTAAGAACTAACCTATCCTCGGTCTCTACCCAACAAATGGGAGATTTGCATGGCCATCCATACAAAGCTTCAAATGGTTCCATCCCTATACTAGCCCGATAACCATTGTTATACGAAAACTTGACTAAGTGTAGGTGGACTTTCCATTATCCTCCAAAGTCTAGTACACAAGCTTTTAACAGATCCTCTAAGATTTTGTTAACTTTTTATGTTTGTCCATTTGTCTACGGAGCGGTACTCATCTTGAGCTTGGTACCTAAAGTCTTCTGTATACTTTTCCAAAACTCGCCAGTGAATAAAGAATCTCTATCAATCACTATACTACTAGGAATTCCATGCAGTCTAACTACATTCTTCAGGAATAATTTAGCCAAAACAAGTGTCTTCCTGGTTGACTTAACCGAAATGAAATGGGCACTCTTGGTCAATCTGTCCATTATGACCCATATACTTTCATTTCCTCGATTTGACCTTAGCAACCCGTCTATAAAATCCATTGAGATAGAATCCCATTTCTAAACTGGAACATCTAAAGACTGAAGTAACCCACTTGGTTTTTGATGTTCAGCTTTTAAGTGTTGACAGTTCAACCGCTGCTTCACCCATAAGCAAACATCTCTCTTTATACCTTCCCGGAAGAAACTTCTTTTCATGTCCCGATACATCTTAGCTCCTCCCGGATAAATGGTGAACTTCGAACGATGGCATTCTCCAAGAACTTCTTTCCTAATGTTTCCCACATTCGAAACACACAATCTTCTTTTCTTCCTTAACCACCCATTCTGGACAAGACTGAAATATTTTTAAGTTATCGCTCTCCATTCCATTCCTTAGTTTTCTAATCCGTTCAACCAATAATGGGTCCTCCCCTTGCTTAGAAGCAATCCTTTCGATCATCCCTGGTCAAACTTCTAAACATGATAACATAGCAGTTTCCTTACTAGAACTAGCTTCAGATCTCCACTGTATTCTGCATGTAGTCAATGCTTCTAAATCTTTCCACTCAGCTATCATTGCCAATACTGCATTCTGATGTTTCCTGTTAAGTGCATTTGCAACTCTATTACCTTTCCCTGCTGTGTACCCAATTCCAAAGTCATAAGCGGCTAAAAACTCTAACCACCTCTGCTGCCTCGTATTCAACTCCATCTAAGAGAATAAATACCTTAATGACTTATGATCCTATACAGCTCGAATCTTTCTCCCAAAAGGTAATGTCTCCACACCTTCAATGCAAAAATTACTGCAACTAATTCCAAATCATGAATTGGATATCTAACTTCATGTGGTCTAAGCTGTCGTGAAGCATAGACAATCACTTTACCTCTTTGCATTAACACGGCTCCTAACCCTATTCCGCATGCATCCGTGTACACCACTATGTCTTGATTACCCTCTAGGACAACAAACATAGGTGCATTCGTCAATAAGTGTTTCAATTTCTGGAATGCCTCCTCACACCTATCAGTCCAAATAAACTTCACATCTTTCCGTGTTAACTTAGTCATTGGTGCCGCTATCCGTGAAAAATCCTTAATGAATCTCCGATAATAACCAGCTAATCTAAGAAAACTCTTTATCTCAGTCACTATCTCGGGTCTTTTCCAATTATTCACTGCCTCGATCTTAGCCGGATATACGGACAACCATTTCTCTGAGACTACATGACCAAGAAACTGCACTTCCTTCTTCCAGAAATGACATTTCGAAATTTTTGCTTTTAGTTGATGCTGCCTCAACGTCTCAAGCACCGCACTAAGATGAAATTAATGATCTCTTTCATCTTTAGAGTATATCAAAATGTCATCTATGAACATTAACAAGAATCTGTCCAGATGCTCCTGGAAGATCCTGTTCATCAAATCTACGAAAAATGCTGGCGCATCAGTTAGTCCAAACTGCATTACTAACCATTCATATGATCCATATCTTCTCCTAAACGTCGTCAAAGGAATACTATCCTCTGCCACTCTAAGCGGATGGAACCATGTTGCCAAATCCAACTGGGAAAATACTTTGGCTCCACTCAACTGATCGAACAAATCGTCAATTCTAGGTAACGAATATCGATTCTTTATCGTCTTCTTATTCAACTTACGATAATCGATACACAACCTTAATGATCAGTCCGGTTTCTTTACAAACACTACGGCTGCTTCCTAGGGCGAACTACTTGGTCTGATAAAGTTCTTACTCTCTAAATCCATGAATTGCACCTTTAACTCCTTCATCTCGGTAGGTGTCATTCTGCTTGGCGATCTACTCACCGGTTCTGCTCTTGGTACTAAATCTATTCGAAATTCAGTGGCTCGTTTCGATGGTAGTTCTACTATGGGCTCAAAGATGTATGCGAATTCTCTAACAACGAAAACTCGGTTCAACTTGTATTCTTTGTCCATAACATCCAACAAAGCATTTACCCCAAAACTAGGGTTTTCTATGGAGTATATAATCCAATCGCTACAACTAGGGTGTTTAAGTGATATTTTCCTACCATGGCAAAATATCCTAGCATCATACTTACTTAACCAATCCATACCCAAAATAATTCCAAACCCTACAAAATCAAATACATGCAAACTGCAAGCAAATATATAGCCGAACAATTCAAACTCTAAGTGGTCACATCTTATCCCAAGAGTCGCATACCCACCTATCGGATTTGCAACCCTTAAGGAAGTAACTAGGTACGAGGGTTCTAAGTTAAGCTTATCAACCAAACAATGAGATATAAAAGAATGCAATGCACTAGATTGAAATAGAACTCTAACCGATACAGCATGAATCAAAACTGTACCTCCCAACATAGCTTTTCCTTTCTCCTCAGCTGTTGGTCTTAAGGTAGCTGTTTCCAATGCAAACATCTTACCTTTTCCATCCTTGGCTGGCTCCTTGCATTGGTTCTTATAATGTCCTATCTGATCATAGTTAAAGCACTTCACCTCTTTCTTATCAGCAGCTTTCTTCCCTTTGCTTGTCCTACACTCATGAGCATAGTGTCCCTTCTTATCACACTTAAATCAACCAGATTAGCCTTCGCCTTCTTGGCAGCTTCTTCCTTTTGGGTTCCTTTCTTATGGAAAAAATTCCTCTTCTGGTTCCGCCTACTTTGAGCTTTCCCTACTTTGTTACCACCATGAAAATCAAGCATCTCCTCCTGCCTCAAAGCCATCTCAACAACTACATCACATGGATCACTGATATGTGGCAGAGTCGCTTTTGCTAGTTCAGGTTTCATTCTACGGATGAACTTCTCATTTCTTTTAATAACCGCATCGATTGTAACATATCCGTATCTCGATAGCTCCTCGAATCTGGTTGCATACTCAAGCACTATCATGTCCCCCTGCTCCAACTCCATAAACTTTCTGAGCAGAGTTGACTTAGCAATCTCTGACATGAATCTTTCCTCAAACCTCCATCTAAGTTCAGCCCAAGTGATAGTCTCCTCATTAACTCCCACGATAACACTGTTCCACCAATACAGTGCTGCTCCTTGCAACTGTCTAGAAGCAAGCCTCCTCTTCTGCTCATCATTAAGCCCTAAATCAGCAAAGATCCTCTCACAATGAAGTAACCAATTCTCTTCTTCAAATGCATCTTCAGTGTCGGTAAATGGCTTTCCTCCAAGCCTGACATAGTCTCTGCTCAAGATTGCATAGTTATTGACCACCAGAGCTCCATGATGTCCTCCTTCAACATTTCCTCTGATTAATCCTGCAGCAACTTCAACCTGCATCATATCAATGAAGAACTGATACATAGCTCCCATATCAGCTTGTGGCACTCCAGCACCTACATTAGCATTTGCATTTGGATTAGAATTTGTCGGTCGACCCGGGTTTCTCCTGTTGGGTCAAGCATTTCCGTTGGTTGCGGTGCTTCCTCCACCAATATTTACTCTTCCATTCCTAGCATCCATATCTTACGTCCATAAAATCTGCATTCGAGTCTTTGTAAGATACAAAAGAACAGCCGAAAAAAGATGGAGAATAGAGATATATTGTATACTTATATATAGCAAATACGAGTATGTTACTATAGCGCTATCCCATACCCTAATCTTTTCTCTAATTCCTTAGGATTATGTTTTCAAAATCATTTTAAGTTTGAAATTTCTTTTATGCTTTCATAAACCTATGCTCTGATACCAAGTTGTAACATCCCCTATCTTGAGGCCTGAAGCTAAGCGCTACAGATGTTGTAGTCATCCATAGTATTAACTTTCGGTGATAAAATACGATAATGTTAATGGTATCCATAATATCAGAAGTACATGAATATGAAATAAAATCAACACAAATTCCAAAACAGCTTTTCTGATTTCATTTCAAAGCAATATTTCATATTCAGATACACAATCCCAAAACGATTCCCAGGTTTTGATCAAATATAATTATTACAAATTACGCTAAGAGCGACATATGAAGATGCCACATTGGATGATCAGAGTACTAAATCGACATATCTGTCATATATACATCACAGTGCAAATAATATTAAGTAGCTCCTACATAGCTAACTTTGCCTCATGCACATCCTCGTAAGCTTATTCGTCCAATCTACTAAATCTAAAAAACCTTAACTCTCAATCTACTCAAATTAAATTTTGAGCACCCGAGAGTTTAAGGAGAAAATATAAGCTTCGAGTCAGACACAAAGCCTGGTGTGAATAATAATATTACATCTCGATTTATTAATATTAAGTGAGACCGTTCCACTTAGCAGAATGAGTTTCCCCTCACTAATATCCTTTTTAAAAGCATATCTTTTCCAAATTAACCCTACAATCAAACTGATTATAACAATTAAAGTAAATACATATATACATAAAAATCAGGAAATCCATATCCATGGACTATCTGTCCACACTATAGTTTTATCTGGCTAACTATTAACCATTGACTGACTCGAGCCTACCAGACATAATCAATTCTCTAACTTCTGTTAGACACACCACTGGGCTGACTGCCCTTAACTTTCTTTTTCTAGGGTCAACTAAACCTAATAGTTTTATGGGCTCACCAATAACCTATCTTTACTCTGTATATTCCCTTCTGTGTGTAACCTTAATTTAGTCCCACCTGTGACAAGCTCTACACACTTGAATTTTGGACTTATTTTAGTTAGGGGCTAATAGCTAAATTATAGAGCGCGACCCTACATTAGTCCAATCTAGTTTTCTAACATTTGAGTCATAAACTTAGGGCTAACTACCCTATTCATGATTCATTTCTTGTCTTAGGGTTAACTACCCTAAAAAAACTTTATTTCCTTGTAAATAGTCTTTACAAATGATTTACCCATGAAATCGTACCCTTATAAAATAAGGAAATCATACGCTTTGCTTTACTCCAAACACTTATGCCATGAAATATATACTTTACACAAAAAAAAATGTTGATGAAATCTAATCAACGGGATTACCTATCCCTTCATAATAAGTTAGAACCCCCTTTTAACTTAGAAAGTTTTAGGGTATTAGGCCAAAATAATATATTTTAAACCTTTGTTTAAAACCTTAAAGAAAGCCTTTCGATTATATTGAAGGTACCCCTTTCGAAATAAGTTAACTACTTTAACCTTGAAACACCAGGTCGAAAGTCGAAAACATTCCTTTCGAAACATTTGAATAAAGACCTTTCGAAATCATTGTTTAAACCTTAGACATCCTCCTTCGAAACCATCAGACTTGTCTTTCGAAAGCATTTGAAATTCTTCACTTAAAACATACCTTTTGAAAGCAATGGGTTCAAGTAAAAGCTTGTGGAAATATTTCTTAAAAACCATTTAAAATCATTACTTTTGAAACCTTTGGGCTTAACTTTTTAATATAACTAAAGGTCTTAAAGAACTGGGGCGAAAGCATTGCTTTCAAAAGCATTGGTCCTAAGTAAAAGAAAAGGGATGATTTCGAAGCCAACCCCTTCGAAAGCATTGTGAAGCAGCTTTAAAGTAAGAAGGCGAATGCACCCTTTCGAAACCATTGTTTAAAGGCTATAAAGAAAAGCGGCCTTAACTAATTCGAAAGGTAGAATGCGGTAACTAGGTTTCGAATATGTTTAAGGCTATCCTTTCGAAAGCTTCTTTTAAAACAAAAGGTAGCAACCCTTTTGAAGGCTCTTTTATTTTTGTAAAACAAAGGCATATTGATTAAGTCAAAAGCTAATATAACCCCTTCAAAAGCTTGGTTTCGACACTGTACCTTCCGCCTTTCTCCAATTCACTACGTATCAATTGTTTGATACCATGTGCATTGGTTTCGACTTGGTTTCCTAGGTGAAGGTATGGTGTCGAAAGCTACTGATGGAAGTGGCGAAGTTGTAAATTTGAGAAAAACTGTTTTATAGTCTTTTAAAGTAATTTCTTTTCAAATAACTTGCCGTATTTGTAAAAATATAACTGGTTGCCAAATTTTTCGAAATCTTCTTTTCTAAAGTGCTGCCAATTCAGAAATTAGCAATTTAAAAACATTTAACAATTAAGCCCTTCTCTTTCCCAAAACATATAAAACATTTAAGTCACATACCTTAAATAATTTTATAATTATAGTAAAATACTTAGGAAAGTTTCTCAAAAATTTCCATAATTTGATTCTAATATGTTTTCTAACATATTTAAATTTCAGACTCAAAAGCAACATATATTTGCCGTAATTAATTTAAGCCCAACATTAGCTATCTCCTTTCATAAAAATTCATAATGACTTCACCATAGCTTAGAAAATTATAAAACTTGAAACCCACTTCATAAATAATGCTTTCGACTATATATCAAAAACGCAAGCCATTTGGATGTTATTTAATAGGTTTTCCAAATCTAAACTTATCATAAATTTTATGTGAAATAACATAAACCATCAACAAGCATATATATATATATATATATATATTTAAACAATCAAATCATGGCATATTATTTACAAAATCAATTCGGATCTAACTAGAAACCGAAATCAATAAAAATGAGATGTAAAATCATTATTCATCTTGGTTTGTTGTTTAGAAAGTTGAGATTTGCCTTTGGATTTATTTTCTTAAGCTTCCTACTTGTATCATAGCTTTTTTTCTTCTTGATTCTCTTAATGGTGGCTGGCCAAGCTTTTAAGTATTTTAGTTTTGTTTGCGAATGTTGATAATGAACAAAGAATGAAGGCAAGAAGTGTTTAGGGTATAAGAACATAGCCTATTCCTATTTTGCCCCTTATCATATTCCTCCTACTCACTCCATTTTAATTCTCTTTGGCTTATAGATTAATTAAGGCACGGCTACCTTATGATTATCGTCTCAATCTCTTAACTATTTACATTATTTCATTTAATTTATCTAATTAAATGCCCTAAATAATGTCAGTCAAAGTCAGGGTCATTATATTTCATCAAAATAAATTTGATACTTCTGGGGATCAGGATAATGCCTCGTTAAAACCTTACTAAGAAAACCCAGTGAGAAAAATCTTAGTGAAGGAAAAAGAGTACAATATAGTGCGACATATTTTAATAGTTTGTTGCATCAAATAGAGTTTAATACTTCTAGATCAATGTAATGCCTCTTTAAAACTTTATTAAGAAAAACCAGTGGTAAAAGTCTTAATAAAGGAAAAAGAGTACATTATAATATACTTATGTATACTCCTCCTGATTTTATTTTTTTCCTGTAAAATTTGAATACATGTCTTGATAATTCAAATCGGCTAAAAATACTTCTGATCCATATATCTGTAATATAGCTTATACAAACGTTGAGAAAACTAAAATCAGTTAGATGTTCACCATTTATAAATAGTTTCCTTTTGTACAATCGATTTTTCCAAGCTTGTTTCTTCCAAGTATGTTTTGCATTTTTTGCACTTCGTATGCTACTTTTATGTAAAGTAATTCATGTACTTTCATTTTTGGTGCTTTAATAAGTTTCGCATATTGCAACTACCACTTCAATGAAGATTATGAGTTTCATTACAAAAATACTTAAAATAGGAAGTAATATACCCATTATGAATTATATCAAGATTTTTATTATAATAATACTAAAAAGAAGGTTGTAATCTATGCTCCTTGTTCATTGTATTCTTTATATCCAACAAAGTTATTTATATTCTTAAAACTTGTATACTTTCATCATTTAGATGATTTAACCAATATTTATAACTTCGGGGTATTTTAAGTGTTCCAGTCACTTTAACTACTTCAATCAATTCAGTAATTAGAGGATTCATGATGGTAAATCATGTTTTCATCTAATTCAAGATCTTCAATCTATTTATAAACATAAGTGCTTTATTATTTACAAATTTATCATCAAGGACTATTTCTTGTCTATTCCAGACATAATTTATTGAGATCTCTTTATTTATCATGTTTTAGGTACTAAGCCACTTCTTGGGTTATTTGATAACATTCTCATATTGTCACATTGAATTATTATTGTCTTTGGACTCGCATTTTGGTCCATTATGATATTGCTACTAGCAAATACATCATACATATTACATATAGAAGGATAATTCTTCTATCAATCGATAAGATGCATTTCAGTGATATTGCTTATTTTTAGAGTTTGTTCTCATTCATTGATCGAATTGGAGGAATTTGCTTATTATGTAAATCATTTGAATACATACATGATTTCAGGTCATTCAGCATTTATTGCATTTTAAATCACTGAATGATATGTATGCATAATCTATAAGATGATCTCATAACAATCTTCAGGTTATTGGTTAAATATCTGCATATATGGATATATACGTGCGTCCACGTATTATATATTTATAGCTTTCCATATTCTTTCTTATTTGAGTTAGTGATTTTAGAACAAACTATTACAATGATCCAAACTATGAATTTTGTTTATCAATCAATGTCAATGTAAGTCATTAAAGACCGCATGATAATGTTCAAAACATTTGGTTTGGAAGTACATATGCATCTAGTTTGATTTATCAATAATAACTTTAATAAGTTATTAGATACATTATAACTTCTAGCTACTTTTGACTTATCAAGCATAAAGATCTTCAAGATCTAAGTCTTATAGTTTGTCAGAACTTTATAGTTTAATATTAAAGTCAAACTTTTCTATGTAATGGTTACCAAACTTCTAATTTGATATTAAAATTTGCAATATTTCATATAGCTTCTTATTTATTTCCATTATCAAACTTCAAACTTTATGTTCATTTTTATTCACTTAAATGTATGAATCTATGCAGATATATAATATAATTGATACTTTCCGCACATTTTTATTCAAATGTGCTAAAGAACAACGTCCTTCAAATTAATAATTCAAATATAACTTAAAGGTTTTCAATCCAAACCATGTTGAACTTCTGGTTCAAATAAATTATGTATACAACTTCGAATTGTTAAGGTTTATTCTTCAATTATATTTCAAATATCTCTTTTGAACACTGTTTATAATTATTTATCAGAAAATAATACATGGTTCGAATTATATATTGACATCTCTTCTAGAGAGTTCAATAAAAAAAATATTTACAACAGAAATAAGAGTATCTTCTAGACATTTGAAATGTTATAGAAATATGCAATTATATTTGTTACACATAAAGGTCTCTTCAACCGTATTTTGAAAATTATGATATTACATATAGATTATCTCTTTAAGAGGATATCTAAAGATATTTCTTTAATAATAGTTATGCATATGATATTCAATTCATGGTATATTTTCGAAAAACAGTAAATCACAGACCACTATTTACTCTTAAATTTGTCTAGTAGAGTTACGGGTCCATGATAAAGGTAGACTAAAGTTTGTAATTGTATTTTGTACCCATTGCTACTGGCTCTCTTTTAGAGATATTTTATAAATCTCTTCTAGAGGTATTTTACCATCACTTCTTCTGGAGTGTTATTTTTCTGTTTTAGAGAAACTTTATATGCACTACTTTTGAAATGTCATATCAATACACAATATGAATTCCATAATTTCTACTTTTATAGTAGCATAAAATATTCCCGTTGGAGATTTTTGTTGTAACTACTTTTGAAATGTTACATCCAATTTTAAATATAATAACAGAATTAGATGCGTTGAAAAAAAGTTAGATGTAAAAGATAAAACTACAACATTTGGAGTGTAGTAGTACCACATGATATCTCTTTTGGAGATAAATTATTATCACTGCTTCTGGAGTTTTATATGATGTTCCTTCTGGGGACATATCGTTATCTTTTTAAGGGAATTGTAATTTAAAATACACACACACACATGCGTATAACATCTCTTATGGGATGTTTGGATTTTGGAATATAAATATAAATAAAAATCGAAAACATCTATTCAAGATTATGTCATATGGATTATCTCTTCTGGAGAATATTAAAATGTATTTCTTCAATTAAATAGTTCGGCAAATGCATCCAAAAATAATTTATCAAAACTTCGGTTTTTATGACATAGTGCGATTAGTAGAAATCAGATCGACAATTAGATATATCAATGAGAAAGCAACATAGAGAATAATTAAATTGAAGCTGCACATATTGAAATGAAATTAGACTTTGCATTGCACATGACCTATAAATTGACCATGTATACTTGTACATGATTCGAAGTATATAATGAAGGAAAATATTTTAAACCGACTACAGCATATACACTGAAACGAAATATGAGAGATATGAGCTGAAACGTCATTTGAATTCATACTTTATAAATAATGAATGTCCCTTTCCAAGACTAAATTAATAATTACTTTTCAATTCGGGGGATGTTTGAAATGTCATACAACACAATATTTTCATGATTTTTGGTCAATATAATATGTAAATGTAAAGATGTAAGTAAGATATAATTCATTTGGAGATTTTTGAAATCTCTTGAATGCGCTATCATTATCTTATACGATGATGTATTTATCTCTTTTAACTTTTTCCTTAAGTACAATCTTATCATGTCATGGAGTTTCAAGAAAGCTTCGGCTTTCTACTTCATGAATTACTTCAAGTTCATTCATATGTGATGAACTTTAGGTTCTCAAATTTTGTACTAACTCCTTGTTTAGAAGCTTATACGACTAATTAAAAAATATATTAATAAGATTTCACATCTATAGACTTTATCAACAAATATTTTCATAATTCAAGACTTCATGTCTCGGATTTTGAGTTATATAAGTTCTAGTTCAAAAAATTTCTTTGCACAACTTCAGGTTGTTGTTCAAACTTACTTCTTCCTCTACACAACTTCGGGTTGTTGTTCAAACTTACTTCTTCCACTATATCCAACATTGTTTGTCAAAGTAAATACACTAAATAATAAACCATATGCATATTCTTCTTCCAAAAATAAACATGCAATATCATTTAATTTTCTATAACCAATGCATTTAGTGCATTTATGATAATAAGGTGATTTAAGTTATAACCATAATGACCACATTTAATGCATTTATGATTAAAAAAACGTGGTTAACCGTTGTGTGGTATAAAATGTAAACTATTTTCATAAGAAAATGATTTCTTTACAAATATACGAATCAATTGAACAAACTTTACTTAAGTGACAAAACACCATCTTGGATCAAGCTACAATATTATTTAATAATAAAATCAAAACAAACACCTTAAAGAGAAATTGTATTTCTCAAAAATCAAAATTTCTAAAATAACGAAAACACCGCTTACACACACACACAAATATATATATATATATATATATATATATATATATATATTTGCTTACACAAATGGTTCAAAATTATGTAGATCTATCCATATCATTTATAATCATAAATGAAAACAACTATACATCTCAGATCCAAATTATTTCCCTCATTAAAAAATTGACTCCATAATTCTTTACCAAATATATAAAAATAAATATGTAGATCTTTAAGTCAACGTAAGTTATTTCAGAAATTTAGGGAATTAAGATTATTTCCAAAAAATATAAACATTTCAGAATTTTATTTCATTACACAAACCATATGCAAATCATTTAGATATATCTTTTTACGTCAAAATTACCTTTAGTCTAAGAAGAACAACTTTGTTCCAGATCAAATCCAAAATTATAAAAAAAAATCTTTCATACATAGATTAAGTAGTTTTGTAACATGAGTAACATATTACATGAATTCAATGACCAATAAAGAAAGGGGTCCGTCTATTGCCACCCCGATAATTGATTTTCCCACCCTGGTAATTTTAGAAAATAATTTCCACATCAGATTTTCCTTTCTCCACCCCGTTTATTCCTAAATTAACCTTCTTCCTTTATTTTATATATTTTCTTTTCCTCCTTCCTACTTCTTTTTACTTAGTTATTTGTTATTTCATGTTGACAGTTATTTGCTATTTCACGTTGCTTGTTATTTGACACGTTTGTATTTATTTCTTTGTTTTTGTCTAATGTTTAATGTTGAAAATTCTTATTTTGTTGTAGTAACTAAATGCTAATGCAAACGTGTACATGATGATGCTTCTGTTCAATGTTGACGATGCTTTATTCCATTTTTCATGTTTCATGTTGACGTGGAAAATATGCTTTTGTTAGGGTGCATAGGTTCTGTGTACACAATCCCTGACAAATGCGATATTTGAATTGAATCAACGTAAAGACCAAACGTTGTTTTCTTATTTTCATTGCTCCGAAGTAGCGTCGTTCAATGAGATTCCACGCAGAGGTCAGACGTGGTTTTGAGTGATTCCACGCTAAGGAAAAACGTGGTTTTGATTTTTCCATCGTTGCTTCCAAGTGATACTGATTTCCACAGGGAAGTAAGTTTCTGTTTGTACAATCCCTGACAATTACGTTATTTAAATTATTTCATCGTAAGGTATAGACGTTGTTTACTTATTTACAGTGCTCTCATGACGCAGCGGTAATAACGAATGACGACGAATTGAAGTATTCATGTCAAACTAATCGATGAAACGATTAGATGAAGCAATATGAATCGGTGGATTGATGATACCAAACGCCCAAATCCGTTGATCACGAAGATACCGGACTTTAGCAATCTTCGACACGTTGATCACGCACGATGCCGTGAGAGAAGATCTACAATTCTTCGACGTTGATCAAGCACACTTGATTCCGTGAATTGGCTTCAACAATCGTTGATTCGAGCGCACTCGAATGCCGAAAGTGGAGATAGGAGATAACACTCAACTACCGATTTAAAAATGGAGGCACAAACCAAATTTTTATTCAAAATTCAACAACCTTACAAATGACCAACACCTCCCTATTTGTAGGGTTACAACTCACATTACACACATACATCACAACACGACTCAGTACAAACGAATATAACATGTATTACAACACAATATGGACACGACATAAGCTATACAGTACAAACGACTCAATGTTCCCCTCTGCGACTCAAAAACAAAACAACACGCGACTTAAAAATTCTCGCGACTTATCAAAAATCATCTCGCGACTTATCAAAATCATCTCGCGACTTTACTGGAGGCGACCTACTGCTGGTGCTGTAAAGCATTGGAGGCTTGCGACTTATGGGGACTCGTGAGTCAGGAGAAGATTGGTAGGTCGTTCGCGAGTTAGGAGATGGGTAGGTCGTTGGCGAGTTAGGAGATGTGTAGGTTGCTGGCGAGTTAGGAGAAGGTTGGTAGGTTGTTTGCGAGTTAGGCGATTGGTAGGTCGTTCGCGATTTAGGCGATTGGTAGGTCGCTGGCGAGTTAGGAGAAGATTGGTAGGTCGCTGGCGAGTTAGGCGATTGGTAGGTCGTTCGCGATTTAGGCGATTGGTAGGTCGCTCGCGAGTTAGGAGATGGGTAGGTCGCTGGCGAGTTAGGAGATGGGCGTTCGTGATTTAAGGTATGTCTCGTTGCCTCCTTGCTTTGCTGCGCTGCATCATCTCATATATAAATAATTGATAAAGGACAAAAATGAAATTATTAATTTAATTTTTTTATTGGGGGCGAACAGCAATTACTGGAATGCAAATAGAGGGACCTAGAGAAAGTCCATTCAAAACTTATGCAAGTACGTAAAAAAAATCAAAAAAATATCCCAACTAAATCAAAGATGGGTGGAGCTAACAACACTGGTTAGAAATTTGGATGTTGGTTAGGGGGAATTAATTTAAAGGACAAAGATTTGTATATGTTTTGCCTCAAGGACACAACTTCAATATTTTTACCACAAGGACAAACATTCTTCTAAAATTATTCATAAGGACAAACATTTTTCAAAATTATTCATAAGGACAACAAAACTGATACCAAGCTAAAAACTGATACCTAAAAACTGCTATCGATAACTAAAAACTGCTACCTAAAAACTGCTATCAATGACTAAAAACGATGAGAAATTTTGTCCTTGACAATAATTTCCTGTGTTGGATTAAATACTATTCTTTTGTTTCTTTGCATAATTAGAAAAAATGGCATGTAGTCACATAATCCATCCATTATTTTGTTGTTTATCAGCATCATCGTCGATTTTTTCACAAAATCAGAAACTAAATTCTCAAAGAACACCCAAAAAGCAAATTAAACCATCTACCTCATCAGATTTCAGCAAACTTCTTCAATCATGCATTGATTCTCGCTCTTTAGAACAAGGAATAAAGCTTCATTCCCAAATTAAAAAAGCTGGCTTTGAGAAAAACCGAGACTTGCTACCTAAACTCATCAAACTGTACTCAGTATGCGGGCGCATTGAATATGCTCGAGAATTGTTTGATAGAGTTCCAAAAAAGAACCAACACACTTTTACATGGACTTCAATGATTGGCGGGTATGTAAAAATCGGTTCAATAACGGAATGTTTCAATCTTTTTTGTGAAATGATAGAACTTGGTATTGAATTGGATAGTTACATATTTTCAACATTGCTTAAGGCTTCATCGGAACCTGGCTTTAATCAGTTGACAGTTCAGTTGCATTCTTTATTGGTAAAATGTACAAATGTTAAAAGCATATCAGTTGATAATTCATTGATTCATGCTTATGGTTCCGCTAAAGATATTGGTAGAGCAAAGAAAGTGTTTGATAGAATGCGCAGTAGGGATATCGTTTCTTGGTCTTCAATGCTTCTTGCCTACTCGTCTTCAGAAAACCATTCAGAGTCTATGTCTATGTTTTCTAAAATGCAATTCGAAGAATGCATTAAACCAAATGAAATTGCACTTGTTTCACTGTTACCCGCTTGTGGTTTCTTTTCTTGTTTAAGAAAAGGACAGGCAATTCATGGGTATGTCATTCGAAATGGATATGACTTGAATCTGATAGTTGGGTCTTCGCTTGTTACTATGTATTCTAGTTGTGGAGATCAAAATACCGCTTTGAAGGTGTTTAATAAGTTTGAAGAAGGAAATGTCGTTCTTTGGACCTCCATGATTGAAGGATTCTCTATGAATGGTAACTTTGACTTAGCCTTGAAATATTTTAACAAAATGCAAGACATGGGGTTGAAGCCTAATTATATCACTTTGGCTGTGATTCTTTCTGCTTGTAGCCATGGTGGGCTTATTGATATTGGTTTAGAAGTTTTCAACAGAATGTGGGAAAAATTCAGAATCAAACCTGGAGTTGAGCATTATGCTTGTATAGTAAACATGCTAGGAAGAGGAGGAAGATTGAAAGAGGCGGAGATGTTTATAGAAAACATGAATATAAAGCCATCTCCTAGTGTTTTTGGAACATTACTAGGAGCATGTCAATTGCATCGCAACATTGATATAGGAGAAAGGATTGCATACAAACTATTCGAACTAGAACCAAAAAATGCAACCAACTATGTGATTTTATCCAACATATACGCTTCATTAGGTAGATGGGATGATGCTGGACAAGTAAGGAAAATGATGCTTGAGAAAGGTTTATCGAAAGATTATGGACGTAGTTGGATTGAAATGAAGGACAAAGTTTATAAGTTTGGTGCACATGATAGGTCACATTGTGAAACTAAAGATATATATGATAAGTTGGAGGAACTAAGTGAGTTGATAAGTAAAGAAGGATACGTTCCTTCAACTAAGCAAGTGTTTCTTAATGTAGAGGAGGATGATAAGAGGAAGTTGCTATGTAGCCATAGCGAGAGACTAGCCATTGCATTTGGTTTGTTGAAAACTCCTCCGAATGTGCCAATAAGAATTGCAAAGAATCTTAGGGTTTGTGATGATTGTCATAATGTGATTAAATTGATATCTAAGGTTTTGGATCGTGAATTTATTATTAGGGATACGAGTAGGTTTCATCGTTTTTCACTTGGAGCTTGTTCTTGTGGGGATTATTGGTAAAATTGATGTGAGGTTTTAGAGATTGTCTCAAATAGGTTACGATGCAGAAAGGCAAAAACTAAGTAATTTTTTTCAAATAATACAAACATAGTTATGAGAACTTATTTTCTCCTTATGTATGCAGAGTTGGAGTCAATTATACTATGCAAATCTTTTTAATTTATAAGAATGGATGTTTAAAGCAATAAATATACATCCTGATCTTCAAGCAAAGCTTTGTTTCTTGGGTTTCAAACTCTTCAAGAGGACAAAAAGATCAACCTTCATTTTTCACAAAGATCTTGTTATTGTAGGAATTGTTGGTAAGATTGTTTGATAAATAAGAATGCAACCTTGTTTATTATATTTATTTTCACTGTTTTACTTAATTTTACCTTATGTTATACATATAATTTTTTTAATTATCTTATTGTCAATATTGCCTTAATTCTATGACTTATTTATCAGTAAGTTGGAATGATTTCTTTGTACATCATAAAATAAAATATTTTTTGTTTGTGAATATATTAATTCATTAACTATTTTAGAAATATCACTGATCTGTACCAGCAATACAAACAGAAAAGATAAATATTTGTATTTTATTTTGTATTATTTTTAAACAATCAAATGCATTCAAGAAATCAATTTGGGCACAGATAAATGAAAATGGAATTACACTTATGATATTATTCTATACTCATTAACCATAATGTGTGTTTCTGCATGTCCTCTAAACTTTACAAATAAAATGGCAGCATACCTTCATCAGTTTTTAACCGCTGCTTATGGACAAATGTTTATCGTTTATACAATTATGTTTTACTTGATGATAGTACATATCAGGTAATTCATATAAATCCTCTTTATACAGCTTGATAATTTTACAGTTATTTTTTGTTATGTAATTCTAAAGCAAATGACTTCAGATGATTTTATTATTTGATCGAATCACATTTCATAGTCTTACCATTTGACAATAATTAATTAAGATGACGTGCAAGCATGATACATACCTCTTAACTAAATTCAGTAGGTCATCATTTTAAGCAAAAACCAAATACGACTATCATCTCACTCTATTGACAAATCATTTAATAAGAATGATTCAAAGATTTGGAAGCATCGAACTAAACTTGTATATGATTCATTCAATACAACGACACCCATTTCTTTTGTTTTGTTAATCTTTGTTGTAAGAGAAAAAACACACATATATTCCCCACTTATTTTTCAAAATTTAAAACTATTTAAAAAACTAAATGTTAAAAATTAATCAATGGAAGAACATCGATTTCTAATTTCACCCTGATGACCTGTAGCACCCCAATATTACCCATCTTAATCACGGATGCTGCAAAATCATTAAAAAATTCATCCGAATTTATACTATTCGCTTGTCTAAAACCGTAAGCTCGAGTCTCTGGATCATCAAGAAGAGAACTATCAGAAGTGAACAGTCCTCTTCTTTTCCCAACTGACTTATAGTAACTGTTATCAAAGGTTAAGAAGCTTCCAGGATCCATTTCTACAACAGTTGATACATCGTTTGGTTTGCATTTGCTCTTCAATTTTGCTGCATACATCCTGTCTAGTGTAGGATCGACACCATCCTTTCCAGTAGAGTTGTACAGACGAAGACAGAAAGATGCACACTGTGAAATTCCAATGGTATGTGAACCTGATAACACTACTAGATCTTTTGCACTGAGGCCACTTTTCGCAAATACAAATTTCAGTTGCGTAATATTTGAAAATGGAGGTGGCGATGTCATAGTTTCGCTGATCAGTGTGACATCTTTCCATCTCTTCTGCCTGTTGGTACTTCCCATGTTGGCCCTTTTGACTGCATTGATATGTTGTTAGAAATTTATATGACTCTTGACCGTTATTGTTATCAACATTATTTAGCATACATAAGTGTGCATTAGTACATATTATGATATTTGCCATATAATTTTTTATATTATGAAGTCAAATTTAAATATTTGAATCATAGAGTTACAACTCCTTGATGGAATGTGTTATTCAAATGAGTCTTTTGCCTACATTTTGATCATGATTAGTACGTTCAAGAGTGATAAAGTTATTCTTTGACCGTACTGCTATGTTGGATAATGTATTCATTACTTCTAACACATGTTATATTTGTTGAATAAATTCAAAAAACATGGTTACATATGAAATAGTGACGTCGAAGTAGTTTCAAAGCTAGGTTATATGGAAAAAAAAATTTGCAAGTAGTTTAATGAAATATTTGCACCAAATAAGTAACATTTCTATCAACTAGGGCTAAGATGTCTGCACATGACACAGTTTTAGGGCATTTTTCCTCCAACTTAGCCTTGATGCTATCAATCACTCCTTAACCTCGAACAATTTTATTCGGCACCGCCTGCTTTTCAACTGTGTTTATCATAGTAGAATTTAGTAAAATTGAAGCATCACACCCCTGCATTATAAGTTTATCAGTTTTCTTACGTATACTCTTATATATATATATATATATATATATATATATATATATATATATATATATATATATGTGTGTGTGTGTGTGTGTGTGTGTGCGCGCGCGCGCGCACGCGCGTGTGTGCACGCTTGTGTGCATGTGAAATTATAAGATATGTACCCTAACAAAGCAATCATGGAAGTGCATCCTAAGTAATGGACCGCTAAGGCTAGGAGCAACTGAAAGAACTCCATATTTTATTGGGCTTTCTATTGGTAGGCTTATAATGGTCTTATTTTTCATGGCTTCCTGAATTTTTTCGTCTCCGCGAATCTCATCTGCTTTCTCCGTGCTTTAATTATTCCGACCTTGGTCGTGCGTGTTCTCCTTTTTGGAGTGCGTTCGTTGCTCTCCATCGCTGTGGTTCTTAGGGTTTGTATGGATTTGGGGCTTTTTTACTTCCGTGGCGATTTCGTGGGTGATTGTCCCTCCTTTGCTGATGTAGCTGATGCTATGTTGAAGGTTGTGGCCCCGCCGCTGTCTGTTAGCTTTACTGGCCCTGATTCTGTGGAGATCTGCGTTTTTTCCCATTTGTCGGCGGCGGTGTTGACTAGGTTCCGGTTTCTTGTTGTGGGCGAGCGGTTCATGGAGTTATTACCTTGTTTCTCGTATTCCATTCGTGACCCGCCCTCTATTGCCTCGTTGTCCTCCGCTGCTGATGAGCGGTTGCTTCCTTCCGCCTCCCCTTGCTTACCGGAGGCCTTCGGCGGTCGGGAATTCATCACCCGATTTGTTCCGAGCCTTCACTTTGGGGCAGAGGTGGGAGACTTGGATTTGTCCTCTTTTGGGACGTGATTTGGCTCGCTGGAATTTGGTCTAGATTCCGAACTAACTGGATCTCCTTTGGCTGAAGTGCGAGGTTGTTTCACTCCTCGTCTTACAGTTCTATGGGCAGAGATTTCGGCGTCTTTGGTTGAGGTTGATTGTGGTTTTGGTTCTGTTGGCTGTTCCGGTCTTGCTGGTGGCAGTGGGGATTTGGATTTGACCACCAATCCTCCGCCATCGACCGTTTGTTTACTGGGTTGCTCGACTGTCCCCTCGGACGCAGCGCCGTTGGCGACTCCGTTGTCAGTAATTGACTCTTCACCGCAGAGGGCTTTGTCCTCTGTTTGGCATGGTGGTGGCTCGTTGGGTAGGCAGGTTTGCTTTTATGTTTCCTCTATTTTCTTTTTCGTTGAGTTTGATGGTTGTTTGTTATTAGTTGGGTTGTTGGCTTTTGAGGCCATCTCTTTTCGGCTGAGCTTTGTTAATCTCCTTTATGTTATCTCGGTCAGCACTCATGACAGGGTTTCATCACCTTTCGCTGTTTCCCTGTCTGGGCACTTTTGCTTTCCCATGGTTTCTTTGCAGCTCTCCCACAGCATTATCGGTTCCGCTCGATCACTTATTCGAGCTTGGCTCGTCCACTTGGAATCCGCTTGTTGGATTCCATTTCGTTGCCAAATCGATTTCCCTTTTGTATCGTTTTTGGCTTGCTCTGGTTTTTATGGGTCATCTCGGGCTGCGTCCTATTGGGACTGCCGATGGATGGCTAAGGCCCGATGTGGTCGGCGTGGGCGTTCTCCTACATCTGGACGTATAGCGATCGCTTTCGACCGTTATACGGACAGTTTGGATACTTGCCAACCACTCTCGATATGCGCGGGCGATCGAGGCATCGGGGCTGAGTCGAGACTCCTATCCTATACGCGGGGCTGTCTGATTTGTGACAGTCCGGCAGTGACAGGAGTCCAACAGCAACTTGGGAAGCAATCTGATTGCTCTCCTACACTATTTTGTAGTCCGTCTGCTTCTGATTCTATCGTTCTCTTGTCTGACTCCTCCTCCTCCGGATTATCAAAATCGGCGGTTGATTCAGCATATGTCTCCTTCCTCTATCCGTCGATTGTCACAGCAGTATGTGACATGTCTTCTTTTGTCTGGTTCGATTGGCTTTCCAGACTTCATGTGGATCGCATCCCGTCTTGCTTACGGTCTCCTTCTATATTTCTAGGCCAGGAAGACCTCTCGACCTCTCATTGCTCTTCGGAGTGCTCTCTTTCTTCCTCTTTGTGCCCTATCTCCATCTCCATTCCTCTGATGAGCAAGGCAGAGATTGCGCTCCTTAATGAGCGGCTGGATTGTTTGGCTAGGAACTCCTCTCCCTCATCCTTTTCGGACAGCTCTTCTTCGCCTTCTTCGATCGGGTCTGGGGGAGTGGCGATGGTTGAGTCGGCCGACCCTCCTCAGCGTTCGTCTCGTCGTAGGACGCGGAGAGCCATTTCCACTCCTCGCACCATTCGCACACGCTCTATAGCGGCGTCCGAGCAGATCGACCGATCGGCTCGGTATTCTCTGTATCTGGTCTGAGACTGGGGTGTTTATCGACCCGGTCTCCTCGCTTTTGGCCGATCTTTCTCATGGCGAATTTTATTTTCTGGTGTTGGAGATGTTTCATCCGGTCTCCCCGAACCAGACATGCCGGACCACCCAAAAGTCTCCCACCGAATCAAAGCCTTCCTAACTCCCACCGAATCAAAGCCTTCCTAACTCCAACCGGACCAACCCATTGCCGGTCCAAATCTCCTGCCGAACCAACTCATTGCCGGTCCAAACCTCGCCTCCAACCACCGAACCAACTCCAACCGGACCAAGCCTCGCCTCCAACCATCGAACCAACTCCAACCGGACCAAGCCTCGCCTCCAACCACCGAACCAACTCATTGCCGGACCAAGCCTCGCCTCCAACCACCGAACCAAAGTCCTATCAGGCCAGATTGTAGCAGCCCAGGCCCACCAGCTGCTATATACCTCCAAGACCCCTACCCCCAGCCTCACTCTATAAATAGAGGGGTAGGGGTACAGCAATAGGGGACAAGTTTTGAGAGCTCAAGCACGGAAGGAACTTTCAAACAACTTTCTTTTACTTATATCAAAGCTTTGTACTTGTAATCAGAATAACTAAAGAGAAATAACATATAAAGCGGACGTAGGCACATTCTGGCTGAACCACTATAAATCTGCGTGTCTTTTTACAGTTTAGCCCCTGTTTTTTACGTATTGGCATAAATCGCTCGAATCACTAAGAACCACATAAGATCTACTAAATCATACAACTTCGAGGTGTTTGTCCATTTTTTGTGCAAACATTTTTGGTGCTTTCACTGAGAACTAGAAGCTCGAAGCTTCAGCTTCATCCACTTAACAAGTTTTCCTAACAGCATTGTCCGCCACTTGGAAAACATGCCTCCCAAACAGAGAAAAGATGTTAGCAAAGGAAAAAACATCTCATCCAGCAGTCTTCCAGATCCAGCTGTCACGAATCAAGTAGATCGTCCTCCTCCAGCAACAGTAACCAATGAAGAACAGGCTAACCCAACTACTCCTGCCACAGAACAGCCTGCAGCAATTACTAGAGCAGATCTGGACAGAGTTGTGGTTGAAGTAACTAACCGCTTCACGTCCCAGCAGGAAGCCTTGGTGGACCATCTCATGTCATGCTTAAGGGACGCTGAAGAATCCAACCGCAACACTGAATCATGGGGCGAGTCCCAGTCTGGAGGATCTTAGAGACAACAAAGATCTCCCTTCTTCGAAGGAGCTAACGGCAGAAGTAGCCGTGGTAGGAGCCGAGACCGAGCACATCCCGAAGTTAGGCCTGAGGAGACGTTTGGTACCGAACCCAACAGGGAAGGTACCGGGCGAAGGTCAACTGTAGCTGAGCCTGTCATGCTGCCTAACCACAGAAACGCCAGTGAACGGGGCCGAGCTAGAGTTCAGCCCGAAGTTGGACCCGAGGAAGTGCTCAGATCAGAACCCAACAGGGGGAGATCAAGGCAAGGGCCAACTGTAGCTGACCCAAGCATGCTCCCAGAGGATCAAAGGCAGCCACTGGAAAATATGAGGAATGATAGACGATACCATCCCTACAGGTCATCTGGACGGAATCAATCCCACAGAACAGAACCAAACTCATTTCTGTCTACTCCAAGTTCTGATGAAAGGATGGCACGCTTATTCAGAGAGTGTGTCCAACGGGAGCAAAGAGATCGAGGGATAGGCGCTAGGGTAACCAGTCCTTTCGCCCGCAATATCGAAATTGCTATCACCCCCCGAGAATGGAAGATGCCAACAATGGAACCCTACAAAGGAACCTCCGATCCCGTTGTACACTTACAAAGGTACACGCAGCATATGCTCATGAGTGGAGCAACAGAGGGAGTACTGTGCAAATGCTTTCCGCTCTTCTTAGCAGATCTTGCTACCTCCTAGTTCTGTCATCTACCCCAAGGATCCATCAGCTCGTGGGAAATGTTGAAAGAAAAATTTATCAGTCAGTTCCGCATTCATGTGGAGCAACCTAAGGACGCTTATTCCTTGTCCAGCGTCAAACAGAAACCTGGAGAAAAGCTGCAGCAATACCTAACCAGATTCAACGCCGCAGCAGCCGCAGTCCAAGATGCCGATGAAAAGCTTATCCTAATGGCCCTCTGTAGTGGTGTGCATCCGGATACTAAATTTGCTAGAAGGTTGACAAAAGAAAAGCCAGCTACTTTACCCGATTTCTTCCATGAAGCCGGGAAATACATGAGGCTTGAGGATGCTGCCTTTGAGGGGCAGTCAGGACAGCAAAATTAGACAACCCATGGCAACGCCCCTGCTGTGGCAAGGGACGTTCGAAGAACTGATTCCAGAGACAATGCTGGGGGCAAGAAGGGAGAAAAGCGCCTATATCGGCCAGGGCCAAGATTCGACACTTACACTCCTTTGAACGAGACCGTCGAAAATATCTTCCTTGCCACCCAAGGCGAAGTTAGGTACAAACGTCCACCGTACAAGAAGGAATCAGATAACGCACAGAAGTCTGAAAAATTCTGCCGCTTCCACGAATCTCACGGGCATGATACCAACGAATGCCATCATCTCCGAGATCTGATTGAGGAACACATCAGAGGAAAGAAACTGGAACGTTATGTAAAAGGTCAGGACAGGACCCCAGCTCCTGCCAATGAAAACCCAAGGCTACCCTCCCCGGGGGCCGACAGGGGGAACCGCAACGCTAGCAGCTCTAGTCAGGAAAAGATAGCGGTCCATACCATCTCAGGAGGGCCACACATCGCAGACAGAAGCTGGAAAGAGATGGAAAGATACGGAAAGTCGCTTAGAGACAATAAAGACTATGTCAATTCGGTTATAGAAGAGCGCCACCCGAAGAGGAAAGAAAGTAATGACATCACGTTCGGTAAGCGTGACCTAGAAGGAAGGCAGTACCCTCACATGGATCCCATGGTCATCTCTGCCCGACTTGGTCCCGCCGAAGTCTACCGAATCCTGGTAGACACTGGAAGCTCGGTGAACATCCTGTTCAAACACGCATTCGATAAAATGAAGCTATCAATGAAGGATGTATCCCCCTGCAATAAACCACTACACGGCTTCACTGGAGACGCGAAGATGCCCCTCGGGCAACTGGACCTTTTTGTTGAGATTGGAAGCCATCCCCGCTCTGCTGTACGGAAACAAACATTTGTGCTAATAGAAAACCAGTCAGCCTACAACGCCTTCTTGGGAAGGCCATCCTTGTCTGACTTCCAAGTTGTCTTAGCCCCATGGTGCCTAAAGATGAAATTCCCAACGGACAATGGAGTAAGGGAAGTGGAAGGAGATCAGGACGTTGCTCGAGACTGCTATGTGACTGAACTTCGCAACAACCACAGGAAGGATAAAGGGAAGGGTGTAGAGATTGCCCTCTGCACAAAAAGTCTAGAAGCGTAGCAATTAAAGAAAGCCCCTCCTCTTCGATATACCAGCGACCCTTTCAATGAATTAGATCCTAGGGACAAAGAGGAGGAGGCCACCGCCGAGCCTGCAGAGGCTATGGAATTTATATCTGTAGACAGACACGACTCAAGTAGACTGTTGAAAATTGGGTCCCAACTAAAAATTGAGTTGAAGGAACAACTCATCGATTTTCTCCGCCACAACTTGGATGTATTTGCTTGGTCACACGCTGACATGACCGGAATCTCCCCCGACATAGCATGCCACGTATTAAACATTGATCCTACCAAGGCGCCTGTAAAGCAAAGAAAGAGAAGTATGGGGGCAGAGCGATCAGCAGCCCTCGATGAAGAAGTAAAGAATCTACTCGCCAATGACTTCATACGAGAAGCTATCTACCTGGAATGGATCGCAAACTCGGTGCTGGTAAAAAAGGCTAATGGGAAGTGGCGAACCTGCATTGACTTTTCCAACCTAAATGATGCCTGCCCAAAGGATTGCTTCCCACTTCCCAGAATCGACAAACTTGTAGACAGCACAGCCGGGCACGAACTCCTATCCTTTATGGATGCATACTCAGGATATAACCAAATTCCTATGCATGCTCCCGACCAAGACCACACTAGTTTTATCACCGACCGGGGCTTGTACTGCTATAAGGTAATGCCTTTCGGACTTAAAAATGCAGGAGCCACCTACCAGCGCCTCGTCAACAAGATGTTTGCAGGGCTGATAGGACAAACTATGGAAGTATATGTGGATGACATGCTAGTAAAGTCAAGGAAAGACATAGATCACGTGAGCCACCTAGGCAAGATGTTTCAAGTACTTCGACAATTTGGAATGAAGTTGAATCCGCTAAAATGCTCCTTCGGAGTGTCATCTGGAAAGTTCTTAGGATTTATCGTTCATGCCGGAGGGATAGAAGCAAACCCTGAACAAGTCCGAGCGCTAAGGGATATCAAGATACCTTCCACTCGGAAGGAAATGCAAAGTTTGAACGGAAAAGTGGCCGCTCTAAGCCGATTCATCTCCAAGGCGACGGACAAGTGCGTCCCCTTTTTTGAAGCTCTAAAGAAAGACAAGGGAAAGTTCGAATGGACTGACGAATGCCTGACCGCTTTCCTTCACTTAATCGAACACCTCCCGAAACCACCGGTGCTCTCAACTCCAAGCGAAGGAGAAGAATTATACCTATACCTCGCTGTGTCATCCCACGCCCTAAGCGCCGCCTTGGTAAGGGAAGATAACCTCACGCAGCGGCCAGTTTACTTCGTCAGCAAAAGGTTTACTGGGGCAGAAGTCAGATATCCTAAACTTGAAAAGCTAGCATACTGTTTACTTATCACATCACGGAAGCTGCGTCACTACTTCCAGTCCCATTCCATCAAAGTTCTGACCGATCAACCACTGAGGCAGGTACTCCATCGCCCCGACACTTCTGGGCGACTACTTAAATGGTGCATTGAACTGAGTCAGTATGATATCACCTATCACCCTCGCACCGCCATCAAGGGACAGGCCATGGCTGACTTCATTGCAGAATTCACTACCAACGAAGATAAGGAGCAATTGGAAATAACAGGAGACATCAAATGGAATCTCTTTGTGGATGGCGCGTCGAACGAACAGGGCTCGGGGGCAGGTGTTGTAATAATCACTCCCAGGGGAAATAAACTGCACTATGCTATAAGGTTGGAGTTCGCTGCCACCAACAACGATGCAGAATATGAAGCAGTGATAGCCGGACTAGAAATTGCAATCGAGATCGGAGCCAATTCTTTGTGTCTTCACAGCGATTCTCAGCTTATTGTTAACCAAATACTAGGGGAATTCCAAGCTCGATAAGAACGACTCATAGCATATCTAAAGAAGACCAAATTACTTCTCAGCCGATTGGACCACTACTTAGTCAAAAACATCCCTCGGGAGGAGAACCGAGAGGCCGACGAATTAGAAAAGCAAGCAAGTGTGAGAGACATCACCATCTTCGGGGCAGTGACCATCTCAAAGCAAATGACGCCAAGTTTTGAACAAGTGAATTTGATAACTGCAACCGAGGAAGCAACTTGGATGACTCCCATCCGAAACTACCTACAAAGTGGCACACTACCCGACGGGCGTAATGAAGTCAAGAAAATCTTGAGGAAAGCGTCCCGCTATACAATACAAGAAGACATCCTCTATCGGCGCGGTTTCTCTAACCCATTATTAAGGTGTGTCGCCGGAAGGGAAGCCAAGGAAATCTTATCCAACATCCATCAGGGGAGCTGTGGAGATCACACCGGAGGGCAAACATTAGCAAAAAAGATACTCCGATACGGATATTTCTGGCCCACCTTAAGCAAGGACGCCTTAGATTTCGTCAAGAGGTGTGACAGATGCCAAAAATTTGCTAAGATCCCACGGCTACCAACAACTGAGATTACTCAAATGACCAGCCCTTGGCCCTTCGCAATATGGGGTATTGACTTAATCGGCGAGCTACCGATGGGCCGAGGCGGGGCCAAATATGCTATAGTGGCAGTTGATTATTTCACCAAATGGGTGGAAGCAGAACCTCTGAATAAAGTATCTTCAGCAAAAGTTATTAACTTCTTGATCAAAAATGTTCTGTGCAGGTATGGAGTCCCACTCAAAATCATATCAGACAATGGACTTCAGTTTGACAGCGAGGAATTCGCCAACTGGTGCCGAGAGCATGGAATTCATAAAAGCTTCTCATCCGTAGCGTATCCCCAGGCAAACGGACAAGTCGAAGCAGTCAACAAAATTCTGAAGACTCTGATCAAAAAGAAGCTCGAAAAGTCAAAGGGCGCTTGGGTGGACGAACTCCCTACGGCACTATGGGCTTACCGCACATCTTTCAGAACATCAACGGGGCACACTCCTTTCTCTTTGGCTTACGGATCGGAGGCTATGCTCCCGGTTGAAACCATTGTGCCTTCCCACCGTAGGATTCACTATAACCCAGAAGAGAATGAAGAGCTCCTCAACATGTCTTTGGATCTAGTCGAGGAAAGAAGAAATGATGCAGTCCTTAAAGCAGCAGCCCACAAACAAAAAGTGGCGGCACACTACAACTCCAAAGTCAAGCATCGTACCTTACAGGAAGGGGATCTTGTCCTCAAGCGAATCTTCCCTCGCCCTGGAGCACTAGACCCAATCTGGGATGGACCATATGTAATTCATAAAGATCTCCACAACGGAGCCTATATTTTGTCAACAGTGGACGGAGAGGTGTTCCAGAGGGCATGGAACATCCAACACCTCCGTCGATACTTTTCTTAACTTGTATTGCCCATATGAAGTGAATTAACAAAGAGAATCAGTGGACGTAGGCATTTTCGTGCCGAACCACTTTAAAAAACCTTGTCTCTTTTTTAACTTGTTCCTTTGTATCTTGGCTGCTTGTTAACTTTATCCTTTTCTGTTGAACAAAATCCTGAGTATATAGCATTTCTATTCAAAGCACTCCACAACGCAACTTCACCTGGATAAGACCCAACAGGTACTATGCGAATCTATGCCCTCGCCAATGAGACACTTTTGCTCCAGCATCCCTCTGCTGCGGGTTAACTCATTGCTCGCGATGGCCCTTAAAGCCAACTGTAATGAGTCGATTATAAGCCACCGAGAAGGCCGACTATAGCCGAGGCAGCTCATTACGACGTTAGGCTCGCCGGCAACTGTGAACCGACTATAAGCCCCAACATAAGGTGTGGCCAGCCAGGGGCAGTTCACAGTTGACGATCGGCACCCACGCTAGCCGGCCACAGTAAATCGAATAATACCCACGATTACGGGCCATAATGGCCCGGGTAGTTACTGTGCGCGATCTCGGCTCCGATGTGTCTTAAGTGCGGCTGTGGTAAAAAAGAATTAACTCCCCACGGAGGCGTAAGATGGGTGACGAATGTCTCCAAGACCCACAGCTAGGGAAAGTGACTACAAAACCCGTTTGCCACGAACTTAAGCACATCGAAGGCCTTCCGTGATTGGAAGTTTTACCTTTTCACGTATTTCAATTTTACTTAAAAAGCTTTTTCCCTATCCCCTATAACAATCCCTAAAGTACATGATACAGAGTAGGAGATACTCGCCAATGAGTGTAGGGACTCACAGTGGCAGGACATTCGACTACATTCCACGCTCGGTCATACAAGATATTCAAGATTGCCATCTACGATTAAAACATGAAAGGCGGTATTTTCTTCTTTTATGTACAAATACATGACTATAATTTGTTCACACCACACGTTAATATTGCAAGTCATGAAATTATGATTTAGAACCAGAATCTAACATCAAACACAATTTAATTACAAGAATATACATAGCTATATTTCTCATACGATATGCCAAAATAACAGCAAACATTCAAAAGACGACAAAATCAGCTTAAGTTAAAGTATTACACGTTAAAAATAAGACTATTTATTACAAGTGGCAAAATATCACAACCTAAAGGCTACGTTACTATTTTTCGACTAACATATACAACACTGTCGAATCCACAAAAGGAGTTTTTCCAGGTATAATCAAGGAGCCGGCTGCAGTGGAGCTTTATCCTTGCCCTGTTGACCCCCTGTCCAGTCAAAAAAAAGGGACTCATTAGCAATAAGCAACCAAGTTGATGGAGAAACTAAAAAGGGAGACTTACCAACGCCTGCTTCCTGACTATCCTGATCGTCATCCTCTACCTGCACGCCTACCTCCTCAGCGGCAAGCAACCGCATACCTTCCTTCACCGCCACCTTCTCCTCCTTGGCAAACTGGGCAGTGACCGCATCCATGCTGAAGGCCACGCCACCATCTTTATCCGCATCGGCCTTGGCCTCCTCCAGAGCCCGAAGATAGATCTTAGCCATGATCCTGGGATAATCATCCATCCAGGATAGGTTGCCCTGCTTCCAGGTTCGGAAGTACATGTCCTGAAGCATTTCGTCCATCATCCCCTCATTCTCCTCAAACTCCCTCATCCGGGCCTCGGAAGCCAACAACCTCCCAACGGCAGCATCTCTCTCCGATCGGTATCTCGAGCAGTCGGCTAGAAGGGATCCCCGCATTGCCTCCATCTCCTCCCTCAACTTGGCTTGAGCAAGCTCTGCAGCCTCAAGTTTCCCGGACAATTCATCCACCTGCTCAAGATCCGCTTTCCGAACCTCGTCCACCGTGGCAATAGCCATGTCAATCCGTTCTTTGCAAGTAGCTTCCATTTTCCGCAATTCGGCCCGACTGGCCTCTTCCATGGTTTTCCTTAATCGTCCAGTAGCAGCCTCATGCTGAGAAATCTGAATAGCCTGATCCGCAAGCTGTTTGGCCTGATCCGAAACCACCAATCGAAGTCGGATATTGGCGCTCCCAATCTCCTCTCCGGCCTTAACCAGCCGGGCATGATGCCCCATCAGCTTCTTAGTCTCCTCCGCCACCCGATCAATATTAGCCTTGGCCTCGTCTCCCATAGTGATTATACGAGTAGTGAGTAAATCGAGATCTAAGGACTTAGCTTCATCAAGTACTCGTACCATGGGGTTGCGGGGGAGAAGGTGTTCACGGTGACTTCGTCAAAGGTAATATCATGAGAGCTTGGATCCAGATCAGGATGACCCGCAAATGGATTACGAGCCAAGTCAGGACGGTCGATATGAGTAACAGAAGGGTTTCCGGATGGGTGCGGAGAAGGTGCAAACTCGCTATCCTCCTCCGTGATATCATGAAGAGGCTGAGCCGGGAACTGAGGACCAGGCGAAGGTTCGGATAAAGGACGACTCCTCTTTCTCTGCTGAATACCCTCTTCGATAACCCCGAGAAGAGGACGGTAGCCGACTACATCCCCGGAGCGGTGGGTCGATGGCTTCGGCTTGACAGAAGTTTTGGAAAGCTTGTACTGTTCAAGCCTGTGCCGAAAATCTGAGGCGTTGACCGTTTTACCTTCTCCTGATATGAAGAAAAAGTGTCACAAGCATATATTGTTCTATACTTCGAGAAAACACGGAAAATTAAAAGGTGAGAAACACATTTGTGGTTGTACAAACCCTGGGGAGGAGTAGGATACTGCAATAGGTCCTGGATTTCATTCCAGGACGGGAGCGGGTGATAAAATATTCCTAAGTCCCTATCATTAGTGAAGCATGCAAGAGTCAAGAGTTCACCTTGAGTCGTCGGAGCCACCCTGGCTGGAATGGTCTGGGAAGACTCGCTTGCACCGGTCCCGGCCTTGTCCGCTTTCCCGGTTTTCTCTACCAAAGCCGGATCTTCGTCCAGCCCCTCGAAAGCCTGGTGGAACGCATCGTCCGTCCACTCCTGAATCTCGCCCGCTTGCCCAGGAAGCAAGGCCCCGATGCCATCGCCACCTTTATCACCTTCCCGACCATCTCCACCCTCGCCTCTTTCCTCCTCTATGTCTTCCTCCTCCCGGGTAAGTGGACAATTGCTGGGGGAGGGACCGTCCGACTTCTTGAGTTTCTTACCTCCGACAGCTGGAGGTTTTGCGAAAGGTTTCCTCTTGCTACTCTCTACCGTAACACCTTCCTTGGTCTGAGCAGCCGCCCTCTCCTCCGCCGTTTCCCTCAGCTTAACTACTGACTGTTGTGGAAGGATTAAGTTATACTCCAGAAGAATCGCATTTCTGATCAAGAAGGCAGATGATCTATATTTCCCAAGAATAGCTTCTATCTCAGCCGCCGTCTGAACCAGGCGGTCAGTCTCCACAACCGCAAAGCCACCTGTCGCTAGCAAAAATGAGGAAGTATGAGAAAAAGCATCGCAATCATAATGGAAATTATAAGTAAAAGCATTCGACTTACATCCCGAAGTAAAGCGCCGAATTGAAACAGAGTCGTCCCTAACAAAGAACCATTCCCTCTTGAACATGCTGAATTTGGAATACAGATCCAAGACCGGCTTGAAGGTCACAGCTGACTCCAAGCTAATGTATGGGGACCCCTTCTTATAGCCCCTCAGGTTATATAGATACCGGATCTCTCGGTTGGAAGGAGCACGACCATACTTCCTCCGGAAAATGACGAAGAGGCTCACCAGTATAGCATAGGAGTTGGGTTGAAGCTGGAACGGGGCCACCTTAAGGTATGTGAGGAAGCTAGCTATCCAAGCGTTCAGAGGAGGGATGGCACCACACATGCAGTGGTATCTGCTGTAGGCGAAGTACCCTTCAGGAGGATCATACGGCATAACATCTCTCCCAGGCAATAGCAAGCGCGCCCTATCGATTCCAAAGGATCGGGAGATGACATCAAGCTGCTCCTCCTTGAGGGAACTAGGAAAACAATCGGGCGGGGAGTTCAGAAGTTCCTGAGGGCCGTACCCGTCCACTAGTGATTTCGGGGTTGGTCCGTGACGTTCTGGATTCGGCTGAGCTGGGGGCACGGCAGAGGAACCTCCTTCGCCCCCGGATTTCTTCTTATCTGATCGAGTTTCCGCTTTGCGAGACATTATCTACAATACCGGAAAAACACATTGTTAGAACAGAAGATGTAAACAAGTATATGACGTCATTCAGTAAAAACATATTCAGTATCATTTTTCATTCGGAATTCAAGATCCTTGAGTTCATCCGGTTACTCAAGTGTAAAACTCATTCGGCATCCCAGTGTGAGAGTTCATTCGGTCAATCCAATCAATAGCTCATTCGGCATCTCAATGTGAGAATTCATTCGGTTAGTTAGGGGTCCAAAATTTCCGAGTTCATTCGGTAGCCTAGCCCAAGAAGTTCGTTCGGCAGAAAACAAGCTCACCTGATTCGGCAGTTCGAATGATTGATTCGGTTATCGCAGCTGGTAAGGAAATGTGAAGGTTAGAGACTCCTATTTATAAAGCAAGGTTTGATAGCCGGACCAGATGGATCGGTCCTCAGGCCGAATATAATGGCTCAGCTGGAACAAAGCGCGGCACCTATAAGCACGTGCCCCACTTTGGGGGGCAAGTGTTGGAGATGTTTCATCCGGTCTCCCCGAACCAGACATGCCGGACCACCCAAAAGTCTCCCACCGAATCAAAGCCTTCCTAACTCCAACCGGACCAACCCATTGCCGGTCCAAATCTCCTGCCGAACCAACTCATTGCCGGTCCAAACCTCGCCTCCAACCACCGAACCAACTCCAACCGGACCAAGCCTCGCCTCCAACCACCGAACCAACTCCAACCGGACCAAGCCTCGCCTCCAACCACCGAACCAACTCATTGCCGGACCAAGCCTCGCCTCCAACCACCGAACCAAAGTCCTATCAGGCCAGATTATAGCAGCCCAGGCCCACCAGCTGCTATATACCTCCAAGACCCCTACCCCCAGCCTCACTCTATAAATAGAGGGGCAGGGGTACAACAATGGGGGACAAGTTTTGAGAGCTCAAGCACTGAAGGAACTTTCAAACAACTTTCTTTTACTTATATCAAAGCTTTGTACTTGTAATCAGAATAACTGAAGAGAAATAACATATAAAGTGGACGTAGGCACATTCTGGCTGAACCACTATAAATCTGCGTGTCTTTTTACAGTTTAGCCCCTGTTTTTTACGTATTGGCATAAATCGCTCGAATCACTAAGAATCACATAAGATCTACTAAATCATACAACTTCGAGGTGTTTGTCCATTTTTTGTGCAAACATCTGGAATATTCGTGGTGTTGGCAACGACGCGTCTTTGGCTAGGCTAAAGCGCATTGTTAAGAAGCACTCGATTGGGTTGATTGCGATCCTGGAGCCCATGATTGAGCCGGCGAACCTTCCCCGAATCATTCTATCCCTAGGATTCGGTGGTGGCTCGGCGAACGTCTCGGGCAAGATTTGGATTTTATGGTCCAAATCGTTTGTGATTCATCCCCTTTTCGACTCATCTCAGCTCCTTTCCGTGGTCTGTTCGTCCTCCTTTTTTGCTCCCCCTTTTATCTTTTCGGCAGTCTACGCCAAATGTGATCGTTTGGGTAGGTTGGCTCTGTGGTCTGATATTCTTGCTCTCGATTCTTTTGGCTTCTCTACTTCAGTGGTTGGCGGAGACTTCAATATCGTCGCTACCCAAGAGGAAAAAAGGGGTGGGGCGGCCATTAACCGAGGGGCGATGGCTGATTTCAATTCGTTCATCGTCTCCTCAAGCCTATCGGAAATCCCCTTCGTGGGATCGGCTTTCACCTGGTCCAACAACCAAGAAGGTCCGAATCGTATTCTTTCTAGACTGGATCGGGTTTTCGGATCGGAGGAATGGTTTCGGCTTCCATTCTCCTTCTCCATCTCTCATCTCCATCGGTCCTTCTCGGACCACGCTCCAATGATTCTTCGGTGCTCTCCTCTATCGATATCGGGACCCTCTTCTTTTAGGTTCCAGAGCATGTGGAGGTCCCACCACTCTTTCCTTCAAGTGGTTTCTAACTCTTGGAGCTCCCCTGTTTCTGCTACTCCCTGCTCGGCTTTTGGGCGCAAGCTATCGCGTCTCAAGGCGTGCCTTAAGGTGTGGAACGTTGAAGTTTTCAGGAACATTTTCGACCGCGTTCGTTTAGCCGAAGAGGCGCTTATCGTTGCAGAATCTTTGTTCGACGAACAACCGTCCGCTGCAAACAAGGAGACGTGGGCCCTTGCCTAAGTTTCTTTCTCCTCCGAACTTCGTGTCGAGATTGACTACCTCCGTCAAAAGGCGAGGGTCAAGTGGGCTATCCACGGTGATGCGAACTCCAAATTCTTCCACTCTTCTATTCGTAAGAAGAATAGTCTTTTATCGATCCGTGAAATTTTGCGTCCAGATCTCACAATGGCCTCTGCGCCCGAGGAAGTAAAAGATATCATTCTTTCCCACTTCCAATCCTTCCTGGGCTCCCCGTCAGTCTCAGTTACTGACCCAGCCCTTTTAGCTTTCATTCCTCCGTTGGTTCTCCCCTCGGAGAGCGCCGTGCTCACGGACATCCCGTCCCCTGAGGAGATTCGTTCTTGTGCTTTTGCTTTGAGCAAGGACAGTGCCAGTGGTCCTGACGGATTTAATGGTGTTTTTTATAGGTCTACTTGGTCTATTATCGAGGCTGATTTTTGTCTTGCTGTTCAATCCTTCTTCTCGGGAGGGAATCTTCCCACTGGTTGGACCTCCACCAACCTGATTCTCATTCCGAAGAGCGACAACCCTCGGGCTTGTTCGGACTTTCGTCCCATTAGCCTCTGCAACTTCTCAAACAAGGTTATCTCAAAAATTCTGGCCACTCGTTTGGCGCCTTTCCTTGAACGTATCATTTCCTCTTCGCAGGCAGGTTTTGTAAGAGGTCGTCTTATCTCTGATAACATCCTCCTCGCCCAGGAACTGATATCTCAATTGATCGGAAAGTCAGGGGTTCTAATGTCGTTTTTAAACTAGACATGGCTAAGGCCTACGATCGCATGTCTTGGTTTTTCGTCATCAAAGTCCTTCGGACGTTCGGGTTTCCGGAGGGATTGATTGACATGGTTTGGAGGCTTATCTCCAACGCTAGGTTCTCTTTCCTCATTAATGGCTCTGCCCATGGGTACTTCAAAGCTGGGAGGGGTTTGCGTCAGGGTGATCCTCTCTCGCCTTCATTGTTTGTGATTGCGGCTGAGGCTTTTGTTCGCGGTCTTCAATCCTTAACCATTTATGGTCAGATCCAACGCTTCGGTATCCCGAGGGGTTGTCCCCTAATTTTTCTTCTTTATCCTTCGCTGATGACATTGTCATTTTCTCTAACGGCAGCCGCTCCTCTGTTAGGCGGCTCCTTAGTTTTATCCATCAATACGAGAGATCCTCGGGTCAGCTCGTTAACCCCTCCAAATGCTGCTTCGTTCATTCTAAGGACTTGTCTCCTGCTAGCGCTTCTTGGATCGAGTCTACCTCTGGTTTCAAGGAATCTTCCCTTCCGCTTCCTTACCTTGGTATTGTCCTTTATCGGGGTAGGAAGCTAAATGCTATTTTCGATCCCTTGCTAGACAAAGTGAGGGGAAAGATATTACGCTGGAACGCGTCTCTTCTATCCCAGGCCGGCAGGCTTGTTCTTATCAAATCTGTGTTGGATTCCATGGGAACTCATATTTTCGCGACTATGACCCCTACTGCCTCTTTCTTCCGTACTTATCGGTCCTTGGTTTCTTCCTTCCTCTGGGGAAACAAGGTAAGCGGCCGTCGTCACCATTGGGTGTCGTGGAACATGGTTTGTCGCCCCAAATCTGAAGGTGGTTTAGGGCTGTGTAACCCATCCGACCTTTGCAAGGCCTTTGCGTGTAAGCTGTGGCACCGGTTTGGGGTTAACAACTACCTCTGGGCTTCTTTCCTCCGAGCTAAATATCATAGACTTGCGGGCTCTAACTTCTCAGGCTCTCCATCTTTTGCTAGCGAGACCTGGAAGCATATGCAGTCGGTTAAGGCTCTTTCTGACGCTCACGGCGGCATGACAGGCTGGGATGGCGACTCTTTCTCCATTCTGAAAGCCTGGTCTTCTATCAGAATTCCTTCCCCTATCCGTCCTGAATTCTCTTTCATTTGGGATACTCGTATTCCGCCCAAGGTTTCAATGCTGATGTGGCGTCTCCTACACGATGGTTTGCCACTCGACGAAAATATCCAACATATCGGTATCCCATTGGTCTCCCGTTGTCTTTGCTGCGGCAATGGGGAAAGGGAATCTTCGAGCCATTTGTTTTTCGGCGGCTTCACTGCCAAAGCTTGCTGGAATTACTTCGGTAACCTGGTTGGGGCTCGGAGTAATACTAGCATGCCTTCTGATCTTCTTGTTTCCTGGTGGGCCGGGAACTCAGGAAAATCCCTTCGGGCTATCGTGTTCAGATTAATCCCGTGTCTTGTCTGCTGACACGTCTGGTGCGCAAGGAATAAGGCCATTTTCGACAACGTTCTTATGGATCCGCTTTCCATCATTCATCGCGTGAGGAATGATGTGTTCATGGCCTTTCGGGGTAGACCGTTCAAGGGATCCATGAGCCATAGGTCCCGGCGGTTAGTGGGACTCCTATCGATCACATGCGTGCAGTCGGCCGCCAGACTGGGAGTTGGTTGAGCCTTCATTGTAAGGTGGTGCCTTTCACACACCGCCTTATACCCCTTCCCCCCTCTTTTTATTTTAATGTGTTTGCTAGCCTCTGTTCAGGAATGTGCGGTTTTTCTTGGTTTGGCTATCTCTTGTGCTTGCTTGGTGGGTTTTTTCTGGATTCTTCTAGGAAGGTTGAGCGGGTCGTTTTATTTTCCGCTGATGGATCAATGTGGCTCCCCGCCTGTTGCTCCTGTGTTGGTTTTCATTGGTATGGCTTAGACTAGTTTCCACATCGTTGGGCTCAGCCCGTGGTTTCGTCGCCATCTTCATCGGTCAGGGTCTTCTGTTCTGGTCTATCCTTCTGGCCGGTATTAGCCTCCATCTCCTGGAGGTAGTTTGCTTTGGTTTCCTAGTTTTGGTTGTTTGATGATCAGTCGCTTCAGTGGTTCTGAGTGGAGGTCTGGTCTTTACTGATGGTAAAGACGGGTTGGTGGATTGCTGGTGGTCTCTCTTTCTATTTTCCTATCTCTGTACGGTGCGGTGTTGCTGCCGATTAGTGTTTGTATTTCTGGTTTTTACTTCTACTGTTTCAAATATTGGCCTATGGGGGGTATATGGTTTTATGCTAGCCCCTTTTCTGTAAGCCACCGGAGAATGGCTTTTATTCTCCTTTTGTTTATAGACTCTTATTTTTGGTAAAAAAAAAAAAAAAACTGAAAGAACTCTAGCGACTTCCTTCTGAACTATGGATTCGACCTTCGGGCATGTTGCTTTTTAATATCCAACTTTCGGTAGTGATTGATAGTAGGAGAAATATGAAATGAGCGGTGATTAACAAGTTGAATATTGTTGTATTCAAACGCATTCAAATTTTGAAATGGCTAAGGAAGATTGCCTCATTATATATAGAACATGGAACATCCATATCATGGCAATTAGATTAAAGTCTAATTGAATGTGTTTAGTTGGTAGAATGAAGAATGTCAAACACTGAATGATCCACTTTTATTATTTTAACTTAAGGCGACCCAGTAAAAATCTCTAACTCTGTGTATAATTTTTTACTGACATGCAGGCCAGAGATGCTTATGCAAACATTCTATATTCTATTACAACATGCAAATGCATGACCAGGTATTTAGATGCTTTATATTATTTAGTCATTTACAAAATGCATTGACATTATTATTCTATTACATTATAAAACAATGTAGGCCCTGAATGTTAGATCATGCTGGATTTTGGGAAAATAGTCCCACTTAGCTCCAGTTGGAGTTATATATTGTATTCGGTGATAGTTAACTTCGCACTTAGCTCCAGTTGGAGTTATATATTGTATTCGGTGGCTGTTAACTTCTGATTATACTTTTTTGTAAGTTCTTAATTAAATATTTGCAAGTCTTTTGCTTTCAAATAACACAGTTGTACTTTGTTATAAGACAGATACAGATTGGATATAACCAAACATCTATTAAGCATAGTTGAGCTAATCTTTTTCTTATTCCAAGCAATAGAGTATAAATGAATAATGCAAATTTGCAATTTCTAAATGTGAGGAAATTGAAAATGCAACACTCTTGCTTGTTGCATTTCTTTACTAGGTCAATCAAGTACTTGTATTTTGTAACTAACTTCAATAATTCACATCTTTTTAAACAAAAAACAAGTACAATTATCAACTTACCCTGTTGACAAATCATTAAATAACAATGGTTCAAAGATTTTTAAGAACCAAACCATACATTTATACAATTCAACAACACTCATTCTTTTATTTTGTTCATCTTTTTCGAAGGGGAAAAAACACATATATTCCTCTCTTATTCTTCAAAAATTAAAATCGAAGAACTTGATAACAAATTTAATTTACGAAAGCACAATGCTTTCTAATTTCACCCTGAAAACCTGTCAGCACACGAATATTTCCCATCTTAATCATCGACGTCGCGAAATCGTTGAAAAATTCATATGAACTTTTACTATTTGCTTGTTTAAAAACATAAGCTCGAGTTTCAGGATCATCCAAAAGAGATTTATCAGAAGTGAACAGCCCTCTTCTTTTCGCAACAAGCTTATAGTAGCTGTTATCAAAGGTTAAGAAGCTTCCAGGATCCATTTCAACAACTGTAGATACATCATTTGGCTTGCATTTACTCTTCAGTTTAGCTACATACTCGCTGTCTAGTGAAGGGTCGACAATACCCTTTCCAGTAAAGTTGTACAAACGATCAGTGAAAGATGAGCACTGTGAAATTCCAATGGTATGCGAACCTGATAACACTACTAAATCTTTCACACTCAGACCATTTTGTGCAAATATTCCTTTCAGTTGAGTAAAATTTAAAAATGGAGGTGGCAAATTGATAAATTCGCCGAATACTGACATCCTTCCGTCTCTTCTTCCTGTTGGTACTTCCCAGGTTGGCCCTTTTGACTGCGTTGATATGTTATATATGTTAAATAAATTTGTACAACATGGTTCATGCAAGTCATATAATATATATCCGATATAGTAATGCGGATATACAGAAACATGACGTGACGTGCAAAATGGCTCAAAAGTAGTGTAGTTTAAAAGCTTGTTTCTATATAAAAAATATATTAATGCAAACTATAAACTTCAAGTAATTTAGTTAATGTGTGTACCAAATAAGTAACATCTCTAGCAACTAGAGCTAGATTGTATGCAAGTAGTTTATTTTATCATGCTGTACCAAGAGGACTTTTTGTGTAATCAATAATCATAAAATCAGTAGTAAGGTTATCTCCCTCTCTCTCTTTAAGGTTATTATTTTAACTAACTTTCTGCTTTAGTAAGATTATATTTTGTATGATCCCAATACACACACATGTATGTATGTATGTTTGTCTGTGTGTGCGTGTAAATTAGTCATGTTGTATTATCATAAAACAATAAGTATGAGCCCCGAAATCTCTGATCTATTTAATACTTCAAAGCACATCTCCATATTATATTTCACATCTCAACTTTCAAAACCAAATCATTTTTTATTATGGTACCAAATAATATGTATGATATACTAGAGAAATATGGCATGAAAATGGTTCAAAAATTAGCAATTTAAAAGCTTTGATATTTAGGAAATTAATGCAAAATATAAATTAAAGAAGTTTAATTAATTATGTACCAGATAAGTAACATCTCTAGCAACAAGAGCTAAGATGTCCGCACAAGAAACAGTTTTAGGGCATTTTTCCTCTAATTTAGCTTTGATGCTATCAATCACTCCGTAGCCTCGAACGATTTTATTTGGTTGCGCCTGCTTTTCAACTGTGTTCATCGTAGTGGAATTCAGTAGAATTGAAGCATCGCAGCCCTGCATTTTAAATTTATATGATCAGTTACATATATTTTTAGTTATAATCTATAGCAAGATACTTACCCTAACAAAGCAATCATGGAAGTGCATCCTAAGTAAAGGACCACTAAGACTAGGAGCAACTGAAAGAACTCTAGCGACTTCTTTCTGAACTATAGATTCAACTTTAGGGCATGTTGCTTTGTAATATCCTACTTTAAGGCCTTGTGCATTTGCAGAGATTGATAATAAGAGAAATATAAAAAAAGTAGTACTTAAGAAGTTCAACATTGTTGTGATGAGAAAGTTTGATGTTGAAATTGCTATGGAGATTGCTTTATTATATATAGCAACCTAGAACTTACATATCATGGTAGTTAGGTTCAAGCTAGTCAAATATGTTTAATTTGTGGAAGAAACGATTTAGTTATTGAAATGATCGACTTCGATTATTTTTAATTAAGGTGACAGTGGATAATTGAAGAACTAAAAGGTTTACAGACATGCAGAGCAGGAATGCTTATGCAACATTCTATATTCTATTACAACATGCATCAGCACGACCAGGTACTTAGATCCTTTAACATTGTTTAGTCCTTTGTTAACTCCATTGACATTGTTATTCAATTACATTATAAATCAATGTAGGCCTTGAATGTTCAGTCATATGGTATTATGGAAAGAAAGTGCCACTTACATGCGGTTGTAGTTGTTCGCTCCTAATTATATTTCATATAAGTTCTTAATCGAATATTTGCATTGCTTGTGCATTCAAGGAACACAATTGTACTTTGCTTATATATAGTTGATCAAACACAGAGTAGATTAAACCAAATATCTATTGGGCATGGTTAAGCTAATCCTTTTCGTATTCCAAGCGATAAATTATACAGAAATAATGCAAATTTGCAATATTTGAAGGAAAGAAAACTGAAAATACAAAACTCTTGCTTGTTGCACTCCTTCGCCGTCTCGATCAAGTAATTTATCGTGTGAATCATAGGTTTATAACCACTGAACAAGATTATAGGAACAAACGGAACTATTAAAAATCTAGTGACAAGACACCTAACCATTAACAACGAATTTTTGACGAGGAGATGAGTGTCCATGCATGTAAATTCATGGTTCATCGGATGTTTTACTGTGCATTTATTACAAGGAAAAAACATTTTGTAATGTAAAGAAAACATTGTTAAAACTCTTGACCAAATTTTTGATAATCTTGTCATATTCATGATTGCAAAAATGTGATTATTTTCATGATATTTGTGAAAATGTTATAGTGAATGTGGTAAAAAACAAATTCATATAAATATTGTTGAAATTTGTATGAATATTGATAACCATTACTACATCATTTTTAAATACTGTAAATATATTTCTAAGATCAAACTAAGATATTGTAATATTCTTTTCCACGATTTATTTAATGTTTTAGCCGTAATTTTTAGTGATTTGTAAATGTACTTCATAAGATTTAAATAATAATATATTACAAATATGATTGTTGGCAACACTCGTATTTAATTATTACAAGATTTGAAAAATTATTACTTAGAGCACCCAAATACAAATCATTTGAATCTTGCCATCTATTAGCATTGTAGTCCCTATCCAAGAACCATCTACCATATATTGACAATATGTATGTTCTGGTTCCAACATTACCTAAATAATTATAGCGATTGAATCAAAATTGCATTTAAAAAAATGCTACATGATTTATTTGTAAAGATAGGAGCATATACCTGAACAATATGACTCCCATCTACATGAGCAATTCCAAATTCCACACATTGCTTTGGAGTAGGAATTTTACCTCTTAAGGTGGTATAGTAAAATTTAATGTCTTATTAATGCGAAAACAACAACGTTATATCTAGTGGCTATAATGTAACCAGTATCGGGGATATCCATCCATTTACATGGAGGTGTAGACCCATTTTCACGGGATAACAAATATATCTATTCTACCACATTCGACACAAACGGAGCCATACAATTCTTTGTGTTCATATAACTCATCGTACAAGTCTCTAAGCACTTGGAGCCAACCAGATTCACCCATGTCCAGCAAACTCACAACACATCTAAATCCACAGTTGCCACCATTGGACATCTATAACTTTGTATATATATGGAATCCATTCATTTGGCATTGATCATCATAAAAATCATAGACATTAGAATTGTCAACCGACTTCGTTGGTTTAGAAACCTACAACTTACCCCTCTTCACTAGGTTGTTTTCACTTCATTGGGTTGAAGGTAGTGGTATTGACATACTATTCGCCAATTCAAAGCGGATAGTCTTCTTTTAGTTGAAGTGATGGTTTTATCATGCGTTCGACGTTTAGTTTTGACTTTTGCCAATAAGGGATGCTAGAGATGATGTAGGAGGTAAAACAATATCCCTAGCTTTTTTTATTGTTTTCATTTGATGTGCTTTGTAACATCCCGCATCCGTAGCAGTTAGTTTTGGGCTTCCGGAAGCGGGATGTTACATGCTTTATCCATTTTTTATTTCATTCATTAATTTTTTCACTTTCTTTACCATACTAACTTCTTTATCTTCGCTCACGCTGATAAGATGCAATCAAGTCCATTGTGTATCAAATAATGTAAAGGGATTTCTCCATGTATCCCCAAACGAGCTAACTCATGAGCACAAGGTAAACCATGTGTTTGCCTAATTATGCATTCACAAGCCCTACTGTATGGTTTTTGAAGATGTTAGACCTTGTCAAGTCCGGAATGAACGAGTCCTAATACCGTTATTGAAACAACGCCACACATAAATTGAAATTACTTTTTAGTATAAACATGACTTACTTTCAACGAGCTTTTTTGCATAGCAAGTTTTTAGTTCAGTAAACGAAAGCCCCCTAGCCATCACAATCACACTTGGCATTTCTATTTTACAAGCAATTATAATGGACTTCAATAGCTATAAAGCCTAAAAATAATTTTCTTCTCGTTCGGAACAAGGTAGGCTATGGCTACGGAAAAAGTGAGATGTGTGGATGTTACCCCCACAATTTCTAACTCCTATACCGATTCCTTTTGCACATACAATCCATTACAAGAACACACGCAAATGTACAGAAAAAAAAATCCAAACTAATAGGATGCACGCAAAAATGTTTGTAATTATGCTTGATCCATCGTCCGTATTATGTTGTCACTCCAAGTAAGTAATCAAACACCGTCAACTTACTTAACAAATACTAAATTTGAGAATGTCCAACATGCTCAAGTTGTTTTTGATGACTAAGAATGTTGTAGATGGTTTTACTGATTGTACAATTTGTAAGATCATTTGTTTTGATCGTATGCAAAATTGATGCAACTTTTACCATATTTTTGGACATATCTAATAAAATTCAGTTTTTTCTTTGTTAACCTTCCGGCAAAAGAATAATCTTCACTATCTTCCATAGCATAATGATTATGCACTCCACTAACTACTTCAACTTCCACTTGTCTAGAAAAAAGAATTTAACACCCTTTAATCTAAATTGACAATAATATTTTTTTGTATCGGTAATCTTGAATTACGAAAGTTTTGTTCCTTATACTCTCTATATCTACCACTTCTTTCACAAGCGAATAAAACTCGGGGTGTTTTTGTCAGATGAAAACAATTGCAGATAGAAGATCTTTGTAGATTTTTTTTGCTGAAGTTGGATAGCTAATTAATCTGATGCTGCATCTCGACTTATGCAAATTCAAATACCATCCAGTAGCTTCTAACATGAATTTTCTCCTATGAAGATCTCTATCAATCACTGGATTATTTTCTTTTCAATGCGATAACATTTGAATTGGGTCAAAATAGAATAAAACTATAGTTTTTGATCCATGTTTTATCATCAAAAATTTATTTGGGTTAACGCAAAGAGAGCGGTGAGTGGAGCAAGGGGTCGGGCATATGAAGATCTATATTAAAAGCTAAGTACGAAGGAGGGTGAAAAAACGTCTATAGGATAGCTAAGCTCCGCGAGAGGAAGACAAGAGACTTCAACCAAATTAAATGCATCAAAGATGACAATAATAGACTTTTGGTAAAGGACGATGAGATAAAAAATAGATGGAGAGATTACTTCGACAAGCTATTTAATGAAGAAGGTGGTAGCACTACAATCGAGATGACGACTCTTTTGATGACACCAGTAGACTTTTTTTCGGAGAATTCAAGAATCCGAGGTAAAGGAGGCGCTAAAATGGATGAAAGTAGACAAGGCATTGGGGCTGGATGACATCTCCATTGGGGTGTGGAGATGCCTTAGAGATACAAAGATAGTCTGACCAACTAAGTTGTTCAATAATATTTTCAAATCAAACAAGATGCCAAATGAGTGAAGAAGAAGCATATTAGTTTCAATTTTTAAGAATAAAGGAGATTCAAAGTTGCACAAACCACAGAAGAATCAAGCTTATGAGTCATACAATGAAGCTTTGGGAGAGAGTCACTGAACATCGATTAAGAAGAACGACAAGCGTTTTAAAAAACCAATTTGGTTTCATGCTTGGGAGGTCGACCACAGAGGCGATTTTCTTGATAAGACAACTTATAAAGAGGTTTAGGGAGCAAAAGAAGGATCTACACATAGTATTTATCGATTTGGAGAAAGCTTATGACCAAGTACCGAGAAAGTTTATGTGGTGGGCTCTGGAAAAGAAGAGAGTCACAACAAAGTACATTATCCTTATCAAGGATATATACGATGATGTTGCGACTAGTGTCAGAGCATGCGATGGTAAAACCGGTGACTTTCTCATTAACATAGGATTACATCAAATGTCAGCATTAAGCCCCAACATTTTTGCCCTAGTGATGGATGATGTTACGAAAGGTATACAAGGTGAGATTCCTTGGTGTATGCTCTTTGCTGATGATGTTGTGCTAATTAATGATAGGATTGACACTGATAGACAACTGGAGCTGTGGAGACAGACTTTAGAATCAAAGGGTTTTAGGCTTAGCAGAATTAAAACAGAATATATAAAGTGCGAGTTCAGTGGTGTCAGGTCAGAGGATGTAGATGTCACTCTGACCGGATAAATAGTTCCCAAGAAGGAATCTTTTCGATATTTAGGATCAATGTTGTAGTATGATGGTGAGATTGATGAAGATGCTAGTTTTAGAATTCGAGCGGGATGGGTGAAATGGCGGCAAGCGTCTGTCATTCTCTGTGACGGGAAAGTCCCATGGAAGCTTAAAGGAAAGTTCTATAGAACGACAATCAGGCTTGCGATGTTTTATGATGCAGAATGTTGGCCTACTAAAAGCCAACACTTTCAGAAGATAAGTGTAGCAGAAATGCATATGCTGTGATGGAACTACGACCATACAAGAAGAGACTGAATTAGAAATGATGATATACGTGATAAACTTGGAGTAGCACTAATTGAGGAGAAACTAATCCAACATCGCTTAAGATGGTTTGGACATCTCCAACGGAGGCCGTCCGAGGCATCTGTACGCGTTGGAATTATATGCCGCATCGAATGCTCAAAGAAAGATAGAGATCGACCAAGGTTGACATGAGAGAAAGTAGTAAAAAGTGACTTGAAAGATTGAAATATATCCGAAGAGCTAGTGTTGGACAGGAGTGCGTGGAAGTTAATAATTCACGTACCAGAACCATGAGCTATGAGTTTTATAAGTTTTAGATTATAAGACTAGGAAACATGAGTCTAAGATGTAGTGTTTGGTCTTCGACCAATATTATTATTAGTACCATTATTACTATTAGTCTTATTATTATCATTTTTTCTTTATATATTTTTATTTTTATTTTTATTTCTACTTTGCTATTATTATTAATTTACTTATTTGACTTTATTATTATTATTGCTTTTGTTATTATTATGACTTTTAAATTGACTTTGTCATTTAGTTTTGGGTTTGATCATCTCTAGTCGATCCCAATTTATTTGAAAATAGTGATTTAGTTGTTGTTGCTGTTGTTGAAATTGGAACTTGAGATAGTAAAGGAGAAATGAGAAAAAACTTATTTGAGAAATATGTGAAAAACTAATTGTTGTTGTACCGGAGACTAATATTTATGGAAGCTAGTAATACCAAATTAGCAATGATTTAGTGCTAAATATTTGTAATTTAGAGCCAAATATTTAGAAATTTGGAGTCAAAATTGTGGAATTTTTTTAGGTCATATACGAAATAGAGAGCCAAAATTATGGATTACCAATTTGTTAACAATTGAGATCTTGTGTATGTGGATTATCAATCAATCCAATGTCTTTTCTTCGACAAGGGTTATTTTTGCGAAGTTAACTTAGGTGTTGGAAATAAACTTGATTTTATATTTGATTGATCTAGATTTTTCATGTAGGAAGTATCTAGAATATATATTTAGATATTTATGGAATAATATATTTGAAAATATATAAGAGAAAGTTTTGGAGATATTTCCGAAGAACCATTAGACTATGCAGTTAAAGCAAATAGCGGTTCCAAATTGGTGTAAATGTAAAAAGTTATAGCGGGGATAAAGATAAAGCAGGGATATAGCGGAAAATAGCGAAGATGCAAAAAACTTCATTATATATAAAATCAAATATTTAAAGTTAATTTATACTCATTCTCATATCATCTGTGTAGAAAAAAAAATATTGTTTAATCTTAATAACAAAATCGATGAATATCATGCTTTATGCAGTCCAGATTTGATGACTATAATAGATTTTAACATATATTGAACACTTATGCCTTAAAATTAAATCATTTCCCAATCTTGTTGATTTGGTTTGAAAGAGAACTACTCAAATCAACCTTTTATATTAACGAGCGTTACGGCACGCACTTCTCGCGTGATGAAGAAGGTTGAATTGTTTTTCTACAAGTTGTATTTATTTAATATGTTCAAAAGAAAATGATTTCCACATATATTTAGTCATATTTTGTGTTGAATCATACGTAGTTAATTTGAAATTTTATTTCTAAGTTGCAATATCTAATTTCGAGTGAGTTTAAATTTTTATTTATATTATTAATTAATAAAAAACAAATTTGTAAAGTAGTTTATTTGTTAGATCCTATTTTTAAGCGATACTAAGACTTGTAAATATTTCTAGAGGAAATTTTGTATTTGTAAAAGAAACTTAATTGTCATATCCTAATTTTAGACGATGCTAAATTTTAATAATTTTCGTAGAGAAACATTTTTGGTATTTCATACTGATATCAAAAGAGTGTGACAACAAATATATTACAACTATTAATGAAGAATAAAACAGAGAGGGCAATTTTGAAAGTTTACAATCGGATCAAAAGTTTGCGCTTCTAAGCCAACTATTAATAAAAATGTTGCTAAAACGGTGCTAAAAAAAGTCTTGATTTAACGAGTGTAGGGCTTAAAGCGGATCTACTATTTAATATTACAATATTAAAAAAACGTAGCGGTCAAAGAGCGCTGCACGCGATAACGGGAATTTTGTGGGACTTTAACTGCACAGCTATTACATCAAGTGAATTTTCACCGTTTATTTGAGATGTGAACCTCTATAAATATAGTGGATTCACTCATTTTGCATTAAAAAATAAAAAGTATGAACTTTGTAATAAAGTTTGCGATAAAGTTATATTTCCTCCCAAAATGAACCGTTTTTTTTCCTCCAATCTCTCATCTATCTTCTTCTAAAATCAAATATATTATTCGTCTAATTTTATTTTTCAACATTAGGAACATATGTTATATATTCATTAAAAGTATATATATTATTTTTTAGTAAAACATTCTAAATAGAAAAATTTAGTAAAATAAATCCGAGTAATGTTCTTTTCCTTTAATTTTCTGGAAACTTTTGAATTTGTTTGAACTTATTGAGATTTTTTCAAATATGCTAAAAAATATAAAATTTTGTAAATTAAAGTATTTTTTTAATTTACAGAAACCATTTGAGATTTCTGAAATTTTGGTTCTCCTTTTGACTTTTTTGAATATTTCTACATTTTTGGCATTCACAGATTTCTTATACTATTATTTTAAAACTAGTTCACAGGAACGAACTTATACAATATTATATATAAATGCCGTGAAACAAAAAATTGTGGATAGTATAAAGAAGTTTACAATACTTGGAACATGTTGTTAAATATGATATTATTACAATATTTGAAAACCGTTGTCAGGTTTAATACTTCAACAACATGTAACAAATGTTATCTGAAGAAATAATTATATTGTTATCAAAATGTTATTGAAAGTGGTTATTTACAACTATTCTTGTTTGATGCGAAATAATTACATATATATACTTGTTTATAATGCATGAAAATTCTAACCAAAAGTCAAAAGTAAGCAAATTAACTCGTAGAATTCAGGAATTGAAAAAAAACTGCTTTGAAGCAGTTTGAGGCACAGATGCACATTTAAAATGTGCATTGTTTCTCCTTTACTCTCTGTCAAAAGACCGTTGCAACCTTGCCAATATAATCAAGGAATATGATCTAGAAATTTGGAAAGCCATACTTTCTCTGGCCCCGTTCATAAACACCGCTACCGCTTTTTGAAAAGCGTTTGTCAAAATTACATGTAACGTATGTAGTCTGCGTTAGTTTTAAATTTTATGTCAGTATATTTGAAGTGAGTGTTTTATATCTTCAAATTGAAGCGGTGCAACTAGACCTAAAAATTATGTCCAATATGATTATGCGTGGAAAGGGGGAAAACACACACACAAACACACCCCCCAGCCGTCAACCTTGAAATTTCTGGTTTTATGCTAAAGCAGAAGATTATTAATTGATCCAGTCGCACTATATAGTCTTGCCATTTTGCAATAATTTTTAAAATTATGTGCTAGAATGATACATACTGCTTAACTAACCTCAAAAATTAATCCTTTTCAACAAAAAGCAAGTACAATTATCAATTCACTCCATTGACTAATCACGATGATCCAAAGATTTGTATGAACCAAAGTTTACATCTATACAATTCAATAAAACAATCACTCTTTTTTGCATTGTTCATCTTTGTTGCAAAGGGGAAAAAACACATATCCCCCTTATTCTTCAAAAATAAAAATTAAAACACCAAAATAAGAATAAAAATACAAATTTAATTCACAAAAGCACAATGATTTCTGATTTCACCTTGAAAATCTGTCAACACACGAATATTTCCCATCTTAACCGTCGACGTCGCAAAATCATTAAAAAAAATCATAAGATTTTTTACTATTTGTTTGTTTAAAAACATAAGCTCGAGTTTCAGGATCATCCAGAAGAGAACTATCAGAAGTGAATAGCCCTCTTCTTTTCGCAACAAGCTTATAGTAACTGTTATCGAAGGTTAAGAAGCTTCCAGGATCCATTTCTACTACAGTCGATACATCATTTGGCTTGCATTTGATCTTCAGTTTTGCTACATACTCGCTGTCTTGTGAAGGGTCATCATGAGCAGCCATGGTGGCCTGATCGACTTTACTGGAAAATATATAAAAATTTCATAGTGGCCTGATCGTTGTTAAATTTTGTGACACTATATGATGGAGAATTGAAGAGGATGGAAGTAGCTTCGTGTCGGAGAAAACGGTTCGCAAATCGGAGTCCGGAGGAAGAAGATATGAAGGGAAGAAGCTGGGCTGTTTTTCTGTTAGAGGTCAGATGTCTGGCTGAGAGGGCCAGACGTCTGACGAGGTTCATGCTGGTTCCCGAAAGTTCTTGCAGACGTCTGGTCCCTCTGGCCAGACGTCTGGGCCTGTTTGTTTCAGCCTGTTTGAACCTGGCTCAGACGTCCGAGGCCAGAGGTCAGACGTCTGAGGCGGTATAATTCTGTTTTTTCCTGGGTCGGATTTTCTGAGCTGTTTTGTGATTTGTGAAGGGCAAAGTGGTCTTTCGCCAAGGTTTTCTCTATTAGTATTTATACTCTCTTCAGGTCTGAAAGGAAGGCAATTCATTCAAGCAATCTAACCTAGGGTTTAGTCCTCCATTAATTAGGGTTTTAGGCAAAACCCTATTTCTTCAATTCTAATCTCCACAAACATTGATTCTTATTGAATAGATTATTGTAAACAATCTCTTGTACTCTTTCTATTGGTGATATAATAAAAGCTCTCTCAAGTGGATGTACACTAACACAACGTTAGTGGAACCACTATAAAATCGTGTGTGATTTACTTATTGTTATTGCATTCATATATTGCTTGTATTGGTGTTGTGATCGTGTTCGGATTTGGTTTTATTGAATTCTTCGAGTGTTTGGTTGTTTTGCACTATCTAGCACGATTTGGCTTTTCCGCGTTGCGCGTTGCGATTGTATTCGAGTGGTCTTGGGTGTAGTCGTAATAACATTTGGTATCAGAGCTTTGGTGTTGCTAGGTGGTTGTTGAAATGCCGGAAACGGATACCTCTGAAAATTCAATGGTTGGTCCAAGTAGTATAGCGCCGTATGTACGTGGGTCGTATGTGGCGTCGGGATCGCAATTGGTTATCGACAAGTGGAATGGCGATAATGATTTTGAAAAATGGCAATGGAAGATGAAAGCGGTTTTAAGAAGAAATCGAGTTCATAGGGTAGTGTTTGATACACATTTGTTGCCGGCGGACATCTCGGATGTCGAGAGAGAAGAAATGGAAGAGTGGGCATTTACTACACTTCAACTTGCTATGGGAGAGAATGTGATCTCCGAAATTAGTGGTGAGACCACCGCTAAGGGCATTTGGGACAAGTTAGAGGAGTTGTATATGAAGAAGTCTCTAACTAATCGTTTGATCTTGTTGCGAACGTTTTTCACGTATAAGATGAAAGAGGGGAGTTCGCTTAAGGCACACTTGAATGTGTTTGATGATTTGCTAATGAAGATGAAGGCGGTAGATTTGAAGATTGAGGAAGAGCAAAAGGCGATGATATTGTTATGTTCGTTGCCGGACCGTTATACGGGTTTCTCGAATAGCTTGATCTATAGCCGGGATACATTGACGTTAGATGATGTCAAGACGGGTCTTCTTAGTGAGGAGTTGAGAGATCAAATGAAGGAGTTGAGTGTTTGTGGTAGTAGTGCCGGAAATGGTCAAGGTTTGTTTGTGGAGAAGGAGAGATATGCGAAGAAGGAGAATCGGGGGCGTTCCAAATCTAGGAATCCCGGTTGGAGAGGAAAGTCGAAGGAAAAGAAAGGCAACTGCTATATTTGTAAGAAGCCCAGTCATTGGAAGAATGAGTGTCCGGACAAGGAGAAGGCCAAGAAGGAAGTAGCATCTTCATCGGTCGCGGTGGAGAGAGGTGTTGGTGAGGGAGACATGGATGTATTGACGGCGGTAGCATCAAATGTTTCGGGTAGCGAATGGGTTCTCGATTCGGGGGCGTCTTATCATATGACGCCGAATAGGAATTGTTTTTCTTCTTTCGAAGCTAGAGAGGGAAATTCGATTGTTATGGGAAATGGTGCTATTTGTAAGTCGAAGGGCATTGGTTCCGTGCAAATTAGGATGTTTGACGGAGTAGTTCGTACTCTCACTAATGTGCGCTATGTTTCGGGACTTAGGAAGTCCCTTATCTCTTTGGGGCAATTAGATTCTTTGGGGTGCAAGATCACTATTGAGAGAGATGGCTTGATTGTTTCGAAGGGGGCGCTTGTGGTTATGAAAGGTGCTAGGGCTCATGGTATATATTTGCTTCAAGGTGTGACCATAGAAGGTGAAGCTAGCATTGGGGTTGATAGTTCTCGCGACTTAGATGCAACTAGATTGTGGCATTTGAGGTTAGGACATGTCTCAGAGAGGAGTTTGGATATTCTTCGGAAAAGGGAGATGATTGGTGGTGAGAGTTTCAACAAGCTAGAGTTTTGTGAAGAGTGTGTCATGGGGAAGCAAACAAAGGTTTCATTCGGTGAAGGAAAACATGATTCAAGAAGCATTCTTGAGTATGTGCATACGGATGTTTGGGGACCAGCACCAGTTGCTTCTTTAGGTGGAGCAAGGTATTATATTTCTTTTATTGATGATTTTTCTCGTAAAGTTTGGGTGTATGTAATGAAGGCTAAGTCGGAGGCATTTGCTAAGTTCAAAGTATGGAAGGCTCTTGTTGAGAATGAGAGTGGTAAGCCTTTGAAGGTTCTTAGGTCCGACAATGACGGAGAATATGTTTCCGGAGAATTCTAGGAGTATTGCAAGCATCATGGCATTCAGAGACATTTTACTACACCGGGAGATCCGCAATCAAATGGTGTTGCGGAGAGGATGAATCGTACTCTACTAGAGAAAGCTCGATGCTTGAGATTGACATCGGGCTTGTCTAAGGGATTTTGGGCCGAAGCTTTGTCAACCGCGGTGCATATTATTAATCGAATTCCGTGCTCGGCTATTGATAACAAAATCCCGGAGGAAGTGTGGAAGGGAAAGAGTATTTACTTGAGCTATCTTCGTGTCTTTGGAAGTCCGGTTTATGTGCATGATCCGGTAAATGATAAGCTTGAACCTAGAGCTTTCAAGAGGATTTTGCTTGGCTATACGGATGGAGTGAAAGGCTATCGGATTTGGAATCCGGAAACGAAGAAGGTAATAAACTCTCGTCATGTTACTTTTGATGAGTCGGCATTGTTCAAGGAGAATGAGAGCTCATCGAATATTCCGGTCTTAGTTCGTGATGAATCGAAGGGGAAGGAAGTTATTACCATATTTTGTCCAAGTAGTAGAGAGAGTAGATTAGTTGAAGATGCTTGTGAGGAGAAAGCGGTTGATGATACATCACATAGTCCACAAGGTGCCTCTAGTAGTGTTGGTGATGTACACGAACCTAGAGAAGATTCGGTTCAAGGTGGAGCCGAAAGGGGTTTGGGTGATAATATTGCTACTCGGGTTGGTCGTCGTGCTATAAGGCCAACCGAAAGATATGGTGATTGGAACTATCTTAGCTTTTGTGATAGGTTGGACTATGCTCTCAATGTAGTCCAAGATGAGCCTATGGACCTTGATGACGTCATGAATTCGAGTGATAGCTCGAAGTGGATTTGTGCCATGGAGGAAGAGATGCAATCATTGATGAAGAATCAAACTTGGAGTTTGGTTCCACTTCCTAAAGGAAACCGTGCTATTGGGTGCAAATGGATTTACAAGGTGAAGGACGATGGAAGATACAAAGCTAGGTTAGTGGCTAAGGGGTTTGCACAAAGGAAAGGAAAGGAGTATGATGAGATATTCGCACCGGTTGTGCGCCATACTTCTATCCGGATATTACTTGCCATAGTTGCTATTCACGACTTGGAGTTGGAGCAACTTGATGTGAAGACCGCCTTCTTGCATGGTGACTTGGATGAAGACATTTACATGGAGCAACCGCAAGGGTTTGTTGTAAATGGTAAGTCAAATATGGTGTGCAAGTTGAAGAAATCGCTATATGGGTTGAAGCAATCACCTAGGCAATGGTACAAGAGATTTGATCATTTTATGCTTGAAAGTGGCTTTGATAGGAGCATCAAAGATGCTTGTGTTTATTTCAAGAAGTTGGGAAATGATTGTTGGGTGTACTTGCTCTTGTATGTGGACGACATGCTCATTGCTTCGAAGGACAAGAATGAAATCAACAAGTTGAAATTGCAATTAAAGTCGGAATTCGAAATGAAGGACCTTGGAGAAGCAAAGAGTATTTTGGGCATGGAGATTGAAAGGGATCAAAAGCATTTTGAGTTGAAATTGACTCAAAAAGAGTACATAAAGAAGGTGCTTTGCCAGTTTAGCATGGAGAATGCAAAGGTGTCAACTACACCATTACCTTTGCATGTGAAGCTTTCGAGTAAGGATTCACCTATCTTGGAGAAAGACAAGGCTTATATGGCAAAGGTGCCATATGCAAGTGCGGTTGGTAGTTTGATGTATGCTATGGTATGTACAAGACCCGATATTGCAAATGTCGTCGGGGTGGTTAGTCGTTTTATGTCTTACCCGGGAAAATCGCATTGGGAAGCCGTGAAGCTTATATTGAGATACCTTAGAGGTACGTCATCTCATGGTCTTGTTTTTGGCGGTAGTGGGAAAAGGAGTTGCAACTTAGTTGGTTATTGTGATTCGGACTACGCCGGTGATAGAGATAGGAGAAAGTCAACTTTCGGTTATGTCTTCACACTAGGTGGTACGGCCATAAGTTGGAGATCGAGATTGCAAACCGTAGTAGCTTTATCCACTACGGAGGCGGAGTTGATAGCCACGGTGGAGGCGGCTAAGGAAGCACTCTATTTGAAGCGATTGTTGTGTGACTTGGGTATTGAACACGATAGCATTGATGTTCAATGTGATAGCCAAAGTGCTATTCACTTGGCGGAGAATTTGGCGTTTAGCTCACGGACTAAGCATATAGAAGTGAGGGAGTCATTCTTGGTAGCCATGGATGAGGATAAGCAAGTATGTCTTCGGAAGGTGCACACAAAGGAGAATGCGGCGGATATGTTCACTAAGGCATTGCCGGTTGGGAAGTTCGAGCATTGCTCGGACTTGATTCGCTTGGAGAAGTGCTAGGTGCCACTAGGTGGCACGGATGAGAGAGTAGCTTGGTTGTAGATGTGGAAGAGTATTGGTATGAGATTGTCATTCTATCTTCTTGGTGTAGTGCTAGTGTACACTCCTAGTGCTCTTGTCTTTGGTGAGACGGTGTTTGAATGTTTTCAACATTTCGTTGGCGGGTGGGGGCTTTGTGCCTGAACTCGTTGATGGAATGCAATGGGGGGTGGATTTGCCGGAACCCGTTGGGGAAACGTTTACAATTGGTTGAAGGTAGAAGTGTTAGTAGTTGGAGCTATCGGTTGTTGATGGTTTGGTACCATTGGTGTTGGAGATGGATATAGTGTCAAGGTGGAGTGTTAAATTTTGTGACACTATATGATGGAGAATTGAAGAGGATGGAAGTAGCTTCGTTTCGGAGAAAACGGTTCGCAAATCGGAGTCCGGAGGAAGAAGATATGAAGGGAAGAAGCTGGGCTGTTTTTCTGTTAGAGGTCAGATGTCTGGCTGAGAGGGCCAGACGTCTGACGAGGTTCAGGCTGGTTCCCGAAAGTTCCTGCAGACGTCTGGTCCCTCTGGTCAGACGTCTGGGCCTGTCTGTTTCAGCCTGTTTGAACCTGGCTCAGACGTCTGAGGCCAGAGGTCAGACGTCTGAGGCGGTATAATTCTGTTTTTTCCTGGGCCGGATTTTCTGAGCTGTTTTGTGATTTGTGAAGGGCAAAGTGGTCTTTCGCCAAGGTTTTCTCTATTAGTATTTATACTTTCTTCAGGTCTGAAAGGGAGGCAATTCATTCAAGCAATCTAACCTAGGGTTTAGTCCTCCATTAATTAGGGTTTTAGGCAAAACCCTATTTCTTCAATTCTAATCTCCACAAACATTGATTCTTATTGAATAGATCATTGTAAACAATCTCTTGTACTCTTTCTATTGGTGATATAATAAAAGCTCTCTCAAGTGGATGTACACTAACACAACGTTAGTTGAACCACTATAAAATCGTGTGTGATTTACTTATTGTTATTGCATTCATATATTGCTTGTATTGGTGTTGTGATCGTGTTCGGATTTGGTTTTATTGAATTCTTCGAGTGTTTGGTTGTTTTGCACTATCTAGCACGATTTGGCTTTTCCGCGTTGCGCGTTGCGATTGTATTCGAGTGGTCTTGGGTGTAGTCGTAATAACATTTGGTATCAGAGCTTTGGTGTTGCTAGGTGGTTGTTGAAATGCCGGAAACGGATACCTCTGAAAATTCAATGGTTGGTCCAAGTAGTATAGCGCCGTATGTACGTGGGTCGTATGTGGCGTCGGGATCGCAATTGGTTATCGACAAGTGGAATGGCGATAATGATTTTGAAAAATGGCAATGGAAGATGAAAGCGGTTTTAAGAAGAAATCGAGTTCATAGGGTAGTGTTTGATACACATTTGTTGCCGGCGGACATCTCGGATGTCGAGAGAGAAGAAATGGAAGAGTGGGCATTTACTACACTTCAACTTGCTATGGGAGAGAATGTGATCTCCGAAATTAGTGGTGAGACCACCGCTAAGGGCATTTGGGACAAGTTAGAGGAGTTGTATATGAAGAAGTCTCTAACTAATCGTTTGATCTTGTTGCGAACGTTTTTCACATATAAGATGAAAGAGGGGAGTTCACTTAAGGCACACTTGAATGTGTTTGATGATTTGCTAATGAAGATGAAGGCGGTAGATTTGAAGATTGAGGAAGAGCAAAAGGCGATGATATTGTTATGTTCGTTGCCGGACCGTTATACGGGTTTCTCGAATAGCTTGATCTATAGCCGGGATACATTGACGTTAGATGATGTCAAGACGGGTCTTCTTAGTGAGGAGTTGAGATATCAAATGAAGGAGTTGAGTGTTGGTGGTAGTAGTGCCGGAAATGGTCAATTGTTTGTGGAGAAGGAGAGATATGCGAAGAAGGAGAATCGGGGGCGTTCCAAATCTAGGAATCCCGGTTGGAGAGGAAAGTCGAAGGAAAAGAAAGGCAAGTGCTATATTTGTAAGAAGCCCGGTCATTGGAAGAATGAGTGTCCGGACAAGGAGAAGGCCAAGAAGGAAGTAGCATCTTCATCGGTCGCGGTGGAGAGAGGTGTTGGTGAGGGAGACATGGATGTATTGACGGCGGTAGCATCAAATGTTTCGGGTAGCGAATGGGTTCTCGATTCGGGGGCGTCTTATCATATGACGCCGAATAGGAATTGTTTTTCTTCTTTCGAAGCTAGAGAGAGAAATTCGATTGTTATGGGAAATGGTGCTATTTGTAAGTCGAAGGGCATTGGTTCCGTGCAAATTAGGATGTTTGACGGAGTAGTTCGTATTCTCACTAATGTGCGCTATGTTCCGGGACTTAGGAAGTCCCTTATCTCTTTGGGGAAATTAGATTCTTTGGGGTGCAAGATCACTATTGAGAGAGATGGCTTGAGGGTTTCGAAGGGGGCGCTTGTGGTTATGAAAGGTGCTAGGGCTCATGGTATATATTTGCTTCAAGGTGTGACCATAGAAGGTGAAGCTAGCATTGGGGTTGATAGTTCTCGCGACTTAGATGCAACTAGATTGTGGCATTTGAGGTTAGGACATGTCTCGGAGAGGAGTTTGGATATTCTTCGGAAAAGGGAGATGATTGGTGGTGAGAGTTTCAACAAGCTAGAGTTTTGCGAAGAGTGTGTCATGGGGAAGCAAACAAAGGTTTCATTCGGTGAAGGAAAACATGATTCAAGAAGCATTCTTGAGTATGTGCATACGGATGTTTGGGGACCAGCACCAGTTGCTTCTTTAGGTGGAGCAAGGTATTATATTTCTTTTATTGATGATTTTTCTCGTAAAGTTTGGGTGTATGTAATGAAGGCTAAGTCGGAGGCATTTGCTAAGTTCAAAGTATGGAAGGCTCTTGTTGAGAATGAGAGTGGTAAGCCTTTGAAGGTTCTTAGGTCCGACAATGGCGGAGAATATGTTTCCGGAGAATTCTTGGAGTATTGCAAGCATCATGGCATTCGGAGACATTTTACTACACCGGGAGATCCGCAATCAAATGGTGTTGCGGAGAGGATGAATCGTACTCTACTAGAGAAAGCTCGATGCTTGAGATTGACATCGGGTTTGTCTAAGGGATTTTGGGCCGAAGCTTTGTCAACCGCGGTGCATATTATTAATCGAATTCCGTGCTCGGCTATTGATAACAAAATCCCGGAGGAAGTGTGGAAGGGAAAGAGTATTGACTTGAGCTATCTTCGTGTCTTTGGAAGTCCGGTTTATGTGCATGATCCGGGAAATGATAAGCTTGAACCTAGAGCTTTCAAGGGGATTTTGCTTGGCTATACGGATGGAGTGAAAGGCTATCGGATTTGGAATCCGGAAACGAAGAAGGTAATAAACTCTCGTCATGTTACTTTTGATGAGTCGGCATTGTTCAAGGAGAATGAGAGCTCATCGAATATTCCGGTCTTAGTTCGTGATGAATCGAAGGGGAAGGAAGTTATTACCATATTTTGTCCAAGTAGTAGAGAGAGTAGATTAGTTGAAGATGCTTGTGAGGAGAAAGCGGTTGATGATACATCACATAGTCCACAAGGTGCCTCTAGTAGTGTTGGTGATGTACACGAACCTAGAGAAGATTCGGTTCAAGGTGGAGCCGAAAGGGGTTTGGGTGATAATATTGCTACTCGGGTTGGTCATCGTGCTATAAGGCCACCCGAAAGATATGGTGATTGGAACTATCTTAGCTTTTGTGATAGGTTGGACTATGCTCTCAATGTAGTCCAAGATGAGCCTATGGACCTTGATGACGTCATGAATTCGAGTGATAGCTCGGAGTGGATTTGTGCCATGGAGGAAGAGATGCAATCATTGATGAAGAATCAAACTTGGAGTTTGGTTCCACTTCCTAAAGGAAACCGTGCTATTGGGTGCAAATGGATTTACAAGGTGAAGCACGATGGAAGATACAAAGCTAGGTTAGTGGCTAAGGGGTTTGCACAAAGGAAAGGAAAGGAGTATGATGAGATATTCGCACCGATTGTGCGCCATACTTCTATCCGGATATTACTTGCCATAGTTGCTATTCACGACTTGGAGTTGGAGCAACTTGATGTGAAGACCGCCTTCTTGCATGGTGACTTGGATGAAGACATTTACATGGAGCAACCGCAAGGGTTTGTTGTAAATGGTAAGTCAAATATGGTGTGCAAGTTGAAGAAATCGCTATATGGGTTGAAGCAATCACCTAGGCAATGGTCCAAGAGATTTGATCATTTTATGCTTGAAAGTGGCTTTGATAGGAGCATCAAAGATGCTTGTGTTTATTTCAAGAAGTTGGGAAATGATTGTTGGGTGTACTTGCTCTTGTATGTGGACGACATGCTCATTGCTTCGAAGGACAAGAATGAAATCAACAAGTTGAAATTGCAATTAAAGTCGGAATTCGAAATGAAGGACCTTGGAGAAGCAAAGAGGATTTTGGGCATGGAGATTGAAAGGGATCGAAAGCATTTTGAGTTGAAATTGACTCAAAAGGAGTACATAAAGAAGGTGCTTTGCCAGTTTAGCATGGAGAATGCAAAGGTGTCAACTACACCATTACCTTTGCATGTGAAGCTTTCGAGTAAGGATTCACCTATCTTGGAGAAAGACAAGGCTTATATGGCAAAGGTGCCATATGCAAGTGCGGTTGGTAGTTTGATGTATGCTATGGTGTGTACAAGACCCGATATTGCAAATGTCGTCGGGGTGGTTAGTCGTTTTATGTCTTACCCGGGAAAATCGCATTGGAAAGCCGTGAAGCTTATATTGAGATACCTTAGAGGTACGTCATCTCATGGTCTTGTTTTTGGCGGTAGTGGGAAAAGGAGTTGCAACTTAGTTGGTTATTGTGATTTGGACTACGCCGGTGATAGAGATAGGAGAAAGTCAACTTCCGGTTATGTCTTCACACTAGGTGGTACGGCCATAAGTTGGAGATCGAGATTGCAAACCGTAGTAGCTTTATCCACTACGGAGGCGGAGTTGATAGCCACGGTGGAGGCGGCTAAGGAAGCACTCTATTTGAAGCGATTGTTGTGTGACTTGGGTATTGAACACGATAGCATTGATGTTCAATGTGATAGCCAAAGTGCTATTCACTTGGCGGAGAATTTGGCGTTTAGCTCACGGACTAAGCATATAGAAGTGAGGGAGTCATTCTTGGTAGCCATGAATGAGGATAAGCAAGTATGTCTTCGGAAAGTGCACACAAAGGAGAACGCGGCGGATATGTTCACTAAGGCATTGCCAGTTGGGAAGTTCGAGCATTGCTCGGACTTGATTCGCTTGGAGAAGTGCTAGGTGCCACTAGGTGGTACGGGTGAGAGAGTAGCTTGGTTGTAGATGTGGAAGAGTATTGGTATGAGATTGTCATTCTATCTTCTTGGTGTAGTGCTAGTGTACACTCCTAGTGCTCTTGTCTTTGGTGAAACGGTGTTTGAATGTTTTCAACATTTCGTTGGCGGGTGGTGGCTTTGTGCCTGAATTCGTTGATGGAATGCAATGGGGGGTGGCTTTGCCGGAACCCGTTGGGGAAACGTTCACGTTTGGTTGAAGGTAGAAGTGTTAGTAGTTGGAGCAATCGGTTGTTGATGGTTTGGTACCATTGGTGTTGGAGATGGATATAGTGTCAAGGTGGAGTGTTAAATTTTGTGACACTATATGATGGAGAATTGAAGAGGATGGAAGTAGCTTCGTGTCGGAGAAAACGGTTCGCAAATCGGAGTCCGGAGGAAGAAGATATGAAGGGAAGAAGCTGGGCTGTTTTTCTGTTAGAGGTCAGATGTCTGGCTGAGAGGGCCAGACGTCTGACGAGGTTCATGCTGGTTCCCGAAAGTTCCTGCAGACGTCTGGTCCCTCTGGCCAGACGTCTGGGCCTGTTTGTTTCAGCCTGTTTGAACCTGGCTCAGACGTCTGAGGCCAGAGGTCAGACGTCTGAGGCGGTATAATTCTGTTTTTTCCTGGGCCGGATTTTCTGAGCTGTTTTGTGATTTGTGAAGGGCAAAGTGGTCTTTCGCCAAGGTTTTCTCTATTAGTATTTATACTCTCTTCAGGTCTGAAAGGGAGGCAATTCATTCAAGCAATCTAACCTAGGGTTTAGTCCTCTATTAATTAGGGTTTTAGGCAAAACCCTATTTCTTCAATTCTAATCTCCACAAACATTGATTCTTATTGAATAGATCATTGTAAACAATCTCTTGTACTCTTTCTATTGGTGATATAATAAAAGCTCTCTCAAGTGGATGTACACTAACACAACGTTAGTGGAACCACTATAAAATCGTGTGTGATTTACTTATTGTTATTGCATTCATATATTGCTTGTATTGGTGTTGTGATCGTGTTCGGATTTGGTTTTATTGAATTCTTCGAGTGTTTGGTTGTTTTGCACTATCTAGCACGATTTGGCTTTTCCGCGTTGCGCGTTGCGATTGTATTCGAGTGGTCTTGGGTGTAGTCGTAATAACAATCGTTTGTACTCTAACAATGCAATCATGGAAATGCATCCTAAGTAAAGGACCACTATGACTAGGAGCAGTTGATAGAACTTTAGCAACTTCTTTCTGACAACAGATTCAACATTAGGGCATGTTGCTTTGTAATATCCTACTTTAAGGCCTTGTGCATATGTAGGGATTGATAATAGGAAAAATATGAAAATAGTGGTAAACATTGTTGTATTCAAAGACATTTTTGATTAAAATAGTTGTTAATGAATTGGCTATGGATATTACCTCATTATACGTAGAACATGAAATAAATGAAGACTGCGGATGTAGCTGCTCTCTTTTATCTCTAGACTGAAGGGATATCCACCGTAGAGATATCTAGATTAGATCATAACCGTTCCTTGTATTCTCAGTGGGCTGTAATATGTTTAGGCCCATTCTACTATTATATATACTGTTTGCTGTAAGACAAATTGTATTCTATTCTTTCGTATATCAATAAAACAAATACATCTTCTTTGTTCAATCCTTAACATGGTATCAGAGCCAATTGCTTAACAGCACAAGATCAGAGAAAGATTGTAAAGTTTTTCCATTAGTGATTATTCATCATTTGGAAAATCATTCATACCCATCAGATTTCATAATCATCATTTGGGTAAATCAAGTATATCTCCTCAAATCTAATGCCTTGCCAAGCAATATACTGGCTGCATTCAGATCTTCATTGAAGATAACTTGTTCAAGAAAAACTTCAGAAATCAGATTCAAGAAAACAGAAAATCAACACAGCAAAGCTGAAAACAAGATCAGTGCCACGCCAAGATCCATCAGATATCACTCATCATTTGGATCTGACTGCATCATACCTGTTTTTACTAACTTCTTGAAGATTTTCCTATTCAAGAATCTCATCTGGAGCATTCTTTCTTCTTCCTTTTTTGACAGAGTCTATTCATCATGACTGATGATCAATCGGCAACTTCTGATAATGCCAATTCAGAGCAGCAAACTGTTCAACAGCAAAGCTAATCAAAACTGTGACAAGCCCGCAGAGCCAACTTATTACTGTCCATCTCGATGAAAATAACTATCTGCTATGGAAACTGCAGATTGAAACTGCAATTGTTAGCGCCAAAATTGGTCACTAACCCCCAAAACAAGATGAAAGCACCAAATACCAGTCACAGCTCAGAGATAGAATGTATGTAGAGAGTAATAATGTGAAGAACAGTTAAAACTGAAATGAAAGCAGTAAAGAACAACAGATTTTATAGTGGTTCGGCTAACTCCGGCCTACGTCCACTCCAGAAGTTTGCTTTTTATTGCTGTAATAATCGATTACAGTTACAAAATGGCAGAGTTGCCTTAGCCTTAGAAAAGAGAAAGTAAGAGAGCAGAAAGAAGATCCCCTTTTACTGTGCCCCTGCCTCTCTATTTATAGACAAAGATGGGTTGGACTTCCCTGGTGGGCCTGGCAGCCGAGTACCTCAGCCCAAATGGAGTGGTCTCCATATGCCGAACCATAGATGCCGAACGCTGAATGCCGAACAAGGTGTGAATGCCGAACGATCTCCTCATGTCGAACGTTGGGAGGTGCGAGGTACCGAGGTATCGAGGTACGGAGGTGCGAGGTACCGAGGTATGGAGGTGCGAGGTATGGAGGTGTGAGGTACCGAGACATGGAGGTGCGAGGTATGGAGGTGCGAGGTGCAGAGGTATCGAGGTGCGAGGTACCGGGGTATGGAGGTGCGAGGTGCAATGCCGAGCGAGGTGAGGTATGCCGAACGAAGTGAGGTATGCCGATCCACCATGGAGTGCCGAACAACTCAAATGCCGAACATACAAATGCCGAACACCTAAATGTCGAACGGTCCATCTATGCTGAATGCTCATCTAATGCCGAACGATCCACCTATGCCGAACGCTCCTCTAATGCCGAGCGATCCTTCTATGCCGAACGTTCGTCCAGTGCCGATCGATCCTTCTATGCCGAACGTTCTTCCAATGTCGATCGATCCTTCTATGCCGGACGTTCGTCCAGTGCCGATCGATCCTTCTATGCCGAACGTTCTTTCAATGCCGATCGATCCTTCTAATGCCGAGCAGCCACCAACGCCGAACCATCCCAATGCCGAGCGACATCTGCCAAACTGCCTAGGCCGAGCCATGCAATTTATCCACTCCTTTTCCCAACGGCATATCCAAGTGAACTTCATCATTTCAAACCGAATCCATCATACTTTAGTCTCGATAGTTGTGAAGTTGTTTACGTTAAATCCGTCTGTCCGCGGCCTTGCCAAAAGGCGGGTTAACAGCAATGTAGGGTTATGGCCTTGAAGGTTTTCTCCTTGGCACAATACCAACTCCACCAAAGTTCATCACTGTCCAAGAAAATAAAATAGTTAGCAACAAAGAATATGTCAAACATCACAGGCAAGATAGACTGATATGTTCATGGTTATTATCATCCATAAACACCAATCTCTTATCACATGTTATTGGATGCAAATCTGCTTGTGAAATTTGGTCAACTATCGAAAAAGTTTTCAATAGTCAGTCTGCTGCAAAAGTTATGTATCACAAGAGACAGCTTCAAAACATCAGAAAAGAAAATGGTTCTATGAGAGAATATCTATATAAAATCAAAACAATATGTGATCTGCTTGAGGCTGCAGGCCACAAAGTATCTGATTCTGAACAAATCTTAACTATATTAAATGGTTTGAGTGATGAATATGAAGCTGTGGTGGCAGTCATCTCTTCTCATAAGGTCTTACCATCAGTGGATGATGTTCACTCTATACTACATGCTCATGAGGCCAGGATAGATAATAAAAAACCTCAAGAATCTGAGTTTGCTATCAATTATACCACCAACACAAGGAACAAGAATCAAAACAACAATAAAAGTGATAAATAATCACAAAGAGGAGGATACTCCAATAGTTCAAGGGGAAGAGGCAGATACAACAACAACAATAGACCAAGATGCCAAATCTGTGAAAAAGTTGGGCATACAGCTGTTAAATGCTACTTTAGATATCAGAATAGCAACAATTCAAGAAATGATAATCACAGTGTGAATGTGGCTCAAGCAGGTTCCAGCAGTCAAGCAGACAGCAAAGATCACTGCTCAAATGAAAATGGTCAAACCAGAACATGTGCATGATGACTACTGGTATCCTGACTCAGGGGCAACTAATCATATAACTAACAACCTAGAAAACATAAATCTTGGCAACAAAGAGTATAGAGGTAAACAGTCTATCTGCATGGGCAATGGTAAGTGTATCAAAATTTCTCATGTGGGAGATGCTTCTATTAAAGGAAAAAGGCAATTGTTCTTACATAATTTATTAAAAGTGCCAAAAATTAAAAAGAATCTTATAAGTGTATCTCAATTTGCCAATGACAATAGAGTTTACTTTGAGTTTTATCCTAAATACTGCCTTGTTAGAGACATACTAACTAAGAGTGTTTTATTGCAGGGTGATGCTGCAAAGGGATTATATAGATTTAAATCTATCAACTGCATCAGTCCTGCAAAGGAGCAAAGCTGTTGTAATCAGTGTGAAATGAAAAACTGTAATAGTATATTTGATCTTTGGCATCGAAAACTTGGTCATCCTAGTACTAAAGTTGTTAAACAAGTTCTCACTCAAAACTCTATATACTGTGATGATGTTTCTTCTCCTTATATATGCACACATTGTCAAATGGGTAAGAGTCACAAATTGTCATTTGGTGACTCCTTAACCAAATATTCAAAACCTCTTGAACTTGTTGCTACTGATCTTTGGGGATCAGCATCAACATGTTCAGATTATGGTTATAAATACTACATATCCTTTGTAGATGCTTATACTAGATACACCTGGATATATTTCTTAAAAAATAAATCTGATACTTACAAAGTGGTGTTAGATTTCATTACTATGGTTGAAAAACAATTTGGTTCACATGTCAAAATTTTACAATCAGATGGTGGAACTGAATACAAACCCCTTAAGGATTACTTTATAAAAAGGGGAATAATTCATAGAATTACATGTCCCTATACATCTGAACAGAATGGCTTAGTAGAGAGAAAACATAGGCACATTGTTGAAAAAGGGCTTAGCTTACTAGCTCATGCAAGCTTACCTCTAAAATTTTGGCCTGAAGCCTTCAACACTGCAGTCTATCTTATTAATAGACCGCCAACCAAAATTTTAGAGGATATAACCCCCATTAAAAAATTAAATGGAGTAAAACCAGATTACCATAGTTTAAAAACCTTTGGGTGCTTATGTTTTCCATACTTAAGGCCTTATAACAACAATAAACTAAGCTTCAGATCAAGGGCATGTACATTTCTTGGGTATGCCACCAATCAAAAAGGTTACAAATGTCTAGATGATAGTGGAAAACTGTTTATTAGCAGACATGTTGTATTTAATGAAACTACTTTTCCCTTTGAAAACTCAGAAGTAAAAACAACAAGCAAAGTATATAATCCTAGTGTATCAATACCTGAACTTCCTATATACTTCGAGAATGAGAATCAAACAGAAGTGAAGAGGACTACTGGAAATCATCAATCTCATCCTGTAGTTTCTGTTCAGCAAAGTCCTGATTGGATTGATGATCTCAATCATGCCAGTCAATCACCTGCAATTACAACAAATGAAGGAAGTCAAAGAACTCAAGATCAACAAACTGACTCAAGTGACAATACTGGTCATGATAGTATTGACAACTTACCTCATACTGATTCCACTGTCCAATCAAGTCATCCAATGATTACTAGAGCTAAAAGTGGTATTTTTAAGCCAAAAGTGTACATTGCCAACTCTAACCTTGATGAACCATCAAGCTATGAGCAAGCTGCAAAGCATAATAACTGGAGAACAGCAATGGATGAAGAGTATAATGCTCTTATAAAAAATAAGACATGGGATCTTGTTTGTCCACCAGCACATAAGAATATTATTGGATGTAGGTGGACATACAAGATAAAAAGAAATCCTGATGGAACCATCAGTAAATATAAGACAAGACTTGTTGCCAAGGGTTATACCCAACAGTATGGGTTTGATTTTACTGAAACCTTTTCTCCAGTAATCAAACCCTCTACTATAAGACTCATACTCACAGTTGCACTTCACAAAGGTTGGAGACTAAGGCAACTTGATGTCAACAATGCATTCTTAAATGGCATATTAGAAGAAGAGATCTATATGATGCAACCACCTGGTTATGAAAAAAATACAAACCTTGTGTGCAAACTCAATAAGGCAATATATGGCCTCAAACAAGCACCAAGAGTATGGTTTGATAGACTGAAATCAACTTTAATATCACATGGATATCAGTCTATCAAATCAGATACTTCATTGTTCACTAAAACCAGCAAATCATCAACTATTTATATTCTAATCTATGTTGATGATCTTATAATTACAGGTAACAATCAAGATGAAATCAACCAAATTATCTACTATCTAGATAAACAATTCTCAATCAAGGATCTTGGGGACCTCAACTATTTCCTAGGAATTGAAGTTCACAAAACAACAAATTCTGAAATGACATTGTGTCAAAGAAAATACATATCAGAACTACTAGCCAAAACAAAAATGGAGGATGCAAAACCCATGCCAACACCAATGATCAGTAATCAAAGCTTATCAAAAAACAGGGGAGAAGCCATAAACAATGCTAAACAATATAGAAGTGTTATAGGAGCATTACAATATGCTACTATAACACGACCTGATATTGCATTCAGTGTTAACAAATTCTCTCAATTTATGTAGAACCCTCTGGATGAACACTGAAAAGCAATCAAGAGAGTTCTCAGATACTTAAAGGGAACAATAAATCATGGCCTATCTCTTAAAGCTTGCAAAAATCTTAATCTAACTGGATACGCTGATGCAGACTGGGCTACAGATTCAGATGATAGAAAATCAATCACTGGATATTGTATATTCATTGGTAATAACTTGATATCATGGTGTTCAAAAAAACAGTCAACTATCTCAAGATCTAGTACAGAAGCAGAATATAGAAGTGTAGCCAGTGCAACTGCCGAAATTATGTGGTTACAATCAGTTTTGGATGAATTAAGGTTGAAGTAAGACATCAAGCCAACACTGTGGTGCGACAATCAGAGTGCAGTTTATATGACAGCTAATCCTATATTACATTCTAGAACAAAACACATTGAGATAGATCTACACTTCGTTCGTGATCAAGTCATAAAAGGAAACTTACAAGTTAATCATTTACCTGCTACCTACCAGAGAGCTGATACCCTCACCAAGTCTCTGTCAAGAACGAACTTTGTAAAGTTCAGATCAGAACTAGGAGTGACTGAGATTCAGCCCTTGCTCGAGCTTCCCAAGTCAAGTCTTCATCAAATCGAAGAGCAGCAGAGGAAGGAATATCAAAGTAACCAGCTTGCTCACGATTCGAAGCATAACTGCTCAGGTCTTCGAGAAATCGAAGAACAGAAGAAGAAGGACCATCAAAGTAACCAGCTTGCTCACGATTCGAAGCATAAATGCCCAAATCTTCGAGAAATCGAAGAACAGAAGAGGAAGGACCATCAAAGTAACCAACTTGCTCATGATTCGAAGCACAAATGCCCAAATCTTCGAGAAATCGAAGGATCATCAAAGTAACCAGCTTGCTCACGATTCGAAGCATAAATGCCCGAATCTTCGAGAAATCGAAGAACAGAAGAAGAAGGACCATCAATGCAACCAGCTTGCTCTGAACTCAAAGTACAACTGCTCAGATTCTTATGAAACTCAAGAGCAAAAGCGGGCGATGAAGAATTTCTGATTTTCGTCTCTCAAACTCTAACCCTAGAAATCGGGTTAGGGTTCGAAGGGGGGAAATAAATGAAGACTGCGGATGTAGCTGCTCTCTTTTATCTCTAGACTGAAGGGATATCCACCGTAGAGATATCTAGATTAGATCATAACCGTTCCTTGTATTCTCAGTGGGCTGTAATATGTTTAGGCCCATTCTACTATTATATATACTGTTTGCTGTAAGACAAATTGTATTCTATTCTTTCGTATATCAATAAAACAAATACATCTTCTTTGTTCAATCCTTAACAACATGCAACATCCATATCAAGTTAGCTAGTTTCAAGTTTGATTAATGTGTTTAATTTGTTGAAGAAAGAATATTAGATATTAAATTGATTGACTTTGTTTATTTTTAATTCAGATCACATGTGGAGAACTCTAACCTGCATATAGATTACGAAATGCTTTCAAGTTACGTTAGAGAATCTGAAGAACTAAAAAGGTTTACAGACATGCAAAGGAAAATGCTTATGCAAACATTCTATATTCCACTTACAACATGCATCAGCATGACCAGGTAAACAGATCCTTTAATCTGTTTATCATTTATCAACTGCATTGTCATTTATTCTATTACTCTACATTATAGAACAATTTAGGCATTGAAAGTTGAGTCATTCTATATTTTGGGAAGAAAGTGCCACTTGGATCCAGTATTAGCTGTCAACTTCTGATTATATTTTGTACAAGTGCTTAATCATATATTTGCATTGCTTTTGCATTTCAAGGAACACAGTTGTACTTCTTTCATATATGATTAAACAGATACAAACTATATATAACCAAATATCTACTAAGCATAGTTGGGCTAATACATGAATAAAGCAAATTTGCAATTGTCAAATGTAGGAAAATTGAAAATACAGCGGTCTTGCTTGTTGCACTTCTTCACTGTCTCAATCAAGTAATTTTATTATGTAAATCAGAACCACTAAAAGGAATTATAAGAACAAGTAAAACTATTAATATAGGCAACTAATCACTAATCACTATATCAAAAGAAAACATACATTCCCTATTATTTAGTTCAGACACTTTCTACTTGCAAAAGAAGAAAAAGCAAACGTTTTAACACATATATTATTCTCGAACAACGAACCAACTCAGGTAGCATGAGTTTGAGTTTAACTTCAGTTTCAACATTAGATTATGTAAACGTCAAGTTCATTTTAATTGCCAATCTTCACTAAATTAAAAAAATTTAAAGAATGCTGCTGGAAATTGCAAGGGAAAAAAATGCGATTTCAAAATATTTTAATCGATCAATGTTAGCATTTATACACCAAGATTTATGTGCATAAGCTTACAAGTGTCTTGCCATTTTATTGAAATTTCAAAATGTTTTGAAATTCCACATCGATTAAAATGACTTATTATTGAAATGTTTTGGTTACACATTTTATTGAAATGTTTTTCATTTTATTGTTTGGATACCACATCGATTAAAATGTTTTGAAATTCAATGTAAAATCCTTGTTATTGAAATCAAAGCATTTATGTGCACAACCTTAAAATTTATGCTTTTATACACCAAGATTCATTTACATTATTATTTTTATTTAATTCTAGTTAACACTAAAGCCAGAAGACCTAAGATGATTTTACTGATTGATCCAGTATTCCAGTTAGCCTTTCCATTTTGCAATATTTATTTAAATGACTTGCATGTATGATACATGCTCCTTAACTAACTTCAACAATTCATCTTTTTAAACAAAAAACAAGTATAACTATCAACTCATTATGTTGATAAATCATTTTACAAGACTAATTCAAAGATTTGTAAGAACCAAGAACCAAACTATACATTTACACAATTCAACACTCGCTCTTTTGTTTTGTTCATTTTTGCAGTAAGGGAAAACATACACAAATATTCCCTTCTTATTCTTCAAAAAATAAAATAAAATTATAACTTTTTGGAAAAAGTTAATTCACAAAAGCACAATGTTTTCTAATTTCACCCTGAAAACCTGTCAGCACACGAATATTTCCCATCTTAACCATCGACGTAGCGAAATCGTTGAAAAATTCATATGGATTTTTACTATTTGCTTGTTTAAAAACATAAGCTCGAGTTTCAGGATCATCTAAAAGAGATTTATCAGAAGTAAACAGCCCTCTTCTTTTCGCAACAAGCTTATAGTAGCTGTTATCAAAGGTTAAGAAGCTTCCAGGATCCATTTCTACAACAGCTGATACATCATTTGGTTTGCACTTGATCTTCAATTTTGCTGCATACTCGCTGTCTAGTGAAGGGTCGGCAATACCCTTTCCAGTAAAGTTGTACAGACGATCAGTGAAGGACGAACACTGTGAAATTCCAATGGTATGTGAACCTGATAACACTGCTAGATCTTTTACACTGAGACCATTTTGCGCAAATACACCTTTCAGTTGAGTAAAATTTAAAAATGGAGGTGGTAAATTGATAAATTCGCTGAATACTGACATCCTTCCGTCTCTTCTGCCTGTTGGTACTTCCCATCTTGGCCCTTTTGACTGCATTAATATGTTATATAAATTCCTAACATGTTACAAATATATAATATTTTGAGCAGCTGCATATTTTTTGAATTCAAATTATTTTTAACTTCATTGTAAAAATTATTTCTAGAATTTGAATTTTTTTTACATTTAAAAATATATTTCATATTAGTAAGAATTATACAAACGTTTCAGGAAGAATAGCAATTTTTCAAAAAAGAAATATGACTTTTTGGGAAAAAATTTCTGGAATTTATTTAGAAAGATCTTTTTAACTTGTTGAGTTCAATGAAATTGTAATGTGGTTAAAAGTAAGTATACAGAAGCTGTACCAAGAGGGTCTGATTTTGTGATTGTAGTTTCTTTAGGAATATTCTAGAAAAACAAAACATGCAATGTTGTTCAAAATAAGTACTTTAAAACCTTGGTTATATAAAAAAGACTAATGCTAAATATAAACTGCAAGAAGATAAATTAATGTATATACCAGATAAGTAACATCTCTAGCTACAAGAGCTAAGATGTCCGCACAAGAAACTGTTTTAGGGCATTTCTCCTCCAGTTTAGCTTTGATGGTATCAATCACTCCATAGCCTCGAACGATTTTATTTGGTGGTGCCTGCTTTTCAACTGGGTTCATCATAGTAGAATTTAGTAGGATCGAAGCATCACATCCCTGCATTATAAATTTGTATGTTTAGTAACATATACTTAAACACGCACACATGCGCTCGCACCTGCACACACATGTACACACACAGTGTGCATGCATGTACACACATGTATATAATTATAACATACTTACCCTAACGAAGCAATCATGGAAATGCATCCTAAGTAAAGGGCCACTAAGACTTGGAGCAATTGAAAGAACTCTAGCAACTTCTTTCTGAACAATAGATTCAACATTAGGGCATGTTGCTTTGTAATATCCTACTTTAAGGCCTTCTGCATTTGTAGAGACTGATAATAGGAGAAATATGAAAAATGTAGTACATAATAAGCTCAACATTGTTGTATTCAGAGACATTTTTTTGTAGAAAAAGTTGGTTGTTGAAATGGTTAAGGGGATTCCCTCATTATATATAGCAACCTAGAGCTTACATATCATGGTGGTTAGGTTCAAGTTTAATCAAATGTGTTTAACTTTTAGAAGAAAGACTTTTTAGTTATTGAAATGATTGGCTTTGATTATTATTTTTTATTAAGGTGACAATATGGATAACTGAAGAACTAAAATGGTTTACAGACATGCAGAGCAAAAATGCTTATGCAAACATTCTCTATTCATTTTACAACTTGCATCAGCTTTTAAATTGTTTTTTCATTTACTAACTCCATTGACATTGTTATTTTTTTTACATTATAAAACATTTTAGGCCTTGAATGTTAAGTCATGCTGTATTTTGAAAAAAAAGAAGTGTCGGACTGCCAGTTATATCCAGCTGTAGTTGTTAACTTCTGATTATATTTTATTTATGTTCTTAATCAAATATTTCCATTGCTTGTGCATACAAATATGATATAACCAAATATATATTAAGCAGTTGAGCTAATCTTTCTCTTATTCCAAGCAATAACATATACATGAATAATGCAAATTTGGAAGTTTGCAATTTTTATATGTAAGAAAACTGGAAATACAGCACTCTTGCTTGTTGCAATTATTCACTGTCTCAATCAAGCAATAGTTTTTTTGTACATTATAACCAAAAGAGATTACTAGGACAAATAAAACTATTAAAATTACATGACAGGGCAACTAATCAATAACAATGAATAAATGCATTAGAGCTGCCATTTAACAAATACCCAAAAATTCTTGCCTTGACGCAGCACAGAAGTAGATCTGAACCATAGGTCAAATCTATCCCGGATCTAATTACGAATTGCGGAAATACGAATCGATGAAACAAGATAAATTGATGAATTGATGATACCCAAGTGTCCAAATTCATTGATCTCTCGAGATACCGGATTCTAGCTATCTTCAACACGATGATCGCGCACGATACCGCGTTAGAAGATCTACGATTCTTCGATGTTGATCTCGCGCACGAGATTCCGTGAATCGGCTTCAAAATCGTTGATTCGAACGCACTCGAATATCCGAAGATGGAGAAAGGAGATCACACTCAACTTCCAATTTTAATGGAGGCACAAAGCTCTCAACAAATTTTATTCAAAATTCAACTCCTATTACAAATGACCATACACCCCTATTTATAGGGAAAGTACAACACCACACAACTCAACACAATTACAACACGACTTAACAAACAAACGACTTAACAACATGTGACATATACGACTTCACAACATACGAGTTACAACATCACACGACTTAACAACATACGACATAAAAAAGCAGCCATCCACTTGAGCGACTTAACGACTTAACGGCATAGTGGGAGCGACATAAGAAATGCGGCATAGCGACATAACATTTTTCAGCGACCTAGCATCAGCGACATAAGGATTCTTCAGCGACCTAGCATCAACGACATAAGGATTCTTTAGCGACCTAGCATCAGCGACATAAGGATTCTGGAGCTCGCGACCTACTGGAAGCGACATAAGAAGATGCGGCACCGCGACTGAAGGAGATGCCGTTCGCGACTTCTGGAGCGACCTTCGATGGAAGTGGATTTGGGGTTTGCGACTTAAGGTATGTCGTGCTGCATTCTGGAGCGACATAAGGAAGTTTGTGACACAAGAATTCTGGAGACATAAGGCTGGAGCGACCTAGGGTTTCACCGCGACTTAAGGTATGTCGTTCGTTCGCGATTCCTTTCTTGGCTTCGCGATTTCTTGGCATGGGATGCGCTGCATCATCCTCCCCTGGTTGAAAAGAATTCGACCCTGAATTCACACTTTCCTCTTCTTCGACATGCTTATTCTCATGGTATGGAATCAAGTGTTTGACGTTGAAAACGTCGGCAGTATGGATATGATCCGGCAATCTTAACCGATAAGCATTCTCGTTAATCTTCTTTACGATTTCCAAGGGGCCAATCTTTCTAGCAGCCAGTTTGTTGTAAGTACCAACAGGAAATCGATCTTTAGTCAATACTGCATATACAAAATCTCCTTCTTTGAACTCAACATTTCGTCGCTTAATATCCGCGGATTGCTTATATTTCTCATTCGCCTTAAGCAATCGTTCCTGCATAACCTTGTGGCACTCTTGCAATTCATTCACAAAATCACTAGCCCATTTGATCACTCCCTTCTGCTGTGGTACTGTAGATAAATCTAATGGTCCCTTAGGCATTGTTGAGTAAACGACCTGGAATGGACTGAACCCAGTGCTACAATTAACTACATGGTTGTGTGCAAACTCAGCTTGACACAGCTTGGAATCCCAACTCTTCAAATTGTCATTCACGAGGCATCTCAATAGATTACCTAGGGATCTGTTCACAACTTATGTCTGTCCATCCGTCTGTGGATGATAAGCACTACTGAATTTCAGCTTTGTCCCGACCATTTTCCATAGACTCATCCAAAAATGACTCAGAAAACGAGTGTCTCTATCCGATACAATAGATTTAGGCAACCCATGAAGACGATAGATCTCTTTGAAATATAACCGTGCGACATTAACTGCATCTTCCGTCTTCTTGTATGCGATAAAATGTACCATTTTTGAAAACCGATCAACCACCACATAGATAGAATCATTGCCACATTGCGTTCTCGGCAATCCCAATACAAAGTCCATACTAACATCCACTCATGGTTTAGTAGGTATAGGCAACGACATATATAAACCTGCATTTGTTGCGGTCCCCTTTGAAACTTGACAAATATGGCACCTCTGAACGAACTTTTCAACCTCCTTCCTCATTGACGGCCAAAAATAAGACTTTGAGATCAACTGCATAGTACGGTCACGACCCACGTGTCCTTCTTCATGTAATTCTTTGATGATTTTCATTCGCAGACTGCAATTTGGAATACACAACTGATTTCCTTTGAATAGAAAACCATCAACCAGCATATATCCATCCATGTTTCCCTGCTTGACTTTGTCTAGGATCTTGGAAAAATATAAATCTGAAGTAAGCAAATCTGGAAGTAAGTCAAAACCCATCACCTCTACTCGCATGGTTGTTAGTAAATTATTTCTCCGACTCAATGCATCGGCGACACGATTAGTTACTCCAGACTTGTGCTTTACGACGAATGTAAATTGCTGCAAATAAGCTATTCACGATGCATGCCTAGCTGCAATTTTATTCTGCCCTTGTAAATGTTTCAATGCTTCATGATCCGTATACAAAACAAATTCTTTGTGGAACAAGTAATGTCTCCAATGCTTCACGGCCTGCACAATAGCATAAAATTCCACATCATAAGTACTGTATCTCATCTTTGCTCCAGAAAGCTTTTCACTGAAATAGGCAATTGGACGACCCTTCTGACTCAATACTCCTCCAATTCCAACTTTGGACGCATCTGTATGTAACTCAAATAGTAACTGAAAATCTGGCAACACTAGAATCGGTGCTAATGTTAAAAGTTCCTTGATCTGTTCAAAAGCAGATCTTGCCTCTTTCGTCCATGAAAACTGCTTTCCTTTCATACAATCAGTAACAAGAGCCATCACACTACTAAAGTGCGGTATAAATCTTCGATAAAATGAAGCTAACCCATGGAAACTTCTGACTTCTGTTATAGTTTTGGGCTGTGGCCAATTTCTGATTGCGGCTACTTTACTCTGGTCCACTTGTATCCCTTCCTTGGACACGACATAACCCAGAAATAGAACACTCGGCGTCATGAACACGCATTTCTTCGTCGCTGCATAGAACTATTCTTGATGAAGAATAGTTAACACCTTTCGCAAGTGTTGAACGTGCTCCTCTGTGCTAGCACTATATATCAAGATATCATCAAAGTAGACTACCACAAACTTCCCGATGTAAGGTCTGAAAATTTGATTCATCACCCTCATAAATGTACTTGGTGCATTAGATAGACCAAATGGCATGACTAGCCATTCATATAATCCTTCCCGAGTCTTGAATGCTGTCTTCCATTCATCACCTGGTCTTATGCGAATCTGATGATAACCACTCTTAAGGTCGATCTTAGAAAAGATTACAGACCCACTGATTTGATCCAATAGATCATCAAGTCTTGGCATAGGAAATCTGTATCTAACAGTTATTTTGTTGAGTGCCCTGCTGTCTGTACACATTCTCCACGAACCATCTTTCTTCGGCACCAACAGAGCTGGTACAGCATAAGGACTGAGACTCTCTCGAACACGCCCTTGCTCAAGCAACTCCTTAACCTGTCTTCTCAACTCTTCATGCTCTTTCAGACTCATACGATAATGTGGCCTATGCGGTAAAACAGCATCTGGCACTAGATCAATTTGATGTTGTATGTCCCTTAGTGGTGGTAAATCCTTGGGTAATTCCGCAGGAAAGACATCTTCAAATTCATTTAACACCGGTCTAACCTTCGTAGGAATTTCAAGATCTTCACTTGTTTCATACCCAATCAACATAAACAATTCAGCACTATCTTCCACTTCTTTAACAAATTCTCTCGAAGATAATAGACTAGTTGGTTCCACTTTCTTCTCTGACTTGCTTTCACTTTGTTCACGCTTCTTAGGAACTAAGGTGATTTGAGTACCTTCAAACATGAAACTGTAGCTGTTGGTGCGACCATTATGTTGTACAGCTCTATCATATTGCCATGGTCTTCCCAATAGTAGATGACACACATCCATTTTGACAACATCACACCATATTTCATCTTTGTACTTCTTCCCAATAGAAAATGTAACAAATGCTCGTCTTCCCACTGCCACTTCTCCACCTTTCTTTAGCCATGCCAGTTTATAAGATCTAGGGTGTTTTTCAGTCTTCAACCCTAACTTCTTGACGGCTTCTTCAGAAATAATGTTATCGCAGTGATGCAGCGCAAACCTCAAATAGTCGAAACCCTAGATTGCCGCTCCTCCTAGCTCGCGATGACGAAGCAGATCCAGAAGTCCTTAGGTCGCGAGCGACCTACCTATGTCGCGAGGAAGAAGAAAACCCAGAATCCTTATGTCGCGAGCAGGCAGTTAGGTCGCGAACGGAAGTAGGTCGCGAGCTCCAGAAGCCTTATGTCGTGAATTCCTCCACCTTATGTCGCGCGCCCTTATGTCGCTCCAGAATCTTTAAGTCGCTCCTGATGACAAAGAAGCTTAGGTTGCGAAGGAGTTTAGATCGCGAAGAAGTTTAGGTCGTGAATTTCTTTAAGTCGCTGATGATTGTTAAGTCGCTCCAGTGTTATGTCGCTCAAGTTGATGGGTCGCTCAAGCCGTTCCTGAAGCTTTGTTTGTATTCCTTTAAAGTAGTGTGTCGTTTGTAACTGTTGTTAATTCTTAGGTCGTAAGTCGCATACTGTTGTAACTTGTACAGAGTAAGTCGAATGTCGTGTAACTCGTGAATGTTAGGTCGTGAGTCGTTTGTTCTTATGTCGTCTATGTTGAGTCGTGTAACTTGTGTGATGAAATTCCCTATAAATAGGGATGTGATATCATTTGTAAAAGTTAGAAAAATTTGAAATAAAATTTGGTTTGTGCTTTATGCCTCCATTAAAATTGGTAGTTGAGTGTTATCTCCTTTCTCCACCTTCGGCATTCGAGTGCGCTCGAATCAACGATTGTTGAAGCCAATTCACGGAATCAAGTGCGCTTGATCAACGTTCGAAGAATTGTAGATCTTCTCTCACGGCATCGTGCGCGATCAACGTGTCGAAGATTGCTAGAATCCGGTATCTTCGTGATCAACGGATTTGGGCATTTGGGTATTCTTAAATTCACCAATTTATCATCGATTCACCGATTATTTCCGCTAATCGTGTGAGATCCTGGACGAATTCGATTTACATCGTCGAATTTGCTTCTTTGGCTGCATCATTTGGTATCAGAGCGAGGTTACGAACTTTTCCAAGTTCGTTGGGTGTGAAGTTTCGAGATTTGAAGTTTATGTTTGGATTTGTTGAAGATTTGATCATGCCTCCGAGGCGTGTTAACCGTCATCAGAATGTTGCAAATGTGTATCGAAGAGAAGATGCTGAACAAATGGAGCAACGAATTAGTGATAAATTCAATGAGAAGTTTGATGAGGGAATTGGTTGATTAGAGAGAATGATGCTTGAAATGAATCAAAGTAGAAGAAGGGTTTCACCTGAATCGAGCCATGGGGGAAATAGAGTTTCACCACATTCAGATCGGGAGAGAAGAGAAGATCATGAGCGTAGAAATGTTGACGATCGTGATAGGAATGTTGATGATCGTGATCGGAGGAATGTAGATCGAAGGGATGTTGGTGGTAGAAATGGTGGTGGTAGAGATGTTGGTGGTCATGATCGACATCGATATGCATCAGATTTTGATGAGGAGTTTGATGGTGGTAGTGTTCATGGTCGAAATCGAAGCCAAGGAAGAAATCATTCAAAGTATGATCACAAATGAGAGTCCAGAATAAAAATTGAAATTCTAGAGTTTAAGGGTGGTATGCAGGCTGAAGAATTTCTAGATTAGTTATCTAATGTTGAAGAGATCTTTGAATTCAAGGAGGTTCCGGATGATCGTCGAGTGAAGTTGGTTGCTACTAGTTTGAGAGGGAGAGCTATGACATGGTGGTAGCAAACCAAACTTACACGAGAACGGATGGGGAAGTCGAAGATTGTTGCTTGGGAGAAAATGAAGAAGATGATGAAGGCTACATTCTTGCCTTACAATTATCAATTACTCATGTATCAGAGGTTGCAGAATCTGAGGCAAGGGACGAAGACTGTTAATGATTATGCTGATGAGTTTTATCAACTGATTGCTCGAAATGACATTACGGAGACGGAGGAACAATTGACTACTAGGTTTGTTGGGGGGTTGAAGATCCAGATCCAGGATATGGTAAATATGTTTGACCCTAGATCTGTGGCTGAAGCGCACAAGAAGGCGTTGGCTTGGGAGAAGCAGGGAGGACGAGGAGGTGGTGTGTTTCCAAGTTCCAATACTGAGAGTAAGGGTGCTAGTGGGAGTTCCAATGTTTCTAAAGCTGTCAGTAAACCAGTTGTGAATGAAGTTGCGAAGGCGAAGGTCAACAATAGTTTCAAGTGTTATAATTGCCAGGAAGTGGGTCACAAGAGCAATGAATGCCCAAAACCGAAGAGGCGAGCTATGATTGCTGAAGTGGAAGGTGAGGATGTTGATGAAGGTTATTCTAGTCCAGTTGAGGAGGATGAACATGATATCGCGTCGGGAGATGAAGGATATAATCTAAAGTTGAGGAGATCATGTTTGACACCGAAGCAGGAAGAGGAGGCTAGTTGGTTGAGGAGTAATATCTTTCAGTCGACATGCACTATACTGGGGAAGGTGTGTAAATTTGTGATTGACGCGGGAAGTTGTGACAATATCATTTCTACCCGAAGCTGTGAGAAAGTTGAAGTTGAAGACGGAGAAGCATCCAAATCCTTACAAGTTAGCGTGGTTAAGGAAAGGAGGAGAGGTGAAGGTGGACAGGCGAGTTCATGTTCCATTTTCTATTGGGAAGAAGTATAAAGATGAGATCTGGTGGAGATGGATGTTTGTCACTTGCTTTTGGGAAGACCATGGCAGTATGACCAAGCAGTGCAGCATGATGGTCGAACCAATAGCTACAGCTTTATGTTTGAGGGTACTAAGATCATTTTAGTTCCGAAGAAGAGACAGCAAGGAGAGAGCAAGTCAGAAGAGATTGAGGAGTTGAAGACTTTGTTGACTTTGAAGGAGTTTGTTGAAGAAGTAGAGGAGAGTCCAGAGGTGTTCTTGTTGATTGGACATGAAGCTACTGAATCTGCTGAAGTTCCAGAGGAAGTAAAGCCAGTGTTGGAAGAATTTAGAGATGTGTTTCCTGAAGAGTTGCCAAAGGAGTTACCACCGTTGAGAGATATTCAGCATCAGATTGATCTTGTGCCAGGGCGGCATTACCTCACAGGCCACATTACAGGATGAGTGCTAAGGAGCATGAGGAACTGAGAAGGCAGGTGGAGGAGTTGTTAGAACAAGGGCGTGTTCAGGAGAGCTTGAGTCCTTGTGCAGTGCCAGCCTTATTGGTACCGAAGAAGGATGAGACTTGGCGGATGTGTACGGACAGTCGGGCTCTAAACAAGATCACTGTGAGATACAGGTTTCCTATGCCGAGGTTCGATGATTTGATTGATCAGTTGAGTGGGGCTGTTGTGTTCTCAAAGATTGACTTGAAGAGTGGATGCCATCAGATTCGTATTAGACCGGGTGATGAGTGGAAGACTGCTTTTAAAACTAGGGAAGGTCTATACGAATGGCTGGTTATGCCATTTGGCTTGTCAAATGCTCCTAGTACTTTTATGAGAGTGATGAACCAGATTTTCAGACCATTTATTGGGAAGTTCGTAGTAGTTTACTTTGACGATATTTTGATCTATAGTGGGAGTATGGAAGAGCATATCCAGCATTTGCGAGAAGTGCTGTTGATTCTACGACAGGAGCAATTCTATGCAGCAACGAAGAAGTGCGTGTTCATGACGCACAGTGTTTTGTTTCTGGGATATGTTCTGTCAAAGGAGGCTATTCAAGTGGATGAAAGCAAAGTGGAAGCTGTCAGGAGTTGGCCACAACCCAAGACAATTACCGAAGTGAGGAGTTTTCATGGGTTGGTATCTTTTTATCGAAGATTCATTCCACATTTTAGCAGTGTGATGGCACCTGTAACCGATTGCATGAAAGGAAAGAAGTTCGTGTGGATAGAGGAAGCAGAGTTAGCTTTTGAGAAGATCAAGACACTTTTGATGACATCACCCATTCTGGTACTGCCGGATTTTCAGATATTGTTCGAGTTACACACTGATGCTTCGAAGGTTGGGATTGGTGGAGTATTGAGTCAGAATGGAAGACCAGTTGCTTATTTCAGTGAGAAGTTGTCTGGAGCCAAGTTGAGATATAACACTTATGACGTGGAGTTTTACGCAATTGTTCAAGCTGTGAAGCACTGGAGGCATTATCTGTTTCAGAAGGAGTTTGTCTTTATACGGATCATGAAGCTTTGAAACATTTGCAAGGGCAGGAAAAAATTTCAGCTAGACACGCTTCATGGGTCGCGTATCTGCAGCAGTTTACTTTTGTTGTAAAGCACAAACCAGGGGTGACGAATCGTGTAGCTGATGCCTTGAGCAGGAGGAATCATTTGTTGACGACGATGAAGGTTGAAGTGACAGGAATTGAACTATTGCCAGAGTTGTTTGAGGAAGATCCTTACTTTGCGAAGATTGTTGAGAAAGTCAAGGATGGGAGTACTGATGAGTTTGTGTTGGTAGATGGATTCTTATTCAAGGGGAATCGATTGTGCGTACCAGATTGCAGCTTGAGAATGAAAATTGTAAAAGAGTTGCATGAAGAAGGACATGTTGGTCGGGATCGCACATTTGCAGTTGATTTCTCAGTCTTATTATTGGCCCTCGATGAAGCGGGAAGTTGAAAAGTTTGTTCGAAGATGTCATGTTTGTCAAGTTTCGAAAGGGACAGCTACAAATGCGGGTTTGTATATGCCTTTACCTGTTCCTACAAAACCGTGGGTTGATGTAAGCATGGATTTTGTGTTGGGCTTGCCGAGGACTCAACGGGGAAATGACTCTATATATGTTGTGGTGGACCGTTTCTCGAAGATGGTACATTTTGTTGCTTGTAAAAAGACGGCAGATGCAGTCCATGTGGCACAGTTGTTCTTTAGAGAGATCTATCGCTTGCATGGGTTGCCTGAATCTATTGTTTCGGATAGAGATACTCACTTTCTAAGTCATTTTTGGATGAGCCTATGGAGAATGGTTGGGACGAAGCTGAAATTCTGTAGCGCTTATCACCCACAGACGGATGGACAGACTGAAGTTGTGAACAGATCCTTGGGTAATCTATTGCGATGCCTTGTGAATGATAATTTGAAGAGTTGGGATTCAAAACTATGTCAAGCTAAGTTTGCACACAACCATGCAGTTAATCGTAGCACTGGGTTCAGTCCATTCCAGGTTGTGTACTCAACCATTCCTAAAGGACCGTTAGATTTGTCTGTAGTTCCACAGCAGAAAGGAGTAATCAAACGGGCTAGTGATTTCGTGAATGAATTGCAAGAGTGTCACAAGGTTGTGCAGAAACGATTGCTTAAGGCGAATGAGAAATATAAGCAATCCGCAGATATTAAACGACGACATGTTGACTTCAAAGAAGGAGATTTTGTATATGCAGTATTGACCAAGGATCGATTTCCTATTGGTACTTACAATAAACTAGCTGCTAGGAAGATTGGTCCTTTAGAAATCATAAAGAAGATCAATGATAATGCGTATCAGTTAAGGTTGCCGAAAAATATTCATACTTCTGATGTTTTCAATGTCAAACACTTAATTCCGTATTATGGGGAGAAGTTTGTCGAAGAAGAGGGGAGCGTGAATTCGAGGTCGAATTCTTTCCAACAAGGGGAGGATGATGCAGTGCAAACCTCAAATAGTCGAAACCCTAGATTGCCGCTCCTCCTAGCTCGCGATGACGAAGCAGATCCAGAAGTCCTTAGGTCGCGAGCGACCTACCTATGTCGCGAGGAAGAAGACAACCCAGAATCCTTATGTCGCGAGCAGGCAGTTAGGTCGCGAACGGAAGTAGGTCGCGAGCTCCAGAAGCCTTATGTCGCGAATTCCTCCGCCTTATGTTGCGCGTCCTTATGTCGCTCAAGAATCTTTAAGTCGCTCCTGATGGCAAAGAAGCTTAGGTCGCGAAGGAGTTTAGATCGCGAAGAAGTTTAGGTCGCGAATTTCTTTAAGTCGCTGATGATTGTTAAGTCGCTCCAGTGTTATGTCGCTCAAGTTGATGGGTCGCTCAAGCCGTTCCTGAAGCTTTGTTTGTATTCCTTTAAAGTAGTGTGTCGTTTGTAACTGTTGTTAATTCTTAGGTCGTAAGTCGCATACTGTTGTAACTTGTACAGGGTAAGTCGAATGTCGTGTAACTCGTGAATGTTAGGTCGTGAGTCGTTTGTTCTTATTTCGTCTATGTTGAGTCGTGTAACTTGTGTGATGAAATTCCCTATAAATAGGGATGTGATATCATTTTTAAAGTTAGAAAAATTTGAAATAAAATTTGGTTTGTGCTTTGTGCCTCCATTAAAATTGGTAGTTGAGTGTTATCTCCTGTCTCCACCTTCGGTATTCGAGTGCGCTCGAATCAACGATTGTTGAAGCCAATTCACGGAATCAAGTGCGCTTGATCAACGTTCGGAGAATTGTAGATCTTCTCTCACGGCATCGTGCGCGATCAACGTGTCGAAGATTGCTAGAATCCGGTATCTTCGTGATCAACGGATTTGGGCATTTGGGTATTCTTAAATTCACCAATTTATCATCGATTCACCGATTATTTCCGCTAATCGTGTGAGATCCTGGACGGATTCGATTTACATTGTCGAATTCGCTTCTTTGGCTGCATCACGCAGCTTCCCGCATCAATAACAAATCGACAAACCTTTCCCAAGATAGTACATGTAGACTGAAAGATATTGCTCCTCAGCCAACTAGAATCATCCTCATGCTTTGGCGTTAAACAAGACCTCCTCATCATCAAGTTACACCCTTCGTCTCCTAACACAACTTCTTCATCTTCATCAAACTTCGGTGGATGAGAATAATCAATTTCAGCTTCCACATCCTCAGACTCACATTCCTCCGCAACTAATGCTCTCTTCTTTGGCTTTGTACATTCATTACTTTTATGGCCAAACTCCTGACAATTACAGCACTTGATACTGTTATTGACCTTTGCTTTAGCGGCTTCATTGACAATTGGTTTATTGACTGTCTTGGAAATATTAGCACTGCTACTAGCACCCTTATTCTGGTTGTTGGAACTCGTAAACACACCACTTCCTCGTCTCTCTTGTTTCTCCTAAGCTAGAGCTTTCTGATGTGCTTCAGCAACAGACATTGGATTAAACATATTAACCATGTCTTGAATTTGCATTCGTAACCCTCCAACATATCTAGCCGTTAGCTGTTCTTCGGTTTCCATAATATCATTCCTTGCAATCAATTGATAGAATTCATCTGCATAGTCATTCACTGTCTTCGTCCCTTGTCTCAAATTCTGCAATCGTTGATACATAAGAGATTGATAATTGTACGGCAAGAAAGTCTCTTTAATCATCTTTCTCATCTTCTTTCTCATCTTCTCCCAAGTGACAACTTTTGATTTTCCCATTCTCTCCCGAGTTAGTTTAGTTTGTTGCCACCAAGCCATAGCTCTTCCCCTTAGTCTTGTAGCAATTAATTGGACTCTGTGATTCTCAGGCACATCCTTGAATTCCAAAATTTCTTCTACATTCGACAACCAATCAAGAAAATCTTCTGCTTGCATACCACCTTTGAATTCTAGAATTTCCATCTTCATACCTGACTCCCATTTACGATCATTTTCTGAATCCCGAAATTGATTTCGCACTTGGCCTTGATTTCGATAATGAATACTACCTCCATCACCATCTTCCTCGAAATCAGATGTATTTCGATATCGATCCTGACCATTGACATCCCTACGACCACACATATCTCTTCGACCCTGTCTTTCAGCATTACGATATGGTTCATTTTCAAAACCACGTTGAGTTCTTCCCTCTTCATTTCGGTACCCATGGTGGTCTCGCATCGTTGAAACTGATGATTCTCTCCTATCTCGATAATACTGGGGTGACATCCTCCTTTCTTCCGAAATCGATGGAGAAACCCTGTTTCCACCGTGGTTTGAAACTGGTGACGTTCTCCTTTGATTTTGATTCATGTCGATCATCAATTTCTCCAATTTTTCAATACCCTCATTGAACTTTTCATTGATACGCTGCTCCATCTGCTCAGCTTCTTGTCTTCTATACAAATCTTCAATATTTTGATAGCGGTTAGCACGTCTCGGAGGCATGATCAAATCTTCAACAAATTCAAACACAAACTTCACTTCGATCCAAAAAAATCTGTTTTGATTCGAGATTTATAAAATCCCAACTTGTTTGAAATTTCACGAACACCCAACGAACTTGGAAAAGTTTGTCTTCTTGCTCCGATACCAAAATGACGCAGCACGAAAGTAGATCTGAACCAGCAGTCAAATCTATCCCGGATCTAATCACGAATTGCGGAAATACGAATCGATGAAACAAGATAAATTGATGAATTGATGATACCCAAGTGCCCAAATCCGTTGATCTCTCGAGATACCGGATTCTAGCTATCTTCAACACGTTGATCGCGCACGATACCGCGTTAGAAGATCTACGATTCTTCGACGTTGATCTCGCGCACGAGATTCCGTGAATCGGCTTCAAAATCGTTGATTCGAGCGCACTCGAATATCCAAAGATGGAGAAAGGAGATCACACTCAACTTCTAATTTTAATGGAGGCACAAAGCTCTCAACAAATTTTATTCAAAATTCAACTCCTATTACAAATGACCATACACCCCTATTTATAGGGAAAGTACAACACCACACAACTCAACACAATTACAACACGACTTAACAAACACACGACTTAACAACATGTGACATATATGACTTCACAACATACGAGTTACAACATCACACGACTTAACAACATACGACATAAGAAAGCATCCATCCACTTGAGTGACTTAACGACTTAACGACATAGTGGGAGCGACATAAGAAATGCGGCATAGCGACATAACATTCTTCAGCGACCTAGCATCAGCGACATAAGGATTCTTCAGCGACCTAGCATCAGCGACATAAGGATTCTTTAGCAACCTAGCATCAGCGACATAAGGATTTTGGAGCTCGCGACCTATTGGAAGCGACATAAGAAGATGCGACACCGTGACTGAAGGAGATGCCATTCGCGACTTCTGGAGCGACCTTCGATGGAAGCGGATTTGGGGTTTGCGACTTAAGGTATGTCGCGCTGCATTCTGGAGCGACATAAGGAAGTTTGTGACACAAGAATTCTGGCGACATAAGGCTGGAGCAACCTAGGGTTTCGCCACGACTTAAGGTATGTCGTTCGTTCGCGATTCCTTTCTTGGCTTCGCGATTTCTTGGCATGGGATGCGCTGCATACTAGTTAATTAATGAAAATATTTTGTATATTACAACTAATGAAAATATATTTATTAACTCGATATTCAATGATAATTATGTCATCACTTTTAGTAGGGATTTCTGTTAAGTGCTCGGTTTGTAATTAAAGTTATGAACTATAGTCAGATAACGTTTCTTTTCGAAGACATACATAGAACACACCGTAAACTGCATTTTTCATACATGTTTATTAACTGGAAGAAAATATGGTCTCTGCTCTATCTGCTTTCATAGAACACACTATGAACTGCATTCCATGTTGGGACGAGATTCCAACTAGAGACCACTTAAATCAAAACCCAAAAGCACAACGGAAGACGACATCGTGGTAAGAAGTGTAAAAACAACCAATCAATATCTCAATTCCAATCAATCCAATCAAACGCATTCACAATCCCAAACAAGCAATATAGAAATCAAAGCCCATGCCTGAAAACAGGCGGAAGCCGCCATAGACGTCTGTCATAATATGACAGACGTCAGTCCAATGTCTCGGGATGCAGATTTGCTGAAGCGACAGACGTCTGTCCTTTTTCACAGACGCCTATCCAATGTCTCGGGATGCAGGATTGCTGAAGCGACAGACGTCTGTCCTTTTTCACAAACGTCTGTCGTTGTAAATTCAGCACCACTTCACATTTTCCTCCATAACTTCCATCTCCGAACTCCGATTTGCGAACCGTTTTCTCCGTTACGAAGCTTCTTTCGACCTCTACAATTATCCATATAGTGTCGTCAAAATTTAACACTCCACCTCGACACTATATCCATCTCCAACTCCAATGGTACCATACCATCAACAATAACCGATAGCACCAACTAACACTTCTTCTACCTTCAACCAAACATGAATGCTTTTCCAATGAGCTCCGGCAAAGCCACCACCCATTGCACTCCACCAACGCGCTCAGGCAAAGCCCCCGCCTGCTAATTAAATGTTGAAAACATCCAAATCCTAAATCGTCTCACCAAAGACTAAAGTGTTGAGGAGTGTAAAGTAGCACTTACCAAGAAGATAGAAGCTCAACATCTCACCCACACTCTTCCCCATACATAACCATGCTTCTCCCTCAACCATGCCACCCCGTGGCACATAGCAATTCTCCAAGCGAATCAAGTTCGAGCAATGCTCGAACTTCCCAACCGGCAATGCCTTAGTGAACATATTCGTCGCGTTATCCTTTGTGTGCACATTCCGAAGACATACTTGCTTATCCTCATCCATGGCTACTAGAAATGACTCTCCCACTTCAATATGCTTAGTTCGTGAGCTAAACGTCAAGTTCTCCGCCAAGTGAATAGCACTCTGGTTATCACATCGAACGTCAATGCTATCATGCCCGAATCCCAAGTCACACAACAATTGCTTCAAATAGAGTGCCTCCTTTGCCGCCTCCATCGCGACTATCAACTTCGCCTCCGTAGTGGATAAAGCAACTACGGTCTGTAATCTCGATCTTCAACTTATGGCTATACCTCCAAGTGTGAAGACATATCCGAAAGTTGATTTTCTTCGATCTCTATCACTGGCATAGTTTGAATCATAATAACCAACCAACTTGTAATCCAATCTATCACTACAGCCTAAAACAAGACCATGGGATGATGTGCCTATAAGGTATCTCAATATGAGCGTCGCAACTTCCCAATGCGATTTCTCCGGATTAGCCATATATCGACTAACCATCTCGACGGCATTTGCAATATCGGGTCTTGTACACACCATAGCATACATTAGACTTCCAACCGCACTAGCATATGGCACCTTTGCCATATAAGCCTTGTCTTTCTCCAAGATAGGTGATCCTTTACTCGAAAGCTTCATATGCAAAGTTAAAGGTGTATTTGACGCCTTTGCATTCTCCATGCTAAACCCGCAAACCACTTTCTGTATGTACTCCTTTTAAGTCAATTTCAACTCAAAACGCTTTCGATCCCTTTCAATTTCCATGCCCAATATCCTTTTTGCTTCTCCAAGATCCTTCATTTCAAACTCCGATTTCAAACTCAGTTTTAGCTTGTTGATTTCATTCTTATCCTTAGAAGCAATGAGCATGTCGTCCACATATAAGAGTAAATACACCCAACAATCATTTTTTAACTTCTTGAAATAAACACTAGCATCCTTGATGCTTCTATCAAAACCATTTTCAGGCATAAAATGATCAAATATCTTGTGCCATTGTCTAGGTGATTGCTTTAAACCATATAGTGATTTCTTCAACTTGCAAATCAAATTTGACTTACCATCCACAACAAAACCTTCCAGTTGCTCCATTTAGATGTCTTCATCCAAATCACCATGCAAGAAGGCGGTTTACACATTAAGTTGCTCCAACTCCAAGTCGTGAATAACAACTATAGCAAGTAATATGCGGACAGAAGTATGGCGCACAACCGGTGCGAATATCTCATCATACTCCTTCCCCTTCCTTTGTGCAAACCCCTTAGTCACTAGCCTAGCTTTGTACCTCCCATCGTCCTTCACCTTGTATATCCGTTTGCACCCAATACCACGGTTTCCTTTAGGAAGTGGAACCAAATCCCAAGTTTGATTCTTCAATAATGATCACATCTCTTCCTCCACGGCACAAATCCACTTTGAGCTATCACTCGACTCCATGACGTCATCAAGGTCCATCGGCTCATCTTGGACTACATGAAGAGCATAGTCTAAATTATCATAAAAGCCAAGATAGTTCCAATCACTATATCTTTCGGGTGGTCTTATAGTACCTGATAACGACGGCTTTTAGCCGTCGCTGGCCGTCGCTAGCCGACGCTAAAATGCCGTCGCTATTTACCTCGTCGCCTAATAGAATGGCGACGGCTCCGTCACCTAAATAGTGACGGCTCGCGACTGCAAATGTGCCACGTGGAAATTTTCCAACGTCTAATTGGCGTCACTAGCCGTCGCTAAGCGACACAAACCTTGCCGTCGCTAGCCGTCGCTATTCTGAACAAAATGGCCATCGCTAGCCGTCGCTATACTGAACAAAATTCTGTGCACTTGCACATCCCATATACACTTCAAACAATAACCATCAAATACCATCATCACGGCCACTATACACTATATTCATCAACTATAACCATCATATATCCATCATATAACATCACTATACATTCAAACAATATAAAATCCAACAAAACCAAACAAAATCATATACAATTCCAACAACAATACATATCATGTCAACCAATACAAGTCATCAAAATATGTACATAGTTTCCCAACCAAAATGTGTACATAGTTTTCCAACCACAACTACAAACCGTTAACCCAAACAAACCGTTAACACAACTACAAGTCATCAAAATATGTACATAATATCCCAAAATATATATACACCAAACCAACCAAAAATGTGTATATACCAAACTGTAACATGAGCAAACAAGCATACCTACTCCTCACCATCGCTGTCATCCTCTCCAGGCATCCTCCCATGCTGTTGCAAATAACCTGCAATCCGTCATCCAGCTGTTGCTCGAAGAAACTCTTCCTCCAATCATTTATTTCATCCACTGTTTTCTTCAACTGAGCAATCTCCTCTTCTTGCTGGGACCTCCTGTATGCACTCTGCGATCTCATCGCCTGTAAAATTCATAATTATTTATATATTAGTATATATATATAATATTATTAAAATTATTTAACTATTCATATGCATGTGTAAATTTTTATATTAGTACATGTCAAAATTTACCTCCAGATTTCCATAGCTATACCGCACATTGGTCCGAGAAGGCGGGTCAATAATAGCATCCCAGATATTGTTCGCCTCCTCTAGCGTAAGCTCTTCCCGACCAGTGGACTGTGCTACCTGAGCCCGCTCAGCTTCGTACCTCTCCTGCGATTACAAACAATTGTTTTACACGATAAAAACCGAATTTCAAGTTTTTGAAAAAAAAATAAGACAAAATATTGTTATTAACAATAAATAAGTTTACCATTATGGATTGGGATTTGTCATCCGTCCACTCGTATGAAACATTACCTTCTTCATCAGTCCTCTCCACGACATGCGTCACCTTGAACAACTCGGCCATAGTGGGCTCGCGGTTGTATCTCACGGCCTGAAAATATTTAAATATTATTGCTAATCTGATTATAAAATATTTTAATAAAATGTAAACACAGTTTTTAAATTTAATTACCAGCTCTCTCTTATGCTCCTGGAAGGATTTGGAGCCACCACGGTGCAATGCAGGATTTTTATTCCTGTTAACCTGGTTCCGCGTAGATAATTCCTACAAATTAAGATAAATTATCACGTATATATCTTGCGAGATTTATATTAGATTTAAATAACAAAGCAAACATATATTACTTACTTTTGCTGCCGGAGTGTCCTAAAGCCGAAGAAGATCAGTCCATACACCGTCACCCATCCAGTTCGGCTTTTTGCCTGAATTATTAGCCTTGGACAATGTATCCCTGTAATTTTTCCTCATTCTTTTGTTCCATTGATTTAAGAAAACGTCCATGTCGTCAGGGTCCATGCGGACTGCAGCTTGTAAATTGAAATTATTTTAAGTTATATAGATTATATTGATTTACAACTGAAATTCAAACTACTACTTACAAGTAAATCGGCCTGTATTGCGTTCTTGACATGAGGGGGGATGTCGTCCCAGCGAGGCCAACAACCATCCATCCGGCTCTGAAAAGCCTTCCTCGAAACCTGTAGAATATAATCTGATGGCTCCACCTCAAAGCCCCTGCAAAAGTTATGATATACATGTTTAGTGGATTTTAAAACTTATACTTTAAATAAAATTGATACTTACCCGACACTTTTCGGAACAACTTCTGCCATCGGACGTAAGTCCGGTGCAGTGCCACTACCACCTGCACCGGGAGATGGGGATGGCGTGCCTGTCATACTTCGTCTCCTGCCAGACATATCTATTATAGAAAAACAATAATAGAAATTCACTACTACATAACATGTTTCAATCACTTTCACAGAACAATTATAAAAATTTACTAGTACAAAACATGGATAAAAATTAACTAAATGATCATCACAGAACAATTACAGAAATTTACTATTACATAGCATGTTTCAATCACTATCACATAACAATTATATCAATAACGATCAGTCTTCATCGTTTTCTGATTCAGACTCAGTCTCGTATTCTATCTCATTTTCTTTGGTACTTTCGAATGCATCAAATAAGACGTTCGATTCATCATTCAAAGGCCCTACATCAATATCATCAGTTATTATTATTTCTGTATTTGGTTCAAGATCGGCTTGATATGCTGCTTCATCTAGAATATTATTTCCATCAAACGTAAACCTTGGTTTTGTTTTGAAAACAGCAGACCAATCCTGTAACAACCCGCATATTTTACGAATTGAATATTTAAATATTTTATTTAAATATAGAATTGTTAATCGGATTAAAGTCCGAAAAGCTACTTTTGTAAACAGTCGAACTGGGACTCGAGACCACCTCCATTGTCCAAAATGGCGTTTGCGACTTTTTTGAGTATAAGCTTCGATATGTTTGGAGTGAGTCGAATTTTGCTATTTTCTATTGGGCTTTTTGGGTCTGGGTTTCACCCAACTCAGTCTATTACCCTAACTCAGTCCCCTCTTCATTCATTCACTTACTTCTTTTAGCAAACACTTAAGCTCAACTGAAATGGGGGAAGAGAAAGGGAAATAGAAACTACAAGCCCTAGTTTTCATTTGCAAATTCTAGATTTTTAGTCCAACATCAAAGAAGAAGCTTTGGTAAGCCTTCTCTTCATCTTCTCCAACTCGTTCTCTTTTCAATCTCAGAAATTCCTAAACCTAACTTAGGAAATGTTTCTCTTTTAAGCTTAGATTCAAGCTTGTTGAGTTGGAATTGAAGAGTGATTATTCTTGCCATTGCTCTATAGCTTCTTCTTCCTTGTTTTGTGTAAAAAGGTGAGATTTTTATCTCACATCTATGTCTATTTCTATCATTAATGTTAGGTTTGAATTCCTAACACATATTCATGTTCAATTGCTTTTGGTTTGAATTGATTTGGTGAACATTTCAATTTTTGGTGTTTTGAAGTCAAAACTTTGAAAATCCTTGTTTTGATTCGTGAACATGTTTTTGGTGGCGTATCGAAGAGCCTATAGGGCTGGGTTGCCGATTGGCGTAAACCCCTAGCGCCCATCGCTCGTCCGTTCGCCAATTGTTTGGGATTTTGCCCCTTGGGGGGCTAGGCTGAGAATACTGGAATTTCCAGTATCAGTCGACCGACCACTCTGGGTCAGTCGACCGAGCCTGGAAACAGAAAGTTTCCAAGCATTAGCCTGGAAACAAAAAGTTTCCAGGCATGATCCAGTCGACCGACCACCCTGGCTCAGTCGACCGAGCCTGGAAACAAAAAGTTTCCAGGATTTGTGTCAGTCGACTGACCACCCTGGTCTAGTCGACTGAATCTGCTATCTCTGCCTATTTTGCCTTTTGTGTTTGAATTTCCAATTTTTAATCGATTTTTGTTTCTCCGATTTGTTGTTATCACCTTTGTTGACTTTGATAACTTCTATTTCGTGATTTTTGGATGTATCCATTTTGATGGATTCGCCATCGATTTTGATGGATTTGATTCACGTCTTCGTATGTGGATTTTTGTGATTGATTGTTTCTACAATCATTTTTGTGACTTGTCACTTTAAATTACAAAGGTTTTTATACTAGTAGTAAATATTCAAACTCTTTTAAATAAAATGATTTCAACTCTATTTTAAATACAAAGCTCGTTTTCAAAACCGTTTTCCAATCTATTAGTATATACAAACCTTTACCTCATTCGTACGAGAAAATATAATTAAACGGCTTAGCAAAACAAGTGGTATGAAACGCTTGCGTTTACTTCGTCGGTTAATTTTTGGACTTGTTCGATTGAAAATCTTGTGATAATTTTCGAGTGGAAATCTACAATTTGTTCGTAAATATTTAAGTTAAGCTAGTGGTTATGGGACATGAAGCTAAACTCATATATTTACTAGCTTAGTATAATTCACACTTTTTATTGATCGATGATGATCATTTTGTGATTTAGACTAGCGATGTGCGATGTCTATTTGTCTGCGAGGGAGACTAAACCCCGTTTCTGTGGAACTTCGGTTCAATCTGGCGGGGTAGCGACCCGTGGTCTTCGGACCGTTTGTGGAGCTTCGGCTCAATATTTATGGTTAGCGACCATGGAATAGCGTTCCATTTGTGATACACGTGTTGGTGAGTTTTCATGCTCCCATTTGTGATAGGCCTCCCCCTTTGTGATTTCTGGATTTCTACTTGATGATTTCTAGAATTTGTGATTCACCTCTTTATGTGATTGGCAATGATATGTTTGTCAATATTTGTAGTTTGGTGAATAAAATAAAGAATATGATATTCGTTTTGGTGCTTTGAGATTTATGAGATGTTGTATGATTTTGTCGTTGTTTATATCATATTTGTTCTAGTGTGACAATATCGTTATCATACGTTCTTATTATATCTCTTCTTATATCTCATTCTTTTATCTGATATTTATAGCCAGACTGAACCGTTTATTATTTTCTTATTAAATAATACTCGGGTCAAACCGAGATGTTGCAGGTGCTTCTGCTTGACTCCTTATCCGGGATCATCTTCTGACTTTTGTCTAACTACATTACATTTGTAGTTTTTGTTGTTATACATTCGAGATATAGAATCCTTGATGTATACATATTCTTTTGTCTAGCACTTGTATATATTCTTTTGTGATATTATGGATCTTATTTGACCACTACTCTGATGTACACCTTTTTGTGTTATATATTCATATCTGTTTCCGCCTTTGTGATATGAATGTCTATGACTGATTTATGTTATGTTTCTTTCTATATTTGTTTCCGAGGTCCATTTAGCCACTATGTAGCAGCTTTGAGTTTGTATCGTTATGTCGTATTTCCTCTTGAAATGAAATGCATGTTATACTATCTGACATATCGGTACTCGCACAAGGCAATTGCACAGATGGTCGCTCCTCAACAGCCTTATTCTTCGCGCTAGTTGACAGCATTACCCAGTAGTGTTCTTGGCTAGCGTGAGCATAGAGGTGGGGCGTCACAAATCCGCTTTATCTCTTTTCAAAGATGGATACGGAGCAAAATAAACTTGTAACGCTTGCTTGGCTAATACAAAAGGATCGTACTTATAGTAGTGTGATGTATGCCTTATTTCAATAAGTTTATACTCTTTATGCACGTTGATTCCGGAACCAGGAACGTTACTGAACCAATTGCACTTAAATAAAAAAAAACCTTTTCTAAAGGTTCAACATAATATGTCAACTCTAGAATCTGTGTTAAGACGCCGTAAAAATCTTTTAAATGCTCATCTGGATCATCACTGCCTTTGACAAATACCCCGCTGTTATATGTTAATTTTTCAGCCCCGTAATCTTTCGTGTTGAACTTAAACCCATTGACGAAGAATATTGGATAAGTCTTCACATTTCTTTTCGGTCCAATCGCAAGATGTCTTAAGCTTTCATCAACGACACAGTTTCTTGGCTCATAAACATAGTTCAAAAACCATTTGGCAAATTCTTTACTGAGATCGCCAGATGGATACTGTGATTCGTAGATACTGCATATATGTAATATGTGTTATAATTATTATGTACGTAAAAGTAAATTACAAGTGAATTAATTATTACCTGACAAATGGTGCGACTTTGACACAATTTAAAAGAACATACGTGTGTGCTACAGGGTGGTCTCTATCGTCCAACCATATTTCCACACATTTTCCACCAGGTCTACCATGTTGTCTAAAAACAGATAACATTGTTTGAGAAGAATTTTGTTCAACGACTTCCTCATTTCGAGGAACAGTTACAAACAATAAGTTCACATCGTCCTTGAAGTAGTGAGAGAAAAAAAATGAGGCTTCTTCTTCAAGATACGATTTGCATATCGAACCCTCAACTCGGGCTTTTTGTCGAATCTTCTTCTTTAGATGATTCAAGTACCTATTAAGATATTTATTACATATTTAGATATACAAATTTGAATTTGAAATTGACATGAACATTGCACATGTTTTACCTCTCAAACGGATACATCCATCCATATTGCACAGGACCTCGAAGAAGTGCTTCGGATGGAAGATGAATAGGTAAATGCTCCATTACGTTAAAGAAACTAGGCGGAAGTATTTTCTCCAGTTTTCATAGCAGTATGGGTATTTCTACTTCAAGTTCACGTATACGATCCACCTTTAATGTTGTCGAACAAAGCTGTTTATAAAACAAACATAACTCTGTTATAACGTTCCATACTTTTACGGGCAACAGTTCTTTGAAAGCCACAGGTAGTAAATATTCCATCATGATATGACAATCGTGACTTTTCATCCCACTCAGTTTACTATTTTTGAAGTCAACACATCTACGAAGATTGGAAGAAATCCCATTGGGAAATCTTAATTCTTCCACCCACTTTAGTACGAGTTTTACTTGCTTATTGTCTAGCTCATAGCATGCTTTCAGTTTTTTATTGTCATTAGGCTTCATATGAAGTTCCGGGCGCTTACAATAGTTTGCTATATCAAGCCTTGAATTCAAATCGTCCTTGGTTTTGCCCTTTACATTCAAAATTGTATTAAACAGATTATCAAACACGTTCTTTTCGTTGTGCACCACGTCAATATTATGTCGGAGTAAGAGATCTTTCCAATATGGTAACTCTCAAAATATACTTTGTTTGCACCAATTATGAATGTCTGACTTTCCTGGGATTTCAGTCTGGACTCCAGTTTCATGTATCTTTGGATAGTCCCTTACAATTTCGTATATTTCCTCGCCTGACCAAACCTTGGGTGGTTTCAAATTCTCTTCTCTGTTAGCTACGAAAATTTTCTTATCTCTTCTAAAAGTATGATTGGGATGAAGAAAACATCGATGACAATCAAACCACGAAACTTTCTTCCCATATCGTAACGAAAATGCTCGTGTTTCTTCCATACAATAAGAGCATGCTAGACGACCGGCCGTACTCCAACCAGAAAGCATTCTATATGCAGAAAAATCATTAATAGTCCATAACAAAGAAGCGAACATACGAAATTTTTTTTCCTTGATACATCGTAAGTTTCGACTCCTTCATTCCACAGTTTCTTCAACTCTTCGATCAATGGTTGTAAATAAACATTAATTCCTTGGGTTGGATCATGAGGGTCGGGAACGATAGTGGTGAGAAACATATATGGTGTCTTCATACACATCCATGGAGGTAAATTATACGGAGTAACGATAATTGGCTAGGATGAATATTTACTACCAAACTGTGAAAATGGTGAAAATCCATCCGTACATAAACCAAGTCTGACATTATAGCTTTCCGCAGCAAATGCGGGATAAGTCTTATTGAAATGTTTTCATGCTTCTCCGTCGGATGGATGTATCAAAGTTCCTTCTTCCGCTGTTCTCACACTATGCCATCGCATATGACAGGCCGTAGCAGAAGATGCATATAATCTTTGAAGTCTAAGAGTGATGGGTAAATAATGCATTCTCTTGTACGGGACTTCTTTCCCTTTCTTCTTTCTTGGTTTGTATCTTTCTTCGTTACATATTTTGCATTTTTTAAGGTCAACGTCGTCTTTCCAATACAACATGCAACCTTTCACACATGCATCTATCTTCTCGTACGGTAGACCGAAAGCGGACATCAATTTTTTTACTTTATAATGACTATTGCACATCAGATTATTGGGTGGCATGTGTCGTTTTGCAGCTTGTACAACTGCTGTAAATGCAGCTTCCGTAAGGTTGAATTTTGATTTCATAGTTATGTATTCGGCGGTTACTGAAAGTTCGGTTCCGCTTTTACATCCATCCCACAACGGCCTCTTAGCAGAATCCAACAAATCGTATATTTTTTTAGCTCCCGTAGTCGGTTTTTCTTCGACATTTTCGTCTTCATCGACAGCTTCAGTTGTAGGAAACATTGATCGTGGTGCATCATCCACCATATTTTCTATCGGATTCGTCATCATATTACCGTCCTCTAACACTTCAGTATTAGGTGTAGGTTCAACAAGTTCTCCATGACGATCCCAGAAATAATAATCAGGCACGAAACCATATTGATACAAATGTACTTCAACTATATCTGGTTTCCAATGCTTCAAATGTTGGCACTCACTACACGGGCAACGAATTTATGTGTTGTTTCGGTTATTAGATTTAGCAAATCTAATAAATTCGTGTACACCGTTGTAGAAATGTTGCTTTATTGATCCCTTCTTTCCAGTTCTGACTTCATACATCCAAGTACGGTCGAGAAAATAATTGAACATTTTTCCTGATTTGAAAATGTATGTTAGACAATTTAAATCATTAATTTTCAACCATTCTCCATTGTAAACAGTTCATCGTTGCAGAAACTTCAAAATAAAAACTTCACTTTATTTTTTTTATTTTTCGGTATTTTGGTTTTCACTTCGGTGGTCAGTCGTCCTACTTCCCATTACAAACACAATAATGTAATTACATTTTATAAATCATTTCAGATTAAACGGTTCAACAAAATTTCGGCAGCACTTCCCTTCTGTTCCCTGTATCGTACACAAATGCGTGTACACAGGAAACGTAAAGGAAGTGCTGTCGAAATTTTGTAACCGTTTAAAATGAAATGATTTATAATATGTAATTACTTTATTGTGTTTGTAACTTGTCCAATACAGGGACAAATCCGACAAATATTGTATCAGATGAATATAAATGTCCGTTCCGTTACAAAACGAACATTCATATAACGATCATATACAACACTTGCCAGATGGGGCCAAAGCCAATCTAAGGGATAAAAAAATTTCTTTACATTTAATCAAATATTGTTGTTCTTTTCAAATTTTGACAATGTTTAAACTATTTAAATTTTATTTCATAAATTTGTATATTTAAATTTTAGTTCAACATTCAATTAACAATTTTAGTTCAATATTCATTTCTTTATTTTTTTACGACATAGATTTTAGCGGAATATTTGTTGTTGTTATATTCATTTCTTAATTTCTTTACAAAATCGATTTTAGTACAATATCAGTTGTTTTTAAAGTCATTTCCTAATTTTTTTTCAAAAAATTTAGATATTTGCAGAATTTTTAATGTTCTCATATTCATTTTTAAATTTTTTGTATAAACTTTATTTTTGTACAATATATACAACCTTTTGCGTTTTGGCCGTCGCTAGCCATCGCTAAAATTATTAAAATGGTCATCGCTAGCCGTCGCTAAATCAACAAGATAAATAGAAGAATTATCAATGAAGATAATTAGAAAACAACAAAATCTAATTATCAAATAGATAATTAGAAAACAATAAAAATCTAATTATTAAATAGAAATTTGTCAATTTAAATTCACTTAACAACTTAAATTTATAATTTATCAATTTTATAAACTATGAAATACTTTCATGTAAATTTATCAATAACCAAGTTAATCATTAATATACACTAATTTTTCACCTAACACAACTAACCATGTTAATCGCCAACACTAATTATCTACATCAACCATTTATTCAACTTCATGATAAACTAATTAATCTAATACCTAATTTAACTTCATGATAATAAAAAAATTAATCTACCAAATCAACATACAACACTACTAATACCTAATTTAACAACACTACTAATACCTAATTTAACAACAAATCCTAATTTAATTAGGGTTTAAACTAATCTAAAAAACATCAAATTTACATTCAAAATAGAGATTAGAAGCATACCTAGGCGAATTTGGGTGATTTGGAGGCGGCGGAAGGCGGGGCGGCGGCTGCGGTGACGGGGGGAGGCGGATTAGGGGAAGGAGGGTGGGTAAGAAATGGAAGTTGTGGTGGGAAAGGAATGAAAGTTCTGCTCGTGGAAAGCAGCCTGTATATTTCGTATAGCGACGGCTAGCGACGGCCGCATTTTTTAGCCGTCGCCAGCCATCGCAAACGCCTGCCGCTATACGAAGCCGTTTTAGTAGTGATAAAACACAAAGGGCAATTTTGAAAGTTTGCAATCGGATCAAAAGTTTACGCTTCTAAGCCAACTTTTAATAAAGATGTTGCTAAAGCGGGTGCTATAAGAAGTCTTGATTTAACGAGTGTAGGGCTTAAAGCGGATCTACTACTTAATATTGCAATATTAAAAAAGTGTAGCGGTCGAAGAGCGCTGCACGCGATAACGGGGATTTTGCGCGACTTTAACTACACAACTATTACACCAAGTGAATTTTCACCGTTTATTTGAGATGTGAACCTCTATAAATAGAGTGAATTCACTCATTTTGCATAAAAAAATAAAAAGTATGAACTTTGTAATAAAGTTTAGCGATAAAGTTATATTTCCTCACAAAATGAACCGTTTTTTTCTCCAATCTCTCATCTATCTTCTTCTAAAATCAAATATATTCTTCGTCTAATTTTATTTTTCAACATTAGGAACATATGTTATATATTTATTAAAAGTATATATATATTATTTTTTAGTAAAACATTCTAAATAGAAAAATTTAGTAAAATAAATCCGAGTAATGTTCTTTTCCTTTAATTTTCTGGAAACTTTTGAATTTGTTCGAACTTATTGAGATTTTTTCAAATATGCTAAAAAATATAAAATTTTGTAAATTAAATTATTTTTTTAATTTACAGAAACCATTTGAGATTTCTGAAATTTTGGTTCTCCTTTTGACTTTTTTGAATATTTCTACATTTTTTGATGTAGCCTGGAAAGAAGTCTTAGGTCGCTCACGACCTAAGGAGGAGATTAACGAGATAACATTTCGTGAAGAATTGTGGAAAGGTCAAGTTTTAAGTCGCAGCCGACCTAACAAAGCTCTTAAGTCGTTTCCACGACTTAGTGAAGATCGGCAACGACCTAGTGGGGATGTGCGAGCTAACGAGATACTGGAACGACCTATCGTGGCAGTGCAATATGGAGACAGTCTAAGTTGCAAACGACCTAACTTGTTTTTAGGTCGCATACGACCTGACGAGCTAAGGCATAGCTCGTGGGAACGACCTAACGGGTTCGAGAGTAACGAGCTAAGACTTGGGAATAAGTCGTTGGAGGTTGAAGTCTTAGGTCGCTCACGACCTAACGCTATTTTAGGTCGCTTACGACCTAGTAAAGGCAGCATGCGTGTCAAAAGATTCAGCATGATGGCATGCGAACGAGCTAAGAAGTTACGAACTAAGTTAGGTCGCAATGGGTTAGGTCGCTGGAATATAATTCGACCTACACTAGGTCGCAGGAAAGGGTGCCGACCTAAGTTAGGTCGCAAGACGTTAGGTCGTGGAATCTTAAGTTGCGAAGACTTTCTGGAGTCGCTTCTGTTAGGTCGCTAATGAAGGGATGTCGTTCATTCTTAGGTCGCAAAGCTCTGGATGCCGTTGAATCTTAGACCGTGTTAATCTCTGCCGCTGATATCTTAAGTCGTTGGGTGTTAAGTCGCTGAAGCTTGGGTCGTAGATTCTTATACCGCTTTACCCTAAACCGTTGATTCTTAAGTCGCAGAAGCTTGTAGCCGAAGATCTTAATGCCGCGTCAATCTGAGCCGTTGATGTTAAGTCGTGTGTACTTTAGGTCGTGTACGACCTATGTGAGTCGTCGTAATGTGTTGAATATTTTCTTAAGTCGTGAGTCGTTTGTCTTTGAATCGTTTGTATTTTCTTTAAGGTCGTAGCCTGTTTGTTTTAGGTCGTTGTGTTGTACTGGTAATGTTGTTATGTCGCTATGTTGTAACTGTTTTGTCTTAAGTCGTCACCGAGTTATGATAGGTCGTAGGTCGTAAGTCGGAACCGACTTAGGAGTTGATGTAATTTTGTTATTTTTTTCGTGTGAGTTGTAAAATGCTATAAATAGGCCGGTGGTGCCATTTGTATGGGTTGTTGATTTTTGAATAAAATTCTCTTTTGTTAGCTTTGTGCTTTCATCCCAATTGGTAGTTGAGTGTAATCTCCTATCTCCTCTTTCGGATAATCGAGTACGCTCGATTCAACGATTGCAGAAGCCGATTCGCGGAATCAAGTGCGCTTGATCAACGCTTGAAGAATTGAAGATCTTTGAACCCGGTATCGTGCACGATCAACGAGTTCGGGATAGCTAGAATTCGGCATCTTCGGATCAACGAATTTGGGCATTTCAGTATCTTCCAATCCACCGACTACTACATTCACCGAACTACATTGTTTTGTAATATCCGCTGCGTCAGTTTTGGTATCAGAGCTTGTTCTAGCCAATCATAGCTAGATCGAGACTTGGAGCCTAATCAATTTGGAATTTGAAGTTTGAAGTGTAGATTTGAACACGGCCGAGAGTTTGAAGCATTGGGTCGTGCATTACTTTGAAGATTGAAGTTCGGATCTATCTTGTTTCGAGAATTTTGTTCATCGTGTTCATCGCGATTTGCAACAAAGTGGAAGTTTTCGATCCGTTTCATTTTGGATCAAAGTTCGAAAAGTGTTTGAATTTTGAAGTGTTGAAGAATTTGTGAAGATTTCAATCATGCCGCCAAGGAGAGCCAATCGACATCAAAACGTTGAAGCTTTGTATCGAAGAGAAGAGGCTGATGAGATGGAGCAAAGAATCAATGAAAACTTTAGTGAAAAACTTAACGAAGGAATTGGCCGGTTAGAGAAGCTTATGACGGAGATGAATCAAAATCGGAGAAGGGTTTCACCTGAATCTAACCATGGAGGAAGTAGAGTTTCACCACAATCCAATCGAGAAAGAAGTGTTGATGATGATCAAAGGCGTGGGAGGAACGTGAATGATCGTGAACGGAGGAATGTAGATAGAAGAGATGATGGTGGTAGACGTGATGGTAGTAGAGAAGTGGGTGGACGAGATAGACAACGATATACATCTGATTTTGAAGAGGAGTATGATGGTGGTAGTGTTCGAGGACAAGGACGAGGACAAGGAAGGAATTACTCTGAGTATGATCACAAGTGGGAGTCGGGTATGAAGACTGAAATTCCTGAATTCAAGGGTGGTATGCAAGCAGAGGAGTTTCTAGATTGGATGGCTATTATAGAAGAAATTTTTGATTTCAAAGAAGTCCCAGGACATCGTAGAGTGAAGTTGGTTGCTACAAGGTTGAGGGGTAGAGCTTTGGCGTGGTGGCAGCAAACCAAACTTACACGTGAACGAATGGGGAAGTCAAAGGTTGAATCTTGGGAGAAGATGAAGAAATTGATGAAAGCGACGTTCTTACCTTATAACTATCAGTCGCTTATGTATCAGAGGTTGCAAAACTTGAGACAAGAAACGAAATCTGTGAATGACTATGCTGACGAATTTTATCAACTGATTGCAAGGAATGATATTATGGAAACGGAAGAGCAGCTGACATCTAGATTCATTGGGGGATTGAGAATACAGATTCAGGATATGGTTAATATGTTCGATCCAAGATCTGTAGCGGAAGCACATCAGAAAGCGTTAGCTTGGGAGAAACAGGGACGACGAGGAAGTGGTGTGTTTACTAATTCTAACAATCAAGCGAAGGGTGTTGGTGGGAGTTCTAATGTTTCTAAACCTATCAGTAGACCAGTAGTGAAGGAGGCTGAGAAGACAAAGGTTAACCACGGTTTCAAATGTTACAATTGTCAGGAATTTGGTCACAAAAGTAGCGAATGTCCAAAGCCGAAGAAGAGAGCTATGATAGCAGAGGTTGAGGATGAGGATGAAGAAGCTGAGTGTTCCAATTCACCACCTGATGAGGAGGAAGAAGAAGTGTCGGGAGATGAAGGTTATAATCTAATGATGAAGAGGTCCTGTTTAACACTAAAGCAAGAGGAGGATTGTAGTTGGTTAAGGAGCAATATTTTTCAGTCAACATGTACCATTCTGGGAAAGGTTTGCAAATTTGTTATTGATGCTGGAAGCTGTGATAATATAATTTCTTCAGAAGCTGTGAGGAAGTTGGCATTGAAGACTGAAAAACATTCGAAACCGTACAAGCTAGCTTGGCTAAGGAAAGGCGGGGAGGTGAAGGTTGGACGAAGGGCTTGTGTGAAGTTTTCGATTGGAAAGAAATACAAGGATGAAATCTGGTGCGATGTGGTAGATATGGATGTCTGTCATTTGTTACTGGGGAGACCGTGGCAGTACGATAGGGCGGTGCAACATGATGGGCGTACCAACAGTTACAGTTTCATGTTTGAAGGCACAAAGATTACTCTAGTTCCAAAGAAGCGACAACAGGAGGAAAACAAGTTGGAGGAGATTGAAGAGCTTAAAACTTTGTTATCTTTGAAGGAGTTTGTGAAGGAAGTAGAGGAGGAGCCTGAAGTGTTTTTGTTGATCGGGCGAGAAAGCAGTGAAGAGGTCGAAATACCAGAAGAAGTAAAACCGGTATTGAAAGAGTTTGACGATGTATTTCCAGAAGAGTTACCAACGGAGTTACCACCGTTGAGGGATATACAACATCAGATAGATCTTGTTCCAGGTGCTGTATTGCCACACAGACCACATTATCGAATGAGTCCGAAGGAACATGAAGAGTTGCGGAGGCAGGTAGAGGAATTGCTTGAACAGGGGCGTGTGCAGGAGAGTTTAAGTCCTTGTGCTATACCAGCTTTATTGGTACCCAAAAAGGATGGAACGTGGAGGATGTGCACAGATAGTAGAGCATTGAATAAGATCACAGTCAGATACAGATTTCTGATGCCGAGGCTTGATGATTTATTGGATCAGATCGGTGGGTCCGTAATCTTTTCTAAGATTGACTTGAAGAGCGGTTATCATCAGATTTGCATTAGACTAGGGGACGAATGGAAGACAGCATTCAAGACGAGGGAAGGATTGTATGAATGGCTGGTAATGCCGTTTGGTCTATCGAATGCACCAAGTACATTCATGAGGGTGATGAACCAAATTTTCAGACCGTACATTAGGAAGTTTGTGGTGGTTTACTTTGATGATATTCTGATCTACAGTGCGAGTACAGAAGAACATGTTCAACATTTGAAGAAAGTGTTAATTATTCTTCGTGAAGAACAATTCTATGCTGCTACAAAGAAGTGTGTCTTTATGGCGAGGAGTGTTTTATTTTTGGAATATGTTGTGTCGGAAGAAGGAATACAGGTTGACCAAAGTAAAGTCGAAGCTATCAGAGATTGGCCACAGCCCAAGACGATAACAGAGGTTCGGAGTTTTCACGGGTTGGCTTCATTTTATCGAAGGTTTATTCCACACTTTAGTAGTGTGATGGCACCTGTTACGGATTGCATGAAGGGTAAGCAGTTTGCATGGACAGAGGAAGCAGGGGATGCTTTTGGGAAGATCAAGAAGTTGTTGACATCTGTACCAATTCTAGTATTACCTGATTTTCAGTTGGTATTCGAACTTCACACTGATGCATCAAAGGTTGGGATTGGAGGGGTGTTAAGTCAGAAGGGGCGTCCAATTGCATATTTTAGCGAGAAGTTATCAGGAGCGAAGATGAGATACAGTACATACGATGTGGAATTTTATGCTGTTGTGCAATCTATTAAACACTGGAGACACTATCTATTTTAGAAGGAGTTTGTTCTTTACACTGATCATGAGGCGTTGAAGCATTTACAAGGGCAAGACAAGATTTCAGCAAGACATGCATCATGGATTGCATATCTGCAACAATTTACTTTTGTTGTTAAACACAAGTCAGGGGTGACGAATCGTGTGGCTGATGCTTTGAGTAGGAGGAGTCACTTGTTAACTACATTGAAGGTTGAAGTGGCGGGGTTTGATATGTTGCCAGAATTATTTACCGATGATCCTTACTTTGCAAAGCTTGTTGATAAAGTTAAGGAGGGAAAGACGGAGGAGTTTCTGATGGTAGATGGTTTTCTGTTCAAAGGAAATCGTTTGTGCATACCTAATTGTAGTTTGAGAATAAAGATTGTAAAAGAGCTACATGAAGAAGGACATGTTGGGAGAGACCGTACATTACAGTTGATTTTGCAATCTTACTTTTGGCCATCGATGAGGAAAGAAGTGGACAGGTTTGTGGAACGATGTCATATCTGTCAGGTGTCGAAAGGAACTGCGACTAATGCTGGTTTATATATGCCGTTACCGGTACCAACTAAACTGTGGGTTGATGTGAGTATGGACTTTGTGTTGGGGTTGCCGAGAACACAGCGTGGTAATGATTCCATTTATGTGGTGGTTGATCGATTCTCGAAAATGGCACATTTTATTGCTTGTAAGAAGACGGCGGATGCTGTTCATGTTGCTCAATTGTTTTTCAAGGAGATCTATCGACTTCATGGATTGCCAGAATCTATTGTGTCGGATAGAGATACTCGATTTCTGAGTCACTTTTGGTTGAGTTTGTGGAAAATGGTGGGAACGAAGCTGAAGTTTAGTAGTGCTTATCATCCGCAAACGGATGGACAGACCGAGGTTGTGAACAGATCATTGGGAAATTTGCTGAGGTGTCTTGTGCAAGATAATCTGAAGAGTTGGGATGTGAAGTTATGCCAGGCAGAGTTTGCCCATAATCATGCTGTAAATCGAAGTACTGGGTTCAGTCCATTCCAGATTGTTTATTCGAGCTTACCAAAGGGGCCGTTGGATTTAACGGTAGTGCCACAATCAAAGAAGACAGTTAAGAAAGCAGCTGATTTTGTTGATGGATTGGCAGAATGTCATAAAATCGTTCAGGAACGATTGGAGAAAGCAAATGAGAAGTATAAGCGTTCTGCAGATCTGAAGCGAAGGAGTGTTGAATTTCAAGAAGGTGATTTGGTTTATGCAGTGTTAACAAAGGATCATTTTCCAGTAGGCGTTTATAACAAGTTGAAAGCCAGAAAAATTGGTCCTGTGGAAGTTGTGAAACGAATTAATGAAAATGCTTATAAATTGAAGCTGCCAGATGATGTGTACACGTCTGACGTATTCAATGTTAAGCATCTCGTACCATATCATGGGGATGAGTTTGTTGTGGTGGATGCAGAAAGTGCAAATTCGAGGGCGAATTTTTCTCAACCTGGGGAGGATGATGTAGCCTGGAAAGAAGTCTTAGGTCGCTCATGACCTAAGGAGGAGATTAACGAGTTAACATTTCGTGAAGAATTGTGGAAAGGTCAAGTTTTAAGTCGCAACCGACCTAACAAAGCTCTTAAGTCGTTTCCACGACTTAGTGAAGATCGGCAACGACCTAGTGGGGATGTGCGAGCTAATGAGATACTGGAACAACCTATCGTGGCAGTGCAATATGGAGACAGTCTAAGTTGCAAACGACCTAACTTGTTTTTAGGTCGCATACGACCTAACGAGCTAAGGCATAGGTTGTGGGAACGACCTAACGGGTTCGAGAGTAACGAGCTAAGACTTGGGAATAAGTCGTTGGAGGTTGAAGTCTTAGGTCGCTCACGACCTAACGCTATTTTAGGTCGCTTACGACCTAGTAAAGGCAGCATGCGTGTCAAAAGATTCAACATGATGGCATGCGAACGAGCTAAGAAGTTACGACCTAAGTTAGGTCGCAAGGGGTTAGGTCGCTGGAATATAATTCGACCTACACTAGGTCGCAAGACGTTAGGTCGTGGAATCTTAAGTCGCGAAGACTTTCTGGAGCCGCTTCTGTTAGACCGTGTTAATCTCTGCCGCTGATATCTTAAGTCGTTGGGTGTTAAGTCGCTGAAGCTTGGGCCGTAGATTCTTATACCGCTGTACCCTAAACCGTTGATTCTTAAATCGTAGAAGCTTGTAGCCGAAGATCTTGATGCCACGTCAATCTGAGCCGTTGATGTTAAGTCGTGTGTACTTTAGGTCGTGTACGACCTATGTGAGTCATTGTAATGTGTTGAATATTTTCTTAAGTCGTGAGTCGTTTGTCTTTGAGTCGTTTGTATTTTCTTTAAGGTCGTAGCCTGTTTGTTTTAGGTCGTTGTGTTGTACTGGTAATGTTGTTATGTCGCTATGTTGTAACTGTTTTGTCTTAAGTCGTCACCGAGTTATGATAGGTCGTAGGTCGTAAGTCGGAACCGACTTAGGAGTTGATGTAATTTTGTTATTTTTTTCGTGTGAGTTGTAAAATGCTATAAATAGACCGGTGGTCCATTTGTATGGGTTGTTGATTTTTGAATAAAATTCTCTTTTGTTAGCTTTGTGCTTTCATCCCAATTGGTAGTTGAGTGTAATCTCCTATCTTCTCTTTCGGATAATCGAGTGCGCTCGATTCAACGATTGCAGAAGCCGATTCGCGGAATCAAGTGCGCTTGATCAACGCTTGAAGAATTGAAGATCTTTGAACCCGGTATCGTGCGCGATCAACGAGTTCGGGATAGCTAGAATTCGGCATCTTCGGATCAACGAATTTGGGCATTTCAGTATCTTCCAATCCACCGACTACTACATTCACCGAACTACATTGTTTTGTAATATCCGCTGCGTCATTTTTGGTATTCACAGATTTCTTATACTAATATTTTAAAACTAGTTTATAGGAACGAACTTATACAATATTATATATAAATGCTGTGAAACAAAAAATTGTGGATAGTATAAAGAAGTTTACAATACTTGGAACACGTTGTTAAATATGATATTATTACAATATTTGAAAACCGTTGTCAGGTTTAATACTTCAACAACTTGTAACAAATGTTATCTGAAGAAATAATTACATTGTTATCAAAATGTCATTGAAAGTGGTTATTTACGACTATTCTTGTTTGATGCGAAATAATTACATATATATACTTGTTTATAATGCATGAAACTTCTAACCAAAAGTCAAAAGTAAGCAAATTAACTCGTAGAATTCAGGAATTGAAAAAAAACTGCTTTGAAGCAGTTTGAGGCACAGATGCACATTTAAAATGTGCATTATTTGTGCAAATTAGTGATTGGGACATCTTTGTCTTACCTCCCTCATCACCTAAATGTACTTTACTGGTGCTCATGGTGGCCTGATCGACTTTGGTGATGGCGGCAGTCCTGCCAGAACTTAATGGAGTCATATGATTGTGCGTGGAAAAGGGGAAAACACACACACAAACACCCCCCCCAGCCGTCAACCTTGAAATTTCTGGTTTTATGCTGAAGCAGAAGATTATTAATTGATCCAGTCGCACTATATAGTCTTGCCATTTTGCAATAATTTTTAATTTTATGTGCTAGAATGATACATACTGCTTAACTAACCTCAAAAATTAAGGCCCCGTTTGGTTTGCTATTTTTAGTTATGTGTTTTCGTCTAAAGAAAAATTCGCATTTATTATGTATTGTTGAAAAGCACACAATTTTGAAAAATGAAACTAAAATAGAAAATAAAAAACAAGTTTATTTGATTTTTCGTGTTTTGAGACATAACAAAAGGATGTAAAACAATTCTTCTACTCCGCTTCCCGTCCATCGTTACAATGGCTAAGAATTATAAAAAAATTCCCACATTTTCTTGTATTTTGTAGTATATGTTGAAAACACAAAACATAAAACTCAAAACGAAACCAAACGGAACCTAATCTTTTTCAACAAAAAGCAAGTACAATTATCAATTCACTCCATTGACTAATCACGATGATCCAAAGATTTGCATGAACCAAAGTTTACATCTATACAATTCAATACAACAATCACTCTTTTTTGCATTGTTCATCTTTGTTGCAAAGGGGAAAAAACACATATCCCCCTTATTCTTCAAAAATAAAAATTAAAACACCAAAATAAGAATAAAAATACAAATTTAATTCACAAAAGCACAATGATTTCTGATTTCACCCTGAAAATCTGTCAGCACACGAATATTTCCCATCTTAACCATCGACCGCGCAAAATCATTAAAAAAAATCATAAGATTTTTTACTATTTGTTTGTTTAAAAACATAAGCTCGAGTTTCAGGATCATCCAGAAGAGAACTATCAGAAGTAAATAGCCCTCTTCTTTTCGCAACAAGCTTATAGTAACTGTTATCGAAGGTTAAGAAGCTTCCAGGATCCATTTCTACTACAGTCGATACATCATTTGGCTTGCATTTGATCTTCAGTTTTGCTACATACTCGCTGTCTTGTGAAGGGTCATCATGAGCAGCCATGGTGGCCTGATCGACTTTACTGGAAAATATATAAAAATTTCACAGTGGCCTGATCGTTTGTACTCTAACAATGCAATCATGGAAATGCATCCTAAGTAAAGGACCACTATGACTAGGAGCAGTTGATAGAACTTTAGCAACTTCTTTCTGACAACAGATTCAACATTAGGGAATGTTGCTTTGTAATATCCTACTTTAAGGCCTTGTGCATTTGTAGGGATTGATAATAGGAAAAATATGAAAATAGTGGTAAACATTGTTGTATTCAAAGACATTTTTGATTAAAATAGTTGTTTAATGAATTGGCGATGGATATTACCTCATTATACGTAGAACATGCAACATCCATATCAAGTTAGCTAGTTTCAAGTTTGATTAATGTGTTTAATTTGTTGAAGAAAGAATATTAGATATTAAATTGATTGACTTTGTTTATTTTTAATTCAGATCACATGTGGAGAACTCTAACCTGCATATAGATTACGAAATGCTTTCAAGTTACGTTAGAGAATCTGAAGAACTAAAAAGGTTTACAGACATGCAAAGGAAAATGCTTATGCAAACATTCTATATTCCACTTACAACATGCATCAGCATGACCAGGTAAACAGATCCTTTAATCTGTTTATCATTTATCAACTGCATTGTCATTTATTCTATTACTCTACATTATAGAACAATTTAGGCATTGAAAGTTGAGTCATTCTATATTTTGGGAAGAAAGTGCCACTTGGATCCAGTATTAGCTGTCAACTTCTGATTATATTTTGTACAAGTGCTTAATCATATATTTGCATTGCTTTTGCATTTCAAGGAACACAGTTGTACTTCTTTCATATATGATTAAACAGATACAAACTATATATAACCAAATATCTACTAAGCATAGTTGGGCTAATACATGAATAAAGCAAATTTGCAATTGTCAAATGTAGGAAAATTGAAAATACAGCGGTCTTGCTTGTTGCACTTCTTCACTGTCTCAATCAAGTAATTTTATTATGTAAATCAGAACCACTAAAAGGAATTATAAGAACAAGTAAAACTATTAATATAGGCAACTAATCACTAATCACTATATCAAAAGAAAACATACATTCCCTATTATTTAGTTCAGACACTTTCTACTTGCAAAAGAAGAAAAAGCAAACGTTTTAACACATATATTATTCTCGAACAACGAACCAACTCAGGTAGCATGAGTTTGAGTTTAACTTCAGTTTCAACATTAGATTATGTAAACGTCAAGTTCATTTTAATTGCCAATCTTCACTAAATTAAAAAAATTTAAAGAATGCTGCTGGAAATTGCAAGGGAAAAAAATGCGATTTCAAAATATTTTAATCGATCAATGTTAGCATTTATACACCAAGATTTATGTGCATAAGCTTACAAGTGTCTTGCCATTTTATTGAAATTTCAAAATGTTTTGAAATTCCACATCGATTAAAATGACTTATTATTGAAATGTTTTGGTTACACATTTTATTGAAATGTTTTTCATTTTATTGTTTGGATACCACATCGATTAAAATGTTTTGAAATTCAATGTAAAATCCTTGTTATTGAAATCAAAGCATTTATGTGCACAACCTTAAAATTTATGCTTTTATACACCAAGATTCATTTACATTATTATTTTTATTTAATTCTAGTTAACACTTGATGCAGCACGTACCTCGACATCGCGAGTGCTTTACATTGATGGCGAAGCCCAAGAACGAGAGGAAGAATCAGGGCAGAATTCTTTAGGTCGTAGACGACCTATTCTAGCTCGCGAGCGACCTATCTACCAGCGCGCGCGACCTATCTCCACTGAACGACCTAAATCCACCACTACCTCGCGACCTATCTCCACTGAACGACCTAAATCCACCAAGCGACCTAACTCCACTACCCTGAGTCACTCCAGCGACCTAACTCCACCACGACCTAACTGCCGCGACCTAAATTCCACCTCGTTTCCATCACGCGACCTAAACTCCTACCAAACCCCACGACCTAACACCCCACGACCTTCCAGACTCCACGACCTAGCTTCTACGACCTAACCCGAAGCCACGACCTAAACTTCCCCGACTTTAAATCTATCCCGACTTAAACCTATGCCACCCCTTCTCTAACCCTAAGTCGCGAAGATCCTCTGCTATGTCGCTGCCATACTTCCCTTAGCTCGCGAAATGATTCTGATGAGTCGCGAGATAAGTATGATAAGTCGCGAGATAATTCTGATAAGTCGCGAGATGATTTGATAAGTCGCGAGATAATTTTTAAGTCGCGAATTGTTTTGCTGTTGAGTCGCAGAAGGGAATGTTGAGTCGTTGTACTGTATAGCTTTAGGTCGTGTCCATATTTTGTAATACATGTTATATTCGTTTGAACTGAGTCGTGTTGTGATGAATATGTGTAATGTGAGTTGTAACCCTATAAATAGGGAGGTGTTGGTCATTTGTAAGGTTGTTGATTTTGAATAAAATTTCCTTTGTTAGCTTTGTGCTTTCATCCAATTGGTAGTCGAGTGTGATCTTCTATCTCCACCTTCGGTCAATCGAGTGCGCTCGATTCAACGATCGTGAAGCCAATTCGCGGCATCAAGTGCGCTTGATCAACGCTCGAAGAATTGAAGATCTACTTTCACGGTATCGAGATCGATCAACGTGACGTAGATAGCTAAAATTCGGTATCTTCGGATCAACGAATTTGGGCATTTCAGTATTCATCAATCCACCGATTGCTATGTTCAACGTATCATCAATTTTTGTATTCCGCTGCTGCGTCATTTTGGTATCAGAGCTAGATCGCAAGGAGTTTGCGTAGATTTTTTGGAGTTTGTGCGAGATTTACATCATTTGGAGAAGTGGGTTATCGAGATTTTGAAGAGATTTGTTCATTTGGAGATTTTTGAAGATTTCAACAAGTGGGTAGTTTTGATTTGAAGATTTTTAGATCGAAGTGAAGTTTTTGTTGGAATTTGTCGAAGAGTGATCATGCCTCCGAGAAAAGCTAACCGTTATTGCAACATTGATGCTTTATATGGGAGAGAAGAAGCCGATGAGATGGAGCAAAGAATTAACGAAAACTTTAATGAGAAGATTAATGAAAGGATTGGTCGATTAGAGAGAATGATGTTGGAGATGAGTCAAAATTAGAGAAGGGTATCACCTGAATCGAGCCATGGGAGAAGTAGAGTTTCACCACATTCAAATCGAGAGAGAAGTGTTGATAGTGATCATAGAAGCATGGATCGAGATTGTGATAGAAATGTTGATGATCGAAGTCGTGATAGAAATGTGACTGATCGAGATCGGAGGAATGTAGATCGTAGGAATGTTGGTGGAAGAAATGGTGGTGGTAGAGATGTTGGTGGTCAGGATCGACATCGATATACATCGGATTGTGAAGAAGAGTATGATGGTGGTAGTGTTCATGGACGAGGACGTGGACAAGGAAGAAATCAGTCGGAGTACGATCACAAGTGGGAATCTGGGATGAAGACTGAAATTCCAGAATTCAAAGGTGGTATGCAAGCTGAGGAGTTTTTGGATTGGGTGGCTAATGTTGAAGAAATTTTTTATTTCAAAGAAGTTCCAGAACATCGTAGAGTGAAGTTGGTTGCTACAAGGTTGAGGGGTAGAGCTTTGGCATGGTGGCAGCAAACCAAACTTACACGTGAACGAATGGGGAAGTCAAAAGTTGAATCTTGGGAGAAGATGAAGAAATTGATGAAAGCAACGTTCTTACCTTACAATTATCAATCTCTGATGTATCAACGTTTGCAGAACTTGAGGCAGGGCACAAAGACTGTTAATGATTACGTAGATGAGTTTTATCAGCTTATTGCAAGGAATGATATTATGGAAACGAAAGAACAACAGACATCTAGATTCATTGGGGGATTGAGAATGCAGATCCAGGATATGGTGAATATGTTCGATCCAAGATCTGTGGCGGAAGCACATCAGAAAGCGTTGGCTTGGGAGAAGCAGGGACGAGGAGGAGGTGGTGTGTTTACGAATTCCAACAATCAAGTGAAGGGTGTTAGTGGAAGTCCTAATGTTCCTAAGTCTGTCAATAAGCCAATGGTGAAGGAGGTTGAGAATGCAAAGGTTAACAACGGTTTCAAATGTTACAATTGTCAGGAATTGGGTCATAAAAGCAATGAGTGTCCAAAGCCAAAGAAGAGAACCATGATTGCAGAAGTTGAAGATGAGGATGCTGATGGAGATTATTCTAGTCCAGTTGAGGAGGATGAACAGGATATTGCGTCAGGGGATGAAGGTTGTAATCTAATGCTGAGGAGATCGTGTTTAACACCGAAGCAGGAAGAAGCTAGTTGGTTGAGGAGTAATATCTTTCAGTCGACATGCACTATACTGGGAAAGGTGTGTAAATTTGTGATTGACGCAGGAAGCTGTGACAATATAATTTCAACCGAAGATGTAACAAAGTTGAAGTTGAAGACAGAGAAGCATCCGAATCCATACAAGTTAGCATGGTTGAGAAAAGGAGGAGAGGTGAAAGTGGATAGACGAGTTCGTGTTCCATTCTCTATTGGGAAGAAATACAAAGACGAAATCTGGTGTGATGTAGTAGAGATGGATGTTTGTCACTTACTTTTGGGAAGACCATGGCAGTATGATCGAGCAGTACAGCATGACGGTCGGACCAATAGCTACAGTTTTATGTTTGAAGGTACGAAGATTATCTTAGTTCCGAAGAAGAGACAACGAGGAGAAAGTAAGTCGGAAGAGATTGAAGAGCTGAAAACTTTATTATCTTTGAAGGAGTTTGTTAAGGAGGTTGAGGAAGAGCCTGAAGTGTACTTGTTGATTGGGCGAGAGAGTCAAGAAGTGGTTGAAATTCCAGAGAAAGTGAAACCAGTGTTGAAAGAGTTTGAAGATGTATTCCCAGAGGAGTTACCAAAGGAGTTACCGCCACTAAGAGACATTCAACATCAAATTGATCTTGTTCCGGGAGCAATGTTGCCACATAGACCACATTATCGAATGAGTCCGAAGGAACATGAAGAATTGAGGAGGCAAGTGGAAGAATTGCTTGAACAGGGGCGTGTGTAGGAAAGCTTGAGTCCGTGTGCTGTGCCAGCTTTGTTAGTACCCAAGAAGGACGGGACGTGGAGAATGTGCACTGACAGTCGAGCATTGAATAAGATTACTGTGAGATATAGATTTCCAATGCCGAGGTTGGATGACTTGCTAGATCAATTGAGCGGAGCTACTATCTTTTCGAAGATTGATTTGAAGAGCGGATATCATCAAATTCGTATCAGGCCAGGTGATGAGTGGAAGACTGCTTTTAAAACCAGGGAGGGTCTATACGAATGGTTGGTTATGCCATTTGGCTTATCAAATGCACCAAGTACTTTCATGAGGGTGATGAACCAGATTTTTAGACCATTCATTGGGAAGTTTGTGGTGGTGTATTTCGATGATATTATGATATATAGTGGAAATCCAGAGGAACATTTGAATCATCTGAGAGAAGTGCTGATGGTACTGCGACAAGAACAATTTTATGCTGCAACGAAGAAATGCATGTTCATGACGCATAGTGTTTTATTTCTGGGGTATGTTGTATCGGAGGAGGGGATACAGGTGGATCAGAGTAAAGTAGAGGCGATTAGAGATTGGCCACAGCCCAAGACGATAACAGAGGTTCGGAGTTTAATGGGTTGGCTTCATTTTATAGAAGATTTATTCCACACTTTAGTAGTGTGATGGCGCCTGTTACAGATTGTATGAAGGGTAAACAGTTTTCATGGTCAGAGGAAGCAGGGGATGCTTTTGGGAAGATCAAGGAGTTGCCGACGTCTGCACCAATTCTAGTATTACCAGATTTTCAGTTAGTGTTTGAACTACATACTGATGCATCCAAGGTTGGGATTGGAGGAGTGTTGAGTCAGAGGAGACGTCTTATTGCATATTTTAGCGAGAAGTTATCAAGAGCAAAGATGAGATACAATACATATGATGTGGAATTTTATGATGTTGTGCAAGCTATTAAACACTGGAGACACTATCTATTTCAGAAAGAGTTTGTTCATTACACTGATCATGAGGCGTTGAAGCATTTACAAGGGCAAGATAAGATTTCAGCGAGACATGCATCATGGATTGCATATCTGCAACAGTTTACGTTTGTTGTGAAACACAAATCAGGAGTGACGAATCGTGTGGCTGATGCTTTGAGTAGAAGGAATCATTTGTTAACAACAATGAAGGTTGAAGTGACAGGGTTTGATATGTTGCCAGAATTATTTGTCAATGATCCTTACTTTGCAAGGTTTGTTGATAAAGTCAAGGAGAGAGAGACGGATGAGTTTTTGATGGTGGATGGTTTTCTGTTCAAGGGAAATCGATTATGTATACCGAATTGCAGTTTACGGTTGAAGATTGTGAAGGAATTGCATGAGGAAGGTCATGTGGGTAGAGACCGTACATTACAGCTAATTTCTCAATCTTATTTTTGGCCATCAATGAGGAAAGAAGTGGAAAGGTTTGTGGAGCGATGTCATATCTGTCAGGTTTCGAAAGGAACTGCGACCAATGCTGGATTATATATGCCGTTACCTGTACCAACTAAGCCTTGGGTTGATGTGAGTATGGATTTTGTTTTGGGTTTGCCTCGAACTCAAAGGGGAAACGATTCCATTTATGTGGTGGTTGACCGATTTTCGAAAATGGCACATTTCATCGCATGTAAGAAGGCAGCAGATGCCGTCCGAGTCGCTCAGTTATTCTTTAAGGAGGTGTATCGATTGCATGGGCTACCTGAAACAATTGTTTCAGACAGGGATACTAGATTTCTAAGTCATTTCTGGCTAAGTTTGTGGAAGATGGTGGGAACGAAATTGAACTTTAGTAGCGCTTATCATCCGCAGTCAGATGGACAAACCGAAGTTGTGAACAGATCATTGGGAAATTTGTTGCGATGTCTTGTACAGGATAACTTGAAAAGTTGGGATATGAAGTTGTGTCAGGCAGAGTTTGCTCATAACCATGCTGTTAACCGAAGCACTGGTTACAGTCCATTTCAAATTGTATATTCAAGCTTGCCAAAGGGGCCGTTGGATCTAACGGTAGTACCACAACCGAAAAGAGTGATTAAACGGGCGTCAGATTTCGTTGATGAGTTGAAAGATTGTCATAGAATCGTTCAGGAACGTTTGGAGAAGACGAATGAGAAGTATAAACAAGCTGCAGATAAAAAAAGAAGAAGTGTGGAGTTCAACGAGGGTGATTGGGTGTATGCTGTGTTAACGAAAGATCGTTTTCCAGTGGGTGCTTATAACAAATTGAAAGCCCGAAAGATTGGTCCAGTAGAAATTGTAAAACGGATCAATGAAAATGCTTTTAAGTTGAAGCTACTAGAGGATGTTTACACTTCTGACGTGTTTAATGTTAAACATCTTATACCTTATTATGGAGATGAACAACCTAATGGGGAAGAACTTTTAAATTCGAGGACGAATTTCTCTCAACCTGGGGAGGATGATGCAGCATGTACCTCGACATCGCGAGTGCTTTACATTGATGGCGAAGCCCAAGAACGAGAGGAAGAATCAGGGCAGAATTCTTTAGGTCGTAGACGACCTATTCTAGCTCGCGAGCGACCAATCTACCAGCGCGCGCGACCTATCTCCACTGAACGACCTAAATCCACCACTACCTCGCGACCTATCTCCACTGAACGACCTAAATCCACCAAGCGACCTAACTCCACTACCCCGAGTCACTCTAGCGACCTAACTCCACCACGACCTAACTGCCGCGACCTAAATTCCACCTCGTTTCCATCACGCGACCTAAACTCCTACCAAACCCCACGACCTAACACCCCACGACCATCCAGACTCCACGACCTAGCTTCTACGACCTAACCCGAAGCCACGACCTAAACTTCCCCGACTTTAAATCTATCCCAACTTAAACCTATGCCGCCCCTTCTCTAACCCTAAGTCGCGAAGATCCTCTGCTATGTCGCTGCCATACTTCCCTTAGCTCGCGAAATGATTCTGATGAGTCGCGAGATAAGTATGATAAGTCGCAAGATAATTCTGATAAGTCGCGAGATGATTTGATAAGTCGCGAGATAATTTTTAAGTCGCGAATTGTTTTGTTGTTGAGTCGCAGAAGGGAACGTTGAGTCGTTGTACTGTATAGCTTTAGGTCGTGTCCATATTTTGTAATACATGTTATATTCGTTTGAACTGAGTCGTGTTGTGATGAATATGTGTAATGTGAGTTGTAACCCTATAAATAGGGAGGTGTTGGTCATTTGTAAGGTTGTTGATTTTGAATAAAATTTCCTTTGTTAGCTTTGTGCTTTCATCCAATTGGTAGTCAAGTGTGATCTCCTATCTCCACCTTCGGTCAATCGAGTGCGCTCGATTCAACGATCGTGAAGCCAATTCGCGGCATCAAGTGCGCTTGATCAGCGCTCGAAGAATTAAAGATCTACTTTCACAGTATCGAGATCGATCAACGTGACGTAGATAGTTAAAATTCGGTATCTTCGGATCAACGAATTTGGGCATTTCAGTATTCATCAATCCACCGATTGCTACGTTCAACGTATCATCAATTTTTGAATTCCGCCGCTGCGTCAACACTAAAGCCAGAAGACCTAAGATGATTTTACTGATTGATCCAGTATTCCAGTTAGCCTTTCCATTTTGCAATATTTATTTAAATGACTTGCATGTATGATACATGCTCCTTAACTAACTTCAAAAATTCATCTTTTTAAACAAAAAACAAGTATAACTATCAACTCATTATGTTGATAAATCATTTTACAAGACTAATTCAAAGATTTGTAAGAACCAAGAACCAAACTATACATTTACACAATTCAACACTCGCTCTTTTGTTTTGTTCATTTTTGCAGTAAGGGAAAACAGACACAAATATTCCCTTCTTATTCTTCAAAAAATAAAATAAAATTATAACTTTTTGGAAAAAGTTAATTCACAAAAGCACAATGTTTTCTAATTTCACCCTGAAAACCTGTCAGCACACGAATATTTCCCATCTTAACCATCGACGTAGCGAAATCGTTGAAAAATTCATATGGATTTTTACTATTTGCTTGTTTAAAAACATAAGCTCGAGTTTCAGGATCATCTAAAAGAGATTTATCAGAAGTAAACAGCCCTCTTCTTTTCGCAACAAGCTTATAGTAGCCGTTATCAAAGGTTAAGAAGCTTCCAGGTTCCATTTCTACAACAGCTGATACATCATTTGGTTTGCACTTGATCTTCAATTTTGCTGCATACTCGCTGTCTAGTGAAGGGTCGGCAATACCCTTTCCAGTAAAGTTGTACAGACGATCAGTGAAGGACGAACACTGTGAAATTCCAATGGTATGTGAACCTGATAACACTGCTAGATCTTTTACACTGAGACCATTTTGCGCAAATACACCTTGTATAAATATGTATATTAAAAAAAAGGGTTGGAGACTAGAGAGAAGAAACTTGTTCTCACTAATCCACACAACTCACACACAAAGAGAAGAAACTTGTTCTCACAAATAATACTTTATTATTATTTTTTCTTTGCTTGATTACTTGATTGCTTAATTGCTCCATTGCAAGTTAGGGGAGAGCTCCTCTATTTATAGTCCCTAATAGATCATTCTAGAATTACTTTTACTTGATTACAAAGAAAACGTAATTCTAGAAACGCCTTTACTTGATTACAAAGGAAACGTAATTCTAGAAACGCCTTTACTTGATTACAAAGGAAACGTAATTCTAGAAACGCTTTTACTTGATTACAAAGGAAACGTAATTCTAGAAACGCTTTTGTAATTCAATAAATCAAGTTTATATTCCAACACCCCCCTTTAAACTTGATTTGCCTCCCTTTGAGCTAAACATATTACGCATACCAAGTTTTTTCTTTAACTCCTTGAAAATCTCCAACTTTAAAGGCTTCGTTAAAATATCGGCAATTTGATCTTGCGTCTTGCAATGCTTGACAACTACTTCTCCTTTTGCTTCAAGACGTGCCACGGGAGCAAAAACTTCTTTGTAATCAACACCATACTTTTGCTTGTAGCCTTTCACAACTAATCGTGCATTATGTTTTTCAACTTCACCTTGTGCATTCAACTTTGTCTTGTAAACCCATTTGACTCCAATGGGTTTCTTCCCTTCAGGTACTTCAACCAACTTCCATGTTTGGTTCCTTTCAATTGCATCAATTTCTTGATCCATGACTTGTCTCCATTTTTCTTCCTTGGCGGCTTCTTCAAAATCAACTGGATCCGCAGTTGCATATAAAGCAAAATCAACAAATTCATCTTCTAAAATTCTTCTTGTTTCTCCATAAATCTCCGCAAGAGGTCTTGTCCTTCTAGGTGTTGATTCTGAACTTGAAGATGATGAGTTTGGAGGAGAATTAGATGGTGGAGTAGGTGGAGTCGATTCTTCTTCTTCAATTGGCTCAAATGCATCATTATCAAGCAAGATACCTGTACTCTTTTTCTCATTTTTCCATTCCCATGCTTCTTCCTCATTGAAAATTACATCACGACTAATAATAGTCTTCTTTGTGATGGGGTTATATAATTTATATGCCTTGGATCTTTCACTATAGCCAACAAAGATGCACTTTTCAGATTTGTCATCAAGTTTTCCTCTCTTTTCATCCAGCACATGAGAGTAACAAATGCTTCTAAAAATTCAGAAGTGTGAGACACATGGCTTGTTGACACAGTGACGGAATACAAAAATTGATAATACGATGAACGTAGCAATCGGTGGATTGATGAATACTGAAATGCCCAAATTCGTTGATCCGAAGGTGCCGAATTTTAGCTATCTACGTCACGTTGATCGATCACGATACCGTGAAAGTAGATCTTCAATTCTTCGAGCGTTGATCAAGCGCACTTGATACCGCGAATTAGCTTCAACGATCGAAGATTCGAGCGCACTCGAATGTCGAAGGTGGAGATAGGAGATACACTCAACTACCGATTTTAATTGAAAGCACAAAGCTAACAAAGGAAATTTTATTCAAAATCAACAACCTTTTATCAAATGACACAACCCCTATTTATAGGCTTACAACGCCACAACATTACACAAAGTACAACACATTACAAAGTCGGCACAACCTGGTACAACTCACGCGACCTAAAAAATTACAACACTGGTTTACATAGCAAACGACTTAGGAAAACAAGCAACGTCTTAAAGCAACTCGGCAGCGAATTAAGAAATTTTTTCGCGAGCTATAATGGAGCGATTCAATTCTGGAAGAGCCAAGTATAAGGTCGTTCGCGACTTACTGTTCGCGTCTTTTGCCATAGATATGTCGCTCGCGACATATGAGAGGTCGCTGTGAAGAAGGGAACCGATTTCGATTTGTTCGCGACCTAGATAAGTTGCTCGCGAACTAGAGTGGAGGTGGAAGTTAGGTCGTTGCTCGCGACCTAGGTAAGTCGCTCACGAACTAGAGTGGAGGTGGAAGTTAGGTCGTTGCTCGCGACCTAGGTAAGTCGCTCGCGAACTAGAGTGGAGGTGCGACCTAGGAGGCAGGGTGAGGTAGCTTCGGTAGGAGGGTTTACGACCTAGGATAGGTCGCGATTTTCAGTGGAGTGCTTGTGACATACGAGGAGGAGGCGTTAGCTTGCTCACTTCATACGAGATAGGTCGTTCACGACCTAGTGTAGGTCGGCCGCGACCTAAGGGGGTAATCACTCGCGCGACCTAAGGTAAGTCGCTGACTTTGATTTCGCGCTGCATCACTTGTGACCACTCCATGCTTCTTGTGGAGTCTTTCCTTGAACACTTTTAGTTGCCGCACGGTTGAGAACATAGCATGCACATGCTACAGCTTCGGCCCAAAATGTTTTAGGCAATCCTTTTGTCTTCAACATACTTCGAACAAGTTCCATGATGATACGGTTCTTTCTTTCGACCACCCCATTTTGTTGAGGGGTTGAGCGGACCGTTAGTTGATGATGAATGCCATGATCCTTTAAGAAATTTCCGAATTCTTCCGCCATATATTCTCCACCATGATCGGATCGGAGTGTCTTTATAGAAAAACCACTTTGCTTCTCCACAAGTGCTTTAAAATTCTTGAACACTTCAAATACTTGAGATTTTTCTTTGAGAAAGTAAATCCACATCTTGCGACTATAGTCATCAATAAAAGTGAGAAAATACCGATTACCTCCAAGAGAGTTTGTGCGCATAGGTCCACATAAATCCAAATGCACTAGCTCCAAGGATTCTTTGCTCGCCATGCCTTTTCTTTTGGAAATGGATCTCGATGGTGCTTGCCAAAAACACAACTTTCACATACTTGATCTTGTTTGCTAATATTTAGGATGCCTCTCACCATATGATCTTTGCAAATCTTGGATAGAGTACTAAAACTCAAGTGATTATAACGAAGATGCCAAAGCCATGACTTGTCATTAACAATATTAGCAAAACATGGAAATGCTTCATTTTTAATTTGCAATGGAAACATTTTTGTTGGTGTCATCTTCACTTTTGCAATAAGAACACCAGTTTTGTCTTTGATCTCACATAAATCATTTTTGAAATTCACATTATGTCCCTTCTTTAAAAGTTGCCCAACACTCAAAAGATTGTGTTTAAGATCGGGAACATAATAAACATTAGAAATAAAATTTGTACCTTGCTTTGTCCGTATCGGAATATCACCACTGCCTTTGACAATGAGCCTTTTGTTATCACCTGTCTTGACTTCTCGTTGGACACTTTCATCAAAATTCACAAAGCAACTTTTATTTCCGGTCATGTGGTTACTACAACCACTATCAATATACCATATATCATTAAAAGAAGTTTCTTGAACATTACAAGCAAGAAGCATACTTTCATCTTGTGTCTCCAAATTCTCATGTAGAAAATTAGAATTATCCTTTTCATCATTAATTCTTTTAAAACAATCCTTTAACATATGCCCATATTTATGACAATAATGACATTGAATATTATAAGAGTTACCTCTTCCTCTTCCACCGTATCCTCCACGACCTCTTCCTCTTCCTCCTTGAGATGGGCTTAAATTTTCACTTTGAATTTGGCCTCTTCCTTGTCCTCTACCATGGGCTGATCTTCCACCTCTTCCTCTAAAACCACCACGGTTGGTGTCTCGAATTTGAAAAGCTTGCTCGGAAGGAGAGGAATCAAATTGTTTGATGCGAAGCTCATGAGATTGTAGTGAGCCCAACAATTCTTCAAGAGAGAAAGTATTCAAATCTTTTGATTCTTCAATAGCAACAATAACATGCTCAAATTTCCTTGTCATACTTCGAAGAATTTTTTCAATAATTCTTTTATCCGAAATTTCTTCACCATTGACTCGAAGTTGATTAGCAATAGAAATAGTTCTATTATAAAATTCCTCCACCGATTCACTTTCTTTCATTTTGAGTAAATCAAACTCACCTCTTAGAGCTTGAAGTCTTACCATCTTTACCTTTTCTTCACCTTTGTATGCCTAGTTGAGGATGTCCCATGCCTCCTTTGATGTTGATGCCGAAGAGATTCTTTCAAAAATTGCTTCATCCACCGCTTGATAGATAAAATAAAGAGCCTTCTTGTCCTTCTTTCGAATCTCTTTCAAAGTATTCAATTGTTGTGTTGAAAGTGTTGCTTGATTCTCCGGTTCTTCATATCCATTTTCAATAATCTCCCAAAGATCTTGAGAGCCATACAAGACCTTCATTTGAATGCTCCATTGATTGTAATTCTTTCCCGTCAAACGAGGAAGTTGAGGTTGCAACATATTGTTGGAAGTCATCCCTAAACCTTGCTCCGATACCACTTTGTAGAAATATGTATATTAAAAAAAAGGGTTGGAGACTAGAGAGAAGAAACATGTTCTCACTAATCCACACAACTCACATACAAAGAGAAGAAACTTGTTCTCACAAATAATACTTTATTATTATTTTTTCTTTGCTTGATTACTTGATTGCTTAATTGCTCCATTGCAAGTTAGGGGAGAGCTCCTCTATTTATAGTCCCTAATAGATCATTCTAGAATTACTATTACTTGATTACAAAGAAAACGTAATTCTAGAAATGCCTTTACTTGATTACAAAGGAAACGTAATTCTAGAAACGCCTTTACTTGACTACAAAGGAAACGTAATTCTAGAAACGCTTTTACTTGATTACAAAGGAAACGTAATTCTAGAAACGCTTTTGTAATTCAATAAATCAAGTTTATATTCTAGCACACCTTTCAGTTGAGTAAAATTTAAAAATGGAGGTGGTAAATTGATAAATTCGCTGAATACTAACATCCTTCCGTCTCTTCTGCCTGTTGGTACTTCCCATCTTGGCCCTTTTGACTGCATTAATATGTTATATAAATTCCTAACATGTTACAAATATATAATATTTTGAGCAGCTGCATATTTTTTGAATTCAAATTATTTTTAACTTCATTGTAAAAATTATTTCTAGAATTTGAATTTTTTTTACATTTAAAAATATATTTCATATTAGTAAGAATTATACAAACGTTTCAGGAAGAATAGCAATTTTTCAAAAAAGAAATATGACTTTTTGGGAAAAAATTTCTGGAATTTTTTTAGAAAGATCTTTTTAACTTGTTGAGTTCAATGAAATTGTAATGTGGTTAAAAGTAAGTATACAGAAGTTGTACCAAGAGGGTCTGATTTTGTGATTGTGTCTTCTTTAGGAATATTCTAGAAAAACAAAACATGCAATGTTGTTCAAAATAAGTACTTTAAAACCTTGGTTATATAAAAAAGACTAATGCTAAATATAAACTGCAAGAAGATAAATTAGTGTATATACCAGATAAGTAACATCTCTAGCTACAAGAGCTAAGATGTCCGCACAAGAAACTGTTTTAGGGCATTTCTCCTCCAGTTTAGCTTTGATGGTATCAATCACTCCATAGCCTTGAACGATTTTATTTGGTGGTGCCTGCTTTTCAACTAGGTTCATCATAGTAGAATTTAGTAGGATCGAAGCATCACATCCCTGCATTATAAATTTGTATGTTTAGTAACGTATACTTAAACACGCACACATGCGCTCGCACCTGCACACACATGTACACACACAGTGTGCATGCATGTACACACATGTATATAATTATAACATACTTACCCTAATGAAGCAATCATGGAAATGCATCCTAAGTAAAGGGCCACTAAGACTTGGAGCAATTGAAAGAACTCTAGCAACTTCTTTCTGAACAATAGATTCAACATTAGGGCATGTTGCTTTGTAATATCCTACTTTAAGGCCTTCTGCATTTGTAGAGACTGATAATAGGAGAAATATGAAAAATGTAGTACATAATAAGCTCAACATTGTTGTATTCAGAGACATTTTTTTGTAGAAAAAGTTGGTTGTTGAAATGGTTAAGGGGATTCCCTCATTATATATAGCAACCTAGAGCTTACATATCATGGTGGTTAGGTTCAAGTTTAATCAAATGTGTTTAACTTTTAGAAGAAAGAATTTTTAGTTATTGAAATGATTGGCTTTGATTATTATTTTTTATTAAGGTGACAATATGGATAACTGAAGAACTAAAATGGTTTACAGACATGCAGAGCAAAAATGCTTATGCAAACATTCTCTATTCATTTTACAACATGCATCAGCTTTTAAATTGTTTATTCATTTACTAACTCCATTGACATTGTTATTGTTTTTACATTATAAAACATTTTAGGCCTTGAATGTTAAGTCATGCTGTATTTTGAAAAAAAAAAGAAGTGTCGGACTGCCAGTTATATCCAGCTGTAGTTGTTAACTTCTGATTATATTTTATTTATGTTCTTAATCAAATATTTCCATTGCTTGTGCATACAGATATGATATAACCAAATATATATTAAGCAGTTGAGCTAATCTTTCTCTTATTCCAAGCAATAACATATACATGAATAATGCAAATTTGGAAGTTTGCAATTTTTATATGTAAGAAAACTGGAAATACAGCACTCTTGCTTGTTGCAATTATTCACTGTCTCAATCAAGCAATAGTTTTTTTGTACATTATAACCAAAAGAGATTACTAGGACAAATAAAACTATTAAACTTACATGATAGGGAAACTAATCAATAACAATGAATAAATGCATTAGAGCTGCCATTTAACAAATACCCAAAAATTATTGCCTAGTTAATTAATGAAAATATTTTGTATATTACAACTAATGAAAATATATTTATTAACTCGATATTCAATGATAATTATGTCATCACTTTTAGTAGGGATTTCTGTTAAGTGCTCGGTTTGTAATTAAAGTTATGAACTATAGTCAGATAACGTTTCTTTTCGAAGACATACATAGAACACACCGTAAACTGCATTTTTCACACATGTTTATTAACTGGAAGAAAATATGGTCTCTGCTCTCATCTGCTTTCATAGAACACACTATGAACTGCATTCCATGTTGGGACGAGATTCCAACTAGAGACCACTTAAATCAAAACCCAAAAGCACAACGGAAGACGAGATCGTGGTAGAAGTTTACATCTTTTGGTATCAGAGCAAGGAAACGAACTTTTCCAAGTTCGTTGGATTTCAAGTTTGCGTGATTTGAAGTTTGTGGAATTCGAATGTGAGTTTGCTTGTCCTTTTGTGTTCGTAAAGATTCAAACAAGTTGGAAGTTTTGATTCTGAAAGTTTTGGATCGAAGTGGGAAAGTTGTATAGAGCTTGAAGAGCTTGTTGGGAGCTAGAAGCGAGCTTGTTCAAGTTTGTGCGAGATTTGTTCAAGTCGTGAGCTAGGAGTTTGTGCGTAGATTTTGCATCATTGAAAGTTGCGCTAGTTGAAGTGTTCATTTTGAAGATTCCAACAAGTTGGTGAAGTTTGAGTCAAGATTTTTTTTTAATCGAATCGAAGTGTGTGTTTGGATTTGTTGAAGATTTGACAATGCCTCCAAGAAGAGTTAATCGTCATCAGAATGTTGCAGATGTGTATCAAAGAGAAGATGCTGAACAAATGGAGCAACGAATTAGTGATAAATTCAATGAGAAGTTTGATGAGGGAATTGGTAGATTGGAAAGGCTCATGATGGATATGAATCAAACTCGACAAAGAGCATCGCCAGGTTCAAGTCAAGGTGGACATAGAATTTCGCCGTCAGTTTTGGGAGAAAGAGACGTGCGTGGTAGCAGAAATGTTGATGATCAGAATCGACCTCGACATACGCCACATTATGATAGAGAAAGAAGAGAACCCTCCTTGTCGATAAATCGAGATCGTGGATTTCGAGACAATCATGATTATCGAAATGAAGAAAGAAGAGCTTATCGTGGTTACGAGCATGAGCCATATTGTGATTATGAAAGAAGAAGTAGAGAGGACGTGCATGGTCACAGAAGAGTCAATGTTCAAAATCAACATCGAAGCTCATCTAATTTTAAAGAAGATAGTTATGGTAATAGTGTTCACTTTCGATGTCCTGGACCAGGGAAAAATCGATATAGGAATGTTGAAGAGAATGGTCATACACGGGAGTCAAGGATGGATACAGAAATTCCAGAATTCCGAGGTGGTCTACAAGCAGAGGAATTCTTTGATTGGTTATCAAAGGTTGAAAAGATTTTTGAACTCAACAGCGTGCCTGAAGATCGTCAAGTTAAGTTAGTTGCTACAAGATTGAGAGGAAGAGCTATGAATTGATGGCAACAAACTAAATCAACAAGAGAGAGAATGGGGAAATCCAAAGTTTTCACTTGGGATAAGATGAAAAGGATGATGAAGGCAAATTTCTTACCCTACAATTATCAAGCTCGTATGAATCAACGTTTGCAGAAGTTGAGTCAAGGGAGTCAAGGAAAGGGTGTGGTTACAAGCCCCAGCAATCAGAATAAAGGTGTAAATTACAGTATAAATATTTCTAAGAGAGTCAACAAACCGGTTGTATATGGAATCACTAAGGCAAATGATGATGACCGAATTAGGCGCTATCATTATCAGGAGTCTGACCATAGAAGTATTGAATGTACGGAGTCCAAGATGAAAACCTTAGTTGAAGAAAAATGCGAAAACGAGGATGTGGATGATTCTACTGAAAGCGAGTTGGAAAAGGAAGAGGAACTGACTAGTCCATTATCTTTCAGCGAAAGTGTTGAAGAAGCGGAAGGTAGTGCTGAATCATTGGTTAGGTATGAGGCAAGTGAAGAGCTTAAAACTCCTGAGGAGGTTAAACCAATATTAGAAGAGTTTGAAGAGGTCAGTCCTACGGAATCGTTTGAAGAATTACCACCAAAGTTTGACAACGAAGATGAAGAGGTCGAGTTAGAAAATGATGAATGTAATTTGTTGATGGGATTTTATTCAACGTCAAAGTATGTGGATGTAGAATTTGATTACTCTTCACCGCCAAAGACTGAAGTCGATAGTATGGAAGAAGAAATTATGTTTGGAGTTGAGGGAAATAACTTGATAATGGAGGATCCTTGCTTAACACCTGAGCTTATGGATGAGAGCCAGCCCAGTGTAAATTCCTTAGTTTCCGAAAAGCCCGAACAAAGTGAAAGTGAAACAGAAGAGAAGGCAGAATCAGATAGTTTATTATCATTGAAAGAGTTCGTCAATAAAATGAAAGATAGTGATGAATTATCAATATTGATTGAATCTGGAGAAAGTTCTGATTTTAAGGATCCTGAAGAGGTTGAAGTATTTGAAGAATTTGAAGATGAGATTTCTGTGGAACTGCCTGAAGAAACTAGTCTTGTATTTTTGGAAGAGTCTGTTGAAAAGGTGAAAAATAGTAATGAATTGTTTGTGTTGACCAGGCAAGAAACGAGTAAAGATCTTGAGGTTTTTGAGGAAGTTGGATCAGAATTCGACGAGTCTGAAGTCGAATATCCTGAGGAATTAACCGAAGAGTTACCACCACTACAGGACATTCAACATCAAACTGAACTAGTACCAGATGTTATTTTACCGCGGGGATTGTATGATCTTGTGAATCTAAAAGAACATGAAGAGTTGAAAAGACAGGATGAAGAGAATGATTGTCAGTTGGAGTTGCCTGATCATGTCCACACTACTGACGTTGTCAACGTCAACTGCTTGGAACCGTTTCATGAAAATAAACATGTCAAATAAGAAGCGAGTGGGAGTTCATTTCAATCAGGGGAAATTGATGCAACACATCAAGGAAGATTCTAAATGATGATACACCTGAACGAGATAAGGAAAGACAAGAATCTGGGCATGAGTCATCACACTTCTTCAGTCGTGACTTCCTAAGTCGCTCCGCGATTTTAAACTTCCTTATATCATCTCGCATTTTCGTCACGATTTGGTTCTATATCACACCTTCCTATTGGCACAAGCGACATGATGTCATCTCCCTTAGATCACTTCCTTATGCCGCCTGCCTAATGCCATGTCTGCTTTATACCATGTGTTCCTTATGTCGAGTCGCATCTTCAAAGGGTCAAGACAGGATCAATTTCAAGAGTGGTTATCACCAGAGCCGCATCAGACCAGATAATGAATGGAAGACAGCGTCTAGAAGAAGAAAAAAATGTGAATTCGGGACGAATTCTTTTCAACCAAGGGAGGATGATGCAGCGCGAGATAAAGGTAAGCGACTTACCTTAAATCGCGAGCAAATCCAGAATGGCGATACCCTAAGTCGCTCCTCCTTATGTCGCGCTACAGTAGGTCGAAGCCGCCCTAGGTCGCTGCCATGCTCCTTAGGTCGCGAATCCTTATGTCGCGAGCAGACAGTTAGGTCGCGAACGGAAGTAGGTCGCGATCTCCAGAAGCCTTATGTCGCGAATTCCTCCGCCTTATGTCGCATGCCCTTATGTCGCTCCAGATCCTTAAGTCGCGAAGCTACTGAAGTTCCATATGTCGCGAACGACATTCCAGTTAGGTCGCGAAGCTTAGATCGCGAACGACCTTCCGTAAGTCGCTGCCAATTTCCAAAGTCGCGAATGAGGAAGTCTTACGTCGTTGATTGTTTCCAGCCTAGGTCGCGAGCATCTCCAGGTTAGGTCACTCAATAGCGAGCTACGACCTACCGATCTAACCTGCCGATCTACGACCTAACTAGTCACGACCTAACAAGTTATGCTACAATCTCACATATGCCGCTTTTCTTTAAGTCGCGTGAAAGTGTTACATCGCTCCAGTGTTAAGTAGCTCCAGTTGTTTGCCGAAGTTTCTTATGTCGCGCCAGTTAGGTCGCGAGCAGATCTTCCAGAGTTTCTTTTGTTTTTTAAGTCGCGTGCGTTGTTTCTTTAGGTCGTTGTTGTTTGTTGTTATTTCGTTATTTCTTAAGTCGCATTGTTTTTGTAAGTCGTTTGTACTGTTTGTGATGTAATTTTTCTTAAGTCGTGTGAAGTGTTGTAATGTGTGTTGAGTTGTAATATCCTATAAATAGGAGTGTATGGTCATTTGTAAAAGGAGTTGATTTTTGAATAAAAATTTGGTTTGTGCTTTGTGCCACCATTAAAATTGGAAGTTGAGTGTTATCTCCTTTCTCCATCTTCGGACATTCGAGTGCGCTCGAATCAACGGACTTGAAGCCGATTCACGAAATCTCGTGTGCGAGATCAACGTCGAAGAATCGTAGATCTTCTAACACGGTATCGTGCGCGATCAACGTGTTAAAGATAGCTAGAATCCGGTATCTCGAGAGATCAACGGATTTGGGCACTTGGGTATCTTCAATTCATCGATTCATTTTGTTCCATCGATTCATTTTCCGCGAATTCATCGATTCGTGAGTTGTTTGATCCTGTAGGCTGCGTCACAATATCTCAATTCCAATCAATCCAATCAAACGCATTCACAATCCCAAACAAGCAATATAGAAATCAAAGCCCATGCCTGAAAACAGGCGGAAGCCGCCATAGACGTCTGTCATAATATGACAGACGTCTGTCCAATGTCTCGGGATGCAGATTGCTGAAGCGACAGACATTTGTCCTTTTTCACAAACGCCTATCCAATGTCTCGGGATGCAGGATTGCTAAAGCGACAGACGTCTGTCCTTTTTCACAAACGTCTGTCGCTGTAAATTCAGCACCACTTCACATTTTCCTCCATAACTTCCATCTCCGAACTCCGATTTGCGAACCGTTTTCTCCGTTACGAAGCTTCTTCCGACCTCTACAATTCTCTATATAGTGACGCAGCCTACAGGATCAAACAACTCACGAATTGATGAATTCACGGAAAATGAATCGATGAAACAAGATGAATCGATGAATTGAAGATACCCAAGTGCCCAAATCCGTTGATCTCTCGAGATACCGGATTCTAGCTATCTTCAACACGTTGATCGCGCACGATACCGCGTTAGAAGATCTACGATTCTTCGACGTTGATCTCACACACAAGATTCCGTGAATCGGCTTCAAGTTCGTTGATTCGAGCGCACTCGAATATCCGAAGATGGAGAAAGGAGATAACACTCAACTTCCAATTTTAATGGTGGCACAAAGCACAAACCAAATTTTATTCAAAAATCAACTCTTTTAAATGATACAACTCATCCGCTATTTATAGGAGCTTACAACTCAACACACGTTACAGCACTTCACACGACTTAAGAAAATACATCACAAATAGTACAACGACTTAACAAACAAACGGGTTACAACATAACACGACTTAACAATATACGACTTAAGAAAAGCGACATAAGAAAACAAAATACAAACGACTTAACAAAACAGCCATATCCACTTGAGCGACTTAAGCATCTTTAGCGACTTAACGACTTAAGACTTAACATCATAGCGACATAAGCAATGCAACATCCAGGAGCGACTTAAGAAGCGACAGCGACATAAAGAATTTGGCAGCGACCTAACAATCAGCGACTTAAGAATCTCGTTCGCGACCTAGGCTGGAGCGACATAAGAATCTTCAGCGACTTAAGGAAGTCGTTCGCGATCTAAGGGATTCAGCGACCTAAGGGAGTCGTTCGCGACCTAAGCTGGAGCGATTTAAGCAATGTCCTTCGCGACTTATTATTTCTGCTCGTTCGCGACCTTGGATGGAACGACTTTGGATGGAGCGACCTAGGGCTTCGATTTTAGGATTCTGCTCGTTCGTCGTTCGCGACTTAGGAATTTGGCAGCGACATAAACTTCGTTCGCGACCTAAGGAGGAGGCGACTTAGGGTTTGCGACATAGGAAGCTCGCGAGTTAAACTGGAACGACCTACTGGAATTCGCGCTTCGCGACCTACTGGAATTCGCGCATCAGGTAAGCGACTTAAGGTAAGTCGTTTATTTTATCTCGCGCTGCATCATCCTCCCCTGGTTGAAAATAATTCGTCCCGAATTCACACTTTTTTCTTCTTCTAGACGCTGTCTTCCATTCATTATCTGGTCTGATGCGGCTCTGGTGATAACCACTCTTGAAATTGATCCGGTCTTGACCCTTTGAAGATGCGGCTCGACATAAGGAACACATGGCATAAAGCAGACGTGGCATTAGGCATGCGGCATAAGGAAGTGATCGGAGGGAGATGACATCATGATGCTTGTGCCAATAGGATGGTGTGATATAGAACCAAATCGTGACGAAAATGCGAGACGATATAAGGAAATTTAAAATCGCGGAGCGACTTAGGAAATTACGACTGAAAAAGTGTGATGACTCATGCCCAGATTCTTGTCTCTCCTTATCTCGTTCAGATGTATCATCATTTAGAATCTTCCCTTGATGTGTTGCAACAATTTCCCCTGATTGAAATGACTTCCCACTCGCTTCTTCTTTGACATGTTTATTTTCATGAAACGGTTCCAAGCAGTTGACGTTGACAATGTCAGCAGTATGGACATGATCAGGCAACTCCAACTGACAATCATTCTCTTACTCCTGTCTTTTCCACTCTTCATGTTCTTTCAGATTCACAAGATCATACAATCCCTGCAGTAAAATAGCATCTGGTACTAGTTCAGTTTGATGTTGAATGTCCTGTAGTGGTGGTAACTCTTCGGGTAATTCCTCAGGATATTCGATTTCAGACTCGTCGAATTCTGATCCAACTTCCTCAAAAACCTCAAGATCTTTACTCGTTCCTTGCCCGGTCAACACAAACAATTCATTACTATTTTTCACCTTTTCAACGGACTCTTCCAAAAATACAAGACTAGTTTCTTCAGGCAGTTCCTCAGAAATCTCATCTTTAAACTCTTCAAATACTTCAACCTCTTCAGGATTCTCAAAATCAGAACTTTCTCCAGATTCAATCAACATTGATAATTCATCACTATCTTTCATTTTATTGACGAACTCTTTCAAAGACAATAAACTATCTAATTCTGCCTTCTCTTCTGCTTCACTTTCACTTTGTTCGGGCTTTTCGGAAACTAAGGAATTTACACTTGGCTGGCTCTCATCCATATGCTCAGGTGTTAAGTAAGAATCCTCCATCATCAAGTTATTTCCCTCAACTCCGAACACAATTTATTCTTTCATACTATCGACTTCAATCTTTGGCGGTGAAGAGTAATCAACTTCTACATCCACATACTTTGACGTTGAATAAAATCTCATCAACAAATTACATTCATCATTCTCTAACTCGACCTCTTCATCTTCGTTGTCAAACTTTGGTGGTACTTCTTCAGGAAACACATCTTCAAATTCCTTCAACACTGGCTTAACTTCCTCAGGAATTTCAACCGCTTCACTACTTTCACGTCCAATCAACAGAAATCCTTCAGGGCTATCCTCTACTTCTTTGACAAATTCCTTCAAAGCTAACAGAGTCTTTAGTTCCTCGATTTCCTCCAACTTGCTTTCACTTTGTTGTCGCCTTTTAGGAGCTAAAGTGATTCTAGTACCATCGAACATGAAACTATAGCAGTTAGTCCTACCATCGTGTTGCACGGCTCTATCGAACTGCCACGGTCTTCCCAACAACAAATGACATACATCCATATCCACCATGTCACACCAAATTTCATCCTTATACTTCTTTCCGATGGAAAAAGTTACACAAGCTCTTCGACCAACCTTCACTTCCCCACCTTTCCTCAGCCAAGCCAATTTGTAGGGTTTGGGATGCTTCTCTGTCTTTAACGCCAACTTCTTTACGGCTTCTGTAGAGATGATGTTATCACAACTCCCTGCATCGATAACAAACTTACAAACTTTTCCCAAAATAGTGCATGTCGACTGAAAAATATTACTCCTCAACCAACTAGTCTCCTCTTCCTGCTTTGGCGTCAAGCAAGATCTCCTCATCGTTAAAGAATATCCCTCGTCTCCCGTCAATAATTCTTCTTCCTCTTCAACCTGTTGTGAATTGGAACATTCTACTTCAGCATCCTCAACCTCAGCAACCATCGCTCGCTTCTTAGGCTTCGGGCATTCATTGCTCTTATGACCAAAATCCTGACAGTTATAACACTTGAAATTGTTGTTGACCTTGGTCTTAGCAGCTTCATTGACAACCGGTTTACTAACAGCCTTGGAAACATTAGTATTGCTACTAGCCCCCTTCACCTGATTGCTCGAACTTGTAAACGCACCACCTCCTCTTCTACCTTGCTTCTCCCAAGCTAGAGCCTTCTGGTGTGCTTCAGCAACGGATCTCGGATCAAACATATTTACCATATCCTGAATTTGCATTCTCAATCCTCCAACAAATCTGGATGTTAACTGTTCCTCCGTTTCCATGATATCGTTTCTAGCAATCAGTTGATAAAACTCATCTGCATAATCATTTACCGACTTTGTCCCTTGTCTCAAATTCTGTAAGCACTGATACATAAGAGACTAATAATTATAAGGCAAGAAAGTAGCCTTCATCAACTTCCTCATCTTTTCCCATGAAACAATCTTCGACTTTCCCATTCTTTCCCGTGTAAGTTTAGTTTGTTGCCACCATGCCATAGCTCTTTCCCTCAATCGTGTAGCAACCAACTTAACTCTACGATGCTCGGGTACTTCCTTGAAGTCAAAAATTTCTTCAACATTTGATAACCAATCCAGAAACTCTTCCGCTAGCATTCCCCCTTTGAATTCTGGAATCTTTGTTTTCATCCCCGACTCCCATCGACGATCATCTTCGGAATCTCTATTTCGATTTCGCCCTTGGCCACGGTTTCGACAAGAGCTACTACCACTATCGCTGGATTCCTCCAAATCTGACGTATGTCAATGTCCATTCTGACCATCAACATTTCTGCTACCACGCACGTCTCTTTCTCCCAAAACTGACGGTTCTCTTCTTTCCCGATCCGATGTTGGTGACATTCTTCTCCTCTCGGAATTTGACGGCGAAATTCTATGTCCACCTTGTTTTGAACCTGGCGATGCTCTTCGTCGAGTTTGATTCATATCCATCATGAGCCTTTCCAATCTACCAATTCCCTCATCAAACTTCTCATTGAATTTATCACTAATTCGTTGCTCCATTTGTTCATCATCTCCTCTTCGATACACATCTGCAACATTCTGATGACGATTAACTCTTCTTGGAGGCATTGTCAAATCTTCAACAAATCCAAACACACAAACTTCAAATCTCGAAACTTCACACCCAACGAACTTGGAAAAGTTCGTCTCCTAGCTCTGATACCAAATGACGCAGCCTACAGGATCAAACAACTCACGAATTGATGAATTCGCGGAAAATGAATCGATGAAACAAGATGAATCGATGAATTGAAGATACCCAAGTGCCCAAATCCGTTGATCTCTCGAGATACCAGATTCTAGCTATCTTCAACACGTTGATCGCACAAGATACCGCGTTAGAAGATCTACGATTCTTCGACGTTGATCTCGCGCACGAGATTCCGTGAATCGGCTTCAAGTTCGTTGATTCGAGCGCACTCGAATATCCGAAGATAGAGAAAGGAGATAACACTCAACTTCCAATTTTAATGGTGGCACAAAGCACAAACCAAATTTTATTCAAAAATCAACTCTTTTAAATGATACAACTCACCCGCTATTTATAGGAGCTTACAACTCAACACACGTAACAACACTTCACACGACTTAAGAAAATACATCACAAACAGTACAACGACTTAACAAACAAACGAGTTACAACATAACACGACTTAACAATATACGACTTAAGAAAAGCAACATAAGAAAACAAAATACAAACGACTTAACAAAACAGCCATATCCACTTGAGCGACTTAAGCATCTTTAGCGACTTAACGACTTAAGACTTAACATCATAGCGACATAAGCAATGCGGCATCCAGGAGCGACTTAAGAAGCGGCAGCGACATAAAGAATTTGGCAGCGACCTAACAATCAGCGACTTAAGAATCTCGTTCGCGACCTAGGCTGGAGCGACATAAGAATCTTCAGTGACTTAAGGGAGTCGTTCGCGATCTAAGGGATTCAGCGACCTAAGGGAGTCGTTCGCGAACTAAGCTGGAGCGATTTAAGTAATGTCCTTCGCGACTTATGATTTCTGCTCGTTCGCGACCTTGGATGGAACGACTTTGGATGGAGCGACCTAGGGCTTCGATTTTAGGATTCTGCTCGTTCGTCGTTCGCGACTTAGGAATTTGGCAGCGACATAAACTTCGTTCGCGACCTAAGGAGGAGGCGACTTAGGGTTTGTGACATAGGAAGCTCGCGAGTTAAACTGGAACGACCTACTGGAGTTCGCGCATCAGGTAAGCGACTTAAGGTAAGTCGTTTATTTTATCTCGCTCTGCATCATATAGTGTCGTCAAAATTTAACACTCCACCTCGACACTATATCCATCTCCAACTCCAATGGTACCATACCATCAACAACAACCGATAGTACCAACTATCACTTCTTCTACCTTCAACCAAACATGAATGCTTTTCCAATGAGCTCCGGCAAAACCACCACCCATTGCACTCCACCAACGAGCTCAGGCAAAGCCCCCGCCTGCTAATTAAATGTTGAAAATATCCAAATCCTAAATCGTCTCACCAAAGACTAAAGTGTTAAGGAGTGTAAAGTAGCACCTACCAAGAAGATAGAAGCTAAATCTCTCACCGACACTCTTCCCCATACATAACCAAGCTTCTCCCTCAACCGTGCCACCCCGTGGCACATAGCACTTCTCCAAGCGAATCAAGTTCGAGCAATGCTCAAACTTCTCAACCGGCAATGCCTTAATGAACATATTCGTCGCGTTATCCTTTGTGTGCACATTCTGAAGACATACTTGCTTATCCTCATCCATGGCTACTAGAAATGACTCTCCCACCTCAATATGCTTAGTTCGTGAGCTAAACGTCAAGTTCTACGCCAAGTGAATAGCACTCTGGCTATCACATCGAACGTCAATGCTATCATGCCCGAATCCCAAGTCACACAACAATTGCTTCAAATAGAGTGCCTCCTTTGCCGCCTCCATCGCGACTATCAACTTCGCCTCCGTAGTGGATAAAGCAACTACGATCTGCAATCTCGATCTTCAACTTATGGCTATACCCCCAAGTGTGAAGACATATCCAAAAGTTGATTTTCTTCGATCTGTATCACCGGCATAGTCCAAATCATAATAACCAACCAACTTGTAATCCAATCTATCACTACCGCCTAAAACAAGACCATGGGATGATGTGCCTCTAAGGTATCTCAATATGAGCGTCGCAACTTCCCAATGCGATTTCTCCGGATTAGCCATATATCGACTAACCATCCCGACGGCATTTGCAATATCGGGTCTTGTACACACCATAGCATACATTAGACTTCCAACCGCACTAGCATATGGCACCTTTGCCATATAAGCCTTGTCTTTCTCCAAGATAGGTGATCCTTTACTCGAAAGCTTCATATGCAAAGTTAAAGGTGTATTTGACGCCTTTGCATTCTCCATGCTAAACCCGCAAACCACTTTCTGTATGTACTCCTTTTAAGTCAATTTCAACTCAAAACGCTTTCGATCCCTTTCAATTTCCATGCCCAATATCCTTCTTGCTTCTCCAAGATCCTTCATTTCAAACTCCGATTTCAAACTCAGTTTTAGCTTGTTGATTTCATTCTTATCCTTAGAAGTAATGAGCATGTCGTCCACATACAAGAGTAAATACACCCAACAATCATTTTTCAACTTCTTGAAATAAACACTAGCATCCTTGATGCTTCTATCAAAACCATTTTCAAGCATAAAATGATCAAATCTCTTGTGCCATTGTTTAGGTGATTGCTTTAAACCATATAGTGATTTCTTCAACTTGCAAACCAAATTTGACTTACCATCCACAACAAAACCTTCTGGTTGCTCCATTTAGATGCCTTCATCCAAGTCACCATGCAAGAAGGTGGTTTACACATTAAGTTGCTCCAACTCCAAGTCGTGAATAACAACTATAGCAAGTAATATCCGGATAGAAGTATGGTGCACAACCGGTGCGAATATCTCATCATACTCCTTCCCCTTCTTTTGTACAAACCCCTTAGCAACTAGCCTAGCTTTGTACCTCCCATCGTCCTTCACCTTGTATATCCGTTTGCACCCAATACCACGGTTTCCTTTAGGAAGTGGAACCAAATCCCAAGTTTGATTCTTCAATAATGATCACATCTCTTCCTCCACGGCACAAATCCACTTCGAGCTATCACTCGACTCCATGACGTCATCAAGGTCCATCGGCTCATCTTGGACTACATGAAGAGCATAGTCTAAATTATCACAAAAGCTAAGATAGTTCCAATCACTATATCTTTTGGGTGGTCGTATAGTACGTCGACCAACCCGAGTAGCAATACCATCACCCAAACCTCCTTCGGCTCCACCTTAAACAGAATCTTCTCTAGAATCATGCACATCACCAACACCACTAGAGGAACCCTTTGGACTATGTGATGTAACAGCAATCGCTACCTTCTTGCAAGCATCTCCAACTACTCTACTCTCTCTACTCCTTGGACAAAATGTGGAAATAACTTCCTTCTTCTTTGATTCACCATGAACCAAATCCGGAACAACCGATGAGCTTTTATTCTCCTTGAACAAGGCTGACTTATCAAAAGTAACATGACGAGAATTCACTACTTCCTTCGTTTTCGGATCCCAAATTCGATAGCCTTTTACTCCATCCGTATAACCAAGCAAAATCTCCTTGAAAGCTTTAGGTTCAAGCTTATCGTTTCCTGGATCATGCACATAAATCGGACTACCAAACACACGAAGATAACTCAAGTCAATGCTCTTTCCCTTCCACACTTCCTCCAGAATTTTGTTACCAATAGCTGAGCACGGAATTCGATTAATAATATGCACTGCGGTTGATAAAGCTTCAGTCCAAAATCCCTTAGCCATACCTGATGTCAATCTCAAGCATCGAGCTTTCTCATGTAGAGTACGATTCATCCTCTTTGCAACACCATTCGACTGCGGATCTTCCGGTGTAGTAAAATGCCTCCGAATACCATGATGCTTGCAAAACTCCAAGAATTCTCCAAAATCATACTCTCCGCCATTGTTAGACCTTAGAACCTTCAAAAACTTGCCACTCTCATTCTCAACAAGAGCTTTCCATGCTTTAAACTTTGCAAATGCCTCCGACTTGGTCTTCATTACATACACCCAAACTTTTCGAGAAAAATAATCTATGAAAGAAATATAATAGCGAGCTCCACCCAAAGAAGCTATCGGTGTTGGTCTCCAAACATCCATGTGAACATACTCAAGAACCCTTCTCGAATCATGTTTTCCCTCACCGAATGAAACTTTAGTTTGCTTCCCCATGACCCATTCTTCGCAAAACTCTTGCTTGTTGAAACTCTCTCCATCGGTCATCTCCCTCTTCCGAAGAACATCCAAACTCCTCTCCGAGACATGACCTAACCTCAAATGCCACAACCTAATCGCATCCAAGCTACGAGAACTATCAACTCCTATACAAGTTTCACCTTCTACTGTCACTCCTTGAAGCAAATAAATACCATGAGTCCTAGCATCCTTCATCACCACAAGCGCACCCTTTGAAACCCATAAGCTATCACTCTCAATAGTGATTTTACAACCTAAAGAATCCAGCTGCCCCAAAGAGATAAGAGACACATAGCACACATTAGTGAGAGTACGAACCACTTCGTCAAACATCCGAATTTGCACGGAACCAATGCCTTTCGACTTGCAAACAACACCATTTCCCATAACAATTGAATTTCCTTCTTTGTCGATGTAAGAAGAAAAAGAATTCCTATTTGGTGTCATATGATAAGACGCCCCCGAATCGAGCACCCAATCGCTACCCGAAACATCTGATGCTACTGCCGACAACACATCTACGTCTTCCTCACCAACTCCACTCTCCACCGCTACTGATGAAGATGTTACTTCCTTCTTTGCCTTCTCCTTGTTCGGACACTCATTCTTCCAATGACCGGGCTTCTTACAAATATAGCACTTGCCTTTTCTTTTCTTTGACTTTCCTCTCCAACCGGGGTTCCTTGATTTAGAACGCTCCCGGTTCTCCTTCTTCACATACCTCTCCTCTCCACAAACAAACCATGACCACTACTTGCACCACTACTTCCATCACCTAACTTCTTCATTTGATCCCGCAACTTCTCGCTAAGAAGACCTGTTTTGACATCATCAAGAGTCAATGTATCCCGTCTATAGATCAAACTATTTGAGAAACCTGTATAGCGATCCGGCAACGAACACAACAATATCATCGCCTTTTGCTCTTCCTCAACCTTCAAATCTACTGCCTTCATCTTCATTAGCAAATCATCAAAAGTATTCAAGTGCCCCTTTAGCGAAGTACCTTCCTTCATCTTATAGGTGAAGAACGTTCGTAATAAGATCAAACAATTAGTCAATGACTTCTTCATATATAACTCCTCCAACATTGTCTCAAATACCCTTAGCGGTGGTCTCACCACTAATTTCAGAGATAACATTCTCTTCCATAGCAAGTTGAAGTGTAGTGAATGCCCACTCTTCCATTTCCTCTCTCTCAACATCCGAGATGTTCGTTGGCAACAAATGTGTGTCAAACACTACCCGATGCACCTAATTCCTCATTAGAACCGCTTTCATCTTTCATTGCCATTTTTCAAAATCATTATCGTCATTCCACTTGTCTATAACCAATTGTGATCCTGAAGCTACGTATGAACCACGTACATAAGGTGCTACACTACTTGGATTACCCATTGAGGAACTACTTGAGGTATTATCTGATTCCGACATTTCTACAACCACCTACCATCACCAATGCTCTGATACCAAATGTTGGGACGAGATTCCAACTAGAGACCACTCAAATCAAAAGCCCAAAAGCACAACGGAAGATGAGATCGTGGTAAGAAGTGTAAAAACAACCAATCAATATCTTAATTCCAATCAACCCAATCCAAACGCAATAAGAATCCCCAAACAAAAAATATAGAAATTAAAGCAATAACGAAAAATAAATAATACAGTGATTTATAGTGGTTCCACTAACGTTGTGGTAGTGTACATCCACTTTAAGAGAGAGCTTTTATTAATATCAATGAGAAGAGTACAAGAGATTGAATACAATGATCAAAATTCTAATAGAATTGATTTGTGGAGAAGAGAATTGAAGAAAAAATTAGGTTTTGATAAACCCTAATTAGTGAAGGCTAATCCGTTGCAGTCGCTTTCTATTGCGTGTAGATCTGGAACCCGAAGCTAGCTTATATAGGAGAATAGAAAACCTATGCAGAGTTCCAAAGATCCTCCTGTAAATATCACAAATCCTCATGTCAAGTGAAAACAGGCAGAAGTCGCCACAGACGTCTGTCATAATATGACAGACGTCTGTCCAATGTCTCGGGATGCAGGTTTGCTGAAGCGACAGACGTCTGTCCTTTTTCACATACGTCTGTCCACAGTCTCGGGATGCAGGATTGCTGAAGTGACAGACGTCTGTCACTGTTAATTCAGCACCACTTCACCTTTTCCTCCATAATTTCCACCTCCGAACTCCGATTTGCGAACCGTTTTCTCCGTTACAAAGCTTCTTCCGACCTCTACAATTCCATATATAATGTCGCCAAAATTTAACGTTCCATACCCCATTTTCCCCGTTTATCAGTAGTGTTTACTCTGTCGAGAATAATTCTATGAGCACAATTATTATTATTATTATTATTTTGCTGTTGATATTATTCCATATGATAGGGCACCATGCATACTTTTCATCTTGGTCTCTACATTTATCCCATGTAGTTGAAAAAGAGAACTCTTTGTTATCATTCCATAACCTGTAGTTTATGGTGGAAATTATCTAGAAATTAAGGTCCCATACCGGGGAATATTTGGGTAAAAATATCTATATATATTTACACCGATGCATGATGTATCATTGAAGTTGGTGTGAGAGATAAACAATAGCGCAACATATAAACCAATTACTAGTGATAGACTTCTTTTTCTTCCACAAATGTTTTGAGAATGAGAATAAATTAGCAATAAATATTTTGTTCTATATCTAATAAGGTTTTTTCAACCTCTGCTATTTTTCGCTATATCTCCATTTTATTCTCGCTATAATTTTTTGCACCTCTATGCTAGGCAATTTAATTGCATAGATAGTGACTCCAATCCAAATTTTCATCTTATGAAAAATAAGAGTAATATCATGTCACAATTTAAGTACACAAATTTTATGAAATTTTGATATACATAATGAATTTGTACAAGACCTAATTTAGTCTATTCTCTTAGTAGATTAAATAGGTATTCATCTAACCCTGGAAAAGATCATTGGAATGCTTTGTTTAGAATACTTAAATATTTAAACATACAATGAACATGGGTTACATTATTCAAAATATCCTGCTGTTTTGGAAGGATATTGTGATGCAAAATAGAAATCTGGAAACATGGAAAATAAATCCACAAGTGGATATATATTTACTCCTGGTGGAACAACATGTCTTGGAAGTCATCAAAACAAACTGTGATCGCACGCTTAACAAAGGAAGCAGAATTCATAGTCTTAGATAAAGCTGCTGAAGAAGTAGAATGACTTTAAAACTTTTTGGAACATATTCCACTACGGCCTTAGCTTATGACTGCTATTTGTATACATTGTGATAACATGGCTACAATCACAAGAGCTAAAAGCAAAATTTATAATGAGTAGTCACAGCACATAAGAAGAAGGCATGAAACTATTAAAGACTTTCTCGCGATTGGAGTAATATCAATTGACTATGTGAAGTCAAAGGAGAATATAGCCTATCCCTATGCAAGGAGCAAGTAATAATTATATCAAGGGAAATGAGCTTAAAGCCAATATAATAAGACATAACATGGTGGAAACCTAACATAACTAATTAGAGATCCCATGGTCTAAGTTCAATATGCAAATTGGTTAGGGAAGTCTCGAGTGGTGAAAAAATATAAACATACTCATTTCTATGATGATTAAAGTTGGTTTCCTGCAAGAAGATTAGGTGAATATTTATTATTAATAATACTAGTATCTTACTGTAAGTGGAATATGGCAGGATATTCTTGATTAGTATTACTTATATGAAAGTGGTACGGGGTCGCATCTATGAGGGTTATATGACTACACTCTCTAAAGCTCTCATGAAGACGGTATCTATTCAAGGACCAAAATGAACACAACCAAATAAACTGAAATGTGTCAGATTTTGTATGTGTGCCATTTGTTGTTTAGGTTTACTATGAAAAAAATAGTTTAAGGTTTTATATCACTTCTTTACAAAATAAATCGGTAAGCGCTTACTATGGAAGGCTCAAGTCTAGAAGATGCCTCTTCAAATGCATATCAAATCCTATTTTATAATGATTGGAAGAGCTTATTTTCTATCAAAATGCGGGGTATGTTAGAGTTTGAATAGAAAATGTGACAACCTGCACCCTTCTGATACACCGATCCAAAGCCTAGGGTGACTTTCGGACTCGCGCCGGTGCCAGAAAATACGACTATCAGGTTTTTATAACATTACAGAGACAAAAAACAAACATATATGATCTAAGATATATCACACTTTCAAAACTTACAGCGGAAGGAACAAAAATATAAGTACAGAAAATAAACATGTCAGAATAGATCTCAAAACACAGTCTTAGAAAACAATACGTAGTCAAATACAAAGTACATAAAAATACCACTCATAGTCTGATAAAAGAAATACCAAGTACTGATAAGATAGATAGTTACATGAAGAGTAAATAAAGGATAAGAAACTCATGTGATGACCTAGCCTCTCCACATACAGAAATCGGACTGAATCAACTGCTGCCTTATCCTCTTGCGGTGGGGAAAGGAAGAAAAAAAAGGTGGGTCAGGCAAAAGTCTGGTGAATGAGTACATGTTTAATATATGGTGATAATGTGCAACTTACTTTAATTCTACCATGTGTGACATAGGGTGTTCTGCAAGTGTTCGTGCATTCCTAGGGATCTTTACTTAAGGTCTTTATTCATCACCTACACTAACAATGTATGTAGGCTTGTACAAGTATCAAACTATGGATCAAACATCAATAACTAACGATTGGCCACCGCTCCTAGAGCTACTCAATATGGAAACACTGCTACTAGAGCTACTCAATATAGGAACACCGCTACTAGAGCTACTCAAAATAGGAACATCCTCCAACTCTCCCGTATGGGACTGCATCCCACATTACGTCTACACATAAATATCTCACATAGGTTTTCCTACAATTACTACATGGGAATAAATTTCCCACAACTACGACTACACGTAACCCAACTACACATCGAGGAGGAGCCCGCAATACCGACTTGTCAGTGTGTTTCATCATCTGCATCTGTATCCACCTTTCGATCGTAGTATACGTCTCCTATTGCACGCGGCGAGATCCATCAACAACACATTATCACGCCATGTCAGGATCGTGAATACCAAGGAGTCCCGTTATGCCAGACCCACACAGTTTATCAGGCAGTAGTCAGTGTTTCTAGTCACCAAAGAAACTTCTATGAGTGTCATTTGCGATATAATCTCCCCCAGTCGAATAGTCGACCCCCATTTGGTAAAGTGCATTTACCCAACCTTGTAACGTCATAGCGTTTTCTTATAGGGTATTAGCTTCCCTGCTATCTCTAACATCCACACATGTGTATACAATATGGTTATACATACCATGAATAATTTTATTTCCAACCTGGACCTTAGGCCGAGGTTCAGGTTACACATTTCAAACATCAACCGGTCAACCGCTTGTAGTCGACCGCTTAGGGTAACAGTCGATCGATCGCAGTGTAAATTTTAGGGTTTTCGATTTTTAATTACTCAATTTTAATTTTTTGTTAATCTGATAAATTTTGGAGTTACCGAATGAAACCTAAGCATCGATTTTCACTAACTAGTCTTTCCAATTTTACCATACTTTTATTGATATCAAATTCATAGTTTTATACGAGTAATATCATACTCATTTAATTCAAGGTTAACCACTTTTTTGGGTTTATATTCAACAATAGAATGAGGTTTAACGTGGGTAAAATGATATCAGCCAATTTATACCAGTTTCAATTTCTAAATCAAATTTTAGATTTAAACAATTAGGGTTAACAATTTGATTACTAACATCCTATATTAGGTAGAATATGTTAAAATTAACTGTAAATAATCAACTTATTAAACTTGTTCCCACCCACCTCAGATCCAAGATATAACTCTATACTCCATCGGAGAATCGACACCTGCTAGCTTGCCCCATCCTTGATCCAATTACTAATATTCTCTTATTTTCTTTTTAATTTATTTCTAAAGAATTTTTTGTAAGTGGAGAGAATAAATTTTGGCAGCGTTTCGCTATGCAGTAAGTTTTCTAATGAAATGAAGGTTAAGTTAGGTATTTATTTATATGGGTTACAAATTGATTTGAAGCACTAGATTGACCCTAGAGAATCTTTGCTCTGATTACAAACGCATATCAAAATATTTGGTTCAATCGTCTCCGTCCAATCGTTGCTCTAGATCATCAAAATTATACGTCAACGGTTGACCGTTATGGTAGACTGGTCGACCGCTTCATGTCAACCGACACAACCTAGGGTGTCGACCGGTGATATTGTTATATTAGGAAGGTTTTTATTTTTAATTTATTTTGTTTTCAAATTTTCAAATGTCCGTAACTTCTCTCCGTACGAACTCTGATTTCAAAGTGTTGTACATGAAAATTGTCTAGAAAATCGCTACGATCGCAATGGTGCAAGTTTTATAACCAAATTCAGACGTTTGTGAAAATTTCATTTCAACCCTTATTATATTTAAATTTAATTTTCTTATTAAATTTCCCAGGTGTTACATTCTCCCCCCAAAAGGATTTTATTTCCGAAATTTAAAAGGATGGAAAAATGTAACTCATACGTGCAACAATCAATAGCTACAACCATCTACTCATCTATCATCTACGGGCAATCATTGTCCTTAATAAATTTCTAATGTGGTATATGTATATGCAAGAGTGAAATGCACGTGAACCTATACTAATGCAAAGAGTAGGCGGTCTTCTGATCTACTCAACCTTCTATCATGTAAGTGCTCATACCATGAATCTAAAATGTATGCAACATCCTAAGTAAGAATACTTGCAATTCTACATATATGTGCAACCATTCAATCTATATGCAATATATATATGCAATATATATATGCATAATACCCAACAAGATAAACGACAAACAAAAGATAATGTGAGTGTGTGTACTATTTAGAGGATATACTGTCTTAAATGTGTAAAAGAAAAAATCCAACTCATACATCCACTAGCATGCATCATCTATAACATGTCCTAATGACACGTTTACAACAATTCTTACCATCCACTGGTCTCTTCCTAAGGGGTATACCAAGCTAAGTACTAATGCAAAAGTAATCTTTACTTATTAAACTTAGATTGGAAATGTACTAAAAAAGAGTTGTGAGTGCGTAGCTTTGATCCTCTCCTTAGGCTCCCATGTACTCTTTATTGGATCGTCTCCCCATTTGATCTTAACAAGTTTGATTTCTTTATTGCGGAGTTGCTTTGTACCATGCTTAAGAATACAAGTGGATGCACGACGAATAAGTGACTCCCACTCTACATCCACATCCTCTATTGACACAGCTCGACTATGGTAGCTGATCATGCAAGCATTTGTGCAAGTGCGACACATGGAAAACATCATGTACTCGCACCAACTTTCCAGGAAGCTCTACTCTATATGCCAACTTCCATTTCCTCTCTATAATAAGGAAAGGTCATATGAACCTCGATGCTAGCTTCCTCGAACTACAAAATCTAAGAACGTGCCTAAGCGGTGAGACCTTCACAACCACCATGCCACCCACTGTGAACTCTAACTTCGTACATCTCATGTCAGCATAAGATTTCTGCCTATCTTACGCAGTTTTCATTCTTCTATGGATCAAGTCTACTTTCTTCGATGTCTCCCTTACCATATCCGACCCAAGAATAGCCCTATCCGTAGTGTCCCACCAACACGATAGTGATCTTTAGGGTCTACCGTATAGCACCTCAAATGGTGCTACCCCAATGCTCGTTTGATAGTTGTTATTATAGGCAAACTCCACCAATGACAAATGATCCTCCCAAGAGCCTCCAAAATCCAAGGTATACATCCGAAGCAAGTCTTGCAAAACCCGATTCACTCTCTCTGTTTGTACGTCCGTCTGTGGATGATAACCAGTACTCAAGGTCAAGTCGGTGTCCAAGGCCTCTTGTAGACTCCTCCAATACGCACTGGTGAAAAGCGAATCTCAGTCATTAACTATGCTAGTAGGAACTCCATGTAACCTAATGACCTCCTTCATGTATAGAGTCGCCAAAGATGTCGCCATCCTCGTACTCCAAACCGATATAAAATGAGCGCATTTGGTCAGCCGATCAACTATGATCCAAATACTCTCATTTCCTCTCCTACTCCTCGGTAAACCATCGAAAAAATCCATAGAAATACTCTTCCACTTCCACCGAGGAATATCCAACAGCTTCAATAAACCTCCTTGCTTCTTCTGCTCCACTTTTACCCTCTAACAAGTGATACATCGAGCTACATACCCCGCTACATGCTTCTTCTTACTAGGTCAATAAAAGACTCTCTTCATGTCATGGTACATTTTGTCTCCGTCGAGATGGATGGTCATGAAAGTGTATGTGCTGTAGGATCGTGTAATATGGAATATATAATAGATAACTAGTGCGGAAAGTAACTGTAAAATAAAAATAACAGTAAAGTAAAATGACACCAGAAATTTTTATACTGGTTCGAACTCCCGTTCTACGTCCAGTCCCAGACTCCTTCTGGAATTTAAACTAGCAGCCCTCACTTAACCCGGAGGAATACGTTTACACCGCCTGAGCAACCGAACATGACTTTACCGCCTGAGCAACCGAACATGGTTTGACCACCTGAGCAATCGAACAGTACTTGATTACAAAGTAGATTGTCTTGACCCCGTATGTTCTAATAACATGGATTTGTCACTTGTAGTACGCCCTTCCTATAATCTTTTCCTCAAGTATGATGTGTATGATTACGTGTATATGAAGAATAGGAAGTTTTAGATTGCTTGTAAGATAAGGAATTGTGATAGTAAGCAATGAATATATGAAATCAAGTAGCAATAGATTCGAAGAATATTATTCAAGTTAGATAAAGAGAGAGAAGTAAATTAAGTGATTTGATCATTGGAAACTCAAGCATATATATAATAGATAAGGAGTTGCAACTGCTGGTGAAGAGATCTTAGCGAATGGTAATGGCTGCAACTCTTCGCGAAGGAGAAGGCCATTCAAAAAAGGAAGTGTCTTTTCAAAAAATGACAGTTATACTGTTTTCAATCGACTGACTTGGTCGCTTCAGTCAACTGAATTAAAAAGATGCACATGTATTTGAAAATGCACAGATTCAGTCGACTGAATGTTGCACTCAGTTGACTGGTCCGTGTAAATTATAAAAAAATTGATGTACAGGTTCAGTCAATTGAGGGCATCAGTTCAGTCGACTGAACTGTGTCTTTTCAGAAACCTGAATGCAAGCATGTTGAAAATGGAAATATTTAAAACGAATGCAATGCATATGTGTATACAAGAAGGAGTGATGACACTTGAGGAAAGGATTTTGACAAAGCAACTAGACTAGACTAGACCCTAATATATATGGTACTTGACTCTAGATTAAATATATAGTATATATGAACCATACATCGAGTCGTTGAGTCCAGTCTTTGTAGTAGTTGTAGATTCATGAATCGTTGTGTCGGTCGTTGTGTCGCTTGAATTTCTTGTCAGTAATCAAAACTAAAGATCCAACATTCTCCCCCTTTTTGATGATGACAACTCCATTTGATATGAATGAATCTCGACAATATTGCTTTGTGCCTTCTTGTTCTATATCTCCCCCTGAATATATGCTATCTACTATGCTTGTTGTTACTACCCATGAATCTATGCTTCTATTTCCCTATACATAGTAATAGAGCAATATCTTTCTCCTCCTTTGTCATCGACAAAATGGAGAGTTTATATGACGACATAATATATGGAACATCTGTTAAAATTCCAAAATCTATCAATTTCCTTTTGTTTCTCCAAGTACCTATAAAAAAATAATTATTTTGGTACCCCCTTCCTAATGTTAGGGTCCAAGGGTTAATCATAGGATGAAAACCTTACCAAAATAGGTGTGGTTGTACCCTCTAAAAAAAATAATGAAACAAATTTTAAAAATAACTACTACTTATAATCTAAGGTATCAGAAAAAAAATAACATTCAAAGCATGTGATACCCAAGTTTCTTATAATTTCCTAATTTTTAGGAAACTATACCCATTTGGGTATGGTTGAATATAGTTTTCATTACAAATCACATTCTTATAATAGTTGCTAATATAAAGTTGTTTATCATGATCAATCATATTAGCTGGAATCCATATCTTAATACTATTAGTCATTAGCTTAGTACTTGAAAAATAATTTCTATCATTTCTAAACAAAGTACTATTATGACTGTAACTGGTTTTAAAACCATCTAGGTTACTAGTACTAGCACTAATATTAGTATACAAGAATGCATATCTAGTACTATTTTTAGTTTTAGCTTGTTTATAGCCTAACCCGCTTTTATCATTGTGAGCTTTTGAATTTGTAACTAAGGAAGATAAGATATCTTTGCCTTTGTTAAAATTTATGATTTTTGTATTTAATCTTTCAAAATTTACTTTAGAATCACATACTTATTTTTGCAAAATATTATTAACTTTTAAAATCTCACATTCTTTAGATAATTCTAAATTCTTTTTAATTAAAGCTTCATTCTCTTTTTCAAGAGACAAAATTAAAGAACTAGAATTATTTAAAGAATTTTCCAAAAATGTATTTTTATTTTGCAAAACATCGATTTCCTCCAAAAGATTATTGTTTTTATCTTCAAACTGCTCTTTTTTTTGTAGGAAATCTTTTTGTAAAACAAGTTCTTCTACGGTATTTTCAAAACATTTAGTTTGTTTCACAATTTTTAACTTAGCTAAAGCAATTCTATTAACTTTATTCAAAGTCTTACAATCTTTTAATAACTTATCATGTGCTAACAAAAGGTCTTTATATAAAGAATGTAAGCATACCGATTGTGATTTGAGTTTAACCATGAAACATTTGTTTGTTTGCTCCTTTGATTCTTTTTTATTGCTCTTCCTCTTCCTATTGCCTTGACTAGATCTCTTTATAGCCATTTTTCTAGGATGTTGTTACGATCTCTAGAATCCCAGGCTCTGATACCAAATGAAAGTGTCTGCGCTGTAGGATCGTGTAATATGGAATATATAATAGATAACTAGTGCGGAAAGTAACGGTAAAATAAAAATAGCAGTAAAGTAAAATGACACCAGAAATTTTTATACTGGTTCGATATCCCATTCTACGTCCAGTCCCAGACTCATTTTGGAATTTAAATTAGCAACCCTCACTTAATCTAGAGGAATAAGTTTACAACGCTTGAGCAAACGAACAGGACTTGACCACCTGAGCAACCAAATGGGACTTTACCGCCTGAGCAACTGAACAGGACTTGACCGCCTAAGCAACCGAACAGGAATTGATTACAAAGTAAATTGTCTTGACCCCGTGTGTCCGAATAACATAGATTTGTCACTTGTAGTACACCCTTCCTATAATCTTTTTCTCAAGTATGATGTGTATGATTGTGTGTATATGAAGAATAGGAAGTTTCATATTGCTTGTAAGATATGGAATTGTGATAGTAAGCAATGAATTTATGAAATCAAGTAAGCAATAGATTCGAAGAATATTATTCAAGTTAGATCAAGAGAGAGAAGTAAATTAAGTGATCTGATCATTGAAACTGAAGCATATATATAATAGATAAGGAGTTGCAACTACCGGTGAAGAGATCTTAGCGAATGGCAATGGCTGTAACTCTTCGCAAAGGAGAAGGCCATTTAAAATAGGAAGTGTCTTTTAAAAAAGAATGATAGTTATACAGTGTTCAGTCGACTGCCTAGATAGCTTCAGTAGACTGAATTTAAAAAGTGCACATGTATTTGAAAATGCATAGATTCAGTCGACTGAATGTTGCACTCAATCGACTGGTCCGTGTAAATTACAAAAAAATTTATGCACAAGTTCAGTCGACTAAGGGCATCGATTCAGTCGACTGAACTGTGTCTTTTCTGAAACCTGAATGCAAGCATGTTGAAAATGGGAATATTTAAAACGAATGCAATGCATATGTGTATATGAGAGGCAGTGATGATACTTGAGGAAAGGATTTTGACAAAGCAACTAGATTAGACCCTAATATATATAGTACTTGACTCTAGATGAAATATATAGTATATATGAACCATACATCGAGTCGTTGAGTCCAGTCTTCGCAGTAGTTGTAGATTCATGAATCGTTGTGTCGGTCATTGTGTCGCTTGAATTTCTTGTCAGTGATCAAAACTTAAGATCCAACAAGTCATCCTCGAACGATAAGACCCAGCTAGTACCATATAAATAAACTCCATAATGAGTGGAACATATAGTCTACCATCTCTCCGCAACCATCCCTTTGAGTGAATGGTATAACGCCTCAACTGAATCGACTACTCTCCTCTACCAAGCTTCTCAAACAAATCAACAAGCTCCTTATCTTGCTTTTGGCTGGATCCAATACGTTCTGTAAGTGTAGGCTGCACATCCAAAGCTGCTAATAATCCCGGGATAATATCTGATGACGGCCAAAAATCAAATGTAAAAATGAACTCCAAATGCCTCCAGTCTAACAACAAAGCACTCAACACAGCATGTTGTCCGTTCAAAATGTCAACCACTACATTGCCCTTGCTTGGGGTATATTAGATATCAAAATCGTATGATGCCAAAAAATCCATCCACCTCTACTGCCTTAAATTTAAGTCCTTCCGGGAGAACAAATGCTTTAGAGATTTGTTATCCGTATACAGCTCAAACCGTTTTCCTAAAAGTTAATGTCTCCATGACTTGAGCGCATCATGGGTAGAGTAGTTTCTCTCATGGACCTTCAACCGTTGACTAGCGTAGCTCACCACCCTTCATTCTTGCATCAAGACCACGTCCAACCTCATACCATATGCATCAGTATAAACTTTCAATGTCTTCGCACCATCGAGCAATACCAAAATGGGTGTACTAGTCAACGCCTCCTTCAGCTTAATAAAAGTATCCTCACACTTCATGTCCCATAAGAAAACTAGATTCTGCTCGGTGAGGTGGGTCGGAGAGGCATAGATCTTCATGAAGTTTTTAATGAATTTCTGATAGTAGCCCGCCAAACCAAGAAAACTCCTCACTTCCATGGCATTCTTCAGCACATGACAATCCTGAGCTGTTGCGCCTTTACCAGGATCAACTGCCAGCCCAATTTCTGAGACAACGTGTCCCAAAAAGCGTACCTCATGCCAAAATTGGCACTTTGAAAACTTTGCCTTCAGCTTACGCTCACAGAGTGTATTGAACACTTCTCCTAAATGCAACGCGTGCTCCTCTTCACTCCTCAAATAGACTAAAATATCATTCATAAATACCACGACGAACTTGTTAAGATCCCTCTGATAACTTGGCTTGTCGGATCAACAAAGTAGGCAGTCGCATTGGTCAGTCCGGAGGGCATGATTAACCACCGATAAAGTCCGTCGGGTGTTTTAAAGGTCGTCTTCTGGATACTATCCTCAACTATATGCAACTGGTGGAATACAGTAGCCAAATCAAGTTGTGTGAATACCCTTGCTCGAACCAACTGATCAAAGAGATCTTCTGTATGGAGCAGTGGATATTGATTCTTCTTTGTCAGTTTATTCAGCTCCTTATAGCTAATGCAATGTCTTAGAGAACCATCCACCTTAATGGCAAAGACGACTGGTTCTCCCCATTCTTAAATGCTCTTCCAAATGAAGTACTTGCTTTTTTAATTATCTTCTCTCCTTTGGAGCCATATGCCCCAAGTGTAAGGCAACTGGTTTGGCGTTCTCCACAAGATAAATTCAAACTCGTTCTCTCTCGAGGATGGGAGACTGGTAACCTCATAAAAGACATTTGGGTAATCTCTAACTGTAGACTAAATCTAGCTCATTATGTGGTAGATCTAAAGGATATAAGTATCTCAACATAACTGATCCTCGGGGATCGCAATCTACGTCCACTACACGTACTCAACTTAACAACCTTCCTATCACAATCTAGTATAGCCTCATACATCGTCATTCAATCCATGCCCAACATCAACCTAAATCCAGAAAATCATAAGACAAAAGCGTCGCAATCGAACTCGATCCCCAAAGTAAATAATTTCAAACCTCTACATGACATAGAAAAATAGGCTGATCCCCCTACAGTGTTTGACACAACTACATGGTCCGTAACTATGGTAGTGTCTAAGTGTAATTCATTTACAAGTCTACTATAAATGAAAGAGTGTGATGCCCCCGTGTCAAATAAAGTGTGAATGGATAAACCAGATAAAGTCAACACACCTTCGATCACGACCTTCTTCCTCTTATCTATAATTGGTGGCGTACTCGAGCTAGGTACTACATCTAGTGCATAAGCTGGGACCACCTGTGTAGAGGTCTTCTAAGGTGTTGGACACTCCATTTTCATATTCCCAAACAAATTGCAATTATAACACTTAACCTTTGAACCCTCTATCATGCACTCCTTTGCAAAATGTCCCTTTTTTCCACTCTTTCTACAATGCATATTCTGCTTTTTGATTTTTTCCATTGGTCCAAATCCTCCCGTGTACTGATTTTGCTACTACGCTTTCCCTGCAGTTTTCTTGCGTTCCCTCTTTGCTTCTTCCTTGGAGACAGTATGCGGCAAGGAAATCTCCACTAAACCCTTATATGTAGAACACATGGGAATATGGCTTAGAGCTAAACCTTGAAGAGGTTGGTTCAGCCCTTTACCAAAATTCAAAGCCTTTTCACATGGAGTATCGATCAGTCTCATCCCAAATCTTGCTAGTTCATTGAATTGATTAACATACTCCTTCACCGACATATCTTCTTGCTTCAAGTGGATAAACCTCTCTAACTATACTACTTCCTCAACTCTAGAAAAAAACTTCATCTCAAAGCATCTTCGAAACTCACCCAAAGTGATCTCTCCTCCATTAGTCTCTGCCTCAACTACCTCCAACCAACTAAGAGCCTTACCCTTTAACTTCCAAGTAGCTAACTAACTCTCATCTTCTTAGCAAGACCCATCAACCCAAAGATCCTCTCAATAGTACGAATCCATGTCCTTGAATCTAAAAATGACTCAATCCCACGTACGGCATTCCTCCAAGTAGGCATGTCAATGAATACCCGAAATATCTGAAATCCGTCCGCATCCGTATCCGAAAACATGAAAAACATCCGATATCCGAAAAGCTGATGCGGATATCCGATATTCGAAACATATTTCAGATACGGATACAGATATGGCTATATCTGTATCCGATAAATATCCGTCCGGTTTGAAATTAAATATTTATATATTAATATGTTATTTTATATCCATAAATTTAATACAAATACACTAATATTAGAAACAAAATCATTTTACCAAAATACAACCCTATTATCACTTGGCTAGTTTACAAAAATATTAGCCCAAATGTCCAATAATTATTCATTTATTCTCACGCACACTAGTGATACCACACAGTACACACAACATCGACTTCCCCATAATTCCATTCCACAACCGTTCGAACTTCAAGTTCAAACCCTAGATCTAAGTTCAAACTTCAAAATAGGAAAAAAACCCTAGATCCGTTTGTAGGGTAATCTTTTGGTTTTGGAGCATTAACCACTTCATGGAAAAAGAATGCAATATTTTAGGCTATATGTAATGAAGATTTTTATTTTTTGGTATTTGTTACAATTAAGATGTGTGATGCATGTTTGCTTTTATGATTTGCTGTGATTGAATTAGCCTATGGGTTATGCGTATGGATTATATTTATATATGCAATATTATTGTACGGATTTTTTGTGATTGGATTACCTATTGTTAATTTGATGTAATTTATGTATTACAAGGTTTTTTCATCTTTTTTTCAGTCAAAAAAATGAAATATGCATTATATTGATTAATTTTCGGAAACATTTTGAGGTTCAGATACAGATATTTTCGGATATCCAAAAATATCCGTATTCGCTAAGCCGGATACAGATATTTTCGGATATCCAAAAATATTAGTGGATACGGATAATATTCAACGGGTATTCGCGAATATCGGATACGGATTCAGATACGGATTTTCATTTTCGGATACGGATACGGATACAACACTATCCATATCCGATTGCATCTGTTTACAGGCCTACCTTCAAGGGTAGTGAAATGCTTACATAACTTAGCAAAATCGACGGTAGGTGGGGGAGGGGGGAAGGAACTACACCTGTCGCTCTCTCCATGGGTCCTCTAGTGGGATTAAGCTCAGCCCGTCCCCTCGTTTGAAGATGGGGTGGAACCAAATCGGAACATTTACGTCCGGAACCTCGTTTGCGTCACTAGAGCCTGAACCTGCGGGATCGCTCATCTTCTATCTGTGATTTTTAAGAATTTATTAGCAGCTTTTCACAAAAAGTATAAGCACGAATAAGAGACAACATAGGCATGAATAAAAGAGAGATTACGCTGTATAAAATTTTTGAAGAACTTTATTTTTTGAAAACATTTATCTGTATATATACACACTTTGGAAAACCTATTTTGAAAAAAATTTTGGAAAATTATTTAAAAACCTTTTCGAAAAACCATTTTCTTTTCAAAAACTTTTCAAGTGCTTTTTCTCAACACGCTCCTAATCCCTAAAGAACTTTGAACCTAGGCTCTGATACTAAATATGACAATCCACACCCCTGACACACCACTTCCAAAGCCAAGGGTGACTTTAGGACGCGCGTTGGTGTCAAAAAGTACGAGCTATTGGGTTCTTATAACATTACATAGACTAAAAACAACAGATATGATCTAAGATATACTACACTTTCAGAAATCATAGCGGAAGGAAGAAAAATATAAGTATAGAAAATAACCATCTCAGAAAAATCTCAAAACACATTCTCAGAAAACAGTATGTAGTCAAATACAGAGTACATAGAAATACCACTCATAATCTGATAAAATAAATACTATGTACTAATAAGATAGACAGTTACATGGAGAGTAAGTAAAGGATAAGCAACTCCTACGATAAGCTCGCCTCTCCATGTACTGACGGGCCATATCACCCGTTGACTGTCCTCCTGTGGTGGGGAAAGAAAGGAAAAAGGCTGGGTCAGACAAAAGTCTGATGAATGATACATGTTCAATATATGATGTCGTGTGCAGTTAACTTTAATTTTGCGCTATATGACCTAGGGTGTCCTACAAGTGTTCCTATTCCTAAGGTCCTTTACTTAAGGGTATTTATTCATTACGCATACACTAACAACTTATATAGGCATCTACAAGGATGGAACTATGCATAAAACCTCAATAACTAATGCTCGACCATCGCTCCTATACATCGCTCCTATACTCAATATCGAAACATCGCTACTTAATATAGGAACACCGCTACTAGAGCAACTCAACATAAGAACATCCTAGAACTCTCCCTATGGGACTACATCCCACATTACGCCTACAGATAACTATCTCATATAGGTTTCCTTATAATTACCATATGGGAATAAATTTCCCATAACTACGACTACAAGTAACCTAACTATGCATCGAGGGGGAGCGCGCAATGCCGACTCGCCGGTGTGTCTCATCGTTTGCATATGCGTCCACCTCTTGATCATAGTAAACGTATCTTATTGCATGCGGCAGGATCCATCAACAACACAGTATCACGCCATGTCAGAATCATGAATACCTAGGAGTCCGATTGTGCTGGACCTACACACATGATCGGGCATTAGTCAGTGCTACGCATCCACCGTAGAACCTTCTATGAGTGCCATTTACGATAGAATAGCCCCGGTCGAATAATCGACTCCCATTGGATAAAGTGCATTTACCCAACCCTGCAACGTCATAGGTCGTCTTATATGGAACTAGCTTCCCTACTATCTCTAACATCCACACATATGTGTATATTATGGTTATACATACCATTAATAATTTTATTTCCAACCCGGGCCTCAAGCCGAGGTTCGGCTTACTCATTTCAGACATCAACCGGTAGACCGCTGCACCCTATCAGTCGATCACTTACGGTCGATCGCTTTGGATGAACGATCGACTGGTCGCAGTGTATATTTTAGGGTTTTCGATTTTTAATTATTTGATTTTAATTGTTTGTTAATCTAATAAATTCTGGAGTTACCCAATAAACCCTAGGCATCGATTTACACTAGCCAGTCTTTGTAATTTTACCCTACTTTTTTGATATCAAATTCATAGATTTATACCGGTTTAATTATACTTGTATAATTTGAGATTAACCAATTTTTAGGATTTCTGTTCAATAACAGAAAGTGGTTTAACTTGGGTAAAATGATATTAGCTTATTTTGTATCAAGTTCAATTTCTAATTCAAATTTTAGATTTAAACAATTAGGGTTCACAGTTTGATTACTAACATCCTAGATCAGATAGAATAGGATAAAATTAACTATAAACAATCAGCTTATTAAACTTGTTCCCATTCACCTCGGATCTAAGCTCTAACTCTAAATTCCGTTGGATTATCGACACCCGTGCGCTTGCCCCCTCCTTGATCCGAATACTAGTATTCTCTTGCTTTGTTTTTAAACAAATTTTTGTAAGTGGGGAGAAGAAATTTTGGCAGAGTTTCGTTATGCAGTATGTTTTCTAAAGAAATTAAGGTTAGGTTAGGTGTTTATTTATAGGGATTAAAGATTGATATGGAGTGTTAGATTGACCCTAGAGAATCTTTGTCTGATCATAGACGCACATCAAAAACTTGGCACGGAAGAAAAATATTTGGGTTCAATCATCTCCGTCCGATCGTTACTCCAGATCATCAAAATTATACGTCAACATCTGATCAGTAGGGTGGACCGGTTTACCGCTTCATGTCGATCGGTACACCCTAGGGTGTTGACCGATGACATTTTTTTCATTAAGAAGGTTTTTATTTTTAATTTATTCCGTTTTCAAATTTTCAAATGTCCATAACTTCTCCATAGTAACTCTAATTTCGAAATGTTATATTTGAAATTTGTCTAGATAATCGCTACGAACGCAATGGGATAAGTTTTGTAGACAAATTCGAAAGTTTATGAAAATTTAGTTTTAGCACTTATTATATTTCAATTTAATTTTCTTATTAAATTTCTTGGGTGTTACAGAAAATGTGGCGTATTGTTGGAAATTAAATTCCCACATTAGGGAATATTTAGGCAAAAATCTCTTTATATATCAATGCATGATATACTATGTAAATTGTATAACAGAAAAAGCATGATACATGAAGGAACTTGAAATAATATATTAAAATGTCAAAGATAGGGCTTTTGTTTCACAAATTTATAATAAAACTAGTATCATATAATTTAGAATCATATAATAAAATTATTTCACAAATTTATGGCTTAGTCTATCATTCCAAAATAATTGTAAATAATTTTAGATATTTCATTGTTTTTCGATGCATCATTTTTGTTATGAAAACGAATACCACATTATAGCTTTATTTCATAACGAATATTCATAATATTCTCATTGAAATTAAACTATGTCTATTTTTAGTCTACGACCAAGAATATATATTATTTCGTAAATAATATAAGGTACATTTTACAAAAAAGTTTTCATAGCTTGATGTAATCAATAAATGCTACGTGGCATGCTTTCACTATTTCCCCCATTACTATAATAGCATATTGTATATGGAGGACCTTCATCCACTTAATTTAGACTATATATTTCATATACTATAACTAGTTTACAGTGGAGAAAACTTTGATCAATTATTTTGAATTCAAAGAAATAAATCTAATAAAAAATGATTTTCTATATGAAAATACATTTCGGAGTAGAAATCATATTTCTTATTCCAATGTTAAGTATTAATTATTATTTTACAATTTTTGTTTTCGATGTTTCTTTATGAAGCATAAGTGAAAATTCACTCTCTTCATCCCAACTATACCATAAATCATGTCTACTTTTGTACATTCGTTTTCCTTTTTAAATGGTCGAACCATTCAAAAGAAAAACTTTACTATAATATCATAATTAACTCTTTACAAAACTGCATTCAATCATCCTTAACATTTAAGGACACAATCATACTGCACTTTACATAAACTGATCAAAACTAACATTTCAGCGATCGAGTTCTCAGATCCGTTTTGTAGTTTTGGTTAAGTGTTACAATTAATGCAATATGATCTTCATAGTAATCAATCAAATTGATTACCCAATCTTATAGTATGATTTATTCGCTTATTTCGAATGCACTAATTTCATTGAAGTATCGTACATTACGAACTATGACTGTTTACTATATAACACTTATACGTGACAATATATGGATCAAATATCCACAGTCTTGTATTGTTTCAGGAAACTCATAGTATGCAATACATGGCCTCAGCCAAATAAACAGGTAAGCGACTAAATAACGAATGTATTTAGTAGTTGTAAAATTAGGCGCTTGCATGAGTATTGAAACATCAACATCCAAGAAGTATTTATTAGTAAGCATATGTTATATTTCAAAATTAGGCGCTTGCATGAGTATTCATTTGTATATTTTAATTTATAAATTTTTATCAATCGTATTAAATGCACAAATTTATCAATGTAGATTATTAACATTATATAGCAAATGTTCTTACAATATTAGAAAGGTTAAATGTTACCATTTCATTTTTCTAACAAGGCTCCTGCTAGATTTTTATGTTTCTCAAACCTTAAGAGAAAACAAAGAAATCATTAGATTTCTCTTATGAGTATTAGACTCGTATGCCTTTTGATTTTGACCTTGTGAAAAGCTCAACAAATCATAGGCCACATGAGATGGATAATTCCTTATCGGTTGTATCATATACAACTCCTACCCGTGATTCTTTGTCCTAATCTCATCTTTACCTTGATGAAAGCTCAAAAAATTAAGAGAGATTATTCACTCATACCCACCATTTTTCGACAGTGTAAGTATAGTGCACATACCTTAAGAAAAGCTCGACAATATATACACTTATCTTACCTCGTCTATTCAATATATTAATAGTACTACACATATTATCACCAGCTTGAGGAAAGCTCAACAACTAAAGAGTAGGCAAGTGATCTATTAATATATAAATAATAGATGACAACTTTATATTAAAGATTCATAATTTTTAATATATTATACTGAGTGATATCGACTTATGGAATAATGTATTTCTAATGAAATACCCTCGTGATTCAAATGTCGAACACATCGGGAATCACGGTATACAAACATTTACGCATGTATTTGTTCCTTAAGCCTATTTAGGGTTTCTATAAAGTTCCACCGTTAGTTTATACATTATATTATATAAGTTTCATTGTTATATAACTATTATATTTTAATTAGCTAATTATAATAATTTTATGCACAAATTATAATAATTAAATCATATTTAATTAATTTTAATTAATTAACCCTTTATTTAATCTTATATTATTCAAATTTAACATGTGTGTATTTTTATAGCATAACACATATATCTTATATATTTGTGTATTTTTATTTAATTAATTAACCTTTAATTTATGTATTTAATTAATTATCCTTTAATTTATTTATTTAATTAAACAATTTTATTTAAATTATAATAATTTTGAAAATTTATTTTACATACATATATGTACACTTATGTTTTCTTAAACACTTTAAAATAACATAACATATATCAATGTATATAATACATGCATATAAATGTAAATTAATTAACATATTTAATTAATTTATTTAATAAATTACTATTTTGAAATTAATATTTAAGTATTTTCGAACATTTTGAAAATTTCATTACCTTTTCAAACATTTTGAAAATTTATGATATGTTTTAACCTTTTAAAATAATCACGTTTTTATTTTAAATTTAACTTATAAATTTAAAATCGCCTTAATTTTCAAAACAATTTTGAAAATTTGTCTAAGATCCAATTCAAATTGGGCTTTTTTCTATTAAGGGTAACTTTTGGGCTCACTTCACCTTTTGGGCCAGGCCGATAGCCAGGGTGGGCAGGGTACTTGATTACCTAAATCTAAGCCTAGATGCTAGTTTTCTAGACACCATACTAAGTAGAAAAGCTTAATCAGTTAGCCCTAACATGGCTAATTTAGACTGCATAGGCTATTGGGCTTTGACACTGTTCGCACCAGAAATGGCATAAACACAAAATGAAGTAGTAAATATAAAAGATTATCAAAGAAAAGCAAGAAATTACAAGGAAGAAAAAATAATTATATAGTGGTTCGGTGAATTCTTCGACCTGCATTCACTTAAACTTTGCTATTTAATTTCTGTGACTTTTATAAACTGGAATCTTATGGATTAGTATTCTTGGATCGGTGGAGATCCAACAAAGTATTATGGCAATGTGAATAAATTTAGAAAAGAAGAAAAGTCCTTTTTCAAGTGTACTCCACCTCTATTTATAGATGAAAACCTTCGAAATTATCTCTAAAACATGCTCCACCATGTTCCCCATGTTCACACATCGCTCCACTAAAGTTTCAGGATCAAACCGACCTATGACTTCATGGATCAATACGGATCCATGGCTCTAAGATCGATACCGAACTGACTTGGACTCCGACTTGAAAATTTTGAGTGTTTTCTTTAGGCTTGACCTGAAGTTTTTATGAGGTTTTTGTGCTCGAGTTTTTCTCTGTTCGCTTGGAGTCTGACTCGAAATTTTTTGGTGTCCGACCCGAGTCAGCCCGGTACCGATCCATAAGGCCGAATTGAAAAAATCAAGTCGACCTTTTTTGCTCATTTTTATATTTCCTTTATCTTCCCTTTTTATGATGTTTGCCAAGTCCTTGGGTCATTTCTTCATCGTTTGCTCGTCCAATTCAATCGTTTAAGTCTGTTCGAAGACTATGGTAAATTCGAACGTAACACTTGCTCCTCAAAAGCATGCCTTCTGAATGGAAGGTGTTCTTCGCTCAAGAACAAATATTGAGGTCGATAAAATCACTAGTAATCGAGCTCTTTAACTATTAACTGATTGAATTGCAGTGAATCGCCCAGTTCCTTCGGATTCACCTGTAAATCAAAGGTCATTCTAGACCATTATAACTAAGGACTCGAGCCTTTGCTTTACAGTTAGTCACAAATCATCATCATTATGTGCTCTATCGAAATTATTATAGCATATATGGTAAACAAAAATCGTCCTGTGTTCGTTCGGTAGTTAGCAATCATATATAAAAATCTATATTATCCCATGTTAGCATAGGATTTTATTATCATGAGTCGAGCATGTATCGGGTAATCAAAGACCAATAATTGTGTAAGTTCATTACCATCGGTTAGAACGTTATTTATAAATCGTCTAGTATCCCATTATAAGAATGCTCAACTAAATCGAAGCAATGGATTTCATCAGTCATTCAGTTATATAAGTTATTAATCAGGGTAGTTCATTGCCATTGATCGGAGCATCGTCTATAAATCATTCGAAATTACTCAGTATCCCATTATAAACAAGTCCGAAAAAATCGAAGCAATGAAGTAATTTGATAATTTGCTATTAGATAGTTTCAAAGTCAAGTGGTGTTCCAATTCAAAATCTAGGTTTTGATTTCTCTAGAACATGTAATCAACGACAATCCAATTCCTGATCTCTCCAGGTCGTTAGTTTTGTCCTCGATCTCTCCAGATCTTTAGTTTAAAACTCGATCTCTTCATATAGTTAGTTCAATCATTAACCTCTTCGAATCATTAGTTTAATTATCGATATATATGTATCATTGGTTTAAACCTCGTTCTCACTGGATCGTTAGTTGAATCCTCGATCTCTTCGAATCATTAATCTGATCTCACCATATCATTAGCTCATTATGAGTCTAATCCACTCGCTCTCCAGCAAGTGGACTTAATGACCAAGCTAGTTTATCCGCTCACTCTTCGATGATGGGAATTACTTTTCGAGCGAATCCATCTGCTCACTCTCCAGTGAGAGGATTCGCTTTCCGAGCGCACCCATCCATTTGCTCTCTGGCGAAGGGGGTTTGCTATCTGAGTGCACCCATCTATTCACTCTCTCTGGTAACGGGACTCGTCATCCAGTATGAGTCCATGCACTCGCTCTTTGACGAAGGGACTTACTATCCTATACAAGTCCAATCCACTTGCTCTCCGACAAGGGGACTTGCACCTTACAGCTCATCGTTTTGTCTCTCTAGTTTGGAGAACTGTGTTCAATTAGTTCATAAATCAATATCATAGGGTAACTGATCTCCGTTGATGTTTCGAAATCAATATCAGTTATCATGTTCAAGTGATTTTTAAAATTAAGCATTCACTTATAGAATTCAAAGTCAGACATCCAATAAACATCACAAAATCCATCCCATCAAGCATTACAGCAAGGCATCCAACTTAGAGCGTGCCTAAAGACCGGTCATGGTCCTATATATAAGTGAGTGGCTTGACTGTAATATTGCATCATTTATTGAAAAGAAAGGCAAAGTGCGGAAATCGAACCTGACCGGCCCCTGTCATCCCGATCATAAGATAACTTTCCTTGACCTAGATCCAAGTCCGCATCCATTCACTGCAGATGGTGGCTGCTCCTGCTACACTGCTGCAGCTTGGTTTCTCACGTATTACTACAGCTGGTTGTTCCAAACCTGCTCCTCAATCAAATCACGAAGGTTCTTACAATCATTTATTTCATGCCCATCTAACTCATGGAATAGGCAATACTTTCCCAATCTTTTTTCCCGATCCGTGGGTTTTCTCTTCATCGGTTTCTGGTAGGGAATCTACCCCTTGGTATCCAAATAAATCCTCTCAGGGGATTCGATCAACTATGTGTAAGAAGAAAATTTCAGTTCCCTTCTCTGCCGCTTCAATCCTCCGAAGCCATCATCCACCTTTTCGCTTTCCTTTATACTTTTCAAAATCCTTCCACGGACGGTCCTCCAGCATCCATAACATTAACATTTTCCTTTTCAAGTTCAGCATCCTCCCGACACAAGTATCTCTCAACCTTATGGTAAAAATCTACGAGATCCGTCGATGGATCCCTTTCTAAAGCAATGTTAAAATCCATTTTACTACTAACTCCTAAAACTGCTGCCGGCTAAACCACCATGGTTCCAACTTATGAACTACAGCAGCTACTGCATTAAACCTAGTCAAATAATTCTTTACGTCTCTCTGGCCCTTTGCTTCATGCTCGATAGGGTCATCACATTCTTTGATCGTGAAATATGAACCCTGAACTGATTCATGAACTTATTTACTAACTCAATCTACGTACTTACGGTCCCATTCTCAAACTATTTGAACCACATTGCTGTTAAATCTATTAAATATAATCGGAAACACTATCACATTATCTCCTCACCCAACACCTCTATATGTCAAATGTACCTTAAAAGATAAACTATTTGATATGTTTTTCCATCGTACATTTCCAACATTGGCAGCTTGAAATCGGGCGGATTCCTTACATACCTGATGTTAGGAGTGAATGGGTTTTTATTCATGTCCTTAAGACTTTGGTCTGATGGTCCACCTCTCAACGCTCGTCTATCTATTTCAAGATCGATATCGTCAAATGGAATTCTCTGTTCCATGTTATCATTCTGTCCCCCATTCCCACAGGGAAATTCTGGCACATACTCCTCTGGTTGCATGTTCGCATTCTTGCTCCCGCTCTAGGGTTTGACATCATCTCTCTGACTTCATCATTAGATTGGAAATTCAAATCCGCTGTGCCCCAAGGACTCCTTGGATTGGTACCGATCCGACCCCTTGGATGGGTACCGATCTGAGGTATATCTACAGGGGTACTCCAACTTGTTCCGCTTTGATTCCAGGGGCATTCGCTATGCCTTCTGGCCTTTGGTCCTAGTTTTTGGTTATTCCAAGAGTTGTTCGTTGCTCCATTTTTCTAAAGAATATATTGAACATTTCTTCTTGTTGAGCCAAAATCCTTTCTTGCATCTTTTTCATCATTCTCTCCATCTCATCTCTAGTTATATAGATGGGGTTTCAATCTTGGGGACTCCTCCTAGCTGCCCCCGTGTTCTTGCTGACTTCCTCTAATCTAGATCGAGTAATAGGCATACAATAGTTTTTTTTATGTCTTCTTCTTTTTAAAATTTTTGGACTTCTGCCATGGAACCCGGTTGGATCTCCACTGTTCTTAGAATAACGATCCATAAAATCATGGTCTGTAAGAGTCACAAAAATCAAATAACACAGTTTACGTGGGCGTAGGCCAGAATATTTGTCGTACCACTATAAATTTTTGTGTTCTTTTTTTACCGTTTCTTGCTTTTCTTTGAGAATTTTCATATTTATTACTTCATTTGGTGTCTATGCCATTTTTGGTGCAAACATATACCATTTTTTCTTTGGCCCAAACTCCTTTGGGGTAAGACAATTAGGTACCTCATGACAAGTTTTACATGCAACCTTTTGACTGGCATAACTATCACATGACATGTTGAGGGTAAGAGGCAATGCTTCATTACAGATCACAATGTTAGAACCCCATATCATGCTAGTTGCAGAGATCGAACCTCAGACATCCATTGTACTAAGTGACGCCTCAACCAACCTCGCTTTGGTACCATTGTTGGAACTGGCCAGCCCACAGTGGAGTTATTGGATTTTTTTATAATTTCCTCTTTGGATATATTGGACCTATGAAGTCTAAAGATACTTTTGATCCAATTTAAAATGTGTTTTAAATAAAATCTTTTATTTTATTTGATTAGTTTGAAAGAGTTTGACTCTAATATAAATTCAAATGAATGAGTGTATCAAATACACCTATGTGTGTGCTTGTTACTTATTAAAATTAATTTGAGAAGGAAACCTTTTGTTTCCTTATATAATACATGCGCAATCAATTAAGGGAACAAATAGCATTAATTGAAGAGAGAAACCTTTTATTTCTCTCTTTGATTAGATTGACGATTTGTTTAATGTCATTGCTGGGCAATTTAAACAAGGCATGAAATGTGAGTATATCCAAATATATTCCAATGTATATTGTATAAGTGCAATATATGAGAAGTGTAAATAAATGATATTTCCTTTATATATGCCTTTTTTATCCATAGTATTATTTAAAATACATACATAACAAACATACATATATATAATATAGTTTATATATATATACATATACATACATACATATAAATATGTTGAAATTAAGTTTCGCTAGTTTATAAGTTTGAAATTAAAAACAACAATTTTGAATCTAGTTTCAAAGTTAGGAAGGGTTTAATATTAATAATATGCTTTTACATAAAAGTCCACTTTATAAATCTTAAGTTAAATTAATATATATACACGGACATATACAAATCATTGTAAATAATGTTTTAAACTAAAAATAACATCTGTATGAATTTTTTTATAATTTAGTACATACTTTAAAATAAAGTAACAAATTTAAGTCCAACTTTAATTTAAAAGGAAATCCAAAGGTCTGTGATATTTTTCACAAATGTCCAGTTATGTGTATAAAGTTATTTTTGAACTTTCAAATAGAAGTATGCAATAACCAAAAAATTGTATTCAAAATAACAAACACAATATATATATATATATATATATAAACATTAATAAACTACATATGTTTTCTATTTTAATCAGTAATAGAATTATATTATTAATTAAAACCTAGAGTACAATCAAAAGTTCTTTTTATTAAAATGGAAAATTCAAAATAATAACAAAAATAGATAGGAAAAATCATGCACACGCGTACACACACATATATGTTGCAAAGGTTTTAGAACTAGACTATACAAGCAATATGAAAATTAATCAAATGTAAAAGCATATGATGTAGATCTAATGATGATAAGATGAATAGGTGGGCAATCAAAGTATATCTTGAAATGGATCCAGATCAAATTAACATGGTGAACATATATAATTAATTAAGATGCAGCAAAAAAGGATCTAATCTATGTAACCAAATAAACAAATATTATGATGAGATGAAATATGTAATTGATCCAAATCTTATGATCGAGGTAAATGATGAATAAATGAAATTAGAATTATTACCTTGAGATGTTGCCAAGAGAATGCACCTAAAATGAAGAAATCTCCTTAGAACTTCTATATCCACACCCAATCCTTGCAAAAGATGGATGAACCACTTGTATTTTTATTTTATTTGATGTTTTTTATTTGGAGTTGAAAGATTTTGGAAACCTTTTTTTCTTGCCATGGAAGATTAAAAGGAGAGAAGAGAAAAGATGAATAAGAAAGGATGATTTGTTTATAGAAAATAAATTAGTGGATATGTTTTAATCGAAAGAATGAAACATACTTCCTATTATTTAATTAAAATTTCCGTAATTAATTCTTTTGATTATTTCTCTTTCCACTCCTTTCTCTTCACGTAGTATGGCTGAAATTACATGCCACCAGATGACATATAATTACCATAAATCAATTTATGCAATTATCTTTTATTTGAACCCGTTTAAAATTACATCGATACCGTATATCAATGCACGCAAATATAACTTTTTTAAATGCATTCAAATAATTACAAACAACTCCCAATCATCAACCAATTTAAATAATAATGAATATTTCTTAAATATTAATTAATTTACAACATTTTATAAATTAATTAAATCATGTGGTTTTTTGGAGAATTCATCATTAAAGTTATGCGACTCAAAAGTGTAAATTCAGTCAGCGGTTAATATTGAAATATTTGAATATTAAATTTCATAAATCACCTTAGCCAGTGGTATGATATTTTGGCTGAATTTATCGCTTACACATTTTTTAGTAAAATCCACTTTTACTTATTATCAACGATATCCGATAGTGACGATTATTAACACAAATTCTCTTCATCAAAGCTGTATCACTCAGACTTATGGAATTTTGTAATGGTTAAAATTCCAATATCGTCCATATTTAACTTTATAGTCCAAACACAAAGTTCTTAGTTCAAGAATAACAGTTATTATTAACCGAACTGCTATGGCTGGAAATTTTGACTTTGAGTTTACTTTAGATGACCTTGATACTAACCCCCATAACCGTGGAGATGAATCCTCTCTTGAATAGTGTTTCACTTCCAATACTTCCCCTCAACCAAACTATAGTCGTTCGATGAATGTTGTGCCATGATTTGACTACAATCAAAGCAGAGCTTTTATAATGAAGATCAACAGTATTCTCATGCCAAGAGAACTGTAAATTAGTAACTTCGATATTTTTTGTTTGACCTTAGTTATATTAACCAACAGAAAACTATCGAGTGAGTTATTCCACAGTTATCTAATAACTATCAGTAAATCCTTGATGCCTCCATCAGCCATGAATAATACACTACTCCCCATTTGGAGAGCGTTACGTACTATAGTCTCAATGGATGCATCAATGTCCAATCTCGATGCGATGTGCTTACCATATTGTGGTATAATACTCATGGTTACAACTATTTGTAACTACTACCACAAATACATCATTTATGGACTTTCTGACATATATACTTAAATTAACTAACTAATTATTTATAACATTTTACCACAAGTATATAATAGAATAGAAACAATTTTTGTTTTCAACAAGATCGGTTATCGAGTTAGATTTATCCCTAGGGCATACCCCTAACTCCATTAAAAGGAAACGATCTCATCATCACTAAAGGCTAAATGGAGAGCCTACTTATGTATCTTCATCTTCTTGCCACCTTTGCCACCCTAACCATCGTGAGGTCTCTTCTAGATTTTCTCACTCTTGGGTATGCTGCCTTCAGATGAAGTAGTTTCTCCTTTGGTAATAGTGATGGTAGGTTCTTCGGGTTGGTCAACAGGTGGCTCGGATGTCTCTGTTGTGGCGTCAATGCTGCTACCCTTAGGAGGACCGATGGTCATATAAAATACTCTTAGAGAAGGCTTTGTTTCTTTAGTACAAGCGGAATTTTCAAGTCCTGGCTATGTCTTTGTTTTCACCTTGGAAACAACAATCTTCAGCTTTTTCACCGTAGAAATGGGAACAGTTAGGCCCGAGGCATTAGTAATGGTAATGTCTTCTCATATGGACTGCGAAATGTCATCTAATCCCTCTAGAGTGGCGATCTTTTACGAATTAAGACTAGGAATGGAGCTGGAAGGAAGGCTTGGAACAATCATTCCCATGGTAATGAAGGTTGAGTCGGTAGAAATTACAATGGGGTCCAAGCCTTATGTAATCGATGGTGGAGGAGGTGGAAGAAATGGATTACCTATGAGTTCACGAATGGAGAAGTAAAGATTAGTAATAGTTCAGGGATAACTGAAGGATCTCAGACACTAAAGAGATGAGAGAAATACCTTCATCGAGATTGGATTGTTAAATAGGAGATTTAGTAATTCCTCCCTCTTCTATTGTGGACTGTTGTGGCTGAGTGAAGAAGGGGAGAACATAAGGTTTGTTGGAGGTAATCATTGCAGAAGTTGGAATAATAATTTGGGTAGCCTTGGAGCTGGCCCCCTTAGATTTGGAACCTTTGCCGTGAGCTCTTGGAGTTTAGGAAATGATGATTCTACATGGCCCGATGCACTTGGACCAATAGAAGCCCCAGTGGCAACTTCAACAGCAGTGATGCCCTTTACAGCTAGGATAGCTTTTCCTTTTTTTAGTTTTTCATTATCATCGGCATCGAGGTACATAGCTTTCAATTCGTCTTTGGTACGGCCTTCACCGGATGTGGCCACATGACGCACTATCTCTTCCCAGGCATTAGCAAGGGTGATGACATATGTACTTCCATGCCACTTTAGGTTCTTGTATTAGATGACCTTAGCAAAGAATTACTAAAGAGTGGAATTCAAGTCTTCTTTTTCCTTGGCCACCTCCTCCTTTAACTCGATTAGCTCGTTCATGGTTGCAGCATAGTCAAGCTCAGCCTCCAGTTTCTCCATTTTAACCAAGAGCAAGGTGGATTCAAGCTTTTCGTTATTAGCATGAAGTTTCTGGATGTTGGCTTCCTTGTCCTGGGGAGCCTTATCTTTTTCGAGGAGGGTCGGGTCCTTGTTTGTGAGCTATGTCTTTAGAGCGGCATTCTCTTCGTGAGCAGTCTTCACTAGGTTCTTCATCACAATCTTGAGCTGACTGTGAGCATTTTTCATCTCTTCAACCAAGTATTTGGCCTTTTTCTTCGATGTTCGAGCCGCATATCTTCCTTCTGTAGCCTTGTCCGATTCCTACTTATATTCCTCCATGATCTTTTCATAGCTATTCTTCTTTGATTCAAATGACTGCATATCGATTTGATGTATTCTGTTGATGTCATAGAGGGCGAAGGAAAGTATCTTCCACTTAAACCCTTGGACTACCAATTCTTGGATTCCTCCAACCATATAGTTTGCTTCTTCCCTATAAATTTCTTTAAGGTCATGTTCGAATATGACCCCAGTTAGGAAAAGTTTTAGGAAGGCAGCTTGCATTCTGCTTGAAGGGGGGAGGTGGAGCTAGACAAATAGAGATTCCCTTGGATTGATGGGGGTAGAGGAGCCGTTGTAGTCAAGGAAAGTGATGCTAGAGATTTTTGTAAAGGAAGCAATGGTTGAGATCAAGGTGTAGGAAGACTGGAAGAGGAACTGTGGCCATCATGCGAGTCCTTATATCTTTTCCTTCGATCATAAATTTCACCCTCTTCTATGTGCCTTTTCTTCCTATCTCTTTCCACTTGGCGATTGAGTTTTGTATAGCGCTCTTTGTCTTTCCTTCAATCTCTTTCTTCATATATTTCCCTCTCTTTATAAGAGCTAGAGCGAAGAGGATCGTAACACCTCGAAAATTTAATAGAAATATAAAAGGAAAGAAAAGTAAATTTAATTAAAAGAAGGACTAAAAAGAAAATTTTCACAAACATTTGAATTTAATTATAAAACTAGCACCAGTGCATTCGTAGCGATTTTCTGAATGATTTTTATATATAAAACTTCAAAATCGGAGTTAGTATGGAGAAGTTACGGACGTTTGAAAATTGAAAACATAATAAATTTAAAAATTAAATATTCACAAAAATTTACACTACAGAGGTCAATGTTGGAATCCCATGGTCGACCAGTAGGGGTTGACCTTCCACTTCTGAGGGTTAACTGTTCGTGCGTAATTTTGACAGATTTGAGCATAGATTGAAAAACGATGATTGAACCAAATATCTTTCTTCGTGGCCAAGTTTTTGATGTGCGTTCGAGATGAAAAAAATTTCTAAGCTAAATCTAACAGCCTAAACTATTTTGCAAATCCTATAAATTCAAGCCTACCCTAACCCCAAAATCAAATAACAGTTTACTATAACGAAATTCTACCAAATTCTAACCTCTCCTCTAACTCTAAAATTCTTCAAAAATAAAAATAAAATCAACCTAGAAGAACACAAACAATTAGATTTAGACGGAGCAAGCGAAGTTAGCATTCGAAGGGGCAATTCTCAAGTAAAGCAAAGGAAGAGCTTAGGCTTAAGATGAGTGGAAACAACTTTGATAAGATGATTATTACAGTTAGATACTACTTAATTGATTTAGGATGTTAGAAACCAAAATTTGAATATGTAAAACCCTATCTTGAAATCTATAACCTTAGAATAGGAATTACAGTAAACTTTTAATTGGATATTGATGTATACACCTCTTTTTACACATGAATTTGAAAACCCTCAATCAACAAACCCTAAATTGAATTACAAATTTGATAACTAGACTGGTTATCTAGTAATTAGGGTTCACCAATAACTGCTAAAGACATCGATTAACTAGTAATTAACCATTAATTAAAAATCGACAACGAAGTAATGCAGAAAACCCTAATTTTATTATGCGACCGGTCGACCCTGGTACCCCAGCGATCAACCAATAGCGGTCGACCAAAGAGGTCTAGTGGTCGACCGCTCATTACAAAAACTGAAAATGTTGAACCTCGGCCTAAGGCCCAAGATTAATAATAAGTTATATAATTTCAGTTAAAAATTATATCTATGAAAATTGTTTGTTTGAGCCTATTTTAGCTAAGTACATATGCTAGGGATAGTAGGGAAGTCAATTCCCTATTGAAGGACAGTAGGTCATCGTGGTATTGGGTAAAAGTTAAATATCCAATTGAGAATTGAGAGTTGACTAGGGTGATGTATTTCGTAGATTGAGAATTGGGTGTTGACTAAGGCAATGTATTCGGTAACATATAGGGGGAGTTCCATGGTGTACGAGCAACACTAATGGAGACGCCAGTTGAGCGAGCTCGGTGCCAACGGGAGATTATATATGGACAGTTAGGCCTGACGTGGCACGATAAGAGGCTATAGAGTAGAAAAAGAGCCCGGTACTAATGGGATTTCTTGTACGCACGGTTCTGACGCGACGTGGTACATGTTGACATTGGCGTAGCACTACAATCGAGAGATGGACATGGGTGCATATGATGAGTCATACAACGATTTTGCATTTCAGGGTTCTCCCTCTCCAGGCCTAGTGATGGTATAGAAATTTATGGAAGAGTAGTCCCCACGGTCGCCTATGGGCGGTGTGTTCTTGTTGGGTGACTCTAGTGACGTTGGTTGATCATTAGTATGAGGTCTAATTCATAGTTCAACCCTTTGTGTTAGATAAGAATCCTTAGCTATTATACCATAGGGATTTACAGACACTTGTAACGTACCCTATGTCGTTTAGAGTGGTACTATATCTATCTACACATGATCATCGCATATTAAACATATACTCATTCGCCAGACTTTTGTCTAACCCAACCCTTCTTTTCATTTTCCCCCACCATAAGATAACAGGTTAGTAGTTGATTGGGCATAGTACGTGGAGAAACGAGATTCAAGTTGGAATTCTCATATCATTTATTGTTCATCTTGTAGTTACCTTTTGTGTTAAATGTTTGTCAAACTTTTGTTTCACTTTGGAAAGCAATGTAACAACCCATGTTTTTAATGATTGAATATTTAAATAATTGATTTATACATTGAACCGTCAACTAGTTAATGGTCCCAAAATTATGATTTTTGGCATACAATCGAATCAGGACTCGAGACCACTTTCGTTGGGTTTGTTTCGATGTTGCAAATTAAAATGAGAATAAGGATCTCTATATTTGGGGATCGAACGATTCGATGGCCGAAATGATATTGAAAAGAGTGAAATTATCATCTCGGAGTGCTGTCTTGGATAGTGACATAATTTATACCATCGAGACCGGAAAAATGAGGTGCCATACGCAGACGAGTTTCGTAGTGATCGGATGCACTGTTTGATCGTACGAGCTTGAAATGTACAACCATTTTATTTGAGAATTCAAATAAAAGAAATATTTTATTATTTAAATGGGCTAATCAAAATCTTTCTCTCCATTTCAATTACTGTTCCATTGCTTGCCTAATAATGGCCGCATTTTCCAAACCCACTCACCCTATTCCTTTGAAAAATTATTAATAATCAACCGTTCAATGAAATCGAAATCCGATTATGACCCATTTTTCCTTATTTCGAGGCTGACTTTTGGCACCAATGATGAGTTGAATGGTCATCATTCTTCGATGATCCCTAATCATGGTCGTGTATGCTTTTAGAAGACATAGAAATAGAGGCGACGAGGCACAAAATGGAGCACACCAACGTGATGAGGATCAAATTTGGGATGGGATTAAACCAACATGAGGTCTCCTAAGATACCCTAGTAAAACGCGACATTTCGCATGACGTACTACTAGGGCATGGATTCATTTTAGGAGGAGGACCGAAGGCGATGATTTTAGCGTAGAGGACGAGCTCACGAATAGAAGAGCAACGTATCCGTCGGTTCGATGTTTCGTTGAGAGATAAGGAGCAATTGATGATTAAAGGAGGTGATCATGGTATGTTTGGATACAGGCAGGCTTTTAAATCTCCCCGAGATGGCCGAGATGAAAAATCCGAGATATCAGCCAAAATCCGAGATTTGGCAGCCTATTTAGTTATAAGTGTTTTAAATATCGCCCGAGATAGCCGAGATATTTTCCCGAGATATTGGCCAAAATCCGAGATTTAAAACACTGGATACAGGAATGTGCATGCATCAAGTAGAAGGAGGATTAACTTAAGTATGGTAATTAGTTTAAGTGTTAATTAATTTGGCTATTTAATTATTTAAATAATCCGATTCTTATATAATTCATATCTTTTACATACAAGGCCAATTTTGAACGTCGTTTCATGCGTTGCGCTCATGATGGAGAACTCTACAACTTGGCATTGGTTTGGATAGATTTTGCTGAGGTGAGTGATATTGTCTCTCGCCATACTATGATTGTTAGTATAATATTAAAATGATGTTTTGAAATGATTTCTAACTTTAAAACGTGATTTCTGAAATATTTAAACCTGCACCTTATTTTATAAAAGAATTTATAAGTGTTTAAAATGGTTTAAAATTAAATATCGCAGTTTTCCCATTTGATGCACTATTTTGACGATATTGATAGATTTTGGCTATTTTGATATTAATCCCACATTGGATGCTTTCGATGAATTGTATTGTGTTATCATAGACATATGTAGGCTATTATAGAAATTCTATATTTATTGGTTGTGTCTCTGCTTGTTTGTTAGTTGGTTGAAAACGCCGTTCGAAGGTGATATATGATTAGAAAATATCTCATAGGATAGGATTTCGTGCATAGACTTTCGTGCATGTCGATTGATCTGAAGACGAAGGATGGACTTAGGGATGTGCTTCGGTTTTTAGGATAGATGCCAGATGTTTTCATTTGGTTTGTAATTAACCATTTCTGGTTAAGTACATGACCAAAGTCGTTGTTATCGACTACTCTAGAGTGGTCGATATCAACCAATATTGATGATGGCCGATTTGACATGGAGATGGAGTGGCTTCGAAGAGTATGATGTGATGGTTTGTTCAATTATTGATTTCGATGCTATGACTCTTCGACGAGATGTTTTGTTACTGAACCAAGGATGAGATGCTTCGATGTGATGATTTCATGATTCGACGATGATGATTCCATGATGGGAAGTGATGGCTTCAATAATGGATAGCTGTACTTTAGGATGCAAAGAGGGCGACGACAAATCAGATTGATGGAACTGTCAGAGAAGGGTTATGGGATGCACGATGACATTATGACTGACATTGGTTTCCTAGAATAGTCCCAAGTTTTGGGATGCACGATGATGTTCTATGACTGACGATGGCTATCTAGAATAGTTCCCAACGACGATGACTACAAACGGGAGTTGAAAGGACAGTTTCAGGATGAGCTCTGCTATGGACGATGTGTGCAAAGGATCGTTGATATTTGTCGGTTTTGGTGTACCTGTAAAGCAAGGGTATGTGAGGACGCTGACATGGGTTAAAGGGTGCGCCTCAGATTAGAGGATGTTTTCTGATTCGTTCCCTAGACTATTAGACTGGTGATCTAAGTCTTAACCTACTGAGAGGCATGGATTCGAGTACCGAGAAGCCAGGACGTTGAGCAATCTTTGGCTATACGATGGGGTGTAGGGAGGGCGACAACGAGTCGGATTGATGGAACTTTTAGTAAAGGGTTATAGAATGCACGATGACATTCTTTCAACGACTTTGGCTATTTCGAATAGTTTCCAAATTTTAGGATGCACGATGACATTCTATGACTGACGATGGCTGTCTAGAATATTTCCCAACAACGACCACTTCAGACGGGAGTTATAAGGGAATTTCTGGGACGAGATCTGCTATGGATGACTTATGCAAAGGCATCGTTGAAATTTGTATGTTTCAGTGTACTCGTAAAACAAGGGTATGTTAGGATGCTCACATGGGTAAAGGTTGTGCCCCGGATCAGAGGATATTTTTTGATTCGTTCCCTGGACTATTAGATCAGTTGTCTAGTTCCTAGCCGACTGAGGGGCATGGATTCGAGTATCGAGAAACCAATATGTTCAGTAGTCCTTGGCTATACGATGAGGTCATACGAGTATCATATATCTAACGCACTAAGTAAGTGAATGTGAGGATGGACGATGGATGCTATGTTTGCTTGATTGTTTATCATCTTAGGGATGTCACTCGAGGTAGATATTATCGATGCAAATATCTAGACACCCTTAGTACTTTGATGTGTAGTACACCTATGATGACTATGATATAGAGTAGCATATATCTTGTGTTATGTGCTAACTCTGTGGATGCAGGGACATGTCAAGTATGATTCTCCATACCCTCTGTTCCATATACTATACCGACTTTTATAGTGTTTGAGATTATTTATTGCTTACACCAGACTGTTGTTTGACTCGAGATTTTATGCTTTACTTCTTATTATCTCGGGTACTCTTAAATTAGTAAACTAGATAGTAGGTGTAAACATAACTTGGAGCTATGCAGAAGGACTAGCAGGAGGCGACGCTTTCTCATATTTATATTTCAGACTTACTATTGTTTATTCCGTTGTGTTACACTGTGGAGATTTGAGAATGTTGACTTACTATTATTAGAGACAACTTATCGGTTGACTTTATTTATCATCTGTATAAACTATATTACTGTTTCGTATAAATGTATGAGCCTGTGTACTCTTTCTATGGTTTATGTAGTTATTTTGTCTTGCCTATTTTATATCTGTGATGACTATTATGTTTTATCTGATGCGGTGTGAGATATACGACAGGTCATGTAATTGTGTGGTGTTTTCTTTCTTTCTCTTCTTTTATATTCCATTATGTTCTTTTCTATTCATCTTCTTTTCTTCTTTTTATTTTTGTTGATAATCATCCTTCATCAGCTTGAAGCTCCAGCAGTGCACTATTCGGTTATATGAGCATCTGAGGTGTAGGGCGGTCATCACATTTGGTACTAGAGCTTAAGTTACATGATTAACCTGAGTTGATACCATGGTCCAGTAGAGATACGGTAGGAGTTATCACCTTAGACTAGACCGAGACTATGTGTGTGTGTACACACCCATACACACGAGAGAGAGAGAGTGCGTATTTGTTATATATTTTTATTTTCTAAACTTTATAGTAGTATATTGTTACTGCCAAATATCCTTTTGACCTTGACGAAACCTGTTTAAGCATAAGACAAAGAAGAATAAGAAGAAGAAGCTCTAGCAAGACCTTTCAAAGGAGTCGAAGGGATGCTACAGCCAGAGTATAGAAGTTTCACAACCTTTCGAAGGGGTCGAAAGGGTCGAAAGCACCCTTCCGCTTCAGTGCCCATCTTTCGAAGCAGATGATTCCACATGCATGAAGACCTTTCGAATGATTTAAAGCAATAACTTTCGAAGGGAATGAACATTAACCTCTCATATGTGCGCCAAACCTTTCGAAACCAAAGGTTTCGCCTTCATTCAAATTGCTCAAAACAACCCTTTCGAAAGCATAGCCAAGCCTTACGAACCGGTCGAAGCCAATGACATCAGGAGAAGGTTCCACATCAATCCACAGGCATGCATTTGGAAGCTACCTACTGCATCAAAACCATTGATACTTCAACGCCTTCGAAACCATTGAGTAAAGCCTATCGACGGAGTCGAAAGCTCCTACTAAGCAAGAAAGGCGCAACCGTCCCATTCGACAAAGGCGAAAGCACTCTAAAGACAACATAGCAGCCACCTTTCGACTAGATCGAAAGAATTAGGTCAAAAGGTGCTGACCATCTATAAATAAGACCCAAGGGGTCTGGTTTTGGGGATATGAACTCAGTCATTCTACACTTGTGTTTTCTTAATTCTCAAAGCTGTAAACCCTAGTTTGTAAATTGAATTGGGGAAATTGAGCAATAAAGACTTCTTTGGGACGAGAAAGGAAAAGACCTCTGTATTCTTGATTACATAGTTATTTCAAAGCTTTATTATCAAAACTAATCGTGTTTTCCTAGGTATCGACCATGTCAAAAGGTCTCTTCCGACTTAATCAAAACCCCTGTGTATTCAAGTAACTCTAGTTATAGACTCCAGGCCACCTTCTATTTGACTTTTACTTTCAACTAGGTCGAAGCCATCACATTTCCAAATAATCTAAATCTTAACTCCCATCTATTGCATATCTAAATCCTAGCTTTCGACAAGGTCGAAACCTTAAACCGAGCTGAATTTACCTTAGATCCCTGACCCAAGCCTTAACCATCAAACAACCTAGCTTTCGACAGGGACTAAACCTACCAAATCCAATCTTAATCTTGGATTCATAGAGTTATCCTTCTGTGTTCCGTAACTACTTTGAAAGGAAGGTTTTCGAAGGGATAACCACACTAGCTTAGAAAGCTCAAAAGGCTAATAAGAAAGGAAATTAATCATTTCGACTGAGTCGAAAGGTTGATCCGAGAGAGTTCCCACTACATCAACCTATTCGAAAGGAGAATTAAAAGGATAATCTATATCTAACCTACTTTTGCTTAACCAAAAGTGATCAAAAAGGACTAACCACGTCCTAAAGACAACTTCGGGGTGTTGATAAGATTTCTTGTTAACATTTTGGCGCTAGAAGGAGGGATTGAACCTTTGACTTGGTTGAACACTCGACACCACTTGTCTCCAACCCAACTTAATTTCAAGCTTATCTACTTTGGTCTAGCGTCATCATCGCTAGCAGGATCAAAAGATCCGAGCAAGGATCTTCCAAACCACATTTGATAGGATTCTCCCCAAGAAGAATCAAGTATTCCAAACAACATGAAGAGCAAAGGCTAAGATTAGAAGCTCTAAGAATTATAAACAAGAAAAAAGCGGAATCATATGATCCAGAGAAATGGAGTTTGAACCCCTTTCATATTGGCCCTACCCCTATTTTTGCCTTAGGAAAAAGGAAAAATGGAAGTGATAATTTGTTCAGTCAAATGAGGAGAACTATTCAACATTATTCCAAAGACACAATCTTTGAAGAAGAGGTAATGGCTGACTACAATGCCTTTGCATATAAATGGCAACAAACTACAACAAGAACACTTACAACACAAGAATTCCAAAGGGTGTCGAAAAGAAAAGCGATCAAAGAATGTGAAACTACAAGGCCAAGAAACAAGAAACCAAAAAGCCATCCTCTAGAAATAATTTTCAAGTCTAGACTTCCTAAAAAATGCAACTTAACAACATCCAAAGAAAATGTCTACTTGTTAACCAAGGATGAGCTCAATTATTGGCCATCACAGAAAAAGAAGCCAAAATATGAAAGGAATCTAAGGGGATCCTATTGCCATTATCACATGATGAACGGACATGAAACAAACTATTGTAGAGCCCTAGAAGGAATGATAATTAGCTTTTTTTGTCAAGGCAAAATTAAGGAGTTTGTAAAGAAAAATTGAATGAGATCAATAAAGAGCTACTTTTCTAAAGAAGATCTACATGGTTGGGAGTGAAATACTCCTTGCATTTGGACACTACCTTTAACGGTTAGAGCCTCTGTCCGTGCCGAGTTAGCCATGGAAGAGCGCCTCCTGGAGGAAGGTCAGAGTAAGCCTTTAACCGCGCCACGCTATGGCTAGGTTAAAACACCGGACAAGCCCTTGGCCGCGCCTCTGGTCAGGTCAAGGCACCTCCTAGAGGGAGGACGGAGTAAGCCTTTATCTGCGCCATGCTATGGCCAAGATAAAGCACTGAACAAGCCCTTGTCCATGCCATGCAATGGCCAAGGCAGGGTGCCTCCTGGAGGGAGGTCGAAGTAAGCCTTTATCCATGCCACGCTATGGCCAGGTTAAAGCACCGGACAACCCCTTGGCCGCGCCTCTAGTCAGGTCAAGGCGCCTCCTTGAGGGAGGTTGGGTATGTCCTTGGTTCCAGCCTCTAAGAATGAGGTAACCAAGAGCACCAGACAACAACGAACTAAGATGTTCAAGCCCTAGAAGAGGCTCATCAAACAATGGACTAAGATGTCCAAGCCTGAGAAACAGCATATCTCCAAAGGACTAAGATGCCCAATCCTGAGAAACGACATATCATCAAAGGACTAAGATGTCCAAGCCCAAGAAGTGACTCATCAAACAACGGACTAAGACGTCCAAGCCTAGGAAGCGGCATATCTCCAATGGAATAAGATGTCAAGGCCCAAGAAGTGGCACATCATATTGTGGACCAAGACGTCTAAGCTTGAGAAGCAGCCAATCAAACCATAACTTCATACAATACCTAAGAGGTTTAAACATGTCGAAGAAGACAGAATCTAAGGAGTATAACATAACTCCACTTATTACCCAAATCTGGGTTTTGGGTCTTTCTTTTCTAAACTTCATCTATTAATACCCAAATCGGGGTTGATTACCGATCTCTCAATTCCTCATATCTGAATCTGGGTTTCAAGAATATTATTTGATTACACATATTAATGCCCTAATCTGGGCATGAGATTTCTATTACAGATTTCTGATTATCCACCATTAATACCCGAATCTGGGTCAAAGACTTCTATCAACTTCTATTAACTTATATTAAGAAGATTATTATCATGGGTTTCCAGTTATCATCTACAAAATAATTGTATTCGAGTTTCAATTTTCTTAATCTCTAATATCATCCACTAATACCCAAATCTAGGTTTCGAGTTTCTAAACTTTCAGATTTTCTTTATTAATACCCAAATATGGATAATGGGATTTCTTCTACAAATATTTAGATATTGACTTCTAGATTTCTATTACTTGATCATATTTACTATCAACTATCTCCAAAGGATGGTTCTCTAAAGATATTTATACCCCTGGTTGAGGATAAGATTTCAATAGTTTCAGATATTCCAACAATATGGGATGAAGTTAAATTCTTCATTAATTCTTATTATAACCAAAGATAGATTTCAGACATTTAACCAAATACAACTACTTTTCATTTATTACCATATGATTAACATGATGATTTGTTAATCTTTGCGAATGTCATGCATAAACTTATACATCAATTTAAAGCTAACAATCATAAATATCGTTTGCTTTATACTTTTCAGGGAAATCAGAATGGTAAAGAAGAATGAAAGATCCAGCAAACACAGAAATTATGATACGAGCTATCAAACAAATGTTCCAGAGATAACATTACAAGAAAGAATCTCAAATCAGGTGATATTTACAAAATTTACATGATTTATATAACTTATGAAATTATTTACAAGTGTACAGAAAAAATATATACATTTCATGAATATGAATCTCTCATAAATCTTGTGTAGCCTTGTTCAGGTTCTCTGCGATTGAAGGATCTACAATGTGACAAATTGCGATGCAGAGGACCTCTTTAAGTTTTTTTTTCTCTTTCTTCCTTATCCTATCTGCATCGTCAATCGCATCATATTTTCTTCAAAGCGCGATTGAAAGCTCTGTTTGCGCCTCTAAGGGTCTTATTTTCCCTTTCCAATTCAGCAACGTGCTTCAAAAGGAGATAATTCTCGCATCCGAGTTTCTGAATTTTAGCAGCATATTCGTTTATGCGCCTTGAATATTTTGCTATCTCCTATTCGTCAAAGTATTTCATCACTTCGAACTTAACTTTATTACACCACTCACCCACTACCTTCTCATCAAAGCCTGGAGGAGGATTTGTTGTAGTGGGAAATTTCCGAGCAGCAAGGGAAGTTGATCTCTTAGTTTTAGCAATAGATGAAGTAGCAGCGGAGACTGGTAAATCAATATTCGAAATATTTTCTCCCATAATAAATTCTAATGACTCGCGCTGAGCCTGACTATCCTTCAATTTCATCTCTAAATCGCTTATCTCTTGGAGAAGCGCGGACATTTTATGATCGATGTCAACTGAAGGATTCACCTTAAACTGACGGTTTAAAGCGAAAATCGTTTCACTTTTACTGTTGACATCAACTTCTAAACTAGCAATTTGATCCTTAAGATTTCTGACAATAGTTTTCTGAAGTAAGAATCTTTTGTGCCATCTTAAAGCTTCGGCATTGCCATGAAAGCGAGCGAGTAAGGTATCTTCGAGGAGTTTACTCTTTTCAAGTTCTGATAACAGCTTATCTTTAATATTAATAAAGCGTGACGCTGAATCTAATGAAAGAGGTGTCGCGGATAACTATAACTCCTATTTAAATAAAAAAGAAAAAGAATGAAGTCAGAACCAAAATGAAAAATTTCTTTATTACTGCGATAAATGATTACAACTTAGGTAACAATGAAACTAAAAGAGTACAATTGAATATTTATCTTACATCTAAAGTTGAGAAACTGCATTTCTAGCTTTATTTAATGAATTAGAAGAAAGGGTAACTGTCGAGTCAAAAGGAATATTGACTCATTCAGGAGTAATAATTGGTGGATATTTACTGTAGTCCCACTCTCCGACAGAAGGACTATCGCGTCCACATATTAGTTTGGTGTGGAATGTATGAATCTCTTTGGGTATTTTCTCCTTTTCTTCACCAAGAAAGTCAAAGAAAAGACGAGGATGTTCCATGTAAAGTCTTTGTAAATTTCTAAGAAAACAATGTCTTGCCAATTTTGAAGATTTTAAAATCGGTGCCTTTACGAGATAAAATCTTCTCAATTTAACATATTGACTTGGGTAATCTCTAGAGACAAGATGGCTTGAAGAACATACACTCTGTGATAGCATAATAAAATGTGGCTAAGCATAAAAAGCAAGACTAAAACAAATATTTACAAATCAATATATTATTACATGTCCAAAATCATTCATCTGGTTCATACAAGATTGATTTGGCAAATAATTCTGAAACAAATTTGTCTTTATAATACTTGAATTTTTCTGGTGGAAGGTCTTGGGGAATTGATCTAAATCAAGGCAAGTTCCAACATGCTCTGGGATGCAGGTTAGATATGAATTCATCCAAGTATCTTTTGTGTGAACGCCTAAGTAAATCCCCACTAAAATCACCTAAATATGAGAAATCAACAGTCGAGTGTGTACAATAGGCCTTGTATAAGAAATTAACTAAAATGTCTCTCTCCTCGATCAACATCCTAAAGAGGGTGATTAATTCTCGATTTTCTTTAAGAAGACCATCATAACAGAGGCGCGCTCTCCTTAATCGTGGGGCAACTTCTTGGTGCTTAAAGGAGGCTAACACTACCGCACTTGTATTGAGTCTATGGTATTTATTAGAGAGAATGTTTTGCTCCTTCAATTGCTTGTCTAACTCCTTATATAAACTATTTATCTCCGCTTGTTTTCTTTCAAGCTTAGTTTTATAAGGGTGGACAGGCTTCTTCTTTATATAAATAAAGGATTTACACTATTATTTTCTTTGAAGTGAAATAAACAGAGAATCCCATACCTAAGATACAGGGATTGATGCTCGAGAAGCCTGCTCCCTTTCTTTTGGCACTTTAGCATCAATAGAAGCATGCCCTTCTTGTGGGCCGGAAGGTGCAGGAGACTTAGGCGGAATCACTTTGTGAGGAGATGAATCTTTTTCAATGGACTTCGTATCAACATCCTCGTCTTTCTCAGAAGCTTCAGTGTGGCCACCCCTGTTGCCACCTGATTCTTGTCCGCCGTTGATGCTATCATCCCCGTCATCATCGTTATCATCGTCATTATCGTCATAATTATCTCCCTCCTCCTCTTCGATGGCCTCATCTTTATCATCTTCATCTTTGGAGTCAGATTCGACTTCGAAGGAAGTAACTTCAAAGGAAAGAATTTTGGAGGCGTCGATCTCATCCTTTTCAGCAACTTCAATTCCTTGTTCCATTTGTTTAATCTTGCCTGTAACCCTATCAACGAGAGCAGCGTCCATCGAAGGAAAGCTTAATTTAGGACATTTGTCAATGTTGTCGGCGTAAGCAAGCATCAAAGCGTCTTTGAAGGAGTTCATCATAATCTCATCAAGAGTGGTGTCAAGAAATTGTGACACATGCTATTTTGCTTCAGAGATAGTGCCAACTACTAGTTTCAAAGAAGCTTTGTTCTTCCCCAACTTTTCTTTCAAAGAGACATGCTTTGCCGCCATTCGGACCTTCTCCTCATCGGACTCTTTTAAGGTCATTTGCATTGCCAAGTTTTCATTGGCAAGGAGTTGGCGGGCCTTTCTTTCCTCTAAGATAATAGACTCCGACTGGGCGAGAGAAGCTCTTAATCGCTCTAGTTCGAATGTAGCTTCATCTTTTTCTGTAGACAAGGAGGAGACTTGATTCTTTAAAGCAGAAATTTCCTTCTGAAGGTTGGAGGATTCAATAGAAGATTTGGATGCATGCTCTTCCAAAGATAACCAACTCTTGGAAATCTGAAAGAAAAAGTAGAGCATAAGTCAGAAACTTAAAGAATAACAGTAACGATAAAGTCAAGTAAAGAGAAACTTACCAAAAGTTGTTGTTCTATTAGAGAACGATGCGGGAGAGAGGATCGACTGTAGTAGGAGTCTTCTTGGATTAGTCGGGAGGAGCTTCGACAATCAAACTCTCTAAAGCTTTATCAAGATTTAAAGACTCCTCCCCTTCATAATTAGGAATTCGACAACTTTTGCTATCTTGAGAGGGGGTTCCACCACAGTTGATTTGACTAATTTTCTTTTAACAACCACCTTTGTTTTAGTGAGAGATTGAGAAAAGGATGGTGCGCGAGAAGTCAAAGAGAGGGAAGCCGAACCACTGGCGGGTTTTTCTACCTTAGGAGCAGCTGATGAAAATTCAAACAGATTATAAGTCAACAAAATAATTTGGAATAACAACACAACAATACATAACAAGTGTAGCATTTATAACTTACCGGAGTGGTCAACACAGATGGGTGAAATTGAAGAGAAATTTGATGGATCTCCCAAAGAAAGGAAGCGTTTACTTCAGGAGGTGTGTTGGACTAAAGGAGGTTGGCCAAGTATCCTTTGGCCCGCCGGCAGAAGGGAGTGATTTCGAAGATTTGTTGGATTTAGCAGCGTTAGTCTATTTCCAATCTTGCTTGAAACTGCAATTAAAGACTCCACGATTCTTTTATTCTCCTCATTCAGTTCCTTAGCAGGAGTACCTGACAAAAGCAAAGATCAGCAAGGAAAAGTAACTAGATAGAAAGAAAATAGTAAAATCTGGGCTTACGAGGAGTGGAGAAAGTCTCACTGACGTTTGGGAAGCATCTGACGAAAAAGAACTGACTCTCCCAGTCTCTAAACTTGTTTACTCCCTCGAAGATCAATTTCTTAGGATGGTTGGCCCGGAAGATTTGATTGTTGAGGTTGCTGAGCTTAACCAACTGGACGAGGTGATTAAGAACTTCAGCGTTCAAGGAAGAAAGGCCAGACTCCAATCCCATCACCTCCAAAGACAAAAGATAAGTATATACGTTTGGTGACAATTGAATTGGAGCAAGTACGAGATGAACTAAGAACTTCAGCAATAACTCAAGAAAAGGCAAGAATCCACCGTGCCAGACGTGGATTGCAGTATAAGTGAAGAACCCCTCAGGTGGGTTGTTGATGGTGTCATTTTCTGCAGGGGGATTGCTTCCACTCCCGTAATCCCAAAGTAATTAAGAATGGCATCCACTTCATCCGAGTGGATATCAGAGAGCGTTTGGAAGTGGCTTCAGCTTTCTTTGGAGAACTCATGATTCTGCCTGGTGAAACGTTTCAATTAGAAATTACAGTATGTTAAGAAGTTAACATTCTATCCAGGATTAGTAGAAACCTACTACAAAAACTTAAACAACAAATTAAACATGAGATTTTAAATTCTTGAAAGAATGTTAAAGTTAAAAATGGGATTTATTGAGCTTTCGATAGAGTCGAAAGGAAAGAAAAAGTTGACACCTGACAAACACCTCTCGACAATGTCGAAAGCCCAAATATAAGCACCTACTGAGCTTTTGACAGAGTCGAAAGGGAGGAATGAAGTATATGACCAACCGGCATTCTTCATGCGTCGAAAGCCCAATAGGAACTATGTTATTGGGAGGGAATAGTTAAACTTAACATAAAAATTTGAATAAAGTTGCACTGCTAATATTCAACAGACAAGATAACAAAAACCTTCGACACTATCGAAACCCATGACCTAAGTTTTTCTAAGGGAATATGAATGCTGTCGAAACCTTATATATCCATTGAGTCGAAAGGTTCTAAGTTAAAATCAAATTGATAAAAAATAAAAGGACTTGGAACGTTTCGACAATATTGGAGAAAGGTAATTATAGAAGGTTTCGACTCATTAGTACCAGAAGGTTTCGATAGGTGAAAGTGTGTATTATGCTTGTGCACACTAATTATGGATAGTGTAATATGGACTAACAATATATGCGGAATGTTATTTACAATTGCTATACAAGTAAATATTCAATAAACTAACTATATAGCAATTCACAGATATAGAATAGTAAATGCAGTAAACTATAAAAATCACACCAGGGATTTTTATACTGGTTCGGATCTCCCGTCCTACGTCCAGTCGCAGACTTCTATCTGGATTTTCACTACCAACTACCTCGCTTCACCCGGAGGAACAGGTTTACAACACCCGAACAGCCGAACGGGATTTCGTGCCTCTTACAACACCGAGGACTTCAACAAAAAACAAATACAATTGCAGTTGACAACTTGTGCTCTTGATAACACTGATTTGTCACTTGTAGTACACCCTTCCTATAATCTTATCCTCAAAGTATGTGAATGATGTTTGTGAAGATTGAAGGAAGTATATTACTTAATTGAATCAAAAGATATGAAGTAATTTCAATGATTCAATAAGCAATTTGAAGTAGAGAGCTTTTAGAATGCAAGAGTATTTAGAAAGTAAGATCAGAAATTAAAGCAAAGAATTGTTGTTTTTCAATCAATGATTTAGACATGTTTATATAGAGAATAAATGGTTGTAACTCTTTGTGAAGAGTAGCCATTGATAGATATGATCTTTGATGAAAGGTAAGAGATGCAACCATTGGAGAAAGAAGTGTCTTTTGGGAAAAGTTGCTCTCTGTTTAAAAACGGTCGACAGGTCAAATGTAACGACCCGTATTTTTAACACTTTAAAAATACGAATTAAAAAGAAAATTTTGGATAAAAATCCGAAGGAAATAAAATTTTGTGTTGTTAAATGTAAATTACAAGTTAAAATACAAAACTGAATCCTGAAATAACTTATTTGTAAATTAAATACGGATGTTAACTTGTAATTGAACGTAAGTAAGGATTTAAATTTGAATGTAACAAGTAATTAAATTGAATTGAATTTGATTGTAAACAATGAAATAAATAAAATGGTAGATTTAATATTGAAGTTATAATATGGAAATCAACGTAAATGAATGTAATTTAATATTACTGTGAATTTAAATAAGATGATAGCTGAAGAAAATGAAAGTAAATGAATTATAAACTATTGATAATAATGTATAAGTAAATAGTTGATTCAATAATGAAAGTGTAAATCGAAACAAAAGAATTCATTGGGAATTAAATAACTTGAATTTGAATTATAATATAATTGAACGCTGAATCTAATATAATCTTTTATATTGGATTTATAGTGGAAAACTGCATTGTAAAAGATTGTTAATTACTGTAAAATTAAAAATAGGATTTGTGAACAATTGAAATTTGATTTAAAAGTTAATAATTTAAAATTGGGAATTTATATTGAAATTAAACAGTCGAATAATTTACTTTTCGAATATTGGATTTAATTAGGAAATTAAATCGATAATTTAATAAGTTAAATTTCAGAAATAATTGAAAATCGAGTTGAATATGATTGAAAATGATTTATAAAATTTTATTTTATCATACTGGAGTTATAGAAATGTTATAGAACTTTTAAAACTGAATTTAAAGTTAATCTGTGAAAATTGAATATTTTAATATTTAATTATCGACTGTAAAATAGCCAATTTTTGAACAGTCTCAGAATTGAACGAAACTAGTTCCATTGGATCCGTAATAGTTTGTTATTATTGGATTTCAATTTTCGTAGCAATCGGAGTTACCGTTTGACCGTGGCAGCTCGAAACGCATCGTATTGTTTTAATTTTAATTCGGCGAGTTAAAAATAGTCATTTTTCAAAAAGTCTCGGATTTCGACGAAACCAGTTTCATCGGATCCGTAATGTGATATTATTGTAAGGTTTCAAATTTCGTAATTTTTGGATTTACCGTTTGTCCGGTACAAATTAAAACGCCTCGAAATCGGCTTAAATCGGTTTAATTTAAATCGGTCGTTTAATTCCATATCTCACACATACGATCGAATTAGCCTCCGAAACCTATTCCATTGTGTCCAAAACGTGGGGTAAACCCTAGAAACGCCAGCCGGCATGCTTCGTTTGGAGTTCGAAAAATCGAGTGAATAGTGATTTTCGGTAAAATTCTATAAAAGGACCCCTTTATCATTTCATTTGCAACACAACTCAAAACCCTAACCCTAATAGCTTCAGCCACCACTTTGAAAACAATGGCCAGAAATTCGTTTCAATCTTCCTCAATTTCCTTCCAATCCGTAAACATTTAGCCAAAGTTTTCAACTGCAAACTTGTAGAGGGCATTGAGATCTTGAAGATCAACGGTGGAGATCGAATTTGGAGCACCACGGCGTCGTCAGGAGGGCTGCGTTCACATCAGGTCACGCACGTTTCTCGAGGCCAAAGGCAAGGCCGAGCTTCAGGAGGAGGTGGCCGAGTGTAGAGTGCTTGATGCTCTTCAATATGGTACCATCTGATCGGGGTGGAAGTGCTTGTGGTGGTCGCAAGATTCAACCCTAATTTCGAGCTATGGGTTTCATGTATACGGCTATTTCCTGTAGAGAGAACGTGAGAGAGGAGAAGAGGAGGGTCGGCCAGGATTCGCAGGGGCTTGGATCAAGGGCTGAGATCTGTTAGGTTTAAAAATATAAAATTTTGTTGTAAATTCGTAACTTACAATTTGTGTAACTTATAAATGTCATAACTTCTCCGTGCGAGGTCGGAATCGAACGATTCTTTTTGCGTTGCGATCGTATGGACGAGTACTACGCTATGCAACTGGATTGGAGTCGTTTGGAGCTAGAGAAAATTTTGGGTTAAATCGAACGTCGTTTCGATTTGATTTAAAAATCGTAAAAATCAAGGTGAGTGTTTTATAACGCTCACAACGTACTAAATATCTTTATGCTAGTTGAATTGACATTATGAAGTGTTATGATTTTATTTGTCGTTGTTAGATATAAATTAATTGTCATATAGCTGGTTATTTTGAATTAACCATTGAAAAATGAAATTGACAGTTAATTTGAAATTGAAATTGAATTGCGATTAAATTACCTGACATGGATAACTATGAAACTGCCATGAATTGTATTGACTATTGGATGATGTATTGTGATGGATGTCATTGGTTGATGTTTGAATGTTTGGATGTTGATTTGCTTATATATACTGTTATGCATACATATGATACCGTGATTTAATTTAAGTGATATATGTTCATCCCTGACATTTAATTGAAATAAATAAATAATCACTTGGCCATAGGATAGAAAATTATATACGGACACCGAATTGGCTAAATTAATAATTTTTGAAATCGTCGTTGAAATTTATTTAAAATGTGTTGATATAAAAGTTATAAATAGAAATCGATTTATGGAAATTGAATTCATCGAAAAATTGAGTTTGGAATGTTGAAATGAATTTTGGTTAAAGGAATTTTGTTAAATAATTAAGTTGTGACTTTGAAATTTGGAAATTGGATATGATTGAATGTCGAAAATTGATTTGTTTAAAGATTTAACTTTTATTCGAACTTTGAATATTTCTAAGAAAAGTTATATGAAATGATATTTCAGGATTGAAGTTAGAATTGAAACTTGGATTCAAAAATTTGTTATTAAAAGAAAATTTGATTTAATGTTTAAATCGATATTTTGAAATTGGATTTGGAATTGAAATTGGAATTTAAATTAATTTGGAATTGAAATTTAAATTCATTTGGGATTGGGAATTAATTTGGAATTGGAAATTAATTTGAAATTGGAAATTTAAAGTGAACGGAATTTGGTTTATTGAATTCGAAATTTATATGGAATCAAAATTTATTCGAGTTGAAATCGGAATTGAATCAATTAAATCGAAATGGACATTGAAATTGATTTGGGTAGGAAATTGGGAAGTTGACCGGTTTGACTTTGGAATTTGTTTTAAATGAATATTTTAGTATAAATGATTTAAAATCTATATTCTTTAAATATTGAAATTATTTTGATTTTCAAACTGTTTTACTATATAAATCATTTTTATATTCAAATTATTTTCGATTAAACTATTTAAATATTTTCTATTAAACTATTTTAACTATTTTAATTATTTAAACTACTTAAAACTATTTTCTAAAATTTTCAAGCAGGTCAATAAGGTGAATTCTTTACATTTAAATCTCGAATTTAAATACGAATTGGGTTAAATGAAGTTGCAACCTAAATTGAAATTTGAAATGAATTTGAAATCGAAATGAGATATTGAGGCGAAAAATGATTTTGAAACAGAATCTTACATTTGAATAGATATGATGATATTTGAAATGGATTTGATTTTTGAAGCGAATATGATATTTTGATATCAATTATGAATTGATTTGAAATGAAAAAGAGCCATCGGTGTAATAATACGTAGTTATTAAAGAGACCGGGATCGGATATGGACATACTCTCTGTCGATACCGAAACCCACTTTAATAACTATTATACGCGGAGTGTTGATCCAGAATGAAGTGGATGGTTTGGTGAACGCGTTGACTGAAGAAAGAGAACGATATTGGATGACCCCTGACATGACTAAAACAGGAGCCGCGCCGGGCCATTGAGGTTCGCCATCTCTAGCGGACACACTTCTTCGATACCATATCTATTACATTTGTGATTCGATTTGGGTGCACCCCTTGATTTGGGAGTGTTGTTTCGCGGTGTTGGGGTAGCTGCTGGCTATGCCCAACATCAGTCCGGATCACGCAACTACTAGTATCCTAGTTGGTATTGCCTCATGTACCTTGTCATACTGATTATCCTATTCGCGACCACTACGTTATGGTTTGTACCTTGAGTATATGGATTGCCCTCTGGTGACTTCCGGTTTTGGGGAAACTACGGTCTTGTATATGCTCTTGGGAATATAAATGTGTTAAGCGGCGAATGGGCGTTGACTTAACACTATTTTGATACCTTTACTTTACTTTAGACATTATCTATATAGCGTATCTTATTGTATATATAGATAGTTTAACGGATCCTTGAGAGATGGAAAATCCCGTAACATCTCTTGAGTTATTGCACGCACGTTGACACTGGATAGGAGATGTCAAACCCCGTAAACATCTCTGACGCCGTTTACACTCATATTTATTACGATTGATTTAACTTTCATAAGGATATTTTAGTCCTGACTCGAGTGTTTTGTCTTTTCATTACGCTCGGGTCAGCCTGAGCATTTCAGTTTAGGTTGAAGATCATTTCCTTGGAGGACGGAGACGAAGATTTGGTATATTATCTACTACTATTATATTCATTCCATTCCACTGCATTGTTGTATGATATTTGCTGAGTATGTAACTATGATAAATGTTGTATAATAATAATCAAATGTATTCATTTCAAATGTATTCATTTAATTAACAGCTTCATGAACTGTTATTTTATTATCATACTTTAGCCTTCCGCTGTGAGATTCTGTGTTGTTTCATTTCCTTTATTTCTTTTCTTTTCTTTTCTTATTTACCCCAAATTAACAATCCTCCATTTTGAATGGTTTGAGTTGACGTGTGTGTTTGATCATCGACTTAAACTGTACAAAAAGGCGGGTCGTTACAGTTGGTATCAGAGCTTTGGTTTAGATTACCTTGGCTCTAGTGGGGAATAACTCATTGAAATAGGGTTAAACCTTATGAATGAGTTTGAGTGTATATGAGAGAGCGTATTTGTAATTTTGATATAAAAATGATTTTATATTGTGTTAATTTGTTCCGTTGAGTATTTATGAATTCTGGTTGGTACTTGGGACGCCAAGGCATCGATAGGAATTTCTAAACACTCGAATAGGACAGATTGACATAATATTGTTTTGGACTATATTTTTATATAAAAGAACTATCTTGAAAACTTATAAATTTTGATTGTATTGGTTGTTAGGAGATGATAATATTAGATTATCATCATTTATTGTTGATTAGTCAATATTTCTAACTATTGACTATTAGACGATTTTAAGAAATGAAACTTGTAAATATGATTGACAATGAATATAAATGGTAAATAAAATAAAATAAAAATGAATTTAAATTAAGATGGAGAATTTAAATTCCGGTGTTTTGAAAATTTATTAACAAAAATTTGAAATGTATAATATAAGTATTATATGATAGTATATTCGATTAGAAATTGTTTTCAAAGGATTTTCAAATGAAGTAAGTGTTATACTCCCCTCTTGACACTAGAAAATGATTCCGGTGATGAGTGCACGCATCATCGACTTTATTTTCGAGAGTCCAAGTGGGGGAGATCACTTAATAGTTTTTCTAAACCCTGTTTTGATTAAAATTGAATTTTATTTTGTATTCTCTATAGTATGATTTGATATATAAATTATATAAGTATATATTATTTCAAAACTTGATTTGAAATGAAACCGGGATTGGAAATTCTTGAGTTCTTTAATAATCAATGATTTTTCTTTTAATGGTTGAAATGAATTAATACTTGAATCATTACGGAACTTCTGAATTGCGAAATGAGAAATGAACCTAAGAGCTAAGTGAAATATCAATTGAAGTAGAAATCCTGAGAATTAGGAAATTATGAATTTAAAATAAAATTGAAACTGTAAAACTCGCATAGTATTAAATTTCATTCTATAGCATAGATATAACTTAGCAAAATATTTAAGAAGTTCAAAAATGTTATATGAATTGTTAATTGGATAATATACAAGTTTAGGTTTGAATAATGAAATATGCATTTAATTAATGGTTTGCAAATATAGATAAGATTGTTAGTAAATAATTGGAATTTAAATTAACATTTAAAGGTGATTCACCATTATGTTAATAAAATGGAAATACTATATGTGAATGTAAATGTGAAATTAAATTATAGTGAAATTTAAGAAATGACTTAAGAATTAATTAATTGAAAATTCAACTTTGAATGAAAAGAGGTTGTATATTGTTTAACTACATTTTATTTGCATAGCTATAACTTACCAAATACTTAAAAAAGTTTAAAATGCTAATAAGGATAAGTAAATGAATAATATACAAGTGTGATTGCGAATAATAAAATGTGAAGATCTATTGATAGTGTAAATATAAAGAAAATTTAAGTTGTAAAATGAATTAAATTTAAAATTAATAAAAATAAAATAAAATTAGTAAATGGAAACTATTTTAATTTGAATAAAACTAAATGTCAATAAACTTGGAAGTGTATGAAATTAAAATTTTGACTTGGAAATGTATAATTGATTTAGTGTAGATTTTGGATGGATGTTAATGTTTGATATGCATTGATTGTTAGATGGATGATAATTGATTTAGTAGAATTCATTAGTGTAATGGAATTGAATAAATGGAATAAAAATTTAAGTAATTAAATTCAATTTGTAGTAAGGTGATGTTGAATATAATTGAATTCAATTTAATGTGAAGCAAAATTGTCTTGAGTTAAAATGTGGAGGTAATAAAGTGAATAAACCGGAAAATGAATTTAATGTAAACTTATTTCATAAAAAAAATAAAAAAAAGAAATTAACTACTTTGGGTTAATGCTTGATTTTCCGGAAACTTTAAATTGGATAGTTTGTATTTGTAATAACAAACAAATGTAGAAATCTAAAATTGTCCGGTATGTGCTGAAACTAAAAGTACCATAACTTTTAAATGAATAATCGGAATTTGATGATCTTGGACTTTTCGGAAAGCTTAGAATCTGTAGCACGACTTTTGTTTGGAGTATTTCAGAAAATTCATTCATTTACTAGGTAAAAAATGTAAATGTCTATCGCTGTCCTGTGTAAGAATAAGCAAAACCAATAGCATTTGACCTTGGTATTTATGACATAACTTTTTACTGGTTTATCGGATTTTCATGATCTTGTACTTTCTGGAAACCTCAGAACCTATGCTCCAACTTTTGTTTTAGATGCCTTGCATTTTGCTGAAGTTTAGAGGGTCGAAAACGTGAGTGAACGCCGCTGACCTGCGCAATGCATTGCCCAGGCTGAGGCGTATCCATTTAGTAAAACGGCCTTAACTTTTGAACGGATGGTCTGAATTTGATGATTTTGGACATTCCGGAAAGCCTGAAACGAAAGCAACAACTTTTATTTAGATTCCATTTCAAAATTTTATCGTTTAGGTGACCAAAAACTGGGATTTGTTCGCTGTCCTGAATTTAAAAAAAAAATTTCAGTTTGAAGAAAAACATGTTATATGTATGTTGTTTATGCTAAGTATATCGATCTATCTTTATATGCATGGTTCTAACTTGGTTATTGAGCATTTTAGTAGGTAGCAAAGGGGTTGCGCTTCGCTTGTGAAGCTCGCTTCTACGCTAAATGCAAAATGTAAGTTAAAATGCTAATAAACGCTTAACAAAAGGTACGTTCTCGGATTACAGTTTATGTTGTGGTATATTATTGTGTTCCCCATGTTTTGGGATGCCTCATTCTTGTAATGAGATGTATATCATGCAATTATTACCACTGTGAAATTTTTCGGTCCTAGCCGCGCAAAGGAGGTGCTGCCGAATTTTTTCAAAAATCCGGGAGTTAGAAATTTTGAGATTGAAAAAAAAAATCCTATAACTAAATTTTGCAAATAAGTCGAATATTTTGAATGAATTATATCTAAATGATGGTTTCTCCTTCTCCGTTCCTTTTCGAGGACGAAAAGTTTTAAGTGGGGGAGAATGTAACGACCCGTATTTTTAACACTTTAAAAATACGAATTAAAAAGAAAATTTTGGATAAAAATCCGAAGGAAATAAAATTTTGTGTTGTTAAATGTAAATTACAAGTTAAAATACAAAACTGAATCCTGAAATAACTTATTTGTAAATTAAATACGGATGTTAACTTGTAATTGAACGTAAGTAAGGATTTAAATTTGAATGTAACAAGTAATTAAATTGAATTGAATTTGATTGTAAACAATGAAATAAATAAAATGGTAGATTTAATATTGAAGTTATAATATGGAAATCAACGTAAATGAATGTAATTTAATATTACTGTGAATTTAAATAAGATGATAGCTGAAGAAAATGAAAGTAAATGAATTATAAACTATTGATAATAATGTATAAGTAAATAGTTGATTCAATAATGAAAGTGTAAATCGAAACAAAAGAATTCATTGGGAATTAAATAACTTGAATTTGAATTATAATATAATTGAACGCTGAATCTAATATAATCTTTTATATTGGATTTATAATGGAAAACTGCATTGTAAAAGATTGTTAATTACTGTAAAATTAAAAATAGGATTTGTGAACAATTGAAATTTGATTTAAAAGTTAATAATTTAAAATTGGGAATTTATATTGAAATTAAACAGTCGAATAATTTACTTTTCGAATATTGGATTTAATTAGGAAATTAAATCGATAATTTAATAAGTTAAATTTCAGAAATAATTGAAAATCGAGTTGAATATGATTGAAAATGATTTATAAAATTTTATTTTATCATACTGGAGTTATAGAAATGTTATAGAACTTTTAAAACTGAATTTAAAGTTAATCTGTGAAAATTGAATATTTTAATATTTAATTATCGACTGTAAAATAGCCAATTTTTGAACAGTCTCAGAATTGAACGAAACTAGTTCCATTGGATCCGTAATAGTTTGTTATTATTGGATTTCAATTTTCGTAGCAATCGGAGTTACCGTTTGACCGTGGCAGCTCGAAACGCATCGTATTGTTTTAATTTTAATTCGGCGAGTTAAAAATAGTCATTTTTCAAAAAGTCTCGGATTTCGACGAAACCAGTTTCATCGGATCCGTAATGTGATATTATTGTAAGGTTTCAAATTTCGTAATTTTTGGATTTACCGTTTGTCCGGTACAAATTAAAACGCCTCGAAATCGGCTTAAATCGGTTTAATTTAAATCGGTCGTTTAATTCCATATCTCACACATACGATCGAATTAGCCTCCGAAACCTATTCCATTGTGTCCAAAACGTGGGGTAAACCCTAGAAACGCCAGCCGGCATGCTTCGTTTGGAGTTCGAAAAATCGAGTGAATAGTGATTTTCGGTAAAATTCTATAAAAGGACCCCTTTATCATTTCATTTGCAACACAACTCAAAACCCTAACCCTAATAGCTTCAGCCACCACTTTGAAAACAATGGCCAGAAATTCGTTTCAATCTTCCTCAATTTCCTTCCAATCCGTAAACATTTAGCCAAAGTTTTCAACTGCAAACTTGTAGAGGGCATTGAGATCTTGAAGATCAACGGTGGAGATCGAATTTGGAGCACCACGGCGTCGTCAGGAGGGCTGCGTTCACATCAGGTCACGCACGTTTCTCGAGGCCAAAGGCAAGGCCGAGCTTCAGGAGGAGGTGGCCGAGTGTAGAGTGCTTGATGCTCTTCAATATGGTACCATCTGATCGGGGTGGAAGTGCTTGTGGTGGTCGCAAGATTCAACCCTAATTTCGAGCTATGGGTTTCATGTATACGGCTATTTCCTGTAGAGAGAACGTGAGAGAGGAGAAGAGGAGGGTCGGCCAGGATTTGCAGGGGCTTGGATCAAGGGCTGAGATCTGTTAGGTTTAAAAATATAAAATTTTGTTGTAAATTCGTAACTTACAATTTGTGTAACTTATAAATGTCATAACTTCTCCGTGCGAGGTCGGAATCGAACGATTCTTTTTGCGTTGCGATCGTATGGACGAGTACTACGCTATGCAACTGGATTGGAGTCGTTTGGAGCTAGAGAAAATTTTGGGTTAAATCGAACGTCGTTTCGATTTGATTTAAAAATCGTAAAAATCAAGGTGAGTGTTTTATAACGCTCACAACGTACTAAATATCTTTATGCTAGTTGAATTGACATTATGAAGTGTTATGATTTTATTTGTCGTTGTTAGATATAAATTAATTGTCATATAGCTGGTTATTTTGAATTAACCGTTGAAAAATGAAATTGACAGTTAATTTGAAATTGAAATTGAATTGCGATTAAATTACCTGACATGGATAACTATGAAACTGCCATGAATTGTATTGACTATTGGATGATGTATTGTGATGGATGTCATTGGTTGATGTTTGAATGTTTGGATGTTGATTTGCTTATATATACTGTTATGCATACATATGATACCGTGATTTAATTTAAGTGATATATGTTCATCCCTGACATTTAATTGAAATAAATAAATAATCACTTGGCCATAGGATAGAAAATTATATACGGACACCGAATTGGCTAAATTAATAATTTTTGAAATCGTCGTTGAAATTTATTTAAAATGTGTTGATATAAAAGTTATAAATAGAAATCGATTTATGGAAATTGAATTCATCGAAAAATTGAGTTTGGAATGTTGAAATGAATTTTGGTTAAAGGAATTTTGTTAAATAATTAAGTTGTGACTTTGAAATTTGGAAATTGGATATGATTGAATGTCGAAAATTGATTTGTTTAAAGATTTAACTTTTATTCGAACTTTGAATATTTCTAAGAAAAGTTATATGAAATGATATTTCAGGATGGAAGTTAGAATTGAAACTTGGATTCAAAAATTTGTTATTAAAAGAAAATTTGATTTAATGTTTAAATCGATATTTTGAAATTGGATTTGGAATTGAAATTGGAATTTAAATTAATTTGGAATTGAAATTTAAATTCATTTGGGATTGGGAATTAATTTGGAATTGGAAATTAATTTGAAATTGGAAATTTAAAGTGAACGGAATTTGGTTTATTGAATTCGAAATTTATATGGAATCAAAATTTATTCGAGTTGAAATCGGAATTGAATCAATTAAATCGAAATGGACATTGAAATTGATTTGGGTAGGAAATTGGGAAGTTGACCGGTTTGACTTTGGAATTTGTTTTAAATGAATATTTTAGTATAAATGATTTAAAATCTATATTCTTTAAATATTGAAATTATTTTGATTTTCAAACTGTTTTACTATATAAATCATTTTTATATTCAAATTATTTTCGATTAAACTATTTAAATATTTTCTATTAAAACTATTTTAACTATTTTAATTATTTAAACTACTTAAAACTATTTTCTAAAATTTTCAAGCAGGTCAATAAGGTGAATTCTTTATATTTAAATCTCGAATTTAAATACGAATTGGGTTAAATGAAGTTGCAACCTAAATTGAAATTTGAAATGAATTTGAAATCGAAATGAGATATTGAGGCGAAAAATGATTTTGAAACAGAATCTTACATTTGAATAGATATGATGATATTTGAAATGGATTTGATTTTTGAAGCGAATATGATATTTTGATATCAATTATGAATTGATTTGAAATGAAAAAGAGCCATCGGTGTAATAATACGTAGTTATTAAAGAGACCGGGATCGGATATGGACATACTCTCTGTCGATACCGAAACCCACTTTAATAACTATTATACGCGGAGTGTTGATCCAGAATGAAGTGGATGGTTTGGTGAACGCGTTGACTGAAGAAAGAGAACGATATTGGATGACCCCTGACATGACTAAAACAGGAGCCGCGCCGGGCCATTGAGGTTCGCCATCTCTAGCGGACACACTTCTTCGATACCATATCTATTACATTTGTGATTCGATTTGGGTGCACCCCTTGATTTGGGAGTGTTGTTTCGCGGTGTTGGGGTAGCTGCTGGCTATGCCCAACATCAGTCCGGATCACGCAACTACTAGTATCCTAGTTGGTATTGCCTCATGTACCTTGTCATACTGATTATCCTATTCGCGACCACTACGTTATGGTTTGTACCTTGAGTATATGGATTGCCCTCTGGTGACTTCCGGTTTTGGGGAAACTACGGTCTTGTATATGCTCTTGGGAATATAAATGTGTTAAGCGGCGAATGGGCGTTGACTTAACACTATTTTGATACCTTTACTTTACTTTAGACATTATCTATATAGCGTATCTTATTGTATATATAGATAGTTTAACGGATCCTTGAGAGATGGAAAATCCCGTAACATCTCTTGAGTTATTGCACGCACGTTGACACTGGATAGGAGATGTCAAACCCCGTAAACATCTCTGACGCCGTTTACACTCATATTTATTACGATTGATTTAACTTTCATAAGGATATTTTAGTCCTGACTCGAGTGTTTTGTCTTTTCATTACGCTCGGGTCAGCCTGAGCATTTCAGTTTAGGTTGAAGATCATTTCCTTGGAGGACGGAGACGAAGATTTGGTATATTATCTACTACTATTATATTCATTCCATTCCACTGCATTGTTGTATGATATTTGCTGAGTATGTAACTATGATAAATGTTGTATAATAATAATCAAATGTATTCATTTCAAATGTATTCATTTAATTAACAGCTTCATGAACTGTTATTTTATTATCATACTTTAGCCTTCCGCTGTGAGATTCTGTGTTGTTTCATTTCCTTTATTTCTTTTCTTTTCTTTTCTTATTTACCCCAAATTAACAATCCTCCATTTTGAATGGTTTGAGTTGACGTGTGTGTTTGATCATCGACTTAAACTGTACAAAAAGGCGGGTCGTTACATCAAAGATGGCCGGTAGACAGGATTTCGAAAATATAGACGTTATGTGCATGTGTGCACGTTCATTGTGCATTTTACACAGAGACGGTCGACCACCTGGATTATCACCGGTCGACCGGTCCCTGTTAAATTGCACAGTGAATGTGCAATGCCTATTCAAACGTATATATATTTAGGTGCATGATTATTTGAGGATAGATTTTAACACGTTTATCACTATTGCAACATTAAATAATCAACCTATAATCTAGAGTACCATATGTAGCTCTTTCGAGTCTCTTTATAGCCAAGATGTCTTCTTTTTGTCGATCGCCTTTTCTTTGTCAGAAATCAAAACACTGTGACTCAACATTCTCCCCCTTTTTGATTGATGACAACATATATCTGAAGTTCTGAATCTCCCCCTGAATATGTGATCTGTATTCTTTATATATATATATATATATATATATATATATATATATATTCCTGCAAATAATTGTTAGCACTTTCTCCCCCTTTGTCATCGACAAAAAGGAGTAATAGATAATGGAATAATATAGAAGTACAGACTGAGATAATACTATGCATTATAATACCATACTGAGTCAAACATAACATGAATACCATACAGCACCATACCACAAGTTCAGAAATTACCGTAGCATACCATACCATATCATACAATATCAAAAAGAAGTTTCACTAACAAAAAGAGATAATAAGATAAGATGAGATAATATAAACTAAGAGTCGGAACCAGTATCTCCAGCTTCTTCTTCGTCATCGCCTTCCTCACCATCTTCATCTTCCTCATCTTCATCTTCGTCACCGTTACCTTCATTTGATCCAGAACCCGTAGCTTCTTCTGATGATGACCAATTAAAAGTAGGAGAAGCAGGATGCTTTCCTGGATCCTGGCCTTGAACAGCAGTGGATGTGTTGCATGAAATAGAATCCCATAATAGACCAAAGAACGACTTGATTTTATTGAAGCGCTTATCCATCTTCGTATCCATTCTTTTGAGACGTGCTTCTATCAAGTGTTGATTGCGTGCAATGGTTTCAAGTGAAGCTTTGGTTGATGATTTCGATTTCAGCAATTTAACATCTTCGGGACGAGATCGAGAAGATGAAGATTGTTGTTCTTTTGGACCCCGTTGTTGCCATGTTTCAAACGGCATGATTTTAAAGTAAGGAGGTGGAAGCTTCATTCGTTTCATGGTAACGGAATTAATAACTTTTGGTTTCGAGATGGCCGAGGCAGGAGGAGTTATACCACAATCTAGCAAAATACGCATGATATATTCATTAAAGAAAAAGTGAGGTCGCGTAGATTCGTTTACCTTGAGAATCTCGCCAAATATCATACGCACCCAATTAATTTGGACATTGCCATAAATAGCATAAAGAGCCTTGAAGTTCTCTTTGTATACTGCATCATAGTTTCTAAGTCGAGGAAATAAAGAAAGCATCAAGACGCGATGTAGAAGTCTTGCAGTGGGTCGAAGTCCAATTGATTTCGTACCATTACTGTTATCTTCTATGAATTGATGACTGGTGCTATCACGAGTGAAAAATTGACATAATTCTGATGAAAACTCAATGCCTCGATTTGGTATACCGAGTATAGATGCCATTCTTTCAAAAGTTATAAAGACGTGTTTTCCACAAACGACAGACCAAATGACCCCGTCCGGATTATCAGGCTTATACTTGTCGAGATTCATATTTGCATAGAACAATTTAATCATCAATCGATTAACCTCAACATTGTTAGCCGAAAAATCAATCAACGGTGAAATATTTGAATTAATTGCTAACCGTTGGATTCCATAAGAAGCAAAGTCATCAAAATTGATAAAGGAACCCGAATGGAAACTGTAGTTGGTCATTTGATTCCATCTTGTTACAGCAATAGGATCTTCAAGCCATTTCTTAGCGGTGACATTGCTTAAGGAGATTTCAGAGGATGATCCTTGCTTGTGTCTTTTCTGAGGAGGAGCCATTTTTAGGAAATTTGGAGAATTTGGGAATTGAATTTGAAAAAATATGGTTTCTGGGATTTGGGGGAAGAAGACCGGTTGAAGTAAAATGAGAGAGAAGAAAAAAATTTTACGTAATGTATATATAAAAAAAACAGAATTGATCGTAACCGGTCGACCTATAAAAGTGGGGCGGTCGACCGTTTTCATCCAGAGAGCAAAACGGTCGACCGCCTCAATTTCGATCTGTCGACCGGTGCTGTTTCTGGAAAACAGTTCAGCCTGCTTTTTGAAAAAAAAAATATATCGTGTTCTATAAATCATGTATCACTCGTATGACAATATTTAAATGTTATTACATGAGTGATTACAAAAGAAAATAAACAACGATACAATATAAAATTAATGAGGAGTGGAAGAAGGAAGATTGGTTGAATCTTCGTTGATATCATCAATGCGAGCCTTCCAAGATGACAATTTTTCAGTTGCCCCTTCATTCTGAGCATAGTTTCTGTCCCATGAGTTTGGGGTTCTAGAAGATGAAGGTGCGTTTGGCATCGGCTCATGAACATCTCGTTTGTTTGTTCCACAGAAGAAGAATGCCATTCTTTCTAAAATAGATAATCGTGCCGAAGTATGCTGTTGTTCATGATGAAGCTGTTGTTGTCCATAATGAAGCTGACGTTGAAGATCTATTTGATGTTTTTGATAGTGATGAATTTCATCGATCTTCTCTTTGGTATGAGGAGAACAGAATAGCACTTTCTTTGCCTTTTTTGATTTAGGCGTACTTCCAGGTGTACGAGAGCATTGATGATGGCACTTTGGTTTATATTTTGGTGTTTCAGGAGAAAAATATTCTTCTGGCTCAGAACTTGTAACGGAAATGTGTGATTTTTGAGCACACTCATCACAAATATGTGCCATAAAAAATAATGTATTTATGCTTAGATAAAGGAAGATGAATAAGAAGAACATTTTTGACAAGCTTATATAGAAATTCCTTATATATAAGCCTATGAATAAGAGTGAAAAGAGGAATTTGACAGTGAAAACAAGCAGAGGCTCATATTAAAAATAGCTTAAAAAATAGCTACAGTTAAAAATAACCAAAAGAAAGAACTTAATAGCTTAACATCAGTAATTATTAGACAAGTTCTTTTCTAGAAATTAAACCAAGCTCTCTTCGTAATCTAATAAAACTAGATTCGAGCAAAGGCTTAGTAAAGATGTCCGCTAATGGATTATCAGATTGGACATATTCAAGACATATATTTCCTTTTTCAATATTATCTCTAAGGAAATGATGACGGATATCAATGTGCTTGGTTCTAGAATGATTCACTGGATTCTTAGAAAGATTTATAGCACTTGTGTTATCACATTATATAATAGAATTTGATAAATGAATATCAAAATCTAGAAGTGTTTGTTGCATATATAATACTTGAGTACAAGCGAGAGCCGCTGATATATATTCAGCTTCACATGTTGATAGTGAAACACAATTCTGTTTCTTACTAAACCAAGAGACAAGTGATTTTCCAATAAAATGGCACGTACCACTTGTACTCTTTCTATCCGTTCGAGAACCTCCAAAATCAGCATCACTATATGAAACTAATTCGAATGGACATTCAGTTGGATAAAAAAGACCGAAATCTTTTGTATTATTAAGATAACGAATTATACGCTTCACTTCTCGTAAATGCGATTCCTTTGGATTTGCTTGAAAACGAGCACATAGACAAACACTCATCATTATATCTGGACGACTAGCTGTAAGATAAAGAAGAGAACCAATCATGCTTCGATATAATTTCTGGTCAACACTCTTACCATCTTCATCTTTTTCAAGATGTGTAGTTGTACTCATAGGAGTTGGTTTACCAGATGTATTTTCTAATCCGAAGCGCTTGATAAGATTTCCGCAGTATTTTTCTTGATTAATAAAAATACCATTCGGAAGTTGTTTGATTTGAAGTCCAAGAAAGTATGACAGTTCTCCCATATGAGACATTTCGAATTCTTTGGCCATAATACTTGCAAATTCCTTACAGAGTTTATCATTTGTTGAACCAAAGATGATGTCGTCTACATATATCTGAATAACTAGAATATCCTTTTGAGAATGTTTGATAAACAAAGTTTGATCGACTCTGCCTATTTGAAATCCTGAGTTAATAAGATAGCTACGTAATCGTTCATACCAAGCACGAGGTGCTTGTTTTAAACCATACAGAGCTTTCTTAAGTTTGAACACATGGTCGGGATATTTTTCATGTACGAACAAAGGAGGTTGTTCGACATATACATTCTCTTTGATAAATCCATTAAGAAATGCACTTTTGACATCCATCTGATAAAGTTTGAAATTATGATGACAAGCAAAAGATAATAGGATTCTAATAGCTTCTAGTCGAGCAACTGGTGCAAAAGTTTCTTCATAATCGATACCTTCTTCCTGATTATACCCTTGTGCTACTAACCTTGCTTTATTTCTGGTGATATTTCCTTGTTCATCAGCCTTATTTTTGTAGACCCATTTAGTACCAATCACTGACTGATCAGTTGGTCTTGGAACAAGTTCCCAGACGTCATTGCGCACGAACTGATTTAGTTCTTCTTGCATGGCAATGATCCAATATTCGTCGGTAGCTGCTTCTTTAGGATTCTTAGGTTCGATATTTGATAGAAACGCAACATGACCCATTTGATGTAATTGACTCCTAGTTCTTACTTGTGAGTCGACCTCCCCAATTACATTTTGAACCGGATGGTGTCTTAATAATCTTGGAGGGGAACGTATTTCACAAGCTTGTTGATGTTGAGAAATATTTTCAACAATATTTTCAGAGTCAGAGTCATAATTTGTGATGATAGGAGTGTCAGTAAATATAGTTTCGTCATCATCAGATTTTGGTTGAGAGGGCTGAAAGACTTCATCGAAAGAAACATGAAGAGATTCTTCAATAGTTTTGGTTCGTTTATTGAAAATACGATACGCCTTGCTTCTTTCCGAATAACCGACAAATATACCTTCATCAGCTTTCGGATCAAACTTTCCGAGATGGTCTTTCGTATTTAAAATGAAACATTTTGAACCAAATACTTTGAAGTAAGATATATTTGGCTTCCTTTCGATAAATAATTCATAAGACGTGTTCTTGGTGAGTGGTCGAATGGACACACGATTCAAAACATAACACGCCGTAGCGACGGCTTCTGCCCAGAAATGTTTTGGTAAAGTGGATCCATTTAATAACGTTCTTGCACATTCTTGTAATGTTCGATTTTTCCGTTATACAACTCCGTTTTGTTGTGGAGTTCTAGGAAACGAAAAATTGTGGTTAATACCTTTCTTTGTGCAAAAATGTTCAAATTCGTTGTTTTCGAATTCACCACCATGATCACTCCTTATGTTTTTAACTTTTAGCCCTTTCGATTTTTGAATTCTTTTGACGATAGATTTGAAATGTTCAAAAGTGTCACTCTTGTTTTTTAGGAAAATAGTCCATGTATACCGAGAATAGTCATCAACTATTACAAATACATATCGATTATGGTTTATCGACTGAACCTGTGTTGGTCCGAATAAATCCATATGTAGTAACTCAAGTGGTTGTAATGTTGATATGACTTTCTTGGATTTAAAAGATGATTTGGTTAATTTTCCTAATTGACATACATCACAGATGTTGTTAACCTTAAAACTCATTTTGGGTAGTCCTCTAACTAGATTGTTTTTGACTAGCTTGTCAATAGTTCTGAAGTTTATATGACAGAAGCGTTTGTGCCATAGCCATGGATCATTATCATTAGCCACAAGACACATATCTGAGTTATGATTAATATTCATATTCAAAAAATATATATTTCTGTCTCTATAACCTTCGAAAATTAAATTATGATCTTTATCTAGACTACTACATTTATTATTCGAAAAAGAAATTGTAAAACCCTTGTCACATAATTGACTGATACTAAGTAAATTGTGTTTTAAATTTCTAACTAGCATGACATTTGTAATAAGAGGTAAGTTAGATGTACTGCAATTGCTCACATCGCCTTTGCCGATGATATAGCCTTTTGAATTATCTCCAAAAGTGACGGAGCCACCATCTGAGTATGTAATATTTTTTAATAAGCTCTTGTCTCTAGTCATGTGCTTCGAGCAACCACTGTCCAATATCCACTTTCCTCTTTTCTTAAGTGGGACCTGCAAAAAATAAAATTAAGTCCATGGTACCCACTTTTTATGGGGTCCTAAGAGTTAGGTCTTAGGAGTCCAAACCCATACGGGTCCGGTATCCCCTTTATATATATAATTAGTATTAAGATGCACAGTATTCATGAAATTCTGAATATATTTATTCCTAATCAAATTGTTATTTGTTTTAGGAACCCATATTTTGATAGTCTTGACATTTTTCTTCTGAAATTTCACAACTGGTTTTGGTTTGGAATATAATAAACTAAGATTTTTCTTAACTTCAGTCTTTTGTCTTTTCTTTTTCCTTTCATTACCAAGATGTTTCTTGGTTTCTTGTTTCTTATATCCCAACCCTTGTTTATTTGAAACAGTTTGTGAACTTTCAATGATTTTTGTCAAATTTTCTCGACCTTTGTTAAAGTTAGAAACATTTTGAGTAATATCATCCAACTTAGTTTGTAAACTAGCTTTTTCTAGGTCCAGATTTTTGATTTTTACCTTAAGCTCATGATTTTCAGTAGTGAGAGCATCGTTTTTCTCTTTTTGAGTTTCAATTTCTTGACACAAAAGAGATAATTGAGAGTCAACATTAGATGATGATTCTTGAAGTTTTTCAAGTTCTTCTTCTAATATTTTCTTCTCGTCTTTTAACATATCTCGTTCAAACTCTGCTCTACTCAAATCTGCTTTGGCTACTTTTAATTGACGTTTTATGTCTTTATATTTGACTATCAACTCAGAATTAATATCAAGTAATTCATCAAATGTAGGAATTTGTACCTCATCTTCTGTTGCCATAAAACAAACATTAGCTTGTTCATTCTCCTGATCACTTTCAGTTTCAGATGAAGATGAGTCTGAATCATCCCATGTAACTGAGAAGGCTCGTTTCTTTGACTTGTCCTTCTTATATTTGAATTTATCATTTTCTGACTTCTTCTTCTGTTCTGGACAGTCCTTTTGCATGTGCCCCTTTTTGTGGCAGTTGAAACATTCTATTGCGGATGAAGATGGTTTATTTGATCCAGGTTTCCTTTTGTTGTAACGACTGGCTTTTCGATATTTTAGGAATTTTTTGAATCCTTTTGCAATGAATGCCAGATCTTCATCTTCAGAATCTGATTCATTTTCATCTTTCTCAGCATGAAATGCTACATTTTTCTTTTCTTCTTTCTGTTCTTTTCTAGCCTGCAAATTTGCTTCATAGAACATTAAATTTCCTATCAATTCATTTGGCTTCATGACGGAAAGATCATTAGCTTCTTCAATTGCTAATCTTTTCCTTCCCATTCACTAGTCAGAGAATGTAGGACTGTTGAAACAACATCAAAATCTGAGTATTTTTGCCCTAATCCGATAAGTGCATGATGAATAGTTTGAAACCTTGAATACATATCATTGATTGTCTCATTCGGTTTCATTTTGAAATTTTGAAACTGACTTTTCAGCATGGCTATTTTTGCTTTTTTAACCTTGTTAGTACCTTCATGAGTGGTTTTCAGCGTTTGCCAAATTTGATATGCAGTAGTGCAGATACTAACACGGTTATATTCATTTTGGTCTAATGCACAAAACAACATATTTATTGCCTTTGCATTTAAGGCTGCTGCCGTTTTCTCAGCCGTTGTCCATTCTGAATATTCAGTTGTTGGATTTACTATTTCTTTTTGGGTAGCATTCCAAGCATCATAGCTATTTGATTGCATAAAAAATGACATACGTGTTGCCCAATAGCTATAGTTGAGACCATTAAAGAATGGAGGTCTTTGTGTTGATTGACCTTCCGTGTAAGTGTTAGTGCTAGTGCTTGCGTTATTTGCCATATTACAAAAATATATCAAATAACGGTGTTACGGTTATATGATGACCGTGCTCTGATACCAAATGAAAGTGTGTATTATGCTTGTGCACACTAATTATGGATCGTGTAATATGGACTAACAATATATGCGGAATGTTATTTAAAATTGCTATACAAGTAAATATTCAATAAACTAACTATATAGCAATTCACAGATATAGAATAGTAAATGCAGTAAACTATAAAAATCACACCAGGGATTTTTATATTGGTTCGGATCTCCCGTCCTACGTCCAGTCCCAGACTTCTATCTGGATTTTCACTACCAACTACCTCGCTTCACCCGGAGGAACAGGTTTACAACACCCGAACAGCCGAACGGGATTTCGTGCCTCTTACAACACCGAGGACTTCAACAAAAAACAAATACAATTGCAGTTGACAACTTGTGCTCTTGATAACACTGATTTGTCACTTGTAGTACACCCTTCCTATAATCTTATCCTCAAAGTATGTGAATGATGTTTGTGAAGATTGAAGGAAGTATATTACTTAATTGAATCAAAAGATATGAAGTAATTTCAATGATTCAATAAGCAATTTGAAGTAGAGAGCTTATAGAATGCAAGAGTATTTAGAAAGTAAGATCAGAAATTAAAGCAAAGAATTGTTGTTTTTCAATCAATGATTTAGACATGTTTATATAGAGAATAAATGGTTGTAACTCTTTGTGAAGAGTAGCCATTGATAGATATGATCATTGATGAAAGGTAAGAGATGCAACCATTGGAGAAAGAAGTGTCTTTTGGGAAAAGTTGCTCTCTGTATAAAAACGGTCGACAGGTCAAAGATGGCCGGTAGACAGGATTTCGAAAATATAGACGTTATGTGCATGTGTGCACGTTCATTGTGCATTTTACACAAAGACGGTCGACCGCCTGGATTATCACCGGTCGACCGGTCCCTGTTAAATTGCACAGTGAATGTGCAATGCCTATTCAAACGTATATATATTTAGGTGCATGATTATTTGAGGATAGATTTTAACACGTTTATCACTATTGCAACATTAAATAATCAACCTATAATCTAGAGTACCATATGTAGCTTTTTCGAGTCTCTTTATAGCCAAGATGTCTTCTTTTTGTCGATCGCCTTTTCTTTGTCAGAAATCAAAACTCTGTGACTCAACATTCTCTCCCTTTTTGATTGATGAAAACATATATCTGAAGTTCTGAATCTCCCCCTGAATATGTGATCTGTATTCTTTATATATATATATATTCCTGCAAATAATTGTTAGCACTTTCTCCCCCTTTGTCATCGACAAAAAGGAGTAATAGATAATGGAATAATATAGAAGTACAGAATGAGATAATACTATGCATTATAATACCATACTGAGTCAAACATAACATGAATACCATACAGCACCATACCACAAGTTCAGAAATTACCGTAGCATACCATACCATATCATACAATATCAAAAAGAAGTTTCACTAACAAAAAGAGATAATAAGATAAGATGAGATAATATAAACTAAGAGTCGGAACCAGTATCTCCAGCTTCTTCTTCGTCATCGCCTTCCTCACCATCTTCATCTTCCTCATCTTCATCTTCATCACCGTTACCTTCATTTGATCCAGAACCCGTAGCTTCTTCTGATGATGACCAATTAAAAGTAGGAGAAGAAGGATCCTTTCCTGGATCCTGGCCTTGAACAGCAGTGGATGTGTTGCATGAAATAGAATCCCATAATAGACCAAAGAACGACTTGATTTTATTGAAGCGCTTATCCATCTTCGTATCCATTCTTTTGAGACGCGCTTCTATCAAGTGTTGATTGCGTGCAATGGTTTCAAGTGAAGCTTTGGTTGATGATTTCGATTTCAGCAATTTAACATCTTCGGGACGAGATCGAGAAGATGAAGATTGTTGTTCTTTTGGACCCCGTTGTTGCCATGTTTCAAACGGCATGATTTTAAAGTAAGGAGGTGGAAGCTTCATTCGTTTGATGGTAACGGAATTAATAACTTTTGGTTTCGAGATGGCCGAGGCAAGAGGAGTTATACCACAATCTAGCAAAATACGCATGATATATTCATTAAAGAAAAAGTGAGGTCGCGTAGATTCGTTTACCTTGAGAATCTCGCCAAATATCATACGCACCCAATTAATTTGGACATTACCATAAATAGCATAAAGAGCCTTGAAGTTCTCTTTGTATACTGCATCATAGTTTCCAAGTCGAGGAAATAAAGAAAGCATCAAGACGCGATGTAGAAGTCTTGCAGTGGGTCGAAGTCCAATTGATTTCGTACCATTACTGTTATCTTCTATGAATTGATGACTGGTGCTATCACGAGTGAAAACTTGACAGAATTCTGATGAAAACTCAATGCCTCGATTTGGTATACCGAGTATAGATGCCATTCTTTCAAAAGTTATAAAGACGTGTTTTCCACAAACGACAGACCAATTGACCCCGTCCGGATTATCAGGCTTATACTTGTCGAGATTCATATTTGCATAGAACAATTTAATCATCAATCGATTAACCTCAACATTGTTAGCTGAAAAATCAATCAACGGTGAAATATTTGAATTAATTGCTAACCGTTGGATTCCATAAGAAGCAAAGTCATCAAAATTGATAAAGGAACCCGAATGGAAACTGTAGTTGGTCATTTGATTCCATCTTGTTACAGCAATAGGATCTTCAAGCCATTTCTTAGCGGTGACATTGCTTAAGGAGATTTCAGAGGATGATCCTTGCTCGTGTCTTTTCTGAGGAGGAGCCATTTTTAGGAAATTTGGAGAATTTGGGAATTGAATTTGAAAAAATATGGTTTCTGGGATTTGGGGGAAGAAGACCGGTTGAAGTAAAATGAGAGAGAAGAAAAAAAATTTGCGTAATGTATATATAAAAAAAACAGAATTGATCGTAACCGATCGACCTATAAAAGTGGGGCGGTCGACCGTTTTCATCCAGAGAGCAAAGCGGTCGACCGCCTCAATTTCGATCTGTCGACCGGTGCTGTTTCTGGAAAACAGTTCAGCCTGCTTTTTGAAAAAAAAAATATCGTGTTCTATAAATCATGTATCACTCGTATGACAATATTTAAATGTTATTATATGAGTGATTACAAAAGAAAATAAACAACGATACAATATAAAATTAATGAGGAGTGGAAGAAGGAAGATTGGTTGAATCTTCGTTGATATCATCAATGCGAGCCTTCCAAGATGACAATTTTTCGGTTGCCCCTTCATTCTGAGCATAGTTTCTGTCCCATGAGTTTGGGGTTCTAGAAGATGAGGGTGCGTTTGGCATCGGCTCATGAACATCTCGTTTGTTTGTTCCACAGAAGAAGAATGCCATTCTTTCTAAAATAGATAATCGTGCCGAAGTCTGCTGTTGTTCATGATGAAGCTGTTGTTGTCCATAATGAAGCTGACGTTGAAGATCTATTTGATGTTTTTGATAGTGATGAATTTCATCGATCTTCTCTTTGGTATGAGGAGAACAGAATAGCACTTTCTTTGCCTTTTTTGATCTAGGCGTACTTCCAGGTGTACGAGAGCATTGATGATGGCACTTTGGTTTATATTTTGGTGTTTCAGGAGAAAAATATTCTTCTGGCTCAGAACTTGTAACGGAAATGTGTGATTTTTGAGCACACTCATCACAAATATGTGCCATAAAAAATAATGTATTTATGCTTAGATAAAGGAAGATGAATAAGAAGAACATTTTTGACAAGCTTATATAGAAATTCCTTATATATAAGCCTATGAATAAGAGTGAAAAGAGGAATTTGACAGTGAAAACAAGCAGAGGCTCATATTAAAAATAGCTTAAAAAATAGCTACAGTTAAAAATAACCAAAAGAAAGAACTTAATAGCTTAACATCAGTAAGTATTAGACAAGTTCTTTTCTAGAAATTAAACCAAGCTCTCTTCGTAATCTAATAAAACTAGATTCGAGCAAAGGCTTAGTAAAGATGTCCGCTAATTTATTATCAGATTGGACATATTCAAGACATATATTTCCTTTTTCAATATTATCTCTAAGGAAATGATGACGGATATCAATGTGCTTGGTTCTAGAATGATTCACTGGATTCTTAGAAAGATTTATAGCACTTGTGTTATCACAGTATATAATAGAATTTGATAAATGAATATCAAAATCTTGAAGTGTTTGTTGCATATATAATACTTGAGTACAAGCGAGAGCCGCTGATATATATTCAGCTTCACATGTTGATAGTGAAACACAATTCTGTTTCTTACTAAACCAAGAGACAAGTGATTTTCCAATAAAATGGCACGTACCACTTGTACTCTTTCTATCCGTTCGAGAACCTCCAAAATCAGCATCACTATATGAAACTAATTCGAATGGACATTCAGTTGGATAAAAAAGACTGAAATCTTTTGTATTATTAAGATAACGAATTATACGCTTCACTGCTCGTAAATGCGATTCCTTTGGATTTGCTTGAAAATGAGCACATAGACAAACACTCATCATTATATCTGGACGACTAGCTGTAAGATAAAGAAGAGAATCAATCATGCTTCAATATAATTTCTGGTCAACACTCTTACCATTTTCATCTTTTTCAAGATGTGTAGTTGTACTCATAGGAGTTGGTTTACCAGATGTATTTTCTAATCCGAAGCGCTTGATAAGATTTCCGCAGTATTTTTCTTGATTAATAAAAATAACATTCGGAAGTTGTTTGATTTGAAGTCCAAGAAAGTATGACAGTTCTCCCATATGAGACATTTCGAATTCTTTGGTCATAATACTTGCAAATTCCTTACAGAGTTTATCATTTGTTGAACCAAAGATGATGTCGTCTACATATATCTGAATAACTAGAATATCCTTTTGAGAATGTTTGATAAACAAAGTTTGATCGACTCTGCCTATTTGAAATCCTAAGTTAATAAGATAGCTACGTAATCGTTCATACCAAGCACGAGGTGCTTGTTTTAAACCATACAGAGCTTTCTTAAGTTTGAACACATGGTCAGGATATTTTTCATGTACGAACAAAGGAGGTTGTTCGACATATACATTCTCTTTGATAAATCCATTAAGAAATGCACTTTTGACATCCATCTGATAAAGTTTGAAATTATGATGACAAGCAAAAGATAATAGGATTCTAATAGCTTCTAGTCGAGCAACTGGTGCAAAAGTATCTTCATAATCGATACCTTCTTCCTGATTATACCCTTGTGCTACTAATCTTGCTTTATTTCTGGTGATATTTCCTTGTCCATCAGCCTTATTTTTGTAGACCCATTTAGTACCAATCACTGACTGATCAGTTGGTCTTGGAACAAGTTCCCAGACGTCATTGCGCACGAACTGATTTAGTTCTTCTTGCATGGCAATGATCCAATATTCGTCGGTAGCTGCTTCTTTAGGATTCTTAGGTTCGATATTTGATAGAAACGCAACATGACCCATTTGATGTAATTGATTCCTAGTTCTTACTTGTGAGTCGACCTCCCCAATTACATTTTGAACCGGATGGTGTCTTAATAATCTTGGAGGGGAACGTATTTCACAAGCTTGTTGTTGTTGAGAAATATTTTCAACAATATTTTCAGAGTCAGAGTCATAATTTGTGATGATAGGAGTGTCAGTAAATATAGTTTCGTCATTATCAGATTTTGGTTGAGAGGGCTGAAAGACTTCATCGAAAGAAACATGAAGAGATTCTTCAATAGTTTTGGTTCGTTTATTGAAAATACGATACGCCTTGCTTCTTTCCGAATAACCGACAAATATACCTTCATCAGCTTTCGGATCAAACTTTCCGAGATGGTCTTTCGTATTTAAAATGAAACATTTTGAACCAAATACTTTGAAGTAAGATATATTTGGCTTCCTTTCGATAAATAATTCATAAGACGTGTTCTTGGTGAGTGGTCGAATGGACACACGATTCAAAACATAACACGCCGTAGCGACGGCTTCTGCCCAGAAATGTTTTGGTAAAGTGGATCCATTTAATAACGTTCTTGCACATTCTTGTAATGTTCGATTTTTCCATTCTACAACTCCGTTTTGTTGTGGAGTTCTAGGAAACAAAAAATTGTGGTTAATACCTTTCTTTGTGCAAAAATGTTCAAGTTCGTTGTTTTCGAATTCACCCCCATGATCACTCCTTATGTTTTTAACTTTTAGCCCTTTCGATTTTTGAATTCTTTTGACGAAAGATTTGAAATGTTCAAAAGTGTCACTCTTGTTTTTCAGGAAAATAGTCCATGTATACCGAGAATAGTCATCAACTATTACAAATACATATCGATTATGGTTTATCGACTGAACCTGTGTTGGTCCGAATAAATCCATATGTAGTAACTCAAGTGGTTGTAATGTTGATATGACTTTCTTGGATTTAAAAGATGATTTGGTTAATTTTCCTAATTGACATACATCACAGATGTTGTTAACCTTAAAACTCATTTTGGGTAGTCCTCTAACTAGATTGTTTTTGACTAGCTTGTCAATAGTTCTGAAGTTTATACGACAGAAGCGTTTGTGCCATAGCCATGGATCATTATCATTAGCCACAAGACACATATCTGAGTTATGATTAATATTCATATTCAGAATATATATATTTCTGTCTCTATAACCTTCGAAAATTAAATTATGATCTTTATCTAGAATACTACATTTATTATTCGAAAAAGAAATTGTAAATCCCTTGTCACATAATTGACTGATACTAAGTAAATTGTGTTTTAAATTTCTAACTAGCATGACATTTGTAATAAGAGGTAAGTTAGATGTACCGCAATTGCTCACATCGCCTTTGCCGATGATATAGCCTTTTGAATTATCTCCAAAAGTGACGGAGCCACCATCTGAGTATGTAATATTTGTTAATAAGCTCTTGTCTCCAGTCATGTGCTTCGAGCAACCACTGTCCAATATCCACTTTCCTCTTTTCTTAAGTGGGACCTGCAAAAAATAAAATTAAGTCCATGGTCTCCACTTTTTATGGGGTCCTAAGAGTTAGGTCTTAGGAGTCCAAACCCATACGGGTCCGGTATCCCCTTTATATATATAATTAGTATTAAGATGCACAGTATTCATGAAATTCTGAATATATTTATTCCTAATCAAATTGTTATTTGTTTTAGGAACCCATATTTTGATAGTCTTGACATTTTTCTTCTGAAATTTCACAACTGGTTTTGGTTTGGAATATAATAAACTAAGATTTTTCTTAACTTCAGTCTTTTGTCTTTTCTTTTTCCTTTCATTACCAAGATGTTTCTTGGTTTCTTGTTTCTTATATCCCAACCCTTGTTTATTTGAAACAGTTTGTGAACTTTCAATAATTTTTGTCAAATTTTCTCGACCTTTGTTAAAGTTAGAAACATTTTGAGTAATATCATCCAACTTAGTTTGTAAACTAGCCTTTTCTAGGTCCAGATTTTTGATTTTTACCTTAAGCTCATGATTTTCAGTAGTGAGAGCATCGTTTTTCTCTTTTTGAGTTTCAATTTCTTGACTCAAAAGAGATAATTGAGAGTCAACATTAGATGATGATTCTTGAAGTTTTTCAAGTTCTTCTTCTAATATTTTATTCTCGTCTTTTAACATATCTCGTTCAAACTCTGCTCTACTCAAATCTGCTTTGGCTACTTTTAATTAACGTTTTATGTCTTTATATTTGACTATCTACTCAGAATTAATATCAAGTAATTCATCAAATGTAGGAATTTGTACCTCATCTTCTGTTGCCATAAAACAAACATTAGCTTGTTCATTCTCCTGATCACTTTCACTTTCAGATGAAGATGAGTCTGAATCATCCCATGTAACTGAGAAGGCTCGTTTCTTTGACTTGTCCTTCTTATATTTGAATTTATCATTTTCTGACTTCTTCTTCTGTTCTGGCTAGTCCTTTTGCATGTGCCCCTTTTTGTGGCAGTTGAAACATTCTATTGCGGATGAAGATGGTTTATTTGATCCAGGTTTCCTTTTGTTGTAACGACTGGCTTTTCGATATTTTAGGAATTTTTTGAATCCTTTTGCAATGAATGCCAGATCTTCATCTTCAGAATCTGATTCATTTTCATCTTTCTCAGCATGAAATGCTACATTTTTCTTTTCTTCTTTCTGTTCTTTTCTAGCCTGCAAATTTGCTTCATAGGACATTAAATTTCCTATCAATTCATCTGGCTTCATGACGGAAAGATCATTAGCTTCTTCAATTGCTAATACTTTTCCTTCCCATTCACTAGTCAGAGAATGTAGGACTGTTGAAACAACATCAAAATCTGAGTATTTTTGCCCTAATTCGATAAGTGCATGATGAATAGTTTGAAACCTTGAATACATATCATTGATTGTCTCATTCGGTTTCATTTTGAAATTTTGAAACTGACTTTTCAGCATGGCTATTTTGGCTTGTTTAACCTTGTTAGTACCTTCATGAGTGGTTTTCAACGTTTGCCAAATTTGATATGCAGTAGTGCAGATACTAACATGGTTATATTCATTTTGGTCTAATGCACAAAACAACATATTTATTGCCTTTGCATTTACGGCTGCTGCCGTTTTCTCAGCCGTTGTCCATTCTGAATATTCAGTTGTTGGATTTACTATTTCTTTTTGGGTAGCATTCCAAGCATCATAGCTATTTGATTGCATAAAAAATGACATACGTGTTGCCCAATAGCTATAGTTGAGACCATTAAAGAATGGAGGTCTTTGTGTTGATTGACCTTCTGTGTAAGTGTTAGTGCTAGTGCTTGCGTTATTTTCCATATTACAAAAATATATCAAATAACGGTGTTACGGTTATATGATGACCGTGCTCTGATACCAAATGAAAGTGTGTATTATGCTTGTGCACACTAATTATGGATCGTGTAATATGGACTAACAATATATGCAGAATGTTATTTATAATTGCTATACAAGTAAATATTCAATAAACTAACTATATAGCAATTCACAGATATAGAATAGTAAATGCAGTAAACTATAAAAATCACACCAGGGATTTTTATACTGGTTCGGACTCCCGTCCTACGTCCAGTCCCAGTCTTCTATCTGGATTTTCACTACCAACTACCTCGCTTCACCTGGAGGAACAGGTTTACAACACCCGAACAGCCGAACGGGATTTCGTGCCTCTTACAACACCGAGGACTTCAACAAAAAACAAATACAATTGCAGTTGACAACTTGTGCTCTTGATAACACTGATTTGTCACTTGTAGTACACCCTTCCTATAATCTTATCCTCAAAGTATGTGAATGATGTTTGTGAAGATTGAAGGAAGTATATTACTTAATTGAATCAAAAGATATGAAGTAATTTCAATGATTCAATAAGCAATTTGAAGTAGAGAGCTTTTAGAATGCAAGAGTATTTAGAAAGTAAGATCAGAAATTAAAGCAAAGAATTGTTGTTTTTCAATCAATGATTTAGACATGTTTATATAGAGAATAAATGGTTGTAACTCTTTGTGAAGAGTAGCCATTGATAGATATGATCTTTGATGAAAGGTAAGAGATGCAACCATTGGAGAAAGAAGTCTCTTTTGGGAAAAGTTGCTCTCTGTTTAAAAACGGTCGACAGGTCAAAGATGGCCGGTAGACAGGATTTCGAAAATATAGACGTTATGTGCATGTGTGCACGTTCATTGTGCATTTTACACAGAGACGGTCGACCACCTGGATTATCACCGGTCGACCGGTCCCTGTTAAATTGCACAGTGAATGTGCAATGCCTATTCAAACGTATATATATTTAGGTGCATGATTATTTGAGGATAGATTTTAACACGTTTATCACTATTGCAACATTAAATAATCAACCTATAATCTAGAGTACCATATGTAGCTCTTTCGAGTCTCTTTATAGCCAAGATGTCTTCTTTTTGTCGATCGCCTTTTCTTTGTCAGAAATCAAAACTCTGTGACTCAACATTCTCCCCCTTTTTGATTGATGACAACATATATCTGAAGTTCTGAATCTCCCCCTGAATATGTGATCTGTATTCTTTATATATATATATATATATTCCTGCAAATAATTGTTAGCACTTTCTCCCCCTTTGTCATCGACAAATAGGAGTAATAGATAATGGAATAATATAGAAGTACAGACTGAGATAATACTATGCATTATAATACCATAATGAGTCAAACATAACATAAATACCATACAGCACCATACCACAAGTTCAGAAATTACCGTAGCATACCATACCATATCATACAATATCAAAAAGAAGTTTCACTAACAAAACGAGATAATAAGATAAGATGAGATAATATAAACTAAGAGTCGGAACTAGTATCTCCATCTTCTTCTTCGTCATCGCCTTCCTCACCATCTTCATCTTCCTCATCTTCATCTTCGTCACCGTTACCTTCATTTGATCCAGAACCCGTAGCTTCTTCTGATGATGACCAATTAAAAGTAGGAGAAGCAGGATGCTTTCCTGGATCCTGGCCTTGAACAGCAGTGGATGTGTTGCATGAAATAGAATCCCATAATAGACCAAAGAATGACTTGATTTTATTGAAGCGCTTATCCATCTTCGTATCCATTCTTTTGAGACGCGCTTCTATCAAGTGTTGATTGCGTGCAATGGTTTCAAGTAAATCTTTGGTTGATGATTTCGATTTCAGCAATTTAACATCTTCGGGACGAGATCGAGAAGATGAAGATTGTTGTTCTTTTGGACCCCATTGTTGCCATGTTTCAAATGGCATGATTTTAAAGTAAGGAGGTGGAAGCTTCATTCGTTTGATGGTAACGGAATTAATAACTTTTGGTTTCGAGATGGCCGAGGCAGGAGGAGTTATACCACAATCTAGCAAAATATGCATGATATATTCATTACAGAAAAAGTGAGGTCACATAGATTCGTTTACCTTGAGAATCTCGCCAAATATCATACGCACCCAATTAATTTGGACATTGCCATAAATAGCATAAAGAGCCTTGAAGTTCTCTTTGTATACTGCATCATAGTTTCCAAGTCGAGGAAATAAAGAAAGCATTAAGACGCGATGTAGAAGTCTTGCAGTGAGTCGAAGTCCAATTGATTTTGTACCATTACTGTTATCTTCTATGAATTGATGACTGGTGCTATCACGAGTGAAAACTTGACAGAATTCTGATGAAAACTCAATGCCTCGATTTGGTATACCGAGTATAGATGCCATTCTTTCAAAAGTTATAAAGACGTGTTTTCCACAAACGACAGACCAAATGACCCCGTCCGGATTATCAGGCTTATACTTGTCGAGATTCATATTTGCATAGAACAATTTAATCATCAATTGATTAACCTCAACATTGTTAGCCGAAAAATCAATCAACGGTGAAATATTTGAATTAATTGCTAACCGTTGGATTCCATAAGAAGAAAAGTCATCAAAATTGATAAAGGAACCCGAATGGAAACTGTAGTTGGTCATTTGATTCCATCTTGTTACAGCAATAGGATCTTCAAGCCATTTCTTAGCGGTGACATTGCTTAAGGAGATTTCAGAGGATGATCCTTGCTTGTGTCTTTTCTAAGGAGGAGCCATTTTTAGGAAATTTGGAAAATTTGGGAATTGAATTTGAAAAAATATGGTTTCCGGGATTTGGGGGAAGAAGACCGGTTGAAGAAAAATGAGAGAGAAGAAAAAAAAATTTACGTAATGTATATATAAAAAAAACAGAATTGATCGTAACCGGTCGACCTATAAAAGTGGGGCGGTCGACCGTTTTCGTCCAGAGAGCAAAACGGTCGACCGCCTCAATTTCGATCTATCGACCGGTGCTGTTTCTAGAAAACAGTTCAGCCTGGTTTTTGAAAAAAAAAATATATCGTGTTCTATAAATCATGTATCACTCGTGACAATATTTAAATGTTATTATATGAGTGATTACAAAAGAGAATAAACAACGATACAATATAAAATTAATGAGGAGTGGAAGAAGGAAGATTGGTTGAATCTTCGTTGATATCATCAATGCGAGCCTTCCAAGATGACAATTTTTCAGTTGCCCCTTCATTCTGAGCATAGTTTCTGTCCCATGAGTTTGGGGTTCTAGAAGATGAAGGTGCGTTTGGCATCGGCTCATGAACATCTCGTTTGTTTGTTCCACAGAAGAAGAATGCCATTCTTTCTAAAATAGATAATCATGCCGAAGTCTGTTGTTGTTCATGATGAAGCTGTTGTTGTCCATAATGAAGCTGACGTTGAAGATCTATTTGATGTTTTTGATAGTGATGAATTTCATCGATCTTCTCTTTGGTATGAGGAGAACATAATAGCACTTTCTTTGCCTTTTTTGATTTAGGCGTACTTCCAGGTGTACGAGTGCATTGATGGTGGCACTTTGGTTTATATTTTGGTGTTTCAGGAGAAAAATATTCTTCTGGCTCAGAACTTGTAACGGAAATGTGTGATTTTTGAGCACACTCATCACAAATATGTGCCATAAAAAATAATGTATTTATGCTTAGATAAAGGAAGATCAATAAGAAGAACATTTTTGACAAACTTATATAGAAATTCCTTATATATAAGCCTATGAATAAGAGTGAAAAGAGGAATTTGACAGTGAAAACAAGCAGAGGCTCATATTAAAAATAGCTTAAGAAATAGCTACAGTTAAAAATAACCAAAAGAAAGAACTTAATAGCTTAACATCAGTAATTATTAGACAAGTTCTTTTCTAGAAATTAAACCAAGCTCTCTTCGTAATCTAATAAAACTAGATTCGAGCAAAGGCTTAGTAAAGATGTCTGCTAATTGATTATCAGATTGGACATATTCAAGACATATATTTCCTTTTTCAATATTATCTCTAAGGAAATGATGACGGATATCAATGTGCTTGGTTCTAGAATGATTCACTGGATTCTTAGAAAGATTTATAGCACTTGTGTTATCACGGTATATAATAGAATTTGATAAATGAATATCAAAATCTTGAAGCGTTTGTTGCATATATAATACTTAAGTACAAGCGAGAGCCGCTGATATATATTCAGCTTCACATGTTGATAGTGAAACACAATTCTGTTTCTTACTAAACCAAGAGACAAGTGATTTTCCAATAAAATGGCACGTACCACTTGTACTCTTTCTATCCGTTCGAGAACCTCCAAAATCAGCATCACTATATGAAACTAATTCGAATGGACATTCAGTTGGATAAAAAAGACCGAAATCTTTTGTATTATTAAGATAACGAATTATACACTTCACTGCTCGTAAATGCGATTCCTTTGGATTTGCTTGAAAACGAGCACATAGACAAACACTCATCATTATATCTGGACGACTAGCTGTAAGATAAAGAAGAGAACCAATCATGCTTCGAAATAATTTCTAGTCAACACTCTTACCATTTTCATCTTTTTCAAGATGTGTAGTTGTACTCATAGGAGTTGGTTTACCAGATGTATTTTCTAATCCGAAGCGCTTGATAAGATTTCCGCAGTATTTTTCTTGATTAATAAAAATACCATTCGGAAGTTGTTTGATTTGACGTCCAAGAAAGTATGACAGTTCTCCCATATGAGACATTTCGAATTCTTTGGTCATAATACTTGCAAATTCCTTACAGTGTTTATCATTTGTTGAACCAAAGATGATGTCGTCTACATATATCTGAATATATAGAATATCCTTTTGAGAATGTTTGATAAACAAAGTTTGATCGACTCTGCCTATTTGAAATCCTGAGTTAATAAGATAGCTACGTAATCATTCATGCCAAGCACGAGGTGCTTGTTTTGAACCATACAGAGCTTTCTTAAGTTTGAACACATGGTCAGGATATTTTTCATGTACGAACAAAGGAGGTTGTTCGACATATACATTCTCTTTGATAAATCCATTAAGAAATGCACTTTTGACATCCATCTGATAAAGTTTGAAATTATGATGACAAGCAAAAGATAATAGGATTCTAATAGCTTCTAGTCGATCAACTGGTGCAAAAGTTTCTTCATAATCGATACCTTCTTCCTGATTATACCCTTGTGCTACTAACCTTGCTTTATTTCTGGTGATATTTCCTTGTTCATCAGCCTTATTTTTGTAGACCCATTTAGTACCAATCACTGACTGATCAGTTGGTCTTGGAACAAGTTCCCAGACGTCATTGCGCACGAACTGATTTAGTTCTTCTTGCATGGCAATGATCCAATATTCGTCGGTAGTTGCTTCTTTAGGATTCTTAGGTTCGATATTTGATAGAAACGCAACATGACCCATTTGATGTAATTGACTCCTAGTTCTTACTTGTGAGTCGACCTCCCCAATTACATTTTGAACCGGATGGTGTCTTAATAATCTTGGAGGGGAACGTATTTCACAAGCTTGTTGTTGTTGAGAAATATTTTCAACAATATTTTCAGAGTCAGAGTCATAATTTGTGATGATAGGAGTGTCAGTAAATATAGTTTCGTCATCATCAGATTTTGGTTGAGAGGGCTGAAAGACTTCATCGAAAGAAACATGAAGAGATTCTTCAATAGTTTTGGTTCGTTTATTGAAAATACGATACGCCTTGCTTCTTTCCGAATAACCGACAAATATACCTTCATCAGCTTTCGGATCAAACTTTCCGAGATGGTCTTTCGTATTTAAAATGAAACATTTTGAACCAAATACTTTGAAGTAAGATATATTTGGCTTCCTTTCGATAAATAACTCATAAGACGTGTTCTTGGTGAGTGGTCGAATGGACACACGATTCAAAACATAACACGCCGTAGCGACGGCTTCTGCCCAGAAATGTTTTGGTAAAGTGGATCCATTTAATAACGTTCTTGCACATTCTTGTAATGTTCGATTTTTCCGTTCTACAACTCCGTTTTGTTGTGGAGTTCTAGGAAACGAAAAATTGTGGTTAATACCTTTCTTTGTTTAAAAATGTTCAAGTTCGTTGTTTTCGAATTCACCACCATGATCACTCCTTATGTTTTTAACTTTTAGCCCTTTCGATTTTTGAATTCTTTTGACGAAAGATTTGAAATGTTCAAAAGTGTCACTCTTGTTTTTCAGGAAAATAGTCCATGTATACCGAGAATAGTCATCAACTATTACAAATACATATCGATTATGGTTTATCGACTGAACCTGTGTTGGTCCGAATAAATCCATATGTAGTAACTCAAGTGGTTGTAATGTTGATATGACTTTCTTGGATTTAAAAGATGATTTGGTTAATTTTCCTAATTGACATACATCACAGATGTTGTTAACCTTAAAACTCATTTTGGGTAGTCCTCTAACTAGATTGTTTTTGACTAGCTTGTCAATAGTTCTGAAGTTTATATGACAGAAGCGTTTGTGCCATAGCCATGGATCATTATCATTAGCCACAAGACACATATCTGAGTTATGATTAATATTCATATTCAGAATATATATATTTCTGTCTCTATAACCTTCAAAAATTAAATTATGATCTTTATCTAGAATACTACATTTATTATTCGAAAAAGAAATTGTAAAACCCTTGTCACATAATTGACTGATACTAAGTAAATTGTGTTTTAAATTTCTAACTAGCATGACATTTGTAATAAGAGGTAAGTTAGATGTACCGCAATTGCTCACATCGCCTTTGCCGATGATATAGCCTTTTGAATTATCTCCAAAAGTGACGGAGCCACCATCTGAGTATGTAATATTTGTTAATAAGCTCTTGTCTCCAGTCATGTGCTTCGAGCAACCACTGTCCAATATCCACTTTCCTCTTTTCTTAAGTGGGACCTGCAAAAAATAAAATTAAGTCCATGGTGCCCACTTTTTATGGGGTCCTAAGAGTTAGGTCTTAGGAGTCCAAACCCATACAGGTCCGGTATCCCCTTTATATATATAATTAGTATTAAGATGCACAGTATTCATGAAATTCTGAATATATTTATTCCTAATCAAATTGTTATTTGTTTTAGGAACCCATATTTTGATAGTCTTGACATTTTTCTTCTGAAATTTCACAACTGGTTTTGGTTTGGAATATAATAAACTAAGATTTTTCTTAACTTCAGTCTTTTGTCTTTTCTTCTTCCTTTCATTACCAAGATGTTTCTTGGTTTCTTGTTTCTTATATCCCAACCCTTGTTTATTTGAAACAGTTTGTGAACTTTCAATGATTTTTGTCAAATTTTCTCGACCTTTGTTAAAGTTAGAAACATTTTGAGTAATATCATCCAACTTAGTTTGTTAACTAGCTTTTTCTAGGTCCAAATTTTTTATTTTTACCTTAAGCTCATGATTTTCAGTAGTTAGAGCATCGTTTTTCTCTTTTTGAGTTTCAATTTCTTGACTCAAAAGAGATAATTGAGAGTCAACATTAGATGATGATTCTTGAAGTTTTTCAAGTTCTTCTTCTAATATTTTCTTCTCGTCTTTTAACATATCTCGTTCAAACTCTCCTCTACTCAAATCTGCTTTGGCTACTTTTAATTGACGTTTTATGTCTTTATATTTGACTATCAAATCAGAATTAATATCAAGTAATTCATCAAATGTAGGAATTTGTACCTCATCTTCTGTTGCCATAAAACAAACATTAGCTTGTTCATTCTCCTGATCACTTTCACTTTCAAATGAAGATGAGTCTGAATCATTCCATGTAACTGAGAAGGCTCGTTTCTTTGACTTGTCCTTCTTATATTTGAATTTATCATTTTCTGACTTCTTCTTCTGTTCTGGACAGTCCTTTTGCATGTGCCCCTTTTTGTGGCAGTTGAAACATTCTATTGCGGATGAAGATGGTTTATTTGATCCAGGTTTCCTTTTGTTGTAACGACTGGCTTTTCGATATTTTAGGAATTTTTTGAATCCTTTTGCAATGAATGCCAGATCTTCATCTTCAGAATCTGATTCATTTTCATCTTTCTCAGCATGAAATGCTACATTTTTCTTTTCTTCTTTCAGTTCTTTTCTAGCCTGTAATTTTGCTTCATAGGATATTAAACTTCCTATCAATTCATCTGGCTTCATGACAGAAAGATCATTAGCTTCTTCAATTGCTAATACTTTTCCTTCCCATTCACTAGTCAGAGAATGTAGGACTGTTGAAACAACATCAAAATCTGAGTATTTTTGCCCTAATCCGATAAGTGCATGATGAATAGTTTGAAACCTTGAATACATATCATTGATTGTCTCATTCGGTTTCATTTTGAAATTTTGAAACTGACTTTTCAGCATGGTTATTTTGGCTTGTTTAACCTTGTTAGTACCTTCATGAGTGGTTTTTAGCGTTTGCCAAATTTGATATGCAGTAGTGCAGATACTAACACGGTTATATTCATTTTGGTCTAATGCACAAAACAACATATTTATTGCCTTTGCATTTACGGCTGCTGCCGTTTTCTCAGCCGTTGTCCATTCTGAATATTCAGTTGTTGGATTTACTATTTCTTTTTGGGTAGCATTCCAAGCATCATAGCTATTTGATTGCATAAAAAATAACATACGTGTTGCCCAATAGCTATAGTTGAGACCATTAAAGAATGGAGGTCTTTGTGTTGATTGACCTTCCGTGTAAGTGTTAGTGCTAGTGCTTGCGTTATTTGCCATATTACAAAAATATATCAAATAACGGTGTTACGGTTATATGATGACCGTGCTCTGATACCAAATGAAAGTGTGTATTATGCTTGTGCACACTAATTATGGATCGTGTAATATGGACTAACAATATATGCGGAATGTTATTTACAATTGCTATACAAGTAAATATTCAATAAACTAACTATATAGCAATTCACAGATATAGAATAGTAAATGCAGTAAACTATAAAAATCACAACAGGGATTTTTATACTGGTTCGGATCTCCCGTCCTACGTCCGGTCCCATACTTCTATTTGGATTTTCACTACCAACTACCTCGCTTCACCTGGAGGAATAGGTTTACAACACCCGAACAGCCGAACGGGATTTCGTGCCTCTTACAACACCGAGGACTTCAACAAAAAACAAATACAATTGTAGTTGACAACTTGTGCTCTTGATAACACTGATTTGTCACTTGTAGTACACCCTTCCTATAATCTTATCCTCAAAGTATGTGAATGATGTTTGTGAAGATTGAAGGAAGTATATTACTTAATTGAATTAAAAGATATGAAGTAATTTCAATGATTCAATAAGCAATTTGAAGTAGAAAGCTTTTAGAATGCAAGAGTATTTAGAAAGTAAGATCAGAAATTAAAGCAAAGAATTGTTGTTTTTCAATCAATGATTTAGACATGTTTATATAGAGAATAAATGGTTGTAACTCTTTGTGAAGAGTAGCCATTGATAGATATGATCATTGATGAAAGGTAAGAGATGCAACCATTGGAGAAAGAAGTGTCTTTTGGGAAAAGTTGCTCTCTGTTTAAAAACGGTCGACAGGTCAAAGATGGCCGGTAGACAGGATTTCGAAAATATAGACGTTATGTGCATGTGTGCACGTTCATTGTGCATTTTACACAGAGACGGTCGACCGCCTGGATTATCACCGGTCGACCGGTCCCTGTTAAATTGCACAGTGAATGTGCAATGCCTATTCAAACGTATATATATTTAGGTGCATGATTATTTGAGGATAGATTTTAACACGTTTATCACTATTGCAACATTAAATAATCAACCTATAATCTAGAGTACCATATGTAGCTCTTTCGAGTCTCTTTATAGCCAAGATGTCTTCTTTTTGTCGATCGCCTTTTCTTTGTCAGAAATCAAAACTCTGTGACTCAACATTCTCCCCCTTTTTGATTGATGACAACATATATCTGAAGTTCTGAATCTCCCCCTGAATATGTGATCTGTATTCTTTATATATATATATATTTATATTCCTGCAAATAATTGTTAGCACTTTTTCCCCCTTTGTCATCGACAAAAAGGAGTAATAGATAATGGAATAATATAGAAGTACAGACTGAGATAATACTATGCATTATAATACCATACTAAGTCAAACATAACATGAATACCATACAGCACCATACCACAAGTTCAGAAATTACCGTAGCATACCATACCATATCATACAATATCAAAAAGAAGTTTCACTAACAAAAAGAGATAATAAGATAAGATGAGATAATATAAACTAAGAGTCGGAACCAGTATCTCCAGCTTCTTCTTCGTCATCGCCTTCCTCACCATCTTCATCTTCCTCATCTTCATCTTCGTCACCGTTACCTTCATTTGATCCAGAACCCGTAGCTTCTTCTGATGATGACCAATTAAAAGTAGGAGAAGCAGGATGCTTTCCTGGATCCTGGCCTTGAACAGCAGTGGATGTGTTGCATGAAATAGAATCCCATAATAGACCAAAGAATGACTTGATTTTATTGAAGCGCTTATCCATCTTCGTATCCATTCTTTTGAGACGCGCTTCTATCAAGTGTTGATTGCGTGCAATGGTTTCAAGTGAAGCTTTGGTTGATGATTTCGATTTCAGCAATTTAACATCTTCGGGACGGGATCGAGAAGATGAAGATTGTTGTTCTTTTGGACCCCGTTGTTGCCATGTTTCAAATGGCATGATTTTAAAGTAAGGAGGTGGAAGCTTCATTCGTTTGATGGTAACGGAATTAATAACTTTTGGTTTCGAGATGGCCGAGGCAGGAGGAGTTATACCACAATCTAGCAAAATACGCCTGATATATTCATTAAAGAAAAAGTGAGGTCGCGTAGATTCGTTTACCTTGAGAATCTCGCCAAATATCATACGCACCCAATTAATTTGGACATTGCCATAAATAGCATAAAGAGCCTTGAAGTTCTCTTTGTATACTGCATCATAGTTTCCAAGTTGAGGAAATAAAGAAAGCATCAAGACGCGATGTAGAAGTCTTGCAGTGAGTCGAAGTCCAATTGATTTCGTACCATTACTGTTATCTTCTATGAATTGATGACTGGTGCTATCACGAGTGAAAACTTGACAGAATTCTGATGAAAACTCAATGCCTCGATTTGGTTACCGAGTATAGATGCCATTCTTTCAAAAGTTATAAAGACGTGTTTTCCACAAACGACAGACCAAATGACCCCGTCCGGATTATCAGGCTTATACTTGTCGAGATTCATATTTGCATAGAACAATTTAATCATCAATCGATTAACCTCAACATTGTTAGCCGAAAAATCAATCAACGGTGAAATATTTGAATTAATTGCTAACCGTTGGATTCCATAAGAAGCAAAGTCATCAAAATTGATAAAGGAACCCGAATGGAAACTGTAGTTGGTCATTTGATTCCATCTTGTTACAGCAATAGGATCTTCAAGCCATTTCTTAGCGGTGACATTGCTTAAGGAGATTTCAGAGGATGATCCTTGCTTGTGTCTTTTCTGAGGAGGAGCCATTTTTAGGAAATTTGGAGAATTTGGGAATTGAATTTGAAAAAATATGGTTTCTGGGATTTGGGGGAAGAAGACCGGTTGAAGTAAAATGAGAGAGGAAAAAAAATTTACGTAATGTATATATAAAAAAAAAACAGAATTGATCGTAACTTGTCGACCTTTAAAAGTGGGGCGGTCGACCGTTTTCATCCAGAGAGCAAAACGGTCGACCGCCTCAATTTCGATCTGTCGACCGGTGCTGTTTCTGGAAAACAGTTCAGCCTGCTTTTTGAAAAAAATATATATCGTGTTCTATAAATCATGTATCACTCGTGACAATATTTAAATGTTATTATATGAGTGATTACAAAAGAGAATAAACAATGATACAATATAAAATTAATGAGGAGTGGAAGAAGGAAGATTGGTTGAATCTTTGTTGATATCATCAATGCGAGCCTTCCAAGATGACAATTTTTCAGTTGCCCCTTCATTCTGAGCATAGTTTTTGTCCCATGAGTTTGGGGTTCTAGAAGATGAAGGTACGTTTGGAATCGGCTCATGAACATCTCGTTTTTTTGTTCCACAGAAGAAGAATGCCATTCTTTCTAAAATAGATAATCGTGCCGAAGTCTGCTGTTGTTCATGATGAAGCTGTTGTTGTCCATAATGAAGCTGACGTTGAAGATCTATTTGATGTTTTTGATAGTGATGAATTTCATCGATCTTCTCTTTGGTATGAGGAGAACAGAATAGCACTTTCTTTGCCTTTTTTGATTTAGGCGTACTTCCAGGTGTACGAGAGCATTGATGATGGCACTTTGGTTTATATTTTGGTGTTTCAGGAGAAAAATATTCTTCTGGCTCAGAACTTGTAACGGAAATGTGTGATTTTTGAGCACACTCATCACAAATATGTGCCATAAAAAATAATGTATTTATGCTTAGATAAAGGAAGATGAATAAGAAGAACATTTTTGACAAGCTTATATAGAAATTCCTTATATATAAGCCTATGAATAAGAGTGAAAAGAGGAATTTGACAGTGAAAACAAGCAGAGGCTCATATTAAAAATAGCTTAAAAAATAGCTACAGTTAAAAATAACCAAAAGAAAGAACATAATAGCTTAACATCAGTAATTATTAGACAAGTTCTTTTCTAGAAATTAAACCAAGCTCTCTTCGTAATCTAATAAAACTAGATTCGAGCAAAGGCTTAGTAAAGATGTCCGCTAATTGATTATCAGATTGGACATATTCAAGACATATATTTCCTTTTTCAATATTATCTCTAAGGAAATGATGACGGATATCAATGTGCTTGGTTCTAGAATGATTCACTGGATTCTTAGAAAGATTTATAGCACTTGTGTTATCACAGTATATAATAGAATTTGATAAATGAATATCAAAATCTTGAAGTGTTTGTTGCATATATAATACTTGAGTACAAGCGAGAGCCGCTGATATATATTCAGCTTCACATGTTGATAGTGAAACACAATTCTGTTTCTTACTAAACCAAGAGACAAGTGATTTTCCAATAAAATGGCACGTACCACTTGTACTCTTTCTATCCGTTCGAGAACCTCCAAAATCAGCATCACTATATGAAACTAATTTGAATGGACATTCAGTTGGATAAAAAAGACTGAAATCTTTTGTATTATTAAGATAAGGAATTATACGCTTCACTGCTCGTAAATGTGATTCCTTTGGATTTGCTTGAAAACGAGCACATAGACAAACACTCATCATTATATCTGGATGACTAGCTGTAAGATAAAGAAGAGAACCAATCATGCTTCGATATAATTTCTGTTCAACACTCTTACCATTTTCATCTTTTTCAAGATGTGTAGTTGTACTCATAGGAGTTGGTTTACCAGATGTATTTTCTAATCCGAAGCGCTTGATAAGATTTCCGCAGTATTTTTCTTGATTAATAAAAATACCATTCGGAAGTTGTTTGATTTGAAGTCCAAGAAAGTATGACAGTTCTCCCATATGAGACATTTCGAATTCTTTGGTCATAATACTTGCAAATTCCTTACAGAGTTTATCATTTGTTGAACCAAAGATGATGTCGTCTACATATATCTGAATATATAGAATATCCTTTTGAGAATGTTTGATAAACAAAGTTTGATCGACTCTGCCTATTTGAAATCCTGAGTTAATAAGATAGCTACGTAATCGTTCATACCAAGCACGAGGTGCTTGTTTTAAACCATACAGAGCTTTCTTAAGTTTGAACACATGGTCAGGATATTTTTCATGTACGAACAAAGGAGGTTGTTCGACATATACATTCTCTTTGATAAATCCATTAAGAAATGCACTTTGACATCCATCTGATAAAGTTTGAAATTATGATGACAAGCAAAAGATAATAGGATTCTAATAGCTTCTAGTCGAGCAACTGGTGCAAAAGTTTCTTCATAATCGATACCTTCTTCCTGATTATACCCTTGTGCTACTAACCTTGCTTTATTTCTGGTGATATTTCCTTGTTCATCAGCCTTATTTTTGTAGACCCATTTAGTACCAATCACTGACTGATCAGTTGGTCTTGGAACAAGTTCCCAGACGTCATTGCGCACGAACTGATTTAGTTCTTCTTGCATGGCAATGATCCAATATTCGTCGGTAGCTGCTTCTTTAGGATTCTTAGGTTCGATATTTGATAGAAACGCAACATGACCCATTTGATGTAATTGACTCCTAGTTCTTACTTGTGAGTCGACCTCCCCAATTACATTTTGAACCGGATGGTGTCTTAATAATCTTGGAGGGGAACGTATTTCACAAGCTTGTTGTTGTTGAGAAATATTTTCAACAATATTTTCAGAGTCAGAGTCATAATTTGTGATGATAGGAGTGTCAGTAAATATAGTTTCGTCATCATCAGATTTTGGTTGAGAGGGCTGAAAGACTTCATCGAAAGAAACATGAAGAGATTCTTCAATAGTTTTGGTTCGTTTATTGAAAATACGATACACCTTGCTTCTTTCCGAATAACCGACAAATATACCTTCATCAGCTTTCGGATCAAACTTTCCGAGATGGTCTTTCGTATTTAAAATGAAACATTTTGAACCAAATACTTTGAAGTAAGATATATTTGGCTTCCATTCGATAAATAACTCAAAAGACGTGTTCTTGGTGAGTGGTCGAATGGACACACGATTCAAAACATAACACGCCGTAGCGACGGCTTCTGCCCAGAAATGTTTTGGTAAAGTGGATCCATTTAATAACGTTCTTGCACATTCTTGTAATGTTCGATTTTTCCGTTCTACAACTCCGTTTTGTTGTGGAGTTCTAGGAAACGAAAAATTGTGGTTAATACCTTTCTTTGTGCAAAAATGTTCAAGTTCGTTGTTTTCGAATTCACCACCATGATCACTCCTTATGTTTTTAACTTTTAGCCCTTTCGATTTTTGAATTCTTTTGACGAAAGATTTGAAATGTTCAAAAGTGTCACTCTTGTTTTTCAGGAAAATAGTCCATGTATACCGAGAATAGTCATCAACTATTACAAATACATATCGATTATGGTTTATCGACTGAACCTGTGTTGGTCCGAATAAATCCATATGTAGTAACTCAAGTGGTTGTAATGTTGATATGACTTTCTTGGATTTAAAAGATAATTTGGTTAATTTTCCTAATTGACATACATCACAGATGTTGTTAACCTTAAAACTCATTTTGGGTAGTCCTCTAACTAGATTGTTTTTGACTAGCTTGTCAATAGTTCTGAAGTTTATATGACAGAAGCGTTTGTGCCATAGCCATGGATCATTATCATTAGCCACAAGACACATATCTGAGTTATGATTAATATTCATATTCAGAATATATATATATTTCTGTCTCTATAAACTTCGAAAATTAAATTATGATCTTTATCTAGAATACTACATTTATTATTCGAAAAAGAAATTGTAAAACCCTTGTCACATAATTGACTGATACTAAGTAAATTGTGTTTTAAATTTCTAACTAGCATGACATTTGTAATAAGAGGTAAGTTAGATGTACCGCAATTGCTCACATCGCCTTTGCCGATGATATAGCCTATTGAATTATCTCCAAAAGTGACGGAGCCACCATCTGAGTATGTAATATTTGTTAATAAGCTCTTGTCTCCAGTCATGTGCTTCGAGCAACCACTGTCCAATATCCACTTTCCTCTTTTCTTAAGTGGGACCTGCAAAAAATAAAATTAAGTCCATGGTGCCCACTTTTTATGGGGTCCTAAGAGTTAGGTCTTAGGAGTCCAAACCCATACGGGTCCGGTATCCCCTTTATATATATAATTAGTATTAAGATGCACAGTATTCATGAAATTCTGAATATATTTATTCCTAATCAAATTGTTATTTGTTTTAGGAACCCATATTTTGATAGTCTTGACATTTTTCTTCTGAAATTTCACAACTGGTTTTGGTTTGGAATATAATAAACTAAGATTTTTCTTAACTTCAGTCTTTTGTCTTTTCTTTTTCCTTTCATTACCAAGATGTTTCTTGGTTTCTTGTTTCTTATATCCCAACCCTTGTTTATTTGAAACAGTTTGTGAACTTTCAATGAGTTTTGTCAAATTTTCTCGACCTTTGTTAAAGTTAGAAACATTTTGAGTAATATCATCCAACTTAGTTTGTAAACTAGCTTTTTCTAGGTCCAGATTTTTGATTTTTACCTTAAGCTCATGATATTCAGTAGTGAGAGCATCGTTTTTCTCTTTTTGAGTTTCAATTTCTTGACTCAAAAGAGATAATTGAGAGTCAACATTAGATGATGATTCTTGAAGTTTTTCAAGTTCTTCTTCTAATATTTTCTTCTCGTCTTTTAACATATCTCGTTCAAACTCTGCTCTACTCAAATCTGCTTTGGCTACTTTTAATTGACGTTTTATGTCTTTATATTTGACTATCAACTCAGAATTAATATCAAGTAATTCATCAAATGTAGGAATTTGTAACTCATCTTCTGTTGCCATAAAACAGACATTAGCTTGTTCATTCTCCTGATCACTTTCACTTTCAGATGAAGATGAGTCTGAATCATCCCATGTAACTGAGAAGGCTCATTTCTTTGACTTGTCCTTCTTATATTTGAATTTATCATTTTCTGACTTCTTCTTCTGTTCTGGACAGTCCTTTTGCTTGTGCCCCTTTTTGTGGCAGTTGAAACATTCTATTGCGGATGAAGATGGTTAATTTGATCCAGGTTTCCTTTTGTTGTAACGACTGGCTTTTCGATATTTTAGGAATTTTTTGAATCCTTTTGCAATGAATGCCAGATCTTCATCTTCAGAATCTGATTCATTTTCATCTTTCTCAGCAAGAAATGCTACATTTTTCTTTTCTTCTTTCTGTTCTTTTCTAGCCTGCAAATTTGCTTCATAGGACATTAAATTTCCTATCAATTCATCTCGCTTCATGACGGAAAGATCATTAGCTTCTTCAATTGCTAATACTTTTCCTTCCCATTCACTAGTCAGAGAATGTAGGACTGTTGAAACAACATCAAAATCTGAGTATTTTTGCCCTAATCCGATAAGTGCATGATGAATAGTTTGAAACCTTGAATACATATCATTGATTGTCTCATTCGGTTTCATTTTGAAATTTTGAAACTGACTTTTCAGCATGGCTATTTTGGCTTGTTTAACCTTGTTAGTACCTTCATGAGTGGTTTTCAGCGTTTGCCAAATTTGATATGCAGTAGTGCAGATACTAACACGGTTATATTCATTTTGGTCTAATGCACAAAACAACATATTTATTGCCTTTGCATTTACGGCTGCTGCCGTTTTCTCAGCCGTTGTCCATTCTGAATATTCAGTTGTTGGATTTACTATTTCGTTTTGGGTAGCATTCCAAGCATCATAGCTATTTGATTGCATAAAAAATGACATACGTGTTGCCCAATAGCTATAGTTGAGACCATTAAAGAATGGAGGTCTTTGTGTTGATTGACCTTCCGTGTAAGTGTTAGTGCTAGTGCTTGCGTTATTTGCCATATTACAAAAATATATCAAATAACGGTGTTACGGTTATATGATGACCGTGCTCTGATACCAAATGAAAGTGTGTATTATGCTTGTGCACACTAATTATGGATCGTGTAATATGGACTAACAATATATGCGGAATGTTATTTAAAATTGCTATACAAGTAAATATTCAATAAACTAACTATATAGCAATTCACAGATATAGAATAGTAAATGCAGTAAACTATAAAAATCACACCAGGGATTTTTATACTGGTTCGAATCTCCCGTCCTACGTCCAGTCCCAGACTTCTATCTGGATTTTCACTACCAACTACCTCGCTTCATCCGGAGGAACAGGTTTACAATACCCGAACAGCCGAACTGGATTTCGTGCCTCTTACAACACCGAGGACTTCAACAAAATACAAATACAATTGCAGTTGACAACTTGTGCTCTTGATAACACTGATTTGTCACTTGTAGTACACCCTACCTATAATCTTATCCTCAAAGTATGTGAATGATGTTTGTGAAGATTGAAGGAAGTATATTACTTAATTGAATCAAAAGATATGAAGTAATTTCAATGATTCAATAAGCAATTTGAAGTAGAGAGCTTTTAGAATGCAAGAGTATTTAGAAAGTAAGATCTGAAATTAAAGCAAAGAATTGTTGTTTTTCAATCAATGATTTAGACATGTTTATATAGAGAATAAATGGTTGTGACTCTTTGTGAAGAGTAGCCATTGATAGATATGATCATTGATGAAAGGTAAGAGATGCAACCATTGGAGAAAGAAGTGTCCTTTGGGAAAAGTTGCTCTCTGTTTAAAAACGGTCGACAGGTCAAAGATGGCCGGTAGACATGATTTCGAAAATATAGACGTTATGTACATGTGTGCAAGTTCATTGTGCATTTTACACAGAGACGGTCGACCGCCTGGATTATCACCGGTCGACCGGTCCCTGTTAAATTGCACAGTGAATGTGCAATGCCTATTCAAACGTATATATATTTAGGTGCATGATTATTTGGGGATAGATTTTAACACGTTTATCACTATTGCAACATTAAATAATCAACCTATAATCTAGAGTACCATATGTAGCTCTTTCGAGTCTCTTTATAGCCAAGATGTCTTCTTTTTGTCGATCGCCTTTTCTTTGTCAGAAATCAAAACTCTGTGACTCAACGTTCTCCCCCTTTTTGATTGATGACAACATATATCTGAAGTTCTGAATCTCCCCCTGGATATGTGATCTGTATTCTTTATATATATATATATATTCCTGCAAATAATTGTTAGCACTTTCTCCCCTTTTGTCATCGACAAAAAGGAGTAATAGATAATGGAATAATATCGAAGTACAGACTGAGATAATACTATGCATTATAATACCATACTGAGTCAAACATAACATGAATACCATACAACACCATACCACAAGTTCAGAAATTACCGTAGCATACCATACCATATCATACAATATCAAAAAGAAGTTTCACTAACAAAAAGAGATAATAAGATAAGATGAGATAATATAAACTAAGAGTCGGTACCAGTATCTCCAGCTTCTTCTTCGTCATCGCCTTCCTAACCATCTTCATCTTCCTCATCTTCATCTTCGTCACCGTTACCTTCATTTGATCCGGAACCCATAGCTTCTTCTGATGATGACCAATTAAAAGTAGGAGAAGCAGGATGCTTTCCTGGATCCTGGACATGAACAGCAGTGGATGTATTGCATGAAATAGAATCCCATAATAGACCAAAGAACGACTTGATTTTATTGAAGCGCTTATCCATCTTCGTATCCATTCTTTTGAGACGCGCTTCTATCAAGTGTTGATTGCGTGCAATGGTTTCAAGTGAAGCTTTGGTTGATGATTTCGATTTCAGCAATTTAACATCTTCGGGACGAGATCGAGAAGATGAAGATTGTTGTTCTTTTGGACCCCGTTGTTGCCATGTTTCAAACGGCATGATTTTAAAGTAAGGAGGTGGAAGCTTCATTCGTTTGATGGTAACGGAATTAATAACTTTTGGTTTCGAGATGGCCGAGGCAGGAGGAGTTATACCACAATCTAGCAAAATACGCATGATATATTCATTAAAGAAAAAGTGAGGTCGCGTAGATTCGTTTACCTTGAGAATCTCGCCAAATATCATACGCACCCAATTAATTTGGACATTGCCATAAATAGCATAAAGAGCCTTGAAGTTCTCTTTGTATACTGCATCATAGTTTCCAAGTCGAGGAAATAAAGAAAGCATCAAGATGCGATGTAGAAGTCTTGCAGTGGGTCGAAGTCCAATTGATTTCGTACCATTACTGTTATCTTCTATGAATTGATGACTAGTGCTATCACGAGTGAAAACTTGACAGAATTCTGATGAAAACTCAATGCCTCGATTTGGTATACCGAGTATAGATGCCATTCTTTCAAAAGTTATAAAGACGTGTTTTCCACAAACGACATACCAAATGACCCCGTCCGGATTATCAGGCTTATACTTGTCGAGATTCATATTTGCATAGAACAATTTAATCATCAATCGATTAACCTCAACATTGTTAGCCGAAAAATCAATCAACGGTGAAATATTTGAATTAATTGCTAACCGTTGGATTCCATAAGAAGCAAAGTCATCAAAATTGATAAAGGAAGCCGAATGGAAACTGTAGTTGGTCATTTGATTCCATCTTGTTACAGCAATAGGATCTTCAAGCCATTTCTTAGCGGTGACATTGCTTAAGGAGATTTCAGAGGATGATCCTTGCTTGTGTCTTTTCTAAGGAGGAGCCATTTTTAAGAAATTTGGAGAATTTGGGAATTGAATTTGAAAAAATATGGTTTCTGGGATTTGGGGGAAGAAGACCGGTTGAAGTAAAATGAGAGAGAAGAAAATTTTTTTACGTAATGTATATATAAAAAAAAACAGAATTGATCGTAACCGATCGACATATAAAAGTGGGGCGGTCGACCGTTTTCATCCAGAGAGCAAAACGGTTGACCGCCTCAATTTCGATCTATCGACCGGTGCTGTTTCTGGAAAACAGTTCAGCCTGCTTTTTGAAAAAAAAAATATATCGTGTTCTATAAATCATGTATCACTCGTATGACAATATTTAAATGTTATTATATGAGTGATTACAAAAGAAAATAAACAACGATACAATATAAAATTAATGAGGAGTGGAAGAAGGAAGATTGGTTGAATCTTCGTTGATATCATCAATGCGAGCCTTCCAAGATGACAATTTTTCAGTTGCCCCTTCATTCTGAGCATAGTTTCTGTCCCATGAGTTTGGGGTTCTAGAAGATGAAGGTACGTTTGGCATCGGCTCATGAACATCTCGTTTGTTTGTTCCACAGAAGAAGAATGCCATTCTTTCTAAAATAGATAATCGTGCCGAAGTCTGCTGTTGTTCATGATGAAGCTGTTGTTGTCCATAATGAAGCTGACGTTGAAGATCTATTTGATGTTTTTGATAGTGATGATTTCATCGATCTTCTCTTTGGTATGAGGAGAACAGAATAGCACTTTCTTTGCCATTTTTGATTTAGGCGTACTTCCAGGTGTACGAGAGCATTGATGATGGCACTTTGGTTTATATTTTGGTGTTTCAGGAGAAAAATATTCTTCTGCTCAGAACTTGTAACGGAAATGTGTGATTTTTGAGCATACTCATCACAAATATGTGCCATAAAAAATAATGTATTTATGCTTAGATAAAGGAAGATGAATAAGAAGAACATTTTTGACAAGCTTATATAGAAATTCCTTATATATAAGCCAATGAATAAGAGTGAAAAGAGGAATTTGACAGTGAAAACAAGCAGAGGCTCATATTAAAAATAGCTTAAAAAATAGCTACAATTAAAAATAACCAAAAGAAAGAACTTAATAGCTTAACATCAGTAATTATTAGACAAGTTCTTTTCTAGAAATTAAACCAAGCTCTCTTCGTAATCTAATAAAACTAGATTCGAGCAAAGGCTTAGTAAAGATGTCCGCTAATTGATTATCAGATTGGACATATTCAAGACATATATTTCCTTTTTCAATATTATCTCTAAGGAAATGATGACGGATATCAATGTGCTTGGTTCTGGAATGATTCACTGGATTCTTAGAAAGATTTATAGCACTTGTGTTATCACAGTATATAATAGAATTTGATAAATGAATATCAAAATCTTGAAGTGTTTGTTGCATATATAATACTTGAGCACAAGCGAGAGCCGCTGATATATATTCAGCTTCACATGTTGATAGTGAAACACAATTCTGTTTCATACTAAACCAAGAGACAAGTGATTTTCCAATAAAATGGCACGTACCACTTGTACTCTTTCTATCCGTTCGAGAACCTCCAAAATCAGCATCACTATATGAAACTAATTCGAATGGACATTCAGTTGGATAAAAAAGACCGAAATCTTTTGTATTATTAAGATAACGAATTATACGCTTCACTGCTCGTAAATGCGATTCCTTTGGATTTGCTTGAAAACGAGCACATAGACAAACACTCATCATTATATCTGGACGACTAGCTGTAAGATAAAGAAGAGAACCAATCATGCTTCGATATAATTTCTGGTCAACACTCTTACCATCTTCATCTTTTTCAAGATGTGTAGTTGTACTCATAGGAGTTGGTTTACCAGATGTATTTTCTAATCCGAAGCGCTTGATAAGATTTCCGCAGTATTTTTCTTGATTAATAAAAATACCATTCGGAAGTTGTTTGATTTGAAGTCCAAGAAAGTATGACAGTTCTCCCATATGAGACATTTCGAATTCTTTGGTCATAATACTTGCAAATTCCTTACAGAGTTTATCATTTGTTGAACCAAAGATGATGTCGTCTACATATATCTGAATAACTAGAATATCCTTTTGAGAATGTTTGATAAACAAAGTTTGATCGACTCTGCCTATTTGAAATCCTGAGTTAATAAGATAGCTACGTAATCGTTCATACCAAGCACGAGGTGCTTGTTTTAAACCATACTGAGCTTTCTTAAGTTTGAACACATGGTCGGGATATTTTTCATGTACGAACAAAGGAGGTTGTTCGACATATACATTCTCTTTGATAAATCCATTAAGAAATGCACTTTTGACATCCATCTGATAAAGTTTGAAATTATGATGACAAGCAAAAGATAATAGGATTCTAATAGCTTCTAGTCGAGCAACTGGTGCAAAAGTTTCTTCATAATCGATACCTTCTTCCTGATTATACCCTTGTGCTACTAACCTTGCTTTATTTCTGGTGATATTTCCTTGTACATCATCCTTATTTTTGTAGACCCATTTAGTACCAATCACTGACTGATCAGTTGGTCTTGGAACAAGTTCCCAGACGTCATTGCGCACGAACTGATTTAGTTCTTCTTGCATGGCAATGATCCAATATTCGTCGGTAGCTGCTTCTTTAGGATTCTTAGGTTCGATATTTGATAGAAACGCAACATGACCCATTTGATGTAATTGACTCCTAGTTCTTACTTGTGAGTCGACCTCCCCAATTACATTTTGAACCGGATGGTGTCTTAATAATCTTGGAGGGGAACGTATTTCACAAGCTTGTTGTTGTTGAGAAATATTTTCAACAATATTTTCAGAGTCAGAGTCATAATTTGTGATGATAGGAGTGTCAGTAAATATAGTTTCGTCATCATCAGATTTTGGTTGAGAGGGCTGAAAGACTTCATCGAAAGAAACATGAAGAGATTCTTCAATAGTTTTGGTTCGTTTATTGAAAATACGATACACCTTGCTTCTTTCCGAATAACCGACAAATATACCTTCATCAGCTTTCGGATCAAACTTTCCGAGATGGTCTTTCGTATTTAAAATGAAACATTTTGAACCAAATACTTTGAAGTAAGATAAATTTGGCTTCCTTTCGATAAATAATTCATAAGACGTGTTCTTGGTGAGTGGTCGAATGGACACACGATTCAAAACATAACACGCCGTAGCGACGGCTTCTGCCCAGAAATGTTTTGGTAAAGTGGATCCATTTAATAACGTTCTTGCACATTCTTGTAATGTTTGATTTTTCCGTTCTACAACTCCGTTTTGTTGTGGAGTTCTAGGAAACGAAAAATTGTGGTTAATACCTTTCTTTGTGCAAAAATGTTCAAGTTCGTTGTTTTCGAATTCACCACCATGATCACTCCTTATGTTTTTAACTTTTAGCCCTTTCGATTTTTGAATTCTTTTGACGAAAGATTTGAAATGTTCAAAAGTGTCACTCTTGTTTTTCAGGAAAATAGTCCATGTATACCGAGAATAGTCATCAACTATTACAAATACATATCGATTATGGTTTATCGACTGAACCTGTGTTGGTCCGAATAAATCCATATGTAGTAACTCAAGTGGTTGTAATGTTGATATGACTTTCTTGGATTTAAAAGATGATTTGGCTAATTTTCCTAATTGACATACATCACAGATGTTGTTAACCTTAAAACTCATTTTGGGTAGTCCTCTAACTAGATTGTTTTTGACTAGCTTGTCAATAGTTCTGAAGTTTATATGACAGAAGCGTTTGTACCATAGCCATGGATCATTATCATTAGCCACAAGACACATATCTGAGTTATGATTAATATTCATATTCAGAATATATATATTTCTGTCTCTATAACCTTCGAAAATTAAATTATGATCTTTATCTAGAATACTACATTTATTATTCGAAAAAGAAATTGTAAAACCCTTGTCACATAATTGACTGATACTAAGTAAATTGTGTTTTAAATTTCTAACTAGCATGACATTTGTAATAAGAGGTAAGTTAGATGTACCGCAATTGCTCACATCGCCTTTGCCGATGATATAGCCTTTTGAATTATCTCCAAAAGTGACGGAGCCACCATCTGAGTATGTAATATTTGTTAATAAGCTCTTGTCTCCAGTCATGTGCTTCGAGAAACCACTGTCCAATATCCACTTTCCTCTTTTCTTAAGTGGGACCTGCAAAAAATAAAATTAAGTCCATGGTACCCACTTTTTATGGGGTCCTAAGAGTTAGGTCTTAGGAGTCCAAACCCATACGGGTCCGGTATCCCCTTTATATATATAATTAGTATTAAGATGCACAGTATTCATGAAATTCTGAATATATTTATTCCTAATCAAATTGTTATTTGTTTTAGGAACCCATATTTTGATAGTCTTGACATTTTTCTTCTGAAATTTCACAACTGGTTTTGGTTTGGAATATAATAAACTAAGATTTTTCTTAACTTCAGTCTTTTGTCTTTTCTTTTTCCTTTCATTACCAAGATGTTTCTTGGTTTCTTGTTTCTTATATCCCAACCCTTGTTTATTTGAAACAGTTTGTGAACTTTCAATGATTTTTGTCAAATTTTCTCGACCTTTATTAAAGTTAGAAACATTTTGAGTAATATCATCCAACTTAGTTTGTAAACTAGCTTTTTCTAAGTCCAGATTTTTGATTTTTACCTTAAGCTCATGATTTTCAGTAGTGAGAGCATCGTTTTTATCATTTTGAGTTTCAATTTCTTGACTCAAAAGAGATAATTCAGAGTCAACATTAGATGATGATTCTTGAAGTTTTTCAAGTTCTTCTTCTAATATTTTCTTCTCGTCTTTTAACATATCTCGTTCAAACTCTGCTCTACTCAAATCTGCTTTGGCTACTTTTAATTGACGTTTTATGTCTTTATATTTGACTATCAACTCAGAATTAATATCAAGTAATTCATCAAATGTAGGAATTTGTACCTCATCTTCTGTTGCCATAAAACAAACATTAGCTTGTTCATTCTCCTGATCACTTTCACTTTCAGATGAAGATGAGTCTGAATCATCCCATGTAACTGAGAAGGCTCGTTTCTTTGACTTGTCCTTCTTATATTTGAATTTATCATTTTCTGACTTCTTCTTCTGTTCTGGACAGTCCTTTTGCATGTGCCCCTTTTTGTGGCAGTTGAAACATTCTATTGCGGATGAAGATGGTTTATTTGATCCAGGTTTCCTTTTGTTGTAACGACTAGCTTTTCGATATTTTAGGAATTTTTTGAATCCTTTTGCAATGAATGCCAGATCTTCATCTTCAGAATCTGATTCATTTTCATCTTTCTCAGCATGAAATGCTACATTTTTCTTTTCTTCTTTCTGTTCTTTTCTAGCCTGCAAATTTGCTTCATAGGACATTAAATTTCCTATCAATTCATCTGGCTTCATGACGGAAAGATCATTAGCTTCTTCAATTGCTAATACTTTTCCTTCCCATTCACTAGTCAGAGAATGTAGGACTGTTGAAACAACATCAAAATCTGAGTATTTTTGCCCTAATCCGATAAGTGCATGATGAATAGTTTGAAACCTTGAATACATATCATTGATTGTCTCATTCGGTTTCATTTTGAAATTTTGAAACTGACTTTTCAGCATGGCTATTTTGGCTTGTTTAACCTTGTTAGTACCTTCATGAGTGGTTTTCAGCGTTTGCCAAATTTGATATGCAGTAGTGCAGATACTAACACGGTTATATTCATTTTGGTCTAATGCACAAAACAACATATTTATTGCCTTTGCATTTACGGCTGCTGCCGTTTTCTCAGCCGTTGTCCATTCTGAATATTCAGTTGTTGGATTTACTATTTCTTTTTGGGTAGCATTACAAGCATCATAGCTATTCGATTGCATAAAAAATGACATACGTGTTGCCCAATAGCTATAGTTGAGACCATTAAAGAATGGAGGTCTTTGTGTTGATTGACCTTCCGTGTAAGTGTTAGTGCTAGTGCTTGCGTTATTTGCCATATTACAAAAATATATCAAATAACGGTGTTACGGTTATATGATGACCGTGCTCTGATACCAAATGAAAGTGTGTATTATGCTTGTGCACACTAATTATGGATCGTGTAATATGGACTAACAATATATGCGGAATGTTATTTACAATTGCTATACAAGTAAATATTCAATAAACTAACTATATAGCAATTCACAGATATAGAATAGTAAATGCAGTAAACTATAAAAATCACACCAGGGATTTTTATACTGGTTCGGATCTCCCGTCCTACGTCCAGTCCCAGACTTCTATTTGGATTTTCACTACCAACTACCTCGCTTCACCCGGAGGAACAGGTTTACAACACCCGAACAGCCGAACGGGATTTCGTGCCTCTTACAACACCGAGGACTTCAACAAAAAACAAATACAATTGCAGTTGACAACTTGTGCTCTTGATAACACTGATTTGTCACTTGTAGTACACTCTTCCTATAATCTTATCCTCAAAGTATGTGAATGATGTTTGTGAAGATTGAAGGAAGTATATTACTTAATTGAATCAAAAGATATGAAGTAATTTCAATGATTCAATAAGCAATTTGAAGTAGAGAGCTTTTAGAATGCAAGAGTATTTAGAAAGTAAGATCAGAAATTAAAGCAAAGAATTGTTGTTTTTCAATCAATGGTTTAGACATGCTTATATAAAGAATAAATGGTTGTAACTCTTTGTGAAGAGTAGCCATTGATAGATATGATCATTGATGAAAGGTAAGAGATGCAACCATTGGAGAAAGAAGTGTCTTTTGGGAAAAGTTGCTCTCTGTTTAAAAACGGTCGACAGGTCAAAGATGGCCGGTAGACAGGATTTCGAAAATATAGACGTTATGTGCATGTGTGCACGTTCATTGTGCATTTTACACAGAGACGGTCGACCGCCTGGATTATCACCGGTCGACCGGTCCCTGTTAAATTGCACAGTGAATGTGCAATGCCTATTCAAACGTATATATATTTAGGTGCATGATTATTTGAGGATAGATTTTAACACGTTTATCACTATTGCAACATTAAATAATCAACCTATAATCTAGAGTACCATATGTAGCTCTTTCGAGTCTCTTTATAGCCAAGATGTCTTCTTTTTGTCGATCGCCTTTTCTTTGTCAGAAATCAAAACTCTGTGACTCAACATTCTCCCCCTTTTTGATTGATGACAACATATATCTGAAGTTCTGAATCTCCCCCTGAACATGTGATTTGTATTCTTTATATATATATATTCTTGCAAATAATTGTTAGCACTTTCTCCCCCTTTGTCATCGACAAAAAGGAGTAATAGATAATGGAATAATATAGAAGTACAGACTGAGATAATACTATGCATTATAATACCATACTGAGTCAAACATAACATGAATACCATACAGCACCATACCACAAGTTCAGAAATTACCGTAGCATACCATACCATATTATACAATATCAAAAAGAAGTTTCACTAACAAAAAGAGATAATAAGATAAGATGAGATAATATAAACTAAGAGTCGAAACCAGTATCTCCAGCTTCTTCTTCGTCATCGCCTTCCTCACCATCTTCATCTTCCTCATCTTCATCTTCGTCACCGTTACCTTCATTTGATCCAGAACCCGTAGCTTCTTCTGATGATGACCAATTAAAAGTAGGAGAAGCAGGATGCTTTCCTGGATCCTGGCCTTGAACAGTAGTGGATGTGTTGCATGAAATAGAATCCCATAATAGACCAAAGAACGACTTGATTTTATTGAAGCGCTTATCCATCTTCGTATCCATTCTTTTGAGACGCGCTTCTATCAAGTGTTGATTGCGTGCAATGGTTTCAAGTGAAGCTTTGGTTGATGATTTCGATTTCAGCAATTTAACATCTTCGGGACGAGATCGAGAAGATGAAGATTGTTGTTCTTTTGGACCCCGTTGTTACCATGTTTCAAACGACATGATTTTAAAGTAAGGAGGTGGAAGCTTCATTCGTTTGATGGTAATGGAATTAATAACTTTTGGTTTCGAGATGGCCGAGGCAGGAGGAGTTATACCACAATCTAGCAAAATACGCATGATATATTCATTAAAGAAAAAGTGAGGTCGCGTAGATTCGTTTACCTTGAGAATCTCGCCAAATATCATACGCACCCAATTAATTTGGACATTGCCATAAATAGCATAAAGAGCCTTGAAGTTCTCTTTGTATACTGCATCATAGTTTCCAAGTCGAGGAAATAAAGAAAGCATCAAGACGCGATGTAGAAGTCTTGCAATGGGTCGAAGTCCAATTGATTTCGTACCATTACTGTTATCTTCTATGAATTGATGACTGGTGCTATCACGAGTGAAAACTTGACAGAATTCTGATGAAAACTCAATGCCTCGATTTGGTATACCGAGTATAGATGCCATTCTTTCAAAAGTTATACCGAGTGCAATGGTACAAACGACAGACCAAATGACCCCGTCCGGATTATCAGGCTTATACTTGTCGAGATTCATATTTGCATAGAACAATTTAATCATCAATCGATTAACCTCAACATTGTTAGCCGAAAAATCAATCAACGGTGAAATATTTGAATTAATTGCTAACCGTTGGATTCCATAAGAAGCAAAGTCATCAAAATTGATAAAGGAACCCGAATGGAAACTGTAGTTGGTCATTTGATTCCATCTTGTTACAGCAGTAGGATCTTCAAGCCATTTCTTAGCGGTGACATTGCTTAAGGAGATTTCAGAGGATGATCCTTGCTTGTGTCTTTTCTGAGGAGGAGCCATTTTTAGGAAATTTGGAGAATTTGGGAATTGGATTTGAAAAAATATGGTTTCTGGGATTTGGGGGAAGAAGACCGGTTGAAGTAAAATGAGAGAGAAGAAAAAAATTTTACGTAATGTATATATAAAAAAAACAGAATTGATCGTAACCGGTCGACCTATAAAAGTGGGGCAGTCGACCGTTTTCATCCAGAGAGCAAAACGGTCGACCGCCTCAATTTCGATCTGTCGACCGGTGCTGTTTCTGGAAGACAGTTCAGCCTGCTTTTTGAAAAAAAAAATATCGTGTTCTATAAATCATGTATCACTCGTATGACAATATTTAAATGTTATTATATGAGTGATTACAAAAGAAAATAAACAACGATACAATATAAAATTAATGAGGAGTGGAAGAAGGAAGATTGGTTGAATCTTCGTTGATATCATCAATGCGAGCCTTCCAAGATGACAATTTTTCAGTTGCCCCTTCATTCTGAGCATAGTTTCTGTCCCATGAGTTTGGGGTTCTAGAAGATGAAGGTGCGTTTGGCATCGGCTCATGAACATCTCGTTTGTTTGTTCCACAGAAGAAGAATGCCATTCTTTCTAAAATAGATAATCGTGCCGAAGTCTGCTGTTGTTCATGATGAAGCTGTTGTTGTCCATAATGAAGCTGACGTTGAAGTTCTATTTGATGTTTTTGATAGTGATGAATTTCATCGATCTTCTCTTTGGTATGAGGAGAACAGAATAGCACTTTCTTTGCCTTTTTTGATTTAGGCGTACTTCCAGGTGTACGAGAGCATTGATGATGGCACTTTGGTTTATATTTTGGTGTTTCAGGAGAAAAATATTCTTTTGGCTCAGAACTTGTAACGGAAATGTGTGATTTTTTAGCACACTCATCACAAATATGTGCCATAAAAAATAATGTATTTATGCTTAGATAAAGGAAGATGAATAAGAAGAACATTTTTGACAAGCTTATATAGAAATTCCTTATATATAAGCCTATGAATAAGAGTGAAAAGAGGAATTTGACAGTGAAAACAAGTAGAGGCTCATATTAAAAATAGCTTAAAAAATAGCTACAGTTAAAAATAACCAAAAGAAAGAACTTAATAGCTTAACATCAGTAATTATTAGACAAGTTCTTTTCTAGAAATTAAACCAAGCTCTCTTCGTAATCTAATAAAACTAGATTCGAGCAAAGGCTTAGTAAAGATGTCCGCTAATTGATTATCAGATTGGACATATTCAAGACATATATTTCCTTTTTCAATATTATCTCTAAGGAAATGATGACGGATATCAATGTGCTTGGTTCTAGAATGATTCACTGGATTCTTAGAAAGATTTATAGCACTTGTGTTATCACAGTATATAATAGAATTTGATAAATGAATATCAAAATCTTGAAGTGTTTGTTGCATATATATAATACTTGAGTACAAGCGAGAGCCGCTGATATATATTCAGCTTCACATGTTGATAGTGAAACACAATTCTATTTCTTACTAAACCAAGAGACAAGTGATTTTCCAATAAAATGGCACGTACCACTTGTACTCTTTCTATCCGTTCGTGTTAGGTGATCTTTGGCCAAAGCATCCTACAACCGAATCAACGCGTCTCCTAGAGATGCCGAACCTAAAGCTCCACCATACTCCTACCGGACCAACAGCAATACCAGACCATGCTTCCCACCGAATCACCTCCTACCGAACCAACCTTCTTCCACAGAACCACCGAGCCAACTCCATAACCGGACCAGCCCATGCCGAACCATCTCCATGCCGGACCAGCCCATAAAGAACCATCCCCATGCCGAACCATCCCACCACCGGTCCAATCAAATACCGGTCCACTCTACACTCCATCCTACCGAACCAGCTGCCACCAGACCAAGGCGTTCCGAACCATGCTCCTTCCAGGCCAACAATACCAGGCGAGGTCGCGTCAGCCCAGGCCCACCAGCTGTTATATACATCCATGATCCTTACCCCCAGCCTCACTCTATAAATAGAGGGGCAGGGGTACAACAATGGAGGACAAGTTTGAGAGCTCAAGCACGGAGAGAACTTTCAAACAACTTTCTTTTACTTGTATAAAAGATTTGTACTTGTAATCAAAACAAGAAAAGAGAAATAACATATAAAGTGGACGTAGGCACATTCTGGCTGAACCACTATAAATTTGCGTGTCTTTTTACAGTTCAGCCCCTGCTTTTCATATATTTGCATAAATCACTCAAATCGCTAAGAACAATATAAGATCTATTAAATCATACAACTTTGAGGTGTTTGTCCATTTTTTGTGCAAACATTTTTGGTGCTTTCATTGAGAGATAGAAGCTCGAAGCTTCAGCTTCATCCGCTTAACAAGTTTTCCTAACAACATCGTCCGCCACTTGGAAAACATGCCTCCCAAACAGAGAAAAGATGTTAACAAAGGAAAAAACATCGCATCCAGCAGTCTTCCAGATCCAGCTGTCACGAATCAAGTAAATCGTCCTCCTCCAGCAACAGTAACAAATGAAGAACATGCTAACCCAACTACTCCTGCCACAGAACAGCCTGCAGCAATTACTAGAGCAGATCTGGACAGAGTTGTGGTTGAATTAACTAACCGCTTCACGTCCCAGCAGGAAGCCTTGGTGGACCATCTCATGTCACGCTTAAGGGACGCTGAAGAATCCAACCGCAACACTGAATCATGGGGCGAGTCCCAGTCTGGAGGATCTCAGAGACAACAATGATCTTCCTTCTTCGAAGGAGCTAATGGCAGAAGTAGCCGTGGTAGGAGCTGAGACCGAGCACAGCCCGAAGTTAGGCCTGAGGAAACGTTCGGTACCGAACCCAACGGGGAAGGTACCGGGCGAAGGTCAACTGTAGCTGAGCCTGTCATGCTGCCTAACCACCAAAACGCCAGTGAACGGGGCCGAGCTAGAGTCCAGCCCGAAGTTGGACCCGAGGAAGTGCTTAGATCAGAACCCAATAGGGGGAGATCAAGGCAAGGGCCAACTGTAGCTGACCCAAGCATGCTCCCAGAAGATCAAAGGCAGCCACTGGAAAATATGAGGAATGATAGACGATACCATCCCTACAGGTCATCTGGACGGAATCAATCCCACAGAACAGAACCAAACTCATTTCTATCTGCTCCAAGTTCTGATGAAAGGATGGCACGCTTATTCAGAGAGTGTGTCCAATGGGAGCAAAGAGATCGAGGGATAGGCGCTAGGGTAACCAGCCCTTTCGCCCGCAATATCGAAATTGCTATCACCCCCCGAGAATGGAAGATGCCAATAATGGAACCCTACAAAGGAACCTCCGATCCCGTTGTACACTTACAGAGGTACACGCAGCATATGCTCATGAGTGGAGCGACAGAGGGAGTACTGTGCAAATGCTTTCCGCTCTTCTTAGCAGATCTTGCTACCTCCTGGTTCTGTCATCTACCCCAAGGATCCATCAGCTCGTGGGAAATGTTGAAAGAAAAATTTATCAGTCAATTCTGCATTCATGTGGAGCAACCTAAGGACGCTTATTCCTTATCCAGCGTCAAACAGAAACCTAGAGAAAAGCTGCAGCAGCAGCCGCAGTCCAAGATGCCGATGAGAAGCTTATCCTAATGGCCCTCTGTAGTGGTGTGCATCCGAACACTAAATTTGCTAGAAGGTTGACAAAAGAAAAACCAGCTACTTTACCCGATTTCTTCCATGAAGCCGGGAAATACATGAGGCTTGAGGATGCTGCCGTTGAGGGGCAGTCAGGACAGCAAAATAAGACAACCCATGGCAACGCCCCTGCTGTGGCAAGGGACGTTCGAAGAAATGATTCCAGAGACAATGCTGGGGGCAAGAAGGGAGAAAAGCGCCTATATCGGCCAGGACCAAGATTCGACACTTACACCCCTTTGAACGAGACCGTTGAAAATATCTTCCTTGCCACCCAAGGCGAAGTTAGATACAAACGCCCACCATACAAGAAAGAATCAGATAACGCACAGAAGTCTGGAAAATTCTGCTGTTTCCACGAATCTCACGGGCATGATACCAACGAATGCCATCATCTCCGAGATCTGATTGAGGAACACATCAGAAGAAAGAAACTGGAACGTTATGTAAAAGGTCAGGACAGGACCCCAGCTCCTGCCAATGAAAACCCAAGGCTACCCTCACCGGGGGCCGACAGAGGAAACCGTAACACTAGCAACTCTAGCCAAGAAAAGATAGTGGTCCATACCATCTCAGGAGGGCCACACATCGCAGACAGAAGCTGGAAAGAGATGGAAAGATACGGAAAGTCGCTTAGAGACAATAAAGACTATGTCAATTCGGTTATAGAAGAGCGCCACCCGAAGCGGAAAGAAAGTAATGACATTACATTCGGTAAGCGTGACCTAGAAGGAAGGCAGTACCCTCACATGGATCCCATGGTCATCTCTGCCCGACTTGGTCCCGCCGAAGTCTACCGAATCCTGGTAGACACTGGAAGCTCGGTAAACATCCTGTTCAAACACGCATTCGACAAAATGAAGCTATCAATGAAGGATGTATCCCCCTGCGATAAACCACTACACGGCTTCACTGGAGATGCGAAGATGCCCCTCGGGCAACTGGACCTTTTTGTTGAGATTGGAAGCCATCCCCGCTCTGCTGTACGGAAACAGACGTTTGTGCTAATAGAAAACCAGTCGGCCTACAACGCCTTCTTAGGAAGGCCATCCTTGTCTGACTTCCAAATTGTCTTAGCCCCATGGTGCCTAAAGATGAAGTTTCCAACAGACAATGGAGTAGGGGAAGTGGAAGGAGACCAGGACATTGCTCGAGACTGCTATGTGACTGAACTTCGCAACAACCACAGGAAGGATAAAGGGAAGGGTGTAGAGATTGCCCTCTGCACAAAAAGCCTAGAAACATAGCAACTAAAGAAAGCCCCTCCTCTTCGATATACCAGCGACCCTTTCAATGAATTAGATCCTAGGGACCAAGAGGAGGAGGCCACCGCCGAGCCTGTAGAGGCTATGGAGTTTATATCTGTAGACAAGCATGACTCAAGTAGACTATTGAAAATTGGGTCCCAACTAAAAGCCGAATTGAAGGAACAACTCATCGATTTTCTCCGCCACAACCTGGATGTATTCGCTTGGTCACACTCTGACATGACCGGAATCTCCCCCGACACAGCATGCCACGTATTGAACATTGATCCTACCAAGGCGCCTGTAAAACAAAAAAAGAGAAGTATGGGGGCAGAGCGATCATCAGCCCTCGATGAAGAAGTAAAGAATCTACTCGCCAATGACTTCATACGAGAAGCTGTTTACCCGGAATGGATCGCCAACCCGGTACTGGTAAAGAAGGCTAATGGGAAGTGGCGGACCTGCATCGACTTCTACAACCTAAACGACGCCTGCCCAAAGGATTGCTTCCCACTTCCCAGAATCGACCAACTTGTAGACAGCACAGCCGGGCACGAGCTCATATCTTTTATGGACGCATACTTAGGATATAACCAGATTCCTATGCATGCTCCCGACCAAGACCACACTAGTTTCATCACCGACCGGGGTTTGTACTGCTATAAGGTAATGCCTTTCGGACTTAAAAATGCAGGAGCCACCTACCAGCGCCTCGTCAACAAGATGTTTGCGGGGCTAATAGGACAAACTATGGAAGTATATGTGGACGACATGCTGGTGAAATCACGGAAAGCCAAAGATCACGTAAGCCACCTAGGCGAAATGTTCCAGGTACTTCGACAGTATGGAATGAAGTTGAATCCACTAAAGTGCTCCTTCGGAGTGTCATCGGGAAAATTCTTAGGGTTCATCGTCCATGCCCGAGGGATTAAAGCAAACCCTGAACAAGTCCGAGCGCTAAGGGATATCAAGATACCTTCCACCCGAAAGGAAATGCAAAGCCTAAATGGAAAAGTGGCCGCCCTAAGCCGATTTATCTCCAAGGCAACGGACAAGTGCGTCCCCTTTTTCGAAGCTCTAAAGAAAGATAAAGGAAAGTTCGGATGGACGGACGAATGCTTAATCGCTTTCCTTAACCTAATCGAACACCTCCAGAAACCATCGGTACTCTCAACTCCAAGCGAAGGCAAAGAATTATACCTATACCTTGCTGTGTCATCTCACGCTCTAAGCGCTGCCTTGGTAAGGGAAGACAACCGCACGCAACGACCAGTTTACTTCGTCAGCAAAAGGTTTACTGGGGCAGAAGTCAGATATCCTAAACTTGAGAAGTTAGCATACTGTTTACTAATCACATCACAGAAATTGCGTCACTACTTCCAGTCCCATTCCATCAAAGTTCTGACCGATCAACCGTTGAGGCAGGTACTCCATCGTCCCGACACTTCTGGGCGATTACTTAAATGGTGCATTGAACTGAGTCAGTATGATATCACCTATCACCCTCGCACCGCCATCAAGGGACAGGCCATGGCTGATTTCATTGCAGAGTTCACTACCAACGAAGATCAGGAGCAATTGGAAATAACAGAAGATATCAAGTGGAATCTCTTTGTGGATGGTGCATCAAACGAACAAGGCTCGGGGGCAGGTGTGGTAATAATCACCCCTAGGGGAAACAAACTGCACTATGCTATAGGATTGGAGTTCGCCGCCACCAATAACGACGCAGAATATGAAGCAGTGATAGCCGGACTAGAAATTGCCATAGAAATCGGAGCCAATTCTTTGTGTCTTCATAGCGATTCTCAACTTATTGTTAATCAAATACTAGGAGAATTCCAAGCTCGAGAGGAACGACTCATAGCATATCTAAAGAAGACCAAGTTGCTTCTCAGCCGATTGGACCACTACTTAGTCAAACACATCCCTCGGGAAGAGAACCAAGAGGCCGACGAATTGGCGAAGCAAGCAAGTATGAGAGACATCGCCATCTTCGGGGCAGTAACCATCTCAAAGAAAACGGTCCCAAGTTTTGAGCAAGTGAATCTGATAGCTGCAACCGAAGAAGCAACTTGGATGACTCCCATCCGAGACTACCTACAAAATGGCACACTACCCAACGGGCGTAACGAAGTCATGAAAATCTTGAGGAAAGCGTCCTGCTACACAATACAAGAAGACATCCTCTATCGGCGCGGATTCTCTAACCCGTTATTAAGGTGTGTCGCTGGGAGAGAAGCCAAGGAAATATTATCCAACATCCATCAGGGAAGCTGCGGAGATCACACCGGAGGGCAAACATTAGCAAAAAAGATACTCCGATACGGATATTTCTGGCCCACCTTAAGCAAGGACGCCTTAGATTTCGTCAAAAAGTGTGACAGATGCCAAAAATTTGGTAAGATTCCGCGGCTACCAACGACTGAGATTACTCAAATGACCAGCCCTTGGCCCTTCGCAATATGGGGAATTGACTTAATCGGCGAGCTACCAATGGGCCGAGGCGGGGCAAAATATGCTATAGTAGCAGTCGACTATTTCACCAAATGGGTGGAAGCGGAACCTCTGAATAAAGTATCTTCAGCAAAAGTTATTAACTTCTTGATCAAAAATGTTCTGTGCTGGTACGGAGTCCCACTCAAAATCATATCAGACAATGGACTTCAGTTTGACAGCGAGGAATTCGCCAACTGGTGCCGAGAGCACAGAATTCATAAAAGCTTCTCATCCGTAGCATATCCCCAGGCAAATGGACAAGTCGAAGCAGTCAACAAAATTCTGAAAACTCTGATAAAAAAGAAGCTCGAAAAGTCAAAGGGTGCTTGGGTGGATGAACTCCCTATGGCACTATGGGCCTACCGCACATCTTTCAGAACATCAACGGGGCACACTCCTTTCTCTTTGGCATACGGATCAGAGGCTATGCTCCCAGTTGAAACCATTGTGCCTTCCCACCGTAGGATCCACTATAACCCGGAAGAGAATGAAGAGCTCCTCCACCTGTCTTTGGATCTGGTTGAGGAGAGAAGAAATGATGCACTCCTTAAAACAGCAGCCCACAAGCAGAAAGTTGCAGTGCAATACAACTCCAAAGTCAAGCATCGTACCTTACAAGAAGGGGATCTTGTCCTCAAGCGAATCTTCCCTCGCCCCGGAGCACTAGATCCCATCTGGGATGGACCATATGTAATTCATAAAGATCTCCACAATGGAGCTTATATTTTGTCAACAGTGGACGGAGAGGTGTTCTAGAGGGCATGGAACATCCAGCACCTCCGTCGATACTTTTCTTAACTTGTACTGCCCATATGAAGTGAATTAACAAAGAGAATCAGTGGACGTAGGCCTTTTCATGCCGAACCACTTTAAAAAACTTTGTCTCTTTTTTAACTTGTTCCTTTATATCTTGGCTACTTGTTAACTTTATCCTTTTCTGTTGAACAAAATCCTATGCGTATAGTATTTCCACTCAAAACACTCCATGGCGCAACTTCACCTGGGCAAAGACCTAACAGGTACTATGCGAATCTATGCCCTCGCCAATGAGACACTTTTGCTCCAGCATCCCTCTGCTGCGGGTTAACTCATTGCTCGCGACGGCCCTTAAAGCCAACTGTAATGAGCCGATTATAAGCCACCGAGAAGGCCGACTATAGCCGAGGCAGCTCATTACGGCGTTAGGCTCGCCGGCAACTGTGAACCGACTATAAGCCCCAACATAAGGTGTGGCCAGCCAGGGGCAGTTCACAGTTGACGATCGGCACCCACGCTAGCCGGCCACAGTAAATCGAATAATACCCACGATTACGGGCCATAATGGCCCGGGTAGTTACTGTGCGCGATCTCGGCTCCGATGTGTCTTAAGTGCGGCTGTGGTAAAAAAGAATTAACTCCCCACGGAGGCGTAAGATGGGTGACAAATGTCTCCAAGAACCATAGCTAGGGAAAGTGACTACAAAACCCGTTTGCCACGAACTTAAGCACATCGAAGGCCTTCCGTGATTGGAAGTTTTACTTTTTCACATATTTCAATTTTACTTAAAAAGCTTTTCTCCTGTCCTCTATAACGGTCCCAAAAGTACAGGATGTAGAGTAGGAGATACTAGCCAATGGATGTAGGGACTCACGATTGGATGGCAGGGCACTCGACTGCATTCCTTGCTCGGTCACGCAAGATATTCAAAACTGCCATCTACGATTAAAACAAGAGGGGCGGTATTTTCTTCTTTTGTGTACAAATACATGACTATAATTTGTTCACACCACACGCTAATATTACAAGTCATGAAATTATGTTTTAAAACCAGAACCTGACATCAAACACAAGTCAATTACAAGAATATGCACAGCTATATTTCTCATACGACATGTCAAAATAGCAACGAACATTCGAAAGGCAACAAAATCAGCTTAAGTTAAAAAATTACACATCAAGAATAGAGCTATTTATCACAAGTAGCAAAATAATTACAACTTAAAAGTTACTCTACTGTTTTAAGACTAACGTATACGGCCATGTCAAGTCTACAAAAAGAATTTTCCAGGTCTGATCAAGGGGCCGGCTGCATTGGAGTTTTATCCTTGTCCTGTTGACCACCTGTCCAGTCAGAGAAAGGATTCATTAGTGATAAGCAACCAAAGTTAATGGAGAGACTAAAAAGGAAGACTTACCAGCACCTGCTTCTTGACTATCCTAGTCGTCATCCTCAACTTGCACACCTGCCTCCTCAGCAGCAAGCAACCGCATAACCTCCTTCACCGCCATCTTCTCCTCCTTGGCAAACTGAGCAGTGACCACATCCATGCTGAAAGCCACACCACCATCTCTATCCGCATCAGCCTTAGCCTCCTCCAGAGCCCGAAGATAGATCTTGGCCATGACCCTAGGATAATCATCCATCCAGGATAGGTTGCCCTGCTTCCAGGTTCGGAAGTACATGTCCTGGAGCATTTCGTCCATCATCCCCTCATTCTCCTCAAACTCCCTCATCCGGGCCTCGGAAGCCGACAACCTTCCAATAGCAGCTTCTCTCTCCAAACGGTATCTCGAGCAGTCGGCCTGAAGGGATTTCCGCATCGCCTCCATCTCCTCCTTCAGCCTAACCTGAGCGAGCTCTGCGGCTTCAAGCTTCCCCGACAGCTCCTCTACCCGCTCAAGATCCGCCCTCCGAACCTCATCCACTGTTGAGATGGCCATATTTATCTGTTCCTTGCAGGCGGCCTCCATCTTCCGCAGTTCCGCCTTACTAGCCTCCTCCATAGCCTTCCTCAATTGCCCGGAGGCAGCCTCATGCTGAGAAATCTGAATGGCCTGGTCAGCGAGCTGTTTGGCCTGGTCCGAAACCATCAATCTTAGTCGGATGTTGGCACTCCCAATCTCCTCTCCAGCCTTAACCAGCCGGGCATGATGCCCCATCAGCTTTCTAGTCTCCTCCGCCACCCGATCAATACTAGCCTTGGCCTCGTCTCCCATGGTAACTATCCGAGTGGTAAGTAGATCAAGATCTAAGGACTTAGCCTCATCAAGCACCCGTACCATGGGATTGCGGGGAAGAAGGTGCTCACTAGTAACCTCGTCAAAGGTGATGTCGTGAGAACTTGGATCCAAATCAGGATGACCCGCAAATGGATTACGAGCCAAGTCAGGATGGTCGATATGAGTAACGGAAGGGTTTCCGGACGGGTGCGGAGAAGGTGCAAACTCGCTGTCCTCCTCCGTGATATCATGAAGAGGCTGAGCCGGGAGCTGAGGACCGGGCGAAGGTTCGGATAAAGGACGACTCCTCTTTCTCTGCTGAATACCCTCTTCGATAACCCCGAGAAGAGGACGGTAGCCGACTACATCCCCGGAGCGGTGGGTCGAAGGCTTCGGCTTGACAGAAGTTTTGGAAAGCTTGTACTGTTCAAGCCTGTGCCGAAGATCTGAGGCCTTGGCCGTTTTACCTGCTCCTGATATGAAGAAAAAAGTGTCACAAGCATATATTGATCTATAATTCGAGAAAACACGGCAAATTAAAAGGTAATAAGAAAGGAAACACATCTGTGGTTGTACAAACCCTGGGGAGGAGTAGGATACTGCAATAAGTCCTGGATTTCATTCCAGGACGGGAGCGGATCATAAAATATTCCTAAGTCCCTATCATAAATGGAGCCCGCAGGAATCAAAAGTTCACCTTGAGTCGTCGGAGCCACCTTGGCTGGAATAGTCTGAGGAGGCTCGCTTGCGCCAGTTCCAACCTTGTCAGTTTTCCCAGTTTTCTCTACCAAAGCCGGATCTTCGTCCAGCCCCTCGAAAGCCTGGTGGAACGCATCATCCGTCCACTCCTGAATCTCACCCGCTTGCCCAGGAAGCAAGGCCCCGATGCCATCGCCACCTTTATCACCTTCCCGACCATCTCCACCCTCACCTCTTTCCTCCTCTATGTCTTCCTCCTCCTGGGTAAGTGGACAATTGTTGGGGGAGGGGCCGTCCGACTTCTTGAGTTTCTTACCTCCGACGGCTGGAGGTTTTGTGAAAGGCTTCCTCTTGCTACTCTCTACCGTAACACCTCCCTTAGTCTGAACAGCCACCCTCTCCTCCGCCGTTTCCCTCAGCTTGACTACTGACTGCTGTGGAAGGATTAAGTTATACTCCAGAAGGGTCGCATTTCTGATCAGGAAGGCAGATGATCTATATTTCCCGAGAATAGCCTCTATCTCAGCCGCCGTCTGAACGAGGCGGTCAGTCTCCACAATCGCAAAGCCACCTGTCGCTAGCAAAAATGAGAAAGCATGAGAAGAAGCATCGCAATCGGAATGAAAATTATAAGTAAAAGCATCAACTTACATCCAGAAGTAAAGCGCCGAATTGAGACGGAGTCGTCCCTGACAAAGAACCACTCCTTCTTGAACATGCTGAATTTAGAATACAGATCCAAGACCGGCTTGAAGGTCACGGCTAACTCCAAGCTAATGTATGGGGACCCCTTCTTATAGCCCCTCAGATTATATAGATACCGGATCTCCCGGTTGGAAGGAGCACGACCATACTTCCTCTGGAAAATGACGAAGAGGCTCACCAATATAGCATAGGAGTTGGGCTGAAGCTGGAATGGGGCCACCTTTAGATATGTGAGGAAGCTGGCTATCCAAGCGTTAAGAGGAGGAATGGCACCACACATGCAGTGGTATCTGCTGTAGGCAAAGTACCCTTCAGGAGGGTCATACGGCATAACTTCTCTCCCTGGCAACAGCAAGTGCACCCTATCAATTCCGAAAGATCGGGAGATGACATCAAGCTGCTCCTCCTTGAGGGAGCTAGGAAAGCAATCGGGCGGGGAGTTCAAAAGCTCCTGAGGGCCGTACCCGTCCACTAGTGATCTCGGGGCAGATCCGTGACGTTCTGGATTCGGCTGAGCTGGGGTCACGGCAGAGGAACCTCCTTCGCCCCCGGATTTCTTTTTGTCTGATCGAGTTTCCGCTTTACGAGACATTATCTGCAACACCGGAAAAACACATTGTTAGAACAAGAGGATGTACACAAATAAATGCAGAAGTCCATTCGGTATTATAGTATGGAGGTCCATTCGGTATTGTCGTATGAGGGATCATTCGGTATTATAGTATGAAAGTTCATTCGGTATTATAGCCTAGAAGTACATTCGGTAGTACAGTACGAAGGTTCATTCGGTATTATAATATAAAAGTTCATCCGGCAGTAAAATAAGTCACACCTGGTTCGGCTAACACCACTGATTCGGCAAAAGGTATGAATTTTGATTCGGCAATCTCGGATAGTAAGGAAACCACGGTGGCATAGCTCCCATACTTATAGGCAAAGGAGAGGCCACCGAACCAACCCATTCGGCACACAGGACAGAACAAGGACGACCAGGCTTAAACAAAGCATGCCCTGTGCATACACACGCCCTACTTTGGGGGGCAAGTGTTAGGTGATCTTTGGCCAAAGCATCCTACAACCGAATCAACGCGTCTCCGAGAGATGCCGAACCAAAAGCTCCACCATACTCCTACCGGACCAACAGCAATACCAGACCATGCTTCCCACCGAATCACCTCCTACCGAACCAACCTTCTTCCACAGAACCACCGAGCCAACTCCATAACCGGACCAGCCCATGCCGAACCATCTCCATGCCGGACCAGCCTATAAAGAACCATCCCCATGCCGAACCATCCCACCACCGGTCCAAGCAAATACCGGTCCACTCTACACTCCATCCTACCGAACCAGCTGCCACCGGACCAAGGTGTTCTGAACCATGCTCCTTCCAGGCCAACAATACCAGGCCAGGTCGCGTCAGCCCAGGCCCACCAGCTGTTATATACATCCATGACCCTTACCCCCAACCTCACTCTATAAATAGAGGGGCAGGGGTACAACAATGGAGGACAAGTTTGAGAGCTCAAGCACGGAGAGAACTTTCAAACAACTTTCTTTTACTTGTATAAAAGCTTTGTACTTGTAATCAAAACAAGAAAAGAGAAATAACATATAAAATGGACGTAGGCACATTCTGGCTGAACCACTATAAATTTGCGTGTCTTTTTACAGTTCAGCCCCTGCTTTTCATATATTTGCATAAATCACTCAAATCGCTAAGAACAACATAAGATCTATTAAATCATACAACTTTGAGGTGTTTGTCCATTTTTTGTGCAAACAGTTCGAGAACCTCCAAAATCAGCATCACTATATGAAACTAATTCGAATGGACATTCAGTTGGATAAAAAAGACCGAAATCTTTTGTATTATTAAGATAACAAATTATACGCTTCACTGCTCGTAAATGCGATTCCTTTGGATTTGCTTGAAAACGAGCACATAGACAAACACTCATCATTATATCTGGACGACTAGCTGTAAGATAAAGAAGAGAACCAATCATGCTTCGATATAATTTCTGGTCAACACTCTTACCATCTTCATCTTTTTCAAGATGTGTAGTTGTACTCATAGGAGTTGGTTTACCAGATGTATTTTCTAATCCGAAGCGCTTGATAAGATTTCCGCAGTATTTTTCTTGATTAATAAAAATACCATTCGGAAGTTGTTTGATTTGAAGTCCAAGAAAGTATGACAGTTCTCCCATATGAGACATTTCGAATTCTTTGGTCATAATACTTGCAAATTCCTTACAGAGTTTATCATTTGTTGAACCAAAGATGATGTCGTCTACATATATCTGAATAACTAGAATATCCTTTTGAGAATGTTTGATAAACAAAGTTTGATCGACTCTGCCTATTTGAAATCCTGAGTTAATAAGATAGCTACGTAATCGTTCATACCAAGCACGAGGTGCTTGTTTTAAACCATACAGAGCTTTCTTAAGTTTGAACACATGGTCAGGATATTTTTCATGTACGAACAAAGGAGGTTGTTCGACATATACATTCTCTTTGATAAATCCATTAAGAAATGCACTTTTGACATCCATCTGATAAAGTTTGAAATTATGATGACAAGCAAAAGATAATAGGATTCTAATAGCTTCTAGTCGAGCAACTGGTGCAAAAGTTTCTTCATAATCGATACCTTCTTCCTGATTATACCCTTGTGCTACTAACCTTGCTTTATTTCTGGTGATATTTCCTTGTTCATCAGCCTTATTTTTGTAGACCCATTTAGTACCAATCACTGACTGATCAGTTGGTCTTGGAACAAGTTCCCAGACGTCATTGCGCACGAACTGATTTAGTTCTTCTTGCATGGCAATGATCCAATATTCGTCGGTAGCTGCTTCTTTAGGATTCTTAGGTTTGATATTTGATAGAAACGCAACATGACCCATTTGATGTAATTGACTCCTAGTTCTTACTTGTGAGTCGACCTCCCCAATTACATTTTGAACCGGATGGTGTCTTAATAATCTTAGAGGGGAACGTATTTCACAAGCTTGTTGTTGTTGAGAAATATTTTCAACAATATTTTCAGAGTCAGAGTCATAATTTGTGATGATAGGAGTGTCAGTAAATATAGTTTCGTCATCATCAGATTTTGGTTGAGAGGGCTGAAAGACTTCATCGAAAGAAACATGAAGAGATCCTTCAATAGTTTTGGTTCGTTTATTGAAAATACGATACGCCTTGCTTCTTTCCGAATAACCGACAAATATACCTTCACCAGCTTTCGGATCAAACTTTCCGAGATGGTCTTTCGTATTTAAAATGAAACATTTTGAACCAAATACTTTGAAGTAAGATATATTTGGCTTCCTTTCGATAAATAATTCATAAGACGTGTTCTTGGTGAGTGGTCGAATGGACACACGATTCAAAACATAACACGCCGTAGCGACGGCTTCTGCCCAGAAATGTTTTGGTAAAGTGGATCCATTTAATAACGTTCTTGCACATTCTTGTAATGTTCGATTTTTTCGTTCTACAACTCCGTTTTGTTGTGGAGTTCTAGGAAACGAAAAATTGTGGTTAATACCTTTCTTTGTGCAAAAATGTTCAAATTCGTTGTTTTCGAATTCACCACCATGATCACTCCTTATGTTTTTAACTTTTAGCCCTTTCGATTTTTGAATTCTTTTGACGAAAGATTTGAAATGTTCAAAAGTGTCACTCTTGTTTTTCAGGAAAATAGTCCATGTATACCGAGAATAGTCATCAACTATTACAAATACATATCGATTATGGTTTATCGACTGAACCTGTGTTGGTCCGAATAAATCCATATGTAGTAACTCAAGTGGTTGTAATGTTGATATGACTTTCTTGGATTTAAAAGATGATTTGGTTAATTTTCCTAATTGACATACATCACAGATGATGTTAACCTTAAAACTCATTTTGGGTAGTCCTCTAACTAGATTGTTTTTGACTAGCTTGTCAATAGTTCTAAAGTTTATATGACAGAAGCGTTTGTGCCATAGCCATGGATCATTATCATTAGCCACAAGACACATATATGAGTTATGATTAATATTCATATTCAGAATATATATATTTCTGTCTCTATAACCCTCGAAAATTAAATTATGATCTTTATCTAGAATACTACATTTATTATTCGAAAAAGAAATTGTAAAACCCTTGTCACATAATTGACTGATACTAAGTAAATTGTGTTTTAAATTTCTAACTAGCATGACATTTGTAATAAGAGGTAAGTTAGATGTACCGCAATTGCTCACATCGCCTTTGCCGATGATATAGCCTTTTGAATTATCTCCAAAAGTGATGGAGCCACCATTTGAGTATGTAATATTTGTTAATAAGCTCTTGTCTCCAGTCATGTGCTTCGAGCAACCACTGTCCAATATCCACTTTCCTCTTTTCTTAAGTGGGACCTGCAAAAAATAAAATTAAGTCCATGGTATCCACTTTTTATGGGGTCCTAAGAGTTAGGTCTTAGGAGTCCAAACCCATACGGGTCCGGTATCCCCTTTATATATATAATTAGTATTAAGATGCACAGTATTCATGAAATTCTGAATATATTTATTCCTAATCAAATTGTTATTTGTTTTAGGAACCCATATTTTGATAGTCTTGACATTTTTCTTCTGAAATTTCACAACTGGTTTTGGTTTGGAATATAATAAACTAAGATTTTTCTTAACTTCAGTCTTTTGTCTTTTCTTTTTCCTTTCATTACCAAGATGTTTCTTGGTTTCTTGTTTCTTATATCCCAACCCTTGTTTATTTGAAACAGTTTGTGAACTTTCAATGATTTTTGTCAAATTTTCTCGACCTTTGTTAAAGTTAGAAACATTTTGAGTAATATCATCCAACTTAGTTTGTAAACTAGCTTTTTCTAGGTCCAGATTTTTGATTTTTACCTTAAGCTCATGATTTTCAGTAGTGAGAGCATCGTTTTTCTCTTTTTGAGTTTCAATTTCTTGACTCAAAAGAGATAATTGAGAGTCAACATTAGATGATGATTCTTGAAGTTTTTCAAGTTCTTCTTCTAATATTTTCTTCTCGTCTTTTAACATATCTCGTTCAAACTCTGCTCTACTCAAATCTGCTTTGGCTACTTTTAATTGACGTTTTATGTCTTTATATTTGACTATCAACTCAGAATTAATATCAAGTAATTCATCAAATGTAGGAATTTGTACCTCATCTTCTGTTGCCATAAAACAAACATTAGCTTGTTCATTCTCGTGATCACTTTCACTTTCAGATGAAGATGAGTCTGAATCATCCCATGTAACTGAGAAGGCTCGTTTCTTTGACTTGTCCTTCTTATATTTGAATTTATCATTTTCTGACTTCTTCTTCTGTTCTGGACAGTCCTTTTGCATGTGCCCCTTTTTGTGGCAGTTGAAACATTCTATTGCGGATGAAGATGGTTTATTTGATCCAGGTTTCCTTTTGTTGTAACGACTGGCTTTTCGATATTTTAGGAATTTTTTGAATCCTTTTGCAATGAATGCCAGATCTTCATCTTCAGAATCTGATTCATTTTCATCTTTCTCAGCATGAAATGCTACATTTTTCTTTCTTCTTTCTGTTCTTTTCTAGCCTGCAAATTTGCTTCATAGGACGTTAAATTTCCTATCAATTCATCTGGCTTCATGACGGAAAGATCATTAGCTTCTTCAATTGCTAATACTTTTCCTTCCCATTCACTAGTCAGAGAATGTAGGACTGTTGAAACAACATCAAAATCTGAGTATTTTTGCCCTAATCCGATAAGTGCATGATGAATAGTTTGAAACCTTGAATACATATCATTGATTGTCTCATTCGGTTTCATTTTGAAATTTTGAAACTGACTTTTCAGCATGGCTATTTTGGCTTGTTTAACCTTGTTAGTACCTTCATGAGTGGTTTTCAGCGTTTGCCAAATTTGATATGCAGTAGTGCAGATACTAACACGGTTATATTCATTTTGGTCTAATGCACAAAACAACATATTTATTGCCTTTGCATTTACGGCTGCTGCCGTTTTCTCAGCCGTTGTCCATTCTGAATATTCAGTTGTTGGATTTACTATTTCTTTTTGGGTAGCATTCCAAGCATCATAGCTATTTGATTGCATAAAAAATGACATACGTGTTGCCCAATAGCTATAGGTGAGACCATTAAAGAATGGAGGTCTTTGTGTTGATTGACCTTCCGTGTAAGTGTTAGTGCTAGTGCTTGCGTTATTTGCCATATTACAAAAATATATCAAATAACGATGTTACGGTTATATGATAACCGTGCTCTGATACCAAATGAAAGTGTGTATTATGCTTGTGCACACTAATTATGGATCGTGTAATATGGACTAACAATATATGCGGAATGTTATTTACAATTGCTATACAAGTAAATATTCAATAAACTAACTATATAGCAATTCACAGATATAGAATAGTAAATGCAGTAAACTATAAAAATCACACCAGGGATTATTATACTGGTTCGGATCTCCCGTCCTACGTCCAGTCCCAGACTTCTATCTGGATTTTCACTACCAACTACCTCGCTTCACCCGGAGTAACAGGTTTACAACACCCGAACAGCCGAACGGGATTTCGTGCCTCTTACAACATCGAGGACTTCAACAAAAAACAAATACAATTGCAGTTGACAACTTGTGCTCTTGATAACACTGATTTGTCACTTGTAGTACACCCTTCCTATAATCTTATCCTCAAAGTATGTGAATGATGTTTGTGAAGATTGAAGGAAGTATATTACTTAATTGAATCAAAAGATATGAAGTAATTTCAATGATTCAATAAGCAATTTGAAGTAGAGAGCTTTTAGAATGCAAGAGTATTTAGAAAGTAAGATCAGAAATTAAAGCAAAGAATTGTTGTTTTTCAATCAATGATTTAGACATGTTTATATAGAGAATAAATGGTTGTAACTCTTTGTGAAGAGTAGCCATTGATAGATATGATCATTGATGAAAGGTAAGAGATGCAACCATTGGAGAAAGAAGTGTCTTTTGGGAAAAGTTGCTCTCTATTTAAAAACGGTCGACAGGTCAAAGATGGCCGGTAGACAGGATTTCGAAAATATAGACGTTATGTGCATGTGTGCACGCTCATTGTGCATTTTACACAGAGACGGTCGACCGCCTGGATTATCACCGGTCGACCGGTCCCTGTTGAATTGCACAGTGAATGTGCAATGCCTATTCAAACGTATATATATTTAGGTGCATGATTATTTGAGGATAGATTTTAACACGTTTATCACTATTGAAACATTAAATAATCAACCTATAATCTAGAGTACCATATGTAGCTCTTTCGAGTCTCTTTATAGCCAAGATGTCTTCTTTTTGTCGATCGCCTTTTCTTCGTCAGAAATCAAAACTCTGTGACTCAACATTCTCCCCCTTTTTGATTGATGACAACATATATCTGAAGTTCTGAATCTCCCCCTGAATATGTGATCTGTATTCTTTATATATATATATATATATATTCCTGCAAATAATTGTTAGCACTTTCTCCCCCTTTGTCATCGACAAAAAGGAGTAATAGATAATGGAATAATATAGAAGTACAGACTGAGATAATACTATGCATTATAATAACATACTGAGTCAAACATAACATGAATACCATACAGCACCATACCACAAGTTCAGAAATTACCGTAGCATACCATACCATATCATACAATATCAAAAAGAAGTTTCACTAACAAAAAGAGATAATAAGATAAGATGAGATAATATAAACTAAGAGTCGGAACCAGTATCTCCAGCTTCTTCTTCGTCATCGCCTTCCTCACCATCTTCATCTTCCTCATCTTCATCTTCGTCACCGTTACCTTCATTTGATCCAGAACCCGTAGCTTCTTCTGATGATGACCAATTAAAAGTAGGAGAAGCAGGATGCTTTCCTGGATCCTGGCCTTGAACAGCAGTGGATGTGTTGCATGAAATAGAATCCCATAATAGACCAAAGAACGACTTGATTTTATTGAAGCGCTTATCCATCTTCGTATCCATTCTTTTGAGACGCGCTTCTATCAAGTGTTGATTGCGTGCAATGGTTTCAAGTGAAGCTTTGGTTGATGATTTCGATTTCAGCAATTTAACATCTTCGGGACGAGATCGAGAAGATGAAGATTGTTGTTCTTTTGGACCCCGTTGTTGCCATGTTTCAAACGGCATGATTTTAAAGTAAGGAGGTGGAAGCTTCATTCGTTTGATGGTAACGGAATTAATAACTTTTGGTTTCGAGATGGCCGAGGCAGGAGGAGTTATACCACAATCTAGCAAAATTCGCATGATATATTCATTAAAGAAAAAGTGAGGTCGCGTAGATTCGTTTACCTTGAGAATCTCGCCAAATATCATACGCACCCAATTAATTTGGACATTGCCATAAATAGCATAAAGAGCCTTGAAGTTCTCTTTGTATACTGCATCATAGTTTCCAAGTCGAGGAAATAAAGAAAGCATCAAGACGCGATGTAGAAGTCTTGCAGTGGGTCGAAGTCCAATTGTGTAACGACCCGGAATTTTCGAACCCGAAAATTCCAGATAGTTAGGAGAAAAAGAAAAGAGATAGAAGAAAGAAACAGAAAGAAGAACAGAAACACGACATCTCACATTCGCAGCGGATAAAATATAATATCAAATAATATTCTTTATACAAAGAAAGCTGTATCAGTCAATTACTTTTTAATACATCAGAGTTACAACATTCACAAATGTACTAGACAGTTAAAATTAACATGTCTCAGACAACTATAATATCACAACGGAATATACTCCATACGTTCCTGCCATCCAGCTCGCCTCCTGAGCTCCAGAACGTCCTTACCTGAAATCTGTAATACTCGGTCTGACCCGAGCATTACATCAAAGTAACACCCGGGTCAGGCTGGAAACCAGCGTGAGTAAACTCATCTAATATGAAATTTCAATCCATAGAACATATTTAAACCCGGGTAACTCGTACTTTACTATAAGTAAATACTTATATATCAACACTTATTTTCATAAAACAATATCTAAGTATCCAACTTAGTTTAAATGGTCCATATTATCCAAAACCCGTCTATTGTTTTAACATATCAATCTATAAAGAATTATAGAAGATTTCAAATCGAAGTGGTTTCGGGTATTTACTAATACCCGACTCCGGTCTCTTCGAATTCAATGTCACCTCTAATCCAAGTTGTTAAGTTTAAACAATATATTTCAAATCCAGGATATCATGCAACAATTCAACTCAGATAAGTAACTTACATTATTACAGTTTAACCCATTCATATCATAGCACATCTCAATCTCCTATCAGAGATAAAATCAATCAAGTCACCCAATATCATTCAACCATCCATAACAAGGTTTATTAGATATAATTCCTAATTAATTTAATTAATCTCCAATTAAATTAATTATCAACTTTAATCATTTAGATTACCTTAATCCTGCATACTCAACATTTATTAATTACAACCCAATAAATCATTCTTTAATCATCTATCTTAATTAATCATTCTTAATTAATTATATTTTAATTACATTAAGTAATTAACCCTTAATTACCCCATAGATTAATTAGCCTTAACTATTCACATTAACTTTTAATTAATCTCCTTAATTAATTAATCACATTAATTTAATGTTTCTCTAATTACTTAATTAAAATAATTACTTAAGAATTAATCACTTAACCTTCTTAATCAATCATTAATTAACTACAAACCATTTAATTTATAAATCATTCCTTGATTCCTTACAAATCAATTAATTGATCTTTAATTATCTAATTAATTTCCCCTTAATTTTACTAAATCTTAATTACTTTCATTAAGTAATTATCTATCAACCATAAATTAATTAACCTTTAATTAATTTACCTTAAATTAAATACCCTCAAATTAATTTCTAAATTAATTAATCACATAAATTAATTATTCTTTAATTAATTGTTCTTTAATCACTTCATTAAAGAGTTATCATTTAATTTCCATCATTAAGTAATAAATCTTTAATCACTTAAGACTTTGAATTAATTAAAAGGTAATTACTTTAATTATCATTAAAACCTTTATTTGATAAACCTTGTAATTAATTTTCATTAATCACTTAACTTGTCCTTTAAATTATATTAAGGATTAAAACACTTCATTCTATTATATTTTTGGAAATGAATTTAATTACATAATAAATCTAATACATTTATTTTCTTTAAAACAAAATGATTTAAACATTTTAACTTAGCATTCTAAATCTTTAAAAAAAAAACTGTTTAAAACTTGTTAACATTTATACTTTTAAAACTGTTATTCCAAAATCTGAAGCCACATTCGAGTTAACCACCCAAATCCCCGAGACAACCCACGCTTCACTTCGATCCCAACCCGAGAAACTCGCTCCCCTTCTCTGCTTCGAGTCTACACGAAAAATTCCCGAGACGACTTCGAGTTTTAACCCGCCATTCTTCTTCTTCCTAAATTTTCAACCAACCAGATATCCATGTGCACGGTAACGAACGTGCACATGCACACCCACTTTACTGACCATCTCGCTGAAGCGCCACCACCGCCCAGACTCTCGACATCTCCTGGTCAAAATACCACGACGCCGATGTTCCACAATCCCTCCGATCGAAAAATCGATCCTCACATGAATCATCGAACAAACCCGAAACCCAACCACGATGAACTGCTCTCACCTCCGACCACTATCTCGTATGCCACCTTCCTCTGATGAAAGCTCACACATGCAGCCACCTCCGAGCCAAACCATTTGAACTCCATTTGCATCTCCTCTTCTCGAAACATTCGCGATGCCACCCAAAGCCGATACTTCCCTTAAACCCTAAAATCAACTCGATCTCCCAATCCAAGCCCAAATCAATGATTTCGCCACGGTCGACACCTCCCCTATGTCCTCCAACTCCTTCTAGGCCTGGCCGCACCACTTCACGACGACGAGATCGTCAGAGAATAAATTTTGAATGGAAATTGAATATTTCCAAATCTCTTACAATATAGGTTGTTAAAAATCATGATTTAACATCTAAAAATCCTATTTCTACAAGGGAAATCAACATGCATACTTAAATCTTGGATTTAATTACATCGAAATTTCTTGAAGATATGATCTTTACTGTAAATCTTGACATAATTGAACTATACATTAAGATTTTCACACAAATCAATTTGTAACTAAAACTATATTAAGAAATAAACATTTTCTTATTTTAATCAACATGCATTATGAACTAGATGATGTGATCTAGATTTTTGAATGCTGGAATGAACCAAATTCTTAGTCTGTTGATATAAGAACAGAGAAATATGTATATACAGACATACCTACTCAATCAGTTTCATTTCCATATACTTGCAGGCAGATTTATATTCATGCAACACTTTTCCACAACATATTTCAAGTTTTTATCACATACAATCAAGGCTAAACAGATTTAAACCTTAAATTGTTAGTTTACTCACCTGTCATTTTAAAACAGAGAACAGATTTTGTTTTCCAGGCTTGTTTGATTTTGAACTTGCTATTCTTTTGCTTTTGTTGAATTTTTAAATCTGAAATTGATCTCCCTTATCTGATTGCATTTGAAGATTTTGAAACTGATGTTGAATTTGCTTTCATTTCCTCAGATTTCCAATTTTTCTTCTTTGATTTTATTTCCAGATTTTATCTTCTTCATTTTTGATCTTTGTTTCTTCCAGATTAGTATTCCATTCTTCTGATCTTTGGTTTGTATTACGTTTTTGGTTGAAATAAAGAAAGAAATTTGCTGAAATAAAACTCTTTGTTTCTTTTACAATTTTAATTTTTAAATTTAATTATTAAAGAGAAAGACATTTGTCTATCCTATGTTCCCATTATCTTACACCTATGCACATGATTCACAAGTGTCATTAACATACATTAAAAGGTTTACAAATGTTATAATGTTTAATTAATATTTACAAAAGTTATTTTCTAATGTTTTTAATATGTATTTATATTATATTTTTAAATTTAGTTATATATATATATAAATATCTTAAGTATTTAATATTTAAATTTCTCTTACACTTATCTATATAAAATTTTAAAGACAATGATATAAAATCAATCACATGCTAATATAAATCATATACACTTATTATTTTAAACACAATTTATTTTTAAGATTATTTACATTTGAATTTCAAATTCAAATTCTTTTTAAATTTTACTTATATATATTCAAATTAATATTTATTTTATTTGCTTAGGAAAAAGGATAAATTTTTAGATTATTAATTGATTTATAAAGAAGATTATTACATAATTATTTGCCTAAAATTCCAGGATATCACATTCCTCCCCCCTTAGAATCTTTTCGTCCTCGAAAAGGAACGAAGCCAGAATTTACTTATTTACTTATTATCAGATAAATTTTTCTTTTGAACATATTTTTAAAACACTTTAAAAATCTTTATAATATTACTAAATTAGTTTTTATAAAAATATTTTGGAAAATAATTTATGAAAATATAGAAACAGTTTTGAAAATAGAGGAAATATCTTTGGTGAGAATGCTCTGGAAATCATCACCCCCATCCATGGTCACAGTTACATCACGGGTTACGTTGCCATCGCAGCAAAAGTCCATGTAACTGATAACAACATGGAACCCTGAAATGACCCTCCTATTTCCACCCTAATTTCATAAGGATTTTTTTTTTTGCTAAGAGATGATATATAGATATATCATTCATTACAAATATGTTTTCCAGGGTCATTTTTTTTTTCCAATTAAACAAAATATATCCAGGATCAAAGTAACTTACCAATATAAATATATCAGTGTATATCTAATAACATACACATACATATGAAGATGTATGTGTTCTTCTTGTTTAAATTCAGAGTATATACTTTATTTTATTTTTGTACAAGAACCTTCTGTTTGATTTAGATTTTTAACAATTCAGATTAATTATTGTATTCAGATTTATGGCCATAAAATCCACTAGAAACATGTATTTTAGTCTGTCATTAGGATTAAGAAATGATCAAGTAATAATCAGTGGTAAACAAGCTTTTGATATAGATGGTTGTGTTAAAGTCTGGGTAGTATCAAATTTAGTATAAAAGAAAGTGGATCCTAAGTGAACACAAGCAACATCTAGGCGTAATGGAAACGCGCCTAACTTATACATGAAAGGTCACGAGTTCGAGTGCTATGCTGGTCGGTTCAAACACAATTTTTGGTTTTTCTTTTTTTTTTCCTGTATGGTTAGAAATCTGATACCTATCTATAATTGTACATATATATTTAAATTTTTGCCTATAACCTAACATACAAAACAATTCTTCTTACTTTACTATTTTTGAATCCCATTCCTACAACTGATCTAGGAATTATAATCATATTTTTGCTCAAATATCAACATGTACACAGATATACATGTACATGTCAATATCTCTGCTCATTTTCCAGAAAACTGGGTGAGGCAATTGCTTAAATGTACTAAACTTTGAAATGCATTTTTATTTTCAGAATACAATCTATCATGATCAACCAATACTTCATTTGATTGAAGATGGTTAACTCATGAATCCTGTATCTGCCACACTAGTTCAAAGCAATGGAGATACCTCTCATTGCATTCTATCTGAAGCTTTTAAAAAAAACATTTTTCTTTTCTCAATACAATTCAGAAAGGAATTCAAACTTATTTACAAAGCATTTCAGTAAAAAGAAGATAAAATCCTTTTAAGTTTACTTCTTGCTAAACCCAGATTTTGTTCTAAAACTCAGTGCTCTGTTATGTCTCAAGATTAGCCAATACATATATAAATTATGCAAAACAATAGCTCACGTAATTGTATATTTCTTACTAGACTTTTATAGCTGGTACTTGAGCTTATTTTTCTTGTTTATGTTTCAGACCCTACTTCAAAAACAAATCAAACCTTAACACCCAACAATCTCAACAGACCAACAAATTTAATCTGACTTTTTACAGAATCATAAGGGCAACATAATCATTAACCATAAAATATTCAATACATGACTGGAAATCTTAAAACATAAAAAATTTTCCTGAATACATGCATATATAATCAATTTAAGCTCTTATTGAATCTAGCTAGCATGTTCATTCACTCCTCCATAACAGCCATTACTTCATTTTTACTTAGTGCCTGGATTACCTGAAAGAGCATGAGTGGCTGCCTCATTTTAAAATGAGACACCCCAGATGCCATGAGCAAACAAGGGTCAGATCTATGATCTGGTATGAGTAACATCAATTCATTCAGGATATTAAGCAATAGAGAATATAAGGGTACTAACTTGTTATTTAAGCAAATTTCTGCAATCAATTACTTTAACATAGTATAATTAAATTGATTCAGGTATGATATATTCATTTATCATTTTTTTCACTTGCATACATAATCATGCAAACATAATTATCTATTTGCAACAATTTCATTCACTGGAATCATCTTGGTTCCATACCATTCAACCTAAGAAATACCCATATTCCTATTTCTTCATATACAGGTTGTATTATTCAATTTAAATCCCTGCCTCATCTGCTATTAAGGAATCACTGGGACACATTGCAATGAACTAATTCACATGATTGCACAAAGATCTCAGGGCTTGAACAAACCATGTGCCAACTTGCATACTTCAAATATGACAAGCATTCCAGCAGTCTTCTTGGCCTTCCCTTCCCTAGTTTATTTACTAGTGTATTGTCTTAATTTCTATCATCAAATATACTAAGTGAACATGTCACTGCCAACATGGAAACATCCATAATTTTTCCTAGCATAATTCTCCTTAGAAATAAGCAGATAGTTATTTCCTAAATGGAGTCAATATGCCTTGATCTTAGTAAAATATAAGAACATTTTCAACTGTAAAAGAGACATGGCATGTTATACTGATCTGCAAGCCTTTATGATTGACTCAGATTCAAGATCTGATTCAATCATAATTTTAGCTTGTGGGTTTCCCCTTTTTTTTTTTTTGATTTGATTAAGGGCTCAGCACTTAGAAAATTTCTATTGCACCCTTAACATTTTTTTTTTCAAGCCTCAGCACTTATACCAAGTATAATGCAGCTCCAATCATTTTCATAAAGTTTCCATGCCATAGATCTACAACAGCTGAGAGTATTCTCCATATAATTTTTAAGATCCTAAACATTAACATTTATGAGTATAAATAAAACAGTATGATACTCATCCAAAGGCAAATGTCTCAACCAATCAAAGATCATCAAAATCACCCATATTAAATCATATCAGATTTAAAATAAGACATCCAAAAAGCATTGATGAAATCATATACATCAAAACCAGAAATACATAGATGGCAATATAAAAGTGGCTGCCTCAACTCAGGTCTTAATGCCATGAACTCAGTGAGATTACTCACCTAAATGTTTAATCCAGAAAATTCTTGTTTGAGTGTTCTCTCCTTCCTTCCAATATTTTCCTTCTTTTCTTATTTTTGTGCAGCTCGGGGTAAAAATAATTCTACTGGCTAAAACTGCCTATTTATATACATCTTTCCACTAGGGTTTAGTTAAAACAGAATTCCATTTCTGTCCTGGCTAGCATCATGCATTTTTCATTTATAATACCCCGGCCATATTAACCAAATTAAAGGCTGCATTTTCAGAAAATGGCCACTCACCTAGTCATGTTAAAAGTGTGACTATTTTATTTTATTTTTCAATTATCCCTGAGAATTCTCCTTTGCTATTTTTGCCCATACAAGCTTATTAACTTGTATCACATTTCATGTCATTTTAATGTTATAGTTTTACCTGCTTATATATATATATATACTTTTCAGTACTTAAAAATACATATATATATATATTTGTACACATATCTTACCTAGGCTTATTTAATTTCTCTTTAATTTCAGAAGCATGTGCACCTATATGTATACAGGTTTACAAATATACATAATTTTCTCTTCTGGGTTTTAAATAAAATTTGTTTACTGATCTAAAGTAAAACTTACTTTTCTTATTTTCTAAGATGATCCATATAAATTTCAGAAATCAAATATACATGTTGCGAAATCATGTTTGTATTGCTCTTTAATTCTTGCTTTAAATCCAAGAAATCTGGAGTTCTTCCTTGTGCCAATTCAGTGTGCACGTGTACACATATACTTGCACACTATTTATTCCCGAAATTTCACCATATTTAAATCTAAATATTTCAAAAATTAAATCATTTTACAAAAATGATTTTTCACCAAGTTTTGGGGTATTACATTCACCCCTCCTTTTAGGAATTGTGTCCTCACAATTTTTCTAACATTTATAGTGAGCATCTTTTTCTTTTCTGAAAACTTATTAAACATATGCATAAGCAAACAGATTCAACCATATCAACCATGCATAACAAAATTTTCCAGAGAGAGAAAAAAAAAATTACCTTTTAATTTGCAAAAAGCTTAGGATAATCCATTCTAATCTTATCCTCTAACTCCCATGTGCAGTCATTAGGATCACTACTCCACTGGATCTTAACTAGTTTCAAGGTTTTGCTCCTTAATTTCTTTTCTTCCTTGGCTACAATCCCCACTGGTTCTTTTTCATAAACCAAGTCAGGATTTATTTGAATTTTGGTAGGCTCTTCCAAAATGTCTTCTTTATCATGTACCCATTTTCTAAGTTGGGACACATGAAAAACATTATGCATTGCTTTCATTTCCTCTGGTAGTTCTAATTTGTAAGCCAATGAACCAATTCTTTCCAGAATTTTATAGGGTCCAACATACCTTGGTGTAAGCTTACCTTGCTTGCCAAATCTCATGACTTTCTTCATAGGTGAAATCTTGATGAAAACAAAGTCTCCCACTTCATATTCCACTTGCTTTCTCTTCCTATCTGCAAATTTCTTTTGCCTATCTTGAGCTGCTGCTATTCTTTTTCTTATTAACCCAATTTTCTCTGTAGTTTCTTTAACATATTCAGGTCCAAGAACAGCCCTTTCTCCAGTCTCTACCCAGCATATAGGTGATAAACATGGCTTGCCATATAAGGCTTCAAATGGTGCCATCCCTATGGTGCTTTGGTAACTGTTATTGTATGTGAATTCAGCTAGATGGAGGTGGTCTTCCCAGTTGCTTCCAAAGTCCAGTGTACATGCTCTCAACAAATCCTCTAAGACTTTGTTCACCACCTCAGTTTGACCATCTGATTGTGGATGGTAGGCAGTGCTTAAGCACAACTCACTCCCCATGGCCTCTTGAAAACTTTTCCAAAACCTTGAGGTGAAGATGGTATCCCTATCACTCACAATGGTTTTGGGTATGCCATGCAACCTTACTACCTCTTTCATGAATATTTGAGCCAATTTTGGAGCATTTCTTTCTGTTTTAACTGGGATAAAATGTGCTACCTTAGTTAGCCTATCCACTATTACCCATATACTTGTGTTTCCCTTCTTAGATCTAGGCAGACCATCTATGAAATCCATAGATATGTCCTCCCACTTCCACTGTGGTATACTAAGGGGTTGCAATAGTCCTGATGGCCTTTGTGTCTCTGCCTTGACTTGTTGGCAAGTCATGCACTTTGCAACATATCTGGCCACATCTGACTTCATCCCCTTCCACCAAAGATTTCTTTTCAAATTTTGATACATCTTGGTGCTACCTGGGTGTATGGAGTACTTACTCCTATGGTACTCATTTAATATTTCCTCTTTCAATTCTATATTTTCTGGAACACATATCCTATTTTTATTCCTCAAATATCCATTTTTATCAACTTGATAATTTATTACTTCCTCCCCTTTTGATATGAGCATTTTCTTTTCCACCATGTTTAGGTCTTGTTCCTGCATTTTCCCAATCTTAAGAAGTAAATCTGATTGCAGAGATATCATACTTAACTTTCCTTTACCTTTACCTTCTTCAATGGGCATCATTTGTTCCTCACTGTTTTCCTCAATTTCCAAATCAGTAAGTATAGACAAATCCCTAAACTCTTCCATCATCAACATGGCTACCTTGGCATGTTGTCTACTCAAGGCATCTGCAACTTTATTTGCCTTGCCTGGTGTATACAGTATATCTAGATCATAGGCAGCTAGGAATTCTACCCATCTATGTTGCCTCATGTTCAAATCTTTTTGTGAGAATAAATATTTCAGTGCCTTATGATCAGTGTACAAAATGAATTTGGCACCTAACAAATAATGTCTCCAAAGTTTCAAAGCATACACTACTGCTGCTAATTCAAGATCATGGGTTGCATACCTGGTTTCATGTGGCTTTAATTGCCTAGATGCATAGGCTACCACCTGGTCTTGCTGCATCAACACAGCCCCTAACCCAGAGCCACTTGCATCAGTGTACACAACCAAATTTTCATTTCCTTCTGGCACTCTCAATACTGGTGCATTAATCAGGGCTTCTTTTATTTTGATAAAAGCTTGCTCACATTTTTCTGTCCATACAAAGGCTTGGTTCTTTCTAGTTAAATTGGTAAGTGGTGATGATATTTTTGAGAAATCTTTTATGAATCTCCTATAATATCCTGCCATCCCCATAAATGATCTAATCTCACTGATGGTGCTAGGCCTTTTCCATGCTTGGATTGCCACTACCTTGTTAGGGTTTACTGATATTCCTTTGGCAGAGATAACATGCCCAAGGAAATGCACTTATTCTTTCCAAAATGCACATTTTGAAAATTTTGCCTTTAAATCATTTTCCCTTAGCCTTGACAAAACTAAATGCAAATGATTTTTATGCTCTTCCACTGTCTTGGAATAAATCAAAATGTCATCAATAAAAATCAGTACAAACTTGTCTAAATAATCTCTAAATATTCTATTCATCAAATCAACAAAATATGAAGGAGCATTTGTCAAACCAAATGGCATAACCAAAAATTCATATAAGCCATATCTTGTGTTAAATGCAGTATACTTAACACTTGAGTCTTCAACCTTCATTTGATGGAATCCTGATGCTAAGTCTAGCCTAGAAAATATTTTAGCTTCACTGAGTTGGTCAAAGAGATCATCTATTCTAGGCAATGGGTATTTATTCTTGATGGTTACTTTATTTAGTTCTCTGTAATCTATGCACATTCTCAAGGTACCATCATGTTTTCTTACAAACACTACTGGAGAACCCCAGCAGGAATTGCTTGGCCTTATAAATCCCTTGCCTTCTAATTCTTCCAACTGATTTTTCAATTCTTTCAGTTCACTTGGCCCCATTCTATAAGGTTTCTTGATTATTGGGCTTGCTCCTGGAATGAGATTAATTTGGAACTCAACTGGTCTGTGGTGTGGAACACCCTTAACTTCCCCAAACACATCCAAGTATTCATTAACTATGGGAATTTCTTCAATGGTTAGTTCACTCAGATCTTTTTCTAAGTCAACTAAATGATACAATTTCCCTTCCTTAGCTATTTCACATAGAACTGTGATTCTCTGGCCTCTAGAATTTTGCAATGATATGGTGGATGAGTCTAAATTAATTATGGCTTTAAATTGCCTTAACCAATCTACCCCCAATATAACTCCTATATTTGGGTAATTTAAAACATATAAATTGGAAATAAAAATATTTCCTCCTATGTTTAACTCCACATCCACACAATTCATGTTCAAAACACTAGAACTCCCTAGGGGACTTTGTACAAGCAATGGGGTTTCAACCAATATGCAGTTTAATTTTAACACTTTAACTAATTCATAGGAAATCAAAGAGTGTGTTGCTCCAGTATCATATACTACTGGTATGGGTATGGCACAAATGAATAATGTACCTTCCACTTGGCCATGATTTTCAGCATCAATTTTCACTGCAGATTTGCCTTTTCCTTCCAAAGTTGCCAATTTCCCTTGCTGTTTATTCTCAGGACAGTTCCTCTTCATATGCCCCTCTTTCCCACATAGGTAGCATTTGAAGGCTCCTCCTTTTAACTCTGGGCACCTTGGTTTGATGTGTCTTTCTTTTCCACAATGATGGCAAACCAATTTCTTCTTAGTATCATTGGCTTTTGTGTCTTTACTCTTCCTGTTGTCTGCCTCCTCCTTCTTTTTATAATAAGGGTGATATCTTCCCTTATCCTTCTTGTTGTTGCTCTTAAAATTCCTATATTTCTCTCTTTCTTTGTCATGTTGTTCCAGTTTCAAAGCCAGATCAATTACTTGATCAAAGGTTCTATCTGCATATGGTAGCATAGCTCTGCTAAGTCCTGGGTTCAGTCCTTTTATATACCTATCATTTTTGGATGCTTCATCTGCCACTAGCATTGCTCCATAGTTGGATAGCCCCTCAAACTTTTGAGTGTATTCAGTGACATTCAAAGTTCCCTGCCTAAGTTTGATAAATTCTTCAAGCAAAATGGTCTTGGCTGATGCTGGTACAAATCTTGCCTCCAACATCTCCTTGAACTGATTCCAAGTGATTTCATTTTCATTTCTTCCAGCTATGATCACCTCCCACCAGCTTAAAGCTACCCCTTTCAGTTGTCTAGAAGCTACTTGCCTCTTCCTTTGGTCATCCAACTGCATGTCATTGAAAATCCTATCAAGTGTTCTCAACCATGCTTGAATTCCATCACACTCTCAGTTCCTTCAAAACTCTTGCCTCCCAAATTGGAATAAGTCTTCAGTAGTTTTGAAAGCTCTTCATGTGGGTTCTCAGGCCTATGCCCAATTCCATCTCTTAAAACCCTCACAAATTCTTGCATATCAAGCATTTGAGGTGCACTGGGTCCTGCATTGTGATGAGATCCTCTTCCTACCATGGTCTGCTAACTAAATTCTGGGTAAATGGTATTAGTATATTATGAGTACTTCTATAATTTCTATTTTCTTATCTAAATTATTTCATCCAAAACAAACAGACATAATACATTTCTATAATACTTAACAATCAATGCAACCAAGTGCTCTGATACCAACTGAAATGACCCTCCTATTTCCACCCTAATTTCATAAGGATTTTTTTTTTTGCTAAGAGATGATATATAGATATATCATTCATTACAAATATGTTTTCCAGGGTCATTTTTTTTTTCCAATTAAACAAAATATATCCAGGATCAAAGTAACTTACCAATATAAATATATCAGTGTATATCTAATAACATACACATACATATGAAGATGTATGTGTTCTTCTTGTTTAAATTCAGAGTATATACTTTATTTTATTTTTGTACAAGAACCTTCTGTTTGATTTAGATTTTTAACAATTCAGATTAATTATTGTATTCAGATTTATGGCCATAAAATCCACTAGAAACATGTATTTTAGTCTGTCATTAGGATTAAGAAATGATCAAGTAATAATCAGTGGTAAACAAGCTTTTGATATAGATGGTTGTGTTAAAGTCTGGGTAGTATCAAATTTAGTATAAAAGAAAGTGGATCCTAAGTGAACACAAGCAACATCTAGGCGTAATGGAAACGCGCCTAACTTATACATGAAAGGTCACGAGTTCGAGTGCTATGCTGGTCGGTTCAAACACAATTTTTGGTTTTTCTTTTTTTTTTCCTGTATGGTTAGAAATCTGATACCTATCTATAATTGTACATATATATTTAAATTTTTGCCTATAACCTAACATACAAAACAATTCTTCTTACTTTACTATTTTTGAATCCCATTCCTACAACTGATCTAGGAATTATAATCATATTTTTGCTCAAATATCAACATGTACACAGATATACATGTACATGTCAATATCTCTGCTCATTTTCCAGAAAACTGGGTGAGGCAATTGCTTAAATGTACTAAACTTTGAAATGCAATTTTATTTTCAGAATACAATCTATCATGATCAACCAATACTTCATTTGATTGAAGATGGTTAACTCATGAATCCTGTATCTGCCACACTAGTTCAAAGCAATGGAGATACCTCTCATTGCATTCTATCTGAAGCTTTTAAAAAAAACATTTTTCTTTTCTCAATACAATTCAGAAAGGAATTCAAACTTATTTACAAAGCATTTCAGTAAAAAGAAGATAAAATCCTTTTAAGTTTACTTCTTGCTAAACCCAGATTTTGTTCTAAAACTCAGTGCTCTGTTATGTCTCAAGATTAGCCAATACATATATAAATTATGCAAAACAATAGCTCACGTAATTGTATATTTCTTACTAGACTTTTATAGCTGGTACTTGAGCTTATTTTTCTTGTTTATGTTTCAGACCCTACTTCAAAAACAAATCAAACCTTAACACCCAACAATCTCAACAGACCAACAAATTTAATCTGACTTTTTACAGAATCATAAGGGCAACATAATCATTAACCATAAAATATTCAATACATGACTGGAAATCTTAAAACATAAAAAATTTTCCTGAATACATGCATATATAATCAATTTAAGCTCTTATTGAATCTAGCTAGCATGTTCATTCACTCCTCCATAACAGCCATTACTTCATTTTTACTTAGTGCCTGGATTACCTGAAAGAGCATGAGTGGCTGCCTCATTTTAAAATGAGACACCCCAGATGCCATGAGCAAACAAGGGTCAGATCTATGATCTGGTATGAGTAACATCAATTCATTCAGGATATTAAGCAATAGAGAATATAAGGGTACTAACTTGTTATTTAAGCAAATTTCTGCAATCAATTACTTTAACATAGTATAATTAAATTGATTCAGGTATGATATATTCATTTATCATTTTTTTCACTTGCATACATAATCATGCAAACATAATTATCTATTTGCAACAATTTCATTCACTGGAATCATCTTGGTTCCATACCATTCAACCTAAGAAATACCCATATTCCTATTTCTTCATATACAGGTTGTATTATTCAATTTAAATCCCTGCCTCATCTGCTATTAAGGAATCACTGGGACACATTGCAATGAACTAATTCACATCATTGCACAAAGATCTCAGGGCTTGAACAAACCATGTGCCAACTTGCATACTTCAAATATGACAAGCATTCCAGCAGTCTTCTTGGCCTTCCCTTCCCTAGTTTATTTACTAGTGTATTGTCTTCATTTCTATCATCAAATATACTAAGTGAACATGTCACTGCCAACATGGAAACATCCATAATTTTTCCTAGCATAATTCTCCTTAGAAATAAGCAGATAGTTATTTCCTAAATGGAGTCAATATGCCTTGATCTTAGTAAAATATAAGAACATTTTCAACTGTAAAAGAGACATGGCATGTTATACTGATCTGCAAGCCTTTATGATTGATTCAGATTCAAGATCTGATTCAATCATAATTTTAGCTTGTGGGTTTCCCCTTTTTTTTTTTGATTTGATTAAGGGCTCAGCACTTAGAAAATTTCTATTGCACCCTTAACATTTTTTTTTTCAAGCCTCAGCACTTATACCAAGTATAATGCAGCTCCAATCATTTTCATAAAGTTTCCATGCCATAGATCTACAACAGTTGAGAGTATTCTCCATATAATTTTTAAGATCCTAAACATTAACATTTATGAGTATAAATAAAACAGTATGATACTCATCCAAAGGCAAATGTCTCAACCAATCAAAGATCATCAAAATCACCCATATTAAATCATATCAGATTTAAAATAAGACATCCAAAAAGCATTGATGAAATCATATACATCAAAACCAGAAATACATAGATGGCAATATAAAAGTGGCTGCCTCAACTCAGGTCTTAATGCCATGAACTCAGTGAGATTACTCACCTAAATGTTTAATCCAGAAAATTCTTGTTTGAGTGTTCTCTCCTTCCTTCCAATATTTTCCTTCTTTTCTTATTTTTGTGCAGCTCGGGGTAAAAATAATTCTACTGGCTAAAACTGCCTATTTATATACATCTTTCCACTAGGGTTTAGTTAAAACAGAATTCCATTTCTGTCCTGGCTAGCATCATGCATTTTTCATTTATAATACCCCGGCCATATTAACCAAATTAAAGGCTGCATTTTCAGAAAATGGCCACTCACCTAGTCATGTTAAAAGTGTGACTATTTTATTTTATTTTTCAATTATCCCTGAGAATTCTCCTTTGCTATTTTTGCCCATACAAGCTTATTAACTTGTATCACATTTCATGTCATTTTAATGTTATAGTTTTACCTGCTTATATATATATATACACTTTTCAGTACTTAAAAATACATATATATATATATATTTGTACACATATCTTACCTAGGCTTATTTAATTTCTCTTTAATTTCAGAAGCATGTGCACCTATATGTATACAGGTTTACAAATATACATAATTTTCTCTTTTGGGTTTTAAATAAAATTTGTTTACTGATCTAAAGTAAAACTTACTTTTCTTATTTTCTAAGATGATCCATATAAATTTCAGAAATCAAATATACATGTTGCGAAATCATGTTTGTATTGCTCTTTAATTCTTGCTTTAAATCCAAGAAATCTGGAGTTCTTCCTTGTGCCAATTCAGTGTGCACGTGCACACATATACTTGCACACTATTTATTCCTGAAATTTCACCATATTTAAATCTAAATATTTCAAAAATTAAATCATTTTACAAAAATGATTTTTCACCAAGTTTTGGGGTATTACAAACCCACAACAGATCGCAGTTACATCCCAGGGTTACGTTGCCGTCGCAGCAAAAGTCCATGTAACTGTTGGCTCTCAGCGGCTCACACGATTTCGCTGTCAAAATGAAACTTCTCCCACATAGGTCGCAGTCTACCGATATAAAATCAAACGCAGACTGTTGGCTCTCAGCGGCACAAACGACTTTCGCTATGTTACCATAGTGTCACAGTCTACCGATATAAAATCAAACGTAGACAGTTGGCTCTCAGCGGCACACATGACTTTCGCTATGGTCTGCAGTAGATCGCAGTGACATTGAGTTAAATTGTTGTCACAGCATAACTCAAATGCCTCTGTGGGCACCAGCCCCTCGACTTTCGCTACACAAATAATCCTCAGGAACTAGTTTTGTCCGGACTCCTTACAGGATCAACTTTAGAAACCCCCCTTGGGGTTCAAGGCAGTACCACCCAGTGGCACTCCTGAGAAGTTCATTTCAAGGGAGCACCTTTTTCCCCAGAGCTATACTCAAAACATTTTATACTATATACTTATAGTATCTTCAAATCATACCCTTTATGATTTATCAAAATCTCCTTTACACAAAATCGATTACCAAAAATCGATAATTCTCAAACTAGGCTTTCCAAAATCCAAAATTGATTTCTCAAAAATCAAAAGCCCTTTCCAAAATCCATAGGTTCCCAAAACTTTTTCCAAAATCATTCTCATAAGATCCTTTATATATATATATATATAGATATAGATATATATATACTTTGAAAATCTTTGGATCATTTCAAACTTTGTATAAAACCTCTTTTATACTTCAAATATTTCAAAACCCTTTTCTTTTAGCAATAGATTCAACAAGGGAAGATTTACCTTATATAACAAGGATATATAACTTTATTTTATTCTAAATCAAATATTCACATTTGATAAATCTTTTATAAAGTTATTAACCATATTTCTTTCAAAAACCATTTTACAGTTCTTATCCCCAATCTTCAATATCAATTTCATTCAAATCCGTACGATGCACACATATCATCCGTACACAATATCAATCTGATCACTCAATCGATCACACAATTTCACTTCCGAAATAGTATCGTCCACCCGACTTCCTAGTGCGGACTCAGATCTGGTTTCTTGATCAGAAACGTCATTCTCCTTGCATAGTCGTAGCCATGATAGAGAATATCCAGAACCAATCAACAATCCATATCCAGGTTCGCCGTCGAAAATCGAGCGAAAAATCCCAACTCGGATCGATAATACTATCTCAAAATTCTGTGCTCGAATCTGGATCAAATCACTATGCGAATAGAATAATATACGTATATCCTACGTATTTATCTTTATTGGTTATTAGCCAAATCAGTTTCCTTTTCTATTCACATTTCCTTTAATTCCATTCACTAATTCTCAATTGCTTCCATTTCCAATTGAGTTATTACTTCAATTACAAACAGTTTGAACTCTGACCAATTTAAATTTAAAAATAGCTTGAAAAAGTTTAAAATAGATAAGTAGTTGAAAAATAGTTATTAGTTTGTAAAATAGCTGTAAAATAGTTAAGTAGGTATAAAATAGTTAGATAATTGCAAAATAGTTTTTAAAATAGTGATTAGATGTAGGTAACTGAAAAATAGTAATTAGTTTATAAGACAGTTTCAAAATAGTTAAATAGTTCCAAAATAATTGTAAAATAAGTATGAGATAGTTTGGGGTTTAAGAAGAAAGATTATATAGTAAATAGTTTGGAAAAATATATTTGTATTAAAACCATTTATTTTGAAAACAATCCAGAGCCAAACTGTTTAATTTCCCAATTCAAGTTGAATTAACCTTAATTCCTTTCCAAATTCAAATCAAATTCAATTTGAACTACTTCTATTCAAATTTCAATTTAAAACTATCTCGAATTATATAAATTCGAGTTAAAATTTTAAATGTTGATTTAATTTCTTAAATCACAATCCCTTTACTTTTAAATTAACTCAACCTTTATTTTTAATTTTAACAAATTAAATCTTTAAACCTTTTAATTCTGAATTCAAATTTCAAAAGTCCATTTTAAAATTATCTTTACTTAACTTATTACAAAGTTCAAATAAGAATTCAAAAACAATTTAATCTTCAGATTCTAATTTACCATTTACAATTTCCAGATCTCAAACCCATTTTGAGATCACTCATAACTCCCATTTAAATTAACCATTTAACTACCCAAGTTAAATTTAAATTTCATCTTGAAATTTCCAATTCAAGTTATTTATTCAAACTTATTTAACTTCCTCCAAGTTAAATTTACTTAATCCGGTCAACTTTTCACAATTTGAATTCCCATTCGAATTTTAAACTTCAGATTAATAGTCTTTCCCTTTTTAAGTAAAAAAAAAACTTACTTTACTTTGGGTTTCACATCATATCCCAAGGAAAATTTAAAATTCAATACTTAGAGTTTATTTCAAACATCTTTAATATAATGTATATTTTCATCTATACATATTTATTTCCTTTACACTTCAAGTCATACTTAAATTTTTAAACCATTTTTGGTTTTTAATTTCAAAACAAATTTCTTTAAAACAATCTCAAGTTTCCTGGACTTAGATTTAAATCTTCACAATTTTAAATTATCTACAATTTCCATTTATAAGTCATATACACCTAAAAGTTTACTTCCCTAAAACATTGTATTTTGCTTACTCATTTACAACATTTCATTATTAAATACAACAATCATTTATGATAATAACCAAGATTATCATATCTGGAAACCAATTCGTTTTTATCTTTATTCTGATAATACCTCTACAAATTCAAGATTTTAATTTTTAGTTTGGATCCATTTCAAACTTATCTTTATTCAATTTTAATTTGGTTGTATTCCTATTACCACTTAATTTAATTTCAATATTTTAACAACCAATTTCCTTAATATTTATTAGAAAGAAATATTATTTTATATATCAAAATATATTCTTATATAAAATCATTTAAAATCCTTATATAAGAAAATAACAATTACGCTCTCATATATATATACACTCAACTCGTTCTAGGGTACCATTGACCCTATCCTTTACGAGTAATCCCAACAGAGTCAAGGTTCTCGCTTAACCTTTTGCTCTGATACCAACTGTAACGACCCAGGATTTTCGAACCCGAAAATTCCAGATAGTTAGGAGAAAAAGAAAAGAGATAGAAGAAAGAAACAGAAAGAAGAACAGAAACACGACATCTCACATTCGCAGCGGATAAAATATAATATCAAATAATATTCTTTATACAAAGAAAGCTGTATCAGTCAATTACTTTTTAATACATCAGAGTTACAACATTCACAAATGTACTAGACAGTTAAAATTAACATGTCTCAGACAACTATAATATCACAACGGAATATACTCCATACGTTCCTGCCATCCAGCTCGCCTCCTGAGCTCCAGAACGTCCTTACCTGAAATCTGTAATACTCGGTCTGACCCGAGCATTACATCAAAGTAACACCCGGGTCAGGCTGGAAACCAGCGTGAGTAAACTCATATAATATGAAATTTCAATCCATAGAACATATTTAAACCCGGGTAACTCGTACTTTACTATAAGTAAATACTTATATATCAACACTTATTTTCATAAAACAATATCTAAGTATCCAACTTAGTTTAAATGGTCCATATTATCCAAAACCCGTCTATTGTTTTAACATATCAATCTATAAAGAATTATAGAAGATTTCAAATCGAAGTGGTTTCGGGTATTTACTAATACCCGACTCCGGTCTCTTCGAATTCAATGTCACCTCTAATCCAAGTTGTTAAGTTTAAACAATATATTTCAAATCCAGGATATCATGCAACAATTCAACTCAGATAAGTAACTTACATTATTACAGTTTAACCCATTCATATCATAGCACATCTCAATCTCCTATCAGAGATAAAATCAATCAAGTCACCCAATATCATTCAACCATCCATAACAAGGTTTATTAGATATAATTCCTAATTAATTTAATTAATCTCCAATTAAATTAATTATCAACTTTAATCATTTAGATTACCTTAATCCTGCATACTCAACATTTATTAATTACAACCCAATAAATCATTCTTTAATCATCTATCTTAATTAATCATTCTTAATTAATTATATTTTAATTACATTAAGTAATTAACCCTTAATTACCCCATAGATTAATTAGCCTTAACTATTCACATTAACTTTTAATTAATCTCCTTAATTAATTAATCACATTAATTTAATGTTTCTCTAATTACTTAATTAAAATAATTACTTAAGAATTAATCACTTAACCTTCTTAATCAATCATTAATTAACTACAAACCATTTAATTTATAAATCATTCCTTGATTCCTTACAAATCAATTAATTGATCTTTAATTATCTAATTAATTTCCCCTTAATTTTACTAAATCTTAATTACTTTCATTAAGTAATTATCTATCAACCATAAATTAATTAACCTTTAATTAATTTACCTTAAATTAAATACCCTCAAATTAATTTCTAAATTAATTAATCACATAAATTAATTATTCTTTAATTAATTGTTCTTTAATCACTTCATTAAAGAGTTATCATTTAATTTCCATCATTAAGTAATAAATCTTTAATCACTTAAGACTTTGAATTAATTAAAAGGTAATTACTTTAATTATCATTAAAACCTTTATTTGATAAACCTTGTAATTAATTTTCATTAATCACTTAACTTGTCCTTTAAATTATATTAAGGATTAAAACACTTCATTCTATTATATTTTTGGAAATGAATTTAATTACATAATAAATCTAATACATTTATTTTCTTTAAAACAAAATGATTTAAACATTTTAACTTAGCATTCTAAATCTTTAAAAAAAAAACTGTTTAAAACTTGTTAACATTTATACTTTTAAAACTGTTATTCCAAAATCTGAAGCCACATTCGAGTTAACCACCCAAATCCCCGAGACAACCCACGCTTCACTTCGATCCCAACCCGAGAAACTCGCTCCCCTTCTCTGCTTCGAGTCTACACGAAAAATTCCCGAGACGACTTCGAGTTTTAACCCGCCATTCTTCTTCTTCCTAAATTTTCAACCAACCAGATATCCATGTGCACGGTAACGAACGTGCACATGCACACCCACTTTACTGACCATCTCGCTGAAGCGCCACCACCGCCCAGACTCTCGACATCTCCTGGTCAAAATACCACGACGCCGATGTTCCACAATCCCTCCGATCGAAAAATCGATCCTCACATGAATCATCGAACAAACCCGAAACCCAACCACGATGAACTGCTCTCACCTCCGACCACTATCTCGTATGCCACCTTCCTCTGATGAAAGCTCACACATGCAGCCACCTCCGAGCCAAACCATTTGAACTCCATTTGCATCTCCTCTTCTCGAAACATTCGCGATGCCACCCAAAGCCGATACTTCCCTTAAACCCTAAAATCAACTCGATCTCCCAATCCAAGCCCAAATCAATGATTTCGCCACGGTCGACACCTCCCCTATGTCCTCCAACTCCTTCTAGGCCTGGCCGCACCACTTCACGACGACGAGATCGTCAGAGAATAAATTTTGAATGGAAATTGAATATTTCCAAATCTCTTACAATATAGGTTGTTAAAAATCATGATTTAACATCTAAAAATCCTATTTCTACAAGGGAAATCAACATGCATACTTAAATCTTGGATTTAATTACATCGAAATTTCTTGAAGATATGATCTTTACTGTAAATCTTGACATAATTGAACTATACATTAAGATTTTCACACAAATCAATTTGTAACTAAAACTATATTAAGAAATAAACATTTTCTTATTTTATATCAACATGCATTATGAACTAGATGATGTGATCTAGATTTTTGAATGCTGGAATGAACCAAATTCTTAGTCTGTTGATATAAGAACAGAGAAATATGTATATACAGACATACCTACTCAATCAGTTTCATTTCCATATACTTGCAGGCAGATTTATATTCATGCAACACTTTTCCACAACATATTTCAAGTTTTTATCACATACAATCAAGGCTAAACAGATTTAAACCTTAAATTGTTAGTTTACTCACCTATCATTTTAAAACAGAGAACAGATTTTGTTTTCCAGGCTTGTTTGATTTTGAACTTGCTATTCTTTTGCTTTTGTTGAATTTTTAAATCTGAAATTGATCTCCCTTATCTGATTGCATTTGAAGATTTTGAAACTGATGTTGAATTTGCTTTCATTTCCTCAGATTTCCAATTTTTCTTCTTTGATTTTATTTCCAGATTTTATCTTCTTCATTTTTGATCTTTGTTTCTTCCATATTAGTATTCCATTCTTCTGATCTTTGGTTTGTATTACGTTTTTGGTTGAAATAAAGAAAGAAATTTGCTGAAATAAAACTCTTTGTTTCTTTTACAATTTTAATTTTTAAATTTAATTATTAAAGAGAAAGACATTTGTCTATCCTATGTTCCCATTATCTTACACCTATGCACATGATTCACAAGTGTCATTAACATACATTAAAAGGTTTACAAATGTTATAATGTTTAATTAATATTTACAAAAGTTATTTTCTAATGTTTTTAATATGTATTTATATTATATTTTTAAATTTAGTTATATATATATATAAATATCTTAAGTATTTAATATTTAAATTTCTCTTACACTTATCTATATAAAATTTTAAAGACAATGATATAAAATCAATCACATGCTAATATAAATCATATACACTTATTATTTTAAACACAATTTATTTTTAAGATTATTTACATTTGAATTTCAAATTCAAATTCTTTTTAAATTTTACTTATATATATTCAAATTAATATTTATTTTATTTGCTTAGGAAAAAGGATAAATTTTTAGATTATTAATTGATTTATAAAGAAGATTATTACATAATTATTTGCCTAAAATTCCAGGATATCACAAATTGATTTCGTACCATTACTGTTATCTTCTATGAATTGATGACCGGTGCTATCACGAGTGAAAACTTGACAGAATTCTGATGAAAACTCAATGCCTCGATTTGGTATACCGAGTATAGATGCCATTCTTTCAAAAGTTATAAAGACGTGTTTTCCACAAACGACAGACCAAATGACCCCGTCCGGATTATCAGGCTCATACTTGTCGAGATTCATATTTGCATAGAACAATTTAATCATCAATCGATTAACCTCAACATTGTTAGCCGAAAAATCAATCAACGGTGAAATATTTGAATTAATTGCTAACCGTTGGATTCCATAAGAAGCAAAGTCATCAAAATTGATAAAGGAACCCGAATGGAAACTGTAGTTGGTCATTTGATTCCATCTTGTTATAGCAATAGGATCTTCAAGCCATTTCTTAGCGGTGACATTGCTTAAGGAGATTTCAGAGGATGATCCTTGCTTGTGTCTTTTCTGAGGAGGAGCCATTTTTAGGAAATTTGGAGAATTTGGGAATTGAATTTGAAAAAATATGGTTTCTGGGATTTGGGGGAAGAAGACCGGTTGAAGTAAAATGAGAGAGAAGAAATTTTTTTTACGTAATGTATATATAAAAAAAAACAGAATTGATCGTAACCGGTCGACCTATAAAAGTGGGGCGGTCGACCGTTTTCATCCAGAGAGCAAAACGGTCGACCGCCTCAATTTCGATCTGTCGACCGGTGCTGTTTCTGGAAAACAGTTCAGCCTGCTTTTTGAAAAAAAAAAATATCGTGTTCTATAAATCATGTATCACTCGTATGACACTATTTAAATGTTATTATATGAGTGATTACAAAAGAAAATAAACAACGATACAATATAAAATTAATGAGGAGTGGAAGAAGGAAGATTGGTTGAATCTTCGTTGATATCATCAATGCGAGCCTTCCAAGATGACAATTTTTCAGTTGCCCCTTCATTCTGAGCATAGTTTCTGTCCCATGAGTTTGGGGTTCTAGAAGATGAAGGTGCGTTTGGCATCGGCTCATGAACATCTCGTTTGTTTGTTCCACAGAAGAAGAATGCCATTCTTTCTAAAATAGATAATCGTGCCGAAGTCTGCTGTTGTTCATGATGAAGCTGTTGTTGTCCATAATGAAGCTGACGTTGAAGATCTATTTGATGTTTTTGATAGTGATGAATTTCATCGATCTTCTCTTTGGTATGAGGAGAACAGAATAGCACTTTCTTTGCCTTTTTTGATTTAGGTGTACTTCCAGGTGTACGAGAGCATTGATGATGGCACTTTGGTTTATATTTTGGTGTTTCAGGAGAAAAATATTCTTCTGGCTCAGAACTTGTAACGGAAATGTGTGATTTTTGAGCACACTCATCACAAATATGTGCCATAAAAAATAATGTATTTATGCTTAGATAAAGGAAGATGAATAAGAAGAACATTTTTGACAAGCTTATATAGAAATTCCTTATATATAAGCCTATGAATAAGAGTGAAAAGAGGAATTTGACAGTGAAAACAAGCAGATGCTCATATTAAAAATAGCTTAAAAAATAGCTACAGTTAAAAATAACCAAAAGAAAGAACTTAATAGCTTAACATCAGTAATTATTAGACAAGTTCTTTTCTAGAAATTAAACCAAGCTCTCTTCGTAATCTAATAAAACTAGATTCGAGCAAAGGCTTAGTAAAGATGTCCGCTAATTGATTATTAGATTGGACATATTCAAGACATATATTTCCTTTTTCAATATTATCTCTAAGGAAATGATGACGGATATCAATGTGCTTGGTTCTAGAATGATTCACTGGATTCTTAGAAAGATTTATAGCACTTGTGTTATCACAGTATATAATAGAATTTGATAAATGAATATCAAAATCTTGAAGTGTTTGTTGCATATATAATACTTGAGTACAAGCGAGAGCCGCTGATATATATTCAGCTTCACATGTTGATAGTGAAACACAATTCTGTTTCTTACTAAACCAAGAGACAAGTGATTTTCCAAAAAAATGGCACGTACCACTTGTACTCTTTCTATCCGTTCGAGAACCTCCAAAATCAGCATCACTATATGAAACTAATTCGAATGGACATTCAGTTAGATAAAAAAGACCGAAATCTTTTGTATTATTAAGATAACGAATTATACGCTTCACTGCTCGTAAATGCGATTCCTTTGGATTTGCTTGAAAACGAGCACATAGACAAACACTCATCATTATATCTGGATGACTAGCTATAAGATAAAGAAGAGAACCAATCATGCTTCGATATAATTTTTGGTCAACACTCTTACCATTTTCATCCTTTTCAAGATGTGTAGTTGTACTCATAGGAGTTGGTTTACCAGATGTATTTTCTAATCCGAAGCGCTTGATAAGATTTCCGCAGTATTTTTCTTGATTAATAAAAATACCATTCAGAAGTTGTTTGATTTGAAGTCCAAGAAAGTATGACAGTTCTCCCATATGAGACATTTCGAATTCTTTGGTCATAATACTTGCAAATTCCTTACTGAGTTTATCATTTGTTGAACCAAAGATGATGTCGTCTACATATATCTGAATAACTAAAATATCCTTTTGAGAATGTTTGATAAACAAAGTTTGATCGACTCTGCCTATTTGAAATCCTCAGTTAATAAGATAGCTACGTAATCGTTCATACCAAGCATGAGGTGCTTGTTTTAAACCATACAGAGCTTTCTTAAGTTTGAACACATGGTCAGGATATTTTTCATGTACGAACAAAGGAGGTTGTTCGACATATACATTCTCTTTGATAAATCCATTAAGAAATGCACTTTTGACATCCATCTGATAAAGTTTGAAATTATGATGACAAGCGAAAGATAATAGGATTCTAATAGCTTCTAGTCGAGCAACTGGTGCAAAAGTTTCTTCATAATCGATACCTTCTTCCTGATTATACCCTTGTGCTACTAACCTTGCTTTATTTCTGGTGATATTTCCTTGTTCATCAGCCTTATTTTTGTAGACCCATTTAGTACCAATCACTGACTGATCAGTTGGTCTTGGAACAAGTTCCCAGACTTCATTGCGCACGAACTGATTTAGTTCTTCTTGCATGGCAATGATCCAATATTCGTCGGTAGCTGCTTCTTTAGGATTCTTAGGTTCGATATTTGATAGAAACGCAACCTGACCCATTTGATGTAATTGACTCCTAGTTCTTACTTGTGAGTCGACCTCCCCAATTACATTTTGAACCGGATGGTGTCTTAATAATCTTGGAGGGGAACGTATTTCACAAGCTTGTTGTTGTTGAGAAATATTTTCAACAATATTTTCAGAGTTAGAGTCATAATTTGTGATGATTGGAGTGTCAGTAAATATAGTTTCGTCATCATCAGATTTTGGTTGAGAGGGCTGAAAGACTTCATCGAAAGAAACATGAAGAGATTCTTCAATAGTTTTGGTTCGTTTATTGAAAATACGATACGCCTTGCTTCTTTCCGAATAACCGACAAATATACCTTCATCAGCTTTCGGATCAAACTTTCCGAGATGGTCTTTCGTATTTAAAATGAAACATTTTGAACCAAATACTTTGAAGTAAGATATATTTGGCTTCCTTTCGATAAATAATTCATAAGACGTGTTCTTGGTGAGTGGTCGAATGGACACACGATTCAAAACATAACACGCCGTAGCGACGGCTTCTGCCCAGAAATGTTTTGGTAAAGTGGATCCATTTAATAACGTTCTTGCACATTCTTGTAATGTTCGATTTTTCCGTTCTATAACTCCGTTTTGTTGTGGAGTTCTAGGAAACGAAAAATTGTGGTTAATACCTTTCTTTGTGCAAAAATGTTCAAGTTCGTTGTTTTCGAATTCACCACAATGATCACTCCTTATGTTTTTAACTTTTAGCCCTTTCGATTTTTGAATTCTTTTGACGAAAGATTTGAAATGTTCAAAAGTTTCACTCTTGTTTTTCAGGAAAATAGTCCATGTATACCGAGAATAGTCATCAACTATTACAAATACATATCGATTATGGTTTATCGACTGAACCTGTGTTGGTCCGAATAAATCCATATGTAGTAACTCAAGTGGTTGTAATGTTGATATGACTTTCTTGGATTTAAAAGATGATTTGGTTAATTTTCCTAATTGACATACATCACAGATGTTGTTAACCTTAAAACTCATTTTGGGTAGTCCTCTAACTAGATTGTTTTTGACTAGCTTGTCAATAGTTCTGAAGTTTATATGACAGAAGCATTTGTGCCATAGCCATGGATCATTATCATTAGCCACAAGACACATATCTGAGTTATGATTAATATTCATATTCAGAATATATATATTTCTGTCTCTATAACCTTCGAAAATTAAATTATGATCTTTATCTAGAATACTACATTTATTATTCGAAAAAGAAATTGTAAAACCCTTGTCACATAATTGACTGATACTAAGTAAATTGTGTTTTAAATTTATAACTAGCATGACATTTGTAATAACAGGTAAGTTAGATGTACCGCAATTGCTCACATCGCCTTTGCCGATGATATAGCCTTTTGAATTATCTCCAAAAGTGACGGAGCCACCATCTGAGTATGTAATATTTGTTAATAAGCTCTTGTCTCCAGTCATGTGCTTCGAGCAACCATTGTCCAATATCCACTTTCCTCTTTTCTTAAGTGGGACCTGCAAAAAATAAAATTAAGTCCATGGTACCCACTTTTTATGGGGTCCTAAGAGTTAGGTCTTAGGAGTCCAAACCCATACGGGTCCGGTATCCCCTTTATATATATAATTAGTATTAAGATGCACATTATTCATGAAATTCTGAATATATTTATTCCTAATCAAATTGTTATTTGTTTTAGGAACCCATATTTTGATAGTCTTGACATTTTTCTTCTGAAATTTCACAACTGGTTTTGGTTTGGAATATAATAAACTAAGATTTTTCTTAACTTCAGTCTTTTGTCTTTTCTTTTTCCTTTCATTACCAAGATGTTTCTTGGTTTCTTGTTTCTTATATCCCAACCCTTGTTTATTTGAAACAGTTTGTGAACTTTCAATGATTTTTGTCAAATTTTCTCGACCTTTGTTAAAGTTAGAAACATTTTGAGTAATATCATCCAACTTAGTTTGTAAACTAGCTTTTTCTAGGTCCAGATTTTTGATTTTTACCTTAAGCTCATGATTTTCAGTAGTGAGAGCATCGTTTTTCTCTTTTTGAGTTTCAATTTCTTGACTCAAAAGAGATAATTGAGAGTCAACATTAGATGATGATTCTTGAAGTTTTTCAAGTTCTTCTTCTAATATTTTCTTCTCGTCTTTTAACATATCTCGTTCAAACTCTGCTATACTCAAATCTGCTTTGGCTACTTTTAATTGACGTTTTATGTCTTTATATTTGACTATCAACTCAGAATTAATATCAAGTAATTCATCAAATGTAGGAATTTGTACCTCATCTTCTGTTGCCATAAAACAAACATTAGCTTGTTCATTCTCGTGATCACTTTCACTTTCAGATGAAGATGAGTCTGAATCATCCCATGTAACTGAGAAGGCTCGTTTCTTTGACTTGTCCTTCTTATATTTGAATTTATCATTTTCTGACTTCTTCTTCTGTTCTGGACAGTCCTTTTGCATGTGCCCCTTTTTGTGGCAGTTGAAACATTCTATTGCGGATGAAGATGGTTTATTTGATCCAGGTTTCCTTTTGTTGTAACGACTGGCTTTTCGATATTTTAGGAATTTTTTGAATCCTTTTGCAATGAATGCCAGATCTTCATCTTCAGAATCTGATTCATTTTCATCTTTCTCAGCATGAAATGCTACATTTTTCTTTTCTTCTTTCTGTTCTTTTCTAGCTTGCAAATTTGCTTCATAGGACATTAAATTTCCTATCAATTCATCTGGCTTCATGACGGAAAGATCATTAGCTTCTTCAATTGCTAATACTTTTCCTTCCCATTCACTAGTCAGAGAATGTAGGACTGTTGAAACAACATCAAAATCTAAGTATTTTTGCCCTAATCCGATAAGTGCATGATGAATAGTTTGAAACCTTGAATACATATCATTGATTGTCTCATTCGGTTTCATTTTGAAATTTTGAAACCGACTTTTCAGCATGGCTATTTTGGCTTGTTTAACCTTGTTAGTACCTTCATGAGTGGTTTTCAGCGTTTGCCAAATTTGATATGCAGTAGTGCAGATACTAACACGGTTATATTCATTTTGGTCTAATGCACAAAACAACATATTTATTGCCTTTGCATTTACGGCTGCTGCCGTTTTCTCAACTGTTGTCCATTCTGAATATTCAGTTGTTGGATTTACTATTTCTTTTTGGGTAGCATTCCAAGCATCATAGCTATTTGATTGCATAAAAAATGACATACGTGTTGCCCAATAGCTATAGTTGAGACCATTAAAGAATGGAGGTCTTTGTGTTGATTGACCTTCCAAGTAAGTGTTAGTGCTAGTGCTTGCGTTATTTGCCATATTACAAAAATATATCAAATAACGGTGTTACGGTTATATGATGACCGTGCTCTGATACCAAATGAAAGTGTGTATTATGCTTGTGCACACTAATTATGGATCGTGTAATATGGACTAACAATATATGCGGAATGTTATTTACAATTGCTATAAAGTAAATATTCAATAAACTAACTATATAGCAATTCACAGATATAGAATAGTAAATGCAGTAAACTATAAAAATCACACCAGGGATTTTTATACTGGTTCGGATCTCCCGTCCTACGTCCAGTCCCAAACTTCTATCTGGATTTTCACTACCAACTACCTCGCTTCACCCGGAGGAACAGGTTTACAACACCCGAACAGCCGAATGGGATTTCGTGCCTCTTACAACACCGAGGACTTCAACAAAAAACAAATACAATTGCAGTTGACAACTTGTGCTCTTGATAACACTGATTTGTCACTTGTAGTACACCCTTCCTATAATCTTATCCTCAAAGTATGTGAATGATGTTTGTGAAGATTGAAGGAAGTATATTACTTAATTGAATCAAAAGATATGAAGTAATTTCAATGATTCAATAAGCAATTTGAAGTAGAGAGCTTTTAGAACGCAAGAGTATTTAGAAAGTAAGATCAGAAATTAAAGCAAAGAATTGTTGTTTTTCAATCAATGATTTAGACATGTTTATATAGAGAATAAATGGTTGTAACTCTTTGTGAAGAGTAGCCATTGATAGATATGATCATTGATGAAAGGTAAGAGATGCAACCATTGGAGAAAGAAGTGTCTTTTGGGAAAAGTTGCTCACTGTTTAAAAACGATCGACAGGTCAAAGATGGCCAGTAGACAGGATTTCGAAAATATAGACGTTATGTGCATGTGTGCACGTTCATTGTGCATTTTACACAGAGACGGTCGACCACCTGGATTATCACCGGTCGACCGGTCCCTGTTAAATTGCACAGTGAATGTGCAATGCCTATTCAAACGTATATATATTTAGGTGCATGATTATTTGAGGATAGATTTTAACACGTTTATCACTATTGCAACATTAAATAATCAACCTATAATCTAGAGTACCATATGTAGCTCTTTCGAGTCTCTTTATAGCCAAGATGTCTTCTTTTTGTCGATCGCCTTTTCTTTGTCAGAAATCAAAACTCTGTGACTCAACATTCTCCCCCTTTTTGATTGATGACAACATATATCTGAAGTTCTGAATCTCCCCCTGAATATGTGATCTGTATTCTTTATATATATATATATATTCCTGCAAATAATTGTTAGCACTTTCTCCCCCTTTGTCATCGACAAAAAGGAGTAATAGATAATGGAATAATATAGAAGTACAGACTGAGATAATACTATGCATTATAATACCATACTGAGTCAAACATAACATGAATACCATACAGCACCATACCACAAGTTCAGAAATTACCGTAGCATACCATACCATATCATACAATATCAAAAAGAAGTTTCACTAACAAAAAGAGATAATAAGATAAGATGAGATAATATAAACTAAGAGTCGGAACCAGTATCTCCAGCTTCTTCTTCGTCATCGCCTTCCTCATCATCTTCATCTTCCTCATCTTCATCTTCGTCACTGTTACCTTCATTTGATCCAGAACCCGTAGCTTCTTCTGATGATGACCAATTAAAAGTAGGAGAAGCAGGATGCTTTCCTGGATCCTGGCCTTGAACAGCAGTGGATGTGTTGCATGAAATAGAATCCCATAATAGACCAAAGAACAACTTGATTTTATTGAAGCGCTTATCCATCTTCGTATCCATTCTTTTGAGACGCGCTTCTATCAAGTGTTGATTGCGTGCAATGGTTTCAAGTGAAGCTTTGGTTGATGATTTCGATTTCAGCAATTTAACATCTTCGGGACGAGATCGAGAAGATGAACATTGTTGTTCTTTTGGACCCCGTTGTTGCCATGTTTCAAACGGCATGATTTTAAAGTAAGGAGGTGGAAGCTTCATTCGTTTGATGGTAACGGAATTAATAACTTTTAGTTTCGAGATGGCCGAGGCAGGAGGAGTTATACCACAATCTAGCAAAATACGCATGATATATTCATTAAAGAAAAAGTGAGGTCGCGTAGATTCGTTTACCTTGAGAATCTCGCCAAATATCATACGCACCCAATTAATTTGGACATTGCCATAAATAGCATAAAGAGCCTTGAAGTTCTCTTTGTATACTGCATCATAGTTTCCAAGTCGAGGAAATAAAGAAAGCATCAAGACGCAATGTAGAAGTCTTGCAGTGGGTCGAAGTCCAATTGATTTCGTACCATTACTGTTATCTTCTATGAATTGATGACTGGTGCTATCACGAGTGAAAACTTGACAGAATTCTGATGAAAACTCAATGCCTCGATTTGGTATACCGAGTATAGATGCCATTCTTTCAAAAGTTATAAAGACGTGTTTTCCACAAACGACAGACCAAATGACCCCGTCCGGATTATCAGGCTTATACTTGTCGAGATTCATATTTGCATAGAACAATTTAATCATCAATCGATTAACCTCAACATTGTTAGCCGAAAAATCAATCAACGGTGAAATATTTGAATTACTTGCTAACCGTTGGATTCCATAAGAAGCAAAGTCATCAAAATTGATAAAGGAACCCGAATGGAAACTGTAGTTGGTCATTTGATTCCATCTTGTTACAGCAATAGGATCTTCAAGCCATTTCTTAGCGGTGACATTGCTTAAGGAGATTTCAGAGGATGATCCTTGCTTGTGTCTTTTCTGAGGAGGAGCCATTTTTAGGAAATTTGGAGAATTTGGGAATTGAATTCGAAAAAATATGGTTTTTGGGATTTGGGGGAAGAAGACCGGTTGAAGTAAAATGAGAGAGAAGAAAAAAAATTTACGTAATGTATATATAAAAAAACAGAATGGATCGTTACCGGTCGACCTATAAAAGTGGGGCGGTCGACCGTTTTCATCCAGAGAGCAAAACGGTCGACCGCCTCAATTTCGATCTGTCGACCGGTGCTGTTTCTGGAAAACAGTTCAGCCTGCTTTTTGAAAGAAAAAAAATATCATGTTCTATAAATCATGTATCACTCGTATGACAATATTTAAATGTTATTATATGAGTGATTACAAAAGAAAATAAACAACGATACAATATAAAATTAATGAGGAGTGGAAGAAGGAAGATTGGTTGAATCTTCGTTGATATCATCAATGCGAGCCTTCCAAGATGACAATTTTTCAGTTGCCCCTTCATTCTGAGCATAGTTTCTGTCCCATGAGTTTGGGGTTCTAGAAGATGAAGGTGCGTTTGGCATCGGCTCATGAACATCTCGTTTGTTTGTTCCACAGAAGAAGAATGCCATTCTTTCTAAAATAGATAATCGTGCCTAAGTCTGCTGTTGTTCATGATGAAGCTGTTGTTGTCCATAATGAAGCTGACGTTGAAGATCTATTTGATGTTTTTGATAGTGATGAATTTCATCGATCTTCTCTTTGGTATGAGGAGAACAGAATAGCACTTTCTTTGCCTTTTTTGATTTAGGCGTACTTCCAGGTGTACGAGAGCATTGATGATGGCACTTTGGTTTATATTTTGGTGTTTCAGGAGAAAAATATTCTTCTGGCTCAGAACTTGTAACGGAAATGTGTGATTTTTGAGCACACTCATCACAAATATGTGCCATAAAAAATAATGTATTTATGCTTAGATAAAGGAAGATGAATAAGAAGAACATTTTTGACAAGCTTATATAGAAATTCCTTATATATAAGCCTATGAATAAGAGTGAAAAGAGGAATTTGACAGTGAAAACAAGCAGAGGCTCATATTAAAAATAGCTTAAAAAATAGCTACAGTTAAAAATAACCAAAAGAAAGAACTTAATAGCTTAACATCAGTAATTATTAGACAAGTTCTTTTCTAGAAATTAAACCAAGCTCTCTTCGTAATCTAATAAAACTAGATTCGAGCAAAGGCTTAGTAAAGATGTCCGCTAATTGATTATCAGATTGGACATATTCAAGACATATATTTCCTTTTTCAATATTATCTCTAAGGAAATGATGACGGATATCAATGTGCTTGGTTCTAGAATGATTCACTGGATTCTTAGAAAGATTTATAGCACTTGTGTTATCACAGTATATAATAGAATTTGATAAATGAATATCAAAATCTTGAAGTGTTTGTTGCATATATAATACTTGAGTACAAGCGAGAGTCGTTGATATATATTCAGCTTCACATGTTGATAGTGAAACACAATTCTGTTTCTTACTAAACCAAGAGACAAGTGATTTTCCAATAAAATGGCACGTACCACTTGTACTCTTTCTATCCGTTCGAGAACCTCCAAAATCAGCATCACTATATGAAACTAATTCGAATGGACATTCAGTTGGATAAAAAAGACCGAAATCTTTTGTATTATTAAGATAACGAATTATACGCTTCACTGCTCGTAAATGCGATTCCTTTGGATTTGCTTGAAAATGAGCACATAGACAAACACTCATCATTATATCTGGACGACTAGCTGTAAGACAAAGAAGAGAACCAATCATGCTTCGATATAATTTCTGGTCAACACTCTTACCATTTTCATCTTTTTCAAGATGTGTAGTTGTACTCATAGGAGTTGGTTTACCAGATGTAATTTCTAATCCGAAGCGCTTGATAAGATTTCCGCAGTATTTTTCTTGATTAATAAAAATACCATTCGGAAGTTGTTTGATTTGAAGTCCAAGAAAGTATGACAGTTCTCCCATATGAGACATTTCGAATTCTTTGGTCATAATACTTGCAAATTCCTTACAGAGTTTATCATTTGTTGAACCAAAGATGATGTCGTCTACATATATCTGAATAACTAGAATATCCTTTTGAGAATGTTTGATAAACAAAGTTGGATCGACTCTGCCTATTTGAAATCCTGAGTTAATAAGATAGCTACGTAATCGTTCATACCAAGCACGAGGTGCTTGTTTTAAACCATACAGAGCTTTCTTAAGTTTGAACACATGGTCAGGATATTTTTCATGTACGAACAAAGGAGGTTGTTCGACATATACATTCTCTTTGATAAATCCATTAAGAAATGCACTTTTGACATCCATCTGATAAAGTTTGAAATTATGATGACAAGCGAAAGATAATAGGATTCTAATAGCTTCTAGTCGAGCAACTGGTGCAAAAGTTTCTTCATAATCGATACCTTCTTCCTGATTATACCCTTGTGCTACTAACCTTGCTTTATTTCTGGTGATATTTCCTTGTTCATCAGCCTTATTTTTGTAGACCCATTTAGTACCAATCACTGACTGATCAGTTGGTCTTGGAACAAGTTCCCAGACGTCATTGCGCACGAACTGATTTAGTTCTTCTTGCATGGCAATGATCCAATATTCGTCGGTAGCTGCTTCTTTAGGATTCTTAGGTTCGATATTTGATAGAAACGCAACATGACCCATTTGATGTAATTGACTCCTAGTTCTTACTTGTGAGTCGACCTCCCCAATTACATTTTGAACCGGATGGTGTCTTAATAATCTTGGAGGGGAACGTATTTCACAAGCTTGTTGTTGTTGAGAAATATTTTCAACAATATTTTCAGAGTCAGTCATAATTTGTGATGATAGGAGTGTCAGTAAATATAGTTTCGTCATCATCAGATTTTGGTTGAGAGGGCTGAAAGACTTCATCGAAAGAAACATGAAGAGATTCTTCAATAGTTTTGGTTCGTTTATTGAAAATACGATACGCCTTGCTTCTTTCCGAATAACCGACAAATATACCTTCATCAGCTTTCGGATCAAACTTTCCGAGATGGTCTTTCGTATTTAAAATGAAACATTTTGAACCAAATACTTTGAAGTAAGATATATTTGGCTTCCTTTCGATAAATAATTCATAAGACGTGTTCTTGGTGAGTGGTCGAATGGACACACGATTCAAAACATAACACGCCGTAGCGACGGCTTCTGCCCAGAAATGTTTTGGTAAAGTGGATCCATTTAATAACGTTCTTGCACATTCTTGTAATGTTCGATTTTTCCGTTCTACAACTCCGTTTTGTTGTAGAGTTCTAGGAAACGAAAAATTGTGGTTAATACCTTTCTTTGTGCAAAAATGTTCAAGTTCGTTGTTTTCGAATTCACCACCATGATCACTCCTTATGTTTTTAACTTTTAGCCCTTTCGATTTTTGAATTCTTTTGACGAAAGATTTGAAATGTTCAAAAGTGTCACTCTTGTTTTTCAGGAAAATAGTCCATGTATACCGAGAATAGTCATCAACTATTACAAATACATATCGATTATGGTTTATCGACTGAACCTGTGTTGGTCCGAATAAATCCATATGTAGTAACTCAAGTGGTTGTAATGTTGATATGACTTTCTTGGATTTAAAAGATGATTTGGTTAATTTTCCTAATTAACATACATCATAGATGTTGTTAACCTTAAAACTCATTTTGGGTAGTCCTCTAACTAGATTGTTTTTTACTAGCTTGTCAATAGTTCTGAAGTTTATATGACAGAAGCGTTTGTGCCATAGCCATGGATCATTATCATTAGCCACAAGACACATATCTGAGTTATGATTAATATTCATATTCAGAATATATATATTTCTATCTCTATAACCTTCCAAAATTAAATTATGATCTTTATCTAGAATAATACATTTATTATTCGAAAAAGAAATTGTAAAACCCTTGTCACATAATTGACTGATACTAAGTAAATTGTGTTTTAAATTTCTAACTAGCATGACATTTGTAATAAGAGGTAAGTTAGATGTACCGCAATTGCTCACATCGCCTTTGCCGATGATATAGCCTTTTGAATTATCTCCAAAAGTGACGGAGCCACCATCTGAGTATGTAATATTTGTTAATAAGCTCTTGTCTCCAGTCATGTGCTTCGAGCAACCACTGTCCAATATCCACTTTCCTCTTTTCTTAAGTGGGACCTGCAAAAAATAAAATTAAGTCCATGGTACCCACTTTTTATGGGGTCCTAAGAGTTAGGTCTTAGGAGTCCAAACCCATACGGGTCCGGTATCCCCTTTATATATATAATTAGTATTAAGATGCACAGTATTCATGAAATTCTGAATATATTTATTCCTAATCAAATTGTTATTTGTTTTAGGAACCCATATTTTGATAGTCTTGACATTTTACTTCTGAAATTTCACAACTGGTTTTGGTTTGGAATATAATAAACTAACATTTTTCTTAACTTCAGTCTTTTGTCTTTTCTTATTCCTTTCATTACCAAGATGTTTCTTGGTTTCTTGTTTCATATATCCCAACCCTTGTTTATTTGAAACAGTTTGTGAACTTTCAATGATTTTTGTCAAATTTTCTCGACCTTTGTTAAAGTTAGAAACATTTTGAGTAATATCATCCAACTTAGTTTGTAAACTAGCTTTTTCTAGGTCCAGATTTTTTATTTTTACCTTAAGCTCATGATTTTCAGTAGTGAGAGCATCGTTTTTCTCTTTTTGAGTTTCAATTTCTTGACTCAAAAGAGATAATTGAGAGTCAACATTAGATGATGATTCTTGAAGTTTTTCAAGTTCTTCTTCTAATATTTTCTTCTCGTCTTTTAACATATCTCGTTCAAACTCTGCTCTACTCAAATCTGCTTTCGCTACTTTTAATTGACGTTTTATGTCTTTATATTTGACTATCAACTCAGAATTAATATCAAGTAATTCATCAAATGTAGGAATTTGTACCTCATCTTCTGTTGCCATAAAACAAACATTAGCTTGTTCATTCTCCTGATCACTTTAACTTTCAGATGAAGATGAGTCTGAATCATCCCATGTAACTGAGAAGGCTCGTTTCTTTGACTTGTCCTTCTTATATTTGAATTTATCATTTTCTGACTTCTTCTTCTGTTCTGGACAGTCCTTTTGCATGTGCCCCTTTTTGTGGCAGTTGAAACATTCTATTGCGGATGAAGATGGTTTATTTGATCCAGGTTTCCTTTTGTTGTAACGACTGGCTTTTCGATATTTTAGGAATTTTTTGAATCCTTTTGCAATGAATGCCAGATCTTCATCTTCAGAATCTGATTCATTTTCATCTTTCTCAGCATGAAATGCTACATTTTTCTTTTCTTCTTTCTGTTCTTTTCTAGCCTGCAAATTTGCTTCATAGGACATTAAATTTCCTATCAATCCATCTGGCTTCATGACGGAAAGATCATTAGCTTCTTCAATTGCTAATACTTTTCCTTCCCATTCACTAGTCAGAGAATGTAGGACTGTTGAAACAACATCAAAATCTGAGTATTTTTGCCCTAATCCGATAAGTGCATAATGAATAGTTTGAAACCTTGAATACATATCATTGATTGTCTCATTCGGTTTCATTTTGAAATTTTGAAACTGACTTTTCAACATGGCTATTTTGGCTTGTTTAACCTTGTTAGTACCTTCATGAGTGGTTTTCAGCGTTTGCCAAATTTGATATGCAGTAGTGCAGATACTAACATGGTTATATTCATTTTGGTCTAATGCACAAAACAACATATTTATTGCCTTTGCATTTACGGCCGCTGCCGTTTTCTCAGCCGTTGTCCATTCTGAATATTCAGTTGTTGGATTTACTATTTCTTTTTGGGTAGCATTCCAAGCATCATAGCTATTTGATTGCATAAAAAATGACATACGTGTTGCCCAATAGCTATAGTTGAGACCATTAAAGAATGGAGGTCTTTGTGTTGATTGACCTTCCGTGTAAGTGTTAGTGCTAGTGCTTGCGTTATTTGCCATATTACAAAAATATATCAAATAACGGTGTTACAGTTATATGATGGCCGTGCTCTGATACCAAATGAAAGTGTGTATTATGCTTGTGCACACTAATTATGGATCGTGTAATATGGACTAACAATATATGCGGAATGTTATTTACAATTGCTATACAAGTAAATATTCAATAAACTAACTATATAGCAATTCACAGATATAGAATAGTAAATGCAGTAAACTATAAAAATCACACCAGGGATTTTTATACTGATTCGGATCTCCCGTCCTACGTCCAGTCCCAGACTTCTATTTGGATTTTCACTACCAACTACCTCGCTTCACCCGGAGGAACAGGTTTACAACACCCGAACAGCCGAACGGGATTTCGTGCCTCTTACGACACCGAGGACTTCAACAAAAAACAAATACAATTGCAGTTGACAACTTGTGCTCTTGATAACACTGATTTGTCACTTGTAGTACACCCTTCCTATAATCTTATCCTCAAAGTATGTGAATGATGTTTGTGAATATTGAAGGAAGTATATTACTTAATTGAATCCAAAGATATGAAGTAATTTCAATGATTCAATAAGCACTTTGAAGTAGAGAGCTTTTAGAATGCAAGAGTATTTAGAAAGTTAGATCAGAAATTAAAGCAAAGAATTGTTGTTTTTCAATCAATGATTTAGACATGTTTATATAGAGAATAAATGGTTGTAACTCTTTGTGAAGAGTAGCCATTGATAGATATGATCATTGATGAAAGGTAAGAGATGCAACCATTGGAGAAAGAAGTGTCTTTTGGGAAAAGTTGCTCTCTGTTTAAAAACGGTCGACAGGTCAAAGATGGTCGGTAGATAGGATTTCAAAAATATAGACGTTATGTGCATGTGTGCACGTTCATTGTGCATTTTACACAGAGACGGTCGACCGCCTAGATTATCACCGGTCGACCGGTCCCTGTTAAATTGCACAGTGAATGTGCAATGCCTATTCAAACGTATATATATTTAGGTGCATGATTATTTGAGGATAGATTTTAACACGTTTATCACTATTGCAACATTAAATAATCAACCTATAATCTAGAGTACCATATGTAGCTCTTTCGAGTCTCTTTATAGCCAAGATGTCTTCTTTTTGTCGATCGCCTTTTCTTTGTCAGAAATCAAAACTCTGTGACTCAACATTCTCCCCCTTTTTGATTGATGACAACATATATCTGAAGTTCTGAATCTCCCCCTGAATATGTGATCTGTATTCTTTATATATATATATATATTCCTGCAAATAATTGTTAGCACTTTCTCCCCCTTTGTCATCGACAAAAAGGAGTAATAGATAATGGAATAATATAGAAGTACAGACTGAGATAATACTATGCATTATAATACCATACCGAGTCAAACATAACATGAATACCATACAACACCATACCACAAGTTCAGAAATTACCGTAGCATACCATACCATATCATACAATATCAAAAAGAAGTTTCACTAACAAAAAGAGATAATAAGATAAGATGAGATAATATAAACTAAGAGTCGGAACCAGTATCTCCAGCTTCTTCTTCGTCATCGCCTTTCTCACCATCTTCATCTTCCTCATCTTCATCTTCGTCACCGTTACCTTCATTTGATCCAGAACCCGTAGCTTCTTCTGATGATGACCAATTAAAAGTAGGAGAAGCAGGATGCTTTCCTGGATCCTGGCCTTGAACAGCAGTGGATGTGTTGCATGAAATAGAATCCCATAATAGACCAAAGAACGACTTGATTTTATTGAAGCGCTTATCCATCTTCGTATCCATTCTTTTGAGACGCGCTTCTATCAAGTGTTGATTGCGTGCAATGGTTTCAAGTGAAGCTTTGGTTGAGGATTTCGATTTCAGCAATTTAACATCTTCGGGACGAGATCGAGAAGATGAAGATTGTTGTTCTTTTGGACCCCGTTGTTGCCATGTTTCAAACGACATGATTTTAAAGTAAGGAGGTGGAAGCTTCATTCGTTTGATGGTAACGGAATTAATAACTTTTGATTTCGAGATGGCCAAGGCAGGAGGAGTTATACCACAATCTAGCAAAATACGCATGATATATTCATTAAAGAAAAAGTGAGGTCGCGTAGATTCGTTTACCTTGAGAATCTCTCCAAATATCATACGCACCCAATTAATTTGGACATTGCTATAAATAGCATAAAGAGCCTTGAAGTTCTCTTTGTATACTGCATCATAGTTTCCAAGTCGAGGAAATAAAGAAAGCATCAAGACGCGATGTAGAAGTCTTGTAGTGGGTCGAAGTCCAATTGATTTCGTACCATTACTGTTATCTTCTATGAATTGATGACTGGTGCTATCACGAGTGAAAACTTGACAGAATTCTGATGAAAACTCAATGCCTCGATTTGTTATACCGAGTATAGATGCCATTCTTTCAAAAGTTATAAAGACGTGTTTTCCACAAACGACAGACCAAATGACCCCGTCCGGATTATCAGGCTTATACTTGTCGAGATTCATATTTGCTGACGCAGCGGATTAAACAAAACAATCTTCGATCGGTGAAAGTAGTAATCGGTGGATTGGAAGATACTGAAATGCCCAAATTCGTTGATCCGAAGATACCGAATTCTAGCTATCTCTGACTCGTTGATCCGAAGATACCGGGAAAGAGATCTACGATTCTTCGACGTTGATCTTGCGCACAAGATACCGTGAATCGGCTTCAACAAACGATGATTCGAGCGCACTCGAATGACGTAAGTGGAGATAGGAGATACACTCGACTACCAATTGAAATTGAAAGCACAAAGCTAACAAAAGAGAATTTTATTCAATATTCAACAACCCTTACAAATGATAGACTCGGCCTATTTATAGGCGTTTTACAACTCACACGAAAAAACATCAAAAATTACATCTCCTAAGTCGGTTCCGAGCTAACAGTCACAACCTAACATAAGTCGGTGACGACTTAAGACAACACAGTTACAACACTTGCCTATAGCGACTTAACAAACCGAACGACTTATGAAAATAGACGACATACGACTTACAAAACATACAGCTTTCGACTTAACAAATGGTAATTACAACAACACTTAGGTCGTGAGCGACCCACGACCTAAAACAGGCGACTTAACAGCAGCTTCTTCTCGACTTAAGGAATCAACGGTTTTAGATTAACTCGGCATAAGAATCTACGGCCTCCAGAGCTTCAGTGACTTAAAACATAAGCGGTATCCCAAATCAACGTCTTAAAGAGATCAACGGTCTTCATACTTCAGTGACTTAAAGAATGGACGGCATTCGTAGCTTTGCGACCTAAAACAAAAGCGGCATCAGGAATCAACGTCTTAAGGAAATCAAAGGCAGAGATTAACTCGGCAGACACATCAACGGCATCCAGTGCTTCGTGACTTAAAATGAGACTTTGCGACTTAAAAAGCCTAACTCCGCGGCCTAACTCTGTACGACTTAAAACCTCGCGACTTAAGAACATATCATCTTCACGCGACTTAAGAACTCTGGCATCTGAACTTTCTTCATACGACCTAAGTTCTTGCGACCTAGCTTCTAACTCGTTAAGTCGTACTCGAGTTAAAAACATGTTAAGTCGTATCTCCTTTCTCTTCAGACTGTTAGGTCGTAGCCCCGACTTAAAGGCTTTGTTAGGTCGTATGCGACCTAACACTTCACCAAATTGGACTGTGCAACCACTCTTCTCAGCATCACTCGCTCCCTCCTCTAACTCCTTAGGTCGTGAGCGACCTACACACTCCTTAGGTCGTGAGCGACCTAAGCCTTTAACTTTCTGCACTGCATCATCCTCCCCATGTTGAGAAAAATTCGACCTCGAATTTGCACCCTCTTCTTTTACAATAGACTCATCGCCATGATATGGTATAAGATGTTTCACATTGAAAACGTCAGATGTGTATACATCCTCCGGCAACTTCAACTTATAGGCATTCTCATTAATTCGTTTCATGATTTCTACAGGACCAATTTTCCTGGCTTTCAACTTGTTATAAGCGCCCACTGGAAAACGATCTTTTGTTAACACTGCATAAACCAAATCACCTTCCTGAAATTCAACACTCCTTCGTTTCAAATCTGCAGATCGTTTGTATTTCTCATTTGCTTTCTCCAATCGTTCCTGAACGATTTTATGACATTCCGCCAACCTCTCAACAAAATCAGCGGCTTTCTTAATTGTTCCCTTCGAGTGTGGTATTACCGTTAAATCCAACGGACCCTTCGGTAAGCTAGAATATACTATCTGAAATGGACTGAACCCCGTGCTACGATTCACTGCATGAATATGAGCAAATTCGGCCTGACATAATTTCACATCCCAACTCTTCAGATTGTCCTGTACAAGACATCGTAATAAATTCCCCAATGATCTGTTTACCACCTCAGTCTGTCCATCTGTTTGTGGATGATAAGCACTACTAAACTTCAGCTTCGTTCCCACCATTTTCCACAAACTCAACCAAAAGTGACTCAGAAATCGAGTATCTCTATCCGACACAATAGATTCTGGCAATCCATGAAGTCGATAGACCTCCTTGAAAAACAACTGAGCAACATGAACAACATCCGCCGTCTTCTTACAAGCAATAAAATGTGCCATTTTCGAGAATCGGTCAACTACCACATAAATGGAATCATTACCACGCTGTGTTCTCGGTAATCCCAACACGAAATCCATACTCACATCAACCCAGGGTTTAATTGGTACAGGTAACGGCATATATAACCCAGCATTAGTTGCAGTTCCTTTCGAAACCTGACAAATATGACAACGCTCCACAAACCTCTCTGCTTCTTTCCTCATCGATGGCCAAAAGTAGGACTGTGAAATCAACTGTAAGGTACGGTCTCTCCCAACATGTCCCTCTTCGTGTAACTCCTTGATAATCTTCATTCTCAGACTACCCTCCGGTATGCACAATCGATTTCCTTTAAAAAGAAAACCATCTACCATCACGAACTCATCCGTCCCTCCCTCCTTGACTTTGTCAACAAACTTTGCAAAGTAAGGATCATCGGTAAATAATTCTGGCAATATTTCAAACCCCGTCACTTCAACCTTTAATGTAGTTAATAAGTGATTTCTTCTACTCAACGCATCCGCAACACGATTCGTCACTCCCGACTTGTGTTTCACAACAAATGTAAATTGTTGCAGATATGCAATCCACGATGCATGCCTCGCTGAAATCTTGTCTTGCCCTTGCAAATGCTTCAATGCTTCATGATCAGTATACAGAACAAACTCCTTCTGAAATAGATAATGTCTCCAGTGTTTAATAGATTGTACAACAGCATAGAATTCCACATCATACGTATTGTACCTCATCTTCGCTCCTGACAACTTCTCACTGAAATATGCAATTGGACGTCCCTTCTGACTCAACACTCCTCCAATTCCAACCTTGGATGCATCAGTATGTAGTTCAAACACTAACTGAAAATCTGGTAATATTAGAATTGGTGCAGACGTCAAAAGTTCTTTGATTCGCTCAAAAGCAACCCCGGCTTCCTCCGTCCATGCAAATTGTTTACCCTTCATACAATCCGTAACAGGTGCCATCACACTACTAAAGTGTGGAATAAATCTTCGATAAAATGAAGCCAACCCATGAAAACTACGAACTTCCGTTATCGTCTTGGGCTGCGGCCAATCTCTAATTGCTTCGACTTTACTTTGGTCAACCTGTATTCCTTCTTCCGATACAACATATCCCAGAAATAAAACACTATGCGTCATGAACACGCATTTCTTCGTTGCAGCATAGAATTGTTCTTGTCGCAATACCATCAGCACTTCTCTAAGATGATTCAAATGTTCCTCTGGACTCCCACTGTAAACCAAAATATCATCAAAATACACCACCACAAATTTCCCAATGAACGGTCGAAAAATCTGATTCATCACCCTCATAAAAGTACTTGGTGCATTGGATAAACCAAATGGCATGACCAACCATTCGTATAGACCCTCCCTGGTTTTAAAAGCAGTTTTCCACTCATCGCCTGGTCTGAAACGAATTTGATGATATCCGCTCTTCAAATCAATCTTCGAAAAGATAGTAGCTCCGCTTATTTGATCTAACAAGTCATCCAACCTCGGCATTGGAAATCTATATCTCACAGTAATCTTATTCAATGCTCGACTGTCAGTGCACATCCTCCACGTTCCATCCTTTTTGGGTACCAATAAGGCTGGTACAGCACAAGGACTTAAACTCTCCTGCACACGCCCCTGTTCAATCAATTCTTCCACTTGCCTCCACAACTCTTCATGTTCCTTCGGACTCATTCGATAATGTGGTCTGTGTGGCAACACAGCACCTGGAACAAGATCTATCTGATGTTGTATATCCCTCAACGGTGGCAACTCCGTTGGTAACTCCTCTGGAAATACATCGTCAAATTCTTTCAAAACTGGTTTAACTTCTTATGGAATCTCAACCTCTTCACTGCTCTCTCGCCCAATTAACAAAAACACTTCAGGTTCCTCCTCTACTTCCTTCACAAACTCATTCAACGATAACAAAGTTTTGAGCTCTTCAATCTCCTCCAACTTGTTTTCCTCCTGTTGTCGCTTCTTTGGAACTAGAGTAATCTTTGTGCCTTCAAACATGAAACTGTAACTGTTGGTACGCCCATCATGTTGCACCGCCCTATCATACTGCCACGGTCTCCCCAGCAACAAATGACAAACGTCCATGTCCACAACATCTCACCAGATTTCGTCTTTATATTTCTTCCCAATGGAAAACTTCACACGAGCCCTTCGTCCAACCTTCACCTCCCCGCCTTTCCTCAACCAAGGTAGCTTGTACGGTTTCGGATGTTTCTCGGTCTTCAACGCCAACTTCCTCACAGCTTCAGAAGAAATTATATTATCACAGCTTCCAGCATCAATAACAAATTTGCAAACCTTCCCCAGAATAGTACACGTTGACTGAAAAATATTGCTCCTCAACCAACTACAATCCTCCTCTTGCTTTGGTGTTAAACAGGACCTCTTCATCATTAGATTGTAACCTTCGTCTCCCGTCACTTCTTCTTCCTCCTCATCAGGTGGTGAATTGGAACATTCAGCTTCTTCATCCTCATCCTCAACTTCTGCAATCATGGTTCTCTTCTTTGGCTTTGGATACTCACTGCTTTTATGACCCAATTCCTGACAATTGTAACATTTGAAACCATTGTTAACCCTTGCCTTCTCAACTTCCTTCACCACTGGTCTACTGATAGGTTTAGAAACATTAGAACTCCACTAACACCCTTCGCTTGATTGTTGGAATTAGTAAATACACCTCCTCCTCGTCTACCCTGCTTTTCCCAAGCCAACGCTTTCTGATGTGCTTCCGCTACAGATCTGGGATCAAACATGTTAACCATATCCTGAATCTGCATTCGCAATCCTCCAACAAATCTAGCTGTTAACTGTTCTTCTGTCTCCATAATATCATTACTTGCTATCAGTTGGTAAAATTCGTCAGCATAGTCGTTCACAGATTTGGTTCCTTGTCTCAAATTTTGCAAACGTTGATACATCAAAGATTGATAGTTGTAAGGTAAGAACGTTGCTTTCATCAATTTCTTCATCTTCTCCCAAGATTCAATCTTTGACTTTCCCATTCGTTCACGTGTAAGTTTGGTTTGCTGCCACCACGCCAAAGCTCTACCCCTCAGCCTCGTAGCAACCAACTTCACTCTACGATGTTCTGGAACTTCTTTGAAGTCAAAAATCTCCTCAACATTAGCTACCCAATCTAGAAACTCTTCCGCTTTCATACCACCTTTGAATTCAGGAATTTCAGTCTTCATCCCCGACTCTCACTTGTGATCATACTCAGAGTAATTTCTCCCTTGTCCTCGTCCTTGTCCTCGAACACTACCACCATCATACTCCTCTTCAAAATCAGATGTATATCGTTTTCTATCTCGTCCACCCACATCTCTACTACCATTACGTCTTCCACCATCATCCCTTCTGTCTACATTCCTCCGTTCACGATCATTCACGTTCCTCCCACGCCCTTGATCATTTTCAACACTTCTGTCTCGATTGGAATGTGGTGAGACTCTACTATCCCCATGGTTAGATTCAGGTGAAACCCTTCTCCGATTTTGATTCATCTCCGTCATAAGCTTCTCTAACCGACCAATTCCTTCGTTAAGCTTTTCACTAAAGTTTTCATTGATTCTTTGCTCCATCTCATCAGCTTCTTCTCTTCGATACAAAGCTTCAACGTTTTGATGTCGATTGGCTCTTCTTGGCGGCATACTTGAAATCTTCACAAACTCTTCAACACTTCAAAATTCAAACACTTTTCGGACTTTGATCCAAAATGAAACGGATCGAAAACTTCCACTTTGTAGCAAATCGCGATGAACACGGTGGATAAAGTTTCGGCTTCTAATACAAATTCGATCAATCAATCTTCGAACAAATGCGAACAACTCCCACTAGTTCTCGGCCGTGATAACACAAACACAAATCTTCACTTCGGGCTCGGCAAATCGCTTCAACTTCTAAATGAATAGGCTCCAAGTCTCGATCTAGCTATGATTAGCTAGAACAAGCTCTGATACCAAAACTGACGCAGCGGATTAAACAAAACAATCTTCGATCGGTGAAAGTAGTAATCGGTGGATTGGAAGATACTGAAATGCCCAAATTCGTTGATCCGAAGATACCGAATTCTAGCTATCTCTGACTCGTTGATCCGAAGATACCGGGAAAGAGATCTACGATTCTTCGACGTTGATCTTGCGCACAAGATACCGTGAATCGGCTTCAACAAACGATGATTCGAGCGCACTCGAATGACGTAAGTGGAGATAGGAGATACACTCGACTACCAATTGAAATTGAAAGCACAAAGCTAACAAAAGAGAATTTTATTCAATATTCAACAACCCTTACAAATGATAGACTCGGCCTATTTATAGGCGTTTTACAAATCACACGAAAAAACATCAAAAATTACATCTCCTAAGTCGGTTCCGAGCTAACAGTCACGACCTAACATAAGTCGGTGATGACTTAAGACAACACAGTTACAACACTTGCCTTTAGCGACTTAACAAACTGAACGACTTATGAAAATAGACGACATACGACTTACAAAACATACAGCTTTCGACTTAACAAATGGTAATTACAACAACACTTAGGTCGTGAGCGACCTACGACCTAAAACAGGCGACTTAACAGCAGCTTCTTCTCGACTTAAGGAATCAACGGTTTTAGATTAACTCGGCATAAGAATCTACGGCCTCCAGAGCTTCAGCGACTTAAAACATAAGCGGTATCCCAAATCAACGTCTTAAAGAGATCAACGGTCTTCATACTTCAGTGACTTAAAGAATGGACGGCATTCGTAGCTTTGCGACCTAAAACAAAAGCGGCATCAGGAATCAACGTCTTAAGGAAATCAAAGGCAGAGATTAACTCGGTAGACACATCAACGGCATCCAGTGCTTCGCGACTTAAAATGAGACTTTGCGACTTAAAAAGCCTAACTCCGCGACCTAACTCTGTACGACTTAAAACCTCGCGACTTAAGAACATATCATCTTCACGCGACTTAAGAACTCTGGCATCTGAACTTTCTTCATGCGACCTATGTTCTTGCGACCTAGCTTCTAACTCGTTAAGTCGTACTCGAGTTAAAAACATGTTAAGTCGTATCTCCTTTCTCTTCAGACTGTTAGGTCGTAGCCCCGACTTAAAGGCTTTGTTAGGTCGTATGCGACCTAACACTTCACCAAATTGGACTGTGCAACCACTCTTCTCAGCATCACTCGCTCCCTCCTTTAACTCCTTAGGTCGTGAGCGACCTACACACTCCTTAGGTCGTGAGCGACCTAAGCCTTTAACTTTCTGCACTGTATCATTTGCATAGAACAATTTAATCATCAATCGATTAACCTCAACATTGTTAGCCGAAAAATCAATCAACGGTGAAATATTTGAATTAATTGCTAACCGTTGGATTCCATAAGAAGCAAAGTCATCAAAATTGATAAAGGAACCCGAATGGAAACTGTAGTTGGTCATTTGATTCCATCTTGTTACAGCAATAGGATCTTTAAGCCATTTCTTAGCGGTGACATTGCTTAAGGAGATTTCAGAGGATGATCCTTGCTTGTGTCTTTTCTGAGGAGGAGCCATTTATAGGAAATTTGGAGAATTTGGGAATTGAATTTGAAAAAATATGGTTTCTGGGATTTGGGGGAAGAAGACCGGTTGAAGTAAAATGAGAGAGAAGAAAAAAAATTTACGTAATGTATATATAAAAAAAAACAGAATTGATCGTAACCGGTCGACCTATAAAAGTGGGGCGGTCGACCGTTTTCATCCAGAGAGCAAAACGGTCGACCGCCTCAATTTCGATCTGTCGACCGGTGCTGTTTCTGGAAATTTCACAACAGGGTTTGGTTTGGAATATAATAAACTAAGATTTTTCTTAACTTCAGTCTTTTGTCTTTTCTTTTTCCTTTCATTACCAAGATGTTTCTTGGTTTCTTGTTTCTTATATCCCAACCCTTGTTTATTTGAAACAGTTTGTGAACTTTCAATGATTTTTGTCAAATTTTCTCAACCTTTGTTAAAGTTAGAAACATTTTGAGTAATATCATCCAACTTAGTTTGTAAACTAGCTTTTTCTAGGTCCAGATTTTTGATTTTTACCTTAAGCTCATGATTTTCAGTAGTGAGAGCATCGTTTTTCTCTTTTTGAGTTTCAATTTCTTGACTCAAAAGAGATAATTGAGAGTCAACATTAGATGATGATTCTTGAAGTTTTTCAAGTTCTTCTTCTAATATTTTCTTCTCGTCTTTTAACATATCTCGTTCAAACTCTGCTCTACTCAAATCTGCTTTGGCTACTTTTAATTGACGTTTTTTGTCTTTATATTTGACTATCAACTCAAAATTAATATCAAGTAATTCATCAAATGTAGGAATTTGTACCTCATCTTCTGTTGCCATAAAACAAACATTAGCTTGTTCATTCTCCTGATCACTTTCACTTTCAGATGAAGATGAGTCTGAATCATCCCATGTAACTGAGAAGGCTCGTTTCTTTGACTTGTCCTTCTTATATTTGAATTTATCATTTTCTGACTTCTTCTTCTGTTCTAGACAGTCCTTTTGCATGTGCCCCTTTTTGTGGCAGTTGAAACATTCTATTGCGGATGAAGATGGTTTATTTGATCCAGGTTTCCTTTTGTTGTAACGACTGGCTTTTCGATATTTTAGGAATTTTTTGAATCCTTTTGCAATGAATGCCAGATCTTCATCTTCAGAATCTGATTCATTTTCATCTTTCTTAGCATGAAATGCTACATTTTTCTTTTCTTCTTTCTGTTCTTTTCTAGCCTGCAAATTTGCTTCATAGGACATTAAATTTCCTATCAATTCATCTGGCTTCATGACGGAAAGATCATTAGCTTCTTCAATTGCTAATACTTTTCCTTCCCATTCACTAGTCAGAGAATGTAGGACTGTTGAAACAACATCAAAATCTGAGTATTTTTGCCCTAATCCGATAAGTGCATGATGAATAGTTTGAAACCTTGAATACATATCATTGATTGTCTCATTCGGTTTCATTTTGAAATTTTGAAACTGACTTTTCAGCATGGCTATTTTGGCTTGTTTAACCTTGTTAGTACCTTCATGAGTGGTTTTCAGCGTTTGCCAAATTTGATATGCAGTAGTGCAGATACTAACACGGTTATATTCATTTTGGTCTAATGCACAAAACAACATATTTATTGCCTTTGCATTTACGGCTGCTGCCGTTTTCTCAGCCGTTGTCCATTCTGAATATTCAGTTGTTGGATTTACTATTTCTTTTTGGGTAGCATTCCAAGCATCATAGCTATTTGATTGCATAAAAAATATCATACGTGTTGCCCAATAGCTATAGTTGAGACCATTAAAGAATGGAGGTCTTTGTGTTGATTGACCTTCCGTGTAAGTGTTAGTGCTAGTGCTTGCGTTATTTGCCATATTAAAAAAATATATCAAATAACAGTGTTACGGTTATATGATGACCGTGCTCTGATACCAAATGAAAGTGTGTATTATGCTTGTGCACACTAATTATGGATCGTGTAATATGGACTAACAATATATGCGGAATGTTATTTACAATTGCTATACAAGTAAATATTCAATAAACTAACTATATAGCAATTCACAGATATAGAATAGTAAATGCAGTAAACTAAAAAAATCACACTAGGGATTTTTATACTGGTTCGGATCTCCCGTCCTACGTCCAGTCCCAGACTTCTATCTGGATTTTCACTACCAACTACCTCGCTTCACCCGGAGGAACAGGTTTACAACACCCGAACAGCCGAACGGGATTTCGTGCCTATTACAACACCGAGGACTTCAACCAAAAACAAATACAATTGCAGTTGACAACTTGTGCTCTTGATAACACTGATTTGTCACTTGTAGTACACCCTTCCTATAATCTTATCCTCAAAGTATGTGAATGATGTTTGTGAAGATTGAAGGAAGTATATTACTTAATTGAATCAAAAGATATGAAGTAATTTCAATGATTCAATAAGCAATTTGAAGTAGAGAGCTTTTAGAATGCAAGAGTATTTAGAAAGTAAGATCAGAAATTAAAGCAAAGAATTGTTGTTTTTCAATCAATGATTTAGACATGTTTATATAGAGAATAAATGGTTGTAACTCTTTGTGAAGAGTAGCCATTGATAGATATGATCATTGATGAAAGGTAAGAGATGCAACCATTGGAGAAAGAAGTGTCTTTTGGGAAAAGTTGCTCTCTGTTTAAAAACGGTCGACAGGTCAAAGATGGCCGGTAGACCGGATTTCGAAAATATAGACGTTATGTGCATGTGTGCACGTTCATTGTGCATTTTACACAGAGACGGTCGATCGCTTGGATTATCACCGATCGACCGGTCCCTGTTAAATTGCACAGTGAATGTGAAATGCCTATTCAAATGTATATATATTTATGTGCATGATTATTTGAGGATAGATTTTAACACGTTTATCACTATTGCAACATTAAATAATCAACCTATAATCTAGAGTACCATATGTAGCTCTTTCGAGTCTCTTTATAGCCAAGATGTCTTCTTTTTGTCGATCGCCTTTTCTTTGTCAGAAATCAAAACTCTGTGACTCAACATTCTCCCCCTTTTTGATTGATGACAACATATATCTGAAGTTCTGAATCTCCCCCTGAATATGTGATCTGTATTCTTTATATATATATATATATATATTCCTGCAAATAATTGTTAGCACTTTCTCCCCCTTTGTCATCGACAAAAAGGAGTAATAGATAATGGAATAATATAGAAGTACAGACTGAGATAATACTATGCATTATAATACCATACTGAGTCAAACATAACATGAATACCATACAGCACCATACCACAAGTTCAGAAATTACCGTAGCATACCATACCATATCATACAATATCAAAAAGAAGTTTCACTAACAAAAAGAGATAATAAGATAAAGATGAGATAATATAAACTAAGAGTCGGAACCAGTATCTCCAGCTTCTTCTTCATCATCGCCTTCCTCACCATCTTCATCTTCCTCATCTTCATCTTCGTCACCGTTACCTTCATTTGATCCAGAACCCATAACTTCTTCTGATGATGACCAATTAAAAGTAGGAGAAGCAGGATGCTTTCCTGGATCCTGGCTTTGAACAGCAGTGGATGTGTTGCATGAAATAGAATCCCATAATAGACCAAAGAACGACTTGATTTTATTGAAGCGCTTATCCATCTTCGTATCCATTCTTTTGAGACGCGCTTCTATCAAGTGTTGATTGCGTGCAATGGTTTCAAGTGAAGCTTTGGTTGATGATTTCGATTTCAGCAATTTAACATCTTCGGGACGAGATCGAGAAGATGAAGATTGTTGTTCTTTTGGACCCCGTTGTTGCCATGTTTCAAACGGCATGATTTTAAAGTAAGGAGGTGGAAGCTTCATTCGTTTGATGGCAACGGAATTAATAACTTTTGGTTTCGAGATGGCCGAGGCAGGAGGATTTATACCACAATCTAGCAAAATACGCATGATATATTCATTAAAGAAAAAGTGAGGTCGCGTAGATTCGTTTACCTTGAGAATCTCGCCAAATATCATACGCACCCAATTAATTTGGACATTGCCATAAATAGCATAAAGAGCCTAGAAGTTCTCTTTGTATACTGCATCATAGTTTCCAAGTCGAGGAAATAAAGAAAGCATCAAGACGCGATGTAGAAGTCTTGCAGTGGGTCGAAGTCCAATTGATTTCGTACCATTACTGTTATCTTCTATGAATTGATGACTGGTGCTATCACGAGTGAAAACTTGACAGAATTCTGATGAAAACTCAATGCCTCGATTTGGTATACCGAGTATAGATGCCATTCTTTCAAAAGTTATAAAGACGTGTTTTCCACAAACGACAGACCAAATGACCCCGTCCGGATTATCAGGCTTATACTTGTCGAGATTCATATTTGCATAGAACAATTTAATCATCAATCGATTAACCTCAACATTGTTAGCCGAAAAATCAATCAACGGTGAAATATTTGAATTAATTGCTAATCGTTGGATTCCATAAGAAGCAAAGTCATCAAAATTGATAAAGGAACCCGAATGGAAACTGTAGTTGGTCATTTGATTCCATCTTGTTACAGCAATAGGATCTTCAAGCCATTTCTTAGCGGTGACATTGCTTAAGGAGATTTCAGAGGATGATCCTTGCTTGTGTCTTTTCTGAGGAGGAGCCATTTTTAGGAAATTTGGAGAATTTGGGAATTGAATTTGAAAAAATATGGTTTCTGGGATTTGGGGGAAGAAGACCGGTTGAAGTAAAATGAGAGAGAAGAAAAAAAAATTTACGTAATGTATATATAAAAAAACCAGAATTGATCGTAACCGGTCGACCTATAAAAGTGGGGCGGTCGACCGTTTTCATCCAGAGAGCAAAACGGTCGACCGCCTCAATTTCGATCTGTCGACCGGTGCTGTTTCTGGAAAACAGTTCAGCCTGCTTTTTGAAAAAAAAAAAAATATCGTGTTCTATAAATCATGTATCACTCGTATGACAATATGTAAATGTTATTATATGAGTGATTACCAAAGAAAATAAACAACGATACAATATAAAATTAATGAGGAGTGGAAGAAGGAAGATTGGTTGAATCTTCGTTGATATCATCAATGCGAGCCTTCCAAGATGACAATTTTTCAGTTGCCCCTTCATTCTGAGCATAGTTTCTGTCCCATGAGTTTGGGGTTCTAGAAGATGAAGGTGCGTTTGGCATCGGCTCATGAACATCTCGTTTGTTTGTTCCACAGAAGAAGAATGCCATTCTTTCTAAAATAGATAATCGTGCCGAAGTCTGCTGTTGTTCATGATGAAGCTGTTGTTGTCCATAATGAAGCTGACGTTGAAGATCTATTTGATGTTTTTGACAGTGATGAATTTCATCGATCTTCTCTTTGGTATGAGGAGAACAGAATAGCACTTTCTTTGCCTTTTTTGATTTAGGCGTACTTCCAGGTGTACGAGAGCATTGATGATGGCACTTTGGTTTATATTTTGGTGTTTCAAGAGAAAAATATTCTTCTGGCTCAGAACTTGTAACGGAAATGTGTGATTTTTGAGCACACTCATCACAAATATGTGCCATAAAAAATAATGTATTTATGCTTAGATAAAGGAAGATGAATAAGAAGAACATTTTTGACAAGCTTATATAGAAATTCCTTATATATAAGCCTATGAATAAGAGTGAAAAGAGGAATTTGACAGTGAAAACAAGCAGAGGCTCATATTAAAAATAGCTTAAAAAATAGCTACAGTTAAAAATAACCAAAAGAAAAAACTTAATAGCTTAACATCGGTAATTATTAGACAAGTTCTTTTCTAGAAATTAAACCAAGCTCTCTTCGTAATCTAATAAAACTAGATTCGAGCAAAGGCTTAGTAAAGATGTCCGCTAATTGATTATCAGATTGGACATATTCAAGACATATATTTCCTTTTTCAATATTATCTCTAAGGAAATGATGACGGATATCAATGTGCTTGGTTCTAGAATGATTCACTGGATTCTTAGAAAGATTTATAGCACTTGTGTTATCACAGTATATAATAGAATTTGATAAATGAATATCAAAATCTTGAAGTGTTTGTTGCATATATAATACTTGAGTACAAGCGAGAGCCGCTGATATATATTCAGCTTCACATGTTGATAGTGAAACACAATTCTGTTTCTTACTAAACCAAGAGACAAGTGATTTTCCAATAAAATGGCACGTACCACTTGTACTCTTTCTATCCGTTCGAGAACCTCCAAAATCAGCATCACTATATGAAACTAATTCGAATGGACATTCAGTTGGATAAAAAAGACCGAAATCTTTTGTATTATTAAGATAACGAATTATACGCTGCACTGCTCGTAAATGCGATTCCTTTGGATTTGCTTGAAAACGAGCACATAGACAAACACTCATCATTATATCTGGACGACTAGCTGTAAGATAAAGAAGAGAACCAATCATGCTTCGATATAATTTCTGGTCACCACTCTTACCATTTTCATCTTTTTCAAGATGTGTAGTTGTACTCATAGGAGTTGGTTTACCAGATGTATTTTCTAATCCGAAGCGCTTGATAAGATTTCCGCAGTATTTTTCTTGATTAATAAAAATACCATTCGGAAGTTGTTTGATTTGAAGTCCAAGAAAGTATGACAGTTCTCCCATATGAGACATTTCGAATTCTTTGGTCATAATACTTGCAAATTCCTTACAGAGTTTATCATTTGTTGAACCAAAGATGATGTCGTCTACATATATCTGAATAATTAGAATATCCTTTTGAGAATGTTTGATAAACAAAGTTTGATCGACTCTGCCTATTTGAAATCCTGAGTTAATAAGATAGCTACGTAATCGTTCATACCAAGCACGAGGTGCTTGTTTTAAACCATACAGAGCTTTCTTAAGTTTGAACACATGGTCAGGATATTTTTCATGTACGAACAAAGGAGGTTGTTCGACATATACATTCTCTTTGATAAATCCATTAAGAAATGCACTTTTGACATGCATTTGATAAAGTTTGAAATTATGATGACAAGCAAAAGATAATAGGATTCTAATAGCTTCTAGTCGAGCAACTGGTGCAAAAGTTTCTTCATAATCGATACCTTCTTCCTGATTATACCCTTGTGCTACTAACCTTGCTTTATTTCTGGTGATATTTCCTTGTTCATCAGCCTTATTTTTGTAGACCCATTTAGTACCAATCACTGACTGATCAGTTGGTCTTGGAACAAGTTCCCAGACGTCATTGCGCACGAACTGATTTAGTTCTTCTTGCATGGCAATGATCCAATATTCGTCGGTAGCTGCTTCTTTAGGATTCTTAGGTTCGATATTTGATAGAAACGCAACATGACCCATTTGATGTAATTGACTCCTAGTTCTTACTTGTGAGTCGACCTCCCCAATTACATTTTGAACCGGATGGTGTCTTAATAATCTTGGAGGGGAACGTATTTCACAAGCTTGTTGTTGTTGAGAAATATTTTCAACAATATTTTCCGAGTCAGAGTCATAATCTGTGATGATAGGAGTGTCAGTAAATATAGTTTCATCATCATCAGATTTTGGTTGAGAGGGCTGAAAGACTTCATCGAAAGAAACATGAAGAGATTCTTCAATAGTTTTGGTTCGTTTATTGAAAATACGATACGCCTTGCTTCTTTCCGAATAACCGACAAATATACCTTCATCAGCTTTCGGATCAAACTTTCCGAGATGGTCTTTCGTATTTAAAATGAAACATTTTGAACCAAATACTTTGAAGTAAGATATATTTGGATTCCTTTCGATAAATAATTCATAAGACGTGTTCTTGGTGAGTGGTCGAATGGACACACGATTCAAAACATAACACGCCGTAGCGACGGCTTCTGCCCAGAAATGTTTTGGTAAAGTGGATCCATTTAATAACGTTCTTGCACATTCTTGTAATGTTCGATTTTTCCGTTCTACAACTCCGTTTTGTTGTGGAGTTCTAGGAAACGAAAAATTGTGGTTAATACCTTTCTTTGTGCAAAAATGTTCAAGTTCGTTGTTTTCGAATTCACCACCATGATCACTCCTTATGTTTTTAACTTTTAGCCCTTTCGATTTTTGAATTCTTTTGAAGAAAGATTTGAAATGTTCAAAAGTGTCACTCTTGTTTTTCAGGAAAATAGTCCATGTATACCGAGAATAGTCATCAACTATTACAAATACATATCGATTATGGTTTATCGACTGAACCTGTGTTGGTCCGAATAAATCCATATGTAGTAACTCAAGTGGTTGTAATGTTGATATGACTTTCTTGGATTTAAAGGATGATTTGGTTAATTTTCCTAATTGACATACATCACAGATGTTGTTAACCTTAAAACTCATTTTGGGTAGTCCTCTAACTAGATTGTTTTTGACTAGCTTGTCAATAGTTCTGAAGTTTATATGACAGAAGCGTTTGTGCCATAGCCATGGATCATTATCATTAGCCACAAGACACATATCTGAGTTATGATTAATATTCATATTCAGAATATATATATTTCTGTCTCTATAACCTTCGAAAATTAAATTATGATCTTTATCTAGAATACTACATTTATTATTCGAAAAAGAAAATGTAAAACCCTTGTCACATAATTGACTGATACTAAGTAAATTGTGTTTTAAATTTCTAACTAGCATGACATTTGTAATAAGAGGTAAGTTAGATGTACCACAATTGCTCACATCGCCTTTGCCGATGATATAGCCTTTTGAATTATCTCCAAAAGTGACGGAGCCACCATCTGAGTATGTAATATTTGTTAATAAGCTCTTGTCTGCAGTCATGTGCTTCGAGCAACCACTGTCCAATATCCACTTTCCCCTTTTCTTAAGTGGGACCTGCAAAAAATAAAATTAAGTCCATGGTACCCACTTTTTATGGGGTCCTAAGAGTTAGGTCTTAGGAGTCCAAACCCATATGGGTCCGGTATCCCCTTTATATATATAATTAGTATTAAGATGCATAGTATTCATGAAATTCTGAATATATTTATTCCTAATCAAATTGTTATTTGTTTTAGGAACCCATATTTTGATAGTCTTGACATTTTTCTTTTGAAATTTCACAACTGGTTTTGGTTTGGAATATAATAAACTAAGATTTTTCTTAACTTCAGTCTTTTGTCTTTTCTTTTTCCTTTCATTACCAAGATGTTTCTTGGTTTCTTGTTTCTTATATCCCAACCCTTGTTTATTTGAAACAGTTTGTGAACTTTCAATGATTTTTGTCAAATTTTCTCGACCTTTGTTAAAGTTAGAAACATTTTGAGTAATATCATCCAACTTAGTTTATAAACTAGCTTTTTCTAGGTCCAGATTTTTGATTTTTACCTTAAGCTCATGATTTTCAGTAGTGAGAGCATCGTTTTTCTCTTTTTGAGTTTCAATTTCTTGGCTCAAAAGAGATAATTGAGAGTCAACATTAGATGATGATTCTTGAAGTTTTTCAAGTTCTTCTTCTAATATTTTCTTCTCGTCTTTTAACATATCTCGTTCAAACTCTGCTCTACTCAAATCTGCTTTGGCTACTTTTAATTGACGTTTTATGTCTTTATATTTGACTATCAACTCAGAATTAATATCAAGTATTTCATCAAATGTAGGAATTTGTTCCTCATCTTCTGTTGCCATAAAACAAACATTAGCTTGTTCATTCTCCTGATCACTTTCACTTTCAGATGAAGATGAGTCTGAATCATCCCATGTAACTGAGAAGGCTCATTTCTTTGACTTGTCCTTCTTATATTTGAATTTATCATTTTCTGACTTCTTCTTCTATTCTGGACAGTCCTTTTGCATGTGCCCCTTTTTGTGGCAGTTGAAACATTCTATTGCGGATGAAGATGGTTTATTTGATCCAGGTTTCCTTTTGTTGTAACGACTGGCTTTTCGATATTTTAGGAATTTTTTGAATCCTTTTGCAATGAATGCCAGATCTTCATCTTCAGAATCTGATTCATTTTCATCTTTCTCAGCATGAAATGCTACATTTTTCTTTTCTTCTTTCTGTTCTTTTCTAGCCTGCAAATTTGCTTCATAGGACATTAAATTTCCTATCAATTCATCTGGCTTCATGACGGAAAGATCATTAGCTTCTTCAATTGCTAATACTTTTCCTTCCCATTCACTAGTCAGAGAATGTAGGACTGTTGAAACAACATCAAAATCTGAGTATTTTTGCCCTAATCCGATAAGTGCATGATAAATAGTTTGAAACCTTGAATACATATCATTGATTGTCTCATTCGGTTTCATTTTGAAATTTTGAAACTGACTTTTCAGCATGGCTATTTTGGCTTGTTTAACCTTGTTAGTACCTTCATGAGTGGTTTTCAGCATTTGCCAAATTTGATATGCAGTAGTGCAGATACTAACACGGTTATATTCATTTTGGTCTAATGCACAAAACAACATATTTATTGCCTTTGCATTTACGGCTGCTGCCGTTTTCTCAGCCGTTGTCCATTCTGAATATTCAGTTGTTGGATTTACTATTTCTTTTTGGGTAGCATTCCAAGCATCATAGCTATTTGATTGCATAAAAAATGACACACGTGTTGCACAATAGCTATAGTTGAGACCATTAAAGAATGGAGGTCTTTGTGTTGATTGACCTTCCGTGTAAGTGTTAGTGCTAGTGCTTGCGTTATTTGCCATATTACAAAAATATATCAAATAACGGTGTTACGGTTATATGATGACCGTGCTCTGATACCAAATGAAAGTGTGTATTATGCTTGTGCACACTAATTATGGATCGTGTAATATGGACTAACAATATATGCGGAATGTTATTTACAATTGCTATACAAGTAAATATTCAATAAACTAACTATATAGCAATTCACAGATATAGAATAGTAAATGTAGTAAACTATAAAAATCACACCAGGGATTTTTATACTGGTTCGGATCTCCCGTCCTACGTCCAGTCCCAGACTTCTATCTGGATTTTCACTACCAACTACCTCGCTTCACCCGGAGGAACGAGTTTACAACACCCGAACAGCCGAACAGGATTTCGTGCCTCTTACAACACCGAGGACTTCAACAAAAAACAAATACAATTGCAGTTGACAACTTGTGCTCTTGATAACACTGATTTGTCACTTGTAGTACACCCTTCCTATAATCTTATCCTCAAAGTATGTGAATGATGTTTGTGAAGATTGAAGGAAGTATATTACTTAATTGAATCAAAAGATATGAAGTAATTTCAATGATTCAATAAGCAATTTGAAGTAGAGAGCTTTTAGAATGCAAGAGTATTTAGAAAGTAAGATCAGATATTAAAGCAAAGAATTGTTGTTTTTCAATCAATGATTTAGACATGTTTATATAGAGAATAAATGGTTGTAACTCTTTGTGAAGAGTACCCATTGATAGATATGATCATTGATGAAAGGTAAGAGATGCAACCATTGGAGAAAGAACTGTCTTTTGGGAAAAGTTGCTCTCTGTTTAAAAACGGTCGACAGGTCAAAGATGTCCGGTAGACAGGATTTCGAAAATATAGACGTTATGTGCATGTGTGCACGTTCATTGTGCATTTTACACATAGACGGTCGACCGCCTGGATTATCACCGGTCGACCGGTCCCTGTTAAATTGCACAGTGAATGTGCAATGCCTATTCAAACGTATATATATTTAGGTGCATGATTATTTGAGGATAGATTTTAACACGTTTATCACTATTGCAACATTAAATAATCAACCTATAATCTAGAGTACCATATGTAGCTCTTTCGAGTCTCTTTATAGCCAAGATGTCTTCTTTTTGTCGATCGCCTTTTCTTTGTCAGAAATCAAAACTCTGTGACTCAACATTCTCCCCCTTTTTGATTGATGACAACATATATCTGAAGTTCTGAATCTCCCCCTGAATATGTGATTTGTATTCTTTATATATATATATATATATTCCTGCAAATAATTGTTAGCACTTTCTCCCCCTTTGTCATCGACAAAAAGGAGTAATAGATAATGGAATAATATAGAAGTACAGACTGAGATAATACTATGCATTATAATACCATACTGACTCAAACATAACATGAATACCATACAGCACCATACCACAAGTTCAGAAATTACCGTAGCATACCATACCATATCATACAATATCAAAAAGAAGTTTCACTAACAAAAAGAGATAATAAGATAAGATGAGATAATATAAACTAAGAGTCGGAACCAGTATCTCCAGCTTCTTCTTCGTCATCGCCTTCCTCACCATCTTCATCTTCCTCATCTTCATCTTCGTCACCGTTACCTTCATTTGATCCAGAACCCGTAGCTTCTTCTGATGATGACCAATTAAAAGTAGGAGAAGTAGGATGCTTTCCTGGATCCTGGCCTTGAACAGCAGTGGATGTGTTGCATGAAATAGAATCCCATAATAGACCAAAGAACGACTTGATTTTATTGAAGCGCTTATCCATCTTCGTATCCATTATTTTGAGACGCGCTTCTATCAAGTGTTGATTGCGTGCAATGGTTTCAAGTGAAGCTTTGGTTGATGATTTCGATTTCAGCAATTTAACATCTTCGGGACGAGATCGAGAAGATGAAGATTGTTGTTCTTTTGGACCCCGTTGTTTCCATGTTTCAAACGACATGATTTTAAAGTAAGGAGGTGGTAGCTTCGTTCGTTTGATGGTAACGGAATTAATAACTTTTGGTTTCGAGATGGCCGAGGCAGGAGGAGTTATACCACAATCTAGCCAAATACGCATGATATATTCATTAAAGAAAAAGTGAGGTCGCGTAGATTCGTTTACCTTGAGAATCTCGCCAAATATCATACGCACCCAATTAATTTGGACATTGCCATAAATAGCATAAAGAGCCTTGAAGTTCTCTTTGTATACTGCATCATAGTTTCCAAGTCGAGGAAATAAAGAAAGCATCAAGACGCGATGTAGAAGTCTTGCAGTGGGTCGAAGTCCAATTGATTTCGTACCATTACTGTTATCTTCTATGAATTGATGACTGGTGCTATCACGAGTGAAAACTTGACAGAATTCTGATGAAAACTCAATGCCTCGATTTGGTATACCGAGTATAGATGCCATTCTTTCAAAAGTTATAAAGACGTGTTTTCCACAAACGACATACCAAATGACCCCGTCCGGATTATCAGGCTTATACTTGTCGAGATTCATATTTGCATAGAACAATTTAATCATCAATCGATTAACCTCAACATTGTTAGCCGAAAAATCAATCAACGGTGAAATATTTGAATTAATTGCTAACCGTTGGATTCCATAAGAAGCAAAGTCATCAAAATTGATAAAGGAACCCGAATGGAAACTGTAGTTGGTCATTTGATTCCATCTTGTTACAGCAATAGGATCTTCAAGCCATTTCTTAGCGGTGACATTGCTTAAGGAGATTTCAGAGGATGATCCTTGCTTGTGTCTTTTCTGAGGAGGAGCCATTTTTAGGAAATTTGGAGAATTTGGGAATTGAATTTGAAAAAATATGGTTTCTGGGATTTGGGGGAAGAAGACCGGTTGAAGTAAAATGAGAGAGAAGAAAAAATTTTTACGTAATGTATATATAAAAAAAATAGAATTGATCATAACCGGTCGACCTTTAAAAGTGGGGCGGTCGACCGTTTTCATCCAGAGAGCAAAACGGTCGACCGCCTCAATTTCGATCTGTCGACCGGTGCTGTTTCTGGAAAACAGTTCAGCCTGCTTTTTGAAAAAAAAAATATATCGTGTTCTATAAATCATGTATCACTCGTATGACAATATTTAAATGTTATTATATGAGTGCTTACAAAAGAAAATAAACAACGATACAATATAAAATTAATGAGGAGTGGAAGAAGGAAGATTGGTTGAATCTTCGTTGATATCATCAATGCGAGCCTTCCAAGATGACAATTTTTCAGTTGCCCCTTCATTCTGAGCATAGTTTCTGTCCCATGAGTTTAGGGTTCTAGAAGATGAAGGTGCGTTTGGCATCGGCTCATGAACATCTCGTTTGTTTGTTCCACAGAAGAAGAATGCCATTCTTTCTAAAATAGATAATCGTGCCGAAGTCTGCTGTTGTTCATGATGAAGCTGTTGTTGTCCATAATGAAGCTGACGTTGAAGATCTATTTGATGTTTTTGATAGTGATGAATTTCATCGATCTTCTCTTTGGTATGAGGAGAACAGAATAGCACTTTCTTTGCCTTTTTTGATTTAGGCGTACTTCCAGGTGTACGAGAGCATTGATGATGGCACTTTGGTTTATATTTTGGTGTTTCAGGAGAAAAATATTCTTCTGGCTCAGAACTTGTAACGGAAATGTGTGATTTTTGAGCACACTCATCACAAATATATGCCATAAAAAATAATGTATTTATGCTTAGATAAAGGAAGATGAATAAGAAGAACATTTTTGACAAGCTTATATAGAAATTCCTTATATATAAGCCTATGAATAAGAGTGAAAAGAGGAATTTGACAGTGAAAACAAGCAGAGGCTCATATTAAAAATAGCTTAAAAAATAGCTACAGTTAAAAATAACCAAAAGAAAGAACTTAATAGCTTAACATCAGTAATTATTAGACAAGTTCTTTTCTAGAAATTAAACCAAGCTCTCTTCGTAATCTAATAAAACTAGATTCGAGCAAAGGCTTAGTAAAGATGTCCGCTAATTGATTATCAGATTGGACATATTCAAGACATATATTTCCTTTTCAATATTATCTCTAAGGAAATGATGACGGATATCAATGTGCTCGGTTCTAGAATGATTCACTGGATTCTTAGAAAGATTTATAGCACTTGTGTTATCACGGTATATAATAGAATTTGATAAATGAATATCAAAATCTTGAAGTGTTTGTTGCATATATAATACTTGAGTACAAGCGAGAGCCGCTGATATATATTCAGCTTCACATGTTGATAGTGAAACACAATTCTGTTTCTTACTAAACCAAGAGACAAGTGATTTTCCAATAAAATGGCACGTACCACTCGTACTCTTTCTATCCGTTCGAGAACCTCCAAAATCAGCATCACTATATGAAACTAATTCGAATGGACATTCAGTTGGATAAAAAAGACCGAAATCTTTTGTATTATTAAGATAACGAATTATACGCTTCACTGCTCGTAAATGCAATTCCTTTGGATTTGCTTGAAAACGAGCACATAGACAAACACTCATCATTATATCTGGACGACTAGCTGTAAGATAAAGAAGAGAACCAATCATGCTTCGATATAATTTCTGGTCAACACTCTTACCATTTTCATCTTTTTCAAGATGTGTAGTTGTACTCATAGGAGTTGGTTTACCAGATGTATTTTCTAATCCGAAGCGCTTGATAAGATTTCCGCAGTATTTTTCTTGATTAATAAAAATACCATTCGGAAGTTGTTTGATTTGAAGTCCAAGAAAGTATGAAAGTTCTCCCATATGAGACATTTCGAATTCTTTGGTCATAATACTTGCAAATTCCTTACAGAGTTTATCATTTGTTGAACCAAAGATGAAGTCGTCTACATATATCTGAATAACTAGAATATCCTTTTGAGAATGTTTGATAAACAAAGTTTGATCGACTCTGCCTATTTGAAATCCTAAGTTAATAAGATAGCTACGTAATCGTTCATACCAAGCACGAGGTGCTTGTTTTAAACCATACAGAGCTTTCTTAAGTTTGAACACATGGTCAGGATGTTTTTCATGTACGAACAAAGGAGGTTGTTCGACATATACATTCTCTTTGATAAATCCATTAAGAAATGCACTTTTGACATCCATCTGATAAAGTTTGAAATTATGATGACAAGCAAAAGATAATAGGATTCTAATAGCTTCTAGTCGAGCAACTGGTGCAAAAGTTTCTTCATAATCGATACCTTCTTCCTGATTATACCCTTGTGCTACTAACCTTGCTTTATTTCTGGTGATATTTCCTTGTTCATCAGCCTTATTTTTGTAGACCCATTTAGTACCAATCACTGACTGATCAGTTGGTCTTGGAACAAGTTCCCAGACGTCATTGCGCACGAACTGATTTAGTTCTTCTTGCATGGCAATGATCCAATATTCGTCGGTAGCTGCTTCTTTAGGATTCTTAGGTTCGATATTTGATAGAAACGCAACATGACCCATTTGATGTAATTGACTCCTAGTTCTTACTTGTGAGTCGACCTCCCCAATTACATTTTGAACCGGATGGTGTCTTAATAATCTTGGAGGGGAACGTATTTCACAAGCTTGTTGTTGTTGAGAAATATTTTCAACAATATTTTCAGAGTCAGTCATAATTTGTGATGATAGGAGTGTCAGTAAATATAGTTTCGTCATCATCAGATTTTGGTTGAGAGGGCTGAAAGACTTCATCGAAAGAAACATGAAGAGATTCTTCAATAGTTTTGGTTCGTTTATTGAAAATACGATACGCCTTGCTTCTTTCCGAATAACCGACAAATATACCTTCATCAGCTTTCGGATCAAACTTTCCGAGATGGTCTTTCGTATTTAAAATGAAACATTTTGAACCAAATACTTTGAAGTAAGATATATTTGGCTTCCTTTCGATAAATAATTCATAAGACGTGTTCTTGGTGAGTGGTCGAATGGACACACGATTCAAAACATAACACGCCGTAGCGACGACTTCTGCCCAGAAATGTTTTGGTAAAGTGGATCCATTTAATAACGTTCTTGCACATTCTTGTAATGTTCGATTTTTCCGTTCTACAACTCCGTTTTGTTGTGGAGTTCTAGGAAACGAAAAATTGTGGTTAATACCTTTCTTTGTGCAAAAATGTTCAAGTTCATTGTTTTCGAATTCACCACCATGATCACTCCTTATGTTTTTAACTTTTAGCCCTTTCGATTTTTGAATTCTTTTGATGAAAGATTTGAAATGTTCAAAAGTGTCACTCTTGTTTTTCAGGAAAATAGTCCATGTATACCGAGAATAGTCATCAACTATTACAAATACATATCGATTATGGTTTATCGACTGAACCTGTGTTGGTCCGAATAAATCCATATGTAGTAACTCAAGTCGTTGTAATGTTGATATGACTTTCTTGGATTTAAAAGATGATTTGGTTAATTTTCCTAATTGACATACATCACAGATGTTGTTAACCTTAAAACTCATTTTGGGTAGACCTCTAACTAGATTGTTTTTGACTAGCTTGTCAATAGTTCTGAAGTTTATATGACAGAAGCGTTTGTGCCATAGCCATGGATCATTATCATTAGCCACAAGACACATATCTGAGTTATGATTAATATTCATATTCAGAATATATATATTTCTGTCTCTATAACCTTCGAAAATTAAATTATGATCTTTATCTAGAATACTACATTTATTATTCGAAAAAGAAATTGTAAAACCCTTGTCACATAATTGACTGATACTAAGTAAATTGTGTTTTAAATTTCTAACTAGCATGACATTTGTAATAAGAGGTAAGTTAGATGTACCACAATTGCTCACATCGCCTTTGCCGATGTTTCCTGGGGATTTGACCAGGCAACTAGTACTCGGCAATAAGTGCTCGGCATTAGAGAGTGACCGGCATCAAGGAGTGTTCGGCGAAGCACTGGCCATCCAGGAGTGTTCGGCGAAGCAACTGACATCCATGAGTACTCGGCGTAGTACTCGGCATCCATTAGTGTCCGGCGTCCAGTAATGTTCGGCGAAATACTCAGCAGTGTTCGGCGTCAACTGGCACTCAACGTCAACCACTGCTCGGCATCGAGACTGTTCGGCGTACAAGAGTACTCGACGTCAAGGCTGCTCGGCATACAGGAGTACTCGGCATCCCATGGTGTTCGGCGAGGCACTTGACAACCAGGAGTGTTCGGCGAGGCACCCAACATCCAACGAGTGCTCGGCGTACAAGAATGCTCGGCATCAGGACTGCTCGGCATACCAAAGTACTCGGCATCAAGACTGCTCGGCATACCAAGGTCGCTCGGCATCAAGGCTGCTCGGCATACAAGAGTACTCGGCATCCCATGGTGTTCGGCGTAATACTCGACATCCAGGAGACATTCAGCACGACACCAACATATCGTTCGGCATAGAAGGGATGGTTCGGCGCAGAGCGTTCGGCCTCAACAGACAACCATTCTACATTCAGCACGACACCAACATACCGTTCGGCATAGAAGGGATGGTTCGGCGTAGAGCGTTCGGCCTCAACAGACAACCATTCTACATTTCCCACGACACCAACATACCGTTCGGCATAGAAGGGATGGTTCGGCGCAGAGCGTTCGGCGAACCTTGCTCGGCATACGGCGACCACTGTACTCGGGCTGGAGCGTTCGGCAATCAGCCCACTTGGGAAGTCCAGCCCATCTTTGCCTATAAATAGAGGGGCAAGGTCACTGTGAAATGGATCCTTTTTTGGAGAGAAAACACCGGGGAGACTCTGCCATTTTCAAGACTCATCTTCTCTACTTAACAACTTCATTCAAGCATTTGATGCACGAATTGTATTTGTAATCAACTATAAAGAAGATCAATAAAGTTTAACCTCAAAGTGGACATAGGCAATTACGCTGAACCACTATAAATTTGGTGTTCTTACTTTCTGTATTTAGATTAGCACTGTCTTCTCTGTTTAATTTGATTTCATCACTTATATCTCTTCACAATCTTCTTCTACGAGGTTAGTGACCAATTTTGGTGCTAACACTTTGGTGCTTTCACTGAGAATCGAATTCTCAGACCTCAAGGATCTGCTTTGAAGCTACTGGATTGAACAAATCCCCCAAAGAAGATCCGACTTACTGATAGGACATCCGTTGATTCTACTCAGAGTTCATACCAATAACTCTACAATGGCAAGACCACGTACCAGGTCAGTTTCTCTTAATGCGGATGCCCGAGAGACTGCTAGCGTGCAACAAGCAGGACCTAGCAATCAACCAGCGATCCCGAGTGCAGGGATTACCGCTCAAGAACAGACTCCAGTTGTCACCAGAGTAGAGTTCAATGACTTGATGAGAGAACTTAGGGAAAGCAGGAGACAACTGGGAGAACAGATGCAAGCTAATGCCAACCTGATGGCACAACTCACTCAACAGCAGCAACAGAATGCTGGGGGCAATCCAGCTGCTTATTCCTCGTCTGACAGCTCTACTTCTTCTGATGAACCACCCAGGCGTAGACGCCGTAAGACTGAAGCTACAAGGGTGGATGCAGCTGTTCGAACAGCTGGAGACCGCGACCAAGCCAGAACTGGAAGCTTCAGAACCGGAGTACAGATGGAGGATGGAGCTCCAGATCATCAAAATGCTAACAATGTTGAGCCTCAAGACGCACGATTGGCAGATCGCCAGGAAAGGAGGCATCAGCATGGACAGGCGCGTAGAACTGACTCCAACCTCCCAGCTTCCATACAGACACCCGATCTGACGGCCATGATCAGGCAACTGATGAAAGAAAATCAGGGCTTATCAAATGACGACTGGGGAGTGTCAAGAAGTCATACTCCGTTCACGGATGTTGTGCTGCAAGCGGCGTACCCCAAGAAGTTTAGCATGCCAACTATTCCTGCATACGAAGGAAAGACTGACCCCAGACAACATGTAATGAGGTATGAATGGATGATGGATTCAGCCAGAGCAAATGATGCCACCAAGTGTAGGTGCTTTCTGATTACTCTATCTGGGATCGCTACTATGTGGTTCACCCGACTTCCTCCGTGATCCGTATCAAATTTCGAGGAGTTGGCAAAGAAGTTTATTGAGCAATTCAGGATACACACTACACGCCCGAAGGACGTGATGTCTCTGTCAAGTGTAATCCAAAATCCCGGAGAGTCGCTGAAGGAGTACTTACAAAGATTCCACGTTGCGGCAACTGAAGTCAGTAATCCCAATGACCATGCAATTCTGATGGCTATAATGAGAGGTGTAGATCCGGATTTTGAATTCGGAGACTGGCTGGCAGGAAAACCTCCGGCTACGCTAGAGCGTTTCTACTCCAAGGCACACCAGTTCATAAGAAGAGAGGAAGCTAGGTGGGTACGACGAGATAAGGCACCGGGACCTGCCCAAGAGTCAATCAAGAGCAACATTGCTGTGAAGCAATCTGGAGACAATTTGGGAAAGGTCCAAGTCAATGTCCAGAGTAAGCCTGTGCAGCCCAAAGAGTCCGGAGGAAGAAGTCAAGGAAAGAGGAAAGAAGCGGGAAAGTGGAAGTCGAGAATTCCAAGCTACAGCGAGTACACTCCGCTAAACGCCCCACTTGAGAACATTTACCTATCCACCTGCAATACTTTTCAGTACAGAAAACCACGTCCAAAAGAATCAACTGAAGAACAAAAGCGGACTGGGAAATATTGCCGCTTCCATGAAACTTATGGACACAACACGGAAGAATGCAGACACCTGTATGACGCTATCGAGAAATTGATCAGACAAAAGAAGTTGCAAGAATTTGTAAAGGATCCACAGGAAGGAGGACAGGGAACGTCCAACCCAGGTCGTGCACCAGCTCCACGTCATCCTGAGGAGCCTGCCCGGACTGTTGGAAGACTGGTCATAAATACAATTATCGGCGGACCTCATCCCGCAGATAAGAACTGGCAAGAGATGGAACGATATGCAAGCTCCTTGAAGCATGCAGATTTTGAGTGCTGTTCGAATGTAGAGGACGGGGCCCCTGCTAAGCAGCAGCGCGTGATGACAGATGATATTGTGTTCAGGAACAGAGAGGCTGATCAGGTAGAGGCTCCGACCATCGATCCCATGGTCATATCTGCAACGATCGGACCAGCATATGTAAAAAGCATTTTGATTGATTGTGGAAGTTCAGTCAACATCATCTTCAAGAAGGCCTACGATCAGATGAAGCTAGAGACAAAAGATTTGAAACCATCCAAAGCTCGTATCCACGGCTTTAACGGCGCTGCGACTGATGCAGTAGGATATGTCGAGTTACCAGTTGAACTGGGACAAGGCGAGCGTCGGAGGGTACGAATTCTACCCTTTGTAGTTTTGGATGTGGACTCTCCGTATAATGTTTTCTTGGGTCGGCCGGCCCTGGCTGAATTTAGGGCGGCATTAGCCCCATGGTGCTTAACTTTGAAGTTTCCGACTGACAAAGGAGTAGGCATTGTTCACGGTGACCAAGCAGCTGGTCGTTCCTGTTATGTGGCCGAGCTCCGAGAGGCCCACCGGAGGGAGAAGGGAAAGGTTGCGGACAACCCCGTCCGCATCCTCAATACGGATAATTGACAAGTAGCGCCCGAGCCCTGGCTTGGGCATAGTTCTCGGATCTACGGAGATATAGATCCGAGAGACGACGATGAGAAACCCAGGGAAGAGAAGGCGGCACCGGCTGAATTAACAATTGACATTTCAGTTAGCCGTGACGACCCTTCGCGAATACTGAAGATCGGATCACAGTTAGGCCCCGCAATGACTGAAGACCTTAGCGACTTCCTCCGGGCAAACCTTGATGTTTTCGCCTGGACGCATTCTGATATGTGTGGGATTTCTCCCGCCATCACGAGTCATATGTTGAACATAGACCCGAAATACGTCCCAGTCAAGCAAAAAAGGAGAGGAATGGATCCGGAGAGATCCGCCGCTCTTGGAGAGGAGGTGGACAAACTCAAAGCAAATGGGTTCGTCCGCGACGCCCTCTACCCGGAATGGGTCTCCAACCCCGTGCTAGTAAAGAAGGCGAATGGGAAATGGAGGACTTGCGTAGATTATTCCAACTTGAACAAAGCATGCCCTAAGGACAGTTTCCCGTTGCCTAGGATCGATCAGTTGGTCGATTCTACCGCAGGACACGAGTTACTGTCATTCATGGATGCTTACTCAGGATACAACCAAATACCAATGCATATTCCGGACCAAGAACACACCAGCTTTGTTACAAATGTCGGGCTGTATTGCTATATAGTGATGCCCTTCGGATTGAAGAATGCTGGAGCAACTTATCAACGTTTGGTGAATCGAATGTTCAAGGACCAGCTGGGAAAACCCATGGAAGTCTATGTGGATGACATGCTCGTGAAGTCACGACGGTCAAACGACCACATTCAAGACTTAGCTGAAATGTTTAACATACTCAGGTTTTATGGAATGAAGATCAACCCGCTGAAGTGTTCTTTCGGCGTTGCATCAGGGAAGTTTTTAGGATTCATCGTGAACGCTAGGGGAATCGAAGCCAACCCAGAAAAGATCCAAGCTATTCGAGATGTACAAGCGCCCAGGACTATTAAGCAGGTACAGAGCTTGAACGGAAAAGTAGCTGCGCTGAGTCGATTTATATCCAAGGCAACTGACAAGTGCATCCCGTTCTTTGACATAATAAAGAAAGGAAAGAGAAATTTTGAATGGACGTCTAGCTGCGAGGAAGCATTCCGGAATCTGGAGAGCCCACCAATGCTATCTAAACCAGTTGACCATGAGATGCTGTACGTTTACTTGGCTATATCCCCTCATGCGATAAGCGCAGCTTTGGTTCGTGAGGAGGATCGAGTCCAGAAGCAGGTATATTATGTTAGCAAGCGTTTAACGGGGGCAGAGAAGAATTACCCTAAAATCGAGAAATTGGCTTATTGCTTGGTGATGGCATCACGCAAGCTGCGCCCATACTTTCAAGCGCATTCAATCGGTGTTTATACCGATCAACCCCTGAGGCAGGTACTTCAACGACCGGAAACTTTTGGAAGATTGCTAAAATGGAACATCGAGTTGAGTCAATTCGATATCGCGTACTTACCACGGAGAGCCATCCGAGGGCAAGCGTTAGCATACTTCATCGCTGAACTTACCATACCCATCAAACCGGACGATCACGACATCATTCCCCCTATTCGATGGAAATTATACACTGACGGTGCATCAAACGACCGTTGCTCCGGCGCGGGCGTAGTTCTTATAACTCCGGAAAACCGATCAATCTGTTATGCCCTGAAGCTCGATTTCCCGGCTACGAACAACGAAGCTGAATATGAAGCACTGATCGCTGGCTTGAAGCTCAGCAAAGAACTCGGGATCGAATCAGTTGAAATCTTTTGTGACTCGCAGTTAGTGGTTTACCAAGTACGAGGAGACTACCAAGCAAAAGGACGAAGGCTTGCTCCGTACCTCGTTCAGGTCCAAGAACTACTATCAAATCTTGAGCGTTATGACATTTCACATATCCCGCGAGAACAAAACAAAGAAGCCGACTTGTTGGCTAAGTTCGCAAGTACCGACGATGCTCAACAAATGGGATTGTATCCCGTTGAAGTCTTGCATGCCCCGAGCATAGACGAGATGAAAATCGATCGCGTGTTGGAAACAGAAATCGAGAAGGACTCGTGGATAACCCCATTCAAACTGTACCTGACAACCGGGGCTTTACCAGAAAGAAGAAGCGAAAGACGACAGGTCCTTCGGAAGGCTGCGCGGTACGTAATGCAGGGTGGATCCATGTACCGAAAAGGATTCTCAGTCCCATTATTACGGTGCATCGCTCATGATGAAACAAAGCGAGTCTTGAGGGAAGTTCACGAAGGGGAATGTGGCGACCATACTGGAGGGCAAACACTAGCAAAGAAGATCCTCCGCTATGGATATTACTGGCCCACCGTAAACCGGGATGCCGCGGACTACGCAAGAAAATGCGACAAGTGTCAAAGATATGCAAAAATCCCGAGGGCTCCATCAACGGAACTCACACAAATGATCAGTCCTTGGCCATTTGCGATCTGGGGAATCGACATAATCGGCTCTTTGCCTCTATCCAAAGGTGGTGCGAAATACGCAATAGTTGCAGTCGACTATTTCACGAAATGGGCTGAGGCAGAACCTTTGGCCACTATCACCTCTAAGAAGGTCATTAACTTCGTTGTACGAAACATTATATGCCGCTTTGGCCTTCCATGCACCATCATTACAGACAACGGAACGCAATTCGAAAGTAGAGAGTTCAAAGAGTTCTGTTTAAAGTACGGCATCGAGAAAAAGTTCGCCGCCGTTGCACACCCAAAAGCTAACGGACAAGTCGAGGCCGTTAACAAAATAATCAAGTCCATACTAAAGAAGCGTCTGGAGAAGGTTGGAGGCAAATGGGTAGATGAACTCCCGACAGCATTATGGGCGTATAGAACTACCCACAAGTCCGCGACCGGCCACACTCCGTTCGCCTTGGCATACGGCTCTGAAGCCGTTATACCCGTGGAACTTGAAGTTCCATCGCACCGAGTGACATACTATGATCCCAAGACGAACCAAAACCTCTTGCTGGAATCACTGGACTGCATCGATGAAAAGCGGGAAGAAGCTGAATTAAGGGCGGCGGCGCACAGACATCGAGTCAAGCGTTACTATGACGGCAGAGTCCGCCCAAGAATCTTTGATGTGGGTGATCTCGTTCTGAAACGAGTCTTCCCGGTACCATCACGCATGAATCCCAGCTGGGAAGGTCCATACGCCATTGAACAGAAGCTTGGAGTAGGAACATTCAAGCTAGCGACCGTTGATGGCGCGACACTCCCCCGAGCATGGAACAGTGAACATTTGCGGCACTATTACATTTAGCATGTTTTCCTTTCTTGTTGTAGGCATTGTTATTTCCTGCATGTTTCCATTCAATAATGACTTAGTTTCCTTGTGAAAGTTGTAATCAAGCAATTCAGTTGATTTTCGTTAATAAAGGCTTGAAGCCATATTTTCTATGAAGTTTCTATATCTCTTAATTGGATGATAAACTACATTATCATTCACGACATGCAGACTCGTACAAACGATTCCAAATCTCCGAATCCCCAGAGCGCGGATTGGAGTACTCTAAGTCCCCAGAACGCGGATTAGAGTATAAACGATTCCAAATCTCTGAATCCCCAGAGCACGGATTGGAGTACTCTAAGTCCCCAGAGCGCGGACTAGAGTATAAACGATTCCAAATCTCCGAATCCCCAGAGCGCGGATCGGAGTACTCTAGGTCCCCAGAGCGCGGACTAGAGTATAAACGATTTCCAATCTCCAAATCCCCAGAGTGCGGAGCGGAGTACTCTAAGTCCCCAGAGCGCGGACTAGAGTATAAACGATTTCCAATCTCCGAATCCCCAGAGTGCGGAGCGGAGTACTCTAAGTTCCCAGAGCGCGGACTAGAGTATAAACGATTTCCAATCTCCGAATCCCCAGAGTGCGGAGCGGAGTACTCTAAGTCCCCAGAGCGCGAACTAGAGTATAAACGATTTCAAATCTCCGAATCCCCAGAGTGCGGAGCGGAGTACTCTAAGTCCCCAGAGCGCGGACTAGAGTATAAACGATTTCCAATCTCCGGATCCCCAGAATGCGGAACGGAGAACTCTAAGTCCCCAGAGCGCGGACTAGAGTGTGAACAGTCTCAAGTCTCCAAGTCCTCGGAGCGCAGTGTCGGCAAACCAAATAAAGACAAGAGAATCATTCAAACAAAAAGAAACTAAAACTTTATTCAATAAGTCCAAAATGGGGATACATGATCACTCCTACAAAATTCAGACCTCTCTATACAAACTACAAATCATGGGAGATAGAAACAATTACAAAACTTAATCAGGAAACTTGTTGAACAAGTGCATCGATTACTTCTTCGACTTCTTCTTCTTGTCTGCCTTTGGTGTTTCCGACGACTCCTCTCCCTCACGTTTTTTCTTGGACTTTTTGCTTGCTAGAGAGACGGAGTCAGGAGTAGGAGACGGAACATCTAGCGGTTTGGACCTGCCCGGGAGAATGATTTTCAAAGGTCTGTTCCGCGGGTCAGTGAGTTCCAGTACTTCAAATTCAACTTTGACTTTGACCTTTTTCTTCTCCTCGTCGACGAGACGGTCCTTCATGCTCGTCTCTGAAGTATGTTCAGAGGCGCCAGTGATTTTAACTTCATCGCTTCCTTCGGCAGGAGACGAAGTATCAAGTTTGTCATCATCAAGCGCCCCGATCACTTGAGCGTCTGGACCGAGAGTTACCCCTGCGTGAGCAACGTCGCTTGTTTTCCCTGCTTCCTCCTTGGCGTCATCGCTCCTCGGAGTTAGCTCGGCGTCAGAACAACCTACATGAAAATATAAGAAGTGGGCATTAGAACGAATGACCATTGCTGAAAAATGACGGGATCTCTTCGACTTCTAGAGAAAGAAGAATTTCCTACCAGGATCCGGTTGGCTATCGGTGGCGCGCGGGGTTTCACCCTCCAGGATAGGTGACAGCACATGAACGCCGAGCCCGGGATCTTCGGGATCATAACTGGCATGCTGCTCGAATGGATCAAGCGTCGACCGACCGGCCGATTGAACAGCATAAGGAGCGGCGATGTGAGGAGTAGTAGCGTCGGCCTCTGACGGGCCAGCCTCGTCGTTCTTCTCTTTCGAAGGGGAAGAGCCTTTGCCATAAAGAGCCAATGCTGCGGATAAATCCGATGGCTCATTCCCCCTCAGGAACTCCTTCACCAATGCATCATCGTCGATCTCTTCGGAGCCTGACTCGACTTTCCTGATCTTTATCAGAGTTTCCCATGCCTCAGCCAGGGATTCGAGGTAGCCGTCGCCCAAGAATGTTAAGTCACGGTGCATAAGGACGCGGGCTCCGTACTCGGCGATCAACGGGTCAAACATGCTTTTGACCTCCTCCCTGCCGGCCTCTGCGGCCGCCTCAAGGCGAGAATCAAACTCCTCCACAGCCATTCTTTTGCCCTCCTCACGGGCCTCATCCTTCATTTTCTCGACCCCGGCAAGTTCATCGTCAAGCTTTGTCTTTAGGAGTCGGGTAGCAACAATCTCATCACAATACCGCTGTGATTCTTCCTGAGCAGCTATTTTGTCTTCTTTCTCCTTGGAGAGTAGCTCTTTCAGCTCTTTGACTTGAGTAGCGAGCGCGTCCCTTTCTTTTTGGACAGAGTCTTTTTCTAGGGCAAGGGCGCCGCTGCGCTGGACTGCTTCGTCAAGCTCCTTTTTGTGAGCCACCTCTAAGCGAGTAACTGCCTCAGCAGTATCTTTTGCACCTTGTTCAGCGGCTTCTAGCTTTGACTTATACGAAGAGAGCTCTTCGTCTTGGAGTTTGATGATTTTCTTATCGCTGTCAGCCTCCAGATTCAGACGGTCAATCTCGTGTTGACGCTCGACAGATACTTCCGAGATCTTCTCCACCAAGTGCACGAATGCGTCATGTTGAACATAGACGTCATTGTTGCAGGCAATGGCACTTTGCTTCACGTGCCCAGGAATGTGATGGATGGCTGGGAGGAATTTCAAGCCGTCAAAACAGATTTTCGGAAACTTGGACTTAAGGTCGACCATCTTTTCCGCAACAGTTGGGTCCACGGCAGGAGTAGGAGGAGAAGGCTTAGAGAATTCCGTTCTTTTACGTTGCTCTCGAACTTGCCTCGTACTCGATGAACTGGAATGTTGTTCTCGAGCAGCATCAGACTGATAACCCTTCTGCAAAGACTTCTCTTTATCCGCCTCAGTTGGAGGAGGAAGATCGCGGGACTGGGAAGATTGAGAGTGTGCTTTCTTGCGGTGAGACGACTGGCGAGGACAATTGTCCCTGTCTTCATAATCACCTTGGTCCCTACGTCTGCCTGAACCGGAATCCCGTCCTGAGTGATGGAATATAGAAGACCCCTGAAGGCGATCAAGTCCGTGTGAGCGGCCCATATCACCTGCAAAGAATGGAGATAACAACGAGTTAAGGAGAATTCACGAATTAAAAAGACTTGAAATATATTATGGAATGCGCATGTGCATGTGTGTCCTAGTGTTCCCCCCGACGGACCCGTTCGTTTATCTTTGCTAATCGGGGTATTGTCTCCTTGAGCCGGGAGTTGAACTCCTACATTGCCTCTAGCGGGCGAAGAGAATTTGAGGGTTTCAGGATCATCGAACCCATAATTAAGCAAATCATCGGGGATGGACAGGTTGGACAGACCCCTCAGAGAACTTTCCAGGTGCTGCGAAGAAGCCTCTTTCTCGGGAAGGATAGGCGTAACTTTTGAGGTGCCACCAACTTTCTCCTTTTGAACCGTGTATTTCAACTTCTTCTTTCCCTTCGAAGGGGAGGATGATGTCTCAATATCCTGAACTTCGATTGCCGGATTCCAAGCGGGACCCACGTTCTCGCCCTGAGTTTCGGGGGCATCATCCTCTTTGCGCTCGCCTTCTTCGTGCGTGTCGGGAGCGCGACGCGACGACGGTCCGGCAAGTTTTTTCCCTTTACCAGATGGAGGTTTGGGAATTGTAACACCTTCTGGAAGGCTGATCCGACGACCAGGGGCTAGCAAGCCGAACCCCGACAGCGATTCATTCGAAATGATAGTCCGGATGTCTCGATCCTCAGCAGGAAGAGCTCTAATGGCTTCAACAGCCTCAGAATATCCCCGGCCTTCCGGACGCGGGTTGACACCTGAAAAGATGAAATGAAGAGTTAGGAAAAGCATGACTCCAATTAAATACGAATAACGATTCAGCAGAGAGACTTACTGCCTTCAACCCATCTCCTAGCGAAACCAGAAGGGCAGCGCACATAGAACCATTCCTGTTTGTACAGGGCGAATTTGCTACAGGCCCCTGTCAAGATCTGGCACTTGTGGTATGGCTCGAGGAACATAAAGGAAGGGCTATCTTTCCGTCTCTTGAACATATAAATATATCGGATATCACCGGGAGTTGGAGGTCTGGAGAAGACGGCCATGAAGAGTAAGTAAGTCCCATATAGAAACGCATGACCGTTTGAGTGCAGTTGCGATGGAGCCATGTCTATGTACTGCAGAACGTCCCGGAGAAATAAGTTGAAGGGAGGCACGCTGCCCATCCAACACATGAACTTGTTGCAGGTAGTGTACCCGACTGGGGGCAGATGAGAGCGATCGTGTCTCGAAGGGACTAACATGTCGGCAAAAGGAATCCCGTGAATAGAGCATATCCGCCTCAGAGCAGCTTCGTTGATCTTCGAAGCTTGAGAATCGATCGGATTGTCTAGTAAGATGGTTGCCTTCAGAGCGTCAGGCGCCAAGTTATGAGTGGGAGAAATTGACGGGTTAGAAGAATCAGCGGCTCCTTGCCTTGCTGACGGCCCAGGTCTGTCAGATATGGTGGCAGAACTAGATTTTCTCGACATCCCGAATAAATAATGAACCTGGCTAAATGCTTGAGAAAGCTATACTTGAAAAACGTTGAACGTGAGAATTAGCAACACGAGTTTTCCCCCCCCACGTGGTGTGTGAACTAGTGCAAGCAATTGTGTACAGACAATAAGAATGTTTTAAAAGATATAATAATTAGCTTCGAATCATCGCCTTCGAAGACCGTCATCGCTGACCGTCTCAAAAAGCCCGCCTTGAGGTGATTACAGTCCCAGATTCAAAAGACATATGATTTCTAAAGTAACCGGCCTAAGTGTAGCTTGACATTTATACTGATCGGCATTTAAGTAATGTTCGGCATTCAAGATTATTCGTCCTAAGTATAGTGTTCGGCTGTGTTTGGCTCGGTTTAAAGAGTGTTCGGCAATTGTATTGTTCGGCATGTCAAGTGTTCGGCAATTGTATTGTTCGGCATGTCAATTGTTCGGCTGTGTTTTGCTCGGTCTAAAGAGTGTCCGGCAATTGTATTGTTCGGCATGTCAAGTGTTCGACAATTGTATTGTTTGGCATGTCAAGTGTTCGGCAATTGTATTGTTCGGCATGTCAAGTGTTGGGCAATTGTATTGTTCGGCATGTCAATTGTTCGGCTGAATTCAATGTTCGGCATGTCGACTGTTCGGTCTGGGTTATCATTCGGCTAAAAGTGGCTCTCCACCACGATGTCAACTTCACCCTACACCGTCTCCGTCTGCGCCGAACGTCAGGGATAGATCGCTCGGCGAAGACTACACCGTTCAGCATCCCATCTTTCTTTTCCTTCCATTCTTGTTCGGCGCAAAGGAGCTAGCCCTAACTAGACAACTCCAAGCATGCGAGCCATTTCTGCTCGACGCATATTATACGATCATGGAAAGGTCACGTTTCCCATGAAAACAACCTAAGTCTTATGTTGAAGTAATCTAAATCACAGAAGGATTGATACCTAGTTCGGAAGTCAAAATTGAGGAAGGATCAATTAGGTCTCAAATCTGGAAGGATTGAAAGAATTGAAAGTCTCTAAGGAATGACTGAAAAGAAGGCGTAAAAGGAAAAGAGACGGTGAAGACCTGGTTATATAGAGGGAGGTAGAAGTTGAAGAGGCTATACCCGGTAGAACCGGTCAACACCGAAGGGTTCGGCATCGTAGCAGAGTGACGTTCGGCACACGAGATACGTTCGGCTTCGAGCGTATCGTTCGACATCTAAATCTCGTTCGTCTTGCACCTCCTTCGCTAGCATTCTCGAGAAGGTACCTCCGAGGTAGATTGTACCAGATTCAAAGCGCATCACGTTCGGCCACGCAATACACTTTGGGGGGCAAGTGTTTCCTGGGGATTTGACCAGGCAACTAGTACTCGGCAATAAGTGCTCGGCATTAGAGAGTGACCGACATCAAGGAGTGTTCGGCGAAGCACTGGCCATCCAGGAGTGTTCGGCGAAGCAACTGACATCCATGAGTACTCGGCGTAGTACTCGGCATCCATTAGTGTCCGGCGTCCAGTAATGTTCGGCGAAATACTCAGCAGTGTTCGGCGTCAACTGGCACTCACACTACAAGAAAATCTGTCTTTGGTTGCATTAAGTGGTAGCGTTTAATCGCTAAGTGCAACCAATAAGATTTTACCCTTAACCAAATATTATCCCGCCTTTGTAAAAATTTCGCGGCTTCCAAAATTTTGTTTTGTCACGTTTTCCTCAATCCTCGGTACTTTAGAAAAAAATTACCCTTTCCTTTGAAAATTTTCTTTTCGTCGTTTCACTTTAGCAAAATTCTCTTCGATCTAGTTCATCGTTTATTCTCTCTCGCCTGATTCAAGGCTTCTCCGACATCGTCCCGGCATAGAAAAGCGCCTTGAGAAACTGGATCGAAACCCTTGCCAGCACAGAAAAGAACATAAAACTATCGATCAGATACCACGGTTCTATTTCAACATTCTTACAGGTAATATCTCTTTTGCTTCATTGAATATTCAATCCAATTCTACTGAATTTGATTACTGTTAGATCGTTTGATGTTTGAACCCAATTACTGTTAAATCTTATTCCTCTTAGTATCTCACTTGGTGATTTCGATTTTAGATATTTGTCGTAGATGCTTTTTACGTATCTTACTTATTCTCATGTGTTTAATCAAGTGCATGTTTATGTATATACAAGATTAAAAGAGAAACTTGTAAAATTGAATTATTATTGTTATTATTATTATTATCTAGATCTTGAAAATAAGAAAATAAATAAAAGGTTATAGTAAATGGTCACAAGTGAAAAGAAACCACTGCATTGAGGAAGAAACTGACTTTTCCCTAAAGTATATGTTCGATTTTTACATTTTGGTGATCTATGAACTCTTAATTAAGTTAATTTAAAATATTATAATAGGAAAAAGTAATTAATCTTTAATCTGTTGAAGAACATGCTATTTCTATGATGGTTTTTTAATTATGAATAAGCTCTTATACTGTTACCTAGCCTCATGAATGTAATATTTTGTTAAATCATTTTCTTATTGTCAGATATATGTTTTGTTTATATAATGGTTTAGTTGAAGCCAAAAAGGTCTGCATAAGCTGTGACTTAATTGCATAAGTTGTTGTTTTGATTTTGTAGATCTATCGTTTCAAAAAAATTAGACTTTTCTTTGCATGCATCAGGTTGAAGAAGCAGTAAACATGTTATGTCCATTGAATAAACAGAGAAAAGAAGGTTTTTGGTTTCAACTTTTACTATTGTGTCTTTTTTTCTTAATTTTGCAGACCTGAACGTATTGTCTACACTTCTGTTTGTAGTTTACCCATTAAACCACAATATATGCATTAGTATGTGAAGCATAAATGTCGTTGGTCGGTTTTGAGGTACATCTCCATGTCCATTCTAAAATATAGATATTATTTTGTTACGTATTCTTACCATTTTTTGGTTGATTGTCCTGTAGTAATCAGTACATTTTGTTCATTCTTCTGTGCACAGAACAAAATCGGTCACTGCAATGTCCTCGACTGTGGTTATTGTGTGTAACAATTGGTTTTCTGATCCTTGTTTTATTACGATTAGCACATATGATGTGCATCTATTAGTGAAATGATAACCTTTCTTATTCGTTGTCCTAAATATGTTAATGTTTATAGTTTCCTCTATATTATTATTGTCAACAAGTTTGTTAATGTTATTATCACTTAAAATAACTTATCCTGTGTTAAATGAAGATAGGTAGTTTTGGAGACTTGGAGTAGTTACAAACATCTTTGCTGAACAAATTTATTAGTTGCTTGTCTAAACTTGGAACAATTTCTAAACTTGTGTTCAAGTTAAAAACCTTGTGATGACTTAAACTACTCAAAAAAAATGTGTTACATATTTCATCTACATGTTCCAGTTAAGTATATGAAACTTTGAATAAATCGAAACAAAAACAAAAAAAACAAGAAGAAGGTTCAAGTGTTCTTTTTTTCTTTTTTTTTTCTTTTTCTTGCCGCTGCTGTTCAGCAACCTAACGCTTGGCACTTATATAGATAGCTAAATGTGTAAATCAAATTGAAGATAAAAACGTAAATATGTTCACAAGATGATCTTATATTCAATTTTAATCATTGTAAAGTTATCCAGGTAACATGCTAAGCCAAGTTTAGCCTTATAGCTTTCAATTGGACAGAGTGTGTGTAAATGGTTTGATAATGCTTAAACTGTTTTGAATTATTTATATTCAGTGTTTGTGCACCAAATGGTGACCTTGCATGCTGGAAAATGGATTCACTAATAATAATTGAACAACTCATGGTAAATCTTTTTAATTCATCACCAGTATCTGCTAGTATCTTTCCCAATACACAATCTATAATAATAATAATAATAATATAATTAAGTTAACCGAGTTTAAATAATAATAATAATATTATTAATTAACTAAGTTAACCAAGTTAATAAAAATTAACTAAGTTTTGTTAAAATTAAACAAGTTTAATAAAATTAACTAAGTTTAAGTGAACTAAATGTTATAAATGATAATAATATAACTAATTTCACAAAGTTTTATAAATAATAATGATGATGGTGATGAATTAACTAAGTTTATAATAATAATAACTATATAATTGAGTTAACCAAGCTTTAATAATAATACTAATAATAAATTAACTAAGGTAACCAAGTTGATAAAATTAACTAAGTTTTGTTAAAATTACACAAGTTTTATAAAATTAATTATTCTTGGATCACAAGAAGATGTGGTGTTCGATGGGTTCAAATCCGTTATTATATTCAAAGCCTCCCCTTCCAAAGCCATTGAGTAAAGCTGATCATCATTACTATTTTGTTCAAGAACTCTTGAAGTTAAGAAGTTTATTTTTTGATTGCTGTGTAGATGAAAATGATGAGGCCAGTCATCCCTTTAATAAATTGTATTGACATGTTGATTGTATTACTGCATAAAATAATGGATGCAAATCAAATGAAAGAGATAAGGAAGTGAGACAATACTATCAAGATAAGGTATATGAGAAAAATGGGTGGGCTTCTTAAGTCAGTGGGTCTTCAAAAGCAGGAATGTTGGGTAAAAATTTGAAGTATTCGTGTGAGACACAGGTGGATTTCTTGGTTGAAACAAAAACATTTAATTTTGTTAAATTACATTCAGATTCAATATATTTTGATCCTGCAGTGCTGCTGTTAGAGAATATGGAAGATAAGGGTAGTATTATTGATGTAAGTAAGAAGGTTGAATCCAGATTTTCAAACTCTGCAGTTGCCTTATCTAACGGGTATGATGTTTTAAATACGGTATCAGAGAATATGTTTGATATGAAATTTTATTGTTTAGGGATAGTTTAGATGATGATGAAATTGGTAATAAGAAATTTACAAGCTTTTTAAGGCAACGTGATGAAAATTCTGTAATGTTGCAAGAAACGGATTTATGCACATTAGTATTGTCGGGTATGTTTTGTTGGCCTATTGTAAGAAATGGATTTAGGCAGAGTAATTTCTTGTTTATTATTTACAGATTTAATTGCGATTTATTTTTTAAATTGTAGCCTTACTTGGGTAAAAATCCTGGATCCACCATTGGAAAAAATAATCAATATATCCACTGATCCATGTGGTTTGGCTAGTGATCAAGATAAATAGAACTAATGAATATTTGAATTAAGCAAGCACAAATTAATACTTAAAGCATCTACATTGTGCTATTAGTCTAATAGTAAATGAATTAATAAATTTGATGATTTGTACAGGTGTGCATCTTCCAGACTTATGCCATGCGAGTAAGTCGATCCCAATCCGTACCATGGCCGAGCTCATGAGTTCAAGTTCAGCGCCCGGTCCATCATCATCTGATGACTTTCACATTACTCAAAGAACATCCATACTTTCTCCTAATGGCGCACCTGCTCCAGATTCAGAATACTCCAACAAAGTATCTGATTCATCCAACAAGGTATATTAACAAACATGTAGGTCATAGGTTTTGTTGAGCCCCTTTTTAAGCTTTAATATAAACCGTGAAATAATGTATTGTTTGTCTACAAGTAGAAAATATTCCAATCAAACAGGACAGAGAAAGGGATCTAGCAATACGGGTCCAGTTAGGAGTTATGAATGGGTAAATTCTAAGACTGTAATTACTCAGACAGATGATCATGCTTTATGTAGGTGAGATTATTAAACTTTGTCATGCTTACATTTTTATAGATAATGTATGATACATAAACGGGTATTTTGGATATGGCTCCACTTAGGGAATAAATAACAGAGTATGTAGGTCTGTTGTTCAAAATAAGTACTTTGTTGTTCCTTTGGGAAGGAAAGTGGCAACCTCCACCTTCAGATAAAACAATATTTCCCACTTGCTTGCTAGAGGTTTTATAGTATTTCATATTCTCACAAGTACAAACAGAAGTTTAGAAACTGGAACGCATAGAAGAGTTGCTTGTTGACTGCCATTTTGTTATATGCACACCCATTTAATATGTTTATCAATTTATTCAAAATGAATGTAGTAGAAGGTCCAAACCTGAATAGTTTGTGCTCATGCCACATTGGTTTAGACACATAGTTGTGTGCAAGAATGACCAACTTAAATTCTTCCCTTAATAATGAAAAATTAGATGAAAATTAGGCATTTACTTTGACAACAAAAAGAATGGGAACTTGGCAAATAGCAATGCAGTTAGGCGACAAACTTCAGCCACCTTACAATGCATACAAACGATGGCCAGAGTTCAAGCCCAAATTCATGCAAGAAGGATTAGGATGTTGGAAGAAAACCAGGCTCTTCAGCGCCAGTTTCAGTTGAAGCATGAAAAGGAAGTTGAGAAGCTGCGGGTAGACTACTCTTTCATTCCTATATCGCACTCTTCTTTTTTTCCGATATATGCATTAAATAACAATGCATATTTGGCAACAGATGTCTGAAGAATGGGATGACACTCTCAGGTCTAAAGAACAAATTGAAGCACAATTACAGAACAAACAAGAGGCTGCCACAAAAAGAGAGAGAGCATTAGCATATGCATTCAATCACCAGGTACCTAATCTTTCGTTCTAACGCACTTTATAAAAGTTTGATTCTTAGCGTGTTTGATAGATCTTTCTATTCTGATGTACCACAAAAAAACGATTATAACACCAATCCAGTTTATTCGTATTTTCTGATAAAAATGACAGAATGATTTTTGGCTTCGACATTTAAATCAAAATTACTTGAGTGTAACATGTCTTTCCCCACTAGCTTAAAATCATAATTAATAAACACGCATGAATTTATAAACTTCCTGAATTAATTTACACTTCCAACAAAAAACTATTATCACACAAATTCAGTTTCCTCATATTTGTTGATTAAAGAGGAGAAAATGGTTTTTTTGACAATCAAGAATATGTGTGCACATTATAATGAAGCTAACAGAACCCTTTATATAGTGATTAGTAGACTGTTGAAGTTCCATTTATGAGTTATGGAGACTTTTAGCATCTTAATTAATCTTAGTTAATAGACATGCATGAGTTATGGAGACTTTATATAGCGATTTTTGATTCTATCCATGAAGCTGTCAATCTGCATAAAGATCATAATTATACAAATTTCTTCATGGAAAAATCACTATCTCAGAATTCCATCATTGAAGGCATTTCAGCTTTTGTTAGTTCAGGTATTCATGTTTATCCTTCTGCTACTCGGAGGGCATGTTCTTGTGTGCATGAATTATTACATGTATCAAAATTTTCAGCTGATACGCTAGCTATTAAGCAGTCAATTGTTGTGTCATTTACAATTGCTGCATTTTCTCGCTTGAAAGGTATTCAAATGGAGCACAGCAAGTCTATTGGGATACATAAACCTTTGATATTGGCTATCTCATCTTGTTATATTTCTTGTCCTGAGGTTATCGAGCAAGTTTTGGATAAGGAAGAAGATAAAGGTTTCGTGACTTGGGCTTGTGGTTTGGCTGAATTTTCAGTTTGCGATTCTGAACCTTGTCTCTCGTTGAAGTCTGAAATCAAATTAGCTGGTAAGTTTGTCTTATGCCTTAAATAAAATAAAGCATAACAAGTATAGGACTAAATTAAGGAATAAGCTTCTCAACAAAAAAGATTCTGGACAAAACATCCAAATTTATTTACTTAATTTGTTGTTGGTTAAATTGTTGATTGCATTGATCTAAACACACACACACACACACACACACACACACACACACATATATATATATATATATATATATTGTTGATTGTTAAACTCGTTTGCAGGTAATTAGCTATTTTGAAGCGAAGACTGTCGACAACAAAGATCTATTGGTAATCAAGCAACGAACATGAATTTAATTGTTATATATGTTGTCGTATTTTGTTAGTACCATTTGTGGAAACTTATCTGTGAATGCTTGTAGTATGTGATTTATTTTGTTGAAAAACTACTATCGAATTGATTATGGATATTATATTTGATTGTGAGATTAGCATGTTTTTGCAGTTATTTGAATATGATGATCATATGATTGATTGTTTGTATATGCTAATTATGTGATTTAATTGTTTGTTTGAATATATGAAAATTAACTAATATAAAAATTATACAGTTGCATTTTAAAAACGCTATTGAAAATCAAAAAAAGCATATAAACAAAAAATGCAACAAAAAAATAAAGACTTATGGTAGCGTTTTTTTAACCCTATAGAAAAAACCTATAGCTGCATTTAAAAGTGACTTTTGGTAGCGTTTTTTGAATCCTACAGAAAATACCTATAGTTGCATTTAAAAGTGACTTTTGGTAGCGTTTACTACAACGCAACAAAAAATTTTAGACTTTTAGTTGCATGTCGTATAACAGCGTTCTCTAAAACACTACCATAAGTTATGGTAGCGTTTTTTCAACGCTACCAAAAGTCTTTTCTGGTGTAGTGTCAACGTCAACCACTGCTCGGCATCGAGACTGTTCAGCGTACAAGAGTACTCGGCGTCAAGGCTGCTCGGCATACAGGATTACTCGGCATCCCATGGTGTTCGGCGAGGCACTTGACAACCAGGAGCGTTCGGCGAGGCACCCAACATCCAACGAGTGCTCGGCGTACAAGAATGCTCGGCATCAGGACTGCTCGGCATACCAGAGTACTCGGCATCAAGACTGCTCGGCATACCAAGGTCGCTCGGCATCAAGGCTGCTCGGCATACAAGAGTACTCGGCATCCCATGGTGTTCGGCGTAATACTCGACATCCAGGAGACATTCAGCACGACACCAACATACCGTTCGGCATAGAAGGGATGGTTCGGCGCAGAGCGTTCGGCCTCAACAGACAACCATTCTACATTCAGCACGACACCAACATACCGTTCGGCATAGAAGGGATGGTTCGGCGTAGAGCATTCGGCCTCAACAGACAACCATTCTACATTTCCCACGACACCAACATACCGTTCGGCATAGAAGGGATGGTTCGGCGCAGAGCGTTCGGCGAACCTTGCTCGGCATACAGCGACCACTGTACTCGGGCTGGAGCATTCGGCAATCAGCCCACTTGGGAAGTCCAGCCCATCTTTGCCTATAAATAGAGGGGCAGGGTCACAGGGAAATGGATCCTTTTTTGGAGAGAAAACACCGGGGAGACTCTGCCATTTTCAAGACTCATCTTCTCTACTTAACAACTTCATTCAAGCATTTGATTCATGAATTGTATTTGTAATCAACTATAAAGAAGATCAATAAAGTTTAACCTCAAAGTGGACGTAGGAAATTACGCTGAACCACTATAAATTTGGTGTTCTTACTTTCTGTATTTAGATTAGCACTGTCTTCTCTGTTTAATTTGATTTCATCACTTATATCTCTTCACAATCTTCTTCTACGAGGTTAGTGACCAATTTTGGTGCTAACAGCCGATGATATAGCCTTTTGAATTATCTCCAAAAATGACGGAGCCACCATCTGAGTATGTAATATTTGTTAATAAGCTCTTGTCTCCAGTCATGTGCTTCGAGCAACCACTGTCCAATATCCACTTTCCTCTTTTCTTAAGTGGGACCTGCAAAAAATAAAATTAAGTCCATGGTACCCACTTTTTATGGGGTCCTCAGAGTTAGGTCTTAGGAGTCCAAACCCATACGGGTCCGGTATCCCCTTTATATATATAATTAGTATTAAGATGCACAGTATTCATGAAATTCTGAATATATTTATTCCTAATCAAATTGTTATTTGTTTTAGGAACCCATATTTTGATAGTCTTGACATTTTTCTTCTGAAATTTCACAACTGGTTTTGGTTTGGAATATAATAAACTAAGATTTTTCTTAACTTCAGTCTTTTGTCTTTTCGTTTTCCTTTCATTACCAAGATGTTTCTTGGTTTCTTGTTTCTTATATCCCAACCCTTGTTTATTTGAAACAGTTTGTGAACTTTCAATGATTTTTGTCAAATTTTCTCGACCTTTGTTAAAGTTAGAAACATTTTGAGTAATATCATCCAACTTAGTTTGTAAACTAGCTTTTTCTAGGTCCAGATTTTTTATTTTTACCTTAAGCTCATGATTTTCAGTAGTGAGAGCATCGTTTTTCTCTTTTTGAGTTTCAATTTCTTGACTCAAAAGAGATAATTGAGAGTCAACATTAGATGATGATTCTTGAAGTTTTTCAAGTTCTTCTTCTAATATTTTCTTCTCATCTTTTAACATATCTCGTTCAAACTCTACTCTACTCAAATCTGCTTTGGCTACTTTTAATTGACGTTTTATGTCTTTATATTTGACTATCAACTCAGAATTAATATCAAGTAATTCATCAAATGTAGGAATTTGTACCTCATCTTCTGTTGCCATAAAACAAACATTAGCTTGTTCATTCTCCTGATCACTTTCACTTTCAGATGAAGATGAGTCTGAATCATCCCATGTAACTGAGAAGGCTCGTTTCTTTGACTTGTCCTTCTTATATTTGAATTTATCATTTTCTGACTTCTTCTTCTGTTCTGGACAGTCCTTTTGCATGTGCCCCTTTTTGTGGCAGTTGAAACATTCTATTGCGGATGAAGATGGTTTATTTGATCCAGGTTTCCTTTTGTTGTAACGACTGGCTTTTCGATATTTTAGGAATTTTTTGAATCCTTTTGCAATGAATGCCAGATCTTCATCTTCAGAATCTGATTCATTTTCATCTTTCTCAGCATGAAATGCTACATTTTTCTTTTCTTCTTTCTGTTCTTTTCTAGCCTGCAAATTTGCTTCATAGGATATTAAATTTCCTATCAATTCATCTGGCTTCATGACGGAAAGATCATTAGCTTCTTCAATTGCTAATACTTTTCCTTCCCATTCACTAGTCAGAGAATGTAGGACTGTTGAAACAACATCAAAATCTGAGTATTTTTGCCCTAATCCGATAAGTGCATGATGAATAGTTTGAAACCTTGAATACATATCATTGATTGTCTCATTCAGTTTCATTTTGAAATTTTGAAACTGACTTTTCAGCATGGCTATTTTGGCTTGTTTAACCTTGTTAGTACCTTCATGAGTGGTTTTCAGCGTTTGCCAAATTTGATATGCAGTAGTGCAGATACTAACACGGTTATATTCATTTTGGTCTAATGCACAAAACAACATATTTATTGCCTTTGCATTTACGGCTGCTGCCGTTTTCTCAGCCGTTGTCCATTCTGAATATTCAGTTGTTGGATTTACTATTTCTTTTTGGGTAGCATTCCAAGCATCATAGCTATTTGATTGCATAAAAAATGACATACGTGTTGCCCAATAGCTATAGTTGAGACCATTAAAGACTGGAGGTCTTTGTGTTGATTGACCTTCCGTGTAAGTGTTAGTGCTAGTGCTTGCGTTATTTGCCATATTACAAAAATATATCAAATAACTGTGTTACGGTTATATGATGACCGTGCCCTGATACCAAATGAAAGTGTGTATTATGCTTGTGCACACTAATTATGGATCGTGTAATATGGACTAACAATATATGCGGAATGTTATTTACAATTGCTATACAAGTAAATATTCAATAAACTAACTATATAGCAATTCACAGATATAGAATAGTAAATGCAGTAAACTATAAAAATCACACCAGGGATTTTTATACTGGTTCGGATCTCCCGTCCTACGTCCAGTCCCAGACTTCTATCTGGATTTTCACTACCAACTACCTCGCTTCACCCGGAGGAACAGGTTTACAACACCCGAACAGCCGAACGGGATTCGTGCCTCTTACAACACCGAGGACTTCAACAAAAAACAAATACAATTGCAGTTGACAACTTGTGCTCTTGATAACACTGATTTGTCACTTGTAGTACACCCTTCCTATAATCTTATCCTCAAAGTATGTGAATGATGTTTGTGAAGATTGAAGGAAGTATATTACTTAATTGAATCAAAAGATATGAAGTAATTTCAATGATTCAATAAGCAATTTGAAGTAGAGAGCTTTTAGAATGCAAGAGTATTTAGAAAGTAAGATCAGAAATTAAAGCAAAGAATTGTTGTTTTTCAATCAATGATTTAGACATGTTTATATAGAGAATAAATGGTTGTAACTCTTTGTGAAGAGTACCCATTGATAGATATGATCATTGATGAAAGGTAAGAGGTGCAACCATTGGAGAAAGAAGTGTCTTTTGAGAAAAGTTGCTCTCTGTTTAAAAACGGTCGACAGGTCAAAGATGGTCGGTAGACAGGATTTCTAAAATATAGACGTTATGTGCATGTGTGCACGTTCATTGTGCATTTTACACAGAGACGGTCGACCGCCTGGATTATCACCGGTCGACCGGTCCCTGTTAAATTGCACAGTGAATGTGCAATGCCTATTCAAACGTATATATATTTAGGTGCATGATTATTTGAGGATAGATTTTAACACGTTTATCACTATTGCAACATTAAATAATCAACCTATAATCTAGAGTACCATATGTAGCTCTTTCGAGTCTCTTTATAGCCAAGATGTCTTCTTTTTGTCGATCGCCTTTTCTTTGTCAGAAATCAAAACTCTGTGACTCAACATTCTCCCCCTTTTTGATTGATGACAACATATATCTGAAGTTCTGAATCTCCCCCTGAATATGTGATCTGTATTCTTTATATATATATATATATATATTCCTACAAATAATTGTTAGCACTTTCTCCCCCTTTGTCATCGACAAAAAGGAGTAATAGATAATGGAATAATATAGAAGTACAGACTGAGATAATACTATGCATTATAATACCATACTGAGTCAAACATAACATGAATACCATACAGCACCATACCACAAGTTCAGAAATTACCGTAGCATACCATACCATATCATACAATATCAAAAAGAAGTTTCACTAACAAAAAGAGATAATAAGATAAGATGAGATAATATAAACTAAGAGTCGGAACCAGTATCTCCAGCTTCTTCTTCGTCATCGCCTTCCTCACCATCTTCATCTTCCTCATCTTCATCTTCGTCACTGTTACCTTCATTTGATCCAGAACCCGTAGCTTCTTCTGATGATGACCAATTAAAAGTAGGAGAAGCAGGATGCTTTCCTGGATCCTGGCCTTGAACAGCAGTGGATGTGTTGCATGAAATAGAATCCCATAATAGACCAAAGAACGACTTGATTTTATTGAAGCGCTTATCCATCTTCGTATCCATTCTTTTGAGACGTGCTTCTATCAAGTGTTGATTGCGTGCAATGGTTTCAAGTGAAGCTTTGGTTGATGATTTCGATTTCAGCAATTTAACATCTTCGGGACGAGATCGAGAAGATGAAGATTGTTGTTCTTTTGGACCCCGTTGTTGCCATGTTTCAAACGGCATGATTTTAAAGTAAGGAGGTGGAAGCTTCATTCGTTTGATGGTAACGGAATTAATAACTTTTGGTTTCGAGATGGCCGAGGCAGGAGGAGTTATACCACAATCTAGCAAAATACGCATGATATATTCATTAAAGAAAAAGTGAGGTCGCGTAGATTCGTTTACCTTGAGAATCTCGCCAAATATCATACGCACCCAATTAATTTGGACATTGCCATAAATAGCATAAAGAGCCTTGAAGTTCTCTTTGTATACTGCATCATAGTTTCCAAGTCGATGAAATAAAGAAAGCATCAAGACGCGATGTAGAAGTCTTGCAGTGGGTCGAAGTCCAATTGATTTCGTACCATTACTGTTATCTTCTATGAATTGATGACTGGTGCTATCACGAGTGAAAACTTGACAGAATTCTGATGAAAACTCAATGCCTCGATTTGGTATACCGAGTATAGATGCCATTCTTTCAAAAGTTATAAAGACATGTTTTCCACAAACGACAGACCAAATGACCCCGTCCGGATTATCAGGCTTATACTTGTCGAGATTCATATTTGCATAGAACAATTTAATCATCAATCGATTAACCTCAACATTGTTAGCCGAAAAATCAATCAACGGTGAAATATTTGAATTAATTGCTAACCGTTGGATTCCATAAGAAGCAAAGTCATCAAAATTGATAAAGGAACCCGAATGGAAACTGTAGTTGGTCATTTGATTCCATCTTGTTACAGCAATAGGATCTTCAAGCCATTTCTTAGCGGTGACATTGCTTAAGGAGATTTCAGAGGATGATCCTTGCTTGTGTCTTTTCTGAGGAGGAGCCATTTTTAGGAAATTTGGAGAATTTGGGAATTGAATTTGAAAAAATATGGTTTCTGGGATTTGGCGGAAGAAGACCGGTTGAAGTAAAATGAGAGAGAAGAAAAAAATTTTACGTAATGTATATATAAAAACAAACAGAATTGATCGTAACCGGTCGACCTATAAAAGTGGGGCGGTCGACCGTTTTCATCCAGAGAGCAAAACGGTCGACCGCCTCAATTTCGATCTGTCGACCGGTGCTTTTTCTGGAAAACAGTTCAGCCTGCTTTTTGAAAAAAATATATATATCGTGTTCTATAAATCATGTATCACTCGTATGACAATATTTAAATGTTATTATATGAGTGATTACAAAAGAAAATAAACAACGATACAATATAAAATTAATGAGGAGTGGAAGAAGGAAGATTGGTTGAATCTTCGTTGATATCATCAATGCGAGCCTTCCAAGATGACAATTTTTCAGTTGCCCCTTCATTCTGAGCATAGTTTCTGTCCCATGAGTTTGGGGTTCTAGAAGATGAAGGTGCGTTTGGCATCGGCTCATGAACATCTCGTTTGTTTGTTCCACAGAAGAAGAATGCCATTCTTTCTAAAATAGATAATCGTGCCGAAGTCTGCTGTTGTTCATGATGAAGCTGTTGTTGTCCATAATGAAGCTGACGTTGAAGATCTATTTGATGTTTTTGATAGTGATGAATTTCATCGATCTTCTCTTTGGTATGAGGAGAACAGAATAGCACTTTCTTTGCCTTTTTTGATTTAGGCGTACTTCCAGGTGTACGAGAGCATTGATGATGGCACTTTGGTTTATATTTTGGTGTTTCAGGAGAAAAATATTCTTCTGGCTCAGAACTTGTAACGGAAATGTGTGATTTTTGAGCACACTCATCACAAATATGTGCCATAAAAAATAATGTATTTATGCTTAGATAAAGGAAGATGAATAAGAAGAACATATTTGACAAGCTTGTATAGAAATTCCTTATATATAAGCCTATGAATAAGAGTGAAAAGAGGAATTTGACAGTGAAAACAAGCAGAGGCTCATATTAAAAATAGCTTAAAAAATAGCTACAGTTAAAAATAACCAAAAGAAAGAACTTAATAGCTTAACATCAGTAATTATTAGACAAGTTCTTTTCTAGAAATTAAACCAAGCTCTCTTCGTAATCTAATAAAACTAGATTCGAGCAAAGGCTTAGTAAAGATGTCCGCTAATTGATTATCAGATTGGACATATTCAAGACATATATTTCCTTTTTCAATATTATCTCTAAGGAAATGATGACGGATATCAATGTGCTTGGTTCTAGAATGATTCACTGGATTCTTAGAAAGATTTATAGCACTTGTGTTATCACAGTATATAATAGAATTTGATAAATGAATATCAAAATCTTGAAGTGTTTGTTGCATATATAATACTTGAGTACAAGCGAGAGCCGCTGATATATATTCAGCTTCACATGTTGATAGTGAAACACAATTCTGTTTCTTACTAAACCAAGAGACAAGTGATTTTCCAATAAAATGGCATGTACCTCTTGTACTCTTTCTATCCGTTCGAGAACCTCCAAAATCAGCATCACTATATGAAACTAATTCGAATGGACATTCAGTTGGATAAAAAAGACCGAAATCTTTTGTATTATTAAGATAACGAATTATACGCTTCACTGCTCGTAAATGCGATTCCTTTAGATTTGCTTGAAAACGAGCACATAGACAAACACTCATCATTATATCTAGACGACTAGCTGTAAGATAAAGAAGAGAACCAATCATGCTTCGATATAATTTCTGGTCAACACTCTTACCATTTTCATCTTTTTCAAGATGTGTAGTTGTACTCATAGGAGTTGGTTTACCAGATGTATTTTCTAATCCGAAGCGCTCGATAAGATTTCTGCAGTATTTTTCTTGATTAATAAAAATACCATTCGGAAGTTGTTTGATTTGAAGTCCAAGAAAGTATGACAGTTCTCCCATATGAGACATTTCGAATTCTTTGGTCATAATACTTGCAAATTCCTTACAGAGTTTATCATTTGTTGAACCAAAGATGATGTCGTCTACATATATCCGAATAACTAGAATATCCTTTTGAGAATGTTTGATAAACAAAGTTTGATCGACTCTGCCTATTTGAAATCCTGAGTTAATAAGATAGCTACGTAATCGTTCATACCAAGCACGAGGTGCTTGTTTTAAACCATAGGAGCTTTCTTAAGTTTGAACACATGGTCAGGATATTTTTCATGTACGAACAAAGGAGGTTGTTCGACATATACATTCTCTTTGATAAATCCATTAAGAAATGCACTTTTGACATCCATCTGATAAAGTTTGAAATTGTGATGACAAGCAAAAGATAATAGGATTCTAATAGCTTCTAGTCGAGCAACTGGTGCAAAAGTTTCTTCATAATCGATACCTTCTTCCTGATTATACCCTTGTGCTACTAACCTTGCTTTATTTCTGGTGATATTTCCTTGTTCATCAGCCTTATTTTTGTAGACCCATTTAGTACCAATCACTGACTGATCAGTTGGGCTTGGAACAAGTTCCCAGACGTCATTGCGCACGAACTGATTTAGTTCTTCTTGCATGGCAATGATCCAATATTCGTCGGTAGCTGCTTCTTTAGGATTCTTAGGTTCGATATTTGATAGAAACGCAACATGACCCATTTGATGTAATTGACTCCTAGTTCTTACTTGTGAGTCGACCTCCCCAATTACATTTTGAACCGGATGGTGTCTTAATAATCTTGGAGGGGAACGTATTTCACAAGCTTGTTGTTGTTGAGAAATATTTTCAACAATATTTTCAGAGTCAGAGTCATAATTTGTGATGATAGGAGTGTCAGTAAATATAGTTTCGTCATCATCAGATTTTGGTTGAGAGGGCTGAAAGACTTCATCGAAAGAAACATGAAGAGATTCTTCAATAGTTTTGGTTCGTTTATTGAAAATACGATACGCCTTGCTTCTTTCCGAATAACCGACAAATATACCTTCATCAGCTTTCGGATCAAACTTTCCGAGATGGTCTTTCGTATTTAAAATGAAACATTTTGAACCAAATACTTTGAAGTAAGATATATTTGGCTTCCTTTCGATAAATAATTCATAAGACGTGTTCTTGGTGAGTGATCGAATGGACACACGATTCAAAACATAACACGCCGTAGCGACGGCTTCTGCCCAGAAATGTTTTGGTAAAGTGGATCCATTTAATAACGTTCTTGCACATTCTTGTAATGTTCGATTTTTCCGTTCTACAACTCCGTTTTGTTGTGGAGTTCTAGGAAACGAAAAATTGTGGTTAATACCTTTCTTTGTGCAAAAATGTTCAAGTTTGTTGTTTTCGAATTCACCACCATGATCACTCCTTATGTTTTTAACTTTTAGCCCTTTCGATTTTTGAATTCTTTTGACGAAAGATTTTAAATGTTCAAAAGTGTCACTCTTGTTTTTCAGGAAAATAGTCCATGTATACCGAGAATAGTCATCAACTATTACAAATACATATCGATTATGGTTTATCGACTGAACCTGTGTTGGTCCGAATAAATCCATATGTAGTAACTCAAGTGGTTGTAATGTTGATATGACTTTCTTGGATTTAAAAGATGATTTGGTTAATTTTCCTAATTGACATACATCACAGATGTTGTTAACCTTAAAACTCATTTTGGGTAGTCCTCTAACTAGATTGTTTTTGACTAGCTTGTCAATAGTTCTGAAGTTTATATGACAGAAGCGTTTGTGCCATAGCCATGGATCATTATCATTAGCCACAAGACACATATCTGAGTTATGATTAATATTCATATTCAGAATATATATATTTCTGTCTCTATAACTTTCGAAAATTAAATTATGATCTTTATCTAGAATACTACATTTATTATTCGAAAAAGAAATTGTAAAACCCTTGTCACATAATTGACTGATACTAAGTAAATTGTGTTTTAAATTTCTAACTAGCATGACATTTGTAATAAGAGGTAAGTTAGATGTACCGCAATTGCTCACATCGCCTTTGCCGATGACATAGCCTTTTGAATTATCTCCAAAAGTGACGGAGCCACCATCTGAGTATGTAATATTTGTTAATAAGCTCTTGTCTCCAGTCATGTGCTTCGAGCAACCACTGTCCAATATCCACTTTCCTCTTTTCTTAAGTAGGACCTGCAAAAAATAAAATTAAGTCCATGGTACCCACTTTTTATAGGGTCCTAAGAGTTAGGTCTTAGGAGTCCAAACCCATACGGGTCTGGTATCCCCTTTGTATATATAATTAGTATTAAGATGCACAGTATTCATGAAATTCTGAATATATTTATTCCTAATCAAATTGTTATTTGTTTTAGGAACCCATATTTTGATAGTCTAGACATTTTTCTTCTGAAATTTCACAACTGGTTTTGGTTTGGAATATAATAAACTAAGATTTTTCTTAACTTCAGTCTTTTGTCTTTTCTTTTTCCTTTCATTACCAAGATGTTTCTTGGTTTCTTGTTTCTTATATCCCAACCCTTGTTTATTTGAAACAGTTTGTGAACTTTCAATGATTTTTGTCAAATTTTCTCGACCTTTGTTAAAGTTAGAAACATTTTGAGTAATATCATCCAACTTAGTTTGTAAACTAGCTTTTTCTAGGTCCAGATTTTTGATTTTTACCTTAAGCTCATGATTTTCAGTAGTGAGAGCATCGTTTTTCTCTTTTTGAGTTTCAATTTCTTGACTCAAAAGAGATAATTGAGAGTCAACATTAGATGATGATTCTTGAAGTTTTTCAAGTTCTTCTTCTAATATTTTCTTCTCGTCTTTTAACATATCTCGTTCAAACTCTGCTCTACTCAAATCTGCTTTGGCTACTTTTAATTGACGTTTTATGTCTTTATATTTGACTATCAACTTAGAATTAATATCATGTAATTCATCAAATGTAGGAATTTGTACCTCATCTTCTGTTGCCATAAAACAAACATTAGCTTGTTCATTCTCCTGATCACTTTCACTTTCAGATGAAGATGAGTCTGAATCATCCCATGTAACTGAGAAGGCTCGTTTCTTTGACTTGCCCTTCTTATATTTGAATTTATCATTTTCTGACTTCTTCTTCTGTTCTGGACAGTCCTTTTGCATGTGCCCCTTTTTGTGGCAGTTGAAACATTCTATTGCGGATGAAGATGGTTTATTTGATCCAGGTTTCCTTTTGTTGTAACGACTGGCTTTTCGATATTTTAGGAATTTTTTGAATCCTTTTGCAATAAATGCCAGATCTTCATCTTCAGAATCTGATTCATTTTCTTCTTTCTCAACATGAAATGCTACATTTTTCTTTTCTTCTTTCTGTTCTTTTCTAGCCTGCAAATTTGCTTCATAGGACATTAAATTTCCTATCAATTCATCTGGCTTCATGACGGAAAGATCATTAGCTTCTTCAATTGCTAATACTTTTCCTTCCCATTCACTAGTCAGAGAATGTAGGACTGTTGAAACAACATCAAAATCTGAGTATTTTTGCCCTAATCCGATAAGTGCATGATGAATAGTTTGAAACCTTGAATACCTATCATTGATTGTCTCATTCGGTTTCATTTTGAAATTTTGAAACTGACTTTTCAGCATGGCTATTTTGGCTTGTTTAACCTTGTTAGTACCTTCATGAGTGGTTTTCAGCGTTTGCCAAATTTGATATGCAGTAGTGCAGATACTAACACGGTTATATTCATTTTGGTCTAATGCACAAAACAACATATTTATTGCCTTTGCATTTACGGCTGCTGCCGTTTTCTCAGCCGTTGTCCATTCTGAATATTCAGTTGTTGGATTTACTATTTCTTTTTGGGTAGCATTCCAAGCATCATAGCTATTTGATTGCATAAAAAATGACATACGTGTTGCCCAATAGCTATAGTTGAGACCATTAAAGAATGGAGGTCTTTGTGTTGATTGACCTTCCGTGTAAGTGTTAGTGCTAGTGCTTGCGTTATTTGCCATATTACAAAAATATATCAAATAACGGTGTTACGGTTATATGATGACCGTGCTCTGATACCAAATGGAAGTGTGTATTATGCTTGTGCACACTAATTATGGATCGTGTAATATGGACTAACAATATATGCGGAATGTTATTTACAATTGTTATACAAGTAAATATTCAATAAACTAACTATATAGCAATTCACAGATATAGAATAGTAAATGCAGTAAACTAAAAAAATCACAACAGGGATTTTTATACTGGTTCGGATCTCTCGTCCTACGTCCAGTCCCAGACTTCTATCTGGATTTTCACTACCAACTACCTCGCTTCACCCGGAGGAACAGGTTTACAACACCCGAACAGCCGAACGGGATTTCGTGCCTCTTACAACACCGAGGACTTCAACAAAAAACAAATACAATTGCAGTTGACAACTTATGCTCTTGATAACACTGATTTGTCACTTGTAGTACACCCTTCCTATAATCTTATCCTCAAAGTATGTGAATGATGTTTGTGAAGATTGAAGGAAGTATATTACTTAATTGAATCAAAAGATATGAAGTAATTTCAATGATTCAATAAGCAATTTGAAGTAGAGAGCTTTTAGAATGCAAGAGTATTTAGAAAGTAAGATCAGAAATTAAAGCAAAGAATTGTTGTTTTTCAATCAATGATTTAGACATGTTTATATAGAGAATAAATGGTTGTAACTCTTTGTGAAGAGTAGCCATTGATAGATATGATCATTGATGAAAGGTAAGAGATGCAACCATTGGAGAAAGAAGTGTCTTTTGGGAAAAGTTGCCCTCTGTTTAAAAACGGTCGACAGGTCAAAGATGGCCGGTAGACAGGATTTCGAAAATATAGACGTTATGTGCATGTGTGCACGTTCATTGTGCATTTTACACAGAGATGGTCGACCGCCAGGATTATCACCGGTCGACCGGTCCCTGTTAAATTGCACAGTGAATGTGCAATGCCTATTCAAATGTATATATATTTAGGTGCATGATTATTTGAGGATAGATTTTAACACGTTTATCACTATTGCAACATTAAATAATCAACCTATAATCTAGAGTACCATATGTAGCTCTTTCGAGTCTCTTTATAGCCTAGATGTCTTCTTTTTGTCGATCGCCTTTTCTTTGTCAGAAATCAAAACTCTGTGACTCAACATTCTCCCCCTTTTTGATTGATGACAACATATATCTGAAGTTCTGAATCTCCCCCTGAATATGTGATCTGTATTCTTTATATATATATATATATATATATATATATATATATATTCCTGCAAATAATTGTTAGCACTTTCTCCCCCTTTGTCATCGACAAAAAGGAGTAATAGATAATGGAATAATATAGAAGTACAGACTGAGATAATACTATGCATTATAATACCATACTGAATCAAACATAACATGAATACCATACAGCACCATACCACAAGTTCATAAATTACCGTAGCATACCATACCATATCATACAATATCAAAAAGAAGTTTCACTAACAAAAAGAGATAATAAGATAAGATGAGATAATATAAACTAAGAGTCGGAACCAGTATCTCCAGCTTCTTCTTCGTCATCGCCTTCCTCACCATCTTCATCTTCCTCATCTTCATCTTCGTCACCGTTACCTTCATTTGATCCAGAACTCGTAGCTTCTTCTTATGATGACCAATTAAAAGTAGGAGAAGTAGGATGCTTTCCTGGATCCTGGCCTTGAACAGCAGTGGATGTGTTGCATGAAATAGAATCCCATAATAGACCAAAGAACGACTTGATTTTATTGAAGCGCTTATCCATCTTCGTATCCATTCTTTTGAGACGTGCTTCTATCAAGTGTTGATTGCGTGCAATGGTTTCAAGTGAAGCTTTGGTTGATGATTTCGATTTCAGCAATTTAACATCTTCGGGACGAGATCGAGAAGATGAAGATTGTTGTTCTTTTGGACCCCGTTGTTGCCATGTTTCAAACGGCATGATTTTAAAGTAAGGAGGTGGAAGCTTCATTCGTTTGATGGTAACGGAATTAATAACTTTTGGTTTCGAGATGGCCGAGGCAGGAGGAGTTATACCACAATCTAGCAAAATACGCATTATATATTCATTAAAGAAAAAGTGAGGTCGCGTAGATTCGTTTACCTTGAGAATCTCGCCAAATATCATACGCACCCAATTAATTTGGACATTGCCATAAATAGCATAAAGAGCCTTGAAGTTCTGTTTGTATACTGCATCATAGTTTCGAAGTCGAGGAAATAAAGAAAGCATCAAGACGCGATGTAGAAGTCTTGCAGTGGGTCGAAGTCCAATTGATTTCGTACCATTACTGTTATCTTCTATGAATTGATGACTGGTGCTATCACGAGTGAAAACTTGACAGAATTCTAATGAAAACTCAATGCCTCGATTTGGTATACCGAGTATAGATGCCATTCTTTCAAAAGTTATAAATACGTGTTTTCCACAAACGACAGACCAAATGACCCCGTCCGGATTATCAGGCTTATACTTGTCGAGATTCATATTTGCATAGAACAATTTAATCATCAATCGATTAACCTCAACATTGTTAGCCGAAAAATCAATCAACGGTGAAATATTTGAATTAATTGCTAACCGTTGGATTCCATAAGAAGCAAAGTCATCAAAATTGATAAAGGAACCCGAATGGAAACTGTAGTTGGTCATTTGATTCCATCTTGTTACAGCAATAGGATCTTCAAGCCATTTCTTACGGTGACATTGCTTAAGGAGATTTCAGAGGATGATCCTTGCTTGTGTCTTTTCTGAGGAGGAGCCATTTTTAGGAAATTTGGAGAATTTGGGAATTGAATTTGAAAAAATATGGTTTCTGGGATTTGGGGGAAGAAGACCGGTTGAAGTAAAATGAGAGAGAAGAAAAAAAATTTACGTAATGTATATATAAAAAAAACAGAATTGATCGTAACCGGTCGACCTATAAAAGTGGGGCGGTCGACCGTTTTCATCCAGAGAGCAAAACGGTCGACCACCTCAATTTCGATCTGTCGACCGATGCTGTTTCTGGAAAACAGTTCAGCCTGCTTTTTGAAAAAAAAAATCGTGTTCTATAAATCATGTATCACTCGTATGACAATATTTAAATGTTATTATATGAGTGATTACAAAAGAAACTAAACAACGATACAATATAAAATTAATGAGGAGCGGAAGAAGGAAGATTGGTTGAATCTTCGTTGATATCATCAATGCGAGCCTTCCAAGATGACAATTTTTTCAGTTGCCCCTTCATTCTGAGCATAGTTTCTGTCCCATGAGTTTGGGGTTCTAGAAGATGAAGGTACGTTTGGCATCGGCTCATGAACATCTCGTTTGTTTGTTCCACAGAAGAAGAATGCCATTCATTCTAAAATAGATAATCGTGCCGAAGTCTGCTGTTGTTCATGATGAAGCTGTTGTTGTCCATAATGAAGCTGACGTTGAAGATCTATTTGATGTTTTTGATAGTGATGAATTTCATCGATCTTCTCTTTGGTATGAGGAGAACAGAATAGCACTTTCTTTGCCTTTTTTGATTTAGGCGTACTTCCAGGTGTACGAGAGCATTGATGATGGCACTTTGGTTTATATTTTGGTGTTTCAGGAGAAAAATATTCTTCTGGCTCAGAACTTGTAACGGAAATGTGTGATTTTTGAGCACACTCATCACAAATATGTGCCATAAAAAATAATGTATTTATGCTTAGATAAAGGAAGATGAATAAGAAGAACATTTTTGACAAGCTTATATAGAAATTCCTTATATATAAGCCTATGAATAAGAGTGAAAAGAGGAATTTGACGGTGAAAACAAGCAGAGGCTCATATTAAAAATAGCTTAAAAAATAGCTACAGTTAAAAATAACCAAAAGAAAGAACTTAATAGCTTAACATCAGTAATTATTAGACAAGTTATTTTCTAGAAATTAAACCAAGCTCTCTTTGTAATCTAATAAAACTAGATTCGAGCAAAGGCTTAGTAAAGATGTCCGCTAATTGATTATAAGGTTGGACATATTCAAGACATATATTTCCTTTTTCAATATTATCTCTAAGGAAATGATGACGGATATCAATGTGCTTGGTTCTAGAATGATTCACTGGATTCTTAGAAAGATTTATAGCACTTGTGTTATCACAGTATATAATAGAATTTGATAAATGAATATCAAAATCTTGAAGTGTTTGTTGCATATATAATACTTGAGTACAAGCGAGAGCTGCTGATATATATTCAGCTTCACATGTTGATAGTGAAACACAATTCTGTTTCTTACTAAACCAAGAGACAAGTGATTTTCCAATAAAATGGCACGTACCACTTGTACTCTTTCTATATGTTCGAGAACCTCCAAAATCAGCATCACTATATGAAACTAATTCGAATGGACATTCAGTTGGATAAAAAAGACCGAAATCTTTTGTATTATTAAGATAACGAATTATACGCTTCACTGCTCGTAAATGCGATTCCTTTGGATTTGCTTGAAAACGAGCACATAGACAAACACTCATCATTATATCTGGACGACTAGCTGTAAGATAAAGAAGAGAACCAATCATGCTTCGATATAATTTCTGGTCAACACTCTTACTATTTTTATCTTTTTCAAGATGTGTAGTTGTACTCATAGGAGTTGGTTTACCAGATGTATTTTCTAATCCGAAGCGCTTGATAAGATTTCCGCAGTATTTTTCTTGATTAATAAAAATACCATTCGGAAGTTGTTTGATTTGAAGTCCAAGAAAGTATGACAGTTCTCCCATATGAGACATTTCGAATTCTTTGGTCATAATACTTGCAAATTCCTTACAGAGTTTATCATTTGTTGAACCAAAGATGATGTCGTCTACATATATCTGAATAACTAGAATATCCTTTTGAGAATGTTTGATAAACAAAGTTTGATCGACTCTGCCTATTTGAAATCCTGAGTTAATAAGATAGCTACGTAATCGTTCATACCAAGCACGAGGTGCTTGTTTTAAACCATACAGAGCTTTCTTAAGTTTGAACACATGGTCAGGATATTTTTCATGTACGAACAAAGGAGGTTGTTCGACATATACATTCTCTTTGATAAATCCATTAAGAAATGCACTTTTGACATCCATCTGATAAAGTTTGAAATTATGATGACAAGCAAAAGATAATAGGATTCTAATAGCTTCTAGTCGAGCAACTGGTGCAAAAGTTTCTTCATAATCGATACCTTCTTCCTGATTATACCCTTGTGCTACTAACCTTGCTTTATTTCTGGTGATATTTCCTTGTTCATCAGCCTTATTTTTGTAGACCCATTTAGTACCAATCAATGACTGATCAGTTGGGCTTGGAACAAGTTCCCAGACGTCATTGCGCACGAACTGATTTAGTTCTTCTTGCATGGCAATGATCCAATATTCGTCGGTAGCTGCTTCTTTAGGATTCTTAGGTTCGATATTTGATAGAAACGCAACATGACCCATTTGATGTAATTGACTCCTAGTTCTTACTTGTGAGTCGACCTCCCCAATTACATTTTGAACCGGATGGTGTCTTAATAATCTTGGAGGGGAACGTATTTCACAAGCTTGTTGTTGTTGAGAAATATTTTCAACAATATTTTCAGAGTCAGAGGTATAATTTGTGATGATAGGATTGTCAGTAAATATAGTTTCGTCATCATCAGATTTTGGTTGAGAGGGCTGAAAGACTTCATCGAAAGAAACATGAAGATATTCTTCAATAGTTTTGGTTCGTTTATTGAAAATACGATACGCCTTGCTTCTTTCCGAATAACCGACAAATATACCTTCATCAGCTTTCGGATCAAACTTTCCGAGATGGTCTTTCGTATTTAAAATGAAACATTTTGAACCAAATACTTTGAAGTAAGATATATTTGGCTTCCTTTCGATAAATAATTCATAAGACGTGTTCTTGGTGAGTGGTCGAATGGACACACGATTCAAAACATAACACGTCATAGCGACGGCTTCTGCCCAGAAATGTTTTGGTAAAGTGGATCCATTTAATAACGTTCTTGCACATTCTTGTAATGTTCGATTTTTCCGTTCTACAACTCCGTTTTGTTGTGGAGTTCTAGGAAATGAAAAATTGTGGTTAATACATTTCTTTGTGCAAAAATGTTCAAGTTCGTTGTTTTCGAATTCACCACCATGATCACTCCTTATGTTTTTAACTTTTAGCCCTTTCGATTTTTGAATTCTTTTGACGAAAGATTTGAAATGTTCAAAAGTGTCACTCTTGTTTTTCAGGAAAATAGTCCATGTATACAGAGAATAGTCATCAACTATTACAAATACATATCGATTATGGTTTATCGACTGAACCTGTGTTGGTCCGAATAAATCCATATGTAGTAACTCAAGTGGTTGTAATGTTGATATGACTTTCTTGGATTTAAAAGATGATTTGGTTAATTTTCCTAATTGACATACATCACAGATGTTGTTAACCTTAAAACTCATTTTGGGTAGTCCTCTAACTAGATTGTTTTTGACTAGCTTGTCAATAGTTCTGAAGTTTATATGACAGAAGCGTTTGTGCCATAGCCATGGATCATTATCATTAGCCACAAGACACATATCTGAGTTATGATTAATATTCATATTCAGAATATATATATTTCTGTCTCTATAACCTTCGAAAATTAAATTATGATCTTTATCTAGAATACTACATTTATTATTCGTAAAAGAAATTGTAAAACCCTTGTCACATAATTGACTGATACTAAGTAAATTGTGTTTTAAATTTCTAACTTGCATGACATTTGTAATAAGAGGTAAGTTAGATGTACCGCAATTGCTCACATCGCCTTTGCCGATGATATAGCCTTTTGAATTATCTCCAAAAGTGACGGAGCCACCATCTGAGTATGTAATGTTTGTTAATAAGCTCTTGTCTCCAGTCATGTGCTTCGAGCAACCACTGTCCAATATCCACTTTCCTCTTTTCTTAAGTGGGACCTGCAAAAAATAAAATTAAGTCCATGGTACCCACTTTTTATGGGGTCCTAAGAGTTAGGTCTTAGGAGTCCAAACCCATACGGGTCCGGTATCCCCTTTATATATATAATTAGTATTAAGATGCACAGTATTCATGAAATTCTGAATATATTTATTCCTAATCAAATTGTTATTTGTTTTAGGAACCCATATTTTGATAGTCTTGACATTTTTCTTCTGAAATTTCACAACTGGTTTTGGTTTGGAATATAATAAACTAAGATTTTTCTTAACTTCAGTCTTTTGTCTTTTCTTTTTCCTTTCATTACCAAGATGTTTCTTGGTTTCTTGTTTCTTATATCCCAACCCTTGTTTATTTGAAACAGTTTGTGAACTTTCAATGATTTTTGTCAAATTTTCTCGACCTTTGTTAAAGTTAGAAACATTTTGAGTAATATCATCCAACTTAGTTTGTAAACTAGCTTTTTCTAGGTCCAGATTTTTTATTTTTACCTTAAGCTCATGATTTTCAGTAGTGAGAGCATCGTTTTTCTCTTTTTGAGTTTCAATTTCTTGACTCAAAAGAGATAATTGAGAGTCAACATTAGATGATGATTCTTGAAGTTTTTCAAGTTCTTCTTCTAATATTTTCTTCTCGTCTTTTAACATATCTCGTTCAAACTCTGCTCTACTCAAATCTGCTTTGGCTACTTTTAATTGACGTTTTATGTCTTTATATTTGACTATCAACTCAGAATTAATATCAAGTAATTCATCAAATGTAGGAATTTGTACCTCATCTTCTGTTGCCATAAAACAAACATTAGCTTGTTCATTCTCCTGATCACTTTCACTTTCAGATGAAGATGAGTCTGAATCATCCCATGTAACTGAGAAGGCTCGTTTCTTTGACTTGTCCTTCTTATATTTGAATTTATCATTTTTTGACTTCTTCTTCTGTTCTGGACAGTCCTTTTGCATGTGCCCCTTTTTGTGGCAGTTGAAACATTCTATTGCGGATGAAGATGGTTTATTTGATCCAGGTTTCCTTTTGTTGTAACGACTGGCTTTTCGATATTTTAGGAATTTTTTGAATCCTTTTGCAATGAATGCCAGATCTTCATCTTCAGAATCTGATTCATTTTCATCTTTCTCAGCAAGAAATGCTACATTTTTCTTTTCTTCTTTCTGTTCTATTCTAGCCTGCAAATTTGCTTTATAGGACATTAAATTTCCTATCAATTCATCTGGCTTCATGACGGAAAGATCATTAGCTTCTTCAATTGCTAATACTTTTCCTTCCCATTCACTAGTCAGAGAATGTAGGACTGTTGAAACAACATCAAAATCTGAGTATTTTTGCCCTAATCCGATAAGTGCATGATGAATAGTTTGAAACCTCGAATACATATCATTGATTGTCTCATTCGGTTTCATTTTAAAATTTCGAAACTGACTTTTCAGCATGGCTATTTTGGCTTGTTTAACCTTGTTAGTACCTTCATGAGTGGTTTTCAGTGTTTGCCAAATTTGATATGCAGTAGTGCAGATACTAACACGGTTATATTCATTTTGGTCTAATGCACAAAACAACATATTTATTGCCTTTGCATTTACGGTTGCTGCCGTTTTCTCAGCCGTTGTCCATTCTGAATATTCAGTTGTTGGATTTACTATTTCTTTTTGGGTAGCATTCCAAGCATCATAGCTATTTGATTGCATAAAAAATGACATACGTGTTGCCCAATAGCTATAGTTGAGACCATTAAAGAATGGAGGTCTTTGTGTTGATTGACCTTCCGTGTAAGTGTTAGTGCTAGTGCTTGCGTTATTTGCCATATTACAAAAATATATCAAATAACGGTGTTACGGTTATATGATGACCGTGCTCTGATACCAAATGAAAGTGTGTATTATGCTTGTGCACACTAATTATGGATCGTGTAATATGGACTAACAATATATGCGGAATGTTATTTACAATTGCTATACAAGTAAATATTCAATAAACTAACTATATAGCAATTCACAGATATATAATAGTAAATGCAGTAAACTATAAAAATCACACCAGGGATTTTTATACTGGTTCGGATCTCCCGTCCTACGTCCAGTCCCAGACTTCTATCTGGATTTTCACTACCAACTACCTCGCTTCACCCGGAGGAACAGGTTTACAACACCCGAACAGTCGAACAGGATTTCGTGCCTCTTACAACACCGAGGACTTCAACAAAAAACAAATACAATTGCAGTTGACAACTTGTGCTCTTGATAACACTGATTTGTCACTTGTAGTACACCCTTCCTTTAATCTTATCCTCAAAGTATGTGAATGATGTTTGTGAAGATTGAAGGAAGTATATTACTTAATTGAATCAAAAGATATGAAGTAATTTCAATGATTCAATAAGCAATTTGAAGTAGAGAGCTTTTAGAATGCAAGAGTATTTAGAAAGTAAGATCAGAAATTAAAGCAAAGAATTGTTGTTTTTCAATCAATGATTTAGACATGTTTATATAGAGAATAAATGGTTGTAACTCTTTGTGAAGAGTAGCCATTGATAGATATGATCATTGATGAAAGGTAAGAGATGCAACCATTGGAGAAAGAAGTGTCTTTTGGGAAAAGTTGCTCTCTGTTTAAAAACGGTCGACAGGTCAAAGATGGCCGGTAGACAGGATTTCGAAAATATAGACGTTATGTGCATGTGTGCACGTTCATTGTGCATTTTACACAGAGACGGTCGACCGCCTGGATTATCACCAGTTGACCGGTCCCTGTTAAATTGCACAGTGAATGTGCAATGCCTATTCAAACGTATATATATTTAGGTGCATGATTATTTGAGGATAGATTTTAACACGTTTATCACTATTGCAACATTAAATAATCAACCTATAATCTAGAGTACCATATGTAGCTCTTTCGAGTCTCTTTATAGCCAAGATGTCTTCTTTTTTTCGATCGCCTTTTCTTTGTCAGAAATCAAAACTCTGTGACTCAACATTCTCCCCCTTTTTGATTGATGGCAACATATATCTGAAGTTCTGAATCTCCCCCTGAATATGTGATCTGTATTCTTTATATATATATATATATATTCCTACAAATAATTGTTAGCACTTTCTCCCCCTTTGTCATCGACAAAAAGGAGTAATAGATAATGGAATAATATAGAAGTACAGAATGAGATAATACTATGCATTATAATACCATACTGAGTCAAACATAACATGAATACCATACAGCACCATACCACAAGTTCAGAAATTACCGTAGCATACCATACCATATCATACAATATCAAAAAGAAGTTTCACTAACAAAAAGAGATAATAAGATAAGATGAGATAATATAAATTAAGAGTCGGAACCAGTATCTCCAGCTTCTTCTTCGTCATCGCCTTCCTCACCATCTTCATCTTCCTCATCTTCATCTTCGTCACCGTTACCTTCATTTGATCCAGAACCTGTAGCTTCTTCTGATGATGACCAATTAAAAGTAGGAGAAGCAGGATGCTTTCCTGGATCCTGGCCTTGAACAGCAGTGGATGTGTTGCATGAAATAGAATCCCATAATAGACCAAAGAACGACTTGATTTTATTGAAGCGCTTATCCATCTTCGTATCCATTCTTTTGAGACGCGCTTCTATCAAGTGTTGATTGCGTGCAATGGTTTCAAGTGAAGCTTTGGTTGATGATTTCGATTTCAGCAATTTGACATCTTCGGGACGAGATCGAGAAGATGAAGATTGTTGTTCTTTTGGACCCCGTTGTTGCCATGTTTCAAACGGCATGATTTTAAAGTAAGGAGGTGGAAGCTTCATTCGTTTGATGGTAACGGAATTAATAACTTTTGGTTTCGAGATGGCCGAGGCAGGAGGAGTTATACCACAATCTAGCAAAATACGCATGATATATTCATTAAAGAAAAAGTGAGGTCGCGTAGATTCGTTTACCTTGAGAATCTCGCCAAATATCATACGCACCCAATTAATTTGGACATTGCCATAAATAGCATAAAGAGCCTTGAAGTTCTCTTTGTATACTGCATCATAGTTTCCAAGTCGAGGAAATAAAGAAAGCATCAAGACGCGATGTAGAAGTCTTGCAGTGGGTCGAAGTCCAATTGATTTCGTACCATTACTGTTATCTTCTATGAATTGATGACTGTGCTATCACGAGTGAAAACTTGACCGAATTCTGATGAAAACTCAATGCCTCGATTTGGTATACCGAGTATAGATGCCATTCTTTCAAAAGTTATAAAGATGTGTTTTCCACAAACGACAGACCAAATGACCCCGTCCGGATTATCAGGCTTATACTTGTCGAGATTCATATGTGCATAGAACAATTTAATCATCAATCGATTAACCTCAACATTGTTAGCCAAAAAATCAATCAACGGTGAAATATTTGAATTAATTGCTAACCGTTGGATTCCATAAGAAGCAAAGTCATCAAAATTGATAAAGGAACCCGAATGGAAACTTTAGTTGGTCATTTGATTCCATCTTGTTACAGCAATAGGATCTTCAAGCCATTTCTTAGCGGTGACATTGCTTAAGGAGATTTCAGAGGATGATCCTTGCTAGTGTCTTTTCTGAGGAGGAGCCATTTTTAGGAAATTTGGAGAATTTGGGAATTGAATTTGAAAAAATATGGTTTCTGGGATTTGGGGGAAGAAGACCGGTTGAAGTAAAATGAGAGAGAAGAAAAAAAAATTTACGTAATGTATATATAAAAAAACAGAATTGATCGTAACCGGTCGACCTATAAAAGTGGGGCGGTCGACCGTTTTCATCCAGAGAGCAAAACGGTCGACCGCCTCAATTTTGATCTGTCGACCGGTGCTGTTTCTGGAAAACAGTTCAGCCTGCTTTCTGAAGAAAAAAAATATCGTGTTCTATAAATCATGTATCACTCGTTTGCCAATATTTAAATGTTATTATATGAGTGATTACAAAAGAAAATAAACAACGATACAATATAAAATTAATGAGGAGTGGAAGAAGGAAGATTGGTTGAATCTTCGTTGATATCATCAATGCGAGCCTTCCAAGATGACAATTTTTCAGTTGCCCCTTCATTCTGAGCATAGTTTATGTCCCATGAGTTTAGGGTTCTAGAAGATGAAGGTGCGTTTGGCATCGGCTCATGAACATCTCGTTTGTTTGTTCCACAGAAGAAGAATGCCATTCTTTCTAAAATAGATAATCATGCCGAAGTCTGCTGTTGTTCATGATGAAGCTGTTGTTGTCCATAATGAAGCTGACGTTGAAGATCTATTTGATGTTTTTGATAGTGATGAATTTCATCGATCTTCTCTTTGGTATAAGGAGAACAGAATAGCACTTTCTTTGCCTTTTTTGATTTAGGCGTACTTCCAGGTGTACGAGAGCATTGATGATGGCACTTTGGTTTATATTTTGGTGTTTCAGGAGAAAAATATTCTTCTGGCTCAGAACTTGTAACGGAAATGTGTGATTTTTGAGCACACTCATCACAAATATGTGCCATAAAAAATAATGTATTTATGCTTAGATAAAGGAAGATGAATAAGAAGAACATTTTTGACAAGCTTATATAGAAATTCCTTATATATAAGCCTATGAATAAGAGTGAAAAGAGGAATTTGACGGTGAAAACAAGCAGAGGCTCATATTAAAAATAGCTTAAAAAATAGCTATAGTTAAAAATAACCAAAAGAAAGAACTTAATAGCTTAACATCAGTAATTATTAGACAAGTTCTTTTCTAGAAATTAAACCAAGCTCTCTTCGTAATCTAATAAAACTAGATTCGAGCAAAGGCTTAGTAAAGATGTCTGCTAATTGATTATCAGATTGGACATATTCAAGACATATATTTCCTTTTTCAATATTAACTATAAGGAAATGATGACGGATATCAATGTGCTTGGTTCTAGAATGATTCACTGGATTCTTAGAAAGATTTATAGCACTTGTGTTATCATAGTATATAATAGAATTTGATAAATGAATATCAAAATCTTGAAGTGTTTGTTGCATATATAATACTTGAGTACAAGCGAGAGCCGCTGATATATATTCAGCTTCACATGTTGATAGTGAAACACAATTCTGTTTCTTACTAAACCAAGAGACAAGTGATTTTACAATAAAATGGCACGTACCACTCGTACTCTTTCTATCCGTTCGAGAACCTCCAAAATCAGCATCACTATATGAAACTAATTCGAATGGACATTCAGTTGGATAAAAAAGACCGAAATCTTTTGTATTATTAAGAAAACGAATTATACGCTTCACTGCTCGTAAATGCGATTCCTTTGGATTTGCTTGAAAACGAGCACATAGACAAACACTCATCATTATATCTGGACGACTAGCTGTAAGATAAAGAAGAGAACCAATCATGCTTCGATATAATTTCTGGTCAACACTCTTACCATTTTCATCTTTTTCAAGATGTGTAGTTGTACTCATAGGAGTTGGTTTACCAGATGTATTTTCTAATCCGAAGCGCTTGATAAGATTTCCGCAGTATTTTTCTTGATTAATAAAAATACCATTCGGAAGTTGTTTGATTTGAAGTCCAAGAAAGTATGACAGTTCTCCCATATGAGACATTTCGAATTCTTTGGTCATAATACTTGCAAATTCCTTACAGAGTTTATCATTTGTTGAACCAAAGATGATGTCGTCTACATATATCTGAATAACTAGAATATCCTTTTGAGAATGTTTGATAAACAAAGTTTGATCAACTCTGCCTATTTGAAATCCTGAGTTAATAAGATAGCTACGTAATCGTTCATACCAAGCACGAGGTGCTTGTTTTAAACCATACAGAGCTTTCTTAAGTTTGAACACATGGTCAGGATATTTTTCATGTACGAACAAAGGAGGTTGTTCGACATATACATTCTCTTTGATAAATCCATTAAGAAATGCACTTTTGACATCCATCTGATAAAGTTTGAAATTATGATGACAAGCAAAAGATAATAGGATTCTAATAGCTTCTAGTCGAGCAACTGGTGCAAAAGTTTCTTCATAATCGATACCTTCTTCCTGATTATACCCTTGTGCTACTAACCTTGCTTTATTTCTGGTGATATTTCCTTGTTCATCAGCCTTATTTTTGTAGACCCATTTAGTACCAATCACTGACTGATCAGATGGTCTTGGAACAAGTTCCCAGACGTCATTGCGCACGAACTGATTTAGTTCTTCTTGCATGGCAATGATCCAATATTCGTCGGTAGCTGCTTCTTTAGGATTCTTAGGTTCGATATTTGATAGAAACGCAACATGACCCATTTGATGTAATTGACTCCTAGTTCTTACATGTGAGTCGACCTCCCTAATTACATTTTGAACCGGATGGTGTCTTAATAATCTTGGAGGGGAACGTATTTCACAAGCTTGTTGTTGTTGAGAAATATTTTCAACAATATTTTCAGAGTCAGAGTCATAATTTGTGATGATAGGAGTGTCAGTAAATATAGTTTCGTCATCATCAGATTTTGGTTGAGAGGGCTGAAAGACTTCATCGAAAGAAACATGAAGAGATTCTTCAATAGTTTTGGTTCGTTTATTGAAAATACGATACGCCTTGCTTCTTTCCGAATAACCGACAAATATACCTTCATCAGCTTTCGGATCAAACTTTCCGAGATGGTCTTTCGTATTTAAAATGAAACATTTTGAACCAAATACTTTGAAGTAAGATATATTTGGCTTCCTTTCGATAAATAATTCATAAGACGTGTTCTTGGTGAGTGGTCGAATGGACACACGATTCAAAACATAACACGCCGTAGCGACGGCTTCTGCCTAGAAATGTTTTGGTAAAGTGGATCCATTTAATAACATTCTTGCACATTCTTGTAATGTTCGATTTTTCCGTTCTACAACTCCGTTTTGTTGTGGAGTTCTAGGAAACGAAAATTGTGGTTAATACCTTTCTTTGTGCAAAAATGTTCAAATTCGTTGTTTTCGAATTCACCACCATGATCACTCCTTATGTTTTTAACTTTTAGCCCTTTCGATTTTTGAATTCTTTTGACGAAAGATTTGAAATGTTCAAAAGTGTCACTCTTGTTTTTCAGGAAAGTAGTCCATGTATACCGAGAATAGTCATCAACTATTACAAATACATATCGATTATGGTTTATCGACTGAACCTGTGTTGGTCCGAATAAATCCATATGTAGTAACTCAAGTGGTTGTAATGTTGATATGACTTTCTTGGATTTAAAAGATGATTTGGTTAATTTTCCTAATTGACAAACATCACAGATGTTGTTAACCTTAAAACTCATTTTGGGTAGTCCTCTAACTAGATTGTTTTTGACTAACTTGTCAATAGTTCTGAAGTTTATATGACAGAAGCGTTTGTGCCATAGCCATGGATCATTATCATTAGCCACAAGACACATATCTGAGTTATGATTAATATTCATATTCAGAATATATATATTTCTATCTCTATAACCTTTGAAAATTAAATTATGATCTTTATCTAGAATACTACATTTATTGTTCGAAAAATAAATTGTAAAACCCTTGTCACATAATTGACTGATACTAAGTAAATTGTGTTTTAAATTTCTAACTAGCATGACATTTGTAATAAGAGGTAAGTTAGATGTACCGCAATTGCTCACATCGCCTTTGCCGATGATATAGCCTTTTGAATTATCTCCAAAAGTGACGGAGCCACCATCTGAGTATGTAATATTTGTTAATAAGCTCTTGTCTCCAGTCATGTGCTTCGAGCAACCACTATCCAATATCCACTTTCCTCTTTTCTTAAGTGGGACCTGCAAAAAATAAAATTAAGTCCATGGTACCCACTTTTTATGGGGTCCTAAGAGTTAGGTCTTAGGAGTCCAAACCCATACGGGTCCGGTATCCCCTTTATATATTTAATTAGTATTAAGATGCACAGTATTCATGAAATTCTGAATATATTTATTCCTAATCAAATTGTTATTTGTTTTAGGAACCCATATTTTGATAGTCTTGACATTTTTCTTCTGAAATTTCACAACTGGTTTTGGTTTGGAATAAAATAAACTAAGATTTTTCTTAACTTCAGTCTTTTGTCTTTTCTTTTTCCTTTCATTACCAAGATGTTTCTTGGTTTCTTGTTTCTTATATCCCAACCCTTGTTTATTTGAAACAGTTTGTGAACTTTCAATGATTTTTGTCAAATTTTCTCGACCTTTGTTAAAGTTAGAAACATTTTGAGTAATATCATCCAACTTAGTTTGTAAACTAGCTTTTTCTAGGTCCAGATTTTTGATTTTTACCTTAAGCTCATGATTTTCAGTAGTGAGAGCATCGTTTTTCTCTTTTTGATTTTCAATTTCTTGACTCAAAAGAGATAATTGAGAGTCAACATTAGATGATGATTCTTGAAGTTTTTCAAGTTCTTCTTCTAATATTTTCTTCTCGTCTTTTAACATATCTCGTTCAAACTCTGCTCTACTCAAATCTGCTTTGGCTACTTTTAATTGACGTTTTATGTCTTTATATTTGACTATCAACTCAGAATTAATATCAAGTAATTCATCAAATGTAGGAATTTGTACCTCATCTTCTGTTGCCATAAAACAAACATTAGCTTGTTCATTCTCCTGATCACTTTCACTTTCAGATGAAGATGAGTCTGAATCATCCCATGTAACTGAGAAGGCTCGTTTCTTTGACTTGTCCTTCTTATATTTGAATTTATCATTTTTTGACTTCTTCTTCTGTTCTGGACAGTCCTTTTGCATGTGCCCCTTTTTGTGGCAGTTGAAACATTCTATTGCGGATGAAGATGGTTTATTTGATCCAGGTTTCCTTTTGTTGTAACGACTGGCTTTTCGATATTTTAGGAATTTTTTGAATCCTTTTGCAATGAATGCCAGATCTTCATCTTCAGAATCTGATTCATTTTCATCTTTCTCAGCATGAAATGCTACATTTTTCTTTTCTTCTTTCTGTTCTTTTCTAGCCTGCAAATTTGCTTCATAGGACATTAAATTTCCTATCAATTCATCTGGCTTCATGACGGAAAGATCATTAGCTTCTTCAATTACTAATACTTTTCCTTCCCATTCACTAGTCAGAGAATGTAGGACTGTTGAAACAACATCAAAATCTGAGTATTTTTGCCCTAATCCGATAAGTGCATGATGAATAGTTTGAAACCTTGAATACATATCATTGATTGTCTCATTCGGTTTCATTTTGAAATTTTGAAACTGACTTTTCAGCATGGCTATTTTGGCTTGTTTAACCTTGTTAGTACCTTCATGAGTGGTTTTCAGCGTTTGCCAAATTTGATATGTAGTAGTGCAGATACTAACACGGTTATATTCATTTTGGTCTAATGCACAAAACAACATATTTATTGCCTTTGCATTTACGGCTTCTGCCGTTTTCTCAGCCGTTGTCCATTCTGAATATTCAGTTGTTGGATTTACTATTTCTTTTTGGGTAGCATTCCAAGCATCATAGCTATTTGATTGCATAAAAAATGACATACGTGTTGCCCAATAGCTATAGTTGAGACCATTAAAGAATGGAGGTCTTTGTGTTGATTGACCTTCCGTGTAAGTGTTAGTGCTAGTGCTTGCATTATTTGCCATATTACAAAAATATATCAAATAACGGTGTTACGGTTATATGATGACCGTGCTCTGATACCAAATGAAAGTGTGTATTATGCTTGTGCACACTAATTATGGATTGTGTAATATGGACTAACAATATATGCGGAATATTATTTACAATTGCTATACAAGTAAATATTCAATAAACTAACTATATAGCAATTCACAGATATAGAATAGTAAATGCAGTAAACTATAAAAATCACACCAGGGATTTTTATACTAGTTCGGATCTCCCGTCCTACGTCCAGTCCCAGACTTCTATCTGTATTTTCACTACCAACTACCTCGCTTCACCCGGAGGAACAGGTTTACAACACCCGAACAGCCGAACGGGATTTCGTGCCTCTTACAACACCGAGGACTTCAACAAAAAAAAATACAATTGCAGTTGACAACTTGTGCTCTTGATAACACTGATTTGTCACTTGTAGTACACCCTTCCTATAATCTTATCCTCAAAGTATGTGAATGATGTTTGTGAAGATTGAAGGAAGTATATTACTTAATTGAATCAAAAGATATGAAGTAATTTCAATGATTCAATAAGCAATTTGAAGTAGAGAGCTTTTAGAATGCAAGAGTATTTAGAAAGTAAGATCAGAAATTAAAGCAAAGAATTGTTGTTTTTCAATCAATGATTTAGACATGTTTATATAGAGAATAAATGGTTGTAACTCTTTGTGAAGAGTAGCCATTGATAGATATGATCATTGATGAAAGGTAAGAGATGCAACCATTGGAGAAAGAAGTGTCTTTTGGGAAAAGTTGCTCTCTGTTTAAAAACGGTCGACATGTCAAAGATGGCCGGTAGACAGGATTTCGAAAATATAGACGTTATGTGCATGTGTGCACGTTCATTGTGCATTTTACACAGAGACGGTCGACCGCCTGGATTATCACCGGTCGACTGGTCCCTGTTAAATTGCACAGTGAATGTGCAATGCCTATTCAAACGTATATATATTTAGGTGCATGATTATTTGAGGATAGATTTTAACACGTTTATCACTATTGCAACATTAAATAATCAACCTATAATCTAGAGTACCATATGTAGCTCTTTCGAGTCTCTTTATAGCCAAGATGTCTTTTTTTTGTCGATCGCCTTTTCTTTGTCAGAAATCAAAACTCGGTGACTCAACAATAGGGTCGAATGGGATGCATGGTTCCAAAAGCCTACTAACAACTAAATTTCAAACAATAAAAACAGGTTTCTTCTAAGTCGTAACATTTGACTTGATTTGTGAACTTTACAAAGTATGCTTTCTTCAACCTAACTTATAAAGTATATCTATTTCTAACTTAAACAAATTTAAATGACTGGTTACGAAACCCATGAGACAAAACCTATGCTTTCGAAAATGTGGGTTACGATGCAATAACCAACATCTTCGAAAGGTATTAGAACCGAAAGCATAAGATTGCCTTCGAAGAGGTCGGTTTCGTATGAACTGAATAACCTTTCGACAAAAGTTAGTAAAATTAGGCGCCAGATTACCTTTCGACCCCATCAAAAGGTGTTGAAAAATCAAAACAACAATTTGCCGCCTTAATCCCTTTTCAAAGGGTAAAGTGGTAACATTCTAGCGCCAAATTTTTTAGTTCGTACATCTCAAAACTTCTTGGCGAAGTTAACAGAAGTATCCTTCTTCCCAAACCCGATTTCAATCCAAAAACTTAAAAAAAACCATTAAACAAACAGATTTAAATGCAGATTAACGATTAAAATTTAGAAATATGTGAGATAAAAGTTCAAATTTTCTAAAAGCGGCAACAACAATAGAATCTACAATCGTGAAAAATCAAAATGAAAATTAACAAATAGAAGTAAGTCAAATCGAACCAAGAAATTGAATCAAAGAATATTTTTAGTAAAATTAAATCTTAAACAATTTCTAGTAAATCGAAATTGAAATTTAAAATCCCAACCATAAAAGTTTGAGAAATTGAGATTTACTGTAAAATAAAGAGGAAAAAGATACGAGAAAAGAGAAAACATAAGCTTACTTAGATTTGGATTTTTGATGAAGGAGAATGAAAATTATGTAACGTCCCAGATTTTCGCGTTCGAAAATCGACATCCATACTTTACATCGTACTCGAATGTCGTAGATTCGAGCATTCAAATCCGAGTCGCCGGAGCTTATAACACAGTTAAGTAAATAACACAGCGGAAGAAATGAATAATACATTGATATACAATATCTGATACAACAGAATGATACAATGAATATCAATATACATCAGAGATATGATACAACAAATAGCAGCGGAAAAGAAAACGATAACATCAGCAGTGGATAATCTCCATCTTCAAAGCAGCAATCCAGATATAGCTCGAACTCCCAATAACGATGAACAAAGATAAGCAAGTGCAGTCCGATCCAAAGACTGAACTAGCTCCAGATAACCTACTAATCTGACTATCTGAAAAACCAAACTCTAGACTGCTCGTGTAGAAAAATTTTGAGCATCCAGAGTTTAGGAAAGAAACAATAAACTCCGGATCAGTCATGGGACTGGTGTGAGCAACAAAAACAATTTAACTTTAAACAACAGCAAAAGAATTTTAAACATTGAAATCCGCAATGCTTTTAGAAAATGAAACTACCATAAGACCTCCCACCACACACACAATGCAAACGCAGAATTGGAGGAGATTTCTTCTTATGATAGTCAAAGATGCTTACTACGCAAAATCATTGGATTATTATTATTAGTGCATAGTGAAGAAAACATTTCGAAAGTATAATATTAATCTTAGCCAACATACGACCATTATCGTATGCCTACTATAGCTACTATGTTCAATAGCAGGTTACCGCCACATTCCATAGCAGGTAATACAACTAAAACCGTACAAGGCTCGTATTGTTTCTTTGGATTTTCCAACAAATGGTCAGGCTAAGGAACTTCCTTCCGCCGCATGGGAACGCCTCTGGCGGGACGTCCCGAGAGACAAACTGCTCTCTGCCAAACAAGGCCGGGTTACCCCTGTAACAGGTAACTCACGAATATGCCACCCCCCGGTCCTTTGGGACCTTTATCTGAGGCCTCGGTAACCAACATCACACATCATAAAGAAAGTGTATCCACATGAGTAAGTATCAGGGCTCCATACCATAATACCACCCTTTTCCAGAAGGAAATGACATACCCTAAAGGGCGCGACCCTCATAACCTTGCCGCAACATTCCTGTTTCGACCATTTCCGGGTTGTGAGGCCCTGACGAAGTCTCGTCCACAAAGCTACGCTTTGTCACAAAGCCATGCTTTGGGTCAACAGATGATCAACCTATGATCACAAAGATAAATGATCAACCAAATGATCATATCACAAATGATCAAACACTGATCATCACACAGCAACACTCAGCATGCCACATTACCAAATTGGGATATATCGCTGATAAATTTCAACTACATAACCTCTGAGCTCGTACGTCTCAGAGAAGGGTGTTAAGCTAAGAGAATAAATTCTCCGCCACCAACAGAAATGTATTTGAAAGAAATCGGCTTTATATCTCAAAGTGTAATGTCAGACATGTAACCATACAAGTCTGTTCCGGGTTCGAACAGAACCGAAGGCACTTCTCACGAAGCCCTTGCAAATCCGGATAATTTTCAAATCACGTCCAGACTTCCCATCACAAAAAGAGTGATATAAATCTCTATACCGGGAGCTACCCAGTGCAGAGACATTCGACAGGTTGTCCTTTCATTTTCGAAAAATATCCGGTCTTCAACACCGATCTTCAAATGCTATCCATATACGACGTATCACTATTCGGAATGGGTTATATGACACAGATGTCTTTTCCCGGCTAACCCGAATAGTGAGCGCAATATTCAAAAACAAATGGATAATGGGATTTCAATTAAGTCACAATTTAAACCCAAACTTTCTCTTTCAAATGGTTAAACGAATTTCCATTTTAATCTTTTTTTAACAAAAAGATTTAATTCACTTAATTTCACAAAGATTCATTCACATATTTTCCAAATCGATTTCCATTTCAATTTAATTAATTCGTTGAATCTTTAAATCAAAGATTTAACAAATAGCTTTCAAAACAATTTCATTTCGAATGGTTTAACAAAACATCATTTTAAATCTGTTAAAAATAAACAGATTTAATTCATAGCTTTCGAAAAGAATTCATTTATAACTTGGAAAACCATTTTTCAATTAAATCTTGAAATTCCTTTACCTAAATTGGAATTTCATTTCTTATCTAAAAGCTTTTATTCTTTGAAAACAAACAGTTTTCATTCTGGAAATCTGATTCATTTATACGAGTTAAGGTTCTTGGGTTAAATCCAAATTACCAACTTATACTTTTAAAATGGTTTAAATTCATATAAACACATTTATATCATCTTTACTCCCTAGTTTCCAAATCATAGATTTAATTTCAAACTTGAATTCAAATTTAAATCTAATTATTTAAATTTTCAAAACTCGGTTAAGTTATTTAAAATAACTTTTATCTTTGAAATTCCATTTCAAAAACTTTTTACTTTAAACCCGAATTTCTAATTTCAAAACCAATTGAAAATTAAAATTTCAATTTCAAAAACATCAGATTTAAATTATCTGTGACTTAACCGATTTCCACGTGAAATCCATTTTTGTGTGTGTATAAGTGTGGTCCAGGGGTTTCACACAATAGTGCACAACATCAATCATCACAGATATATCGATAAGCGGTATAGTCGATAACGCTTATCTTCATTCACAGATTCATAGATAAAATAAATTTATCGGTTACAAAGATTACAATTCGATGTGGGTTTCGGATAACCAACTGGAATCCGACTCCCTGTCGCATCGAAATTCAAATGTCGTTCTATGGGTCAAGGGTTTCATATTCACATAGTAACCTATCACAGAAACAGAAATCACGGATATATATATCACAGATAATCAATTACAGATCGCATCATAAATCAGGGTATATCACAAAGCCTCATATATCAGGGATATCAACCAATTCAATCATTCAATAGGACCTAAACATTCACAAGTAAGGACAGTTAATTATCGGATTAATTCCAATCAGATCTATTACTTATGAATTCCATTATAATTATTAATTAGTTACCAATCAATTTGATTAATTACTCTTTTAAACCATTGGTTTACCTTTAATTAATGCATCCTAATTATTTAGTTTATTAAGTACTAACTGTAACTTAATTAGTTCTTATTTACAATTAATTAATTTCAAATCATTTATTAGAAGTCTAGTTTATGATTCATAAGTACCAATTAATTATGCCTTAATTAAATCAACTTTACTTTACTTAATTATTTTTAAACTTACAATTACTACTTTAATTAATACAAATCATTAATTATCATGATTAACTATCTTAGCAAATAAATGAATTACAATTCATCAAATTTTCATTTACTTAAGATAAATTTATTTTCATTAATGATTTCATTATCACTTATAGATATATCGAAAACATTTATATTCAATCCAATTTCTTTTCAAGGTTTAAAATAAATACCAATTTATTTTATAAGCTTAAATCAAATTAGTGAACCTTGTAATTACTCGTCAAAGTAATACATACCTTATAAAAGGAATTTTAAAAGAATTTTGAAGCCCAATTCATTTTAGTTTAAAATCTGGGTAAGTTTAAAACAGGAACAAAATGTTTCCGAGCCCAAAACACCAATTCTCGAGACAGACTCGAGTGAAACCCGAGCATTTTCACGTTTTTTCCGAGTTCAACCCTAAGACACTCGCGTACACTCCTCCCCTCGAGACAATCCATCATTTACTTCGAGTACGTCCATGAGTCGCCCCTTTCTCCTCCAAACCTCCATTTCCCAGTGCAGACGAAAATTCTCGTGCACGTGCACCGGAGTTCCGACCATCACTGGTCATCGCCGAAACTTCGAGCAAGTCGCAAACCATCCCCAGCTTCGGTCGCAACCACCCAACTCCATCAGATAACCACGAAATCGAAAACGAGTATACTACCTAACCTGGAACCCAACGACATGAACTCACCCAAACCTGGCAACACGTCGCACTCGTCCCTCCGACCACCGTTCGCCACCAAACTCTGGCCATCTCTTCGCCTATCTCCCCTCTACCTCCCCACAAACTTGCGTCGAACTCGATGCATCCAATTGGGTGGGTGAACCCAAAATAGTCGACCCTCCAAAACTAGGTCACCTGAGAAAATCTACTCGCCGCCGCTTCCACAAGGCACTGCACCCCCATCCACCATTTTTCCTCGATTCTCCGTTCATCCCTCCACGTCTCCACGGAACCGCGAGAACTCAGTGACCACCGATCGTCAGAAAACGATAAAATCCCATTCCCAGTTCAACTTCGAATTGCACTTAACCCCATCCACTAAGAATTGTAATTTTTGTTTCAAAAATCATGGTTTTGTTAATGTATTCGAATTATAATCCTGGAAACTGAAATCTACATGTTTTAATTTTTGACTTAAATAAGAATCTCACTGTAAACTTTGTTCCCAGACATACTACCAATTATTTCGACTTGAATAATTTATTAAACTTTTGTTTATACTAAACAAACATCTTTCCACTTTAAATCCTAAGTTTAAAAATAATTAGATCATCAAATAGTATTTTGTTTTGCAAATTTTTGAGTCTGGAAATAGAACAGACATATCACAGTAACAGATATGCACAAAACATTTCAACTATCCACATATGTGTACTTGTAAGTATACACACAACAATATTGTTTCTAGAAGAGATCAAACAACCAAAATCAAGTTAGGCTTTTAAAAATAGGAGTTGCTCACCTTAAAAAGAAAGAACAGGGGACTCAAGCCTGGAAGAATGAATTTGAAACTGACTTGAATTTGAGATGCTTCATTTGAATCAGGCTTTTAATTTGCTTGCTGTTCCAGTTGTAAAAATGCTTGCTTCGATTCTGTGTTTGATTTAAATTTGTTGATCTAAAGTCCACTCACTTGACTTTGCACAGAAAAGCAAAGCCTGGAATTTTGATCTTTACTCATCTTGCTTTTGTTTTTATTTCTCTGTTCTTATTTTAGTTTGAGAGGAACGAAAATGAACTGATGGTAAAGGAAGTTTGATATGTATATAGAAAATGAAGTAGACAGGGTTATTATTTTGTACAAGTTGACATTTTCTCGTTTGTACAACTATGCCAGAGAATTTTCTTCCTATGGTGGCTGCATTAATTAACAGGTACCAGCTTACACTTACCTTTTTACTTTCGTTTGTACACTGCATTGCATCTTCTCACTCGGCTGGAAAATATGATTTGGTGGCTGAGATGATATAGCATTAATTGCTCTGGTACCTTATGTTCTATTTGCAAGCTTATGGATGTTTATGTACTTTCTTTTGTTTGCTTCATTTGTAAGTCTCGGCTGAGATATATCTATCAAGAATTAAAAATGACAATTTCTATGTTCATTTGTTTTCTCCATTTATCTTACTACTTTGAAATGTAAAGAAGTTCTACTTTAAATTGTTGTTAGATTTTAACAAATATTCTACTTCTATTTTTATTAAAACTTACCTTATATCAATTTCAATTTCTAGTTCAAATATAAATTATCATTATTTACTTAATATTTATTGTCTTATATTTATTTTATAAACTCAAACCATCTTTAACCATAAATTCAAATATATATATTAAATTTGCTCGTATATACCTAAATATATATATATATACATTCAATATACACACATATACTCACATATACACTATTTACAATATTTTAATCTCAAATGATTTATACAGAATATACTTGGATATCGGGGAAACTCGCAATAAATAAATCGATTAATTTCACTTTAAACCATTTGTTTTACTATTTTTATTCAGAATAAAATAAATTAACAATTTTAAATTCAAAAACTTAATTAATTATAAATTTAAATACTTATGAAATTTGGGGTCGTTACAAATTATCTGGAGGTTTGAAGATTTTGATTTTTCTTGAAGTTAATTTTGTTTGCAGGTAAGTGAAAGCGAAGAAGAAGAAGACTTAATTTATAAGAAAAGTCAGCAAGAGCGGCAAGCCATTCTGTAACGACCCGGGATTTTCGATCTCGAAAATTCCAGATAGTTAGGAAATGAAGAAAGAGATAGAAGAAGAAGAAACAAAAAAACACACCATAGATTCTCACATTCGCAGCGGATCAAAATATAATATCAAATAAATAACAGTTTACAAAAAGAATATTGTATCTGTCAATTATATTTTATACATCAGAGTTACACATATACACAATCACTGGGTATATAAAAATCAACATATCCCAGATAAACAGAAGTATATCACAGCGGAAACACTCCATACGTTCCTGCCATCCAGCTCGTCTCCTGAGCTCCAGAACGTCCTTACCTGAAAATCTGTAATACTCGGTCTGACCCGAGCATTACATCAAAGTAACACCCGGGTCAGGCTGGAAACCAGCGTGAGTAAACCCATCTAACATGAAATACAAAGGTATACAACTCATATAAAACCCGGGGTAACTCGATTCAATTCACAAAGCCACAATTTATTTTAGATATCACTTATTCCTCACATCCATTTCCTGTGTACCAAGATTCAGATTTGAATAGTCCCATTCCTTTAAATCACTTCATTCCAGTCTATAGATTTCACATATCCATCAAAATAAAATTCGAAGTGGTTTCGGGTATTTCCTAGTACCCGACCCCACTCTTCGAATCCAATGTTATTTTAACCCAAGTTATTCAAGTGATTAAATTCAAATACTGGATGTCACTTTTACACAGCAATAACGCAGGTAAACATTACCATTTATCATTGATATAACCCATCTCATATCAACAGGGTGTCACCGCATATCATCCCATAGTTATTATTCAATTCAGACATTCAATAAACAAACAAGCATTATCAATTCATGTCATAATTAATCATCAAATCCTGCTTATTCAATCATTAATTAATGACAATCATTAGTTAATTCACCACCCCTTGATTACCTTATAAATCAATCAATTAATCCCTAATTATATATTAATGATCCTTTAATTATCAATTTATACTCAATTCTTAATTAATCTTTTTTTTTTAAAGCTTATATTTGTTAACATCTTTATTTTAACACTTATTTAATTCCAAACTAAGATTCAAATTTACTTGAGTCCATATTTAAACTTGGTATTAAAACTTATTTTGAATTCTTGCCTTTATATTAAATTTCATTTTTAAACTCTTAAAAACAGAGCATGTTTTAAAAAAAAATGTAACCAGACTTTTTCCCGGACCACACAATATTGCTTCGAGTCACATCCAAATAAACTCGAGCAAACCATCAAATACTTCGAGTAAAACACGAACATCCCTTCCTCTTCTCTTTTTCTTAGTTAAGTTTAAACTTTACATTTAAACTTGAAACTTGTTTAACAATGCCTTTACTCAAAACTTTGTTAATACTCTTTTGACCAAAATAATTAATTAAAATTTCCCTGCTAAAATATCACGTTATCAAACAAAACTAGACCGAGCCCATGATAAAACCCTTTTGTCAACACTCAAGTTTCCTTCCAGAAATCTCGAGATTGAACCCCGGCCAACAAACAGATTACTCGAACAACCACCGAGAATTCCATCCTCTCTCCTTCATCTTCTTTCGGTTCTTAATTCTAGTGAACCCAGACACTCGATGATATGTGTGCACATGCACATCCACTCGACGTCGTTCCGACCAAAGTCCCTTCCTCCAGCAAAACGGCGTTGCTCCTCCAAGACGCTTCCAGTACCCAAAACCCGATGCCTCCATCTGAAATCGAAAACGACATATAACCACCATTCCTGAAAACAGTATCGTACCACAAAAGCTTCACGCTTCGACCATCCACGTCGACTGCAAACCCTGACACCATGACCAGAACTTCGCCAAGAACCCACGATGTCATTCCTTTATTCCCGATCGAGTTCGACTCAAAGACGAAGCCATACTAGCCTCGAATTCATCAACATCTCAGACAGCGTGATTAAACCCTAAAATCCTATCGACCACCAACCACGATCATCTAGAAATTTCAGCGCTATTTTTTTCTCGTGTTCCCCATGCTCTATTCCTACTCTACGCCAAATGTCAGGCCTCCAAATCTACCCAACCACCTGAATTTGCCGACTCACCCAATCCCGAACAACCCAAGAATTTACAGGAACTAACAACCTAAAAATCATGAAATGAGGATTAAAATTCATGATTTCAAATCATGAATCCATTTTCATAATTCGAATTCGAAATTAAGATAGTTGGTTTTAACCTGTATAAGTAATTTCCACTGTTATTCCCATTTTTAAACTCTCTTTTGCTAAATTTAAAATCCTGGAATTTCTTTAAAGGCATCCTCATTCATTAACAAACAACTATCATTTGTACATCGAGATCTAACATTTGTTTGATTTGGTGTTTGGAATTTTTTGAAGACAAAAATCACAGCCTAGATTACAGAGTACAGGTTACATCTAAAATCAGACATCTCACATACTTATATATACACATCTAGGGAAATACAAACTGCAGAATTTGAGGCAATTCAATATCATCCCAAGCATATTAGTTACAACCAGATAAACAAAAGTGTTTACTCACAGGTATATAGAGAAAAGAAGAATCTGGGTTAGTTTACTCACCTGACAATTTAAAACAGAGCTTGTTCTTTTGTTTGAATGCTTGAAACTGGAATTTTGAAAACTTTGCATGTTTTGTTGTTGATTCCAGAAAGCTTCGAAATGGCTTTGAATTTGAACAAGAATGCTGGAAATCTTATTATAGTTAAGATGCTTTCATTTTTGATTGTGAACTGAAATGCTTTTGCTTCTAGTTGTTTTTTTTTCTTCCAGGTTTGTATATTTGTTTGAATGAACAAAAATGAAAGAAGTTTGCTAAATAAAACAAGTATGCAAAGCTTAATGGTTGCATTTGTACACAAATAAAATCTTAGCTAGTACAAAAATCAGAGATTTTTTATTCTTCTTTGGGGCTGAAAACATATTTTCGAACAGGTTTTGTTGTGCTAGGGTAGAAGACATTAAATGCTAATGTACTTTTGTACATAGATATTTTTATTCACTTGCTTCTCCTACAATCCAGTTTCGTATATGCTTACAAGTATTATATATGCTTATTGTTTGACTTAGCTTATCATACTTACCCAGTTACATTCGTATGGCATTGAAATGATATCCTGCCTAACCCATTATCTTGCCTGCACATATGTATTTTGTTGTAGAGTATAAATATTTTACTTAAGCTTTATCTTATGCCTTGTACTAGTATGATTTCCATGCCTGCAAATGTATTTTGTTATAGAGTATATGATAATTTACTTAAGTTTTTAGTTTAAAGGTGGTTATGGTTATTGTGATTGTTATCTTGTATAATTATTTCTATCTCTAACATAAGTGTATTATTTTTATTTTAAAAACTCAACTATCAAATAATTAATTAACTATTACTATTTTATTTATACTTACTTTAAATATTTATAAAGTATATTTTATTATCTATATATATTATTTTGTTGAGAGATTTATATAACTTTAAAACCATAGTTTCTTTTAAAATATGTATAACAATTTTCATTTATAATAAAAATCTACTTGTATAGACATTATATTATAAATAAAGCTCATTATTACATTAAAATAAATTTATAAAAAGAGATTATTACTTTATTTCTTATTTTTATCAGGCTATAAAACAAAACAATCCTTTGTTTATTTTAAATTTCCCAAATCATAGTTTTCTCCCAAAATACATCTATATATATTTGTTTTTAAAACAACAAGTTGTATTTTAATTAATTAAGTTAAATATTTATTTAAAATAATTCTGTCAAAAATCTTGGGATGTCACATCCCTCCTCCCTTTTGAATCTTTTCGTCCTCGAAAAGGAACGAAACCAGAATTAGTAAAATGCTTAAAATTAGATAAATATTCTTTGATCGTTTTAAAACACTTTTAATATCTATATACTATTATTCCAAAGTCGTTTTTATAAAATACCCTTATAACTCGATGTTTCAACAAGTCCATCCTCGTTCTCATAGAGATTCGGTCATACGTTGATCAGGCGTTGGACTGAAAATCTATAAGTTCTCGGTACACCCGTTTCAACATCCAGTGAAAATATTTGGAAAATAATTTTGTTGAAGATACAGAAAACGGTATTGAAAATAGAGAAAATATCTTTGGTGAAATTGCTCTGGAAATCATCACACCCATCTATGATCGCAGTTACATCCTGGGTTACGTTGCCATCGCAGCAAAAGTCCATATAACTGATTACACCATAGAACCCACAACAGATCGCAGTTACATCCAGGGTTACGTTGCCGTCACAGCAAAAGTCCATGTAACTGTTGGCTCTCAGCGGCACACACGATTTTCGCTGTCAAAATGAAACTTCTCCACTCCTACATAGATCTCAGTCTACCGATATAAAATCAAACGCAGACTGTTGGCTCTCAGCGGCACACAAGACTTTCGCTATGTTACCATAGTGTCGCAGTCTACCGATGTAAAATCAAACATAGACTGTTGGCTCTCAGCGGCACACACGACTTTCACTATGGTCTGCAGTAGATCGCAGTGACATCGAGTTACACTGTCGTCACAGCATAACCCAAATGCCTCTGTGGGCACCAGCCCCTCGACTTTCGCTACACAAATAATCCTCAGGAACTAGTTTTGTCCGGACTCCTCACAGGATCAACTTTAGAACCTCCCCCTTTGAGGCTCAAGGCAGTGCCACCCTGTGGCACTCCTGAGAAGTTCATTTCAAGGGAGCGCCTTTTTCCCCAGAGCAAATCTCAAAACACTTTATACTATACACATATAGTATTTTCCAAATCATACACCTAGTATGAGTCTCATATAAATGCTTTTACACAAAATCGATTCTCAAAATCGATAATTCACAAATCAGGCTTCCCAAATCCCAATATTGATTTTACCCAAAAATCAAAAGCCTTTTCCAAATCCAAAGGTTCTCAAAAACCTTTTTCTCAAAACCATTTCCATAAAACCTTTTATATATATATATATACATATATATAATTTCCTTGGGAAATCTTTAAATCACTTTATACTTATATAAGTTTGCTTTGTATACTTCAAAAACTTTCAAAAACCTTTTTCTTCTGGCAATGGATTCAATAAGGAGAGTTTTATCATATATAACAAAGATACGTAACTTTGTTTATTTCAAATCAAATATTCGAATTTGATTTCTTTATAAAGTCACTTGCCAAATTTCTTACTTTTATTATAAAGTGAACTTTAACTCAGAAAAATATTCAACTTCCACTTTATTTCCATAAGGTTAATTTCTACCATAGAAATATAAATTTTACATTTATTTTATTTTAGTTCCTCATATATTCACAAATATATTTTCCATTTCAAAAATCATCTTATAACCTTTTATCTACAACTTCAAAATCAATTTCCACCTTTATTCATTGTCAATTTCTCAAAATATACTTTCAATTTCAAAAATCTTTTCAGTTTTTATCCACAAATTTTCAATGCCAATTTCATTCAAACCCGTACGATGTCCCCATATCATTCGTACGCAATACCAATCTGATCGCTCACTCGATCACACAATTTCACTTCCGAACTAGTATCGTCCACCCGACTTCCTAGTGCGGACTCAGATCTGGTTTCTTGATCAGAAACCGTCACTCCTTGCATAGTCATACCTATGATAGAGAATATTCAGAACCAATCAAAAATCCATATCCAGATTCGCCGACGAAAATCGAGCGAAAAATCCCAACTCGGATCGATAATACTATGTCGAAATTCTGTGCTCGAATCTGAATCAAATCACTATGCGAATAGAATAATATACGTACATCCTACGTATTTATCTTCATTGATTATCAGTTAAATCAATTTCCTTTCTATTCACCCTCACTTTGATTTTATTACCTTAATCCCCATTTGGATTATCACTTCAATTCTTATCTCAGTTGGGTATTTACTCAATAACAGTTTGAACTCTGATCGGTTTATATTTAGAAAATAGCTTGAAAATTTTAAAAATAGATAAGTAGTTGAAAAATAATTAATAGTATGCAAAATAGCTGTAAAATAGTTAACTAATAATAAAATAGTTGAAAAACATTAATCAGTTCATAAAGTAGTAGAAAAATAGTAATTAGTTTATAAAACAGTTGTAAAATAGTTAAATAGTTCCAAAGTAATTGTAAAACAGGTTTAAGATAGTTTTAGGTTTAAAAGGAAAAGTTGTGTAGTAAATAGTTTGGAAAAATAGGTTTATATTAAACAATTTATTTTGAAAATAGTCTAGAGTCAAACTGTTTAATACCCCATCTCCATTTCCCTAATTCAATTTAAATTTCCACTTACATTTAAATTGACTCAATCCCAATTTGAATAACTTCAATTTTATTTCAAATTAATCCAATTCAAATTCCCTATTTGAATTTTATACTTATCCATCATAAATCACAATTCCCATTAATTCAAATCAAATTCAGTTTGAACTAATTCAATTTAAATCTCAATTTCAAACCATCTCGAATTATATAAATTCGAGTTAAATTTTCAAATGTTGATTTATTCCCTTAATCCAATTAACATTTATCTTCAAATCAATATCTTTAAACAATTTAATCTCTGAGTTCAATTCTCAAAATTCCATTTTAAATTATCTTCACTTAACTTATTTCAAAGTTCAATTAATAATTCAAACCCCTTTTAAACAATTAAATCTTTGAATTTCAATTTATTACCCAAATTCAATCTTGGAACCAATCCTTAATCATTTCAGTTTACACACCACGTTATACTTAAATTTTGAACCACCCTTTGGTTTTTTTTTTTAGTTCAAAACAAATTTCTCTTAACATTTGAAACAATTCAAATGTTTCTAGCCTTAGGTTTTAACATTTCACAAATTTAAACCCACTTCTATTCAGAAGTTATACTCATCTTAAAAGTTTACCTCATTTAGCTTACTTATTGACAAATATATCATTATTAAACACAGTAACTATTTATGATGATACCAAAATTATCATATCTGGATACCAATTCATTTTCACCTTATTCTAAATCTTTTCCCAAATTCAAGATTTTAATTTCAGTTTGAATCCATTTCAAACTTATCTTTATTTAATTACAATTTGGTTGTATTACTATTAACTCTTAATTCTCATTATTCTATTTGATTCCAATGATTTAACACCAATTACCTTAATATTTATTTAAAAGGAATATTACTTTATATATCAAATATAATCTTATATAAAAATCATTTGAAATCTTTATATATGAAAATAACAAGTACGCTCTCATATATATATATACACACTCAACTCATTCTAGGGTACTATTGACCTTATCTATATGAGTATACCCACCAGAGCCAAGGTACTCGCTTAACCTTTGCTCTGATACCAACTGTAACGACCCGGGATTTTCGATCTCGAAAATTCCAGATAGTTAGGAAATGAAGAAAGAGATAGAAGAAGAAGAAACAAAAAAACACACCATAGATTCTCACATTCGCAGCGGATCAAAATATAATATCAAATAAATAACAGTTTACAAAAAGAATATTGTATCTGTCAATTATATTTTATACATCAGAGTTACACATATACACAATCACTGGGTATATAAAAATCAACATATCCCAGATAAACAGAAGTATATCACAGCGGAAACACTCCATACGTTCCTGCCATCCAGCTCGTCTCCTGAGCTCCAGAACGTCCTTACCTGAAAATCTGTAATACTCGGTCTGACCCGAGCATTACATCAAAGTAACACCCGGGTCAGGCTGGAAACCAGCGTGAGTAAACCCATCTAACATGAAATACAAAGGTATACAACTCATATAAAACCCGGGGTAACTCGATTCAATTCACAAAGCCACAATTTATTTTAGATATCACTTATTCCTCACATCCATTTCCTGTGTACCAAGATTCAGATTTGAATAGTCCCATTCCTTTAAATCACTTCATTCCAGTCTATAGATTTCACATATCCATCAAAATAAAATTCGAAGTGGTTTCGGGTATTTCCTAGTACCCGACCCCACTCTTCGAATCCAATGTTATTTTAACCCAAGTTATTCAAGTGATTAAATTCAAATACTGGATGTCACTTTTACACAGCAATAACGCAGGTAAACATTACCATTTATCATTGATATAACCCATCTCATATCAACAGGGTGTCACCGCATATCATCCCATAGTTATTATTCAATTCAGACATTCAATAAACAAACAAGCATTATCAATTCATGTCATAATTAATCATCAAATCCTGCTTATTCAATCATTAATTAATGACAATCATTAGTTAATTCACCACCCCTTGATTACCTTATAAATCAATCAATTAATCCCTAATTATATATTAATGATCCTTTAATTATCAATTTATACTCAATTCTTAATTAATCTTTTTTTTTTAAAGCTTATATTTGTTAACATCTTTATTTTAACACTTATTTAATTCCAAACTAAGATTCAAATTTACTTGAGTCCATATTTAAACTTGGTATTAAAACTTATTTTGAATTCTTGCCTTTATATTAAATTTCATTTTTAAACTCTTAAAAACAGAGCATGTTTTAAAAAAAAATGTAACCAGACTTTTTCCCGGACCACACAATATTGCTTCGAGTCACATCCAAATAAACTCGAGCAAACCATCAAATACTTCGAGTAAAACACGAACATCCCTTCCTCTTCTCTTTTTCTTAGTTAAGTTTAAACTTTACATTTAAACTTGAAACTTGTTTAACAATGCCTTTACTCAAAACTTTGTTAATACTCTTTTGACCAAAATAATTAATTAAAATTTCCCTGCTAAAATATCACGTTATCAAACAAAACTAGACCGAGCCCATGATAAAACCCTTTTGTCAACACTCAAGTTTCCTTCCAGAAATCTCGAGATTGAACCCCGGCCAACAAACAGATTACTCGAACAACCACCGAGAATTCCATCCTCTCTCCTTCATCTTCTTTCGGTTCTTAATTCTAGTGAACCCAGACACTCGATGATATGTGTGCACATGCACATCCACTCGACGTCGTTCCGACCAAAGTCCCTTCCTCCAGCAAAACGGCGTTGCTCCTCCAAGACGCTTCCAGTACCCAAAACCCGATGCCTCCATCTGAAATCGAAAACGACATATAACCACCATTCCTGAAAACAGTATCGTACCACAAAAGCTTCACGCTTCGACCATCCACGTCGACTGCAAACCCTGACACCATGACCAGAACTTCGCCAAGAACCCACGATGTCATTCCTTTATTCCCGATCGAGTTCGACTCAAAGACGAAGCCATACTAGCCTCGAATTCATCAACATCTCAGACAGCGTGATTAAACCCTAAAATCCTATCGACCACCAACCACGATCATCTAGAAATTTCAGCGCTATTTTTTTCTCGTGTTCCCCATGCTCTATTCCTACTCTACGCCAAATGTCAGGCCTCCAAATCTACCCAACCACCTGAATTTGCCGACTCACCCAATCCCGAACAACCCAAGAATTTACAGGAACTAACAACCTAAAAATCATGAAATGAGGATTAAAATTCATGATTTCAAATCATGAATCCATTTTCATAATTCGAATTCGAAATTAAGATAGTTGGTTTTAACCTGTATAAGTAATTTCCACTGTTATTCCCATTTTTAAACTCTCTTTTGCTAAATTTAAAATCCTGGAATTTCTTTAAAGGCATCCTCATTCATTAACAAACAACTATCATTTGTACATCGAGATCTAACATTTGTTTGATTTGGTGTTTGGAATTTTTTGAAGACAAAAATCACAGCCTAGATTACAGAGTACAGGTTACATCTAAAATCAGACATCTCACATACTTATATATACACATCTAGGGAAATACAAACTGCAGAATTTGAGGCAATTCAATATCATCCCAAGCATATTAGTTACAACCAGATAAACAAAAGTGTTTACTCACAGGTATATAGAGAAAAGAAGAATCTGGGTTAGTTTACTCACCTGACAATTTAAAACAGAGCTTGTTCTTTTGTTTGAATGCTTGAAACTGGAATTTTGAAAACTTTGCATGTTTTGTTGTTGATTCCAGAAAGCTTCGAAATGGCTTTGAATTTGAACAAGAATGCTGGAAATCTTATTATAGTTAAGATGCTTTCATTTTTGATTGTGAACTGAAATGCTTTTGCTTCTAGTTGTTTTTTTTTCTTCCAGGTTTGTATATTTGTTTGAATGAACAAAAATGAAAGAAGTTTGCTAAATAAAACAAGTATGCAAAGCTTAATGGTTGCATTTGTACACAAATAAAATCTTAGCTAGTACAAAAATCAGAGATTTTTTATTCTTCTTTGGGGCTGAAAACATATTTTCGAACAGGTTTTGTTGTGCTAGGGTAGAAGACATTAAATGCTAATGTACTTTTGTACATAGATATTTTTATTCACTTGCTTCTCCTACAATCCAGTTTCGTATATGCTTACAAGTATTATATATGCTTATTGTTTGACTTAGCTTATCATACTTACCCAGTTACATTCGTATGGCATTGAAATGATATCCTGCCTAACCCATTATCTTGCCTGCACATATGTATTTTGTTGTAGAGTATAAATATTTTACTTAAGCTTTATCTTATGCCTTGTACTAGTATGATTTCCATGCCTGCAAATGTATTTTGTTATAGAGTATATGATAATTTACTTAAGTTTTTAGTTTAAAGGTGGTTATGGTTATTGTGATTGTTATCTTGTATAATTATTTCTATCTCTAACATAAGTGTATTATTTTTATTTTAAAAACTCAACTATCAAATAATTAATTAACTATTACTATTTTATTTATACTTACTTTAAATATTTATAAAGTATATTTTATTATCTATATATATTATTTTGTTGAGAGATTTATATAACTTTAAAACCATAGTTTCTTTTAAAATATGTATAACAATTTTCATTTATAATAAAAATCTACTTGTATAGACATTATATTATAAATAAAGCTCATTATTACATTAAAATAAATTTATAAAAAGAGATTATTACTTTATTTCTTATTTTTATCAGGCTATAAAACAAAACAATCCTTTGTTTATTTTAAATTTCACAAATCATAGTTTTCTCCCAAAATACATCTATATATATTTGTTTTTAAAACAACAAGTTGTATTTTAATTAATTAAGTTAAAAATTTATTTAAAATAATTCTGTCAAAAATCTTGGGATGTCACACATTCGATCAGATTTAAATGAATGGTCGAGATCCACGATGGAATTCCAAAAGGCGGGAAATACTCAGGGTTTCGAAATGATTGACTTGGAAAGTCAAGAGCATCCCTCCGCCGGGAGGGGGGCAAATGTTAATGCCAAATATCCTTTCGACCTTGATGAAACCTGTTTAAGCAGAAGATAAAGAAGAACAAGAAGAAGAAGCTCCAGGAAGACCTTTCGAAGGAGTCGAAGGGATGCTACAACCAAAGTATAGAAGTTTCACAACCTTTCGAAGGGGTCAAAAAAGTCAAAAGCACCCTTCCACTTCAGTATCCACCTTTCGAAGCAGAGGATTTGTTGAATTGACGATTTTTCTATAGAATTAGAAAATTGCCGAAAAAATTTGTGATGAAAATAACCGCAATCGCACGACATACAATTTTAGTACATGGCGAGTACGGACCGATCTACAGGGAATTGAAGTGATTTTTAACCATACTCAATCAAATTAACCAAGAAGTTTGAAATTGTTTTATGCTAAAAAAAATGAAAAAACTAACTACAAGCAAGAGTGAGTAAGAATAAAAGAGTGGAGGGAAATTTAGAGGCAATTTCCCTTCTCGTGATTACATAAATCAACATAAAGAAATTATGATATCTCTTTTTTGGTCATTAGTGAATTTAGTTGATGTATTTATCATAAGTATGGTTTATTTGTGCTATTAATTAGCCCAACGTAAACCATCAAACTTTAACACACCCTCCAAACCACTTGTTAACTCTCATGAAAATGATAATGAAATCAAAAATAAAATCTATTCTAAGCATGACCTATTTACTATTGATTAGTAATATGGACCATTCAAATTTGGATTCTAAAATCCACTTCATTACCAAAATCATATGTAGATTAAGAGGTAATTTGTGTTTATGTTTGTTTAAGCATAGCCTATTTGATGTCAACAACATAGGCTATCAAATTCAAAGTTAAATAACAAAATTTTACCACATCAAAACTTTCATGAAGTATAAAGAGGGATCAAAAATTAGCAAATATATTGAATCTACATGATTAAGAGAGCTTCATTACCCCTAAATTAAAGGGGTTTAGCTTCTCATATTTGTTATCATTTCAACAAATATAGATTGCAACATAAACATAAACAAGAGGAAAAAGAGAGCTACTTGAAATAAAATAAAGCCAAACTACTTGCATAAAATAAAGAGATCTACACTACTAACATAAAAAAAACAAAGAAAAGAACATGTATTAAAATTGCATAAAAATAAATTACATGAAGAAAGGGCTAAGAAGCCATAAAAAAGAGAAAGAGAGTTTTTGTTTATATTTGTGGCTACCACTAAACTAACTACAAGGTGGTGCTAAGAGCTTCATTACATAAAACATAAGGGGTATTTATACATGCCTAAAATCCTAATGCATATTTTAGGGGACTACTCAAAATACCCCTCTAGGAAGTGTTGCCTCCAAGTTGTCATTAGCATGAGAATAATCATCCATTACATATGCATGTAGCTTTAATCCCCACTAACATGTGCATTAGCTCTTAATAGTGGATCATGGTAAGTGGGTAGGTGGGGTCCTCCATGTTGCATGAAATGATTTATTTCCATCTTCATTTGCCTTTTCTCTTATGCATGCATATTTTGATGAAGTCTCTTCATATTTTTCCATCCAATTTCCTACAAATAAAAATAAAATGTGCAGAAAAATATTCTCAAATTAATTCACATACAAAAATGACCATTTTACCCCATATGAAGATGACTAAATGATGATTTGAAAACAATTGAAATTTTGGTTTAAACATATAAAATACCCTATATGCTTGTTTATTTAATCAAATTAGATTAAATATGGAAGTAAAAATATGCACATTTACGTGCACATCACAATTCCACATGCATGAAGACCTTTCGAATGAGTTAAAGCAACACCTTTCGAAGACAATGAACAATAAGCACTCATATGCCCGCCAAACCTTTCGAAATCAAAGGTTTCGCTTTTATTCAAATTTCTCAAAACAACCTTTTCGACAGCATAGCCAAGCCTTTCGAACCGGTCGAAGCCAATGACATCAGGAGAAGGTTCTGCGTCAATCCACAAACTTGCATTCGGAAGCTACCTACTACATCGAAACCATTGATACTTCAACGCCCTCGAAACCATTGGCTAAAGCCTATCGACGGAGTTAAAAGCTCCTACAAAGCAAGAAAGGTGCAACCGTCCCATTCGACAAAGGCGAAAGCATTCTAAAGACAACATAGCAGCCACCTTTCGACCAGATCGAAAGCATTAGGTCGAAAGGTGTTGACCCGCATCTATAAATAAGACCCAAGGGGTCTAGGTTTGAGGATCCGAACTCAGTCATTCTACACTTGTATTTTCTTAATTCTAAAAGCTGTAAACCCTAATTTGTAAATTAAATTGGGGAAATTGAGCAATAAAGACTTCTTTGAGCTGAGAAAGGGGAAGACCTTTGTATTTTTGATTACTTAGTTATTTCAAAGCTTTATTATTAGAACTAATCGTGTTTTTCCAGGTATCGACCATGTCGAAAGGTCTCTTCTGACTTTATCGAAACCCCTGTGTATTCAAGTAACTTCAGTTATAGACTCCAGGCCGCCTTCTACTGGATTTTTACTTTCGACTAGGTCGAAGCCATCACATTTCCAGATAATCCAAGTCTTAACTCCCATCCATTGCATATCTAAATCATAGCTTTTGACAAGGTCGAAACCTTAAACCCAGCTGGATTTAACTTAGATCCTTGACCCAAGCCTTAACCATTAAACGGTCTAGCTTTCGATAGGGACGAAACCTACCAAAACCAACCTTAATCTTGGATTCATAAAGTTATCCTTCTGTGTTCCGTAACCACTTCGAAAGGAAGGCTTTCGAAGGGATAACCACACTAGCTTAGAAAGCTCGAAAGGCTAATAAGAAAGGAAATTAATCATTTCGACTGAGTCGAAAGGTTGATCCGAGCACTACAGCAACCTCTTCGAAAGGGAGAATTAAAAGGATTATCTACATCTTACCTACTTCTGCTTAACCAAAAGTTATCAAAAAGGACTAACCACGTCCTAAAGACAGGTTTGGGGTGAGGACAAGATTTCTTGTTAACATATATATAGTATATAAGTTATACTACACACACGAGCACAATTGATGTAGTTTTTCTCTATGAGAGACTGTCATTCTTACTATGTATTAAGAGTGATTCAGCATATGAGAAATGTTATTATTGACTACATCTCCGTAGTTAAGGAATGGGTAGAATCGAGGACCACTAACCTCAATTTGTAGAATATGTTTGTAGGGATGGTATGAATCATTAGTACCTTAGATATTGATTTTGAAGGTAAAAACCTTGGTAACAAATATATATTCATATAAAATATGGATATTAATGATTTTGCAAAGTTATATAGTATATAGTGTAGGATACTATACAGGTTTTGAATTGAAGACTGTATAATATAAAGACCCAAGAACTAGACGCGAAGACCCATGAGTGTAAAGATCAAGATATGAAGATTTCAAGACTATGTAAAAGTGTATAGAGTCATAGAATATTGTTAAAGTCCCTGATACCAATCTATGATCTCAATTTCTCGTTTTCTTATCATTTATTTTCAAATCAAAATATATTTAAAAATATTTTATAAAGAGTTTTCTAAAGTTTAAAATGTTTATAAAACTATGTTTAAACTATTTTACAAAGTATCAAAATATTTTACAAAGTATTAGAATTTCAAAAACATTTTGAAATAAACAAGTTTTCAAAATATACTAGGATATATCGACATATAGGCAGATTGTATATCGACACATGTCGCAGTTGTAAAATTCAAATTTGAAATGAAGTGTCTATTTATCGTAATTCTTCGCGAATGGACACATGTCTATTTGCTCTCTATATATAGGGGGTTTCTAAACGACTTTTTAACAACTACTTTATTATTATCTTCTCTCCTCTTACTCTATCAAAATTTCTATTGAAAATATAATCAAATTTTGTCAAATTCGAACTAGAGTCAACTAAATCTTTATTGTATTGATTCTCTACTATTCACTCTCTGATTTCAATCATTCTCTCACTCAATCAAAGATTGAAGTGTTGTCCAAGAGGCTATAGGATCAATTGTATCCAAAGATCAAACATTGTCTTTGGAAAAACCATTAAAACTCTAGTTATAGTTGATTGGGTGTGATTGTCCCGATTCAAATCAATTGGGTGTGCTTGGTGTCCTAAAAATTCAAGTGGGTGTGCTTATGTCCCGAGTCAAATAAAGTGAGTGTACCCAAAGCGCAGAAAATTTAGGGGGTGTGTCTCTTAGCCTTGAAATCGAGATTGTATTAGGTTTTGCCTTCTGCCTGTTGAAAGATTGGCATTTCAAAAGATAAGTAATTGTACTGGACTGGATATAGGGTAACTTCGAACCAGTATAAAATCCTGGGTGTTATCTCTTTGATTCTTTACTTTTACTTTACTGCATTTATATTCATCTACGTTTGAATCTATGATTGTTTATTCTGTATTGGTTAAGTATAATCTTAAAAGAATAAAAAAGAAATTCATTAAAGTTAGAAAATACTATTCACCCCCCTCTAGTGTTTAGTTAAGCCTTAAGATCCATAATCCTGCCACTAAGGTATCAAAGCTTTAGGTTTTCAAATTTTCATAATTTGATTTTTGAAAAGTTTAAATGGCTAGTAATACTTTTAACAACTTTGCAGAAAAACTGTTTTGTGAAACCAATATGTTTTTAAAAACTAATTGTTTTGAAAAGTAACTTGATTCTTTGGAAAGGTATATTTTTGAATTACAGGAACAAGTTTGTTAAATGGTTGATGGTGGACAAACACTTGAAAATAAAATATCACAAATCAAGAAGGATAAGTGGATATTGGATAGTGGATGTTCGAGACACATGACTGGAAATCCAGAGATCTTGAAAGATATAGTCTATAAAGATTATGGATCGGTAAACTTTGGAGACAAATCAAGAGGATATGTGATTGGCATCAACAATGTCGGTAACTCTTAAACTCCTACTATTTCTAATGTTTTGCTAGTTAGGAATTTAAAACATAATTTGCTTAGTATTAGTCAATTGTGTGATAAAGGTTTTAAAATTAAGTTTGAAAAATATAACTACCATATCAAAGATAACGAGTCAAACATTATCTTTGAAGGTATTAGGAAATATAACATCAATATTTTAAGTATGAAAGTGTCCAATGATAACTTATGCCTTTTGGCTGAATCTAACGACCCTTGGATTTGGCATAAAAGATTTGGTCATTTGAATTCTAAATATCTTTCTAAAGTTGCTAAATATGAACTTGTTAAGGGTTTTCTGCAATAAGTTTTAATGTTAATAACTTATGTGATGCCTGTCAATTATGAAAATTTCATAAAAGTTTTTTAATCTAAAGATACAATTTCTACTTCTCGGGCCATTGAACTTCTTCATCTAGATCTTTTCGGACCATCGCAAATACAATCAATAAATCATACTAGATATGTCTTTGTAATAATAGATGATTTTTCTAGATTTACATGGACAATCTTCTTAAAACATAAAAGTAATGCTTTTGACATGCTTAAAATTTTTGCTAAAAGAGTTCAAAATCAAATGTCAACTAAAATTAAAATGATTAGGAGCGATCATGGAGGAGAATTCGAAAATGATAATTTTGAAAATTTTTGTAGTAAAAAAGAAATAACACATAACTTTTCACTTCCAGAACACCACAACAAAATGAAGTAGTACAACATAAAAATAGAACTATACAAGAGTTATAGAACAATGTTAAACGATAGTGAATTGCCTAAAAGTTTTTGGGCTGATGCACTTGCTACAACATGTTATATTTTAAACAGAATTCAAATAAGACCTTTGACTAAGAAACTACTTATGAATTATTTTATAATAAAAAGCCAATAGTATCATATTTTTGAGTTTTCGGTAGTAAATATTTTATATTAAATACTAAAGATAACTTAGACTAGTTTGATCAGATAAAGGTATTTTTCATGGTTATTCTAATAGAAGCAAAGCTTATAGAATTTTCAACATCAAAAATAACACCATTGAAGAAACATTACATGTTTCATTTGATGAAAATTTTAAAACCAATAATACCAATATTGATGAGGAAGAAAATATTGATAATGAAATTACTAATAATAAAATCACTAACAATGAAAATAATTATAACTCCAAAAATTTACATCCAAATAAAAGAACAAAATATTTGAAAGATCACCCTATAGAAAATATTTTAGGAAATATAGAATCTGTTGTAAAAACAAGAAATCAATTAAATAAAATGAATAATGTTGCTTTTATCTCAACTATTGAACCCAAAAATCCAAAGGAAGCAGCATAGATAATTCTTGGATTCTTGCTATGCAAGAAGAACTGAATCAGTTCATCAGAAATGATGTTTGAGAATTAGTCCCAAGACCTAAAGATAAAACTATAATAAGAACTAAATGGGTATATAAAAATAAAATGAATGAACAAGGAAAGTCGTTATAAATAAAGCACGTTTCATTGCTCAAGGTTATAGTCAAGAAGAAGGTATAGATTTTGATGAAACTTTTGCTCCTGTAGCCAGATTAGAGGCTATCAGAATTTTACTTGCTTTTGCAAATCATAATAATTTTAAATTATGTCAAATGGATATCAAAAGCGCCTTTTTAAATGGATTTATTAAAGAAGATGTATATGTAGAACAAACTCCATTTTTTGAAGATGAAAAACTACCTAATCACGTTTATCAATTAAAGAAAGCTTTATATGGTTTAAAACAAGCACCTAGAGCATGATATGATAGACTAAAATATTATTTATTACAAGCCAATTTTGAAATATTAAAGGTAGATAATACTCTTTTTATTAAAAGAAATAATAATGATATTCAAATTATACAAATATATGTAGATGATATTATCTTTGGATCAACAAACTAACAATTAAATAAAGAAATTTCAAATATAAAGACTAAGTAATTTGAAATGAGTCATATGGGACAACTAACATTCTTTTTAGGATTACAAATAAGACAACTAAATAATGGAATCTTTATAAATCAAGAAAAATATGCCAAAGACTTAGTTAAGAAATTTGGCATGGGAAATACTAGTGGAAAACCAACTCTTATGGAAATTAATGAGAAATTAAAGAAAGAAGAAAACTTAAAAGATGTAGATCAAAAACTATATAGAGGTACGATAGGATCATTACTTTATGTTACTGCTAGTAGACCTGATATAATGCATAGTATTTGTCTCTATGCAAGATATCAATCTCAACCTAAGAAAACTCATCTAAAATTCATAAAATGAATATTAAGATACGTTAATAACATAATAGACTATGGACTTTCCTACCCAAAAGAAGATTCTTTTGATTTAATCTCATATAGTGATGGTGACTATGCTGGATGCAAATCAAACTGAAAAAGTGCAAGTGGAACTTGTCACTTTTTAAAACACTTTCTGGTTTCCTGGTTTAGCAAAAAGTAAAATTCTATATCTTTGTCCACAATAGAAGCATAATATATTTCAGCTGCACTAGCTTGTTCACAAGTAATTTATATGCAACAAAGTTCAAAAGACTTTGTTTAAATTTCACTAAATCACCAATATACTATGGTAATAATAGTGCAATAAATCTATCTAAAAATCCAACACATCATGTTAAAACCAAACATATAGATGTAAGACATCATTTCCTGAGAGATAATGTAAATAAAGAAGTAATTTGACTTGAATTTTATAAATACTAAAAACCAAATAGACGATATTTTAACAAAACCATTACCTCAAGCATCTTTTATTAAGATTAGAAGAGAATTAGGAATATGTTCGTTCTCTGAGATATAGTTATAATAGTATAAAAATTAAGAATTAAAAGAAAAATAAAATTGTCAAAATTATACTACATATGTCGACGTACCCATTTCCTATATGTCGACATATAATGGAATATTCTGAAAATAGATTTTCCTCCAAAATTCGAAAACCACCTATATAATAACCAAATTTAAAAATTAAGTCCAGTTTTCTGTCTTTCTTCTTCTCTAATTTCTGAAATAAAATAAACTCATAGCCTCCTCGAATTCCAAATGCCTAAGAGAAGTTAATCCACCCATTTCTTTCCTAACACCCATGCAAGGCCCTCTCCAGAACATCATAATGGCCAAAGTAACAAAAATAGAGGATGATATGAAGCATGTACTGCATATGCTTACTGAAATAGAAGTGGTTCAACTTCATCTCTTAAAGGAATAAGAGAAACAAGGTCGGATTCTATGGAATCTTCAAAAATACCTATTAGATAATCTAACTAATCCAATAGTAATTGAAGAAGATACTCCTAATTATAAAACTCAGAATCCTAGAAATGAAGAAGAGGAAGAAGAAGAAGAGGAAGAGGAGGAAGAGGAAAATGAGGGAAATAACGAAGATGACAATGAAGTCAAATGCATTGAAGAAGTTTGCTTCGATCGAGATGGAAATCTCGTCGAACAAAGAACTTTTGTCTTCACTACCCTTTCTGTCCCATCCAAAATAGGAGAAAACCATAGATAATAGTTATAATTCGTATTAAGTTTGGTTTGCTAGATTTAATTTGGATTTGTATTCATTTTAAGTTTTTAGGATTTGGATGTTATAGTTTGATTTTGTATGACTAGTAGATTTGATGTTTGATTAGTTTGGATTGTCAGTTTGACTTGTACAAATTGAATTTATGTGTACATTGAATTATATAAATAAAAATCCATTTTATTTCATACATTTTTGATCATATAATTATATATCATCATCTTTATTAGTATAGGTTTTCATACAATCATTTTTACTTAGATTATTGATTTTGAATTAAGTATATCATCATATATCATTATATCCTTTATTTAAGGGGAGTAATTGTTTGTTTTTCATGCATTTTATTGATGACAAAGGGAAAGAAAGATATAAAATGGACATAGCACATATTAAGGGGGAGTTATCTAACTTAAGGGGAGTTATATCATATTTTATATATACAAAATAATAATGGTTGTCATCATCAAAAAGGGGAAGATTGTTAGTACCCCATATATTGATTTTGATGATAACAACCTTGGTAACAAATATACATTCATATAAAATATGGATACTAATGATTTTGCCAAGTTATATAGTATATAGTGCAGGATATTATACAGGTGTTGAATTGAAGACTGTATAGTATAAAGACTCAAGAACTGGACATGAAGACTCATGAGTATAAAGATCAAGATATGAAGATATTAAGACTATGGAACAGTGTATAGAGTCGTAGAATATTGTTAAAGTCCCAGGTAACAATCTTTGATCTTAATTTTTCCTTTTCTTGTCATTTATTTTTAAATCAAAATATGTTTTAAAATATATTTAAAATTGTTTTATAAAAAGTTTTCGAAAGTTTAAAATGTTTATAAACTATGTTTAGACTATTTTACAAAGTATCAAAATAATTTACAAAGCATTAGATTTTCAAAAATATTTTAAAATAAACAAGTTTTCAAAATATACTTGGATATGTCGACATGTAGGAAGATTGTATGTCGACATACATGCCACAATTTTCAAAATTCAAATTTGAAATGAAGTGTCCGTTCGTCGTAACTCTTCACGAATGGACATGTCTGATTGTTTTCTATATATAGGGGGTTTCCAAATGAATTTTTAACTGGTACTTTATTATTATCTTCTCTCCTCTTACTCTACCAAAAATTTGTATTGAAAATATATTCAAATTTTCTCAAATTCAAACCAGAATCAATTCAATTTTTATTGTATTGATTCTCTACTATTTAGTCCCTGATTTCAATCATCTCTCCCACTCAAAAGATAAAAGTGCTGTCTAAGAGGCTATAGAATCAATTTTATCCAAAAATCAAACATTGTCTTTGGAAAAACCATTAAGACTCCAATTATAGTTGATTGGGTGTGATTGTGTCCCGATTTAAATCAATTGGGTGTGCTTGGTGTCCTAGAAATCCAAGTGGGCGTGCTTATGTGCCGAGTCAAATAAAGTGTGTGTACCAAGAGCTTGGAAAATCTGGTGGGTATGTCTCTTAGGCTTGAAATCGAGATTGTATTGAGTTTGCCTTCTGCCCGTTGAAAGATTGGCATTTGGAAAGAAATATGTACAAGAAATTTTATGGGACTAGATGTAAGGTAACTCCGAACCAATATAAAATCCTTGGTGTGATCTCTCTGATTCTCTACTTTTACTTTACTTGATTTATATTCAACTGTGTTTCTAGTTGTGATTTTTTATTCTATGTTAGGTAAGTATAATCTTAAAAGAATAAAAAAGAAATTCATTGAAGTTAGAAAACCCTATTTCCCTCCCTTAGTGTTTAGTTAAGCCTTAAGATCCATAATTCCACCACTAATATGAATAATTTCCTAGAATGCCCTAGCTCCTCAAAATGATTATGGTTCTCATGTGCAAACACCAATAGTCGACTTTTTCGAGTTATATAAAGACTATAAGAGTCTAAGAGGAAGATCGTTCCTTGGAATGGAGTCAGCTAATGAGGTGCAAGACGGGATGGATATTTGTGAAATGATCTTAGATAACTTGGAGTTAGATGATGCAATGAGGTAGAAGTTAACCTCTAAATGACTCCAGGGATGAATAATGAACTGTTGGAGTGCCCTTATAGCTTCGATTTTCGAGGATCATTTTTAGCTGGGATCAGTTCGTAGTTCGCATCGAAGAGAAATTTATCTCGACTTTTCAAAAGTCGATGTTGTTTAGGTAGTTCGCCGACTTGAAGTAAGGTGATATGTTTGTGTTGGAGAATGTGACTGAATTCGATGTGTTCTTGAAGTACGGTATATCTTTCATTGATACTCCACTTAGAAAGAATGAAGAATTTATCATTGGGCTGAGTGATCATCTTGGGAAGCGATTGGTTTATCATATTGACGAGATCTTTGAGAAGTTGATAGAAAAGGCTTTATGATGAGAGAGCATGTACCCAGTATAAAAGGATTGTCCCGAACAAGTTTATTAGGGGGTAGATAATAGAAGCATATGCCTTGAATGTCGTTCTGATTTTGTAACAACCCGTATATTTGGACCATTTAAATTGACAATAATCCACACATGTCAACTTAAATAATACAAAACACGAATCATTATGGGATTATGAATACATATATGTAAATGAGAATCAATACAACATCACAGACACAGAATAGTCACAGAATAATGCAACGGAAAAGTGCATCATCATAATAGTAGTTCATGAAGCTACTACAGGAATACAACAATGTCTCAACATAAAGTGACAAAGAGAAATACAAGATGTTCAATACATAAGTTCATCAAATACTAGGAAGGAAATAACTGATAAAGATAAATGCTAAGTCTTCAGCATCTTCAACCGACCTTGATCAACAACTGGATAGCTTCAGACTGACCTGAGCATATACAAAAGAAACACTCGAGTCAGGACTTAAAATCTTATACAGGATAATCAGGTGCAAATAATAAAGTCCATAACTCAAAGATGAATGTGATACACATCTTTAAGGATCTGATAAACTATCTATATATACAATAGAATACGCTACATAGATAATGTCTAATCAGTAAAGTATGATATCAAAATAGTGTTAAGGCGTTACCATAATCCCCTTAACACATTTTTATTCCCAAGAGCATATACAAGACCGTAGTTTCCCCAAAACCGGAAGTCACCAGAGGGCAATCCATATACTAAAGGTATAAAAAAAACGTAGTGGTCGCGAATAGGATAATCAGTATGACAAGGTACATGAGGCGATACCAACTAGGATACTAGTAGTTGCCTGATCCGGAATGATGTTGGGCATAGCAGATACTATCCCAACACCGCGAAACAACACTCCCAAATCAAGGGGTGCACCCAAATCGAATCACATAAGTAATAGATTAGGTATCGAAGAAGTGTGTCTGCTAGAGATGGCGATCCTCAATGGCCCAGCGCGGCTCCTGTTTTAGTCATGTCAGGGGTCATCCAAAATCGTTCTCTTTCTTCAGTTAACGCGTTCACCAAAACCATCCACTTCGTTCTGGATCAACACTCCGCGTATATTAGTTATTAAAGTGGTTTTCGGTATCGACAGAGAGTATGTCCATATCCGATCCCGGTCTCTTTAATAACTACGCATTAATTACCCGATGTTCATTTAATATTAAAGTTTAAACAAATCAAAGTCCAAAAGTCAAGTTGCAAGTTTGACTTTCAAAATTTGACACTTCACAATTCAATTTATTTTGAACATTTAAACATCAGATTTCCAAATGAAGTTTTAGTTCAAGCCCTTGAGTTAACAATACTTAAGTATTCAAGTTCAATTTTAATGAGATCCAAATTCCACTTACTAATTTAATTCATAAATCATAGATTCAATTAACTGGTCATTAAATCAAATTCTATTCATTTTAATTCATATTCCCATTCATCGTTACATTAAATTTAATCAGAACTTTGATTTAATCAATTTCAACAGCTAAATCAAATCCTTAAACTTTAGTTGGTTTTGCATTCCCTTTAAGTCACTTTGTTACTTAATCTCAAATTAAATTTTATAACAAATTCCAAATTTATTAAATTTATCCGAATTAGATTTAATCTCAAATCTAATAAATTCAAATTATTAGATTCTAAAACTTACTTGTTCAAATCTCATTTCAATTAAATGTGTCAATCCGTTTTATTTAATTAAATAGATTCATTAAACCGTTTCAGTTAAATTCGTTAATTTATTTCAATTAGATCCATCAATTTATTCCCATTAATTTATTACAATTAAATCCATTGATTTATTACACTTAAATCCATTGATTTATTTCAATTAAATCCATTAATTTAATACAATTAAGTCCATTAATTTATTACAATTAAATCTTATTAATTTATTACAATTAAAACCATTGATTTATTACACTTAAATCCATTGATTTATTTCAATTGAATCCATTAATTTCCTTACTTAATTTCCAACAAATTTTTAAGTTCATTTCTTAATTTCAAATAGATTTCAATTCCAAAATGATTTTTGTTGACCAATCGGGTTTCTTATTTTTAATTATCTATCATAGGCCAAAGTTGTTCAATTGGGTATTTATCATTTCAACCCAATATCATTAAATAAAAAAACAAAGCATAGCAAAGGGAACTTGCAGTGTGATAACTGGGATGGTGTCAAAGTAAATAAACAATCAATAGCAACCATACATAACAATTCAACCGTTTATTTAAATAATCCCGAAATAATCGTATTTAATTTACATTTGTTATTTATGTAAACTAATGAAATTATTCCTAGAATCCACACTATCATTTCATGCAGATTAAAGATTATTACTTTATGGTTTTCACTTGGCGTTTATTATCCAGTTATTACATCAATCATACATTCAATGGTTCAAAATGTAGCTAACACTATTTTTACGTGTCGATTTATTTAACATTTAAAGGGACAAGTTCAACATATATAATCTATTTTAAATTTTAGACTATCCTATATCAATTTCAATTTCATATTAATCATCACTTATATTAACGACCAATTTCAACATCACATAAAAATTTAGTGTCACAACTATTTTCCATAAACTAACTTCAAATCACAATTTAGCATCAACCATTTTAACATTCAAATTAATATCAATAATATCTATCACTTGATTATCATAGCATAATATATTGAGTCGTGAATGAATATTCACCTTGCGTTGTTGAAGAAGATGACGGCGAAGCACGAAAATGAATAGACTAGAATGGACGACCCAAGCACGAATACGAACTATAAATCAAACAAAAGGTTATTCAACAATAGCTTAATACGATGTATATATATTGATTTGTATATATATATAAACCATACCAAACAACTAGATGCAAATAAGGTGGATGGAAGCTTAGATCGCTGGATTAGCCTCAACTGGAACTGCGCAGACAAGGCATAAGTGAGTCCATAGGTTACAAATTATAACTGATATATAATTTTAACATATAACAAAAAAAAAAAAAAATAAATAAAAAGTGGCTGTGCAGTGGAAATCGACTGAGGACAAGTCGGGGACTGCGGAGCAGACTGTGGGCAGGGGACGCGGGAGCGGGCTCGACGTGGCGAGTCGGGGTGGTTGAGGGTAAGGCGGGCTAGTCGCTGGCGGGCGCGGGTGGGCTGGGGTCTGGTGGGTTCGGGTGGGGTCTGGCGGACTGGGCAGGGGGAGGTGGAACGGCAGGCGGGGCGGAGGGATGGGGTGGCTCGGGCTGGTGGGAGGGGAGGCGGGACGGCGGGCTGGACTGGGGTGCTGCATGGGCTGTGGGGCAGGGACGGGTGGGGCTGCTGAGGGGGCAGGCGGAGCTGGGTGGGTACGGGTGGCGGAGGGGACTAGGGCAGGCGGTGGCTCGGGCTGGGCGGAGGGAACGGCAGGGCGGTGGCTCGGGCTGGGCAGGCGGGTGGTGGGATTGGTGGGAGGCAGTGGGAAGATGGGAGGAATTCTGAAAGAAGCTTGAGAAGAAATAAAATAGAAAATATATGAAAGAGAAGAGGAAGGCAGAAAGTATACGAACCAAAATATCAATTGCAAACGAGTGAATAGTGGAACTATAGCTTATTATATAAAATAGTACAGAAATTGAAAGGTCTCCAATTTATTTGTCTTGGTAACCGGATGGCTGTTGGCTTTCCAAGGCAATTGAATAGTCAAAGGACCCCTAGAATTCTGAACTGAGTAGGTAATTGGGTACCGGTTTGGGCTGCGTAACGGACCAGTTTATACTCCGTTAAACAATTGTAACTTGCACCGCCGAACTCCGATTGACACAAATAAATATACCATTTTGATCAGCGCGACGAGGCGAACACAACGGTATATAGATATCAGTTGTAAGCTTAAATTATAAAATTCGAAATTTTTATATTGTGGAGAAAATGCAGCAAAAACGCTGAAGAATAAGATCGACGGAGCTGAAGATGTCCGAAATTTGAAAAACGAAAAATGACGTCTTGATCAGAAGATGGTTTAGAATTTTTCTATGTAAAAATATTCAGGTTCGGAAGATAAAATTTTCACGTTTAAAATGAACTAATGTGAAATAAACGCGAACGAAATTTACTGCGGTATTTTCCGACGAAACTTTTCCCATATCTATAACCATCTAGGCGTAATTTATAAACAAAGTTTGGACGCTAATTGAAATCGTATGTAAGTTCCATATTTTATATTAAAATAATGGATTCAAAATTTTAAAATTAGGTCGGAATTTCAGGGTCGTTACATTCTCCCCCATTCAAAACTTTTCGTCCTCGAAAAGAACGAGACGGTGAAGTAAGAATAGAGTAAGCGGAAAAGTCAAGATAGATTTTAAGAAAGTTTGATTTATACCTGAAATCGGTAATTCGGGGTTTGAATCCCGGATACTATCCTCAGTTTCCCATGTGCAATCTCGCTCATCTGCACTCCACTGGACTTTGACGAGATTTACAAACTTCCTTCTTAGTTGTTTTGTCTCACGGTCGACTATCCGAAGTGGTCTTCTTTCAATAGTCAAATCTGGCTCAATATCTATTTCATCTAACTGAGCAATAGGAATGGTCATGGATGGATCACGCACGACTTTTCGAAGATGTGAAACATGGAATACGTTGTGCACGCCCTCAAATTTCTCTGGTAATGCAATACTATAAGCTAGTGTGCCAATTCTCTCGGTGATAGTAAATGGTCCAACAAATCTTGGAGCAAGCTTCCCTCTACGACCAAATCGAATAACATTCTTCAAAGGTGATACTTTCATAAATACCTCATCCCCAACCTGGAATTCCAAATCTCTTCTACGCCTATCTGCATAGCTCTTCTGCCTATCCTGTGCGGTCTTCATCTTCCTTCTGATCTCATTAACCTTCTCGGATGCTTCCATAATCATATCTGGGCCAAGAACCAATCGATCACCAGGCTTAATCCAACAAGCTGGCGATTTGCATGGCCGTCCATATAAAGCTTCGAACGGTGCCATATCGATACTTGCCTGATTATAAAGGTGGTTAAATTCCAATTCAAATTTGCTTGTTCAATTTGAAAATTTTGACATACCTAATAACTGTTATTATAAGTGAATTCAACCAAATGGAGATGGTCTTCCCAAGATCCGCCGAAATCAATTATGCAAGCTCGGAGTAGATCCTCTAAAATCTGATTTACCCTTTCAGTTTGGCCATCTGTTTGAGGATGATAAGTTGTGCTCAAATTCAGTTTGGTGCCTAAGACGTCCTGAAACGCCTTCCAGAATTTACTAGTGAATATAGGGTCTCGATCGCATACAATACTAGATGGAACCCCATGAAGTCTAACAATCTCTCTCATATAAATCTCAACCAAACCCGAAGCAGTACGAGTGGTCTTAACAGGAATAAAGTGGGCAGATTTGGTCAACCTATCAACGATCACCCATATACTCTCGTTACCTTTTCTGGTCCTCGGTAATCCATCGATGAAGTCCATAGAAATCTGATCCCATTTCCAACAAGGAATCTCTAGGGGTTGAAGTAAACCGGCAGTCTTCTGGTGATCGGCCTTGACTTGTTGGCAAGTGGTGCATCTACTGACATATATAGAAATATCTCTCTTCATCCCACTCCACCAATATAAACGCTTCATATTACGATACATCTTAGTGACACCAGGATGAAATGAAAGTGATGACTGATGATTCTCTCTAAGTACTTCTTGTCTCAATCCATCGACATTAGGAACACAAATACGGTTGTCGATCCTTAGAACTCCATTACTATCAATCTGCGCTCCTATTTTACCGTCAACATTTTCGACTCTACCAAGAACTAACTCCTTCATACGATAGAGCAAAGTGTCCTCATATTGTTTAGCTTTTATGCGATCCATAAGAGATGGAGAGATGACAGGCTGAAATAACATGCCTTCAACAATATTACAGCAAGACAATGCTTTGCTACGACTCAATGCATCGGCTACAAATTTGCTTTCCCGGGAGTATAAGTGATGTCGAGATCATATGCAGCTAAAAATTCGAGCCATCGGACTTGCCTCTGGTTCAAATCCTTCTGAGAAAAGATATATCTCAAGGACTTATGATCAGTGAATAATTCGAATTTTGTTCCCAAAAGATGATGCCTCCATAGTTTCAGAGCAAATACAACGGCAAGAAGCTCTAGGTCATGTGTGGCATAGTTTAATTCATGGGTCTTCAACTGACGGCCCGCATAGGCAATAACCTTTCCATTTTGCATAAGAACAGCGCCTAAACCTTCTCGGCAAGCATCTGTATAGACGGTTAATCCTTCACTTCCATCGATTACCGCAAGAACAGGGGCTGAAGTTAACTTACGCTTCAACTCATTAAAAGCTGATTCGCACTTCTCACTCCAAATAAACTTAACATCCTTCCGAGTTAAAGCAGTAAGTGGGGTAGAAATCCGGGCAAAGTGCTCAATAAATCTGCGATAATAACCGGCTAAGCCCAAGAAACTACGAATATCTGTAGGAGTTTTAGGAGTCTCCCAATCCTGTAGATTAACTGATTCAAATTAGCAAAAGATAAGATTGTTTGAATAGAAACAATGAACAAGATAGAACTTACATTGATTATGGCAATCTTAGCTGGATCAACCGAAATCCCATTTTCAGAAACAATATGGCCAAGGAATCTTACTTCGTCTCGCCAGAAATGGCATTTAGAGAACTTGGCTTTAAGCTGATGGTTTCGGAGAGTTTCTAGAACATAACGGAGATGTGTTTCATGCTCCTTCTCGTCTTTGGAAAAGACGAGAATATCATCAATGAATACAAGAACAAACTTGTTAGGTACATCCCGAAAGACTCGATTCATCAAGTCGACGAAATAAGCAGGTGCGTTGGTCAAACCGAATGGCATAACCAACCATTCATAGAATCCATTCTCGGTACGGAAAGCTGTCTTATGGATACTATCTTCAGCAACTCTGAGTTGGTGGAACCCAGTGGCTAGATCAAGTTGTGAGAAAATTTTAGCTCTATGGAGCTGATCAAATAAATCGTTGATGTGAGGCATCGGATAATGATTCTTGAGAGTGCGTTTGTTCAGTTCTCGGTAATCAACACACATGCGAAGAGATCCATCTGATTTGGTGACAAATACAACTGCGGCGCCCCATTCAGAACAACTTCTCCTAATCAACCCTCTAGCAAATAGATCATCAATTTTAGTTTTTAGTTCAGCTTTTTCTTTAGGAGCCATCCTTCGGTGTGGGAGAACTACAGGAGTAGCTCCAGGGATCAGATCAATACGGAAATCGATTTCCCGTTTAGGCGGTAGAGAGTTGACCTCTCCAAATACATCGGGAAATTTCTGAACAATAGGGGTAGTATTAAGATCATCCGGATGAGCATCAGGAGAGAATATGAAGCTTCCGGCATATTTCTGAGGTGATTTGCATTCAATGACAAGTGGCTGACCCTTGTCGCTTACCAAAGAAACCGAACGAGTTTTGCAGGAAATAACAGCATCGAATTTGCTTAACCAATCAGCTACTAAAAGAAAGTCGAATGCTTGGAATCCAAGTACATAGAAATCCCAAGTGAATCGAGAAAAATCATACATAAGTGCAACTCCCTTGCAAACACTTCGGAGGTTAGCGGGTCCTCCGATAGGATTGGAGACACATAAAGAAGTAGTGGCAAGAGTAGGTTCTAATTTGAGCTTATTACAAAGGTCAACTGATATAAAACTATGTGAAGCACCAGTATCGAATAATACCCTAACAGGTGTAGCATGTAAATGAAAAATACTTCGTAAGGTACCTTGGTCATCCTGGGTGGGTGGTGCAGAGGGTGCAGGTGTGGTGATAGCAAATACTCCAGATTGTGTGCCACGCTTATACAGTGGGCAGTCTTTCTTGAAATGACCCGGCTGGAGGCAGACATAGCATAAATCTTTCCTAGTCGTAGAAGGTGGTGGAACAGCAGCTCCGGTAGATGGACAACTATTAGCATAATGGCCCTTCTTATCGCATTTGAAGCAAGTGATATTAGCAAGGTCGATTGGGCTTTTCTGAGCATATCCCAATCCAGTAGTCTTCTGCCAAGCTTTCTTTTGTTGATCAAAGTTCATCTTCCTTTTCCCGGGCTGGCTAGAAGAGGGCTGAGTAGGAGTGGTCTTGGCAGTAGGTTCCTTAGGCTTCGCCTCATATCTAAGAGCATAGTCAACAAGCTCTGTGAAGTTGCAGTGAGTGTGGCCAGTAAGCAAGTCATAATATTCTGGTCTAGCTCCCAAAATATATTTCTCGTTCTTCAGAAGCGATGTATCGATCAAGCCAGGTCCGAATTTTGAGAGTTCGTTGAATTTCCTCTCATACTCAGAAAAAGTCATACTGCCTTGCTTAAGATCCATGAAAGCTCTATAAAGTTGGGTTTTCCCAGCAGTTGGCATCCATTGTGTCGAGAAAGTATCCCTAATCAAAAGATAGACTAGATAAATAACATTCCTAAGATTGAAAGAAGAATTTAGACTACGAAATCAAAACAAATTTATACCTAAACTGGGCCCAAGTGATGGTGTTTTCCTCGATACATGAAGTAACAGATTCCCACCAATCCTGTGCGGCATCTTGAAGTTACCAAGAAGCAAGCTGACGCTTCTGAGCATTAGTGATCTCCAGACCCGAAAATATCTTCTCTAAGCCTTTAAGCCATTGCTGAGCCTCAATAATGTTCTCGGATCCAGAAAACTTAATACCTCCAAGCTGTGTATACTCCTTACTAAGAGTGGTGAATTTGACAGGAGCCGGAGCGGCAGGTGCAGCCTGAGCAGGACCATTGCCTCTTCCACCCCTATTGTTTCTTCTGGCACTCATCCTGAAATACCAAAAGAAATTTAGAACCAAGGATAAAATCATAGAACTCAAAGGAAAATTCAATCGACGAATCAAAGAAGTTTGAATAGAAAGGATTTGGATATTGAATCGATTCTCCTCATTCTAGGGTATTGCTACCCTATCTCTAATGAGTTTCATAATCCCGAACTATGGTTTGTAGGGGAAACTGAAGCTCTGATACCAACTGTAACAACCCGTATATTTGGACCATTTAAATTTACAATAATCCACACATGTCAACTTAAATAATACAAAACACGAATCATTATGGGATTATGAATACATATATGTAAATGAGAATCAATACAACATCACAGACACAGAATAGTCACAGAATAATGCAGCGGAAAAGTACATCATCATAATAGTAGTTCATGAAGCTACTACAGGAATACAACAATGTCTCAACATAAAGTGACAAAGAGAAATACAAGATGTTCAATACATAAGTTCATCAAATACTAGGAAGGAAATAACTGATAAAGATAAATGCTAAGTCTTCAGCATCTTCAACCAACCTTGATTAGCAACTGGATAGCTTCAGACTGACCCGAGCATATACAAAAGAAATACTCGAGTCAGGACTCAAAATCTTATACAGGATAATCAGGTGCAAATAATAAAGTCCATAACTCAAAGATGAATGTGATACACATCTTTAAGGATCCGATAAACTATCTATATATACAATAGAATACGCTACATAGATAATGTCTAATCAGTAAAGTATGATATCAAAATAGTGTTAAGGCGTTACCATAATCTCCTTAACACATTTTTATTCCCAAGAGCATATACAAGACCGTAGTTTCCCCAAAACCGGAAGTCACCAGAGGGCAATCCATATACTAAAGGTATAAAACAAAACGTAGTGGTCGCGAATAGGATAATCAGTATGACAAGGTACATGAGGCGATACCAACTAGGATACTAGTAGTTGCCTGATCCGGACTGATGTTGGGCATAGCAGCTACTATCCCAACACCGCGAAACAACACTCCCAAATCAAGGGGTGCACCCAAATCGAATCACATAAGTAATAGATAAGGTATCGAAGAAGTGTGTCCGCTAGAGATGGCGATTCTCAATGGCCCGGCGCGGCTCCTGTTTTAGTCATGTCAGGGGTCATCCAAAATCGTTCTCTTTCTTCAGTCAACGCGTTCACCAAAACCATCCACTTCGTTCTGGATCAACACTCCGCGTATATTAGTTATTAAAGTGGTTTTCGGTATCGACAGAGAGTATGTCCATATCTGATCCCGGTCTCTTTAAAAACTACGCATTAATTACCCGATGGTCATTTAATATTAAAGTTTAAACAAATCAAAGTCCAAAAGTCAAGTTGCAAGTTTGACTTTCAAAATTTGACACTTCACAATTCAATTTATTTCGAACATTTAAACATCAGATTTCCAAATGAAGTTTTAGTTCAAGCCCTTGAGTTAACAATACTTAAGTATTCAAGTTCAATTTTAACGAGATCCAAATTCCACTTACTAATTTAATTCATAAACCATAGATTCAATTAACTGGTCATTAAATCAAATTCTATTCATTTTAATTCATATTCCCATTCATCGTTACATTAAATTTAATCAGAACTTTGATTTAATCAATTTCAACAGCTAAATCAAATCCTTAAACTTTAGTTGGTTTTGCATTCCCTTTAAGTCACTTTGTTACTTAATCTCAAATTAAATTTTATAACAAATTCCAAATTTATTAAATTTATCCGAATTAGATTTAATCTCAAATCTAATAAATTCAAATTATTAGATTCTAAAACTTACTTGTTCAAATCTCATTTCAATTAAATGTGTCAATCCGTTTTAGTTAATTAAATAGATTTATTAATCCGTTTCAGTTAAATCCGTTAATTTATTTCAATTAGATCCATCAATTTATTCCCATTAATTTATTACAATTAAATCCATTGATTTATTACACTTAAATCCATTGATTTATTTCAATTAAATCCATTAATTTAATACAATTAAGTCCATTAATTTATTACAATTAAATCCTATTAATTTATTACAATTAAAACCATTGATTTATTACACTTAAATCCATTGATTTATTTCAATTGAATCCATTAATTTCGTTACTTAATTTCCAATAAATTTTTAAGTTCATTTCTTAATTTCAAATAGATTTCAATTCCAAAATGATTTTTGTTGACCAATCGGGTTTCTTATTTTTAATTATCTATCCTAGGCCAAAGTTGTTCAATTGGGTATTTATCATTTCAACCCAATATCTTTAAATAAAAAAAAACAAAGCATAGCAAAAGGAACTTGCAGTGTGATAACTGGGATGGTGTCAAAGTAAATAAACAATCAATAGCAACCATACATAACAATTCAACCGTTTATTTAAATAATCCCGAAATGATCGTATTTAATTTACATTTGTTATTTATGTAAATTAATAAAATTATTACTACAATCCACACTATCATTTCATGCAGATTAAAGATTATTACTTTATGGTTTTCACTTGGCGTTTATTATCCAGTTATTACATCAATCATACATTCAATGGTTCAAAATGTAGCTAACACTATTTCTACATGTCGATTTATTTAACATTTAAAGGGACAAGTTCAACATATATAATCTATTTTAAATTTTAGACTATCCTATATCAATTTCAATTTTATATTAATCATCACTTATATTAACGACCAATTTCAACGTCACATAATAATTTAGTGTCACAACTATTTTCCATAAACTAACTTCAAATCACAATTTAGCATCAACCATTTTAACATTCAAATTAATATCAATAATATCTATCACTTGATTATCATAGCATAATAGATTGAGTCGTGAATGAAATATTCATCTTGCGTGGTTGAAGAAGGTGACGGCGAAGCATGAAAATGAATAGACTAGAATGGACGACCCAAGCACGAATACGAACTATAAATCAAACAAAAGGTTATTCAACAATAGCTTAATACGATGTATATATATTGATTTGTATATATATATAAACCATACCAAACAACTAGATGCAAATAAGGTGGATGGAAGCTTAGATCGCTGGATTAGCCTCAACTGGAACTGCGCAGACAAGGCATAAGTGAGTCCATAGGTTACAAATTATAACTGATATATAATTTTAACATATTACAAAAAAAACAAAAAAATAAAATAAAAAGTGGCAGTGCAGTGGAAATCGACTGAGGACAAGTCGGGGACTGCGGAGCAGACTATGGGCAGGGGACGCGGGAGCGGGCTAGGCGGGCTCGACGTGGCGAGTCGGGGTGATCGAGGGTAAGGCGGGCTGGTCGCTGGCGGGCGCGGGTGGGCTGGGGTCTGGTGGGTTCGGGTGGGGTCTGGCGGACTGGGCAGGGGGAGGTGGAATGGCAGGCGGGGCAGAGGGACGGGTTGGCTCGGGCTGGTGGGAGGGGAGGCGGGACGGCGGGCTGGACTGGGGTGCTGCATGGGGCTGTGGGGCAGGGACGAGTGGGGCTGCTGAGGGGGCAGGCGGAGCTGGGTGGGTACGGGTGGCGGAGGGGACTGGGGCAGGCGGTGGCTCGGGCTGGGCGGAGGGAACGGCAGGGCGGTGGCTCGGACTGGGCAGGCGGGTGGTGGGATTGGTGGGAGGCAGTGGGAAGATGGGAGGAAGGCTGAAAGAAGCTTGAGAAGAAAGAAAATAGAAAATATATGAAAGAGAAGAGGAAGGCAGAAAGTATATGAACCAAAATATCAATTGCAAACGAGTGAATAGTGGAACTATAGCTTATTATATAAAATAGTACAGAAATTGAAAGGTCTCCAATTTATTTGTCTTGGTAACCGGATGGCTGTTGGCTTTCCAAGGCAATTGAATAGTCAAAGGACCCCTAGAATTCTGAACTGAGTAGGTAATTGGGTACCGGTTTGGGCTGCATAACGGACCAGTTTATACTCCGTTAAACAATTGTAACTTGCACCGCCGAACTCCGATTGACACAAATAAATATACCATTTTGATCAGCGCGACGAGGCGAACACAACGGTATATACATATCAGTTGTAAGCTTAAATTATAAAATTCGAAAATTTTATATTGTGGAGAAAATGCAGCAAAAACGCCGAAGAATAAGATCGACGGAGCTGAAGATGTCCGAAATTTGAAAAACGAAAAATGACGTCTTGATCAGAAGATGGTTTAAAATTTTTCTAGGTAAAAATATTCAGGTTCGGAAGATAAAATTTTCACGTTTAAAATGAACTAATGTGAAATAAACGCGAACGAAATTTACTGCGGTATTTTCCGATGAAACTTTTCCCATATCTATAACCATCTAGGCGTAATTTATAAACAAAGTTTGGACGCTAATTGAAATCGTATGTAAGTTCCATATTTTATATTAAAATAATGGATTCAAAATTTTAAAATTGGGTCGGAATTTCAGGGTCGTTACAGATTTCGTCAAGTGCTCCATCGATGGAAGAGAATATAAATGGATTACTGTCTAGAGTATGCTTTTCATTTATGGCGTTTCCATATGTGTTTTATTTAACGTCGAGGTTTCACATTCCTTTATATATAGTAATTTGTAGATAGATTAAGATTGAGACTCCAAATAGTTAACCGACCTTAAAATTATGATGAACCTTGTTGGGGGCTTAGCCATCCTATACATATGTAACATCCCATATTTTTTCATCGGAAATTAATATGATGGACGACTACAACATCCATAGCGCTTAGTTTCAAGCCTCAAAATGGGGGATGTTACAACATGGTATGTCAAGACTTTGCCTTATCGAGTCATGGATGTTTGTCTGTTTGCTATTGATTTGTCTTGGGTTAAATTGGTTTTGGTATTATAGTTTGGGAATTGACTGTCTAAAGGGGTACAAAATAGTGGTGGATTGTGAGAGGCCGTTGTTGACAACAAGGACTGATGATGAGTGGAAGGTAGTGTTCGGCTGCCCATCTAATAATGAGGTGATGGTTAGCTTTCTATATTCGTTCGATATTCCATATGATGAGTTGTCATCTATGCCTATAGCTAGAGAGTGTCCGGACACAATCGATGAGGTAACCGGATTACCACCACATAGGGATAGAGTTATGTAGCGATCTGGTTAGACATGCTGGATCGGTAGTTATTCCTTTAAGGCATATGATGCCCAAAGAGAAGAGGAGACAAAAGGTGCAACCGGATGACCTAATGAGGTGATGGTTCGTTCTTGGAAACATATTTGAGTGGGATGCACCTATAGTGTTTGCCACTAGGATGGTTGACTCTTTGAGGTTGTATACTTGTTATCATGAGCTGACTAAGATGACGTACATGTAGCTACTCCCATTTATTAATGGTGTAACATCCCCCTAGTTGGAGGCCCAAAACTAACGGCTATGGGTGCTGCAGTCATCCATAGCTATTAATCTTCGACGACCAAATACAGCGATATTAGTTACATAGATACACAAAAACACAAGAATATGGAAAAATTTAAACAGCAAATAAAATCCACATTCCATTTCAAGATATTTCAAATTGATTACATGATCCCAGTTCACAGATCACGTTCAGATAACATACAATAACAAAATAAGCCAAGAGCGGCATATGAAGATCCCCCCTTGGTTGATCAGAGTACATAGTAAGGCATTAAAACAGTTTTCCTTTACAATCAAACATACAGCGGAAAAAAAATAACTTTAGATAACTATTTGCCTCCTGCACGCCTACGGAAGCTTTATTCGTCTAAAGAGAAAACCTGAAAACCTTTGACTCTCAACCTACTCAAAATTAATTGAGTACCTGAGAGTTTAAGAGGAAACAAAAACTATGAGCCAGACATAAAGACCGATATGAATAATAATCTACCGTCTCAAACCATTTTGATACCTAGTGAGACCATACCGCTTAGCGGAATGGGTTTCCCCTCACAAGTATCCCAAAACATTTACAAAACCATATACTATGCTTCCTGCATCCACAATGGTTATAAACATAGTATTTCAAAATATTATGATGATATGCAAAACAAGTAAATCAAATCTGGATTACCCATCCACCATTCATTCTGACTATCTGTCTCAATTATACTTTCTAGGGTTACTATTAACCTGTTAAATGTTTATGGACTATCTTTCCAATTACTTAGTTTTCATGGGATCACTAAGAACCTATTGGTAACTCCAATACCATATTTCTTATCCTAGTTTTCATGGGCAAACTAGGAACCTATTGGTCGACTGCAATATCTTAATCTGGGTATAGTTTTCATGGGCTAACTACAAACCTACTGGCCCCTGCCAGTATCAAATCATAGTTTTCATGGGCCGACTATGAACCTATTGGCCCCTGCCAATATCATACAGTTTTCGTGGGCTTATTGTAAACCTATTGGCCCCTGCTAATATCATTAAATTAAGAGTTTAACATTTGTTAAGTTATATTCAACACTGGATCAACCTAACTAGTTATTCTGCCCTTTCCCCAAAATAAATTTATGGGTTACTAACAATGTGAATAATATTTCCAAAATTTTTATTTATCTGTGCCATGGTTTTTCCTTGAAAATGAGAATGGGTTATTTGTTTTGCTACTTTAAACATCACTTTCGAAACCCCTAGGTTACCTCCTTCGAAAGTATAGAAATCCTCTTTCCCAAAACTCTAAGTATATATACCTTTCGAAAACAATAAGACCTTTCGATGGTATCAAGAAAAGGTTCTTTAAAACATATGTTTCGAATAAATGAAATACCCTTTCGAAAGCATTGGGTTTTACTCTTAAAACATCATTCGGGTCAAGATGGCTGTATACGAAAGTATCTCTTTCGAAACCAACAAAAGTTAGTTTGGGGAAAAATTGATGGTGTTGGAGTCATCTAGTTCGAAACCGAAAGACTTAAAAATCAAAACTTCGAAGGTCTGGGTCGAAACCCCCTTTCGACTCCATCTCCTTCGAAACCCCAACCCCTTTCGAAAACAATAAGGAAAAAGGTTTGGTTTAAGGTAAAACAAGAGGAACCCACTCGAAAGAATTATTGGACAACATGGTCGAGAGGTAGAGTAATGGCTAGGCTTCGACTAGGTCGAAACCAACCCCTTTCGAAAGCTTTTATTTAAAGAAAAAGATCTCTTTCGAAGGCTAGTACTTTAAATATGACATGGCAACCTTCTTTGAAAGCTAAACATACACCCTTTCGAAAACAATATTTTTGGACTAAGTTAAAGGCTTTTAGAAAACAAGGCAAGGACTTTAACTTATAAAAACAAAGTAGGGTTTCGACCCCATTGGAGGCTTACCCTTCGAAACCAAAGCTTCCGCCTATCTTCCAATCCACTATGTATCTTCCAGGAGATACTATGTGTATTGGTTCTGATTATGATGGTTTCGACTATGATGGGGCGGAATCAAGGGAGTCGAAAGGTACTTTCCATTAAAGGCGAAACATCTTTTTCTGATTAAAGGCTGAATTATAGCAATTTTAAGTAATTTCTTTTTAACAACTTGCCTTATTGTAAAACACTAATTGGCCACCATAAAACTTTTCAGTTACTTTACTTCTGAAACCACTGCATTAATTAGGATCCTCAATCAAAGGATTTAAACGTTAAATACTTTCCATATAACCTAAAACTGACATTTTTAGAAAAGCCCTTCCTTTAAAATAATTTATTTCGCTAAATAAATCAACTAGGAAAAATTCCTAAAAATCACAGAAATTCGAATTAATCATATAATCAAACATATTAAAATTTTTAGACCCAATTTCTTCCTAAAATTTACAAAATAAATATTTAACTCAATTTTTTCATATTTTCCATCAAAAATTCATAATAAAATATCCATAGCTTGGAAAATACTAAAAATTAAAACCCTTCTCCACCATTATGTTTTACTTAGCATAAAAATTCTCCATGCATTTTAAAATCAATAAAACATGGTTTTGACCCTAAATCGTACAGATTTCATGTAATTTAATGGTTTAAATCAACCGATCCATAAATTCGAGCATATCATTATCCAATATATCATGGAAATAAAATAAATATTCATTTCTAAAATCACATGATTATAAAACCAAAAAGAAATGGTAAGAATTATTATTCACCTTAAACTTGATAAGGAACTTGAGATTTGATGTTGATTAATCCTTCTAGCTTGATTCTTAGCTTTAGATTAAAATCTCTCCTTCTCATCCTTGGTAATGGCCGGCTTTAGGTTTTAGATTTTTGTTTGTGATCATGAGAAAATGAAGCATGAATGGACAAAATGAGAAGTAATAGCCGTGTAGAATAAGGAGGCAATTTTACTAATTTTCCCATGTGTAAGTTAATTAACCAATAACCCAAATTAAAGCCAATTTATCTTATTAGTAAGCATGACCATATGTTAATTTAATCAAATCTCAATCTCCTTATCATCATTATTCTATTTAATTTGTCTAATTAAATCTTTCGAATAATGTTATCAAAAATTAGGGATGTTACAGGCTCCGCCTCTTAAAGAATTTCGTTCTCGAAATTCAATCAGGACTAAATACCAAACATAGTAATCATCTGTAATAGCTCCTAACAATCATACTAGTTTAACTGACTAGCAACAATCTATATAAATCTAATATAGACATACCCTCAAAGCAAATCAGGATAAGTATATCTAATCCTGTCCTCTGTCTCCCAAGTACAGTCATTCTCGTTATCGCTCCACTGAACTTTTACCAACTTGACTGTCTTGTTCCTTAATATTTTCTCATCCCCAACTACAACCCGAACTAGTTTTCTAACAATAGTCAAATCAGGATCTACCACTAGGTCATCCAATCCAGTTGGAGGAATGGTTGTCTCTGGATCATGCATATACTTACGATGATGAGACACATGAAATACATTATGGACACCTGCCAAACTGCTCGGCAACTCTATTCTGTATGCGAGCTTTCCGATCCTTTCTAAAATATGGAATGTACCAACATATCTTGGGGCTAACTTCCCAGATTTTCCAAATCATACTACACCCTTCATAGGTGATACCTTAATGAAAAATTTATCTCCAACTAAGAATTCTAGGTCTTTACGCCTCTTATCTGCGTAACTCTTCTGTCTTGATTGAGCTTCTCTCATCCTTTCTCGAATTAACTCAATCTTCTTTAACGCCTCTCTAACCAAATCCGGACCTAAGACTAGTCTGTCTCCAGTCTCCAACCAACATGTTGGTGATTTGAATGGCCTTCCATACAAAGCTTCAAACGGCGCCATTCCTATACTAGTCTTATAACTATTGTTATAGGAAAACTCAACCAAATGTAGGTGATCTTCCTAAGATCCACCAAAGTCCAATACACAAGCTCTCAATAAATCTTCGAGTACCTTATTGACTCTCTTTGTATGCCCATCTGTATGAGGGTGATATGCAATACTCACACTAAGCTTGGTACCCATTACTCCCGGTAGACTCTTTCAGAATTCACTAGTAAATAAAGCATCTTTGTCACTGACTATACTACTAGGAACTCCATGCAGTCTAACTACGTTCTTCATGAACAACTTGGCTAAAACAGGTGCCATTCTGGTTGACTTAACTGGAATGAAATGAGCACTCTTGGTCAATCTGTCCACTATAACCCATATAATTTTGTTACCTCTATTTGACCTTGGCAAACCGTCTATAAAATCCATGGATATCAAATCCCATTTCCAAACTGAAATCTCTAAAGGTTGAAGTAATCCACTTGGCTTCTGATGTTCAGCTTTTACTTGCTAATAGTTTGCACACTGTCTAACCCACAAGCCAACATCCCTCTTCATGCCTTCCCAATAGAAGATCCTCTTCGTATCCTGATACATCTTGGTTCCTCCAGGAAGAATCATAAACTTGGATCGATGACATTCTCCAAGAACTTCCTTCCTTAAGTCCTCCACATTCGGAATACACAACCTTCCTTTCTTTCTTAGCCATCCTCTCTGGTCAAGTTTAAAATCTTTTAAATAGTCGATCTATATTCCAACCTCAAGTCTCCTGATCCTCTCATCTAGTACTGGATCCTCCTTTTGCTTTGAAGCAATTCTCTGAATCAGTACTGGTCAGACTTCCAGACAAGATAATCTGGCGGAACTTTGACTAAAACCAGCAGTTGATCTTAACTGCACACCGCAACTGGCTAATGCTTCTAAATCTTTCCACTCCTCCAACATAGCTAACACCACATTTTAATATTTTCTACTAAGAGTATCTGCTACCTTATTACCTTTTCCTGGTGTATACTCTATACCAAAATCATAAGCTGCCAAAAACTCTAGCCATCTCTGTTGTCTCATATTCAACTCCTTTTGAGAGAATAAATACCGTAAAGACTTATGATCGGTATAAAGCTCAAACCTCTCCCTTAAGAGATAATGTCTCTAGATTTTCAATACGAAAATCACAGCTACCAACTCCAAATCATGAGTAGGATATCTTACTTCATGTGATCTAAGCTACATGGATGCATAGGCAATAACCTTACCATTTTGCATTAATACTACTCCTAAACCAGTACCACATGCATTAGTGTACCACCAACCCTTGGTTTCCGTCTGGAACTACTAACACAGGTACATTAGTCAACAAATGTTTTAACTTAAGGAATACTTTCTCACATTTGTTAGACCAAACTAACTTCACCTCCTTCTTGGTTAACTTTGTTAAGGGCGATGCTATCCGCGAGAAATCCTTAATGAATCTACGGTAGTAGCCACCAAGTCCAAGGAAAATTCTGATCTCAGTCGCCGTCTCTGGTCTATTCCAATTATTAACAGCTACGATCTTATCTGGATCAACTAACAATCCTTTCTCTGAAACCACGCGACCAAGAAACTTAACCTCTTTCTTCCAAAAATGACACTTGGTAAACTTCACCTTTAGTTGATTCTACCTCAACGTCTCAAGCACCACCATAAGATGAACTTCATGCTCCCTCTCATCCTTAGAGCATACTAGAATGTCCTCTATGAACACCAGAACAAACGCATCTAAGTATTCTCAGAAAACTCTGTTCATCAAATCTACGAAGAAAGCAGGTGCATTCATCAATCCAAACGGCATCACCAGCCACTCATATGAACCATATCTACTTCGAAATGCTGTCAAAGGAACACTGTCCTCCGCCACTCTTAACTGATGGAAACCCGTCGCTAAGTCCAACTGGGAGAATACTTTGGCTCCATTCAACTGATCGAACAGATCATCTATTCTGGGTAAAGGATACTTATTCTTAATTGTCTTTCATTCAACTTACGATAGTCAATGCACATCCTTAATGACCCATCTGGTTTCTTCACGAACACCACGGCCGCTTCCCAAGGCGAACTGCTTGGTCTGATAAAATTCTTTCCTTCTAGATCCACTAGCTGCACCTTTAATTCCTTCATCTCAGTTGGTGTCATTCTGCTAGGTAGTCTACTCACAGGTTCAGCTCCAGGTACCAAAACTATTCTAAACTCAATAGCTCTTTTAGGGGGTAATCCAGTGACTGGCTCAAAGACATCTGCAAACTCTCTTGCCACCCGAAACTGATTTAACTCATCTCCTATCTCCATAGCGTTAAGCAAAGCACTAACACTACAGTCAGTATTCTCTATTGAGAATATCACTCGGTTATGACTATCAGGGTGTCTCAGTGATATCTCTCTATCCTGGCAAAATATTCTAGCCTCATACCTACCCAACCAATCTATTCCAAAAATGATCCCAAAATCTACGAAATCAATAACATACAAACTGCATGCAAACTTATGACCTAACAAGTCAAGTTCTAACTGGTCACATCTCAACCCTAGAGTTGCATATCCTCCTATAGGATTCGCAACCCTTAAGGAAGTAACAAGGTAGGTGGGTTCTAGGCATAAACTATCAACCAAATACTGAGATATAAATGAATGTGATGCACCGGTATCAAAAAGTACTCTAACTGAAATACTCTGAATCAAAAGCGTACCTTCCATCATAGTCTTTTCCTTATCTGCTGCAGTAAGCCTAGCTGATCCAATAGCAAAGACCTTTCCTTTGTCCTCCCTAACTGGCTCTGGACACTGTTTCTTGTAATGCCCAACTTGATCATAGTTGAAGCATTTCACATTCTTCTTAACTGCAGTCTTCTTCCCATTTCCTGATCGACATTCGTTAGCAAAGTGACCCATCTTATCACATTTATAACAAACTACCTCAGCCTTCAACCTCTTAGCCGTGTCTCCCTTCTGGGCTCTCTTCTTTTTAAAGAACTTCCTCTTCTTCCCTTGAGATTCCTGGGTTTCCACTGACTTCTCTTTAGCTAGATCAGCAAGCAACTCCTCGTGGCGATTAGCCATCTCCACCACTATATTACAAGGATCATAGACATGTGTCATGGTCATTCTAGCAAGTTCGGGCCTCAGTCCCCAAATGAACTTCTCATTCCTTTTGATGTCAGTATCTATAAGAGCATACCCATATCTAGACAGCTCTTTTAACTTAGTAACATACTCAATTAATGACATCTCTAATTGCACTAAATCCATAAATTTTCTCATTAGCTTGGACTTGGAAAAATCAGATACAAACTTCTGCTCAAATCTCGTCTTAAAATCAGCCCAAGTTAACCGCTCTTCTAGCACTCCGATAGTAACACTGTTCCACTTGTGCAATGCTGACCCCTCTAACTGCCTAGAGGCCAACCTTCTCTTTTGTCCGTCATTAAGACCCGTATTAGTAAATATACACTCACAATGCAAAAGTCAATTCTGAACCTCTACAGCACTTTCTGTTCCCAAGAATGGCTTCCCACCCAAACTGGTGTAATCTTTACTCAACAAAGCAATATTCCCAACTGGAGCCACATGATTAGCTTCTCCTACATTTCTGACAACTCCAACAGCAGCTCCAGCTTGCATCAAATCGGCAAAGAACTGATACATCACCCCCATATCTAATGGTGGATTTCCAGCACGCACATTGGCTTCAGCATTTTGGTTACTAGCATTAGCCGGTCGACCCGGGTTTCTTCTGGTAGTGGGTCGAGCATTCCTATTAGTTATGGTGCTTCCTCCACCAAGATTTCCTCTTTCGTTTCCTACTTCCATATCTCCTTTCTCGTATACCAGCATACGAGCCTTAGTAAGATATAGAAGAACGGTCTAAGAGAACGGGGTATACATACTTATATATATAACTATATATATTAAATACAAGTACGTTATTATAGCGTTAACCCAAACCCCAATCTTATTTCCTGATTCATTGGCTTATGTTTGGAAATATCTTTTAAGTTTCTTTTAAACTTTCATAAACCATGCTCTGATACCAACTTGTAACATCCCTCTACTTGGAGGCCCAAAACTAACGGCTACGGATGCTGCAGTCATCCATAGTTATTAATCCTCGGGGACCAAATACGACGATATTAGTTACATTGATACACAGAAACACAAGAATATTGAAAATTTTCAACAGCAAATAAAATCCACATTCCATTTCAAGATATTTTAAATTGATTACATAATCTCAGTTCGCAGACCACATTCAGATAACATATAATAACAAAATACGCCAAGAGCGGCATATGAAGATGCCCCCTTGGTTTACCAGAGTACATAGTAAGGCATTAAAATAATTTGCCTTTACAATCAAACATACGGCGGAAATAAAATAACTTTAGATAACTATCTGCTTCCATCATACCTCCGAAAGCTTTATTCATCAAAAGAGAAAACCTGAAAACCTTTGACTCTCAACCTACTCAAAATTAATTGATTACCCAAGAGTTTAAGGGGAAAATAAAAACTTCGAGTCAGACATAAAGCCTGGTATGATAATAATCTACCATCTCAAACCATTTTGATATCTAGTGAGACCATGCCGCTTAGCGGAACGGATTTTCCCCTCACCAGTATCCCAAAACATTTACAAAACCTTATACTATGCTTCTTGCATCCACAATGGTTATAAACATAGTATTTCAAAATATTATGATGATATGCAAAACAAGTCAATCAAATCTGGATTACCCATCCCCCATTCATTCTGACTATCTATCTCAATTATAGTTTTTAGGGTTACTATTAACCTGTTAAATGTTTATAGATTATTTGTCTAATTACTTAGTTTTCATGGGATCACTAAGAATCTATTGGTAACTCCAATATCATATTTCTTATCCTAGTTTTCATGGGCTAACTAGGAACCTATTAGCTGACTGCCAATATCTTAATCCGGATATATTTTTCATGGGCTAAATACAAACCTACTGGCCCCTGCCAGTATCAAATCATAGTTTTCATGGGATGACTATGAACCTATTTCCCCTCGCCAATATCATATAGTTTTCATGGGATGACTATGAACCTATTTCCCCTCGCCAATATCATATAGTTTTCATGGGCTTACTGTAAACCTATTGGCCCCAGCCAATATCATTAAATTAAGTGTTTAACATCTGTTAAGTTATATTCACTACTGGGTCAACCTAATTAGTTACTCTGCCCTTTCCCCAAAATACAGTTATGAGTTACTAGCAATGTGAATAATATTTCCAAAATCTTTATTTATTTATGCCATGGTTTTTCCTTGAAAATGAGAATGGGTTATTTTTTTTGAAACTTTAAACATCACTTTCGAAACCCCTTGATAACCTCCTTCAAAAGTATAGAAACCCTCTTTCCCAAAACTCTAAGTATATATACCTTTCGAAACCAATAAGACCTTTCGATGGTATCAAGAAAACGTTCTTTAAAACATAGGTTTCGAACAAATGAAATACCATTTCGAAAGCGCTGGGTTTTACTCTTAAAACATCATTCAGGTCAAGATGGTTGTATATGAAAGTATCTCTTTCGAAACCAACAATAGCTAGTTTAGGGAAAAATTGATGGTGTCGGAGTCATCTAGTTCGAAAGCAAAAGACTTAAAAATTAAAACTTCGAAGGTCTGGGTCGAAACCCCCTTTCAACTCCATCTCCTTTAAACCCCCAACTCCTTTCGAAAACAATAAGGAAAAAGGTTTGGTTTAAGGTAAAACAAGAGAAACCCCCTCGAAAGCATTATTGGACAACATGGTCGAGAGGTAGAGTAGCGGCTAGGCTTCGACTAGGTCAAAACCAACCCCTTTCGAAAGCTTTTATTTAAAGAAAAAAAATCTCCTTCGAAGGCTAGTACTTTAAATATGACATGGCAACCTTCTTTGAAAGCTAAACATACACCCTTTCAAAAACAATATGTTTCGACTAAGTTGAAGGCTTTAAGCAAAACAAGGCAAGGACTTTAACATATAAAAACAAAGTAGAGTTTCGACCCCATCAGAGGCTTACCCTTCGACACCAAAGCTTCCGCCTATCTTCCAATACACTATGTATCTTCCAGGAGATACTATGTGTATTGGTTCCGATTATGATGGTTTCAACAGTGATGGTTTCGACTATGATGGGGCAGAATCAAGGGAGTCGAAAGGTACTTTCCATTAAAGGTGAAACATCTTTTTCTGATTAACGGCTGAATTATAGCAATTTTAAGTAATTACTTTTTAACAACTTGCCTTGTTGTAAAACACAGATTGCCCGCCATAAAACTTTTTAACTACTTTACTTCTGAAACCACTACATTAATTCGGATCCTAAATTAAAGGATTTAAATGTTAAAAACTTTCCATATAACCTAAAACCGACATTTTCAGAAAAGCCCTTCCTTTAAAATAATTTATTTCCCTAAATAAATCAACTGGGAAAAGTTCCCAAAAATCACAGAAATTCGAATTAATCATGTAATCAAACATATTAAAAATTTTAGACCTAATTTCTTCCTAAAATTCACAAAATAAATATTGAATCCAATTTTTTCATATTTTCCATCAAAAATTCATAATAAAATATCCATAGCTTGGAAAATACTAAAAATTAAAACCCAACTCCACAATTATGTTTTACTTAGCATAAAATTCTTCATGGCATTCTAAAATCAATAAAAACACGGTTTTGACCCTAAAACCGTATAGATTTCATGTAATTTAATGGATTAAATCAACCGATCCATAAATTCGAGCATATCATCATCCAATATATCATGGAAACAAAATAAATATTCAAATCTGAAATCACATGATTATAAAACCAAAAAGAAATGGTAAGAATTATTATTCACCTTAAACTTGATAAGGAACTTGAGATTTGATGTCGATTAATCCTTCTAGCTTGATTCTTAGCTTTAGATTAAAATTTCTCCTTCTCTTCCTTGGTAATGGCCGGCTTTAGGTTTTAGATTTTTGTTTGTGATCGTGAGAAAATGAAACGTGAATGGACAAAATGAGAAGTAATAGTTGTGTAGAATAAGGAGGCTATTTTACTAATATGCCCATGTGCAAGTTACTTAACCAATAACCCAAATTAAAGCCCATTTATCTTATTAGTAAGCACGACCATATGTTAATTTAATCAAATCTCAATCTCCTTATCATCATTATTCTATTTAATTTATCTAATTAAATCTTCTGAATAATGTTATCAAAAATTAGGGATGTTACAAATGGCTTGTTCAATTAGCTTTATAACGCGAAGGTGTTTTCTCAGTTGGATCTTGTGATGAGGTTTCATCCACGGAGAGTAACTAGAGAGAGTGTGCCAATCACTACTTCTCGTAAGCTACTTTGTTTTTTGATTGGTTGGTTATGCCATCTGGGCTAACCAACACATTGGCATGCTTTATTAACTTCTTGACACATGTTTTGAGAAATCACTTGAGTGAATTTGTACTTATGCTCATTGGCGATACTTTTCTACCCATGGACGAAGGAGGAGCACAAGCCACGATTGATGATTTGGTTGGAAGTATTGAGAAAACACCAACTGATGATGATGAGAAGTTTTCTTAGATTGGCAAGATGTTATATACGTTTTCCCAAGGACTTCTCAAAGGTAGCAACATCGTTAACTGACTTAACGGAGAGTATCAGACGTTTATTTAAGATGCAAGATGTAGACAAGCATTAGTGAGTCTGACGGAGGAGTTAACGAGTGCATCGATGTGACTTATTCCAAGTGGGAATGAAGAGTCGATAGTACACACACATTCTTGTGCTACTAAACAAGGAGTGATATTCCTATAGTGGGCATTGCTCGAGTTTATCCCTAGTTACGACTTCAGAACTCAATATGAGCTAGTGCATAGATGATGGCTAGTTTGACTATCAGATCGACTTTGATTTAGTGGATCGGTACTAGTCAGAGGTATGAAGCTAGACTAGTGGAGATCGTAGCCAAATTATAAGAACAAGCAGTGTCTGTAGAGGTGATGCGGTACGAACCTAACCGAGACTATTGGATCCATAGGGATGAGAGATTATTTGTTCTCGAGTAGTGGGAACAGATATCTATAAGCTGCATCGATGGATGCCAAGGACTATAAGAGAATACGATAGTGTTTGGGTCAAAGTCAATAGAGTGATGGAGAATGCTAAATTTATATTCTTAATCCATTAGAATGACATCCAAATTAGTCAGTTATATGTGGAATGGATAGTCTGATTCCATTATGTGTCGAGAGCATTGTATGTGGTCGAAACCCATTGTTCACTAGTGGGTTTTGGGAGAACTTACAAAAGGGGTTTGGAAATTTAGCACCAAATTGATTAGATGATATCAAGACTGAACCAGGAACTTCGAGACCTCATAGGCCTATTTATACCGATAAACGTGATACGAAATAGGTTAGGAGAAAGGCGATGGAGTAGTAAAGGTTCAGTAGAGTGAAAGCGAAGACGATAGCATATGAGAGACCAAGAAGAGCATGAGGACCACCTATCCAGAGCTCTTCATTTGGTGAGATTTCTATTTCCCACCAGCTTTCATAATGGATGTCATATTTGATGTATTATACTAGATCCTTTAATATCCTACATGCTAGAATAGACATGGATGTTACTTTTTGATGTTTGATCTTATAGGTGCTTGTTTGATGTTTGATTGTTGGCACATGATACAAGTACTTATGCTTATATGGTTACTAGGCATGCGGGATAGCTATGATTTGATATATCACATTTATTTGAGATGATTACCATATATAAGATTTAGTATGCTTATTTACATGCTGATGTTACTATTGTGCTTAACCCTCTTTGTTGAGTAAATATTTAGGTAGATGAAAGCAAGTGTTAGCTACTTGGATGCTTACCTGCTTATATTCGCATCTAAATGGTATGCTCTTACTATAAAAGAGGTATGTTAACATCTGTAATGTAGATTTGGTTGTATTTGCTTGGTTGTCCTTGGAAACGAGATGCCTCAGATATTAGATGTGTGTGTGTATATATATATATATCTATCTATGTTGTATGGGGATTTTTCCCAGACCGAGCAGCGCAAAAGAGGTGCTGCTGAAATTTTCTATAACATAAGCCAAAATTGAGAGAAAAGTCAATGTACAGGATATTAGATGTTGCCGATAGTTGAGAGAGTCGGTAATGTATGATATTTAGTTGACTTTCCTTTCGATTAGTGACTTGGCGTTTTTGTTTTTCATTGTCTGTTTCAATGGAAATAAGTGCTTAACTTAGACATTTGATTTAGCCACATTGATTTCGTATTTGATGTGTTTGTACTTAGGGATGAGGACGATGGCTCCATGCTAATTCTAAGTCTATTCCCTTTGTTGCGATCACTTTTAGCTATCATTGTCGTGAGTTGATAAGCGACGATTTTTCTATATCGTTGCTTATGTGAGGGTGTTGGGTTGTGTTGCTTCGTCCTTGGGATTTCATGGATGAGATCCTTTTAGGGAGGGGAGAATGTAATGAACCGTACTTTTAACGATCAAATAATTTAATAATTGATTTAAATATTGAAGCGTTAATTAGTTGACGGTCCCAAAATTACAATTTTTCGCATGCGATCGAATCAGGACTCGGGACCACTTCCATTGGGTTCGTATTGACGTTACAAATTAAAATGGGTATAAGGATCATTATATTTGAAGGTCGGATGAACCAGTTGGCTGAAACGATCTCGAAAAGCATGATATTATCATCTTAGTGTGCTTTCTCAGATAGCAATGAAATTTATACCATCGGGACCGAAAAAATGAGGTGATGTACGCAGATGAGTTTCGTGGAAATCGGACGTACCGTTTGATCGTGTGAGCTTAAAATGCATGACCATTTTGTTTGAGAATTCAAATAAAAAAATATTTTATTATGTAAATGGGCAATCAAAACCCTTCTCTCTATTTCAATTAATATTCCATTGCTTGCCTGATAATGGCCACTTTTTCCAAACCCACTCACCCTTTTCGTTTGAAAATTTATTAAAAATCAATCGTTCAATGAAATCGAAATTCGATTGGGACTCATTTCTCCTTATTCTGAGGCCGACATTTTAGTACCAACGATGAGTTGAACGATCATCATTCTTCAATGATCTCAAATCATGGCCGTGTATGCTTTTAGGGGACACAGAACTAGAGATGACGAGGCACAAAACGGAGCACGCCAACGTGATGAGGATTGAATTTGGGATGGAATTCAACTAACGCGAGGTCGCTTAGCATACCCTAGCAAAATGCAATATTTCTTGTGACGTATAGCTAGGGCATGGACGTGTTTTAGGAGGGAGGACTAGATTCGGTGATTCTTGGCATGGAGGACGAGCTCGCGAAGGGAAGAGCAACGAATCCGTCGGTTCGAAGTTTCGTTGAGAGACGAAGGAGCAATCGGTGATTAAATGAGGCAGTCATGGTATGTTTGGATACAGGAATGTGCATGACATCAGGGAGAAGGAGGATTAGTTTAAGTATGGTAATTAGTTTAAGTGTTAATTAATTAGGCTAAATAATTATTTAAATAATCTGATTCTTATACAATTCATATCTTTTGCATACGAGGTCAGTTTTAGACGATGTTTCTTACGTTGCACTCATGATGGAGAGCTCTATGACTTGACATTGGTTCGGATAGATTTGGATGAGGTGAGTGATATTGTCTCTTGTCATACTATGATTGTTAGTATAGTATTAAAATGGCGTTTTGAAGTAATTTCTAACTTTAAAACATGATTTTCGAAATATTTAAACTTATACCTTATTTTATAAAAGAACTTAAAAGTGTTTTAAAATGGTTTTAAATTAAATACCATAGTTTTCCCATTTGACACACTATTTGGAAGATATTGATATATTTAGGCTATTTTGATATTAATCCTATAATGGTTGCTTTGGATGGGTTGTACTATGTTATTATAGACATATTTAGGCTATTATAGACATTTCTATGATTGTTGGTTGCATGTATGTTTGTTTGTTAGTTGGTCAAAAACGTCGTTCCAAGGCGATATAGGATTAGAAAATATGTCATAGGATAGGATTTCATGCATAGAGTTTCATGCATGTCGATTGATCTGAAGATGAAGGATGGACTTGGGGATGTGCTTTGGATTTCGGGATAGATGTCGGATGCTTTAATTTGGTTTGTACTTAACCATTTTTGGTTAAGTACACGACCAAAGTGGTCGTTATCGAATACTCTATAGTAGTCGATATCTAATACTATTGTTGATGGCCGATTTGGCCAATTTGATGTGGACGATGGAGAGGCTTTGAAGAGCATGATGTGATGGTTCATTCGATATTTGATTTCGATGCTATGACTCTTCGATGAGATATTTTAGTGCTGAAGCAAGGATACGATGCTTCAATGCGATGATTTCATGATTCGATGATGATGATTCCATGATAAGAAGTGACGGCTTTGACGATGGATAATTGTAATTCGGGATGTAGAGAGGGAAATGATGATTCAGATTGATGGAATTGTCAGTAAAGGGTTATAGGATGCACGATGACATTCTATCACCGACATTGGCTGTTTAGAACAGTTTTCGAATTTTGGGATGCACGATGACTATCTATGACTGACGATGGCTATCTAGAATAGTTCCCAAACGTGACCACTTCAGACGGGAGTTATAAGGGTAGTTCCGGGATGAGCTCTGCTATGGATGACATGTGCAAAGGGATCGTTGATATTTGTAGGTTTTAGTGTACTCGATAAGCAAGGGTATGATAGGACGCTCACATGCGTTAAAGGTTGCACCCCAGATCAGAGGATGTTTTATGATTCGTTCCCTAGACTATTAGACCAGTAGTCTAGTTCCTAGCCGACTGAGGGGCATGGATTCAAGTACCGAAAAACCATGACGTTAAGTAGTTCTTGACTATATGATGGGGTCATACGAGTATCATATATTTAACACACTGAGTAACTGAATGTGAGGATGGATGATGGATGCTATGTTTGCTTGATTGTTTATCATCTTAGGGATGTCACACAATGTAGATATTATTGATGCAGATATCTAGACACCCTTAGTACTTTGATGTATAGTACACCTATGATGACTATGATATAGAGTAGCATATATCCTGTGTTATGTGCTAACTCTGTGGATGCAGGGATAGGTCATGTATGATTCTCCATAACCTATGTTCCATATATTATACCGACTTTTATAGCGTTTGAGATTATTTATCGTTCACACCAGACTGTTGTCTGGCTCAAGGTTTTATGCTTTGCTTCTTGTTACCTCTGGTACTCTTAAATGAGTAGACTCGATAGCAAGTGTAAACAACACTTGGAGCTATGCAGATGGACTAACTGGAGGTAACGCTTTTTCATATTTATATTTTGGACTTATTATTATTTATTCAGCTATGTGACACTATTGAGATTTGACAGTGTTGATTTACTATTATTAGAGACTACTTATCGGTTAGAGGAGTCGCCTTTGACTAGGATGCCCTTAGAAAGGAAGTTGAATCAAGGAGATCACTCCTTAGGAAGATCATCGATAGGGATGTCAAGATCACTCATTGAGCCAAAAATGTTGTCTGAAGGTCCATTTGGAGGAGTTGCCTCGGCTATCGACCCTATGCTCGGTTCTACAGTTTACTTGGAAGTATTAATGATTGCTTATTTCAGACGTGGCAATGCAGGAAGTTTGATGCCTTTTGGAGACGTCTCTCAATACGACTCATCTCCTTCTTGATCAAAGTCCTCCTCATTGTCATCATTTTCAGCACCTTCATCTTTTTTCTCTTCTCCTTCTTATTCTCTTCCTTCTTCTCCTTCATGAATTATTTCAATTTCAACTCTTTATTCCTCTTCCACTTGCATTTCATTGACAATATGCACTTTAGCTGCTTCATTAGTAGATTCACTAATGCTCATCATGCCGGATAGGCCTCCAATGCCCCTTAAATATCTTTCCTGGAGTTGTGAATGAGGGAAAAGACCTAGTTGACATCCTGGATCCTTTTAGTGGAACTTCTACAAGGGTGGCAAAGCATTCAAGATATAGAAGGTTGCATCATCGAAGATTCTCATTTGTCAACAAGTAGGCGATAGTATGAAATCAAATATTGATTTTCTTAAGGGTTCGTAGACTCTCGGAGTGCTCTTCACTCGTGTCTTGAGTAAAGATATCTATGAAGAATGTGGATAACAAGTTAAACGCTTAGACGGTGAGAATCCAATTATGGGGAAAAATGGAAAGGAAGAAGTCTTACTTTTAGATAACTAGAGCCTATTGAAGTCATAAGGACATCGAACGAAGAAATATTTGTTCTTGAAGTATGAACATTTGTTACGAAGCACTTCAATGACATTACATTGACACTAGGCTTCAATTATCATAAGATGCGACTCACTTCATTGTTTGAAGCTCAGGACATGCGTGATTACCCCAAAAGTTGCAGGTCGCTGAAATTGGTCCATAAATAAGATGTACAGGGAGCTCATAAGGCGTAACCATTGGGGAAGACTTAAGTAGGAGCAAGCCCGAGCTCCTGGAGGAAAATCCAAAGAAATGGATTGAAGGGCAGTACAGTATCGTCCGAGCACGTGTAGTTGCTGCAATTTGTATAGCCCACTTGAGAATTTATGCGCACATTGGTTAGTTGTTGGGAGCAAGACGTCACTTTTGGGAATTCCATGTTATCAACATATAATCCAAAGTGATTTAGCAGTCAGAATTGTCAGCATTTGTTCCAGAGGATCGACTAGAACTTTTAAGCCAAATCATTGGTTTAGAGGAGGAGGTTGGTCCTGAATTGGATCTATTGGTGCTATCATCGTTTGTAATTAAGTAGTGATTGAATGACTAGGTCTGACAGCTGCATAGGTTGAGGCCTGAGCCATGGTGGATCCGACTTCAGGAGGCATTGAAGGTCCAGTGCCAACGTTGAAACGAGGTCAGTAGTGTGCCATTTTGGATAGGAAAACTTAATATTTCACACGGTCAAGTATGTTCTATTTCAAAATTTTATCTCAAAAGTGAACCCGAGTGACCAGCGCTCAGAATCTAACAGATGTCGACATATGTTGACCAATCGGATTCTGAACGTTGATGGGGCAATTAGAACTGTCAATCTATACAACGTGAGTCATGTATCCTGTGCATAATGAATGGACCATTCTGTTTAGACAACCCGCTCTTGCTAGAAAACGAGCCTTGTTGTATGATGGAACTGTGTGTCGGATTTTACCCGTTATCATTGGATGATCAATAACAGAACCGCTGTGTGGAGTGACGTAGAGCATTCTTTTGCAGAAACATAGGAAGTGTAGTGATTGGAAATGATGTGTAATGGAATTGTTCAAATAACGAACTGCATTTGATGTGATCGTTCTTTGAAAGAGAACCGTCTCATTGGAATCCTAGGTGATAATTGGTGATCAATTGAACTTCAATGGAAAGATTCTTAAGCACTTGGAAGTGTGTTGATTTTAGGTGGTGGTAAGGTAAGTATATCTCGGGAGGAACTCAAAGCAAGCATTGAGATAGCTCGGGATTTGCAACCAAGCCAACAAAATCCAATGCTATGGAGCAAGCTTCGAGCTAGTCTCGATTTAGACCTTAAGCTGCCTTGAGCCTTACCAAACCCAGGATTTTACAAGGAATTTTGCAATGAACCACGAATTTGACACTGCAAAATATTAAAGTAATTAAATATAAATTTTTAATAAAAAGGCGAATTGGGTATCGTGTTTGTAACCATTATAAATATCTTTCTGAGAACATCAATTTAATATATAATTTTGATATATTTGCAGTTACGATTTGCGAAATAGAGACACATAGTATTTAAATAGCGTACGTAGCTATTTCGGGCCAAACCAGGTATACAACCCATAACCCAGCCTAATAACTGTATAAGTGAGGCTGTAACAACCCAAAATTCTGTAAATATTTTTAATTTTTATTTACTTGAAAACTTTGATTTTTATTATTTAAAATTTGAATTTTTGGAATTTTTCCAATGAAATTTTGGATTTTGTTTGCAATTTATTTTCCAAATACAATAAATTAAACATTTTTTGAAAATCTTATATTTTGGTCAACTTTTGTCAAACTTTGACTTCCATTTGAAAATTTTGAATTTTAATTTTTGAATTTTAATCTTTTTTTTTAAGCTGGATATAATTCTGATATCCGTTCTGCTTTTTGTTTCGTTAAATTCTGAGTTATACTTTTTAAAGGGGATTTTCACTTCAAGGGCTTATTTGTGCAGGTGATAAGTTTTAAGGACACTATTTCTAAATATTTGTTTTAAGGACATTTTATAGGAAAAAGATAAAAGAATTTATCATTTTCAGTTATACAGAAATAATGATAAAAAGATTTATCATTTTCCTGTATAACTTAAAAAGATAAATGAATTTATCATTATCCTGTAAATTGTCCTTAAAACTAATTATTTAGAAGTGTTGTCCTTAAAACTTATTACCCTGAAAATAGAAGCCCTTCAACATAATTTCCACCTTTTTTAAATTGGATAAAATACAGTATTTTACACGTAATTAATTTCTGTATTTTATTTTATATTTTTCCTATGTCCATCTCTATGTTATCTTTCTATTTTATTTTGTGTAGACATTCATTTTTATTTACTGGATTGTTACTTGTTTATATCTTTTTATTTATGGCATAGAATAAATCAAAGGGACATACGTTTCATTGTTTTAATTTCTTGATTTTAATTGCCTAGCCTCTTTATTTCTTACCATAGTCGTTCCATCTACTGATGAGCCGTGAAAAACTCTTCAATTGATTATAAATTCACGTACAAATATTTCCTAAACATTCCCTTCCTCATTTGCCTCTTCTGATTGAAGGATTTTATAGTAAGTTCTTTCTCATTTCCCCTTCTTTCTATCTTCTTTTTTTTGTTTTCTTTTGTTTATTTCTCCCTAGCAAAGCTTGGCCATCACCAAAATCTTCTATTGCCGACCACAAACCTTATCATGCATCACCTTAGATCGGCCTCCATCACATCACCACCATCTCCTTGTTGCCGTGAATCCCTAGATCCAAAAACCTATCACCAAATGTTACTTGAAACCCTAATGAGCCTCTACATCACCAAAACCCTCTTTGTTTGCCTCGGTCACACCTATTTCCACCACCTACTCCTCCTCCTTGCCTTGCTCCAGGCCATACCCCTCTGATGTGACCAGATCCGAGCCACTTAGACATAGGCCCGAGCACAAATAGCACCATCATGCCTTTGTTTTGCCTTTCCAATGCTTATAACCCCTACCTTTTCCACATTCCAATACTTTGCCTTCTTTTCCTGCCCTTGGCCGAGCCTAACACTTTAGTTTTGATCATGGCCGAACCATGTATGATGATGGTTGAGCCTATGGGTGATGTGGCCGAGCCCACTTGATGATTCAATCCAATTTTGCTTCACTTTGATTCATGTTTTATTCATTGTTTTGATTTATAATATGATGTGAATTATATTATTATGTATGTTATATATTTTGGTTGTTACAAGATCTAAATCTTGTCTCTCCCTCTACTCGAATCTAAGTCGTGATGTGTCGTGCTTTCCGAAGTCTATTCGTGTGTTTTGAATTGTTAACTCCAGCTTTAAAAGGTGAGTTTATCACTCTCGATATTTGTACTTATATAACTGTGAAACGATGATAAGTGAATGTGTAATAATTGATATGCTATGTTCATATATGCCTGTGATATGATTATATGATGTTTAACCTGTTTATATACCTGTTACATCATATGTTATGATATTACACTACAAGAAAACAGCCTTTCTACAACGGGCAATGCCCATTGTAATATGTGTTTCGCAACGGGCATGCGCCCGTCGTATTAGGCCTCGTTGTAATAGGTCTACTGTATTTTACAACGGGCAATAAACGTTGTAAAAATCTCTTATAACAACATGCTTTGACCGTTGTAAAAAGGTTGTATAACAACATGCTCTGACCGTTGCAAAATAAATGCAAATAAAAAAACAACAGCAGCATCCATGCAGTATATCCATACCAATAATGAATTTAAAATTTATCTATTCACATCATTCATAAAATTTTATATAGTTACAAAACATCGAATACAACCCTAAACAAACATTACACGTAGTACATACAAATAATAACACAAGAATTAAAATTTAGACTAAACGACATTGAAGCAAACCTTGAACCATAATATTTTAGTTAATCAAAACCCACATAACACCTTTTTTCTTCAAATTTTCCTTTGCTTCTGCTATGTCCTGCAATACATACAAAGATAATGTAAATTACATACATACATATATTCTGAGTTAATTTATTTCTGAATTTGTGAAATCAAATTTATAGATTTATTTGAATTTATTTTGATTTTGGGAAATTAAACATTTTTTTCCTTGTATTTACATTGAAACCTGTAGAATCAAGCAAAGGGAGATATATAAAGCACTCATTAATACTATGATTCAATTTTCAGAAAAATAAATGTGTTGTACTTTGAAGACAAATTGCATTGAATTGTTAACTTTAAACGGCTACAAAACTGTGCTGTGCTTCAAATTCAACTGCAATATCCAAAAAATTTACAGAGCTATTTTCGAAAGAAGTGTGAAACTGATAAATATGCATTTCACAGCTACTTTTATTTACAAACACAATCATTGCATGTATCATAAACAATTAAGGAAGTTACCTCAAAGAAGGTTGTTGTTGTGCATCCTCCACCTCTGACATCAGTCTCTCTAAGCCATCAAGGACCTTAACCGGAACAGTTCTGGTTAGGCTGCAAGCTCAAACTACAAGCTCATAGTTAGTATAAAGAGGCTAACCAATGTATCACAAACATAGCCTCCAAACCAATACTGTTCAAAGGATTCACGATATTCGTTCAAAATTAACATTTACTGTAAAACAATCAAGTTGTTTCACTGTAAACAATTGTACCTCTATTAGGAAATGAAAGTAGAAAAAGTTGGTAGAAAATCGTTCCTATCCAATTTCTGATGTTCACATATGGACAATCAGCTGTTGATGTACGACATGAAAATTAATAGCGTTGAACAATATGATGCTTTTGTTACACTCTTCTCAAGAAAGAGTTGTCTCGTACTCAATTAAGCCAACAATTACGTTTTTACTCATGATATATATTTTTCCCAGTTAGTCCAGAAATAGAAATAATTATGAAGACCTAATTGCTTATATTATCATGCCCAACAAAAAGACTTACCATGCATCTTGAGAAGAGCTTGCCTTATCCTCCGATAGTAGCCACTGTAGTTGATGTTCATTCTAACGACCATGCAATAGAACTGTATACATAAAACTTGTCATGTAGAAATTCCATTAACAATCGAAATTAAAATAAAGCTAAGAAGATAAAATCATGAACTTGCCTTGTCTGACATGAAGCAAATTAGATGTTCTTTGGTATTAGATGATCATATTATTGCTCACTATCAAGTTCTACCCCTATCCAATAAAATGCATTCACATACTTGTATTTGCTACCTAATTCAAGTTAATTAGGCATTGAAACTGATTAAATTAAAAGCATAGTATTAAAATGAAATTTTAAATTCTGTGGAAGTCAATCTTGTATTTGAATTATGTATCTATTGTTAAAGTGAGGTTATCAAGCGGTTAGAAAACGAAATAAAAATAGTAAATGCAATAGGAAATAATGCTAACAAAAGATGTTACTGAATGAAAACATAATGCTCAGGAGAGTGCTCAAGGACCTGATACAAGAAACCATGCTTGTTCTTCTGCAACAAATTCTGCGCAAAGTGCCTCTGTGTTCCTCCTGGTTTCTATGGTTACAAAGTTGTTTGCCCTTGCTACAACAACTGAAAAACCCAGCAAGGTGGACCAAAATGCCCTTGATGCTACTACTTATTTCCTCTCTTTTATATCATCATGCATGCTTGTACTTGCTTTATACAGATTTTCTTTTTCTTTTTTAGTAGCTCTTGTATCTTCACTAATTATAAATGATTGCTTATAATAGACACAAACATAGCGAGATCTAACTCTAGCAAGCGTGGATGAAAGCAGGTCTGTCGGACATACGCAAAGAAAACAGTGAGCATTTTTTATTTTTTGCTTGAAAATTAAGACATGCCAATTCTGATCTTCCAACTTTAAAGGCATCACAGCCTATTCACATTCATCTCACCAAACTACTACTCATTTCTTCTTATCGACTGCATCCATCACATTTTTCATTTAATAGATCACGAAAAAAAGAACGTATTATCAACCCCAAAATATCAAGAAGATCAAACATGAAGGACAACTTAGTAAGAACATTGCATATACTTATGCCAATGGGTTACGTCGTTTTAAGTTGATATTTATATATTATTATAAAATAATACCATGTTTTATAGAAAGTTAAAAGGTTGCATGCACAGTTAAATGACATGAGATTCACTTAACCATTGGACAACAAATTTAAAGTCATCAAAATAAGAGTGTTGTATCCTGCGCACCTTTTTAGATTCTTCCATAAATTGGTGCCCAATATTATGCTAGCATGTGATGGATCAAATTCCATGTTCATAATTGATGTAAATGCTTCAGGGATCTATTTGTACTTTTCTTTTCTTTTAGCCTCCAAACCAATACTGTTCAAAGTATCATCAATGGAACCAATGACTCAATGCAACTCATACCAAAGTCAAAGCCATAATAGCCAGATGATAAGAATCAACTGGTAAAAGTCATGAAACAACAAGTAAAAAATTGAACAGGTCGAAAGTGCTATCAGGGATAAATTCAATGGCCGAAGTCAAAGCAAGTGCAATGTTGTGATGACCAAGGAAACAAAGAACAAAATCAACATCAGCAAAATCAACTCAAAACCGTGGTGGCCAAGAAATCGACCAAGTCAGAAATCACAAGCCATGGGAATCAAGTCACAAATATATACGAATTGAAGAAGTTAGAGATCAATCTCAAGCATCCATACAAAATCAACCGGCCGAGATAAATTAAATGGCAAATTCAAACGAACGAGAAAATAGAAATTCGAATCCTATATAAACCCATTCATCATCGGCTTTCAAAAGCATTCGAGTCAAAGCAACAAAGAATAATCATTCAACTCCAATCATGGATCGAGTTCAAGTATTCAACCAAAAAAAGCAAAGAGCAAAAATTACATACCGAAGTCTTTTTGAACTCGATCATCGAAGCTGCCGTATGCAAACTTGAAGATAAAATCGATCATCAAAATACTCATGAGAACATCCGCTTGATTGATCAACAACGTCGGCTTGAATTTCACAAAACCCTAAATCCGGATTGAGGAACGAACGAATGAGGAACGGCCGCCATTTTCACAAAAGAAAGGAACGAAGCAAAAAAAGAGAAACGAGCCGAAGATATAAAAGAAAAGGAGGGCCGGCCATTATATTAGTTTATAATTTTATTTGAGCGTTATTACAATGGGCATTTTGTGACCGTTGTAAAATTGTTATCTATTACAACGGGCATTTTGTGAACGTTGTAAAATTGACATGTATTACAACAGGCTTGAAAGGACCGTTGTAATAGCATTCTATTACAACGGGCTATCATCGCCCGTTGTAAAAAGCGCGTTGTATAGGGCATCTATTACAACGGGCATGAATGGACCATTGTAATAGCCTTCTATTACAACGGGCAGCCAATGCCCGTTGTAAAAAGGGCGTTGTAATAGGGTATTTTTGTTGTAGTGTTATATGCTATACTGTTATTTATTTTCTGTATCTCACACTACAAGTTCCCTGTAGAATAGAATCACTATGGGTTGAAATGATACATACCCGGACGGACTTTAGAATAAGGAAAAATCATTATGGGCTGAAATGATAGGCTCGAGTGATTTTCATTGTATTTGATTTACTTGGGATTGCGGGTTTGAAATGATAGAACCCGAATTTTTCTTTTTAAATTACGGATTGAAATGATGTATTATCCGTATCACTTGACCTAGGTTAGAAAATATTATACAGACCCGTGGTTATTTTTAAATATTATTTTGAAAGTATTAAGTATTGTTGAAATATTAAAATTATGACATTTTAACTTAAATTGGATTTCAATGATTTACATAAATTTTATAGTGATTTTTCTATAAGTTAAAATGTATAAGTAAACAAATGGAAAAATGCATTTCAAAATATGACTAAACTTGGAAATTTGAAATTGGGTTAAAAAAATGAAAATTTTAAGTCATGTAAATAAATGGAAACTTGGTTTAATTTATGAAATGGGTTTTAAAATAAGTATTAAGTCATTTTTTTTGTTTTGTGAAAAAGTTAAGTAATAATGTATTTTTGACTTAATAAATGAATTAGAGTCTAAATTGAATATTTATTTATAAAAATGTATTTTAATAAATCATAAGTTATATGGTATCCAAGTGAACATATTTTGAAGAGTGAAATATGATTTTTATAAGATAAAGTGGCTAAATTTGAAGTTTTAATGTTTTTGAAATTTATAATAAATTCTGAAATAATAAAGCTGCCGCAGCACTTTGTAAGTGTTGTTGTTGCTGAATTAAACTAAGTTCTGAAATAATAATTAAGCTACTGTAGCACTTGGTAAGTGATGCTGTTGCTGAATGTAAACTGTTTTTGAAATAACTAATATCCATTACAACACTCGGTAAGTGCTGCTGTTTCTGAAACTAAGCTGTTTTGAAATAACTAAATACCTACTGTAGCACTTTATAAGTGCTGCTGTTTCTGAAATTTGACAATGTTTTGAAATACTACTACATCTACCGTAACACTTTATAAGTGCTGCTGTTCTAAAAATACAATGGTTTGAAATTTTGTAATTAAATGAATGAACTCAGAAATGCTATAATTCTGGAAATTGAATATTTGATTTGAAAGTATAATGACTTCATATATAAATGGCTCAAATGAATATATATATATATATATATATATTTATTTATTTGGAAATAGAGATGATATTGTATTTGGTTTTTGAAGTAAAAATGATATTGTTTGATTTGGTTTTGCAAAGGTGGTTTTTGAAATAGAAGTGATATTTTGATTTTAAAGTATAAACTTTTTTTGAAATTTATAACCACGGGTTATAATAACGATTGGTTGTTAAAGAGACCGGGATCGGATATGGACATACTCTCCGTCGATACCGAAAACCAGTTTAACAACTGTGTACGCGGTGGAGATTCCAGAATGAAGTTGGATGGTGGCGACAATCCTATTGAGGTATATACGTGTACCCGACTCTCGTGAGTTGGCATAAGGTGGCTAAAACAGGAGCGATTGACGGGCCAATGAGGTAGCTCCTCTGATTGGACACACTTCTTCGATACCATTCTATTACTTTGTGATTGATTGGGTGCACCCTTTGATTTTTGGGAGTGTGGCTCGAGGTGGGCGGTAGTGGATTCTATGTGTTACCACCAGCCCGGATGCGTAATTGGTATATCTACCCTGGCATTTCCTAGTTGTGCCATGTCACCTACCATAGCAAGCTTTACTACGAGTTTGTTTTGTACCATACCAATGGAGTACCCTCTGACGACGCCCAGTACGGGGGAGATTATGGTACTGTATAGACTATGGGATTATATAAAATGTGTTAAGGATGATATGGGTAATGCCTTAATGCTATTTTAATAGTTTACTTTACTTTAGACATTATTATAATAGCGTATATTACTACATAGTAGATAGTTTAACGGATTCTTAAAGAATGGGCGATCCCAAGCATTCTTTAAGTTACTTGTGCATTTCTATTATAGTTCACTTGAGTTGGTTTACATTGTATAAGTATGTATGTCCTGACTCGAGTGTTTGTGTTTTTGCTTTACGCTCGGGTCAGCCTGAGTATTACAGCTTTGGATTCACCTTCTGGAGCTAGAGATTTCTGGAGTTTATCTAGTTGTCTTCCCATTTCAGTTATTTCATTCAGCTTTGCTTATGTATTTGTGAACTTATGTATCCAGACTTCTGTTGTACCTGTTTTTCAGACTATGGTATTTTATATATGTTTTGAGACTATGTATTGTAGTGGCTTCATGAACCACTATTTATTTTATTTTCCGCTACGAGTTATTCTGATATTTTGTGTCTGTGATTCTGTGATTGGTTTTAAGTGCTACAAATTTATTTACAATCTATTGTTTTGTATTATTCAGTCAGACATGTGTGTTTGCCTATGCACTTGGCGGGTGCAGCATGATAGGGGGTTCTCTCATTTGGGTTTGGTAGCGAGCGGATGACTCTTACTCATACATGTCCCTGCGGGGTTGGTGCAGTCGAGAGGCTGGTCGTAAAGGCAGAACACAGGTACAGCTGTATGCTACGGTGGGCGTTACCCCACTGGCGACGTCCCGTTACAATTGGTATCAGAGCCAGGTTTTAGGAAAACCTTAGCCTATGGAGCAAAAAAACTCATTAGAGATAGGGTAGAAATACCCTAGAATGCGTGAAATCAATCTTAGAATCATTTCTTTATGAGAGAATGTATTTTTAAGTATAAAATGTTTTTCAAATGATTTTAAAGGATTTTAAAGATTATTTTGGATATAAAATTTTCTTGATTTAAAATCCCATTTTTTTAACTTCATTCCTTTCGAATCCACCTTGTTTATTTGAATTCTTGGATTAGGATTTCCATTTCTAGTTGAATCTTATCTTTTGTCTTTCTGTTTTACCTTTGTCCTAAAATTCATTCTTGATTTTTCAGGATGAATCGTAGGAATGCCAGAGGTAGGGATCGTGGTATTGCCTCAGTTCCTGAGCCTGTTGCACCCATCAGGTTCACTACTCTTTGCAAGGAATTCACTCAGCTTGGTGGTACCAAGTTTACTGGATCTGAGAGCATCATAGAGGCTCAGCAGTGGTTAAGGAGTCTTGAGAGGATTTTTACTGGTTTGGAGATTACTGATGCGCAGAAGCATCAGTTAGCAGCTTGGCAGCTTCAGGAGGCAACTCAGGATTGGTGGGAGTATGTCACAGCTCAGATTGTGGAGGCAGATATTTCTTGGGATCAGTTTAGGTATCTTCTTGTGTTGTCTTGTGTTCTATTCAGCTTTTTCTCTTTGAAATCTATCTTAAGCTTATCTATCATCTTTCCAGGGAGGCTTTTGTGGCAAAATGGATGCCCGAAGCCGGGAAATCTCAGCTTTATCTGGAGTTTATGGATCTCAAGCAGGGTAGCATGTCTTTTTCTGAGTATGAGCGGAAGTTCAATGAACTTTCCAAGTTTGGTCCTAGCCTCATTGACACCAACTTAAGAAGAATGAGAAGTTCATTGCTGGTGCTCGTCCTGAGTATTATGATCGTCTCATTTCTCATGTTCATGGCACTTTCACCGAACTTATGGACATGGCTATCCGTTATGAGAACTCTACTTCCAAGGGTCCTGTTGTTGCCAGTGCTCCTTCATCTCAGTCTTCCTTTGCTAACTCTAGGAAGAGAAAGCCTACTTTCCTTCAACAGAAGAAGAATTGGCTCAAGAACCCGGGTTTGGGATCTTTATCTTCTCCTTCTCAGAGGCAGCCTGTTGACCTATCTTCCATTACCTGTTTCAAGTGTGATCAGAAGGGACACTATGCTAATAGTTGCCCTAATTCAGTTGGTGCTGTTGTTCCTCCACCTTAGAATACCAGGAACAACCTCTGTCATGTCTGTCTGCAGCTTGGTCATTTCAAGAAAGATTGTCCTTTGTATCAGAAAGGCAAGCCGTCTGGTATTTTTGCTGTTACCTCTGCTTCTTCTCCTGCTCCACCTGCACCTGCTCCTGCTCCTAGTGATAATCAAGGTACTCTACAGGGCACCTTTTCTTTATTTAATCATCATGTTCATGTTTTATTTGATACTGGAGCTTCGCATAGTTTTATTTCTGTGGATCTTTGTGATAAGTTTGAGCATCTCCTTTCTCCTATGTATGCTGTTGAATCTTTGTGTCTTAAAAATCCTATTGGTGGTCCCGCGAACCTTAATAGGATTTGTAAGCAAGTGAGACTCTTCTATTCTGGCCATAAATTTTCTGGTGATTTCTATGTTCTTGGTTTCGATGCTTTTGATTTGTTGCTTGGAGGTGATTGGCTTAAGAGGCATGATGCTTTTATCTCTTGTAAATCCCGAACTGTTTCTCTTGTTGATGATTGGGGGTAATCCTTTGGTTATTCATTATTGTATGCCTCATGATTATGTTGGCAGCTTTATTTATTCTCTGGATTCTTCTCCTGGTGATCTTGATTCAACCCCTATGGTTAAACTCTATCCCGATGTATTTGGTGAAGTCACTGCTTTACCTCCTAAGCGAGAAATCGATTTCCGTATTGATCTTATTCCTGGAGCTCGACCTATAGTTCTTCCTCCTAGAAGAATGGCACCCCGTGAGAAGGTTGAGTAGGGAAAGCAAATTGAGGACTTGTTCTCCAAGGGTCTGATCAAACCTAGCCATTCCGAATGGGGAGCAGCGGTGGTTTTTGTCACTAAGTCCGATGGTTCTCTGAGGATGTGTGTTGATTATAGGGAGCTGAACAAGCTCACTATGAAAAACAGATATCCAATGCCTCGCATCAATGATATGTTTGATCAGCTTTATGGTGCTATTGTTTTCTCTCAGCTTGATCTTGCCACAGGTTTTCACCAGCTCAGAGTTGCTGAGGAAAGTATTCCCAAGACTGCTTTCCATACTGAGAACGGTTTCTATGAGTGGTTGGTTATGCCTTTTGGTTTGACTAATGCTCCTACTTTCTTTGTTGATTTGATGAATCGTGTTTTTCATGATGTGCTTAATAAGTTTGTTCTGGTCTTTGTTGATGATATTCTGGTCTTTTCTAAGACCGAGGAAGAGCATGAATCTCATTTGAGCTTTGTTATGGGGACTCTTAGGAGTCATCAATTGAAAGCTAAATTTTCTAAATGCCATTTCTGGAAGGAAGAAGTCCGATTTCTCAGACATATTGTTTCTGGTAATGGAGTTTCGGTTAATCCAGTCAAGATCGTTGCGATCAATGTAAGTCTTTCTTTCCCTTCTTTTCCTCTTTATCATTCAATTATTCTATCTTTTATGTTGTCCTTATTTATCCCTATTCTGTGTAGGATTGGGAAACTCCTAGGACTGCAACTGATATCTGTAGTTTTCTGGGCCTTTCCGGTTATTATCGGAAATTCATTGAGAATTTTTCTCAGATTGCTGCACCTCTCACTGCTTTGACCCGAAAGAATGCTAAGTTTATATGGAATGATAAGTGTAAGGCTGCATTCAATGAGTTAAAGCACAAGCTTACTTCCGCACCAGTTCTTACCGTTCCAAATGGAAATGAGGGATTAACGGTATACACTGATGCTTGTCGTGAATGTTTGGGAGCTGTTTTGATGCAGGATGGGAAGGTCATTACTTATGCCAGTCGTCAGTTGAAGACCCATGAAGTCAATTATGATGCTTATGATCTGGAATTGCTTGCTGTGGGTTTTGCTTTGAAGCTTTAAAGGCATCATCTTTTGGGAACTAAGTTTGAGCTTTTTACCGATCATCAGTCTTTGAGATATATTTTCACCCAGAAGGATCTGAATCAGAGGCAAATTCGTTGGCTTGAGTTTCTGGCTTCTTACGACCTCGATATTAGCTATACTCCTGGTAAAGCTAATGTTGTGGCCGATGCTTTAAGTCGGAAGAAAGCTATGTTGTGTCAGCTTGTTGTTTCTTCTCCTCTTTTGGATCGTATCATGGCTAAGCAGGATGAGGATGAGATGCTTCGATTGATGAAGGAGAGTGTTCGTAGCAGAGTTGGTAGTAGTAGTCTTGATGGCAGTGGTGCTCGGATCGATGATAGAGGTATTTTGAGGATTAATAATCGGATTTGTGTCCTGAATGTTGATGGATTGAGACATGAGTTGCTTCGGGAAAATCATCGATCCAGACTTTCTATTCATCCGGGTGTGACCAAGATGTATCAGGATATGAAGAAGTTGTATTGGTGGAAGGGTATGAAGAGGGATATCTCCATTTTTGTTAGTAGGTGTGCGACTTGTCAGCAAGTCAAGGCCGATCATCAGAAGATCCTTGGTTTGTTGCAGCCCCTTGAGGTTCCTAATTGGAAATGGGAACAAGTTTCTATGGATTTTATTGATGGATTACTGAGGACTAGGAGGGGTAATGAGAGTATCTGGGTTATTGTGGATAGATTGACCAAGTCAGCTCATTTCATTCCTGTCAAGTCTACCCGTTCTGCTTCTAGTTTGGCTGAGATCTATATGAGAGAGATTGTTCGTCTCCATGGTGTCCCTATCAGTATTGTTTGTGATCGTGATCCTATCTTTACCAGTCAGTTTTGGAGAGCTTTTCAGGAATCTTTGGGTACTCATCTGAATCTGAGCACTGCTTACCATCCGCAGACCGACGGTCAAACAGAAAGAGTGAATCAGATTCTGGAGGATCTTCTTCGTGCTTGTGTTCTTGATTTTGGAGGATCTTGGGAAGATCATCTCCATCTTGTCGAATTCACCTATAACAATAGTTATCAGGTATAATCTCAATCTTTTATTTGAATCTTTTCTTAATCTTTTATTTAGCTTATTTCATCTTTTGAATTCAGGCTAGTATTGAAATGTCTCAGTTTGCTGCTCTTTACGGACGACCTTGCAGATCTCCATCTTGCTGGATTGAATCCGGTAATCGTTTGGTTCTTGGTCCTGATGTGATTTTGGAAGCTTCTGAGAGAGTTGAGGAGATTAAGAGGAAGATGTGGAGTGCTCAGGATAGGCAGCAAAAGTACGCTGATAGGCGTAGGAGGAGTTTGGAGTTTGCTGTTGGTGATTTGGTTTTCCTTAAGGTCTTTCCCTTAAGGAATGTGATTCTTTTTGGTCGTAGAGGGAAGCTTGCTCCTAGGTTCATTGGTCCTTTCCGCATCGTGGAGAGGACTGATTCTTTAGCTTATCGTTTGGATTTTCCTGAGAAGTTTTCTGGAGTGCATAATGTATTCCATGTTTCGCATCTTCGTCGGTATCTTCATTATTCATCCTTATTGTCCAGCCTTCTGCTCTCCAGAGTTTGGATATTCAGCCTAATCTGACTGTCGAGAGGAAGCCACTTCGTATTGTCGATAGAGGTACGAAGCAGCTGAGAAGAAAATCTGTCAATCTGGTCAAAGTGCAGTGGAGTACTAATAACCGGGACTTTACCTGGGAGACGGAGGAGAGCATGCGTGCTTCGAATCCGGAATTTTTTCTTTCAGGTACTTTTGCTTTTCTACCTTAACTTTCTTTGTTTTCCTCGTTTCGTTCCCTTTTCGAGGATGAAAAGTTTTGAGTGGGGGAGAGTGTAACAACCCAAAATTCTGTAAATATTTTTAAATTTTTATTTACTTGAAAACTTTGATTTTTATTATTTAAAATTTGAATTTTTGGAATTTTTCCAATGAAATTTTGGATTTTGTTTGCAATTTATTTTCCAAATACAATAAATTAAACATTTTATGAAAATCTTATATTTTGGTCAACTTTGGTCAAACTTTGACTTCCATTTGAAAATTTTGAATTTTAATTTTTGAATTTTAATCTTTTTATTTGAAGCTGGATATAATTCTGATATTCGTTCTGCTTTTTGTTTCGTTAAATTCTGAGTTATACTTTTTAAATTGGATAAAATACAGCGTTTTACACGTAATTAATTTCTGTATTTTATTTTATATTTTTCCTATGTCCATCTCTATGTTATCTTTTTATTTTATTTTGTCTAGACATTCATTTTTATTTACTGGATTGTTACTTGTTTATATCTTTTTATTTATGGCTTAGAAAAAATCAAAGGGACATACGTTTCATTGTTTTAATTTCTTGCTTTTAATTGCCTAGCCTCTTTATTTCTTACCATAGCCATTCCTTCTATTGATGAGCCATGAAAAACTCCTCAATTGATTATCAATTCACGTACAAATATTTCCCAAACATTACCTTCCTCATTTGCCTCTTCTGATTGAAGGATTTTACAGTAAGTTCTTTCTCATTTCCCCTTCTTTCTATCTTCTTTTTTTGTTTTCTTTTGTTTGTTTCTCCCTAGCAAAGCTCGGCCATCACCAAAATCTTCTATTTCCGACCACAAACCTTATCATCCACCACCTTAGATCGGCCTCCATCACATTACCACCATCTCCTTGTTGCCGTGAATCCCTAGATCCAAAAACCTATCACCAAATGCTACTTGAAACCCAAATGAGCCTCTACATCACCAAAACCCTCTTTGTTTGCCTCGGCCACACCTATTTTCACCACCTACTCCTCCTCCTTGCCTTGCTCCAGGCCATACCCCTTTGATGTGACCAGATCCAAGCCACTTAAACTTAGGGCCGAGACCAAATAGCACCATCATGCCTTTGTTTTGCCTTTCCAATGCTTGTAACCCCTACCTTTTCCATATTCCAATACTTTGCCTTCTTTTCCTGCCCTTGGCCGAGCCTAACACTTTAGTTTTGATCATGGCCGAACCATGTATGATGATGGTTGAGCCTATGGGTGATGTGGTCGAGCCCACTTGATGATTCAATCCAATATTGCTTCACTTTGATTCATGTTTTATTCATTGTTTTGATTTATAATATGATGTGCATTATATTCTTATGTATGTTATATATTTTGGTTGTTACAAGATCTAAATCTTGGCTCTCCCTCCACTCAAATCTAAGTCATGCTTTCCGAAGTCTATTCGTGTGTTTTGAATTGTTAACTCCAACTTTAAAAGGTGAGTTTATCACTCTCGATATCCGTACTTATATAACTGTGAAACGATGACAAGTGAATGTGTAATAATTGATATGCTATGTTCATATATGCCTGTGATCTGATTATATGATGTTTAACCTGTTTATATACCTATTACATCATCTGTTATGATATTATATGCTATACTGTTATTTATTTTCTGTATCTCACACTACAAGTTCCCTGTAGAATAGAATCACTATGGGTTGAAATGATACATACCCGGACGGACTTTAGAATAAGGAAAAATCATTATGGGCTGAAATGATATGCTCGAGTGATTTTCATTGTATTTGATTTACTTGGGATTGCGGGTTTGAAATGATAGAACTTGGATTTTTCTTTTTAAATTACGGATTGAAATGATATATTATCTGTATCACTTGACCTAGGTTAGAAAATATTATACAGACCCATGGTTATTTTTAAATATTATTTTGAAAGCATTAAGTATTGTTGAAATATTAAAATTATGACATTTTAACTTAAATTGGATTTAAATGATTTACATAAATTTTATAGTGATTTTTCTATAAGTTAAAATGTATAAGTAAATAAATGGAAAAATGTATTTCAAAATATGACTAAACTTGGAAATTTGAAATTGGGTTAAAAAAAAATTTAAGTCAAGTAAATAAATGGAAACTTGGTTTAATTTATGAAATGGGTTTTAAAATAAGTATTAAGTCATTTTTTTGTTTTGTGAAAAAGTTAAGTAATAATGTATTTTTGACTTAATAAATGAATTAGAGTCTAAATTGAATATTTATTTATAAAAATGTATTTTAATAAATCATAAGTTATATGGTATCCAAGTGAACATATTTTGAAGAGTGAAATATGATTTTTATAAGATAAAGTGGCTAAATTTGATGTTTTAATGTTTCTGAAATTTATAATAAACTCTAAAATAATAAAGCTGCCGCAGCACTTTGTAAGTGTTGTTGTTGCTGAATTAAACTAAGTTCTGAAATAATAATTAAGCTACTGTAGCACTTGGTAAGTGCTGTTGTTGCTGAAAGTAAACGGTTTTTGAAACCACTAATATCCATTACAGCACTTGGTAAGTGCTGCTGTTTCTGAAACTAAGCTGTTTTGAAATAAATAAATACCTACTGTAGCACTTTCTAAGTGCTGCTGTTTCTGAAATTTGACAATGTTTTGAAATACTACTACATCTACCGTAACACTTTATAAGTGCTGCTATTCTGAAAATACAATGGTTTGAAATTTTGTAATTAAATGAATGAACTCAGAAATGCTATAATTCTGGAAATTGAATATTTGATTTGAAAGTATAATGACTTCATATTTAAATGGCTCAAATGAATATATATATTTATTTGGAAATAGAGATGATATTGTATTTGGTTTTTGAAGTAAAAATGATATTGTTTGATTTGGTTTTGCAAAGGTGGTTTTTGAAATAGAAGTGATATTTTGGTTTTAAAGTATAAACCTTTTTTGAAATTTATAACTACGGGTTATAATAACGATTGGTTGTTAAAGAGAACGGGATCGGATATGGACATACTCTCTGTCGATACCGAAAACCACTTTAACAACTGTGTACGCCGTGGAGATTCCAGAATGAAGTAGGATGGTGGCGACGATCCTATTGAGGTATATACGTGGACCAGACTCCCATGAGTTGGCATAAGGTGGCTAAAATAGGAGTGATTGACGGGCCAATGAGGTAGCTCCTCTGATCGGACACACTTCTTCGATACCATTCTATTACTTTGTGATTGATTGGGTGCACCCTTTGATTTTTGGGAGTGTGGCTCGAGGTGGGCGGTAGTGGCTGCTATGCGTTACCACCAGCCCGGATACGTAATTGGTATATCTACCCTGGCATTTCCTAGTTGTGCCGTGTCACCTACCATAGCGAGCTTTACTACGAGTTTGTTTTGTACCATACCTTATGGAGTGCCCTCTGACGATGCCCAGTACGGGGGAGATTACGGTACTGTATAGACTATGGAAATATATAAAATGTGTTAAGGGGGATATGGGTAACGCCTTAACGCTATTTTAATAGTTTACTTTAGTTTAGACATTATTATAATTGCGTATATTACTACATAGTAGATAGTTTAACGGATCCTTAAAGAATGGGCGATCCCAAGCATTCTTTAAGTTACTTGTGCATTTCTATTACAGTTCACTTGAGTTGGTTTATATTGTATAAGTATGTATGTCCTGACTCGAGTGTTTGTGTTTTTGCTTTACGCTCGGGTCAGCCTGAGTATTACAGCTTTGGATTCACCTTCTAGAGCTAGAGATTTCTGGAGTTTATCTGTCTATCTAGTTGTCTTCCCATTTCAGTTATTTCATTCAGCTTTGCTTATGTATTTGTGAACTTATGTATCGAGACTTCTGTTGTATCTGTTTTTCAGACTATGGTATTTTATATCTATTTTGAGACTATGTATTGTAGTGGCTTCATGGACCACTATTTATTTTATTTTCCGCTGCGAGTTATTCTGATATTCTGTGTCTGTGATTCTGTGATTGGTTTTAATTGCTCTAAATTTATTTACAATCTATTGTTTTGTATTATTCAAGTCAGACATGTGTGGTTTTATTGTCGATTTGAATCGTCCAAAATAGTGGGTTGTTACAGAGGATATGGAACCTTAGCCGTCACCTCTGTCTTCATTTTTCAGTCTAATTTTTGAATCCTCCAATCACCTATTAATGGCGAATGATTATCTATCCAAAAAATGATTTAAAAATTCAAAGTGTTTGATAACCATCAAAAAATATATCATTTCGAAGCTCTCGTTGAGGGAAATCAACTGGTAGTGTCCATTTGTTGTAAAAATGCCTGAGTTGATCGGAACTAGCGGTCAAAGGTGCCAATGAAAAAACGCTAGATGTGTAAATTGGGAGTTTTTGATTTGGAGACCAATTGATGCAATAGAAGTGCATGTTTGTAGTGCTCGACGATAGGAACTCGGACCTAGTTTTGATTTTGAGAATAAAGCAATGGTGTGACCAGAATTTGACTTTGAAGTAACAGTGGCTACAACTTTGACCAACAATTTGTGGCAATTGGAGCATCTAGGTGAGCCGACGACAGTCCTGTTGCTTATAGAAGGTTGATAGCTTTCATATGCAAGTGGTTTCATAGCAAACGGAGCTCCGAGGGAGCGGGAAATCATGATCAAAATTGATTTAAGCAGAGTTGACCGGCGTTAACCAGATCTAGGGAGGTAATTTTGTGGAAAAGTACTTATATCTTAATAATTAGACATTAAACCCTAAAATTTATAACCTTCATTACTTTTCATACGAACTCTGATTCATTCGTGGTTTCTTCCATTTTCACTCGTAGGAAAATTCTGAACATTTAAGCACTAGTTTCGCTGAGTTTGGAGACTGTTGGAAAAAACACATTGGTATGGTTTATTTAATTAATTGGGTTTTAATAATAAAATAAATATTTATTAATGGAAAATTATAGTTATTGGTATATGTGTGATACATTAGTAATTGTTTGATATTGTAGCTATTTTGTATATGTTATGCCATGATTTGGTAGTTTACCGTTTAGTGTAGCATTTTTAGGGCGTTTAAATATAATTAATTGTTGATTTGAATTGAAAAATAATTAATTGGAATTAGATTGGTAAAATTGTATAATAAGGGGGAATTGGATACATAAATAATAAATGTGATTGTATATAGTTTGTGTGAAATATTTGTAGTTAATAGTATTTGAATGAAGTAGAAAAAAATCAATGGGATTAATTTAATGAGGTTATTATTTATGGATATTTGGAAAATTAATAAATAATAATTAAAATATATTTTCAAAATAATATTGGAAAGTTTATTATTATTATTTAATAAAATGAGATTTTATACATAATAATATGGTTTTGGTGAAAACTACTATTTTTGAGAAAAAATACGATGTTTGAAGAGATTTGAAGTAATGAGATTACAATAAAATATGTTGAAGTATATTATTAAATTTGGAATATTAATATTGTTTTAAGGTAAATAAAAGATGCTTTTATCATAAATGATAACAAAATGATCTTGTATTTAAAAGAAAATACTGGTCGTAAATTTGATGTTTTGAATGGATTATGTGATTAATGGATGATTTATCATATATGTTGTTTTATGATGATGAGATCGTATTTGGATGTGTGTGCAATATTTTTTCATTATTACTATGTGTGTGTTGTTAACTGTGGTTTTATTATTAGTGTTGTGTTACTGATATAGTGGTTTCATACACATTTGCTCGATTTACACTTATATTAATGGTGTATTACTAATTACTAAATTGGTATATGTGAGTATATATACATATGTTGTCATTGGCATTGTGTATTGTCAAATGATTGTAATATTCAATGGATAAGTGTGTTATTAATGTTTTTATCCCATATTTACGATGATTGATTGTAATAATTTAGTAAGAGTAGTGTTTCTTGCTTGCATTGATTACGTGGATTGCAGTAGTTATATTGATTGCATTGGTTGTAGTGATTGCGTTAGTTGCGATGGTTGCATGGATGTTGTGGTTGCTATGTGATAATGACTATCTGGATGCAGGAGAAGAGTATGAAATAGAATTATGTGGCTTGATCCCCAAAAAGGGTATGTAGGCAGTCTTTTTCCATACAATAGCCACCGAATCCCTTAGGTTGGGCTGGGGTGTATAGGGTTAGGTGCAATCCTAGTTCAAAGTCTTTTTTATTTTCATATATCTGTACAGGTGTGAAGTTGCAGGCAGGAGAAGAAAAGGGAATGGAAAGTGGATGCTTGTTATGTCATGGATAGCTGATTGGTATATTCTTTTATACTATTGTTTTATTACTATTGAGTTAATGATAATTGATGTATTGAGATGTAAATTATTGTGATAATGTTATAAAATAATTATATTATTAAATTTGTGTATATTTATTGATTTTGATTCCGCTATGAGGTTATCTATTTTATTTTGAAATTTTACATTGTAAAACAAACGATCTACTGTTTTTAATATTGGAAATTAGTTGCAGCATATTTTGTGGCATTTCTAATTGATTTCTGACGTTAAAAATAGTGGAGCAATACAAATTTAATCACTAATCAAGCCCTAGTTGAATTTGGGCTCGAAGCGACAACCGACATAGCTAGCAGCAACCCTACGACCACTGTGGTATGACCACAACATCATAATCACCATCACCGAGCACCAAACTTGGGTTTTCATATTTGGATTTAAGAGTGAAAGAATTTGATGACAAGCTCTTTAAGGAGGGCTACTGTGATTTGATCCAAGATTTGGCGGTGGCAACGGCTTAAGGGAGGTGGCGGCGGTGTCAAGCAGTCGAAGGCGGGTTGTTTGAATCACGAGGCTTGAATCACTGGAAATCGGCACCGGGAAGAATAGAAGAAAAGGGATGAAAGCGTGACATAAAATTCTCTAAGTTTTGGGTTATAAGGGAATTAGAATGACTCAGCATTTCATATCGGTACTGACCCGAAGTGGTTGTTACTGACATGAAATATTGGACCTAAAATTAAAGGTAAATGAAAGAGGGGGAAAAGAAAGGTAGTACACAAACTATTATTCAAAGCAATCGAACGAATGACCACGGGATTGAGAAAACACTTTAAAGAAATTCCTGGATCATCAGCGGACTTGTATGGTAATGGTATATGCTTGTCTTATTCCAAAGCATGCTTTGTTTCCAATAGAAGCATACTTTGTGGGATAAGTGGTATTCAGATTTTAGATGAAGCAGCTTTAAAATGGATCCAGACGTTAGGATGAAGACGAAGTTGATCAAGGACTTGATGACATCCTTGGAAGACATTGGGATAAGCCTCAAAGGTTTAGAGTATCCAAAATAGGCATAAAAAAGATCTCAATACCAACCAATTCAAGTCGCTACTGATCTGTTTTTGGGCACTATATTAGGCTTTGGAGATATGACCTATGGATTGTTGGTTAGAAGTGATCGTCCTAGGGCCCTTTTTAAAGGAGTAGGTGAACAATGCCAAAGAGCTCTAAAGAAAAGGACAAGTATTAAGGATGTCAAAACCTCTCGAAAATGACCTGATTTCTAGGAAAAAAGTGCTCGGAGCTTGATGAATGGAAGATAGAAGACCAAATGAAGAGAGATGGCACAGTTTGCTATCATAAACTCAGGTCAGTACCGATCACTTCTGATCGGCTACAAGATGATTTAATGGTCAAGGGACTTCGTCTCCCCTTCTACATTCTCAGATCTGAAGTTAGACTTGATATTTTGAGATTCGGTGATTTCTTAGGCGCTTTCTCTATATATAGCAAGCATATGATAACTAAGAAAAGGCTTTTAGCACTTCTTCTTCGTCCCCCCTCTCTATATGATCTTGTCACAAAAGAAGATACGTTTTGTTGTCCTAGGCTGTTAAATCGGTAAAAACCTTGGATTTGTGACAAAATCCCCAAATGATATGATTAAAGTGGACGTAGGTCATAGATTTGCCGAAACACTACAAAAAACTCTTGTGTCTCTTACTTTATTATATCATTCATAGCTAGATCTCTTCATTTAATTTTTTTTAGGACGTTGTGCCACGTTTTGGCCCAATAGAAACCTAGTATATAGGGTTGACTTATCTCATAAGATGGCAAGCATGCACAACATATTCCATGTCTCTCACTTCTGGAAGTTTGTGCACAACTCAGGTGCGATGATAGCACTGGATCAACTTGATAATATTGAGATTAATCCAGAAGCTTTGAGACCTTGTTGGTCGATTCATATCTTCGGACTAGATACAAAACAACTTAAGAGAAAAATTGTGGGTTATTGAAGGTTCAACGGGTGTGAAAGTGAAGGCAATTGCACGTGGAAAACCAAAGAGAGCATGAGGGCTACATATATGGAGCTCCTTACATGGTAAGGCCTATTGTTTATCATATTTACTTTTACTTTTGATATCATATATGATAGTTTAGTATCTCACATGCTTGGATAGGTTTATCTATATTATCGGTTGCATGGCTGCTTGTTTGTGGTTGATGGTTGCATATGATTGCTAGGCATACGTGGTAACTATGGTTGACTATTCCTTGATTTTTTTAGGAATTTTCGGGGCAAAATTTCTAAAGGAAGAGAGTGTAACGGTCCATATTTTACTTATCAAAGGATCGTATAATATTATTATTTAAATTATATGAGGTAGTATGACTCCAAAACTTTGGGAATTGACTATTAGGGACATTTTCCGTAGTTAGAATTTTTATTGAATAGTATGGACCTAGAAATTCTTGTGAAGCTTATAACTTTTCATAGGAGCAGAATTAGGGCCTGAAACCATTTTCATTAGACCGGGCTTGTGGTTTCATTTTCCATTGAGTAGTCATAATAGGAAACCAGACATACCGTTTGTGAGATATGACCATTTTAAATTCTGTTTATTATCGGAAAGATTAGTGGGCAATTAAACTAAGCTCATACTTAGGCCCACTAATTAATTTCAGAAATTGTCCCTTATTGGGGGAGATGAGACAGATCTAAATCATTTCCCACTTTCTCAGAACAATTCCTAATCTTCATTAACCCAAGTTTCATCAAAGAGTTCATTATTTCCTTACTGTCTTAATCTAATCCATCATTAGAAGGGTAATTAGTGAAGAGGGATCATAAATTCATCATTTTGGTGCTTTGGATTCTAATTTGTGGCTATTCATATCAGGTGGGGGATTATATTGGTATTTTGGGTACTATATGAGTGATTACTGATCTCTCACTATCCTATGCTTGTTCATACAGTTAATATTAGTGTTTTAATATGAGTTTGATGCTAAAATGATTTTAAACCTTAATTTAACCTAATTTTATGGCCGAAATTTAAAAGATTGGGCTTGATTTTAAATGATTTTGCAAACCTTTTTGGATCATATTGTCATTTTGGTGCAAAACTGGACTTAGGCTAAAACTTATATGATAATCATGTTTGAATCGATTGTTTATGTTCAATGAATTTTTATTGATGATATGCATGTTTGTATTTTGTGCTTTGATCTGATTTGCTAGTGCTTTTAGGATAGGTGAAAACTGGTTGTCGATTTGGGTAAAACAAAGTCAATATTGCTCAAATTGGGATGAAACTTAGAGGAGGGGGCTCTGGAGGATGGGATGAGCTTATACTTCAGGTCATAGGTCTTTTGGAGTTGGTTTAGGCGTCTATTCTCGTTTCAGTACCGAACTAAAGTTAGGGAGTTAGGGATTTTAGTTCTAATCGGTAGAAAGAGTTTCTTCGAGGCAATGGCGATGAAACTTTAAGGCAAGCTTCAGGATAAGGTAAGGAAGGAACTCCAGAAGACAAGAGCCAAAAATTGGCTAAGTATAGAACTCGGTATCGACCATTTCATGTCGATGCTGACCTCTTTTCTTGGCAGTGGGTTGGTGTTGGGAACTCTAGAAGCCTAAGGCATGGAAAGAGGAACTCCAAGCATGAAAAAGGGAAGTGATCGGGGGAAGAGGTACTTAGAAATTTTTTTGCTAAGTATTGGTTAGGAAATTCATATCGATATCAACCTTTTTTGGTTGGTACTGACATGAATTTTTTAGGGTTATAAGGGCAAACTTCCAAGAGGGGGAGAGGAGGCTCTACATGTCATGCTGAAGCTGTTTGTTTGTTTGCTTGATGTTTGATGGTGATGGGTTGGAACAATGAAGGATAATAGCTTCGGGACTTCAACGTTGGTAACTCAATGGTAAATGGAGTTGTGTTCTGATGATGATGGTTCGATGTTGAATTGAGTTATGAGAATGATTATCCAAAAAAGGCAGGCTCTAGGAAGGGCAACCTACGGATAGAATGTTGAATGGTTCTATTATGGAAAGAAAGGAATGAGGAATGGCTCCTTAAGGATGAATGGAAACTTAATGGGGCAAGGAAAGGCTCAGATACGCCTCCTAAGGGATGTTGATACTCGGAGTATCTTCTATTGTATTTGAAAGTAGAGGTACTATGAGGATGCTCATTGGGTACTTGAAATGGTTAATACAGATCGAGGGAATGGATCTGTATACCCTAAACCAATGGAATGGGTCTAGTCTAAGCTTCGAGCTATGAGTGAGTATACCTTTATGATGTTTTTAGAGTACCATGTTATCGATGTTATGTGCTAACTCTTTGGTTACATGGACATTGTAGGTATAGTTCGTATACCTTTGTTCCTTACTATATCGACTTGTATAGTATTTTGAGATTTCTTATCGCTCACATAGACTGTTGTCTAACTCGAGGTTATATGCTTTGCTTCTTATCACCTCGGTTACTCTTAAATGAGCAGACTATATATAAGTCTAGGTGATACGCGGTGGCTGTGCAAAGGATGAGCTGGATGGAGCTTTCTCATATTATATATGGATATACTATTACTTATTCCACTGAGCAACACTGTAGAGCCTAGATAGTGTTTTCTTTACAACTGTGACAGTCCATTTGAGTTTATTTTATTTGTATAAACTATACTATTATATTGTATAAATTTGTGAACTTATGTACTCTGATATTATGGTTCATTTTAGTTATTACTATCTCGTCTATTTTATATCTGTGATGTTATTATTATATTTTATTCGATGTGTTTTGAGATATATAATAGGTTATGTGATTTTTTCTATACTTTTCACCCTAGACAATTGTCCTACGTCGGCTGGACACTGCAATAGTGCATTCTTCAGTTATATTGGATGCCAAAGGGTACGGCCATCGTCACATTCTTCGTACACTACGGGTTGACAGACTAGCATTAGAGTGTGGTGTTTAAAGATGGTGACTATGAAGACATTTACATATGTTATCCGTTTATTTGTATATATTATGTATATGGTGTAAATGTGTGTATTTACGAATACTATGAATGACTTGTGTTGTATATAGATGGAATTTGTTTATTTTATCTATGTCGTACTTTGATTCATTCCATTGTGGGTTCTGAAAGATAAAGTTAGTTAGTTCAGCTCTATATTTACTATCATGTTTAAAGTAATTCGACTTTTAATTCTACGAAAAATTTATGGCTATAAAAATTCTGGTTGTTACATTTGGCATCAGAGATTAGGTTATGACATATAGAGAGTGTACATGTATATTTTTATATAATATACATACTTATGTGTATAGGTATGTATATTTGTTAAAGTAAATGGGTGTATGATGTTTAATTTTAGGATTATGTGTACCATCTCTGTTTACTACTCTAGGAGACCTAATATTAAATCCTATTTTACAGATAGTAGAGACGAGTAATCGGACTAAAACTAGCAATAGAACTGGCATTGGAAATTAAGCTGTGGAAGTACTAAGTGTGAACATTTCATTTTGGTTTCGTCGTTTTCTTCAAGCTGGAAACCAGATCACTGTTAATGAAGGGACACCTGTAACTGGGGTGCGAGATGAAAATGTTGTTGGTATATCAGGGCCAAATTTTCTAAAACCGTGTAAGGATTTTTTGAATATAGGTGGTAAACCGTATAAGAGAATGGAAGCTTTTATGGAGTCGCGAGCTTGGTTGCATACATATGATAGGATTTTCAGTATGCTGAATTTGAGTGATGAGATGAAAAGGCAACTTGCTTCTTGGCATCTAGAAGGAGAAGTAATGAACTGGTGGGACATGGTTATAGAGGAAGTTAATGAAAATGAAATTTCCAGGATGGATTTTAAGAAGAGATTTGATGCAAAAATTTTGTCTAGAGCAAAAAAGGAAGTGATGCTCGAGAAGTTTATAATTATCAAACAAGGGAATTCCATTGTAAAAGAGTATATTAATAGTTTTGATGAAATGTAAAAGTATAGATTTGAATTGGTACACATGGGCATCTAAGAAGGAGATGAAGTTAGCGAAATGGTTGAATTCGCCCTTTAAGGTATTACCGCTTAGTCAGATTCCAATGAGAGTGACGTTTAAGAGTTTAGTTGAAGCAGTGTTGTTGAATACCACTATATTGGAAATTTCTAAAAGGCAGCCAACGAAGAATGTAAATTAAGGTAAGCGTAAAGATTTTGGAGGTCCAAATGGACAGGGTATTAACCAAGACAAGAAGTGTGAAAGGTGCAACATGAGAATTTAGTTTCTCTACCACATATGTTTTCAGTTTTCACATCTTTTCCTCCATCTCTCTTTGACATCCCTCTTCCTCTCTAAAATCTAAACGAAACCCTAGACAATTATATATCAACTCAATGAGTGTGAAGAGGAGTACAAGAAGATATCCATAGTTCATGAAGCCGAGGAGTTTCAGAAGACATCAATTCTGGACAATCAATGTTTGGAGGCTAACTAGATGAATTCTAGGGCTTGGCAACACAATTCAGTGAGTGGGAATTATTATTGGATTATATACTTGTAATGACCCTAATTTTAATTAACATTATTTAGGACATTTAATTAGTTAAATTAAATGAAACAATGAAATGGTTAAGGGATTCAGATTTGTGTTAATAGAGGTAGCCTTGCCAACTTAAACAAATGAAGTAAGGGAAAATGAAATAAAACAAGTTAGGGTAGTTGATAAGGGCAAGATTGGAAAAAGAACTATTCTAATACCCTAAACTCTAATGCACATTCTATTCTCACATTCTTAAACAAAATCAAATATTAGAGAGGCCAGCCACCATTAAGGGAAAACAAGAAGAAGATAAGAGGAAGAAGCTTAAGCAACTTAATCCAAGGTCAAATCTCAACTCCTTAATCACAAAGCTAAGGTGAATAATAGGTTGCATCTCATATTTTTTTATGTTTTTGGTTTCTAGATCAGATCCAAATATTTTTGCAAACTATATTGCTATGTTTTTTATTATTAAAATGGATATATATATATATATGCTTGTTGATGATTTATGTTATTTCATATGGACCTTATGATAAGTTTTAATATGAAAACCCTATTAAATTACATTCTAATGCCTTGCGATTTTGAGATAAGGTCAGAAATAATATTTTAGAGATGGGTTTCAAATTTCATAATTTTCTGAATTAATGTGGATTAATTATTATTTCTCTAGTGAAGAAAATGGTTAATTGGGTTTAAAATTAAATACGGCTAACTTATATTGTTTTTGGGTCAGAAATTAATATATGCTAGAAAACATATTAAAAGTGATTTATGGGAATTTTTGTAGAATTTTCCTAAGTGTTTTAATAAGTATATAAAATTATTTAAGGTGTGAGGCTTAAATGTTTTATATATTTATAAATGGAGAAGGGGCATTTTGTAAACATTTTAAATTATTTACTTTTGAAATTTCGGCAGCACTTTTAGAAAAGAAATTAGCAACCAATCATATGTTGACAAACAAAGCAGGTTAGTTGAAAAGGAATTACTTTTTAAAGTTAAAAAATCAGTTTTACCATGTTTTTCTTGTTTTGCCACTTTCGGCACCAACCTTTTGACTAGGTACTTCTGCCTCCATCTCCATCGAAACTAATGTGCATGGTATCAAAAACTTGGTACGTAGTGAATTGGACATAGGCGAAAGGTATTGAGTCGAAACAAGGGGTTCCGAATTGGTCGAAACCTTGTTTTGCTTTTAAAAGGAAATGCACCTGCTTTGCTTTTGAAAATAATGCTTTCGACTTGGTCAAATGGTTTTAAAGACTGGTTTCGAAAGAGGTTGCGCCTTTTGTTTTATAAAGAAGCTTTCGAAGGGGTCGAAACCCCTTACTGCCGCCTTCAACCGTTCGAAGCAATGCCTTCGAAGGGGTGCTTTCGCTTTAAACTCTTAGCCGCTTCTCCAATGCTTTTGAAGGGTTTGGTTTCAAAACCATCCACTTCTTTACTTAGGAAATTGCTTTGGAAAGAGTGCTTTCGACTTAGTTGTTTTATGACCCTTTGTGCTATTGAAAGTTAAACCCAAATGGTTTCGAAAGGAATGGTTTCAAAAGGTTGTTCCGCATGTTTTACTTGAACTCAAATGCTTTCGAAAGGTTTAAGATAAAAGTTTCGAAGGGGTGGTTCCCCAATGTTTCCGAAAGGTTTTAGATGGAAGGTTTCTAATGGTTTCGAAAGGTATAATTTGGCCTTCGGCCTAGGTTATAAAGTAAAGCAGTTTACTTGTATCGAAAGGGGTACTTATAATGGTTTCGAAAGGGGTACTTTCAAATGTTTCGAATTTTTTCATCAACAATGTTTTGCGTAAGGTATATATAACATGGAAAAGTGATTTGAGTAAAGCATATAATATTTTCCTTGTTTAGGTATGATTTAAAAAGGGTTAAATCATTTTGAAAGAAAGGTTTTTAAGGAAAATTTTAAGGGTAGATGACCCTAAGTAAAATGACTCAGATATTAGAATACCAGATGGGACTGGTATGGGGTCATGCCCTATACTTTAGCTAGTTGCCCCTAGCTAATATAAGTCCAAAATTCCAGTGTGTAGGGCTTTGTCGCAGGTAAGGCTAAAATGATGTTACACACAGAAAGGAATATACAGAGTGAGGATAGGTTATTGGTGAGCCCGCAAAACCATTAGGATCAGTTGATCCTGGGAGGAGTAAGTTAGGATAGACCATCCAGAAGAGTATCTAACAGAAGTTAGACTATTTGTTTATTTTGTCTGGTAGGCCCGAGTCAGCCAAAGGTTAGTGTTAGGCAAACAAAACTATAGTGTTCGGACAGGTAGTCCATTTATTACCTGATTTTTATGCATACATGATATTGCTAATAATTTTTTAACCAGTTTGGTTATAGGATTTTGATTTGCAAAAGATTTGGTTTTAAAAGGATATTAGTGAGGGGAAACCCGTTCCGCTAAGCGGCGTGGTCTCACTTAATATCAGATAACCGAGATGTATAGTATTATTTACACCAGGCTTTATGTCTAACTCGAAGTTTATGTTTTCCCCCTTAAACTCTCGGGTGCTTAAAATTGATTTGAGTAGGCTGAGGGTTGATGATTTTCATGTTTTATTAGGTGGATGAATAAAGCTTTCAGAGACGAGCAGGAGGCTGATGCTACCTATTTAGAAGTTATGTTTTTATTTCCGCTGTGTTGTATTAAGTCTGTTATGAATATTTAGTACTCTGTTCATCCAAGGGGACATCTTCTTATGTCGCTCTTGGCGTATTTATGTAATAATTATATTTGGTCTGAACCTGGGAAACCATTGGGATTATGTAATTGGATATGAAACATGTTTTGTGAAATGTAATCAGAAAAGTTGTTTTTGAATCTGTGATTTTATTTCATATTCATATGCTTCTGATATTATGGATACCATTAACACTACCGTATTTTGTCGCTGGAAGTTAATACTATAGATGACTTCAGCATCTGTAGCGCTTAGCTTTAGGCCTCAAGATAGAGGATGTTACAACTTGGTATCAGAGCATAAATTTATGAAAAATTTAAACTAAAATGATTTTTGAAAACATAATCCTAAGGAATTAGAGGAAAGATCGGGGTATAGGATAACGCTATGGTAACGTACTTGTATTTGCTATATAAGTATACGTTTTAGCTCTATTCTCCTATCTCTCTCAGGCTATTCTTCTGTATCTTATGAAGACTCAAATGCAGATATGGACGTTAGAAGTGGAAGAGTTAACCTTGGTGGGGGAAGCACCACAACTAATGGAAATGCCATACTAAATACGAGGAGGAACCCAGGTCAGGCACAAGCTAAAAATGGGGTTGCTGGAGTCCCGCAAGTTGACATGGGAGCGATGTATCAGTTCTTTGTCAACAAGATGCAAGTGGGAGTTGTTGCTGGAGTAGTTGGAGGAGGAAATCAGGATGCTCCGATGATGAATAACTATGCTATTTTGAGTAGAGATTATGCTCGACTTGGAGGAAAGTCGTTTATTGGTACTGAAGACGCAATCAAAGTGGATAATTGGTTACTTCATTGCGAGAGGAGTTTCGCTGATCTAGGGGTCAATGATGAGCAAAAGAGAAGGCTTGCTTCTAGACACTTACAAGGAGCTGCCAAGAAGGGAAAGGCAGAGGTTGTTTGTTATAAATGTGACAAGAAAGGGCATTTCGCAAATGAATTTCGCTCAAGAGATGGAAAGAAGGTGATCGGGAAGAACAATATTATATGCTTCAACTGCGATCAAATTGGACATTATAAGAACCAGTGCAAGGAGCTAGCTAAGAATGGAAAAGGCAAAGTGTTTGCAATGGAGCCAGCTACCTCAAAGCCAACGGCAGAGGAAAAAGGAAAAGCTATGTCGGGAGGTACGCTTATGATTCATGGTATGTCAGTTAGCATTCTATTTGATACCGATGCATCAAATTCTATTATATCTCATTGTTTGGTAGATAAGCTTAACATAGAACCCTCATACCTAGTTACTTCCTTAAGGGATGCAAATCCGATTGGAGGTTATGCGACTCTTGGAATGACATGTGACCACCTAGAGTTTGAATTGTTAAGTCGTACCTTTTTTTGCAGTTTGCATGTGTTTGACTTCGTAGGGTTCAGGATTATTTTAGGTATGGATTGGTTAAGTAAATATGATGCTAGGATATTTTTCCATGATAGGAAAATATCACTTATACCCTGACTGTAGTGATCAGATTATATACTCCGTAAAAAACCCTAGTTTTGAGGTTAATACTTTGTCGGGTGTTGTGCAGGTAGAAGATGGGTTGAATCGCGTTTTCATTGTTAGAGAATTCGCAGATGTCTTTGAAACTGTAGTAGGGTTGCCGCTGAAATGAGCCATTGAGTTTCGAATAGATTTGGTACCAGGAGCAAGACCGGTGAATAGGCCGCCAAGTAGAATGACACCTACCGAGATGAAGGAGCTCAAGGTGCAGTTGGTGGATTTGGAAGGCAAGAATTTTATCAGACCAAGCAGTTCGCCTTGGGGAGCAGCCGTAGTGTTTTCTAAGAAATCGGATGGATCGTTAAGGTTATGTATCGATTACTGTGAGTCGAATGAGAAGACGATAAAGAATACGTTGCATAGAATTGATGATTTGTTCGACCAGTTGAGTGGAGCCAAGGTATTTTCCCAGTGGGTTTGGCGACAGGGTTGCATCAACTTAGAGTGGCGGCAGATAGTATTCGTTTGACGACGTTTAGAACTAGATATGGATCATACGAATGGTTATTATTGTCGTTTGGACTAACTAATGCGCCAACATTCTTTTTAGATTTGATGAGCCGAATTTTCCGAGAGCACTTGGATAGGTTTGTGTTGGTATTTATAGATGATATTTTGATATACTCTAAGGATGAAAGAGAGCATGAAGTTCATCTTAGAGTGGTGGTCAAGACGCTGAGGCAACATCAGCTAAAGGCGAAATTTACGAAGTGCCATTTCTGGAAGAAGAAAGCGAAGTTTCTTGGTCATGTAGTCTTAGAGAAAGGGTTGCCTGTAGATCCGACTAAGATCGAGGCGGTGAATATTGGAAGAGACCCGAGACAGTGACTAAGATAAAGAGTTTTCTTCGATTAGCTGGGTATTATCAGAGATCCATTAAGGATTTTTCACGGATAGCAGCACCGATGACCAAGCTAACGTGAAAGAATGTGAAGTTTGTTTGGACTGATAAGTGTGAGGAGGCATTCCAGAAGCCGAAACACTTATTGACTAATGCACCTGTGTTTGTTGTTCCAAAAGGGAATCAGGACTTAGTGGTGTACACGGATGCATGTGGAACAGGATTAGGAGCTGTGCTAATGCAAAGAGGTAAAGTGATTGCCTATGCATCTCGACAACTTAGACCACATGGGGTTAGGTACCCAACTCACGATTTGGAATTAGCTGCGGTAATTTTTGCATTGAAGGTATGGAGACGTTACCTTTTGGGGGAAAGATTCGAGTTGTATACAGATCATAAGTCGTTGAAGTATTTATTCTCTCATAAGGAGCTGAATATGAGACAACAGAGGTGGTTAGAGTTTATAGTCGCTTATGATTTTGATATTGAGTACACACCAAGAAAGGGCAATAAGGCTGCAGATGCACTTAGCAGGAAACATCAGAATGCAGTGTTGGCGATGATAGCTGAGTGGAAAGATTTGGAAGTGTCGATGACATGTAAAATACAGGGGAAATCTGAAGCTAGATTTAGTAAGGAGACGGTTATGTTGTTATGTTTAGAAGTTAGACCGGTGATAATCGAAAAGATTACTTCTAAGCAGAAGGAGGATCCATTACTAGTTGAACGAATCAGAAGGTTAAGGGATGGAACAGAGGGTATTAACTTGAAAGATTTGTCTTGTCCAGAATGGGTGGTTGAGAAAGAAAGGAAGGTTATGTGTTTCGAATGTAGGATGCATTAGGAAGGAAGTTCTTGAAGAATGCCATCGTTCGAAGTTCACTATTCATCTGGGAGGAACTAAGATGCATCAAGATATGAAGAAAAGATTCTTCTAGGAAGGTATGAAAAGAGATGTAGGCTTATGGGTGAAACAGTGTTTGAACTGTCAACAGGTGAAAGCCAAACATCAGAAACTAAGTGGGTTACTTCAGCCTTTAGATATTTCAGTATGGAAGTAGGATTCGATCTCAAAGGATTTTATAGACAGGTTGCAAAGATCTAATAGAGGAAATGAAAGCATATGGATCATAGTGGACAGGTTAACCAAGAGTGCCCATTTCATCCCAGTTAAGTCAACTAGGACGGCATCTATTTTAGCTAAGTTGTTTATGAAGAAAGTAGTTAAACTGCATGGAATTCCTAGTAGTATAGTAAGTGATAGAGATTCCTTATTCACTAGTGAGTTCTGGAAGAGTCTACAGGATACTTTAGGTACAGAACTCAAGATGAGTACCTCTTACCCTCCAACGACCGATGGGCAAATGGAAAGAGTTAACAAAGTCTTAGAAGATTTGTTACGAGCTTGTGTGCTATATTGCGGGATCATGGGAAGACCATCTACACTTAGTCGAGTTTTCATATAACTGTGAGGAATACGGATTACGGATCTTAAGGCTAGGAATAACACTAGAGGAGGGTGAATAGTGTTTTTAAGAAATTACTAAATCTTTTTGAGTTTATGTTAATTTGAACACAAATGTATGCAATATTCAGACACAGGTATAATCACAGAAACAAACACAGATGCAGAAATAAAGTAAATGCAGTAAAGGAAAGAACACACCGGATTTTATACTGGTTCGGGGTTACCCTACATCCAGTCCCGCAAAATCAAGTACAGATTTCCTTTCAAAAGCAATTCAACAATTACAACCCTCGGTTTCAAGGCTACGAGGTACACCCTCCAGAATAACAATCCTCTGGGTAGAGATACTTGATTTCCGGGGCAACAAGTGAACCCAATTGATTTCCAGGGCTACAATCACACCTTTTCTCGCTTGATTGATTTCCAAGGCTACAATCACACCTTTTCTCGCTTGATAGATTACAAAGAAGCCTATAACTCTGAATAGCACTTAGATCTTGTTGAGATAGTGATAGAGAATCAAACCAGAGATAATCTAGTTAGATTCAATGTTGATTTCGGCAGAGTAATGATAGAATTTTGATTAAGAAAATGTGGAAGAAGAAGAGGAGTGAAAAAACTAGAAAAACTGATTAAAAATTCATTGAAACTAACCCCTATTTATAGAAGAACAACAGTCATGTCCATTCGTGAAAATTTATGGCGAATAGACACTTCTTTTGAAATTTAAATTTTGAACTCAACTGTCACCATATCGACATAGTCACCATAGGCATGTCGACATCCCAAAGCAATTTTTGATAGTTTGATTTTCTTTGAAAATAACCTTTATCTTATATTAAAACTATTTTAAACTTTATAACTATACTTGACTATAGATAAGATATATAGATAAATATAGAGAACGCTATATATATAATTTTACTATAATTTTATATTTAAATCTAAGTATAAATATATTATATTAAAAGATAGTTAAAAACAGACGAAGTTTAAAAACAAGAATATTTAAGGCTAAAACATCTTTTTGAAAAATCATTTGAAAAGATAATTTTTAAGTCTAAAACATTTTGAAAAACAATTTTGAAAATCATTCCGAAGTTGTTTTGAAAAAACATTTTGAAGTAGTTTTGCAAGCTTCTTCCTGCAGAATATCTCATCATGACAGGACTCAAGAACTTGTACAAAACCAGGATGTTCGTGAGTTTGTAAGCCACTTGTCGTAGGTTTGTAAGCTACTTGTCGTGGGTTTGTAAGCCACTAAAAAGGTAGAAATGGGTTCCATCCCAAAAGAAAAATGGAGTGAAGATTTCAGTGCTATTGTGAAGTTTTAACATAATTCTAGACTCAATACTTATCTTGAAATCTTGAACTCTTGATAATCTTGATATTCTTGATACTCATGAGTCTTCAATCTTGATATCTTGAATCTCTATACTGTACAGTCTTCATTCTTGGTACCTGCATGGTTAAATCCTGCATATACATATATATCTAAACTATAATGTTAGTATTTATATTTTATAATCTTATTCTAAGGTTGTTGTCGTCAAAACCATCATCTCATGGACTAACAATCTCCCCCTTTTTGATGATGACAACCTTTGTTTATAAAATATTACTTCTATCCGATTTACTCCCCCTAAATCTAATAACTCCCCCTTAATCTATGCCTAACTCTCCTATTTTATATTTCTCCCCCTTTGTCATCAACAAAAACAATCTAACTACAAACTATAACTCCCCCTCATTCTTGTACTCAAGTACCTGCATTAATAAACTATATAATAAAGTATATATAAGAAATAACTATGATATTCAACCAACGATTATAAATATATTAATGTATATTTTATAAAACCATCAAACCACACCAATGTATAAATCAAGTCAATCAAAACAACTAATTTCAATCAAAAACAATCAATTCAAACAGAGTAATTAAATAATGCAAACAAATTAAACGTTACGGGGAACTTCCACCCATCCTTCTTCTCCGAAAATAGGGTCTGCTTTGATGGCATCCCAATTTTCATTGTCATTTGTGAGAGAGACAGGAGGATGTGCTTCATTATCATCCTTGTGCAGGGAAGAAATCATCCATCGAATTTCATCGAAATGCCTTTCTTGCTCCTTGATCATCTGCATTTGACTCAACTCTAAGTGTCGCTGGTTACGAAGAATGAACGAGAGAATGTTCTTGAACGAATTAAGAGTCTCTTCAAGATTCACGGTTAAATTGTGAATAGGGTTTGCCATTTTTGAATTTGTGAAGAGAATAAGAGATAAAGAAGATAGAAAATAATATTGAGTGAAAAATTCTGGAAGAAATAGGTATTTATAGGTGTAGGAATTCGTTTGAAATGAATAGACATATGGTAGTTATTTAAATTTCAAATTTGAAATGAAATGTCATTTCTGACCAGTACATGTCGACATGGTCAAGGGGGGGATGTCGACATACTATAGTGAAATTTGATGGTAATATTGATTTTGTGAATAATTGTGTATATATATAAATTTATATAATATACTAACATTTATTCAGGAGATAAGATAAGCTAGATAACAGAAAGGAAATTCAATTTCATTGCATAATAGGATAATACAATGATTAAACATAAAGAACTACAAAAACACTCAAATTAAAACAAACTTAAACTAATTCGATATGATATAAAGATATAGAACTAGTTAGAGGATGATGAAGATGAAGATAATCCAAGTTTCTTGCTGACTTTAGAGAAAAACTTGTTCATCTTGGATGACATTTTGTCCAATTTCTTACTAACGGTTCTTTTAAGAACCCGTTGATTCTCAACAATAACCTTTTGGTTTTTGAGAAGGGTTTTGTTGGAAGGATTGGAGGGATATTCAATACTTTCTAGGGATGTTTCACCTTCTTCTTCTTCTTCTTCTATTTCCATTTCATCCCTTTCTTCTTCTTCCTCTTCCATATCTTCATGAGCCAAACGCTCTTCCTTTTCGGCAAGACTCTCATAAGGTTGAAAAACATATGGGATTTTCATGAGAGAAATGTTTGAGATATTAAAAACTTTTCTTGAAATAAATTCTTCTCCTTTGAAATTTACTCCAAAATAGTTGAAAATCCGAGTAAGGTAAATTCCATGATATAAAGTGTTTTCTCCCATTTCAAAATTTTTAGGACGAAGTTCATCCAAAATAACTTGTGCCCAATTGATATCATAATTTCCGAAAATAGCAAAAAGTGCTTTGCACACTTTTGAAGTAGGATTGTTAAAATTTCCCGATCTTGGGGTCAAAGTATGTTGTAAGAGAAGATTGACAATTCTTGCTTTAGGACAAAAGTTTCGGTTTTTAAATTCAAAGTTTTCATCTCCTTCAAAAATATGATGAAATGTCTCACGATCATGTTCATTGATTTGAAAACTAGAAAGATCCATTCCCGTGCTTTTGCAATTGAGAATGGTACCCAAAAGATCACAATTTAAAACAATTCTAGTGCCTTTGACACTACTCCAAATTTCATTATCATTTCCTTCAAAAAATTCTCGATTGAGATTTGCATAGAAAATTTTAACAAGATTTGGGTAACAAACAAAATCATTTTGAGAAGAATCAACAAGACTAAGAATTTGACTGTTTGCAAAAAGAGTATCAATTTCATAAGAAGAAAAATCTTGAAAAATAGCAAACTTTCTGGGATGGACTTTTCCATAGTTAGCATAATTGATGTATGCTTTTATTGCCTCCGGATTATTGAGGAGTTGCTCTTTCAAGTTTCTGGAGAGTCTCATGGTGGAGGGGTTGCTTGAAGAAGCCATTAAAGTAGAGAATAGAGAGCTTGGAGTTTTGAAGAGAGAGTTTGAATTTGAAAATGAAAGTGAAAAGTTGTGATAAAAGATAGTGACTAAATAGATTTCTGAAAGACATGTTCTCTGGTCAAAAGATGCCTTTTCAGAGTATTGAATGAAGTGAAAAGATGGAGGGAAATTCAACCATTTGAATTCAAATTTTGAATTTCAAAATTTGTACCCATGTCGACATCATGGTAGGGACCATGTCGACATGTGCCTGTGAATTTCTATAATTTATTTTTCCTAGTATTCTAATATATATATATATATATACTTATTATTTTAATGTCTATATATATATATATATATATATATATATATATATCTGGAGTATTCTTATAGTAAATTCCAGAAAATATTATTATATTAAAAATAATAATAAATTTATAATAAAAAAAATTTAAATTCAATCAACACACCAATTCAAAATCAATCAATCATCTAATTCTAAGCATGCAATTCAATCAATTGTATTGTAAATGTGTACCTTTTTCTGAGTCCGTTTCCTTGAATTTGTTGAAGTCGTGAACTGCCGTAAAACACAAATTTGAGTTATCTGTCTTCTGATCATCATCGCTTGAGGATGAATCTGAGTCATCTAGAGTAGCAGTAAATGCACGCTTCCGTTTCTTTACTGAATCATTGTTTATAGGAGGATTCTACCTTTCTGGATACAGACAGTCTCTTTTGATATGGCCTGGTTCATCACAGTTGAAACATTTGACATTATTTGGCACTGCATTCAGATTTCCAGAATTCTTATAGTTGTTTCTCTTGAGATTATTCATCTTTCTGTATTTCAGAAATTTCCGAAAATTCCTGGTCATAAATGCTATCTCTTCATCATTATCACTGTTTGAGTCTGATCCGTCGGTTAATGCATTGAATGCCATTGATTTCTTTTCAGATGCTTTGCTTTCTCTTCTCCCGATCATTTGAACTTCAAATGACATTAGATTTCCAATCAATTCTTCTATCTTTAAGGTACTGATGTCATTTGCCTCTTTAATTGCAAGTGTCTTTTGATCCCATTCTAGAGTGAGAGAATTTAAAAATTTTCTGACTTGGTCTTCTTCTGAAAATTCCTTTCCCAAGGATATTAAAGAATGCACAATATCTTGAAATCGACTATACATATCTGAAATAGACTCATTAGTATTCATTTTAAATAACTGAAACTGATTTGTGAGCATGGAAATTTTGGTCTGTTTAACTTTGCTTGTTCCTTCGTGAGTCACTTGCAAAGTTTTCCAAATTTCATATGCAGACTTACAAACTGAAACTCTATTAAATTCATTTCTTTCAAGTGAACAAAACAGAATATTCATTGCTTTAGAATTATTTTGTGCAACAGTCTTTTGCTCAGTAGTCCACTGTGCAAAATTAGTTGTGGGTTCATAATATTCAGTTTGTGTGATATTCCAAGTATCTAATCCTACAGATTGTAAATATATTTTCATCCTACATGCCCAATATGCATAGTTACTGCCATTAAAAAGTGGTGGTCTGGCAGTAGACTGACCTTCTACGAATGAACTAGTGACAGGAATACTAGTGTTAATAACATTACCAGTATTGGTAGCCATTTTGAAATTTTTTCAAAAATCAGATTATGAAACTTTTGAAAACCTTGCTCTGATACCAAATGTGAGGAATGCAGATTACAGATCTTAAGGCTAGGAATAACACTAGAGGGGGGGGTGAATAGTGTTTATAAGAAATTACTAAATCTTTTTGAGTTTATGTTAATTTGAACACAAATGTATGCAATATTCAGACACAGGTATAATCACAGAAACAAACATAGATGCAGAAATAAAGTAAATGCAGTAAAGGAAAGAACACACCGGATTTTACACTGGTTCGGGGTTACCCTACATCCAGTCCCGCACAATCAAGTACAGATTTCCTTTCAAAAGCAATTCAACAATTACAACCCTCGGTTTCAAGGCTACGAGGTACACCCTCCAGAATAACAATCCTCTGGGTAGAGATACTTGATTTCCGGGGCAACAAGTTCACCCAATTGATTTCCAGGGCTACAATCACACCTTTTCTCGCTTGATTGATTTCCAAGGCTACAATCACACCTTTTCTCGCTTGATAGATTACAAAGAAGCCTATAACTCTGAATAGCACTTAGATCTTGTTGAGATAGTGATAGAGAATCAAACCAGAGATAATCTAGTTAGATTCAATGTTGATTTCGGCAGAGTAATGATAGAATTTTGATTAAGAAAATGTGGAAGAAGAAGAGGAGTGAAAAAACCAGAAAAACTGATTAAAAATTCGTTGAAACTAACCCCTATTTATAGAAGAACAACAGTCATGTCCATTCGTGAAAATTTATGGCGAATAGACACTTCTTTTGAAATTTAAATTTTGATCTCAACTGTCACCATATCGACATGGTCACCATAGGCATGTCGACATCCCAAAGCAATTTTTGATAGTTTGATTTTCTTTGAAAATAACCTTTATCTTATATTAAAACTATTTTAAACTTTATAACTATACTTGACTATAGATAAGATATATAGATAAATATAGAGAACACTATATATATAATTTTACTATAATTTTATATTTAAATCTAAGTATAAATATATTATATTAAAAGATAGTTTAAAATAGACGAAGTTTAAAAACAAGAATATTTAAGGCTAAAACATCGTTTTGAAAAATCATTTGAAAAGATAATTTTTAAGGCTAAAACATTTTGAAAAACAATTTTGAAAATCATTCCGAAGTTGTTTTGAAAAAGCATTTTGAAGTAGTTTTGCAAGCTTCTTCCTGCAGAATATCTCATCATGACAGGACTCGAGAACTTGTACAAAACCCGGAAGTTCGTGGGTTTGTAAGCCACTTGTCGTAGGTTTGTAAGCTACTTGTCGTGGGTTTGTAAGCCACTAAAAAGGTAGAAATGGGTTCCATCCCAAAAGAAAAATGGAGTGAAGATTTCAGTGCTATTGTGAAGTTTTAACATAATTCTAGACTCAATACTTATCTTGAAATCTTGAACTCTTGATAATCTTGATATTCTTGATACTCATGAGTCTTTAATCTTGATATCTTGAATCTCTATACTGTACAATCTTCATTCTTGGTACCTACATGGTTAAATCCTGCATATACATATATATCTAAACTATAATGTTAGTATTTATATTTTATAATCTTATTCTAAGGTTGTTGTCATCAAAACCATCATCTCATGGACTAACAATAACAACAATTATCAGGCTAGTATAGGGATGGCACCGTTTGAAGCTTTGTATGGAAGGCCATGCAAATCTCCAGTTTGTTGGTTAGAGACCGGGGATAGGTTGGTTCTTGGTCCAAATTTAGTTAAGGAAGCTGCAAAGAAGATTGAGTTGATTCGAGCTAGAATGAAGGAAGCTCAATCTAGGCAGAAGAGTTATGTTGATAGAAAACAGAAGGGCTTAGAGTTCTCAGTAGGAGTCATGTTTTTGTTAAGGTATCACCGATGAAAGGCGTAATTCGGTTTGGGAGACCATTTCCTATTGTAGAAAGGATCGGGAAACTCGCATATAGAGTGGAGTTACCGAACAGTTTGGCAGGAGTTCACGGTGTTTTCCATGTTTCTCATCCAAGGAAGTGTACTCGAGATTCGAAGACTACTATAGCACCGACTGTGTTAGAGAACTTAGTAGTTGATCCGAACTTGACTATAGTTAGGAAGCCAGTTCGTATAGTCGCGAGAGATGAGAAGAGGCTAAGTAACAAGACAGTTAGGTTAGTTAAGGTCCAATGGAGCAACGATGAGAGAGATTGTACTTGGAAAACTGATAGCAGGATTAGAAATGCTTATCCTGGTTTTTTTCATGGTATGTTTTACCTTTATGATTGATTTGATGAGTACCTTATCGAAATCTCGAGGACGAAATTCTTTAAGGAGGGGAGTTTGTAATGACCCTAATTTTAATTAACATTATTTATAACATTTAATTAGTTAAATTAAATGAAACAATGAAATGGTTAAGGGATTGAGATTTGTGTTAATAGAGGTAGCCTTTCCAACTTAAACAAATGAAGTAAGGGAAAATGAAATAAAACAAGTTAGGTTAGTTAATAAGGGCAAGATTGGAAAAAGACCTATTCTAATACCCTAAACTCTAATGCACATTCTATTCTCACGTTCTTAAACAAAATCAAATATTAGAGAGGCCAGCCACCATTAAGGGAAAACAAGAAGAAGATAAGAGGAAGAAGCTTAAGCAACTTAATCCAAGATCAAATCTCAACTCCTTAATCACAAAGCTAAGGTGAATAATAGGTTGCATCTCATATTTTTGATGTTTTTGGTTTCTAGATCAGATCCAGATATTTTTGCAAAGTATATTGCTATGTTTTTTATTATTAAAATGGATATATATATATATATATATATATATATGCTTGTTGATGATTTATGCTATTTCATACGGATTTTATGATAAGTTTTAATATGAAAACCCTATTAAATGACATTCTAATGCCTTGCGATTTTGAGATAAGGTTAGAAATAATATTTTAGAGATGGGTTTCAAATTTCATAATTTTCTGAATTAATGTGGATTAATTATTATTTCTCTAGTGAAGAAAATGGTTAATTGGGTTTAAAATTAAATACGGCTAACTTATATTGTTTTTGGGTCAGAAATTAATATATGCTAGAAAACATATTAAAAGTGATTTATGGGAATTTTTGTAGAATTTTCCTAAGTGTTTTAATAAGTATATAAAATTATTTAAGGTGTGAGACTTAAATGTTTTATATATTTATAAATGGAGAAGGGGCATTTTGTAAACATTTTAAATTATTTACTTCTGAAATTTTGGCAGCACTTTTAGAAAAGAATTTAGAAAAGAAATTAGCAACCAATCATATGTTGACAAACAAAGCAGGTTAGTTGAAAAGGAATTACTTTTTAAAGTCAAAAAATTAGTTTTACCATGTTTTTCTTGTTTTGCCACTTTCGACACCAACCTTTCGACTAGGTACTTCTGCCTCCATCTCCATCGAAACCAATGTGCATGGTATCAACGACTTGGTACGTAGTAAGTTGGACGTAGGCAAAAGGTATTGAGTCGAAGCAAGGGGTTCCGAAGGGGTCGAAACCTTGTTTTGCTTCTAAAAGGAAATGCACCTGCTTTGCTTTCGAAAAGAATGCTTTCGACTTAGATAGCTTTCGACTTGGTCAAATGGTTATAAAGAATGGTTTCGAAAGAGGTTGCGCCTTTTTTTACAAAGAAGTTTTCGAAGGGGTCGAAACCTCTTGCTGCCACCTTCAACCTTTCGAAGCAATGCCTTCGAAGGGTTGCTTTCGCTTTAAACCCTTAGCCGCTTCTCCAATGCTTTCGAAGGGATTGGTTCGACACCATCCACTTCTTTACTTAGGAAATTGCTTTCGAAAGAGTGCTTTCGACTTAGTTGTTTTACGACCCTTTGTGATATTGAAAGTTAAACCCAAATGGTTTCGAAAAGAATGGTTTTAAATAGTTTCGAAAGGTTGTTCTGCATGTTTTACTTGAACCGAAATGCTTTTGAAAGGTTTGATTTGTGTAAAGAACATAATGCTTTCGAAAGGTTTAAGATACCGAAGGGGTTTTCCCCCAATGTTTTCGAAAGGTTTTAGATGGAGGGTTTCCAATGGTTTTGAAAGGTATATTTTGGCCTTCGGCCTAGGTTATAAAGTAAAGCAGTTTACTTGTATCGAAAGGGGTACTTTCAATGGTTTCGAAAGAGGTACTTTCAAAGGATTCGAATGTTTTCATCAACAATGTTTTGCGTAAGGTATATATAACATGGCAAAGTGATTTGAGTAAGATATAGAATATTTTCTTTGTTTAAGTATGATTTAAAAATGGTTAAATCAATTTGAAAGAAAGGTTCTAAAGAAAAATTTTAAGGGTAGATGACCCTAAGTAAAATGACACAGATATTAGAATACTAGATGAGACTGGTTTGTGGTCGCGCCCTATACTTTAGCTAGCTAGTAGCTCCTAGCTAATATAAGTCCAAAATTCCAGTGTGTAGGGCTTTATCGTAAGTAAGGCTGACATGATGTTACATACAGAAAGGAATATACAGAGTGAGGATAAATTATTGGTGAGCCCGCAAAACCATTAGGATCAGCCGTCTAATGCTAGTTCATGTTTAACTAACTATCTCTCTCTCTCATTTTCTCTCTTGTGTGTAGATGAGGTAGTTTACGTTTATCTAACTCTATCGTACATTAAATGTTGATAAGTATATAATAGCGATCATCGTATTATGGTTATAAATCTTCCTTCCCAAATTAAAAAAGCTGGCTTTGAGAAAAACGAGACTTGCTACCTAAACTCATCAAACTGTACTCTGTATGCGGGCGCATTGAATATGCTCGAGAATTATTTGATAGAGTTCCAAAAAAGAACCAAGACACCTTTACATGGACTTCAATAATTAGCGGGTATGTAAAAATCGGTTCAATAACGGAAAGTTTCAGTCTTTTTTGTGAAGTGATTGAACATGGTGTTGAAATGGATAGTTACATGTTTTCAACATTGCTTAAAGCTTCATCGGAACCTGACTTTAATCAGTTGACAGTTCAGTTGCGTTCTTTATTGGTAAAATGTGTAAATGTTAAAAGCGTATCAGTTGATAATTCGTGCATATGGTTCTGCTAAAGATACTGGTAGAGCAAAGATAGTGTTTGATAGAATGTGCAGTAGAGATATTGTTTCTTGGTCTTCAATGCTTCTCCCCTACTTGTCTTCAGAAAACTATTCAGAGTCCATGTCTATGTTTTCTAAAACGCAATACGAAGAATGCATTAAACCAAATGAAATTGCACTTGTTTCACTGTTACCCGCTTGTGGTTACTTTTCTTGTTTAAGAAAAGGACAGGCAATTCATGGGTATGTCATTCCAAATGGATATGACTAGAATTTGATAGTTGGGTCTTCACTTGTTACTATGTATTCTAGTTGCGGAGATTAAAATGCAGCTTTAAAGGCGTTAATAAGTTTGAAAAAGGAAATGTTGTTCTTCGGACCTCCATGATTGGAGGATTCTTTATGAACGGTAAATTTGACTTAGCCTTAAAATATTTTAACAAAATGCAAGACATGGGATTGAAGCCTAATTATATCACTTTGGTTGTGATTCTTTCTGCTTGTAGCCATGGTGGACTCATCGATATTGATTTAGAAGTTTATAGCATAATGTGGGAAAAATTTCAAATCAAACCTAGAGTCGAGCATTATGCGTGTGTAGTAGACATGCTAGGAAGAGGAGGAAGATTAAAATAGGCGGAGATGTTTATAGAAAAATAAATATAAAGCCATCTCCTAGTGTTTTAGGAATATTACTAGGAGCATGTCAATTGCATCGCAACATTGATATAGGAGAAAGGATTGCACGCAAACTATTCGAACTAGAACCAAAAAAATGCAACCAATAATGTGATTTTATCCAATATATATGCTTCATTAGAATGATGGGATAATGCTGGACGAGTAAGGAAAATGATGGTTGAGAAAGGTTTATCCAAAGATTATGGGTGTAGTTGGATTGAAATGAAGGACAAAGTTTATAAATTTGGTGCACATGATAAGTCACATTGTGAAACTAAAGATATATGCGATTAGTTGGAGGAACTAAGTGAGTCGATAAGTAAAGAGGAGGATGATAAAGGGAAGTTGCTATGTAGCACAGTGAGAGACTAGCAGTTGCATTTGGTTTGTTGAAAGCTCCTCCGAATGTGCCAATAAGAATTGCAAAGAATCTCAGGGTTTGTGACGGTTGTCATAATGTGGTTAAATTGATATCTAAGGCTTTGGATTGTGAATTTGTTCTTAGGGATACGAGTAGGTTTCATCGTTTTTCACTAGGAGCTTGTTCTTGTGGGGATTATTGGTAAATTTGATGTGAGGTTTTAGAGATTTGTCTCACAGAGGTTATCGTGCAGAAAGGCAAAAAATTAGTAAATTTTTTCAAATAATTCAAACATCGTTATGAGAACTTATTTTATCCTTTCTGTATGCAGAGTTCGAACCAGTTGTGCTATGTGAATGTTGAATTTATAAGAATGGATGTTTAAAGCTAGCATGCACCCTGATCTTCAAGCAAAGCTTTGTTTCTTGGGTTTCAAACTCTTGAAGAGGACAAACAGAATAACCTTCATTTTTCACAAGGATCCTGTTATTGTAGGAATCGCTGGTAAGATTGTTTGATAATTAAGAAGCAACCACGTTTATTATATTTATTTTTACTGTTATTTAATTATACTTCATGTTTTACAATTTTTCTTATAGTACTTTTGTTATTTTATTTCACTGTCAAGATTGCCTTGATACTATGATTTATTTATCAGTAAGTTGGGATAATTTCTTTGTACATTATAAAACAACATGTTGTTTGTTTGTGAATATCTTTAATTCATTAATACTTTAGAAATATCACTGATCTGTACCAGCAATACAAGCAGAAAAGATAGATATTTATATTTCATTTTGTGTTTTAAACAACAGTCAAATGCATTTAAGAAATCAATTTGGACACAAACAAACTAAAATTGAATTGCACTTATGATATTATTCTATACCCATTAATCATAATGTGTGTTTCTGCATGTCCTCTAAACTTTTCCAAAGCTAAATAAAATGGAACGCACCTCATCAGTTTTTGACGCAGTGGATAATTCAAGACGATCTTCAATCGATGAAAATAGCAATCTGTGGATTGATGGATACTGAAATGCCCGAATTCGTTGATCCGAAAATACCGAACTCTAGCTATCTCTGACTCGTTGATCCGAAGATACCGGGAAAGAGATCTACGATTCTTCGACGTTGATCTTGCGCACAAGATACCGTGAATCGGCTTCAACAAACGATGATTCGAGCGCACTCGAATGACGTAAGTGGAGATAGGAGATACACTCGACTACCAATTGAAATTGAAAGCACAAAACTAACAAAAGAGAATTTTATTCAATTTTCAACAACCTTTTACAAATGAGAGTCTCGGCCTATTTATAGGCATTTTACAATTCACACAAAAAAAAAACAACAAAAATATTACAAGTACTAAGTCGGTTCCGAGTTACAGCTTACGACCTACGACTTAACAAAGACTCCGACTCAACAGTTACAATTTTACAAGCCTTCAGCGACTTAACAAACACAGACAAAAACATCAAAGAAAATACAAGTACTTAGATCGGCAACGACCTACGACCTAACAGTTTACAACACAGCGACACAACTTTAGTCGGCAGCGACTTAGTACAGCATACAACGACTTACAAACCAACGGCATAGATTAACTCGTAGAAGAATCAACGCACCAGGCTTCAACGACTTAAAAATAGGCGGCATCAACGACTTAAAGAAATCAACGGTCATCATATTGCAGCGACTTAAAGAATGGACGGCATCCGTAGTTTGCGACCTAAGACAAAGCGGCATCAGGAATCAAAGGCAGAGATTAACTCGGCAGACACATCAATGGTATCCAGGACTTCGCGACTTAAGCTTTATGCGACCTAAGCCTTCGCGACCTAAGTCCTTGCGACCTAAGCCTTGCGACTTAACTCCTGCTTCATTAGGTCGTCCACGACCTAATACTTCGCCAATTTGCTCTGTTTTCTTATTTCGTACCTCGGTAGGTCGTATACATGTTAACTCGGTAAGTCGTTCCAGCATCTCGTTAACTCGCACCTTCCCACTAAGTCGTTGTCGATCTTTACTAAGTCGTTGGGACGACTTAAAGCTTTTGTTAGGTCGGTTGCGACCTAGAACTTCACTTTTCCACCATTTCTCACTAAATCTTGACTCGGTGGCTTCCTTCTTAAGTCGTACCCGACTTACCAGCATCATAGGTCGCACACGACCTATGTCTTCAACTTTCTGGGCTGCATCATCCTCCCCAGGTTGAGAGAAATTCGACCTCGAATTTGTAAATTCATCTTCATCAGCTCGTTCATTCCCGTGATATGGTACGAGATGCTTAACATTGAACACGTCAGATGTATACACGTCATCTGGCAGCTTCAGTTTATAAGCATTTTCATTGATTCGTTTCACAACTTCCACCGGACCAATTTTTCGTGCTTTCAATTTATTGTACGCGCCTACTGGAAAACGATCTTTCGTTAATACTGCATAAACCAAATCACCTTCCTGAAATTCAACATTTCGTTGTTTCAAATCTGCAGAACGCTTATACTTCTCATTTGCTTTCTCTAATCGTTCTTGAACGATTTTATGACATTCCGTCAGCCCTTCAACAAAATCAGCAGCTTTCTTAATTGTCCCCTTTGAATGTGGTATCACCGTTAAATCTAACGGTCCTTTCGGCAAGCTCGAATAGACAATCTGGAATGGACTGAACCCAGTACTTCGATTCACAGCATGATTATGGGCAAACTCTGCCTGGCATAACTTCACGTCCCAACTCCTCAGATTATCTTGCACAAGACATCTCAACAAGTTTCCCAATGATCTGTTAACCACCTCAGTCTGTCCATTCGTTTGCGGGTGATAAGCACTACTAAATTTCAGCTTCGTTCCCACCATTTTCCACAAACTCAACCAAAAGTGACTCAGAAATCGAGTATCTCTATCCGACACAATAGATTTTGGCAATCCATGAAGTCGATAGATCTCCTTGAAAAACAATTGAGCAACATGAACAGCATCCGCCGTCTTCTTACAAGCAATGAAATGTGCCATTTTCGAAAATCTGTCAACCACCACATAAATGGAATCATTACCACGCTGCGTTCTCGGCAACCCCAGCACAAAGTCCATACTGATATCCACCCATGGTTTTACAGGCACGGGTAACGGCATATATAAACCAGCATTAGTCGCAGTTCCTTTCGAAACTTGACAAATATGACAACGCTCCACAAACCTCGCTACTTCTTTCCTCATCGATGACCAAAAGTAGGACTGTGAAATCAGCTGTAAGGTACGGTCTCTTCCAACATGTCCTTCTTCATGTAACTCCTTGATAATCTTCATTCTCAAACTACCCTCCGGTATGCACAATCGATTTCCTTTGAACAGAAAACCATCTGTCATTATGAACTCATCCGTCTCCCCATCCTTGACTTTATCAACAAACTTTGCAAAGTAAGGATCATCGGTGAATAATTCTGGCAAAATTTCAAACCCCGTCACTTCAACCTTCAATGTAGTCAACAAGTGATTTCTTCTACTCAAAGCATCAGCCACACGATTGGTTACCCCTGACTTGTGTTTAACGACAAAAGTAAACTGCTGCAGATATGCAATCCACGATGCATGTCTCGCTGAAATCTTGTCTTGCCCTTGCAAATGCTTCAATGCTTCATGATCAGTGTAAAGAACGAACTCCTTCTGAAATAGATAGTGTCTCCAGTGTTTAATAGATTGTACAACAGCATAAAACTCCACATCATATGTACTGTATCGCATCTTCGCTCCTGACAACTTCTCACTGAAATATGCAATAGGACGCCCCTTCTGACTCAACACCCCTCCAATCCCAACCTTGGATGCATCAGTATGTAGTTCAAACACCAACTGAAAATCAGGTAGCACTAGAATTGGTGCAGAGGTCAAAAGATCTTTGATTCGTTCAAAAGCAACCTCGGCTTCCTCCGTCCATGCAAACTGTTTACCTTTCATGCAATCTGTAACAGGCGCCATCACACTACTAAAGTGTGGTATAAACCTTCGATAGAATGAAGCCAACCCGTGAAAACTACGAACTTCCGTTATCGTCTTGGGCTGCGGCCAATTTCTGATCGCCTCAACTTTACTTTGGTCAACCTGTATTCCTTTCTCTGAAACAACATACCCCAGAAATAAAACACTATGCGTCATGAACACGCATTTCTTCGTTGCAGCATAGAATTGTTCTTGTCGCAATACCATCAGCACTTCTCTAAGATGATTCATATGTTCCTCTGGACTCCCACTGTAAATAAGAATATCATCGAAATACACCACCACAAATTTCCCGATGAACGGTCTAAAAATCTGATTCATCACCCTCATAAAAGTACTCGGTGCATTGGATAAACCAAATGGCATGACCAACCATTCGTATAGACCCTCCCTGATTTTAAAAGCAGTCTTCCACTCATCTCCTGGTCTGATACGAATTTGATGATATCCGCTCTTCAAATCAATCTTAGAAAAGATAGTAGCTCCGCTTATCTGATCCAACAAGTCATCCAACCTCGGCATCGGAAATCTATATCTCACGGTAATCTTATTCAATGCTCGACTGTCAGTGCACATCCTCCACGTCCCATCCTTCTTGGGTACCAATAAAGCTGGTACAGCACAAGGACTCAGACTCTCCTGCACACGTCCTTGCTCAAGCAATTCCTCTACCTGCCTTCGCAACTCTTCATGTTCCTTCGGACTCATTCGATAATGTGGTCTGTGTGGCAACACGGCACCTGGAACAAGATCTATCTGATGTTGTATATCCCTCAACGGCGGCAACTCCATTGGTAACTCCTCTGGAAATACATCGTCAAATTCTTTCAAAACTGGTTTAACTTCTTCTGGAATTTCAACCTCTTCACTGCTTTCTCGTCCAATCAACAAGAATACTTCTCGTTCTTCCTCAACCTCCTTAACAAACTCCTTCAAAGATAATAAAGTTTTCAGCTCTTCGATTTCTTCTGACTTACTTTCTCCTTGTGGTCTCTTCTTTGGAACTAGGATAATCTTCGTGCCTTCAAACATAAAACTGTAACTATTGGTCCGACCGTCATGTTGTACTGCTCGATCATACTGCCATGGTCTGCCCAACAACAGATGACACACATCCATGTCGACTACATCACACCAAACCTCATCCTTGTAGTTCTTCCCAATTGAAAACTTCACACAAGCTCTACGTCCAACTTTCACTTCACCACCCTTCCTTAACCAAGCTAACTTGTACGGTTTAGGATGTTTCTCGGTTTTCAACTCCAACTTCTTCACTGCTTCTGTAGAGATAATATTATCGCAACTCCCAGCATCAATAACAAATTTACAAACTCTTCCCAGAATAGTGCATGTAGATTGAAAGATATTGTTCCTCAACCAACTACTTTCTTCCTCTTGCTTTGGTGTTAAACAACTTCTCCTCATCATCAATGCGTATCCGTCATCTCCCGACAGTAAGTCTTCCTCCTCAACTGGCAAAGAATTAGAGCATTCAGCTTCTTCCTCATCTTCCTCCTCAACTTCTGTCACCATGGTTCTCTTCTTCGGCTTCGGACATTCGTTGCTTTTATGACCCATCTCCTGACAATTGTAACATTTGAAACTATTGTTAACCTTCGCCTTCTCAACCTCCTTCACCACTGGTTTACTGATAGGTTTAGACACATTAGAACTTCCACCAACACCCTTCACTTGATTATTGGAATTCGTAAACACACCACCTCCTCGTCTACCCTGCTTCTCCCAAGCCAACGCTTTTTGATGTGCCTCTGCTACAGATCTTGGATCGAACATATTAACCATATCCTGAATCTGCATTCTCAATCCCCCAATGAATCTCGCTGTCAGCTGTTCTTCTGTTTCCATAATATCATTCCTCGCGATAAGCTGATAAAACTCATCTGCGTAATCATTAACAGTCTTTGTGCCCTGCCTCAAGTTCTGCAAACGTTGATACATCCGAGATTGATAATTGTAAGGTAAGAACGTTGCTTTCATCAATTTCTTCATCTTCTCCCAAGATTCAACTTTTGACTTCCCCATTCGTTCACGTGTAAGTTTGGTTTGCTGCCACCATGCCAAAGCTCTACCCCTCAACCTTGTAGCAACCAACTTTACTCTACGACGTTCTGAAACCTCTTTGAAATCAAAAATTTCTTCCACATTAGCCACCCAATCCAAAAACTCCTCAGCCTGCATACCACCTTTGAATTCTGGAATTTCAGTTTTCATACCAGATTCCCACTTGTGATCGTACTCCGACTGATTCCTTCCTCGTCCATGGACACTACCACCATCATACTCTTCTTCACCATCCGATGTATATCGATGTCGATCCTGACCACCAACATCTCTACCACCATCACGTCTTCCACCAACATTCCTACGATCCACATTCCTCCGATCTCGATCAGTCACATTTCTATCACGACTTCGATCATCAACATTTCTATCACAATCTCGATCCACGCTTCTATGATCACTATCAACACTTCTCTCCCGATTAGAATGTGGTGAAACTCTACTTCTTCCATGGCTCGATTCAGGTGAAACCCTTCTCTGATTTTGACTTATTTCAAACATCATCCTCTCTAATCGACCAATCCCTTCAGTAAGCTTCTCATTGAAATTCTCGTTGATTCGTTGCTCCATTTCATCGGCCTCTTCTCTTCCGTATAAAGCATTAATATTGTGATGACGTTGAACTCGTCTTGGCGGCATGATTGAATACTTCTCAAACACTTCAACAAATTCACACTTCACGATTCAAACACCTTTCAAACTTTGATCCAAAATGAAATGGATCGAAACTCCAACTTTGTTGCAAAAATATGATGAACACGATGAACACAACTTCAACACTTCAAATTCTCGGCTCCAAGACTCGATTTAGCTATGATTGGCTAAAACAAGCTCTGATACCAAAACTGACGCAGCGGATAATTCAAGACGATCTTCAATCGATGAAAATAGCAATCTGTGGATTGATGGATACTGAAATGCCCGAATTCGTTGATCCGAAGATACCGAACTCTAGCTATCTCTGACTCGTTGATCCGAAGATACCGGAAAAGAGATCTACGATTCTTCGATGTTGATCTTGCGCACATGATACCGTGAATCGGCTTCAACAAACGATGATTCGAGCGCACTCGAATGACGTAAGTGGAGATAGGAGATACACTCGACTACCAATTGAAATTGAAAGCACAAAGCTAACAAAAGAGAATTTTATTCAATTTTCAACAACCTTTTACAAATGAGAGTCTCGGCCTATTTATAGGCATTTTACAATTCACACAAAAAAAAACAACAAAAATATTACAAGTACTAAGTCGGTTCCGAGTTACAGCTTACGACCTACGACTTAACAAAGACTCCGACTCAATAGTTACAATTTTACAAGCCTTCAGCGACTTAACAAACACAGACAAAAACCTCAAAGAAAATACAAGTACTTAGGTCGGCAACGACCTACGACCTAACAGTTTACAACACAGCGACACAACTTTAGTCGGCAGCGACTTAGTACAGCATACAACGACTTACAAACCAACGGCATAGATTAACTCGTAGAAGAATCAACGCACCAGGCTTCAACGACTTAAAAATAGGCGGCATCAACGACTTAAAGAAATCAACGGTCATCATATTGCAGCGACTTAAAGAATGGACGGCATCCGTAGTTTGCGACCTAAGACAAAGCGGCATCAGGAATCAAAGGCAGAGATTAACTCGGCAGACACATCAATGGTATCCAGGACTTCGCGACTTAAGCTTTATGCGACCTAAGCCTTCGCGACCTAAGTCCTTGCGACCTAAGCCTTGCGACTTAACTCCTGCTTCATTAGGTCGTCCACGACCTAATACTTCGTCAATTTGCTCTGTTTTCTTATTTCGTACCTCGGTAGGTCGTATACATGTTAACTCGGTAAGTCGTTCCAGCATCTCGTTAACTCGCACCTTCCCACTAAGTCGTTGTCGATCTTCACTAAGTCGTTGGGACGACTTAAAGCTTTTGTTAGGTCGGTTGCGACCTAGAACTTCACTTTTCCACCATTTCTCACTAAATCTTGACTCGGTGGCTTCCTTCTTAAGTCGTACCCGACTTACCAGCATCATAGGTCGCACACGACCTATGTCTTCAACTTTCTGGGCTGCATCAGTTTTTAACTGCTGCTCATGGTCAAAGGTTTATCATTTACAATTATGGGTTACTTGATGATAGTACGTATCGGGTAATTCATATAAATCCTCTTTATACAGTGTGATAATTTTACAATTATTTTTGTTATGTTATTCTAAAGCAGATGACGTCAAATGATTTTACTATTTGATCGAATCACATTACATAGTCGTCCCATTTGGAAATAATTAATTAAAATGACGTACAAGAATGATATATACCTCTTAACTAAATTCAACTAGTCATCATTTTAAACAAAAACCAAATACAACTACCATCTCACTCCAACAAATCATTTGTTGTGCAAAATTGTAATTAATTTACACTACAAGAAAATAGTCACGTTTTTATGTTTCTGATGTTGTTATAGGAAAAGTCCATGCAGAAATGAATACGTAAATTTGGTTTCTATTTTTGAAAAATAAAAAGTACAATGTGCCTTGCACTTATCTGACAGAAAATGCAAGTTAACTTGCACTTTTTTGTTTCTGAAATCTTTTTCTAAATTTTCTAAATTTTGAAAAGCGCAAGTTATCTTGCGCTTTCTATCAGGAAAGCGCAAGCTAGTTTGCGCTTTCTGATTTTGAATTTTTTTTTTGAAAATTTTAAAGTTTTTGAAAAGCGCAAAATAACTTGCGCTTTCTATCAGGAAAGCACAAGCTAGTTTGCGCTTTCTGATTTTGAAATTTTTCTAAAATTTTTGAAAATTTTGAAATTTTTACAAAGCGCAAGCTAATTTGCACTTTTTGATTTAGAAAAAACAGGGATTAAATTTACATACTTATTTCTACAGGGTCTTTTCTTGTAACAACATTAGAAATATGAACCTTTCGTGCAAAGCCCCTTTACACTAACTCCAAAACTGCAGTGGAATACTAAGACTCAGAAGCAATCAAAAAAAGGATCTAGTTTGTCGATTAATTATTAACCACCAATTCAATGAAAAGTAATCACCAAACAAAGAAAACCAGAAGAGCGGAGAACACAAAGATTTAATGTGGTTCGGCTAAATTGTCTACATCTATGGATCCAACAACTATTTTTTATTTTACTGAAGAAAGAAAGTACAAGAGAGTGATTATAAAATTATTGGTAGCAAGTGGAGAGACTAATCTATAATTACAAGTCGAATAATTAATTTCTCCAAAGACTTGTTTGCGTTCAAAACTCCTAATTTGATTTAACTACAGAAATCAGGGTTTATCGAACAAGAGAATAATGGTGAATGCTCACCCACTAATATGAAGATGAATTTACTTCATTTAAATAGAGTTGATGAAGGAGTTACTTGGACATTAAGAAAATTAATTGTTCAATTATTTTGAAATCTTTTCAAATATCCATGATTTGATTTCTTTGCAAACGGATAATGGTGATCTTGTTTTCTAGAATTAACAAATTCTTTGACTAATTAATTGATTAGCTAATTAATTAATTTTCTTTCTCCAACAGCAATCACACATAACTTTCATATTTTTCTTTCACATATAACCTAGTTGATTAATAAGATGAATTAGCTAAATTCTTTTCTTCTTAGACAAATATTTGAATCATTCAAATTTAACATCGTTTAATAAGCATGATTCAAAGATTTGGAAGAATCAAACTACAATTCAATACAATGCTTATTCTTTTGTTTTGTTCATCTTTGTTGTAAGGGAAAACACATATATATATTCCCCAATTATTCTTCAATATTTCTAAATTGAATAAACTATAGAAAAAAAAATTAATATACGACAGAACAGTGTTTTCTAATTTCACCCTGATGACCTGTCAACGCCCCAATATTACCCATCTTAATCATGGATGCTGCGAAATCATTAAAAAATTCATATGAATTTATACTATTCGCTTGTCTAAAAACGTAAGCTCGAGTCTCTGGATCATCAAGAAGAGAACTATCAGAAGTGAACAGCCCTTTTCTTTTCGCAACTAACTTATAGTAACTGTTATCAAAGGTTAAGAAGCTTCTAGGATCCATTTCTACAACAGTTGATACATCATTTGGTTTGCATTTGCTCTTCAAAAGTCATATAAATTTCTAACATATTAATGCAGTCTAGTGTAGGATCCACACCGTCCTTTCCAGTAGAGTTATACAGACGGAGACTGAAAGGTGCACACTGTGAAATTCCACTGGTATGTGAACCTGATATATAACACTACTAGATCTTTTGCAGTGAGACCATTTTTCGCAAATACAAATTTCAGTTGCGTAAAATGGAGGTGGCAAATTCATAGTTTCGCTGATTAGTGACATCCTTCCATCTCTTCTACCTGTTGGTACTTCCCATGTTGGCCCTTTTGACTGCATTAATATGTTAGAAATTTATATGACTTTTGACCGTTGTTGTTATCAACATTATTTAGCATACATAAGTGTGCATTAGTACATATTATGATATTTGTCATATAAAAAATTATTATGAAGTCAAATTTAAATATTTGAATTATAGAGTTATAACTCCTTGATGGAATGTGTTATTCAATTGAGTCTTTAATTTCCTACATTTTGATCATGATTAGTACTTCAAGAGTGATAAAGTTACTTTTTCATCATACTACTATGTTTGATAATGTATTCGTTGCTTCTGACATATGTTGTATTTGTTGAATAAGTTCGAAAAACATGGTTACATGCATGTGACGCAGCGGATAATACAAAAACAAGATAGATCGATGAACGTAGCAATCGGTGGATTGATGAATACTGAAATTTCCAAATTCGTTGATCCGAAGATACCGAATTTTAGCTATCTACGTCACGTTGATCGATCACGATACTGTGAAAATAGATCTTCAATTCTTCGACGTTGATCAAGCGCACTTGATTCCGTGAATTGGCTTCACGATCGTTGAATCGAGCGCACTCGATTGACCGAAGGTGGAGATAGGAGATCACACTCGACTACCAACTGGATGAAAGCACAAAGCTAACAAAGAAAATTTTATTTCAAAATCAACAACCATTACAAATGATATAACTCGCCTATTTATAGGCATACAACACAACACTTACAACACAACTCATAGGTCTTGGACGACCTAACACTTAGAATATTTACAACACTTAACAGAAATACGAGCTATAGTACAAACGACTCAACAATAGTTTTTAACGACCTAAAGTAAACAGTCAACATCCGACTTATAAGTCTCACAACTTATCAAACCACTCGCGACTTATCACATTAGCTCACGAGTTATCATCTTCATTCTCCCGACTTATCAAAATAATTTCGTGATCTAAAATAAGCTCGTTCGCGACTTTATTAACTCGGCAACGACTTATGAAAGGCGGCACGTGACATAAGAGAGGAGTTATTGAAACTCGTTCACGCGATTTAGGGGAAGCTCGGAGGAAATTCTGCGGCATAGGGTTAGGTCGGGGAAAAGGAAATTGATTTGCGGCTACGAGGAGAAGGTCGTAGGTCGTGGCTTTGGGTTAGGTCGGGAAAGTTTAAGTCGGGGAATTGGTGGGTGTTAGGTCGTAGGTCGGGGAATTGGTGGGTGTTAGGTCGTAGGTCGTGGTAGATGCTAGGTCGTTTGCGACCTTCGTAGACTTCGCGGCAGACGTTCGAAAGTCGCTCGCGACTTAGAATAGAGAAATTAGGTCGTAGGATTGCTTTGGATAGGTCGTAGAATTGTGGAGATAGGTCGGACATTGGATTTCGCGGAAGTGGAGATAGGTCGTAGGAGTTAGGTCGATTGACTTCGTCTTCGCCATTGCGACACCAGGTATGTGCTGCATCATCCTCCCCAGGTTGAGAAAAATTCGTCCTCGAATTTAAAAGTTCTTCCCCATTGGGATGTTCATCTCCACAATAGGGTATAAGATGTTTAACATTAAACACGTCAGAAGTGTAAACATCTTCGGACAGCTTCAACTTATAAGCATTTTCATTGATCCGTTTTATAATTTCTACTGGACCAATCTTTCGGGCTTTCAACTTGTTATAAGCACCTACTGGAAAACGATCCTTTGTCAACACAGCATACACCCAATCACCTTCGTTGAACTCCACACTTCTTCTCTTTTTATCTGCAGCTCGTTTATACTTCTCATTCGTCTTCTCCAAATGTTCCTGAATGATTCTATGACAATCTTTCAATTCATTAATGAAATCTGACGCCCGTTTAATCACTCTTTCGGTTGTGGTACTACCGTTAAATCCAACGGCCCCTTTGGCAAGCTTGAATATACAACCTGAAATGGACTGTAACCAGTGCTTTGGTTAACAACATGATTATGAGCGAACTCTACCTGACACAACTTTAAGTCCCAACTCTTCAAATTGTCTTGTACAAGACATCGCAATAAGTTTCCCAATGATCTATTCACAACTTCAGTTTGCCCATCCGTCTGAGGATGATATGCACTACTAAAATTCAGCCTCGACCCAACCATCTTCCACAGACTCAACCAAAAGTGACTCAGAAATCGAGTATCTCGGTCAGAAACAATGGATTCAGGTAATCCATGTAAACGATATATTTCTTTAAAGAATAACTGAGCAACTCGGACTGCATCAGCTGTCTTCTTACAAGCTATGAAATGTGCCATTTTAGAAAATCTATCCACCACAACAAATATAGAATCATTCCCCCTTTGAGTTCTAGGCAAACCCAAAACGAAATCCATACTGATATCAACCCATGGTTTAGTAGGCACGGGTAATGGCATATACAATCCCGCATTCGTCGCTGTCCCTTTGGAAACTTGACAAATATGACATCTCTCCACAAATCTTTCAACTTCTTTTCTCATAGAAGGCCAAAAATATGATTGCGAAATCAACTGCAATGTACGATCGCTTCCCACATGTCCTTCCTCATGCAATTCTTTCACAATCTTCATCCGTAAGCTACAATCTGGTATGCACAATTGATTCCCTTTGAACAAGAATCCATCTACCATCACAAACTCGTCAGTACTCCCGTCTTTGACTTTCTCAACAAGCTTCACAAAATAAGGATCTTCTTCAAACAATTCTGGCAATAGTTCAAATCCTATCACTTCAACCTTCATTGTTGTCAACAAATGACTCCTTCTACTCAAGGCATCAGCCACACGATTCGTCACCCCTGACTTGTGTTTGACAACAAAAGTAAACTGTTGCAGATATGCAATCCATGATGCATGTCTCGCTGAAATCTTGTCCTGCCCTTGTAAATGCTTCAATGCTTCATGATCAGTGTAAAGAACAAACTCTTTCTGAAATAGATAATGTCTCCAGTGTTTTATAGCTTGCACAACAGCATAGAATTCCACATCATATGTACTGTGTCTCATCTTTGCTCCTGATAACTTCTCACTGAAATATGCTATCGGACGTCCCCTCTGACTCAACACTCCTCCAATCCCAACCTTTGATGCGTCAGTATGTAATTCGAACAACAACTGAAAATCAGGTAATGCTAGAATTGGTGTTGTCGTCAACAACTCCTTGATTCGTTCAAAAGCAACTCCTGCTTCCTCCGTCCATGAAAACTGTTTGCCCTTCATACAATCATTAACAGGCGCCATCACACTACTAAAGTGTGGAATAAATCTTCGATAGAATGAAGCCAACCCGTGGAAACTTCGAACTTATGTTATCGTCTTGGGCTGTGGCCAATCTCTAATCGCTTCGACTTTACTTCGGTCAACCTGTATTCCTCCATCCGATACAATATACCCCAGAAATAAAACACTATGCGTCATGAACACGCATTTCTTCGTTGCAGCATAAAATTGTTCTTGTCGCAGTACCATCAGCACTTCTCTCAGATGATTCAAATGTTCCTCTGGACTTCCACTATATATCAGAATATCATCGAAATACACCACCACAAATTTCCCAATAAAAGGTCTAAAAATCTGATTCATCACCCTCATGAACGTACTTGGCGCGTTTGAAAGTCCAAATGGCATTACCAACCATTCATACAACCCCTCTCGCGTCTTGAACACTGTTTTCCATTCATCCCCTGGTCTGATTCGAATTTGATGATAACCGCTCTTCAAATCAATCTTCGAAAATATAGTAGCTCCGCTTATTTGATCTAGCAAATCATCCAACCTCGGCATTGGAAATCTATATCTCACAGTAATCTTATTCAATGCTCGACTGTCAGTGCACATTCTCCACGTCCCGTCCTTCTTCGGTACTAACAAAGCTGGCACTGCACATGGACTCAAACTTTTCTACACACGTCCCTGCTCAAGCAACTCTTCCACCTGCCTCCTCAATTCTTCATGTTCCTTCGGACTCATTCGATAATGTGGTCTATGTGGTAACATTGCTCCCGGAACAAGATCAATTTGATGTTGAATGTCTCTTAGTGGCGGTAACTCCTTTGGCAACTCATCTGGAAATACATCCTCAAATTCTTTCAAAACTGGCTTTGCTTCTTCTGGAATTTCAACCTCTTCACTGCTCTCTCGCCCAATCAACAAAAACACTTCAGGCTCCTCTTCAACTTCTTTAACAAACTCTTTCAAAGATAACAAAGTTTTTAATTCTTCAATCTCTTCTGACTTACCTTCTCCTTGTTGTCTCTTCTTTGGAACTAAGATAATCTTCGTACCTTCAAACATAAAACTGTAGCTATTGGTCCGACCGTCATGCTGTACTGCTCGATCATACTGCCATGGTCTTCCTAAAAGTAAATGACAAACATACATTTCTACTACATCACACCAGATCTCGTCTTTGTATTTCTTCCCAATAGAGAATGGAACACGAACTCGTCTCTCCACTTTCACTTCTCCTCCTTTTCTCAACCATGCTAACTTGTATGGATTCGGATGCTTCTCTGTCTTCAACTTCAATTTTGTTACAGCCTCGGTTGAAATGATATTGTCACAGCTTCCCGCGTCAATCACAAATTTACACACCTTCCCCGGTATAGTACATGTCGACTGAAAGATATTACTCCTCAACCAACTAGCTTCTTCTTGCTTCGGTGTCAAGCATGATCTTCTTAGCATTAGATTACAACCTTCATCTCTTGACGCAATATCCTGTTCATCCTCCTCAACTGGACTAGAATGATCTCCATCAACATCCTCATCCTCAATTTCTGTAACCATGGTTCTCTTCTTTGGCTTTGGACACTCATTGCTTTTATGACCCAACTCCTGACAATTGTAACATTTGAAATCATTGTTAACCTTCGCCTTCTCAGCCTCCTTCACCACTGGTTTACTGATAGGTTTAGAAACATTAGAACTTCCACTAACACCCTTCACTTGATTATTGGAATTTGTAAACACACCACCTCCACGCCTCCCTTGCTTCTCCCAAGCCAACGCTTTCTGATGTGCCTCCGCTACAGACCTTGGATCGAACATATTCACCATATCCTGGATCTGCATCCTCAATCCCCCAATGAATCTAGCAGTTAGTTGTTCTTCTGTCTCCATAATATCATTTCTAGCAATGAGTTGGTAAAATTCATCTACGTAATCATTAACTAACTTCGTTCCCTGCCTTAGATTCTGCAGCCTCTGGTACATAAGCGATTGATAATTATAAGGTAAGAACGTTGCTTTCATCAATTTCTTCATCTTCTCCCAAGATTCAACCTTTGATTTTCTCATTCGTTCACGTGTTAGTTTGGTTTGCTGCCACCACGCCAAAGCTCTACCACTCAACCTTGTAGCTATCAACTTCACTCTACGATGTTCTGGAACTTCTTTGAAATCAAAAATTTCTTCAACATTTGACAACCAGTCCAAAAATTCTTCAGCTTGCATCCCTCCTTTGAATTCTGGAATTTCAGTCTTCATACCAGATTCCCACTTGTGATCATACTCTGACTGATTTCTTCCTTGTCCATGTCTTCGTCCATGAACACTACCACCATCATACTCTTCTTCACAATCCGATGTATATCGATGTCGATCCTGACCACCAACATCTCTACTACCATCACGTCTACCACCAACATTCCTTCGATTTACATTCCCCCGATTACGATCATTCACATTTCTATCACGACTTCGCTCATCAACGTTTCTATCACAATCTCGATCCACACTTCTATGATCACTATCAACACTTCTCTCTCGATTTGAATGTGGTTAAACTCTACTTCTCCCATGGCTCGATTCAGGTGATACTCTTCTCTGATTTTGACTCATCTCCAACATCATTCTCTCTAATCGACCAATCCCTTCATTAAGCTTCTCATTAAAATTTTCGTTAATTCTTTGCTCCATCTCATCGGCTTCTTCTCTCCCATACAAAGCATCAATGTTGCGATAACGGTTAGCTCTTCTCAGAGGCATGATCACTCTTCAACAAATTCCAACAAAAACTTCACTTCGATCTAAAAATCTTCAAATCAAAACTACCCACTTGTTGAAATCTTCAAAAATCTCCAAACGAACAAATCTCGCACAACTCCAAAAATCTACGCAAACTCCTTGCTTTCTCGCTCTGATACCAAATGACGCAGCGGATAATACAAAAACAAGATAGATCGATGAACGTAGCAATCGGTGGATTGATGAATACTGAAATGCCCAAATTCGTTGATCCAAAGATACCGAATTTTAGCTATCTACGTCACGTTGATCGATCACGATACCGTGAAAGTAGATCTTCAATTCTTCGACGTTGATCAAGCGCACTTGATTCCGTGAATTGGCTTCACGATCGTTGAATCGAGCGCACTCGATTGACCGAAGGTAGAGATAGGAGATCACACTAGACTACCAACTGGATGAAAGCACAAAGCTAACAAAGGAAATTTTATTTCAAAATCAACAACCATTACAAATGATATAACTCGCCTATTTATAGGCATACAACACAACACTTACAACACAACTCATAGGTCTTGGACGACCTAACACTTAGAATATTTACAACACTTAACAGAAATACGAGCTATAGTACAAACGACTCAACAATAGTTTTTAACGACCTAAAGTAAACAGTCAACATCCGACTTATAAGTCTCACAACTTATCAAACCACTCGCGACTTATCACATTATCTCACGAGTTATCATCTTCATTCTCCCGACTTATCAAAATAATTTCGTGATCTAAAATAAGCTCGTTCGCGACTTTATTAACTCGGCAACGACTTATGAAAGGCGGCACGCGACATAAGAGAGGAGTTACTGAAACTCGTTCATGCGATTTAGGGGAAGCTCGGAGGAAATTCTGCGGCATAGGGTTAGGTCGGGGAAAAGGAAATTGATTTGCGGCTACGAGGAGAAGGTCGTAGGTCGTGGCTTTGGGTTAGGTCGGGAAAGTTTAAGTCGGGGAATTGGTGGGTGTTAGGTCGTAGGTCGGGGAATTGGTGGGTGTTAGGTCGTAGGTCGTGGTAGATGCTGGGTCGTTTGCGACCTTCGTAGACTTCACGGCAGACGTTCGAAAGTCGCTCCCAACTTAGAATAGAGAAATTAGGTCGTAGGCTTGCTTTGGATAGGTCGTAGAATTGTGGAGATAGGTCGGACATTGGATTTCGCGGAAGTGGAGATAGGTCGTAGGAGTTAGGTCGATTGACTTCGTCTTCGCCATTGCGACACCAGGTATGTGCTGCATCAGCATGTCATAATAATATATAGGAAATAGCGATGTGAAGTAGGTTAAAAGCTTAGTTATGAAAAAATAATGCAAAATATAAGTTTGATGAAATATTTGTACCAAATAAGTAACATCTCTAGCAACTAGTGCTAGGATGTCTGCACATGACACAGTTTTAGGGCATTTTTCCTCCAACTAGCCTTGATGCTATCAATCACTCCATAACCTCGAATAATTTTATTTGGCACCGCCTGCTTTCAACTGTGTTTATCATAGTTGAATTCAGTAAAATTGAAGCATCACACCCTTGCAGTATAAGTTTATCATTTTTCTTACGTATGCTTTTAATTATCATACATACATACGTGTGTGTGTGAAATTAGAAGATATGTACCCTAACAAAGCAATCATGGAAGTGCATCCTAAGTAAAGAACCGCTTAGGCTAGGAGTAGCTGAAAGAACTCTAGCGATTTCTTTCTGAACTATGGATTCGACGTTCGGCGGCATGTTGCTTTGTAATATCCAACTTTCAGTCCTTGTGCATTTGTAAAGATTGATAGTAGGAGAAATATGAAATGAGCGCTGATTAACAAGTTGAACATTGTTGTATTCAAAGACGTTTAATTTTTGAAATGGCTAAGGAAGATTACCGCATTATATATAGAACACGGAACATCCATATCATGGCAATTAGATTAAAGTTTGATTGAATGTGTTTAATTGGTAGAAGGAAGAATGTTAGACATTGAAATGATTGACTTTGATTATTTTTACTTAAGGTGACCGAGCAAAAATATCTGACTCCGGGTATAATTTTTTACAGACATGTGAAGGCCAGAGATGCTTATGCAAACATTCTATATTCTATTACAACATGCATATGCATGACCCGGTATTTAGATGCTTTAAACTATTTAGTCCTTTACAAACTGCATTGACATTATTCTTCTATTACATTATAAACAATGTAGGCCCTGAATGTTAGATCATGCTGGATTTTGGGAAAAAAGTCTTACGTAGATCCAGTTGGAGTTTTAAATTGTACTTGGTGGTTGTTAACTTCTGATTATATTTTCTGCAAATCCTTAATTGAATATTTGCAAATCTTTTGCATTCAAAAAACACAGTTGTACTTCGTTATAAAACAAATACAGATTGGATATAACCAACCATCTATTAAGCATAGTTGAGCTAATCTTTTTCTTAATCCAAGCAATAGAGTGTACATGAATAATCGTGTTCGATCCGATTTATCAACATCAAATTATGTAGGAGGTCTTTCTTCATTTTTAGATTGTGTTTACCAAATTGATTGTGATTAAAAAATTGTTTTAATGTTCGTTGTTTTTATTTCTATACTTTGTTGTTGATTTTTTTATAACAGCTTGCTGAATTGAATCATGTAATCTTTGTTCATTAATGGTGTCATCTCTGTTTGACAACAGTTGTGCAAACAAGTATTTTTGAATTGAATATAGCATCTTGATGAATTCTTGTAATTTGTTGGTTGTTGTTGTGCAAAAAAGTAATTCTAAATTGATGGTGCTAGGTGTATTGTTCATTGTTGTAATTTGTATATAGCATCTTGCTGAATTGAATTCTAAAAAAGGATAGAATGTTAAGTATTTATTTTAGCGAACTGTCGTGCAATTTTGTATTTGGAAGTCGAATATATATCAGGCAAATATTTGTGTGGCAGTTTTGTTTTCCTTTTTTTCTTTTTTTAATATATTGTATTTATATTTGTGCAGGCCCTTTTCTTTTGATATTCTTGTTGTTTTTATGTTGGGCACCGATACTTATAGTAGGAGGCTTGGTTTGAGTGATTCTGTGTTGAAATTGAGAGAAGATATATGTGAATATTGGCTTGAATTAACATCTAGTTCTATTGAACTAGTTTATGAAAGATATGATAGGAAAGAGAGTAATTGAAACTAATTCTGATTTGCATAGTATACTGTTGTTTGTTGGTCATAGTCGTGAAGATTATCTATTTATTTTTGTTATAGCAAAAGATTCATCTATATGTAAGAGGTCTGATAGCAGTTCGGTTGATGTTAGTTTTTCGTCAATTGCCAGTTCTTTTATTGAAAGTGGTTCGCGTGATTCTTCTATGGTTGTTTCTTCTTTTGATTCTATTCTTTTTTGAAGCAATTGTTAAAAAATGATTCTAGCAAACCAGTGTTTACTGGAGAGTAGGTCAAAAATTTCCTGGTGGTGTTGAAGAGTTTCGATTGTATCTTATGATATATTGTATTAAGAATGAATACAAAGTTAATATTGTTAAGAATGTTAGGGATTGTGTTACAGCTATTTGTTCATGTGAAGGTTGCACATTTCATGTTCATGCTTCTCGTAAATTCAATCTTTTAAGTTTTTCTGTTATTAAAACTGTGCAACATATTCATTCTTGTGAAGCTGGCATTGTTGATGTTAACCATCCACCCGTTTCTAGCAATTTGGTTAAGAAGTTGGTTGTTGATTTTATTCGATCGAATCCTTTAATGAAGACGAAAGATATTGTTCATTTATTGAAGATTGAGTATAATATTGTTTTAAGTTACTACTATGCGTACATTGATAAGAGATTGGCTCTTAAAGAAAGTCATGGAAATGATTTGCTTTCTTACCATCATTTGAAATCTTTCTATCAAGTTGTTTTTGTTTGCAATCCTGGAAGTATTGTGTAACTTCAAGGTCATCCTACTAGTCTTGAATTTGAGAGGGTTTTTATTGGGTATGAAGCATGCAAATATCAGTTTGGCTATTGTCGTCCTTTGATTTTTCTTGATGAGACTTTGATGAAAGGTAGAGGACAAGGTTGTATTATGTCCGCTACTGCTAAGAATGGTAATCAAGGTATGATACAGTCTTGAATTTTTTTAAATCTTTTTACTTGTTTTGATAATGGAATTTTGAGCATGTATTTGCTTGCTAGAAAAATAATTGCCTGTTGTAGTAATTTTGACATGTTTATCAATTTTTAGATTATGAATATGATATCTATTTTTGTTTATATTAGGGTTTTTGCCACTAGCTGTTGGTATTGTGTCTAGTGAAGATGAACCTAATTAGCATTGGTTTTTAACAAAGCTTAGTGAAATGTTAGATGATGATCGTGTTTTCACCTTTGTATCCAATCGACATTCTAGTCTTTTGCTTGATGTTCCTCAAGTTTTCTCAGGTTTAGCTCATGGTTATTGTTACTATCATTTAAAGAATAATTGAAGAGATTTTTAACAAAAAGGAGTCCTCAAGGCAAAAGGAAATTGATCAATTCCTTTGTTTTTTAAAGTTGTCCATGCTGCTAAGTTAGATGTATTTAATCATGCTTTGTCTGAATTTAGGCTTGTTGGTGGGGCTGCAATAGCAAGTTTTTTGAATGTCTTTTGAAAAGTTTGCTAATGTTATTTTTATTGGAAATCGTTATGGGGAAATGAGTTCTAACTATGAAAGCTTTAATCATCGGATTTTGGAGGAAAGACATTTACCTATCACTGGATGTTTGGATAGAATTCATTTGAAGCTTATGAAACTTATGTCGGATCGACGTGAAATAAGTAAAACTTGGAATAGTTACTTGTGCCCTATTATGGAAAAACATATAAGGGATTTATACCTCGAGGTTGTCCAATGAAAAGTTACCGGATCTACTGTTAATGTTTACAAAGTTCAATCAACTCAAACTTATCATGTAGGTTTGAGTGCTCGACGATCTAGTTGTAACTTATGGCGCATTGAGGGGTTTCCATGTGCTTATTCTATTAGAAGTATACTTGCTTTTGATTTGGGTGTTTATTCTTATATTGGGGACTATTTCAAAGTATCGTTTTTCCGAGCATCTTATTCTCATCCGATCCATCCACTTGTTAATTTTCGAATGGAAGATGTTTTACCAAGTTCATCCACCTAAGAGAATACGTGGTGCAGGAAGGCCTCCATCTTTAGACCGGATTAAGTCGGCTAGTGAGATGAACAAGTCTAATCGCTGCAGTTTATGTAAAAAAGTAGGATATAGCAAAAGGTCTTGTTTGTTAAGAAATCAAATATAATTTTTTTATACATTATATGCTTTATGTTTTGAAGATTATTAATGTACTATTGTATTTTATTTGACTGAATTAAATATGTATTCTTTTTTGTGTTATTACTTTATTTATTTCTCTCTTTTCGACAATAAGTTATTCTAGTAAATTTGTATAAATGAGAAGTATTAGAGAGCAATTATTTGCTAATATTTGCCGTGCAAATATTTGCCATGCTTATATTTGTCATTCAAATTTTAAGTAGCTTTGAGTCAGATGCAGTTGGCTAATTTTCTCATTGGCTTTAAATGTCGGTAAAAACTGTCAGCCATTGAATCATAGTAATATTTTGACATGTTCCTTATAATTGAAGTGAGTGAGGCCAATAGAGATATTCTTCTGGTTGATATTATGGACATAATGGAATTTAATGAAAAAAGGAAGACAATGTTGTGGGTGAGACATTGATAGAGTTTTAGAGCAGATATTATTTATGGTGTTTGGATAAAAATTAAAGAATATAACAAAATGATGTGATTGGAAAAGCTTGATTAAATGTTGGAAACAAATATGGCATAATCAGTTTTGTATCATTTCAAATAAAACATTTCACTATTGATGTTATTGAATCAATATTCTAATATTTTGTAGAATAGCAAATATCAGAGGACAAATATTTGATATTTTCCCGACGTATACTTGTCATATGAATATTTAGTAGTTTTGAGTTTGATTTCAAGTTTCAACAGTTAGTCTGTTTGTTTTTCTTCGTAAATCCCGCACAACCAGTTCTACATCATTTCAAACAAAACATTTCAGTATTGATGTCGTTGAACTAGTATTCTAATATTTTGTAGAATAACAAATATTAGAAGGAAAATATTTACCAGGGAAATATTTGTCTAGCTTATATTGTCATATAAATATTTAGTAGCTTTGAGTTTGATTTCAGGTATTAGCAGTTAGTCTGTTTGTTTTTCTTTCTATCTCAAAAATATATTTAGTAAGTTATTTTAATATTTACTAAGCTGTTTTAATATATAGTAAGTTGTTTCAATATTTATGCAACATGTGTGCATTAGTCAGATGCAGTTGGTTAATTTGCTTATTAGCTTAAAATGTTGGTCAAAAGTATCTGTCATTGAATCATAAAAATCAATTATATTTACATGTTCCTAATATAGAAACAAAACAGTCCAGTATTGATGTCACTATATCAGTTTTCGGTCCTATCCCTTGATCAGTTCTAATGTTGGGATTAGTTGGCTAATTTGTAGATCTACAGCTGAGATTTTTTTGTGTGTCTATATCATTTTTTTACTTTTCATCTTCTTGTTTAGTTAAAAATTATATCTTTGAGCTTTCTCCTATGGCTGACTACTATTATCTCCTATTTTTCCTTGTATGGTTGGCAATCCTTTTTAGTTCGAGTATGAATGGTTTTTATGTTTATTATTCAATCAGTGCTCAAACTAAAATGAGTGCCGCCTCGGTAGCCGCTGTACTTACTAGCTCTCCGCAATTAGCTTCTTCTTGGAGTAAAGAGATGAAGAGGACGAGTTATAAGAAGAAAGTGAAATTCACACAATTATTGCGATATTGATGTTGCTGTAAACATCTAGCTGAAAAATAGAGATACATTCTTCTATGGTCAGAGTTGGAATCATCGAAGTTGATTGCTTCTAAACATCTAGCCTTATAGAAAAATGAATGCATGAGTCTCAAAGAGAAATGAGGGCCTTAGAAAATGAGAGCAAACTGCTCAAGTAAAAGGAACTGAAAAATGTATTTACACACAATCCAGAACTGGAATCAAATGAAAGTGATTTGCGATATTCATGTTGCTGTAAACTCACCTCTACTTGAATGTTGTTTTATTGAAGTTTATTTTCACAAGAGAAATATAACAATATGTCAATGCATTACTATGTTGTGTAATAGGTTGTGTAATTACACATAGTCCGAAACTGGAATAATTCTGCAAACTCATCTCTAGTTGATATGAACTTTGTATTTGTGTTAGTAGTTGTTGTTTAATTGAAGTTTATTTATGTATGGAAATTATAACAATATTATCAATGTAGTTATAAGAAAATGCAGTAATCTTTTATAAATATTGCACAATCAATTCTACATCACTTCAAACTAAATGGTATTTTTATTATTTTGAAGAATACTTTTATAAATTTGTATGACCGACAAATATTTGCCAGACAAATATTTGTCCAACAATTATTTCCCGAGCAAATATTTGCCAGGAAAATATTTGTCCGGCAATTATTTACCGAGCAAATATTTGCCTACCATATGTTTCTGGCTTTGTTCACGCTATTCTACTATTAATGACGTTGCATTAGTGCATGATTATAATATAGTTCAAGTATGTTCTTGTTTGCTTATGCAAGTGAGCTAAGGGAATGACGATGCATATAGTAATAGGTATGATATGCACCTAGTTTAAATGTTGATATGATTTGTTAAAATGAGTGAGTTGTAATAATTGCTGTTATGGAGGTAGAGACCGTTTTCTTGATGAGTTTGAAGTGAGTGAGGCCAATAAAGATATTCTTCTGGTTGATATTATGAACATAATGGAATGTGATGAGAAAAGGAAGATAATATTGTGGATGATTGATGTACATGTCAAAGTGTATATTTTTACTCCTATATTTAATCATCTTTTGTTAAAATAAATGAGCATATTAGGGTATTTTACTTGTTTAAACCAAAATCTAAACTGTTTTCAAACCATCATTCATTCATCTTCATTTGGGGGAAAAATAGTAATTTTGTGTATGATTTAATTTTGAGAAAATTTATTTGCACATTTTATTTTTATTTGTAGGAAATTGAGTGCAAATTGGATGGAGCTTCATGAAGATATGCATGCACAAATGTTCAAGGCCAAAAAAATGTAGAAAATAAAAGAATTCATGCAACATAAAGGAGCCCACATGCCCACTAACTAATGATCCATAATTAAAATCACATACATATATTAATGCAGACTTAAAGGCATGTTAGCGGAGAATAATTAATTCCTTAATGATTACTTGGAGGTTACACTATCTCAATGGCGTTTTTGGTAGTCCCTTGAAAATGAATTAGAGTTTTAAACATGTATAAATACCACTTATGTTTCATGTAATCATCTTCTTCTTTTTTATACAAAGTTGTAGCACAAAATTAATGAAAAATAAAATATCTCTTTAATGGCTTCTTAGCCTTGTTCTTTACTTTCATGCAATTTTTATTTCATGTTTTCTTTTATTGTTGTTTTATTTTATGCTCTCTTATTTGCTTTATGCTCTTTATTTCATGTTAGTTGCATAGATTTAATTCTTCCAATTAGTTTTGTTTTATTTCATGCAAGTAGCTAGCTCTCTTTTATTTTCATTAGCTCTCATTTTCCTTATTTTTTTATGTTGAAATCAATTTATATTAACATGTATTCAAATATGAGAAGGTAAACTCCTTCAATTTAGGAGTAATGAAGCTCTCTTGAAACGTATTAAATTAACATAATGATTTCATTTATAATCTCTCTTTTGTGCTTAATGGAAATTACGAATGATGATAGTTTATGTTTCTTTTTTTAGTAAATTTGGTAGTCTATGTTGACATCTCAAATAGGTCATGCTTAATCAAATATAAACATAAACTATTTGATCATTTTCCTAAGTGATTTTGATGAAAGTCAAATTAGAACCAAAATTTGATGATCTATGTTACTAGTTCATAGTAAATAGATCATACTTAAAATAAATTTTATTTTAAATTTCATGTTATTTTCATGAGAATTTATAAGTAAGTTTGAATGGTATGTTAGAGTTTGATGGTTTAAGTAGTGCTAACTAATAGCATAAATAAATTATACTTATAATAAACACATCAATCATTTCTACTTAAAATTAAAAGAAGAGATTATAGATAAATTTTGTGTTGATTTATATGAATGATTGGAAGTGGATTTGCCTCTAAATTGCTCCTTAATCTCATAGTTTTATTCACTTTTGCTCTAGTTTGTTTTCTACAATTTTCTTAGTTTAAACACTTTCAAAATCTTGGGCTAATTTGATTGAGTAATATTAGAATTTAATTCTTTCCCCATGGATCGACCTGTACTCACTTACGTACTACGATTGTACGTCGTGCGCTTGCGGTTATTATTACATTTTCGACGGTATTCTAATTACTAAAATTTTCCATCGCGAACAAATTTTTGGCACCATTGCCGGGGATAGCAATTTAATTTTAATTCTACTCTTCAAATTATTTTTATTTGATTTTATTATGTGTTCATTTCGTGTGTTGATTTGCATTGAAAAAACAAACAAAAATTATATTTTATTGTTATGTGTTTGTGTGTCATTTTTATTTTCATTTTGTTTGTGTGCATCTCTTGTTTTCTTCACTTCTATTTTGTTCACTTGTTGTGGCTTGTGCATTTGTGAATTTTTGGTTTCTGTTTTCATTTTCATAAAAAAAATTTCTACATTAAATGTTTACAATTGAGACATTTTGAGACATTTGAGCTTTCTATTTTTTTTATTACATTGCATATATTTCCAATTGCTGCAGGCATTTGTTTTGTTCTCTACTATAAACTTTTGCTACTACACTTTCTCCTTGCTCTTTCATTTCTGTAGTTTTGCATCTTGTGTTAGAAAAAATCATATTGCCTTTGTTCATCTGCATACATTTCATTTACAAACTGTTCATTTTTGTATTGTGTTCTACTGTCTGCATTGCATCACCATTGAAAAAAAATTCCATTTCATTTTTGCATTACATATTCTCTTATCTTCTCTGTTACATATTCTTCTCTGTGCATTTTTTTTCATTTTCTCTATTGCATTTTCTTCTCCATTTCTCAATTGCATTGTACACTTCATTTCGGTTATCTGCCATCAACCATCCTCTACTCAAACACCATTCCGTCACTATCTTTCCACTAACAATCAACAAAACACGCCTCTGACAAACCAAAACACACCAACCACCATCATCGGCAACCATCAGACAAGCAACTTCCTTCCATCTTCGAAACCAAACAACCATCTCCTAAAAGCCCACAACACTTCCATTCCACACTGTAACCACCCCTGCATTCATCACCCACAACTGCAAACTCCATCATCAACACTTTCCTCATTGCCATTCTCCATTGGCTCCAACCAATACATCAACCATCACCATCTTAAAGCATGCAACCTAGCATCAACTCAACCATCCATCATCTCGACCACCCTCAATTTCAACTTCTTCCTTAAACAAACATCATACTTCCTCAATCACCACACTATCTCCCACTACCAAACTCATATCACCTTACCTCTGCCATTACCAAAATAACAACAATTCACCACCTCGACTAGCAAGCTACCAGCCTTTCATCACTACCTCCCAATCCAAACCAATCAAGACCATTTCCATTTGTAACCCACTGCCCATAACCATTACTTCTTCCACCACACCAACCTATACATAATCCAAAATCTCATTCACACACTGCCAAAGCATTGCCGTTCACCTCCCTGCCTTCAACCACGACCCAAAGCGCCTCTAGAATAACCGCGAACCATCACTGAAACCTCTCACGCGACTAAATCGCGAAGACCTCCTTCAACACGCAACCCACCCGAGCAATCAATTCAACCCAAATCCACATCACAACCGCGACCATCTGCAATCACACAACCATCACCCTTCGGTACGCACTCCCTCTTTGCAAACAAACCCAGTACCACCAATCATCACTTCAGCAAATATTACTGCAAATCGAACAAATCCCAAATCCACCACCGCGACCATGAACTTAACCTCGAATCACTACAACAATTTGAATCACGAATTCAATCGTGCTTTTTGGTTTGAGTTGATTTCGAATTTATAAAAAGGTTACGGTAAGAATCGAATTTTTTGAGAGAGCGCGTTTTAATTTTTCTTCCATTTTTTTGTTGTTAAATAAAAGGACAAATTTTCAAAAGAGACTGGTTTTTTAAACTATTGGCATAAATAGGCTAGTTTACAAACTATTTGCAAGTTTAGGCTAGTTTTGGCCAGCTCAGCGATGAGCTGGCCAGTATTTGAAAAAAAAAATTACGGGGCGCATTTGTGAAATGCGCCCTTACAAAATTACACTGGCGCACTTGCCAAGTGCTCTAGTGTAATTTTTTTTCCAAACATGGAAATGCGAACCAAAGCCAAATTTGGAGTTTGCTATCATTCAGTGGAACAATAGACATAACTGTATCGTACACCTACAATTTCCTACCATTCCTATTTCGAGATACATGACTTGGTATTGGTTGATTACTCGAAGATTCATTGTTGCAGATCGGACTTCTCACGAACGTGCATACACCGCTCGTGCACCGCTTGAGCGAGATGTGGTCAATCTTCATATTATCATGATATTTTTAGTTCGTTGGCTTGAATTGTTTGTTCACTTGAATTATGTTTCTAATTTTGAATAAATAATTACAACTTGTAGGTCGATGTATTAGAGACGGTAGAAAGAGGGTTGGACGATATCGGATATGGTAGAGTACCCGAAAGAGAAGTCCAACCACGATGTCTTGATTTCAACAAACTTATTGATACACACTTTTTTAGAAATCGATTAGCACGACCAAGCCCTTCCGAACAAGCTATGCAGACTAGAGAGTGAAGAACTAAAAGAATGCAAGATACACTCCAATCGCAAGCCGCTGGATCTTCTCAACCACCACCTACATAAGACGATCCAACTCCACTATGAATATTAGTATTTTTAGTTTAATATTAGTTTGCTTTTGTAATCGAACTAGAACTTCTACTTTAGTGCGAATGTAATCGAATTCTAACTTTGTTATGGTTGAAATTTATTAATGGTAAATTTATTAATGGTAATTCTAACTATGTTATGGTTGGATCATCTTATGTAGGTGGTGGTTGAGAAGATCCAACGGCTTGCGATTGATGTGTATCCTGCATTCTTTTAGTTCTTCGCTCTCTAGTCTGCATAGCTTGTTCGGAAGGGCTTGGTCCTGCTAATCGATTTCTTAAAAAGAGTGTATCAACAAGTTTGTTGAAATCAAGACATCGTGGTTAGGCTTCTCGTTCGGGTACTCTACCATATCCGATATCGTCCAACCCTCTTCCTACCTTCTCTAATACATCGACCTACAAGTTGTAATTATTTATTCAAAATTAGAAACATAATTCAAGTGAACAAACAACTTCAAGCCAACGAACTAAAAATATCATGATAATATAAAGATTTACCACATCTCGCTCAAGCGGTGCACGAGCGGTGTATGCACGTTCGTGAGAAGTCCGATCTGCAAAAATGAATCTTCGAGTAATCAACCAATACCAAGTCATGTATCTTGAAATAGGAATGGTAGGAAATTGTTGGTGTATGATACAGTTATGTCTATCGTTCCACTGAATGATAGCAAACTCCAAATTTGGCTTTGGTTCGCATTTCCATGTTTGGACAAAAAATTACACTGGAGCACTTGGCAAGTGCGCCAGTGTAATTTTGTATGGGCGCATTTCACAAATGCGCCCCGTGATTTTTTTTTTCAAATATTGGCCAGCTCATCGCTGAGCTGGCCAAAAATAGCCTAAACTTGCAAATAGTTTGTAAACCAGCCTATTTATGCCAATAGTTTAAAAAACTAGGCTCTTTTGAAAATTTGTCCTAAATAAAAGGGTTAGGGTTTAAACGAGAGAAGATAAGTTGGGCCGTGTTTTGAACCGCATGTGTAGTTGTTCTATTTTTTTTAAAGTGTTTTGTGTTGCATTTTCTCTCTTCTTTTATATAAAAAAAATTCGTTTTTGCTTTCGTTTTTTTATTTTAGTGTAAATTGATTATTTTATTCTCCTTAAAAAAAATGTTTTTGTTTTCACCCTTTTATACAAAAAAAATTCATTTTCAACTTTTCAGGTTGCGAATTACAGGTTGCAAAAGAAACTGTTTGCAAAATAATTACTTCCTTTGCTTTCTAAAAAAATCGCTGCTTAAAAAAATTGCTAATAATTCTGCATGCTCCGGTATCGTGTTCTTATCTCTTGTTTTTATTTTAGTGCATTGTTGGTTGCTTGCATTTTGAAAATCCCAAAACAAAAATAAAATCAAATTTCATTTGTAGTTGCATTGTTAATACACGTTAACTTTTTTTGTTTGCATTTCATATCATCTTATTTTCCTTTCTAAGGGCAATACCCAAATCCACATAAGGTGAAGGACTTCATCACCCCTTCCTTGGCCCACAAATTGTATTTCATCGTAGAATTCGACTAATAATTACGGTTAGACGTTGGAATTAAGGGTGTTGCGAGCTCATCTAGGGCTTAATTGTATCTTGACAAGTTATCTTCTTTCAACAATCTAATTTCTCAGTGTTTAGGCTACGACAGAGCAATGATCATTTATAAATATTATGGTGATTCATAAATATTATAGTGATTGTTTCTCTGAATGTACTTAAACCTTCAGCTGCATTGCTACGGTGATTCATGGCGCACCGCTAACTCCTATCCATTACCTAGCTAAAACTATTTTGTTGGATTAAGTCAAAGTGTGATTATACAATTTTGGGTTAGGAGCTACTAAGGACGAAAAATTTGTAATTAAGTTTTTGCATTCATTTAGTAGCATCAGTTCATGCATATGTATAAAAAAACAAAACAAAAAAACAAAAAAATCCAAGTGTAAAAAATAACATTTTCCTTAACTTAGTTTTTTTTAAAACAAAAAGGCAAAAGGAAAAAAAATTCTTTTCAAATCTTTTCCTTTGAAAAACAAAAAAAGAAAAAATCAAACAAAATCAAAAATTCAAAAAAAAAACAAGCATTTGACTTAATTTAGTGTTTTTAAAACAAAAATCCAAAAGAGAAAAAAAAATTTAAAAAAACCTTTTCAAAAACAAAAACTAAAACAAAAAAATCATATCTCCCTTTTGAAAAATAATTCTTTTTGGTAAATATTTTTCCTTTTAAAAAAACAAAAAAGAATTTTTTTTCTTCACTTCATTTCATTCTCTAAACCTTGTTTCATTCTCTTAACCCTGATTTTCACGTCTTTCTCTCCTTGAGCATTTCACTTGTGCATGAGTATTTAGAATCATGACACAACAACGAATCGTTAAACTCGAATAAATGATCCTCCAACAATGGCTAATGAAAACGCCCCTCGAACTCTCATGGATTGAGTCTTTCCCGACCAAGTTTCTATCCCATCTTGTATCACATTACCCGCCCCAATGGGTAATCACTTCGAAATTCATTCCAATCGTATTACCACACTCCTGAAATTTGGCAATTTTGAACACGATGATAAATACATCTTCTTAATAAAATTCGAACAAGTTTATGCAACTATTAAACTCCAATAATTATGAGATGATTGAATCAAACTTCGATTAATTCCATTCGCCCTTACCGATCATGCTGAAAAATGGATGTATAGCTTACCGTCAAACTCGATTAAAATTTGAAACGAATTCGTTAAAATTTTCTTTAAAAAATTCCACCCCTTGTATAAAACAACTAAAATCCGAAACGAAATTGTGAATTTTCATCAATTCAGGGGTGAACCTTTCGGAAAATACTTTAAAAGATTCAAAGAGCTTTTGATAAAATGTCAACACCATAATTTTGAAAAATGAACTCTTTGCCAAATCATATACGATGGACTTGGAAATAGTTCACGAACCATAAACTTGAATCGATGTGTCAAGGCAATTTTCTTGCCCAACATCACGACGATGCTTAGCAATTCTTTGAGAACTTGGCCGAAAAAATCATCCCAATAGGAACATTCTAACGAAAAATCCATTTATTCATGATCAAGCGCACACTCGATAGGATCATCATTGGCGTTGGAAGCTAAAATTGATGCAATGATCAATAAATTTGACAATGTTTTCTCATCCAACCAAATGAACCAAACTTCCCAACCAATGTGTTATAAACGCAACGATCTGAATCACATCGCCGATCGGTGCCCTCATTCAATAGAACAACCCAATGCTTTTAACAAGGTTAAGAATGACCCATTTTCTCCAACATACAATCCTGGTTGGAGAAATCATCCTAACTTTGCATGGAACCAAAATAATTCTAACATGAATTTGGTTCGTCCTAATTTTCAAGCATTTACAAACAATGCTTCAAACCTCCCTTTTAGCCAACCACTTTCAACAAAATTTTGCAGCCCCGTCTCAAAATCAACTGCAACAATCTTTCACTCAACAAGATGATAAACGATCGACTTCGTTTGAGAAAAGTCTTGAAACTTTGGTTAAAGCAACCACTCGAAACCTCCAATCAAATAGAAATTTGAAAATTTGTTAACCTCGTACATATAGAATACGAGTTAGTTAATTGCTAAACTTGAAATGCAAATTAGCCAACTAGCCACTTCTGTGAGTGAACATGAACGAGGCACATTCAAAACTCAGCCAGTTCCAAACTCTAGAAATCAGAACACGAACTCGAATCGTTCAAGATAGTAATGTGAACCAGATGAATGCTATCACAACTTTGTGTTTTGGTAAACAAATCGATAACCAAGTTGTCAATCCAAATGATGTACCGAAAGCTCCTCTTGACACTTTGAAAATGACAAGCGATTCTAAACAAAACATCGAGTCAAACATCGAATCAAATTCTAATACAAATTCTTCTTCTACTCAAGTAGACCGACCTACTGAGTATCGAATTCCATTTCCACATCGACTTCGACCTAAGAAACATTCTGATCAAATTGAAAAGATGTTGGAAATGTTAAAAAAAGTCAAAGTGAACATTCCTCTTCTTCATATCCTTCAACAAGTTCCAACTTATGATAAATTCTTAAAAGACTTATATACTCAAAAACGACAAACTCACGTACCCAAGTAAGTTTTCTTAGTTGGCGGTCTTAGCGAAGTTTTGTCTCAATCAATCCCCACAGAATACAAAGATCCTGGATGTCCGACAATCTCGTGCACAATAGGAGACAAGATGATTAATAAGTGCTTACTAGACTTTGGTGCGAGTGTCAATTTGATTCCTTATTCAGTTTACCAGCAACTTGTCTTGGGTGAACTAAAACCGACGAAAGTAACTCTTCAATTTGCCGATCGTTCAAAAAAGAAACCTGTGGGAGAAATCGAGGACGTACTCATCAAAATCGGTCAATTCATATACCCTGTCGATTTCATCGTCCTAGATACACAATCTATGAATAATCCGATGAGTAAAATTCCATTGATTTTAGGATGACCTTTCTTAGCCATTTCAAACGCCCTAATCAATTGTTGAAATGGATTGACGAAAATTTCTTTTGGAAACATGATTTTGGATCTTAACATCTTCAATCTCGAAAATCAATCGAACGAACCACTTGATCAAATGTTGGAAGTTAGCTGCATTCAAGAAATTTTTGACAATGAAACAGTCAACCTTAACCACGAACGCAAGACCGAATACGAACAACTGTTTCAAGACGAGCCTAACGAGATTGAAAACGCGCTTCCATTTGAACCCCTCACCGTTGAGTCAAAACTTCAATCGAATTCTTTGATTAAGCAACCTCTTAGGTTGTAAATAAAACCTCTTCCTCATCACCTTAAGGACACGTACTTAGGTGACAACAAAATGTTTTCTGTCATAATCGCTTCAAATCTTTCTCTTGATTAAAAAGCTTCCCTTCTTTCAATTTTGTCGAAAAACAAAGAGGCAATTGGATGGTCGATATAAAGGGAATTTTCCCGCTCTTGTTCAACATCGTATCCACTTAGTTGACAAAGCCAAGCATGTTCATGATGCGCAATGAAGGCTTAGACCAAAAGTGAAGGATGCAGTTTGAGACGAAATTCTTAAACTCCTCAATAATGGAATCATATACCCCATTTATGATAGTTCATGGGTTAGCCCAATTCATGTCGTGCCTAAAAAGTCCGGACTTACCGTTGTTACGAACGATGCTAACGAACTCATTCCAACTCACACTCAAACGAATTGGTGTGTTTGCATTGATTATCGAAAATTAAATGCTGCAACATGTAAAGATCACTTTCCTCTTCCCTTTATCGACCAAATGCTTAAACGATTAGCTGGCCACGAATTCTATTGCTTTCTTGATGGTTATTCCTGTTATAACCAAATTCCAATCGCTCTCGAAGATCAAGAGAAAACGACTTTCACATGTCCCTTTGGCACAATTGCTTATCGACGTATGCCATTTGGCATTTGAAACGCTCCTGCTTCTTTCCAAAGATGCATGGTTAGTATCTTTTCCGACATGACCAAACGCTTTTTGGAAGTGTTTGTGAATGAATTTTCCATCTTTGGAAACTCTTTTTCCGAGTTCTTACACCATCTTGAGTTGGTTCTAAATCGATGTAAGGACAAACACTTAATGTTAAATTGAGAAAAATGTCATTTCATTGTCAAACATGGCATTGTCCTTAGGCATGTCATTTCAAACAAAGGAATTGTGGTTGATAAAGCGAAAGTTGATGTAATTGCGAATCTACCCATTCCCAGATCTTTCAAGGACATTCGTTCATTTCTAGGACACGCTGGTTTCTATCGATGCTTTGTGAAAGACTTTAGTAAAATTGCTCGACCTCTGACGACTCTTCTTGGAAAAGACATTCTATTTTACTTTAATTCTGACTGTGTTTTTGCTTTCGAACGCGTCAAAAATGAACTCATTTTCGCTCCCATCATTTGTTCACCCAATTGGGATCTTTCTTTCGAAATAATGTGTGATGCCTTTAACTTCGCAGTTGGTGCTGTCTTAGTATAACGCATCAACAAAATTCTTCACGTCATCTATTGCACTACTATGACTCTAAAAGATGCTTAACTCAATTACACAACCACCGAAAAAGAATTTCTAGCGGTAGTTTTTGCACTCGAAAAGTTCTGGCGTTATTTGATTGGCTCACACATTACGTTTTACACTGACCACTCCGCTCTTAGGTACCTTTTCGCTAAAAAGGATGCTAAGTCTCGTTTGATCCGTTGGATCCTTTTACTCCAAGAATTTAACCTTATAATCAAAGACAAAAAAGTATCTGATAATGCCATTGATGATCATCTGTCGCTTCTTCCAAATGCACCACCTTCTTTACCGATCAAGGAGAACTTTCCTGATGAACAACTCCTTTGCGTTTTTGTTGATCCATGGTAGGCCGATATAGTGAACTATTTAGTCACTAAGGAAACTCCTTCATTTTGGTCGAAACAAGATAAATATAAGTTTCTTTCCCAACTCAAGTACTTCTATTGGGATGATCCATACTTGTTAAGTATTGTTCTGGCCAAATCATTTGACGTTGCATCCCGGATTGCGAAATTAAGAGTGATCTTTCATTTTGTCATGACCAAGCTTGTGGTGTTCACTTCGGTCATAAGAAAACAGTGGAAAAGGTGCCCCAATGTGGTCTTTACTGGCCTACGCTTTTCAAAGATGCATTTGAATTTTGTAAAACTTGTGATCGCTGCCAAATGTTAGGAAAAATCTCTCGATGAAACATGTGCCTTTGAACCCCATTCTTACGATTGAAATCTTTGACGTTTTGAGTATTGACTTTGTAGGACCGTTTCCCAACTCTTTCAGAAATCTGTACATTCTTCTTGCTATTGATTACGTCTCTAAATGGGTTAAAGCCATTACTTGTAAAACAAATGACCACAAAGTTGTTGTGAAATTCATAAAAGAAAACATCTATTCGAGGTTTTGAAACACCTCACACAACAATAAGCGATAGTGGAACCCATTTCTGTAATCGATTATTTGAAACTCTAATAAAGAAATACTCGATAACCTACAAGTTATCCACTCCTTATCATCCTTAAACCTGTGGTCAAGTTGAAGCTTCCAATCGCCAAATCAAGCAAATTTTAGAGAAAACTGTATATAAAAATTGAAAAGATTGGTCACAAAAATTGACAGATGCTCTCTGGGCTTACAGAACTGCGTATAAAACCAATCTTGGGATGTCTCCTTTTAGGCTAGTATATGGCAAAGCATGCCATTTTCCTATCGAAATTGAACATAAAGCGTTGTGGGCGATTAAGAAAATAAACTTTGATCTTGAAAAAGCTGGAAAATACAGAAAATTAAAAATCAATGAATTAAAGGAGATTAGGAACGATGCGTATGAAAAATGAGAAAATTTACAAAGAAAGAACAAAAGTTTTTCATGACAAGTCAATCCTAAGAAAAACATTTTCGCCAAATCAAAAAGTTGTTTTATATGACTCTCGACTTCATTTGTTCCCTAGGAAATTAAAATCAAGATGGATAGGACCATACGTGGTACGTACTGTTTTTCCACACGGTGCCATAGAACTAGAAAACCCTAGGGATGGATCGATTTTTAAAGTTAATGGTCATCGTTTAAGTCTTGCTTGGAGTTGACGAGTGATCGAGAGGAGGAGCTCATGATTCTTTATGAGCCACACTATGTATAGTAAGAAATTTTAACCCTCTCTTGTAAATATGTACATATTTTTCTCATTATATCATGCATTGACTGTGGGGACACAGTCAAAATTAAGTGTGGGGGAAGTCTCATGTTGATTTTGATTTTTCATGGTTTTTCATATTCTTTCCAAAAACAAAAAATAATCCCAAACAAATTTTCCTTTTTAGCTTATTGATTTACTTGTGAAGAAACACGATAGGATAAATATACCTTTTTGGTTATTAAATTGAAATTTTGAAAATCTACTAATCTCGACAAAAATGAAAATAAAAGTTTGATTACAAGTAACTATGGCGTAAATAGTATATAGGAAGGTTCATGGTGATAATTATGAAGTATATCCTAATTGTAATTTTTGTTTAAAAGAGTGATTGATTTAAAGTAAAGGCGATAACATTTTGATCTTCTAAATTAAGTGGTGCTAAGATGATTTTGCATAACTCTCTCTTTTCAAAAATAAATAAATAAATAAATAAATAAATAAAATAATATTTTATAAAAATAAGAAACACCTAGAGTCATGTGTTCACATGTAAGTGTGTACACTCACCACGCTCTGCACTCTTCTCACGTAAGCCCAAAAGGAAGTGCATGATCGGTATATCTGGCCTTAGTTTATCTGAGTTAGGTGTATGTAAATAAAATTAAAATAATAATAATAAACACCTAGAGTCATGTGTTCATATGTAGTGTGTACACTCGCCATTCTCTGTACTCTTATCACGTAAGCCTAAAAGGCAGTGCATGATCGATATATCTTGCCACAGTTTATCTGAGTTAGGTGTGTAAATAATAATTTAATATTTTTCAAAATAGAGAGAGAGAGAGAGCAAGCAATTGAAACCCAAGCACTATCTTCACTTATTTGATTTGACTTGTTATTCAAAAGAAATAAAAATGCCACTTTGCAAAACTTTGATAAACAACTAAAGGATTTATTTCATAGTTGCACTATGTTATCAACCGAAACAATTAGCCAAACTAGAGTCTAACTGTGATGATAACTTAATTTTTGTTGAATGTTTTGATGAGTAAAAAGACTAAAATTTCTTGATAATAACCAAAACTTATATTTAACTTACTCGTGTTAATTTAAAAGTAAATTCTTCATTTGTAAATATTTTTGAAAACTTGCATCATGTAGTCGCATTAGAATTTGCATATCGCATTTGGATTTTGTAGGTAGTATCCACCGAAAGCCCTCACGAGACAACACTTGCCCTATTAGGGACATCTAGAGGTTTAACGACTTGTTGCATACGCTCAATGCAATCGGGTTTCCTACGAAAACGGATTTACCCAAGTTTTAGTTTATTCAAGGGCGAATAAAAAGATAAGTGTGGGGCATTTGATGTACATGTAAAAATGTATTTGTTTAATCCTATATTTAATCTTTTTTTTGTTAAAATAGATGAGCATATTAGGGTATTTTGCATGTTTAAACCAAAAATCTAAATTGTTTTCAAATCATAATTCGTTCATCTTTATTTGGGGGCAAAATAGTAATTTTGTGTATGATCTAATATTGAGAAAATTTTTTTGCACATTTTATTTTTATTTGTAGGAAATTGAGTGCAAATTGGATGGAGCTTCATAGATATATGCATGCACAAATGTTCAAGGCCAAGAGAATGTAGAAAATAAAAGAATTCATGCAATATGGAGGAGCCCACATGCCCACTAACTAATGGTCCATAATTAAAATCACATGCACATATTAATGGAGACTTAAAGGAATGTTAGTGAGGATTAATTAATTCCCAAATGATTACTTGGAGGTTACACTATCTCAAGTGCATTTTTGGTAGTTCCCTAAAAATGAATTAGTGTTTTAAGCATGTATAAATACGCCTTATGTTTAATGTAACCATCTCTTCCTTTTTATGCAAAGTTGTAGCGCAAAATTAATGATCAATAAAATATCTCTTTAATGGCTTCTTAGCTTTGTTTTTTACTTTCATGCTTTCTTTTATTGCTATTTTATTTTATGCTCTCTTATTTACTTTATGCTTTCTTATTTCATGTTAGTAGCATATATTTAATTCTTGCAATTAGTTTAGTTTTATTTCATGTAAGTAGCTAGCTCTCTTTTCTTTTAGTTAGCTCTCATTTTCCTTGTTTCTTTATGTTGAAACCAATTTATGTTAACATGTATTCAAATATGAGAAGCTAAACCCCTTCAATTTAGGGGTAATGAAGCTCTCATGAAACATATTAAATTAACATAATAATTTAATTTCTAATCTCTCTTTTGTGCTTAATGGAAATTATGAATGATGATAGTTTATGTTTCTTTTTTAGTTAATTTGATAGTCTATGTTGACATCTCAAATAGGCTATGCTTAATCCAATATAAACATAAACTATTTGATCATTTGCTTAAGTTATTTTGATGATGAATGTCAAACTAGAATCAAAATTTGATGATCTATGTTACTAGTTCATAGCAAATAGATCATGCTTAAAATAGATTTTATTTTTAATTTCATGTCATTTTCATAACAAACGCTTCTTATCCTTATGTGACCTCAAAAACTTTTCTTCTTTGTCTCCGGTTTGTCCTGACCAACCTGGTAAACTTAAGTGTATCGTTTGTAACTTACTGTTGTGTTACTCTTTAGATTGCTTTACTAACCTATGCTTTTTAGTTTTAACAGCTACTCCTTCATCTGAACTATCCACAAGAGATCCACTCCCACTACCTTCTGAATCTAGTGCTTTAGCTCAGACCTAGCCATTGCTAGGTCGTGGATGATTGTTAAAAGAAAATTGAACGGAGTGATTGCTGCAGGTCCTTCTTCCAAGAAAATTAAAACTGCTGATGTCCAGTCTTCTCTTCCTCCAAAAGAGAGTGAACCTATTAATGTAGGCAAAGCTCTAAAGGTCCTACTCTTAATGCCACTGCTGACCAAACCAGAATAATTATTTCAAAGGACGACTTCATGTCTCACATAGTTTTGTCCGATTCTCCCAGCGTCATTGAGCAGATGCAAAAGGACTTAGGCACTTCATCTCCCTCTTAGGAGTTGAATCCCTTTGGACCCCCATTACTAGTTTCTCTTAATGATTTTGAGAAGATTGTATATGAATTCTCCCTCATTCACTTCTATTCAACCGCTTTCCTCTATACCCGATCCGACAAATTGTTGATCCTTCATCGAATAACAACTTCTGGTATGTTCCACACTACTTGATTTTCTTATTGCCATTTTATATTGAATCTTGACTTACATTTTACCTTTTGTTTTAGATCTCTAAAAGTTGTACTCCCTCCAAGAAAACGTTCCAAAGTCTTCCGCTGAGACATCTAAACTCAAAGAAGAAGTCTCAACTCTAAGTAATCAGATTACTTCCTTCTTTGCTACTAAAGATAACGCAGTGAGGAAACAAGAAAGATTGAATGCTTCTCTTGTTTAAACGGAATCTACAATTTCCAAGGAAAGAAAGGCTAAACAAATCTTAGTTGATGAGGTTTTGGCCTTGAAAATGACTCTGAAAGAGTCGGAGGAAGAAAAGGCTAGGATGAATGCTAAACAAGTTTCTCTCAAGAAGAGATGTACATTTTTCGAGAAGAAATTGGAAAAGAAAAAGAATTCTTTAACCATGGCCATCATAACAACTCCAAGGCTAAGCAAAAGGTGTCACAATTTCTAAGCACTTCTCTGAATGACATCATCGTAAATTCTCATGAGGATGCACTCATGCTAGCTTACTTCGACAATATAGAGAAGTGTCCAAATTTAAGCTTTCCCTCACTCGATCCTATATTGGTTAAAAGATTCATGGACAAAATCAAGGAAATTGGGCAAGGGACTGAGGTCCTTAATAGAGAAGAAATTGATTCCTTAAAGCTCCTATCTTTCGAAGTCCCTCCTACAGAAGGAGAATCTAATTCAAACGAGGAGGGAGATGATGAGAAAGATGAAGTCGTTGTTGAAGAAGGCGAAAATGACGATGATAATGATGCGATAGCCCTGATAATGATGATAGAGGTCAGGGTTCTGCCTATAATGGGGGCGATCATGACGACTCTCATGGAGGGGTGACGATGACACTTCCAAGGCTTCAGATAAAGTCCTCCTTGATCCTAGTGCCCGCAAATGGGTCAAACTGAATTTCCTGAACCATCTGATCTCCATGAAAAAGACACCAATATTGATGCTAGAGAGCAAGAGGGGAAAAAGCAGACCCTTCAAACTTCAATCCCTGTTTCTCAGGTATGTAATTCTTTGTCAAAATAGCTTTCACTTCCAAGTTAACATTGGTTAGTATCTTTCCATTTTAGATGAGGAAGAAATCCATTCATCTTTATAGAACAAAGCTTGAAAGAAAACATGCAGAAATAAATAGCTTGTATAGGGAGTTAGATAAATAATTAAAAGAACACGATGCATTCTTTGTCAAGTATTATAAGCTGAATAAAAGCACTGCAAATTAGCGTATTTTAAAGATCAGGAAGCGGCCCCTCAACTAAAAAGGGCACGCCTTCACTTTGACAAGCTCTTAGAACAGAACAGAGAATTGATAACACTCTTTTGGATGTTGATCGAGGATAGAGATTTCCTGGTAGACTTCCTATATAAAGGTTATTGCAGGCATCCAACTGTAGACTTCTCATACCTGGGTGATTTAAGTGGGGGTCTACTTAGATATCTCCATAGGTGATACTTAGATGAATTTGGATCTTATCCTCATCCGGGGGCTTGCTGGAATCTACCATGAGTCAACTCAATTCCTCGTGTATTGCCTCCAGGAAAACTCAAATATTATAAGGATAAATTCATTTCTGGGTAATTCAAAAAATCAATCTTGTACGAACCAGATGAAAATTTGTAATCATGTAATCATAAAGATCTATAAAATATCTGCATTAGTTTTCTTTTATACCTAGTCATATTTTATTACGTTAATACAGAGTAAATGTCTCTCAAACAGCCTTGTTTCTAGGGATTACTTAGGCAAGTAAGTCAAATTAAGAAGAGATTACATAGAAAAGGCTTCGCTCTTGAAATCCTCAACACTGGCTAGATATTATTTTCTTAGAGATCTGCAGAAGCTTTATATGCAACATCCCCGCCTTCGCTTTGATTTTCTAGGTGAAGAAGAGGAGAAGCTCCTTAAGGAAATTCTTACATATCATACAAAATTGATTTGGGGTCATGATAGTCCTCCAACCGAAGAATGGGATTATAGAAAATGTCCCCTAATTATTACCCAGAAGGATTTAATACTACTTTTGAATCGACCATCACAATTTCGACTAACTCTTTAAATAAAGTTAAAAATGCTGCTCATAGACTTTAAGTGTGATAGGACAAAGCAAGTATTTGACTATATTATTGATATTGTACCATTTGTTTTATTTCTTTTTGAGTTATAACCTCTACTACTGTTATAAAAGAAATTTTTTCTCTGGGTATTAATTTGTTTTTTTTATTTAAATAGGAATTACAGTTAGCTATCATACCATTCTCACTAGATCTGTTATCTCGTTTCACCGGTATTAGAGATAAGTTGGTGGTAGATCTTGAGAAGAGAAGCCTAATTAAAGATCCTTTGTCCATCCAACTTCAAGGTAATACTGAAGTGTTGGAATGGCGTAGGAAATTTTTACTTCAAAAGGTAATTATTAGAGACCTTAATGATCAAATCACTAGTCTCGAAGAGGATATCAAGGATAAAGCTGAAACAGTTTCCCAATTGAAATGCCAAATTAAATCAAACCCTTCAATCGACTTTGATCATGAAATGTCTAAGGTTTTCCAACTGGTAAGTGATTTGGAGATAAAATTAAAAGATAGTCAAGCTCAGTGTAAATCCTTGGAAGTAATCATGGGAAGCGACATTTCGAATATCAATTTGCCAACTTCTCCAATCACCTCATCTGTTGTGAAATCAACAAGATCTTCGTCTTTAGCTATTCAAAAATTTCCCGCTACAACAAACCCTCCCCCAGGTTTGGACAAGAAGGCGGTAGGTGAATGGTGTAGAAAGGTTAAATTTGAAATGATGAGATATTTTGACGATCAATGCAAAGTGAGGTATTCGTAATGCATCAATGAATATGCAGCCAAAATCCAAAGGCTTGAACATGAAAAATATCTTCTTCAAAAGCATATCACCGATTTAGAAAGACAAAACAAGACCTTTAAAGGTGCTAACAATGCTTTCAATCGCGCTTTAAAGACCCGTATTGAATCTATTGATAACGCTGATGAAATTAAGAAGAAGGAAAAGAAGCTCAAAGGAATTCTTTACATAGCGATTCACCATATTGTTGACCCTTTAATCGCTGAGAAATTAGAAAAGGTTGTTGAAGATCTTTGATGTATACACTACTACCCTATAGTATTTCTGTAAATAATTTTGTAAATTGTGCAAATTATGTAAATATCACCTGGTTCGTTGTTCTTTCCTGTACTCATAATATTGTTTCTGAATTTACCTCTTGATATTTTTTACTACGGTTTTCTTTTGTGTTTGTTGAATCATCAGGTCTTCTTCATCAATCTTGTTTTCCTACAAAGTATAAAGTAGGCAACATTCCTTATCATTAGTTTGAAGTTTATGCAAAAATATGTCCAGTGGTTTGCTCAAAACATTACTGAAGATAACATTAGAATTTATGATAATAAAATTCTAGAATTCTAATTTTGAGAATAATGGAAATTAATAGACTATTATCTTCAGATAATAAGTGGCAAGAAATCCACAGTTGGGAATAATATTAGATCGGAAATTCTCATTCGGCAATAATAGAAGTCCCCAAATCAGCGGCTTTGATAAATATGAGAGAAGTTTAGAATTTCAGCTCTAGCTGTATTAATAGAAGATCAGAAATATGATTACAGAAATAATAGAGGACCAAAAATTTAGATCTGGCATTAATAATAGTATTTCATAAATCCTCTTCTGGAAATAATAATAGAAGATCTAAGACTGAGATTTATGTAACGATTCGATGAGTGAAGTCCAAAAGTTGATAATTATAGACTTCAGTCCTAGATTCGGGTATTGATAGAGATCCCGAAATTATTATCTGAAAGTTAGTAGAAGGCCAGAAGTCCATTGTTGGCCATAAAATCCACTTAAAGAGCAAAGGCGTGAAAGAAGATAGGAATAGTGCTAGCTTCTACTAAAATGGGTTTCGACAAGGATCATAAATAAAGGTTCTGAAGGCATTGGGGAGGCTTCCGAAGGAGTCGTAAGTAGCATACACCTCACAGATGATAAACCATGTACAAGCCTCCGAAAAAGATAAAGAAAGGGGAAGCAAACCAATCTTTTCGCCTCTTTAATACCTTCCGACACAGATGGATTAACAAAGACAGCTTCAGAACCCTCTTTTGAAGACAATGAATCCAAATCTCCCATATGTGCACCAAACCTTTCGGAACTAAAGGTTTCGCTCTTATAACAACCCTTTCGAAAGCATACACAAGCCTTTCGAACCGGTCGAAACCAATGACATTAGGGGAAGGTTCCGCATCAATTCACAGGCATGCATTCGAAAGCTAATCAACATCATTGAAACCATTGATACTTCAATATCTTCGAATCCCCTATAAACAACCATTCGACAGAGTCGAAAGCCTCCCATCTTTAATTCCGATGAGTATAAGGCAACATGAAGAGAGAGACGTATTTGAAGACCTTTCAACAACGTCGAAGGCGGTTCTAGAGAAAGCAGAGGAAATGGAATACTAAAGACCCAACAAAGTTGAAAGTTTGATAGAAGACCCTTTCGATTTAGTCGGAAGGTCTGGAGTAAGATAAGAAAAGCTCAGGGGTAAGTCAAACGATTCGAAAGAGATGCCTTTCGACAGCGTCGAAGGCAGGCGAGGTCTTTCGACCAAGTCAAAAGGCATGAGGTGGCATATAAAAAGAGTCCTTTCGACCGGGTCGAAGGCATAAGCGCGGAAAGGAGGCCGACCTGCATCTATAAATAAGACCAAAGGGATCCAATTTTGTGGAACGAACTTTGGGAATCCTAAATTCATTTCTCTTACTCCAACTTCTTAGCTGCAACAAAATCCTCTTTAAACCCTAAATCAATTTAGGAATAAAGCTTCTATAATTGTAACTTATTTTGGATCATTAATAAAGAGGAGATGGCAGATTCATTAAGGATTTTGATGATAAGGGAGATCATTTTGATCATTAGCTAGACTAATGATCCATTGCACATGATTTTATCTTATTCTCTTAACTTCCTTTTGTCTATGTAATGTATAGGATCGACTTGGATATCTATATTCGAAACACATCACCATCGAAACCAATATTAGACAATTGGAATAAGAATGGTAAAGGGGTTTCGACACTGATGAATCTATGAAATTTATGAATATCCAAGCCGATCTTATATAGAATAAATAAAGTGGTGCTTGGGCAGTTACAAGCTGGAACTGATTCGAAGGGGCAGAACTCCACTTGACTTGATCAAAAAGGGCATTCCGAAGGGGTTATAGTTCGTAATTAGCTAGCGATTGACTAAAGAGTAAATCCTTCGAAAGGGAGTTATCCTCTGCTACTTCTGTAACCCTTTCGAAGGGGTTCCTCAATAAAGGAAGAGAAACCAATTAAGTCGAGAGCATCTATTTCACATCAATAAATCATGCATGCCATTCGACATGGTCGAAAGGGCCAAAACCAACCTTTCGATGCGATCGAAAGGGATGGAAAGCCAAAATGAAATAGTTGCCTCTGACCCACTCAAAAGAAAGGTTTTGATCGAGATGCTACTTCCTTTGACTGCATTTCTATGCTAACTTTCTAAACCCTTTCGACTAAGTTCACATAGTCGAAAAGTAGGTTTCGAAGGAAGTAATCATCTCAACAATCTCGCTTCGTTTGAACTCATAGCTTTGGGAATGTTGACAAGTTTTCTTGTTAATATTTTTGGCGCTAGAAGGAGGGCCTGAACCTCCGCCCTCGTTACTATCTTATAGACTAATTTTAGACCATTTGACTTTGTGTAGGAAAATGAAATCTAAACGTCTAAGCAGAATGGAGGAAGGAGTTATTCACACGACAACTCTTAAGGAGAATGTAGCTCCGTCCTTTAATCTGGATGGGGTTGTTCAAGGGCAGTCTTCGTCACTAGCTCAACAAGATGAAAATACTACAAAGATCAAACTCTTAGAGCAGCAACTGCAAAAATGCAAGAGCTTCTTAAAATGGAGCTGTCTCAGAAACCTTCAAAAACGGCTAAGCCTACACAAGGGGATGAGGTAATCTCCTCAAGGAGGAACTTAAAAGCCCACTCCAATGAAAACTAAAGCAAAATAGATCTAACGTCCTCCAAGAAGAAAAGGCGCCATCAATCTAAAGCCAATCACCAAGTGAGAGTTCTCGATAAGTCGCTTGAACAATCCGAAAGCTCAACATCTAAGGAATATTTTCCGGACTAGAAAAATTATTGTAACGTTGGTGCTTATCTAAAAGATGTAGCTGAAAAGGCAATAAAGGATGCAATGAATATGAAAGGAAAGAGTACAATGGATGAAAATGCCAATGATAATAAACAAGTACCACCCTTTACTGATGAGATCATGGCAACGGTCATCCCGCCTTATGTGAAGATCCCGACGATGAAATATCATGGAGTTACAGATCCGGATGATCATTTAATGGCTTTCGATAGCCAAATGGATTTGTACAATGCTTCAGGAGCCGTCAGATGCCGATTATTCCCGGTGACTCTCCAAGGAGCAGCGACAAAGTGGTACATACGGTATCGAGAGAAAAACATCTATTCATGGAAGTAGTTCTCTTACGAGTTCTCTGCCCAGTTCTACATTTGCAAAGATCCCACTATAGATTATACAACCTTGGCCAACATAAAGCAAAGACAAGGAGAGTCCTTAGGAGACAATCTGAGGAGGTTCAACGCTGAAGCTCTAAAAGCAAAAGATATGAATGACCGAGACAAGCTTATCACTGTACATTCCGGCTTGATAGAAAACACCCCTTCCGGAAGTAGCTCTTCGTCAACGGGTGTAAAGATTTACAAGATTTCCACTTCCAGACTGACAAGTTCATTCAGATGGATGAGCTTTACTATGCTAAGAGGAAAGCAATCCCCAAGAAAGAAGGGGGAAGATTTGGCTTAGACCGAGGACATAAAAGAACAAGATGGGAAGAGCCAATTGCTAACACAATTGCTTTAAAAATCCACTGTCTTATGTTTATGCCGTGGCCAAGGAAAGATTCAAATTTCCAACCTCCTTTAAGGCCTAGAATAACCCTAAGTAAAGAAAAGGAGGTGATTACTGTGCATATCATAAGGCAAATGGCCACAAAACTGATGAGTGCAGGGTTTTGGCTGGAATAATCCAAAAACTGATCCGCGAGGGTCATTTGAAGGAATTTGTTCAGGATCAGCAAAAAGCCCAACGGACAGAGAATGGTCCACAAAAACATCCTGGTAATGCCGTCAATATACTAGAAGATGAAGACCCCCTGAGCTTGAGCCCTCCTATAAAAAAAATTGACGTAATTCATGGAGGACCGCATCCGGCGGTGAACAGTAAAGGGGCCCAAAACAGATACATCAAGGAAACTAAAGAAGGCATCTTTTCAGTCCAAGAGCCCCCATCGAAGACTCCATGACTCAGTGTACAAATGTCGAATCTTGTTGTCACCCCTCAGGAGATGAAAAAAGGGGTTCACCATCCGCATAACGATCCACTGATGATTACTGCTCAAATCGGGTTGTCCATTGTCTCCAAGATTCTCATAGACACTAGCAGTGTAGTCAATGTTATCTTCAAGCATGCCTTTGATCAAATGAATATCCCCGAGGACAAACTGGAACCCAACATGGAACCCATCTTCGGATTTAATAACAAAGGGTCGACTCCGGTGGGGCAAGTGAAGCTGCTTGTGCAAATGGGGGTGCCACCAACTTGCAGAACTTTTGAGACTATTTTTTTGATCATCAATCAACCTTTTTACTACAACGCCTTCTTTGGCAGGCCGACGCTCGACGAAATAGATGCATTCGTCTCCCCAAAATATCTCACGGTAAAATACTTGACAAAGAGAGGATGGGGCACCGTCCGAGGGGAGCAGTTCAGCTCCCGAGAAATGTATTTTGCTACCTTATATCAATATAAAAGGGATTATTCCGCTTACTTTGCTTCTTCCACTATTTTACAGCCTTTGGATGATGGATCTTTACATACTACATTCGAAGCAAAAGTTAAGATTAATAAATCTAACAAGTGTATGTATGAAAGGTGCATTCCACCTGGAGGAAAAAGGAAGAGAATCGATGCTAATTCTAATGAAGAAAGCCCTATCATCACTGAATTTGATTGTAGAGGGGAAACAGAAAGTATAAAACCAATTGAGGATCTTGTGGACGCGTGCATAGATTCAGATGATAATGCTAAGATAGTCAAGGTGGGAAAAGATTTGGATAGTAACTTGAAGAAGGATTTAATCTAATTTCTTAAAGTCAACAAGGTCGTATTTGCCTGGTCACACTTTGATACGGTGGGGATTAATCCAACGGTCATGTGTCATGCACTCAACATCAATCTAGAAGCAATCCCCATTAGGTAGAAAAAGAGACAGTTAGATAAGGTACGTTCAGATGGTTTGAAAGAAGAAGTTAACAGACTCCTTGAGAATGGGTTCATTCGGGAAATATACTACCCAAAGTGGTTAGCTAACCCAGTTCTGGTAAAGAAATCAAATGGAAAATGGAGGACTTGCATTGACTATATAGACTTGAACAAAGCATGTCCGAAAGATTGCTTCCCGCTACCACGAATTGATCGATTAGTAAATGCAACAAGTGGGCACAAATTATTGTCTCTCATGGATGCCTATTCAGTGTACAATCAAATAACAATGTTCAAGCCAGATGAAGAACATGCTAGCTTCATAACCGAATGGGGAATTTATTGCTAAAAAGCAATGCCATTTGGATTAAAGAATGCGGGGGCAACATACCAAAGGCTAGTCAATCGAATGTTTAAAGAGCAAATTGGCCGAAATACGGAGGTTTATGTGGACGACATGCTAGTAAAATCTGGTGAGGCTCAAGATCATCTTAAGGATCTAGAAGAGATGTTTAGGAAATTGCGGAAATATCAGATGAAATTGAATCCACAAAAATGCTCTTGTGGAGTCCATTCGGGAAAGTTTTTAGGCTACCTTGTAAGTGCCCAAGGGATTGAGGCTAGTCCTGATCAGATTCAAGCCATTAAGGACATGGCCGAACCCAAAACCAGCAAGGAGGTAATAAGCTTGAAAGGAAGGGTGGCCGCCCTAAGTAGGTTCATTTCCAAAGCTACTGATAAATGTATTCCTTTCTTTGACGTAATCAAGAAGAAGAACTTTGAATAGGGAGAATATTGCAAAAAAGCTTTTCAGGAATTGAAAAGCCATCTGGAAAAGTCACCAATACTTTCTAGTCTCGAGAATGGGGAAGTCTTGTACTTGTATATGGCAGTTTCAAAACAAGCGGTCAGTTTGGTATTAATTTGAGAAGGAGATGGAGCACAACTTTTGGTATACTATGTAAGTAGACAATTAAAGGATGTAGAAATCCGATACCCAGTGATAGAGAAGCTAGCTTACTGCTTGATTCTCATAGCATGAAAACTTAGAGCATATTTTCAAGCACATCCAATTAGGGTACTGACCAATTTACCCCCTAAGCAAGTCTTCCGCAAACCAGAAACTTCAGGAAGGTTGGTAAAATGGGGAGTCGAGCTCAGTCAATATGATAGAGAATTTTAGCCGCGAGCTGCATACAAGGGGCAAGCATTAGCAGATTTTATTAACGAATGCACCAACTGTTGGAAACTGGAGTGTCTACTACGCAATGTTGGATCTTAAGGCTATTCAAACACTAGAAGTGGTGAAATGTGTATTAACTACTTACTTATGAATATAAAACTGTATCTACTCAAATTGCAAACAGAAAGAAGCAATCAGAGAATAAGTAAGTAATAAAGTAAAATACAGTAATGTAAATAACACCCGAATTTTTATACTGGTTCAGATTAAACAATCCTATATCCAGTCCTGCACTCTATCGTACAGAATTCCACTATAATCGCTTACTTCCCACGGGTGGCAAGAACACCTTTACAATCTTGGTTTCACGGGCTATAAGACACACCCTCTTGATTTTAAAGGCTACAAGATAACCTTCTCCTTATCACCAACAACAAACTATGGCAAGTAGTCGTATCTTCAATACATATTCTTGCAGATTCGGTATAATGATCCTATAGACCTCCAATGGCAATATATCTTTGAATTCTTTGAGGAATATGATGAAATCAGAGAGAGAATGATGTGAATTCAAGTACAACTCTATGATATTGTGTGGTTTGCAAATCGGTAAAGAATTGGAGTGAAATAGTATCGATTTGCAAGGAGATTGGAAGAGTATGCAATGGATTTCTTTTGCAAATGTTTGGAGAAGGAGTAAGAGAAAATGAGAATTCTTGATGTTAAAATTCGTTTTCAGAGGCTTTTATATAGTGGTTGAAGAGACGTGTCTTTTGGTGAAGGGGTGGAGGGAAATGTCTCTCATTTAAAATTTGAAATTCTGAAAAACAACTAGCATGTCGACATCCTAGGTACCCCCATGTCGACGTGGGTGTGTTGCAAAATGAAGAGCAACACTAATAAGTGTTGCAAATTTTCAGCATTTCAAATTACCTTATATTTGTGGATTTTTGTGATTCGGTTGAGGTCAATGGTTGATGATCTTAAAGTATAATTGCCATGAGATCTTTAACAAGATATTCTAAGGTTCAACCAACCCCTCATCACTTCAAACACCTTTATCCTTCAGCGTTCTTCTCTAATTGGGTTTTGTATTTAATTGCTCTGATTAACCTTCTTCTATAATTCATTTGCTTCCACTGTATTCTTGTTTATCTCTGTAAATGTCTCCATAATATATCTGATATGACTGCATAACTAGGAGATACATTAGTAGTAATATTTATGTGGTTGTTGTCATCAAAATCAATACCTAGGGTATTAACACCAACTTCATTAAAGAGCAATTGGAAAAGGAAAAGGATTAGAAGCCTATGTGGTAATTGTTCGTTGATGGTGCATCCAATGAACAGGGGGCTGGTGCAAGATATTTGATTCATAACACCAGATGGACACCGCTTACATGATGCCATGAAATTAGGATTCCCCGCAATAAACAATGTGGCAAAATATAAATCCATGGTAGCAGGATTAACCTTGGCATTAGAACTCAAGATTCCATGAATTCAGATCTTTAGTGATTCCCAGCTTATGGTAAACCAAGTGAAGCAAATATATCAAACTAAAGACTCCAAGCTATCTTTATACATGAAGAAGATACTAAAAATGCTTGCTTTGTTTGAAGATTTTCAATACACCAAGTCCCAAGAGTGGAAAACTCACAAGCAGACTCGCTAGCAAAATTAGCCAGCTCAAGGGGAGCCATGGAGACCCGTATTGTTCCAGTGGGGTATCAGGAAATTCCAAGTATTGGAGAGGAAGTATCTGAACCGGGTAAGGAATTATTAGTTCTAACAATGTCCCGAGCTATGCAACAAGGGAAAATAGGGAAAGAAATTGATAAAGAAATATCAAATGAAAAGGATGACCAATCGACAACAAGTAACCCATACGATGACACTTGGATGTCACCCATCATTGAATATTTAACTAAAGGAATACTTCCCCTGACAAGGGTGAAGCAAGAAAAATCAAGTGACAAGCACCAACTTTTATAATAATGGATGGGATCCTTTATAAGAAGGGGTATGCGCTTCCCTATTTAAGATGCGTAAGTCAAAATGATGGAGTAAAATTGATGGCTGGAGCACATGAAGGATTTTGTGGGACCACTCGAACGGAAAAAAAATTGGCAAAAATAATAATGAAACAAGGGTTTTATTGGCCTCATTTGGTAAGCCAAGCCATTGAGTATGTGAAAAGATGCGAGAAGTGTCAGAAATACTCAAAGATTCCCAGACTACCCCCTAGTCAGTTAACTCCACTTGCGAGTCCATGGCCCTTTGACGTATGGGGAATAGATTTATTTGGCCCATTGCCAATTTCGAAAGGGGGAGCAAAGTACACCATGGTTGCTATAGATTACTTCACTAAATTGGTAGAAGCAAAACAACATCCAAAGATTACTTCTGGGAAAGTACTCAGATTCGTCATCAAAATCATAACCAGATTTGGAATTCCCCAAAAGATAATTTATGACAACGGGACACAATTTGAGAGCGAAGAATTCTCTCACTTTTGCCATAAGAATGGAATTATTAAAAGCTTTTCCTCTGTCGCACACCCAAAAGCAAATGGGGCAGTTGAGGCTGCAAATAAAAACATAAAGGCAATTTTGAAAAAGCGACTAAACAAAGCAAAATGAAATTGGGTAGAAGAATTACCACTTGTGTTATGGGCTTATCGAACACCTACTAAGATGGCGACGGGACATACCCCCTACTCTTTCACATATGGGTGTGAGGCAATGTTACCGATCGAATTTGAAATACCCTCACACAGAAGGATCGCCTATGCATTCGATATGAATCAAGAACTGAAAAAAGAATCCTTGGATTTGCTACATGAGCTGAGAGATGAAGAAGTAATAAGAACAGCAGAGTATCGAAGAAGAATTTCAAAATACTATAACTCAAAAGTGAGAACGCGATCATTTTAAGAAGGAGATCTGATACTCCGAAGAGTAATGGCGAATACAAGAAATCCCACAGATGGACCCCTAGGACAAAATTAGGAAGGACCCTTAATCATTTGCAAAGTGATCCCCCGATGAGCTTACAAGTTATGCCGACCAGATGACAATATGGTCCCGAGAACATGGAATGCCGAACATTTGAGACCATATTTTCCAAAGATGAATGAATAAAGCATCTCTTTCTTCAAAAGGAAAATCTACATGGTTGGGAGTCAAATACTCCTTACATTTGGACACTACATAAGATGGTAGTCTATCTAAGATTGTAGAAAGCCTCTGTCCGCGCCAAGATGGCCAGGGCAGAGCACCTCCTGGAGGGAGGGCGGAGTAAGCCTTTAATCGCGCCACGCTATGGCCAGGTTAAAGCACCAGACAAGCCCTTGGCCGCGCCTCTTGTCAGGTCAAGGCACCTCCTGGAGGGAGGATGAGTAAGCCTTTATCCGTGCCATATTATGGCCAGGTTAAAGCACTGAACAAGCCCCTATTTGCTCCACAATATGGCTAGGGTAGGGCACCTCTTAGAGGGAGGATGCAGTAAGCCTTTATCCGCGCCACGCTATGGCCAGGTTAAAGCACCGAACAAGCCCCTATCCGTGCCACGCAATGGCCAGGGCAAAGCGCCTCCTGGAGGGAGGTCGGGAAAGTTCTTGATTCCAGCCTCTAAGATGAGCTAACCAAGAGCACTAGACAACAATGGACTAAGATGTCCAAGCCCAAGAAGAGGCTCATCAAATAATGGACTAAGATGTCCAAGCCCAAAAAGAGGCTCATTCAACAATGGACTATGATGTCCAAACCCAAGAAGAGGCTCATCCAATAATGGACTAACATGTCCAAACCTAAGAAGAGGCTCATCCAATAATGGACAAAGATGTCCAAGCCCAAGAAAAGGCTCTTCAAATCATGGGCTAAGATGTCCAAACCCATAAGGAGTCCGTAGATTGCACTTATCATGGACTAAGATGTCCAAATCATTTACAGCTATTGGCTATTTCCCACAAGGAATTTGTAGATTGCACTTATCATATGCATTAATGGCTATCGATTACAGGCCTCGTATCTTTTGAATCAGAATTATGATAAACTAACTGACTAAATATAGATGCGTTAATATGCTGACTTATCATGAAGCATGCACATATATATGATAATGAGCTAACAATAGAAAATATCACTAACTTTGAATTTTGCAGGAAAAATAAAGTTATAAAGAGCGAGAAAGTTATGAAATTTTTGTCCTAAGAACAAAGCTTCTTTCATACGGGGGGGGGGGCAAAATGTTAGCCATAAAATCCACTTAAAGAGCAAAGGCATGAAAGAAGATAGGAAAAGTGCCAGCTTCTACTAAACAGGGTTTCGACAAGGATCATAAATAAAGATTCTGAAGGCATTGGGGAGGCTCCCGAAGGAGTCGTAAGCAGCATGCATCTTCATAAATGATAAATCATGTACAAGACTCCGAAAATAATAAAGAAAGGGGAGCAAATCTATCTTTCCGCCTCTTTAAGACCTTCCGACACAAATGGATTAACACCGACAGCTTCGGAACCCTCTTTCGAAGACAATGAATGTTAATCTCCCATATGCACGCCAAACCTTTCGAAACTAAAAGTTTCGCCCTTATAACAACCCTTTCGAAAGCATACACAAGCCTTTTGAACCGGTTGAAACCAGTGACATTAGGGGAAGGTTTCGCATCAATTCACAGGCATGCATTCGAAAGCTACTCAACATCATCAAAACCATTGATACTTCAATATCTTCAAAGCCCCTATAAACAACCATTCGACAGAGTCGAAAGGCTCCCATCTTTACTTCCGATGAGTATAAGGCAACATGAAAAGAGAGACGTATTTGAAGACCTTTCGACAACGTCGAAGGCAGTTCTGGAGAAAGCGGAGGAAAGGGAATACTAAAGACCCTACAAAGGCGAAAGGTTGATAGAATACCATTTCAATTTAGTCGAAAGGTCTGGAGTAAGATAAGAAAAGCTCAGAGGTAAGTCAAAGGATTCGAAAGGGACGCCTTTCGACATCGTTGAAGGCAAATGAGGCCTTTCGACCAAGTTGAAAGGCATAAGGCGACATATAAAAAGAGGCCTTTTGACCGGGTCGAAGGCATAACTGCGGAAGGGGTGCCGACCTGCATCTATAAATAAGACCCAAGGGGTCCATTTTTGTGGACCGAATTTTGGGAATCCTAAATTCGTTTCTCTTACTCCAACTTCTTAACTGCAACAAAATCCTTTGTAAACCCTAAACCAATTTGGGAATAAAGCTTATATAATTGTAACTTATTTTGGATCATTAATAAAGAGGATATGGCAGATTGATTAAGGATTTTGATGATGAGAGATCATTTTTGTGATATCCCGGAATTTTGGCAATATCAATTTAATAATCTTTATTAATAATTAAATTGATTTGTTGATTTTATTTTATAAATTGACAAGTTTAATTCTTTTAAAGGTTAATAATATTTTAAATTGGCAATATTTATTAATATCTTTTCTAACAATTTTAAATTGGGAAGATTTATCTTTCTAAAACTTATATAAATGTTTTATATTTATAATGTATATATATTGATATATATATATTGTAAATAGGGAGTCTTTAAATTTAATAAAAGGATATGTTTTCAAATTATAATATATATGTATATATATTGTTATTTGAAGTTATGTATTAAATCTCAATATGATAATTATCAAAACTAATGTTAAAAGTATTTTCCATTTAGAATATATATAATTGTATATAGTGAAATGGAAAGGTAATGATTTGAATTTATAAAGATGTTTTCAAACTTTAATATATATATATATAATTTGTAATTTGGAAATTTTTAATTTGACTTAATACTTTTGGAAATGATATTTGAGATTTAAATAACAAGAATAATTTCTTATTTATTATAAAGATAAATTTTAAGCTTAAATTTATAAAAGGATAAATACATTTTTATACATATAGATATTTTATAAATACACATGTAGGATTTAAATAAATCAAAATAAAAAGGAATTAACACTTGTAAATCAATAATAAAACATTTAGAACACTTGTAAACATATGGAAGCTTGGAGTGTTTAGGTGTAAGCTAATTAACAACATAAGAAGACAAGTGGCTTAATTTTATCTTTTTGAAAATTTAAGTTATAAAAATTAATATGAAAGAAGAAATTATTTTACTTTCAGCTGAACTCTTGTTTTCTTCATTACAACCAAAAACTAAAAATATATTCGAATCTAAAATCAAAGATAAGTCTGGAAATCAAATTGCAAAGAGAAATGGAAATCTGGAAATGCAAACTTGAAGAAGATCAATTGCAAGCTAAAAGCAGTACCTCAACTCAAGGAAATTCATAGCAGCTAAGCAAATTCAAAGATCAAATAGCAAAGTTTAAAATTCAACTAAGCAAAAAGAAATCAAGTTCAAATCAACATGCAAGCCTGGAAACAGATCATGTTATCTGTTCTCTGTTTAAAAATGACAGGTGAGTAAACATATTTTAAAAACAGTTTAATCTTGGATTTCATTTAGATGCTGTGAATGAAAATTATTCTGTTACCTGAAATGCTTGGAATTAAATGTATGCATGTATGTGTACTGGTGATGAATGCCTGTGTAGACTTTAAAATGTACTCTGTTGTTTTTTTAGGTTTTAAATTCTCTATTTAATCCAATACCCCATCTTTGAATCATAATCAGTTTATGATTTGTAAACGAAAGATGTTTGAAATCATGCAACATAACTCCTAAAAATAATTACAGGAATTTAAAAGGAATATTGGCCTCGAAATTTTATAAAGAACAGTGAAAATGAAAATTTGGTCAAAATTTTATTAATTCAATTTTTAAGCTTTGATTGCATGATTGAATTCGTAGTTGAAAATCATGAATTTTAGTATGTAAATCACGATTTTTAGTTTTGAAATAGTTGAGTATTGTCGAGATGAACGTTTGGGTTGTTTTGATTGATTTCCATCGATCAACGGCGATTTGGTCAGCGTGGTTGGGTTTGAAGGTAGATAGTATGATAGAGTTCATCGGAAAAATAGTATAGTGATTTATCATTAATCGTGGAGGTCAGAAATCGAGATGGTAGGGTTTTTGGCACTGTGATTGTCGTGGGTTTTCAAATGGGTTTCGTGACAACATGACGTGATCGGAGGCGATCGTAATGCTTGCGATAGGAGCTGGAAGGCGTGGCGTAGCTACGGTGAAGATGGCAAGAGGTCTCGAGGCAGAGATCATCGGCGATGGACGATTTTCTGGTGATGGTTGTTTTCCAGGTGATGGGTTTAATTGCTCGAATTCGTTTTCGTTCGTATCGAGTTAGTCTGGATGGTCGAACGTAGTAACGTGGTGAAGTCTGACTTGTCGGAGGCCAGATCGGAGGTCATCGACGACCAGCGTAGACGTGCACGTGCACGTTCACGATTTCGTGTGCATCTGGAAATGGGTTTGGGGAAGAAAGGAATTGCTCGGGTTAAGCTCGGGATTTTTGATGTTTTTCTCGAAGCAGGAGAGTAGTGGGTAGTCGCGAGTGTCACTTCGAGATTTCTACGAGTTTACTCGGGTTTGGGATTAGCTGGTATTAAGAATTTACAGGGAAATGTTTTAAAGTTTAAAACAAAAGAAAACTTTGTTTTGTAATGGTTCTTGAGTTTTTAAAACAAAGGTAAAACAAGATATTAACTATTAACTAAATTGTTTTCAAAATTAAATGTTTTTAAGTTAATATTTAAATAGATAATTTCTTAAAGGATTAAAAGTGGATTTTCAAAATGATTTTTGTATTAAAGTTAATTTAATAACTTTGGAAGTTTAAAGATTTTGAAAGTCGAGTAGAAGTTTATAATGTCTAGTTATAATTGATTTCTAAAATGTTTTATTTTAAATAAGTTTAACGATAAGGATTTAGCAAATCAATTTTAATAAAGAGTCTATCTTAAGTAATTAAGATTTGATTTATTAAAGGAAATTGATATGTGAAGATAATAAGGGTAATTCAATTATTATTAATGATTAAAGAAAAGTTAGTCTTTGTGAATAATTTAATTAAGATAAATGGTTTTTCTTAATTAAGATCTTTTAAATATAAGGATTAAGAAATTAGTTAGTTTAATTTCAATAAATTAGTTAAATAATTAACTAAGTAATTAATTAGTGATTAATTAAAGATAATCACTTATAAATTAATTAAGTATAATTACTTGATGAAGTAATTAAGAAATAATTACTGGATGTAATTTAGTAAAGATAAAATATTTAATAAAGTAATTAGAAGATAATTATTTTATGAAAGTAATTAAATAAGAAGTGATTAAGAGTTAATTACCTAGTGTTATTAATTTAATAATTTATTTAATAAAATGAATTAAAGGATTAAGAATAATTAATAAGATAATTAATTATTGGTTAAGGTAATTAATTAAAAAGTAATTAATTAAGGGAAGTAATTAAGGGAAGTTAATTACTGGATTAGATTAATCAAACATGATTAATAATTATGGTTTAATTAAGATTAATTATTTAATTAATTTAAATATAAATAAATAATTAAAGATTGTAATTAGAAATCATTAGTTTATAATTAATTAATGATGTAATTAAGAGTTAATTAATTAAGATTTTAATCAAATGATAAGTGATTAATTGTAATTAATTAAGGCTTAAAGTAATTAATTATAATTAATTAATTAATGAAGTAATTAAAGGTTAATTACTGTATTTGGTTAAGGATAATTAATTTGTGAAATTAATTAAGATAATTACTTAAATGTAATTAAAGAATGATTAATCAAGGTGATTAATTAAAGTGGATAATTAGAGAAAGATTAATTAATTTATTTGTAATTAATTAATGATTATATAAGTAAGATTTATAATGAAGTAATTAATTTAATTTATTTTAAATTAATTAAGAGATGAAGTGATTAATTTAATTCACTTTAAATTAATTAAAGATAGAGATAGTTAATTTAAATCAATTTTAAATTAATTATGTTATTATTAATTAAATCATTGCTTATATAAGAATGGATGACCTTGATTGTCTTGAATGGATGTAATCTCAGAAATGAGATAAGTAATGTTGTGTGGATGCTTGGTTGCATTATGATGATAATATGGATTAACTATTGTGATGTTGATATGGATTATCTATTCTATTATAGATCATTTGTTTATTGATAATGTGATTATCAATTGTGATTGGTGAATTATCTATCTGTATGAATATAGATAAGTTAAATTGTTTTAACCTTAAAACAACTTGGCCTTAAAAGATACGTTTTGGATTTCGATGAGACCGGGATCGGGTTTCCGTATACCGGTATTCCAGGTCTGGAGACCCGAATACCACATCGATCCAAATTAACGATAGGTCATGAATCTCAAGTGAAGATGAAGATTCAGAGTGCAAGGGTTATTGTCGTTAACTCTGAGGGTGATTCCAAAATGAGTGTAACGAGATAATGCCTTCGGTTTCGTTCGAACCCGGAACGAACTTGTATGGATTGAATGCTTTCAGCACATCGTCAGGCGGACGATGAGCATTCTAAGTGATATGTTCTGATTAAAGGTAATCGTAACCTCAAGCCTCATCAACCGGGAATGGCTAAAACAGGGGAGGTGCAGCAAGGCTTCGTGGGTAGCACCCACTGAGAGCAAGATAGATCCCTGTCTAGAGGTCCCTTTATTTTATTCGGCTTAGTGTGTGGTTGGTCGCGCCAACTACGGGATTGTCTTGTTCGGGATTATCCAGTAAGGGATGGTTCCGGCTTTGTGTTGCAGGGGAGCGGGCGTACTCCTCGGTACGGTGATCTAGGCCACGTACTGTGACGGGCGATACCCCAGTAGCCCTGCCATTGTATGGAATCCAAACTCCAATAAGTGCCGTACGTATTAGTTGTGCCCAACTATGTTGGAATGTGAGATGTAAGCATTTCAGCTATTTCTGTATTTTACTTGAAAACCCTAGACCCTATTATAATACAATCAGATTTCCTATCAAACGTTTTAGTTAGCGTAAGGTAAAAACTTACCCATGTTTATTTATGGGGAGTCTTACGTGATACTTTTGTTTTCAAAGGTTTTCAAAGTTAAGCAATCTAACCGTTTACTCACACCAGACCCATGTCTGACCCAAGTGTTTATTTTCTGTTTTATTAAACTCTTGGGTACTCAATATTGTATTGAGTAGTCGAGGGATTCAGGTTAGCTTTGACGAATTCTGAAGGAGATTTGGAGCAGGAGGCTTCACCGTGTAGATATATGATGATTCCGCTGTGTATATGTTGTGTCTGTATCTGTGATACTTGAGTTGTATGAATTAGACAGATGTTTATAACTGTCTAATATGTGTTGTATAAGTTGTGTAACTCTGATGTATATGATACTATGTAATATTTTATATGATATATTATATTTCATTCGTTCCGCTGTGAGTTTCTGATGTTGTTGTTCTTTCTTCTTTTCTTCTTTCTCTTCTTTCTCTTCTTTCTTCTTCTCACCCCTTTCTTTCTTATTAATGATGCGACTTTTTGTGGAGAGAAAGTCGTGGTCGTTACAGTGGTATCAGAGCAGTAGGTTGAGTGAATACCTAGGCTCTGAAGTGGTGTCTATCTAGAGAGCGCGTAATTGTTAGTTATATAAAAATGGTTTTATATTGTGTTAATTGATCGGTTGAGTGGTATATGGATTCTGGTCAATACGAGTAGCTAACGTTATTGATAGGGATCTCTAAACACTTGACCAGGCCAACGGACACAATATTGTTTTAAAAAGGTAGATGAAATAATTTTACCCAGAAATAATTTCTATATAAAAAGTATCATTTTAAATATATATATATTTCTACCTATTTGTTGGGTTACCTGTTCGGGTTTTCCAATATAAGTTATGAAGGTAGATAAGGTGGTAGTGTGAGTAACACGACTACCAATGGTTAGAATTTGAGTGTTGAGGTTGGAAGTATATCTGACGAGACTGTAGACCTAATACTGTCTCGAGTGAACTTTGTTGTGGTGTAAAGATTTCACCGATCTCTGAAGGAAACCAGTTATGGTTTAGAGTTTATCTTTGAAGTTGGATGAATAGAGTAGATCTATTGGATGAGCTGAAGCGAGTGATGGTATCTTGGCAACTTCAGGAAGTAGTAGCTGTGTGGTGAGACGCAGTGACTATGGACGTTTCTCGAAAATCTTTTGTTAGAAGTCTGGCATCTGTGGCAGCAGTGCAGCTCGGAGTGTTCTGTGTTGGCAGGAAGTTTTCTGGCTGAGCAGTCTTTTTGATTTAGAAGCAGCAGAGTGAATCCATTGCTTCGATGGATTGGATAGATAAGTGTAAGCTGTTCTGATTTGTGAAAAGAGATAACGATATCTTTGGAAATTAGGTCGGGTTGATCGCAAAAGTGATTTGCGATAGTTTGAGTGTTCTCTTGGGATATTGGAGATTGAGATTCTGTATCGACTTAATTCATGGAGTTACCGGTGGTTCAGCATTAGTAGAAGGATGTCTCCTAGAGAAGAATTAGGTGAAGCAGCTCAGGATTCTTTGGAGAGGGATTGATCATACCTAATTTTCTGGAGGGGGTTCTACTGGGATGTTTTTGACCAAGTGAAATAAGTCACTAAGATTTTATGGGGGTGATGAACTGTGGATGATCAAGTTTGTACTCGAGTTCTCCGATGGCATTCTCATCTAGTCCAGATCAGAGTTGTGCAGCGGAAGCAAGATAGCAGCTATTCTAGAGTGGGAGCAACCGAGAGTTGTAATTTTCTTGGATTAAAGGATTTCTATAGGAAATTCAAGTGTATCTCTAAGTATGAAGGATTTTTCAGGATTTGGAGGTAAGGTTGTCAAGTGCAACTGTTTGGCTATTTCAGATAGGAGAAGTAGTTCGAAGTGCTCTAATGATTGTGGAGTAGAGTTGTGTTCTAGATTTTGGCGTATTTTTGGAAACCATTTTGTTGAGTAGGATCCGGAAATTGGTTTGATATTAGTCTAGTCTATTTCAGGAAGCATCAGCAAGAGCTAAGCTGATCAGGAAGGATGAAGTGACTCAGGATCGTCAAAGGAGTTATGCAGTTAAGAATTGATGGAATTTGGAAATTGAAGTTGAAATTTGGATATTACTTAAGTTTCTCCGATCAAAGGAGATATAAGGTGTGGAAAAACTAAAGAGCTAGTTCCGGAAGTATTTTGAGTTTTTCTGTGTTCTTTGGAGATTAGATTTTGATTCCCAGGATTGAGTTGCCAGTTCGGATAACTGGAATTCATTTTATTTCACATATCTCTGAGGAATATGTGTATGATTCATCGAGTGATGAAATCAACAGTTCAGAAGGATTTGGTAGTTGACATGGTTTTGAGTTTAGTCTGATATCTTGTTCAGATTTGTAATCTAGATGGGAAGGAGTTCTAGATTATTGTAGATAGTTAGTTAAGATCCTATAGAACGAGTATCCCGGTATATATATATATATACTTGGGGAAACTCGAGAAAATTCTACCCAGAATTTTTAACTAGATAGTTAAATTTGTTTGGTTAATATGTTTGCTATGGTTGTTAGAATATGATTGATATTTATGGTTGCTGTTTAAAATTAAAAAATTTTACTGGGTTATTAAATTATCTTTGCTTTTAAATTTCGGGGACGAAATTATTTTAAGGGGGGAGGAATGTGATATCCCGGAATTTTGGCAATATCAATTTAATAATCTTTATTAATAATTAAATTGATTTGTTGATTTTATTTTATAAATTGACAAGTTTAATTCTTTTAAAGGTTAATAATATTTTAAATTGGCAATATTTATTAATATCTTTTCTAACAATTTTAAATTGGGAAGATTTATCTTTCTAAAACTTATATAAATGTTTTATATTTATAATGTATATATATTGATATATATATATATTGTAAATAGGGAGTCTTTAAATTTAATAAAAGGATATGTTTTCAAATTATAATATATATGTATATATATTGTTATTTGAAGTTATGTATTAAATCTCAATATGATAATTATCAAAACTAATGTTAAAAGTATTTTCCATTTAGAATATATATAATTGTATATAGTGAAATGGAAAGGTAATGATTTGAATTTAATAAAGATGTTTTCAAACTTTAATATATATATATATATAATTTGTAATTTGGAAATTTTTAATTTGACTTAATACTTTTGGAAATGATATTTGAGATTTAAATAACAAGAATAATTTCTTATTTATTATAAAGATAAATTTTAAGCTTAAATTTATAAAAGGATAAATACATTTTTATACATATAGATATTTTATAAATACACATGTAGGATTTAAATAAATCAAAATAAAAAGGAATTAACACTTGTAAATCAATAATAAAACATTTAGAACACTTGTAAACATATGGAAGCTTGGAGTGTTTAGGTGTAAGCTAATTAACAACATAAGAAGACAAGTGGCTTAATTTTATCTTTTTGAAAATTTAAGTTATAAAAATTAATATGAAAGAAGAAATTATTTTACTTTCAGCTGAACTCTTGTTTTCTTCATTACAACCAAAAACTAAAAATATATTCGAATCTAAAATCAAAGATAAGTCTGGAAATCAAATTGCAAAGAGAAATGGAAATCTGGAAATGCAAACTTGAAGAAGATCAATTGCAAGCTAAAAGCAGTACCTCAACTCAAGGAAATTCATAGCAGCTAAGCAAATTCAAAGATCAAATAGCAAAGTTTAAAATTCAACTAAGCAAAAAGAAATCAAGTTCAAATCAACATGCAAGCCTGGAAACAGATCATGTTATCTGTTCTCTGTTTAAAAATGACAGGTGAGTAAACATATTTTAAAAACAGTTTAATCTTGGATTTCATTTAGATGCTGTGAATGAAAATTATTCTGTTACCTGAAATGCTTGGAATTAAATGTATGCATGTATGTGTACTGGTGATGAATGCCTGTGTAGACTTTAAAATGTACTCTGTTGTTTTTTTAGGTTTTAAATTCTCTATTTAATCCAATACCCCATCTTTGAATCATAATCAGTTTATGATTTGTAAACGAAAGATGTTTGAAATCATGCAACATAACTCCTAAAAATAATTACAGGAATTTAAAAGGAATATTGGCCTCGAAATTTTATAAAGAACAGTGAAAATGAAAATTTGGTCAAAATTTTATTAATTCAATTTTTAAGCTTTGATTGCATGATTGAATTCATAGTTGAAAATCATGAATTTTAGTATGTAAATCACGATTTTTAGTTTTGAAATAGTTGAGTATTGTCGAGATGAACGTTTGGGTTGTTTTGATTGATTTCCATCGATCAACGGCGATTTGGTCAGCGTGGTTGGGTTTGAAGGTAGATAGTATGATAGAGTTCATCGGAAAAATAGTATAGTGATTTATCATTAATCGTGGAGGTCAGAAATCGAGATGGTAGGGTTTTTGGCACTGTGATTGTCGTGGGTTTTCAAATGGGTTTCGTGACAACATGACGTGATCGGAGGCGATCGTAATGCTTGCGATAGGAGCTGGAAGGCGTGGCGTAGCTACGGTGAAGATGGCAAGAGGTCTCGAGGCAGAGATCATCGGCGATGGACGATTTTCTGGTGATGGTTGTTTTCCAGGTGATGGGTTTAATTGCTCGAATTCGTTTTCGTTCGTATCGAGTTAGTCTGGATGGTCGAACGTAGTAACGTGGTGAAGTCTGACTTGTCGGAGGCCAGATCGGAGGTCATCGACGACCAGCGTAGACGTGCACGTGCACGTTCACGATTTCGTGTGCATCTGGAAATGGGTTTGGGGAAGAAAGGAATTGCTCGGGTTAAGCTCGGGATTTTTGATGTTTTTCTCGAAGCAGGAGAGTAGTGGGTAGTCGCGAGTGTCACTTCGAGATTTCTACGAGTTTACTCGGGTTTGGGATTAGCTGGTATTAAGAATTTACAGGGAAATGTTTTAAAGTTTAAAACAAAAGAAAACTTTGTTTTGTAATGGTTCTTGAGTTTTTAAAACAAAGGTAAAACAAGATATTAACTATTAACTAAATTGTTTTCAAAATTAAATGTTTTTAAGTTAATATTTAAATAGATAATTTCTTAAAGGATTAAAAGTGGATTTTCAAAATGATTTTTGTATTAAAGTTAATTTAATAACTTTGGAAGTTTAAAGATTTTGAAAGTCGAGTAGAAGTTTATAATGTCTAGTTATAATTGATTTCTAAAATGTTTTATTTTAAATAAGTTTAACGATAAGGATTTAGCAAATCAATTTTAATAAAGAGTCTATCTTAAGTAATTAAGATTTGATTTATTAAAGGAAATTGATATGTGAAGATAATAAGGGTAATTCAATTATTATTAATGATTAAAGAAAAGTTAGTCTTTGTGAATAATTTAATTAAGATAAATGGTTTTTCTTAATTAAGATCTTTTAAATATAAGGATTAAGAAATTAGTTAGTTTAATTTCAATAAATTAGTTAAATAATTAACTAAGTAATTAATTAGTGATTAATTAAAGATAATCACTTATAAATTAATTAAGTATAATTACTTGATGAAGTAATTAAGAAATAATTACTGGATGTAATTTAGTAAAGATAAAATATTTAATAAAGTAATTAGAAGATAATTATTTTATGAAAGTAATTAAATAAGAAGTGATTAAGAGTTAATTACCTAGTGTTATTAATTTAATAATTTATTTAATAAAATGAATTAAAGGATTAAGAATAATTAATAAGATAATTAATTATTGGTTAAGGTAATTAATTAAAAAGTAATTAATTAAGGGAAGTAATTAAGGGAAGTTAATTACTGGATTAGATTAATCAAACATGATTAATAATTATGGTTTAATTAAGATTAATTATTTAATTAATTTAAATATAAATAAATAATTAAAGATTGTAATTAGGAATCATTAGTTTATAATTAATTAATGATGTAATTAAGAGTTAATTAATTAAGATTAATTAATCAAATGATAAGTGATTAATTGTAATTAATTAAGGCTTAAAGTAATTAATTATAATTAATTAATTAATGAAGTAATTAAAGGTTAATTACTGTATTTGGTTAAGGATAATTAATTTGTGAAATTAATTAAGATAATTACTTAAATGTAATTAAAGAATGATTAATCAAGGTGATTAATTAAAGTGGATAATTAGAGAAAGATTAATTAATTTATTTGTAATTAATTAATGATTATATAAGTAAGATTTATAATGAAGTAATTAATTTAATTTATTTTAAATTAATTAAGAGATGAAGTGATTAATTTAATTCACTTTAAATTAATTAAAGATAGAGATAGTTAATTTAAATCAATTTTAAATTAATTATGTTATGATTAATTAAATCATTGCTTATATAAGAATGGATGACCTTGATTGTCTTGAATGGATGTAATCTCAGAAATGAGATAAGTAATGTTGTGTGGATGCTTGGTTGCATTATGATGATAATATGGATTAACTATTGTGATGTTGATATGGATTATCTATTCTATTATAGATCATTTGTTTATTGATAATGTGATTATCAATTGTGATTGGTGAATTATCTATCTGTATGAATATAGATAAGTTAAATTGTTTTAACCTTAAAACAACTTGGCCTTAAAAGATACGTTTTGGATTTCGATGAGACCGGGATCGGGTTTCCGTATACTGGTATTCCAGGTCTGGAGACCCGAATACCACATCGATCCAAATTAACGATAGTTCGTGAATCTCAAGTGAAGATGAAGATTCAGAGTGCAAGGGTTATTGTCGTTAACTCTGAGGGTGATTCCAAAATGAGTGTAACGAGATAATGCCTTCGGTTTCGTTCGAACCCGGAACGAACTTGTATGGATTGAATGCTTTCAGCACATCGTCAGGCGGACGATGAGCATTCTAAGTGATATGTTCTGATTAAAGGTAATCGTAACCTCAAGCCTCATCAACCGGGAATGGCTAAAACAGGGGAGGTGCAGCAAGGCTTCGTGGGTAGCACCCACTGAGAGCAAGATAGATCCCTGTCTAGAGGTCCCTTTATTTTATTCGGCTTAGTGTGTGGTTGGTCGCGCCAACTACGGGATTGTCTTGTTCGGGATTATCCAGTAAGGGATGGTTCCGGCTTTGTGTTGCAGGGGAGCGGGCGTACTCCTCGGTACGGTGATCTAGGCCACGTACTGTGACGGGCGATACCCCAGTAGCCCTGCCATTGTATGGAATCCAAACTCCAATAAGTGCCGTACGTATTAGTTGTGCCCAACTATGTTGGAATGTGAGATGTAAGCATTTCAGCTATTTCTGTATTTTACTTGAAAACCCTAGACCCTATTATAATACAATCAGATTTCCTATCAAACGTTTTAGTTAGCGTAAGGTAAAAACTTACCCATGTTTATTTGTGGGGAGTCTTACGTGATACTTTTGTTTTCAAAGGTTTTCAAAGTTAAGCAATCTAACCGTTTACTCACACCAGACCCATGTCTGACCCAAGTGTTTATTTTCTGTTTTATTAAACTCTTGGGTACTCAATATTGTATTGAGTAGTCGAGGGATTCAGGTTAGCTTTGACGAATTCTGAAGGAGATTTGGAGCAGGAGGCTTCACCGTGTAGATATATGATGATTCCGCTGTGTATATGTTGTGTCTGTATCTGTGATACTTGAGTTGTATGAATTAGACAGGTGTTTATAACTGTCTAATATGTGTTGTATAAGTTGTGTAACTCTGATGTATATGATACTATGTAATATTTTATATGATATATTATATTTCATTCGTTCCGCTGTGAGTTTCTGATGTTGTTGTTCTTTCTTCTTTTCTTCTTTCTCTTCTTTCTTCTTCTCACCCCTTTCTTTCTTATTAATGATGCGACTTTCTGTGGAGAGAAAGTCGTGGTCGTTACAATTTTGATCATTAGCTAGACTAATGACCCATTGCACATGATTATATCTTATTCTCTTAACTTCTTTTTGTCTATGCAATGTATAGGATCGACTTGGATATCTATATTCAAAACACATCACCATCGAAACCAATATTAGAAAATTGGAATAAGAATGGTGAAGGGGTTTCGACACTGATGAATCTATGAAATTTATGAATATCCAAGCCGACCTTATATAGAATAAATAAAGTGGTGCTTGGGCAGTTACAAGCTAGAACTGATTCGAAGGGATGGAACTCCACTCGACTTGATCGAAACGGGCATTCCGTAGGGGTTACAGTTTGTAATTAGCTAGCAATTGACTAAAGAGTAAATCCTTCGAAAGGGAGTTATCTCCTGCTACCTCTGTAACCCTTTCGAAGGGGTTCCTCAATAATGGAAGCGAAACCAATTGAGTCAAGAGCATCTATTTCACATCAATAAATCATGCAAGCCATTCGACATGGTCGAAAGGGCCAAAACAAACCTTTCGATGCGATCGAAAGGGATGGAAAGCCAAAGCAAAATAGTTGCCTCTGACCCACTCAAAAGAAAGCATTCAATCGAGATGCTACTTCCTTTGACTGCATTTCTGAGCTAACTTTCTAAACCCTTTTGACTATGTTCATATAGTCGAAAGGTATGTTTTGAAGGAAGTAATCATCTCAACAATCTCGCTTCGTTTAAACTCATAGCTTTGGGAATGTTGACAAGTTTTCTAGTTAACATCCATAACAAAAGACTTGAAATAACACGAGACCCAAAACTCAAATTCGCGTATTAGTGAGTGAAGTACATAAATCATCTTTTAGAAATTAGCCAAAGTCCATAAATTCGTAGTCTAGGAAGTATCATATGGAAGTCGTAGAAAAGTAGGAATCTGTTCCTTTCTTTGAACGTTGATTATTCGAACATTTTGCATTGTGTCCCCTCTTTGATTTTTTATTCTTTCATCATGTGCCATCCTTTAGGCTTTGTATTGTTGTTGATGTTTTGTGTGTCACTTCTCAGGCTAGGACGTCTTAGTTCATCGTTGTCCGATGCGCTTGGTTAGCTTATCCATAAGCAGGACCCAACGCTTACCCGACCTCCCTCCAGGAGGTACTCCAGCCAAGCCTTATAAGCAGGACTGAAGGTTTATTTGGTGCCTTGACCAGGCCATAGCGTGGCGGGATCAAGGGCTTACTCCATCCTTACTCCAGAAGGTGCTCCAGCCAGGCCTTATAGGCAGGACTGAAGGCTGATTGGTGCCTTGACCTAGCCATAGCATGGTGCATTCAAGGGCTTACTCCATCCCCTCTCCAGGGGCGCCTTGATTTGGCCATAGCGTGGCGCGATCAAGGGCTTCTAGATACTTTAACTTGGCCATAGCATGGTGCGAATAAAGGTTTACTCTAACCTCCCTCCAAGAGGCGCTTTGACCTAGCCAACTCGGCACGGACAAAGGCTTATAACCATTTAAGGTAGTTTCCAAGTTTTAGGAGAATTCTACTCCCTACCTCGTAGATTTTTATTAAAAAAGAGGTGCTTTGTTGAATTTGACTAGGATTGCTTTACAAATCTATTGATTTTGCCTTGTTTGAAAAAGTTGATAATCATTCCTTCGAGAGCTCTACATTGATTGGTTTCGTGCCCATTCATCAGATGATACTGACAGTAAGATCCTTCCATATTCCTTATATATTTGGGATTTTTCTTTTTGGATGGCCAATAGTTGAGTTCCTCCCTTGTTCATATGTAGATGTTCTCGATTGATGTAGTCAAGTTGCACTCTTTAGGGAGTCTTGATTTAAAGCTTGCCTTTTAAGGTTGATTTCTAGCTTTTTTATTGCTTGATTCGAGAACTTCATTCTCAATGACCAATTTCCTTTTTAAAACTTTTCGAAGCTCGAATGTAGGTAATGATCCACTTGTTGCTGGATGCCATTTTTGAGCAAAGGTGAATAATCAGCCATCATCCCTTCTTCAAAGATAGTCCCTTTTGCATAGTATTGGATAGCCTTCTTCATTTGAACAAACAAATTATCACCTTTACATCTTGTTTCTCCTAAAGAAAAGATGGGTGTAGGGCCAATGTGGAATGGTTTTAGGCTCCAATTGTTTGGATCATAAGATTCATCTCTCTTCTTTTTCATGACACTTAAACCTTCCAATTTTAACATTCGTTCCTCATATAGATTTGAACCTTCAACAATTTTTTTAGAGGACCTAGCCAAGTGTGGTTCTAAAGATACTTGCTCCGATTTTTTGACTTTTCTAAGCATTATGGTGTAGGGTCTGAGGTTAACTTGGAATGGGATAGAGATAGAGGAAAGTAAGGTTAGGAATTCAACAAGGTCGGAGGTTCAAGCCCTCCTTCCAGCTCCAAAAATGTTAATAAGAAATCTTGTCAACACCCCAAAGTAGGATTAAAAGTGAGAATGGCCTCTTAGAAACCACCTTTCGAATTGGTTAAGGTAATCTAAAACTCCTGCAAAACCACCTTTCGAAATGGTTGAGGTAAGTAGTATTAAAAGTGAGAATGACCTATTTGAAACCTCCTTTTGAATCGGTCAAAGTAATCTTAACTCCTTCGAAACCATCCTTCGAAATGGTTGAGATAGTCTAAGGTTGTGGCTTACTGGTACCTAAGGGTTTTAACTGTGTCGGTAGGGTTTTATTCCTTCGAAAGGTATTCCTTCATATTAATGCAAGTATTCTATAACTAAATCCATATACAAGCATTGAATCAGATTCTATGTATTTGAGAATACCATGCACTTGCTTTATTAATAATTTTCTTGAATATAAGAGGCTTAAGTATTACAAAGAAGTAAAATTACTAATTTGATCTAAGGATTATGGTTTACAAATTCAAGAAAAGAACAAGTATCGAATGAATGAATTCGGATCCCCAAAACAATACCCCTAGGGTCTTATTTATAGGTGTAGGTTGGACCCTTTCGCATCAGTCCTTTCGACTTAGTCAAAAGAGTGTCTTGAAGATCTTTCTTCATAGTTGAATTCAAGGTGCCCTTCTAACTCCACTTTTGAATGGAACTTGGGTGCTTTCGACTCCATTGAAAGGTATAAAAGCGTTCACCTTGTTGTTGATGTGCTGTGTAAGTAGGAAAGGATGTTGGCTTTCAACGCTGTCGAAAGTGGGTATTTTGGGGCTTCGATTGACTTGACGTATAATAGAAGGCTTAGTTGCGAAAGGTAGCTTTTGAAAGCATCCCCATTGCTTAGTGCGAAACCTCCATCTTCTGGTGTTTGAGGAAGCAATATTAGTCACATGAGAGATCTCCTTCATATTCGTGGAAGGTTTTAACCAATTCGAAAAGCTGATCTATGCTTTCGAAGGGGTTGTTTTGGCCAAATTTTCTTCTGTGGAAGGTAAGCAATGGTGAAACTATTTGCTGCGAAAGGTTTGGCACATATGCAGAAGTTTGCTATCTGATACTTTCGAAAGGTGCTTTTAACTCATACGAAACCCCTTTATGCATGCGAAACCGGCTGTTTTGAAAGGGGTCAACTGAAGCGAAAGGGCAGCCTCGTCCCCTTTCGACCTCTTCATAAGTCCATTGCTCATCCAATATTTTGATAGAAGCATCCCTTCGACTCTTTCGAAATGTTTTGCTATTGCCATCATTCTTCATAAATCCTTCCTCTGTATTCTTTTAGGTTTCAACAAAGTTGGAGTGATTTCTGATGATAACAAATTCAGAGTTGTAGTTCTCAACTTGTCATAGTCAAGAGTTCAGAAAGAAGATTAGAAAACTTCCTTTTCCAAGTTTATCTTCCCTCTATTTATAGACAGAATCCGCCATCAAAATCACCTGAACTTTATGATAGATTCTCTACGTCATGCACGTTCATCCCTAAAAATCATGGTCTGACTACTCACCACCACAAATTCAACTTGGTACCGATTAGTGGTGAATCGGTCACCATTTGGCTTCATCCTTTTGGCATTCCATCTTTATGCATTGTTCGTTCATGTGCCACCATTCTCAACTCGGTTCTAACCTAAGTAGGGTCGAATTGGCCCTTGAACCTATTGCATTTTACCACGTGTTTGGTTGCCAATTCCATTACTTAGCTAATCTTTGTTGACGCATCATTACCGACTCATCATTTTTGATTCGGTAGGGATCCAAGAGTCAACTTGGGAAGGACCAAAGATAATCGAGTTGAGAACCTCATTATTTTTGGCTATTTCCTTTACACTTCTCCATCTGTCACCTTGTGAGTTTTTTTTAAGTTTTTTGACTCTGTATCTCTTTCGTTCCTTGGTCTGTTTAATCGTTCGATCATTTGAGTCTATTTAGAGAATGTTGAAAATTTGTCGGTAACACTTTGTCCTCCAAAGTACGCCTTGTGAATATAAGGTGTTCTTTACTCAAGAACAAATATCAAAGATGAAAAATGATCAACACTTGAGCTCTTTGGCTATCTAATGGACTAATCGTGGTGAATCATCCACTTCTTTTGGATTCACCTGCAAATGAGAGGTTTCTATACCTGTCTTAGCTATGGACACAAGTCATTGCTTAAATTTTAGTCACAAATCACAGTCATTATGTGTTTCCCTATAATTTTCATATTATATATAACATATCATAAATCAAAATCATCCCGTGTTCTCCCTAGAGCTAACTATCATGTATCAAAATAATTATCGTTCTGCATTCGCCCGGGATTTAGGTTATAGCATATCTGGTAATCATAAGTTATTAATCATGAAAGTGCACTACCACCTATTACTTACGAATCATCTAGTATTGCCTAGCATTCCATCATAAGTAGGTCCATCTCAATTTAGGCAATGACGTAATCTAATAATTGTTATCAAATCATTTTAAAGTTGGGTGGCATTCAAATCCCATGGTCTAGATTTTTATCTCTTCGGAACACATAATCAAGTTCTTGGTCTTTTTGGATCGCACAATCAATATTCAGATTAATTTCTAATCTCTTTGGTCTAACTGATCGATTCAAATCATGTATCCAATCCAGTATCGAATCTCTTTGAAACATATATCTAATCAAATTTCCAGTCTTTATGGATCATATATCTAATCCAATTTTTGATCTCTCTGGATCACATATTCAATACAATTTCTGATCTCTCTAAATAATATACCTAGATTGAGCCAAATTCACCCGCTATTGGACGAGGGGACTTAATACCCGAGCAAGTCCATCCGCTCACTTTCCGTTGAGGGCACTTGCTATCCAAGCAATTCCATCTACTCACTCTCCGATGAGGGACTTGTTATTCCATACAAGTCCATCCACTCGCTCTTCGGCAAGGGAATATGCGCTTCACGATTCATCGCCTCATATCTCTGGTCGGGAGAACCAAGTCCAATCAGTTTATATATCAGTTTTAAGGATTAACCAATCTCTGCTAGTATCCCCTTCTAATATCATATCAATTATCATATCCGAGATGTCCATCAATTATCCATTCGTAAAGCTCACATCAGAAGCAACAAACAAACATCCAAAACATCCATCCGCTATAAAGATTACAACTAAAATTCCCACTTAGGGCGTGCTTGGGACTGATCGAGACTCCATACACATGTAAGCAGCCTGGTATAATCTTGCATCATTTATTTAAAATAAAAACAAAGTGCAAGAATCGAACCTGACTCCAATCCATCCTGATCATGGGATAATCATTCTTGGCCTAGATCCATGGCCGTATCCAGATGCATCCACTATAGATGGTGGTTGCTCCTATGGCACGACTGCAGTTTGATTCCTTAAATATTCTCATAACCAGTTACTTCGAACCTACTCCCTAATCAGGTCTCATAGATGCCTGAATTCATTTGTTTTGTGCCCATCCAACTCATGGAATAGGTAGAACTTTCTAAATCTTTTCTCTCAATCTGTGGGTTCTCTCTTTGCTGGTTTCCAATAGGTAATCTGCCCCATGGTATCCAAGTAAATTATGTCCAGGGATTCAGTCAATTTTGTATAAGAGGAAAACTTATGCTCCCTCTTCATTCGTTTCGGTCCTCCGAAGCCATCATCAGCCTTCTGCTTTCCTATATCCTTTCCATACTCTGTTATGGATGGTCCTTCACCATCCTCAATGGATTTCTCTCTAAAGCAATCTTAAAATCCATCTTATTCGTAAGTCCAGACACCATGCCATCAGAACTATCGATGGATCAAGTTTATGCACTGTAGCAGCTGCTGCATTAAGGTACCGTTCTTATGTTGAACTGGGCAGTTGAAGTTGGCGTCCATGTCCGACACGTCCGACGCGTTCGACGCACAAGTTTGCCCAGTTCAACTTAACCGTTGAAGGGAAGCCGTTCGCGTCCGAGTCGTCAGACGCGGACGTCTTCCCTCCAAAGGCCATATTTCCCAACTACTCTTATATAAACCCCTTCCTCTATCACTCTCCTCACTCACTTTTATTCTACAAGTTCACTAATCCGAGCATTTGTCGCAGCAGCACCGTATTTTGGTAATTTTATTTCTGTTTTTTGTTCATTCTTTTCGTTTCTGTTTCTTGTTTTTTTTGGACATATTTTGTCTCAGAAATGGCCGAACAAAATGTACCGAGAAATTCCCGCCGTAGCCCAAGAATTTGGTCCTCTCATGCAAATTCTGCATTTCTACGAATAGCTGCCGAAGCTTATCAAGCTGCAGGTCAATCCAAAAAAGGAATCCATAAGAAGATAATGGCAGAACTGAACGAGGCTTTAGTGGGTGTTCTGATTGAAGCACCATTCGTTGTCGAACAAGTTATGGCCAAATACAACGCGCTGAAGAAGAAATGGGCAGTTTGGTGCAATTTGAGAAATAAAACGGGCGTAGGATGGAATAATGTTCAAGGAACGATTAGTGGAAGCGAACATTGGTGGATCGATCGCGCGGGGGTAATACTTTTTATCTTTTTTAATTTCTATTTTACCGCAACTAATTTATGTTTATTTTTAATTTTAGGAGTTTGGCAACTCGGTTTTGAAGTATAGGAGACAACCGATAGAGAATTTGAACGAACTCGAACAAATTTTTGGTAACAGTATTGCAACTAGTGTCGATGCTTTCACTCCTGGCACTACCGAAGGTTTGCAACGCTCAACAGTCACCCCGTTCTCCTCCTCAAGAATACATCACACACACGTATTTTGACCGAACATGGGGAACAGAAGGTTTTCAAGTCCCACTTGAAGACATCAACACGCAATAGTCATTTCAACAACCTACACAAACACGTGGCATATGTTCTTCTTCCAAGTCTTGATCAAGTAGAAGAAGACAGATGGAGAACGAGGAAAAAATGGATGCACTTGTTGATATGATATATGAAAAACATAAAAACAAGAAATATCGTTCGGACATAGATAGTCCATCCTCTAATCCATCCACTAATGCTAGTAGCTCCCCTTAGGCTAATGCTGGCCCACAGTCCATTATCCTAGGTTCGAATTTGAAGATATTCAACTTTCCAAAGCAATTTCACTACTCAAAATAAAGGACAACAGAGATACGCTCACACTTTTGGAAGACGACGAAGCTCGAGAATGGTTATGGTACGAGATCGACAAATGCAATCATACAATCAGATACCAACAGTATATGATGTCTATGCCACCACTTGCCTTTCTAGCTGCATTTCTACCGAACTTTCCACCTACTTATCCATCGAACTTTCCACCTACCTATCCACTGCAATACCCACCACAGTAGTTTGTATTTGTAGATTCTGCTTTGTATTTCATATTTTGTATTCTGCATTTTGAATTCTGAACTATGTATTCGGTATTATGTATTATGTATTCGGTATATATCTATGTTATTAAAAAATAATTAACACAAATAAAATAATAATATAAATAATAATTTTGCCCCTTCCGCGTTGCCCCTTTCGTAAAAAGAACGCATTCTCCTTTCGCGAACTTGCCCTTTCCCAACCCTTTTCGTTTTCCCCTTTCATTTGCCCCTTTCGTTTAAAAAAAGAACGCACCCTAAATCTAGTTAGATAACTTTGTAGGGTTTCTCCGGCTGTCTGCTTCACGCCTGAAAGCATCATCACATTCTTCGATCACGATATATGTACTCTGAATTTTATATGAACTTATCCACTAATTCGTTCCATATGCTAATGGACCCATTCTCCAGCTGCCTGAACCACATTGCAGCTAACTTCATCAAATATAATAGGAAACTCCATCCCATTACTTCTACGGAAGCACCCAACATTTCCATATGGCAGATATATATCATCAAATAAATGGTTGGATCTACCCACTTCTTGTACATCTCCAATGTTGGTAGCTTGAAATCGAGCGGATTCCTTGCGTAGAAGATGTTTGGAGCTGTGCAGTTAAAGCGCTCGGTAGATTCAAAGCGGTGGAGGTGCAAAAAGTCATAGCGGGGATACAGCGAGGATATAGCGGATGGCTTTAAAATAGCATATAAAACTCGTACTTAATGTTTTTACGAATATATAAATGGTAATTAAATGAAAATTTATCATTCAATTGAATTGTAACTAATACATAAATAATTTTTAAATAAAAACATGTGCGAATATACTTTAAATAAACGTAAACTGTTATATAACATAATTGAATTTAGTAGAATATTAGAGTATTTTCATTTCTGAAAATATATTAAAAATTAAATCAAATAAATTAGTTTCATAATTTTTATAATGTATAAACTGAATTTTTCAATTCATTTTATTAAAGAAGATATAGCGGGAATAGCGGAATATAGCGGAAATAACGGGATATAGCGGAAATAGCGGGGATTAAAGCGGAAAGGCTATATTGTGGGGCTATATGGAAAAATCGTAGTGGCAGAAACCCTCTACGAGATATAGCGGGGTTATAGCGAGGCAATAGCGGGGCATTAACTGCACAGGTTTGGAGTGAATAGGTTTCTGTTCACATCTTCCAAACTCTAGTCCGGGGTTCCACCTCTTCGCACTCGTTTAATCATCTCAGCAATCCTATCGTTGTAATCCATTGGAACTCTCTGATCCACATCTTCATCCTACCAGCCCCTCCCCCCGTTCCTATGGGGAACTCCTGGCTCTAACTCTTGTTGTTATACGTTCATGTCCTGATCTCCAATCTGCAGCTCGACATCATTCCTCCAACGTGCCCCTACATGTCCCAAGTTAAAATATATCACGCCACTTGGACCTCTTGACTTGGTACCTAGTTAACCTCTCAAGTCGACGACAAATTGGGTCATTTCCATGGGGTTGGTTCCAATTTGTTCTGCTTCATTTCATAGTGCACACTTTTTCCTTTTATCCTTTAACCTTAGTTTTCAGCTACTCTGGTTGTTCATATTTGTTCCATTCTTTTGAAGAATCCATCCATCAATTTTTGCCGTCGAGCCAATAATCTATTTTGCCTCTCCTTCACCATTCTTTTCATCTCCTCTTTGGTTATTTATATGGATGGAGGGTTTGGTCTTAATAACACCTCCTGGCTACCTCTTTGTTCTTGTTGGCTTTCTCTGGTGGTAATTCTCCTTGTTGATGGTCTCTTCATTCTTCTAAATCGAGTTTCAAGTTGTCAAATTCGAGTTCTTCAGAATGAAAGCACCAACATGTTTGGACAAAAAGGGCACAGACACACAATCAAGTAATAGATATGGAATTTATCGGAAAAAAGAAGTAAAAAGCAAGAAAGAACACACAAATTTTATAGTGGTTTGGCAAATACTCCGCCCTACGTCTACTTTATCCTTTTATATCGATCGTACTTTGCTCCTATAAAGTATGTTTTACAACTTGATATCTTTCAACTCAAGTATGAGTTGTACAAAGTGTAACTTAGAGTTGAATTTCTCAACTCATCTTAATCAAGAATTCAAAAGGAAGATTAGAAAAAAAGTATTTTTCCAAGTGATTGTCCCCTCTATTTATAAACAAATCCCACCATCAAAATCACCTGAAAACTCTTTGACACGTTTTCTAAGTCATGCATGTTGTCCCTTGAAAAATCATGGTCGTCACTACCATAATCTCAACTCGGTACCGAGCTATGGGCCCATAACTCGGCATCGAGTCATGGTGACTTGGTCACCTTTTGGCCTTCCGTCTTTTGTGCAATGTTCATTCATGTGACACCATTCTCAATTCGGGTTTAACCCAAGAAGGGTTGAGTTGACCCTTGACTCCTTGTTTTCCACCTAGTGTTTGGTTGCCAATTTCATTCCTTAGCTAATCTTTTTTGACTCATCATTCACTACTCATCATTCTTGACTCGGTAGGGACCCAAGAGTCAACTCGGTAGGGACCCAAGATGACCGAGTTGTGGAACCTTGTCAATTTTTGGCTACTTCCTTTACATTTCTCCATCTGTCATCTTTTGATGTTTCGTAAGTTTTTAACTCCATTTCTTTATCATCCTTAGTCCAGTTTAATTTTTCGATCATCTGAGTCTTTTTTGAGACTATGGAAAATTTGTCGGCAACACCTTTCAAGCCTTAATGACTTCACCTCAAGTTGAAAATTTGCAGCCTTTTCCTTCCAACTATCCCGCTGAAACAAGATTCTTCTTAATTTCTAGTGCTTGTTTAACTCCTGTGAATTTTACCACCCTTCCATCATACATCTTTAGCTAGCAGAACATATACCCTTCACCTTGACATCTCCACCATTACCGAATCCCACCTTACTTTGTTACATCGTACATTCAACGAATGCTCCCTTTTGATTGCATATATGGAAACATGTACCCTTATCAAACATCCACTCATATACTTTTCTTTCATCAATAGAGAAAACATCATTACTAATACCAAATTTACCTCATCATCGATCCTTCCTCAAGCTTGTCTTTACCTTCCTCTGATGCTTTCATCCTTTTTTTATCATTTTTAAGGTTGTTGCAAAATTTCAACTGGTGACCAGTTTTTCACATTAGTAACAGATGAAATTTCTTCCATATTCGATCTATTTGATCGTCTTTCCATATTTGAATGGTTACCCATCCTTGCAAGATGGACCTCTTAAGTTAGATTTCCACTTTCCCTTTCATCCTTATTAACGGAGTTATAATACCATATGGTAAATGACTTTCGGTAATATTACTCTGGTTATTTATTAGATTTGTTGAATAAAATAATATCGTATGAAGTGAATGTAATTTATGAAAATTGAGCGAACGAGCAAGTAACACTTAGTGGTATGGAACACCATAGTTAGTATTTGTTCGATTATTCTTTGTGAGTAGATGACACTCCAATGGGGATAAGCAATACGGGGGTATTGGATATGTGTGTTTAAGGTGGTATTCACTGTAGTAAGCATGGCTGCATGCCTAATTACATACACACAATATATATATATATATATATATATATATATATATATATATATATATATATCTGTTTGTGTGTATGTGTATGTGTGTGTATTTGAAAGTCTATCATGTTGAGTGCTTCTATTATTTTTCGAGGAGTATACCAGATTAGGCTCTAATATCCATCCTAGCGGCCTAATTGTGGGTCCTACCCTGGTTTTGTGACATACATTGTGTTGTATACCTATGTGTTTTTGCTCCATGTTACATAGATAAGCAATGCGTTACCATTTGGGGGCACTTGTAGGGTCATGATCATTGCATAGCGTAGTCTTGCACCCAATGAATAATGTTATACCCTAAAATTTATGCTGTCATCAGTTGATGAAAAAGTTATCGCATATTGAGTAATTAAAGCTATCACTAGTAAAGCTATCATAATATAAAGAAACGAAGTTATCGCAAGTTGATAAGCACTATCACATATTGAAGATTAAAAGAAACTATGGCATGCTAATATTAGTGCTATAGCTATCACAAGATGATAAAGCTGAAGCTACCATAAGTTGAAGTGAACAAGCCATTTATATAATTAAAGTTAAAGAGCTATCACATAATGAAGATAGCTCATATGCCGCATATTGAAAGCTACATACCTAACACATGTTGAAGAGTAAAAGACCCATAACATGTTGATAACATGAAGATACCATGGGTTGATATATGAGCCCAACCATTACAAGTGAATGATATAAAGCTATCGCCAGTTGGTGATATAAGGTTATCAGAAGTTAATGATATAAGGCTACCACAAGTCGATGATATAAGGCTACCAAAAGTCGATGATATAAGGCTATAAGTTAATAGGGACAAACTATCACAAGATGATGTAGAGCTACCGATTGTTAAGATTCACATAGCCACTACATGATGTGGATTATAGAGCTATCACATAATGAAGGTTACATAGTTATCACATGTGGAGTTCGTATAGCTATCGCATGATGAGACTTATCTAGCTATCGCATGTTGATGAAAGTGCCTAAAATGATGCTCTAGTTGGCCACGTGGAATTTCATAGTTTGTCCAATTATGCCATGTCATCGTGAAGAAATTTAAAATGAGTTGTGCTACGTGTCAAGTTGACAATGTGCCGCATTCTCAAATCATAGTAGTTCATCTCCTAGAAATGCCATGTGTTAAAGGTCTAAGGGTCCAATTTCTCTATAAATAGGCATGTATCCCCTACTAAAAAGAGACGAATTCTAAATTGTACTTCTTCCTCATTTTAATTTTCTTCTAAAGTATAAATAAAAGCTTGACTTTTGTACTTTAATTGCTGATTAGGTCAAATTTAAATTGCGACTTTGTGATTTGATACTTAAACAATCTCCCATTTGCATACTGGACTATCTTAAACATAATAACTAGTATACTTGTCCAAGAGTCTAATCTCGGTGCCCAAGTATCATTGACTTATGAAGACAATGCATATTAGCGTAGACAAAAAATTAACCGACATTTTATTGCTTTCATTGAGAATTGAACTCAGGGGGAAAACTACCTATTTGACCTTTTATTCTTACCAAAATAGGAAGAATAATAAAGAAAATCAATAAGCAAGAACAAGGCCACTTTCATTGTACTAGCTCAAGAACTCCTCAATTCAATATGGAGAATATCAAAACAAGACAAGCGTTAGTGCCAGTAGTCACTATAAATGAGGAAACTCGCATTAATGCTATGCAAAAGCATCTTCAAACTATGTACGAGCCGATTGAGATGTTAGTTGCTCAAAAATTATCAAAAGTGTCTAAAAGAACGAAAGGTGATTATGGAGAGGAAGTCGAGTTACCTTAGAGAAACATTGATGCATCGATCTTAAGAAGCAAAATGTTGAGAAAAGTGCCTTAGACCTTCGAAAGAAAGATGAAGCTATGAAGGTCCAAATGAAGCTAAAATTAAACTTGGGAAAAAAAGTAGAGGCCAACAATCAAGCAACTTAAAAGGTGAATGAAGAATCGAAGTCTCCACTTGTGCAGTTAGCCAGTTCAACATCTAAGAAAGAGTACCGACCAGAATGAAAAGATTATAGGAATGATGAGACAAACTTGAGAGATTTGGAAAACAAGTTGATCAAAGATAGATGTCAATGAAAAAATATTGATGGATCCTAAAGTCAATAACAACTTTAAGGGGGTCCCATTCTTTGAAGAAATCATGGTTGTTCCGTTACCTTCTTATACCATAAATTCCTTCAATCAAATATGATGGATCAGTTAATCTAGATAACCATTTGTTGGTTTTTGAAAGCCAAATGGATATCTATAGTGCTCCAGGCACAATGAGATACAGATTGTTCCCTACTACATTCTTTGGTGCAACTACAAAATGGTACCGATGGTATCGGGAGAAACTATTTATTCATGGGAACAATTTTCCTATGGGTTTTACATATAGTTTTGTAATTCTAAAGAGCCAACCATAAATGTTAGTGTTTTAACAAATATGAAAACAAAGGCTAAGGGAGTTATTTAGGAAATATTTGAAAAGATTCAATACTGAAGCAAACAAAGCTAAAAGAGTAAGTGATAAAGAAAAGCCGATAGCCGTCAAGTCAAAGTTATTGGAAAATACTCCATTATGGAAAGAGCTGTATATTCATGGGTGCAAGGAACTATTAGACCTCATTTCCAAGCGGATGAATTCATTCGAATGGATGAAATATTTCATGAGAAGAGAAAGTCTCTACCGAGGGAATGAGGAGCTTTATTGAACCCTAATATAAAAAGATGTGGGATGAAACATCAAGAGAAAATTGCATCGACTTAAACTAGCCTATCTCATACATTTATGCTGTAACAAAGGACAAGATAGAGTATCCTACTACAATCAAGTCGAATAAGAATCCAGAACGTAATATAGGTGGAGATTACTGCGCTTTTCACAAGGTAAATAGCCATAAGATTGATGATTTTCGTGTGTTGGCTGAAATCATTAAAGGCATGATAAGAAGGGCAGCACTTATGGAGTTTATCAAAAATGATAAGAAATTTCTAAAACCTAATAATAAAGAAAAACCTCCAACTAATAATGCCAACTTTATGGAGAGCGACCCCCCGCTGAATATTTTACCTCTGATTAATAGTAGCAACGTCATTCATTAAGAAGAGAAGAATAGGTACATATGCGAAGCCAAGGGGGAATCTATTTAGTGGGAGAAGAACCACCAGCAATGGTGAACAAAGTGCTGTCCAAATTCCAGATTTGATAGTAACTCCTAAAGAGATAAGAGGAGCGAGGCATCCCCATAATGATCCGTTAATGATTAAAGCTTGGGTCGGACTATCCATGATGTCTAAAATCCTAATGGACGTTGTAAATACAGTTAATGTGATTTTTAAGAATAGTTTCGGTCAAATGGATATCCTTATAGAAAAGCTTGAACCCAACTTCGAACCCATCTTTGGGTTCAATAACAAAGGCTCTACACCAGTCTAGTAGATCAAATTATATGTACAGATAGGATTTCTGCCCTACACTAGGACCTTTGAAACTCCATTCGTAGTAATGGATCAGCCATCTTATCATAATATTTTTTTTGGGAGGTCTGCTTTAGATGAGATATATGCCTTTGTTTCTCCTAAACAATTACTTGTGAAATTCGTTATCAAAATTGGATGGGCAACTCTGCAAGGGGAACAATTTAGCTCAAGGGATATATATTTTGCAACTCTTAAGCAATGCAATAAAGAGAGCGATTCTTGTTATGAATCTATGTTAAATAAATCAAGTGAAACTAAAATCCTAAAGTCCTTGCATATCAGTCATCATGAACTGATATCCCAAGTAAATAAACAAAAGATATTGACAGAAAAGTGCCGACAGCTGGATAATAAATTCAAACCATCAGGTAAGAAGAGGAAGTGCGTTGAATTGAATCAAGTAAATCAAGATTTGAACTTTGAGGAAATCATCAAAAAAGTAGAACCGAAAATGGATTCGAGAGATAGTGGAGAAAATGTAAAATCTGCAGAGGACATGGAGGAAGTGAACTTGGACATACATGACCCCACAAAAATAGTGAAAATAGGGAAATGATTAGACAAAGATGCAAGAGAAAAGCTCATCATCTTCCTTCAATCAAATACAAATGTTTTCGCATAGAGCCATGCCGATATGATGGGAAAAACACTTCGATGATAAGTCATGCACTCAACATAGATCCGATATATACTCCGGTAAGACAAAAGAAGAGGAAATTTAATAAAATATGAACCATTACATTAAAAGAAGAAGTAAAGAAGTTGTTGGAGAATAGATTAAATAGAGAGGTATTCTATCCAAAATGGTTGGCAAATCCGATATTTGTTAAGAAATCTAATGGAAACTGGAGAGCATATGTTGATTAAACAAATTTAAATAAGGCATGCCCTAAAGATGGTTATCCCCTTCCTAGGATTGATCAACCAGTAGACCACAAGTGGCCATAAATTGTTTTCATTCATGGATGCATACTCGGAATATAATCAAATTCATATGTTTAAGCAATATGAAGAGAATAAGAGCTTTGTGAACGATTGAAGGACGTATTGTTACTAGGTAATTCCGTTCGAACTAAAAAATGCAAGTATCATATATCAATGGCTAGTAAATAAGATGTTCAAAGATCAAATTGGGAAGATTATGGACGTATATGTTGATGACATGTTAGTAAATCCAAAGAAAAGGGTGATCACATCGATGACTTGAATGATATGTTTGGAGTGCTGTGGAAGTACGGGACGAAGCTAAATCCATTAAAATGTTCTTTTGGGATCCAGTCTGGAATCTTCTTAGGATATATTGTGTCCACGAGGAATAAAGGCTAACCCTAATCAAATAAAGGCAATTTGAGATATGGCCGAGTCCAAAACAAGTAAAGACATGATGTGCTTAAATGGTCGAGTGGTTGCATTTAACCAATTTATATCGAAAGTAACAAACAAGTGCATTCCTTTCTTTGACATTACCGAGAAACAGAAAAACTTTGAGTGGACGAAAGGGTGTTAGAAGGCTTTTCAAGAGCTAAAGGGTCATTTGGAAAAGCTGCCAATACTTTCTAGCATGATGGATGGAGAAAAAATTTGTTTCTATATCTAGCAGTATCAGAGCATGCGATCAGCATAGTTTTAGTGAGGGAAGAGAACCGAATATAATTTCCAGTATATAATACAAGCAAAAGGCTAAAGGATGCGGGGATCAAGTACTCACTCATAGAGAGACTAGCCTATTGCCTGATATTATCAGCACGAAAACTAAGGTCTTATGTTCATGCACATTCGATCAAGGTATTAACTAACTATCCATTTGAGCAAATTTTTAGCAAACCTGCGACGTTTGGAAGGTTGATAAATTGGGAGTTAAGCTAATATGACATTAAATATTTTCCTCAAAAATCGATAAAAGGCAAGCTCTGGCTGATTTAGTGACCAAGTGTACAAGATTTATCGAAGAGAAATCATAAAAATAAAGGAAACTCAAACCAAAATGTCAATTATTCATAGATGGTGTAGCAAATGAACAAGAGGCTGGAGCTGGGTATGTGATAATCACACCCGGTGGGCATAGATTACACTATGCAATGAAATTCTAGTTTTCTGCAACTAATAATGTAGCCGAGTACAAATATGTGATAACTAGATTAACCATAGCACAACAGTTGATGATTCCTAGGATGGAAGTGTTTAGTGATTCGCAATTAATGGTAAATCAGCTAAACATGACATATCAAACGAAAGATGCCCAATTAACCTGATATGTTAAAATGATCCACGAGATGTTAACTCAATTTGAAGATTTCTCCATCCACTAGATACTAAGAGAAAAGAATGCCCAAGCAGACTCGTTAGCAAGAATAGCAAGCTCACGAGGGGCGTGAGAAGCAATTGTCCCTATCAGTTTCCAACAAAACCCAAATGTGGAGTTTAGAAGGGAATAATCGAACCATGAAGCTTTTCTTTTAACTCGATTGCAAGCCCATCAATTGCCAGACAATGAAGAAGGTTCTTAAGTAAGCAACAATCATGAGAAGCGCATAAAGTGGCCAGAATATATATGAACAAAAGTCAATAAATTAATAACTGGATGACACCTATAGTTGAATACTTAGAAAAAGGAACGTTGCCAAAAGTTAAAAACGAGTCAAGGAAATTGAGGTATTAGGCACCTTCCTATACCATGACTGATGGGATATTATATAGAAAGGGAAGTTCAATGCCCTACTTGAGATTTATAGCATAAGAAAATGGAATGTCGATATTAAAAGAATCTCACGTGGGATTTTGTGGAGACCATTCTAATGGAATAAAGATAGCAAAGAAATTAATGAGACAAGGCTATTATTGGTCTCATATGACAGAAGACGCCTTAGCATATGTAAAAAGATGTGACAAATGCCAAAGATTTTCAAGGTGTCCACAGCTATCTCTTAGTGAATTAACCCCTATCACCAGTCCTTGGCCCTTCAATGTAATGGGAATCAACTTGGTAGTAGCTCTTTGTACCTCAAAATTAGGTGCAAAATTCACAATAGTATCCATTGACTACTTTACTAAATGGGTAAAAGATGAGCTATTACCAAATATTACTTCTGAAAAAGCCCTAAAGTTTGTGATTAAAAACATAGTTACTCGATTTGGATTCCTAAATAAGATTATTTCTAATAATGGAACTCGGTTGAAAAGTGGAGAGTTTACTCAATTTTGTGAAAGAAACAAGACAATTTGGAGTTTCTCATCGGTATCACATCCAAAAGGGGCAGTGAAGGAAATGAATAAGACTATCAAGAATATTTTAAAGAAACAGTTAGGGAAAGCGAAAGGAAATTGGGTAGAGGAACTTCCTCTTGTTCTGTGGTCATATAGAACATCCATAAAGACAACTACAGGCAATACCCTGTATTCCCTGACATATAGATTTGAGGAAATGCTACCAATAGATGTTGAAGTTCCACCACACCGAAGAATTGTATATGCTTATGCGTCAAACCTGGAATTAAAGAAGGAATCTTTTGATACGATTAACGAATTAAGAGACCAATTTGCATTATAAACGATAGAGTATTAACGAAGATTACCCAAATACTATAATTCAGACAAAGCACATTACAAAAAGGAGATGTTGTATAGAAGTGTTACCAAAAATACCAAAGATCCAGCAGATGGCCCATTAGGACCTAACTGGGAAGCACCCTTAGTCATTCATTAAGTATTACCCCAGGGACTTATCATTTTAGTATGCCCGACGAGAATGTAAGAATATGAAATGTCGAGCATTTAAGACCATATTTCACGAATTTGAATAGATAAAGCAAATTATGGAAACTCGTTTCTTTGCGAAGGCTTTCAAAGATTTTTATGACATCTTCAAAGAATAAGTTTCCAGAAAGGCACAAAATTTTTGGGAAAAGCTTTCTAAAATCTTCAAAATAACCTTCAAATAGATTTTGCAAAATATTTATTAAACAACCCCAAGGTTGAGATGCATTATGTTTAATGTGATTCCTAACTTGATGAGGTTAGCGAGATACTTTGAACAGAAGCATACAACGTATTCGAAAGAGGACAATTATGACTTTGATCCCTCCTTGGGCCAGGTCAAAGCAACAATGCATCCAAGAGAGATGGTCAAACAAGCCTTTGGTCGTGCTTCTATGACTAGACAAAGCACCCATCCAGAGACTGATGGTCAAATTAAGTCTTTGATCCCGCCTTTGGGCCTAGTCAAACCTATGAGTCAAAGGAATAGAGACCTTAAGGTTAAATTAACACTAGAGGAGGGGTGAATAGTGTTTAATGGATTATATGAAAATTATTCAAATTCTTTAAGATTTTACTTGGAATGATGGAATTAAAAATCATAGAAACAATTATAGAATCAAAGTACAGATACAAAAAAATGCAGTAAAATAAAAAAAGAAAGAACACACTAGGATATTATACTGGTTCGGAGTTACCCTACATCTAGTCCCACACAATTGCCTGTACGAATTTCTTTTCAACTAGTAATGGAAAATACAATCTGGATTTCAAGGCTACGAGACACACCTTCCAGAATCCCAACCTTTGGATAGAGTCACTTGATTTTCGAGCTACAAGCACACCCACTAGATTTATGGGCTACTAAGCACAACCAATTAATTTTAACAAGGTAAAATAGTACCTACTTGGATTTCGGAGATACCAAGCACACTACAGAGTATAAGAGTATGATTTGATAGAGTTTGCAGACTCAGATCTTCGATCTTGATTACAGTTGATCCTATAACTCTTTGAAGCACTTTGATCTTGAGAGAGATGAGTGAAATCAGAGAGTATATGAAAGAGAATCAAACTGGTAATGATTGAATTTTATTCTGGTTGAATTTTGGTGGAGTTTCGAAAGAAATTAATTTAGAAATCAAGAGAGTGAAAAGAGGAGAGAAAAATAAGAAACTAGTTAATAAAAATTCATTTGGAAGTCTGGTATATATAAGGAAACAACGGCCATGTCCATTCGTGAAGAGATACGACAAACAATCACTTCCTTTCAAATTTTGAAATTTGAAATTTATGGCTAGTATGTCGACATATAGGAATTGGATATGTCGATATATCCTTCACAAAATTGGAAAACACTATGAAAATTATTTAAAAATCATTGCTTTGTAAAATAATTTGATACTTTGTAGAATCATTTAAAAACAGTTTATACAAATTTTAATCAAAAAATAACTTAATAAAACTTTATAAAATAATTTTGAAATATTTAATAAGAATATTCAATATAATGTAAATAATATATATAAAACCAATATAGTTATAAATTATTAAAGTATAAACAAAAATTCAATATATATATATATATATATATATAAACTTAAAAACACTAAAATAATATCTTTGTAAGTATAAGAGATTTGAAAATCATTTTGGAAAATATTTTGAAAAGATTATTTAAAAATAGAATATTTGAAAATAATTTTCAAACAAAATTAGAGAAGATAAGAAAGATCAGGAAAGTGCTATCAAGGTTTTAACATAAATTCTCTGACTCTATAACTTATTTGGAATATGTTGAAATCCCGAACCCTTCAAAACTCAAGTGTCTTCATTCTTGAACTCTTAAAACATTATATCAGCATCTTTAATCTATTCTTGATATCAACATCTTAATACTGTACAATCTTCTTAATCAATACCTATCTAATATCCTGCACTATATACTATATATATCTTGATAAAACATTATTATCTATATTTTATATAATGTCCTATAGTTGTTATCATCAAAACCAATACCTAAGGTACTAATAATCTCTCCCTTTTTGATGATGACAACTCTATATATAAAATATATTATAACCCCCCCCCCCCCCCCCCCCGAGTTACAAAACTCCCCCTTAATCTATGCATAGATTTTATATATTTCTCCCCCTTTGTCATCAAAAAAATAACTAACTAAAACTATATCTCCCGCTAACTAAGATACTATAGTAATAATGATAAGAATGATATATAAGAAATGATGAGTGATAACACAAATCATTAATAGTCACTGTACCAAACTATATATTCATTCAATATCACAATACAAAGTAATCACAATCCAATCAAACCTTAAACTATACATATTTGTACAAAGTAAAACTGTCAAATCAAATCAAATATACATACCACACATTTAAAACAATCAAAGCAAATCAACTATTATCCTAACATGATTTCCTAATGATCGGGGATTAGTGAATAGGGCAGTGAGGATAATGAAAGCAAAAGTTCCATTTTTGTTTGATGAGATTTCCATCTCGATCAAAACATACTTTTCCGACGCATCGAACTTCGTCGTCTTCCTCCATGTGTTCTTCTTCTTCCTCTTCTTCCTCATCATCGCTACCTTGAATGGGGTTATGAATAGCCAAATTTGTAGACTCATCTTCAATAACTATTGGATTCATAGGATTATCCAATAGATATTTTTGCAAATTGCGAAGAATTCTACTTTGCTTCTCTTATTCTTTGGTCATACGAATTTGCACCACTTGAATTCCAGTGAGCATTTGCGGAATATTGTTCATTTCACCCTCCATTTTAGGGATCTTGGCCATAGTAGTGCTTTGGAAGGCGCCTTGGGTAGGAGAAGGGAAGGAAAACGACAAATTTTCCTCTTTAGAATGTTTAGGATTAGAGGAGGCCAAGGTTTATTTGTTTCAGAATTTTAAAACAGAGAGAATACAGAAAAGTGAAGAGGAAAGTCGAAATTTGGTTATTATATAACCACCCATTTGAATTTTAGAGGGAAATTTAAAAAATGAAAATTACCATTATATGTTGACATATAAGGGTAGGGTATGTCGATATACATAGTATTATTTTGATTATTTTGTTCTTCTTTATATTTTGTAATTTTTTTCTTCATTATTTTTATATTTTAGAAAGAGAGCAAATTCCTAACTCTCTTCTTAACTTAGTAAATGATATTTGATTCAATGGTTTTGTTAATAAATTAGCTATTTTATTTTTTAGTGTTTATAAATTCAAGTGATATTATTTCATTTTTTACATTATCTCTTAGAAAATGGTGTATTATATCAGTATGTTTAGTTCTAGCATAATGAGTAGGATTTTTAGATAGATTGATCGCACTTGTATTATCACAGTATATTGGTGATTTAGTGAAATTTAAACCAAAATTTTTAAGGTCTGTTGCATATAGATAACCTTTGAACATGCTAATGCTGCTAAAATATATTCTGCTTCTGTCATAGACAGAGATACAGAGTTTTGCTTCTTACTAAACCAGGAAACCAGAGAGTGTCCCAAAAAGTGACAAGTTCCACTTGTACTTTTTCTATCTGATTTGCAACCAGCATAGTCGGCATCACTATATGAAATTAATTCAAAGGAGTTTTCTTTTTGGTAAAAGAGTCCATAGTCTAATGTGTTATTTACATATCTCAAAATTCATTTTATGGATTTTAAATGAACTTCTTTAGGTTGAAATTGATATCTTGCATAGAGACAAACATTGTGCATTATATCAGGTCTACTAGTAGTTATATAAAGTAGTGATTCAATCATTACTCTACATAATTTTTGATCTACATCTTTTGGATTCTTCTTTATTTAATTTTTCATTAGCTGCCATGAGAGTTGGTTTACCACTGGTATTTGACATACCAAATTTCTTAACTAAATCTTTAGCATATTTTTCTTGAAAAATAAAAATTCCATTACTTATTTATTTTATTTGTAATCCTAGAAAATAATTTAGTTCTCCCATAAGACTCGTTTCAAATTCCTTAGTCGTTATTTCTAAAAACTCTTTATTTCATTTATCGTTTGTAGATCCAAAAATGACATCATCCACATATATTTGTATTATTTGAATATCATTTTTATCTCTTTTAATAAAAAGTGTACTATCTACTTTGCCTATTTCAAAATTCAATTGTAATATATAGGATTTAAGTCTGTTATACCAAGCTCGTGGAGCCTGTTTCAAACCATATAAAGCCTTCTTTAATTTGTAAACGTGAATAGGTAGTTTTTCATTTTCAAAAAGTAGGGGTTGTTCTACATATACAACTTCGCTAAGAAAACTGTTTAAAAATGCACTTTTAACATCCATTTGATATAACTTAAAATTATTATGACTAGCGAAAGAATGTAAAATTTATATAGCTTCTAATCTTGCTACGGGTGCAAAGGTTTCATCAAAATCTATTCCTTCTTCTTGACAATAACCTTATGCAACTAATCGAGCTTTATTTCTCACAACCTCTCCTTGTTCATTCATTTTGTTTCTATATACCCATTTATTTCCTATTATGGATTTATTCTCAGGTCTTGGGACTAATTCCCATACATCATTTCTTGTAAATTGATTCAATTCCTCTTGCATAGCAAGAATCCATAAATCATCAGTTGGTGCTTTCTTTGGGTTTTTAGGTTCAATAGTTGAAATAAAAACAACATTACACATTTTATTTTGTTGATTTCTAGTTTTAACGACAAATTAAATATTTCCAAGTATATTTTCTATAGACGATCTTTCAAGTATTTTGTTCTTTTATTTGGATGTGGATTTTCTGAATTATTATTATTTTCATTTTCGGTAATCTCATCGTTTGGGTTATCAATGTTTTCTTCTTCATCAATAATTGGATTATAATCTTTAAAATTTTCATCAATGAATGTAACGTCTCTTCAATAGTATTAGTTTTAGTATTGCAAACACTATAGGCTTTACTTCTGTTTGAATATCCAATAAAGATCTCTTTACCTGATTTAGCATCAAATTTATCCAAATTATCGTTAATAATTAAGATAAAACATTTACTACCAAAAATTCTAAAGTATGATACTTTAGGCTTTTATTATAGAATAATTCATATGGCGTTTTCTTAGTTAATGGTCTTATTAAGATTCTATTTAATATATAACAGGCAGTATCAACAGCTTCAGCCCAAATTTTTTTAGTTAAATTACTATCATTTAGCATAGTTCTAGAGCACTCTTGAGTCATCCTATTTTTACATTATACTACTCTATTTTGTTGTGGTGTTCTTGGAAATGAAAAATTATGAGTTATACCTTTTTTATTACAGAAATTCTCAAAATTTTCATTTATGAATTCTTAGCCCTGATCACTCCAAATAGTTTTAATTTTACTAGTCATTTGATTTTGAATTCGTTTAACAAAGATTATAAACATTTCAAAAGCATCACTTTTAAATTTTAAGAAACTTGACTAGGTAAACCTAGAGTAATCATCTTCAATTGCAAATACATAACTACTATGATTTATAGATTGTATATGTGAGGGACCGAAAAGATCTATGTAAAGAAGTTCAAGGGGTTGGGAGGTAGAAATCATATCTTTTGATTTAAAAGAACTTTTTCCAAATTTCCTAATGGACATGCATCGCATAAATTATTAACTTTAAAATTCATTTTGGGAAGACCTCTAACTAGATCATTTTTAGCAATTTTAGATATTGGTTTGAAATTCAATGACTAAAACTTTTCTGCCAAATCCAAGGGTTACTTGATTCAGGCAAAAGACATAAGTTATCATTTGAGAGTCACATACTTAATATATAGATGTTTCGTTTCCTAATGCCTTCAAAGATAATGATTGACTCATTATCTTCAATATGACATTTATTTTTTACAAATTTAATTTTGAAAGCCTTATCACACAATTAACTAACACTCAACAGATTATGCTTTAAATTCCTAACTAACAAAACATTAGAAATAGTAGGAGTTTTAGAATTACCGACATTGTCGATGTCAATCACATATCCTTTAGAGTTATCTTCAAAATTTACTGATCCACCTTCTTTGTAAACTATATCTTTCAAAATCTCCTGATTTTCAGTCATGTGTCTTGAGCATCCACTATCCATTTGTCCTTTTTTATTTGTAGCATTTAATCATCAGGTGTCCGTTCATCAAAATCCATCTGTTCTTGTAATTCATACCTTTCAAAAGATCACTTGACCTTTTTTAATGAATAGATGTAAATTAATGAAACAACATTACGATGATTTTGGAAATTATCATTTCAAAATTAGTGTTAAAATATTATCATAAATTGCCATTGAAACTTTTTCAAAATTAGATTATGAATACTTTGAAAACCAATGCTCTGATACAAAATGTGAATCACCGGAATATGGATCCTAATACTAAATTAACACCAGAAAGGGGGTGAATAGTATTTAATGGATTATGTGAACATTATTCAAATTCTTTAAGATTTTATTTGGAATGATAGAATTTACAATCACAGAATCAAAGTACAGATAAAAGTAAATGCAGTAAAAGTAAAAAGGATAGAACACACTAGGATTTTATACTGGTTCGGAGTTACCCTACATCCAGTCCCGTACAATTCTTTGTACGGATTTCTTTTCAACTAGTAAATGCAAACACAATCTCGATTTTAAGGCTACAAGACACACCCTCCAAAATCCCGGCCTCTGGGTAGAGCTACTTGATTTCCGAGCAACGATCTTGATTACAATTGATGCTATAACTCTTTGAATAGCACTTTGATCTTGAGAGAGATGAGAGAAATCAGAGAGTATCTGAAAGAGAATCAAACTAGTAATGATTGAATTTGATTCTGGCTGAATTTTGGTAGAGTTTCGATAGAAAATGATTTAGAAATCAAGAGAGTGAAAAGAGGAGAGAAAATGAGAAAGTAGTTAACAAATTTTTTTTGGAAGTCTGTTATATATAGGGAAACAACGGTCATGTCCATTCGCGAAGACATACGACGAAAAGCCTGTTCCTTTCAAAATTTGAATTTTGAAATTTACGGCTAGTATGTCGACATATAGGAATTAGATATGTCAACATATCCTTCACATTTGGTAAAATAGCTTATGGTATATAGAAATTTACGGCTAGTATGTCGACATATAGGAATTGGATATGTCAACATATCCTTTCAAAAGCATTTTCTATAAAATAGCTTATGGTAAAATTATGTTATAACATGAAATTTCTAAAAAATGAGCCAAAGACGAAATGGAAGTTTTCTCATGAGAAAACGTTTTTAGGGGGCAAATGTTATACCTAAAATTTTAAGCTATCCCGGTTCGAGGAAAAAGCCGTCATACATTAAGTAATTGAGGCTATTGCCAGTTATGCAATCGAAAGATGAGGAAATGAAATTATCGCAAGTTGATAAGGACTACCATATATTGAAAATTAAAAGAAAAAATTACATGGTAATATTAGAGCTCTAACTATCACGATATGATAAAACTGAAGCTACCGCAAGTTGAAGTGACCAAGCCATTTATGTTGTTAAAGTTGAAGAGCTATCACATGTTGAAGATTTCTATCGCATTTTGAAAACTACATAGCTAACGCATGTTGAAGATTAAAAGAGCTATCACATGTTGATGACATGAAGCCATCATAGCTTGATATGTGAACCCAACCATTACAAGTGAATGATACAAAGCTATTGCAAGTTGATGATATAAGCCTATCACAAGTCGATGATATAAGGCTATCGCAAGTTAATAGTGACAAGCTATTGCAAGATGATGTAGAGCTATAGCACATTGAGATCCATATAACTAATGAGGATTAGAGAGCTATTGCATAATAAAGGTTGCATAGCTATCGCATGTTGAGTTCATTTAGCTATCACATGTTGAGGTTTATACAACTATCGCATGTTGAGATTTATACAACTATAACATGTTTATATTTATACAGCTATCGCATGTTGATGAAACTACCCAAAAATGATGCTCTAGTTGGTCGTGTGGTATTTTCTAGTTAGTCCAACTATGCCACGTCATCATGAAGAAATTAAAATGAGATGTGCCATGTGTCATGTTAACAATGTGCCACATCTGAATATCACAACCGGTCATCTCCTACAAGTGTCACATGTTAAAGATCTAAAGGTCCAAATTCTCTATAAATAGGAACGTATCCTCTACTAAAAATGGGTGAATTTCACACTGTATTTCTCCCTCATTTTCATTTTTTCTTAAGTATAAATAAAAGCTTGACTTTGGGACTCCAATGTCTGATTAAGTCAAATCCAAATTATGACTTTGTGATTTGATACTTAGACAATTTCCCATTTACATACTTGACCGTCTTGAATATAATGACTAGTATACTTGTACAAAAGTCAAATCTCTTGTCAAAATACCATTGAATTATGAAGATAATATATATTAGTGAAGATAAAAAATTGACCTAACAGATACCGAGTATTGATGTCCATCGAGGTAGCTAAAGACTATAAGAGTAGTTCCAGTTGGACATGTGTGTAGGTTCTTGGAGCAAACTAGTGGTTGTCAGTCTCCTGTCTGGTTCTAATGCGTGAAAGAACAACTTACATGTTTATACACCTCCTTAAAGTTTGATGACGACAAGATGTGGCTGCATTTGAGACTATGTGTCCAAATTATTGTTAATCCCAGTATTAACCACTATTGTTAGTGGATGTATAGATATGTGTGTATGTTGATGTTGGGTACTTAGATGTATGGATGTTGTATTGACCATGTGTGTTGGTTGTTTAGAACGGGTGATGATTTGTGCATGATATGATATATGTGATTCAAATGAGATGTTCATACATATTTATGAGATATATTTATTTACATCATACCAATTATCATCACATATTGACATTTGTATTTTGGATATAGTTTGACCCGTGTGTTTTTTATAATACTCGGGTCAGTCCGAGAAATTTTAGGACCAGGGGTAAAGTAAATTACTTGACTTAATTGTCACCTTTTGATGCCTAATCTACATAGTAGGACTACGATCATTTTATGTATTTTTATAGCCTTATTTATGTATTATGATGTTATGTATGGACTATGATATGTATATTTGACGATGGAGGGATTGAACTAGCATTTTGTAGAACCATTGAGACTATGTACCATTGATGTATTATATTTTATCACTGCATTGTGAATTAGTGATCTCTATCTATTATTATGTATTATGTTCGATCTTGGAAACCACATGTGTTTATTACTTTGTTCCAATACCGAGTACATAATGGTAAGTGTTATATGATTTCAGATATGTATCGGTGTTAGTCTAAAGGAATATCCACGTCAAATATAGCCTCATTCTCCGTATTATCAGACGGTATTACCTAGTAATATTCTTGGGTAATATGCGTATAGAGGTGGGATTATAGTGACCTTGTTACGACCATATTAGGGTATACATTGAACTACTTGAAGTAAAACACACTTCCCAAGAGAGGATTTGTCTTCTTCGCCATAAAAGGTAAGTATCACCGTATTTGGTAGTGAACTTAAAGTTTAAATCTATGGCTAGAGTAAATTAATTAATCGATAAATGTTATCGACTTGAACCAAGGTCTTTAAAGTAGTCTATGCAATTAAATACATATATTAATAGAGTTTTTGACCATAGACCAAGCTCTAAATATCTAAGTGATATTGTGGTGACGAAAAAAATAGGTGTACAAAACTATCGTTACTATATGAGCTTATTTTAGATCAGAAATATGATTTCACCTAAATGGTCTGTAAGCGTTGAACCTAGCCTTATATTATGCTTCAGCAAAGCCGATACAAGCTTTAGTATTTAAATTGTTTAAATATTAACTATGGATCGAGTTTATACCAAAGAGTCAACACAACCACGTTGTCATTTATTTTCGAATTCGATCAATAGGAAAACTAATTTATAAATATTATAAATTAATAAAAATATTGAATTAATATTTTTTGTTATTTAAACTATTTATTTAAAGCTTAAAATCGGATAAAATGATGTATAAAAGTTATATAATGATTCAATTGGTTTAGGAGCTAGAAATTAATTAATTAAATGGCGATTCAAATGGGAGCCAAAGGGGTCTTTGATCTTGCTTTGTCAACCCCTAGGCCAGCCACATACAAGGGTAGAGAAAGACTAAACCAAGCCTTCGAAGGCAAGAGGAAATTGTTGGGAAAAGGATTGAAACCCTTAAATATAAATAACCCAGCCCCTACGCTATTTCGGTACACTTTTTTGTTGCTCTTTTACAGCTGCCAACACCTACACAGACACCATTGGTGAAGCCTATTCAGCGTTGCAAACTAAAGTTAAGGAGGAGATCGTGAAGCGAAGAGGAAAATCTGACCTTAGGCTCTCGGCGGAAATACTTCGCTGAAAGGTATACTTTTTGATCTTTATATATCCACGCAAACACACAAACACACACACACACACACACACATACATACATATTATTATTACGACCGACCATAATTAAAAAAATATTTTCAAAAAATATTTATTATTTTTGAATCACTTAAAGTATAAATATAATTTTAAATATACATACACACATAAACACATATATATATATATAATTATTAAAAAATTATTTTTAGCAAACTTTAAAAAAATTATTTTTCGTATTTATTAGCAATTTTATACGAAATATTTCAAAAGAAAATTTCATAATTATCTTTTCGGGTTTTTAAATTAAAAAAAGTTTTTTTAGCTTTAATCTTTGCATTTTCGGATAAAACGTATAAAATTTTTATAATATCTATGTATACACATATCCATATATATTTTGAAAATTCATATAAGTATGTGTTTGTGTGTAGAAATAAATATCCGTATGAATATTTATTAAAGAATACATTTTTTCAGATTACAAGATATATATATATATATGTATGTATGTATGTATGTATGTATGTATGTATGATTGTATGCATGTATATATAGTTATATTTTATTACAAAGCCAAGTTATTTTACAAATCAAGATTTTGAACTTTCCAAACCTTTTTGAATTATGGCTGATATACATACATACATACATACATACATACATACATACATATATATATATATATAATATTACCGATGGGTGCAGCAATTAAAAAATATTTAATAATTTTGGATGAGCCAAATATTTCAAATTTGATTATTAAAATCATTTTAAACTTAAAACCAAAAATAAATCTAATAATTATATGATATACATATAATATATTTATATAATTTACTTAATATTTTCTTATAGAAAATAAATTATTAATGATAAGTTATATATATGTGTATGTATACATAACTTAAATAATATATATACATATATTGTATATATACGTAAATATAATTTTAAATAAAATAATATTTATAAAATTTCATATGGAATTTAGTATGTTAGTATAAATATTTTTTACATGATGACATTAATTTTGCATCTTTTTCATCGCACATCTCATCTTATTGATCATAGTTTACAATGGTTTATTGCCCCTTTGAACCCCTAAGATGGTTATTTATTTATATCGTTCTGATGTCCATATCATGAATATGAATATCATATAAATATTAAAATATAAATTAAAATAATTTAATAAATTAATTTTAAGTTGAATTACTAATAAATATTATTTTAAACATTAACAATGAATAAATTTTTAATTTAATTAAATAAATTAAAATATTTTCCAAACTCTTTTATTAATTAAACACTAAATTTGATTTAGTATAAATAATATATTATTTACACAAACACAAAACAAGATCATATGTAATTTAATAAAAGGTAAATTTTTTAAAATTTGTCGTTTTTACCTGCACTGCCAATGCATCTAATCCGACACGAATGATACTAAATTTTATGTTTAGGCTTTTATAACAACAATAATAGTTCTGTATGGTTGGATTTAGAAAAATTAGAACTGAAACAACACTATCAGTTCAAACTATCTGTTTCCCATTAATCAAGTATATATTTAATATACAGTATAAAATTTACACATAATTAATTTTAGTTCTCGAAAAAGTAAAACATGAATTATCAATATTTGTTAAGAAGTATATCTAGTCAAACCCTATGCTTATTTCCTTTTAGTCCCTACGAATGCATAGGAAAACTGAATGGTCTAGGGAATTCCGTATCCATACCCTATGCTTTTTTTTTACAAAAAAGGGGTAAATTTCCCTACACATTCCCTGCAGTGGCATAGAAAAGACGTAGAAAAACTAAGAAGGCGTAGGGAAAGCATAATAAATTCCATATGCGTTCCCTTTGCCTAGTTGTAAATATTTGATAATATAGAAATCAAACACCGTATGGGCGATGTAGGTAATTCCCTACGCTTTCCCCATGTCGTGCCTAGGCAACATCGAATTCCCCATGCTACGTAAGCATGGCATAGGGAATTCTTTGATGGAAAATGACACTTTTTCATGTAGTGTGCAATTAATTATTGCATGTCTTAGATTCAATGTTAAGGCTTTAAAAGTGCTCTAAAACAATATAAAAATACTTAAAACTACATCTTTCAAATGTAGTATAACATATTTATTTTAAAATTCCATCAAAATATTTTAAAAAATGACTACATAACAATTATACAATAAATTACTACATCTCAAAAATGCAGTTCAAACTACATTAAAATTGCATAGCAAGATGTAGTATAAATTGCTCATCTCATATGTAATGTTAATTGAATTCATAAGATGTAGTTAATAAAGTAACTGGACCAGTCAGAAGCTTTTGAAATAAATAGATTTCAAATTTTTTTTGGAACAATTGGTCCTTTGAAGTCTTAAGAGGTTATATTAGATCTAATCTAGTTTTAAATAAAATCATATTTATATTCAATTTCATTATATATATTTTTGTTAGTTAAACCTATTAACATTTCAATTAAATATTTTAATGAGAATGCATTAATATACATTTAGACATAAAACAACATAAATGAGCTATTATAAACAAGTGTGTGTGTGTGTGTGTATACGTGCATCAAGATATTAGGATTTATATATATTGTGTTTGTGTGTGCGTTATACATACATACACACGTTACATTCTCACATATATATTGGGAAAATAAATGCCCAAGTATATACATATGTTTGAGTATACTGCAATATATGCATATGGTTTGTACACACATATTGATTGTTCCATATATATATATATATTTTAGAGATATATTGCATATATGTAATCTTTATTGCCACTTATATTTTATATTTACAAATATAAAAAGGAATGAAAATATACAATTAATATAAGAGTAAATTAGAAGAGCAAGGATGGAAAGTGAATTTATCTTGCAATTAAATCTGATCAAATCGATGTTAAAAAGAAAATAATCATGTAGTGTAATTCTGCCTTACTTTTCTTCTATAATAACCAATTCAACAATTAATTTAGTGCCATATGGAATTTAAAACTTAATTAAACAAACATTGTGACGACCCACCTTTTGACCCTTTAAAATCAACACTAATGCATCTATGGTATTCACGCGCCCTAAATTCAAGTGCCAGAGAGGTGGATGATAAGGGGTAAAAGGAAATAAAGATAGGAGATAGAAACACAGATTCTCACATCGCATTGAACAACTTAAATTTTCTACATATAGATAGTATATACAATCACTCTCAAAATGATGTATCAGAGTTATGGTAAGTACTAACCCAGCTATGGAAAGTTATAACTGCCTATCCTTACATAGGTGCTGGGATAAACTTATGCATAATACAGCAGAAATAGAAATGGATAACTATCTAAAGAGGAATCTTCTGCTTTATGTTTCATGCTCCAAGCTCCTCTAAAATGCTCCAAGTTAAACCTGACTACTTGGCCGCTCGGAAAAATAGAGCACCCGGAGTCTAAGCAAAAAAAAAAACTCCCGGTGAGTCATGGGACTGGTGTGAGAAAACTCAAAACACTGTAATTTTTGAAAACAAAGGCTATCTTATAAGACCATGTCGCACATAAATACGGACGGATTTTTATCTTATGGTAACCAAAATATTGCTACGTAAAATCCAGTGATATTATAAATTATAATAGTGTCTTGATTACAAATACATATTAATCATAGCCGAAATTGTTACATTGATTAAATTCCAGCTTAATAGGTATAAAAATAAGTCCAAAGGCACTTATTGGAGAATGGATTCCATACAATGACAGGTAAGGGACTACCTTCCGTACAGTACATCTCTACAGGAATATACCGAGGACCCACAGACAATCCTTTGTATATGGCAAGACCGTCCAACCCCTTTTCGGTGACTAACACAATAATCCTGGATAGTACCGAATATGACATCACCCCGAATGTTACCAACCTTTATCGGGACCACATAGCATACACCACATACTCGACATATAGAGAGTTATCAAGAAAGGTAATGACCATACCCTAATGGGTGCAACCCACAAAGCCTTGCGACATACCCTGTTTCAGCCATTTCCAGGCGTGAGGCCTGAGGTAACGTATTACCTTTTACAAAACAATTCCCATTTTAAATGCCACATTGCCATTTCTACTAGAACGCCATTGATTTCCACAAAAGTACAATCCCCGAGCTCGTACGTCTCAGGGAAGGGTGTTAAGTGTTAGAGAGGTTACCTCTTACACCACCAAACATGTGTACGTTTGCAAAAATCAATGTACGCGGTCTTAGAAATGCAATGTTAGACACTCATCCGTACAAGTTGTCCAAGAATAGGACAAACCAAAGGCACTTCTCCTACTACATCCTATTTGGAAATCACCCATAGGATTAGTAGCAAGTAGTCCTTGCATCGAAGATTTCAAAATAAAGGTACCACTGCCACCATATATATGATATGGGAATTACCCCAAAGGTTAGTAGCAAGCAGCCCAACATTATGAAGGTCTCCATTTTCAAAATCATTGTCCTCAACATGTCTTCACTTTTGAACGCGTATATTGGTTTGAAATGGTTTTCGAATAGGAATCACCTAAATCTGATCCTAATTTATCTGAACCAATTATTGGTAAAAGATGTCAAGTATGTGGGTGATTATTATTCAATTAATCAATATCTTTTATCTAAGTAAACTATCTTCTTAGAGATATATGTCTTTAAACCATTTTCTTTTTCAGCATATATGGGATTATTAAACCTCTTTCTAATTTTGGAAATACCAAAATCATTTCTCTTTAGTTACATAGGAAAAAAATTCCATCTTCTATTATTGCTATAATTTCAATCTCAATGGAAATTACTTATTTCCAAAACATATCTTTTAATGGGTTAAAAATAATGTTATCTAAGACATCTTTTATCGTAAACCCAAATCACTTGGTATTGAGTAAAAATGATTCATAGATTTTAGATTAATCATACTCAATACTAATCTCCGTATTCAACCTGAATTATCCGTTGAATAACGGTAAAATCACCTTTTAAATTCCCACTGATAGTACAAGTTCCCTCCCCGGAATTTAATATAGAGTTTAACTAGAATGTTCTCTTTACCATCAAAATTCTATTTGAAATCTTGTTTAACCTTTTTTGAAAACTCCAAATCTCTTTTCTTTTTCTTAAGAAAATGCAATCCAGGTAAATCAAATTTACTATCCCCTCCATCAGGCCAATCCGAATAGCTACGGAGAGCAGGAAACTGGTTTTCCAAACCCAAGCTTAGAGACCATCTCTTTGTCACCCATAATGTAATATCCCGGAAATTTTAACAATATCAATTTAATAATCTGTTGAATAATTAAATTGATATGGATGATCTTTGATAATAAAATTTGAATTTAATTTAATAATCTAATTAAATAAGTATCAAATATGTTATTTTCAAATAACAAGTATAATGTATTATTTTAATATGTATGAATTTTAATGCTAAAAGGAATTGTTATTTTTAAATGGAATAAATAGTGTATGTAAATATATATAACTTGACTTTTAAATTGAATCTTAGGATTTAATTTAAATTGAATTTGAAATTTAAGTTTTGAAATTCAAAAGAATATATATTTAAATTGTTTTGGATTTTATAATATTTGTATAAACTTTTATTTATAAATGTAATTAGCTTTTGTTTCTCTTTAATATATATAGATAAGTGTTTAAATAAATAAGAAAAAGGCTTTTTAAATAACTTTTAAAATAAATAGAAATATGAGTAATTACTTATAAGACATGTGTCTTTATCTAATGCCTTGTTTTAACATGTGTTAAGTAATGAATTAATCTATGTGACAAGTGTCTTTTTATTTTCTTTTTCTTTTATTTTTATAAATCATAAATATACATGTATATAAACATTTTATCTCTTTACTTCATTTTCTTTCTAATCTTCATTTTCAAAACAAGAAAAACTCAGTCTTTCCTCTAATTAAAATCTGAAACAAATCAGAGAATCAAATACCTCAATCCAAAAACAAAAGCATGTAAATCTTCTTCAACCAGAAAATCAAACCCCTGTAATTCTTTTCCAAATCAAAGAACAATACCCTGAAACCATTTTTAAATCTGAAGCATGTAATAAAGTCTTCAGCCTGATTTCTATTCAAATCTGAAATCAAAAAGGTCTTCATTCTTTCTTTTCATCTCTGGAAGGAATTTCTTACTGTCTGCATTCATTTTTCAACCTGGAATCAACTATAAAAATCAAAGAGCCTGCTTGCATTCATTTTTCAAACTGGAAGTAACATGCAAGATTCAGTAGCCAACAATTCAAGCTTTTAAATCAATAAGGCATTCCAGTTTAAGATTCCCAGTTTCAAAAAGCTTTTCAAAATAAGGCTCTGCCTCTCTTTCATCTTTAATCTGGTGAGTAACATTTTTACTTAAATTAAATTAGGAAATCATGATGCATGTTTAACCCGGTGATAAATATTGTTTGGATGTGAATGTTTGTTGATGATTTTGTATATACATGAATGTATATAAGTGTGCATGTATGATATTGTTCTCTGATCTGTTTATTGCCAGACTCCAGAATTCTCCTTTAAATCTTTTTCTACTTGATTTAGTTTTTATTAGGATTTAACTTATAAGTAAGTATTGTTTAATTATCATATACTAAGGTTTAAAAAGCCTAGTTAAGTCAAAATTCATACCTGGTTGCCCCTGTAATCTAAAACAACAGAGACATGTTTTATAAAGTGAAAATTTGAACTCTGTAATTTATAAATCCAGATTTATAAATGGAAAACATAAATGATAATATGATTTTTAGTATTAATATCATAGTTTTTAGTTTAGTATTATAGGTGCAGTTCTGACTTAAGTTAAAAATGAGTTTTTGGTAATTTTGATTATCTCAGTGAAATTGGGATGTTGTATTCTTCAATAAGGGTAGTGGGATGATCAAGGATATAGAGAAAATTATTAGAAATCGAATTAAAGCATAGAGGAAGAAATGAATTGGAATATAAAATTTTAACCCTAGTTTTATTGGGTCACTGTTTTTGCTCTAGTATGGTCTCCTCGGTTGATCGAGTTCAACCATGTTTTGCGTACTGGTAGGTGGTAGTTTGAGGAAGCTTTCGCCGGAGTATGGAAGATGATGGTGGTCGGAGTTTTTAGGGGAAACGATGTTGCCAGGTTTTGGTCATTGCGATGGTTCTGTTCCAGGTTTCGATTTTAGGCTCGATTTCGATTTCGCGTTTTAAACGAAGAAGTGATGGTCGTAGTTTGGTCTGTGGTCGTTCGTCGTCATGTGGGGATACTCGGTGATGATCGGAGCTCTGGCAGTGGGGTGTGCACGTGCATGCGGTCGAGAATATGTCTGGATGAAGTCTGTTTTTACAGAGGAGTGTGGCTCGAGTTTTTCTCGAATTGTTTCGAGTGATGCTCGAAGTTTTTAGGTATGCGACTCGAAGTAAATTTTAGGGGTCTCGTGATCATTTGTGTTGCCAGGTTTTTAAAAGCCTGTATGTTTTAAAATTTAAACTGGATTTAAATTTGTAAAGAAATTTTTAATCAGAAATTTTAAATCTAAAGTTTAATCTGAAATCTAGTTTAAATCTGAATCTCAGATTTAAAATAAAAGCAGTTTTTAAATTAAATTGTTTAAATAACTTTATTGTTTAAAATGTATATTAAATGGTAGAATTTAAAGGTAAATTTGATTTAAATTCTTTAGTTATTTATAAGATGAATAATTCCTTTAACTTGTAAAATAAAAGAGATTAATAAATGTTGTTTAAACATGGTTAAAGATAATTTGTTTCATTTTAAATCCTTAAATTTAAAATGAAATTTTGAAGATAAAATTTAAGTAAATCAATTTAAATTACTTTGTAAATGATAACTTGATTTTCAATAAGAACAAAGTTTATCTTAAAGTAATTAAAGATTTGTGTTCATTAAATTAATTAGGAAATTTAATGGATAATTAATTTATTTGATTAATTAATCATTTGGATTAATTAAATAGGTAATTAAAGGTTAAACTAATTTATTTATGATTAAGATAAATTAATTAGGGATGATTAATTTGTAGTTAGGGATTATAAATTAGAGTATTAATTAATGGTTAGGAATTAATTAATAGAGTAATTAAATATTAATTAAGTTATGGTTAACACTTAATTAATTTAGTAATTAGAGATTGATAAATTGGTTATTAAGATTTATTAATTTAGGATTAATAATAATTAATATAAGTTAATTACTTAAGGAAAATAATTAAATAATAGTTAATGAAGTCATTAACTATGGGTTATTAAATAATGAATTAATAGGATTAATTTTGATAATTAATTAGTTGAATTAATTTAAGAATAATCATTTATGAAATTGTTTAAATGTAATTACTTATTGGAAGTAATTAAGAATTAATTACTTATTGTAATTAATTGAAGTTGATTTGATTTAGTTTAAATTAATTAATTAAGTTTAATTAATTTAGGATAATCAAGAGATGATTTGATAATAATTACTTAATGTAATTATTAAAATAAGATTATTTAGGGAAGTAAATAATATGATAATTACTGGAAGTAATTAGTTGAATAATGATTTTATTAATAAAAGTAAATTGAGTTAATTACTTTGAATAATTAATCAAGGGATTAATTAAGAAATTAATTAAGGAAGTAATTAATTTAGTTAGTGAAAGTAATTAAGGGTAGTTAATTACTGATTAAAGATTAATCAAGGTGATTAATAAATGTTGTTTAATTAAAGATTAATTACTTAATGTAATTAATTTAATTGAGTAATTAATAATTAAGTTGTAATTAAGGATCATAAATTAATATAATTAATGATGTAACTAAGATTGATTAATTAAGTAATAATTAATAATTGAAGTGATTAATTAATGTAATTAATTAAGGATTAATGTAATTAATTATAGTTGATTAATTTAATTATATTATAGTTAATTAATTAATGAAGTAATTAAAGGTTAATTACTATAAGTGGTTAAGGATAATTAATTTAAGTAATTAATTAAAGATAAATTACCTGAATGGAATTAAAGGGTAATTAAAGGATAATTAATTAATTTGTAATTAATTAATGATTAAGTAAGCAGGATTTATAGAATGAAGTAATTAATTTAATTCATTTTAAATTAATTAGAAATGGTATAAATCATTACTTAAGAATGGATGATAATATTGAATGCTTTGCATTGATTGATATCTCTGATGAGATATATGATGTGTGATATGGATGTTTAGTTGAATTGTGATGATAATATGGATTATCTGATAATGTTGATTATCTATTGTGAATTATTCTTCTATGTGTATAAAGATAATTGAATTGAATTGTTTTAACTTTAACACAACTTGGCCTTAAAAGATACGCTTTGGATTTCGATGAGACCGGGATCGGGTTTCCGTATACCGGATTTCCAGGTCTGGAGACCCGAATACCACATCGATCCAAATTAACGATAGGTCGTGAATCAAGTGAAGATGAAGATTCAGAGTGCAAGGGTTATTGTCGTTAACTCTGAGGGTGATTCCAAAACGAGTGTAACGAGATAATGCCTTCGGTTTCGTTCGAACCCGGAACGAACTTGTATGGATTGAATGCTTTCAGAACATCGTCAGGTGGACGATGAGCATTCTAAGTGATGTGTTCTTTTCTAAGGTAATCGTGACCTCAAGCCTCATCAACCGGGAATGGCTAAAACAGGGGAGGTGCAGCAAGGTTAGTGGGTAGCACCCAAGTAGGACAAGATTACCTCTGTCTAGATGTCCCTTTCTATTTTCGACTTAGTGGTGCGGTTGCTGATCCCAACCGTGAGGTATCTTGTGCGGGAATTATCCAGTAAGGGATGTTCCGACCTTGTGTTGCAGGGGATTGGGAGTGATCCTCGGTACGGTGATCTAGGCCACGTACTGTGACGGGCGGTACCCCGGTAGCCCTGCCATTGTATGGAATCCAAAATCCAATAAGTGCCAACGGACTTGATTGTATAACCCACTTTGTGGCTAGTATGCTGGAATTTAATAATGTAACAATTTCAGCTATTTCATATTTATTTGAAAACCCTAGACCCTATTATAATACAATCGAATTTCCTATCAAATGTTTTGGTTAGCGTAAGGTAAAAACTTACCCATGTTTATGTGTGGGAAGTCTTACGTGATACCTTTTCTTTCAAAAGGTTTTGAAGTTAAGCAAGTTTAACCTGTTACTCACACCAGACCCATGTCTGACCCAAGTTGTTTATTTCTGTTTTATAAACTCTTGGGTACTCAAATTTTTACGAGTAGCCAAGGGATTCAGGTTAGCCTTGACGAATTGTGGAGGAGCAATGGAGCAGGAGGCTTCAGCGTTGTAGATATATATAGTAGTTCCGCTGTGTCTGTATCTCTGTAGTGTATTGAGTTGTAATGTCTAGACAGATGTTATAACTGTCTAGTAAGTGATGTATATGTTGTGTAACTCTGTAAAGTGTTGTATACTATGTAATAGTATATGTTATTAATATAATTTATTCGTTCCACTGTGAGATCGTTGTTGTTGTTTCTTTCTTTCTTCTCTTCTTTTCTATTTTCTACCCCTTTCTTTCTTATTAATGATTCGTCATTCTGTAGAATGAGTGGCGGGTCGTTACAGTGGTATCAGAGCATAGGTTGAGCGAATGCCTAAGCTTTTGGTTAAGTGAATATCAGAACACTAGGTTGAGTGAATACCTAGGTTCGGAAGGGTTGTTCATTAGAGATAGGATCTGTAGCAACCTATTTGAGTCTGAGTATATATATATACGAGAGCGCGTATTTGTTAGTTATATAAAATGGTTTTATATTGTGTTAATTGATCGGTTGAGTGGTATATGGATTATGGTCAATACAAGTAGCTAACGTTATTGATAGGGATCTCTAAACACTTGAACCAGGCCAACGGACACAATATTGTTTTAAAGAGGTAGATGAAATAATTTTACCCAGAAATAATTTCTATATAAAAAAAATATATCATTTTAAATATATATATTTATGTATTTCTACCTATTTATTGGGTTACCTGTTCGGGTTTTCCAATATAAGTTATAAAGGTAGATAAGGTGGTAGTGTGTGTAACACAATTACCAATAGTTGGAGTTTGAATGTTTGAGGTTGGAAGTATATATCGAGACTGTAAACCCAATACCGTCTCGAGTAAGCTTTGCTGTGGTGAAGGATTTCATCGATCTCCGAAGGAAACTGTAATGGTTCGGAGTTTATCTTTGAAGTGTGGATGAGTAGAGTTGGATCTGTCGATGAGGCAAAAGTGAGTGATGGTACCTTGATACCTTAGGTAATAGTAGCTGTATGATGAGATGCAGTGACTATGGATGTTCCTGAAGATGTTTTCTTTGGAACAAGATTAAGGAAGTGTGTCTGTTTCGGTGTTGTCGCTGAGTTCAGCATGGTGTTTCTGCTTTGGTTTGGAGTTCGAGTTTCTCGAAGAGCTTTGGATAGGAGCATCAGTGTCAGCAGTGCTACTCGGAGTGTTCTGTGATGGCAAGAAGTTTTCTAGCTGAGCAGTTTTTCTGGAAGTGAAGTTCAGAAGCAGCAGAGTGGATCCATTTCTTCGATAAATTGGATAAATAAGTGTAAGCTGTTCTGATTGGTAAAGAGGAACAGTTTTTCTTTGGAAGTAGGTTGGGTTGATCGCAAAAGTGACTTGCGATTGTTTGAGTGTTCTCTTGGGTTGTTAGAGTTTTTCTGGATGTCTTCAGAGAAGTCAGGAGTTGTCCGCATCTGAAGGTTGAGTTTTCTTATCGACTTGGATTCCAGAAGTGATACCGGTGGTTCAGTCTAGTGGAAGGATGTTTCCTAGAGATGGAGTTGGTGAAGCAGCTCAAGTTTTGCTGGAGTATCTGAGTTTTCTTTATGGATCAGTGAACCTTATTTCTGGAATAAGTTGTCCAGTCTGTGCTTGTGTTCTACCTCAGATCAGAGTTGAGCAGCGAAAGCAGTTTGGAGTGTATCTCTGGATGGGAGAAGTAAGTTTGGAATCTACTGATGTTGTGAAGTAGAGTTATGTTTGGATCTCGTCTGTGTTCTGATTTGGATAAGTATTTGGACTTCTGAATTGAATTGTCAGTTTGGATAACTGGAATTCATTGAGTTTTACGTATCTCTGAGGGAGTACGTATTTGATCTATCTTTGGTTTTGGAATCTGCAGTTCTGGAGGTTTGATTGTTGAGTCAGACTCGTCTGTAGTCTGATATTCTGTTTAGTTCTGTAGATCTAGATGAGTAGGAGATCTATAGCTTAGTTGTTTAGATTGTTTGTAGAGCGAGTATTCCGGTATATATATATATATACTTGGGGAAACTCGAGGAATTTTATCTAGAATTTAGTCTAGATAGTTAGAATTTGATTGATTGAATGATTTGGTTGCTATGGTTGTTAGCATATGGATGATAGTATATGCTTGAGTTTTAAATTTAAATCTTTAATAAGATTATTAAATCACCTTTGTTTAAATTTCGGGGACGAAATTATTTTAAGGGGGGAGGAATGTAATATCCCGGAAATTTTAACAATATCAATTTAATAATCTGTTGAATAATTAAATTGATATGGATGATCTTTGATAATAAAATTTGAATTTAATTTAATAATCTAATTAAATAAGTATCAAATATGTTATTTTCAAATAACAAGTATAATGTATTATTTTAATATGTATGAATTTTAATGCTAAAAGGAATTGTTATTTTTAAATGGAATAAATAGTGTATGTAAATATATATAACTTGACTTTTAAATTGAATCTTAGGATTTAATTTAAATTGAATTTGAAATTTAAGTTTTGAAATTCAAAAGAATATATATTTAAATTGTTTTGGATTTTATAATATTTGTATAAACTTTTATTTATAAATGTAATTAGCTTTTGTTTCTCTTTAATATATATAGATAAGTGTTTAAATAAATAAGAAAAAGGCTTTTTAAATAACTTTTAAAATAAATAGAAATATGAGTAATTACTTATAAGACATGTGTCTTTATCTAATGCCTTGTTTTAACATGTGTTAAGTAATGAATTAATCTATGTGACAAGTGTCTTTTTATTTTCTTTTTCTTTTATTTTTATAAATCATAAATATACATGTATATAAACATTTTATCTCTTTACTTCATTTTCTTTCTAATCTTCATTTTCAAAACAAGAAAAACTCAGTCTTTCCTCTAATTAAAATCTGAAACAAATCAGAGAATCAAATACCTCAATCCAAAAACAAAAGCATGTAAATCTTCTTCAACCAGAAAATCAAACCCCTGTAATTCTTTTCCAAATCAAAGAACAATACCCTGAAACCATTTTTAAATCTGAAGCATGTAATAAAGTCTTCAGCCTGATTTCTATTCAAATCTGAAATCAAAAAGGTCTTCATTCTTTCTTTTCATCTCTGGAAGGAATTTCTTACTGTCTGCATTCATTTTTCAACCTGGAATCAACTATAAAAATCAAAGAGCCTGCTTGCATTCATTTTTCAAACTGGAAGTAACATGCAAGATTCAGTAGCCAACAATTCAAGCTTTTAAATCAATAAGGCATTCCAGTTTAAGATTCCCAGTTTCAAAAAGCTTTTCAAAATAAGGCTCTGCCTCTCTTTCATCTTTAATCTGGTGAGTAACATTTTTACTTAAATTAAATTAGGAAATCATGATGCATGTTTAACCCGGTGATAAATATTGTTTGGATGTGAATGTTTGTTGATGATTTTGTATATACATGAATGTATATAAGTGTGCATGTATGATATTGTTCTCTGATCTGTTTATTGCCAGACTCCAGAATTCTCCTTTAAATCTTTTTCTACTTGATTTAGTTTTTATTAGGATTTAACTTATAAGTAAGTATTGTTTAATTATCATATACTAAGGTTTAAAAAGCCTAGTTAAGTCAAAATTCATACCTGGTTGCCCCTGTAATCTAAAACAACAGAGACATGTTTTATAAAGTGAAAATTTGAACTCTGTAATTTATAAATCCAGATTTATAAATGGAAAACATAAATGATAATATGATTTTTAGTATTAATATCATAGTTTTTAGTTTAGTATTATAGGTGCAGTTCTGACTTAAGTTAAAAATGAGTTTTTGGTAATTTTGATTATCTCAGTGAAATTGGGATGTTGTATTCTTCAATAAGGGTAGTGGGATGATCAAGGATATAGAGAAAATTATTAGAAATCGAATTAAAGCATAGAGGAAGAAATGAATTGGAATATAAAATTTTAACCCTAGTTTTATTGGGTCACTGTTTTTGCTCTAGTATGGTCTCCTCGGTTGATCGAGTTCAACCATGTTTTGCGTACTGGTAGGTGGTAGTTTGAGGAAGCTTTCGCCGGAGTATGGAAGATGATGGTGGTCGGAGTTTTTAGGGGAAACGATGTTGCCAGGTTTTGGTCATTGCGATGGTTCTGTTCCAGGTTTCGATTTTAGGCTCGATTTCGATTTCGCGTTTTAAACGAAGAAGTGATGGTCGTAGTTTGGTCTGTGGTCGTTCGTCGTCATGTGGGGATACTCGGTGATGATCGAAGCTCTGGCAGTGGGGTGTGCACGTGCACGCGGTCGAGAATATGTCTGGATGAAGTCTGTTTTTACAGAGGAGTGTGGCTCGAGTTTTTCTCGAATTGTTTCGAGTGATGCTCGAAGTTTTTAGGTATGCGACTCGAAGTAAATTTTAGGGGTCTCGTGATCATTTGTGTTGCCAGGTTTTTAAAAGCCTGTATGTTTTAAAATTTAAACTGGATTTAAATTTGTAAAGAAATTTTTAATCGGAAATTTTAAATCTAAAGTTTAATCTGAAATCTAGTTTAAATCTGAATCTCAGATTTAAAATAAAAGCAGTTTTTAAATTAAATTGTTTAAATAACTTTATTGTTTAAAATGTATATTAAATGGTAGAATTTAAAGGTAAATTTGATTCAAATTCTTTAGTTATTTATAAGATGAATAATTCCTTTAACTTGTAAAATAAAAGAGATTAATAAATGTTGTTTAAACATGGTTAAAGATAATTTGTTTCATTTTAAATCCTTAAATTTAAAATGAAATTTTGAAGATAAAATTTAAGTAAATCAATTTAAATTACTTTGTAAATGATAACTTGATTTTCAATAAGAACAAAGTTTATCTTAAAGTAATTAAAGATTTGTGTTCATTAAATTAATTAGGAAATTTAATGGATAATTAATTTATTTGATTAATTAATCATTTGGATTAATTAAATAGGTAATTAAAGGTTAAACTAATTTATTTATGATTAAGATAAATTAATTAGGGATGATTAATTTGTAGTTAGGGATTATAAATTAGAGTATTAATTAATGGTTAGGAATTAATTAATAGAGTAATTAAATATTAATTAAGTTATGGTTAACACTTAATTAATTTAGTAATTAGAGATTGATAAATTGGTTATTAAGATTTATTAATTTAGGATTAATAATAATTAATATAAGTTAATTACTTAAGGAAAATAATTAAATAATAGTTAATGAAGTCATTAACTATGGGTTATTAAATAATGAATTAATAGGATTAATTTTGATAATTAATTAGTTGAATTAATTTAAGAATAATCATTTATGAAATTGTTTAAATGTAATTACTTATTGGAAGTAATTAAGAATTAATTACTTATTGTAATTAATTGAAGTTGATTTGATTTAGTTTAAATTAATTAATTAAGTTTAATTAATTTAGGATAATCAAGAGATGATTTGATAATAATTACTTAATGTAATTATTAAAATAAGATTATTTAGGGAAGTAAATAATATGATAATTACTGGAAGTAATTAGTTGAATAATGATTTTATTAATAAAAGTAAATTGAGTTAATTACTTTGAATAATTAATCAAGGGATTAATTAAGAAATTAATTAAGGAAGTAATTAATTTAGTTAGTGAAAGTAATTAAGGGTAGTTAATTACTGATTAAAGATTAATCAAGGTGATTAATAAATGTTGTTTAATTAAAGATTAATTACTTAATGTAATTAATTTAATTGAGTAATTAATAATTAAGTTGTAATTAAGGATCATAAATTAATATAATTAATGATGTAACTAAGATTGATTAATTAAGTAATAATTAATAATTGAAGTGATTAATTAATGTAATTAATTAAGGATTAATGTAATTAATTATAGTTGATTAATTTAATTATATTATAGTTAATTAATTAATGAAGTAATTAAAGGTTAATTACTATAAGTGGTTAAGGATAATTAATTTAAGTAATTAATTAAAGATAAATTACCTGAATGGAATTAAAGGGTAATTAAAGGATAATTAATTAATTTGTAATTAATTAATGATTAAGTAAGCAGGATTTATAGAATGAAGTAATTAATTTAATTCATTTTAAATTAATTAGAAATGGTATAAATCATTACTTAAGAATGGATGATAATATTGAATGCTTTGCATTGATTGATATCTCTGATGAGATATATGATGTGTGGTATGGATGTTTAGTTGAATTGTGATGATAATATGGATTATCTGATAATGTTGATTATCTATTGTGAATTATTCTTCTATGTGTATAAAGATAATTGAATTGAATTGTTTTAACTTTAAAACAACTTGGCCTTAAAAGATACGCTTTGGATTTCGATGAGACCGGGATCGGGTTTCCGTATACCGGATTTCCAGGTCTGGAGACCCGAATACCACATCGATCCAAATTAACGATAGGTCGTGAATCAAGTGAAGATGAAGATTCAGAGTGCAAGGGTTATTGTCGTTAACTCTGAGGGTGATTCCAAAACGAGTGTAACGAGATAATGCCTTCGGTTTCGTTCGAACCCGGAACGAACTTGTATGGATTGAATGCTTTCAGAACATCGTCAGGTGGACGATGAGCATTCTAAGTGATGTGTTCTTTTCTAAGGTAATCGTGACCTCAAGCCTCATCAACCGGGAATGGCTAAAACAGGGGAGGTGCAGCAAGGTTAGTGGGTAGCACCCAAGTAGGACAAGATTACCTCTGTCTAGATGTCCCTTTCTATTTTCGACTTAGTGGTGCGGTTGCTGATCCCAACCGTGAGGTATCTTGTGCGGGAATTATCCAGTAAGGGATGTTCCGACCTTGTGTTGCAGGGGATTGGGAGTGATCCTCGGTACGGTGATCTAGGCCACGTACTGTGACGGGCGGTACCCCGGTAGCCCTGCCATTGTATGGAATCCAAAATCCAATAAGTGCCAACGGACTTGATTGTATAACCCACTTTGTGGCTAGTATGCTGGAATTTAATAATGTAACAATTTCAGCTATTTCATATTTATTTGAAAACCCTAGACCCTATTATAATACAATCGAATTTCCTATCAAATGTTTTGGTTAGCGTAAGGTAAAAACTTACCCATGTTTATGTGTGGGAAGTCTTACGTGATACCTTTTCTTTCAAAAGGTTTTGAAGTTAAGCAAGTTTAACCTGTTACTCACACCAGACCCATGTCTGACCCAAGTTGTTTATTTCTGTTTTATAAACTCTTGGGTACTCAAATTTTTACGAGTAGCCAAGGGATTCAGGTTAGCCTTGACGAATTGTGGAGGAGCAATGGAGCAGGAGGCTTCAGCGTTGTAGATATATATAGTAGTTCCGCTGTGTCTGTATCTCTGTAGTGTATTGAGTTGTAATGTCTAGACAGATGTTATAACTGTCTAGTAAGTGATGTATATGCTGTGTAACTCTGTAAAGTGTTGTATACTATGTAATAGTATATGTTATTAATATAATTTATTCGTTCCACTGTGAGATCGTTGTTGTTGTTTCTTTCTTTCTTCTCTTCTTTTCTATTTTCTACCCCTTTCTTTCTTATTAATGATTCGTCATTCTGTAGAATGAGTGGCGGGTCGTTACACATAAGGCGGTCAAGTTATTTGATCAAATCTAAACCCTTTAAAATACTTGATTTATTATTTGAAAAACATCTATAAAGGATTCGGGAAGAAAACCCAAGTTTAAATCTTATTTCAGAAATTTCCAAATTCCTTTGTTAAATTTGCCAGTGAATAGTGCTTTTAAGGGCTTCGTATCACAAATCCAATTTAAACATTTTATATGTCCAATTTTTCCATTCAAAACTATTCTAAAATATTTTAAAATATTATTACAATTTATCTCATATTTTTAAAGATTTAAAAATATCTATTTTTAAGATTTGAAATCCATATTTTACGAATTGCCAAACCGTGATGATTTAAAAAAAAATTTGGACATATCTCAAATTTTACAAAATGAAACCTTGAATTTTCTCCTTCATTTGGAAACTATAGTTATAAGAGTCCGGAAAATTCTTATTTCTAATAATTCCTAGCTATATTCCACTATATACATTGATTCAACTTTTATAACGTGAAATCGCGAACTGCCGTCACGTGACGCGCCTATTTTGACTCTAATTTCGTATCTTTTCCAAACTTTGTCCAAATTAGTTTTAATGTTTATAAAACATTTACTAACCATTTTAAACCATTTTTATTCATGTTTAAAGAGGTTTAACTATGCCATAACACTTTTATAATTCATAAGAGAAAGTGGTTTCTTTGTGTAAATTCGACGTGTACTTATCGTGAATTATTTCTACAACCAAGCTCATATTATTGCATCCAAAACATGATGATCAACCATAGAAAAAACTCATAGCAAACATATCATATCACCACATGATTTATAAAATAAACTAGTAGAGTTTCTCACATAATAGCTTTCCGACCAGACTTTTAGTGCTACGAAATCGACTATAGCTTCGCTATTCCTGCCCTATAGCTTATGAATCTTGGGCTGGGACCCTTTGGTGTGTTTGGCCTTATACTTAAGAGGGTGGAGAGGTGGTGGTGGCTCTTGATGAGATCGGCCAAGAAAGGAGAAAGAAGAGGAGATGATTGCTCACTTTGATTTCAAATTAAGGTGATATATCTTTCTATATGGAAGTGTATTTATCAGCAGAGCTTCGCTACGACTATGGAATAATTTATGAAGACATGGAAGCCATTAATGGTCATATGAAGAAGAAGTAGAACTTAAGAGTTTTGGTGTAAGGAAATGTGAGGACATGGACATGTATTTATAGCCTTTTTTGACAAAATATCTAGAAGATCATCATCACCATTCCCATCACCCATGTGCTACACCGACACCCTCCACATGATCGAACCACCCTCCTCCCATGTGCCACCCTATGTGTTTGCAACTGATGGTGAGTTTTGTTTTGTTTTGTTAGAAAATATCTAGATTTTTATATATTTACATTAGGTAAAATAGTAAATGATAATGGTAAATATATATGTAAATGTATGTATGTTCATGTGCATGTGTATGGGTGCTTTGATGTTTATTTTTGACAAATCAAGATACAATGGTTCGATGCAACTTTTATTTGTTAAACCATGGTGAATCCGAGATTCGAATTCCGGTCATATTTTTACTTCTTAGTTATATATATATATATATATGTGTGTGTGTGTGTGTGTGTGCGCGCGCGCATAAACATAATTTGAGAATGACATTTCTATTATTATTTAATAATTAAAAGGGCCTTATTTAATATTTAAAATAATTATTAAATCATTTAAACTCAATTTAAATTCAAAAATTAATTATTTAAAAATGATGACATCATTGATGATGTCATAAAGACATATTATTTCCAAAAACAAAATAAATAATTGTATTACATATTCTTGCTTAAATAGAGAAATAAGTGTATGTATCCAGTTTCATATCCTTTAATATTTAGAAAATCTCAATTTTTTTGAAAACCAAGTTTCGTTACTTTTCTGATGGAAATCCAAAATACCTATATTTGTTAATATAATTTTAAAACAAGTTTACCACCATTTATTATTGTTTAAAACATTATAATTTTTGTTATAAAATCTTATATTTAAATAATTTAAAATTATATATATTTTATAAAGTGATAAATTTTTGGGTCATTACATTCTCCCATCCTTAAAAGAATTTCGTCCCCAAAATTTAAGATAAGAAGAAGATAACTCAAAAAAGAATATATTAGATATGATGAAATATATACCAAGATATGATAAGTGACTACACCACAAACGGTGAGTACATTGCATCGAAACAATCTATATAGAGACTATATATCCATCCTAAACTTAGGATATGCCTTTTCATTCTATCCGCTGTTCCTAAGTGCAGTCTTCAGCATCACCACTCCATTGAACTTTAACTAATATCACAACCTTTCTTCTCAATCGCTTCTCATTACGATCCACAATTCGATTAGGCTGCATGATGATAGTCAAGTTTGGCTCTACCTCTAAATCTTCCTAGGCAATTGTCTCAATATTTTTTCCCGGGTCATACACATACTTTCACTAATGAGATACGTGAAAAACATTGTGTACACTTGATAACCTTTGTGGTAATTCTACTCGATAGGCTAGTGGGCCAATCTGCTCAAGAACGGGAAAAGGTCCAATATATAGAGGTGCTAACTTTCCAGCTCTCCCAAATCTTACTACTCCCTTCATCAGAGAGTTTTTCAAAATTACAAAATCTCCAACCGAGAATTCTAAATTTCTACGCCTCTGATTGGGGTAACTTTTCTGTCTGCTTTGAGCTTCCTTTAGCTTCTTCCTAATCATATCTACTTTCTCTAAGGCTTATCAAATCATATAAGGACCAAGCACTAACCGATCTTAGATTTCGATCCAACATGTTGGTGATCCACATGGACGACTATATATGGCTTCATTCAGTGCCATGCCAATACTTGCCTGGTAGTTATTATTATAAGAGAACTCTGCCAAATGAAGATGATTCTCCCATGAACCTCCAAAGTCTATTATGAAAGCTCTTATAAGATCTTCCAACACTCGTTTTAACCTTTTTGTTTGCCCATCAGTTTGGGGATGATATGCGGTGCTTATACTTAGCGTCATTCCCAAAGCTGTCTATAATGCTTCCTAGAACCGAAGGGTAAAGATTAGTCTCCATCACTTTCGATGCTGGTCAAAACTCCATGTAATCAAACAATTTCTTTCATGTATTTATCTGTAAGATTGGTAGCAGTTCTTGTTGGCTTTACTGGAATAAAGTGTACGCTTTTAGTCAATCGATCTATGATAACACAAACGCCTTCATTTTCCTTCCTCGTTCGAGGTAATCCATCGATGAAATCCATTGATATTTGGTCCCACTTCCAAGTTGGAATCTCAAGAGGTAGAAGTAATCCAGCAATCTTTTGTTGATAACTTTTGATCTGCTGGCAGTTGACACATCTGCTAACATGAATGGAGATGTCTCTCTTCATAGTCTTCACCGGAACTTTCACTTCATGTCTTCTTACATCTTGTGAATTCCAGGATGAATATTAAACTTAGATTGATGGCATTCAGTTAATACTTTCTGCCTCAGACTGTCAACATCGGGAACACAAATTCTTCCATCTAAACATAATATCCCACGGTTGTCTACTTCAAAGCTTGAATTCCCTTCTTCTTTAAATCCCTTAATGAACTCCACTAGCTGTTGATCTTCTCTCTGCTTGCTTGCAATTCTTTCCAGAAGAGTTGGAGTCACCTCAAAATAAGCTACAACGGCATGCTTTCTACTTAACATATCCGCTACCATGTTGGCTTTTCCAGGTGTATATAAAATGTCAAGGTCATATAACGCGAGGAATTCTAACCAACGTTGCTACTTCTTATTTAAGTCCTTTTGAGTGAAAAGATATTTCAAGGATTTGTGATCTATGAAGAGATCGAACTTTTCACCCAGTAAATAATGCCTCCACATATTTAATGCGAACACAACAGCTAATAGTTCAAAGTCTTGCGTTGCATATTTCGCTCATGAGGCTTTAGTTGCCTGCTTGCAAAAGCGATTACTTTTCCATGCTGCATTAGTACCGCACCCTCTCCTTCTCTACAGCCATTAGTATATACAGTTAAACTGCCTCTTCCATCAGTAATAGCTAGGACTAGAGTGGTAGTAAACCTTTTCTTGAGCTTCTTGAATGCTTCCTCACAATTCGATGTCAAGTCAAACTTACCATTCTTCATAGTCAACTTCATTAGGTGAGAGGAAATTTTGGAGAAGTCCTGAATAAACCTCTAGTTATATCCTGCCAATCCTAAGAAGCTACGGATGTCCTTCGAAGTTTGTAGTTGCTTCCAGTCTAGAATGTTGTAATTTTCCCTGGATTAACTAAAATTCCGTCCCTTGACACAACATGTCCAAGGAACCTTTCCTCTTTCTTCCAAAAGTGGCATTTTGAGAATTTAGTTTGAAGCACATTCTTCTTCAATATTTCTAATACAATCTCTTGATGCCTTTCGTGTTCTTCCTTAGTCTTTGAATAGATAAGAATATTGTCAATAAAAACCAACACGAATTTGTTGAGTACATATCTGAATACTCTATTCATAAGGTCTACAAAATAAGCGGGCGTAATTTTCAGCCCAAAAGGTATAACCAACCACTCAAAGAAATCATTCGGACCTCTGAATGCAGTTACAGAATGCAATCTTCTGCTATCCTTATTTGATGGAATCTTGTAGCCAGGTCCATTTTCGAGAATACTTGAGCGCCGTGAAGTTGATCAAACAAGTCATCAATACATGGTAGAGGATACTTATTCTTAATCATCTGCTTGTTCAGCTCTCAACGGTCTACACAAAGCCTTAGGGAGCCATCTGATTTTGCTACAAAAACTACCTCTGCTCCTCAACTTGACCGACTCGGTCTAATCAGCCCTTTCTTTAACAACTCATTAGTTTGATCCTTTAACTCACCTTCTCTTTTTGTGCCATTTTACAGATATGGTGAACAACATAACTTGCACCAGGAATTAAGTCAATTCGAAACTCAATTTCCCGACGTGGGGTTAAAATTTTCACTTCTTCAAAAACGTTCAAAAATTTCTTAACAAATGATATTTCTTTTAGACGTTTTTGGAACAAATTAAGGGCACACATGAAACTATCCCTCATCGAACTAGGGTTTTCACACGTTATTTTAAAATGTTCACTTCTTTTATTTTGCAACAGCACTGTCCTTTTAACACAATCTAGAACAGCTTTATACTCAAACAACCAATCCATATCGAGTAAAACCTCTAATCCAATAAAATCAAGGACAATAAGGTCACACAAATTTTTTTGGGATTGGTAGGTAACTTAGACTTTTTCGCAAATCATACGAAAATTAGTTGTACCCCTTATAGGATTAGACACATAGATAGGGGTATCTACTATTTTTGGGGTAATTTTTAACATATCAACCAATTTCTCAAAAATAAAACTATGGGAATCCCTTGTATTAAACAATACTCGAACTAAATCTTCATTAACATAAATATTACCTTCCACAACTCCCTTGCCTTTCACACCTGTGGAGGTTGACGGATCATCCTTGATAGTAAAAACTCTGACCTACTCTCCTTTCTTAACTAGCGGCCAATCCTTTATCATGTGCCCTAGTTGATGACAATTGTAGCAAGTTCTTTTCCGAACCTTAGGAATCTTACAGGTGGTGGAAGGATGTCCCTTCTGGTTGCAATTGTAACAAGTAACATCTTTCAAACGGTTCTCCTGAGGTCCTCCTCCCGACTTGCCTTGCCATGGCTTCTTCCCTTGGTGATTGAATTTTCTCTTCTTCCAATTGTTGTGGTTGTTGCCTTGTGCTGCTACCGGATTCTTCTTGTCCAAAGCTTCATACCAGAACCCATATCCAATAAGTCCACAAATGTTCCATTCACATGAGCAGTCATCCAACCATGATACCGCTCTTCATCCCAGTAATAAACATCTTATTTTTTTAGAGGAATACCTATCAATCCCGGCCCAAAGTGAGATATTTCATTAAACTTGCTTGAATATTCTTCCATGGATATTTCTCCTTGCTTCAGATCCATGAAACTTCTATAGAGGCAGGACCTTCCAGCAGCGGGCATGTATTGTTCTTCAGAAACTTCTTTAAACCTTGCCCAAGAGAAATTATTTTCCGATTCATTGGACTCCCACCATGCTAGAACTCCATCCTTCAATTGCCAGGAGGCTAAGAACCTTTTTATATTATCATTGATGTTTAATCCTTTGAAGATTTTATCACATTATCGGAGCCAAACTTGAACTTCAATAATAGATTCTATGCCCGTAAATGGCTTTCCTCACAAGCTGGTATAATCTTTGTATAATGTCGCAAAGTTAACATGAGGTTGAAGATAAACTACTACCTCTTCAATTACCGCAACATTTAGAGTTCGACCATTGGTGGTCATTGTGTTGTTATTTCCCCCTCTACGTCTTCGGTTGCTCATTTCCTACTATCTGAATACAGTAAGGTATTAGTCTAGAATAGACGAGATTATCTTAGGGGATGGGTATAAAATAACTTGAATATATTTATTCAGATAAAAATTTCAAATATGCACTCTCATTGACTAAACTCATTCTAACGCATTACTAACCCTTTCTCTAATGAGTCGACCCTATCAAGGCTTGGGTGTTCACTCAACCTAAGCTCTGATACCAAGTGTGACGATCCACCTTTACGACCCTTGCAAATTGACACTAATACATCCATGGAATTTATGTATCGCAAATTCAAGTGCCGGAGAGGCGGATGATCAAGGGTAAAAGAAAATAAAGATAGAAGATAGAAACACAGATTCTCAAATCGCATTGAACAAATTAAATTTTTTACATATAGATAGTACATACATTCACTCTCAAAATGATGTATCAGAGTTATGTCAAATACTAACCCAGCTAGGGATAGTTATAACTGCCTATCCCTACATAGGTGCTGGTATAAACTTATACGTAATGTAGTGGAAATAGAAATGGAGAACTATTTATAGAGGAATCTTCTGCTCCATGCTCCATGCTCCAAGCCCCTCCAAAATGCTCCAAGTTAAACCTGACTACTTGGCTATCTAGAAAAATAGGGTACCCAGAGTTTAAGTGAAAAGAAAATAAACTCTAGGTCAGTCATCGGACTAGTGTGAGAAAACTCAAAACATGGATATTTTTGAAAATAAAGGGTATCCTATAAGACCACGTCGCACATAAATACAGATAAGTTTTTACCTTATGATAACCAAAACATTGCTACGTAAAATCCAATGATATTATAATAATGTCTAGATTACAAATACATATTAATCATAGCCGAAATTATTATATTGATTAAATTCCAACATAAAGGTATACAACTAAGTCAAAAGGCACTTATTGGAGAATGGATTCCACACAATGATAGGTAAGGGACTGCATTCCGTACAGTTTATCTCTAGAGGAATGTACCAAGGACCCATATACAGTCCTCTGCATTTGGCAAGACTGGCTTAAGGGACTGCCTTCCGTACAGTATATCTCTAGAGGAATGTACCGAGGACCCACATACAATCCTCTGCATTTGGTAAGACCGGCCTACCGCTTTTCGATGGCCAACACAATGATCCTGGATAGTACCGAATATGACATTACCCTAGTTGTTACCAACCTTTACCGGGATCTCATAGCATACACCACATACTTTACATGTAGAGAGTAATCTAGAAAGGTGATGACAATACCTTAATGGGTGCGACCAACAGAGCCTTGCGGCATACCCATTTTCAGCCATTTCCGGGTGTGAGGCCTGAGGTAACTATTACCTATTACCAAACAAATCCCACTTTGAACGCCACATTTCCATTTCTAATAACACACTATTGATTTTCACAAAAGTAAAACCTTCGGGCTCGTACATCTCGGGGAAAGGTGTTAAGTGTAAGAGGGGTTACCTCCTTGTAACAACCCGCATATTTTACGATTGTATATTTAAATGTTTTATTTAAATATAGCATCGTTAATCGGATTAAAGTCCGAAAAGCTACTTTTTGTAAACAATCGAATTGGGACTCGAGACCACTTCCATTGAGTCCAAAATGGTGTTTACAACTTTTTTGAGTATAAACATCGATATGTTTGGAGTAGAGTAGAATTTGCTATTTTTCTACTTGGGCTTTGGGTTTGGGTTTCAGCCCACTAAGCCATTTTAATGCCCTAACTCATACTTCATTTCATTCTCATATTTCCTAACACTTCAAGCTTTAGAAAAATGGAGGAAGAGAAAAGGAATTAGAAATTCCTAAGCCCTAGATTCAATTGCAAACTCAAGTTCTAGCTCCAAAATCAAAGAGAAGCTTAGGTAAGCATCCTCTTCATCTTCTCCATCTCTATCTCTCTTCAATCCTCAGAAATTCCTAACCCTAACTTAGGAAACATTTGCTTATTAGCTTAGATTGGAGCTTATAGAGGTGTATTGAAGAGGAATTGGCCTTTCCTTTGTTTTATAGCTTCTCATTCGTGTTTTTGGGTTTAAAGGTGAGTTCTTTAACTCACATCTACATCTATAGCTATCATTGTTGTTAGGTATGAATTCCTAACATTTGTGCATATTCATTTGCTTTTGATTTGAATTGATTTGGTGAATTTTCCAAATTTTGGTGTTTTGGTCCAATTTTATGAAAATCCTTCTATGGATATTTGGACATTGATATTCGGGGTGTATCGAAGAGCCTTTAAGGCTGGGTTGTCGCTTGGTGTAAATCCTTAGTTGTCGTTGCTTGTCCGATCGCTTCCGATACGTTTTGGCCACTTTGGCCTAGGCAAATTGTTGCCCAGACCAGGTGACCAGACGTTTGGTGACCAAGTCCAGACGTCTGGTTTGGACCTGGAGCAAAAATATATGCACGCAGATTAATAAAAAAGGGGCAGTGACTAATTTCAGACGTCTGAATTAAAGTTTCAAACGTCTGAAAAGGGGTCAGACGTCTGAATTAAAGTTTCAAACGTCTGAAAAGGGGTCAGACGTCTGATTTGAGATTTTAGACGTCTGGTTGGTTTTTTGGAATATTTCTAGAAACCAATTCCAGACGTCTGGATTAACCCCTCAGACGTCTGGAAATGCACAGTTTTGCCTATTTGCCTATTTCTTGATTGAATTTCCATTGTTTATCGATTTTAGTTGCTCTGATTAGTTGTTATCACTTTTATCGATTTTGATGACTTCTTTTTCGGGATTTTTGGGAATATCCATTTGATGGATTTGATATCGATTTCTATGGTTTTGATTCACGTCTTCGAATCTGAATCTTTCGTGATTGATTGTTTCTACAATCATTTTTGTGATTTCTCACTTTTAAATACAAAGGTTTCTATACTAGTAGTAAATATTCAAACTCATTCATCAAAACGATTTCGACACTATTTTAAATATAAAGCTCTCTTTTAAAACCGTTTTCCAATCTATTAGTATATACAAACCTTTACCTCATTCGTATGAGAAATCTAATTAAACGGCTTAGGAAAACAAGTGGTATGAAACGCTTGCGTTTACTTCGTCGGTTAATTCTTGGACTTGTTCGATTGAACTCTTGTGACAATTTTCGAGTGGAAATCTACAATCTGTTCGTAAATATTTGAGTTAAGCTAGTGGTTATGGGACATGAAGCTAAACTCTTATATTTACTAGCTTAGTGTAATCGACACTTCTTGTTGATCAATGATGATCCTTTGGTGATTTAGACTAGCGATGTGCGATGTCTCTTTGTCCGCGTGGGGGACTGTACCTCGTTTGGAGGAGTTTCGACTCAAAGTCCGCAATGGGGGATTATACCCTGTTTGGAGGAGCTTTGGCTAATTTGGAGGAGTTTCGACTCAAAGTCCGCAATGGGGGATTATACCCTGTTTGGAGGAGCTTCGGCTAATTTGGAGGAGTTTCGACTCATAGTCCACAATGGGGGACTATACTCTGTTTGGAGGAGCTTCGGCTCATTTGGAGGAGCTTCGGCTCATAGTCCGCAATGGGGGACTATACCCTGTTTGGAGGAGCTCCTGCTCATTTGTGATACACGTGTTGGTGAGTTTTCATGCTTCCGTTTGTGATAGGCCTTCCCCCTTTGTGATTTCTGGATTTCTAGTTGTGATTTCTAGAATTTGTGTTTCACCAATTTTCGTGGATTGGCATTGATATGTTTTGTCAATATTTGTGTTTTGGTGAATAATTTAAAGAATATGACATTCTTTTTGGTGTTTGAGATGATTTGAGATATTGTATGATTTTTGTCGTTATTTGATGTATACTTGACACAGTATGGCATTTTTGTTGTCATACGTTTTTGGTCATATCTCTTATCCTATCTCATTTTATCTGATATTTATAGCTAGACTGATCCGTTTATTATTTTCTTCTTAAATAATACTCGGGTCAGACCGAGATATTTCAGGTGCTCCTGCTTGACTTCTTATCAGGGTCCTTCACCTGACTTTTGGCTAACTACTTTAGCATAGTAGTTTTTGTTAGTGTACATTCGAGATAGAGACTCCTTGATGTATACTTATTCTTTTGTCTCGTACTTGTATCTATTCTTTTGTGATGTAGTGGATCTAGTTTAACCACAAATTTGATGTACACTTCTATGTGTTATATTCATATCTGTTTCCGCCTTTGTGATATGAATATCTGTGAATGATTTGTGTTATGTTTATTTCTCTATTTGTTTCCGAAGTCCAAATATCCACTGTGTGGTAGCTTTGAGTTTGTATTTGATATGTCGGATTTCCTCTAGAAATGAAATGTAAGTTATATTATCTGGCATATCGGTACTCGCACAAAGAAATTACACAGATGGTCGCTCCTCAACAGCCTTATTCTTCGTGCTAGTTGATGGCATTACTCCGTAGTGTCCTTGGCTAGCGTGAGTATAGAGGTGGGGCGTCACACTCCTACACTACCAAACATATGTACATTTATAAAAATCAATGTACGTGATCTTAGAAATGCAATGTCAGATACTCGTCCATACAAGTTGTCCAGGAACAGGATAAACCATAGGCACTTCTCCTACTACATCCTATTTGGGAATCACCCCTAGGATTAGTTACGAGCAGTCCCTGCATCGAAGATTTCAAAATAAAGATACCACTGCCATAATATTTATGATATGGATATTACCCCAGAGGTTAGTGGCAAGCGGCCCTACATTATGAAGATCTCCATCTTCAAAATCATTGTCTTCAACATGTCTTCACTTTCGAACGCGAATATTGGTTCAAAGTGGTTTTTGGTAGGAATCACCCAAACCCGATCTTGGTTTCTCTGAACCAATTATCGATAAAAGATGTCAAGTATTTGGGTGATTATTATTCAATATCTTTTATCAAAGTAAAATATCTTCATAGAGATATATGTCTTTAAATCATTTTCTTTTTCAGCATATACGGGATTTTTAAACCTCTTTCTAATTTTGAAAATACCAAAATCATTTCTCTTTAATTACATAGGAAAACTTTTCCATCTTCTATTATCGATATAATTTCAATCACAATGGAGATTACCTATGTAACGACTCGAGATTTTCGACTTTCGAAAATCAACATTAATACGTCCACTGTATCAAATGCCGCGCAATCGAATCCCGGAAAACCGAACCATTAGGGTTTAAAAAAGAAGAGGTAGAAGAAGACAGAAAGAAAGAAAGAAGAAACAACAGAAACAATATCAGAATCTCACATATCGCAGCGGAACAACATATAATAGATAAATGAATAATCTTTAAATCAAAGAACTATATCAGTTTATACATTACATCATCATCAGAGTTTACAACAACAATATACAACACAACTGGACAATTATATGTACTTGTCCTTACAAATGAATTTTTACAGCGGAAAAGATAATATCATATACAAGTGATACGTCTCGCCATCCAGCTCACCTCCTGAGCTCCACAGCACTTCTGAAATCCAGAATGACCTGATAACCTGACTCTAGGCTGCCCGTGTGGAAAATGATGGGCACCCAGAGTTTAGGAAAGGAACAATAAACTCCAGGTCAGTCATGGAACTGATGTGAGAACTTAAAACAGTTATTATCTTTAAAACAACAACAAAGGAAGTAAAAGACATTCGCAATGCTTTTTGGAAAATGAAACTACCATAAGGCCTCCCGCTACACACATAATGCAAATGCAGAATTGGAGAAGATTTCTTCTTATGATAGTCAAACATGCTTACTACACAAATTCTTTTAAATATTATTATTAGTGCATAGTGCATAAAGCATTTCGAAAGTATAATATTAATCTTAGCCAGCATAGGCATTTCGCACTTATGCCTACTATAGCTACCATGTTCAATAGCAGGTTACCGCCACATTCCATGGCAGGTTATACAATTACAACCGTACAGGGCTCGTATTGTTTGATTGGATTTCCAACAAATGGTAAGGCTAAGGAACTTCCCACTGTCAATGGGTACGCCTCTGGCGGGACGTCCCTGAGAGTCAACCTGCTCTCTGCCAACATAAGGCCGGGTTACCTCTTACACTAGATAACTACTACACGAATATGCCACCCCCCGGTCCTTTGGGACCTTTATCCGAGGCACCTCAATAAAACAACAATCACACAGTAAATGAGATTGGAGTAACCACATAGGTTAAATACCAGGGCTCCATACCTGATACCACCCTTTTCCAGAAGGAAATGACATACCCTAAAGGGAGCGACCCACATAACCTTGCCGCATCATACCTGTTTCGACCATTTCCGGGTTGTGAGGTCCGAAGAGGTCTCGTCCACAAAGCTACGCTTTTTCAGAAAGCCACGCTTTGTTCAACAAATGATCAATAAATAATCATCACACAGCAACACTTAGCATGCCACATTACCAAATTGGGAATATATTGCTGATAACCTTCAACTACATAACCTCTAAGCTCGTACGTCTCAGAGAAGGGTGTTAAGCTAAGAGAATAAATTCTCCGCCACCAACAGAAATGTATTTGAATGAAACCTGCTTTATATCTCAAAGTGTAATGTCAGACATGTAACCATACAAGTCTGTTCCGGGTTCGAACAGAACCGAAGGCACTTCCAAAGAAGCCTTTGCAATCCGGGTATTCACAATCCCGATCGAACTTCCCATCACAAAGGAAATCTCTATACCGTAGCTAACGGTGCAGAGACAATCGATAGGTCATCCTATCGTTTTCACAAATACCCGGCCTTCACCACCGGTCTTCAAATGTTATCCATATCGTCATATCACTTATTCGGAATGGGTTATATGACACAAAGGTCCTTTCCCGACTAAACCGAATAGTGAGCACAATATTTAAAACATATGGATATAGGGATTTCAATTAAGTCATAACTCATTACCCAAATCCTTTCCTTTAAATGGTTTAAACAAATTACCATTTTAAATCTTTAAACAAAAAGATTTACTTCACAAAGTTCACCCAATTTCACAAAGATTCATTCACAGATTCCCAAATCATTTCCCATTTCAATTGGATTAACCCATTAAATATTTAAATTAAGAAATTTAACTTATAGCTTTCAAAACTATTCACAACTCAAGTCTTTTATAATATAAAAGATAAACCTTTTAAAATCTTCTTTGATTTCAAGATAAAGCTTAATCAACTTCACAAAGGTTAATTCATAGTTTTTCCAGACTATTCACAATTTCATTTCAACTTGAAATGTTTCGATACAAATTGGAAATCTTTTCACTTTATGAAAGCTATTATTATTTGAAAACAGATAGTTTTCGTTTTGGAAAAAACTGGTTACAATTACACAGGTTAAAGCCATCCAAGTACAAATCTTGGATTTAAATTTAAATTTCCAAAACCATATTTTTAAATGGTTAAAAACCCATATAAACACCTTTTATAACTTGTAAAATCTTTTAGACCATAGTTCCCAAATCATTGAATTCAATTTCAAGTATTGAATTCAAAATTTAAATCAAATCATTCAAATTTCAATTTTTATTAAGTTATTTAAAATAACTCTTATTTTTGAATCTCATTTTCAAAAACTTTCAATTCCAATTCCAAAACTATTTTTGACTCAAAAATTCAATCTTTAGAATTGTTAAAAATATGTGACTTAACTGATTTCCACGTGAAATCCACATTTGTGTGTGTATTGTGTAGTCCAAGGGTTTAATACAATAGTGCAACAACATTTAACCATCACAGATCAAATATAACAATATAATTGATAAGCTGTATAAACTATAACGCTTATCTTTCATTCACAAATCACAGATATATATATATATATATCACAGATAAACAAATTACAGATCACTGCACAAATCAGGATATATCACAAAGCATCACATATCAGAGATATCAAACAATTCAACATCCAATATAATCCAAACATCCATAAGTAGTATTAATTTAATTATCTGATTAATTTAAAGTCAGATAAATTTCTACGTATAAATTTTTGCTAGATATGGTAAATTAATAATCAATTAATTACAAAAACATTTATTAAATTTTCCTTTAATTAATCATTAATTAACCCTTAATTAATAATTAATACTTAATTAATTATTTTTAATTAATTACCATAACCAATTAATTTCTACTTATAAATTTCCAATGAATTTACAAAATCATTTCCTTTTTAAATAAATTTATTTATCTCTTCAAATCTATTTAAAAATCCAACTTTTTAATAAATTCTTCAACTTATAAATAATATTTTCGAAATCCATTTATTAAGCCCTTTTCCCCGAAATTTGAAATTTTATTCAATATGGTTCAAAAATAACTTTATCTTTTTAAAACTCCTTTTTAATTTATCCAATTCTCAAAATTAAGTTTTAAAATAAACTTTCAACTTGAATTTTAAAAATCCAATTTTTATTTATTTTCGGTATCCAAGTATACCAAAAATTTATTCGGCCAACCTATAGCCTTCAACAATTTCAATCACAAAGATAATCACACAGAGATTATAAATAATCAACACACAACATATGAAATAATTTCAAATGTTTGAGGAATCCAGTTGGATCCCTCCAACCTGTTTCCCTACATCCACAGATGTTAGCACAATACCAATTCCACTTCGAGGTGGAATATCGCGGTATATGGGATTTATAAAATATTATCCGCTATCATGCGGCGCAATAGGGTCTCATCCGCTATATAATGCGGGAAATCAACTCCAAATACATATATAATACCAATTCCACTTCAAGGTGGAATATCGCGGTATATGTGTTTAATATAATAACCTCCGCTATTATGCGGCGTATAGGGTCTATTTCAATTCAACTAATCATCAATCATTATCCAAACACACAATCAACACTATCAACAATTTTAAATCTAACTATTTAAAATTTAAATCGAAACACAATTCGATTGAGTGAGAAGTTCTCACCTTGAGTTTCCGATAACAGTTGCAGTGTTTCGTTTCGAATAAAATTAAACACGCGTTTAATTTTACCCGAAATTATCACTGGCTCTAATTAATTCCAATCCTGCTCGTTTGCGTAGTGCTCGTTAATACGGTTCCAACGCCACTTGTTTCGTACGAAACGGACCTTGTATCATAAAGTTATGATAGTTTAAAGTTTAAACGAATTAAATATATACAAATTTCACAATTTATTTTCAATTTCAAACCCTAGGCAAATCTGGGCCGTAGAATTTTTGCAAACATCAGATCTGGCCCGTTATTACTTTCTTCTTCCACGAGCGTTGCTCCCAGGCTCATCACGTAAGAATTGAACCCATAGCCGCCGTTCGTTCAAGAATTTTCGCATCACCTATGACCAACTAGAAGATGATCAGAGGCCGCCATATCGAAGCGCTACTCGAGCACCACCATCGGCCCGAGTCTGGTGAAGCTCGACTATGTCCTTTGCTCGAGAAACGTGCGCGACCTAATGCCAAACATGGCCAAAATTTGCATCCAAATGACGACGTTAACGAAAACCGACTGTTAGATCGATAGATCTTGATACGATCTTTAATGTTGTAGTTAAGTATTTGCTAAAAACTGATGGATTGAGAGATTTGGAGGGAAGAAATTTGAAAAGTATTGGCTGTTGAAATGTATACGGCGGCCTGAGAAATAAGCTAGGGTTTCACCTCTTAACCATATATATACGTATATAATAATATTAAATTAATTTTAAAACGACGTTTTCAAGCAAATTCCAAATCACACGTGTCGCCTGGCATTCATAAGGTTTTACCCGCGTTCCGAACACAATGGAACGTGTTCTGGAAGCCAATTCGGTCATATGTGCGAGTTACGGAAATAAACGATCAAATTAAAATTAAAATGGTTAAACAGATTTCTATGCGTTTTGGCTTTCCCCGGACGAACCGTAAGTCCGATAGACATGAAATTTGAAACCTTACAATAATTTAACATTACAGATCCGATGAAACTGGTTTCGTCGAAATCCGAGACTGTTTGAAAAATGACTATTTTTACTAGTCAATTAAATTTAAAATAATCAATTATCATAATTTAACTTTTAATTCAATTTTAAAAGTTTACAAACATCATTCTAACTCCAATATGATTCAATATAACTTTATAAATCATTTTTTTTATCCACATTAAATCCAAATTCCAATTATTTCTATAATTTCAAATATTAATTTATCGATTTAATTATCCAATTAAATCTCTATATTCGAAATTAAATTTATTCAGCTTATAAAACTTACTTGTTAATATTTAAAATCAATTAAATATCTGAATTTCAAATGACAGAAATTCTGGGTCGTTACAACTTATTTCCAAAACATATCTACTAATGGGTTAAAAACAATGTTATTTAAGACAACGTTTATTGTAAACCCAAATCACTTAGTATTGAGTAAAAAGGATTCATAGATTTTAGATCAATCGTACTCAATACTATAACAACTCGAATTCCAGTGGGTCCAGATTTTTCGCAAAAATGCTAAAGCCCAAGCCCACTGAAACTCGAGTTGGGAATTTGGTATCCTGCAAATAGGCAAATACAAATATATCAGAGCTCAATTAAATATCTCACAGTGGAATTGACTAAAATATAATATTATGTAAACACTCACCAATATAATAACACTTTCTAAACAAGTGTCTTAAAGCTGGGAAGTCTCTGCCATCTACCTAACCTGTAGGATGTTATGAGGAGGGGGTCAGAACTAAAGTTCTAGTAAATGGATAAATTATACACTTTTAAGCTTAATTCTACATATACTGTTTTATTTCCATTTACTGTTATATTAGGTTCACTAGGTTTATCATACTCTCGCCTCTGTGCGTGAATCGTACCCATCTACTCCTAAGTAGATTAAAACCTAATAACTGATATATATGTAGCTATATGCCCAATGACCATATTAGTCCTAGGTACTACCCATACTACCTTTCGTATCCTCCTCGCAAAGGACTCCATCGTCTTGCTCCTATAGCATTCTGTGACTACATCTGTAAAGGACAACTTAGTGAGGCCTACAATACAGATGTCCCGTCGTCTACTATGAAAACGTAAAACTGCGTATGCAATAGTCTATAATAATGCTCGGACATTCGCAACGTACCACCCAGTGCGTACATTGAGGACTATATGTAATCGTTTTGTCTACTCTCTAAATCACGCCAACAAGGTCTACCTTGGTCGGAACTCAGTCGGGGATTTTCTATATCTGTAAAGGACAGCTTCGTTAGGCCTACAATACAGATATTCTAGTTGGTCTGTCTCTTTTCTCATCGTGGCTATGGCCCACGCAGCCACCCCTTAACTAATCGAAAGACCTTTAGAGAGTTAAGTGGTCGTGCCCTACTGCAAACAATCTAACATCCAATTGGCGGTGCCCCTCATCCAATGTGTCGATAGTGAAAGAATCATTGGACTTTTGATTTTAACTCTAGTCTTTACCGAACTCGCTCTTGGTTTTGATGCTGGCCAATATCCGCATGCGACTATTCTTTTGGGTCCTGCCCACTAAACTCACTTGCAAGTACTGGGACATACGAATATCCTACTCCGAACACTAACACCTTCTGACTGCCTACAATGGCACTACCATGCAAAAAGCAATCAAGGCGTACTCTCTTGATGGAACACCCACAGACCTGCCTCCGGGGATGTAGCTTCGTTAGGCCTACCCAGAGGGCCATCCTAGAGTATCCTCACGTCCCGTTGAAGTCTCATACTTCCTTCTAGCCCAAAATAACTAAGTTGGACGTGCTTCTCCTTTGCTGAAATCTGTGATGAACTGCTTCGTTAGGCTCTTCATCCTTTAGGCTACTCCAAACGCATCTCACTCTTTTATTAGACCCTAAGTATAATCTTTTAATTTGCATTTAGTTCACTTTTCTTATTTTATTGGCTACTTATTTACCCAAATTAGGGTATTCTTGCCCTCGTATAACTTTTGGCTATTGTGAGACCACCATTGATCTAATAGGGAATGCTGTTGGTACTGCCACTTCTATTACCTTGCTTATTTAACTCAATTTAAGTCTTAATTTTACTAAATAAGCATCTTCTATTATCTCTGTTCTATTTGCTTATTAACTTAATTTAAATCATAAATAAGCCTTTCCGTTCTTTCTACTTTAATTATAACCTATGTTATAATTTTACTTGTAATTTTCACTTTTTCTTCTTTTATAATCTGTATATGATTACAAGTGTCTCTCTTCTGTTCTAGGCTGTCTTCTTTTATTATGATATAGAATTTTCTTTAATTCTCTTGTATTATATAATTCACTTATCATAATAACTGTCTTACTGTATAGTCTGCGCAGTAAATGCGGATCTAGGTTCATTATCGTTTACCGCTTCAAATTTTTTTCTAATAATTTACTTGATTCCTTTCATACTTTACTTTATTTTCTTCTATTCTAGGAAGTAATTCTATTTTATTTGGTTGGGTATGAAAACTATACTAAAAATCCATTTTCATATTTTAATACTAAATAATACTATAAATAATAATTCGTAACTGCAAGGTATTTCTTTTATTATTTTGAAATAGTGTAAAATACAGTGGTTTCTCTATTTTACACTAGTTTCCTTTTTCTTTCTTTTAATCTTGCAGTTACGTTTATTGTTATCTTTTAAATATTAAATTATATAAATGTATCATATTTTTTAAACCAACCAAATAATCTATTACTTACTTCCAAATCAAGTTATTAGATTAATTTATTATTCCCGTTTTAGCGTAATTTATTGCAGAATTCCATTTTTCTAGCTTTATTCCAATTTTTGTTATTTTACATCTAGTATTTTTCCATTTTAATCCATAATCGCAAATTTCCTTTTTAACTATATTATTCGTGTACAAAGAGAATAAAAAGAAACTAGCATTTAGGCTAAATTATAACTTAAAATTAGATGTAAATAACTGTAAATTTCTTACAGTTTAGCATAACTAATTAACAGAATTAATTACTGAAATACTAGATTTAACGATAATATATCATAAATGTAAAAGATATAATTAAATCCACTCACACTGCTAGCTTTCCATATCTCCCTGTTTTTATTTCAGATCTGTCCCTAACATCTATATTCACCTCCCTTGTAATCCCTATTTGGAATTACAAACGATATATTTATAGATCTATAATATTTGAAAGAGAAAAAATTTGGATTAGAAATAGCAAATAAAACTCAGATCTAGGGTTTTACCTTTGACATAGCCTTCTTATTTGAACCAATTCCTAATTCCCGAATTAAATCTATTCTCTTTCTATTTAGATCTAAATTCGTGTGAATTAGATCTAAAATTTTGTTATTAAGAAAGTGTCGAAGAGATAGAAAAATGGCAGAGCTTCTGTAGGCAAGAGAAAAATAATGAGAATAAAAATGAGGCTGTGCACCTATATTTATAGTGGTTCAAATCAGTGCTAACCATTAGATATAAAATCCTAAAATCTAAAGCGTACACTCAGTCTATAGACATTAAATTAATATGTTTTCTTCTGCGTTTGTTTTTATTTCGAATTGATTCTCCAACAATCTTTTCATTAATCACTTTCCCCTTCTCTCTCGCAATCTATGGAAACATATATTTTTAAATGTGTCGTTTCTTTTAAATAAGATTCCCCTATTAATCACCCAATTAATAGATTTCATATATACCTAGAATTAATTTACTATCCAATTAATCCCTGCCTGCACTGTGATTTCTTACCAAATTAATATGCCAATCAACTCCATATTAATTCGTCGCATATATGCATATTAATTTATTTTATTCCCATAATTATTGCATGCATATATTCCACAATGGAATTTTGAATCACAATCTTAATTATATATGTTACCATAAGTCTCCATGTTTATTAATTGACAATTGATTACTTGCATAAATTACTCTTCCTCCATTTTATTCTCTTACACTAATATATATGTTTCTAATCATGTCAATTAGTTACTACAATATATGTTCCCTTTCTTGTCAGTTCCTGTCAATTAATCACTTCTACTAATTTATTGAATATTAACTTCCCTTTTAAATAAACACCATAAATTAATCTTCCTTATTAATTGATTTACATAATTTCTCTCTCTAATTTATTTGTTACACAAATATATATGTATTCCAAATAATATTAATTAGTTACCCCATTTACAAACATTTCTTTGTTTTAAAATTTCAAACGTATATAACTTAATTAAATTATTTGCATATATAACTGTAATTTAACGCGGGGTGTTACATTCTCGTCCCCTTAGGAAATTTCGTCCCCGAAATTTGATAAAGGTTCAATTATGTAATTTCTCGTATTAATCACATCCATTTTGTGTACATCCAATTTTGCAACAATCCGTGCATAATGCAAAGTGCAATACATCATAAAATATATGCATGTATAAGAATTTCTATGCGATACCTCCTATATGAATGCTTTTTCTTTTAGAAATTCCTTTTAAAACATGATGCACACATCCTAAATATACTAGCAATACTTTATGAATGCAATCTTTTAAAAACTCAAAACATTTTTCATTCAATTTTTCCCACACTCCTACTGAATAGGAGCATAGTTCAACAAATTTTTACATCCAAACCTACCACACAACTTTTAGTTTTCGAATTTTAGAAAATTCTAATTTTCCAAATTCGATTTCTTATGTTATAAATAAGGTGGAAAACGGAAAAACTTCATATTTCTTCGATTTTCTTTTGCGCACATCTTCCTCCATATTTGGGATTTAGGCTACTATTCTAAAAAAATTATTTACTTTCCCTAGCACAGTTTACATAAGAAAATATCTCTTTTTAAATTTTTCTGTTGACGTTTCTGTCGCTTTCTTTAAATCTGTTATTTTCCTTTTAATTATCTTATTTTGCTTTTACTCTCTTTTTTATTTATTTATACAGCAACTAAACACAGCTATCATCTAGGGCAAGGAGGTCTAGGACCATGTCCACTTTGACACAGAAATGTCCTACTCTAGGAATCCAAGTAACTCATATGCTCCTCTTGCCGCCTATTACTTGTTACCAACTTACGCTGTATTACTCATGACGAATAAGATCTATTCATCTCTTCTATTCCATGCTAAAAAAGGAATAACTAAGTCTTATTTACTGCAATGGATAAGGGTTTCAATCTATGTAGTCTCTATCTAAAAAGACAACTAAGCTTGGGGAAATTTTCACTTTACCTTTCATTTTTCCCCAACCAAGGTCTACCTATCCCAACCACGTGTGTCTTATCATCTTACTAATATCATTTCACTATTCTTCTATAGTCTGCACACATGAAGCAACATTTCTAGGTTTTCACTAGTGTCCTATACACCTTACGGGAACTTTCATTATTACTACTAGAAGTAATTACTGATATAGCCTTATACTTTTCCCGTTACACCTAGGAAATGATTCATATGTACTCCATAGTTAAAAGTCTGGTTTGGTTTGGTATTTATCATTTTACTTCAAAAATTAAAGCTTCTAAATTTTATCTTTTCAAAAACTTATTTACTTTTCCAACAAACCATTTTTTTTAAAACATGTCTAACTTGTTCTTAAGACATTTTTCTTTTTTCTTGACTTTAAAAAATGTCCTCACATGTTTTCAAAATATCCTTCTTCTTTTTTGTTTTTTTATAGGTTTTTAAATTTACTAAAACTAGGGTAAATAAGAATAATTATTTTATCAAAAATCTCTTAACTTTCCTACTCTTCCAATTACTTAACCTTGAAGGAGTTACTAACTTACTACACTTAATGGTTTTATACCTTAATGTATTGGAATAACTTTCTCTTATGAGAAACATTATCGCTAAAACCTTCTATAAATCCTTTAAAAAAGGATTTCATGTTTATGTGAAATTATAAGGAATTTATTTTATAGTTTATCGAAATAGGCTATACAAAATATGGTGCTTTCCATACCCTGTACATCTCTTTCATGTATTCCTTATAGCTTGCACAAAACATCTTTATTTGTGATTCATAGAAAATTATATCATTATTCATTACATTCCAATAGATTAAGGTATGTTTACTCTATATTTACTTAAATAAGATATTTCCTACTAAATTCATTAATTTATCGTACATTATTTTTCAAAAGAACTCATTTTTAAAACTTCTTTATAACTAGAAAATATTTTCATGTGCTTATTTAAATAATAAGGGTACATACAAACCACTTTAGAAATTATCGCCAAAACTCATTTGGGTCAAAACAGATGTTGCGTAAAACACCGTTACTACAACCCAAAAATACTAATATATGGATTCAAAATAAATATTAATAAATCCCGTATGCTATGTAAAATCATTTACTTTAGGAGTCACCTACTATAACATTAGTGTCATAGTCTATGCTTCCTTTATTTTTACTGAAAACATTTATTACTACAATAAATGTTGCAACCTACGTTTTCGGTACTTAACACACTCTAGGTTTTTATATTTAAAATCATTGTTTACCTACAAAGAAACTAGTGAGCTATACATGCTATATAATTCTTCAAAAAGAATTTAACTTTTAAAAAATTTTACATCATATAAAAACCAATTTAAATTTCATACCACTTATTTTTTCAAAAACCCAATATTTACTTCCTCAAATATATTAATAATTATATTTTTCAACTTTTTTAATTCAAAAGTTTAATTTTTATTGGGTTAGACATAAAGTGGATTTTTTTCATACTAAAACCTCTTATTCTTCTCGAAATAAAAACACTCTCCCTATTATCCCTAAGGAACTTCGCAACTTCTTAATACATATAGATACAAATTTTCTCTCGAAACATTGCTTATTTGTATGCTATAAATCGGTAATAACCTAGGGCTCTACATACTTGGGTCATCCCAAACCCAACTAGCAAACTATGCACAAATATACTTCTAAAAACTTTCCATATGTTAAAATTTACGGTTGGGGACTATTTGGATTTTAGTACATAATATATTTATATTTTATTCAAAAATACAAATACGTTCACTCACTATCTGCCTAGGAATCCTAAACCTAGGCTCTGATACCAAATGTAACAACCCGAATCCAGTGGATTCGGATTTTTGCGCAAAAATGCTAAAACCCAAGCCCACTGAAACCCGAGTTGGGAATCTAGTATCCTCCAAATAGGCAAAGAAAAATATATCAGAGCTCAATTAAATATCTCATAGCGGAATTGAATGAAATATAAAAGTAAGTAAATACTCACCAATATAATAACACTTTCTAAACAAGTGTCTTAAAGCTGGGAGTCTCTACCATCTACCTAACATGTAGGATGTTATGAGGAGGGAGTCAGAACTAAAGTTCTGGTGAATGGATAAATTATACACTTTTAAGCTTAATTCTACATATACCGTTTTATTTCCATTTACTATTATATTAGGTTCACTAGGTTTATCATACTCTCGCCTCTGTGCGTCAATCGTACCCATATACTCCTTAGTAGATTAAAACCTAATAACCAATATATATATGTAGCTATATGCCCAATGACCATATTGGTCCTAGGTACTATCCATAGTACCTTATGTATCCTCCTCGCAAAGGACTCCATCGTCTTGCTCCTATAGCGTTCTGTGACTACATCTGTAAAGGACAGCTTCGTGAGGCCTACAATACAGATGTTTCGTCACCTACTATGAAAACGTAAAACTGCGTCTGCACTAGTCTATACTAATGCTCAGACATCCGCAACGTACCACCCAGTGCGTACATTGAGGACTATACGTAATTGTTCTGTCTACACTCTGAATCACGCCAACAAGGTCTACCTTGTACGGAACTCAGTCGGGGATTTTCTATATCTGTAAAGGACAGCTTCTTTAGGCCTACAATACAGATATTCTAGTTGGTTTGTCTCTTTTCTCATCGTGACTATGGCCCACGCAGCCACCCCTCAACTAATCGAAAGACCTCTAAAGTGTTAAGTGGCCATGCCCTACTGCAAACAATCTAACATCCAATTGGCGGTGTCCCTCATCCAATGTCTCGATAGTGAAAGATGTTGAATATGCGTCTATATGATTTTTGTTTGATGATAATAAACATATATACATTTATTTAAATGTATTTGATAATGTACTATTTCATTTTTCACAGATTAAATGACAATATGCTGAATAAAATTAAATTACACAGAATTTGAATTCAAACAGAAATTTTATTCAAACAAATTTTTATTACAATTTTTGAATAGTACACATTCAGGCTCTCACTATATCTATACAATTTCTGAATACATCACAATTCATTTTTACATTAATAACCTCACTACATATCACTCACACTCGTATTTTGTCTTCAACTGCATTCTAGTCTGATTCCAACATCCGAGTAATCTGCAAAAATATTCTCAAATGCAGTAAAATTGAAAAAGAAATATTTTTGCAATATAAAATAAAATGTGGATTTTGAAAATATTATTTGCCTCAGTTATTTGGGTTGTTCGTCGTCATTTATATTTGAATTCATCACACACGAACTTGTGACATACACAGTGTATCACTGTACATGCCACAAGGCCGTGCACACCGATATATGTATATACACTTGATATAGTAACAGGGACAGGTGAGCACAGGTCAAACCCAAACCAAAAACCGGATTCAACACAGGTGCGATAAAATAATGTCACAACTTTCTGCACAAGGTCAAATCCGAGTTCATGCTGGATTCAACTCAAGTGTCACAAAAGACCAATTCAGGAAATGCCACAGTGGAGTACTACAAGTAATTATGAAATGAAGACTCAAGAGAGTTCAAACATTTCAAGATTACAATGCAACCAGATTAATGAAACAAAGTATACAAGATGAACCAGATTCAAGTCCGAGCAAAGACCACAGTTATGAACAAGTAATCAAAACATCAAACGGACATGAAGCCGAGAATCAATGTATCAAAAACAATGAAGGCTACAGCAAAATCCAGTGCCAACATGAACCAGATGAACAATGAACTCGAACAGTAACAAATCAATCATGCAGTATCATTAAGAAGACCAGACAACATCACATTACAACTATATTGGAATACAAATGCATCACATATACGGCAACTTCAAAATGAAACATATGCACCAGCAAACTATGGCTAAATACAAGTGTCGACCAGAATCGAGCTTCACATGTACAGGGTGCAGTGATGCAAAAATCACAAGGAATTCAATATAGTGTCGAAATCAACAGTTTCATCTCAAAGTTATCAAGAGCTGTTGCTAACAGAGAAAATACCAAAGTCAAGGCCGCAAGTATATCAAGGGACCGAAGTCAACAAAATGCCAGCAAAATGGAAACTGTGGTGAGCAAGGAATTAATCACTATCAATTCAAAGCCGTGTCAATCAAGGAAACAAAATATACGTTTTTAGAACAAGTCAGAAATCATCATCACCATCAAAACATAATCGAATGGCCGAGATGAATAAATTGACAATTTCAACAAATATATACAAACGAAAAACAAGGGGTTCAAACCCTATATAAAAACCCAATCATCATCGGCTACAGAAAGCATCGAATTCAAGCAATCAAACCAGAGAGAACAAAAGGCACAAATTACATACCGTAGTTAGAAGTCGAATTCGATCACCATCGAGGAACAGCCGTGAGCAAGATAAAGGAATCACTCGATCGACAACGAAACGAAGCTCGAAATCAAATTCAATCGATCAGTATAAACTCGGCGTCTTCGAATACAAGCCCTAAATCCAGAGCGCAAAGAGAAGTTGCAGAAATCAGGCTACTTAAATCAAAGCCCTAATTTTTAGATCAGAGGAACGAACGAGATAAACAGAGCCGCCATTTTCTTCTTCCAGAGCAAAGAGTATCGCGTAAATAAAAAGAAAGAAAAGGGGGCCGGCTAATTGTATTTGAATTAGGGTTTTATTATAACAAGGGGTTTAGTTTTTATTTATATTTAGGGCTTTGGTTTTAAATTGTTTTTAAATTTGTATTTCAATTTTAAACTGCTAACTTTTCTAGTCGTGTGACTAGGGGACAATCTACGTGGCGTAGATTGAGAATTCGCAACTCAGTGGCTGAGTTGTGGCAGGGTTTTGAGCGTAGAGTTAGGATTAGTCGGTAGCGGGTGTCGCGAGTTTACGTGTGTAAGCGTCTGACTATCTAATTTCTAGTAGAAACCTTGGGGGCAGCACGTAGGCAGGGTTTTGCCGAAGCTGGGTAAAATCTGTGTTGTTCTGTTTCTGTTATTTATATTCTGCAATATCTGTGCTGTTTTTATTCTGCTGTGTTCTGTGATATAACTTCCGCAATAATTTTAATATTTGTTAGTATCACCCTATTCACCCCCCTCTAGGGTGAAATCGATCCTACAAGTGGTATCAGAGCTAGGAATAGGAGTCAATTATTTGCTGTTTATAAAAATTCGATTTTTTTTCAAAAATCAATTTTTGTTTTAAAAATTTGAATTTTTAAAAAATGGCGTCTTTTAATAATGCTTTTGCTGAGGGTCAGTCGATAGTTAGACCACCAATGTTCAATGGTGAATATGCTTATTGGAAAAATAGGATGAAAATTTTTCTAGAAACCATTGACGCTTGGAATATAGTTGAGACTGGATATAACAAACCAACTATAACAGTGAACAATCAGGAAATAGAAAAACCAAAGGATCAATGGACAGAGTTAGAAAACAAATTACAAATTACTAACGCCAAAGCAATGAATTCTATTATTTGTTCATTAGATCAAATTGAATTTAATCGTGTTTCACATTATTCATCTGCGCAGGAAATATGGCACACTCTCGAAGTGACTCACGAAGGAACATCTCAAGTCAAAGAATCTCGCCTTGCTATGCTAAGCAGCAAATATGAGAACTTTACAATGGCGAAGGAAGAAAATGTCAAAGAAATGTACGGACGACTTTCCAATATCGTATACAAATCGAAAGCTCTCGGAAAATCATACGCCGAACTGGAAATAGTCCGAAAAATCCTCAGAGTCCTTCCACGAAGCTTTGAAGCCAAAGTGACTGCAATTCAAGAATCAAAAGATTTGAAACAGTTGAAAGTTGAAGAACTCATCGGAAATCTCACCACATATGAGCTAGAGATGAAATTCAAAGAAGAGCGTGAAGGAGGAGATACTCGGAAGAAATCGATAGCTCTTAAAGGAACAACTTAAAGTGATGATGATGACGATGATGATGGTGCAAAAGAACTAGAGCTGTTAATAAGAAAATTCAAAAAGTGGAATCAGAAACACGAAAATCCAGCTCTAAACCAAAAGTTAAAAAGCAGAATAGCAAAAGTATTTGACAGCCCAGACAAACAGAAGATCATCTGTTACGAGTGCAACAAACCCGGTCATATCAGTCCCGACTGTCCACAAAATAAATTCAGCCGAGGAAAGAAACAGAAAAAGAAAAGTTTTGCATCCACTTGGGATGAAACGGATGAGGATGATAAAAGCACTGGCAGTGAAAGCGAAAAAGCGGATTTGTGCCTTCAAGGTAATATAACTGACAGTGACGATGACGAGCCAAGTGAGGTATCAAAACTTACCCATTCTGAGTTGCTTATTCATTTCCATGATGTAAACGGCCGTTTTGAACGACTTAGGGAAAGATACGCTAAACTTGAATCACAAAGAGATAGTTTAATAGAATCAAATGAACAACTTGAGCAGTTAGTTAAAAACTATCAAAGTAGAATCCCTAAGTGTGATAAGTGTCCAACATTTGAAGATGAGATTAAAAAATCAGAAATTAATATAAAATCACTTGAAAATGAAATTCTGATTTTAAAAGAAAGTGAAAATACGAGAAGAGAAAATTCTATCAAAAAGTGCACACAATTGTTAAATGAAAACGAATCACTCAAATCACAAGTCCAACAATTGTCTACTACTTTAGATAAGTTTTCCAAAAGTAAAAAATCATTGAATATGCTATTAGCGAAACAATCGGTCAATATTGATAGACAAGGACTTGGGTATACTAAAAAAGAACGATATAAAAGTGAAATTAAGCAAGACAATTCAATGTGCACTATTTGTAGAAAATTTGGACACAATCAGAATAATTGTTGGTATAGGCCCAAACACAAGAAAACAATTCCAATTTGGGTTCCAAAAGGCACAAAAATAGAATCTCTCAAAATTAAACAAATCTGGGTGCCAAAAGGAACATATACAAATAGTTATGGGTCTCCACAAAATTATTTTTCAAATTATTCTGCCACTAACAACCATGGACCTATAAAAACAAATAGGTCACAAAAATATTCTACCGTGTAGGTGTGGTGGCAGGCTAAGGAACAACATCGGTGTTATCTGGATTCTGGCTGTTCCAGAAACACAACAGGCGACAATTCAAAGTTCCTTAGCCTAGTATAAAGGTGACAGATTCACAAGGACAACAACGAAAGATTATCGTACAGGTAAAACAGGTAATTGTATTTATTATCAAACGATAAATTAAATGTGATAATCTGCACCATAATCTGAATTAAATCAGCCAGTTATATGAAATAATTGATGATGTTAATTCCGACTTATTCAAAATGTTGACCAATTATCATTGAATAGAAATTGCTTGGATTAATTAATTGATTGATTACTGATTACTCATGCTACAAGTGGATATATTTGCTTATCTGTTCTGACACTATGATTATTGCTTGTATATTTCAACGGCTTCAATTCAAAAGGGATGTTACAAATGATTTTATGAAATTTGTTGAATTTTCACAGTTTGGTCTATAACATTGAAAATGATGAGTGAAAGAAAAATTTAGATGCAGATTACACTGGCAATCTAGTTGATGAAAAATTACTAGTGGAACGTGATTTAACATTCAGTAATTGCATCATTTTTCAAAGAAAATATCTGCATATTTTTCATTTCAAATAATTTTCAATTAACAGATATTTTTCTTAGATACACCCTTCAAGAAAATCATTTTTGACCTTATTTCAGATTAGTTATTTCAGAGAAATTGATTTTATAATTATTTTTGAAATTGATTTTGAATCACTACTTTAACTAATCTGATCCCCTACTAATTATCGAAAAGATAAATAGTGATTGAAAAAGTGATGAGTGTTGATATTAATCATATATTATAACTCGAGACGGTATATTTAATAAAATTCTTTAGAAATTTTAAACAAGAGTTATAAAAATTTTGTTTGGCAAAAATTTCACGACCATTTCTATTTCTATCATTTTTCTATCAACCATCACTCATCAAAATCCAATATAGTAAGTCAATATGTGGTATTTTAAACGGGAATCATTCATTTTTCATTTTATTATTTTAACAAATAAAAACATCCAAAGAATTCACTCTCGTTTAAAAGTCCTCACGGTTATGCATGAGTGAATTACTTTGAATTTGTTATGTGCTTCCATGCTCATTTAAAAGTCCTCACGGTTATGCACGTATGGAACGCATATCAAAAATTGATTGATTAAATAGACAAGTTGATTCTAATCCCATTTAAAAGTCCTCACGGTTATGCGTGGTTAGAAGATACTTGAATTCATTTAAAAAAAAATTGGAATACTACTAATCTCATTTAAAAGTCCTAACGGTTATGCATGGTTAGTAGATATTCAAATTCCTGTAATAAATATACCACAAATAGACCCAACTATATGGTTTTATATGATGACATTATCCCTATCATTCTAAAGTGGAATATGCGTCAAACAAAGTATTTATGATTTTTGTTTGATTTTTTATTGAAATTTAATATTCATACTCGATTGAGAATTAATATTATTTTAATGTCAATCACTTTATCTCTATTTTTTCCAGCACTATTATTCTTTTGCTGATAACAAAAGGGGGAGAGAAAAGTTAAGATTTTGAAAATAAAGGTCAAATATTTTCTAATTTGAATTTTTTTTATGCATACATGAAGGGGGAGTATTGTGTAGAGAGGGAGCATATAAATAGGGGGAGCAAACTGAATATTCAAATACATTTAAAATAGTCAAAATCTTAAATATATGTTTGTTATCATCAAAAGGGGGAGATTGTTGAATATGCGTCTATATGATTTTTGTTTGATGATAATAAACATATATACATTTATTTAAATGTATTTGATAATGTACTATTTCATTTTTCACAGATTAAATGACAATATGCTGAATAAAATTAAATTACACAGAATTTGAATTCAAACAGAAATTTTATTCAAACAAATTTTTATTACAATTTTTGAATAGTACACATTCAGGCTCTCACTATATCTATACAATTTCTGAATACATCACAATTCATTTTTACATTAATAACCTCACTACATATCACTCACACTCGTATTTTGTCTTCAACTGCATTCCAGTCTGATTCCAGCATCCGAGTAATCTGCAAAAATATTCTCAAACGCAGTAAAATTGAAAAAGAAATATTTTTGCAATATAAAATAAAATGTGGATTTTGAAAATATTATTTGCCTCAGTTATTTGGGTTGTTCGTCGTCATTTATATTTGAATTCATCACACACGAACTTGTGACATACACAGTGTATCACTGTACATGCCACAAGGCCGTGCACACCGATATATGTATATACACTTGATATAGTAACAGGGACAGGTGAGCACAGGTCAAACCCAAACCAAAAACCGGATTCAACACAGGTGCGATAAAATAATGTCACAACTTTCTGCACAAGGTCAAATCCGAGTTCATGCTGGATTCAACTCAAGTGTCACAAAAGACCAATTCAGGAAATGCCACAGTGGAGTACTACAAGTAATTATGAAATGAAGACTCAAGAGAGTTCAAACATTTCAAGATTACAATGCAACCAGATTAATGAAACAAAGTATACAAGATGAACCAGATTCAAGTCCGAGCAAAGACCACAGTTATGAACAAGTAATCAAAACATCAAACGGACATGAAGCCGAGAATCAATGTATCAAAAACAATGAAGGCTACAGCAAAATCCAGTGCCAACATGAACCAGATGAACAATGAACTCGAACAGTAACAAATCAATCATGCAGTATCATTAAGAAGACCAGACAACATCACATTGCAACTATATTGGAATACAAATGCATCACATATACAGCAACTTCAAAATGAAACATATGCACCAGCAAACTATGGCTAAATACAAGTGTCGACCAGAATCGAGCTTCACATGTACAGGGTGCAGTGATGCAAAAATCACAAGGAATTCAATATAGTGTCGAAATCAACAGTTTCATCTCAAAGTTATCAAGAGCTGTTGCTAACAGAGAAAATACCAAAGTCAAGGCCGCAAGTATATCAAGGGACCGAAGTCAACAAAATGCCAGCAAAATGGAAACCGTGGTGAGCAAGGAATTAATCACTATCAATTCAAAGCCGTGTCAATCAAGGAAACAAAATATACGTTTTTAGAACAAGTCAGAAATCATCATCACCATCAAAACATAATCGAATGGCCGAGATGAATAAATTGACAATTTCAACAAATATATACAAACGAAAAACAAGGGGTTCAAACCCTATATAAAAACCCAATCATCATCGGCTACAGAAAGCATCGAATTCAAGCAATCAAACCAGAGAGAACAAAAGGCACAAATTACATACCGTAGTTAGAAGTCGAATTCGATCACCATCGAGGAACAGCCGTGAGCAAGATAAAGGAATCACTCGATCGACAACGAAACGAAGCTCGAAATCAAATTCAATCGATCAGTATAAACTCGGCGTCTTCGAATACAAGCCCTAAATCCAGAGCGCAAAGAGAAGTTGCAGAAATCAGGCTACTTAAATCAAAGCCCTAATTTTTAGATCAGAGGAACGAACGAGATAAACAGAGCCGCCATTTTCTTCTTCCAGAGCAAAGAGGATCGCGTAAATAAAAAGAAAGAAAAGGGGGCCGGCTAATTGTATTTGAATTAGGGTTTTATTATAACAAGGGGTTTAGTTTTTATTTATATTTAGGGCTTTGGTTTTAAATTGTTTTTAAATTTGTATTTCAATTTTAAACTGCTAACTTTTCTAGTCATGTGACTAGGGGACAATCTACATGGCGTAGATTGAGAATTCGCAACTCAGTGGCTGAGTTGTGGCAGGGTTTTGAGCGTAGAGTTAGGATTAGTCGGTAGCGGGTGTCGCGAGTTTACGTGTGTAAGCGTCTGACTATCTAATTTCTAGTAGAAACCTTGGGGGCAGCACGTAGGCAGGGTTTTGCTGAAGCTGGGTAAAATCTGTGTTGTTCTGTTTCTGTTATTTATATTCTGCAATATCTGTGCTGTTTTTATTCTGCTGTGTTCTGTGATATAACTTCCGCAATAATTTTAATATTTGTTAGTATCACCCTATTCACCCCCCTCTAGGGTGAAATCGATCCTACAAAAGAATCATTGGACTTTTGGTTTTAACTTTAGTCTTTCCCAAACTCACTCTTGGTTTTGATGCTGGCCGATATCCGCATGCAACTATCCTTTTGGGTCCTGCCCACTAAACTTACTTGCAAGTACTGGGACATACGAATATCCTACTTCGAACACCAACCCCTTCTGACTGCCATCAATGGTCCTGCCACGCAAAAAGCAGTCAAGGCATACTCTCTTGATGGAACACCTACACACCTGCTTTTGAGGATGCAGCTTCGTTAGGCCTACCCAAAGGGCCATCCTAGAGGATCCTCACATCCCGTTGAAGTATCGTACTTCCTTCTAGTTCAAAATAACTAAGTTGGACGTGCTTCTCCTTTGCTGAAATCTGTGATGAACTGCTTCGTTAGGCTCTTCATCCTTTGGGCTACTCCAAATGCATCTCACTCTTTTATTAGACCCTAAGTCTAATCTTTTAATTTTCGTTTAGTTTACTTTTCTTATTCTATTGGTTACTTATTTACCCAAATTAGCATATTCTTGCCCTCGTCTCACTTCTGGCTATTGTCAGACCACCATTGATCTAATAGGGAATGCTATTGGTACTGCCACTTCTATTACCTTGCTTATTTAACTCAATTTAAGTCTTAAGTTTATTAAATAATTATCTTCTATTATCTCTGTTCTATTTGCTTATTAACTAATTTGAATCTTAAATAAGCCTTTCCGTTCTTTCTACTTTAATTATAACCTATGTTATAATTTCACTTGTAATTGTCACTTTTATCTTCTTTTATAAGCTGTATATGATTACAAGTGTCTCTCTTCTGTTCTAGGCTGTCTTCTTTTATTATGATACAGAATTCTCTTAATTCTCTTGTATTATATAATTCACTTATCATAATAACTATCTTATTATATAGTCTGCGCAGTAAATGCAGATCTTGGTTCATTATTGTTTACAGCTTCAAATTCTTTTCTAATAATTTACTTGATTCCTTTCATACTTTACTTTATTTTCTTCTATTATAGGAAGTAATTCTATTTTATTTGGTTGGGTATGAAAACTATACAAAAAATCCATTTCCATATTTTAATACTAAATAATACTATAAACAATAATTCGTAACTGCAAGGTATTTCTTTTATTATTTTGGAATAGTGTAAAATACAGTGATTTCTCTATTTTACACTAGTTTCCTTTTTCTTTCTTTTATTCTTGTAGTTATGTTTATCGTTATCTTTTAAATATTAAATTATAGAAATGTATCATATTTTCTAAACCAATCAATTAATCTATTACTTACTTCCAAATCAAATTATTAGATTAATTCATTATTCCTGTTTTAGCGTAATATATTGCACAATTCCATTTTCCTAGCTTTATTCCAACTTTTCTTATTTTACATCTAATCTAGTATTTTCCTATATTAATCCATAATCACGAATTTCCTTTTGAACTATATTATTCGCGTACAAAGAGAATAAAAAGAAACTAGCATTTAGGCTAAATTATAACTTCAAATTAGATGTAAATAACTATAAATTTCTTACAGTTCAGCATAACTAATTAACAGAATTAATTACTAAATATTGAATAAAATTATTTAACGGGAGTTTAACGATAATATATCATAAACGTAAAAGATATATTTAAATCCACTCACATTGCTAGCTTTCCAAATCTCCCTGTTTTTATTTCAGATTTGTCCCTAACATCTATATTCACCTCCCTTGTAATCCTTATTTGGAATTACAAACGATATATTTATAGATCTATAATATTTGAAAGAGAAAAGGAAGAGATTTGGATTAGAAATAGCAAATAAAACTCAGATCTAGGGTTTTACCTTTGACATAGCCTTCTGATTTGAACCAATTCCTAATTCCCTAATTAATTCTATTCTCTTTCTATTAGATCTAAATTCTTGTGAATTAGATCTAAAATTTTGTTATTAAGAAAGTGTCGAAGAGATAGAAAAATGGCAGAGCTTCTGTAGGCAAAAGAAAAATAATGAGAATAAAAATGAGGCTGTGCACCTATATTTATAGTGGTTCAAATCGGTGCTAACCATTAGATATAAAATCCTAAAATCCAAAGCGTACACTTAGTCTATGGACATTAAATTAATATGTTTTCTTCTACGTTTGTTTTTATTTCGAATTGATTCTCCAACAATCTTTTCATTAATCACTTTCCCCTTCTCTCTCGCAATCTATGGAAACATATATTTTTAAATGTGTCGTTTCTTTTAAATAAGATTCCCCTATTAATCACCCAATTATTAGATTTCATATATACCTAGAATTAATTTACTATCCAATTAATCCCTGCTTGCACTGTGATTTCTTACCAAATTAATATGCCAATGAACACCATATTAATTCGTCACATATATGCATATTAATTTATTTTATTCCCATAATTATTGTATGCATATATTCCACAATTGAATTTTGAATCACAATCTTAATTATATATGTTACCATAAGTCTACATGTTTATTAATTGACAATTGATTACTTGCACAATTTACTCTACCTCCATTTTATTCTCTTGCACAAACATATATGTTTCTAATAATATCAATTAGTTGCTGTAATATATGTTCCCTTTCTTGTCAGTTCCTGTCAATTAATCACTTCTACTAATTAATTGAATATTAATTTCCCTTTTAAACAAACACCGTCAATTAGTCTTCCCTATTAATCGATTTTATATAATTTCTCTCTCTAATTTATTTGTTACACAAATATATATGTATTCCAAATAATATTAATTAGTTACCCCATTTACAAACATTTCTTTGTTTTAAAATTTCAAACGTATATAACTTAATTAAATTATTTGCATATATAATTGTAATTTAACGCGGGGTGTTACAACTACCAATTTCCATATTCAACATGGATTATTCGTTGAATAACGGTGAAATCACTTTAAATTCATACTGATAGTACAAGTTCCTTCCTCAGAATTTAATATAGAGTTTAACTAAAATGAAAACCTTACCATCAAAATCCTAATTGAAATCTTGTTTAACCATTTTGGAAACCTCTAGATCTCTTTTATTTTATGCTAAGAAAATGCGATCCGAGTAAATCAAATTTACTATCCCCTCCGTCGGACCAGTTTGGATAGCAAGAGAGAGTAGGAAACCGGTTTTCCAAACCAAGTCTAGAGACCATCTCCCTGTCATCCATAAGGCGGTAAAGTTGTTTGATCAACTCTAAACCCTTTAAAATACTTGACTTATTATTTGAAAAACATTTATAAAGGATTTAGGAAGAAAACCCAAGTTTAAATCTTATTTCATAAATTTCCAAATTCTTTTGTTAGATTTGCAGGTAAATAGTGTTTTTAAGGGTTTCGTATCACAAATCTCATTTAAACCTTTTATATGTCCAATTTTTCCATTCAAAACTATTTTAAAACATTTTAACATATTTTTAGAATTTATCTCATATTTTAGAAAATTTAAAAACATCTATTTTAAGAGTTGAAATCCATATTTTACGAACTGCCAAAATGCGATGATTTTAGATTTGGACATATCTCAAATTTTACAAAATTAAATCTTGATTTTTCTCCTTCATTTAGAAACTATAGTTATTAGAGTTCGGAAAATACTTATTTTGAATAATTCCGAGCTATATTACACTTTATACATTGACTTAACTTTTATGGAGCGAAATTGTGAACCGCCGTTATGCATCACGCCTATTTTGACTCAAATTTCATATCCTTTCAGCTGCCAAAATGAGTTTTAATGTTTATAAAACATTTACAAACCATTTTAAACCATTTTTATTCATGTTTAAAGAGGTTAAATTATGTCACAACACTTTTATAATTCATAAGAGAAAGTGTTATCTTTGTGTAAATTCGACGTGTACTTATCGTGAATTATTTCTGCAACCAAGCAAACATATTATCGCATCCAAAACATGATGATCAACTATAGAAAACACTCATAGCAAACGTATCATATCACCACATGATTTATAAAATAAACTAGTAGAGTTTCTCACATAATAGTTTTCCGATCTAACTTTTAGTGCTACGAAATCGACTATAGCTTCACTATTCCTGTCTCGTAGCTTATGAATCCTAGACTAGGACATTTAGGTCTGTTTGGCCTTGTATTTGAGAGGGTGGAGTGGTGGTGGTGGCTCTTGATGAGATCGACCACGCAAGGAGAAAGAAGAGGAGATTATTGCTCACTTTGATTTTAAATTAAGGTGATATATCTTTCTATATGGAAGTGTATTTCTCAGCAGAGCTTCGCTACGACTATGGAATAATTTATGAAGACATGAAAGCCATTAATGGTTGTATGAAGAAGGAGAAAACTTAAGAATTTTGATGTAAGGAAATCAGAGGATATGGGTATGTATTTATAGCCATTTTTTAATAAAATATCTACAACATCATCATCACCATTCCCATCACACATGTGCTACACCCGCACCCCCTATTGCTGAACCACCCTCCTCCCATGTGCCACCGCATGTGATTGTAAGTGATGGTGAGTTTTATTTTGTTTTGCTTAGAAAATATCAAGATTTTTTTATATTTACCTTAAGTATGTTTGTAACGACCCTAAATTTTCGACCCAATTTAAAATTTTAAATTCACCGTTTCAATAAAAAATTTGAAATTATAACGATCTCAATTTACGCCCAAACTTTATTTATGACATACGTCTAGTTAGATATGGACATAGAAAAAGTTTCGTTGCAAAATATTACAGTAAAATCCATTCGCGTTTTACTGTATGTCAGTCCATATAAAGCTGCGTAAAATTTATCTTCCAAATCCAAATATTTTTACACAGTTATGTTGTAAAAATTATTCTGATCAAGATTATGTAATTCGTTTCGTCTAAAACTGTCATCGCATGTTCCGTTTAAATTGTTTTGCAAATCGTACAATTTAAGCAGCGTAAATGCAAATTTTATAAAATGGTCGTATCGCAATAATCTGTATACCGTTGGAAGCGTCTTGTCACGCTGATCAAAATGGTATATTAATTTGCACAAATCGGAGTTCGACGTCAAGCGTTGCGCTAATTTTACCGTTCCGGACGGACCGGTTGAATCAAATCGCAGCCCAAATTTTCTTCAGCCCATTACAAAAGAAATTAAAAAAAAAAATTCAGCTGAATTGGCATTTAATAGGGAGACGAAGGGTGTGGGGTTGCGTTTGGGGATAATGAACGTTGGGGACCCAAAAGGCATTCACGGTACTAGTTAAAGCAACATTTCATTTTCCACAAATTCCTAAATCTCATTTTTGCAAGTTCAGGTGACCGCTCTCCTTCCTTCTCTTTTTCTCTTCTTTATTTTTCTCATACGTCTCTCTCTGAAAAGAAGAAAAACATGTGCAGACCCTCCCACCATCCACCTCCCTGATCGCCCACACCGTACCACCACCACCGTAACGCGAGCACTACTCCGCACTTCCCCAGCCCAACCATTCCTCCTCTACCGCACCGCCCAATCACCACCCTCCGCCTTCGCTGCCTTGCACCACCCACCTACCAGCCACCTCCCCTAAATTTGAGACACCCCGAGTGCCAACAAGCGTTGCATGTGCTCTGCCGAAACGTGTGTGAGTGTTGTGTGGTGCGTGTGTGTTGCCGTTTGGGTGCGTGCGTTTCTATGTGCATGCAGTGAAGGAATGGGCCACGTGAAAAAAAAAGCAAAAGAGGGATGTGTGTGCTGGCATTGTGGAATGTTGGGGTAGTGTTTGCATGTGCGTGTGTTGTAGTTGGGAATGAGATATGTGTTGAGGTGCATGCATGAAGATTGTTAAATTCATGTGTGTCAAATGCAAAGTGCACCTAAAAAAAAAAGAAAAGAAAAAGAGGATGAAACTGAGAATAGCTAATAGTTATATATTTTGCTGAAAAGTATTTAAGCAAATTTCTATTGGTTGCCGAAATAGTAACCAGTTTTCTTTGCTTGTTGCAGCAACCGACTGAGCTTTTTGCAGCAGCATCAAATTTTCAGCTCCGTTCATTTCTCCGTAGTTGGTAAGCGCATTTATATAATTTTATAAATTATATATGAACGTTCATTAAATTAATATCGTCTCTTTCTGTCGATATTTACAGTGACCGTTTGTTCGTAGCGGACCACTTCTTTCGTGCTTCTTTCGCTTCGCCGTCTAATTTCTTTATCTACGAAAGGTGAAATAAATTTTCACGACATATATTCTTATGTTAGTTTATATTGATAATTTGTTTGTTATGTGATGATGAATTGGATGTGAATTGTTGTTAAGTGATATAAATTTGTAAGTAATTTGACAATGGATAGTTAACAAATTAAACGGATTATATTTGTCGAATTGGATTTGTAAACCTGACACCTTTTATATATTAAATTAAGATTTGTCAAACTTAATTTATAATTGTCGTAGAATTTGATAAGTAACCCTTGAACCTGTGAACGTAGATTTTTGTAGTCTTTGAATTGAAATTGTAAATGAACGACAAGTGAAACCGTAATGTTATAATCTTTAATCTACTTGAAATGATAGAGTAGATTCTAGAAATAGTTATATTAATTGGCGTAAATAACAAACGCGAATTAATACGATTATTTCGGAATTATTTGAAATTGTTGAATTGTTGTGAATGGATGCTATTGCTTGTTTATTTACTTTGACACCATCCCAGCTATCACACTGCAAGTTCCCTTTGTATGTTTTGATTTTGAATTTAAATGGAATCGGGTTGAAATGATAAATACCCGAACAATTTTGACTTAGGATAGAAAATTAAAATAAAACCCGATTGGTCAAATGTTTTGATTTAAATAAAATAAAGTTTATTTGACGAATAGCAAAGTTTTGAATAATTTGGAATTTAAATTGGAATGAATGTAAATGTGAATATTTGAATTTGGAACGAATATTAAAGTAGTAATTGACAAAAGAATATTGTTTAAAATTTAATTATTTAATAATTAAATTTAGAATTATTTGGTAATAAATTTTTGAAATAATTAAAAATTAAGTGTTGAAATTATTAATAATTAACTTTTGAAATTATTAATAGTTAAGTTGTGAAATTATAAATAACGTAGTTTGAAATAATTAATAATTGAATTTTTGAATTTATTAACAATTAAGTTTGAAATTATTAATGAATGAGTTTGAAATGATTAATAATTAAGATTTAAAATTATTGAAAATTTGATGAGATCGAATTATAAATTAAATTGAATTGAATATCTTTATTAAGAGAAATTGAATTTTGAACAAGTGAAAATAAGTTTTAACTAAGTTTGAAATTTGAAAGGAATATCTTTGATAAGAAATTGAATGCGCTTTATCGAAACAAATGGAAGACTTGTAATTTAAAGAATTGGATTTGATAAGGGTAATTGTAAATAAGTTGTAAACTTTGATAATGAAATCGAATTTAAGACGTAACGTAATAAATTGGGAATTTAATTGGAATTGTTTAATGATAAATAAATTTAATGAATATCGAATGAGAGCGATAATTGATTTAAATCGTTTTGAACGTAAATTTAGTTAAACGATTTTGGAATGAACTTATATACAAAATGCAATGAATATTTGAATTGTTTAATTGAAACTTTGAAATTGAATTTTGGAAATGTGGAAATTGAAATTGGAAAGTTTGAAACGTAATTTTGGAAATTGATTTCGAAAGACTAACGAATTGTCGATTTACGAATTCCAATTGAAATTGAAATGGTTTTGAAATATATTAACGACCAATCGGTGTTAAAATCACGAAGGTTATTAAAGGAACCGGAATCGGTTTGGGACATACTCACTGTCTAAATCGGAAACCCCTTTAATAACTATACGCGAAGTGATGATCCAGAATGAAGTGGTTGGATTGGCGAACGTTGATGATTGAAGAAAGTGAACGATGATGGGTAGCCTTGACACTTGTGTCAAATTGGAAATGACTAAAACAGGAGCTGTGCCGGGCCAATGGAGGATTAGCTACCTCAAGTGGACACACTTCTTCGTAAACTATTCTTTTACTTTGTGATTGATTGGTGCGCACCCTTGATTTGGGAGTGTTGTTTTACGGTGTTGCGGGCGCTGCGGCGTTGCGTTCTCACCAGTCCGGATCAGGCGAACGGTAGTGTCACTACCTTGGGTATTGCCTCATGTGCCTTGTCATACTTGTATTCCATTTATGCGCGACCACTACGATTTTGATTTGTACCTTTAGTATATGGATTGCCCTCTGGTGACTTCCAGTTTTGGGGAAACTACGGTCTTGTATATGCTTTTGGGAATAAAAATGTGTTAAGGGTGGAATGGGCCATGACTTAACACTATTTTGATATCTTTATATTATTGATAGACATTATCTACTTATCGTACTCTACTATATATAGATAGTTTATCGGATCCTGAAAGATGCTTATTCCAATCATCTTTGAGTTATTGTTATTTCAAAAATTTTAACCATATTATCTGTATAAGAATATATGTCCTGATTCGAGTGTTTGTTTGTGCATATGCTTGGATCAGATTGAGGATTGCTGTTGCTAATTACTTGGAGCTGAAGACTTGAAGACTATCTTATCTTTATCAGTATTGTTCATTCCATTTGGACTATTTGGACATCTATGTTGTTGTATTTCTTTTATTTGAGGCATTGTTGTATTTACTTAGTAGCTTCATGAACTACTATTATGACATTGTTGTATTTCCGCTGCACTATTCTGTTATGTTATATTTTCTGTGATTCTGTGATGATTCTCATTTATATACTTATACTCCATTAATGATTCGTGTTTTGCACTATTTACGTTGACATGTGTGGATTATTGTCAATTTAAATGGTCCAAATATACGGGTTGTTACAATGTTAGTAAATGTTAATGGTAAATACATATATGTAAATGTGTGTGTGTTCATGTGCATGTGTATGATTGTTTTTATGTTTATTTTTGACAAATCAAGGTGCGATGTTTTGATACAACTTTTATTCGTTAAACCGTGGTGAATCCAGGATTCAAATTTTGGTCATATTTTTACTTCTTAGTTAATATATATATATATAAACAAAATTTGAAAATTACATTTCTATTATTATTTAATAGTTAAAAGGGCATCATTTAATATTTAAAATAATTATTAAATCATTTAAACTTAATTTAAATTTAAAAGTTAATTATCTAAAAATGATGACATCATTGATGATGTCATAAAGACATTTTATTTCCAAAAATATAATAAATAATTTTATTACATATTCTTGCTTAAATGGAGAAATAAGTGTATAAATCCAGTTTCATATCCTTTAATATTGAGAAAATCTCAATTTTTCCGAAAAATGATTTTCGTCGCTTTTCTGATGGAAATCCCAAATATCTATATTTGTTAATATAATTTTAAGACAAGTTTACCATCATTTATTATTGTTCAAAACATTATAATTTGTGTTATAAAATCTTATATTTGAAGAATTTAAAATTATATATATTTTTCAAAGTGATAAATTTCTAGGTTGTTTTAAACATCCAACCATTCAAAAACAAAAAAAGTTATGTAATATTTAAATCTAAGAAGACATACAACTAACAAAAAGAAAATTAAAAATTTTACCATTTAACTTGTTGACCATAATGATATAACCGAGAAGTTCATGTAGTGTATTGCTCTGCCCAAAGAATTTGACTTTGAATTGACTACAGTTGGCCATGATACTAACATTTTATAACCAAGGAGACGAATTCTCTATTGAATAGTGTTTCACTTCTAATGCTTTAACTCAGATCTAACTATAGTCGTTCGATGGAAGTCATGCCACGATTTAGGTATAATCAAAGTGTAGTGTGCACATTGAAGTTCAACAGTATTCTCAAGTCAAGAGAACCATGTAACATCATCACTTTGAGATTTTCTGTTTGACCCTAGTTATATTAACCAACGGAGAACTCTTGAGTGGGTCATTCTATAGTTATCTGATAACTATCAATACGTAACACCTTGGTGCCCCCAATAGCCATAAGTAATAAACTTCCCAACATTTGAAGACCATTATGTCAACGGATGAATCAATTCCGATCTTGAAACATCTTGACTAGGAATATTTAAAATAATGTGTTATTTCTAATGTGAAATTTTTTTCATGATTACAACACATTGTATTTACTATCACTATTTAATATACTTTAAACTAGTTACTTGATTAATTATATCAAAATATAACAAGTATATAATAGAAAGACAACATATTTTATTTTAAAAAAAAATTGATCATTGAGTTAGATATAAGTAATAAATTACTTAATTGGCCCCAAGGCATACCTCTAACTCTATTAATCTTCCACTTGCACATGGGATCAGTTATGGAACCTTATTCGAACTTCTTCGATTGGTTTTCTCGAAAACTAATCGAGTCGGTTCCTTAGTGAACATATGTTCTATTTTGTTTAATTTTCTACTCTATTAATAAACTCTCTTCGATGCTGATAAACTTCATTTATCATATGAAACTATTACGAGTATGTCGCTTAACTTCTAATGACTTTTAGGTTCTTTTTCAAACTTTGTCACAATACAGTTATCATATAACAATGTTATGAGATTCTCAACATTTAAAATCACTCTTAGCTCGGTAATAAATTTGTGCACTTATTTATACTTCTTATATTGTAGTAGCCTTTGATTGAATCAGCTACTACTTATTTCTTGAATCAATTCCAACTTAAAGTTCCCAACTTAAGTTTGAAGATGAATCTAGGATTGACACAACCTTTCAGAAATATTGTCTCCTTCTAAAAGGCCAGAGGATTCTCAAACAGCCTCCTCTTGTCTAATATACTTCCAAAAGCAAATGCTTCTTATCCTTGGGTGACCCCAAAACACTTTTCATCTTTGTCTTCGATTTTTCTTCACCAACCCGGTAAACTTAAGTGTACCATTTGTAACTTACCATATCATTAATGAAGTTCGAGTCCACGCACTCCATCATAAGGAGTTTATTGTTACTATAAATAATTCTCTACTATTTCATTAATACTCGAGAACACTTTAAAATACCATTTAGTGATATTTATGTGGATTTGATATTTGCTTCATGCATCACACACATAAAAAAATTACGATGTTGTAGACAATACAACATGCATGATAATTTCTATTGCCAAAGCATAAGAAATTCATCCTACATGTTCCATATCAAACATCTCTTCTCTGCTATTAATAAAGGCAATCCAATGAATAGATATCCATGATGTCATTTTGAATTCCGAAAATACCCTACATTCATCAATGAAATCTCACCATCGGTTTGCAACATCCACCACCATCCCCTTCCCAACAATCCATCACCGTAATTCACTATTAGTTTGCCTAAAATAAAAGTATTGTGACCACTAAAGCTTTTGCATTTATAGCATACATCGGTCCATAAATTGATAGTGAATTAGTTGACAATTTTTCTCACAAAATAATAGACAAATTAATAGTGAATTATTTGAAACTGACAATTGAAAAAGTCAAATTTGAGCACATTGAATGGTGAGTTGATTTGAATTTTTCTCGCAAAATTATAGACAAATTCATAATGGGTAATAACAGTGCCGGCCCAACCATACTTGATGCCCTAGACGAAATTGTAAGTGAAAATGGAGCGAAGAAAAAATAAGGAAAAAAGAATGGGCTGTAGGACTTGAACCTGCATTGTGAAGGACATAGCACAAGACTTACACCACTTTGCTGCAACCTATTTCTTTCAGATGTTGCCTCGCTACAGTACTAGATCAATATATTTTAAAACATTAAGGAAATTTTGTTGCCCCCTTCGCCATCTCCGGCGGTGTTGCCCTAAGCGAAGGCCTCGCTTGCCTTGCCTTTGGGCCGGGCCCGGGTAATAATTTTGTGAGAAAAATTCAAATCAATTTGAGCACATTGAATGGTGAATCTATTGCGTTAATTTCAACAATTGAAATTGACAATGTTATTTTTATCAATGTTGCTCACTATATTCAAACTACATTATTCTTTCTCTTGAAGACACATCTATGGCCGAAAGATCATATCCCTTTGGGTACAGCTTCAAAGTTATATTTTTATAATGTACTTCCAATCCTTCCAGATTTGTGCGTCTTACCATATTGCAGAGTCAATACTCTTATTGGTTTAATTAAGAATTAAGGATTATTTATTCTCGACGTTGATAAAAAAAACTCAAAGTTTCTCTTCAGTATGCAAGAATACTTATTAGATGTTCTAATGCGTTGTGTTCATTTAAGTTTGGTAAATTTAATTTCATCCATTGTAATTGGTTTTATCCTTGGATCGTATCCAAATTCATTTTAGTACCAATTATTTCTAGAAGAAATTCCTTCACTATGAAATTGGTATTTCTTGATACAATAATCGTTTCTCAATACAATAGAATATGTATTCATAAACGCTTTATGAATTGCATTATACATAAAACCGATTTGGTTTTAATTTTCTATTCTTATGTTTAAAACACAAATTTGGCATTCAATGATGATTGTTCCCAAAAAAAGCTTTTGGGTTGATTCATAAAAGATCCTTTATGTATACTTTTTACATGTAGTTTTCGACTCGCACAACTTGCCAACTATTTGACCTAGGATATGTTGGGGCTTCACATAAACCCATATCCTGTATGACTTGGTAAACATTCTCTGGATGAAATTAATTTTAATCGTGTGCACTACTCTTAAGTACACCATTTTACAGAAAGAAGTTAGCTCAACTTCACTCATTGTTAATCGCAATTTGTCAAACAAAGTTCGATTACTCCTTATCGGAACACCATTATGTATCATAGGGAGGAGTGGCTTTTGAGATTGAATCTTTATTCAATTCTTTAGGTACGTTCAGAACTCTTTTTAATATACTCAGTTATTCGATCAAATCAAATCATTTCCGTTGAATGTAATTTCATCTACTTTTGTTTTATATTCTATGAACTTATCGTAGATATACTACATGTGTATCATAACACCAGTTCATGTTTGTGATAACTCATCAATGAATATAACGAAGTACATAGAACCTTTTTGATATTTATGACTTTTGATTGCATACATCAATATGTATCAACGCGTGGAGTTCATCAATTCTTATGATACTCCTTTTGAATTTGTGCTTCACCCTTAATTATTTGAGATAATTGACTAGCACCACATGAATCATAATCATATAATTAAAGAATTTTTTCTCAAAACTATGGTTTAGTATATAATTCCAAAATAGTTGCAAATAATTTGAGATACTTGTGTATTTTCTAATGCATCAGCTTTGTTATGAAAACAAATACCACTATTATAGTTTTATTTTATAACAATAATATTCATATTGAAGTAAAACCATGTGTATTTTACATTCAACAATGAAAAACAGTTATTATTTCGAAAATAATGTTTGGTATGATTTACAAAAACAATTTTTATAACTTGATGTGACTAATAAGTGCTATATGGCATTCTCCCACTCTTTCTTCCGTTACTATAATAGCGTAGGAATACAAAGGTCCATTTAACCACTTAACGTAGGCTATTTATTCCATTTAATGTAACCATTTTACAGTCTAGAATTTTCAGATCAAATATCATGAACTCAATGGAATAAATTTCGTAGAAAAAAAATTTCTATATTAAAAAATACATTTTGAAATAGGAATCATATTTCTCATTCCAATGTAAAATATCAATTATTATTTTACAATTCTCGTTTCTTGATGTTTCTATATGAAGCATAAGTGACCAATCACTCTCTTCATCCTAGTAGCACCTTAAGTTACATCTACCCTCGTATATTCATTTTCCTTTCCAAATGGTCGAACCATACAAAAGGAAACTCTTACTACAATATCGTAATAAACCTTTTACAAATGTGCAGTTGATCATCCCTAACATTTAAGGATATCAAATATTATAAATTGATCAAAGTGACTTTTTAGTGAACAAGTTCTTAAACCTATCTTGTTGCTTTCGGTCTAGTGTTACATTTAACACGACAAGTTTATTATTATAATCAATCATATTGAATATATGATCTCATACTACAGTTTACTTTCTTATTTCAAATGAACCAATTTCATTAGGGTTTTATACATTATGAATTGTGACCTTTCACCATACAACATTAGTATATGATTATACAAGGATCAAATATCCATATTCAAGTATTGCTTTCAGAATTCAAAACTCATAACGGATAACACATAGTCTCGGACAAATAAACACGCAAGTGGCCAAATACTAGTGTATTTAATAGTTATAAAATTGGGTGCTTGCATGGGTATTGAAACAATAACATGTAGAAAATATTTTTTAGTAAGTATATTTTATATTTCTTTTGTCAATCTTTAATTTGGTTTATTTGTATATCATAATTGATAAACATTTTATCAATTGTATCAATTGCACAAATTTATCAATGTTGATTATTATACCTTTGTATAGCAAATGTTCTTAAAGCATTAAAAAGGTTAAATGTTACCGTTTCATTTTCTGATAAGGATCCCACTAGATTTACGTTTATTAAAACCCTAAGAAAAACATAGAAATCATTTGATTTCTCTAGCGGTGTTAGGACTCGCTTGCCTTGGTATTCTTGCCTTAGGGAATATCAACAAATCATAGGCCTGCAAATAAAAATAACACTTTATCGGTTGTATCAAATACAACTCCTAACCGTTGTCTTTGTCCTGATCTCATATCGACCTTGAGGAATATCAGCAAATCGAAAGAGATTATTCATTTGTAAACACCCATTCACGATAGCCTACGTATAATGCACTTACAATATTAGCAAATATGTGCATGTATCTTACCTCATTTAGTCAATATACTAATAGTGCAACACATAACATCTCTAGCTTGAGGAAAATCAACAATCAAAGAGTATGCAAGCAATCTATTAATATATAAATGGTGGATAACAACTTTATATTAAAAATTCATTGTCTTTAATATATTATATCGAGTAATATTGACTTATGGAATAGGGTATCTCTTATGAAATACCCTCGTGATTCAAGTGTCAGATACATCAGAAATCATGCTATACATATTATACACATGTATTTATCCCATATGTCTATTTGGGTGTTTCGTTTTCCACTTGATTTTATACATTCAGATTATGTAAGTTTAATTATTTTATAGCATTTATAATTTATTTAACTTATATAATAGTCTTATGCACCTTACATTAATTAAATATTATTTAATTAATTTAATTAATTAATCATCTTAATTAATTTTATGTTATTCAATTAAACATTTTAGTTGAATATGTATACCATAATATTTATGGTTACACACACATATACATATGTGTGCATTTTATTATTTATTAATTAATATTTATTAACTTATCTAATTAGACAATTTAATTGAATATTAATTTCTAAAATTTCTTTTGTCTTTTGTGTGTAGATGTGTGTGTGTGTGTGTGTTACACCATCTTAAACACTTCAAGGTAATGTAACATATATATATATATTGTACATGTATATACTTTAATTAATTAAATATTTAATTAATTAATTTAATTAATAATCTAATTAATAAATATTAAAAATTTCGAAACATGTTTATTATATTTTCAAAGCATTTTTTAAAACCATGTTATAACATTTATAATATACATTGTTTTCAAAGCCAACTCTGAAAATCATATTATAACATTTATAATGTAATTTTTATTTTAAATTTAACTTTTAAATTTAAAATATTATTTTAGTTTCAAAACAATTTTAAAATCAAATTATAACATTTATAATGAATTTCTTATTTCAAATTGAACTTTTAAATTTAAAATTACATTTTTAACTTTCAAAATTTTTTTGAAAATTAGCCCAAGGCCCAATTTAAATTAGACCTTTTCTATTATGGGCAACCTTTGGGCTAACTTCACTTTTAGGGCCAGGTCGGTAGCTAAGGAGGGCAGGGTAATCAATTACCCAAATCCAAGTCTAGATACTACTTTTTTAGTTACCCTACTAAATTGGTAAGCTTAATTGGTTAGCTCTAACATGACAAATTTAGCGCAAATAGACTATTTAGCTCCGATATCATTGAATGAACTAGGCCGGTAGAAAGCGCATGAAATACGTAGGTTTCATTTTTTTCTATTTTAGATCTATTAGGCATGCGATGTCTAAAGGAGTTATACTAGATCCAATCAAGTTTTAAATAAAGTCATATTTTATTAAATTTCTTATATATATTTGTTAATTAAACATGTTAACATTTCAATTAAATCTTTTATTAGGAATGCATCGATATACATTCAAACCTATAATAACTAAATGAGCTAATATAAACAAGTGTGTGTGTGTGTGTATATATACATTTAGATATTGGGATTTATATCTATTATGTGTGTGTATTTGTATATGTGTGTGCGCGCATTATACTTACATATTCATGTTACATTCTCACAAACATATGCTAAATGCCTAAGTATATACATATGTTTGAGTGTACAATGATATATGTATATGGTTTGTATAGACATATTGACAGTACTACATATATATAGTTTAGACATACATATGCATATATGTAATCTTTGTTTCCACTTATATCTATATTTACATAATTAAAAAGGTATGAAAATAATTCACATAAAGTATACAAGTAATATAAGAGTAAATTAGAAGAGTGAAGATATAATGTTAATTTATATTGCACTTAAATCTAATCATACCTACGTTAAAAAGGAAATAATCATGTGATTCTACTTTACTTTTCTTCTACAACCACCAATTTAACAATTATTTAATACCTATGGAATTTCAAACTTAATTATAGTTATCATCCAACCATTTAGAAACAAAAGAATTTTATGTTATATTTAAATCTGAAAAGACATACAATTAACATAAAGACAATTAAAAGATTTATAATTAAATTATTGACCCTAATGATATAATTGGATCTGAAACATAACTTTATATTTAGCTACATACATATATGTAATAAACTGAAATATTATTTCGATACATGAAATTGAATTAATCCAAAACAAATCAACCAAGTAAAATATAGTTTAATATTTGTTTACAATTTCAAGGTATGAAGAAGAATTGATTAATATATATATATGTGTGTGTGTGTGTGTGTATGTACGTATATATGTATACACAAACATGTGATACATACACACATAATTTCATGATTCAATCTACTAAAATTTGGTCCTAGATTAAAAGAATAAGTTTGACAACAAGAGTAATTTATTAAAACAAAGAAGGTTTACAACACACAATAGTATAACGAACAAGAGGATTTGTTTCAGATCTCAAATGAAATAAAACATAAATTATTTGATTAGACAAATAATTAACCAATTATATATATATATATATGAATATTCAACAAATCAATTCTATAGCGATTTGTTATTGCAGATCCAATTAAATCATCATAATTCAAAAACCATACACAAATAGAACTCACAATCAATCGCAATATATAGAATAATTTTATACTGATTATAATGAGTGGCTACAATTTACATATATGTGAAAACTTTATCTTAAACATCTTGAATGAATTATAAACTTATCCAATAAACCTTGTCCATCAACACACCTTGATTCGTGGCTTCTCCTTGGACTTCAAATAAATCAACATCCCTTCTTGCAAAAGAAGGATGACCCATCTTTTTTTAATTTAATTTGATGTTGACTTGAATTTTTTAAGTTTTTTTTGGAAGAAATTTCAACCTTGAATGGTAGAGAAGAGGAAAATAGTTATCTTCTATTACATAAATCAAATGAGGAGATTTTGAATTAAGGAACATTTCCCATTCTCCTTATCAAAAATTATATCTTTAATTCCTTTCTAAATTTCAATTAATTCAAATAATTGATTTCCTCCTCCCATTACTATATGGTCGGTCAAAGCACATTCTTAATGTGCAAATTTTCCAAATAAAAACTTTTGTGTAAATATTTTATTATATAAACCTTATTAAAAATTATATCGATATCATATCTCGATACATGTAAATAAACTTTTATATATGCATTTAAATAATTACTAACAACGTTCAAAACATTAAATAAATTAAGAATAATTAATATTTCATAAATATTAATTAATTAATCAATATAAAATTTTACAAATTAAATAAATCATGTTGTTTTCAGAGAGATCACATATGTGGTTGTATGACTCAGAGGTATAAATTTAGCTATTAATACTGAACAATTCGAATATCAACTTTCACACATCACCATAGCTAGCGGCGTGATAGTTTGGTCTAATTCATTGTTACAGGTCTTTTTGGTAAAATAAATTTCATAATCACTTAGGCAGTACCTTTTAGCAATGATAATTTACAACAATTCTCTTCGTCAAAACTATATCATATTAGGACTTATGGAATTTGGTTTTTGGTAAAAATTCCAACATCGTCTGCATTCAATTTTGCAAGTCCATACATAAAATCATCGATTCAGTGATAACAATAATTACCAATCGTATTGCTATGGCCAAAGACTTTGACATTGAGTTGACTACAGTTGACCATGATACTAATCTCATACAATCGAGGAGACGGATTCTCTATTGAATAGTGTTTCACTTCTAATGCTTTAACTCAGACCCAACTATAGTCATTCGATGGACGACATGCCATGATTCAACTATAATCAAATTAGAGTGTCCACATTGATGTTCTATAACATTCGCAAGTTAAGGAAACCGTGTAACATCGTCATATAGAGATTGTATGTTTGTCCTATGTTATATTAACCAATATAGAACTTTTGAGTGAGTCATTCCATAGTTATTCAATAACCATCAATAAGTAACCCCTCGGTGCCCCTAACATGCATGAGCAATACACTGCCCAACATTTAAAAGGCGTTACATACTTTACTCTCAACGGATGAATCGATGTCCCGTCTCAAAACATCTTGCCTAGGAATATTTAAAATAATATGTTATTTTAATATGATAAATTTCTCATGATTAGAACACATTGTAATTACTATCACATAACATATCATTTAATAATTTTCTGTTTAATATACTTTAAACTAATTACTTAACTAATTATATCACAATATAACAAGTATATAATAGAAAGAAAACACGTTTTATTTTGAAAAAGATTAATTATTGAGTTAGTTATGTAACATATTACATAATTGCCTTCAAGGCATACCCCTACCTCTATCAGTTACAAATTAATCGCTAAATGAAATTAAGACTGTAGGATGGTGTACTAAGTAGTTCTTTTTTATGTAGTTAAAACTTGAAGCAACCCACACCTCCGGGCATACCGACTCAAGACCCAAAGTGGTGTTTGAACTTATGTCATGCTAAGAAGTATGAATTGTCAGATTTTTAAAATAGTTTACATAGTACAAACACAATTATAACCTTAAAAATTTCTACACTTTCAGATCTCATTGCGGAAGGTAATAAAATATAAGTACTAAAAGTAATTTAAATCATATAATAGTCTCACTATAAAAGTGTCCATACATCTATAGAAACAGTCTCCAATGAACAAGTGCTTCATTAGTCTAATTGATAGATGAAATATGCAAATAATACCATAATAGGGGTCTAGCTAATAGATACAATGAGGTACATAGAGAAAGACTGTAAATAAATAAATCCCCAACATCATGTCACCTTCTCCATGCATGTTAATCAAATGGCCTCAGTTATTGCCCTTTCCTCCTATAATAGGTAATAAGAGGAAGAAATGGAGGAGATCGGACATGGTTTGGTGAGTTAATTATATCACCAATGATATGGCGTTGATAGGTAATTAAATTTAAGTTGTATCCTACACTTATGGATGTTCCTTAGTGTGTGTTATATATAAGAACATAGTTATTTCTCATTATAAGTTGACTATTCTAAATGTCCAATCATGATTTATGGAAGTTCCACTCATAGGTGGAGCATACTGAAACTTAATAATTCCTAGAAGCATCTCTAGTATATGGTCTCAATGGTAGACCACCAAACTATACATCAAATTAACAATCTTAATAATATTAGTAGTCGCTTGGGTCATAGTTATCCGAAATACATCCAATGCCCGGCCCACTCATTGAATCAGTGTCAGATGATACTTGCCGTCTATGCACTAGTACTCCTAACTGAATGTACATCCAACGCCCAGCCCATTCATCGAATCACTTTTCAATGATTATTGCCACCTATGGATTGGTGCAAAAAGGGAGTATACATTGGATGCCCGACCATTCGTCCAATCACTGTCTAATGGTTCTTGCCATCTATGCATTTCTGCATCTTCTCGCTGAAAGTTTATATGGATCGATAATATAGTTAAACTACAACTAGCAAGTGCGGAATTATAAATAATAGTAAATGGCAGTAATAACAATGACACTAGGGATTTTTATACTGGTTCGAACTTCTCGTTCTACGTCCAGTCCTAGACTCCTTCTGGAATTTCTCTAACAACCCTCACTTAACCCGGAGGAACAGGTATTACACCGCCTGAGCAACCGAACAGGACTTTTCCGCCTAAGCAACCGAATAGGACTTCAAATACAATTTGGTAAATTGTTTCTTGACTTGTGTGTTCTTTGAATAACACGAATATAGTCAATGTAGTACACCCTTCCTATAATCTTCTTGATATGATGATTTGAATGTGCAAAAGATAGGAAGTAGAGATTGAAAATCGCTTGTGATTATGATAATATAAAGCAAGTATAGATAGAAAGAATTGGTGTTTAAAATAGTGGATTTTCATCTCTATTTATAGTATTGAATAGTCTTAATTTAATAGTTGCAACTATTAGAAGAAGTGCAACTCTTGGTGAAGAAGACAACTCTTCAGAATTTGATATTTCATGAAGAGATGCTTCAGTTCGTCAAGTTCAGATGTCTGAGAGAAAAGTGACAGATGTCTGAATAAAGTTTGAAATTCAAAAAATAGAAGAAAGAAAAAAACAGTCATTTCAGACGTCTATCTTTTAATTCAGACGTCTGTCTAGGATGACAGACGTCTGTTATTAAATTGACAGACGTCTATTTCATATAAAAATAGAAGTACTTTATACAGAGGATTCAGACGTCTGTTATTTTTTCTTTAGACGTCTGACATTGATGTCAGACGTCTGAATTAAGATACAGACGTCTAAATCTGTACTGTTTTGTTCCTTCCTTTGTTTTAGCACTTTTGAACTTGAGATATTATATAATTTTGAAAATACCTTTTTATATCTTTAAATAATTAAAGATATTTATTTATTTTAAAGCATGATTTTCAAAAATATATTTGTGTGTGTGTATTATCATCATATCAGAGATTGTACAAAAATATCTAACTCAGAAATAATAAAATTTGAGAACTTAATCTTGTTGATGATATGATAATAGCTTCTCTTGTAGATTCCTGCAAGAATACTTGACATTATAGTATATAGGTTGAAATATATAGTTGTCGCATTAAAATCGAAGAAGGCAGGTTCCAACATTCTCCCCCTTTTTGATGATGACAATTATATAATTCAACGGTTAGTATAACCATACCTTTTGCTCCCCCTGTCAATATGACCAATTTATATAGCAGAAATGTGATTATTTCTCCCCCTTTGTCATTAACAAAAAGAGTTGTAGGAGGTGTTAGATATAAGAGATGACAAAACTGTGAAAAAATAGATAAGAAGTGTAGACAAACCAAGCATGAACCAAGATGATAATAACAAATCAATTTTTAAGACAGAGCATTTGTTTAACCAACACAATGGACTAAGAGAAATATAGAAAATTATACAAATAACAACTTATAAGTTTTAAACATCACAAAAAAAACAGAATTTTTATGAAAGTGAAATTTTTGGACAAAAAGGCAAACCAAAAGAAAAACATCTTCTTTCACCATTCTCCCCAAGTTGGAGAGGAAGGAGGAGAAGATCCATGAGACTTTTTCCACAATTGACGAAGAATTGTCTTGACATTTTCAATTCTCGTGCATTTTCTTCGACTTTGGCATCTAAATCATCGAATCTAGAATTGATGGAAGAAAAGCCTTGTGCAATTTGTTGAGAGATTTTCTTTTGATTTTTAGAGATGGTGATGTCAGACTTGAGCTTTTCATTTTTTGTATAAGTGCGTGAAGTTCCAGAAATTAGTTCAATCTCGTAATTTTCCGGGATTGAACTTTGGATAAAAGCTTGCTCAAAAGCTTCGTCTTCTCTTTCTTCATCTTCCCCTTCATCTTCATCATCCCTTTCTTTTTCAGTATCTCCTTCATCTCCATCGTGTCCGGAACTGCCTACTTTTGTTTTTCCTTTTTCTTTTTGTAAAGCTAGTTGTTCCGTTTTATAATCAGTATATGTTGGAAATGTCGGAGGAGATTCCGGTAATCCCATCAAACTAAAGAAGCGAATGTTGGATACCTTAATCTTTTCAAATTCAATTGACAGACTTTGAATAGACAGGTCAGTTAGAATTCGAGTAATATAAGGGGCATAGACAATTGAACGCTTCTTCGAGTCATGATAAGTACGAAATGCATCGTAAAAATATTGTGCCCAATTGATTTGTGAATTTGATAATATTGATTGAAGCGCCTTATCTTCATCATCATAAATGATCTCATGGCTTCCTTGCCGGGGAAATATTGTTTTTATTAGCATTCTAAGCAATAATCGAGGTCGGGGACGAAGATGATTTGATCTATCTGTGGACTTTCCTGGTTCAAAAAGATAATATTCTATTTGTTTAAGATCCTCTCCTTCTAACTTAAAATCATCTAAATCAACCCCATCCGAGCTGCATTTTAAAATTCGTCCAATGTCAGCAGGAGTTATTTGTAGAATGTTTCCAAATACGCTTGTCCAAAGCGTTCCTTTATCTCTATGAAGCCTAATTTTTGGATTGTTGACATTGCAAGAAATAATAGGACACTAAGTCTACAAATGTTGACTTGATTGTCTTTGAAATCAATAAGACTAGTGATCTGAGATCTATCAGTATAGAGCCTAAGTTTGTACGTAGGAAAATGATCAAGGTCATGAAAAATACCATGAAATGATGGCAGAGAAGATAGATGTTTGTAACGAGCCATACTTCGGGGTTCATGGTAGAGCCAAGCGGCAATTTGATCTTCTGAAGGGAGAATATGAGGAGTTTGTTGAGAAGAATCCCCTTTTTGTTTCTTGTGTTTTGATTTGGGCGCCATTTTTTATTTTGAAGAAGGCTAGGGTTTTGAATTTTGATTTTGAGAAAAAAAATAGACGTGTTGAAGAAGAGAAACCGTTGGTATGATTTATATTGTTTTCTTTCTAACAGGGTTTCAGACGTCTAAAAAATATACAGACGTCTGAAGTTCTGTAGATAAGAAACAATTAAGAGAAGTTTAGACGTCTAAATTTTTAGAACAGACGGCTAAGAAGAATGAAAGACGTCTAAAAAATAGTGACAGACGGCTCAGTAGGTTCAAATTGAAACAGAGAGTAAAAAACATTTTGAACTAAAATCAGACGTCTGAAAATTTTATGTTAGACGTCTGTTATTTTCATACAGACGGCTAATTTTATAACAAAAAATTTGAAAACTTTTTATACTTAATTTAGACGTCTGTGATAAGTACTTCAGACGTCTGTGTGGCTGAAAACAGTAAAAGAAGGTGTTTTACAGACGTCTGTTGTAAAAGTATAGTTTGAATTTATTACAATGTCTTCATCATCATTTGTTTTAATTTTGAAATTTTCATCAAATGATACATGAAGTGTTTCTTCAATAGATTTAGTTCTTATATTATAGATTCTATATGCTTTGCTTCGTTCTGAATATCCGATGAATATACATTCATCCGATTTTGGATCAAATTTTCCTAATTGATATTTCGTATTTAAGGCAAAACATTTAGAACGAAAAACTTTAAAGTAAGATATATTAGGTTTTCTACCGTTGAAGAGTTCATATGGAGTATGTTTAGTTAAAGGTCGAATAGAGACACGATTTAGGACATAACAAGCAGTAACAACGGCTTCTGCCCAAAATTGTTTTGGAAGAGTGGTTCCATTCAATAAAGTCCTAGCACATTCTTGAAGTGTTCTATTTTTACGTTCAACAACTCCATTTTGTTGAGGCGTTCTTGGAAATGAAAAGTTATGAAATATTCCTTTCTTATTACAAAACTTCTCAAACATTTCATTTTCAAATTCACCTCCATGATCACTTCTAATGTTTTTAATTTTTAGATTTTTAATATTTTGAATTCGTTTAGCAAAGATTTTGAAATTTTCAAATGTATCACTTTTCTTTTTCATAAATAAAGTCCAAGTATATCTAGAGAAGTCATCAACTATTACAAAAACATATCTATTGTGATTAATAGATTGAGTCTGAGTTGGTCCAAATAAGTCTAGATGTAACAACTCAAGAGGTTGTAATGTTGAGATGATCTTCTTAGATTTAAAAGAAGATTTAGTTAGCTTTCCTAGTTGACAAGCATCACAAATGCTATTTACCTTAAAATTCATTTTAGGTAAACCTTTTACTAAATTGTTTTTGGATAATTTATTAATAGCTTTGAAATTTATAAGACAAAATCTTTTATGCCATAGCCAAGGATCATTTTTTTTGACTAATAAGCACATATTTGTATTATGATTTATTTTCATATTCAAAATATAAATATTACGATCTCTCACTCCTTCGAAAATAAGATTTTTGTTATGATAAAAAATATTGCATTTATTTTTAGAAAATATTATGTTAAAACCTTTATCACATAATTGACTAATACTTAGTAAGTTATGTTTTAAATTTTTAACTAATAAGACATTTGTAATAAGAGGTAAATTAGATGTACCGTCATTGCTCACATCGCCTTTGCCGATGATGTAACCTTTGGAATTATCTCCAAAAGTGACAGATCCTCCATCTGAGTAGATAATGTTAGTTAACATATTTTTGTCGCTTGTCATGTGTTTTGAGCAACCACTGTCTAGAATCCATTTTCCTCTTTTCTTAATCGGTACCTGCAAAAATATTGAAGTTCTATTAGTACCCACTTCCTCTGTTAGGGTCCTAAGGGTTAAATCTTAGGAAGCCAAACCCAATTGGGTTTAGAGTTCCCTTTAAAAATAAAATTTTCATTCCTATGTACAGACATAATGAAAGATTTAATGTAGTTATTCCTAATTAAATTATTATTAGTTTTTGGAACCCAAATCATAATTGATTTTGGATGAATAACTTTTGAAGAAGCTTTTTGAGTAGATATAGATTCCTTTTTCTTGAAATTAGTATATAAAGAATCATTATTTTTAGAATACTTTTGTATTGGTTTTTTTATATCCTAACCCCTTTTTATTTGAACAGGTTTGAGAATTTTCAATTATTTTAGAGAGACTCTCCCTTCCACTGTTAAATTTAGAAACGTTTTTAGAAATATTTTCCAGTTTTGTTTTAAGATGTGATACTTCTATATCAAGTGTTTTAATATTAGAGTTTAAATCATAATTCTCTTTTGCTAATTTAACATTCTCATATTTTTGTCTTTCTATTTCACTGCTTAAATCAGTGAATTTAGATGTTATATTAACATAAGATTCTTGAGATTTTACTAGCTCTTCCTCTAATACTTTCTTTTCATATTTTAACATGTCAGTTTCTATTTCAGTTCTATTTAATTTTCCTAAAGCATCTTTATATTTACTCTTTAGGATTCTAAGTTTATCTAACAATTCAGAGTTTATTTCTATTAAATCGTCAAAAGTTAGATCACTTACATCATCATTTGTTGCCATAAAACAAACGTTGGCTTGTTCTGAATCACTGTCATTATCACTGTCTGACGAAGAAGATTCTGTATCATCCCATGTAACTGAGAAGGCTTGTTTCTTTTTATATTTGTCCTTTTTGAGATTATTTTCTTTCTTCCGATCAGGACAATCTTTCTTTATGTGGCCCTTCTTGTGACATTCGTAGCATTCAAGAGATGAGCTTGATGGCTTATTGAAACCCTTGTTATTTCCAAATTTATTACCCTTTTTGAATTTTAAAAACTTTTTGAAATTCTTAGCTATAAATGCCATATCATCTTCTGATTCAGAGTCTTCTTTTCTGCTTGAAAAGCGATAGTTTTCTTGTCCTGTGCTTGTGCTCGTCTTGCCTTTAAATTTACTTCATAGGACATTAGATTTCCTATTAACTCTTCTGTTTTTATGGTTGAAATATCATTAGCTTCCTCGATAGCTAAGACTTTTCGTTCCCATTCATCAGTTAAAGAGTTAAGGATTTTTGATACAACATCATATTCAGTAAAAGTAACTTCCAAAGCTAAAAGTGAGTGATAAATATCCTGGAATCTAGAGTACATTTCACTAATACTTTCCTCTTGTTTCATCCTAAAATTTTGAAATTGGTTTTTAAGCATAGAAATCTTGCTTTGTTTTACTTTATTTGTTCCTTCGTGTGTAACCTTAAGAGTATTCCAAATTTCATATCCAGTTTTACAGATACTGACTCGATTGAATTCATTTTTGTCTAAAGCGCAAAATAACATGTTCATTGCTTTTGCATTTGCAGTAGCATCTAGTTTTTGGGTATTAGACCATGTAGCATACTCTGTAGTAGGAATATGATATTCAGTTTGAATGATATTCCAGGTTTCAAATCCACTTGCTTGCATAAAAATTCTCATTCTAGTTGACCAATAACTATAATTTAATCCGTTAAACAATGGTGGTCGTGTAGTGGCTTGTCCCTCAGTAAAACTGTTGCTAGTGTTATTGTCCATATTATTAAAAATAATCAGATAACTGTGTTATAGTTATGTGATAACCTTGCTCTGAAACCAAATGAAAGTTTATATGGATCGATAATATAGTTAAACTACGACTAGCAAGTGCGGAATTATAAATAATAGTAAATGGCAGTAATAAAAATGACACCAGGGATTTTTATACTGGTTTGAACTTCTCGTTCTACGTCCAGTCCCAGACTCCTTCTGGAATTTCTCTAACAACCCTCACTTAACCCGGAGGAACCGGTATTACACCGCCTGAGCAACCGAACATGACTTTTCCGTCTAAGCAACCGAATAGGACTTCAAATACAATTTGGTAAATTGTTTCTTGATTTGTGTGTTCTTTGAATAACACGAATATAGTCAATGTAGTACACCCTTCCTATAATCTTCTTGATATGATGATTTGAATGTGCAAAAGATAGGAAGTAGAGATTGAGAATCGCTTGTGATTATGATAATACAAAGCAAGTATAGATAGAAAGAATTGGTGTTTAAAATAGTGGATTTTCATCTCTATTTATAGTATTGAATAGTCTTAATTTAATAGTTGCAACTATTAGAAGAAGTGCAACTCTTGGTGAAGAAGACAACTCTTCAGAATTTGATATTTCATGAAGAGATGCTTCAGTTCGTCAAGTTCAGATGTCTGAGAGAAAAGTGACAGATGTCTGAATAAAGTTTGAAATTCAAAAAATAGAAGAAAGAAAAAAACAGTCATTTCAGACGTCTGTCTTTTAATTCAGACGTCTGTCTAGGATGACAGACGTCTGTTATTAAATTGACAGACGTCTATTTCATATAAAAATAGAAGTACTTTATACAGAGGATTCAGATGTCTGTTATTTTTTCTTTAGACGTCTGACATTGATGTCAGACGTCTGAATTAAGATACAGACGTCTAAATCTGTACTGTTTTGTTCCTTCCTTTGTTTTAGCACTTTTGAACTTGAGATATTATATAATTTTGAAAATACCTTTTTATATCTTTAAATAATTAAAGATATTTATTTATTTTAAAGCATGATTTTTAAAAATATATTTGTGTATGTGTGTTTTATCATCATATCAGAGATTGTACAAAAATATCTAACTCAGAAATAATAAAACTTGAGAACTTAATCTTGTTGATGATATGATAATAGCTTCTCTTGTAGATTCCTGCAAGAATACTTGACATTATAGTATATAGGTTGAAATATATAGTTGTCGCATTAAAATCGAAGAAGGCAGGTTCCAACACTCGCTAGTCCACTTCCTAAGCTCTATATCGTTACACAAGTACCAACCTCCCTTCATCTACAATTTACTAATCCTTTTTTGGAAAACATCTTCTTTCACTCTTTCCAACTTTCAATTATCTGTGACTAGGATCGGCTACAAACGATAAAGAACTTCTAATTGTGATATAATCACATGCCACGTTAAGTTCCACGTTTAATAACTTCATGAAATGAGAACCTAGGACGTCATCAAATGTGATACTGTTCTAGCTTGTTGCACAACTCCATTCAAATACATAAACTCCTGAAAGATAAAGAAGTGGGGGCAAGTTTTGTAAGTCTATTCTACTTAGCCTGTACTAGTTCTAGGTTCAAGATGAGCTTACTACAGTAAATCAAACGTCTAAATTTCTATGCATTTGGTTCCATATTCAGACATCTAACAATCATTCTAGACATCTAAATAAGGGTTCAGATGTCCGAATTAAGTCAAACTTGAACTATTTCTTCTTTGTTTTGAAATGTTTGAAATTCAGATATTTGGAAATGAATTTAGACATCTGATTGCATTCTTAGACGTTTGGTTGCATTTTACAAATTTGATATATTTGTTTATTTATTTTATTCATCTTCTTCATGGATTTTAGTATGAATGTATTATTTAGTTTAACAAGTGTTTTTTATTCAATTTCGGCCTGTTTATATCCAACTTCAATTGAATTATTCCAACATTTGTACATAGTTTATCAGTTAATTATATATGTATATTTTAAGGAATTATATACATAAACTCAAATCAATTTTTATGCAATGTAAATTGAATCGGATGTAAATAAATTCCAACAGACATGTTTATTTATATATATCAAAATCATTTCGAATTCATCATATAAATCAGATCTATAAGATTAAGGGTACTTTCAATCCAAATTATTTCTTGTTTATCAAAATCAACCCAAAAATGTTATACAAATTTAGATATATAGGGCTGGTGGTAGTTTTAATCCATTACCTTTCATTTATTAATTTAATGATTAGATCTATCATTTCCTAAATGTTACTCGTATTTTTCACAAGCAACTAGCAAGCCCAATTAAAAGCAATCTGGCCTAATCGAAGCCAACCCAACTGATTTGTAGTTGGCACACGCAAGGACCAACCCAAGCCCATGGTCTCAAGCCAGCCCTTTGACCCAACGAGATGTCATGGTAGAGCCCGAGGCTTCAAGCAACCTTTATATGGACAAGACTAGGACAGGGCTCAAATCAATCCTGCTCGTCTCCTCTAAATTGGACTTCCAGCAATAAGTAAAGACCACTACGATTCGCCCAGCTCCACATCAGCTGGTGCCAGGCCCCAATCTAAGCTCGACCTTCGTCTCAAACACCCCTCATCGGGTCTATTGCCTGCTTTTCCTATATGGTCCTTAGTTAAATTCCAATCCTCTTCCATGTTATTGACATATGTTTGGCCAAATATACCACGTAGGTACTCAAGTGAAAGACAAAGCTGTTGATCCACCCCATCAGAGCACCACTAGTGGAGTGGTTGATCTGAGGTGGCTTACCATCGACATTAAATGCATATTTAATGTAAGCCCACGCCTTGTAAAAGGAGCGACGAGTGCTATCTCATCCAACACCCATCTTCTGAACTGCTTTATAGCTATTGATCATCTATCTCAATAGTTATATCAACATTCAAACTCGATTCTATCTTTTTCTTCAAGAACAATCTCAGCCATACTTTACCCATTTTAGCTACTATAAATACCCGATGCAGTGATACTACAATGGGATTAGATTCTAGTTAAATTGTTTAGATTTTAATTGAATGAACTCTAAATACTACAAACTCATGACCCTTGAGATCGCAAGTCTTTAAGATTACACAATTTTATTAGTCTTAATTGCTTTCTATTTTGTTATTATTCCATTGTAATTCCCCATAGTTGTAAGAGAAATATATAATAAGAGCACTTCACTGTGGACGTAGGAAACTTTGCTGAACCACTCTGTATCTGTGTTATCAACCTTTTAATCGTGTATTTAACTCCTCATTTTCCATTTTAAGCCTCGATTAAAAAGTAACCTTTGCTCTTCATAGCACATTTCATTTCATTGCGAGGTTGGCTAGGAAACGGGTTAACATTTTAGCGCTAGAAGGAGGGCCTCCCCCTAAAAGTTCTCCCTTTTCTATACTTTTCTACTCTAAAAAGGCCTGTCAGACTTATTACCATGGACAATCTTCCCTCATTCGAAGGTAACAACTCCAATTGGCATGAAACTAACAGCAATACTCTCGCTAGTGTTGTCCAGCCCAACCATGGCTCTAACGAAGAAAGATGGTGTGCCGTGATGCTACAGCTGTCAAACGTGGGTTAGTTGGTGAAGTCAATTGCATGAGGACACAATTGGATTCTCAATCCACTATCAAACGTTGTCTCACCAGCTCCCCCAACAATTGACCTGGTGAATCAACCTGCTCGTAGACAAACGCCTAGCGGCTATAATCTCCTAAAAACAGCCAAGGTCTAAGAGAGGATGGTGCTAGAAACTCCGCTGATGAACGTCCCCGTCAATCTCAGGTAGTACGCTGCATGGGTGCCTAGTCAAATTAATCTCTTCTTGAATCTGGCTTCACCAGTTAGGCCGAACCTTCATTGTTCCTCCTAGCTAAACAATCACTAGCTCCTGCTTACCCGTGAACTTCTACATTTGACTGTCTCAATGATCACCACCCTGCCATCAGAAAAATGTGCATGGGCCCCTCGACGCATTCCTAGTGTCACAGTGATGTGGCTAAAAGAAGAAAAGAAGGGAACGCCCTGCACATTCCAGATCCCCTCGATGCATGAGGGAGATTCCTGGCTCGTCGTCGTCGTCTTCCATTCTGTCCCCAATCTCCTACTCCACCCCATTGCAGACTTAGCCCTTAGCCTATAGTTGGCTAGAACATCTCACAACTGGATGATGCCAGTCTCAAGGAAGAAATGCACATCCTTTGCCAACAGCTCAACAGAACGCAAGTCCAATGGATTAGGGCAAGGCATTCTCAAATGGAGATAATAGGGAACCGTTCTCCAACAAAATCTTGGAAACTTATATTCACCGGCGGTGTGTCTTGCCACCGATTGGCAAGTATGATGGGAGTATACACCCTTTCGATTACATCACGAAATTCAACTCCATCACTCGTGCCGGACAGCTCTTCGGCTCCGCCAAGTGTTTTCCTTCCCCTTCACCCTTGCAAGACTGGCCTCTCATTGGCTCTTGAACCTGCGATGAGGTAGCATCCAGTCCTAGGCTTAACTATGTGTTGACTTCAAAACTCATTTCTTCAGGTCTCGCACGCATGTAATGTTAGCTAGTGAGCTAAGAAATATCAGCTAGGGTCCTTTTGAGAGCCTACGATCTTATGTCAACCATTTCAATAAAGATTCCACCCGGCCTAGGGGTGCGAACGCCAATAGTTTGGCCATGGCCTTATGTTTAGGGGTCCGCTACAACTTCAGGATATGGAGAAAACTCCAAAAATAGCTGGCTTAATCCCTAATCGACTTCTACTATCGGATGAACGATATAATGAGGATGGAAGATGCAAATCATTTGAATAGCAACAAAGAGTCAAGGCACTGCACCCTGAGCGGTCCTCCCAGCAACAATGATCACCGCAATAGTGCTCATTAGACCGATGCCCAACGGCGTCCAAAGAATGACCCTCCTTATAAGACTAGGTATCATGATGTAACACCCCTAATTTTGGTTACCATTATTTAGGATATTTAATTAAATAAATTAAATAAAATAATGAAAAAGAATAAGGAAAATGAGATTTGGTAACTAAAATAGGTCCTTGCTTAACAAATGAGTTATTAAGAATGGATTATAACTTAGATAAGAAGGAGGAATTCATGCTAAGGGAAAAGTAGGAATATGCCATAATTCCTAAACATAAACTCTTACATTCCTTCTCTTTCAATCACTTTCATTCATACAAACCTTGACTAAATCAAGGCCATCCATTGTTGATAACATTAAGAAGAAGAAAAGTTAGGAAACAAGATTAAAGCTTAAGGGAAACAAATTCAAACTGAAATCTCAAGTTCCTTCATCAAATCAAGGTTAATGATGACACCCATCTTTAATATGCTTATTTAATTTAAGTTTAGGATTAGACCAAAAATATTATAATTGATATTATGCCATGTTTGAATGTTTGGATGATTATATGCTTTATGATGAATTATTGAATTTAATTATGAAATTCTTAAATGGGTTTAAGTCAGAAATCCTAACATATGACACCCAAATTGACTTGAAATTTTGATATGATATAAGCAACATTATTTTGAATGGAGTTTTTGAATTGTAATAGCAATTTATGAGCAACAATAGCATTTCTTATGGCTTCCCTCTCCAACCTATCACAAACCCCTCCAAACCCCTCCTCCAACCTATCCCAAACCCCTCCTAACCCCCCCTCCCGCCCTACAGTAACCGCTCCACCAGCTCCTGTATCGTCCGGCAATCCCCCTCCGATCTCATTCGTACCCAAAAGATACGCCTCCCATCTCTGCGCCAAGTCCACCTCTATTCAACCGCCTTCGGGAAGAGATACCACTGCTAAAGCTAATTCAGCTAGCCCATCACAACCCCACCCAGTCAAGACCAAAATTATCCCAGAAAGATCTTACGCACAAGCGGCCGCTCTCCCACCACTCATTCTCGAACTCCCGAGACTGAAACGTCGACGTTCCCTGCCGTCTTTCGCTAATGTACGCTCCATGATTGATTTTTTAAAATCCAAGGGACGATGTCTAAATTGCGCCGGGAGTGGACACCTGGCTCGAAGCTGCAGAGACTCAAAGATCTGTTACAAGTGCAATCTTTTCGGTCACTCGCAATCAACATGCCCCGAGGCGAACAAATCAGCCGCCTCGTATCACGTGCGAGCCTCTGCCCCTCCTGCAAAAAACTCAGCTCATTCGTATCGGGACCCAGCGCCACATTATTACACTGCCAAGCCCAAAAGTACCCCCAAACCAATTAAAATTCTGGAGTCTCCTCGTTCCCTGTTCCATCCTCATTCCAAAAAATATCCTGAACCCAGAACCTCTGCTCCCTCTTTACAACAATTTTCAATGGACAACTCCACACTCTACCTCACCGCAACAGTAATTAATGGAATCTGGACGTTGGAATCATTACACCAAACCCTCTCCACCGCCCTACAACACATTGAGTTGCCCATCTGGATCCTAAGCAATAACAGCTTCGTCTTTTGCTGTCCTACACACGAAACACTCGTCCGCGCCCTACAACTCCGAACCATAACTAAACCAGGCGGGGCCGTCCTCATCCAACCCTGGTCTGACCCTGATCCCTCCTCTGTCAACCTAGAACCGGTCACCTGGGCCCGCGTCCAAGGCTTTCCAGAGCGCCTCCGAGACAAAACTGACGCGGTGCGCTCTGCCCTGAACCCATTGGCCCGCTTCGTTGAATTCGACTGCTGCAACTGGGCATTGATTGATCATCGATACCTATTCATCAAAATTCAATTTTTTTCAGGTGTTTCCACTCCCACTGCTATCGTTGCAAACTTAAACAACCATGACTACCTCCTCACCGTAAACAGATGGGAACATGAGCACCCAAACCGAAACCCAGAGTCGCTACCAATAGGGACAGATTTGGAGGAGGCCTTCAGATGCTTTGATGAACATATCCCTCTACACGAACTCAACTCGAAAGACAAATTCGATGCTATGAACTTTGACCCAGATATCTTTGCCCCTCTATCTCCTCTTGACCTCATCCCTATGGTTGACCTAATTCATCAAGACGCACCAGAACTCGAGGCCCCTAACCCACCTGAAAATTCCTTCGAAGTAATGGGTCCCCTTGGCTGGGACAGCTGGCCGACTGAAGACCAGAATTGGAACCCCTACGCAGACCTTGACCTGTCCAACCCATGGTTCCTCCAATTCCCCATCCACAGCCATCCTCATGATCCCAACTCTAGTAATCAACTTGCACTCATCCCCTCACCATCCCACCCGCCTCCATATAACTTTCACATTCCACGTAACCAATCCGAGAACATCGCCCCCTCTCCCATGGATGACAGAGCAGTCCACAGCCATCCTCCTGTTCCCAACCCCTGTAATCAACTTGCACTCATCCCCCCACCATTCCACCCGCCTCCAGTTAACTTTCTCAATCCAGGTAACCAATCCGAGAACATCGCTCCCCCCCACGGATGACAGAGCAGTTGCACCCTCTCCACCTCGGACTGGACTAGAGTCCCCAAGGATCACTCCCACAGCAGTCAGACGAAGCGCCAGACTACATAAAGCTGCATCTCACCCTGGTAGTTTTTTCAAACCCGTAGTTTTTTCCTCTGCAAATAAAATTTTAAATAAAAAAATTGCACGTTGCATGGGGGTGAAACTGCGAGAGGAACATCTCGCTGCCATGCAATCACTAGAACTGGAGCGTTCATCCTCATCCCAATGAAGATTATCACCTGGAATGTCAGGGGCTTAGGGGACCCCAGTAAAAGAATCGCCCTAAATCTCACACTGTCCCCACACAAAAGCGATATTCTCCTCATCCAAGAAACTAAACTCGTGGACCCCTCTCCTACCCAAATTAGACAGCTAGGTGGGTCCCATCTTTCTGGGTGGGCCCACTCGAATGCCATAGGTTCCAACGGTGGTTTAATCACCCTCTGGAATGAATCCACTTGGTCTCATTGTCAAACCATCCTTCATCCTTCTGCCCTTCATGTTTCACTTCGCCACATCCAAACCAACACCATTTACTTCTTTTCCAACATCTACGGCCCCCAAAACCCCACCGATAGAAATACCCTCTGGAACAACTGCCTCACCTTCGCCACACACCTCAATGGCCCCTGGTTACTCGGGGGAGATTTCAACACCACCAGAAACACCCTCGAAAGAAACTCCGGAAACGCCTCCCAAGATTCAGACTCATTCAATTCCTTCATCAACTCCGGCTCCTTAATTGACCCACCAATTAACAACAGACTTTATACCTGGTCAAACCGTAGATTGGACCCGTCACTAGCTAAGCTTGACAGATTCCTTTTCAATATCAATTGGGATGATCTGCACCCCCTTTCTATTGTTTCTGGCCTAGCCTCGACCATTTCAGACCATTGTCCACTTATCTTGGACTCGGGCTCATCCCCCAACCCAAATCGCCCCTTCCGCTTCGAACGCCTATGGACCCTGGAACCCTCCTTCGACAATTTCATCCAGTTAACTTGGTCCCAACCTGTGATGTCCAATTCCGCAATCGCCAGAGTTGTCTCCAAACTCTGTTCAATCAGAAAGATCATCAAACCTTGGGCCAAAAATATTTGGGGCTCCCTCCGCTCGCGCATTTCCTCCACTCAAGATGCTATCCTAGAACTCAACATCCTCGAAGAATCCCGACCCCTCACTCCAACCGAACATTCTCAACTGAAGTCTTTAGAAACCGAGCTTGATAGACTAATCAAACAAGAGGAAATTGGATGGAAGCAAAGATCCAAAGCCAAATGGTTAGAGGAGGGAGACAGGAACACCTCCTTCTTCCATCGTATGGCCAACGGCAGATGCAGATCTATTTACATCTCGGAACTAGTGCACAAAAACTCTAGCTTCACCGAATCGTCGGACCACCTCCGCCTCTTCACCGAATACTACCGTAGCATTCTAGGCCAAGCTTCTCAGGCACTACCCCCCATTGAATGGAACCTCCTATACCCATCATGTCCCCCAATTTCTGTCGACCACCCTTTTTCCGAAGAGGAAGTATGGGCCGCGCTTAAGGACTTGTCCGACGATAAGGCCCCGGGCCCGGATGGTTTCGGCCTATTTTTTTTTAAACGATATTGGGAAACCATCAAAACCGACATACTTGATATGTGCGAAGAATTCCAAGCCAACCCCTATTCAATTGCTCGCCTCAACTACGCCAACATCATCCTCCTCCCCAAATCCCCAGGCGCCAACACCCTACCCGCTTTCAGACCAATCAGTCTCCTAAACACCACTTTCAAAATCATCACGAAGGTTCTTGCCAATAGACTCCAAGCAGTCATCGATCCTCTGGTAGGGGCGGAACAGTCTGCCTTCATACAAGGCAGAAACATTTTAGATTGTGTCGCTGCCACCCAAGAAGTTGTCTCCTACTGCCATAGAACATCAACCCTTGGAACCCTTCTAAAATTAGATTTCTCCAAAGCCTTCGACACGGTACACTGGGACTTCATCTTGGACCTTATGAAGCATAGGGGTTTCCCAGCAAAATGGTGTGGGTGGATTGAAGCGATACTCAACACAAGTATCTCATCCATCTCAATCAATGGCTCTACTGGTGGTCACATTAAATCAGCTAGGGGTCTGAGACAAGGGGACCCGCTCTCTCCCCTAATCTTTGTCCTGGTAGCGGATGTGCTCAACCAGATGATCAAGCTTGCCTCGTACAATGATCTTTTTAAAGGTATCCAGCTTCAAAACTCCGATTTAGCTGTGTTTAACCTTCAATTTGCAGATGACACGATCCTATTCGCCTCCACCGACATCAACCACATCCATTGCCTCAAGGTTGCGCTATATGTTTTTGAAACAATCTCCGGCCTTTCTATCAATTTCAACAAAAGCTCCGTCATCATGCTAGGCAACTCCGCTAACCTCGGTCCTACAATCTCATCCCTTCTCAATTGCAACCTAGCCTTATTCCCCATTTCCTATCTAGGCATCCCTATCCGCCCATCTAATCTCCACCGCGCCGACTGGCTTCCCCTCATTTCCAGAATTGAATCCAGACTCTCAACCTGGAAGGCACACTCGTTATCCTCTGCAGGTCGTCTGGTCCTAGTCAAATCGGTCCTATCAGCTATCCCCTCATACTGGATGTCCTTCCTCAAGCTTCCATCCTGGGTTATCAAGAAAATTGACTCAATCAGACGCTCGTTCCTTTGGAACGGAGGCAACACAAAATGCTTGGTCAACTGGAAGACGGTGTGTTTGCACCGCAATCATGGTGGGCTAGGGATTACTGACCTTCGCACATTCAATCAGGCGTTGCTGTCCAAATGGCTTTGGAGATTACTTACACTTGGAAATTTCATCTGGAAATCGTGGATCTTATGTCAGCATTATCATTCAAACCCTCACTTGGCACTCCACCTCACCACCCGGTCCCACCCATCCCCTTTCTGGTCGGGGGTCCTTCAAACCCTACCTAGAGTCAAAGCACTGTTCCAGGTTAAAGTCGAAAGCGGCAACAGGTGCCTATTCTGGTTAGATACCTGGTATGGACAATTGCCCCTCGCTAAACTACTACCCAACCTCTTCTCACACGCCGCCCTCCCAAATGCAACAGTTGAAGACTATCTCACCCTAGGTCTCGAACACCTTTGCCCACCTTCCATCTTCGATGCAGACCTAATTCCTGAACTTCTCTCCGCCACAAATATCCTCCTGTCGATCCGTCCTTCCAACAGTCAAGACCTCTTTCTCTGGGCCCTTGCACCTTCCAAAGGATTCTCAGTCGCCTCCTGTTATCAATACCTAATCCACCCCGGTCGCCTTTTCTCCTTCCCCAGGGTTTGGCATTGCAACCTTCCACCACGTATAGCCTTTTTCCAATGGTGCTTAATTTCTGGCAGAATCAATACCAAAGACAGACTCAACAGACTCAACATCCCCATTGATCCGCGCTGCGTCTTTTGTTCAACTCAGAACGAATCAGTAACTCACCTTTTCTTCGAATGTGATTTCTCCTACTCAATTTGGGCAGCAACTAGTGCCTATCTTCTGGGGTTTATTCCCAGCGTGACCTCTCACTTCGAATATTGGCAGTTTAATCAGCAGAGTCTGCTGATGGACACCTTCATATCAACCTTTAGCTGGTGCATTTGGAAAGAGAGGAATGCCCTTGTATTTGGGAAACCAACACGACATTTCGAGGGAACCTGTAGAATTATCACTCACATTTTCTCCTCTATAACAGGTCAATGTCACTCTACGCCTTTCCGCCCGAGTCTCCCACAGTGCAGCGTCCAGCCAGTAGAATCCCAGGGAAGCACCACTGCATCTCCGGAGAGATAGTCTTAGTCTACAGGGGGATATCACGTACTATAGTTAATATGTAATAGTCTATGATACTCTAGTATTTCTATTACAGTTTGTTGCTTCACACCTATTTTTTGGCCATCGATCGGGCTTGTCGATCGACCTCTTCAGTACTATATAATATAACTATTTAACCGGCTGTGTAGTTTCACGCTACACACCCGTCACTCTCAAAAACATTATTTTGAAAGTGGGATTTTAATTTCATAATTTTCTAATTAAGTATGAATATTTAATTGATTTTCCTAACTGAAGAAAATGGTTTATTTCGGGTTTTAATTATTAAAAATAATTAAATAATGTTTTTGACCTCGAAATTTTGACATGTTAAAGATTACATGAAATTGATTTTTTGTGATTTTTTGGGATTTTTCCCAAGTATTTGCGAATTATTATGAATTTATTGGTCTAGAAATGCCTAATAATTATATTAAAATATTAATATAAAATGATGTTTTGCGAAATTAGTTGGGGGAAGATAAATGTGCTCTATAGTAGTTTTCGAGAAAATATTTTGATAAAAAGAATTACCATCCAATAAAAATTTGACAAATAAAAGGAGCTGGTGAAAAGATATTGCTATTTAGAGAAATAAAACAATTCTTATGTTATTTACGATATTTCCATGCTGAAGTCATTGACGCTGAAGGGCATGGTGTCGTCGTTGAACAATGTCGACCTTACTAAATGCATAGGATATCACTTCCAAGTGATATGGAATGAATTTATTTGGGTTGGAGTCGACGTCAACATGCTTGCAAACGACGTCAATGATGCCGCATATCTTCTCTACGGCACATGCCTATGTACTGCATTTTATATAAAAAGGCATGGTGCCACATATTTCCTATAACATCGTAGATTCTATTAAGCAATGATACCGCTTATTTTCATATCGACTGTAATGGTGCCGTATATTTTCATATTTTCTATAACAAGGTTGTCTGTTATCATCCTCGGCCCCGTGAGTCGTGTTCTTCTTTAAGGCAATGATGCATCTTTGTCATGGGTTAGAGTAAACTTAGGTTTATGCACAGAAAAGAATAAACATAGAGGAGTTAGGTTATTGGATTGCCAACAAAACCATTAGGATCAGTATGACCCTAGAAATAGTAAGTTCTGGACAGACCAACCAGTTTTCTTCTAATGTTAAGTTAGAAATTTTTATATACCTGGTAGGTCCGAGTTAGCCATATAGGTTTATTGTTACCCTGAGAAAACTATGATGTTGGGACAGATAATCCATTTATTTAGACAGACTGGTCATGATTACTCAGGTTGCATGCATGCATATGATTGTTTATATTGTTTAGTTTAACCATTATGGTTGTAGGTGCTTGGTATATGAAAGACATATTTTAGAGGTACTAGTAAGGGGAAAACCGGTGTGGTCTCAAAGATGGCATATTTTTATTCACATCATACTTTTTGTTTGACCGAAAGTTTTTGTTTTCTCCTTTAACTCTCGGGTGCTCATTTGAGTAGTTTTAGAATAAGATTTCTAGGTTATCTCGGTTGGACGAATAAATCTTTCGGGGTTGTGTAGGAGATAGATCTAGCTATGTAGGAGTCTATCTATTTAATGCCTACTTTGTTGAAATTTTATTTAGTTGGAATGTATGTATCGACAAATGTCATAACTGTCTAGTAATTAACTCCGATCAACCAAGGGGGCGTCTTCATATGTCACTTTTGGAGTATTTTGTAATAATTATATTTTATCTGAACTTGGGCAACGTTTGGGATTATGTCATGAATATGAAATATTATCTTTGAAATAAAATGTGAAGATTTATTTTGAAATTGTGTTTAAGAAAATTTCATATTCCCATGCTTAGATGTGATTGACACTATTCACATAACCATATTTTATCACCAGAAATTAATACTGTAGATGACTACATCATATATAGTGGTTAGTTTTGGGCCTTAAAATGGGGGATGTCATAACTCGGTATCAGGGTATAGGATTATGTAAACTAGAAGAATTTTGAATTTAAAATTAATTTTGAAAACATAATCCAAATGAATCAGAGAATAAGATTAAGGTATGGGATAATGCTATAGCAACGTACTTGTATTTGATATATGTAACTATATATCCTTTCACTATTCTTCCCATCTCCCTTAGACTCTTCTTCTATATGTTACCAAGGCTCAAATGCAGATTTAAGGAACGTAAGGCATGGAGGCAGGAAATGGATGAGTTAATCTTGGTAGAGGAAGCACCAGTACTAATGAAAATGTCAGGCCTAATATAAGGAGCAAACCTGGTCGATAAACAGCTGCTAATGTGGGTGTTGGAGAATCATAGATAGATATGGGAGTATGAATGGGTACTTAATTAATATGATACAAGTAGAAGTCGCAGCTGGATTAGTGGGTGGAATGCTGGAGTGGCAAATCCTAAAGTTCCAGTTGTCAACAATTATGCTGTTTCGAGTAGGTATTATGCAAGACATGGAGGAAAGCCATTTATTGGAACTAATGATGCTATCGAGGTAGAGAACTGGCTAATTTATTGTGAAAGGATTTTCACTGATTTAGGTATGAATGACGAGCAGAAGAGGAGGTTGGCATCAAGACCACTGCAAAGAGCTGCATTGTACTGGTGGAACAATGTAACTGTTGGGGTGCCAGAGGAGAACTTGACTTGGGCAGAGTTTAGGAGAAGGTTCGAGGAGAGGTTTATGTCTTAAATTGCCAAGTCGACTTTGCTAAGGAAGTTTGTTGAGCTAGTGTAAGGAGACATGATAGTGTTGGAGTATGCAACATGGTTTGAGGAGTTATCCAGGTATGGATATGCTATGATGGATACTGTGATTAACAAAAAATGAAAATCTCATCTGTGTATTAAGACAAGAGCTTGCTAGAGCAACCTTACTACATCTTAGGGATCCGTGTGATGTAGTAGTGGAGATGGCGTTGAGGAATGAAGAGATGCTTGCTTTCTTTGGTAGTAACAAAGCAGTAGAGGCTCAGAGTGGACGAAATCAGAAAAGGAAATTCCTTCATAAAAAGTGAGTTTAGAAGGGTGGAGCTGCCAAGAAAGGAAAAGCAGAGGTTGTGTGCAACTAATGTGACAAGAAAGGGCATTCTGCAAATGAGTGTCGTTCAAGAGATGAAAATACGATTATTAGAAGGAAGAACGTCAAGTGCTTTAATTGTGATCAAATTGGACATTACAAATCAGTGTATGGAACTAGCTAAGGTTGAGAAAGGAAAATGTTTGCTTGGGAATCATCTATCTCAAGACCCGCATCATAGGAAAAGTGAAAGACTGTGATGGGAGGTATGCTTTTGATTCATGATATACTTGTTAGAGTACTGTTTGATATTAGTGCATCACATTCTTTTATATCTCATTGCTTGGTAGATAAGCTAAATTTAGAACCATCATACTTAGTTACTTCCTTAAGGGTTGTGAATCTGATAGGAAAGTATGGAACCCTTGGGATGAGGTGTGACCATTTAGGTTTGAATTATTAGGTCATATATTTGCCTGTAGTTTGCATGTATTTGACTTTATAGGATTTGGGATTAGTTTGGATATGGATTGGTTAAGCAAATATGATGCCAGGATATTTTGTCGGGATAGGGAAATATCACTAAGACACCTTTATATTAACAATCGAATTATATATCCATAGAGGACTTAAATTTTGATGTTTCTGCTCTGTTGGGTGCAATGGAAGAAGAATATGAGTTGAATCGAGTTTTTGTCATTAGAGAGTTTGCTGATGACTTTAAGCTAGTGATAGGACTACTGTTGAAATAAGCTATTGAGTTTCATTTAGATCTTGTACCTGGAGTGAACCCATAGATAAACCGCCTAGCAGAATGACACCTATAGTAATGGAGTTAAAGGTGCAGGTGGAGGATTTGGAAATAAAAAGTTTTATTAGGCCAAGTAGTTCTCCTTGGGGAGCGGTCGTGGTTTTTGTAAAGAGTCCTGATGGGTAATTGAGACTATGTGTCAACTATCGTTAGCTGAATGAGAAGATAGTAAAGAACAAATATCCTTTGCCACAGATAGATGATTTGTTTGATCAGTTGAGTGGGGCCAAAGTATTTTTTCGGTGGGTTTGGCGACAAGGTTCCATTAATTGAGGGTGGCGGAAGACAATATTCCTTTGACAACGTTTCGAACAAGATATGTTTTTGTACGAGTGCATTACAAGAGGCATGGCTGGTTTCTAATGCAGATTAGCGACGCCATAGTGATCCGACATCGGTGCGGCATTGCTAAAACGTCACTAAGGCGTAATAACGACATCGCTAATTGGCTATGCTTTAGGGACCCCATGAATATTAGTATATTTTCAAGTTGGCATCGCAAATGCGTTAGAAATCAGCTATGTCTTTGCGACGCCAACTAAATTTAGCGACGCCAAAGTGAAAAAGTAATCCAACCAACCCATTAAAATAAACCCTGTTCATCGATTCTTGAATCAACAGCTAATATAATAGATCTGTATGGTCCATTTTGATTAGTTGTACTAATACCAAGTCTACCTATATACGTTCTCACAGTCCCAAGTTTAGCCCTATAGATCTCTCCTCCAACCCTAATTTTTAAAATCCCCAAATTAAACACTGCAATGGCAATTGGATCTGGAGCGGCCACAATATTTAGCGATTTGATATGGGGTATGAAACTCATTTCGAGGTCATGAGGATGATTAATCAGGCGGTGGAGCTTTCATTACCGTGTTTGTAGTCGGATGGGGATATGTTAGGTACTTTTATTTCCTCTCCTTTACCTTGCCTATTCAAGTACTTTTATTTTCCCTCGGTTTCTACTTGGAATAGATAAATCCCAACTTTGTTGTGTGTGTGTATGAGTAAATTAGTTTAAAGGAAGAAGTTAAATAAAATTTAATTTCCACGGACGGTAAAAATTAACTTCCGTCTCAAGGACAAGCACACATTATTCAAATTTTCATAATCGTTTCTGCTTTTTCACTCTCTTTTTCTCTGAAAACAAAATTTCATCAGTCTGTCCTCGTTCATCTAACAATGTCAACCGAAACCGAAATCACTTTTCTTTCCTAAACTAATTTACAAACGCAATCGACTTCGGAAGCTAAGTCGATGGACTTAAATCCACAGATTTCAACAAAACTTGAACCAGTAATCAATGAACCTAGGTTTTCCAAAACTAGGGTTTCGAATGCTATGCCTAAAGAAACAAAGACATGACGAAAAACTAGGGCATCGACCGCTGTTGATTCGAATGTTGTTCCTGAAGAAACAAAGATGATGAGAAAAACTAGGGTAGTAAACAATGTGAATGAAGACGAAATGAAGAAATAGAAGCTTTGTGATGAAATCGTCGGTAGAAAAAGAAAAACAACGGTATAACATTTGATTTTTTTTCAAAATAAAAGATAGTTTTAGAATGATAGTTGAATATATCATTTTTAATGATCCGATTTTTTGTCAAAATAAAAGATAGTTTTAGAATGATAGTTGAATATATCATTTTAATTGTAAATAGTTTTATAACAAAAGTTTATGCTGAATTGGTAGTCATATAGACAGTCTTAGAATGATAGTTGAATATATCACTTTTTTAGTTACATGCATTATGTTGAAATGATCGATGAAAATAACATTCCAATTTTTGTTAAATGTTAGATGATAATTAGATTGATAATTATAGAATGATAGTTGAATATATCACTTTATTTGTTGTATTCGTTATGTTGGAATGATAAATGAAAATAGCATTTCAATATTTGATAGATGTTAGATGATAATTAGATTGATAGTTATAGAATGATAGATGAATATTTCATTTGATTTATTGTATGCATTATGCTAGAATGGTAGATGATAGATGAAAATAACATTTCATTTTTTAGTTGATATTAGTTGATAATTGGATGGATAGTTATATAATGATAGATGAATATTTCATTTGATTTGTTGCATGCATTACGCTGGAATGGTAGATGGTAGATGAAAATAGCATTTCAATTTTTAGTTGATATTAGTTGATAATTAGTTAGATAGTTATAGAATGATAGTTGAATATATCATTTGATTTGTTGTATACGCTATGCTGGAATGATAAATGAAAATAGCATTTCAATATTTGATAGATCTTAGATGATAATTAGATGGATAGTTATAGAATGATAGATGAATATTTCATTTGATTTGTTGCATGCATTATGCTGGAATGGTAGATGATAGATGAAAATAGCATTTCAATTTGTAGTTGATATTAGTTGATAATTATATGGATAGTTATAGAATGATAGTTGAATATATCATTTGATTTGTTGTATACATTATGTTGGAATGATAAATGATAAATGATAAATGAAAATAGCATTTCAATATTTGATAGATGTTAGATGATAATTAGATAGATAGTTATATAATGATAGATGAATATTTCATTTGATTTGTTGCATGCATTATGTTGGAATGGTAGATGATAGATGAAAATAGCATTTCAATTTTTTAGTTGATATTAGTTGATAATTAGATGGATAGTTATAGAATGATAGTTTAATATATCATTTGATTTGTTGTATACGTTATGTTGGAATGATAAATGATAAATGAAAATAGCATTTCAATATTTGATAGATGTTAGATGATAATTAGATGGATAGTTATAGAATGATAGATGAATATTTCATTTGATTTGTTGCATGCATTATGTTGGAATGGTAGATGATAGATGAAAATAGCATTTCAATTTTTAGTTGATATTAGTTGATAATTAGATGGACAGTTATAGAATGATAGTTGAATATATCATTTGATTTGTTGTATACGTTATGTTGGAATGATAAATGATAAATGAAAATAGCATTTCATTATTTGATAGATGTTAGATGATAATTAGGTGGATAGTTATAGAATGATAGATGAATATTTCATTTGATTCGTTGCATGCATTATGTTAAAATATTATATGATAGATGAATATAGTTTCAATTTTTGACAAATGATAACTATATGATAAATAAATTAATAGTTATAGAATGATAGTTTAATATATCACTTGATTTCTTACATGCATTATGTTGAAATGATAAATGATAGATGAAAATTATATTTTAATTTTTAATAGATATTAGATGATAATTAGATGTATAGTTATACAATGATAGTTGAATATATCATTTGATTTGTTTCATGCATTATATTGAAATATTAGATGATAGATGAACATAGCATTCAATTTTTGACAAATGATAATTAGATGATAGATGAAAAAATTGATAGATGAAAATGAGAATGCATTAAAAATGATAGATGAAAATAGCATTATAGTTTGTTAAATAAAAAATTATTCATTGATGGTTTTTGTACAGGAATCCAAAGGTAAATGATCAAAGAAAGCAAAAACAAAAGAAGAACTAAAAAATCAAGGAAAGGATCTCAAGAGAAAATTCAGTATAGATGCAGTTTGCTTCCAATAATAAAAATATTCAGGAAAATAAAGGAAAGAGGAGGTTATCTTATAGATCAAATGAATTATCTAAAACAAACCCCCTTTGAAAACTTCATGCTTGTGTTTTTCAAAGAAATTTTATCCATATCTGCTTTTACAAAATCATCAACAACATTAGATGATATCATAGACACATTTTCTATCAATGAAGAAGCTTTTAAGGTTGGGAATATTTTTTTTAAAATCAAACCTGAAGACATTTCAATTCTCTTTAGCTTACCTTTGCTGGAACTAATATTTTTCCATTACCTAAAATGAGTTGGCAAAGCATTCTAGATAATTGTAAAGATTTTGTACTTAGAAATTTTGGTACAGTAGATCATATCCAAAGGAACTCACGATTTCAAGGATAAACAATGTACTGCAAACACATCAATTTCATAATGAAACTGATTTTCCAAAATTGATTATTATTCTTGCAATGATAACCTTCTTCTTTCCGGACAACCAAAGATACTTACCATGGAGATATATTCCTTATATCCTTGATCAACAAAAAATGAACTCAGTATCTTGGCCGATTTCAATTCATCATTCGTTAATTAGAGCTTTGACGGCTTTCAAAACAAAACCGAGAAATATGCCCGGTTGTTCCATGCTCCCAATCGTAAGTACAATATTCTAACTTTATGTTAATGTATCTATCTCTATAATTTAAATTATACACATTATATATTTTAACAAGTAATATTTTATTTGTAGTTTTTCTTATATGAGCATGTGAATTTGATATCTCCATTTGCAACATACTGTACTACCTTACCCAGATTTGGGAGGTGGAATATCAAAAGCTTGAAAAAGGTGATTTCAAGAGAAGCTCTCACGAATATGGACAATAGAAAGGTATCATTTCTCACACAAGTACAAGCAATATATAATGATAGATAAATATATCATAACATAGTGTATATTACCGGTTATTACGTTGTTATTATACAGTCATAAGTTGAATGATAGTTACATATATCATTACTGCAAAAATACAATTTTTTGTTGTTGTTACTAAAGAATGATAGTTAGATATAGCATTATATGAAAAATGATGGTAATATATAGCATTAGTTCATTCATTGTCTGTTGCTCATTCATTACTATTTTATGTTATTATATAGATTTTTGTTGAAATAAGAAACCTGACTGAAAATGAGAGCTTCTTCAACAAACAAGCCAATGAAAATTTATTCTGCTAGATACTAATCAGAATGTTGGAACTATAAAAAAAGAAAACTTTGAAGCAACATTAGAAAAGCAAGTCCGCTCACTACAACAGTACATTATAGATGTGGAAAAAAAGTTGAAGAAGACTGAAGAGGAATTAGAAATAGAGAGACAAAAAAGAATAGAAGGAGAAGGCATTATAATATAGTTGAAAAAAGAAATCAAGATTTAGGAATCAAAAGCAAGAGAGGAAATAAAACCACCATCATTTGATCTTCATACAACTCAGCAAATTAAGATGATGCATGACGAAAAAGAACAACAAGATCAAAAGAAACCCTCCGAGGCAGCACAAAAATCCCCAGCATTGCATGAAAAAGCACAGAAGAAACCAAGCTCATTAATTCTAAGGGTTAAAATGTGCCATAAAATTGATCCTGATTGCCAATATGAAAGTTCATTACAGAGAAACAGAGAAGAACAATAATGACAATGCAGAACAAAAGGAGCAAACTGAAACAGAAGAAGGTGAAAAGGAAAATACAAGTGAACAAGAACAAAATGAACAAAACGAAGGAACTGATTCAGAAGAGGAAACTGAAACAGATGAACAAGTCAACACAGTTGATAATGAAGAAATTATTGATGTTGATGGGTACTCTCCATCAAGCAAAGCTTATAAAAGTAAAGATATAACAAAAAGCAAAATTCTACCATTACTAAATGAAGAACAGCGGAACAAAGTTCTAACTTTCTTCAAATTCAATGAAAATGAGAAGTAAGATTTCTGACCTTTTTTCTTTCATCATATTTTTAATTAAATAAAATAAAAAAACGAAGTTTTCAATTATTATTTTTCAATTACAGCACTATAGCTTATGAAAAGGATGAAGGAAATAAAGGAGGAATTACAATAGTCAAATCTATGCTGGAAGCTGTTCTGTTTGAGGAGGTCACAGATGGACATGTATGCATCGAATGGGAAATATGACAGTTAAAAAGTGCATATAATGTATAAATAGGAGAATGATAGTTAAACCTAGCATTGAACTTTTCAAAGTGCATATAAATTAATTGAATGGGAGAATGACAGCTAAAAATAGCATTCGTATTTGTAAAGTGCAGATAAATGTATAGAATAGGAGAATGATGGTTAAAACTAGCATTCATATTTTTTTAAGTGCATATAAATGTATAGGATGAGAGAATGATAGTTAAAACTAGCATTCAAAGTTTCAAAGTGAATATAAATGTATTGAATAAGAGAATGGCAGTTAAAAATATCATTGGCATTTGTAAAGTGCATATAAATGTATCGAATGTCCAAAATGATTGTTTAAACTATCATTTGCATTTTTTAGTGCATTCAATGCAGAAAACATGCAAATGATATTGAAAACTAGCATTAATGTTTCTGGTTCAAAAATATAGAAAAAATTAATTATTCCATAAAACTTACAACCTTCTTTGTTTGGTTAAACAACTTATTGATTGGTTTTATTACAATCAAGAGATGTATGAACACAGTTACTAGTTCACTACAATGATGATGGTAAGTATAAGCTTTTAATTATAAATGTTAAAAAATAATATAAAGTATTCTAATACATGTGAATATGCAGAACGCTTTAGTACATGATCAAGAAACCGTGATCGATGACATAGTCATACCAACAATAGATGTCATTGTGAAGGATGAATTTACAGAGAAGATTTTCTTCCTTCTACATTACATAAACCATTGGAGCTTACTGATGCTAAACTATGAGACAATGCAGTGGAGTCATTATGACTCAACCAAACCAAAGACCAGATCAACAAGGACATCAAACCCCAGCTATAACCAAGCTCTGATTCTTGTAAGAAAAATATAATTTTTAAATCACTCTAACATTAATATACAGCATTAATTTTTCTTCTTCTAGAAAGACAAAATTGAATTGATGTTTAGGAAGAAATGGGCAGAAGTAGGAATACTCAACAAAGAATTTTACAAACCTAAAGTGTTGCAACCAAAAAGTCCACCACAAGATTCCGATTCGTAAGTAACTAATTTCATTTCTTCTCTTGTCATTTAAATTTGTATATTCATCCAACTTTTGTTTTTTTTTAAATACAATAGAATACATCTAATGATCAAAATGATAGTTAAACCTAGCACTGAAATTTTTAAGGTGCTTAAAATTAGCAAAATGAAAAAATGACAGTTCAAACTATCATTTATATTTTTATAGTGCATATAAATTTATCAAATATCCAAAATGATTATTTAGACTAGCATATGTATTTTTAAAGTCTATTGGACTAAACTAAACATGCAAACTGATAGCCAAAATATCATTTGTATTTTTAAATTGCAGTGGAATGCATTAAATATGCAAAATGATAGTAAAAGCTAACATTGTTAATTGACAGTTCATTGGACTGCATCTATTGAACAAAATGATTATGTATATGGTGCACATTCCAGACGCAGGAATGGTGTATCTATGAACGTATTGATTAATATTATCATCAAAATATAATGCTATATTTTAGAATTCTAAAGTAAAGAATGCTATCTTATTTTACCATTAGATTATACTGTAATATTAACTAATACTTCTTTATCTAAACCAGACTTGATTGTGCATTCTTTATGATGGAAAACATGAAAAAACTTGACAAAGATGAGATGCCAGCAAAATATGCATATGAAACAATTAGAAAACTAAGAGCAGCAGTGGTGTATAACATACTCAATGATCCACAATATAGTTGGTCAGTGGAGAAGTCCTGCAAAGACTCTACATAAGACTAGCTATTGCATTTAAACCTCTTAGAACTTTGGATTTTATTTCAACTAAACCACTACTTGTAATTAAATCGAGATAGAGTCTTATATGTTTTCCAATGCTTGTATTTTGTTCTTAGTGTATAAATTGCTGTGATGGATTTGAACTTCTCAATTTGAATTTGATTCGATTATAGTCGTCTATTTCTGTGCATAAACTAAAATGGATAAACTATGGATATATTCAAATGTCATTTTATGTGCTTTTTGATGCTTTTACTGTGTTTCTGAAGTGGTGAATAATGTTTATACTGAAATGCTAGATAGAACTAGCATTATGCGAAAATACATTTCTCAGTGATTGAACTGTGATGAATAAAGTGTGAATTTATCCATATAGCATTTTTATATGCTTTTTAATGTTTGTACTCTGTTTCAAGTGTGATAAATACCGTTTATACTGTAATGCTAGTTATAACTAGTATTTCACTAAAATGCTAAATACAACTATCATTCAACTGAAATGTTTATATGCTTACTCATCGTACCCACTTAGACTTTTGATATGCATACTATAAGCTAACGTCTACACTGTACATTCATGGAACATCAGCTTTGCAGTCCATTTTATTGCACTTGCCCCTGTTCCATTTGGGTTATGTTACTCTACTACCAAATTATAGTGATTCTTCAGTGTGATTGAGTATTACTTCAACAGCTGCTCTTCACCAACATTCTATTGTGATTGTTCAGCTAATATACAACTACTATTTCTTTTTAATTCTTTAATTTTTCTGTTGCAAACTACACATCCATTGCCAGAGTTTTCTAGATGTTGATTGGTACTTGAATTTTTAACTAATACTCACTTCACCCTTTCATCACCTCATCATCAGTTCGGCAGCTCATCACAGAACCACTATATGTAATCTCATCAGCTAATCATATAAACAGTAGATCATCATCATCATCTGATCCTTCGTTCTTGCACAACAACTTACTCAGTTCAATACAATGACAAGTTGGAACAACTGATATTAGAAATTAAAATAAAATAACCAAAACATTTCACATTTTATTTTCTAATGATTTCACATAGTCTGACTTCATTCTTCTATAAGCTTTAGCAACTTTACACTTAAAAAACTACTCCATTACACTAACAAAATATATAAAAAATTTAACTTTTTGAAGAAGCAAGACAATTCCTTTTGTTGTCCCCAACTCCATTACACTGACTGCATCTATTTCTTTTACTTTGAGAATATCCAAATCCACCACACCTCTTTGTGGATGGTCTTCCTGCACCACGAACCTCTTTAGGAGGCCTAATCAAAACATTATTTTCAACAGCAACTGGTTTATAAAAATCTGGAATTGGATTGATAGCATTAGCATACGAAGATCTAAAAGCATTAACAGTAAAATAGTCCTCCACATATGTTATCCCACCTTTTGGCAAAGCTGGGATACCCAATAATTGGCTGGAAATCGATAATAACAAGTCATTAATGTCAACTATGTGTTACAGGATAACCATGGATATCGATGAATTTTGTCCGAGTCCGGATCGGGCCGCAATTTACGAGACATGACAAGCAAAGCCATGGAAACCTGCATTCCAAATTTCAAGTCAATCCGAATTCATATGCTCGGGATATGATCGATGCAAGTTGATGAAAAAAGTCACACTTTCGTATCCATCAAGCAGCATTAGCCTCGTATCGATAGAGTATGTATTCACCATCACGTCTCCATTCGTATCCATCAACTTCGCATCGATCGAGTTCGAATCCATCGATGAACCTCAACTAGCATTGACCGAGTTCGTATCCATCAACAGGACATGCGCTTCGTATCAATCAGCAACGTCCTGTTTCGTATCCATCCAACCAAACACGGTCTGTATCCATGGATGAGATTCCATTCGAATCCATCATCTTCATATCGATCGGGGATGCAAGTCCTTCGTACCCATCTGTCTTGAATCCATCAGATGACTTTGCATCCATGAGGCGCTGACCACTTCGTATCCATCAGGAATCCTTGCTCAAATCCGCGAATAATTGCTTGTTCGTATCCACTGAGTCAAACAGGCCAGAGATGACGCGTGAGTTATGGATGCGAACGCGGCGAAATACCCGGAGTGACTCGATCAAACCGGAGTGAGAAGCGGATCGACACGAAGAGCGCGCGCCACGTCAACCTGCTCACGCGCGTTGCCATCGAGTCGAAGTGATCAGTTCGAATGAATGGATTCGAACCTAACAGCCATCGAGCAAACCAATTTCGTATCGACCATATCTCGCAAACCCTCGATCCAAATGCAACGAAATTTTCACAGTAGCTTCCACATAAGGTAAAGAGCAATCCTGCCAAGTTTCAGCTCGATTGGAGCATTTCCTGATCGATACGAAGTTGATTCGAATCGATCACAGATTGAGTTGAAACTTGGTGGGACCGGTCGCGTGGGCCCCCTCACGTGCCAGAAGAAGTCTCCTGAAGTTTGGGCGAGATCTGGGCCTCCTACGCCTATAAATAGCCCCCTGAAGCCTGCAGAAAAGGGATCTTTTTTGGCCATTCAACGTCCAGACTCTGCTGGATTCAACTCTACTCCTTTTCATTGCTGTCATATTCAGATTCATTCATTGTATTTGCTGTAATCATCTGTAATCAGCGAAGAACATCAATAAAAGATAAAAATCATTGAAGTGGACGTAGGCCGGAGATAGCCGAACCACTATAAATCTCGTGTTCTTGTGATTTGTTTCTGGATTGTTGTTTGTTGCTTGCTTAGATCTGATATTTGTGTTTGAATATTGCTGATTTGTATTCATACACTGGTGCTTTCACAACACTTGGGGTTTGTGACCATTTTTAGTGCAAACACTTTGGTGCTTTCACTGAGAAGAACTAGCACCCGCTACACCAGATTCGAAGTTCAGATTTGAAAACTCGAAGATTTGAAGACAATGACTCGACAAACAAGTAGAAGACAAAGAGCCGAGAGAAGCCATCAAGGAGGAAGTCAAGAGGCATCCTCTGGTGCTGGAGAAGAACCAGCTTCGATCTACATCACTAGAGACGAAATGGAGACCATGACCAATCTGATGCACGAAAGAATGATGAAAAGTCAACAAGAGATGCTGCAGAATTTCTTTGAACAGATGAGAGCTGCAGGGATGCAGAGCCTAGAACCAGCTACAGCGGCTATGAATGTGGAACAAGGAGCTAGGATTGCGGAACCTGATGAAGGACAGAATGCAGATCCAGAGGACAATCAACGAGGACTCGGGGGCAGACCCTCGGGATCCGATGCTGGAAGGCCGACAAATGGAGCTAACCAAGCTAGGGCCAATGCTGATGCTAACGGGCCACACGAAGAGTACGTACCAGAATACCCTTCAAGACCAAGAGGGCAACCCCAGGATGGAGATGAAAAGATGACTGGATTAGTGCGACGACTCATGAGAGGAGGATTGTCTAGCGGAGGATTGGAGGAAGTCAGTCGGAGTCCGTTCACTCCAAATATCAGGAATGCAAGGAACCCTCCAAAGTTCAAACTGCCGACGCTGAATCCATATGACGGAAAGTCAGACCCGACCATGCACGTTACCAGATACATCAGGCATATGGAAGTGCTGGGGGCATCCGAGGAAGTGATGGCACGATGCTTCCCTTTGTTTCTATCAGATTTGGCTGCGCTTTGGTTCAGACAACTAGAGACTGGATCAATCAGGACATGGGGTGAGCTAGTGGAATGCTTCATGAGACAGTTTAGGGTCCATGTGACGCGACCCAAGAGTGTGATGACTTTAGCCTCGATAAAGCAAAGGACCAGAGAGTCCATAAAAGATTTTCTATTGCGATTCAATGCAACGGTGGCTTCTGTAGATCGCCCGGATCCATCAATGATTTTGATGGCGGCAGTAGCAGGGATTGCAGAAGGCACCGAATTCAAAGATTCTCTGACCAGAGACCCACCGCAAGATCTAGGAGAGTTCTATCATGAAGTTGAAAAATTCATTCGACTAGAGGAATCACGAGCCGAGAGGCAGGAAATAAACACTACACGAAGCGAAGGAACCGCAGGAGGACAGTCTGGAGCGGACAAAGGAAAGAGAAAGCAGGATGACGCACATGATGGTCCTGATAAACGGAAGAAATTCCGAGAGCCTAGATTCAGGCAATACACAGATTTGATGGCAAGCCTAGAAAGGATTTACACTGAAACTCGGGGGCAACTCCCCTATCGAAAACCACCCAGGAGAGATCCCACAGAGCGGGAGCGTAGAACCGGAAAATATTGCCTCTTCCATGAGCTGGATGGGCACGCAACCGACGAATGTCGCCACCTGAAGGATGAGGTGGAAGAATATGCCAGGAGTGGTAAACTGCCACAATATGTCAGAGAACGAGCAACGGCGGTAAGGCCTGAACAACTACCGCCTCCCCCTAACAGAAACGATCCTGGATCGGGATCACGACTCATCATCAACTGATTAAGATGGCAAGGGCCAAGTTCGAGATTTGGACTTCGGCCAAATAATTTCATTAGATTTGCTTTTAGAATAAACGGCTATCCCACTTACTCATGCACGGGAACCGGCGAGATCCCCAGGCATGCTCTGAGATGGAGATAGACCGATCTGCCCGGAGAGGCAATGTCTAGATTTCCTGGTGTTTGAGATTGAACATCTAGGACCTGAAGTTAATGAATAAATTTGAATTTCTTAAAATAAACCTTTGACCGGAGAGTTAAAGGATAAACATTAAATATCAATATAAAAATGATCGCTTTATGATCCTACCCAGAGAGGCGGGGTCTGGAGTGCAAGAAGTGAGTTGCTTCGCCAGAGAGCGACAGGATCGACTCACTTAAGCATCGTTTCCTATTCACCGGAGAGTGATTCGATTAGGATTCGATAAGAGCCCGGATAGGCTATGATCGGCCGACGATTCAGGTCAAGACATCGCTTAATGTTCAGATACACTGAACCGGAGTGCAAGAAGTGGGTCGCTTCGCCGGAGAGCGACAGGATCGACCCACTTAACGTTGTTTCCCCTTCACCGGAGAGTGACAGGATGGGATCCAGCAGGAGCCCGGAGAGGCTACGGTCGGCCCAGAACGGCCAAGACATCGCTTCACGTCCTAACTGGGGCCAGAGTGCAAGGAATAGAAAGCAACGCCGGAGTGCAATAGGATCTTTCTATTCAACCGCTAAGTCTAGAATGAGCTTCGCAAGGGTCCGGAGCGATCGTCAACAGTCCGGAAAGACTGTAGAATTTCATTCTTAAACTTCCATTGGAAAGAATTGATAACGATTCGGCTTCGAACAGCCATGAATTCGATTGATAACACTCTAGCTATGAATAACACATGAGCCCACAGCATTCGATTTAAAGTTATTCAAAACACGCCTTTTACAAAAAAGGCATGTTTTGGGGGGCAAAATGTTATCCCACCTTTTGGCAAAGCTGGGATACCCAATAATTGGCTGGAAATCGATAATAACAAGTCATTAATGTCAACTATGTGTTACAGGATAACCATGGATATCGATGAATTTTGTCCGAGTCCGGATCGTGCCGCAATTTACGAGACATGACAAGCAAAGCCATGGAAACCTGCATTCCAAATTTCAAGTCAATCCGAGTTCATATGCTCGGGATATGATCGATGCAAGTTGATGAAAAAAGTCACACTTTCGTATCCATCAAGCAGCATTAGCCTCGTATCGATAGACTATGTATTCACCATCACGTCTCCATTCGTATCCATCAACTTTGCATCGATCGAGTTCGAATCCATCGATGAACCTCAACTAGCATTGACCGAGTTCGTATCCATCAACAGGACATGCGCTTCGTATCAATCAGCAACGTCCTGTTTCATATCCATCCAACCAAACACGGTCTGTATCCATGGATGAGATTCCATTCGAATCCATCGTCTTCATATCGATCGGGGATGCAAGTCCTTCGTACCCATCTGTCTTGAATCCATCAGATGACTTTGCATCCATGAGGCGCTGACCACTTCGTATCCATCAGGAATCCTTGCTCAAATCAGCGAATAATTGCTTGTTCGTATCCACTGAGTCAAACAGGCCAGAGATGACGCGTGAGTTATGGATGCGAACGCGGCGAAATACCCGGAGTGACTCAATCAAACCGGAGTGAGAAGCGGATCGACACGAAGAGCGCGCGCCACGTCAACCTGCTCACGCGCGTTGCCATCGAGTCGAAGTGATCAGTTCGAATGAATGGATTCGAACCTAACAGCCATCGAGCAAACCAATTTCGTATCGACCATATCTCGCAAACCCTCGATCCAAATGCAACGAAATTTTCACAGTACCTTCCACACAAGGTAAAGAGCAATCCTGCCAAGTTTCAGCTCGATTGGAGCATTTCCTGATCGATACGAAGTTGATTAGAATCGATCACAGATTGAGTTGAAACTTGGTGGGACCGGTCGCGTGGGCCCCCTCACGTGCCAGAAGAAGTCTCCTGAAGTTTGGGCGAGATCTGGGCCTTCTACGCCTATAAATAGCCCCCTGAAGCCTGCAGAAAAGGGATCTTTTTTGGCCATTCAACGTCCAGACTCTGCCAGATTCAAGTCTACTCCTTTTCATTGCTGTCATATTCAGATTCATTCATTGTATTTGCTGTAATCATCTGTAATCAGCGAAGAACATCAATAAAAGATAAAAATCATTGAAGTGGACGTAGGCCGGAGATAGCCGAACCACTATAAATCTCGTGTTCTTGTGATTTGTTTCTGGATTGTTGTTTGTTGCTTGCTTAGATCTGATATTTGTGTTTGAATATTGCTGATTTGTATTCATACACTGGTGCTTTCACAACACTTGGAGTTTGTGACCATTTTTGGTGCAAACAACATAATCATAAACTGATAACCTAGACTTGTTAATGCACTTAAATGCATGGGCACATGGAAAACTAGTTGTTTGTACTAAAATTGGGCACAACACTCTTAAGATGTATTTGAAGAGATAAAATGAAGAAAATAAATGTAAAATGAAGTAGATCTAACAAACACACCAATAAACAAATAAGAAAATGCACAGAAACACACGGATTTAGAGTGGTTCGGCGAATTGCCTACGTCCACTATGAAATGGCTGATGTTTATTGAACTTTACTCGCTGGTTACAAAAGATTACAGCAGTACAACAAAAGTTTAATGGTGATTCCGGTAGAGTATCAGCGTAGAGAAGCCCAAAAGGTCCCTTTTCTATAGGTCCAAGGACACTATTTATAGGTTTAGGCAGTAAATATCTCGTCCAGATCTCGAAAGACTTCTTCTCTCACGTGAGTGGGCCCACGGGAGCGAGTTTAGGTGATTTTGGCTCGATCTGGGAGCGATACGAATTGAGTTCGTATCGATCCATAAATGGTCTTTGGAGGCTGAAATTTGTCAGGTACATTGTTGGGGTTGTATGCAAGCTCCTGTGAAAATTTGGTAGAATTTGGACTTGTAGATCTCAAGGTATGATCGATGCAAATTTGGATTTGTTGAAGGCTGCCGAGTTCGCATCGCTTCTGTTCGCATCGCTTCTTTTCGTGCCGCTTTTGTTCGCATCGCTTCTGGGCACGTGATGACCGATGACGTGGCGCTAACTTTTAGGATCAATCCACTTTTCATGCCGAGCGACCGAGTCTTTCTCTTGAATGTACCTTGTTCGTATCGAGGGACTGTAACTGGTCTGTATCGATACAAATCCATATACTTCGTATTGAGGTATTCCTTTGCTCTTCACATCGACGTGAGGCAACCTTATTCGTATCATTCTAAGTTGTCCCATTCATATCGTTTTCCTCAACCCTATTTCGTATCGGTAGGAGGTGTTATCTCGTATCGCTTATTGGATGACCCACTCGTACGACCGTTGGTTGACTGATACGAACTATGCAGATGAGATCGATACGTAGTGCTTTAGTTGATGGATACGAAGTAGAGTACATGTAATGGATATGAAATGGAGAAGCAAGGTGGATACAAATGAAGCCTTCCTCCATGGATACGAACGAGGTGATTCAGTCACCGATACGAACTACTGTTCACTTTGATGGATACGAATTGTAACTGTCTTCCTTGATTTTGATCGATCAATATCTTGAGCATACGAACTCCGATTGACTTGAAATTTGGGATGCTGGCTTTCATAGCTTTGCTTCTCATGTATATCAATTGTAGCTTGATCCAGACTCGGACGAAATTTACCAGCATCCATAATGAACCTGTGTATAACCGATCTTCAGGACGAACCGTCATTGGTTCCCAGTCAATTCCTTGGTGTCACGGCCTTGCCAAAAGGCGGGATAACATTTGCCCCCCCAAAGTACGTCTTGTGTGAACATGACGTGCTTTTAAAAGCTGCCATCTTCATTCTAAAAAGTACTATCTGATTCGCTAAATAGTTGTTGTCTTCTTGCCGAAAGATGTAACCTTTAATTGATCTTCAGTAGTACAAATAAGGAATGGTTGACTGCCAATTGTTGTACTATGAATTGTTGTAACTGAGTGTCGAGTGTTAGCAATCTGTTGTTCAATGTTGTAACTGTCATCAGGTGAGCATTGAACTCCCGCGAATTTTGAAAATTGAATGTTAGTCCATCATACATGCACGTATGTTAACCCGACTCTCGTTAACGTTTGCACGTCCACGAGTCGTTGTCAAGTTTTTTTTTAGAATCGAGTTTCGTATTGATCCTCTCCTGGATCGATGTGAAATTCGAGTTGTAACAACGCTTGATGGTCATTTTAGAGTATCTCTTCATATCGATTCTCTCCTGGATCGATGTGAAATTCGAGTTGTAACAACGCTTGATGGTCATTTTAGAGTATCTCTTCATATCGATTCTCTCCTGGATCGATGTGAAATTCGAGTTGTAACAACGCTTAATGGTCATTTTAGAGTATCTCTTCATATCGATCCTCTCCTGGATCGATTTGAGAAGTTGGGATAGGCATTTCATAACGGTGGCCATCGATACGAATTAGTGGTCCTCTTAAACGTTGTGTATCGATGGATACGAATCCTGGTGGTCTTTAAAGTGATGGATACAAAATTGCCATTTCGTATCGATGGCTTGATGGATACGAAAAGCTTGCTCTGGACCGATTTGAGTCGATGGTTACAGACAGTTGCACTCTTGACCGATACGAGTGGATGGATATGAGCATTGCTATGTATCGATGATGTGTGAACCGCTTCTACCAGTCGTTGGTACTGGGAGATGAATCGACTTCCGCCCGAGTTCGAACCATATAAATATGGTTTTGTACTTAGAAATTTTTTTCTTACTTTTTTCCATCTTATCCTTGCCTTCGTATCGATGGTAAAACCGAGAAAAGGACAACTGCTCTTGCTTTCAAGTCGAACCAAACTCTAATCCTTTGAACTAATTGCTGAAATTAGGTAAATTGTTGTTCAAATTCAACTTAAAATGATGAGACTCGAATTCTCATGCCATTCTGCTTGCATCCGTGGTTGATTCGGGTGATGAGGAGGTCGTAAATGGGTCGGAGCAAGGCCGAGGAAGGTTGGAACGACATTTGAGTTACTTGGAGAACAAAAAGTGTGGAGGGACACGAAGGCGGCGTTCGTGTCGATGATGGACGAAAGACGAGTTCGTATCGATCTGGATTGAAGAGCAAAATCGCATCGATCTGAGCATAGTGAAACTTCGTATCGAACGAATAGAGTGTTTTGCATCGATTGGTGATGGTGGACTCTTCACATCGATGGGACCGCAGGCATTCGTATCGATATGCCTTGACCGATATGATTTCACGATCCCTCGATCTATACAAAGAGGCTATTTTCTCGATCGGTATGAAGTAAGTGGTTCCGTATCGATACGAAGTACTACCCCTTGATCGATACGAAGTGATGTTTTATGATCGGTACGAGGCGACATTTTATGACCGATACGAAGTGCACTTCTGGTGATCAATCCAAGTCTAAATCCCGACCGATACGAAGTGCACTTCTGGTGATCAATCCAAGTCAAAATCCCGACCGATACGAAGTGCACTTCTGGTGATCAATCCAAGTCTAAATCCCGACCAATACGAAAACTTCTTGCATACTTGAACATTTGACTCCGACGAGCTTCTGCCCTACATCACTGGACTTAATATTTTCACTACATATTTGACTGCCTCTCGAAGCTCGTCGATGGAATTGTAACTTTGACAAAATTTAACGAACTTTAACTTGGATCGATCTCTAAAGTCTGGATGGCACGGTTGTGACAGTCAGCGATGACGGTCACTCCGGTTGAATCCTGAAGTCTCACCTTCAAACACTTTTCTATATCTTGTAGTATCTTTTAAGTAATATATAGCATTGCACTGCACAACACATTCATGCATTTCACACGGGGGAACACATGGGATTATTGTCATCTAATGATGGTTTTTACTGAGTTGATTAGTTATGGAACCCGGGAGTTCATAGCAGCAGGAGGTTCAGAGTCCACATCCTTTGGTAATAGAGATGCCGGCCTTCGCGGTTGAAGTCATAAGTCCAGCACCGGACGAGTTACCAGGAGCAACCTTCATTGGGAGCCCACAAGATTCTGTTCCATCCAATGTCACCGAAGATATGTTGGGGAGGATTTGCTTGAGGCATGGGCTATTGCTGAATGATGTTCTGTTACCAGGGCCGAACGACAGGCCACATGCTCCACCAGAAGGGTACACTGCCTTTAATCGATTTTCCTGCACAGCCAGGACACTTCCACCATTCAATCAATATATTCGAGAGGTGCTATCTTACCTAGGAATTGCTCTGTCACAGTTGCATCCAAATGGATACGCGTTGCTGAACAGCTTATTCATTGTTTTTATGGAGCATCTCTTACGGCCCCCGACCCCGAAGGAAGTCAAATTCTTGTTCAATGTCAAGAGTCGGGGAGATAATCCCTCGTTCACATTCTTAAAGGCGGTCAGGAATTGCCAAGTTATGATCGGAACCAGGACCAGATTTAGCTACTTCAACACCGAGTGGTTCTATGTTCGGTGCCTGCCAGGGTTTGCCAGAAGGTGGCTAGTTAGACGTAAGTGCCGCAATTTCTCTAGTGACTAGCGAGATAGTTGTAATCGACGTTGAGTCTAACATTTTCTTTCCTTTACAACCGCAATTCCACGACCCGAAGGTGCCCAATTTAAAGAAATAATGCGGATTCTTCAAGAGGTACCGGGCGAGATTAGAGAGATCGATTCGGTACTTACGGATGAAAATTTGAGGGTCGTTGGGCTGATTGATAGAGACCGGAGCATAATGCCCGAAGGATCTCTTAGGGCAGCTCCGACAATACGGGCTAGGCGTAAGGCGCCCGGGATTGTAATTGCTGAGCAGGGTGTTGAAGAGGATACACCCACCAAAAATGAACCCGTAGTCGGTGTAACGACCCTGGATTTTATATAAATTTAAATTGATAATTTATTGAATTTTTTGAATAAAAATTGTGAAATAAATCGATAATTGATTGCGAGTTTTCCCGGATCAAATAAATTCTGTATAAATTCTTTAAATTTAAAAATATTGTATACATGTGATTTGGATTTAAATTTCAAGTAAATGGTTTAATAATAATGTGAATATATATGTATATATGCATATATGGGAAAATTTGAATTTATATATATATTGAGTTTAAATTTTAAGTTAAAATAGAAATAAATAAATAAAAGATAAACTATAAAAATATAAGTAACACATTGACTAAAATCTAACAACAAATTAAAATAGAAATCGTTTATATTATAAAGTAGTATTACAAAGACAAAGTTAAAAAAAAAAAATGGGAAGCAAACATGGAAACAAGTAAACAAGTAAGAAAGAAATAAAGACAAGTTAATAAATGCAAGCCACTAATATCTCCAGCCGAAATCAAATTAGCATAGTCAAGCAAACAAATGAATTATATGCATTCAAGTATGTAACAATATAAAGCAAAAGAAGACAGCCAAAAACAAATACACATTCAGGTACGAACAAACAATATACATTTCAAATATGATGAGTATGAACACTTGAACAAATAAATGTATATTTTGTACAAAACAATTAATGCCAAATATCTTTAGCCCCATACCAGTATCCATCAGCCGAAAATGAAGAGAAGCAAATAAGATAAGTATAAATTGTACATGGTAATAAATGTTAGCCTCCATTTACTAGCAAATATCACTACCTATAGTACAAATATTTGTACTAGAAAGAAAAAATACATTACCCTGTACAAAGTAATATCATCACCTGCAAACTGTTTCCATATATCAACCTTCATTTCTTTTCGTTCCATTCCAGCTGAGTAGAAAACTAAAGTAATATCATCTCATATTCAAAACAAGCTTCAACATAAACAACAAAACAAAATTCAACTCGGACCAAAGATTGAAGAAAAAGATTTCAACTTGCCAATTTTCAAAGCATGTTTCATATAAAAGTAACTCAGCTCTTTTCTTTCCTGGAATCTAAGGTGAGTAAACAACTTAAGAAATTTACGAATATTTAATTGTTGCTTGATATATTTAGATTTTGGGTTTTCTTATTCATACATATACAAGTATATATTCTCTCTGTGTATAGATATTGGAAGAATACGATCTGTTTGGTGGGAAACTCCTTTGTTCTTTAGTTCAGAGTATTTAGTTTGATCAAAGAAAAAAATCAATATCTACTTACTGAATCTCTGCAGGCTTCAAAATACAAACAAAATTTGTTTGTAATATCAAAATATCAATTTTAAAAATGTCTCAATGATCCAGATAAAGCTAGATTTAAACAAGCAGAAAGAAGAACAGTAGAAACTTTTATATATCAAAATCTTAACATGTTGAATTTGTTGTTTTAAGATGATAATCTGATCAGTTATCAAACTATAGGATTTTAAAAAAAATCATGATTTTTAATATAGTAATTTTAGAGAAATTGATTGTTGGTCGGATTATGGGTTTAGAGGAATTTCCGTTGATCGGCGAGATGATCAGAGCCGGTACTTTGGTCGAAGATAGTGGGTAGGAGGATGCACTTGGGAAAAATGCTGGAAATATTTTCTATTGGCTGAGGCGATGGGATTTTGGCGAACTAGGGTTTTAGGTGGTGTTTCGTTCGTCTGTTTTGTCGAGGTAATGTCAACGTGGGTGAAGGATCGGAGCGTATCGCGATGGTGGGGATGGAGGCTGGAAGGTGTGACGAAGCTTGGAGGAAGCGGGCAGGTGATATCGAGGTCGGAGGCGTCGGGGAGGAGATGTTTTCTGGCCATGGTGGTTTTATGATTGGTCGAGAATGCTCATTTTCGACTCGTTGGGTTTTCGTGTGATCTGGGTTCGCCTTCGTGTGGGTTCGTGGGGTTGTCGAGGATAGTCGCAACGATCGCCAGAGGCCGGAGCCGTTGGTGCAAGTGCACCGTGTCCACGTCATGTCTGGGGACATTGGGTTTGTGGGATAGCTCGGGTTTGTCTTGTGCGAATGAGGAAATGACTCGAAGCAGACAAGTGTGGTGGAAGACACGGGGTAGGTTCGGGGAAGCATAAGGGTTGGCTCGGGTTTATAGGTTTGGAATAAAAACAGTTTTAACTTTAAAACAAATCGAGTTTAAAATCAATCTCTTAATCAGCTCTTTTGTATAGTGATTGTTTTATCTAAGTTTGGAATTAGATAAAGGTTTTTAAATAAATTTTAAAATTAATTAAGTTTAAAATGTTTTAAATATATGTATAACCTTTATTTTTAAAGTTTATTTTAAATAAACTTAATGATATTAAGAAGTTAATTAAGGAGAGATGTTTTAATTGTTAATTAACTTTAAAGTCTAAGTTAAATTATTACAAGATTTATTAAATAAGGTTTAAATGATAATTAAAGTGATTAATAAAGATAAAATGGTTTATCTTTTAGTTAATTTAGATCTTAAGTTATTAATGATTTATTTATTTAATATAAGTAATTAAAGGATAATTACTTAAACTTAAAGAATAATTACTTAATTAATGATTGATTAGAGATTAATTAAAGGTTAATTAATTAATGAAGGTGATGAAGGAATGATAATTAATTGAGGAATAATTAATTAAAGTAATTAATTAAAGATAATTAATTAAAGGATAGTTAAATAATTAAAAGTTAATTATTTAATAATTAAAGGTTGATGAATTATAATTAAAAGTTAATTAACTTATTATTAATGGTTAATTAATAAATGATTAAAGAATAATTAATCAAAATGATTTGTAATTTATTAATGTTAATTAACCAGGATTAGTAATTTATTCATAGAAATTAATTTGATTTAAATCAATCAGATAATTAAATTGATCCTACCTACGGATGTTTGGATTGTATTGAATGGTTGAATTGTTTGATATCCCTGATATATGATGCTTTGTGATATATTCTGATTTGTGTGTGATCTGTATTGTAGTTATTTATCTGGGATGAATGTAAAATTATTATCTGTAATATTTATATATCTGTGATCTGTGAATGAAAAGATAAGCGTTATCGTTATATCGCTTATCAACTATATTTCTGTATTCTGATCTGTGATGATTAAATGATGTTGCACTACTGTGTGAAACCCCTGGACTACACCATACACACACAAATATGGATTTCACGTGGAAATCGGTTAAGTCACAAATGATTTAAAATTAATGTTTTTGAAATTAAAATTTTAATTTCAATTGATTTTGGAAATGGATTTGGGTTAAATGTTAAAGCTTTCGAAAAGGTGTTTTCAAAGATAAAAGCTATTTTGAATAACTTGGTAAAATTTCCAATTTGAATAATTTAATTTGAATTTGAATTCAAAATTTGGAATTGAATTCTATGTTTGGAAATCATGGTTAAAATGTTATAAATGTGCTTATATGAATTTAAACCATTTTAAAAGTAGGGTTTTGAGAAATTTGAATTTAACCCAAAGACTTTAACTCGTATAAATGAATCAGATTTTCCAAAATGAAAACTGTTTGGTTTCAAATGATAAAAGCTTTCATATAAGAAATGAAATTCCAATTTAAGTTAAAGGAATTTCAAGTTTGAATTGAAAAATGGTTTTCCAAGTTATGAATGAATTCTTTTTGAAAGCTATGAATTGAATCTGTTTATTTTTAACAGATTTAAAATGGTGATTTGTTTAAACCATTCGAAATGAAATTGTTTTGAAAGCTATAAGTTAAATCTTTGTTTTAAAGATTTAATGAGTTAATCCAATTGAAATGGAAATAAATTTGGAAAATCTGTGAATGAATCTTTTGTTTAAAAGGTTAAAGTGTGGAAATTGTTTAAACCGTTGAAGGTTGTTAAAATGAGTCTTTTTGTTTAAAGATTTGAAAATGGTAATTTGTTTAAACCATTTAAAAGAAAGATTTTGGGTAATAAGTTGTGACTTAACTGAAATCCCAATATCCATATGTTTTTAAATATTGCGCTCATTATTCGGTTTAGCCGGGAGAGGGCCTTTATGTCACATAACCCATTCCGAATAAGTGATACGTCGTATATGGATGGCATTTGAAGATCGGTGTTGAAGATCGGGTATTTGCGAGAATGATAGGATAACCTATCGATTGTCTCTGCACTTAGTTGCTCCGGTATAGAGATTTCCTAAGTGATGGGAAGTCCGATCGGGATTGTGAATACCCGGATTGCAAGGGCTTCTTCGGAAGTGCCTTCGGTTCTGTTCGAACCCGGAACAGACTTGTATGGTTACATGTCTGACATTACATTTTGAGATATAAAGCAGATTTCTTTCAAATACATTTCTGTTGGTGGCGGAGAATTTATTCTCTTAGCTTAACACCCTTCTCTGAGACGTACGAGCTCAGAGGTTATGTAGTTGAAGGTTATGAGCGATGTACTCCTAATTTGGTAATGTGACATGCTGAGTGTTGCTGTGTGTTGATGATCATTTATTGATCATTTGTGATCAAAGCACGGCTTTGTGAAAAAGCGTAACTTTGTGGACGAGACCTCATCGAACCTCACAGACCGGAAATGGTCGAAACAGGAATGATGCGGCAAGGTTATGAGGGTCGCGCCCTTTAGGATATGTCATTTCCTTATGGAAAAGGGTGGTATCAGGGTATGGAGCCCAGATACTTACTCATGTGGACACACTCTATTTATTATGTGTGATGTTGGTTACCGAGCGCTCGGATAAAGGTCCCAAAGGACCGGGGAATGGCTTACTCGAGTAGTAGTTACCTAGTTACAGAGGTAACCCGGCTTTGTATTGGCAGAGAGCTGGGTAGGTTCTCGGGACGTCCCGCCAGAGGCGTACCCATGTGGCAGTAGGAAGTTCCTTAGCCTGACCATTTGTTGGAAATCCATCTTCCAATACGAACCGTGTACGGTATTAGTTGTAGAACCTGCCATTTACTTATGGTGGCGCCCCACTGTTTAGATGGTAGCTATAGTAGGCATAGTGTGAAATGCCTATGCTGGCTAAGATTAATATTATACTTTCGAAAAGTTTTCTACACTATGCACTAATAATAATAATTTCGAATGATTTTGCGTAGTAAGCATGTTTGACTATCATAAGAAGAAATCTCCTCCAATTCTGCGTTTGCATTGTGTGTGTGGCGGGAGGTCTTATGGTAGTTTCATTTTCCAAAAGCATTGCGGGTTTCAATGTTTAAATTTCTTTTGTTGTTTTTTTAAAAGATAAACTGTTTTTGTTGCTCACACCAGTCCCATGACTGATCCGGAGTTTATTGTTCCCTTCCTAAACTCTGGGTGCCCACCATTTTTGTAATGACCCAGAATTTTGAATAAATTAAATTGAAAATATTTAATTAATTTTAAATATTTGAATGATAATTTAATTTGAATCCCCGATATAACTTTGAATTTGGCGATTAAATTATAAAATTTAATCTATTGAATTGAATAAAAATTTGAATCTTCAATTTTAAGCTGAAGAAAAATATTTCAAAAGCTTTTAAAATTCGTATTGATAATACTGAAGATAACAGAAGCTTCAGAATCGAATTTGAAAATGGTTTGTTCAGTTTTGAAAAATTATCGTTCGTATCGATATTTAAAAATAGCCGTCCAAGGCACAGTCTCGGAATTCGACGAAACCAGTTCCATTGGGTCCGTAATAGTTTGTTATTACCGGATTTCAAATTTCGTATTTATTAGAGTTGTTATGTGAGCGTACGACGAATAAACGCGTTAAATTTTTAAGACGAATTCAAATTTAAAATTTATATTTATATTAATTAACATTACACGTTTTCTTCCCTTAGTTTCAGCCTTAAAACATGCCTGCAATCACGATACAAAAATCGTGCAACCCATCCACAACCATCCTCCTATCCAAATCGAACTACAGATAAACTTCAATTTGAGATCAAAATGAAAAAGAAAAATGGCGATAGTCTTCACCTTCTCGTTCCTCGTCCCTCTTCATAAATCGAGTTCTTTCCTCTCAGGTTTCAATTCGAAAAAGAAATTTATGGCCGATACTTCTCATTATCTCGAGAGAAAAAAAAATCGTTCCAATCCTCTTCCATTTCAATTTAGCCGAGCCTCTTCCCAACATCAGGGAATTCGTTCGTTGTAGATCAAAGCCCTAAATCGAAATCGCGTGGTCGAGGTCAGTCAAAGCTAGGACAAGGGTTTCTCGAAGCAGGCGCGTGAGCGAGGCAGACGGATCGAGGTCGCGTGTGGTAACCCTGATTTTATGAACAAGTTTATAATTTAATATACTTGTTTGAATTATTTTGGTTGCATAGGAAAAGTATATATGATAAGTTGACATAAATGCATTAAGTAAGTATTGAAATGTATGTAAGATGGTATGATACACATGTACATACATCTCTGAAATTTTTTTAGAAGCAGGAAGTTTGTTTGTAAGCTGGAATAAACTATAATTACATGAATATGACATGATATAAATGTGCCACTGAAACAAGTCTAGAGTAAGGGAAATAAAGGCTTAGGCAGAAATATAAACATGGGTATTAAAAAGGTACTTTAAACAAAATGTTGGCTGAGGAAAATTATTAGAAGTTGCATGAACATAGTATGAGTTGTTGAATATATACTTTATCCACTTTTAGCAATTTTCCTAGCTTTTTAAAAAGAAAAACAGAAATCATGCAAATAAGGTGACCGGGGTAAGATATAATTTCTGTTAATAAAAACAGGGACCATTTACCCATCTACTCTTGAAAATAGAAAGAAAGGCTGATCATAAGTAGTAGGGTAAAATTGACATTGGGTAAAATCTTAAAACCCTAGAGGCAGCCAAGGTCTTGTATAAAAGAGGATTAAGGGTGAGAGGATCTGTTACCATTTTTCTAAAAAAAAATAATATACAGAAAAAAATATATACATAGGCAGTTAGCAAAAGGAGACAAGTAGGAGGTAGCAGATCAAAGGAAAAGAAGGATTAAGGTGAGTAATCTCACTAAAAATTGGCATTAAGTCCTGAATATTGAGGCAGCCTAAATGGTTTATGTTTTTGATTAATCTATGTTGTTTCATAAGATTAAAATGTTGATGATCTGTTTAAATATTGTGTGTGAAATGTCCAGAAAATATATTGGTGACTTCTTGCTTGAATAATTATGTTATCATGAATTATTTTTGAAATGAAATGTTTTATTGATTATGTGATTGCTGCATATAAATTAATTCATGAGGATTCCAGAAATATATGATATAAGTCTATGGTCTAAAAATGGAAAACAAATGAGACTGTAGCATAAAGAGGCTGCTGCTTATGTCTCAGGAATAAATGGGGTAACATAGAAGTGCAAAGTTATACTTGTGCTGAACTTCTATGATCACAAATAAATCCAAATAAGATTAGAAGCTTGTGGTTTGGTCAGATCTTATGAATCTGTGAGTATCTGATTAAGCCAGAGGCAATGGATATAGCAAGGCAAACTGAATAAGACAATATATTTATAGGCATAATTCCTCAAAAGAAAAACCCCATGATTTAAATAATATGTACACTGAGAAATCAAACTAACTTGTGTGAATAAATCTATGATTATGGAAAAATGATCTGTTATCCTTTGAACATATGCATGATGGTTGAGTTATTTATTTTCTCTGGTTGATGTATGAGATGCAGAAGGGATTAGCATGAATGAGGGAAAGAGGGAAAATAAACACTTAGTAAAATAACTAAGGATTTGGATCTTAGGGCTACAAAGCAAGGCTTGGCAAGGGAAATATTGCAAGCTCACACATGGTATGATTATACCCAGGGGCCTGAGTGTGCTGGGTTAACAGTGAATATGTCCCAGACAGTGTGTGTTTTAATAGAAAGAAAGTAGCTAAAGTCCATCATAAAATACCTGAGATTGAATTTTAAGAATGGTTCACAGGTAGGTTTGGGTAAAAGAAAATCCCTGATAGCCAGAAAGATTATAGGTAAGGAAAATAATTAAAATGATAATCATGTTGGTTGATTTAAAGTATCCTGTAGAGAGTATATGTTTGTGCTCTCTGAAATAATCTATTAAGTCATGTATGTCTATGCTTTGCATTAATAAGTATGCACAGGTGGTAGAGGAATATATACAAGAGAAACAGTGCTTACTCTTTCTGTTTTAAAAGCTATTTAAATTTTTAGTAAGATTATTCATACCAGACAATTTAGTCTGACCCTTTGTGTGTTTGTATACCATTGGGTGTCTCATCTTTCTATGAGGCAGCTAGTGGTGATTGTGCAGGTAAATAGGCAATTTCTTGAGCAAGAATTGGATGATTTAGCTGCTAAGGAATTGGATATAGAAATTACAGACTCAAGGATATTAAACCTATGTTAAAAAAAATTGGACTTATGTGATGAGATGTTAAGTTAAGTTGTTTGGAAGAAAACTGATGTAATGTTATTTGTTTGCAAGTATTGAACTACTTTTGAGATTTCTGTTAAAACTTTGTGATATGCTTGTAAGAATGTGGATCTAGTGATACAGTTTCTAGTGTTAACTTCTGAGATGCTTGACAAAAATGTACAATGCTAAGGATAGTCTGGGATGGTTTGTAAACTGGAAAATATTGAAAGATTAGCTTGACATCCTCTGTAAGAACTTTTGAAAATAAAGATAGGATGTAAAGAATATAGGAACACCCAGAAACCCAGATTAACTAGTATGATTTTTGTGCAAAGTAGCAAAAGAACTCGGGTTAACTTGACCAATTTTGCCAAGCCTGAGTTCAACCAGTCTAATATCCAAAACTTACTGGTTAGAAAAGGATAACAAGTGTAGCAAACTAGTAAATCAGGATGGTTGTATTGAGAAAATAGGTTACCTGAAATGACACAAATACACACATGCACACAGATCACATACACACACATGTACACAGAACACAGATGCACACATGCACCCAGAATACATATACACACACTTGCACAAGGGATAACTGAGCATTCAGTAGATCTAAATTCTTGGAGATCTAAACTAACTTTACAACTAGAAGAATAACATCTAGAATTTGTAAAAAAAAAATTATGTAAGGTAGAAAAGCTTTCTGGAAATTATTTGTGCCATGAGAAATTTCATAGAAAATCCCAAATAAAACTCTCTGCATCCAAAATTCTTTTACTCTGATAAAGAAAGGGAAAAACTTTAAAGTATCATTTATACATGATTTCTTGAATGTAAGTTAGGTGACTTGATTATAACAATATTTTTATATTGGTGAAAAGATCCTGGATAGTAGAGAAAAGATGTTCTCTTGAACAGATGATCACTAATTATATTGGTAAAAAAAAAAACTTCATATAAAAAGTGGGTCATCTCAAATTGGTATCAGAGCTATGTTGACAAATAACATAGTAAAATTTTTTGAATGAACTTGATTGTTTTGAATGTATGAAAGTATTGACTGTCTTGGATGCCTTGTCTTTATATACTTATATTAATAATATCTGTTATAGTTGAATGATAATGAATTGAAATAGGTTGGCTTATATAAAAATTAGATGAAATGGACTAACTCAAGTGTTGTATCCATAGAACTATGGTAAGACCCAGACAACAAGGGGTAGGACCAAGTGAACCACCCATGGTGAATATGCAAGATTTCATGAGAGCTATAAGGGATGGGGTAGGCAATAGGCAAGACAATCCACATGAGGAGCTTTCTAAACTACTCAAGACTTTTACCAATCTTGGAGGCAAGACTTTTGATGGAACAGAAGGAATAATGGGAATTCAAAATTGGCTCAGAATTTTGGATAGAATATTTGTTGATATGCAAGTTGAAGACCAAAAGAAGAGGCTAATAGCATCAAGACAATTGAGAGGAGCAGCTTTGGACTGGTGGGAAGTTATTATAGCTGGAAGACCTGAAGGAGAAGTGACATGGAACCAGTTTAAAGAAATGTTGGAAGGTAGATTTGTACCTGCATCAGCTAAAGAGTCTCTGCTGGAGGAATTCATTAAATTAAGACAGGGAACTATGAGTGTTACTGAGTATACCCAGAAGTTTGAATCTCTAGCAAAGTATGGTGCAGTGCTCATCACAACTAAGGAAGCTAAAAATGGCAGATACATCCAAGGATTGAATGCCAGTCTCAGTAGAGCCATGTTGCCATATAAGGATAGGACCTTTGATCAAGTTTTAGATCTGACTTTGAGCCTTGAACAACATGATAAATCCAGAGAAAATTTCAGAGCATTTAAAAATAACCAAAACAAGAAAGGAAAGGGTAAGTTCCACCCTTATGATAAAAAGAAAATGGATGTAGTTTCCACCAAGCAATCAGAAGAGGTCAAAACTGCTGAGGTTAAAAAGAAGATCACTTGCTATAATTGTGGACAAGAGGGACACATGAAGAATAGGTGTACAAATCCCAAACCAGCATCTTTCAAATGTCATCTGTGTGGGAAGGAAGGGCACATAAGAAGGAACTGTCCAGAGTTGAGGCAAGGAAAGATGGGAATGTTGGAAGGGAAAAGCAAAGTAACTGGAAGTCCCAATGTTGAAAATCATGGCCAAGTTGAAGGTACTTTGCTTATTCACTCAATACCTTTTGCAGTAGTGTATGATACTGGGGCTACACACTCATTAATTTCCCATGACATTGTACAACAGCTAAAATTAAATTGTATGCTTGTAGATAAGCCCTTGCTTATTAAAAGTCCTTTAGGTAGCTCCTGTATGTTGGGTATAATATGTAAACAATTAGAACTGAAAATAGGGGGGCATATGTTTGGTGCAGACTTATATGTGTTACAATACCCAGGCATGGGAATTATTCTAGGAGTTGATTGGTTAAAAAGATATAAGGCAGTTATAAACATGGAGACCTCCACCTTATCATTGAAAACTTCTGATGGAAAAAGAGTAGTTGTTCTTTGTGAAGCAGATAAGAACAGAAGCATAGCCACCCTTGACAATTTGACTGGTGAGAAGCACATGCCTGCATTGGAAGAAATCCCTGTAGTAAATCAGTATGCTGATGTGTTTGGTGAGGTTAAGGGAATTGTTAACCATAGACCAATAGAATTTTCTATCAAACTAATTCCAGGAGCTAATCCAGTGGTTAAGAGGCCAACTAGAATGGGGCCTAAGGAATTAACAGAACTGAAAAAGAAATTAGTTGAACTAGAGGAAAAAGGATTCATTAGACCTAGTAGCTCATCATGGGGAGCACCAGTGGTATTTGTTAAGAAACAAGATGGATCTCTCAGGTTATGTATTGATTATAGAGAGTTAAATAAAATTACAATTAAAAATAAATATCCTTTGCCAAGAATTGATGATCTTTTTGATCAATTAAGTGGTGCAAAAATATTTTCTAGACTTGACTTAGCTTCAGGATTTCATCAAATGAAAGTAGAGGAGGAGAGCATCAAGTATACTGCTTTTAATACTAGGTATGGGCTTTATGAATTTTTGGTGATGCCCTTTGGCTTGACTAATGCCCCCTCTTACTTTGTTGATTTGATGAATAGAATTTTTAGAAAATATTTAGATAAATTTGTATTGATATTCATTGATGATATACTAATTTATTCTAAAACAATTGAAGAGCATGAGAATCATTTGCATATTGTACTGCAGAAATTAAGGCAAGAAAATTTGAAGGCAAAATTTTCAAAGTGTACTTTTTGGCAAAATGAAGTAAAATTTTTAGGGCATGTAGTATCAGAAAAAGGCTTATCTGTAGATCCCAATAAGGTGATGGCAATTCAAACATGGAAAAGGCCTACCAGTGTCACAGAAGTTAGGTCATTTATGGGAATGGCTGGTTATTATAGAAGGTTTATAAAGGATTTTGCAAAAATTTCAATTCCATTAACTAAATTGACTAGAAAGAATCAGGCTTTTGTTTGGACTGAGGAGTGTGAGAAAGCCTTCAAGAGATTAAAAGAAGCATTGATACAAGCTCCAATACTAAAGGTGCCTGAAGGGAATGAGAACTTGGTGATATATACTGATGCAAGTGGACAGGGACTTGGGGCAGTGTTGATGCAACAACATCAGGTAATAGCTTATGCCTCTAGACAGTTGAAGCCCAGTGAGGTAAGGTATGCTACACAGGATCTCGAACTGTCTGCTATAGTGTATGCTCTTAAATTATGGAGACATTATTTGTTAGGAGCTAAATTTGAAGTCTATACAGATCATAAGTCACTTAAATATTTGTTCTCACAAAAAGAATTGAACATGAGGCAACAAAGATGGATTGAACTTTTAGCCTCATATGATTTTGAAATACTATATACACCTGGCAAAGCTAATAAAGTGGCAGATGCTTTAAGTAGACAGCATGCCAATGTAGCTAGATTGATGATAGAAGAATTTAATACTTTGTCATTACTGATTGACTCAGAAGTAAAAAGAGACAGTGAAGAAAGTATGAGAGTGTGCAGTGAGAAGGAAGAAGTAGGGAAGTTAAGTTTTGTTACTTTGGGATCTGAATTGAAAAATAAAATTGTGAAGCTACAAGACCAAGATCCATTTTTACCTGAGAAGAAAGTTCATATATTAAATGGTGAGATAGTGGAAGGATTTCAATTGAATAAACAAGGTCATTTAGTGAAGGGAAAGAGAATATGTGTTCCTACCATTGAAGAATTGAAGCAAGAAATTTTAGATGCTTATCACAGAAGCAAGTATACTATACACCCAGGAAGTACCAGAATGTATCACAACCTAAAAAGAGATTATTGGTGGAGTGGGATGAAGAGTGCAGTGGCATTATATGTGTCTAAGTGCATGGTTTGTCAACAGGTAAAGGCTGAATACCAAAGACCCTCAGGGATGCTGCAACCTTTACCCATACCACAATGGAAATGGGAAGACATATCAATGGATTTCATTGATGGTTTGCCTAAAACTAGGAGAGGAAATGATAGTATTTGGGTTGTGGTTGATAGGTTAACCAAAACAGCTCATTTTATACCTGTAAAATCAGTTAGGAATGCATGCACCTTAGCTCAGTTATTCATCAAAGAAATAATTAGATTGCATGGGATACCAAAAACTATAGTAAGTGATAGAGATACCATCTTCACTTCAAAATTCTGGCAAAGTTTCCACAAGGCAATGGGGACTGATTTGTGCTTGAGCACAACATATCACCCTCAATCTGATGGCCAAATAGAAATTGTGAACAAATTGCTTGAAGACATGTTGAGGGCATGTATATTGGATTGGGGAGGAAGTTGGGAAGATCACATATTTCTGGCAGAATTTGCATATAACAACAGCCATCACAGTAGCATAGGCATGGCACCCTTTGAAGCACTGTATGGTAGACCCTGTTTATCACCTTCAAGTTGGATGGAGTCTGGGGAGAAAGTGGTCTTAGGACCAGAAAATGTAAAAGAGACCTCTGAGAAGATAGCCTTGATTAGGAAAAGGATTGCTTCTGCCCAAGATAGGCAAAAGAAATATGCTAATCAAAAGAGGAAAGAAGTGCAGTATGATGTGGGGAATTATGTATTTATTAAAATATCACCCATGAAAAAGATTTTGAGATTTGGAAAACAAGGAAAGTTAATTCCAAGGTATATAGGACCATATAAAATTCTGGAAAGAATTGGGAAGGTAGCCTACAAGCTAGCATTACCCGAGGAGATGAAAGCCATGCATAATGTCTTTCATGTTTCCCAGTTGAGGAAATGGGTTCATGATGAAGAAACAATTTTAAAATCTCCTGAGAAAGTGCAGATTGACCCCAGAATGGTGTATGAGAAGAAGCCTGTAGGCATAGTTGCAAAGGAGATTAAGAAATTGAGGAACAAAGAAATAAAATTGGTGAAAGTGCAATGGAGTCTTGACCCAAATGATTGCACATGGGAGGTGGAAGATAAAATCAGAAGTGATTATCCACAGCTAATTGATTGAAAAAGGTAAAATATATATATATATATATACATAAATATACTAATGAATGGTTTGATTGAATGCTTTGTTATGCATAGGAGTTTAATTAATGATTGAACTAGGAATGATTGATTGCTGAATTGAAAAGGTCTGAATTAGGTATAAAAGAATTGTGAGACACAATTCCTAAAAGGAAGGGTATATGTGGTAATCCTGATTTTATGAACAAGTTTATAATTTAATATACTTGTTTGAATTATTTTGGTTGCCTAGGAAAAGTATATATGATAAGTTGACATAAATGCATTAAGTAAGTATTGAAATGTATGTAAGATGGTATGATACACATGTACATACATCTCTGAAATTTTTTTAGAAGCAGGAAGTTTGTTTGTAAGCTGGAATAAACTATAATTACATGAATATGACATGATATAAATGTGCCACTGAAACAAGTCTAGAGTAAGGGAAATAAAGGCTTAGGCAGAAATATAAACATGGGTATTAAAAAGGTACTTTAAACAAAATGTTGGCTGAGGAAAATTATTAGAAGTTGCATGAAAATAGTATGAGTTGTTGAATATATACTTTATCCACTTTTAGCAATTTTCCTAGCTTTTTAAAAAGAAAAACAGAAATCATGCAAATAAGGTGACCGGGGTAAGATATAATTTCTGTTAATAAAAACAGGGACCATTTACCCATCTACTCTTGAAAATAGAAAGAAAGGCTGATCATAAGTAGTAGGGTAAAATTGACATTGGGTAAAATCTTAAAACCCTAGAGGCAGCCAAGGTCTTGTATAAAAGAGGATTAAGGGTGAGAGGATCTGTTACCATTTTTCTAAAAAAAATAATATACAGAAAAAAATATATACATAGGCAGTTAGCAAAAGGAGACAAGTAGGAGGTAGCAGATCAAAGGAAAAGAAGGATTAAGGTGAGTAATCTCACTAAAAATTGGCATTAAGTCCTGAATATTGAGGCAGCCTAAATGGTTTATGTTTTTGATTAATCTATGTTGTTTCATAAGATTAAAATGTTGATGATCTGTTTAAATATTGTGTGTGAAATGTCCAGAAAATATATTGGTGACTTCTTGCTTGAATAATTATGTTATCATGAATTATTTTTGAAATGAAATGTTTTATTGATTATGTGATTGCTGCATATAAATTAATTCATGAGGATTCCAGAAATATATGATATAAGTCTATGGTCTAAAAATGGAAAACAAATGAGACTGTAGCATAAAGAGGCTGCTGCTTATGTCTCAGGAATAAATGGGGTAACATAGAAGTGCAAAGTTATACTTGTGCTGAACTTCTATGATCACAAATAAATCCAAATAAGATTAGAAGCTTGTGGTTTGGTCAGATCTTATGAATCTGTGAGTATCTGATTAAGCCAGAGGCAATGGATATAGCAAGGCAAACTGAATAAGACAATATATTTATAGGCATAATTCCTCAAAAGAAAAACCCCATGATTTAAATAATATGTACACTGAGAAATCAAACTAACTTGTGTGAATAAATCTATGATTATGGAAAAATGATCTGTTATCCTTTGAACATATGCATGATGGTTGAGTTATTTATTTTCTCTGGTTGATGTATGAGATGCAGAAGGGATTAGCATGAATGAGGGAAAGAGGGAAAATAAACACTTAGTAAAATAACTAAGGATTTGGATCTTAGGGCTACAAAGCAAGGCTTGGCAAGGGAAATATTGCAAGCTCACACATGGTATGATTATACCCAGGGGCCTGAGTGTGCTGGGTTAACAGTGAATATGTCCCAGACAGTGTGTGTTTTAATAGAAAGAAAGTAGCTAAAGTCCATCATAAAATACCTGAGATTGAATTTTAAGAATGGTTCACAGGTAGGTTTGGGTAAAAGAAAATCCCTGATAGCCAGAAAGATTATAGGTAAGGAAAATAATTAAAATGATAATCATGTTGGTTGATTTAAAGTATCCTGTAGAGAGTATATGTTTGTGCTCTCTGAAATAATCTATTAAGTCATGTATGTCTATGCTTTGCATTAATAAGTATGCACAGGTGGTAGAGGAATATATACAAGAGAAACAGTGCTTACTCTTTCTGTTTTAAAAGCTATTTAAATTTTTAGTAAGATTATTCATACCAGACAATTTAGTCTGACCCTTTGTGTGTTTGTATACCATTGGGTGTCTCATCTTTCTATGAGGCAGCTAGTGGTGATTGTGCAGGTAAATAGGCAATTTCTTGAGCAAGAATTGGATGATTTAGCTGCTAAGGAATTGGATATAGAAATTACAGACTCAAGGATATTAAACCTATGTTAAAAAAAATTGGACTTATGTGATGAGATGTTAAGTTAAGTTGTTTGGAAGAAAACTGATGTAATGTTATTTGTTTGCAAGTATTGAACTACTTCTGAGATTTCTGTTAAAACTTTGTGATATGCTTGTAAGAATGTGGATCTAGTGATACAGTTTCTAGTGTTAACTTCTGAGATGCTTGACAAAAATGTACAATGCTAAGGATAGTCTGGGATGGTTTGTAAACTGGAAAATATTGAAAGATTAGCTTGACATCCTCTGTAAGAACTTTTGAAAATAAAGATAGGATGTAAAGAATATAGGAACACCCAGAAACCCAGATTAACTAGTATGATTTTTGTGCAAAGTAGCAAAAGAACTCGGGTTAACTTGACCAATTTTGCCAAGCCTGAGTTCAACCAGTCTAATATCCAAAACTTACTGGTTAGAAAAAGATAACAAGTGTAGCAAACTAGTAAATCAGGATGGTTGTATTGAGAAAATAGGTTACCTGAAATGACACAAATACACACATGCACACAGATCACATACACACACATGTACACAGAACACAGATGCACACATGCACCCAGAATACATATACACACACTTGCACAAGGGATAACTGAGCATTCAGTAGATCTAAATTCTTGGAGATCTAAACTAACTTTACAACTAGAAGAATAACATCTAGAATTTGTAAAAAAAAATTATGTAAGGTAGAAAAGCTTTCTGGAAATTATTTGTGCCATGAGAAATTTCATAGAAAATCCCAAATAAAACTCTCTGCATCCAAAATTCTTTTACTCTGATAAAAGAAAGGGAAAAACTTTAAAGTATCATTTATACATGATTTCTTGAATGTAAGTTAGGTGACTTGATTATAACAATATTTTTATATTGGTGAAAAGATCCTGGATAGTAGAGAAAAGATGTTCTCTTGAACAGATGATCACTAATTATATTGGTAAAAAAAAAAAACTTCATATAAAATGTGGGTCATCTCATCGCGATTCAGGGGGAGCTCGATTTCGAGCATCACGAAGTGGAATCAAGGGGGATCACGACATCATCGCGACGAGAAGGGTTTCGCGAGTGGATGGGAATCAGTGGAGGTGGCGCGCGAGTTAGGGCGGAGGCATCGACATTGAGGAGCAGCGACGAGGTCATCAAGTGTGCGCTTGAGTGTCTCGAGTTCGTCCTGGAGCAGATGGTCAAGCGATTGTAGCAGCGAGGCTCGCGTCTTGGTTGTGACATCGATCAGAGGGTCGCGAACTGGAATGGGTTGCTCGATGTACGGTAAGGAAATTTATTTAAATTGATTTGTAATTTGAATCAATAGAGAGAAAAAAATTATGAAATAAAATTTGAAACCAGTTTGATTTTTACAGTTAGTTAATATACAGGTAAAAATGTTAATTAAACCAAGTAAATTTAAATTTAAAATCTGTTTTAATTTAAGATGATAACTATATGTTTATGCAGTTTTTAAATTTATAAGAAAGAAATTTTAATAATAAAGTAAATCTTGTTTTTACTGTTTGTTTATTTCCAGAGAAAAAAATAAATAAAATATAAATGTATTTTTGGCTTATCTAAAACTATTCAGATTTACTAGAGGAAAATTTATATAAAGGGGGTTTGTTTTTAAATATAAAATTTTAAGTTAAATAAATTTATTAAAAGAAACTGGGTGAAAATAAAATCATTGAATGATTAAAACTATTTAAACGGAAATTTGTTTGAAAATAAATTTGATTAGATAAAATAAAATTTACTAAATGAAAATGAATGGTTCGATTTATTTCGGATATTAATAGAATTGTATAAATTATTTATACAAGGTTTGAAACCGTGAAGAAATGGTCAGGATGGAAATGGATTGCAAATAAAAGCTAAGGTGAGATTTTTCTCACTCAAAATGGATCGCAGTTAATTATTGATTGTTATGATTGCTTTTGGATGTGATATTAGATATAGTATTATATATCTATATATATATAGCAATATATACATATTGGCATATGTATATATTGGATTGATTGATTTCCCGCCTCGTATAGCGGATGAGACCCTATTGCGCCGTTAGTAAGCGGATTATTTTTATAAAACCCATATACCGCGATATTCCACCTCGAAGTGGAATTGGTATTGTGCTAACATCTGTGGATGCAGGGAAACAGGTTGGAGGGATCCAACTGGATTCCTCACCAGTATTTATTTATTTACAGATATTGATGTATATTCTGTTATCATATGTTGATATATGATGTTTGTTGTTATGATTGACTAATTGATGCTGTTGCATCATCGGATTCAGTTTTGAAGTTTAAAAATAACATCTTTTACTTTAAAAGGGTTTTTAAAGTGATTTTTGAAAGTAGACGTTTTATTGGATTGTTGAATTGATTTATTTCAAATAAGTAAACGTTAAAACTTTAAAGTTATAAAAGTTAAGATTTTGTGAATTTTAACCAAAAAGTAAATTCTTTTGAAAATAAAGAGTTGAGTAATTTATAAAATGGTTTTAAATGGGAATTTTTGAATTATTAAAACGATGTATATAAAAGATGTACAAAATTGATATTTATAACTTTAAAAGATTGGGATTTTAAAACGAGTTTTTATAAGTGTTAAAATGAATTTTTAAAAGAATTTATAAGTGAATGAAATTTATAAATTGTGAACTTATAAATGGAAAATGATTTTGTAGAATAAATGAAATTATAAGTATTTAACTTATAATATGGATTGTGGTATAAAAAAATTGAATTGTGAATTGAATAGGTCATTAAAGAAGATTTATAAATCGAATTGTTAATAAAGGAGATTTATTAAATTGAAGTTGTTAGAAAATAGAAATAGAATTTATAAACGTTGTTTTATAAATTCGAGATCAATTGAATTTGATAAATTAAATATAGAAGGTTGTTAAAGAAGATATATTCGCGTTTTTGGATAGCGAATTTTTATTGAAATAAAATGTGTAGAAATGATTGAAATTGGGTTAAGTGAATTATATTCACGATTTTGGACAGTGAATATATTATTAAATAAAAATGGATTTATTTTTGAAGAAGTGATATTAAAAATGAAGTTAAACATTTTAAAGATGTTTTAAAATGTATTATGAATTGAAAGCATAGATTTCAACATTTATTGTTGAAATAGGCGTTTTCGAGAAATAAGGAAATGATGGACTATAACACTGTTGTTATAGTAAATGATTTTCGGAAGAAAATGTTTTTTTGTCTAGTATTGGGATTTATATATCTATCTTAATTTCGAATCCCTATACTAGTGATTTTGAGTCGTCGTAACGATGTTTTACGTAACATTCGTTTTGACTCAAATAAATGTGCTTAAGAGAATGATTTCCTTAAAGAATGAAATATATACTTAATATTGATCTAAGTATATCGAATATTTTCAAATGTTGAGAATAAATTGATTTGTGAATTACTTATTTTAAATAAGTATGGAATTGCTTTTCCAATATGAAACGAAGGGTTTGAAACTTTATCTTTTAATGATAAATTGAAAAGTGAATATTTGAAATTTGTTTTCAAACGGTTAAGTGTGGAAATTCTATATCTAGTAAAGATATTTTTGAAAATAAATAATTTGGAAAATTATTTGGAATCTGATGATGTCGCGCATCTTTATTGATAGTTAAATAACCGACTATCAATAATTACCTTGAATGGTATTTGTTGTGAATTGGATGAATTTGAATGCCACACTTGTTTTTAAATAAATCGCTCACTATTCGGGTTAGCCGGGAAAGGACCATGGGGTCGTATAACCCATTCCGAATATGTGATACGTCGTATGAATCGCATTTGAAGATCGGTGTTGAAGACCGGATATTTTTGAAAACGGAAGGATTACCGTCGAGTTACTCTACATCGGCTGATCTCCGGTTTAGAGGTTTTATCACCCTTAGTGACGGGAAGTCCGGACGTGATTAGAAAATTATCCAGATATGCAAGGGCTTCGTGAGAAGTGCCTTCGGTTCTGTTCGATCCCGGAACAGACTTGTATGGATTGTGTGTATGACGTTACAATTTGAGATATAAAGCTGATTTCTTTCAAATACATTTCTGTTGGTGGCGGAGAATTTATTCTTTTAGCTTAACACCCTTCTCTGAGACGTACGAGCTCAGAGGTTATGTAGTTGAAATTTATCAGCGATATACTCCCAATTTGGTAACGTGGCATACTGAGTGTTGCTGTGAAATGATCAGTGTTTGATCATTTGTGATATGATCATTTGTTTGATCTTATATCTTTGTGATCATAGGTTGATCATTTTTGTTTGACCCGAAGCAGGGCTTTGTAGAAAGCGTAGCTTTGTGGACGAGACTTCGTCGAGCCTCACACCCCGGAAATGGTCAAAACAGGAAGGATGCAGCAAGGTTCTAGGGAGTAGCGCCCCTTAGTGTATGTCTTTCCTTCTGGATAGAGGTGGTATCATGGTATGGAGCCCAGATACTTAACCTATGTGGTTGCTGCATTATTATTTTGATGTGGTTTGTTGGACATCGGGGATCCTCGGGAAGATCGGTTATGATCGGGGGATGACATACGCGTGTCAGTAGTTACCTATTTTTGCAGAGGTAACCCGGCCTTGTGTTGGCAGAGATCCGGTTAGGTTCTCGGGTCGTCTATTCCAGGGACGTACCCATCGTGGATAGGAAGTTCCTTAGCCTGACCATTTGTTGGAAATCCAAAGAAACAATACGAGCCTTGTACGGTTTTAGTTGTAGAACCTATCATTCACTTATGGTGGTCACCACTGTTTGGATGGTAGCTATAGTAGGCATAAGTGCGGAATGCCTATGCTGGCTAAGATTAATATTATACTTTCGAAATGTTTTCTACACTATGCACTAATAATAATATCAAAAATGATTTGATTTTGCGTAGTAAGCATCTTTGACTATCATAAGAAGAAATCTCCTCCAATTCTGCGTTTGCATTGTGTGTGTGGTGGGAGGTCTTATGGTAGTTTCATTTTCCAAAAGCATTGCGAATTTGTTTTATTTTCTTTGTGAAAAATAACTGTTTTACGATCTCACACCAGTCACCATGACTGACTCGGAGTTTATTGTTTCCCTTCTAAACTCTGGGTGCCCACCAATTTCCACACGGGCAGTCTAGAGTTAGATTATCAGGATATTCTGGATATTCTGGAGCTTTGGAGATAAGATGGATGACGAGACGTAGTATTTGTATCTGATATTATTTATTCCGCTGTGTATTCTGTATGAGGACAAGTTTATATAACTGTCCATTGTTGTATATTGACTCTGATTGATGTGTGTATAAAAACTGATATAATTCTTTGTTTTAAAAGACTAGTGTTTATCTATTATATATTGTTCCGCTGCGATGTGTAAGATTCTGATATTGTTTTCTGTTCTGATGTTGTTCTGTTGTTCTTTCTTTCTCTTCTTCTATCTTTTCTTCTTTCTAAAACCCTAAGAATTCGGTTTTCCGGCATTCGTTGCTCGGCAGTTGATACAGTGGACGTATCGATGTCGGTTTTCGGAAGTCGAAGAATCGGGTCCTTACAGCGTGGTATCAGAGCATATGGTTAAGCGACAACCCTGCTCTGTTGGGTGTTACTCATTAGAGATAGAGGCAGTAGTACTCTAGAATGAGTTGAGTGTAATAATAGATATGAACGCGTATTTGTTAGTGAATATAAAATTGTTTTATATTGCGATGATTGGTTTGTTGAGTGGTATATGGATTCTGGTCGGTATTGTCCGTACAACTCTATCGATAGGGATCTCTAAACACTTATATAGAACAATTCGGCACAGTATTGTTTTAAAAAGGGTAAATGAGATAATTTTGCCCAAAACTATTTTTGTATAGAAAATAAATGTTTTTCTATAAAGTTCTATAGTATATGGTTGCATGGATGTTAGGAAGTAATAATAGTAAATTATTATCATTGAAATTGAATAAGAAATTGAAATCGTAACTCCAAAGTTAAGAAATAAATTCACATGCAAATGAAATTTGAGAATGTAAATTATAAATGTGAATTGTAATTTAAAACGGGATTCCAGAGAAGTTTTTGGAAATGTTTGAAAAGAATTTGAAAATTTTGGAGATTTGGAAAGTTTAAATCTTTTTGAATTTGAAAATGAATTTCAAGGGTTTTGAAAAATGTTTTGACGGAATGAAAAGCTCTAAACTCTTTTCGGTCGCTGGAAAATAACTTCGATGATGACCGCGGCATCGTTGGTGTTCATTTTCAGGTTTCCAAAAGAGAAATTGCTGCCAAATTGTTTTAAAAGGAAGTTGTTTGAAAAATTTGGGTTTTGTTTTTGAAATTCAAAGGATAATTTGAATTGTTTTCAAAATGGCTTTGAAATGTTGAAAACACTCTGGAATACTATAAAAAAATATTTATGAAATATTATGAAGTTGATAACTTGTAAAGTTTAAAGTTTAAATAAAAATCCATTTAACGAATGAAATTTTAAATATGAATTGGAAGCATAAGGAAACGAATTCATATATGAATAAAATGGTAAATATGAATTGTAAATGTGATTTATAAATGAAAATGGAATTCCAGATAGATATTGGAAAATTTAAAATTCATTAATGAAATGAATTTGTAATATGAATATATAAGTGATTATATAAATCGAAATGAAAATAAGTTGATAACTTATAGAATATTTGAAATCTGATTGAAATGAAAGTTCAAATTGAAATAAAAGAATTTGTGAACAAATAAATAAATTTGCAATGGCAAATGCGAGAAAATAAAATTGAATGTTAAAATTCATTTCGAATTTGTAGGCAATAAATTGAATTGAATAATTATAAATGAAGATAAAATTGGAATTGAAACTGAATGTTGAAAACAAATTTGAATAAGTGAATTGTAATTTGTAATGAATTAGTAACTAAAACTAATCTAAAAAGAGCAGTTATGAATGAAAGTTGTTGGTTAATAAAATAAACCGAATGAAAATATGAAATGCAAATTAGATTTAATGGAATCAATTGCAAATGAAATGAACTAAAGAAAAAATTGAATTCAAATGAAATTGAAATGAAAAATTGAACGAAATTGAATATGTAACTTCAATAGCGAATTTAAAGAGGATATAAGAAGTATATATTGAAATTTTGTAATCGAATTTGCAAAATAGTTTGAATGCTGTAACTAGATATAATGGCTAGTAGGATATAGAGGTGTATAAAGGGTTTGGAAAATTTATTTCAAAGATGAATTTGAATTTGCTCGAAAAAGGTATGTATTTGAGTTTTAATATGAGTTTTTGATGATTTCTTGTCTAGCCGCTTGGCTTTTTCTTTTTCTTTTTGAAATCTGAGAGTCCGTAGGGACGTTTTGTAGTCGTACCATATTAGCCGCGCAAAGGAGACGCTGGCGAAATTTTTCGAAAATTTAGGGCGTTAGAAAATTTTGAAAGTTAAAATTTGAATTTAAACTCAAATTTGAATTGTTAAGTAAACAATGTTGTTTGAAGATTATGAAAATGTTTAGAAATTTAGTTGAAATAATAACGAATCTTTAGTAGAAAGATTTGTTTTGGAAAATTTGATAAAACTATTTGGATGTTGAAAGATAGTAGACGAGTTAAGGACCATTTTTCCTAACTTGTAATTTCGGGACGAAATTCTTTTAAGGAGGGAAGTTTGTAACGACCCAGAATTTTGAATAAATTAAATTGAAAATATTTAATTAATTTTAAATATTTGAACGATAATTTAATTTGAATCCCCGATATAACTTTGAATTTGGCGATTAAATTATAAAATTTAATCTATTGAATTGAATAAAAATTTGAATCTTCAATTTTAAGCTGAAGAAAAATATTTCAAAAGCTTTTAAAATTCGTATTGATAATACTGAAGATAACAGAAGCTTCAGAATCGAATTTGAAAATGGTTTGTTCAGTTTTGAAAAATTATCGTTCGTATCGATATTTAAAAATAGCCGTCCGAGGCACAGTCTCGGAATTCGACGAAACCAGTTCCATTGGGTCCGTAATAGTTTGTTATTACCGGATTTCAAATTTCGTATTTATCAGAGTTGTTATGTGAGCGTACGACGAATAAACGCGTTAAATTTTTAAGACGAATTCAAATTTAAAATTTATATTTATATTAATTAATATTACACGTTTTCTTCCCTTAGTTTCAGCCTTAAAATACGCCTGCAATCACGATACAAAAATCGTGCAACCCATCCACAACCATCCTCCTATCCAAATCGAACTACAGATAAACTTCAATTTGAGATCAAAATGAAAAAGAAAAATGGCGATAGTCTTCACCTTCTCGTTCCTCGTCCCTCTTCATAAATCGAGTTCTTTCCTCTCAGGTTTCAATTCGAAAAAGAAATTTATGGCCGATACTTCTCATTATCTCGAGAGAGAAAAAAAATCGTTCCAATCCTCTTCCATTTCAATTTAGCCGAGCCTCTTCCCAACATCAGGGAATTCGTTCGTTGTAGATCAAAGCCCTAAATCGAAATCGCGTGGTCGAGGTCAGTCAAAGCTAGGACAGGGGTTTCTCGAAGCAGGCGCGTGAGCGAGGCAGACGGATCGAGGTCGCGATTCAGGGGGAGCTCGATTTCGAGCATCACGAAGTGGAATCAAGGGGGATCACGACATCATCGCGACGAGAAGGGTTTCGCGAGTGGATGGGAATCAGTGGAGGTGGCGCGCGAGTTAGGGCGGAGGCATCGACATTGAGGAGCAGCGACGAGGTCATCAAGTGGACGCTTGAGTGTCTCGAGTTCGTCCTGGAGCAGATGGTCAGGCGATTGTAGCAGCGAGGCTCGCGTCTTGGTTGTGACATCGATCAGAGGGTCGCGAACTGGAATGGGTTGCTCGATGTACGGTAAGGAAATTTATTTAAATTGATTTGTAATTTGAATCAATAGAGAGAAAAAAATTATGAAATAAAATGTGAAACCAGTTTGATTTTTACAGTTAGTTAATATACAGGTAAAACTGTTAATTAAACCAAGTAAATTTAAATTTAAAATCTGTTTTAATTTAAGATGATAACTATATGTTTATGCAGTTTTTAAATTTATAAGAAAGAAATTTTAATAGTAAAGTAAATCTTGTTTTTACTGTTTGTTTATTTCCAGAGAAAAAAATAAATAAAATATAAATGTATTTTTGGCTTATCTAAAACTATTCAGATTTACTAGAGGAAAATTTATATAAAGGGGGTTTGTTTTTAAATATAAAATTTTAAGTTAAATAAATTTATTAAAAGAAACTGGGTGAAAATAAAATCATTGAATGATTAAAACTATTTAAACGGAAATTTGTTTGAAAATAAATTTGATTAGATAAAATAAAATTTACTAAATGAAAATGAATGGTTCGATTTATTTCGGATATTAATAGAATTGTATAAATTATTTATACAAGGTTTGAAACCGTGAAGAAATGGTCAGGATGGAAATGGATTGCAAATAAAAGCTAAGGTGAGATTTTTCTCACTCAAAATGGATCGCAGTTAATTATTGATTGCTATGATTGCTTTTGGATGTGATATTAGATATAGTAGGATATATCTATATATATATAGCAATATATACATATTGGCATATGTATATATTGGATTGATTGATTTCCCGCCTCGTATAGCGGATGAGACCCTATTGCGCCGTTAGTAAGCGGATTATTTTTATAAAACTCATATACCGCGATATTCCACCTCGAAGTGGAATTGGTATTGTGCTAACATCTGTGGATGCAGGGAAACAGGTTGGAGGGATCCAACTGGATTCCTCACCAGTATTTATTTATTTACAGATATTGATGTATATTCTGTTATCATATGTTGATATATGATGTTTGTTGTTATGATTGACTAATTGATGCTGTTGCATCATCGGATTCAGTTTTGAAGTTTAAAAATAACATCTTTTACTTTAAAAGGGTTTTTAAAGTGATTTTTGAAAGTAGACGTTTTATTGGATTGTTGAATTGATTTATTTCAAATAAGTAAACGTTAAAACTTTAAAGTTATAAAAGTTAAGATTTTGTGAATTTTAACCAAAAAGTAAATTCTTTTGAAAATAAAGAGTTGAGTAATTTATAAAATGGTTTTAAATGGGAATTTTTGAATTATTAAAACGATGTATATAAAAGATGTACAAAATTGATATTTATAACTTTAAAAGATTGGGATTTTAAAACGAGTTTTTATAAGTGTTAAAATGAATTTTTAAAAGAATTTATAAGTGAATGAAATTTATAAATTGTGAACTTATAAATGGAAAATGATTTTGTAGAATAAATGAAATTATAAGTATTTAACTTATAATATGGATTGTGGTATAAAAAAATTGAATTGTGAATTGAATAGGTCATTAAAGAAGATTTATAAATCGAATTGTTAATAAAGGAGATTTATTAAATTGAAGTTGTTAGAGAATAGAAATAGAATTTATAAACGTTGTTTTATAAATTCGAGATCAATTGAATTTGATAAATTAAATATAGAAGGTTGTTAAAGAAGATATATTCGCGTTTTTGGATAGCGAATTTTTATTGAAATAAAATGTGTAGAAATGATTGAAATTGGGTTAAGTGAATTATATTCACGATTTTGGACAGTGAATATATTATTAAATAAAAATGGATTTATTTTTGAAGAAGTGATATTAAAAATGAAGTTAAACATTTTAAAGATGTTTTAAAATGTATTATGAATTGAAAGCATAGATTTCAACATTCATTGTTGAAATAGGCGTTTTCGAGAAATAAGGAAATGATGGACTATAACACTGTTGTTATAGTAAATGACTTTCGGAAGAAAATGTTTTTTTGTCTAGTATTGGGATTTATATATCTATCTTAATTTCGAATCCCTATACTAGTGATTTTGAGTCGTCGTAACGATGTTTTACGTAACATTCGTTTTGACTCAAATAAATGTGCTTAAGAGAATGATTTCCTTAAAGAATGAAATATATACTTAATATTGATCTAAGTATATCGAATAATTTCAAATGTTGAGAATAAATTGATTTGTGAATTACTTATTTTAAATAAGTATGGAATTGCTTTTCCAATATGAAACGAAGGGTTTGAAACTTTATCTTTTAAAGATAAATTGAAAAGTGAATATTTGAAATTTGTTGTCAAACGGTTAAGTGTGGAAATTCTATATCTAGTAAAGATATTTTTGAAAATAAATAATTTGGAAAATTATTTGGAATCTGATGATGTCGCGCATCTTTATTGATAGTTAAATAACCGACTATCAATAATTACCTTGAATGGTATTTGTTGTGAATTGGATGAAATTGAATGCCACACTTGTTTTTAAATAAATCGCTCACTATTCGGGTTAGCCGGGAAAGGACCATGGGGTCGTATAACCCATTCCGAATATGTGATACGTCGTATGAATCGCATTTGAAGACCGGTGTTGAAGACCGGATATTTTTGAAAACGGAAGGATTACCGTCGAGTTACTCTACATCGGCTGATCTCCGGTTTAGAGGTTTTATCACCCTTAGTGACGGGAAGTCCGGACGTGATTAGAAAATTATCCGGATATGCAAGCGCTTCGTGAGAAGTGCCTTCGGTTCTGTTCGATCCCGGAACAGACTTGTATGGATTGTGTGTCTGACGTTACAATTTGAGATATAAAGCTGATTTCTTTCAAATACATTTCTGTTGGTGGCGGAGAATTTATTCTTTTAGCTTAACACCCTTCTCTGAGACGTACGAGCTCAGAGGTTATGTAGTTGAAATTTATCAGCGATATACTCCCAATTTGGTAACGTGGCATACTGAGTGTTGCTGTGAAATGATCAGTGTTTGATCATTTGTGATATGATCATTTGTTTGATCTTATATCTTTGTGATCATAGGTTGATCATTTTTGTTTGACCCGAAGCAGGGCTTTGTAGAAAGCGTAGCTTTGTGGACGAGACTTCGTCGAGCCTCACACCCCGGAAATGGTCAAAACAGGAAGGATGCAGCAAGGTTCTAGGGAGTAGCGCCCCTTAGTGTATGTCATTCCTTCTGGATAGAGGTGATATCATGGTATGGAGCCCAGATACTTAACCTATGTGGTTGCTGCATTATTATTTTGATGTGGTTTGTTGGAAATCGGGGATCCTCGGGAAGATCGGTTACGATCGGGGGATGACATACGCGTGTCAGTAGTTACCTATTTTTGCAGAGGTAACCCGGCCTTGTGTTGGCAGAGATCCGGTTTGGTTCTCGGGTCGTCTATTCCAGGGACGTACCCATCGTGGATAGGAAGTTCCTTAGCCTGACCATTTGTTGGAAATCCAAAGAAACAATACGAGCCTTGTACGGTTTTAGTTGTAGAACCTATCATTCAGTTATGGTGGTCACCACTGTTTGGATGGTAGCTATAGTAGGCATAAGTGCGGAATGCCTATGCTGGCTAAGATTAATATTATACTTTCGAAATGTTTTCTACACTATGCACTAATAATAATATCAAAAATGATTTGATTTTGCGTAGTAAGCATCTTTGACTATCATAAGAAGAAATCTCCTCCAATTCTGCATTTGCATTGTGTGTGTGGTGGGAGGTCTTATGGTAGTTTCATTTTCCAAAAGCATTGCGAATTTGTTTTATTTTCTTTGTGAAAAATAACTGTTTTACGATCTCACACCAGTCACCATGACTGACTTGGAGTTTATTGTTTCCCTTCTAAACTCTGGGTGCCCACCAATTTCCACACGGGCAGTCTAGAGTTAGATTATCAAGATATTCTAGATATTCTGGAGCTTTGGAGATAAGATGGATGACGAGACGTAGTATTTGTATCTGATATTATTTATTCCGCTGTGTATTCTGTATGAGGACAAGTTTATATAACTGTCCATTGTTGTATATTGACTCTGATTGATGTGTGTATAAAAACTGATATAATTCTTTGTTTTAAAAGACTAGTGTTTATCTATTATATATTGTTCCGCTGCGATGTGTAAGATTCTGATATTGTTTTCTGTTCTGATGTTGTTCTGTTGTTCTTTCTTTCTCTTCTTCTATCTTTTCTTCTGTTTTCTTCTTTCTAAAACCATAAGAATTCGGTTTTCCGGCATTCGTTGTTCGGCAGTTGATACAGTGGACGTATCGATGTCGGTTTTCGGAAGTCGAAGAATTGGGTCCTTACAATTTTCCACACGGGCAGTCTAGAGTTGGGGTTTCTCATATATTCAGGTTGAGTAGATTATCTGGAGCTAGTTAGTCCTTGGACGACTGACCTTGTTTTCTGCTAGCTATGGATTGGAGCATTCTATTGGAGATATTCTATCTGTTGCTGGTGTTATCTATTTTCTTTCCACTGCTATTTCTTGTATCATATCTCTGATGTATATTGATATATGTTGTATCATTCTGTTGTATCAACTATACCAGATTTTGTATCTGTCATTGTATCAATGTTATATATATTGATATATTCTATGTTCTTTTTCTTCCACTGTGTTGTTATACTTAATGCTGTTATAAGCTCCGGCAAGCCAGATTCGGCATTTGAATCTACGGCATTTTGAGTACAAGTGAAGTACGGGGCCGATTTTCGAATGCCGAGTTTTTGGATTGTTACAGTCGAGCCCTCAGATAGTTCTCGACATTCAGAGGGAAAGATAAAAGGCAAGACGGTTTCTCATAAGCTTCACAAGTCTTCAAGATGGAAATCTGTGGTCATGTCTCTGCCAGCCACCAGTGTTATAATGTCGGAGGCTCCTCCCGCACATGTGGAGAATCCTTTCGAAGGACTTGTAGACATTCCAATTCCGGACTACGTGTCGCTTCAACAAAATACCAGGTTGGAAGGGCTTCAGAGCGCCTTAGATCTAGGCGAGTCAATTCCTTCGAGTATGGCCGACATATCCGGTTGGTCGGGTGGTTTGCACATGCATACACACACTTCATGGCACTGCATAATTTCTAATCATAAGCAATTCATTTCTGGGAAATACCAACTATGTTTTACTTTCCATTTTACAGGCACGATGTCAAAGCGAGGATCTATGTTTGGCAGCCTCCGTTCTGCATGCCATTCCTCTAGTTCATATTATGAGTCTCGCAGACGTGAGGCCGATAGAGATCGCGATCGCGGCTACTCTAGCCAAAAGAGGGAGCGCTATGAGAGAGAGAAAGAGTACCGACACTGTTCTCGGTCATGCTCTCCACCACCTAGAGTTCCCACACATCCTTCTGGCTCAGGCGAGAAAACCTATAAATCTTCACGTCAAACACCACCTTCCCAAGCACCAAGGCCCGACCCACACTGTCAGAAGACCGATACCGAAGTCCCCGTCGTTATTGAACAAGCTATCACAGAGCCCACCGGGGAAGGAGCGATTAGAATTGCTAAGCTAAAAAAAGATTTTCCAAACATTTGTTTTGACGGCTTCGTCTTTCCCCCACACTTAAAGCAAATTCCTGACGAGGCCGAACAAACAATGCACGACAATATTCATGATGTCATTGGCCAATACCGAGAATGGATGAAGACCGCAGACAAAGTATCAGCGATGGCCTTTGAGTGGGTGAAGACAATCGAAAAATTGAGGACCGATCTCGCTCAGAAGGACTGCATAATCCATGTGCTTAACTATGAGAATGAGTCCGCAAGAAATTTAGAGACAGAGGCCAATAAAAAGGCTGATGTGGCAACTCAGCGGATGAAAGAGATGAGGCGGACTCACTTAGCCCTGGTTGAGGAGATGGGACATCCGACCACCACAGTTATGGCCGAAAGAGACGGGGCTCTTAAAGAGCTTAAAGCCAAATTTTCTGAAATCGTCAAAGAGAAAGATGATGCAAACAAAGCCGCCAGGGAAGCATGTGAACAAGCTGTGGTGCTTAGGGATGAAAGGGATGCGGCAACGCTCAAAGTCCAGGAAGCCGAAGCCAGGGTTGAGAATGAAGTGAAAGCGACAGAGGCCAAGCTGGAGGGTGACATCGAAGATCTCCTTATTACATACAATGCCAACGTGCTGAAGCATCAAAATCTAACCTGGCTCGAAAATTATCCATCCTACCTATACAACGCTTGGTGCCACTTGGTGGAAGATGAAAAAGCAGAGCATCAAGCTGAATCTATCGATGAATTTGAATTGGAGAATCGGGTGCTGAGTGAGGATGAGAGAAGAGTTCTCCATGACATTACTATCACGTTCGAGAAGGAGAAGCTCGGTACACAGAACTCGGATGTTGGAGAGGGTTCTGGCATTGAGCATTATGATGCGAGTTTTGAAATTCCTATGCCAGCCCAGCCCGAATCCACTCCTACAGTTGATCCTTTATCTGTGCCCGCATACAATCCTGATCAACCACAGTTATCTCTAGCTCGTGAGCAGGTCACTGAAGCTGTTCCGGCTCCACCCGCAAGCCATTCTGAGGAAGGTATTCTGAACATCTCTCGCACCTACTCGAAGTAAGGAACTTTGTTCAAAGCAGTTATTAAAATCTTTTCTCTTTTCTTTATCTAGCGATAGGAGCCGCACCGGCCGTGCCCCTTGTAACCCAAGAGTCGCATCATGAGCAGGAGGCCCTTATAACAGAAGCAACCACCACAACGACCACTGCATCAACCGATGGAGCACAAGGGAGCACGTTTACTTTCGATGAGAAGATAATGGAGGAACTTCTTGGCCACTAAAGCGACCCTTTTGTCGATCTTCCATTTGTCATGAGCGGAGGTGCACCCATGGTTAGCTCCTCGGGCCCAACCGGCAGCATCCCCATGGACGCTCAAACAATCCACGAAGAAGAGATAATAGCTGAGATCAATGCTGAGATGGAAGCGGCCGCGCAGGCCAGCAGTGTTGGAGGCGGGATGGCTGGCCCTGGTCCAGCCCCTCTACGAATGATTTCTCCGAGAGGCACGATTGTCGACACCGGTGTGCCTCCCCCACCGTCCAACATTGATCCTATCCCTTCGACTCCGCCTTCAGAAAGTATTCCAATTCATGTGAGTTCGGAGGAAAAGGTTACCATAATTCCCCCGGTCGGAGATCAACCACCAAAAGGTAAAGGCTCGAAGAGGCACCCAAGTGGTAGCTCCAGTGGGTCAACCCGGGGAGGAAGAAGAAGAAAGTGAAAGAATAGGCATGTCTTTTTGCCTTATTTTTGGTAGATAGATAGGAATTTCTTTTTGCTTCTTGTAGGCCGTGTATAGATGCGGATTCGGCCCCCGCTAGTAGGAATTCTTGGAAATATTTTTGTACTTACCCTTCTTTTCCAAAGAATAGTTAAAATAAGATTCCATTTTGTTTCCAGCATGACTTTGTGTTTATTTGCTTAAGTATTTCAGCGCTCGAACTTTCATGCAATGTACTTGTGAATTTTTAGTCTTTGAATCGGATCTGAGTTTAGTTGTTAAGTTCTGAAGTTATGGCTTTGAGTCATAATCGAACGTTAAGCCGAGTTCCAATACCGCACTGTCTCAATTAGTAGCTGGTACTTAAGTTCTGCCCCCAGACCCGGGGATAAATTGAAAAGATCGGTCGGCAGTAGCTTTTCACCTTTAATACATCGAACTTAACTTTGTTGAAATGAGGCTGAAGCCAAACGAGTCCGGGTGGTCGAATCACGCTCGTTCATCTATTAGTGATTTCATTCACACCCTGGGGATTGCACCTGTACGTCGACGGTCGGTCATGCCCGATTAACGTTTAGAGATATGTCCACGCTCCGGGGACTTAAGTCATTTTATGGGCGGTCAGTCGCACCTGCTTGATATTTAGAGTTTCGTTCGCACTCTGGGGACTTAGAGTTGTCTTACGGGTGGTCGTTTCATACTCGGTTTGTGTTTGTACTCCAATCCACACTCTGGGGCTTAGAGTTAGTCGATGGGTGGTTGGTTACACCCATCTTGATGTTTATACTCCAGTTCGCACTCTGAGAATCTGGAGTTGGTTAACAAATGGTCGATCACATTTGTTTTGAGTTTTAGAATTTCGTTCGCACTCCAGGAACGATAGATCTATCAGGATCGTGGATGGTCGATTCACATCCACCCTGAGTTAACAAGTGAGGTCATTAGATGGACGGATCCATCCTCCTCGAACTTGGTTTAAACACAGGCGAAGTCGTTAGGTGGACGGATCCACCCTCTTCTAGCCCGCATTTGTAAGTTTATACTCCAACTCGCACTCTAGGAGCAAGAGTTAGTTAGAGGATTGTCGTGTATCAATCCTTTTATGGCTTTAGTGTGATGACTTGCCCCAAAGCTCGGGTTTCACTTAGCGAGTGACCGGTCATATCACAGTCACTCCCTATTTGAATAAATCCCACTGTAGGGTGGAACTTAGCTCTCCGTGCATTGTGATGGTCATATGATGCATTTTAAAAATCACTGCTCTGGCTCGAAGAGATTGCATTTTATTACTGAAATAAGAAAATACGACAGAGTCAATTGCCTTATTACAAATTCAAATTTCAAAATGCATAAACAAATTGCAAATGAAAAGCATATTGAATGAATAAATAAAGCCTGTTATGTGTAATAGCGATGAAGACTTTCGCTGTTCCACGCTCTCGGCAAAGTGAGACCGTCAACGGTCGATAATTTAAATGTGTCATCTCCGAGTCATCGTTTAATAACATACAGTCCTTCCCATGTTGGTTTCATATGTGAAGGAACCGGGTAAATTCTCTTAAGGACGAGATCGTCGAGTTCAAAGGTTCGGGGTCGGACCTTGGCATTGTACAATCAGGCAACTCGACTTCGGTATGCGGCTGCCCACAAATCATCCTCTTCTCGCTTCACATCCAGTAAATCTAGAGATTCGGCAAGTAATATAGCATTTGTCATCGGATCATAATATGTCACACGATGAGAAGGTACTTCCAACTCGACTGGAATAACGGCTTCTGAACCGTAAGAAAGTGAAAATGGAGTGTGTCTGGTCACGGACTTGTGGGTTGTTCGATAAGCCCACAGGGCCATGGGAAGTTTATCGACCCATTTTCCCCCGGCCTTTTCCAGTCGTTTCTTCAAAATGGACTTTATAACTTTATTAACAGCTTCGACATGTCCATTCGCTTGAGGGTGTGCAACTGCAGAGAACTTCTTCTGGATGTGGAATCGTTGACAGAAATTCTTAAATTCAACACTGTCGAATTGGGCTACGTTGTCAGTGATGATGGTATGTGGGAGACCAAATCGAAAGATAATGTTGCGTACCATAAAGTTGATCACCTTCTTTGTTGTGATAGTAGCAAGGGGATCAGCTTCCGCCCACTTGGTGAAGTAATCAACTGCAACGACGGCGTATTTCGCACCACCTTTAGCCAGAGGTAGAGAACCAATAATGTCGATGCCTCATACTGCGAATGGCCAGGGACTGACCATCTGAGTTATTTCGGTAGGCGGGCTCTTGGAATCCGAGCATGTTTCTGACATCTGTCATATTTCCTGGCGTAATCCGATGTGTCGCGATTTACAGTCGGCCAATAATATCCATACCGAAGTGCTTTTTTGGCAAGAGCTTGCCCCCCGGTGTGATCGCCACATTCTCCTTCATGCACATCATGTAGTACTCGATCGATTTCATCGTGGGCGATACACCGGTGTAAAGGAACAGAGTACCCTTTTCTATACATGACTCCATTCTGAACAAAGAACCGCAAAGCCTTTCGAAGAACTTGCCTTTTTTCATTTCTGCGCTCTGGTAGGGTCTCATGCTCGAGATAGTTTCTGAACGGAGTCATCCACGACTCCTTATTGGAAGTGACCTCTAATACCCAATCAGTTTCCATTTGATCAATACTCGGGGAAGATAATGTCTCCACGGGAACGAGTCCCATTTGTTGTGCCTAACCGGTACTGGCTTACTTTGCTAAGGAATCGGCCTTCTGATTGCGTTGTCGGGGTATGCAATAGATGGCATAATAGTCGAACTGATCCAATATTTCCCGAACCTGGGCAAGATAAGCAGCCAGCCTTCGGTCTTTGGCCTGGTACTCCCCCCGGACTTGGCAGATGACCAATTGTGAATTGCAGCAAATCTCTATAGCAATAATTTTTAAATCTCTGGCAAGCCTTAGTCCGATGAGCAGGGCTTTGTATTCGACCTCGTTGTTAGTTGCGTGGAAATCGAACTTTAAAGCATAGCATATAGATCGCCCTTCAGGAATTTCAAGTACAACCCCGACGCCCGAACAACGGTCATTCGATGCACCATCAGTATGCAACTTCCAGACATATTAAGGAGATTCACTGGTTTTGGGCAAGTCCTTCGGGATAGTGAATTCAGTGATGAAGTCTGCTAGGACTTGTCCTTGAATGGCTCGCCTCGGTGTGTAGGTGATGTCGAACTGACTCAGCTCGATATTAAATTTGAGTAACCTACCAGACGTCTCAGGCCGCATAAGGACCTGTCATAATGGCTGGTCGGTGTAAACAGTGATAGGATGAGCCTGAAAATATGGATGGAGCTTTCTCGAGGCAATGACAAGACAGTAAGCTAACTTCTCCAGCTTCGGATAATTTCTCTCTACTTTGGTCAGTCGCTTGCTAATGTAATATACCGGCCATTTTATCTGATCCTCCTCCCGATCTAAAGCAGCACTGATTGCATTTTCCGACACCGCCAAATAAATGTAAAGTTTCTCGTGATCGACAGGCTTTGACAGAATAGGGGGCATGGATAGATGCTGAACCAGTGCTCGGAATGCGTCCTCACATTCTGTAGTCCATTCAAAGTTCCGTTTTCCTTTTCTAATCAGAATGAAAATGGGAATGACGGTGGATTTTGAAATGAACCTGCTCAGTGCTGCTACCATCCCGTTGAGGCTCTAAACTTGCTTTATAGTCCTTGGAGTCTCGAGATTTCTGATTGCCCAGATTTTGTCAAGATTGGCTTCGATTCCTCGAGCATTGACGATAAATCCATGGAATTTTCCAAACGCGGCCCCGAAGTGACACTTCAATGGGTTGAGTTTCATTTTGTACTCCTGGAGGATGTTGAACATCGTTTCCAGGTCTCTGATATGATTGGTGGAGAATCGTGACTTTACAAGCATGTCGTCTACATATACCTCCATGGTTCTTCCGATCTGGTTAGCGAACATTCGATTAACTAGTGTTGGTAGGTTTCCCCGGCGTTCTTAAGTCCGAACGGCGTCACTTTGTAGTAGTAAAGTCCCAGATCGGTGACGAAGCCGGTATGCTCCTGATCGGGTAAGTGCATGGGTATCTGGTTGTAGCCGGAATACGCAACCATGAAAGATAAGAGTTCATGTCCAGCCGTTGAATCTACAAGCTGATCGATTCGGGGAAGTGGAAAACTGTCTTTAGGGCAAGCTTTGTTCAAATCTGAGTAATCAACGCATGATCTCCATTTCCCATTGGGTTTTCTGACAAGTACAGGATTGGATACCCATTCCGGATATAACGCACCTCGGATAAACCCGTTCGACCGGAGTTTATCTACTTCTTCCTTAAGGGCGGCAGATCTCTCTGGATCCATACCATGCCTTTTTTGCTTGACCGGGACATGCCGAGGGTCAATATTCAATGTGTGGCTCGCGATGGCCGGCGAGATCCGACACATGTCAGAGTGCGTCCAGTCAAACATGTCGAGGTTTGCCCGGAGAAATTCAACCAATTCATCTTTAACCTGTTGGCTTAGCTGAGATCCAATCTTTAGCATTCTAGAATCATCATCATTACTGATTGGAACATCGATCGTCAGCTCTGCCGGAGAAGCCTGACTGTCTTTGACCTCGTCCTCACTTCAGTATCTCTCTGGTCAAGATCTCTTGGGAATTGGTTGTGGTGCCCAGGCCTTGGCCCAGGCGTTAGCTGTCACTTATCAGCAAAGCGGACGCATATAGATTCCTCTACGCCCTTTCCCTTCTCTTTTCATTGTGCCTCCCACAGCTCAGCAACATAACAGGCTCGTCCAGCAGCCTGGTCTCCCTGAACGACTCCAACTCCATTGTCGGTAGGGAATTTCAGAGTTAGAAACCAAGGGGCGATGGCGGCCCTGAACTCAGCTAGGGTCGGTCGGCCTAAGAAAGCATTGTATGGTGAATTAATATCCAATACAATAAATTGCAATATCCGGACTCTCCGGCACTCTCCGACTCCCAACTCCACTGGTAGCTCCACCATCCCAGTGGGTATAGTCGCACTTCCATTGAAGCTATGAACACGAGACTGACAAGGTTTCAAATCTTTCACTTCCATTTTCATCTGATCGTAAGCTCGCTTAAACAATATGTTCACTGAACTTCCACTGTCCACTAAGATCCTCTTCATCCAAGCAGGACCTATTTGAATTGAAATGACAAGTGGATCAATGGTTGGGGCTTCGACTCCATCGGCATCCCTGTTCCGAAATACGATGTCATCTATCATCATTTTATTATGTTTGGCCGGAGCCCCGTCTTCCAAATTACTACTACATTCGAAGTTCGCATGCCTAATAGAGCTGGCATACGACTCCATTTCCCCCCAGCTGCGAGTTGCTAGATGAGGACCACCACTGACATATTAATCACTAGCCTCCCGCCGGTATGAGCGGGTTCCTCCAGTCTCGCCTAATTTGGTATTTGGTTTTGATTCAATGGGCCCGCACCTCCAGACTACGGCACCCGAACAAACTGCTCCAACTTCCTTTCTCGGATCAACTTCTCAATAATATCCTGTAAATGGAGACACTCGTTCGTGTTGTGGCCATAACTATTGTGCAATCTGCAAAACTTCCCTGTTTGAATACGTTTTTCTCATGATTGCTTCGGAGCAGGTTTCTTATACTAAATAGTATTATAGGTCTGCAAGTACACATTTTCTAGAGATGTATTCAAAGAAGTATAAGTGTCAAACATGGAGGCTCTACGTCGCGGTCCACGATTCTGATCCCGTTTCCTGCCCTGATTTCCATCGCCTTTCTACTGATTTTGTTTATTCTGTATGTTTAACTGCACCTTTCCGGAACTCTCCCCGGTTTGTTTTATAGCGACATTACTCTGGACTCCTTCCAAACTGGGCCCTGCATCATCCTTTTTCCTAGACTGTTTCGCATCCTCTCTTCTCAAGAACTGAGCTGCCTTGGAATAGAAACGGTCCAATGACGCAGGAGGTTTTCTGGCTAACCAGTTACCGAATTCGAAATCGGGATCGATCCCCTTAGTTAGTGCATTAAAATTGAGTTGTCATTGGGATTGCTAATCTTAGCACATGCAGCATGAAACCTTTCTAGATAACGTCTGAGTGTTTCTCCAGGAGCTTGGGTGACACTGGACAAGGTATTAACATCTTTCGGCCTTGTGACATGCATGCGGAACTGTTCAAAAAATTTCGTTGCCAACTGGTCAAAACATGAGATGGATCAGGGTGGTAGACGAGTAAACCACATAGTCGCTATGCCCACTAGGGAGATCAGGAAACTTCAGCATTTAACCACATCATCAGCCCGTGCGGCATTCATTAACCATTCATACTTTAAAATGTGCTGGTTAGGATCAGAACTCCTCTCATAAACAGGTAGAGTTGGCATTCTGAATTGCCGAGGCGGTTCAGCATAGAGGATGTCATCGGTGAACGGGGTATGTCTCTAGGAGATTTCCCAGTCGTCATTAGTGAGGCCCTGACTTTCACGGATCATCTGACGGATCATTGTCGGGATGTCCGGCATCCGGACACTTTGAGCATGTTGAGCCAAGGTGTGGTCGGGTTCCACAATGCAAGGATGGGCCGGTCGCGGTCAACGGTCCATATCTCGCCTCCTTGGTTCTATGTCTTCAGGAACATAAGGTTCAGGAGTATAATCACGTTGATGAAGGTTTGGATCTGTTTGGTTTCGAGCGTCGGCTCCCAACTCGGTAGCAGCGGCAGCAGCGCGGTTATCAGTAGTGTGATAGGGAACCGTCCCTCCTCAAGAAGAGGGTCCGGTCTGGCGGCTGGTTGACGGACCAACTCTCGGTTGTCCAATAGTCAAAGTGCACTGATGTCCGGTAGCCTACGTATAGCTTCCATCCAGCCATGGGTGGGTGGATCTGCGATTATAGTCAGAAGAGGCTGAACTCTCAGTGGATGAATAAGAAGCCTGATCCTTTCTGGATCTCCTTCGTCTTTCATGGTTCAGTCGATTGGTCAACTCCGCGTTGTCACGGAGCTGCTGAGTAAGCTGCTGGCAGCTTTGAGTTAGCTCTTACATTAGTAGTTGGAACTCTTCCCTGGTGAAAGGGCCTTATGGATCTGAAGGTCCAGCAGCATTCTAGTCGGTAGAAAGAAGTGGCGCGGTGTTATGTCGATCTCGTCCTTCTGGATATGCAGTTATTGAAGTAGTCCTAGTGTTGAACATGATGGATAGCGAAGCTCTCTCCTAGACTTGATACAAATCTGAATAGGATGGAAGAACTTCTAGGCTTGAAATCTGGATCTTCTCCATAGATTTTCGCAATCCGATATCGGGAGTAGATCCAATGAGCAGGAGAAAAACTGGGTTTTCTCAGTGAAAGTACCAAAGTGCTAGTACCAAAATTGGGCACAACACTCTTCGGATGTGTTTGAAGAGATAAAATGAAGAAAATAAATGTAAAATGAAGCAGATCTAACAAACACACCAATAAAAAATGCACAGAAACACACAGATTTAGAGTGGTTCGGCGAATTGCCTACGTCCACTATGAAATGGCTGATGTTTAATGAACTTTACTCGCTGGTTACAAAAGATTACAGCAGTACAACAGAAGTTTAATGGTGATTCCGGCAGAGTATCAGCGTAGAGAAGCCAAAAAGGTCCCTTTTTTTAGGTCCAGGGTCACTATTTATAGGTGTAGGCAGCAAATATCTTGTCCAGATCTCGGAAGACTTCTTCTCTCACGTGAGTGGACCCACGGGAGCGAGTTTGGGTGATTTCGGTTCGATCTGGGAGCGATATGAATTGAGTTCGTATCGATCCATAAATGGTCCTTTGAAGCTGAAATTTCTCAGGTACATTCTTGGGGTTGTATGCAAGCTCCTGTGAAAATTTGGTGGCATTTGGACTTGTCGATCTCAAGGTATGATCGATGCAAATTTGGATTTGTTGAATGCTATCGAGTTCGCATCGCTTCTGTTCGCATCGCTTCTGTTCGCATCGCTTCTGTTCGCGTCGCTTCTGTTCGCATCACTTCTGAGCATGTGACGATCGATGACGCGGCGCTAACTTTTAGGATCGATCCACTTTTCATGCCGAGCGACCGAGTCTTTCTCTTGAATGTACCTTGTTCGTATCGAGGGACTGTAACTGCTCTGTATCGATACGAATCCATATACTTCGTATCGAGGTATTCCTTTGCTCTTCGTATCGACGCGAGGCAACCTTATTCGTATCGTTCTAAGTTGTCCCATACGTATCGTTTTCCTCAACCCCATTTCGTATCGGTAGGAGGTGTTATCTCGTATTGCTTATTGGATGACCCATTCGTATCGACCATTGGTTGACCGATATGAACTATGCATATGAGATCGATACGTAGTGGCTTTAGTTGATGGATACAAAGTAGAGTACATGTATTGGATACGAAATGGAGAAGCGAGGTGGATATGAATGAGGCCTTCCTCTATGGATATGAACGTGGTGCTTCGGTCACGGATACGAACCACTATTCACTTTGATGGATACGAATTGTAACTGTCTTCCTTGATTTTGATCGATCAATATCTTGAGCATACGAACTGCGATTGACTTGAAATTTGGGACGTTGGCTTTCATAACTTTTCTTGTCATGTCATATCTATTGTAGCTCGATCCGGACTAGGACAAAATTTACCAGCATCCATAATGAACTTATGTATAACCGATCTTCGGGATGAACCGTCCTTGGTTCCCGGTCAATTCCTCGGTGTCACGGCCTTGCCAAAAGGCAGGATAACACTAATAACTCTCCATTGATTACAACTACATAAACGATTTTGAAGATCAACAACCTATGTCTTAGGAGATTTAACTTCAAACACAAATTCCAAAGACTTATAAACATCCTAACCAAAGCCATCATCGACTAACTTAGAACGTTCCTCCATAACAGGACAAAGATTCGTTGTCCACAAACGACATTCCTCTCTTTGTCTAGCCATTTGCTCCATTACTTTCACTCGAATACCATCCAAACAAGACGTTATTGGCATAACTCTATCTTTCAAAATCCACGAGTTGAAACTTTCTACAACATTAGAAGAATATTCACCATAACGCTTTCCTTGAAAAAATAAATCCGCCCAATGGTCTAAAGGTTTATCCCTTAGAAAATTTTCTGGGGACGTACCTCCAATATCCTTAAATTTAGAAAGATATCGCTCAAAATCATACATATTAGAAGCTCTAGCACAAAGTTTGAACAACTCAACAATCGATAGACCTTTAGCTGCCTTAACAACAATACCAATATTTTATTCCATGTGAAGTAAACAATAGCTATGATATGAAGAAGGAAATATTTTTGGAACACCAAAAATGAGACCCCATTGACGATCAGACATAAAAACTAAAGACCGATCTTCATGAAGCATTTCTTTCAAATGGAACAAAAACCAAGACCAATTAGCTTCATTTTCATCTGAAACAATACCCATAGCAAGAGGAAAGAAACCTACGAAAATAAATAATTAATGACCGCTCAGTAGTAAGAAACATGAATTATATTATTAAACATTAAAACCTATATTAAATGCTAATATTTTCTATTATACACAATTGAATTAGGTTCAAAATGATATATGAATCTAGCATATGTTATTTTAAAGTCTTTTAGTTATTGCATAAAATTTTAGTTCTTGCTTTTGTAAACATTTCTACTATAAACATTTCTAGTGTAAACAACTCTACCGTTGAATAAAATAGAGCAAACAATTCTAGTGTAAACATGTCTGCATTAAAAATTATGTACTGCTTTGAACAATGATAGTTGAATATATCATTACCAGAAAAATAAATAAGTAAATAAAACAAAATTAAAATGAAACTCATACCTTGTTTACCATTTTTAGAAGTAGCAGCTAACAAAACACCTGGTCTTCCCTTTAAATCAGCTGCATCTAAAAATATTAATGGCAGACAGTGCTTAAATCCAAGTAGGCAAGCACCAAAACCAATACAAACTCTTTCAAATTGATTGGTTGAAGGATTAACTTCCATAGCCACATAACTACCAGGATTATACTTTTGCAACGCCTCTAAATACCAATTTAAATCATTATATGACATAGCATCATCTCCATATATTACTTTCAAAGCCAATTGTTTTCTGCTATATGCATAATAATATGAAAGACTAAAATTGTACTCTCTTCGGAATTCCTTGATAATATCTTTTGGCTTCTTCATAGGAGCATCTCTAATTTGATCAATAATCAATGATTTAACAAATTTACTTGAAATATTAACTCTATTAACATCTATAAGACCGGCTCCACATGAATGATAAAAATTGTAGGTTCTAATAAAAAACCGAGAAAGTAGACCATAATCCGAAGAAGCATTAAGATAACACTTACAACCATTCTTCAACCAAGAGCAATTAACTGAAATTTTATCGGGAGAATTTCTAAAAAAATCAAATCATAACCATTTTTTATTTGATATACCATTAAAAACTCTTTAAAATCCTCAGCTCCATTAAAACAAAAACCAAGAAAATCCACAATAGTTTTTTGAGAACCTTTCTTCAACATATCTTTCAAATAATAAGAAGAATCGGCATGTGAATCGCTATTTATAGCAGAATTACTACCAATTGAAGTGCTTTGAACACTTGCATGGCCTAAACCACAGCCACCAATATCAGCTTGCATAGCACAAACATTTTCCTTAACAGTAAACTTAAAATATTCACTCTTCTTGAAAATTAGAAAGCACATAATACTAATCAAATCTGAATCAGTATCAATGATTATATTCTTATTCTCGAGAACATAAGATATCTCAGTAGAAAACAGACTAAGATGTGGCCAAACTTCACAGATTTCAGTCTTAACAGCGAAAAAAGAAGAGCATGTGGTAAGTCGAGTAGAATAACAATTCTCGTTATGTTCAAAAATAACAAGCAAACTATTTGCTTCATCATTGTAGATTTCAGTACTGCAAAAGAAATTGAAAAAACCAATTAACAAACTTACTTAATCTTATGAATATAGCAACAATTGAAAATGCTAAATTAACATAGCATAACAAATGAAAAGCAAAATAAGTTAATTATCAATACAACAAATGCAAAATTAACATAGAATAACAAAAAAAAGCAAATGATAAATGTTATATGCTAAATGAAAGTAAAATAAATTAATTAAAAAGCAAATGTTGAATGAGCATAGCATAATCAAATTAAAAAAAATTATGAGTACAACAGCAAAGAATGCTATATAAACAAAGCATAACGCAACAAACTACATATAAAATTCACTAGAATGATAGATGAACAGTAAAATTGTACAACAATAAACAATGTTAAATAAACATAACAGTACTCAACAAATCTTACTTTGCCATTGAAAAAAATCTAAAACTGGTACCGAAATCTGGAATTAGACAAAGTGTGTAACCTAGAAAAACAAAAATATACTTAATAATCGAAAGATATTATATCAGAGGAAGATAAGAAGAAGATCGAAACAAATAAGAGCGATATACCTGGAATTGGAAATTGTTTGATGAAGATCGAGAGCATGATGAAGATCGACAGAGAATCGAGAAGATCGAATACAAAAATAATGAAACACGTGTCCTAGAAATGAAGATCGATGCACTATCAGCAAGATCAGAATGAAGATCAAGAAGAAAATAGGAAGCAAGAAGATCGATGATAATGAACGGCAAGTTTAAATTTTACAAAAGTATGTCCTTTGAATGAAAAAATAAAGCCCGCGTCCTTGAAATGAAAAAAACAAATCCACGTCCGTAGGTCCAAAAAAAGAAATGAAAAGTTCCTCCAGCCCAATGAAAAAAACAAATCTACGTCCGTAGGTCCAAAAAAAGAAATGAAAAGTACCTCCAGCCCATTTTCCTATATATATGTATGTATATATGAATGTATGTGTGTGTGTGTATACATGAAAACTCTTTCACCTTTTGACTAGGACTTATATGCCCTTCATCAACCGATTCTTTCAACAGCTTATTAGTTGTTCAAATGTTTCCCTTTCCACATGAAAAGAACAAGTGCACATTTAACAACCTTATGGTGAATCAATGAAACCCTTGATTTTCTAGGGCACCATACAAGCCCCAATTGTATTTCCACTGTTTATATACTCATTTAACAAATATTATACCTTTTTCTTATCTTCTTCTATTGTGATATGAGTAGGGCCACCCCAACCTTTTCCAATAACCGAACATGATGAGGAGTAGACAAGTATATCTTTTCAGCTGTTTGAATTACTTGATATCCAATCCAACAACATCAGCCAACATATCACTTCACAAAAACTAAGACACATCCGTTTTTTCCTTGACAATATCAAAAGTAAGCTCCTTTTTACCAAAAATGTTCCTATAGATTTATCCTGAGTTCACCTTTCCTTTATCATCAAACAAATTTTATCCCTTAAATAATGTGACTTCTCGCCCAAAATCAAATTAGTGGACTACTCCAATCAGCATACGATTACATGCTACCTCATTTCAAATACATGTTATAAGCGCATTTTCAACATAAATGTGCATCATGTCTAACTTAAGGCCACCCAAATGTGCACAGGAAGATATAGAGTTCATTAGTGTAATTGCATCAGGCTTAATCCTTCATTCATTTATTCTTTTGAAGAAAACAAAAGATTGAATTTTTTTTCCATTTTTCATATGCACACTAATCAAGGTATTCCCTAACACTACATCTTTACTAGCTCCATAACTCCGAATCTGGTAATTCAAGGCCATTGGTTTTGAAAGAAAGAAAGAAATAGTCAGTGCTAAAAAGCAATCACGAGTTCAAACAAAAAAACAGCTTCGGTTTGTTGGCAGCACTTAACTAAACCAACAACTGCAAGTGGACAAACAATGCCAGAAACTCTTCCAATAGAACTTGCAATTCCTAGGCCCGTACTTCTCACTGACATTGAATATACCTCAGGGGTGTGTGTGTATACACAGAGTATTTAAACTTCCAGTAATACAAATAAAGAGCACCAAATAATAGAGCTGCAATCACAAGTAGGCCTGTAAATGGATACTTTCGGATACGGATAGTATTGAATTCAAAGTTTATGCAGAATGAAAAGACAACGGAGCAAGAGAGAAATGATCTTTTATATATTCCTTACTGTATGATATATTTACATGCCTGCTGTTTATAAACAGTAGTACACTGTGTAGTAACATAAAACAAGGAGCAATCCGATTGATTTGCTCAGCCTTCCTAATACACTGCAAGCCGTTTGATTCAAATATTTTGCTTGGTCTTCCTAAATACATGTGATGATATTTTAATGTTTCTCAATACCCCCCCTCAAGTTAGAGCGGGCGAATCTTCGGAACGGACGCCCAACTTGCTTGCTAGTCGTCGAAATTGGTCTGCTCCCAATGGTTTCGTAAATATATCTGCAAGTTGTTGAGTAGAAGGGATGTAAATGGGTTTGATTAAACCAGAGATAATTTTCTTACGAACGAAGTAACAATCAATTTCAATATGTTTTGTTCGTTCATGAAAAACCGGATTTTCAGCGATGTGAATAGCAGCCCGACTATCACAAAATACAGAAATAGGCTGATGAATATGGACTCCAAGATCCTGAAAAAGATAATGTAACCATTTTAGTTCTGATGTTAATTTTGCAAGAGCTCTATATTCAGCTTCCACTGAAGATAATGAAACCGTTGGTTGTTTCTTCGATTTCCAGGAAATGGGACTAGAACCGAGCATTGTAAAATAACCAATGGTTGAACGACGGCTAGTAGGACACCCAGCCCAATCAGAATCGTTGTATCCTTGAAGAGTAAGAGTACTTGAGGAGGATAAAATATACCATGGCTAATAGTACCTTTTAAGTAACGAATAATGCGAGTGGCAGCCTCTAAATGAGATGTCCGTGGACTTTGCATGAACTGACTAAGATAATTGACCGAGAATGTAATATCCGGTCGAGTAATAGTGAGATACAAGAGACGATCGATGAGACGCCGATATTGACTTGGATCAGTTAGAGGAGTACCATCATTGGGAAGAACCTTAAAATGTTGTTCCATAGGAAAGGACGATGGTTTGGCATTAGTGAGTCTGGAATCCTTGAGAATATCAAGGATATACTTGCGTTGACATAAAAATATTCCAGTTGGAGATCTAGAAACTTCAATACCTAGAAAATATTGAAGGCGTCCTAATTTTTTTATAGAAAACTGAGAATCCATGGATCTTTTGAGTGCTGCAATTTTTGATTCATTATCACCGGTAATAATTATATCATCAACGTAAACTAGTACAAATATTGAAAATTCACTAGTACAAAGAGTGAAGAGAGAGTAATCTGCGTGAGATTGAGTAAAACCCTCGTTAATAAGGCTGGTAGAAAATTTAGCAAACCACTGACGAGAGGCTTGCTTAAGACCATATAATGATTTGTTGAGCTTGCATACATGGGTTTCACCTTTTTTATCAAAACCCGGTGGAATTTGCATGTAAACATCTTCATTTAGATCCCCTTGTAAAAAAGCATTGTTGACATCGAGTTGATGAAGATTCCAACCACGAATTGTTGCAAGAGAAAGTAGAACTCTTACTGTAATATTTAGCTACAGGGGCAAGAGTGTCATGAAAGTCAATGCCTTCTTGTTGTGTGTATCCTTTTGCAACTAAACGTGCCTTGTATCGCTCAATGGATCCATCAGCTCGAAATTTAATCTTATAAACCCATTTAGAGCCAACAACAGATTTACCATCCAGAAGTGGAGTGAGGGTCCAAGTGTTATTGGATTCTAAAGCCTCAATTTCTTTAGTCATAGCATCACGCCAATGAGAATGTTTCATTGCTTCCGTAAAGGTTTTAGGTTCCTTTGTGGTGATAACAGTATTTAAAAAGGCGCGGTGCGTTGGATTGAACTTTGAAAAAGATAGATGATTAGTGAGTGGATAAGGCGATGATGAAGTACACTCACTAATCAAACAAGTGAAGTCTTTCAAATAATGTGGAGGATGTTTTTCTCGAACGGATCGACGTAGAGGAGGTTGAATCTCCGTAGTAGGATGAAGATCATAAGCCTGAGTGTGTGACTCGGGTTTTAAAATTGGTTGACATTGACCAACTGAATTTGGTGAGGATGTGATAGACGGGTTAGAAGTTTGAGTGATTTGCTTTTCACAAGGATGAGAGCTTGTGAAAGGGATAAAATCATCATAAACAGCTATAGGAGGATTAGGATCCGTAGAAATTAAGAAATCTTCTGTCACCTTTGATGAGTCTTTGAACGGAAAGAGATGCTCATGAAAAACAACATCACGAGACACATATTTTTGTTTTGTTTCTATATCTAAAATGATGTAACCTTTGTGATTGTAAGGATAACCGATGAAGATACCCGGTCTTGCTCTTGGATCAAATTTATTTTTAATAGATTTTTTGTGAGCATAACATAAACATCCAAAGATACGTAAATGTCGATAGCTAGGAGGAGAACCAATAAGGACTTCATGTGGAGATTTGTTTTCAAGTATTGGAGTGGGCAACTTATTTATTAAAAAGCTGCGGTGAGTATACATTCTCCCCAATACTCAAGAGGAATGTTGGCTTGAAAACGAAGAGCACGAGCTATAGAAAGGAGGTGTCGATGTTTACGTTCAACCACTCCATTTTGTTGGGGTGTGAAAACACAACTTCTTTGATGATGAATGCCATTTTCGGAAAACCAATTTTGCATTTCTTGAGAAAGGAATTCCATCCCATTATCCGACCTAAAACGTTGAAGTTTAGGTAGAAATATATTTTGTGCACCATTTGAAATTGTGGTTATTTTCTTAGAATATTATGTCATTACATATTGAAAGAAAAATTTGAGGAACTTGAAAGTTTCCGATTTAGTGTGCATGAGATACACCCAAGTGCATCTTGAATAATCATCAACAATTGTTAGAAAATATTTAGCACCAGTCATAGAAGGAGTTTTGAAAGGACCCCATATATCACAATGTAATAATTCAAAGCAAGAAGTAGAAGAAATGGTACTTTTACTAAAAGTTAGACGAGATTGTTTTGCTTGTGGACAAACATCACAAGCGGAAGAAAATTTGGAATGAACATAATCAAATGAACGACAAATAAATTTAAAACGATCTAAATTGGGATGTCCAAGTCTACAATGCCATAAATCGATAGACATCTTATTAAAAAAACACTTATTAAAAGAACTTGATTCTTCCGGAACATGAAGATGATAGAGACCAGCCACTAAGTCTCCTTTACAAATCACTTTGTTCGTTACTTGGTCCCGAAAGAGACAAGAGTTGCATGTGAATTGTACAGTACAACAAAGAGAACGAATTAATTGACTGACTGAAATCAAGTTAAACTTAAACTTGGGAATATGATATACAGTAGAAAGAATTAGAGACGGTGAGAAAGAAACTTCACCAATATGCTCAACTTTAGCATATGTCCCATCTGGGAGTATAACTGAGATAGGTTTAGAAACCTTTTTAAAAGAAACAAAATGAGAGAGTGATGAACAAACATGATGTGTTGCCCCACTATCAATGAACCAAGGACTTGAATTAGTAGATTAGGAAGATAAGTTTGTACTTGATAAGTTGTTAACATGTGGTTCCATGTTACTGTCTTCACCATCAGGTGCGAGTAATGCTAGGAGACGAGCATACTGTTCAGCTGAGAGGGAAGTCAGTGGTGCTGTAGTAACAGAATCATGAGATGAAGAAGCACCAACCATGTTTGTTTTCGGTGGTGCCTTGTGCGGAAATCCATTAAGACGATAGCAGGTCTATCGGACATGACCAAGGCGGTTACAATGATCACAAAAAGGGCGTTGATGTGTATTTGTGTTGTTGTAGTTGCCATTGTTGAATCGCGAAGGACGTCCATCATGCTTATTGAAATTAAGGGCTGCTGAGTCAATGGTTGGCTTAATACTTGCATTGATGGATTGTTGTTCTTCTTCTTGTTTAACCAGATTGAATATGCGTTGAGCAGAAGGTATTGGCTCAATCAAGAGAATCTGACTACGAAGACTAGAAAATCTATCACGAAGTCCCTACAAAATTTCCATTGTACGATCTCTTTCGTGGCTCTCGAGCCACGTCTTTCCAGCACCACATATGCATGCATTATTAGGAGTAAGAGAATCAATCTCATCCCAAAGTCCCTTAAGTTTTGTGTGATATGCAGTCACTGAAAGAGACTCTTGCTTAAGAGTAGTTATAGTTATCCTCAATTGATATAGTTTAGGAGCATTTGAATGGGTAAATCGTACCTTGAGATCTTGCCAAATTGTGTAAGAGGAATCAGCATACATACAACTTGCTCGATGGTCAGGGTGAACTGAGTTCAGAATCCAACTTCCTACAAGATCATCGCAACGTTTCCAGCTTGCATAAAGACATGGATCAGTTGGTGCTGGCATTGATCCATCAACAAATCCCAACTTGTTCTTTGCATTCAAGGCTTTTGAGATACCACGCACCCATGTTGCATAATTGTCACCTTGAAGCAAAGGAGAAAAGAACACCATTGTTGGACTGTCGGATGGGTGAATCAGATAAGGATCCACCATGGATTGGCTGGAAGCTGCATTAACTTGCAGTGGAGAAGGAGGAATTTCAGAGTTTCCATCAGAAGTGTGCTCTGATACCATATTGAATTCAAAGTTTATGCAGAATGAAAAGACAGCGGAGCAAGAGAGAAATGATCTTTTATATATTCCTTACTGTATGATATATTTACATGTCTGCTGTTTATAAACAGTAGTACACTGTGTAGTAACATAAAACAAGGAGCAATCCGATTGATTTGCTCAGCCTTCCTAATACACAGCAAGCCGTTTGATTCAAATATTTTTCTTGGTCTTCCTAAATACATGTGACGATATTTTACTGTTTCTCAATAGATAGTGCCATATTCTTATCCATATCCGAAATCATTTTCGGATATCGGATATCTGTATCCGTGGATGCGGACGGATATCTGATATTTATCATATATTCTTTGATCGGTTCACTACCAATAAATCTAAATAAAAAAATTTGATTTATTATATATCCATTTTTGTACTAAATATAAAAATAATAATAAATACACTAAGAAGAGTAATTTTAAGCGATAAAAATTGATTTTTATGTACATGTTGATTTTTTTTACCCAGATATAATAGTAAACAATGATCATTTTATGTACTGAAATACATAAAAAAATAACTACGACTTGATAATAACCAGATGGATAATTATTGAATATGGATATGGCCGTATCCATATCCGTTTTTCGAATATCGAATAATTTTTCATATTTCGAATACGGATACAGATGGATTTTGGTTTTTTTGGGTACTCGTTGACAACCCTAGTCAAAACTTCACTTGGAATCCTTACTAGTGGAACCAAGAAAATGCCACAAGCACAAAGCACGAACAACGTTGAAAGTTTATGACAAACTGACCCAAAGTTGCAGTAGATAAAAGAAATTCAGGAAACTTGGCGGATCTAGTGATGAATATATCTCTCATTATTTACATAATTTCTAATAATCTCGTGGTCTATGTACTATGTCAAAAAGTTCACGGCAATAGACCAAAATTTCAATTTGTAGAAGACTTTAACATCCAAGAGTTATCGTGTTTTATCTTGAATAATGGTTGCGATCAAAGTTACCATGAACATAATTTTGATGAGAAAATTTCCAAATCATCATGTTCGGTATTCTTCCATTAAGATTTGTGTTATAGAACTTCGATTTATCAATAGCTGCTTGCAATCCATTACTATTAGCTTGATCTTGATTTCCGCTGGTAGCGATTTAGCTTGAAAAATAATGTAGTTGCATTCTTGCCTAATGTGTTGTGTTGTGGTTGTAAGAGTTATGTCAGTGATATATTTCATTATGTCTGGTGCTGAAATTATTATTGATTTGCTTGATAATGTCATTAAGTTCTCTTTCTATGCTATTGCTTATTTGCATGCTGAGACTGATAGTAAATTGATTCAAGATAAACTTTGAGTAAGTACAACTGCAAAATAAGCCAAATGAAGATTCACAGTATGAGTTGCGGTGAGGATGTCATTAACCTATGGTAGTCGAGATGCAATAAGGATATTGTTTGCAATATCCTAGACATGTATTGCTTACAATAAGGAACAATGAGGAGTTGGGTAAATTGCTGGGTAAAGTCACAATTGTTCACGGTGGAATTTTGCCCAATATCAATCCTGTGCTTTTGCCAAAGAAGAGCGCTGCTACTGAAACCGAGGTTAAAAAATGGCCTAAAATGAGAGCAACAAAATGTCTCAAAAAGCTGCTTAATTTGAATGTTGGCATGTGAGAGTTCATTCACATTTTTGGTCTTGGGTTTCACCATGATGAAAAAACGAGAGTACTGGTTTATGGAGAATAGTGCAAATACTAAGAGAACATGCAAAAACAATAAAATAGCAAGTAAAGGAAATGAGGAGAAAAAGAAAATTAACTCAGTAGTGAAGAATACTCTCTATATCCTTTTTCATTTCTTGCTTTTTCTTTTATACTGGCATTGCAGTACACAACTTGCAAAAGAAGAAACAAATAACAACCTAATTCATGCTAGCTTGACGCTTGTCATAGTACCATTTGCCAAGATACTATTTACAATACAACAACTCATGCAAGCCTATAATTATTTGTCTGCTACTCAACTCTACAAGCTATATTATAATTAATTTGATTCTTGCATTAGTTTACTCCTTATGTATTTTGTGCACCATAGCACCATGCACACTAACACACTCCGTGGGTGTGTAACAACTCCCCTCCCCCATAAAATTCGACCTTGTCTCATGGTCGAATGTAGGAAATCTAGCTATTAAATCCCAATAATTCTCCCAAGTTGCTTCATCCTCATCCCGTTGCTTCCATTTAATTAATGCCTGTGTAGTGTTTTTGTTATTGACTTTGGCCATTCTTCTAGCTAAAATTCGCTCAGGCTCTTCCACAATTTGTTGATCATATGATGGTAAATCTGAATGGACTGTTACAGTGGTTCCAATCATCTTCTTAAGTTGGGAAACATAAAATACTGGGTGAATTTTTGCTTGCTCAGGGAGTTGTAGTCTGTAAGCGACAGTTCCAATTTTCTCAAGCACTTTAAATGGTCCATAGTATTTTGGAGAGAGTTTGTGGGTGTGTCTACTGCTTGTTGTGAGTTGTCTATAAGGTTGAAGTCTAAGATAGACCCAATCATCCACTTTAAATTCCCGAAGTGTCCTAGTTTTATCTGCAAAGTACTTCATTTTCTCTTTTGCCAAAGTCAACTTGTCTTTCAAAATTTGTAATGTGACATCTCTAACAAATAATGCCTCCTCTACTTGTTGAACTTTTGCAGTTTTTGGAACATAACTAAGGATTGTGGGTGGTTTCCTGCCATAGACTGCTTCGAAAGGTGTGGTATTCGTGCTTGCTTTCCATGTTGTATTGTACCATAATTCTGCTAAGGACAACCATTTGTGCCATTCTTTGGGTTTGTGACTGCAAAAGCAACGAAGATAGCATTCCAATGTCTTGTTTACTGCTTCTGATTGCCCATCACTTTGAGGATGATAGGCTTGCTAAGTGACAATTTACATCCCTGCATTTTGAATAATTCTTTCCAAAATAGGCTAGTGAAAATAGAATCTCTGTCGCTAATGATTGATCTTGGAAGGCCATGATGTTTGACTACATTGTGGAAACATAGTTGAGCAACTTGTTGAGCAGAAAAGGGGTGACTAAGTGGTAAAAAATGAGCATACTTTGAAAGTCTATCTACTACTACTAGAATGACTGAATATGAGTGACTTTTGGGGAGTTGAACAATGAAGTCCATACTTATATCATCCCAAATCTGGTTAGGAATTGGAAGGGGCTGCAAGAGACCAGGAGAGGGTATATTTTCTGTATTCATTCGTTGACAAATATCACAAGAGGCTATAAATTTCTGAACATCACTTTTAATACCTTGCCAATGAAAGACTTGCTTTATTCTATGTAATGTTCTTTGAACCCCTGAATGGCCTGCTAGTGGTGAAGCATGGAATCCCTGAAGTAATTGAACTTTAATATGTGCTGCTTGTGGACTAATCAGAATTCTTCCCTTGTAAAAAAACAACTTATCTTTCTTCTTATATTTTGATTCAGGGTTTTGCATCTTTTGTTCAACGGACTTATAATATGGATCAGTAGTTGATAGCTTCTTAATTTCTTCCAACCATGGACTGTGCACAATAGAGATTGCTTGTAAGTGAAGTGACTATTGAATGACTGAGTCATCACCTTTTCTAGATAAGCAGTATGCTATGGTATTTTCTTTCCCTGGTTTGTACTGAACCATGAAGTCAAACCCGTGAAGCTTATTTAACCACTTATGCTGAATGCTGTGAGTCAATCTCCGGTCTAATAAATACTTAAGGCTTTGATGATCAGTTTTGATTACAAATTTTTTTCCCAACAAATATTGAGACCATTTCTTTGTGGCTAAAATTAAGGCTAACAATTCCTTTTCATAAGTTGATAATAACAGATTTTTACCTTGCAAGGCTTGACTAATAAATGCTATTGGTTTGTTTTGTTGCAAGAGTACCGCTCCTATTCCATTTCTTGAAGCATCACACTCTAAGACAAATTCTTTGGAGAAGTCAGGCATAGCTAAGACGGGTGGTTTAGTTAGGCAGTCTTTCAATTGTTCAAATGCAAGTTGAGCCATGGAGTTCCACATGAAGGCATTCTTCTTCAGTAAATCTGTAAGTGGTTTGGCTATAATTCCATAATTTTGTATGAATTTTCTGTAGTAGCCAGAGAGTCCCAAAAATCCTCTAAGTGCCTTCAAGGATGTAGGAGTAGGCCATTCTTTAATTGCTTGAATTTTGGAAAAGTTAACTGCTATCCCATTATGAGAGACTAACATGTCCCAAATAATCAACTTGCTCTTGTGCAAAACTGCATTTTGAGAGTTTAACAACAAGTTGATTATCCTTGAGAACCTTCAAGGCCATGATTAAGTGATGTAAGTGATCTTCCCAGTTTTTGCTATAAATAAGGATGTCATCAAAAAAACTAAAATGAACTTCCTAAGATATTTTTTAAAAACTGTGTTCACCAAGGACTGAAAAGTTGATGGTGCATTTGTCAAGCCAAATGGCATGACCAAGAATTCATAGTGTCCTTCATGGGTCTTGAAGGCTGTTTTGTGGATGTCCTTGTCATGCATTCTGATTTGATGGTAGCCCGACATAAGATCAAGTTTTGTGAAGAATTTTGCACCAACTAATTCATCAAATAAGTCATCAATTAATGGAATAGGAAATTTGCTTTTTACTGTTATTTTGTTAAGTTCTCTATAGTCAATGCACATTCTCCAACTGCCATCACTCTTTTTAACCATCACTATTGGTGAAGAATAGGGGCTTTGACTATTTCTGATTGTGCCAGAATTTAACATTTCTTCAATTAGTTTTTCTATCTCATTTTTGAGATGGTATGAATGCCTATAGGGTTTCAAGGAAACTGGTTGGGAAAATGGAATGAGTGGGATTTTATGGTCAATGAATCTTTGAGGAGGTAAAGATGGTAGTTTTTGGAAGACGGTTGGGTATTGGAGAATGGTATCTTGGATCAGAGGAGGAATTGATGGACTGTGGTTTTGTACTTGGTTGAGAAGAGGTGTGTCGAAGTCAGGTTTGGATAATCGGTGGATGTGTAGGAAAAAACACAGAGAATTATTTGCCATTGCCTTGTTGATTTCCTTTTGCCCCACAATTTTTTTCACAGGGACCTTCATGCCTTGCCATATAATGTTTCGACCAATATAATTAAATTTGAGTTGAAGGTTCTTAAAGTTGAAAATGATGTCATCAAACTATTTTAGCCATTGAACCCCCAAAACTACCTGACATCCTTCTAGTGACAGAAGTAATAGATCAATATGCACAACTAATTCTTGGCACTTGAGCAGTACACCTTGACATACTCCAGTTACCTTTAATTGTTCTTCACTTTCTACTAAAACCCGAAAGTCCTCGGATTGAGTTATGTGCAACCCAATTTTATGTGCCAGTTTATCATTGATGAAACTATGTGTGAAACTAGTGTCAACTAAAATGTTAACTGGAGTGCCCATTATGGATCCTTGCACTCTTATTGTATGTGCAGCTGGTAACCCTGACATTGCTTGGAGTGATATTGATGGGGTTTGTTCTAAAGGTGGGTTATGTTGTTCGACTGGTGTTTCATCATTTAGATCGTTATTTTCTTCACTAGAGTAGAACCCTTCCATGATGAATACTTTTTTGTTTGGGCATCTATGTCCTGGAAACCACTTTTCATCACAAGTAAAACATAAATTCTTGTTCCTTCTGGTCATAATATCTGTGGGGTTTAGTTTGGGGTATTGGGCAAGTCTATGGTCCAGTTTATTTTGGGTATTGTTTTGGGATTGGTTGTTTGTGAATGTAGAGTTATTTGTAGGTTGTTTCCATGGTCGTTTCTGAAGAAAATATTTTTCTTCAAAAGTTTTTGCTAGACTAACTGCATCTTTAAAAGATTGTGGTCTAGCAGCTAGGACTTCAAACTTGATATCATCTTTTAGCCCCCTAATGAATTTATCAACTAGGTAGCTTGGCTGAAGTTTAACTAAAAGTCCCGCTAATTGTTCAAACTTGCTCAAATATTCCCTAACAGATGTTGTTTGTTTTAAATTTTCTAATGATTCAAATGGTCTTATCATTTCTGGTGGTCCAAACCTTGTTCTAATTTTTGAATGGAAGACTGGCCATAATGATGCATCGTCTACGTTTGTTAAGTACCAGTTGAACCATTGTAATGCTTCATCTCTTAAGTAAAAAGCGCATACCTGAACCAATTCAGTAAATGGTACCTCATGATAAACAAGAACCTGCTCTACTTGCCTTAGCCATCCCAATATATTTCCTTCGCCATTATAAATGGGAAATTCTAATTTTAATGACTTGTGTTGACAAATTTTGGGTGTTGATGGGTTTCTTGGATCTGGTTGAAGTGGTGTTGATGTGGAAGTAGGCCAAGGAAATGGTTGGTATGTGTACTGAAATTGTGGTTGAATGAGAGGAAATGCTTGTGGTGATGAAAAAGTTGTATTTGGAGGAGTGTGAGTGGTGTTAATAACTAATGTTTGAGGCAAATGAGAAGGCTGCGTAGAAAAAAAATGAGGAGGTTGTGTGGGTAGATTCATGTGAGGCACACTGAAACTATGAGTATTTGTAGGTTGATGATGGGGTAAAAATTGATGTGGGTGTGGTAGTGGAGGAGATTGGTTAATGGTTTGTGAATGTGGTTGTATGGTTGGAATAACAGTAGATCTGGTTATGATTGGCTGTTGATGTTGAGTGATTTGTGGTGAAACAGTGGTGGTAAAGGTTGTTGGTGTGTGTTGTGAAGATGGTGGTGGTTGTGGGTTTGGTGTAGTAGTGTGTGTGGAAGTTAAAGAGAGTGGAGGAGGGTGTGACATAGACATTTTATCAAGCTTGATGACCACAGATTGTAGAGCATCTTGCATTCGTGAGATGTTTGAATTCATGTCTGAAATTTCCAGAACCATGTGTGTATTGATTTCATCTTGCTTGTCTTTCCATTCTGCAGTTATCAGATCTGGTTCATTTCTGTGCTTTAAAGTTGATGATATTGGCTGCTTTTGATGTGGATCTGGTGGTTCTGTGCTAAGGAGCGTGGTTTGCTGTGGATCTGAGGGCAAATTTGATACCACTTGTGAGAGTTCATTCACACTTTTGGTCTTGGGTTTCACCATGATGAAAAAACGAGAGTACTGGTTTATGGAGAATAGTGCAAATACTAAGAGAACACGCAAAAACAATAAAATAGCAAGTAAAGGAAATGAGGAGAAAAAGAAAATTAACTCAGTAGTGAAGAATACTCTCTATATCCTTTTTCATTTCTTGCTTTTTCTTTTATACTAGCATTACAGTACACAACTTGCAAAAGAAGAAACAAATAACAACCTAATTCATGCTAGCTTGATACTTGTCATAGTACCATTTGCCAAGATACTATTTACAATACAACAACTCATGCAAGCGTATAATTATTTGTCTGCTACTCAACTCTGCAAGCTATATTATAGTTAATTTGATTCTTGCATTAGTTTACTCCTTATGTACTTTGTGCACCATAGCACCATGCACACTAACACACTCCGTGGGTGTGTAACATGGCACATGTTCTTGTCTACATAATGAAGTTTAGTCTGTATTCTGATCGACTCTTGGTAGTTCATTATCGAGTTTGGTTAGTATGCCTTTGTACGTTCTTTGGTCAACATTTGTTAATGAAAAGAACTATTTTAATTTATGCCAAATTTGCCTTTCTATTATGCACTATTTCCCCCCTTTTTCAAAGACATAATGAAGTTTTATGTTGCTTTATAATAATATCGGCAATGAAACAAAAATAAAATAAAATAACATTGCAAGTTGTGTAATACCAGATAAAAGGATAAAATAAGAGCTCGACAATTGTGCATATTTGTGCAATATTGTGACGGGTTTATGCTATAGAAAGTTGACGTTGTTATGGCTTCGCTAAAATTTAGCATTGCCATTGCGACGCCAATTTTCTGATACAAAATTTGGGTCGCGATGGCGTCACTAAATTTTAGCTAGCGATGCCAATTTTCTGATATGCAACTTGGATCGCAATGGCATCGCTAAAGTTTTGTGATGCCATAGCGACTCTAATTTTATGACGTATTAGTGACACCAAACTATTTAGTGATGCCCCTCTTTTTGACGCGTTTTTTGCATCATTGTGGCATCGATAAAAAATTTAGCGACGCGATATCGATGTTAAAATTGCGTTAGAAAATCATATATTTCTAGTAGTGGTGGTTAGTAATGCCATTCGGAATAACTAATGCACCTGCTTTCTTCGTAGATTTGATGAATCGGATCTTCAGAGAGTATCTGGATAGATTCGTGTTGGTATTTATAGATGGCATTTTGATACATTCTAAGAATGAGCGAGATCATAAGACTCACCTTATAATAGTGCTTAAGACGTTGAGACGTCATCAACTAAAAGCAAGATTTTCAAAATATCATTTTTGGATGAAAGAAGTAAAGTTCCTTGGTCATGTAGTCATAAAAAAAGGATTGTCAGTGGATCCAGATAAGATAGAAGCTATACTAATTGAAAGAGGCCCAGGATAATGACTGAGATAAACAGTTTCCTTGGATTAGCTGGCTACTACCAGAGATTCATCAAGAATTTCTCTCGTATAGCAATATCGATGACTTACTAACAAGGAAGGATGTGAAGTATGTTTTGATCGATAAATGTGAGGAGACATTCCAAAAGCTAAAAACGTTTATTGACCAATGCGCCCATGTTAGTTATTCCGGATGGAAATCAAGATTTGGTGGTGTATACTGATGCGTGCGGAACATGATTAGGAGCTGTGTTGATGCAAAGTAGTAAAGTGATTGCATACGCTTCTCGATAGCGTAGACTGCATGAAGTTAAATATCCAACTCATAATTTAGAGTTAGCTGCTGTAATTTTTGCTTTGAAGGTATGAACACACTATCTTTTAGGAGAGAGATTCGTGCTGTATAAGGATCACAAGTCTTTAAGATATTTATTCTTTCAGAAGGAGTTAAATATGAGACATCAGAGTTGGTTAGAGTTTATTGTTGCTTTCAGAATTGAATATACACCAGGGAAAGGAAATATAGTTGCAGATGCGCTTAGTAGAAAACATCAGAATGCAGTAGTGGGGATGTTAGGGGAGTGGAAAGATTTGGAAGCCTTAACTACTTATAGTGTGCATTTAAGATCGACTGCTAGTTCTAGTCAAAGTACTACAATGTTATCTTGCTTAGAAGTCCAAAACTAATACTGATTGAAAAGCTTGCTTCTAAGCAAAGAGATGATCCATTGCTAGCTGAATAAATTTTAAGATTGGAAAGTGGAACTAAGATTGATGATTTGAAGGGTTTTTATCTTGATCAAGATGGATAGTTGAGAAAGAAGGGACGATTGTGTGTTCCGGATGTTGGAGATCTAAGGAAAGAAGTCCTTAGGGAGTGTCATCGATCAAAGTTTACTATTCTTCCTAGAGGATCTAAGATGTAATAGGATATGAAGAGAAGTTTCTTCTAGGAGGGTATGAAACGGGATGTAGGATTGTGGATAAGGAAATGCTTGAATTTTCAGCAAGTAAAAGCCGAGCATTAGAAGCCAAGTAGATTGCTTCAACTTTGGATATACTAGTATGGAAATGGGATTCTATATCTATGGATTTCATTAACGGATTGCCAAGTTCGAGTAGGGGAAATGAAATATTTGGGTTATAGTGGATAGATTGTCGAAGAGTGCACATTTCATTCCCATTAGTTCGACAAGGATGACACTTGTTTTGGCTAAGTTATTTATGAAGAATATTATTAGACTGCATAGAGTTCCTAGTAATATAGTCAGTGACAGAGATACCTTATTCACTATCGAATTTCGGAAAAGTCTACAAGAAGTTTTAGGTATCAAGCTCAAGATGAGCACCGCATATCATCCATAGACTGATGGGAAAATGGAAAGAGTTAACAAAGTCCTAAAAGGTTTGTTAAGAGCCTGTATGCTAGACTTTGGAGGATCATGGGAAGACCATCTACATTTAGTCAAATTTTACTATAACAATAGTTATTAGACTAGTATAGGGATGGCACCTGTTTGAAGCTTTATATGGAAGGCTATGTAAATCCCCCATATGTTGGTTAGAGACAGGAGATAGATTGATTCTTGGTCTTGATTTAGTAAGAGAAGTCACATAAAAGATTTAGTTAATTTGAGCTAGAATGAAGGAAGCTCGGTCTAGGCAGAAGAGTTATGCAGATAAAAGACGGAAAGACTTAGAGTTTTCAGTTGGAGACTATATTTTCATCAAAGTATCTCCAATAAGGGTGTAGTAAGATTTGGGAAGTCATGAAAATTGGCATATAAATTTGTCGGACCATTTCCTATTATAATGAAGACCGAGAAACTCGCTTACAGGATAGAGTTACCAAGAAGTTTGGTAGGAGTCCATAATGTTTTAATTTTCATTTTTCTTATCTTAGGAAGTGTGTTCACAATCCAGAGACTACTATCACTCCGACTGCATTTGAAGATTTAGTGGACATGACTATTGTTAGGCAACCAATTCGTATTGTGGCTAGAGATGAGAAGTAGGCAAGGAACATGACAGTCAGATTAGTAAAGGTCCAATGGAGTGACAATGAAAAAGACTATACTTGAGAGATAGAGGACAGGATTAGAGACATTTATCCTGATTTGTTTTGATGGTATGTTTTATGTTGTTGATTATAGTTGTCATGTACCTTATCATAATTTCGAGGACGAAATTCTTTAAGGAAGGGAGTCCGTAATACCATTAATTTTGGTTAACATTATTTAGGATATTTAATTAGATAACTTAAATAAATAATGAAAAAGGGTAAGGAAAATGAGATATGATAACTAAAATAGGTCGTGCCTTAACAAACGAGTTATTAAGAATGGATTGTAACTTAGATAAGGAGGAATTCATGATAAGGGCAAAATAGGAATAGACCATAATTCCTAAGTACAAACCCTTACATTCCTTCTTCCTCATTCACTTTCATTCATACAAACCTAAACTAAATCAAAGCCGGGCATTGTTGAGAGCATTAAGAAGAAGAAAAGGTAGGAAACAAGATTAAAGCTCAGGGAAAAAAAATCAAACTCAAATCTCAAGTTCCTTCATCAAATCAAGGTGAATAATCTAATATGCTTGTTTAATTTCGATTTTAGGATTAAACCCTAAATACTACGATTGCTATTATGACATGTTTGAATGTTTGGATGATTATATGCTTTATAATGAATTATTGAATTTAATTATGAAATTCTTAAATGGGTTTAAGTGTGAAACCCTATCATATGACACCCAAATGGCTTGAGATTTTGATATGATGTTAGAAACATTATTTTGGAAGTGGATTTTTAGTTTCATAATTTTCTAATTAAGTATGAATATTTTATGATTTTCTTAAGTGAAGAAAATAGTTTATTTCATGTTTTAATTATTAAAAATAATTAAATAATGTTTTTGGCCCTGAAATTTTTACATGTTAAAGATTACAAAATCTGATTTATTGTGATTTTTAATGATTTTTCCCCAGTATTTACAAATTATTATGAATTTATTGGGCTAGAAATGCATAGCAATTATATTAAAATATTAATATAAAATAATGGTCTGCAAAATAGTTTGGGAAAGATAAATCTGCTCTATACCAGTTTTATGGAAAATATTTTGACAAAGAGAATAACTATCCGATATGAATTTGACAAATAAAAGGAGTTGGTGAAAAGACATTGCTATGTAGAGAAATAAAAAGGTTTTTATGTTATTTACGCTATTACCATGCCGAAGTCATTAACGCCGAAGGCCATGGTGCCGCCGTTAAACGATGCGACCTTAGTGAATGCATAGGATATCACTTCCAAGTGATATGGAAAGAATTCATTTAGGTTGAAGTCGATGTCGGTATGCATGCTAACGACATCAATGATGCCAGATATATTCCCTACGCCACGTGCCTATATGCCGCATTTTATATAAAAGGACATTATGTCGTATATTTTCTATAACGTTGTCGACTCTATAAGGCAATGATGCCGCTTATTTTCAAATCGTCTATAATGGTGCCGCGTATTTTCCAATCGGCTATAACAAGGCCGTGTGTTATCAACTTCGGCCTTAGTGATGCCGCATTTTTCTTTAAGGCAATGATGCCGCTTGTTTTATAGCAGTTGAAATGAAGCCGCTCTTTTCTTTTAGAACCTGATGTTGAAAGTATCCAATGTCGCCATTCCCATAACTACAAGTTTTAAGGCTTTATACTATCAAACCAATAACGACGCCGCTTATCGTTGGCAACCTATATATACGATGTAAATAATTTTAGCTCTATGGCCTTATACTTTGTAGATCAAAGGCTTTAACATAATTCTATTTTAGAAAGGGGCGATAATCTCTAGTGGCAATATTGATACCGAGTTTCATCAATATGATAGTTTTATTATGTTTGGCTTTATAGCCTATAGTTTTGAGGGGCGACAACCTCTAAGTGGTTTTGAAATTCATCAATATTGTTCAATAAAAGCATATATTTTGGCATAAGTATTTTGGATAGTAATGGGCTATAAATTTCCTTGTTTTAAATATGATTACATGGGTTAAATCATTTATAAATATATTATTTTCAAGGAAATAGAAAAATACTATTTAGCCCAAAGTTTTACTAAAGAATTATTATTCTTATCACCATTATCGACTCATAGATTAGAGAATCCAAGAGGGACTGGTGTGAGGTCGTGCCCTATACTTCAGTTGTTAGCTCTAGCTGATATTAGGCCAAAATTCTAGTGCGTAAGGTTTTGTCATGGATTAGAGTAAAAGTAGGTTTATGCACAGAAAGGAATAAATAAAAATGAGTCAAATTATTGGTTGGCCTGCAAAAACATTAGGATCGGTATGACCCTAGAAATAGTAAATTCCGAATAGGCCATCCAGTTTTCTTCTAATGATAAGTTAGAAAGTTTTATATACCTGGTAGGCCCGAGTCAGCCATATAGGTTTATAGTTACTTTGAGAAAACTAATTTTTTGGGACAAATAGTCCATTTATTTAAACAGATTGGTCATGGTTGCCCAGGTTGCATGCATGCATATGATTGTTTATATTATTTAGTTAACCATTGTGGTTGCAGGTGCTTGGTTTATAAAAGACATATTTTAGAGGGTATTAGTGAAGGGAAATCTCATTCCGCTAAACGGCCTGGTCTCACTAGATATCCATTTACCAAGATGGCATATTATTATTCACACCAGACTTTTTGTGTGATCCAAAGCTTTTGTTTTCCCCTCTAACTCTCGGATGCTCATTTTAGTAGTTCGAGAGTGAGGTTTCCAGGTTATCTAGGTTGGACGAATAAAGCTTCCGGGATATGTAGGAGGTAGATCTAGCTATGTAAGAGTTTATCTATTTAATATCTGATGTGTTTAAATTTTATTTTGTTGGAATGTATTGTATTAACATATGTTATAACTGTCTAGTAATTAACTATGATCAACCAAGGGGCATCTTCATATATCGCTCTTGGAGTATTTTATAATAATTATATTTTATTCGAACCTGGGAAATGTTTGGGATTATGTAATGAATATGAATTATTATCTTTGAAATGAAATATGAAAGTTTGATCTGAAATTGCGTTTAAGAAAATTTCAGATTCCACTGCTTTGATGTGATTAATACTATTAACATGACCGAATTTTGTCACTAGAAATTAATACTATAGATGGCTACAGCATCTGTAACGGTAAGTTTTGGCCTCAAAATGGAGGATGTTACACACAATTACTCATACTTGAATAGGGACATCACTACCATCTACCTCGCCACCAGACCATTGGAGTCGAGAAGTAAGAGGAACCTCGTTACAATAGTAAGTACTGCAAGTTCAATCGAGTAATGACCACTCCAAAAAAGACTTTCGTATGCTCAAGGATGAGATCAAAATGCTCATACGAGAAGGCGTACTATTGGAATTTGTTTGTCATTACATTGAGCAAAGGCCAAACTGTGAAGAACGACCAAATCAGCCTCCTCAGCCCAATAACACAAATGTCCAAACCATCACTGATGTCTTAACCATATGTGGGGGATTGCATGTGGCAGGCAATAGCCTAAGGGCCTAGTACCAGTATTAAAGAGAGGTATATACTGCATGACAGGTTTATTTATTAGTGTCCTGGGCATCAAAAGCGCTCCGGTAGGAATCAGATCGGCCGATCAGCTTCACCGTTGAAGTCAAGGTAGCAATCTCTTACCCCCATCATAACCCATGGTCATTACTCTTGCCTTGGCCAACTCAAATGTGCATCGTGCTTTCGTGGATGGGGGCAGTTCAATCAATGTCATATTCATGAATGTTCTTATACTCCTCAAGCTTCCTGCCACCAGCATCACCCTATATGCCTTGCCCATTTATGGACTTGGGGATGTAAGCATTATTCTGATGTGCAAAACTTCGCTCATAACAACATTCGACCAAGAGCCCCTCACTACGAAGATCCGGGTAAACTTTGTAGTAGATGATTACCCATCTTTTCATAACCTATTAATAGGACGACAGACACTTGTCGAGATGGATGCCATTGTTTACTACGATCGCTACATCATGAAGTTCCCCATCTAAGACGAGGTCGGTGAGATCAGGGGCAACCAGCAGAAGGCAAGGGAATGTTATAGAACTTCCCTTAGGCAAGAAAAAAGGAGTTCTCTTAGTATGACAAGAACATCCAACAATCGGCAATGGTTTTCTTGGAAAATCCAGCGGGCCAACCAATGCCCCCGTTTTTCCGAAGCCACCACAACCCCGAAGCTGTAGCGGCAACTCCCACTGTCTCATAGGCGGCCGACTTATCTGAGAGCCGGGGGCATCATTGCCTCGACCCTTCGTTACCAATAAGTTTTTAATTAGAATGTGGGAAGTTATGTATATATGTTTGTTTTCGTTCTACAAATCTTTAAGTTCGGTTTGCATACAACCCGCCTTGCCATCACACATTCCACAGTAGAGTGAGAAATTTTTTGGCTCGAGATCAATGGTCGATTCGTACCTAGAAACCTACCACCTAGAAGAACCCCATAGCTCATGTGCTCAGGATCGAGTCTAGGCCCATCTGCCACTCAACGTTCGATCGCTTGAAATTTGAGGGAACTCATAAGCAGACTTGTGTTTCAACTCATGCTGATGCAAATCGGCACTCTACATCCGGTCATCACTTGGCCACCACAACATCTTTCGTTTCAGGATCAACGGTCGTCTTCTACTTGGCAAAATGTCACCTAGGAGAACCCTATAGCTCATGCACTCGGGGTTCGATCCTAGGCTTGTCTTCCACTCAACGATCGATTGCTTAAGGCCTAAAAGGGTGGCTCGCGAGCAAACTTATGTTTCAATTCATTCTGGTGCAAACTATCACTCTATATTCAGCCATCACTTGGCTAAACTAACAGTTGTATCCAACCTGTCTTATTATCACATCAATAGTAGGCACAATCCTAATAGAAAATTTTCCTACAGCATACCCAATATATTCTACCCAATAAGCAATGCAACAAATTTCTCAAATTAATGTTGCAACATAAAATCTTATTCATTCATTCAACTCTCCGGAAATCGGCAAGTTGGTGCTCTTATCACCTCCCAGAAAGCATTTGACTAGATCGATTGAAGGACTTGTGGCACATCAATCGATCAAGAACTTGTTGAGGAAAACTAAAGCCTCTATCTTCAAAGCACTTCAATCGATCAAAAACTTGTTGAAAAATACTGAAGCCTCCATTTTCAATGCACTTCAGATACTACAACCGATCCAAAACTTGTTGAAGAAGGGGGAGTGTGCTACTGAATCCAATGCACTCCCTATCATAGGGCCACGAGAAGCTTTCGGATAACCCTTTCAAGGACATACCAAGATTTTGGTCATGATAGAAGAAGTAGAGGCGTAGTAGCATCCGAAGCGACTTGGAACCAGGAGTATCAGAGCTTTAAAGCAAGGAAGCACCCTAGCTTTACGTGGATCGTTAGTTCGAAATCGATTTCCACCCTCTACCAGGACCATGGTCTACGGGCAGAGGTCCAAGCCAAGCAGCAAGGCATAGTTCATCTCAAGCAGAAGTTTCCAACCAATGGTTTGAGCTACAATCAATAAGAGTCAGTTTAAGTAGACTTTCTCCTCTCTCGACATCCTAACTAAATTTGATAAGGAAGCTTGCCTGCAAAAGAATTTGAAAAGGAAAGAGATGATTAAGCCATTAGTTTTTTATCAGTGAAGAATTATAAATGACTCACAAGCTCTGTATTTTTATCAAGAAGAGAAATTTTGTGGGTTTAGAGAAGAAGAAGGGGTATTTATATAACCATGCCTTCAATCATAGTCATTGAACTCAAAAGGAAAAAAGGATCCTAGCGATCTAGTAGAGACCAGCATTAAGTCAAGTCTAGCATGTGGGGAAAACGTGACACGTCCGTGCCATATTTAGGAAATTGAACCGTCACAATCAATTGCACATAGCCACTTGGAAGGAGCATTACATACGATGTAGTGTCATCATTCGAAAAGATTTGCATGATATTTATTTAAGTCCTCGTTTGGAAATGGATACAGACTTAGGGGTAGAATCTTGCTCATATTTTTCGTAAGCTACTAGCAAGCTCAAATAAAAAATAATTTGGCCCAATCAAAGCCAGTCTAACTGATCTATGGTTTCTGCAGTCAAGGGCCTGCCTAACCCCATGGTCTCAAACAAGCCCTTCAACCCAGTGAGGCGCCATAGTAGAGCCTGATCTCTTTAAGCAACCTTCACATGAACAAGATCGGGAGGGGCCCAGATCTGTTCTGCCCAGCTCGTTTACATTGAACTTCTAGTAGCAGTTAATGACAATCGTGGGTTGTCCAACTCCACATCAACTGGCGCGTGACCCATATCAAAGACCGGCTTCCCTCCCGAACGCCGCATGCTTGGTCCATTGCCTGCCTTTCCTACATGGTCCTTAACTAAATTCCAATCCTCTTCCGCGTTGCTGACATCTGATTAGCCAACTAGCCATGTGTGTACTCAAGTGAAAAACTAAGCCTCCAATCCATTCCATCATAGCACTACCAGTGAGATGGCTGATCTGATGGGGTCTACCATCAATATTAAATGCACATTTAATGCAAGCCCATGCCTTGTACAGAGGGGTGATAAGAGCTTTCTCATCCACTACCCATCCTCTAACCTTCTTTACAACTGTCGATCATCTATGTGACGACCCACCTTTCTGACCCCTCAGAACGACACTTAACACATCCTAGGTGTTTATGTTTCGTTGCCCAAATATCGGAAAGATGAATCATCATGGGGTAAAATAAAAAATAGAATAGAAACCATTCGATGAAACTGCAAAGTAAACCGTAACAGTCAATAGTACATCAGGTTACTCCTTAACAGGAAGTTATCAGAGTTACACAAAAGTACTACAAATTAGGTTAGGCCATTATAACATCTGCCTTTACATATGCTGAAACAAAATACACTTACACAAATAAGATAATACAGTGGAATATATAACTAAGAAGATGAAAGCCTCCTGCTTGGACACCGTCTTCAAAAGAGCCCAACAAAGACCTGCTACTCTCAGACTACTAAAATAAAATGAGTACCCGAGAGTTTAGGGGAAAAACAAACAACCCAGGTCAAACGATATGTCTGGTTTGAGTAAAATTTTGAAACAATAGTTGTGAAATTTAACAGAAACATGTGAGATCACGCTGCTGAACATGGAATGGATTTACTATCACATAAATCAACATTCAAATGTAAAGAATGGATAAATAACTAAACTCCGCGAAGAGTGGTTGACTCTTTCCGATGCAAATAGGGTAATAAATTTGAAGGTTCGAATCAAATGAGAAAAGAAAAATCTCCAACAAATGACTAAGAGGGTGCATGCTCCTTAAAAGAAGTATAACTTTGGAAATATACTTGAAAACCCCAGGAACTCCACGTCGGACCTCGCCAATCCTTACCGGCAATCCGAGCATTTCACATCTAAATGCGCGAAACCGAATCCAATCTAGATGAGATATGAAAATACTCTAATGAGAACAACCCAACATAACTTGGCCCCCAAAAAGACGCGCTTTGATTTAGTCATTTTCGATAAAGGATAACAAAGCTCTACGGAGCAACACATCGTCTTAGAATGACGACGACAAAGAAGCTAAAATATCTGATAGTTGATAAACCAACTATCGAGGATATAAAACGATCATATATGGAAATTAAGTCTTGTATACTTACCACCACCCATCGAATTCAAACTTATACTATTTCTTGGTTAACAATAGTACCGGATAAGTCAAAGTGTTACCTCAAAGTCATGTCTCACGGTTATTCTTAACTTTTGAAATAGTGACAAGTCTACTTCTTCGATGTTTAGTGCTAATTATACAAATAAATCGTTTCCATATAAGTGAATTGCTTGGTGGAAATTAATTCATTTCCATAAACGAATCAAACATTTTCTTTAAAAAACCAAACTCGTACTTGGCTTCACATGACAAGTATTAGCTTTAAAAACACTTTGTTGATAAAGTTCCCTAACTCAAAACATAGTTAAAAGGGATTTAATAACTTAAAATATTATTATTACCTTTATTAATAAACTTTAAAACTTCATTAATTAAGTTGATAAATTCACTTCAACGCCTTTTATTAAGAAAGGTAAATCGCCTTTATATCATCATTAATTAAATTAATTAATAATATTATTTAATAATTAATTAAATTAATTAATAGACAATCAAATATCATTATTTAAAATGATTAGTCAATTTAAAATATCATTAAAGTAAAGATTAATTAAAGTTAAAACAAATTGATTTCCTTTAAAAGTTATTAATTAAAAAAATTAAAAAACATCATTAATTAATTAACTTTGACCCATCATTATCAAAAGATTAATTAGCCTTAAACATCATTAAATAAAATGATTAATTAAGTTTAAAACATCATTAAGTAATTAGTTAAATTTAAAACACATCATTAATATGTTAATTAATTAGTTAACCTTAATCCTTATTAATTAAATAATTAATTAATTAAATTAAATAATCATTATTAAAATAATTACTTATTTTTGAAAACATCATTAACTAAAAACTTGCTTAACTTATAAAATAATTCTAAGTACGATAACGAAACCAAACGGTTTCGATAAAATGTGATTTTCCGAAAGTGCCGATATGGCGACCATCACTATACAAGTAGTTCGAAATTCGAGCATATGACATTATCAATAAAACCAACAATCACAAAGCAAGAGTATAAACACATATACAAGGTAATTCGCTATGATACGACATGTAATAAGTATTTACTAGCAATATAATTACTTTAGCCACAAACTTTTCATATTTGCTTACTACATGCAAACTAACTTCCAAATGCGACAACTTTTTCCAACATGAACCAAACCACCATCCAAACCAAATGTAACGACCCGAAATTTTCGACCCCGAAAATTCCAGATTGTTAGGGTCGAAGATTTCGGGTCGTTACATTTGGTATCAGAGCTTATATATACACATATTCACAATCATTCACAGGCATTTCATTCATACACACATACATTCACATATAAACTTAATATTTAACTTAATTAATCTATGTTAAAATAAATTACCTATCTTAATTAATCATCCTTAATTAATTATTCTTTAATTACATTAAGTAATTACTATCCTTAATTAATTAAATCAATTATTTTAATTAATTTATTTAAAAAAACTTAGTAACATTTCTTTTGAAACTAAAACCTTTTTTAAAAACTTTAAAACTTTTTAAAACAGATCACTATACATATACAAAAAGCATTCATAGGTCGTAATTATGAAAATAAATATAGTTTAAAAATTTCTGTTTAAAGGTTGAAGCTTTATTCACAAAACACTTCTAACTTAACTGGATCGGCACAACAAGCTGCCGAACTCACGCACTATCATCACGACACCGTAACTTGGACTTTTGGGCCCTTAATGGGCTAGATATGGGTTCGGCCTGAGCTATATGGGGCTTGGCCTTGGGGTTTTGAGGTGGAAATGACTTTATTTTTGGTAGAGGAGTGTTTTAAGGTGAATATATGGAGTTTAACTTGATTTTTAGAAGTGTATTCACTAGTATTTGGCTTGGGAACTTCTCTTCGAAGCCATGGAAGTATTTATGTATATGAAGAGATAGGAATGAAGATAGAAATGAATATGTAAAGTGGAAAATGTGTGGAGATGAGGAGTATTTATAGGCAAAAGAGATGTAGTGGTGATTAAATAACTTATTAATATAAAATAACAAAATGTATTCATGTAACATGCTTCCATGCCTCCCCCCACACTTTAGAGCACATGTAACCCCCCTCAAGTCCACCTATACCATGCTTTTGGTACTTGTTTAGGTTATGGCTAGAGTATTTAATTAATTTCCTAAGGTTATTTAATGTATTTTTGTGCAGTAAATGTCAAATCAAGTTTTATATTTAAACTAAGCTTGATTATTAAATTTAAAACATTGATTATCTTATCACATCACATAAGTGCATGTGTGTGCAAGTGTATATTAGTGATACAAAATATGCACAACGTTTTCGATGACTTTTCCGATGCCCAAAAGTTGAATTTTCGAAAAACGTTTTTCGATCACATTTTCTATTTTTATTTGAACTAATTATTTTGGTAAACAAAATTTGAAATTAATATCATTAATCAATGTTTAAAATATGTTTATTTTGTTATTAAAATACATTATTTAAATATTTAAAATGATTTAAATATTCATATACAAAGTGATTAATTTACGGATCGTTATAATCTACCTTTACAATCGGATCAACAATCAAGCCCGATTCCAGCCTTTTCTCACACCACAGTCTCAGTCTTACATTACTCATTCCAGCTACTATAAATATCTCATGCAGTGATGCTACAAAGGGATAGGAGTCTGGTTGAATGGATTGGATTTTTGTTGAACTAATTGGATTCTAGTTGAACTCTAAAAACTGCAAACTCATGAATCTTGAGATTGAAATCCTTAAGATTACAGAACTTTATTAGTCTTAAGTGCTTCTTGTTTTTTTATTATTCCCTTGCAATTTCCCATAGTTATAAGAGAAGTGTATAGTAAGTGAACTTCACAGTAAACATAGACAGCTTTGCCGAACCACTCTATATCTTGTGTTATTTACCTTTTAATCATGTATTTAACTCCTTATTTTCCATTTTAAGCCTAGTGATTAACATGTAACATTTTCTCTTCATAACGCATTTCGTTCATTCTGAGGTTGGCTAGGAAACTAGTCAATGCTAGGTTTTCCAAATCATATAAATTCATAAATTTAGAACAGACAAATAGATTCAAGAATAAAAATTATATTTTTATTACTAGGAAGGTATATAATCGAAAATCACTTTCTTATCTCCACCATACCCTTATAGCATTCCTTCTTCTATATCTCCACGAATACTCTTCTAAGTTTTGAGTTTTGTGTTCTCCTTTCTCTAATTCTCTTATCCCTTTTATTCCGACTTTAGTGTTGTTTTGAATTAGAATTTTGTTTGAGGAAGGGGAAGAAGAAAAAGAAATTTTAGAATGCGGAGGTTAGAGTTTTAGAGTGAGAAGAGTGGAGGCTTATGCTTATATTTATAGTTGAAGACTAGAGATGCCAGGTTAATTTTCAAAATTAATAATTACGAAAATGTCATAAGTTATAATTTTCACTAATTTTGACTCATTTTATCAAATTTAACAAGTTATATACGTTTTCTAACCGTAATTAACATTTCAGACGCTATGGAATAGGTCTCGTGACCTAATTTCAGCATTTGTGAACATTTACTATGTTGTCATTTTATGTGAAATTACGCATTTGCCCTTATTCGTATTTTAATTTATTATTAAAATTTCTAGAGTGTTACAAAACTCCATTACTAAGATGTAATCGAATCGGTGGTAACATGATGCACCTTTAACAGTATCACCATGATGCAACTAAAAATTGCACCTCTTTAATGCAGCTAGAGTAAAATCAGCTGTTTTATCTTTCAAAATTAATAGCATCGTGGTACAGAAAAATGTTAAATATAATGTTTTGAAATTCAAAATATCCCACAATTAATTAGAACTTATTTAGATGGTTAAAAATTAATATATTATGTTAAAGACCACTAGCTCAAGTGATAAGTAGTATGACGCTTTAGACTGAGGTTATAGAGATCATGGGTTCAAACCTTCGAGATATCAAAATGAATGCTCTTCTTGAATAAAGTACTGTTGTTATCACAAAAAAATTACAATGGATGTGCAGTTTAAAAGGTTTGTTTTTTTCAAAATATACGATTAAAAACTAACATATATTAATAAAATTTATTAAAGATGGTTAAAATTTAAGTAATTTGTGGCTAAAAAAACTAATGCTCAGAATGGGAGCTGAAATTTCCTTCAAAAAGGATATGATTTTTATGTATAAATAAATAATGAGTATCATTAGAATGTTTACAATATCAAACGTGATTTAACGGTGAGATATTTTGATTTACTTTTGTGTAAGGAGTTATCACATTCTAATGTTCAAAATTAAATAGGTTTATTTAATTCATGGGATGCCAATAATGCTAAGGGTGTTGTTAACTTGTGCCCTAAGGGCACATGTTAAGAATGACATTTATGTACAAGATGATAAATTTATTTGTTCATAATACTTATTTTATTTCTTTGAACGTAAAAAATAGTTGGCATTCAGGGGGTCATTAGTGTGATTTAATCAACATTAACATGAGCCCCTAGAGCACTTGATAACATTTTCTTAATGCTAAAGAGACCTAATTTACGAAATTATCAACCTGGGACCTGCTTTATTTTACAATTATTAAGCAGCGACCCAAAATGATCGTTCTTTACTAATTCTTTTATGATAATTTAATAGTTTAAAAAAACAATGTTTATTGAAAACACATGTAACCACTTTATTTCCTTTTATTTAGTAAATATTGTGTAAACTGTGTGTTGCACACGGTAATGTTATTAGAAATGATATTTATATTTTAATTATTGTTTTTTTTGGCATAGCCAACGGGGTTGAGTGGACCCCTACCACTTTATTAATGCACTGAAGAGAAAACATACAAAAAGACATGCCACACACACAGACGAGCAAACAAAGCAAAATACAGAGACAACACAGTGCACCAATAGAGGGAAAGAGAGAGAAAAAAGGGAAAAAAACACAAACAGCAAAACATTTGGAGGGAGAAGCGAACCGATCAAAGAGCAGCTAGTATCCCCGGGTCAATAGCGTACTTCGCAGTGCGCAACCCTGCTTTAATGTCGAAGGAGAGATGACAAAAGATTAGTTCTTCATCACGCACACTCTTCGGTTGGAATATACGCTGGTTTCTTTCCTTCCAGAGAAAAGAAAGGAATTTCTTTAAAACATAAAAGAGAAACCTATTCCTGCGATCTTTCATGTCAGAAACTTTGAGGAGAGCATTCCAGATATTACCACTCCAAAGCTGGTCATCCGAGTAACCTAACCTTTTTAATAACTTAGTCCACATCCCTAAGACGAAAAAACACTCGAAGAATAAATGTTCTCGAGTTTCAGGTTCAGTGCAGCAGAAAGTGCAGTGGATCGGCACGTCCATCCCTCGGGAAAACAGCTTAACTCGAGTGTGCAAAGCGTTATTGATTACTTTCCAGAACAAGAGGTTTTCTCTAGCATTGTTATCCCTGTACCAAACTCTTTTGTGCCATTTACAATCAACCAGATTTTCAAGGCCATTCATGTGCATGTACATAGGCTTTTTTTGAGAATGTTGCCTATTCCTTTCCAGTGGATGAAGTGGTTGCGGACTAGGGGGACCTCAGAGGCTAAGATCTGATTCCATATGCAACGAACAGCCTGATTCGAAGTGTTAGGTAGCGTAAAACGACCGTTGCTAAACACGTCCACGACCTTGGAATCTGGGAGAATGCCAGATTGGATGATGTCGCTATACGTTAGCTTCGTACGAAGGATACAACCGTGAGTAAGCCACGGGTCGTTCCAGAATTGAGCACTGCTTGTTATGCCGCATTGGACATAGGGGAGGAAACAATTTCGCAACTTAAAGATTGATCTCCAAGTCCAGCTTATGTTTTGCGAGGGTTGCATACTCCAGAAATCCCTACTTTTAATAACATTATTTTTTGACCAGAGGACCCAAAGACTGTTCCGATTGTTTGTGAAGTTATCAAAGTGTTTAATTAGCGCAACCTTATTCCAAACTGCAATATTATAGATACCTAGACCACCTTTGCGCAGCGGTTTCTCAATAAGCTTGTATGATATCGGGGTAGTGAACCGCCCGTGAATGGAGCCTTTCCATATGAATCTCATGGCAGCAGTTCTGATCATGTTGATTAGTTTCATAGGAAGAATGAAGGTCTTAGACCAATAGACTTGCATTGCGAAAATCACCGATTTGACTAAGGTTGCACGGCCCGCTTAGCTCAAAGATCTGGAGGTCCAACACTCTAGTTTAGACATGATTTTAGCAAAAAGAGGGGAGCATTGACTGGAAGTAATCCGGGAAGTAGCAAGAGGGATACCGAGATAGGTTGCCGTGTTAACGTTGGGCTGCAGTCCCGAGGAGTTGATGATGGATAGAGTTTGCTCGCCGTTAAGGCCAGCTAGCATAATCTCAGATTTGACCAGGTTAATTTTCAAACCAGTTTGTCTATAGAAAGCTTCCAAGGCTTGCATAATGGAATGAATGGAAATAGGATCGGGTTTGCAAAAGACGACGAGATCATCGGCGAACATGAGGGAGGTTATGCAAGGGTTTCTACATTTTGGATGAAGGTGGAGCAATCCAGAAGTAACTAAGTTATCAAGCATACGGGTAAGAAGTTCCATAACTGTAATGAAAAGATATGCGGACATCGGGTCGCCTTGACGAACGCCCTGCTTTCCTTTGAAATAACCTTTCGCAGAACCATTAATAACGATGGAGTAGTTAACTGTAGATATGCAAGTATATATCCAGGCAATAAAATGGGGCAGAAAGTTCATGTAACCAAGAATTATGACCAGTGAATCCCACTGTAATGAATCAAAAGCTTTTTTGATATCAAACTTCATCATCGCTCTAGGAGACTTGTTTTTACACCCGTACCCTCTCAGAAGTTCATGAGAGAGTAAAACATTGTCTAATATGCTTCTGCCCGGGAGAAAAGCAGATTGATTAGGAGATATAATGTTAGGGAGGACCGCCTTCAGGCGAGAGGCTATAATCTTCGAAATACACTTATATATCGCGTTGCAACAAGAGATTGGCCTGAATTCGGCAACAGTCTCGGTGGTGGGAGATTTAGGAATGAGAGCGATATTAGTGTTGTTGTATGTGTCCATAATCCTTGAGTTCATGAAGACTGATTTAATTGCACGGCACGCATCTTGACCAACAATGCTCCAGCTAGACGTGTAGAAAAAGGAGTTGAGGCCATCCGGACCACTGCAAGAGAATGAGTTAAGGGAAAACATGGCTTCTTTAATTTCAACTTCAGTAACTGTATTGCAAAGATAGGCATGGTCATGTTGATTAAGCTTCGGAAGAATCAGGGGATCTATATCATCAATTCGAGGGCTAAAGTTTTCATCGTTACCAAGGAGATGAGCAAAAAAATCAATGAACACTTTGTCGATGGCTGGACTGTCCGTTTGTTCTTTACCATTCAAGTCCACAATTCTATGGATGTTGTCACGGTTGTGTTTCGCTTTAAGAGTTGCATGGAAATAAGTAGTGTTTAGATCTCCTTCATCATTCCAACGAGTGCGCGTCTTTTGCTTGATCATAGACAGCTCCTTCTGAAGTTCCAACTGATACTGCTTTGCTATGGAATTTTCAAGAGTAGCCAAGCTATCGTTGTTGGGAAACCGTTGCATTTCTGATTGAATCTCCAGAAGTTTAAGTCTCCAGATGGTCGTTTGCTTGCTGCCATCCCCAAATCTGGATTTGGCCCATGCTCTCAAGGCCTCTTTCGTAGCCCTGAGTTTTTTCTGTAAAACAAACATAGGGTTACCAAAGTTAGGTGAGGACCAAACTTTGCGCACTATTTCAAAAAAGTCATGTTCTTTAGTCCAAGAGTTAAAAAATTTAAAATGTGGTCTTCCTCTCATGACAGCACCACCCATGTGGATGATTTGGGGCGAGTGATCGGACAGGATAGGGTTGGGGATGTGGTTAAATAAGGTAGGCCAGGCAATCAAAGCTTCATGATTTGAGAATGCATAGTCGATTTTACAATAAGTTCTAACACCTTGTCTTCTCTTGTTGTTCCAAGTGTATCTAGCGCCAGAAACTTTAGTTTCAATCAATTCAGCATCTTCGATAGCGTCATTGAAAGGTTTAATTTCAGCAAGGGAGAGGGGAGAGCCGCTTATTCTATCCTGGAGGCTAAGGGAGCAGTTAAAGTCACCACACACCACCCAGGGATGGGTATTCTGTCTTAAACTAGGGAGGGTGGCAAGGAAGGGGGCCCTGGAGTTAGCCGCATTCTCAGCGTAAACAAAGGTGAGGTAGTATGAGGTATTACTGGGGATGAATTTTCTATGGCAGTGGATGAATTGAGACGAGGAGACGATGGGGGTTAGGAGGTGGACAGCCGGATCAAAGATGATTAAGATGCGACCATAAGGAGCTTGTTCGAGGTTGTGAACTATCTTCCAGGTTGGCATAATTAGATGGGCTGCTCTGCGAGAAAGAGGGGAGTTCAGTTTGGTTTCAAGAATTGCTAGGATACTCAGGTCATGTTGAGTGATCAGTTCTTTACATAGATGGAGTTTAGAGTCATCATGGGCTCCACGGACGTTCCAAACGCATATATTGTGTGTCATTGAGTAAACTCGAGAGATTCAATTAATGCTTTCTTCATTTGCCTTGTCAAGGCACCAGAGGTTTTAGAAAAGTCAGGGATGGACGCAGAAAGGGGGGAAATCGTGATGTTGACAGTTGGGACTGAGCTGGATGAGATTGGAGGGGGACCAAGTATCGAGGAGGAGATATCAGGCGGAGAGATGTAGGCTTTGGGAGGGATGATATGACTGTAGGGGTTATTCTGGTCAGGCACAGCGTGCACATCATGCATTAACACGACATTGGAGGAAAGCCTACCGGCAGGGGAAGGGATTAGTTGGGGGACTGCTTTCGCGTTGATTTGAGAAACTTCAATCGCAGTAAGGTGAGGGGCCGATTTGGGAGAAGAAACGATAGCTTGCGAGAGGACAAGGGGAGCTGTGTAATCAGAGATAGGATTTATTATGTGCACGTGCACACGTTCTTGCGTGAGAGATTTGGCATCAGAAGCTATGGGAAGTGACGTGGCTGAGTCGTTGGGTTGGAGAACTGAGTTGGGGATTGAAGTGTCATTGAAATGTGAGTTGCAAGGGGAAGTTTGCTTGGTGGTTAGTTTTTCATTAGAATTTATAAGGGAGACAGGACGAGTAGGACTAAGTGGTTCATTGCATGTGACAGGTGGGATAGGGACGTGAATGGCATTAAAAACACAGGAAGATGAGTTGGAAGGTACAGTGGAGCTTGAAGAATGAAGTGGGTTTGTGATTGGACCATACTTAGCAGATTCATGTAGATTCACTGTATAGGAATCGTGCTCTTCGTGATTTGAAACATTACCCAGGTTATTTAATGAAATTGCTACTGTTTTTTGTGGTGAAAACAAACTTTCTGTTGCATTTTCCTTAAGTGGAACAACTTGCATTATTTCTTCATTTTCCACTGTACCATGGTCATTCAAAATGTCAAATTTGTTATGAGTTATGATCTTGAGCTCCTCTGCACGAGCATTTTCTTTTGACGTATGAGTTTGTTCTAAACTGTTTTCTATTCTTTTAATTTCAGTTGAGATGACTTCTTTCTTTTGTTTATCCTTATTGGTTACCAAGAAAACATCTTCGTCGACTACTTCTAAAGCTTTAGAGGTTCCAACCATGTTAATAGCCTTAATTGGACTTCTACCAGTAACCACTACTGGATTAACAGAGGAAGTAGGAGGAACATGCATTTTTCTACCGTTAAATCTACCTACTTTATGCCACCTTAAAGGAGCCTTTTCCTTATACACTTCTTTATGCTTAACTGGGGCTTTAACTGCAACTTTGTCATGCATGTTATGTTTCAGTTGAGTTGAGTGACTGTCAGGCAGCACTTGCAATTCACAGTTTTCATTAGAGTGACCAAAGGAAACACATTTTGTGCAGATTAAAGGTTTCCACATGTATGTTACTTTGATTTTCTGGGTTCCTCCATCAACAAGCTTAACTAGAAACTCATCAACTAAAGCATTGTCTGGACGAATTTCAATTAAACATTTAGCAAAATGGAGTCTCTCCAGGCTTTCAGTCATCGTGTCCATACACAGTAGTTTTCCTAACCTACTCGAAAGCCAGTTGATACCAACATGAGTCCAGGCAAACAGGGGGATGTTGTGGAACAGAACCCAAACTGGAACAGAGTGAACGGAACCACAAACATTACTGATTTTGGAATCATAAGGCTTGACAATAAAAAGTTTGTTCTTCATAATAATTGGATCCCCATTTAAGATACTTAGCTTGTCTTCCTTAAAAGAAAGGAGGAAAAGAAAGATGACTCCATCAGATTTGATCTTCACAGATCCTTTTAGTTTCCAAACCTGCTTGAGTTTTTGCACCACTGCAGTAAAGGACAGCGGCATGTCTAAAAAGAAACCCACGAGATACTCACTCCAGCTTTGGGTTCCTGCATCAACTACGCTAGCCGGAAGGACCAAAGCACCGTCAGAGTAAGTAGGCTTCATCTCAACCGGCGTGTACTTCCCAGCATTCTTGGGTTTCTGCTTGAACAAAGAAGTTCAGACTGGTTGGGATGGGGTGGATGTGGAGAGAGCTGCTAAGGGATTGGAGGCCAAGTTCAAGGTAGAGGCGAACGAGTGGTCTGATGTAGGGTCAGGAGGCCTAGGAGGGGAGGGAGGGAGTTTAGGCGGCGATGGGCTGATAGGAGGATGGCTCGAGGTAGGACTGAGGTACGAAGAAGGAATGGTGGGGATGTGACAGGGGAGAGAGGCTGCCATGACAGGAATGTATATATTTATTTGTTAATTATTGTTAAAATAGTATAATTTTATTATGCGGTATATGATAATTTTATTGAGATGGATGAACTACGAATTAAGATGACATACGACACTCATATGCACGGTAGAAGATTCAATTTTTTTCAACTACATATCTATGTAAGGATTAATTTCCTAACTCAAATATATATTATTATATATGCATATTTTTTTAATATATGAATGAATAAACCTTTACCGTTAATATGAATGTTGTGCATATGTTGAATTATTCTTTTAAGGATTTATTAATGAATTAATGAATATCACATAATTGAATTTATTTAAATAATTTATAAGTACTTGAAGGTAAAAATGTATGAGAAAATTGAAAAGAGCTCTGTACATAATTGTATGTGAGGAGCATCTTATGACTAGCTTATCCACATGTAAACTATTATTCATTATTTTAGATTTTAATTACAAAACAATTTTAACATTGCTACAAACCATGAATTTCATTCTGTTGTAAGAGGGCCATGTTTACAACATTCAAAAGTGCAAAATAATATTATGTTGCATTAATTGAGTTATGAGCTCAGTAAGGGTAAATATCATGTTAAAAATGATAATTTTGTAGAACCTAATTTTTATGGTGTAATCCGTGCTTTCGCATTGCAATGTTGTAAAAATATAAATTTATCCTTTGAAGATTATTAACAACGAAATTTTGTTATGCAATGTATGATATTATGTTTGAGATAAATGAATTATAAATAAAATATATATATTATTTATGGATATGTTTTATATTATGTGATTTATATATCTTTATATACGAATAAAAAATATTATATCATTTTTGCTCATTTGTATGTGTACAGCGTACATATTTAAATTATTTTTTGGGATTTGTTGGATGAATTAATAAATATTAGTTCATTGAATTTATTTATAAACCTTAAATTTAAGATGACAAACTTAATTAAATATATGGACTTTAATATAAAATATTATGAGAGAATTGAGAAGAGTTTGCAAGTAATTGCAGAAATTTTAAAATGTAGGTATTTGAAATTAAAAAAAAATCCAATGCATGATAACTTCATTTAGACAAGCAAACTATAAAATATATTTATTATTATTGTTAATTTTGTAATTTATGTTATGATTTATATATCTTTGTATCTAAATGAAAATTTAATTTTACCAATTTAATGATGTACTGAGGTATGCATATTGAAATTGTCATCTTTTAGGATTTATTTGATGGATTAAACATAAGTTAACCGACTAATCAAATGGTATAAATTTGGATTATGTAACTAATTTAAATTTATGGGCTTGAATGTAAAATTTTAGAAAAGAATCGAGGTGAGATTTGTAGATAATTGTAATTTTTTTGAAAAATTGGATTTGAATGTGAAATAGTGCAAGAAACTTAGTAGATAACCTTAAAGTGATAAATTATAAAAATTTGAAAATATAATATCTTGAGAGAATTAACGAGAGTGGAGAAAACTTCTACAATTAATAAGACTAGTGTGCAACCTGTGCGTTGCACATGGTATGTCGTAGAAAAATAGTGTTATATATATATATATATATATTTGAAAAAATGGAATTTATCATGCAATAAATGGTGGATTTGTTAGGATAAATGAGTTATAAATTGAACTTACTATATTTCTAAGTATATAATTTTTTTATGAAATTTATGTATTTTTATATTTGAATATAAATTCAATTATCATTTTTGTCGATAAAAATGAGTAATATATTGATTTATTATTTTTTAGGATTCAATATTTGTTGTGCGAACAAATGAAAATTAGTATTCTTAAATAAATTTGAAATTAATATTTTTATAAAATTTATAGATAAATATTCATGTACATAGATTTGAAATTGATATTAAGCTTTTGATACATTTGACTAAAAGATAAATGATGTATAGATTGAATTTCAAACAACTCGAGAATTGGCGAAAATACCTAAAATTGGAAGTGTAATGCTAATGAATCAATATATTTTTATGCATTTAAAGTTCTTGCAATGCATATTTATCAAAAATAAATATATGATACTGACAAAGTGATAAATAAAATATTTATTTAACTACTGAAAGAAATATTAAGTGAAAAAAAGACCCGAAACGTTACAAATCACATTGTCATTTTAATTTATAATGAAAGGTTCAAGAAATATCTAACATTTCCCTCTAAAAGATAATAAAACATAGAAGACAATTATTTCTAATCAAAGTATGGTATGAATTTTCTCTATTGATTAAGGAAAACTACGGATTTAAATAGTTAAATGTAACTTTTTTACAAAAACATTCTAATTGAAAATGTTGATTATTTTTCAGCATTAGAGAATACAAACATTCAACGCTTATCATTAATTGTAATGTTATTCTTCACAAACATTAATTTTATTAATGACAAAAATTCACTTGACATACAAATTTTGGAAAATAAAAATGTTATGTTTGTAATGATATACTGATTTTTGAAAGAAACAAATTGTGGATATATTTCTTTGTAATGAAATACCAACTTTAGAATTATGCGTATACTTCTCTGGATTAAAACACTAATTTTAGAAACAAAGAAATTTTATGAACTTGAATGTAGAATAATATAATAGAATTAAAGATAATTTTGTTTATAATTGTGGAAATTTTAAATCATATGGACTTAAATGAAAGAAATTACTATTTATGTCCATAGGAATGTGATATACACACTGAATTGTTATTTTCTATGATTCATTCGATCAATTAATATTTACTTGTTGATTAGATATATTTAAAAAGTTTAAATTGAAGAACACTTAATAAATTCAAATATGTGGACTTGAATGTAAAACAATATAAGAATACTTACGAGAAATTCATAAATAATTGTAAAAATTATTAAGCTTTAGTATTTAAATGTAAAATGATAAGGGATAAAATTAGTAAAACATTGTTATAATCTTTTATGGTTGTGAAAATTTTAAACTATATGGACTTGAATGAAAAATTAATTTTATCATTTTTGCCAATATTATGAATGTGGTACACATAATGAATTGTCATTTTTTTAAAGAATTTATTAGATCAACTAATAGATATTTGTTAGTTGTATTTATTTAAAAAAATTTAAATTTAACATCACCTAATTAGTTTTAACATATTGACTTAAATGTAAAGTAATAGAAAAAAAACCTATGAGAAATTTGTAAATAATTTACACAATTATTAATTGTTAGTATTTAAATGTAAAACGATGGAAGAGATAACCAATATAATATTGTAATAATTATAATAATAATAATATCAGGATTTGAAAATTAAATATCTACAGGGGATTTAGGAGATAGAAGAAAATCCCTAGAATTAATAAAAGAGCAGGAAATTCTTCTGCTTACCATTATTTAATAGATTACTAAGAGAGCTAGAAATTTTTCTACTTTACTATTATTTAATAGTTGTTTCTTGCCATGTGATGTTAGGTTTAATTTTCACATTAAAACAGTAATTATTCCCACTATGTTATATATTTAAATTTAGAATTAAAAGTTTAAAATTGTGTATGATGTATGTCAATTATAGGTATATTAAAACCGTAAGGGAACAAAATTGCAAACTTATTTTTAAACTTGTACTTCTAAAAGTTTTAGTTATAAGTCAACCTGATTTACATAAAATTAAACCAATATTTCCTTTTTAACATCTTCATGTAGGAGCTGGGAGTGTGTAATAGAATCGTTTGCTCTTGAAACTCATGCCATCTTTTTCAATTTTGCTGATAATTTTGCACATGATATATAGCAATTTAGAGTAACTTACCATTTATTAGCATTTAGTTTTCTTCCTTATTATTTAAATCAAAAACATTTTATCCATTTTTTCATGCTTTACATAAATTCTTAATTAGAAGTTGTAACCATAGGTATAAATTTAAAATAAGCTGTAATGTTTGTAGTAAACGAAATCTTTTTATTTCCAAAACAATACAATAACATTTATTATTGTGATCAAATCACCATATTAGTAGAGCATATTGAAATGCCACTAGATTGTTTGCCTTTCGTAATAATGATCTTTAAAAACAAATTAAAAAAAGCATATTTCTGACCGTTGAAAATAAATCATGCATTAATGCATATTTATTTCATAATAATCATAGTGTACTATTCAACATTCAAAAATATTATCAACTAATGGTATAAATATATGAATCTATTTACTTAGGACTCACATTTTTTCCAACAATACTTCTTTCAACAACATTTCCCTTTGGTTTTTATGGAAGCAAAGAATCATGTGCCCATGTTTCTCCAAGTTAACAAATCCAAGAGCCAGAGAATAAGGTAACAGCAAATTTCAAATTAGTTAGTTTATTTTACATTTTAATTATATGCATTGTGATAATCTAGAAGATGCATGAATATAGTTCTTAATTCTTAAAAAAAATTATGTGATACTAATGAAAAGTTTAATGATTCTTAAAATAATGTAGGTCTAAAAATATAATAGAAGCCGAGATGAGGGAATCATATTCTTGGTGGTTTGACAGCCATAAGCTGTCTTCCTGCTCTCCTTGGCTTATTTCTTCACTTACAGGTCCGTTCAAAATATGTATTTACAAAGAATTGCATGTTCACAGAGAAAATATGTTGAATTTCTAGAATAGATAGAGATACATACATACATTGTATTTATGTATGTATGTATGTATGTAATATGATTTTTTGTGCGTTATTTCTCATTTAATGATACATGAGGAATTGGATAACGATTAAAAAATTAGAGGTGAAGTAATGTTCTGTATAAACAGTGGAATATTGTTGATATCATAACACCAATTTCTATTATATATGCAGAACTGGATAACAAAACAAGGAAAATAATGAAGTTGGTTGAAGCAGAGGGTGACTCCTTAACGAAATGTGTAGCAGTTTATTTTGAAAATAAACCACAATTGATCTCACTGATGGAGGAGTTATATAAATCACATCGCTCACTAATCGAGGGCTATGATAAGTTGAGAACTCGAAATTTGGATGATCAGCTTTTAGATAACTATAATTCATCATGTGATTCAGTTGTGGTTGATGATCCGATTAAAGAAACTGAAAAGAGTGAGGTCAGCGGTGGTATTTGCGAGGACATAGTTAAAAAGGAATTAAAAGAAGAAATTGAAATTCTAAAAATGGAAAATGCACAATTAAAGGAGGAACTAAAGAAGAAAAACGATGAAGAAAAGAATTCTTGGATAGTTTATTTACTGAAGTTTTTTAAATTATGGAGGTAATAGATGTTAGAATTTCAATTAATTTTGGGCATATTGTATAACTTAACTTGAGTTACATTTTTTGTTGAATATATTATTTAAGTGATGATTTTTAGAAAATGGTGAATTTATGTTGTTGTTTAAATAAATTGGTTGATGTTATATAGTATGATTAAATATAGGGTATTATTACTGATACTCCCGTTTTGGATATGAGGGGGCAATTTTCTTTCAAAAAGATTTTTTTTAATAAGTGGTACTAATCAAACTAGCCCCCTTATAAATTACAATCAACTTGACCTAATTGTCCTTTCTTTTATTTATCCTAATTTTCGCATAATCATCATTAATGTTTACTCTAAAATCATTAATCAAATAATGGAGAATTCAAATTCACCTCTAGATGGAATTGCAGATGAAAAAGAGATAAGGTTGATTCTTACTCGAGAAAGCATTCAGCACAGTAATTTTAAACACTAATTTTTACCACTGTAAAAATACAGGCAATAAATTGGGTTAAGAAATTACCTATTCATCACCTTCTCGGCAAAGTTGGCTTTGATTGTGAAGATCGAGATGAATTTTTTGTTCTCACAATTATTATTTTCCAAAAAATGAAGGGGATAGAGAGAGTAAATGAAAGTGTTTAAGATTTCGATTTTTTAAGGGAAAAAGAGATAAAAATGTATAATTTATTAATAGGATGTGTACCCTTCATAGCAAACTTAATTTTGTATGGCATGCAAAATTTGGCCTCCTTATATCCAAAACTGGAGTGTCAATAATAATACCCTAAATATATATGAGGTTGAGGTTTGATGTATAATGTGTTTATAAGAAGTTTAGTCTAAATTTGAATTAGTGTATGCAAACAATTGTGGTACATGTAAGTGATAATATTGGTGCCATTGGTTATTATTTTTGGCTGTCATGGAGGAAACTGAGGATGAAATAATGTGGAAGAGGACAAAATGTTCAAAAACATTCATAGCTATTAACCTCATATTTTTGCCATTATAGGATTATGGTGTATTCAATGAAGTTCGATAATTTATCTTTTATGATCCTTTAATGTTTTGAACAAAAAGGACAACTGTAGATAACACAAAATGTAAACTATTTTATTTTCTTTTATTTGATAATCCTACATTTTAAGTGAAGTTAGAATTAATTTTCCTATCAAAATGGATAAGATCCTCTTTTTGTATAACAAAAGATGAGATATGGAAACTAATTGGAATTAGTCCCTAGTTGGCTTGATAACAAGCTGATCATATAATAAAACAGTGTAGGAGATAGAAGAGTAGTCTGTAGAAGCTGCTACATCATAGCATATTATGAAAAAAAGAAAGGAAAAAAAATGTTGTATATATGAATGAAAATGCTGATTAAATAGTAAATTAAAATAGGTGCTGAAAGTTACTGTGCTATAGGATCGAATAATATGGAATATATATTAACTAAACTTATAAACTAGTGCGGAAAATATGATAGTAGTAAAGTAAATGATGACATCAGAGATTTTTATACTGGTTCGAACGTCCCGTTTTACGTCCAGTCCTAGACTCCTTCTGGAATTTAAACTAGTAGCCCTCACTTAACCCGGAGGAATAGGTTTACACCGCCTGAGCAACCGAATAAGACTTGACCGCCTGAGCAATCGAACAGGACTTGACCTTGTGTGTTCTAATAACACGGATTTTTCAATTGTAGTACACCCTTCCTATAATCTTTTCCTCAAGTAAGATGTGTGTAGTTGTGTGTATATGAAGAATATGAAGTTTCAGATTGCTTGAAAAATATAGAGTTATGTTTGTAAGCAATTGATAGTTGAATTCAAGAGAGCAATAGATTTAGAAAATCTAATTCAAGTAATAGTAAGAAAGTAAGTTAAGTAAGTGATTTGATCTTTGGAAATCATGCATATATATAGTAGATAGAGAGTTGCTACTTCTGGTAAAAAGGTTTCAACGAATAGCAATGGTTGCAACTCTCCGGGAGGAAGACAACCTTTTAGAAAGGCAAGTGTCTTTTCAAAAATTTGGTAGTTATACAGAGTTCAGTCAACTGCCTTAGTAGCTTCAGTTGACTGAATTCAAAAACGTGTATGTGCAATTGAAAGTGCATAGATTCAGTCGACTGACTTATGCACTCAGTCGACCGATCTGTGTAATTTTTAAAGAAATTTATACACCGGTTCAATCGACTGAGGGCATGAGTTCAGTCGACTGAACTGGGTACTTTTTGAAAACCTGTTTGAAAGCATGTTGTGATGGCAATTTTCAAAAAGTATGCAATATATATGTGTGTGTGCGCACGCGCTCGCGCTCGTGCGTGCGAGGGAGGGATGATACTTAAGGAAAGATTTTGACAAAAACTAGACTTGACTCTAAATAATATATATAGTACTTGGCTCTAAATAATATATATAGTACTTGACTCTAAATAATATATATAGTATATATGAGCCATACTTCGATTTGCTGAGTCCGGTCTTCGTAGCTCGTTGTTGTAGATTTATGAACCGTCGTGTCGTTTGAATTTCTTGTCAGTAATCAAAACATAAGATCCAACAGGTGCATATATAGATCAGCTTCAGCAAACAAGCTTCAAGACTCGAATATTGTTTTCAATCTAATACCGAAAGTTGTAGTTGTATGCCAATATTCAAGTAGATGGAATTTGAATATAAACCAGAATTACATAGATATTAGACAAGCTTGATATTGAAACTACTTTATTCGACATATTGCAAATAAAAACGCGTAATAAACATGGCATAGAAATATTATCATACTAATAATTAATTGAAGACTCCCTTGATAATCAAAAAGAACAAGTGATCTAGAAGCTACATGAAGCAGGCAAGTTTCGACCTCTGATCTTGATTTGGGTAGTTATCCTACTGATATATGTCCTCCATTCTGAACCCTTCTTCCCACTTTGCTTCTTGAACTACATTGCTTATTGCTTCGCACCTGCAATCATTGCTTATTTGGTCCAGTTGCTAATAGCAGTCGTCTTGTGGTTGTTCCTGTCCTTGTATGTCGGACTGTATATATATTGTGTGTGCTTTTGGTAAGACTTCGATCAATTCAGGCTAACATGGCGATGGTTGAGATTCAGAGAGTGAGATTAGGCATGTACTTATCAGGATTAAGATGAAGGTGATACAAAAGCGTGATGATGATCTTGACATCTTTTCTCTAGCGAGTTTGAACTTATGTTAAAGTAGAAAATTGTACTAGGGTACCTACAGGGCTTAATATTACTAAAGTATATGACTCACTAATTTAATGAGGTCATACTAACCCTTTTTACCTATCTCGCTTAAACAATAATGATTTTTGTTAAAATAAACATGAATGGTCAGAATTAATTCCTGAGCATAGCTAATGACATCCAAAGTAGAAGCGAATGAATCAAGAAGTAACGGTTGAATGGTAAATAGATGCAGCATGCAAGTGGAATGTGTGTGGAATGTTATCAACACTTGTTATGCAACCTTTTTTGTACATATTGTTAGTATTTTCACTAAACCTAACTGCCTTTACTAAAAATTAAGAACAAGTAGGAAAAGTTTTTTTACTGCTCAATGTAATATGTTTGAACATAAATTGAATTTTCGGGATCAAATTGTCTATGTAGAAGTTGGAGCTACGTTAAGTAGGTTGATGGGAATTATTTTTATTGGATAGTTATGTTTAGAAAGACAATGAAAATAAATAATAATTAGTAGATTATTATAGTACTTTTAATGTAGGTTAGGTCACACATTCGATCAAAGGAAAGTTCCTAAAACAAAGGCTGTTATTTGCATTATTTTCACTTTGTTCTTTTGAGCCGATTTTATCTTTTGTTCTTGCAGATATTTTGTACAATAGAGCATATTTAAGGTCAAAAGCATTTTTTTAACCTTCCTATTAGATTAATTTTAAACACAAATTAACCGATTAGAATTACAGTAAATTCAAGCAAAATGTATGCAAGAAACAATATTGATTCAAACTAGATTAAAAGAAATGAAACCATGATAAAAGATGTAATAATTTCAAAGCATTAAACTAAATTACTTAAAACCTGCCATAGGTGGTAAGATCTCTTTAATCAAAAGTTCTTCAATTTGAATTCACTAAACATTAAAAAAAATCTTATATGCTTAAAATGAAATTTTGGACCTTTATAGCACAAAAATCACATTTGTTGTACGCTTATGGTTATAAATACATAAGTGTGAGGATGTCTGTTTTTCAAACTAGAAAACAAAAATAATAATTACCAAACCCAATCCATTCCACAGTAGCCTCAATTTTTTAACATTAAATTGATAATAAAATTTCAACAAGATATTGCTAATTATTTATATCAATTTATTTATATTACTCTACTTAAATTATTCGATTTGCATTATCATCAAGTAACACGTACACTACACCAGAACAGAGGATTCCCAATGAGTATCAACGTTGCAAGCAATTTTAGTAACACTTATAAGTATTGCAATAGGGACGTGGGCATTTATTTGTAACACTTATAAGCGTTGGAAGATATTTTTCCCCAACAACTATAAGCACTGGAAAATATTTTTTTCCAACGGGTATAAACGGTACCGTTGGTAATCTAATTCCCAACGGTTATAACCGTTGGTAGCAGGTACATTACAATTTTTTTTACATATTTTGTAACGGTTATAACCGTTGGGAATTTTGGTCATTCCCAACGGTTATAACCGTTGGCAATTTTGGTCATTCCCAACGGTTATAACCGTTGGGAATTTTGATCATTCCCAACGGTTATAACCGTTGGAAATTACTTCACATTCCCAACGGTTATAAGCGTTAGGAATTCCTTGCATAAGTAAATAGCAAAATTACCAACACTTATAAGTGTTACAAATTTGGTATAAGTGAACCATATCTTATTCAGCATCTAATAGTATTTCATTCAACTATATCTATACGAATTTACAACAATAGTAAACAGAAGACTAAATTTCAAAACTAACGTCATCAAATCATTAAAACACATCAAACGTACGAAATAGAACATATCAAATTCTACAAAGTTCATTGTGACATCTATGGGAGGAACACAGGTACAAACGACACAACACATCAAACTAACACACATCAAATGACAGAACACGGGTACAGTAAAATCAATGAACGACTTAATAAAATTTATCGTATGCACTTATTGGAGGAACGAGTAAATATAGCTGGTTGCTGCATCAAAAAGCTGCATGATTTTCATACCTGAAAAAAGGGACAATCTTAGATATGAGATGACAGCAATAAAATGAAAATGATCATTTGTTTGGTTTGTTGATGATGAGAAAACGCACATACATATATGTCCAGGGGCAAATGCATAGCCTCTGGAACTAACATATATCCTTGGATTTGGCAATTGATGATTTCTCAAGTACTCTGTCTTATCCTATAATAATATCAAAATTAAAAAAGGAACGAGTAAACAATATACATTTACATCAAATGTAGCTATGGACATATAAGTTGAATTATTCAATTCAGTCGGCACTGGTTGAGACTTGGGTACACTGGTTTTCACAAAACAAATACTATACTTATTTCTTCTGTATAAGCTGGCCATATAATCAAAATGCTTAAACAATTAAATTTGTAGGCTCTTACCTCGGTTTACAAATTCATTTCATAAGCTTATGCATCTAAATTTAGCTCAAAAAATACAATGCAACCCATTTAAAAAGATTGATGTTGTATTGCCGTATAAAATTCTTTTGAAAATAAGGTGTGGACTAACTCTTCATGTTTCATTTCTTAAATGAAACATTTAGGAAAGAACAAAATGGATTTTATAAATTTAATGAATGACAAAAATTAACAACAACGGTACTTAAATAAACCAGACCTTAGTTATCACGCAAACATCAACATTACTTCCACTTTCCAAATCGTTGAAAATACCAGAGCAGATGGCTTCGACTACGAGATTTATTCCTTCTTCCCTCTGCACAAATCAGATTTTCAAACGATTATTTAACTTTTAAACCTTAATGACAAACATAACAATCTTAAATGGAGTTGTATCATGTTTTTCAAATCAGATCAATGTTGTATATCTAGAATCTTGTCTCATATATGGAAGGTCAAATGGTTGGCAACAAAGTGAGACAAACACTGGTTACCAATCACATAGTAAGCCATATGCATACAGATGGAAAATATATAGAAATAAATTACACATGCATTATTATGACTTACATCCATCCCTTCTCTGTATTCGGATTCAAAGATAGCCATGGTAGCAAGGGAGCCCGAACCCATTGTAGCGAATGGAAGAGTATCAATGGAACCATGTGGATAGACCTGCATAATAAGATAAATCAACAGCGAACATATTACAAATAAATGCATAAAATTAAGTACAAGAAAAATTACTCACGGTATGTAGATGTGGACCTGTAACATCAACTCCACCAAGAACCATAATTTAAAACTTATTTGCTTTGCATTCTTTTCTTTTAAAAATTATTTTTCTAAGTCCCTAACGTTTGAAATTATTTTACTTCGCTCGTTTCCACATTTAAAAGCGGCAGTTTCGATTTGTATTACGGTGGTTTTGAATTATGAACGTATATCCTAACAGCGCATGTTAAGATTGTTAAAATTCTTTAAATATCCCCGTAAATTTCACCTTGTTTTTTCAAAACAGTGAGGTAATTTATAAATCAAATTTTTTTTTGGAATCCAGCGGTAATTTCTATTGATCATACGGATGTATGTAAAAAATTCCATCTTTTAAAATATAATAATGTAGAATTACTAAACAGGCACTGCATAAAATAATGCATGTAATAAGATTTAAAAAAGTATGTAGAATTACTAAACATTACCATCTTATTGCATTTACCATCATCATGATATAACAATGCATCTAATAATGCAAAAAAAAGTATTTGTCTCCAGTTTTTTAAACAACTGAAGTAATAAGATTTAGAAAGAGAGAAAAGTTGAATGCAAACTATATAAAAAAATTTAAAATTACCTTGTTCAATTTATCTTGCGAATTTCTTCATATCGTCGCCATTAATCGCTAGCTAAAAATGAAGAAGAAGAGCAAACTAGAGAAGGCAGAGGATATATGGAGTACAAAAAGTATAAAAGCGAGGGTGTAAGTGGAATAGCATATGATTATCAACATAAACAACATATAGATCAGACAAAAATTTCTGCTCAAATGTGGAAATAGAAATATGCCAATAACATATGATTATCAACCATTGATATGTAAATATTGTGAAGTGTTTAGACATAGTAAAGGTAAATGCACTGACAAACCTCAGGCATGATGGGCACCAAAACAGCCTGAGCATCAGAAAGATAAACATTTCAGAAAAGCAAACAACTGAGAAAAAGCTAAATGCCCACTGAAACTAAGGTGCATACAAACGTTATTGACTGCAAATTCCAGTACTTCAAATGAGGGAGGCATAAACCCACGAATAAATATGATCCTTTAATGCAAGAAGAAACTCTGGAACACACACAGCAAGCACTGTACTGAACATCCAATCGGTTATAACATATGTGAAGAAGGCTAGCAAACTATACCTGAACCAGAACATGACAAGGTCAACACTACAAATATTAACAATAATCCTTTCCCTGATGATACTGACGAAATATATGAGCCTGCAATTGATGAATTCAAGAAGCAACTTTAATAGAAAATTTACCAGTAACTATTCAAGAAGACTCAAATGCACATGATGAGCAAAATGTAACACATATGCTTAAAGAAAATTTAGAATACATTCAAGAAGTATCTTCTCAGTTGCATTTTGATATTACAAACAATGTATTAGGCAAACAAAATTAAATATTATCTACAATTTATATGAACAGAAAATAAATTTTGTTTACAAATTTATTTTTGTAAGTTTTATAAACAAAAATAAAATGAGAAAACAAGATCCAGTAAGGCTGTAACAAAAACCAGATTCATATGAATAGAAAATAAATTTTATCTACAATTTTTTTTATATGCTAAAATTAAATATTATAACGAGTTAAAGAAAAATCAAATATTATAAAGAGTTACAGTAGTGCATTAAATTTGTAGACTTCTTGTAGTGCACCGAGTTTGTTGACAATTTGAATATATTAAAATAATATATTACAAGGACATGAATAAAAAAGAGCATATCTACAGTTTGGAAGTTGAACGTTGCGAACTGCAGTTCAACAGCAGTTCACTATAGTTTGGAACTATAGTTGAACTGCAGTTGCAACATAAGTTCAACTGCAATTGACTCCAGTTCGGAATTGCAGTTGAACTGCAGTTGCAAACTGCACTGTGCACTGCAAGTCACCTACAGCTACTAATTTGTATTGAAATGTAGGTTTACATATACAATATAAATATATAAGTAACCTGTGGGATTAATATGTGGAATGCACAGGTTTGTCCATATTTGTTTTTTCCATGGATGCAAAGTCCGAAGAGTAAGCTAGCTAATATATTCCTTCTTCCTACTGTTTTTTCAGTGCACCGAATAAATCATTATTAATTCTGAGCAGTTTCAAAAAGCATGAACAAAATAGAAAGTATTAAGGATGATGTAGGACAAACCTGGAGCTGTGGAATCATGTCTCCTTTAAATTCAAAGTTTCAGCTATTGGACAATGAAACTTCAAGATAAAGGAGGAGCAACAACACCAAAATCTGGAAACATGCATTTAAGAGAATGGTTTCAGATAGCAAGAGATTCAAGCAAAGCATATACTCTTGTTATTACTATTACTCTTGCTGTTCTAACTTTATTAAGAGCAATTTTGGTTACGATGCTGAAAGCTATTTTAAAATAATTGATGATGGTTTCCACCATTGATTATAAGCTATTCTAACCATTATGTTTATTGTTTCTCAACCCATCCCTTATTTGTTTATTTATGGGTAATGTTTCTGAGATATAGGCCATATTATGTTTTTGTGTTTCAATTCATGCATTACAATGTGTTGGATGGAGCTAATATTTGTTAAGAACAATTTTCCATGATCGTCCATGAGAGTAGATTAAGCAAATAAAATAGATATAAACATATAATAACATAATACAAAAGTGTACAGAGTCTTACCCACCAGAAAAAATATTTTGGAAACTTTATCAAAAATCAAGCATCCAAAAAAGTCCAGCCAATGTAGGCGAATAAAACTTACAATATAATATAACATAATTGTGTCTCATATAACATGTGTTTTACTACATGTGTTTAAAGTGAAACATAAAACTAGTTAATATGGACTAGACGAGCATAGAGGCAATAACAAAAAAAATTCACACTATTTTCTTTAGTCAATTCACAAAATGCTTTTACAAAATCACTCTCGAGTTTCGCTTCTTTACTATCTCAAACTCTGTCTCTCAATTCTCAGATAAATTTTATTTGTGAACCATACTTTAGGTGTGTATGTATTCACCCTTACAAATGTATACTTACCAAATGTTCAATATTCAAAACACTATTTCAAATATATCAGACAATTCATACATATTTCTTTTTCAAATGATAGATAGAGCCGATGACACCAAATGAATCTACCCAACAGATTGAAAGCACACAGATCTGGGTTAGTTGACATTGCACAAAGGGATTGAGATGATGAATATAATGTTTCAATAATAATTTGCCAAATCGAATTTATACCTACCTACGTACTCAATCAATACACCGGCTATCTAGTTTCAACACTCAAAACCCCCAAAATCAACAAAAAGTAACCTGTAATCAGATTCATATCACACAGGACGATGCACTCATCGTAAATAGTATCATCTTCTTTGCCAGTCTCGACAGGCAACCTCACTCCATGGCCGCTGTAATGAATGAACAAGCAACCACCTTGTCGGTAGATCCATTCATATCCATGATCGTGCGACGCACGTTGACACCGGTAGGCTGCGTGTATGCGCGATAGGCGTCGATAAGGACTGTGATGTCAGATTCACGGAAGCCGAACCAGTCGCATGCGCTTGACGTCGTTGATGTAGCCTTTGAGCTGCGCTTTTCTGCCATGGTAGTTGCAGCCAATTAACATTGGTTTTTGGGCCATTTTTTTGAGTGGGTTGATTTGAATCTTGGAATTTTGTTACCCACCGCTGAAAAGGAAATAGATTGGAAAACTGATTAAATGGAATAGGAGGTTTGCTATCCTTAGTCCCGTGAAACACTAGAAAAAAATTATTTCTCCAAATCAGATAGCGTCGATGTTGAAGGCCAAGTCGATGAAGAAGAGAAAGATTAAAAAAGGTGATTCCATTTGATTTCGAAAAAGAAAATTAATTTGATTTTGATATTCGCAAGAGAGGAGACGAGATGGAGCAAAACCTAGATCTGTACGCACTAAAATGCGTTAGAAGCGTATAGAGACAGAAATTACTAATCTGTCCCCATTGTTCATCATATTTACATCGTCTATGTGTATCCTAACGATTTTAACCGTAATAAAAGTAAGCTAACGCAAATAACCGTTGGGATTTTATAACAATTATAACTGTTACAAATTATAAGAGGATAAGTGTTGCAAATGGGCTGATTTGGTGTAGTGGGTGGAAGATATTTTTTCCCAACATTTATAAGCGTTGATTTTTTTCAACAGTTATAAGCGTTGGAAGATATTTTTTTCTCAATGGTTATAACTGTTGATAATGTAATATTTACAATGAATATAAGCATTGTTAAGATAAAATGTAGACTATTTAATATGAATTCAAAAATAATATTATCTCAATTCAAATTATAACTCAATCAATATCAATAAACAACATCCATAATCATGGTAACAAAATAGAGTATCAATTTACAAAAGACAAGTTGATACATAATTAAGTTACTAAATTCAATACATTGTTTACCAATTCCATAATAATATCAAATTAGAATAACATAACAAAAGACAAGATACGGTTCATAGTTAAATTCTATAAATATCGGATAAGAAACTCTGGCCATATAACGAAACCTCCATCTAAAAATTCACATAGCTTCTACATTCCAATTTTCTATTTTCCTTCACATCTTCTTATAAGTGCCTACATCCATTCAATATCACATTAAATTAATACTAAAATGAGTGACCATTAATAGTCAAGGTGATAGCACATGATTTATGCTAAGGAGAATAAATAAAACTATATTGAAGTCATAACTTGTACCCACTTAGCATTTTGACACAGTGATAATTTGTTGCATTGATGCTAATAATATTTTGACAAATAATCAGGTTCTAAATTATAAAAATCACTTTAGTCCATAATATTTTAACTAATATGATTAATAAACTTGTGGTAAACTGATAACCAAATTTATATTTGACGAATCTGAATCATTGATAGTAACATACTATTTTGAGTCTGAAACCTTTTTTTAATAATGCTTTTAGTGTAAGTATAGTTTCGTTTCAACTGCTGTATGTTATAAATTCTATAGCTCTATGTGGAAGCTTTTTTAAATAAGCCGGTACCAATATATATTATATCATATGAGATCTAAATGGCTAGAAACTTAGGTAAACATATAGATTTCAAAATAATATAATATTATTTTAAAAAAACCATACCACACCAGTTAGATAAATAGTGTAGAAATCTTTATTATAGGCTATTATCATAGTTGAAATTAATGGATAATTAATCAAATAAAATGTACCATGTATACTATTAACATAATATGCAATGAAACCACAAACCAAAGCATTTAACATATGTGAATATTTAAGATATATCTGCAAACCTTTTCTTACATTAACTAATGACAAAATCATACATGTTGGTTCAAAAATGTATAAAGAAAGAAAAATACACTTTAGTAAAGGCCGTACCTAAAATGCATAGCACCTACCATTTTACCCGAAATGGAAAGTGAAGAATAAGATGTATGTGCAATTTAAATAGGTTATTTTGCTTCAATTAAATGGACATACAAACAGTAGAATTGGGTTGGACCTAATTGGACTGTCAGCCTGACCCAATTGCATTAATTTATTAACAACTAAACATCCAGCATAACGTAAGCCATGCAATTTTCATGTTTTCTAATAATCTGGTCTCAACAATCCAATTCAACCTTAATTTCTATCATCCAAAATAAACTGTTCATGTATTTGTATTTTTAGGTATAAGATAATTATTTTTCAAGATATGTGATGCAAAGTGTGTATTAAATACCGACAAACAAGAATATTACAATCATATATGCATTACCTGCTTTTTGGGTCATTGAGACTGCTCTTTACATCATTAGGAAGAATTACAACTCCGCTGAAAGAATAACCGCCTTAAATAATTTTTTGGGTCATCCTAGTTTTGCAGACAAATAAAAGAAAATATAATAAAGTTTATGCCTATTTGCTAGTTGAAGAAGATTTTGTCGTGCTATAGGATAATTGGGCACCTACATCAATTACATAGGAATAAGATGCATAATTACATCACACAAAAACAAATGCAAGATGAAATGCCTAATTATACCATGAAAGGACAAGAACATAAAAATATATCAACTATTCTAGTATACTTAAAATCAAATAAAATGGACAGAAAAGCACATGTATAACTCATGTGGCAGTTCATCAGAAGTCATATGAAATAATTACTTGATATAGTAATGGTATAAAGTATCTAAAGAAGAAGAAAAAGGTGATTTGAAAATCAAGTTGATAAGTTTCATATATTGACCTAAAGTAACATATATCTTAGTTTGAATGGCCAAAGGGTTATGAGTGCTTTTATATCTTTTACACAAATGTTCAAAGTACTAATAAGTTGGCAATAGCATGTATGTGTCACTTTATGTTAAAGCAACAACGAAAATTCAATCCTAATTTTCTCTACTTGATGTAATGAATGTAAACTGACATTCAGTATATATACTGAATATATAAATAAAATAATCCATGACATTCAACAAATGTAAGCTATGACAACTCAACTTTCTTTCATCGTCCAGAACACAGGCAAATAAGATTTCTATGATGAAATGTAGCGATGAGTGTAACCTCTTATCATTTAGTATATTCTTAACTCTTAGTATATTCTTATACTTTACTATTTAGAATATCCTTAATTCTTATCATCGAAAGCATAAGGCACTATATAAGAAAGTATATGTTATCCACAAAATATTCTCAAGAATGAAAGCATGAAAGAAGAAGCAAGAGCATTGGTGAGGATCAGAAGGCATTAGAGTGGGCTCTATAAACATTAAATAAGGATTTCGACAAGAAGATGATAGCGCCAGCAAAACCTTTCGAAGAGGCCAAAAGGATGCTTCAACAGTATTTTGGATAAGAAAAGAGCTTTCGAAGAGATCGGAAGGTACCTTTCAAAGATAATGGATAACAGGTTTTTGGCTTTCGAAGAGGTCGAAAGGTACCTTTCAAAGGCAATGAATAGCATGCTTTCTGCATATGCGCCAAACCATTTGAAACTATTGGTTTCGTCTTCATCTACTTTCATCAAAAGAACTTTTGGCAAAAGCAACTTTTTAGAAAGCATATATTAGCCTTTCAAATTGGTTAAAGCCATCCTCACCTGTGAAGGAAAAACTATATGAATTCAATATAACGCCCACTAGCACCAAAGGTTGAGGTTCAGCACTACCCGAAGAAGATGCTTTCTAATGGAATCTTTTGCAGCAAGGATTTCTATGGTGTTTTGACTCATTCGAAACCCAAAGTGTATACTTTTTGACAGCATCGAAGGCCAACACCCATGCCAACTTGCACGTCACATTAATAGCTAAGTGAATAACGCATCTATATACCTTTCGATGAAGTCGAAAGCGATCAAGCAATATACATTTCGACAAAGTCGAAAGCAATGTAGCAAGATAAAAGGAAGCCCAGTTTTCAGAGGCAGCGAAAGGTCAGCCATGTAATCCTTTCGACTAGGTCGAAAGCTATGATTCAAAAGATGCGCATGAAAGGAGGAAAGCAGACCTTTCGACAGTGTCGAAAGCAATGGATTGAAAGGTGCCAAGCCGCAGCTATAAATAAGACCCTAGGGGTCTAATTTAGGGGATCCGATTTCATTCACTTCGTGCTTGTACTTTCTAAAAGCTTGTAAACCCTAATTTCAAAACCAAATTGGGGATTTGGTCAATCTAAACATCATTAGTTCAATGAAAGGAAGACTATGATAATTTTGATTATGCAGCTGTTTTGAGATTCCTATTACATACAATTTTTATCATTTGATGTCGATCTAGTCGAAAGGTTACTTTTCGATTAAATCGAAACCCCTAGCATACATATATCCATTGAGTTTTAGCTCAAAACCACAAGACAATAAAAGCTCACACTTTCGACGAAGTAGATATTCACCCAACTCTACCAATTATCATAAATCATTAAGTCCCAATCTTAAGCCTCCTTAACTACTTCGAAAGGTGGTTTCGACAGAGCCACCAACCGAATAACTCGGAAGGAATTTCTGAAGAGAGGTTAGCCTTTTCGACTGTGTCAGAAGGTATCAAATAAGTGCTTTCAACTATCTTTACCTTCCTGAAGAGTGTAAGCTACCTTCACTTATTCTAAAGGAGGTTTCGGAGGAACCATTTACACTTCAAATTCCACTTTGAGGTGCTGACAAGTTTTTTTGTTAACATTTTTAATGCTAGAAGGAGGGCTTGAACCTCCGATTCTCGGTAACTTTCATCACAAATTAATTGCATAGAGTTCTTCATTCATGAGGAGAAAATGGTAAGGGTAAGGAATAATAATGACAATCCAAATGAAGAAGTTGCATCACAATCGACCTTGGAAAATAATATAGTCCCCAACTTTAACTTAGAGAATATGGAAGTTGGACAACCTTCAACCCTAATAAGATTGGAAAACAATGAGACTAAAGTCCAGAATCTACTACAGCAAATGATGGCTATTTAAGAACTTTTTGAAGGGGCTCCATCTCAAGGATCGTTAAAGATTGCAGAAGGAGAGGATGATGTACAATCACTAAATAAAGAAAAATATGAAAACCAAGAAAGACAAGCTATAAGGTCCCTCGAGTAATCAAATAGTCCAATCCAAAGAAATAGTAAAAGTTGCCACAAAAACAAAGCCGACCAAGAAGACATCCTACACCAAATGATAATGGATATGCTTAAGGAAAAAAGGAACTCCTGACCTAGAGAAATATGTTATCCTGCAAAAGACTCCTTTTTCAGAAGAAATAATGGCAGTTCGTCTCCTCCTCACATCCAAGTTCCCCCACTAAAATATGATGGGACTACTGATCCAGATGATCAGCTTGCAGCTTTTGAAAATTGGATGAACTTATATAATGCTCCTGGGCCAATTCGCTGCAAACGTTTCCCAGTTACCTTTCAAGGAGCAGTTATCAAATGGTAGAGGAATTACCAAGTGGAAACCATCTGTTCCTGGGAAAATATGACTTCGTGACACAATTTATATATTCAGAGACTCAACTATAGACTTTAGCTTATTAGCTACTATCAAACAAAAAACCAGGAGAACTACTTGTTGAGTACTTGAATAGATTCAGTACAGAAGCATTAAAGGCAGAGAGTACAACCGATAGAGAAAAGCTTATGGCAATGCGATCAGGGTTGATCGAACAAACCCATTTCTAGAAAGATCTTTATATTAATGGATGCAAAGATTAGAATACTTCTATTCCTGATTAGACAAATTTATCCATTTAGATAAAATGTGCCATGATAAAAAAAGATCGCGACAAGGCATAGAAGAAGAAAATTCAAGTTCCAAGTACTCCAACCAAAAATCAAAGAATGGTGAAAGGATTTGGAAGAGAATTCCAGAACCCAACTATATAGCCTTAGATCAACCTCTTTCTCACATATTCGTTGCAGCGAAAGATGATGGTAGTTTCCCAACTACTCATAAAATGCGAAGCCACACAAAATCCAGAAAAGGGGAAAGTTATTGTGATTATCACAAAGCAAATGGACATAAGACCGATGAGTGTCGCATCTTAGCTTGAATAATTCATAATATAATAATGTTAGGAACCCTAAAGGAGTTCATTAAAGAAACTTAAAGAAATTTCTTGTTCAAGCCAAGGAGAAAGCAGCTTAGCAACCTCAAAATTTTGACCCTTATCAAACCATGAAGCCTTGCAACATTAGTTCAACTATGAATTCTCTTCTTTCTTAACTTTTTAACTTGATTTGTACATTGATTTGTGCTGAAAATTGGCCATGTACTAATTCAAAATTCAAGTGTCATTAGAGGTAAAAACAAAACCGTTCATGGAATTCAACATACTCTTGAAGTACAACAAACTTTTAGCTACTCAAGAAAGACTACTCAAACGCTGGGAATGAGACAACTCATCCTCATCTCAAAGCTTGAATTAATGTGATGTAAAGAACTACTCCAATGGAATCCTGGGTTATAGTCAAACTTCAATTGAAGACTCAAGAAAGGTAATATCTAAAGCTCTCCCAAAAGAGGGGATTCTTGGTAAAAGCATGCCCTTATTCGTGAAAGTCTATTAGTCCATGTATCATGGCTTTTCAAACTCGTGAATGAGACATCTCTTTTGCTCGGCAAAACCTAGGAAAGCATAACCATATATACTATACACGTTGATTCTATTAGTTATCCTACTGTTAGTGGAGAACTTTCCTAAATATGTTTTCAAGAAAGTTGCTTTCAAAAGTCGAAAAAGATTATCTCTAATTACCCTATAAACAAGGGAAATTAAGTATTTGTTTATTTGAAAATAAATCTACACAATCTTTAAAGAATACTATTTGGTGTTAGTAAATACGCACCACGTACTTCCAACTAAGTAATCTCAATATTTCGAAGTTTTCTAAAACCATTGGCGAGGAGAAGCCTATACATATTAGGGAATCCTATTCTCACTTAAAAACACAATAGGTTCATGAATCATGACCTCCTAGTCTTTTATCTGAGAATTCGTATTTCTACTATGAGAAAAAAAAACAATTTTTAGCGTTTAGCAAAGGAACCTCCTAGAGGGAGGGTCAAAACCTCTAAAAAAGCCCTTACCAAAGGCACCTTCGGGAGAAAGGGTCAAATCCTCTTAAGCCCTTACCAAAGGCACCTCCTAGAGGGAGGGTCAAGACCTCTAAAAAAGCCCTTACCAAAGGCACCTTCGGGAGGAAGGGTCAAATCCTCTTAAGCCCTTACCAAAGGCACCTCTTAGAGGGAGGGTCAAAACCTCTAGCAAGCCTACGACCAATCCGTAGCACCTCCTAGAGGGAGGGTCAAAACCTCTAACTTCTAGTTTACCTTTTAGAAGGAGGGTCAGGTCAAGCGCCCACCTGCAACCTTTTAGAAGAAAGTCAACATAACATAAAATATAGCCCTTAGAATCAAGGAAAGCCTGGAGGGGGCACCAAGCAGACAAGGAAGGACAAAGATGTCCGCAATTCAAAACAAAAATCAAGGACCAAAGGAACAAAGGGTCAAAGAAAGAAATCTATCCACCATCTAAAACAAGGATGAAGGCTGAGAAGGAAATACAAAAAAAAGGATGAAGATGTCCAACTCTATAGATAGGAACAAACAAAGCATCCAAGACCATAATCAAAAAGGACAAAGTATCAGCTAGCAACCTTAAAACTTATGATTCATAAAAATTGACCCTTACAGCAAAGAGTTAAGCAACCTACATCCTAAAAACAAACACGAGACGAGAAAATGGATAAGGAGATTCACAGTTTGAAATGGGAATTAAAGACCTATACAAAAGCTAAAGGAATGAAGTAGATAACAAATCTTTACTACAAGGATTAAAGTGACTTCATTCAAAGAATTAGTTAAGTAAACCACTCCTGAATCCTTAGAAATAAGGTGACCCTTTAGGATAGAAGAGTCTATATATATATATATTAGGAAGTTATATGAACCATTACACTGCTGAACGGCCAAGCAATAGTATGGAACTTGCACTGTTGAATGACCGACTAGTCAAGCGGAGCTTGCACTGCTTAACGGCCAGTGAACTGAAAAAAACTGCTTGCTGAATGGTTGAATGGCTGAAAAGCTGAATAGCCGAACGAAACTATTTACTGAACGGTTGATTGGTCTTACGGAACTACTACTCCGAATGGCTGACTGGTAATACGGAACTACTATTCCGAATGATTGCATGGCACTACGGAACTATTCGGCTCTAATATAATAATAATACTATAAACTTATAGGCACTTTAGGAATTACACATCTATTAATAGGATATTATCCTTTGTAAAACGAGAATCCTTGTCCCTATTCAAAGCATAAGTTTTAAATAAATCTCTGGCATAGTATTTTTGGAACAACTTTAGAATTAAGGCCATCTAGGCTTAGGGATCTTTTGCTTAAACCTACTAAGTCTACCATTACTAGATAGTTCTTTGACTTTATACTTATATTAAATGAAATTTTATGTAGTCTATTTGTCAGATGAGATCCTGACAAGATTTTGGTTGTATTCCTGGTTTGGTGGTTATTTAATTTCCTTTTCTATTTTCATAATGATTTCTTTATTGATTTTCTATTTCTATGAATTCTTGAATTCTTGATTTCTTTAATGAATTATCATGATGATCAAAAAACTTCACATGGAAATTCTAATTTTAAACTAGTATTAGATAGAATTTTGAGTAATCTATTTGCCAAATGAGATCCGGGTAAATTATTCACTAAATTCACTACTTTGTGAGCCTTCAATTTCTTTGATTTCTTCCGAAAAGATTTCATGTAGATTTTCCAAATTCTAAACTTCCTTATTGATTTTTATGATGATTTGTGGATTTCACATTCTTAGTTTCCTTATTGAATTTTCATAATGGTTTCTTATTTCTGGTTTCGAGAATTCTAAATTCCCTCGTTGACTTTTATGATAATTTATGGATTTCATATTATTGGTTCTCCCATTGGATTATTGTAATGATTTGATCTCCTGTTTTTATGATTTCTTGACTTCTTTATTGAATTTCCATGATGAACTGCATATTTCTTATTGAATTTATGACTTTGTACTAGTATTGGATAAAGTTTAGAGCAGTCTATTTGACGGATGAGATCCTAGCAAATTCCTGATTACATTCCTGAATTCATGGTTTTTCGATTTCTTTTCGTACTGATTTTCTGATTTTATGAATTCTTTATTTCTTTATTGAATTTTAATGATGAGTTGTGGACTTCCCATTGAATTTTTGGCTTTATGAATTTTGAGATTTTGTATTAGAATTGAGGTTTTTTGAAAATTTAATGTTTCCACACTGATATTAGATAAGAATTCCGAATAAGGGTTTCTTGATATCAAACAGACTTTTATTCTTTTTTTATAAGAAGATGGTAAAAGGGAATAAGAGCCCTCTAATTTTTATATTACAAACAACACCGATGCCTAAATATCTACCAATTTGTTAATGAATGAATGAAAATCACTAGTATACAGTGCAGGGATGAGAATAAAATTATAACATGGAAACTTGGTTAAATTGCCAAAAGCAGGGAATCTAATCCCCAATGGCTGAAGAAAACATAATCAAAGAATAGAGGATTTGGAGTGTGCGATGGCCTTTTGGGAAGGTTTATTTACTTAAATTAATGACTACGGACCAGGTGATATCATTTCATACTTCTATTATTTACTATTAAAATGATTTGGTCATATATTTATTTGAATGCTATGCCCAATAACACTATCAAATAGTATCTTGAATTATAAAGTTACCCATCAAGGTCTCATAACAAAGTTATGATCCTAATAAAAGTTATTATATGTTTTGCAGGAAAACAAAGAAAAGGATTTCATTGAAGTTTGAGCAGTTCGAAATAAAATTTTGAATTTTTCCTAAAGAACAAAAGCTTATTTCATATTGGGGGGGACGGGCTAAATGTTATCCATAAAATATTCTCAAGAATGAAAGTATGAAAGAAGAAGCAAGAGCATTTGTAAGGATCATAAGGCATTAGAGTGGTCTCTGTAAACGTTAAATAAGGATTTCAACAAGAAGATGATAGCGCCAGCAAAACCTTTTGAAGAGGCCAAAAGGATGCTTCAGTGGTATTTTGGATAAGCGAAGAGCTTTCGAATAGACCGAAAGGTACCGTTCGAAGGCAATGGATAATAGGTTTTTGGCTTTTGAAGAGGTCGAAAGGTACCTTTTAAAGGCAATGAATAGCATGCTTTCTACATATGCGCCAAACCATTCAAAAAGATTGGCTTCATCTTCTTCTACTTTCATTAGTATAACATTTGGCAAAAGCAACCCCTTTGAAAGCATATATTAACCTTTCAAATTGGTTAAAGCCATCCTCACCTATGAAGGAAAAACTATATGAATTCAATATAACGCCAACTAGCACCAAAGGATGAGGTTCTGCTCTAGCTAGAGAAGATGCTTTCAAATGGAATATTTGCAACAAGGATTTCTACGGTGTTTCAACTCATTCGAAACCCAAAGGGTATACGTTTCGACAGCATTGAAGGCCAACACCCATGCCAACTTGCACGTCGCATTAACAGCTAAGTGAAGAGCACACCTATATACCTTTCGATGAAGTCGAAAGCGATCAAGCAATAAACTTTTTGACGAAGTCGAAAGCAATGAAGCAAGATAAAAGGAAGCCCGGTCTTCAGCGGCAGTGAAAGGTCGGCCATGTAATCCTTTCGACTAGGTCGAAAGCTATGATTCAAAAGATGCGCACGAAAGGAGGAGAACAGACCTTCCGACTGTGTTGAAAACCATGGATCAAAAGGTGCCAACCCGCACCCATAAATAAGACCTTAGGGATCTGATTTAGAGGATCCGATTCACTTCTTGCTTGTACTTTCTAAAAGCTTGTAAACCCTAATTTCAAAATCAAATTGGGGATTTGGTCAATCTGAACATCTTTAGTTCAATAAAGGTAGACTATGATAATTTTAATTATGCAGTTGTTTTGAGATTCCTATTACTTACAATTTTGATCATCTGATGTCGATCTAGTTGAAATGTTACCTTTCGATTGAATCAAAACCCCTAGCATACACATATCCATTCAGTTTTAGTGCAAAACCACAAGACAATAAGAGCTCACCCTTTGAAGAAGTCGAGATTCACTCAACTCAACTAATTATCATAAACCGTTAAGTCTCAATCTTAAGCCTCCTTAACTACTTCGAAAGGTGGTTCCGATAGAGTCACCAAATGAATAACTCGGAAGGGATTTCTAAAGAGAGGTTAGCCTTTTCGTCTATGTCAAAAGGTATCAAATAAGTACTTTCAAGTATCCTTACCTTCCCGAAGAGTGTAAGCTACCTTCACTTGTTCGAAAGGAAGTTTCAAAGGAACCATTTACACTTCAAATTCCACTTTGAGGTGTTGACAAGTTTTCTTGTTAACAATGTACATATTGTGCAATAAAAAAGGAAGCAAAAACAATAAGGGAAAAATAACAATTTAAGTTCTTATCTCAATCTTCACATTGTGTTGAATAACATTTCCTACATAACTTTAAACAAGCCTATGCATTTCTAAACAAAGATTCCGCAAAATGGATGAAACCAAAGGTAACAAAATTCGTAATTTTTTATTACATCATAGTTTTTCTCAAAATATAGATCTATAGTAATCACTATTAACTAATATATCACTTATCTACAATATTGGATAAATATGTGTGATTGTAATCAAGTATTAACCACGCTGATTTTAATTTTGATTGTACATTTTTAACTGGCATTTAATATACCAAATAAAATTATATACTATAGAGGATGATGGAGGTGTCTTTCAATTCAAAAAATAATTTTATAAGCGACTCACCTTTGCCCAACTGCATATGCTCAAAGTTGCACTATATTCATAGTTTGACTTATCGACCTTAACATATACAGTTTTGAAAGCATTATTTCCAAAAGGGGGAAAAACCCTAGTAATTTGAAGTACAAAGATTGCTTAAATACGTAGGCATACAGCATGCTTGAATCAGCTTCACTTAATTGTACACATAATGCTAGCAACATTTGGCCAAAAAAATTATTAACACATAAGCTGCTAACTGCACAAAAAAATTAGAATCAGTACCAATATATCCATAACTTTTACATTCACATCAATAAGAAATAGATAGCCGCAATCACAACAATTATATATATATATATAAGAAGAGGCTCACAATATCATTAATTAATTAGCTGATAAAAGCATTACAAATCTGACGAATAAGCCATAATGTGGCACATCCTTGTCTCAAGGAATAGTTAATTCGTGGAGACCAGGACAAGAAACTTACAGAATGAAGATCGTTTGCTCTGTAGACATGTTACGCTAGCTAGCTGTCATTTCCTCAAAATGGATGAAATCGTAAATATTTTCAAAAACCATAGAAAAGGAAAACAAAATCCTGCCAGACATAGAATTAAACACAGCATTAATTCCACAATAACATGGATTTAGTAGGATTCACCTAAAGTAGAAATCGCCTAAAGTCGAAATCGAATCACCCGAAATCATGGCCGAAATCGAATCACTTGAAGTCGAGGCCGATTCCCTTCCTAAAGGAGAGGCCGATTTGCCTAAAGGAGAGAGGCCGTAATAATCGCCTGAAGGAGAAAATCTTCTTTTAATGGCAGCTGAATGAATATGCGTTAAGGATTAGGGCTACATATGACAAATGATGCTCATTTACCTTTTTGCCCCAACAACATTCAGTTAATTTCAATTTAACCAGATTTTCCAATGCATATATATGTGTTAGCAATAAAAAAATTGTAAATGTGTATTTTCGATCATATTTTTTACTTAGCAACGCTTATTATTGTGATTGATCTACAACGCAAATAAGCGTTGGTAACTGAAAAAATAAATGTTACGAAATAGCTATTATGGTGTAGTGATAGCTGTAAAAGCTAAATGAAAAACCTTTGTTCACAAATAGTAGTTAGAAACTGATGAAGGTATGCTCCTATTTTATTTAGCCTTGGCAAAGTTTAGGGGGTCTGCAAAAACACAGATTGTAAATATTAAATACAATATTATTATTAGAACGATGACATGGGGACCAAAGCCATGATAGATGTAGTTGTAGTTGGTGAAAAAACTGTGCATTGCATTTTAGCCTCCATAGCCAGAGCCATATTGGATGCAAAATCAAGTTTAAATCAAATCTCAAATAGGTGAAGCTCGCTAGTTAACAAACTTACCAAAGCCAACTTTGGTCGGTCTTCTAAAAGTAACAAAATATCTAAGAAATCTCAAGATATTTTCATACTTAAGCTACTCTGAGGCAACACAAAGGGTGTAGGAGGAAAAAAGCAAATACTACTTGGATAGCCTTTAATTCTAATTTGGAGTGATGCCGGTTTTTCTATACTTATCATCTTTGAAATATAATACATGTTTGTTGTTGTTGTTGGTATCAAAGTCTATTATAAGAATATACTTATCTTACCCTCCCTTTCAACAAGGTTCAAGCTGGGGCATTCGATGCATGTGTAATATCGGTTGTAATACTAAAATATGTAGCAAACAAAAGAGATTGGAGATAAATTATCGGTAGAATATAAACACAATGCGATCATCTATCTTGATTAATTATGGTCAAATTTGACAAGGACATAGAATATAACAAAGATATTGGACATAAGTTCCCATAAACATATGCTCATCATTTTTTTTATGTCTGACAAGATCTGATTGTTACAATTATTTAATTATAAAGCACTGGTTTTTAAGGGACTTCACACTGTCATGTTTAGTTCTGGTTTTAAGCATGTATAATGCCAATTCAAGCTATTTGTTAAGCTTATATGTGATTCATCATTAGCTAGAGTGGCAAGGTTTTTCCTTCTCACGAATGTGTGTTATATTTTCCATCATTGTAGCCTTTTACTTTGAGGTTACTGGTCCTCTTATGGTTTTTATTTTTTTAGTAAACAAATGTTTTATTTTGTTTTGATACATTACTCTTGATTGGTGCATTTGCTGGCTTTCACTTACATACCATTTACATTAATTCACATTTTCGATCTGAATCTTTATTTGCACAATTTTTTTTAAAGTAAGGCTAACCGGTTTTATAGTGAACCATCTACTTTTACTTAATAAAACAATTATTACAGAAGCAAGGCAGGATGCCTCGACTACTATGAAAAACAAACATACAACAAACTAGCTACAACACATGAGTTAGCAACAAGCCTAAACTAATAAAAAACCTAGTCTAGCCCCCATCAGAAGAGGAGGATCCACTATCATCATCAGATGATTCAGGACCAAGGATGTAACAGACCCAAAAAATTGCAAATCAACGTCATAAACAAAATCCAAAGATTCACTACTATAAATCAATTTCCTATCCCAAGTGATATTAGAGAACATAATCATATTCAATTCATCAAGATCACTTTTGGAAGAGAGAGAAATACCTTCCTCCATAATATGATAATATAAACGTCTGCTCTCACCATTATCCTCACCAACAAACTTATGATAAGTGTTACTCGAATGAGTGCATCTAATTTCCGACATATCATGAATCTAAGCTTTCTCCTCATAGTTCCAAGTGATAACATTAGAGGAAGAAGGAATCAAATCAGAATTGGTCAATAGAACAACTGCATGAATAACATCCAAAGCCTCAGAGGAAACATCATCTGCAACAATAGAAGAAAAAGGAACCATCGAATTGCCATCAACTACAATAGGGGGAACAATCAGAGCAAGGTGAGCTTTCAAGGCCCACTTCATGACCGGAGGTCGAGGGAGCGGGATCCTAACATAAAGCGGACTAGAAGTATCAACAGATCGAAGGGTACAAGCTTCCATAAGGTAATCAAAAGAATGAAAAGACATGCATATATCTAGTTTCTAACTGCAATGGACATCAATGATAAAACCATGCCCATCCGCAATACGAATGGGTATCTTAGAAGGAAGAGGTTTTTCAGAGGTAACTTCGGTTAGAGCCTTAGCATGCAGAAGCTTGTTGCCATATTAGCATCAAAACATCTAAAATGACCGACAACCCTATCTAACAAGTTCAAGCTAATTATTGGTTGCAATATAGATGGGGAATGAGTAAAATGTGCCCAGAGTGGAATAGATAGAATATGTTCCTTAGCTTTATCAACCGTTGGACTCCAAGAAGTAATGATGAAAGGTTGACTAACAATAAAGAAAGGATCCACTTCAAGAACACGCAGTCTTTTCTTCTCTCCTAGAGAATTTGAAAAAGAATAAAGAGTTATCATAATAGACTGGAAGTCCACCCTTAATCTTTCAAAGTTGTCCACGGCGTTTTTGACAATCTGATACAGAGGACTGGAATCGAGGAAGAGTCAGCTGGAAGTTTTCTTCAATAGCAAATAAAACTGATTTTAGAAGAAGATAGATAAGTTTCCATGAACATATGCTCATCGTCCTTTTTTTGTCTGACAAGATCTGATTGTTACAATGATTTGATTATAAAGCACTGGTTTTTAAAGTACTTCACACTGTCGTGTTGTGTTCCGGTTTTAAGCACGTATAATGTCAGTTCAAGCTATTTCTTAAGCTTATATGTGATTCATCATTAGCTAAAGTGGAAACTTTTTTCTTCTTCTCACGAATGTGTGTTATATTTCCATCATTGTAGCCTTATACTCTGAGGTTACTGGTCCTTTTATGATTTTTATTTTTTTAGTAAACAAATGTTTTATTTTGTTTTGATACATTACTCTTGATTGGTGCATTTGCTAGCTTTCACTTACATACCATTTACATTAATTCACATTTTTGTTCTAAATCTTTATTTGCACATTTTTTTTGAAGCAAGGCTAACCGATTCTATAGTGAACCGTCTATATTTACTAAAAAACAATTATTACAGAAGAAAGGCAGGATGCCTCAACTACTACGAAAAACAAACATACAACAAACTAGCTACAACACATGAGTTAGCAACAAGCCTAAACTAATAAACGACCTAGTCCAGCCCCCTTCAGAAGAGGAGGATCCACTATCATCATAAGATGATTCAGGAACAAGGACGTGAACAAACCCAAAAAATTGCAAATCAATGTCATAAGAAAAATCCAAAGATCCACTGCTGTAAATCAATTTCTTATCCCAAGTGATATCCGAGAACATAGTCATATTCAATTCATCAAGATCACCTACGGAAGAGAGAGAAAGAGCTTCCCCCAAAATACGATAATATAAGCGTCTTCTCTCATCATTATCCTCATCAACAAAGTTATGATAAGTGTTACGTGAATGAGTGTATCTCATTTTTGAACTCTCATGAACCCAAGCTTTCTCCTTAGAGTTCCAAGTGATAACATTAGAGGAAGAAGGAATCAAATTGGAATTGATCAAAGGAACGACAACATGAATAACATTCAAAGCCTCAGAGGAAGCATCATCTGTAACAATAGCAAAAACGGAACCATCGAATTGCCATCAGCTACAACATGGGGAACAATCGGAGCACGGCGAGCTTTCGAGACCCACTTCATGACCGGAGGTCGAGGGAGTGGGATCCTAATAGAAAGCGGAATAGGAGTATCAACAGACCAAAGGACACAAGCTTCCATAAGGTGATCAAAAGAATGATAAGGCATGCATATATCAATTTTCTAGCTATAATGGACATCAACGATAAAACCTTGCCCATCTGCAATACGAACGGGTATTTGAAGAAAGAGGTTTTTCAAAGGTAACTTCGATTAGAACCTTGGCATACACAAGCTTGTTGCAAGCTTTCGTATTAGCATCAAAACATCTAAAACGACAAACAACAGTAGCTAACCAGTTCAAGCCAATTATCAGTTGCAACACAGAAGGGATATGAGTAAAATGTGCCCAAAGTGAAATTGAAAGAATATATTCCTTAGCTTTATCAATCGTTGGACACCAAGGAGTAATGATGAAAGGTTGACCAACAATAATGAAAGGATCCACTTCAACGAGAATTTGAAAAAGAATAAAGAGTTATCACAATAAACTGGAACTCCACCCTTAATCTTTCAAAGTTGTCCATAACATTCTTTGACAATCTAATATGGAGGACTTGAATCAAGGAAGAGTCTGTTGGAAGTTTTCTTCAATAGAAAATAGAATTGATTCTAGAAGAAGGTAGATATAAGGTTGGAGAAGAAAAAACGAAAATGATTTTTTTCTTACAAGGAGAAAAACTTTATTACTAAACTTTATTACAAAAGTTCATTTTTTTCTTGCTACATTTCTTCTTTTCTCTTACATCCAAGATGAGTGGATTCACCTCTATTCATAGGAGTTTACATCTCAAATAAATGCTGGAGATTCACTTAATCTAACGGTTCTCCATAAATATATCCTAAATATTCTCTCATACAATTTTAAATATATTATTCCATAAATATTTTCTTATACAATTTCAAATATATTTCATAAATATTAAGCACGTACTCCAAAAATTTCCTATATAGAAAAATTTTGATTAACAAAATCAAGTTTATTTCCAACACCCCCTGTAAACTTGATTTTCTAATACCAAGTAATGCTTGAAATCTTTGTATTTCACGTACTTTGGTAGAAATAGAGATATTATCCAAACTTACTTCCTTACGTTGTCCTTCTTACCAAACATTGAGATCTTCAATGCAAGTTCACGAATTCTTGTTTTACTTCTTTAATTTCGTCCTTCTTCATCACAGTAGTATTTTCCATAAAGTAAGCATCCTAACATCCGCTTTGATTAAGTGCCATAAATTTTGAACGAGCCGTATATTTTATCTTTGCATTCTTTCATAACTTCACACTTGTAGTTTCAAACCAATCCAATTTCTATGTATGTTTTTCAAATTTCACTTTTGCATGTCATTTTAGAAAACATTACATGAAAATTAGGTTCGTTCAAAATTTTATAAGCTTTTCTCACCCGTTTATTTTCATGGTGATGAGATTCATCACTTGCCACTTTAGCTTCCTCTTTGGTCAATTCTATTTCTATTTCTTTGACATTCTCTATTTTCATTTCTTTAGGTTTTTGCTCACATTTCAAATCTCTTCCAAGCTCTTGAATTTCATCTCCTTGATTTGTGTATTCTTCATTTTCATCTCGTTTTCTTCCGCAATGTTCATCGTTTGCGTCATATTCGCTTACTTTATTTTCTTCAACATCTTCTTCTTCATTTCTACACGTTTTTCTCCATCTTCCAATTTTTCCTTCTCTAACTCCTCAAATTTCAGCAATTTTTTTGCCTCTTTCTCCTTCTCATTATTCTTCTTTTCCTCTTTCTCATCAATCAGATTGTCTTCTTCTATTCTTTTTGCATCATTTTTTCCATCTGCTTCTTTCAACAAATTCCACGAATCTTTTGCGAAAATTTCTCTAAGAATATGACCATATGCTATTTCATCGACATTCTCACTCATCACAACACGAGCATGATGATCACTCCATCGTAATTTCATAAACGCTTTCTTGTCAATTTGCGACATGCTCTCCAAATCATTCGGCCATTCATAGCCATTTTCGACAATCTTCCATAATTCTTTGGAGATTAACTCCTTTTTCTTTTCCTTATAAGGAAGCAGTAAGTACGTACTATCTTCTTGACTTCCTTCTTCAATGTAATTGGCCTTCTCTTCGACTTTATTATTGCTAGGAGCTCCATTCAGAAGCATAATGTTCAAAATTTTCAAAATTATAGCATTTGATGCATGACTTGTCATGCCTTGACTTTGAATTTTCTCTTCCATGATCTCTTGTTGATCTTTCTCCTCTTTTGTTGTTGTTGTTGTTGTTGGGTCTCCAATTTCGTCTGTGTCCATACCCACGACCTTGTCCTCGTTCTTGACCACAACCTCTTCTTTGTTGGCTTCGATTGATTTCTTCCTTTTTTAATCAATACGTGTCTTAAGTACTTTCTCCACAATCTCTTCCTTTTTCTTTTCTTCAAAAGCTTGTAATGAACCGAGAAGTTCCTCTATTGTCATGGCCTCCATGTTTTTTTCTCTTCGATGATGGCGACAATATATTCGAACTTTGGATCTAATGATCTAAGAATCTTCTCCATAATTCTTACATCATTTAACTTCTTACCTTTTTTTAGGTTATTAGTAACCGTTAAAACTCTTGAGAAGTAATCGGGGACATGTTCACCTTCTTTCATATGCAATGTTTCAAACTCTCCTCTTAAAGTTTGAAAACGTACCTTTTTGACTTGATCGGATCCTTTGTAAGATGTTCGAAGCTTTTCCCATGTTTCTTTGGTTAATTTTGATCTCGAAACCTTCTCAAAAGTATCATCATCCAGTGCTTGATAGATTAAACAGAGATCCTTCTTGTCTCACATTCTTGAGTCTCTCAAACTATCCATTTGAGTTTGAGATAGACTATCTTCATTCTCTAGTTTGGTGTAGGCTTTCTCGACTATCTCCCATACGTCGTGCTCCAAGGAGTGCAATCATCCTTAAACTCCAATTGGCATAATTGATCTTGGCGAGCATTGGGATTTGTAAGAAAACGCAGCTATTCGCCATCTTTTTAGAAGGATCTTCAAGCTTCGATACCACTTTATTGGAAGTTTTCTTCCATAGCAAACAAAATTGATTTTAGAAGAAGATAGATAAGAAGTTGGAGAATAAAAAACGAAAACGATTATTTTTCATATAAAGAGAAAAATTTCATTACTAAACTTTATTACAACAGTGTAACGACCCAGAATTTTGAACCAATTAAATTGAAAATATTTAATTAATTTTAAATATTTGAACGGTAATTTAATTTGAATCCCCAACTCGACTTTGAATTTGGCGATTAAATTATAAAATTTAATCTAGTGAATGTTGAATAAAAATTTGAATCTTCAATTTCAAGCCGAAGAAAAATATTTCAAAAGCTTTTAAAATTTATATCGATGATACTGAAGATAATAGAAGCTTCAGAATTGAATTTGAAACTGATTTGTCTAGTTTTGAAATTTAAATCGTTCGAATCGATATTTAAAAATAGTCATTTTTCACACAGTCACGGAATTCGACGAAACTAGTTCCATTGGGTCCATAATATTGAATTATTGTCGGATTTCCAATTTCGTATTTTTCGGAGTTGATATGTGACCGTACGGTGAGTAAACGTGTTGGATTTTAATTCGAATTCAATTTAAAATTTAAATTTTAAATTGTTGCCGACATACACACGTTCATTCCTTAAAACCACGCCTAGTATCACGTAGAAAATCCCGGAGAGAAATCGTGCAAGTCATTCTTTGTTCAATTTTAAATATCCCTTCTCGTTCAAAATAAACGAAAAACTCTCGTTCACAAATTTAAAACAATGGCCGAGCTTCCCATTGGAAATCAATTCGAAGACTTTCTCGTTCGAGATAAAATCATGGCCGAAGCCAGAAAGGGAAAAAAATAAATCAAATAGAATCGCATCCCTCTTATCGACAGTTAATCTCATTCCTCAACCGAAAACAAATCAAACGATAATGGCCGGAGTCGAAAATCCTTTGCCTTCGTCGAATCGAACGGCGACCACTTCGCGAGGAACTCGAGCACGACAATGTCGACCGCAGCTGCTCGCGTGGTCGCGAGCCAATGAGGCCACGTCTTTGTTCGAGCAAATCTTATCGATCGAAGTTTTTCAATGGGGTGTCGATTTCGATTTCTGGAGGAGATGGAATCTGGAGCTCGCGTGATGGAGGGCTTCGCGGTGAGGGGAGCGCGATCGAATGGGGCATGAGGTAGTGGATGGCATGTCGCGAACGGCGGCGACGATAATTAGGGGGTGATGGCCTCGATCTAGGGTTCAAGGCAGCGGCGAGCTCGGCGAGACAGTATGGGGGGGGCGAGCAGTTTCGCGAGCAGTAGGGTGAACTCGAGCCCGTGTTCGAGTGGCATCGGATGGCCAGAGAAATCAATCGGAGCTTTGGCATCTCGTGTAGCGAGGTATATATATATATACAGTATATATCTTCATTTTGAGTTCATGTGGTAAACATATGTATGTGTGCATATCTATTGAAGGAAGAAAAGTTTTAATAGAGAAAGCAATGTTAAAAAAAGATCAGATTTTGAAATGAGAATTTTAAAAATGGGTTAGGGTGATTAAATGGTTAGTTAACTTATCTAATTTATTCTAGTTATTAAAAAAAGATTTTAATAGGAAAATTTTGAGTTTAAAGTAAAATTGTTAGTTAATGAAATAATTTAATAATTAGTTAACTCAATCTATTTAGAATGGGAAAAATATTTGTTCGTTTGTTCAAATATTAATGAATTTGTATAATTATTTATATAAGGTTAAAATCAAGATAATCGAGTCAAGATGAAAGTGGAATGCAAAATAAAAAGCTAAGGTGAGATCTTCTCACTCAAAATATATTTGGATTGCAGTTATTGATTTTTTGACTGTTTGGATGTGATATTAGATATAGTAGGATATATCTATATATATGTAGCAATATATACATATTGGCATATGTATATATTGGATTGATTGATTTCCCACACTATATAGCAGATGAGACCCTATTGCGCCGTTAGTAAGCGGATGATTTTTATAAAACCCATATACCGCGATATTCCACCTCGAAGTGGAATGGGTATTGTGCTAACATTTGTGGATGCAAGGAAACAGGTTGGAGGGATCCAACTGGATTCCTCGCCAGTATTTATTGATTTATAGATATTGTGATGTATTCTGTTATCATATGTTGATATATGATGTGTGTTGTCGTGATTGACTAATTGGTGCTGTCGCATCATCGGATTCATCTTTGAAATTTAAAAATAACGATGTTGATTTTAAAAGAGATTTTTGAAGTGATCTTTGAAAGGTGTACACTTTATTTAATTTGTTGAATTGATTTATTTTAAATAAATAAACGTTAAAACTGTAAAGTTATAAAAGTTAAGATTTTTGTGAATTATAACCAAAAGGTGATTTTTGAAATAAATAGTTAAAGCAATTTATAAAAGGGTTTAAGTTGAGATTTTTAAAGTATTATAAACGGTTTATTTAAAGGATTTAAAAAGTTGATATTTATAAATTTAAAATATTGGAATTATAAAACGAGTTTTTATAAGTGTTAAAAATGAAATAATTATAAATCGTGAAGATATGAAATAATTATAAATTGTGAAGATATGAAATTTATAGATTTATAAATTGTGAAGTTATAAAATGAACGAAATTGTAGAATAAAAGATTTATAAGAAATTTACTTATAAATTGGATTTTTGCCTTTAAATGGAATATTGATCGAATTGTTAATAAAGAAGATTTATAAATCAAAGTTGTTACAAAATAGAAATAGAATTTATAAACGTTGTTTTACAAATTCGAAATCAATTGGATTTGATAAATTAAATATAGAAGATTATTAAGGAGATATATTCGCGATTTTGGATAGCGAATTATTATTGAAATAAAATGTGTAGAGATGATTGAAATTTGTTTTGTGAAGTATATTCACGATTTTGGACAGTGAATATATTATTGAATAAAATGAATATTGTTTTGGAGAAGTGATATTAAAAATGAAGTTAAACATTTTAAAGATGTTTTAAAAATGTATTATGAACCGAAACCATAGATTTCAACATTCATTGTTGAAATAGACGTTTTCGAGGAAATAAGGAAATGGTGGACTATAACACTGTTGTTATAGTAAATGATTTCCGAAAGGAAATGTTTTTTTTTAGTATTGGGATTTATATATCTATCTTAAAATCTGAATCCCTATACTAGTGATTTTGAGTCGTCGTAACGATGTTTTACGTAACATTCGTTTTGACTCAAATAGATTTCCTTAAAGAATGAAATATATACTTAATATTGATTTAAGTATATCGAATATTTTCAAATGTTGAAAATAAATAGATTTGCAAATTACTTATTATTAAATAAGTATGGAAATGCTTTTCCAAAATGAAATGAAATGTTTGTTAAGAATTTATCTTTGTAAAGATAAATTGAAATTGAATATTTGAAAATCGTATATCAGTAGATATTTTTGAAATATAAATTCACTATGGAATTTATAAAAGAAATGGGAATTCGTTTTAAAAATAAATATCGATTTATTTTTGAAGTGTGGAAATTTTATATCCAGTAAAGATATTTTGGGAAATAACTAATTTGGGAAAATTATTTGGAATCTGATGATGTTGCGCATCTTTATTGATAGTTAAATAACCGACTATCAATAATTACCTTGAATGGGTATTTGTTGTGAATTGGATGAATTTGAATGCCACACTTATTTTTGAATAAGCGCTCACTATTCGGGTTAACCGGGAAAGGACCATGGGGTCGTATAACCCATTCCGAATATGTGATACGTCGTTATGAATTGCATTTGATGACCGGTGTTGAAGACCGGATATTTTTGAAAACGAAAGGATTACCGTTGAGTTACTCTACATCGGCTGATCTCCGATTTAGAGGTTTTATCACCCTTAGTGACGGGAAGTCCGGACGTGATTAGAAATTTATCCGGATGTGCAAGGGCTTCGTGAGAAGTGCCTTCGGTTCTGTTCGATCCCGGAACAGACTTGTATGGATTGTGTGTCTGACGTTACAAATTGAGATATAAAGCTGATTTCTTTCAAATACATTTCTGTTGGTGGCGGAGAATTTATTCTCTTAGCTTAACACCCTTCCCTGAGACGTACGAGCTCAAAGGTTATGTAGTTGAAATTTATCAGCAATATACTCCCAATTTGGTAACGTGGCATGCTGAGTGTTGCTGTGAAATGATCGTTGTTTGATCATTTATGATATGATCGTTTGTTTGATCATTTATCTTTGTGATCATTTCTTTGATCATTTGTTTGACCCGAAGCATGGCTTTGTGACAAAGCGTAGCTTTGTGGACGAGACTTCATCGAGCCTCACACCCCGGAAATGGTCAAAACAGGAAGGATGCGGCAAGGTTCTAGGGAGTAGCGCCCCTTAGTGTATGTCATTCCTTCTGGATAGAGGTGGTATCATGGTATGGAGCCCAGATACTTAACCTATGTTGATACTGCTTATTATGTGGTTGTTGGAATCGAGGATCCTCGGGAAGATCGGTTACGATCGGGAGATGGCATACGCGTGTCAGTAGTTACCTATTTTTGCAGAGGTAACCCGGCCTTGTGTTGGCAGAGATCCGGTTAGGTTCTCGGGACGTCATTCCAGAGGCATTCCTTCGTGGCATAGGAAGTTCCTTAGCCTGACCATTTGTTGGAAATCCAAAGAAACAATACGTGATTTGTACGGTTTTAGTTGTATTACCTGCTATGGAATGTGGCGGTAACCTGCTATTGAACATAGTAGCTATAGTAGGCATAAGTGCGGAATGTCTATGCTGGCTAAGATTTATATTATACTTTCGAAAAGTTTTCTACACTATGCACTAATAATAATATCAAAAATGATTTGATTTTTGCGTATCAAGCATCTTTGACTATCATAAGGAGAAATCTCCTCCGATTCTGCGTTTGCATTGTGTGTGTGTGCGGGAGGCCTTATGGTAGTCTCATTTTCCAAAAAGCATTGCGAATCTATTTTAAAATATTCCTTTGTTATCTTTTAAAGATAAACTGTTTTACGATCTCACACCAGTCACCATGACTGACTCGGAGTTTATTATTTCCCTTCTAAACTCTGGGTGCCCACCAATTTCCACACGGGCAGCCTAGAGTTATGTTATCAGGATATTCTGGATATTCTGGAGCTTTGGAAGCAAGCTGGATGGCGTAACGTATCATCCGTATTTGTTTATTTATTCCGCTGTGTATTCTGTTTATGGACAAGTTATATAACTGTCCAGTGTTGTATTGTTGTTGTAAACTCTGATTGATGTATGTATAAACTGATATAATTCTTTTGTTTAAAGATTATTCATTTATCTATTATATATTGTTCCGCTGCGATATGTGAGATTCTGATATTGTTTCTGTTTCTGATGTTGTTCTGTTGCTCTTCTTCTCTTTTTCTTCTATCTTTTCTTCTACCTCTTCTTTTAAAACCCTAAGTATTCGGTTTTCCGGCATTCGTTTGCTCGGCAGTTGATACAGTGGACGTATCGATGTCGATTTTCGAAAGTCGAAGAATCGGGTCCTTACAACAGTTTAAATTTTTTGCTACATTTCTTCTTTTCTCTTACATCCAAGATGAGTGGATTCACCTCTACTCATAGGATTTCATAGGAGTTCATCTCTATTCATATGATTTCACATCTCAAATAAATGGTGGAGATTCACTTAATTTAGCGGTTCTCCACAAATATCTTCTAAATACTCTCTTATACAATTTCAGATATATTATTCCATAAATATCTTTCCTAAATATTTTCTTATACAATTTCAAATATATTTCATAAATATTTAGCATATACTCTAAATATTTTCTATATGGAAAATTCTAGATTAACAAAATCAAGTTTATTTACAACAGAGTCCCACTAAATACTCCGATAAAAAATCAGCTCCGGCCGCTAAAACATCGATGGGGGAACCATAGCATTATCGACCTCCACAATATCGAAAGAGCGTGGAACATACACACCAGCGTTTCTGGGCATAGCAACAAATGAAGAGTACCACTTGTGTTCAGCATGAACTGAAGTATGAAGAGCCTTAGGCTTTTTCAAAGCAGCAAATACTGCATCTCTATCATTGCGAGCATTCAAACAAGCACCTTGCGTGCATTCTTCAATTCCAATAGTACCAAACTTTACCTCAGCCCACATAACCTTCAACCAACATGCACACACGTTATACCAGCAATTACACACTCGTCAGATGGTTGCCAACGACCACCAACAGCCGACGCACCTAACAAAGGTGAGATAGGAGTATCCAAGCCTTCATGAGCGGTAGCAGGCACACCTGAAATTGGAAGCACATATGAATCGATGGCCAGGGATGATTGCAAAACACATAGCGGGTTTACAAGAGCAGTCGAACTCGCGGCCAAAGAGGTAGCGAGAGGGGGGAAGTTACAATCATAAACGACAAAGACTGGGGAGGATGAAGACAGAAGGACATTGAAAGAACGCCCAGAACATGTTACCGAAGCAGGCAATGGAAGTAACGGAGAACTGCTGAAAAGGGAGCACATGAGCGGTTGCGAAATAGGTTTATAGCTTAAAGAGAAAACGGCAGCCTGTAGCATGCCACAAATTTAATCATTTCAAAATATAGTTTCCCTTTTTCCTTTCATTTTATACATAAAAAGTCTATCAATTGGTCCCAAGCATAAAGAGAGGTAAAAGAATAAACAAGAATGTATAGGGTGACAACTACATTACTACTACTTATACAATTAAGTGCAATATAGTTTCAACTAATAATACTATTAAAATTAAGTAAATCCAAAATAAAACTTAACCTGCAAAAGCCTGTTCTCAATTTTAAAAAAATTGAATTAAAGCCTAGAGTTCTCTTTTTGACATGTTTCTAATCTGTCAAATCCTCTAAACTCTATTATGGATGAATTTTAACACGATCACCTATCGACAAGGAGACCAAAATCTGTTGAAATAATGCACAGTGTGTGGTTGTGGTACGATAAAAGCTTGTGAGAGACAAGTCAAAAGAGATAGAAAAAAAATTCTAAGTGGTGAGTAATTAGAACGAATCGAAAAGCCAAGCAAAACAACCTCGCTTGTCCTAAGAATTTGCTCCACCGACCAAAAATTGTGAGTCGCTCTTACACTTTTTCTACCAACCCCAACCCTACCGAGCCAGGATTTTCAGCCATCCTAACCTACTCATGCAAGTCAAACACATTGAGCCATGATTGTGGATCACCTTAGTAATTTAAGAACCAAACCACCATGCAAATGACCTAAAAAGATGGGTTTCCCTAATGATTCCTTGCACTGAGCCACACACCAAACGAGGCTAGAATTTTGGGAAAATTTTGGTCTAGGAATAGCTTTGATTTTAGAAGTAGGTAATTAAGGTAGATGAGAGGGAAGAAAAAACAATTCCTTTATAAAGAGGAACTAAAAATTTATTGCAAACTTTGATTACCTCCAACATGAGAGACTCCACCTTTATTTATTATAATTCACATCTTAAATAGACGGCGGAGATTCACTTGATATAATGGTTTAAAATGATTCTATAGAACATAAATATATTTTTCATACATATCTACTTAATTCTCTCAATACATACATACATACATATATATATATATATATATACATATACATATATATATATATATATATATATATATTAAACATGCTATTCCATAAATATCTAAAAAAATATTCTAGATACTTTCTATCTGGAGAATTCTAGATTAACAAACCAAACAATAAAGTTCAGTTTCAATATAGCCGTAAACTTGGTTTTTTATTTCCGAACAATACTCCCAATCTTTCTATTTCACGTGTTTCGATAAGGATAAAGATATTTGTTGGGATATGTGATACAATATTTCCAAGTCAAAGAAGATGGAAAATCAAGCGGGAAAGTAGAGATGCAGCTGTAACATCCCCAACTTGGAGACCCAAAACTAACGACTATGGATGTTGCAGTCATCCATAGTTATTAATCCTCGACGATCAAATATGGTAATGTTAGATACATTGATACACATAAAATCATGAATATGGAAAAAATTTAAAACATCAAATAAGTTCCACATTCCATTTCAAAACATTTCAAATTCATTACATAATCCTAATATGAGAACCACGTTCAGAGAAAATATATTTATTATAACATACGCCAAAAGCGACATATGAAGATGCCCCCTTGGATGATCAGAGTATATATGTAGGGAATCTAACAACTTTGCCTTTACAACAACAACACAGCGGAATCAAAATAAAAGAGAACTCTAGATAGCTATCATGCCTCCTACACATCTCCGGAAGCTTATTCGTCTAAAGAGGTACCTGGAAACCTCAACTCTTAAACTACTCAAAGTCAATTGAGCACCCGAGAGTTTAAGGGAAAAACATAAACTTCGAGTCAGACATAAAGCCTAGTATGAATAATAATCTACCATCTCAAACCATTTAGATATCTAGTGAGACCACGCCGCTTGGTGAAACGGGTTTTCCCCTCACTATTATCCTAAAACCTTTATAAAACCATATACTGTGCTCCTACATCCACAATGGTTAAAACATCTCAAAAAAAATGATGATATGCAAACAAGTAAAGCAATTCTGGATTTCCCATCCCCAATCATTTTGGCTATCTGTCTCAGTTATAGTTTCTAGGGATACTATTAACCTAATAGTTTTCGTAGGTTGACTAATAACCTGTTTAATGTTTATGGACTCCCTGTCTAGTTTCATAGTTTTCATGGGATCAGTAAGAACCTATTGGCCCCTACCAATATCTTTGTTGTTTCATGGGTTCTACCTGAACCTATTGGCAACTCCAATATCTTCTCACTTATCCTAGTTTTCATGGGTTGACTAGGAACCTATTGACTTCTGTCAATATCTTAATCCGAATATAGTTTTCATGGGTACACAACAAACCTATTGGTAACTCCAATATCAAACCATAGTTTTCATGGGCAAACTATGAACCTATCTTCTTGACATCTGCATTTATACATAGTTTTCATGGTGTAACTGTGAACCTGCCTTCCTGGCATCTTTTAATACATAGTTTTCATGGGCTTACTATGAACCTATTGGCCCCTGCCAATATCTTTTTCTATACACAGTTTTGATGGGCTTTCTGTGAACCTATTGGCGCTTGCAAATATATTCTTTTAATAATTTAGCATCCTATACTCTGGTCTTCTAGACCTCCTGAATGCAATTCTACTCATTCAGGAGTTAATTTAATTTATATTCACTACTGGGTCAACCTAACTTGTTATTCTACCCTTACCCAAATTACAATTATGGATCCATTACAATGTGAATATATTCAAATACATATATGAAGAACATACATAATAATACCAACCCCTGTGGTTTACTTTCCTTGAAATTATTTTATATAAAACTTGGTTAATCCCTTTAACCTCTTTAATCAAGGAAAACTTCTTCAAAACTCCATTTCAAAATACTTTATTTATGCCATAGTTTTCCTTTAAAAATGAGATTGGGTTATTTGTTTTGAAAACTAAGGCTTTCGAAACCTTAAGACGTTACTTTCGAAACCCCTGGATAACCTCCTTCGAAAGCATAGAAAAGTTTCTTTCAAAACATTAAATATATACCTTTCGAAGCTCTTTAATCTTCTCTTTCGAAACCAAAATATACCTTTCAAAAGTATCAAAACATTACTTAATAACCCTTAGAACATAGCTTCGAAACCAATGAAAGTACCCCTTTCAAAACCATTGGGTTTTCCTTTAAAAACATATTTTAGGTCAAAGTGAATATATACGAAAGTATCCATTTCGAAACCTTTAGTCATCGTATAAAATCGTTTGGGGAAAGCTTGATGGCGTTGGCACCATCCTTTCGAAAGCTTCAAAACATATAAGTAAAACATTGAAGGTTAGCATCGAAACCGCCTTTCGAAACCATTACCTTCGAAACCCTTGACCCCTTTCGAAAGCATTTAGGAAGTGGCTTAACATAAGTTTAAAAAAAGACAACCCTTCGAAAGCAATAAAGGCTTTAATACTCTCGAAAGGCAAAAGAATCGCGGTTGGGTTTCGACTAAGTCGGAACCACATCTTTGGAAAGCATCATTTTATAAATAAAGGAACCCATTCGAAAGCCTATACTTTTAAAACATAAAATGGCAACCCCTTCGAAAGCTATTAGAAAACCCCTTTCGTAAGCTTTAACAAAACAAGGCAGACGCTTTTTCATTTGAAAGTAAAACTAAGGTTTCGCCCCTGTCGGAAGCTATGCTTTCGACATTATGCCTTCCGCCTTCCTCCAATCCACTACGTACCATCTATGTGATACCTTATGTATTGGTTTCGACTTCGTGGGGTTTCGACTTGATTAAAGGCGGAAGTTATGAGTCGAAAGGTGCTTCTACTAGAGGTGGAACCCACTTTTCTAGGTAAACCTGATTTAGTACCAATTAAAGCAAACACTTTCTAACTAACCTGCCTACCGGTAAGCATATGATTGGTTGCCTCAACTTTTTAAATCCTTTACACAAAATAACTGCCGCATAATTTCAGATCTAAACCAAGATTAATTTAGCAAATAAGCCCTTCCATTAAGCAAAACCAATAATGCAAATAGGTCCTTCTAAAGTAATTTATTTTCCATAGCAAATCACTTAGGAAAAATCCCCAAGAATCACAAAAATCCACTTATATTATGTTATCTAACATATCTAAATTTTGGACCTGAATTCTCAATATTTTCTGAAATAAATTTCTAAACCCAATTAACCATATCTTCCTTTGAAAATTAATAATAATATTTCCATAGCTTGGAACATTATCAAAATTAAAACCCAACTCCAAAATCATGTTTTACATAACATATAAATTCCTCATGGCATTCAAAAATCAATTTCAATCGGTATTGAACTAAAACCACATAAATCCCCATTTAAACAATTTTGTTTAAATCAAACAAATTATAATACAAGCTATATCATTATCCAAATCATCATAAAAATGAATTTAATCTTAAATCAGAAAACATATGATCATAAAACAAAATAGAGATTGTATAAATTATTTTTCACCTTGATTAGGATAAGGAGATTGGATTGAGATTAATTTCCCCTAAGCTTGAATCCCTAGCTTTTGATTCACTTCCTCTTTTCTTTCTTTGTTAATGGTCGGCTCCTCTATTAGTTTGTGTTTTGATTATTTTTGTGAAAATGAGATAAGCAAACATGAATGGTATAAGGAATAGAAATATATAAGGGCTATGGTAACAAGTGCGGCTAATTCCCAATATGTCGTTATGTAAATTAATTAACTTAGAAACCATTCTTAAGCCCATTTGTTAAGCACGACCTTCTTATCATTTATTCAAATCTCAATCCTCTTATCACTCTAATTATTTACATTATTTTATTTAATATATCTAATTAAACCTTTTGAATTATGTTTTCAAAAATTAGGGGTGTTACAAGCTCCCCTCCTTAAAGAATTTCGTCCTTGAAATTCAGTAAGGACTAAATACTAAACATAGTAATCATCTGTTACCACTCCTAACAACCATACTAGCCTACCTAACTAGCAATTATCTATATAAATCTAATGTAGACATACCCTCAAAGCAGATCAGGATAAGTATCTATAATCCTTTCTTTTGTCTCCCAAGTACAGTCCTTCTCGTTGTCGCTCCACTAAACTTTCATCAACTTGACTACCATGTTCCTCGGTCTTTTCTCATCTCTCGCTACAACCCGCACTGGTTGTCTAACAAAAGTCAAATTACGCTCTATATCAAATCTTCTAACCCTGTTGGAGGAATAGTAGTCTCTGGATCATGCACATACTTGCAAAGATGAGACACATGAAATATATTATGGACACCTTCCATACTGCTCAGCAACTCTACTCTATATGCAAACTTTCCAATCCTCTCTATAATCTAGAATTGACCAAAATATCTCGATTGCCAGTTTCCCCAACTTCTCGAACTGTACCTTTCATCGGTGATACTTTAATGAAAACCTTATCTCCAGCTGAGAACTCTAGGTCTTTAGGCCTCTTATCTGTGTAACTTTTCTATCTGGACTGAGCGCTTCCTTCATCTTTTCTCAAATCAACTCAATCTTCTCCGATGCCTCCTTAAACAAATATTGACTTATGACCAATCTGTCCCCAGTCTCCAACCAACATGTTGGTGATTTGCATGACCTTCCATACAAAGCTTCAAAAGGCGCCATTCCTATACTAGTCTGATAACTATTATTATAGAAAAACTCAACCAAATGTAGGTGATCTTCCCAAGATCCACCAAAGTCCAATATAAAAGCTCTTAGTAAATCCTCGAGTTCCTTATTGACTCTCTCTGTCTGCCCATCCGTCTGAGGGTGATATGCTGTACTCATCTTGAGCTTAGTGCCTAATACATCCTGTAGACTCTTCCAGAATTCACTAGTAAACAAAGAATCCCTGTCATTGACTATGCTACTAGGAATCCCATATATTCTAACTATGTTCATCATGAACAACTTAGCTAAAACAGGTGCCGTCCTGGTTGACTTAACTGGAACGAAATGGACACTCTTGGTCAACCTATCCACTATGACCCATATACTTTCATTTCCTCTATTTGATCTTGGCAACCCGTCTATAAAATCTATAGATATCGAATCCCATTTCCAAACTGGAATCTCTAGAGGTTGAAGCAATTCAATCGGCTTTTGATGTTCGACCTTCACTTGTTAACAGTTTGCACACTGCCTAACCCACAAGCCAACATCCCTCTTCACACCTTCCCAATAAAAGCTCCTCTTCATGTCTTGACACATCTTGGTCCCTTTAGGATGAATCGTAAACTTGGATCGATGACATTCTCCAAGAACTTCTTTCCTCAAGTCCTCCACATTTGGAGCACATAATCGTCCCTTCTTTCTCAACCATCCCCTCTGGTCAAGGATAAAATATTTCATATCATCGATCTCAGTTCCAACCTCAAGCCTTCTAATCCTCTCAGCTAATAATGAATCCTCCTTCTGCTCAGAAGCAATTCTCTCGTTCAACACAGGTCTAACTTCCAAACAGGACAACACGGCAGTACTCTGACTCGAACTAGCAGTTGATCTTAACTGCGCACTATAAGTAGTCAAAGCTTCTAAATCTTTCCACTCTGCCAACATAGCTAACACCACATTCTGATGTCTTCTGCTAAGAGCATCTGCCGCCTTATTTCCTTTCACGGGAGTATACTCTATACCAAAATCATAAGCAGCCAAAAGCTCCAACCACATTTGCTGTCTCATATTCAACTCCTTCAAAGAGAATAAGTACCTTAAAGACTTATGATCTATGTATAGTTCAAATCTCTCCCCAAAGAGATAATGCCTCCAAATCTTCAATGCGAAGATCACCGCAGCCAACTCCAAATAATGAGTAGGATATCTCACTTCATGCGGTCTAAGCTGTCGTGAAGCGTAGGCAATACCTTTCTGCATCAAAACAACTCCCAATCCAGTTTCACATGCATCGGTGTACACCACCAACCCTTGGTTTCCGTATGGAACTACTAACACAGGTGCATTGGTCAACAAATGCTTTAACTTAAGGAATGCTTCCTCACATTTGTCGGACCAGATATACTTCACCTCCTTCCTGGTTAGTATATTCAAAGGCACTGCAATCCGAGAGAAATCCTTGATGAATCTCTGGCAATAGCCAGCAAGTCCAAAAAAACTTCTAATCTCAGTCACCATCTCTGGTCTCTTTCAATTATTAACAGCTTCGATCTTTTCTGGAATGACTGACAACCCCTTCTTTGAAACCAAGTGACCAAGACACTTAACCTCTTTCTTCCAAAAATGACACTTGGAAAACTTCGCCTTCAGCTGATGCTGCCTCGGCGTCTCAAGCACGACTCTAAGATGATCTCTTTCTTTCATCCTTAGAATATACCAAAATGTCATCTATAAACGCCAACGCGAACCTATCCAAATATTCTTGGAAAACTCTGTTCATCAGATCCACAAAAAAAGCAGGTGCATTCAGTAATCCTAATGGCAGTACTAACCACTTGTACAAACCATACCTAGCCCGAAATGCTGTCAAAGGAATACTGTCCTCTACCGCTCTTAACTGATGGAAACTTGTCGCCAAATCCAACTGGGAAAACACTCTGGCTCCGCACAACTGATCAAATAGATCATCAATTCTCTGTAAAGGGTACTTCTTCTTGATCGTCCTCTCGATCAACTTACGATAGTCGATACACATCCTCAACGACCCATTTGGTTTCTTCGCGAACACCACGGCCGCTCCCTAAGGTGAACTGCTTGGTCTAGTAAAATTCCCTCCTTCTAGATCTACTAGCTGCACCTTAAATTCCTTAATCTCGGTTGGAGTCATTCTGCTAGGTGGTCTACTTACAGGTTCAGCTCCTGGCACAAGATATATCTGAAACTCAATAGCTCGTTTCGGTGGTAGTCTCGTGACTGGCTCAAAGGCATTTGCAAAATCTCTTGCTACTCGAACCTGACATAACTCTTCTCCTACTTCCATTGCACTTAACCAAGCACAACTACCCCGGTTAGAATTCTCCATTGAGAATATAATTTGGTTATGACTATCGGGGTGTCTTAGTGATATCTCCCCATCCTGGCAAAATATCCTAACCTCAAACTTACTCAACCGATCCATACCCAAAATGATTCTGAAATCTACGAAATAAAAAACATACAGACTGCATGCAAACTTATGACCTAACAAGTCAAGTTCTAACTGGTCTCATCTTATCCCCAGAATTGCATACCCTCTTATTGGATTTGCAACCCGTAAGGAAGTAACAAGGTATGTAGGTTCTAAGCATAACCTATCAACCAAATTCTAAGATATAAATGAATGTGATTCACCGGTATCAAATAGTATCCTAACTGGTATACTCTGAATCAAAAACGTACCTTCCATCATAGTCTTCCCTTTTTAAGCTGTAGTTGGCTTAGCAGATAATGGTCCAATAGCAAAAAACTTCCCCTTATCCGCCCTAATCGGTTTTGGACACTGATTGTTATAATTCCCAACTTGGTCACAATTGAAACACTTCATAATCTTCTTATCTACAGCTTTCTTCCCCTTGCCTAACAGGCACTTGTTTGCATAATGACCCTTCTTGTCACACTTAAAGCAAACTAAATCAGCCTTTGCCTCTTGGCAACATCTTCCTTTCGGGCTCCCTTCTTCTTAAAGAATTTTCTTTTCTTTCTCTGAGAACTTTGAATCTCAACTGGCTTCTCTCTAGCACTAATAGCAAGCATCTCCTCATGGTGGGTTGCTATCTCCACAACCACATTACAAGGATCACGGATATGTGTCAGGGTCGCCCTAGCAAGCTCAAGTCTCAACCCCCGAATGAACCTCTCATTTCTTCTGATGTCACTGTCTATAGTAGCATGTCCATATCGGGACAACTCATCAAATTTAGTAGCATACTCGATTATTGACATCTCTCCCTACACCAAATCCATAAACCTTCTTAGCAATGCTAACTTAGTAACTTCAGATAAAAACCTCTGTTCAAATCTCACTCTAAAATCTGTCCAAGTCAACTCCTCCTCCGAAACCTCGGTAGTAACACTATTCCACCAATGAAGTGCTGCCCCTTGCAACTGCCTAGTGGCCAGCCTCCTCTTCTGCGCATCATCCAAACCCAAATCAGCAAAGATTCTCTCGCAACGTAACAGCCAATCCTCAACTTCTATGGCATCCTCCATTCACATAAACGGTTTCTCACCAAGACTGGTGTAATCTCTGCTCATCTTAGCATAATTATTCCCAACTGGAGCCACAGGATTAGCTCCTCCAACATTTCCAGCAACTCCAGCAGTAGCTCCTGCTTGCATCATATTGATGAAGAACTGATACACCTTCCCCATATCTACTGGTGGATTTCCAGCACCCACATTAGCATCATCATTTTGGTTAGCATTAGCCTGTCGTCCTTTGTTCCTCCTGGTATTAGGTCAAAAATTTCCATTGGTTGTGGTGTTTTCTCCACCGAGATTTCCTCTTCCGTTTCCTACTTCCATATCTTCTTTCTCATAAATCTGCATACGAGCCTTAGTAAGATATAGAAGAATGGTCAAAGAGATAAGGGAATACGTACTTATATATATATATATCAAATACAAGTACGTTACTATAGCTTTAACCCAAACCCCGATCTTATTTTCCGATTCATTGGATTATGTTTGAAAATACTTTAGGTTTAATTTTCTTTTAAGTTTCATAAACCAATGCTCTGATACCAACTTGTAACATCTACCACTTGGAGGCACAAAACTAACGGTTACAGATGCTGCAGCCATCCATAGTTATTAATCCTCGATGACCAAATACGATAATGTTAGATACATTGATACATAAAAACACATGAATATAAAAAAATTTAAAACATCAAAAAAGTTCCACATTCCATTTCAAAACATTTCAAATTCATTACATAATCCCAATACGAGAACCACGTTCATGGAAAATATATATTACAACATACGCCAAGAGCGACATATGAAGATGTACCCTTGGATGATCAGAGTGTATATATATAGGCAATTTAACAACTTTGCCTTTACAAAAACAACACGGTGGAATCAAAATAGACGAGAACTCTAGATAGCTATCATGCCTCCTACATGTCTCGGGAAGCTTATTCGTCTAAAGAGGTATCTAAAAACTCAACTCTCAAACCACTCAAAGTCAATTGAGTACTCGAGAGTTTAAGGGGAAAACATAAACTTCGAGTCAGACATAAAGCCTGGTATGAATAATAATCTACCATCTCAAACCATTTAGATATCCACTGAGACTACGCCGCTTAGCGGAATGGGTTTTCCCCCCAATAGTATCCTAAAACCTTTATAAAACCATATATTGTGCTCATACATCCACAATGGTTAAAAAATCTCAAAACAATATGATGATATGCAAACAAGTAAATCAATTCTGGATTTCCCATCCCCATTCATTTTGAGTATTTGTCTCAGTTAAAGTTTCTGAGATTACTATTAACCTAATAGTTTTCATGGGCCGACTAATAATCTGTTTAATGTTTATGGACTCTCTGTCCAGTTTCATAGTTTTCATAGGTTCACTAAGAACCTATTGGCCCCTACAAATATCTTTACTGTTTCATGGGTTCTCCCCGAACCTATTGGCAACTCCAATATCTTTTCTCTTATCCTAGTTTTCATGGGTTGACTATTAACCTATTGACTTCTGTCAATATCTTAATCTGGATATAGTTTTCATAGGTTAACTACAAACCTATTGGTAACTCCAATATCAAATCATAGTTTTAATGGCTAACTATGAACCGGTCATCCTGATATCTTCATTTATACATAGTTTTCATGGGCTTACTATGAATCTATTGGCCCCTGCCAATATCTTTTCTTATACGCAGTTTTCATGGGCATTTTGTGAACCTATTGGCCCTTGTAAATATCTTATTTTAATAATTTAGCATCCTATACTTTGGTCTTCTTGACCTCTTGGATGTAATTCTACTCATTTAGGAGTTAATTTAATTTATATTCACTACTGGGTCAACCTAACTGGTTATTCTGCACTTCCCCAAATTTCAGTTATGGGTCCATTACGATGTGAATATATTCAAATACATATATGAAAAAGCAAACATAATAATACCAACCCATGTGGTTAACTATCCTTGAAATCATTATATATAAAACTTGGTTAACCCCTTTAATCAAGGAAAACTTCTTCAAAACTCCATTTCAAAATACTTTATTTATGCCATGGTTTTACTTTAAAAATGAGATTAGGTTATTTGTTTTGAAAAATAAGGCTTTCGAAACCTTAAGACATTACTTTTGAAACCCCCGTATAACCTCCTTCGAAAGCATAGAATACTTCCTTTCAAAACATTAAAGTAAAACATTGAAGATTAGCATTCGAAACTCCCTTTCGAAGCCATTTCCTTTGAAACCCTTGACCTCTTTCGAAAGCATTTAGGAAGTATCTTAACATAAGTTTAAAACAAAGACAACCCTTTGAAAGCATTAATGGCTTCAATACTCTCGAAAGGCAAAAGAACCACGACTAGGTTTTGACTAAGTCGGAACCGCATCTTTCAAAAGCATCATTTTATAAATAAAGGAACCCATTCAAAAGCCTACACTTTTAAAACATAAAATGGCAACCCTTCGAAAGCTATTAGGAAACCCCTTTTTAAAGCTTTGATAAAACAAGGCAAACAATTTTTCATTTGAAAGTAAAACTAAGGTTTCGACCCCATCGGAAGCTATGCTTTCGAAACTATGCCTTCCGCCTTCTTCCAATTCACTACGTACCATCTAAGTGATACCTTATGTATGGGTTTCGGCTTTGTGGGGTTTCGACTTGATTAAAGGCGGAAGTTATGAGTCGAAAGGTGCTTCTAATAGAGGTGGAACCCACTTTTCTGGGTAAACCTGATTTAATACCAATTAAATCAAACACTTTCTAACTAACCTGCCTACGTGTAAGCATATGATTGATTGCCTCAACTTTTCAAATTCTTTACACAAAATAACTGCCACATAATTTTAGATCTAAACTAAGATTAATTTAGCAAATAAGCCCTTCCATTAAGCAAAACCAATAATGCAAATAAGTCCTTCTCCTAAAATAATTAAATTTCTATAGCAAATCACTTAGGAAAAATCCCCAAAAATCATAGAAATTCACTTTTAATATGTTATCTAACATATCAAAATTTTGGATCCAAATTCTCAATATAATTTCTGAAATAAATTTCTAAACCCAATTAACCATATTTTCCTTTGAAAATTAATAATAATCTTTCCATAGTTTGGAAAATTATCAAAATTAAAACCCAACTCCAAAATCATGTTTTACATAACATATAAATTCCTTTGGCATTCAAAAGTTAGTTTCAATTGGTTTTGACCTAAAACCGCATAAATCCCTATTTAAACAATTTTGTTTAAATCAAACAAATTATAATTCAAACATATCATCATCCAAATCATCATAAAACCGAATTTAATCTTAAATCTAAAAACATATGATCATAAAACAAAATAGAGATGGTATAAATTGTTATTCACCTTGATTAGGATAAGGAGATTGGATTAAGATTAATTTTCCCTAAGCTTGAATCCCTAGCTTTTGATTGAATTCCTCTTTTCTTTCTTTGTTAATGGCCGACTCCTCTATTAGTTTGTGTTCTAATTATTTTTATGAAATGAGATTAAGGAACGTGAATGGTATAAGGAACGGAAAATTATAAGGGTTATGGTAACAGCTGCAGCTAATTTCCAATATATGTAAATTAATTAACTTAGAAACCAGTCTTAAGCCCATTTGTTAAGCACGGCCTTCTTATCATTTATTCAAATCTAAATCTCCTTATCACTCTAATTATTTACATTATTCTATTTAATTTAATTTATCTAATTAAATCTCCTGAATAATGTTATCAAAAATTAGGGGTGTTACAGCAGTAGAGACAAGATGAAGGAAGACAAAGAAGAAAGATGCAACACTTGAGTTTTATAGCGTAAGCTAAGGGTCTCCATTCAATTGGAAAAAATTTCAGTTGACTTGAACCATTTCCAATCGAATGGTAATTTTTCCAATCGACTAGATATTGCTTATTTTGGACCCAAAAGCACTTTACTTTTTCAGTCGATTCGGAATCACTTTCAGTTTATTGGCATCAGTCACACGATGTGTTTTTCTAGTCGATTAGATCGGGTTTTTTTTATTAATTGAACATCAAATTTTCAGTGGTAATTTTGCCATTTTCAGGGTATTTTGGATTCATCCAATGACTAGAATTAATTTAGACTTCTAAATATGCTTGTATAGGAATTGTAAAGGAAGAGAATAAAGGTTATTGTATAGTTTTTGAGAATTGAGATATCTTTTCAATTTTAATGATTTTTCTTTGTAATCTTTTGGAGGGGTTAATAAATTATGACAGGTGCGCATAGTACATCAGCAATAATCAAGCATCAGGAATCAAATTATATTTTCAACATTATGGGTGTGTATGTTTACCACATGAAAGGGGCGCATGAAAACGAAATGGGCACAAAAGGAGAATGGTTCAGCAAAGGAGAATGCACATTCTTGTGTTGCGAAAGGAGCATTAATTTTTATTGTTATTTCTAATTATATTGTTAATCATCACTAAAAATACATTCTTTTAAAGACTGAAAATCAAAGACTGAAGTTTTCCAGTCATTAACTAAAGATTGAATGAAAACTGATAAAATCATTCATTAAGTCCTAAACTTAATGACTGACATTCGGTCTGTAACTAGTTTTTAATATTTTAAATAATTAAAAACTAAATTTTAGTCTTTAATTTGGTCTTTAAGAAGGACTATTAACTACATAAATATTTAACGGTCAATATGTCCTTTCTTTTTAAATCAAATAACCAGAGCTAGCGATCCATGTAATTCTATTTAACACCGGTTAAAAAAGTATCTAATCTAAATTCTGCATAAATAAATAATGGTTTGGCCACTAACTCTTTTCATGCATAATCCACTATCTATAATTCACGCACTACATCCTTTCTCACTTAATAAAGTTACAAGTCTTCATCTACTCATTCAAATAAATCATAATTTATTTTCTTCTCATGTCATGATGAAACCACTTCTACGAAAGCAAAAAAACCATTAATATAGAAATATAAAATGCATCATTTAATTCCCAAAATTCCCATGGTGAAATCAGTAGAAAAAATACAATTTTTGGGATTATTGAAGCTACCATTTGAAGACATCGAATCAACAATCAAAAAATATTTTAGTTCTAACGGATAGATAGCTGTCAATTTGCAAAGTTGTGGTAGTATGTTTAATTTTCTATGAGAATACATTTTGTAACTTTGAGTATTTCATATGTCCATGTTGTACTATATATATACAGCACGTATCAAAAAGAAAAAGCATTTAATTTGTGGGCTTTAATGTGTTTGTAATTTAGTATTCCTTGCATTATGTATATAGAATTCAACCAGCATATGTTAATTACTTATATTTTGAACCATCCATTTCAATAGCAAAAATAATATGTATATTCAAATATGTTCCTATAATATTAAAATAATTCAATAAGATACAATGTGAGTAAAAGAGGAAATTTGTTTAAAATTTTATATAATTGGAGACTCATTCAAGACCATATTTCAGTTTTAAATATTCAATCTCTAGTAACATCAAATATTGAAACTTCGGTCTTTAAATTTTAAGACCGAAATTTCAGTCACAAATTAATTTTGGAACTAGATAATTAAAGATCGAATATTATTGATCAGTCTTTATGACTTAGTTAAAGACAAAACTATGTTGTAAGAGACTAAATTTTTCAATCTTTATTCCACCGTGTTCTTGTAGTGCATTGTTTTATAGACAATGTATTTCGAGAATTTAACTAAATTTGAAAATTTGATATTTCAACTACAATAATGGTATAAGTATTGTTACACTAGTAAAACAATTTCAAATTACAGATAAAATAATTATACAAGTGCAGTTACAACAAATTTATAACACAATCCAGCAGCAACCGTCATAGAATTTGTTGCATTTCTGCGAACTAGTCCCGATTGTTATTCCTAGACGTTCGTATATTATAGTATTTTTGTTGAAATTCTTCTGGAACTAGATCGAGATAATCATTATATGTCATAAACTCAAGGTCCCCTTGATTGTATTTTAATTTTGGTTTTTGGTTGGTTCTATGTTTCATTGAAATCTAGAATATGGTATCGAACATTGCGGTAAGGAGGTAGGTAGCCATCCATTGGTGAATACCCTAAGTTAACTAAATAACATTATCCTTCTTGTGGATGAGGAAATTTCAAATTTCTACGGTTTGAAGTCGAATGAAAAACTTTAGCATCATGTGCGATTCCTTCCTATCTTGCTCTTACCAACATAAATGTTAAATCAAACAGCATACAGCCATAATATTATATGTAGCAATACTTTTATGTCCAATATATCTTTGCATCTCTGTAGCAGGCGCATGTGCAAGTAGACCTGTCAAACGGGTCGGGTTGGGTCAAAATGGGTCGGGTCAAAATTGACCCAATCCATATTGTGACCCGACCCACTTAATACGTTTATTAAAAGGGTCAATATGACCCAACCCATTTCATATATGGGTCAACCCTTTTAATTCACTTTAAAAAAATTAAAACATAAAAAACTGATAAATATATATAAATCACTAGGACCCATGTTCTTAATTGTCGGTAGAAAAATTTAATGAAATTTAGTTGTTATAAAACCCTTTAGTTGCGTACAGTTCTATGTTCATGGTAGCTAAAACAATGTTATTCATGATGAGTAGATAAGCATGCATAAAACGAAGAGAATAAATGAGTGGATAAACAAAGTAGTAAATATATATTATGCATAAAATAACTATCATAAATGGGTCAGGCCATTTAAACATATATCTTCAATCTGTATTTTATCTATACAAAAAACAGTAAAAAAGCAAATTGGCTTTTGTAAAAGAGGAAGATATACACAGTAGACTAATGAAGATCCCTACAAAAAACTATGTTTATGGCACATGTACTTTTTCCTTGAATCAAGAACCAAACCTTGCATCATCTACTATTTATATAGTTCAACGTTTGGGACAAAGATACAAAGAAATACATAACTTCTGACAGTTATAGTTTAAATGGAAGCATATATTTTACGGAAGGTTCCATAATGTTTCAAAAAATTATGGAAATTTTTTGTATAAAATAAAAGATCGAAATTTTCTGTAAAAGGAACCTGGTTGAATTTTCATAGAAGAAATTCAAAACCAAAGAAATATTACAGTAGGACTTTTCTCAAATTAATATCTTAGCATTCATCAAAAAGAACTATCAAAAAGCAAATAAAAAATATCACCAAAGTATCTCTTCGACTTCAAGTAGCATTTATTAGTAAGCTAACCAACTCAGAGATCCTTATCCCCTTCACCCCGGGTTTTTTTTTCTAATTTGATGAAAGAAACAACAGCTCCTGGGAAATGAAACAAAACTAATTCAAATAAGAAACTTTAAATCTAGAAATTTACGAATAAAAATTCGTACCTTTTTTATTGTCAAGAGAATTTCGTTTTTATGGTTGATCTACTTCAAGAATTCTTGAATTGGAAGAACATCTTGTAGGTCGATGTAAATATTCAAGATGATGTACAATCGATTTTAGGGTTGAGCTACTTGAAGAATTCGTTCTAGGAAAAAACGCTGTCGAGAAGAACGATTTTAATAGAAGAATGGTTAAAGTTAGATTTAGGGTTTCGAATGGGTTAGTGGGTAAACTGGGTATGCATATGTTTAATGATGAGCGAAACGGGTTTTGACCCACTTATAAAAAGTTGAACTTGGGTTTGACCCAGCCTTCTTGAAAAAGGGTTATAAGGGTTGGGTTAAAGGGTTAAGTTTCATTTTGACAGGCCTACGTGCAAGTGCATATATTCAATTAGTAGCCCTAATATAAATTTTAAAGAATGGGCAATATCAATTTGATGTCCTAATTTATTCTGGGACTATATTAAACTGAGGGTATACCGGCTTAATAATATCCTTCGACATTAACAGAACAATTTTCAAAACTCATAAAAAAACACAAACAATGATATTCGATTTTTGAAACCTTTCATCAAACTGTAATATATGAAGAGTCAAAGCAATTGTATATAGAAAGATGGCTAATATTTCCTTAATTGCAAACATCAGACGTTTCCTTCAACCATAACCTTCCACCCACTCATACAGTGTCATAAAACAAAGTCTTTTCATTCTTAAGTTTTGTTAACAACATTTTGCATGCTCGTAAAATATATTATTAATCCAGTGAATTCCTTTATATTCGGATGTGTGAATATGGACGATTAGAGCTTTTTCTAGCAATCTTATTATCCTAATAGCTTGAATATCAGTCATATCTTTGGCTTTAGAAGCTGACTGACCACCTTCGTCTAAAGGTTCGGCTATTAAAATGGAAATAATGAAGAAGATGAAATGAAATGGAGAGGAAGTGAAGTGGAGAACAGAAAATGAGAGTTTATAAGGGTTAATATGGCCGTTAGGGTAATCAACGGTCGATGTTTGACATGTCAAACCTCAACCGGTGATTTTCCCCTATTATCCCCAATGGTGCATATAGGTGGGCCCTCACTTGACGCGCTAGATGTGACTGGCGCGACACAACAAACAAAGAGAAGCATGATATATAAACTAATTTCAGGACAATTTTAGGTTATAATGTTTTTCTTAAAAATAAAATCTTATTTCATTTATTTCATTATTATTATTTTCCTGGCAATTCAATTTTCTTTCTCTCTTCTCTCCCTTACCCCTACTCATCGCCAAAAATCCATGTCTTCATGATGAAAAAATTTCAGAAACAAATTAATATAAAAGTAAACAAATAAATGCAATGGTGGAGCTTTTGGATCATTCCAACTTTTGAAGGTTGATTTAATGTAATCTAGGAATTCTATTCTTCATTAAGACTGTGATTTTTCACTAGTCTATAAGATAATACTCTAATTTTATTTATGAAATATATGATATTTATAGAGTCCATATCTCATACATGTCATATCTACTTTGATTATTAGTTCGTCTTGTATGTATATATTGATCTTAAACTTCAATGAATTTATATATTCCTAAGTTGTTCAGTTTAATTTTGTTATTATATTATAAATTGATGTTTACTAAAAAATAAACTTTTTGATTGGAAACTAATTTTATTTAACTGTTGTAATTTCATAATTTACCACATACACAAATATAAGTATGAAATTACTTTGAAAGTTGATTTAAAGTTTTGTAAGTTTGTTGATTTTGAATGTAAATTATTTTGATTATTGTTTGCATATGTTTAAAGATTGTTTTGATTCAAAATTTATGATTGGACTTTTAAGTAAATTACAAACTAATTGTGTTTCATCCCTAATTTATAGTTATATTTCAATTTGTTGAATCCTAGTGTTAAAACATATAAAACTGCAAACTTTGTATGAGTGTATATATATGTAAATATATAAATTATTTCGTCTTAATGTTTGTAAAAAATACTTATGTGTAAAATACTAAATTTAATTTTAAATCATTCGAAAGTTTAAAATAGATTGACAAAAATATTTCTTTAATTTCAAAATACGTCAATTAGTCAAAATCAATGTTAATGTATATGTGCCTATATGTATATGTGTGTGTATGCCATTATGTTTATAAAAAAATATTGGTTAAATTAGGATGCGTTCGAGTGTTCAAGATTGTTTTGAAATGACATTAAAAGATGAGTAAATGAAAGGAGATAACCCCTCAACCCTTTTCTCTTCTTATTAATTTTCTACTTAAACACAATTGATTGTTATTTGAATCTAAATAAAATTTTGATTAGTTAAAATAACTTTATAACATACTGTATAAATGTAAACATAAGTAAACTATATATTTAGGTATTATGATGGATGTTGATGATCATTCCCTGGTGGAACCAATGGTGGTTCCATCCCCTATTGATTTTTGCTAGATTCGTTCTGAGCAAGTTTGGGTCCATGTTTCTTCTGTAATGAGATACGAGCCGGTTGGTGGAAACTTTTTCAAGTACGTAGGAGTTGAAGGTGAAGAGAGATGTCTGTTCTATCAGGCTGATGGTGAAGTGCTTTCTCTATGTGTTATGGGCGATCTTGGTGTTAGTAACAAGTCCCTGTTGGTAGATGACACTTGGGATAGGAAGTATTTATACAGATCTGATTCGGTGGATTTTGTTCCTTCCTTAGTTTTTCTTTTTTCTGGATACTTGCATATCGTTGGCCCTGCCTCTTATGAGGACGAGAGTGATGCCTCCTCTTTTATGGAGGACTAGCAAAGTCTGTATAGTAGTTTAGTTATTCTGCCTATCTCCCGGGCTTGTAATTTTAACTTTTTAGTTGTTTCAACGCATGTGCGAACACCTGTTCCTACATTCATTTATAAAAGTGGATGACCCACTTTAAAGCCGGCTAGCTTTGCTAAAATGTAGTAAACTGTATATGTACATTAATTTTTATTTTATATAATTTTCAAATGTAAACTATGGACAATAAAAGCATATATGAATGGACAAACAAGTCTATTGCGGCGTAAATCCCAGCACTTATACAGGGCCATATTAATCATGTACATTATTTATATGTTGCACTTGCACTTTGCACACATGGGTGTATTTGATACATTCACTTTCAATATACATTTAAATTTAAAATAAATTCAAACCCTTTTAAACAAATAAAATAAAATACAGATTTTATTTAAAATATTTTAGATTGGATCCAAAAAAAATTTAGACTTCATAGGTCCAATATTTTAGGATGTTTTCTAAATCTCCCTATTTCACTTGCTTTCAACTGGTCTGGTTCCTTTAAGGGTATCAGAGCGAGGCTGGTTAAGGCATTCACCTTCTAGATTCGATCTCTGCAACTAGCAAGGTAAGGTTACTCACATTGTGATCTACGATGAAGAATTGCCTCTTAGCTATATATGTCAGGTGATGGTTATGCTAGTCGAAAGGCTATATGTAAAACTCACTCATAAGGTACCTAAAAGGGTCGCCCTAAAGAAGTTTAGACTAGACCTTCAGTGGTATCAAAGTCCAATGACCTATGCAATTTAAATTAGCAATGTTAGGGCTAACTGATTAAAGCCTACCTATTTAGTAGCGTGTCTAAAAAGCATCTAAGGTTGGGTTTGGGTAACCAAGTCTCTCCTCTACATGGCTACTGGCCTAACTCGAAGGCTAAAGTAAGCTCAAAGGTTATCTCCAATATAAAGGCTCGAACTTATTTTGGACCTTAGCCTAATTGTCAAAATTTAATTTGATAAATTAAAAGGTATTCCAAATTTAAAATATAAAAGTAAAATTTTATAAGTGTAACAAAATGCATTTAAATTTTTCAAAAATTATTTTGAGAAACTAAATAATTAATTTTGAAATTTAAAATATGATTAATTAAATGAAATAATTAATTAAATTTTAATTAATTAATACATATATATTGTTATATGTATATAAATATAATTATTGTGGCTATAAATTTATCTTAAAATTTATTTATGATAAATTAAATTAAAATTTAAAAATAATTAAAATTATTTAACTACATTATTTAATTAATAAAATAGGTAAATGTTCATTTATAAAAATGTATGCATATATCAATATGTACACAATAACAATTAATATTATTAATTATTTGTTATCTTAAATAGTTTAAGTTAAGTAATACGAAATTTTTGAAATTTTATATAAAATATAATTATGATTTAGTTAATAAGAATTAAAATTATTTAAATAAGATTTAATTAATTAGATGCATGTATATATTATTTAAATGGATTAAACTATAAAAGTTATAAATAAGTTAATACATATATAACTATATATGTATAAAATTAAGTGGAACTAAAATAAACCCATTTAGGTTTAAGAAACAAGATGTATCCAATACTCGAATCATGAGAGCATTTCATAAGAGATACATTGTTCCCTAAAGAGATATCACTTAAAATATATACTAAACATTACGAAACTTTGATGTCAGTTGTCAAATACCATTTACATATTAATAGATTACTTGCATACTTTTTTGTTATTGATACTCCTCAAGTTAGAGATGTTATATGTAGTACTATTAGTATATTAAATAAAGAGGTAAGATCCACGCACGTATTTATTGATATTCCTTAAGGTATGTGCATTATACTTACGCTGATGTGAAATGGTGGGTATGAGTGAATAATCTCTTTCAATTTATTTGTATTCATCAAGGTCAAGATGAGATTAGGACAAAGATCATGAGTTAAGAGTTTTATATGATACAACCGATAAAGTGTTTGATAGAGTTAGGGTGATCCCTAGGGGCAGTTATGTAATTTGTTAGGTATATCTAATTCCATGACCAATCTTGTTCAAACTAATAGTTGTTTTTCTTTCTATCATATACTTGTTACATAGTGATATAAATAATTAAATAATTAATTTAAAGTATGATGGAAAATCCTTAAATGATATGTCATGCTAAAGTAATTATAAATTATTGTAATCATGAGAATTTTATCATAATGAAAATAACATACGGTTTTAAATATTCCTAGCCATGATAATTTGAGAAAGGATAGGGATTCATCCATTGAGACTACAGTATGTAACGCTCTTTGAATATTGGGCAGTGTATTTTTCATGGCTGTTGGGGCACCAAGGGATTAGATACTAATAATTATTGAATAACAATGAAATGACTCACTTGGGAGTTCTCTGTTGGTTAATAAAATTAAGGTTAAACATACAGTCTCAAAGTGACGATGTTACACAACTCCCTTGACTTGAGAATACCGTCGAACTTCAATGTGGACACTCCACTTTGATTATAGTTAAACCATCATGTCGCGTTCATCGAACGACTATAGTTTGGTCTGAGTTGAAGCACTGGAAAAAAAACACTATGTAATAGAGAGTTTGACTCTTTGATTATATGGGGTTAGTATCATGTTCAACTGTTGTCAACTCAAAATTAAAGTATCTAGCTAGAGCGGTAAGGTTAATAATAATCATTATTATTAAACCAAGAATTTTGTGCTTGGGATTACAAAGTTGAATATGGACGATGTTGGAGTTTTGACTAAAACAAAATCCATACGTCCCAATATGATATAGTTTTGACGAATAAAATTAATGTAAATAATCATTACTACCAGGTATCATTTATAATAGTAAAACTGGATTTTACCAAAAGATGCGTAAGCGATAAATTCAGCCAAAGTGCCACACCACTAGCTAAGGTGACGTGCGAATATCAATATTCTAATTATTCAATATTAATTACTGACTGAATTTATACCATTGAGTCGCACAACCGTAACGATAAATTCTCTTAAAACCACATGATTTAATTAATTTATAAAATATTATAAATTAATTATATTAATTAATATTTGAGAGATATTAATATTTTTTGATTTTTTTATCTTTAGGAGTTAGCTGTTATTATTTAAATGCATATATAGAAGTTATATTTGTATGCATTGATATATGATATCGGTGTATTTTTAAAATAGATTTAAAGTTAAGATAGTCGCATAAAGGGATTTGGCAGATAATTTTGGCCTTACCATGTAAAGAGAGAGAGAGAAAGAGAGTGAAAAGAGGGGGAATTAAGAGAATTAATTAGGGAAGTTTTAATTAATATAATGAGAAAAGTTTCTCTCTTTACAACTATTTCCATATCTTCCTTAATTCATTTATACAAAAGTGGGAAACAAAAGTTTTCCTTCTCTAAATTCATTTATACATGTTTCATTTACACAAAATGTACCTTACTTATATTCTGCACATATACTTCACACAAACGGATGTATTTGATACATTCATTACAATGCATATAAATTTAAATCAAATTAAAATATCCATTTTAACAACTTAAAAAAATTATTTAAAATTTTGTTAGAATGGATATAATATACCTTTAGATTTCATAGTCCCAATATGATCAAAATAGGAAATCTTTTAAAATCTTCCTATTTCATCCGCTTCCGACTAGCATGGTTTCAACAATGGTATCAAAGCCAGTTAGTCTATGCGGTCTAAATTAGTCATGTTAGGGCTAGCCAATTAAACCTACCAATTTCGTAGGGTGTCTAAAAGACTTGGGTTTAGGTAATCAAGTACCCTACCCTCCTTGGCTATCATCTTGGCCCGAAAAGTGAAGTGAGCCCAAAGGGTGCCCCTAATAAAGAAGGCCCAATTTGAATTGGGCCTTAGGTTAATTTTGAAAATTAAAATGAATAATTTAAAAGTTAAATTTAAAATAATAAATACATTATAGATGTTATAATGTGATTTTGAAATGGTTCTAAAATGGAAATAAAATTTCGAATTTAAAAGTTAAATTTAAAACAAGAATCACATTATAAATATTATAATATGATTTTCAAAGTTGCTTCGAAAAAAATGTATATTATATGTTAATTAACATTTACTTTACTTATTTAATTAGAAATTTTAATTGAATATTCATTTCAAAAATTTCTTTTGCACATATATATATAGTACATCATCTTAAACAATTCAAGATAATGTAACATATATATTTTACATGTATATACTTGAATTAATTAGCTATTTAATTAATTTATTAATCTTATTAATGAATATTAAAAATTTTGAAACATGTTTATTATACTTTCAAAGCATTTTTGAAAACTATGTTATAAAATTATAATATACATTGATTTCAAAGCCAATTTTGAAATGCATATTATAACATCTATAATGTAATTTTTATTTTAAATTTAACTTTTAAATTTAAAATATTATTTGAGTTTCAAAACAATTTTAATATCAAATTATAACATTTATAATGTATTTATTATTTTAAATTGAACTTTTAAATTTAAATTACATTTTTAACTTTCAAAACAATTTTAAAGTTAGCCCAAGGCCCAATTCAAATTGGGCCTTTACTATTATGGGCAACCTTTAGGTTAACTTCACTTTTCATGTCAGGCCGGTAGCCAAAGAGGACAGGGTAATTGATTACCCAAATCCTAGCCTAGATACTTTTCTAGATACTCCACTAACTTGGTAAGCTTAATAGGTTAGCCCTAACATGACTAATTTAGACCAAACAGACTATTTAGCTTTGATACCATTGAAGGAACCAAGCCAGTCAAAAGCGGATGAAATAGGTAGATTTCAATTGTTTTCTATTTTAGATACTTTTAGCCTATGAAGTCTAAAGGAGTTATACTAGATACAATCTAGTTTTAAATAAAATCATAATTTATTTAATTTCATTATATATATTTTTAATTAAACATGTTAACATTGAATTAAATCTTTTATTAGGAATGCGTCAATATACATTTAAACCTCAAACAACATAAATGAGCTAATATAAACATGTGTGTGTGTGTGTACATTTAGATATTGGGATTTATATCTATTATGTGTACACATACGTACATGTGTGTGTCTATATATCTGTGTGTGTGTGTGTGTTATACTTACATATGCATGTTACATTCTCACATACATATCGGGAGTATAAATGCGTAAGTATATACATATGTTTGAGTATACAACAATATATGTCTATGGTTTGTATAGACATATTGATAGTACCACATGTATATAGTTTAGACATACATATGTATATATGTAATCTTTGTTTCCACTTATATTTTATATTTACATATATAAAAGGGTATGAAAATATTCACATAAAGTAGACAATTAATATAAGAGTAAATTAGAAAAGTGAAGGTGGAAAGGTAATTTATGTTGCAATTAAATCTAATAAAATCTACGTTAAGAAGGAAATAATCGTGTAGTTCTACTTTGCATTTCTTCTACAACCACCACTTTAACGATTAATTTAACACCATACGTAATTTCAAAACTAATTACAAGAAACATCCAAGCCATTTAAAAACAAAAGAAGTTTATGTTATATTAAATCTGGAAAGATATACAATTAACAAAAAGAAAATTAAAAGTTTTACAATTTAATTTATTGACCATAATGATATAATTGGATCAGAAACATTACTTTATATTTATGTACGTGCATATATGTAATCAACTAAAATTTAATTTTAAAACATGAAATTGAATTAATCCAAAACAAATCAACCAAGTAAAATTTAGTTTAATATTGGTTTTACAATTTCAAGGTATGAAGAAGAGTTGATTAATTTTTATAAATGTATGTACACACACAGATGTGATATACACACACATAATTTCATGATTCGATCTACTAAAATTTGTTCCATGATTAAAAGGAATAAGTATGAAAACAAGGGTACTTTATTAAAACAAAGAAGATTTACCGCACACAATTCCACAATGATTTGTTAATGCAGATCCAATTAAATCATCATAATTCAAAAACCATACACAAATAGAACTCACAGCCAATCATAAAACATAGAATAATTTTATGACTAATTTTTATAAGTGGATACAATTTACACATATGTGAAAACTTTACATTAAACATCATGAATAAATTATAAATTTACCCAGAAACCTTGCCCTTTATCACAACTTGATTTGTGGCTTCTCCTCAGATTTCAAATAAATCAACATCCCACCTTGCAAAAGAAGGATGATCCACCTTTCTTTTATTTGATTTGATGTTCGCTCAAATTTGTTTTAAGGTTCTTTTGGAAGAAATCTCGACCATAAATGGTAGATGAGGGGAAGAAAAGTTATCTTCAAATGTGGACATATTGTTTTAGTGTGTTGCCAAAAGCACATGGAAATGTGCTTTCTAATACCACTACTAAAGAGCACCATTCATAATTAAATTATGTGCTACTTAATAACAAATAGCATAAAAACGAGGCACCCAAATCATTTAAAACCTAACTCATGGTTTCTTCTTTATCAACCAAAACCCATAGGGGAAATTACCTCATGGCAAATTCTATTTCAACATAGATAATTACTTAGAAGCCCCCTGTAACATCCCACCTTTTTGGACGCTTTAAGCAGACACACATGCCGACTCAAACCATGCAGAAGGGCGGATTGTTATTGGGGTGAATAAGAAAAAGTAGAGAAAGAAAAAAACAAAATAGAATCTCGCAGCGGAATGACAAAATATAATAATCAAATAACAGTTCATGAAGCTGTATACAAAACATTTGATTATACCTATACAATACAAAATCAGAGTTACACATATCAAAGATAAATAAATAATGCAGCGGAAACAGTACGAATGCAGTGGAATAAATATAGTAAATAATAGTAGTACAAATCTTCATCTTCGTCCTCCAGAAATAAGGTCTTCAAATCCTGAAATGCTCAAGCTGACCCGAGCGAATTGAAAGGACAATACACTTGAGTCAGAACTAAAAGATCTTATGTAAGTTAAATCAACGGTAAATAAATATGAGTGTAAACGGCGTCGGAGATGTTTACGGGGTTTGACATCTCTTATCCAGTGTCTAACGTGAGTGCAGTAACTTAAGAGATGTTCGGGATTCACATCTCCTAAGGATCCGTTAAACTATCTACTATGTAGTACAATACGCTATTATAATATGTCTACAGTAAAGTAAAGTATTAAAATAGTGTTAAGGCGTTACCCATATCCCCTTTAACACATTTTATAATGCCAATAGTCTATACAGTACTGTAACTCCCCGTAAACTGGGGCCGCCAGAGGATACCCCATAGGTACGACATAAAACAAACTCGTAGAAGGCGCGCTAGGGTAGGTGACATGGCACAACTAAGCAATGCCATGGTAGATATACCAATTACACTTCCGGACCGGTGGTAACGCATAGCAGCTACAACCGCCCACCTCGGAACACACTCCCAAATCAAAAATCGAGGGGTGGCCACCAAATCAATCGCAAAGTCAGATTATAGTATCGAAGGAATGTGCCCGATCGGAGGAATGACCTCACTTAGCCCATCAATTGCTCCTGTTTTAGCCACCTTATGCTAACATACGAGAGCTAGGTCCACGTATGTATACCTTTAGGATCGTCGCCACCATCCTACTTCATTCTGGAATCTCCACCGCGTACACAGTTGTCAAAGTGGTTTTCGGTATCGACAGAGAGTATGTCCATATCTGATCCCGGTCTCTTTAACAACCAATCGCTTATTACACATCGGATGGTTCTTTTACATTTCCAAAATCATTTCATAATTGATATCAAAATATCATATTCAATTCAAATCATATCATTTTCGAAATCATTACTTACTTCTGAAATTATATCACATTGAAATCATAGTTCGAAATTCTATTTCCTTTCAAACTCATATTTCCAAAATAGGCTAAACTCTCATTTCAAAATATCATATTAAACCAAATATGTTATTTAAATCCCAACTTAGGTTATAACATCATTAACCATATTCACTTAAAAATCGAGAATTTGAATATAAACCCATCCATTTTACTTAGTTTGGAATTTAGAAGAAAATAGTTTTAACTAGTTATAGATAGTTAATATAGATTTAAAATAGATTAAATATAATTAAAATGGATTAAATAGCTTTAAAATAGATTAATTAGATTTAAAATAAGTTAAAACAGGTTAATTAGTTTAAATAAATTAAATGGTTTAAAATAGGTTAAAATGATTTAATATAATTAATATGGGTTAAGATAGTTTAATACTTTGAAATCTTAATAATTAGAAATTTTGAAATAATATATTTTAAAACAATTTATAATAAAACATGAATTTGGAATTAATATCAAATTAAACTATTCATTTCATTTCAACACATTTGGACCAATTTCAATTTCCGAGTCAACAAACCAAATTCCAAATCTTTCAATTTAACGTTTCAATAAACTATTGAATTTCATATCGTTTCAATCCATGTTCAAATATCAATTCGGATTACTCCAATTTCAAAATATTTCAAATTATTTTCAAACAACTTCAATAATTTAATTTCGATTGAATTTCATTTATACTTAAAAGTTTAACTTTAACTTTCAATTTAATTTCTTAAAGCAATTCCTTTTAAACCAATTCACATTTCAACACAAAACTTGATTTTCCAATAATACTTCAATTTATATGAATCAAATTTTATTTCAAAATATCATTTAATTAAATTCGAAAATTAAAGAATTTTAAAATCATTTAATTTAACCAATCTGGTGTCCGTATATAATTCTCTACCCTAGCACTACGCCATAAATGGCCTTCTGCAACACAAAAAAAATGTTGGGTCAGGCCCAAAAAATGTTGCCATAGGTCTATGGCAACACTTTTCGGGTGATGCAATTTTTGCCGTTGCCTTAGACCTCAAAGGCAACATTTTGACTATCTAAGGCAACATAAATAATATTGTTGCAATGGAACCCTATTTGGGTCTATAGCAACATCCATAGGTGTATGTAGCAACATTCCAAAATGTTGCTATAGATATTAACTTTCTGAATTTGTGGGGCCCACAATGTAAAGCATATTTGATTTTTTAATAGAAATAAATATTTATTTAATAAAATGATATTGCATAGAATTTGATATTCAAACAGCAATTTATTTAAATAAATATTTTATTTCAACATTTGAAATAGTACAAATTTCCGACTCCACTATTTTACAATTCAATGATATATAACACTGATATTCACATATACAGATATTCCTCGCTACATCACTCAGTTCACTCATTACATATGCAGTTTCAATTTATACAGAGACCGACACTGACGAATATAGACATGCACTAACCCGTTCAGCAATGCTGTGAGGATCAGTTGCCTGGCCACGTCGTTCACAGACACGTGGTTTTGCAGAACCATTAGAAGCAATAGTATTATTAGCTTGAGCTGAATCATCTACTTGATGCTGTAGAATATTTCCTTCAATAGATCATGGCAACTTCAATGTGAAAAAAAAACATCGATAAGATGAGGAAAATTAGTCACAATCAAATGCGGACTAGGATATGACAGCCTAAAACCACAGCCATGTCACAAAGAAAACAAAATTTGATGGTTACGAGCTACAAACCTGTTGGTAAGCATGAAATACAGGCGAATTATTCAAAGCAGATTCTGGCCCCATGGAAAAAGATGGTATTTGAAAGTGTTTCATCCCATTTTGCTCCTGTAACTTTACGTTACGTTGATAAGCACAGAATTTCACCCAAAAATAAAATAATAGCAATAATAATAAAAGACCAAATGATAGAGAAGCATGACAAACCTGATTATGAAGATGCAAAGTACCATTCGACAATTTCATATGTTGGCCACCATTGAAATTTGATGAATTTTTGGACTGAAGCCCATTGCAATCCTACAGAGAAGACATATAGGAGTCCGATTAGTAATACGGATACGCAGGTTATATGCCTCTTTGGTCAACATACTGAGTTTATTTATTTCATATATTTTGCTGGGACCTCAATATCCAATTACCAAACTCAAACATTCTATTATAGTAATTTAGCATTGAAGTTGCTTCTACTGAATAAAAAATTTACATTTATTCTTTTTTGCATATTAAGCAATTTTGAAATTATAACACACACACACATACAAACAAATATTGAATCAATAGTAGCCAGCATATATTGAATCAATATTTGGAACAGACAAACTACTAAACTATAAGCATATATTGCATTCCATCAGCCCACAGTATAGGAACTAGAAGCTTTAAATTTTAACAATCTAGCATTTCTTCTGATATTAACTACTGAATAACTCCTACATTTTCTTTTACCAGTTTGGAAACATGAGTAGAATCACAAGCATAAATAGGAGGAGGTGTAGATCTTCTTAAAGATGCAAGACAGAAGTACAAAATAAATTTTAAAGAGTCAATATAAAAATAAATGACCTTGTTTGGATCAACAAAAGAATAAGCCATGATGTCTGACCCTGCACACCTTGACAGTATCACAACACAGTGAATAATATGCTTCAGCAATTCCTTCACATCCATGAAAATAATAATTTGCTTATTGTCTAAATTTGTGTCCTTCTCTATTCTATCAATAATAATGCCCATACTTCCATTTTCCTATAGCCGTATCATTTCAACTGTGCATTTTATATTCAAATTCAACTCACTACAGGCCATCAAGAAAGCTGGAACATTAACCGAGTTCAAACCAAGAGCTGAAACGCTAACCTTCTTACCATTTAATGCAACTTCTACACAATTAGCCTCAAAACTCAAACAAACAGGCCTGCAAATATCCCTTCCGACGAGCGCATTAAAAAACTGACCATTATTACTATTCACGCCACAAGCCCAAAGCTTTATGCAATTCCTGATAACTCTATGCATGTTTAAAGATAAAACTTGCACATTCTCCTTATCATTTACATAAAAGAGACACACCTGATCACCATTACCTAAACAAAACATACCCTTACCATTTAAACAAACAACTGAAACTGATCCATTGTGCTCCAATAAATCATTCAATCCCTCATGTCTACAATATGAGACAATATCCAAAACCATTCCACTATCATTTGAGATATCAGAAACTGATGACACTACAATATCATCACTCTAATTTTGAACTGTATCCAAACCAATTCGACTACTTCCACCTGCCTGCCAATAACCAGAACTTCACCGAAACCAATTCGACTACCCCCTGCCACTCTGACATCAGGCCCCAACCACGAAATTGCGACCAAATCAGCAACTCCCTGAACCATCGCAATCCCACAACCTTACCTCGAATCACAAGAATCGCCAAAAACCTAAACAAAATCGCAAATCCACTGCCACCCAATCGACTGAAACTCCCAACTAAAGAATTTGGGTTTGTGATATTGGATTGTGAAATCGAACGCCTGAACAACCAAATCTCAATATAACTAATAGTGTACTGTTGACGTGGGAAGAAAACCCGGAAGTAGTGAGGAAAACTGACGCGAGGTGAAAGAAAATAACAGAAATTGATATAGCCGACAGGGGATAAAAGAAAAGCCAGTTATTCTCCAGATCGAAGAAACAAGGAGGAGCGGCGTCATTTTTTTTAAAGTCAGCGGAATAAAAATTAGGGATTGGAAAATTGGGAGTGAGAAACGAAAGCGGATGAGTGAAAAGTAAAGCGGGAAATGGAAATTGGTAAGGTGTGGATCGATGGTGTGAATCGACGGTTGAGATTTTGTTTTAAATGGTGGTGTGGATCGTTGAGGTGTAAAAAAAATTTTAATTAGAATATATCTATGGCAACACTATATAAAAATGTTGCATCGTGTTACACTTGTTTAGCTAGAGCAACACATTTTTATGGCTAAGGTAACACCAAAAATACAACGTTGCAGTAGGACCAAAATTTTATAGCTGTCGCAACATTTTAGCTAGCAACACCTTGCAAAAATGTTGCAGAAGGTCTTCTATGGCGTAGTGTAGGGTCAAGTGATACGGATATTTATCATTTCAATCCGTAATTTAAAATGTTACGGTTATATATCATTTCAAACCGCAATCCCGAATTTAATAACAAAATACATAAAATCGCTCGAGTCTATCATTTCAACCCATAACGATTTTTCCTTAATCTATTGATCATTCGGGTATGTATCATTTCAACCCATAGGGAACTTGCAGTTATAACAATATAAAATAAAACATCCATTCATCCAATATCCACAATCAACATCCATCACAATCATCATCCAAATCAATCATTAAATATTAATATAGAACTGATAATCAATAACAGGTATTTAACTGGCAATTTATATTCAATAATAAATTAAATAACGATTTAATTCAAATAAATTCAAATTAACTGAGATGATGAATTTAAAATATACCAAACCGCATAAATAAATTTCTAATCACATTAAAATTTTAATTTAACAAACATAATAAATTTTTAGAAGTTGTGAGTGGGTTAAAACACTCACCTTTGAATTTAAATCGAATTTAAATTCAAATTAAGCCCAAAATTTGAATGGTCTCAGAATTCGTCCAAACCTACGTCAAAATGTCCAAAATTTCGATACGGTCTCATAGGAATAAACCGCGCGTGAAATGGACCTCATATGTGAAAGTTATACATGATAGAACATTCGAAATTAAAATTTATAAAATAAAACAAACAAATAGAAAAATCAAAGAGCACACTTACACGTCGGCAGTATCTCGTTCGACACTTACACGCGATAGCTCCCAGGCTCACACCAAACCCTAGCCGCCGATCTTCATCACCGTGCCACGCATACAACAGCCAATTTCCCGATCATCTGACAACGCCGCTGATCTCTGCACCTCGGCACGACCCACGGCCCTACGCGCACGCGTCCCACGTCGACGAATTCGCACCCCAAACGCTGGCCGCCACCGTTAATATAAACCCTAATCGAATTATCATGCGCAATCCAACCGTTGAAAAATGAAACCAATAACTCCGATGAACTACGCAGAGCACTCTCCACGCCATAGTATTGTCAATTTGACGATCCATTGAAGTCCATCACGACGAAACGAACGGCCGTGACTTTTTCTTCAATTTTTGAACAAATAGAGGTTCAATTTGGAAAATGAATTACAGATCTAAGATGCGCTCATCGAGAGCTTCAAATCGATATATAATTCGATATAGTTTGTGAAGTTTGAAATTTTGGTTTGAATTTCATTTTGAAATTAAACTGAGAAGTTGTTTGGTTTGTCTGCCATTGAGAAGGAGGAGAAGACTGAAATGTACGTACAGACAAATGAAGATGAGGAGTGGCTAGGGTTTATAACGAGGTATTTATAGACAGATCAGAAAAATAGAATGAATGGATACGATTTATTTACACGTTGAACGATAAACGACCTGAAAAGCCCGTTCTGCCTCCGGAACGAAAATGGGTCAACCCATATATCAAAATAGATGTTTTCAAAAATTTAAAAATCAATGGAACCTGTTTCAAGCCCAAATTCCATCGTATGAAGAAGTTATGATAAAATCAGCTTATTTCAAATTGATTTCAATTGATTTTTAATTAAATTGATTTCTAGGCGTTTCGAGCCCGTATGATCAAACAACAAGTCCGATCGTTACGAAACTTGGAATCCTATAATGATTCACCATTACAGATCCGATGAAACTGGTTTCGTCGGAATCCGAGCCAGTGGCCAAAATGGCTATATTTCAGTTAATTAAATAAATTAATATTAAATTAATTAAATCAAATTTTCAATTTCAATTCCATAATTAACAAATTTTATCACTTTTGGTTACTTAGACATTTATAAAAATTTAAAACAAATTTTCAAGTTAATTCAATGTTGATTATTTCAATAATTACCATCTTTACTTCCAATTTCAATAAAATCAGTAATTATAAATTAAATGTCCAATAATTCCATTTAATTGACCTTTCATCCTATTATTCAATCCATTATTATCAAATGGGTGAAATTAACATTGGTTCATGATTTATTACATTAATATTCTCAAATTCATCTTAATTTCCATTAACGTAATATATTTAAATATTTAATTTCCTTTATTTGCAATTAATCCAATTACTATAATTTAAATTCAAATAAATTAATAAATCTTGATTTCCATTCTTTTTATCCCTAATTATCATATTATGAATAAAATTAACATTATTTCCAAATATTAACTTAATTTACATTAACGTAATATTAAATTATAATTATTGTAATTGATTTCCAATTTAAACTAACATGCTAAATAAATAGGTAACATACAATAATTGTTACCGTTAGCTTTTAATTACACTACAAGTTTATTACTTTCAAACAAAGGTTATAAATACTTACATAACACCAATTTTATTCAATTATCATTTAATATGTATTATTTCATTGGTTAATTCAATATTTCCAGTTGGTTTCCTCATATTCAATCTATAGCCAAGTATAACTTATATATATTATTTCAATTAATTGGAATACATTCAATTTATTTATCATTAATTTAAATTAACATTGTTACCGTTCATCTTAGTTATTATTTCATTTTTAATTTACAAATTTTTATTTCTTTCAATATTAAATTACCCAAATCTCACTAAATTAACGAATTTAATTATCGAAAATTATGGGTCGTTACACTCTCCCCCACTCAAAACTTTTCGTCCCCGAAAAGGAAAAAGGAGGGAAAAGAAGAAATTAAGAAATCAATATACCTTATTCCAAATATTAAATTTATGAACAAATAAATTTACAAAATTAAATAATTTAAATAAAATATACCAATTTACAAACCATTAAATCCTTTTATACTCAAATTAACAAAGTTTGAAAACATTTCAAAATTTTCTAAGTCCAAAATTCACTAAAAATTTCGGCAGAGTCTCCTTTGTATGGAGAAGCTCGGGAGAAAATAATAATATCAATAATAATAATATATATCAAAATTTCAAAATAATATATCCCAATAGCGGGAAACAATATAATATCGCTAGAAAACCGTAATCCGAGAACGTACCTATTTGTCGGGCAAATAACGCTTATTTTTATGAAACCAAAAGCAGTAGCAATTGCTTCCATAACCTATATTTCACTTATATAATCCAAACCGAGTTAATAATTATATAAAATGAAATATTTAAAGTTGTTTCAACCACTAACAAACAAATCAATATAAACAACAATCACTGGCAACCACGGCATACAATCATCATATGAAATCAATAAAATCAACTATCCGTCCATAGCAAACAAACAAATGGTTTGTTCGGGTTCAAAAATTTTTAACCGCCTAGAATGACAAATAAACTACTGAGTGCACCATTTAATCAACAGTCTTAGATGAACTCAATAGATTATTCATACATCCAAACAATTAGAAGTATTCTATCCCAAACAACCCATAAACCAAAACAAACAACAATTTACAATGTACTTGAGTTATTCTTATTAAATTTCTTTCACAACATTTATAGTTTTTATTTCTCTTTTCATTCATACGAGGATTATTTCTTTAACTTACATTTATTTCTTACAAAATTTTATTCCTATTCATTCATTCAGTGTTTATTTCATTTATTTTTCCTTTATTACTTACAAAAATTCATTTTCATTTATTCATATCATGTCAATTTCTTTTATTGCATTACATTCATTTTATTATTTACTTTAATTATATATAGTTTCAATATTAACTTAAGTTCAAAATCCTTTACTTATAGTACTCATTTTCTATTTCATTTTATTAGTAGTATTACAATTTTAACTCAAGTTTATAACTATTTTCATATCAAATTTCTTATTTATAAAAGTAAATTTCATTGAACACTTCCATTACATAAGTTTTTCTTGTAAAAATTTCCATTACATATTCTTTTAACATTTCAACTTTTTATAATTGGTAAGTTATATATATATATATATATATATATATATATATATATATATGTCTTTAAGAATGCAATTGAAAGTTACACAAGTTGACTTAATTATTTTAATTAACTTAAGGTTCAATAGTTATCATTTCTTATTTTCATATTCTTTTCATTTACAAGTTACAAATTTCAAATTCCTTGTATATTTCAGTTATAACTTAGCATATAATTTCTTATTTTCATTTAGAAGTTTCAATTATTAAATAGTTAAAAATTTTATTCCATTTCAATAATTGAAATCTCTAATTCATTGAAATTTAAGAACTAAATGTCGGGTTCCATTTCAAATCATTTAAAATAATATATGCATATATATATATATATACACACACACACTCATAACTTTTATATCCAATCATATTTAAACTTTAAAATTTTTATTTGTTTATCAAAATAGATCTGTAGTAAAACTACTACAATGGCCTTCCCACTTTGAAACTCAAAAATGAACGTCGATGATGCGTGCACTCATCACCGAAATTATTTTCCAATGACAGAGAGGGGAGTACAGAACTTATTTCTTTCCAAAATTTCATTAAAACAATTCTTTCAAATTATATTGAAATATTTATATCTGAAAATACTTCTAGTAATATTATTATTATATCCCAAAATCATTCGAAAGAAATTTTCAAAAAAAACCCCGGAACTTAAGTTCTAAATTTCCAAATTTCATTTATCTTATTTTCAAATCTTATTTCCAACCTATATTCATAAATTTCACTACCTAACAACCAATATATTACAACCAAATATATATCATTTATAAAATTTATTATTTTATATAAAGAAAATATAATAGGCAAAATTATTTCATTTACCTATATTTCAAAACAAATATTGTGTCGGTCTGTCCTATTAAGTGTTTAGAAATCCCTATCGATGTCATATCGTCCTATGCACCAACCAGAATTTATAAATACAAAACGAAACAAATTAACACAATATAAAAACCTTTTATAACTCTAACAAATACGCGCTCTCATATATATACTCCCAACGACTCATTCTAGGGTATTACTACCCTATTTTTAAAGAGTCAGACCCCACAAAGCTAAGGTTATCGCTAAACCTGGCTCTGATACCAACTGTAACATCCCGCCTTTTTGGACGCTTTAAGTAGACACATATGCCGACTCAAGCCATATAGAAGGGCCGATTGTTATTAGGGTGAATAAGAAAAAGAAGAGAAAGAAAAAAACAAAACAGAATCTCGCAGCGGAATGACAAAATATAATAATCAAATAACAGTTCATGAAGTTATATACAAAACATTTGATTATACTTATACATTACAAAATCAGAGTTACACATATCAGAGATAAATAAATAATGCAGCGGAACAGTATGAATGCGGTGGAATAAATATAGTAAATAATAGTAGTACAAATCTTCGTCTTCGTCCTCCAGAAATAAGGTCTTCAAATCCTGAAATGCTCAGGATGACCCGAGCGAATTGAAAGGACAAAACACTCGAGTCAGAACAAAAAGATCTTATGTAAGTTAAATCAACGGTAAATAAATATGAGTGTAAACGGCGTCGGAGATGTTTACGGGGTTTGACATCTCTTATCCAGTGTCTAACGTGAGTGCAGTAACTTAAGAGATGTTCGGGATTCACATCTCCTAAGGATCAGTTAAACTATCTACTATGTAGTACAATACGCTAATATAATATGTCTACAGTAAAGTAAAGTATTAAAATAGCGTTAAGGCGTTACCCATATCCCCCTTAACACATTTTACAATGCCAATAGTCTATACAGTACCGTAACTCCCCGTAAACTGGGGCCGCCAGAAGATACCCCATAGGTACGATATAAAACAAACTCGTAGAAGGCGCGCTAGGGTAGGTGACACGGCATAACTAGGCAATGCCAGGGTAGATATACCAATTACACTTCCGGACCGGTGGTAACGCATAGCAGCTACTACCGCCCACCTCGGAACAAACTCCCAAATTAAAAAATCGAGGGGTAGCCACCAAATCAATCGCAAAGTCAGATTATAGTATCGAAGGAATGTGCCCAATCGGAGGAATGACCTCACTTAGCCGTCAATTGCTCCTGTTTTAGCCACCTTATGCTAACTCACGGGAGTTAGGTCCACGTATGTATACCTTTAGGATCGTCGCCACCATCCTACTTCATTCTGGAATCTCCACCGCGTACACAGTTGTCAAAGTGGTTTTCGGTATCGACAGAGAGTATGTCCATATCTGATCCCGGTCTCTTTAACAACCAATCGCTTATTACACACCGGATGGTTCTTTTACATTTCCAAAATCATTTCATAATTGATATCAAAATATCATATTCAAATCATATCATTTTTGAAATCATTACTTACTTCGAAAATTATATCATATTGAAATCATAGTTCGAAATTATATTTCTTTTCAAAGTCATATTTCCAAAATAGGCTAAACTCTCATTTCAAAATATCATATTAAACCAAATATGTTATTTATATCCCAACTTAGGTTATAGCATCATTAACCATATTCACTTAAAAATCAAGAATTTGAATATAAACCCATCCATTTTACTTAGTTTGGAATTTAGAAGAAAATAGTTTTAACTAGTAATAGATAGTTAATATAGATTTAAAATAGATTAAATATAATTAAAATGGATTAAATAGCTTTAAAATAGATTAATTAGATTTAAAATAAGTTAAAACAGGTTAATTAGTTTAAATAAATTAAATGGTTTAAAATAGGTTAAAATGATTTAATATAATTAATACGGGTTAAGATAGTTTAATACTTTGAAATCTTAATAATTAGAAATTTTGAAATAATATATTTTAAAACAATTTATAATAAAACATGAATTTGGAATTAATATCAAATTAGACTATTCATTCATTTCAACACATTTGGACCAATTTCAATTTCTGAGTCAACAAACCAAATTCCAAATCTTTCAATTTAACGTTTCAATAAACTATTGAATTTCATATCGTTTCAATCCATGTTCAAATATCAATTCGGAATCTCGGATTACTCCAATTTCAAAATATTTCAAAGTATTTTCAAACAGCTTCAATAACTTAATTTCGATAGAATTTCATTTATACTTATAAGTTTAACTTTAACTTTCAATTTAATTTCTTAAAGCAATTCTTTTTAAACCAATTCACATTTCAACAAAAAAACTTGATTTTCCAATAATAATTCAATTTATATGAATCAAATTTTATTTCAAAATATCGTTTAATTAAATTCGAAAATTAAGGATTTTAAAATCATTTAATTTAACCAATCCGGTGTCCGTATATAATTCTCTACCCTAGGGTCAAGTGATATAGATATTTATCATTTCAATCCGCAATTTAAAATGTTACGTTTATATATCATTTCAAACCGCAATCCCGAATTTAATAACAAAATCCATAAAATCGCTCGAGTCTATCATTTCAACCCATAACGATTTTTCCTTAATCTATTGATCATTCGGGTATGTATCATTTCAACCCATAGGGAACTTGCAGTTATAACAATATAAAATAAAACATCCATTCATCCAATATCAACAATCAACATCCATCACAATCATCATCCAAATCAATCAACAAATATCAATATAGAAGTGATAATCTATAACAGGTATTTAACTGGCAATTTATATTCAAAAATAAATTAAATAATGATTTAATCCAAATAAATTCAAATTAACTGAGATGATGATTTTAAAATATACCAAACAGTCATAAATAAATTTCTAATCACATCATAAATTTAATTTAACAAAAAAAAGAAATTTTTAGAAGTTGTGAGTGTGTTAGAACACTCACCTTTTGAATTTAAATCGAATTTAAATTCAAATTAAGCCCAAAATATGAATGGTCTCAGAATTCGTCCAAACCAGCGTTAAAATGTCTGAAATTTCGATACGATCCCATAGGAACAAACCGCGCGTAAAACGGACCTCGTATGTGAATGTTATACATGTTAGAACATTCGAAATTAAAATTTATAAAATAAAACAAACAAATAGAAAAATCAAAGAGCACACGTACTCGTCAGCAATATCTCGTTCGACACTTACACGTGATCGGTCCCAGGCTCACACCAAACCCTAGCCGTCGATCTTCATCACCATTCCATGCATACCACAGCCAATTTCTCGATCATCTGACAACGCCGCTGATCTCTGCACCTCAGCGCGACCCACAGCACCATGCACACGCGTCCCACATCGACGAACTCGCACCCCCAAACGCCGGCCGCCACCGTTAATATAAACCCTAATCGAATTATCATGCGCAATCCAACCGTTGAAAAACGAAACCAATAACTCCGATGAACTACGCAGAGCACTCTCCACGCCATAGTATTGTCGATTTGACGATCCATTGAAGTCCATCACGACGAAACGAATGGCCATGACTGTCACAAACCGAAATTTTCGACTTTCGAAAATTCGACATCGATACTCACTTTATCGACTGCCGAGAAATCGAACGCCGGAAACTCGAATAGTGATGGTTTTAGAAAGAAGAAGTAGAAGAAAAAGAGAAGAAGAGAAAGAAAGAACAACAGAACAACATCAGAACAGAAAACAATATCAGAATCTCACATATCGCAGCGGAACAATATATAATAGATAATTACTAGTCTTTTAAAACAAAGAACTATATCAGTTTATACATGCATCAATCATCAGAGTCAATATACAACTCGATACAACAATGGACAGTTATATAAACTTGTCCTCATACAGAATACACAACGGAATAAATAACAAATACGGATGATACGTCTCGCCATCCAGCTTATCTCCAAAGCTCCAGAATATCCAGAATATCCTGATAACATAACTCTAGACTGCCCGTGTGGAAATTTGTGGGCACCCAGAGTTTAGAAGGGAACAATAAACTCCGAGTCAGTCATGGTGACTGGTGTGAGATCGTAAAACAGTTATTTTTCACAAAGAAAATAAACAAATTCGCAATGCTTTTGGAAAATGAAACTACCATAAGACCTCCCACCACAAACACAATGCAAACGCAGAATTGGAGGAGATTTCTTCTTATGATAGTCAAAGATGCTTACTACGCAAAATCAAATCAGTTTTGATATTATTATTAGTGCATAGTGTAGAAAACATTTCGAAAGTACAATATAAATCTTAGCCAGCATACGTACCATTATAGTATGCCTACTATAGCTGCCATATTAGATGGCAGGTTCTACAACTAATACCGTACAAAGTTCGTATTGGAAGATGGATTTCCAACAAATGGTCAGGCTAAGGAACTTCCTATCCACGATGGGTACGTCCCTGGAATAGACGACCCGAGAACCTAACCGGATCTCTGCCAACACAAGGCCGGGTTACCTCTGCAAAAATAGGTAACTACTGACACGCGTATGCCATCCCCCGATCGTAACCGATCTTCCCGAGGATCCCCGATTTCCAACAAACCACATAGTAAAAATAATAATGCAGCAACCACATAGGTTAAGTATCTGGGCTCCATACCATGATACCACCTCTATCCAGAAGGAATGACATACACTAAGGGGCGCTACTCCCTAGAACCTTGCTGCATCCTTCCTGTTTCGACCATTTCCGGGGTGTGAGGCTCGACGAAGTCTCGTCCACAAAGCTACGCTTTCTACAAAGCCATGCTTCGGGTCAAACAAATGATCAACCTATGATCACAAAGATATAAGATCAAACAAATGATCATATCGCAAATGATCAAACACTGATCATCACACAGCAACACTCAGTATGCCACGTTACCAAATTGGGAATATATCGCTGATAAATTTCAACTACATAACCTCTGAGCTCGTACGTCTCAGAGAAGGGTGTTAAGCTAAAAGAATAAATTCTCCGCCACCAACAGAAATGTATTTGAAAGAAATCAGCTTTATATCTTAAATTGTAACGTCAGACACACAATCCATACAAGTCTGTTCCGGGATCGAACAGAACCGAAGGCACTTCTCACGAAGCCCTTGCATATCCGGATAAATTTCTAATCACGTCCGGACTTCCCGTCACTAAGGGTGATAAAACCTCTAAATCGGAGATCAGCCGATGTAGAGTAACTCGACGGTAATCCTTCCGTTTTCAAAAATATCCGGTCTTCAACACCGGTCTTCGAATGCAATTCATAACGACGTATCACATATTCGGAATGGGTTATACGACCCCATGGTCCTTTCCCGGCTAACCCGAATAGTGAGCGCTTATTCAAAAATAAGTGTGGCATTCAAATTCATCCAATTCACAACAAATACCATTCAAGGTAATTATTGATAGTCGGTTATTTAACTATCAATAAAGATGCGCAACATCATCAGATTCCAAATAATTTTCCCAAATTATTTTATCTTCAAAAATATCTTTACTAGATATAAAATTTCCACACTTTAAAAATAAATCAATATTTATTTTTAAAACGAATTTCCATTTTATAAATTCCATAGTGAATTTATATTTCAAAATATCTACTAATATACGATTTTCAATCGATTTTAAATATTCACTTTCAATTTATCTCTACAAAGATAAATTCTTCAAAAACATTTCATTTCATTTTGGAAAAACATTTCCTTACCTATTTAATAATAAGTATTTCACAAATCTTTTTATTTTCAACATTTGAAAATATTCGATATACTTAAATCAATATTAAGTATATATTCATTCTTTAAGGAAATCTATTTCTATAACACATTTATCTGAGTCAAAACGAATGTTACGTAAAACATCGTTACGACGACTCAAAATCACTAGTATAGGGATTCGGAATTAAGATAGATGTATAAATCCCAATACTATATAAAACATTTCCTTTCGGAAATCATTTACTATAACAACAGTGTTATAGTCCACCATTTCCTTATTTTTCGAAAACGTCTATTTCAACAATAAAAATGTTGAAATCTATGTATTCGATATCATAATACATTTTAAAAACATCTTTAAATGTTTAACTTCATTTTCAATGTCACTTTTCCAAAACTATCCATTTTACTTAACGATATATTCACTATCCAAAATCGTGAATATACTTCACTAATTACATTTCACTATTTTCTACACATTTTATTTCAATAATAATTCGCTATCCAAAATCGCGAATATATCTCCTTTAACAACCTTCTATATTTAATTTATCAAATCCAATTGATTTCGAATTTATAAAACAACGTTTATAAATTCTATTTCTATCTTCTAACAACTTCAATTTAATAAATCTCCTTTATTAACAAATTCAATCAAGATCCATCTAAAGGTAAAAAATCAAATTTATAAGTCAATTTCTTATAAATCTTTTATTCTACAATTTCATTCATTTTCAACTTCACAATTTATAAATCTATAAATTTCACTCACTTACGGATTCCATAATTTTTTCATTTTTAACACTTATAAAACTCGTTTTATAATTTCAATATTTTGATTTATAAATATCAATTTTTATAAATCTTTTTATACAAATCGTTTATAGTTTTTCAAAAATCCCCACTTAAACCATTTTGTAAATAAATCAACTATTTATTTCAAAAATCCCACTTTGGTTAAATTTCACCAAAAAATCTTAACTTTTATAACTTTAAAATTTTAGACGCTTATTTATTTAAAGTAAATCAATTCAACAATTCAATAAAACATCTACTTTCAAAAATTACTTTAAAATCCTTTTAAAGTAAAAGTTGTTATTTTTAAAGTTCAAAACTTGAATCCGATGATGCAACAGCACCAACTAGTCAATCACAACAACAAACATCATATATCAACATATGATAACAGAATATACATCAATATCTATAAATAAATAAATACTGGTGAGGAATCCAGTTGGATCCCTCCAACCTATTTCCCTGCATCCACAGATGTTAGCACAATACCAATTCCACTTCGAGGTGGAATATCGCGGTATATGGGTTTTATAAAAATCATCCGCTTACTAACGGCGCAATAGGGTCTCATCCGCTATACGAGGCGGGAAATCAATCAATCCAATATATACATATGCCAATATGTATATATTGCTATATATAGATATATCCTATAATATCTAATATCACATCCAATAGCAATCATCAATCAAACAAACAATAACTGCAAAATCCAAGTATATTTTTGAGTGAGAAGATCTCACCTTAGCTTTAATTTTGCCATCCATTTCCACTTGACTCGATTTCCTTGATTTATACCTTGTATAAATATTTTATATAACCGATTAATATTCAAAACAAGTTGAACAATTAAATTCCATTTTAACAAATTAAATCAACTATTGATTTATTTTAACTTAATAAATTAAATTTAAATCAATTTCTTTTAACTAAATTTATTTAACTAAACATTTTAATTTCAAACTAACTTTCCTTTCTAAATAAAAAATTCGTTAGTTGCTAAAATAACTTAGTAAGTTAATCTAACTATTTATTCACCAAATCCATTCCTTTTTTATAAAACAAATTTCTTACGCATAAATAAACTATATACATCTCAAAAATCAAATCTTTATAACCTCTACAAGATGTTAAAATCTTATATTACCCAAAATCATCTTCCACCTATTTATTAAATTAAAACAAGATGGTCCTAAATTCCTTACTGCGAATTTTACTGCAGGTATATATACATTTTTGCTGTTTACCTATATATATATATATATATGTGGATATAAAATCGTCTGAGTATATACATATGTAGAATTTTGTTTAAATAAAATAAAATTTTGAGAATACCTTACTGTCGATTGCCGTGATACGAAACCCACGAACCACGTTTTCCCCTGGCCGCGACCTGATTTCCCCCTCGAGCTCGCGAAATCGCGCCTCCACTTGCATCACCCTCGTCGTCGTCAATGTCCGCGGCCCCCCTCTCTCGCGTACGCACGCGCGCGCGCCTCCCATCGAGCTTCGAACCACCTGCTTCGCCTGACATCGCGACGAAGTCGCCACGCCTTCCACTCCTCGAAGTTCGTCGCGTACGTACGAGTCGCCTGCTTTCCCCCTTCGCGAGATCCCTCCTCCATTAAATTAGCAGTGGAAGTAAAAAGAGACAGTAGCCGATCTTCAAATCAGTAGTAGAAAGTATCGCGTAGGAGGAGGATGAGTTCGAATTTAATTTCGTAGTCTCTCTTTTTTTTCCTTGGGAAGAAAGGCTACGGCCATTACTTCGATTTTTTTTTTTGAACGAGACGCTGCTCCTATAATCGATTTTGATTTGGAATTTTCGAACGAATGAAAAGGAACGGAGGAGGGAGCAGCCATTTTATTTTGTTTCTTCATTCGATCTGGAACTGATTGAAAGAGGGAAGAACGAGAAATTTAAAAAGAGAGGGGATGGGTTGCACGATAATTTCGTGGTCTTCAGCGTGAACAACGGGGCGTGTTTTAAGGCTGAAACTAAGGGAAGACAATGTGCTGAGTTGACCAAATATTTAAATTAAAAATGAATTTGAATTTGATTTTATTCTGATGCGTTTGCATATCGTACGGTCCCGTATTAACTCTGAAAAATACGAAAATTGAAATCCGACAATAATTCAATATTACGGATCCAATGGGGCAGGTTTCGTCACATTCCGAGACTGTTTGAAAAATGACTATTTTTAAATATTGATTCAAACAATTAAATTCAAAACTGAGCAAAACAGTTTAAAATTCAATTCTGAAGCTGCTGTTATCTTCAGTGTTATCAATATAAATTTTACAAGCGTTTCAAATATTTTTCTTTAGCTTTAAATTGAAGATTCAAATTTTTATTCAACTTACAATAGATTAAATTTTATAATTTAATCGTCAGTTTCAAAGTTATATTCGGGATACAAATTAAATCATCGTTCAAATATTTAAAATTAATTAAATATTTTCAATTTAATTTGTTCAAAATTCTGGGTCGTTACAGACTTCCCTCCTTAAAAGAATTTCGTCCCGAAATTACAAGTTAGGAAAAAAAAGGTCCTTAACTCGTCTACTATTTTTCACAATCCAATAGTTTTATCAATTCATCAAAACAAATCTCTCTACTAAAGATTCGTTATCATTTCAACTAGTTTTTCAACTTCAATTATAAGTTTCAACAACATTGTTTCTTAACAATTTAAATTTAAGTTTAAATTCAAATTTTAACTTTCAAAAATGTATCAAAATTTTTCTAACACTCTAAATTTTCGTAAAATTTCGCCAGCGTCTCCTTTGCGCGGCTAATACGGCACGACTACAAAACGTCCCTGCGGACTCTCAGATTTCAAAAAGAAAAAGAAAAAGCCAAGCGGCTAGACAAGAAATCAGCAAATCTCATATTGAAATTCAAATACTTACCTTTTTCGAGCAATTCAAATTTATCTTCGAAATTAAATTCCAATTCCTTTATACCTGTATATCCTACTAGCCATAATATCTAGTTACATATATTCAAACTATTTTGCAAATTTTATTATACAATTTTCAATATAACTGCTTATATCATCTTTAAGTTCATTATTGAAGTTATATATCCATTATGATTCAATTTTACATTTCAAATTTCATTTGAATTCACTTTTATCTTTAGTTCACTTCATTTGCAATTGATTCCATTCAATTTAATTTGCATTTCATATTTTCATTCGGTTTATTTTATTAACTAAACAACTTTCATTCATAACTGCTCTTTTTAGATTAGTTTCAATTACTAATTTATCACAAATTCCAATTTACTTACAAATTCAAATTTGTTTTCAACATTCAGTTTCAATTTTATTCACTTACAATTGTAAATTCCGTTCATTTGAAAGTTATTTCTACTTACTTGAATTTATTTGCAATTTCGAACCATTCTTTCATTTAGTTCACAATTCAAGGTTTAATTTCACTAATTTAACTTTCAATTTCGCTTTCATTAAATCACAATTGATTCACTTGTACTTACATTTATTTAACTTCATCTTTAAGTTAAATTTATTCTATCAAAATTCAATTTGTATAAGTTATCAACTTAATAATATTTCATAAATATCTTTATATAGCATTCCAGAGTTTACCAACATTTCAAAGCCATTTTGAAAATGTAACAACCCGCATATCTATCGATTTTATATTTAAATATTTTATCGTTAGTCGGATGTTAGTCCGAAAAGCTACTTTTTGCATACGGTCAAATTAGGACTCGAGACCACCCCCATTGAGTTCAAAATGACGTTTGCGATCTTTTTGAGTGTAAACTTCGATATGTTTGGAGATAGTGAAATTTTCGTCACTTTTCCCACTTGTGACTTTGGTTGGGACTGCACCTTCTTAACTCAGCCCAACCCCCCTCTTCTCTTCATCACTTCATCAAACACTTCAAGCTTCTTCAAAAATGGTGGGGGGAAAGAGAAATTAAAATTCCAAGCTCAAGATCTTTAGTAAATTCAACATCAAACTCCGAATTCAAGGTGAAGAACATAGATTCAAGCTAGGGGTTGATTCTTGCTTCGTTCTTAAGCTCTCCAACATCAATTTCGTGGAAAAGGTGAGATTTTTGATCTCACATCTTGCCTATGATTGTCATTGGACTGTTGGGAATGATTCCCTATCACTTTTACATGCACATTGGCATTTGGTTTGGGTTGGATTGGCAAAAAGCTCCACTTTTTAGCGTTTTTGGTGAATTTCCAGCCTTAAGTCGTTCTGCCTAAGTTAGGTCGTCCAGGCTGCTAGCTCGCGCGTTGAAAAGTCACCATTATCTTAAGTCCTAGGTCGTTGCCGACCTATAACCCCCAGGCGAAATGTAAGGTCTTCGCTCTTAAGTCTTAGGTCGTTGCCGACCTAAAATCCCCAGGCAAAACGTTAGGTCGTTGCCGACCTATAAATCCCAGGCAAAAACTTAGGTCGTTGCCGACCTATAAATCCCAGGCGAAGTCTTAGGTCGTTGCCGACCTATAATCTCCAGGCGAAGTCTTAGGTCGTTGCCGACCTATAATCCCCAGGCAAAGTTAAGTCGTTCGCGAGTTAAACCTTAAGTCTTAGGTCGTTGCCGACCTATAATCCCCAGGTAAAATGCTAAGTCTTTAAGTCGGTCGAGTTAGGTCGGCTAGTATATCTCGTAAGTCGTCTCCGACTTACCTTCCAGTTAAGTCGTTCGACCCTCTGGGTCGTTCGAGTTAGGTCGTTGGACCATTTATCTTAGGTCGCTCGTCTACTAAGTCGGCCTAGTTTACCTCGTAGGTCGTCTCCGACCTAAGCCCCTCTAAGTCGCAAATTGTTAAGTCGGCTGTCCGTAGGTCGAACCCCGAATTACTCTGCGTAGGCAATCTTATCTGACAAAGCATTTATCAGAATTTCTACTTTGATGGTTTTGGGATTGACTTCTTTGGACTTTACTCACGCCTTCGAACGTGAATTGATTTGTTCTACAATCGTTTTATGACTTGTCACTTTAAAGATATATGAAGGTTTCAATACTAATAGTAAATATCAAAACTCTTTCATCAAAGCAATTTCAACACTATTTTAAGTATCAAAAGTTCATTTTCTCAAACCGATTTTCAATCTACTAGTATATACAAGCCTTTACTTCACTCGAATGAGAAATCGACTTAAACGACTTAGTAAAACGGGTGGTATGAAACGCTTGCGTTCACTTCGTCGGTTAGCTCTTGGACTTGTTCGATTGAACCCTTTTTGTGACAATTTCCTAGTGAAGATTTACAGCTTGTTCGTAAATATTTAAGTTAAGCAAGTGGTTATGGGACATGAAGCTAAACTCATATATTTACTGGCTTGGTGTGATTGACACTTCCTTATGATCATGACGATCATTTTTGTGATTTAGACTAGCGATTGAGCGATGTCTCTTTGTCTACGTGGGAGACTATACCCCGATCATGTGATGTTTCGCCATCACATTTCCTATGGTCTTCGGGCCATTCCTGTGTGAAAATTTAATGGATAGCTTCCATGAGATAACTTCTCGTCATGTGTTTACGCGTAGGTGAGTTTTCATGCTCCCATTCATGTGTTAGGCCTCCCCCCCCCCTTTATGTGTTTTCTGGATTTCTGATGATGATTTCTGGAATTTTGTGCTTCACCAATTTTCATGATTTTCATTGATATGATATCAGTTTTTATGCATTGGTGAATTTATGTGTTATTGACTTGTTATGAATACAAGTTTAGGGTATGATACCCTATTTTATCTTTGAGAAGATTCTTGTGATATTGATAAATCTTTTGTTGATTATCATTTACGTACTTATAGTAGTATGTCGCTATGGTTATTACATGTTCATGTCATGCCTTTTACTGTATACCATATCATCTGATATTTATAGTTAGACTGATCCGTTTATTATTTTCTTATAAATAATACTCGGGTCAGACCGAGATGTTACAGGTGCTTCTGCTTGACTTCTCTTCAGGATATTTCTGACTTTTGGCTAACTACATAGATTTGTAGTTTTTGGATGTACACCTTTGAGATATAGACTCTATGTTGTGTACTTATTCTTTTGTATAGCACGTGATGCTATTCTTTTGTATTATCGTGGATCTTTCTGACCACTACTCTGATGTACACTTTCATGTGTTATATATTTATTCATATCTTCTTCCGCCTTTGTGATATGGATGTCTGTGACTGATTTATGTTATGATTATTTCTATGTTTGTTTCCGAAGATTATATATATAGCCACCGTGTGATAGCTTTGTGTTTGTATCGGTATGTCGGATTTCCTCCTTAAAAGATATGCATTCTAATCTTATCTGACGTATCGATGCTCGCACAAAGAAGTTACATGGATGGTCGCTCCTCCACAGCCTTATTCTCCGCGCTAATTGACAGCACTACATCGTAGTGTTCTTGGTTAGCGTGGGTATAGAGGTGGGGCGTCACAGAAAACAATTCAAATTATCCTTTGAATTTCCAAAACAAAACCCAAATTTTTCCAAACAACTTCCATTTAAAACAATTTGGCAGCAATTCCTCTTTTGGAAACCCGAAAATGAACACTGGTGATGTCGCGATCATCATCGAAATTATTTTCCAGCGACCGAAAAGAGTTTAGAGCTTTCATCTCTCAAAATACTTTTCAAAACCTTTGAAATTCATTTTTAAATCAAAAAGATTTAAACTTCCAAATCCTCAAAATTTTCAAATTCTTTTCAAAACATTTCCAAAAACTTCTCTGGAATCCCGTTTTAAATTACAATTCACATTTATAATTTACATTCTTTAAATTTCATTTGTATATGTGAATTTTATTTCTTAACTTTGGAGTTTATAATTCCAATTTCTCATTTAATTTCAATGATAATAGTTTAATATTATCACTTCTAACAACCATGCAACCATATACTATAGTAATTCATAGAAAAATATTTCTTTTCTATACAAAATAGTTTTGGGCAAAATTATTTCATTTACCCTATTCAAAACAATACTGTGCCGAATTGTTCTATTCGAGCGTTTAGAAACCCCTTCGATCCAGTTGCGCAGACTGTGCCGACGAAGGTTCATATGCCACTCAATAAATCAATCATCACAATATAAAACAATTTTATATTCACTAACAAATACGCGCTCGTATCTATCATTACACTCAACTCATTCTAGAGTACTACTGACTCTATCTCTAATGAGTAACACCCAACAGAGCAGGGTTGTCGCTTAACCATATGCTCTGATACCACGCTGTCACAAACCGAAATTTTCGACTTTCGAAAATTCGACATCGATACTCACTTTATCGACTACCGAGAAATCGAACGCCGGAAACTCGAATAGTGATGGTTTTAGAAAGAAGAAGTAGAAGAAAAAGAGAAGAAGAGAAAGAAAGAAAAACAGAACAACATCAGAACAGAAAACAATATCAGAATCTCACATATCGCAGCGGAACAATATATAATAGATAATTACTAGTCTTTTAAAACAAAGAACTATATCAGTTTATACATACATCAATCATCAGAGTCAATATACAACTCGATACAACAATGGACAGTTATATAAACTTGTCCTCATACAGAATACACAGCGGAATAAATAACAAATACGGATGATACGTCTCGCCATCCAGCTTATCTCCAAAGCTCCAGAATATCCAGAATATCCTGATAACATAACTCTAGACTGCCCGTGTGGAAATTTGTGGGCACCCAGAGTTTAGAAGGGAACAATAAACTCCGAGTCAGTCATGGTGACTGGTGTGAGATCGTAAAACAGTTATTTTTCACAAAGAAAATAAACAAATTCGCAATGCTTTTGGAAAATGAAACTACCATAAGACCTCCCACCACACACACAATGCAAACGCAGAATTGGAGGAGATTTCTTCTTATGATAGTCAAAGATGCTTACTACGCAAAATCAAATCAGTTTTGATATTATTATTAGTGCATAGTGTAGAAAACATTTCGAAAGTACAATATAAATCTTAGCCAGCATACGTACCATTATAGTATGCCTACTATAGCTGCCATATTAGATGGCAGGTTCTACAACTAATACCGTACAAAGTTCGTATTGGAAGATGGATTTCCAACAAATGGTCAGGCTAAGGAACTTCCTATCCACGATGGGTACGTCCCTGGAATAGACGACCCGAGAACCTAACCGGATCTCTGCCAACACAAGGCCGGGTTACCTCTGCAAAAATAGGTAACTACTGACACGCGTATGCCATCCCCCGATCGTAACCGATCTTCCCGAGGATCCCCGATTTCCAACAAACCACATAGTAAAAATAATAATGCAGCAACCACATAGGTTAAGTATCTGGGCTCCATACCATGATACCACCTCTATCCAGAAGGAATGACATACACTAAGGGGCGCTACTCCCTAGAACCTTGCTGCATCCTTCCTGTTTCGACCATTTCCGGGGTGTGAGGCTCGACGAAGTCTCGTCCACAAAGCTACGCTTTCTACAAAGCCATGCTTCGGGTCAAACAAATGATCAACCTATGATCACAAAGATATAAGATCAAACAAATGATCATATCGCAAATGATCAAACACTGATCATCACACAGCAACACTCAGTATGCCACGTTACCAAATTGGGAATATATCGCTGATAAATTTCAACTACATAACCTCTGAGCTCGTACGTCTCAGAGAAGGGTGTTAAGCTAAAAGAATAAATTCTCCGCCACCAACAGAAATGTATTTGAAAGAAATCAGCTTTATATCTTAAATTGTAACGTCAGACACACAATCCATACAAGTCTGTTCCGGGATCGAACAGAACCGAAGGCACTTCTCACGAAGCCCTTGCATATCCGGATAAATTTCTAATCACGTCCGGACTTCCCGTCACTAAGGGTGATAAAACCTCTAAATCGGAGATCAGCCGATGTAGAGTAACTCGACGGTAATCCTTCCGTTTTCAAAAATATCCGGTCTTCAACACCGGTCTTCGAATGCAATTCATAACGACGTATCACATATTCGGAATGGGTTATACGACCCCATGGTCCTTTCCCGGCTAACCCGAATAGTGAGCGCTTATTCAAAAATAAGTGTGGCATTCAAATTCATCCAATTCACAACAAATACCATTCAAGGTAATTATTGATAGTCGGTTATTTAACTATCAATAAAGATGCGCAACATCATCAGATTCCAAATAATTTTCCCAAATTATTTTATCTTCAAAAATATCTTTACTAGATATAAAATTTCCACACTTTAAAAATAAATCAATATTTATTTTTAAAACGAATTTCCATTTTATAAATTCCATAGTGAATTTATATTTCAAAATATCTACTGATATACGATTTTCAATCGATTTTAAATATTCACTTTCAATTTATCTCTACAAAGATAAATTCTTCAAAAACATTTCATTTCATTTTGGAAAAACATTTCCTTACTTATTTAATAATAAGTATTTCACAAATCTTTTTATTTTCAACATTTGAAAATATTCGATATACTTAAATCAATATTAAGTATATATTCATTCTTTAAGGAAATCTATTTCTATAACACATTTATCTGAGTCAAAACGAATGTTACGTAAAACATCGTTACGACGACTCAAAATCACTAGTATAGGGATTCGGAATTAAGATAGATGTATAAATCCCAATACTATATAAAACATTTCCTTTCGGAAATCATTTACTATAACAACAGTGTTATAGTCCACCATTTCCTTATTTTTCGAAAACGTCTATTTCAACAATAAAAATGTTGAAATCTATGTATTCGATATCATAATACATTTTAAAAAGAGGTTTTTAGGCTCAAGGAAAAAGTTGAAAAAAAAATTAGTCTTAAGGACAACAAGTTTGCTTTTTAGGCTGAAGGACACTTTCTAGTGCAAATCACAGAATGATAGTTGTAACTATCATTTTCTATTTACACTAAAAAATGTCCTTCAGACTAAAAAACAAACTTGTTGTCCCTGAGACTAAATTTTTTAACAACTTCTTCCCTGTGCCCATTTTCCTGTTTTAAAAACATCTTTAAATGTTTAACTTCATTTTCAATGTCACTTTTCCAAAACTATCCATTTTACTTAACGATATATTCACTATCCAAAATCGTGAATATACTTCACTAATTACATTTCACTATTTTCTACACATTTTATTTCAATAATAATTCGCTATCCAAAATCGCGAATATATCTCCTTTAACAACCTTCTATATTTAATTTATCAAATCCAATTGATTTCGAATTTATAAAACAACGTTTATAAATTCTATTTCTATCTTCTAACAACTTCAATTTAATAAATCTCCTTTATTAACAAATTCAATCAAGATCCATCTAAAGGTAAAAAATCAAATTTATAAGTCAATTTCTTATAAATCTTTTATTCTACAATTTCATTCATTTTCAACTTCACAATTTATAAATCTATAAATTTCACTCACTTACGGATTCCATAATTTTTTCATTTTTAACACTTATAAAACTCGTTTTATAATTTCAATATTTTGATTTATAAATATCAATTTTTATAAATCTTTTTATACAAATCGTTTATAGTTTTTCAAAAATCCCCACTTAAACCATTTTGTAAATAAATCAACTATTTATTTCAAAAATCCCACTTTGGTTAAATTTCACCAAAAAATCTTAACTTTTATAACTTTAAAATTTTAGACGCTTATTTATTTAAAATAAATCAATTCAACAATTCAATAAAACATCTACTTTCAAAAATTACTTTAAAATCCTTTTAAAGTAAAAGTTGTTATTTTTAAAGTTCAAAACTTGAATCCGATGATGCAACAGCACCAACTAGTCAATCACAACAACAAACATCATATATCAACATATGATAACAGAATATACATCAATATCTGTAAATAAATAAATACTGGTGAGGAATCCAGTTGGATCACTCCAACCTGTTTCCCTGCATCCACAGATGTTAGCACAATACCAATTCCACTTCGAGGTGGAATATCGCGGTATATGGGTTTTATAAAAATCATCCGCTTACTAACGGCGCAATAGGGTCTCATCCGCTATACGAGGCGGGAAATCAATCAATCCAATATATACATATGCCAATATGTATATATTGCTATATATAGATATATCCTATAATATCTAATATCACATCCAATAGCAATCATCAATCAAACAAACAATAACTGCAAAATCCAATTATATTTTTGAGTGAGAAGATCTCACCTTAGCTTTAATTTTGCCATCCATTTCCACTTGACTCGATTTCCTTGATTTATACCTTGTATAAATATTTTATATAACCGATTAATATTCAAAACAAGTTGAACAATTAAATTCCATTTTAACAAATTAAATCAACTATTGATTTATTTTAACTTAATAAATTAAATTTAAATCAATTTCTTTTAACTAAATTTATTTAACTAAACATTTTAATTTCAAACTAACTTTCCTTTCTAAATAAAAAATTCGTTAGTTGCTAAAATAACTTAGTAAGTTAATCTAACTATTTATTCACCAAATCCATTCCTTTTTTATAAAACAAATTTCTTACGCATAAATAAACTATATACATCTCAAAAATCAAATCTTTATAACCTCTACAAGATGTTAAAATCTTATATTACCCAAAATCATCTTCCACCTATTTATTAAATTAAAACAAGATGGTCCTAAATTCCTTACTGCGAATTTTACTGCAGGTATATATACATTTTTGTTGTTTACCTATATATATATATATGTGGATATAAAATCGTCTGAGTATATACATATGTAGAATTTTGTTTAAATAAAATAAAATTTTGAGAATACCTTACTGTCGATTGCCGTGATACGAAACCCACGAACCACGTTTTCCCCTGGCCGCGACCTGATTTCCCCCTCGAGCTCGCGAAATCGCGCCTCCACTTGCATCACCCTCGTCGCCGTCAATGTCCGCGGTCCCCCTCTCTTGCGTACGCACGCGCGCGCCTCCCATCGAGCTTCGAACCACCTGCTTCGCCTGACATCGCGACGAAGTCGCCATGCCTTCCACTCCTCGAAGTTCGTCGCGTACGTACGAGTCGCCTGCTTTCCCCCTTCGCGAGATCCCTCCTCCATTAAATTAGCAGTGGAAGTAAAAAGAGACAGTAGCCGATCTTCAAATCAGTAGTAGAAAGTATCGCGTAGGAGGAGGATGAGTTCGAATTTAATTTCGTAGTCTCTCTTTTTTTTCCCTGGGAAGAAAGGCTACGGCCATTACTTCGATTTTTTTTTGAACGAGACGCTGCTCCTATAATCGATTTTGATTTGGAATTTTCGAACGAATGAAAAGGAACGGAGGAGGGAGCAGCCATTTTATTTTGTTTCTTCGTTCGATCTGGAACTGATTGAAAGAGGGAAGAACGAGAAATTTAAAAAGAGAGGGGATGGGTTGCACGATAATTTCGTGGTCTTCAACGTGAACAACGGGGCGTGTTTTAAGGCTGAAACTAAGGGAAGACAATGTGCTGAGTTGACCAAATATTTAAATTAAAAATGAATTTGAATTTGATTTTATTCTGATGCGTTTGCATATCGTACGGTCCCGTATTAACTCTGAAAAATACGAAAATTGAAATCCGACAATAATTCAATATTACGGATCCAATGGGACTGGTTTCGTCACGTTCCGAGACTGTTTGAAAATGACTATTTTTAAATATTGATTCAAACAATTAAATTCAAAACTGAGCAAAACAGTTTAAAATTCAATTCTGAAGCTGCTGTTATCTTCAGTGTTATCAATATAAATTTTACAAGCGTTTGAAATATTTTTCTTTAGCTTTAAATTGAAGATTCAAATTTTTATTCAACTTACAATAGATTAAATTTTATAATTTAATCGTCAGTTTCAAAGTTATATTCGGGATACAAATTAAATCATCGTTCAAATATTTAAAATTAATTAAATATTTTCAATTTAATTTGTTCAAAATTCTGGGTCGTTACAATGACTTTTTCTTCAATTTCTGAACAAACAGAGGTTCAATTTGGAAAACGAATTACAGATCTGAGATGCGCTCGTCGAGAGCTTCAAATCGACATATAATTCGATATAGTTTGTGGAGTTTGAAATTTTGGTTTGAATTTGATTTTGAAATTGAATTGAGAAGTTTGTTTGGTTTGTTTTCCATTGAGAAGGAGTAGAAGACTGAAATGTACGTACAGACAAATGTGTTAGAACCTCAATTGTTGGATTTTAATGACAACAACTATACAATTATGTCAAAGAATCTCTAAGATAATTTGCAGGTACATGAGCATTAAAAAGAGATAATCAAATACGTTCAAAATGAAGATACACAGTACAAAAGTATGAAAGAATGTATATGGAGATACAAGAAGAGATATATATGATAGAGACAAGACGAAGGTGACAAACAAAGTATTATTAGTCATAGAGTGTCGTGTCTAGAGTTTACAAATGTTAAAATCTTCTCAAAATGATATACACACATATACATTCATATTTTGAATGAAAAATCAAGTTTTCAAAAAATGCATGGAGCAGGACTCGAACCCGGGTCACTAGTTTAAAAGGCAAGTGCTCTAACCATTTGAGCTATGATAATTTTTTGTTATAGGCTAAATTCAGACGTCTGAATAATGTCATTCAGACATCTGAATGCTGAAACCTGAATATTGTTTCACAATATTCAGACGTCTGAATGAAAATATTCAGACGTCTGAATCAGGTCAAAAATGACCTATTTGCTTTCTGATTTGCACGTGAACGATTTCAGAAGTCTGAATTCTATTTTTCAGATGTCTGAATTCCTATAACGGCTATATTTTTGAACAGTCATTTCTCTTCCATGAAGAGATACGACTTTTAATCAACAGGTATGACCATATACTTTCATGATAACTATTCACGAACAATTGCACCTTTTTATATTCTATATAAACATGTTAGAATCATCAGTTTTATTTATTTAATTAATTGATCTAACTCTTTCTATTCTTAATCTACTTTGATTCTAACACACTCTTGTGCATTCAAGTTCATACAAAATCATTCATTTACTTCCATATTCTTCACATACTCACATATATATCAAAAGGAGAAGATTATAGGAAGGTTGTACTATCAAGAGACAAATCCGTGTTATCAAGAACACACTATGTCAAATACTCTCTGTATAAGTTGAAGTCCTGTTCTACTGCTCAGGCGTGTGAAGTCCTCTTCGGCTGTTGAGGCGAAATCCTGTTCTGTTTCTCAGGTCCCTGTTCGGCTACTCAGGGGTTGTATAGACCCGTTCCTCCGGGTTAAGTGAGGGTTGTTGTTTTAGTGAAATTCCAGAAGGAGTTTGGGACTGGACGTAGAATGGGAAGTTCGAACCAGTATAAAAATTCCTGGTGTGCTTGTTTTATTTTACTTATTCACATTGCTATAGTATATATCTTAGTCTATTTCCGCACTAGTATAGTATAATTCCATATAGCACGATCCGCACTGTCTTTTCAAAATGAAGATGAGGAGTGGCTAGGGTTTATAATGAGGTATTTATAGGTAGATCAGAAAAATAGAATGAATGAATACAATTTATTTACACGTTGAACGATAAACGACCCGAAAAGCCCGTTCTGCCTCCGGAACGAAAATAGGCCAACCCATATATTAAAATAGATGTTTTCAAAAATATAAAAATCAATGGAACCGGTTTCAAGCCCAAATTCCATCGTATGAAGAAGTTATGATAAAATCAGCTTATTTCAATTGATTTTTAATTAAATTGATTTCTAGGCGTTTCGAGCCCGTACGATCAAACGATAAGTCTGATCATTACGAAACTTTGATTCCTATAATAATTCACTGTTACGGATCCGATGAAACTGGTTTCGTCGAAATCCGAGCCAGTGGCCAAAATGGCTATATTTCAGTTAATTAAATAAATTAATATTAAATTAATTAAATCAAATTTTCAGTTTCAATTCCATAATTAACAAATTTTATCACTTTTGGTTACTTAGACATTTATAAAAATTTAAAACAAATTTTCAGGTTAATTCAATGTTAATTATTTCAATAATTACCATCTTTACTTCCAATTTCAATAAATTCAGTAATTATAAATTAAATGTCCAATAATTCCATTTAATTGACCTTTCATCCTATTATTCAATCCATTATTATCAAATGGGTGAAATTAACATTGGTTCATGATTTATTACATTAATATTCTCAAATTCATCTTAATTTCCATTAACGTAATATATTTAAATATTTAATTTCCTTTATTTGCAATTAATCCAATTACTATAATTTAAATTCAAATAAATTAATAAATCTTGATTTCCATTCTTTTTATTCCTAATCATCATATTATGAATAAAATTAACATTATTTCCAAATATTAACTTAATTTACATTAACATAATATTAAATTATAATTATTGTAATTGATTTCCAATTTAAACTAACAGGCTAAATAAATAGGTAACATACAATAATTGTTACCGTTAGCTTTTAATTACACTATAAGTTTATTACTTTCAAACAAAGGTTATAAATACTTGCATAACACCAATTTTATTCAATTACCATTTAATATGTATTATTTCATTGGCTAATTCAATATTTCTAGTTGGTTTCCTCATATTCAATTTATAGCCAAGTATAACTTATATATATTATTTCAATTAATTGGAATTCATTCAATTTATTAATAATTAACTTAAATTGACATTGTTACCGTTCATCTTAGTTATTATTTCATTTTTAATTTACAAATTTTTATTTCGTTCAATATTAAATTACCAAAATCTCACTAAATTAACAAATTTAATTATCGAAAATTACGGATCGTTACACCCCCCCCCCAAAATAAATAATATTTTAAAGACTAAAATACCCTTAGAAAGCTGCGTACTTTCTTTCTTCTCAATTCCATTATCCTCTTACGTCAGTTTCTTACTGTCTAAACCACCACTTCTTCAAAACCGTAGTTTCTAAATCGGTGAAGAAAAAATTCAATTTTTCACTACTAGCTGATGGATTTTGAAGAGGAGAATGAATTATTAACGCAATCACAGCAGGTAATTCAAAAAAAAATTAAAAACTTTTTAATTTTTTGCAAATACAATCGTAGGTTGTAGATTAGGGTTTTTTTATTCGACAATGGAGGAAGAGGCACGAGCATGTTTTTTTTATTCGAGAATGTGATGGGAAGGGTAGTTCTGAAAATGGTAGGTGGTTACTAAGTTATTTTTTGGGTTTACAGACTTTTTTAATTTTTGGGGGATTACTAAGTAAATACTCGGATTGAAATAGAATTTGCCTTACCTCATTTACATCATTAGGGTACTCTACATCTGTTTTGTAAATTGAATTCTTCAAGACCTTTGTCTACTATCAATTAGTTAACAAAATCAGTAACAAACACTAAACATTGTTTGTAAAGACAACTAAAAAGATTGATATAACTCTACCAAAAAATATTGGTTGACAAATTAAAAAAAACAAACAAATTTATTTTTAATAAAATATCCTCCTTTCCCTCTATAGAACATTGGTTATCCACTATATTATTTGTCATCTTTTAATGTTCACCTTCCTCCTTAGAATATACTCTTCCTCAATAGATTAGTGATTTAAAATTGAAAATTTGATCAAATTATATAATGAAATTTAGGGTTTCAAAGCTGTTCAATTTTGGGAGATAAGATTTTAAACATAGGTATGATGTTTTTTAGGCATGTGAAGCATTCGATGACTAATGTCTAGGTGGGAAGAAGAAGAGGTATTAAGTTGCATGTTTATTTATAAAACATGATTAAAATTTAATATGGTATTAGGAAGCAAATTTCATAGTGCTTTTAGCAACACACTTGTTTTAATACAATTAAAACAAATGAACATCTCCCATTCTCCTTACAAAAACTTATTCTTTAATTCCTTTTTAAATTTCAATTAATTAAATTAATTAATTTCCTCCTCACACTAATATATGGTCGGTCAAAGCACATTCTTAATGTGCAAATTTCCAAATAAAGATTTTTGTGTAAATATTTTAGTATTTAAATCTTATTTAAAATTATACTAATATCGTATAGCGATATATGCAAATAAAAATTTATATTTGCCTTTAAATAATTACCAACAACGTTCAAAACATTAGAAAAATTAACAATAATTAATGTATCATATATACTAATTAATTAACCAATATAACATTTTACAAATTAATTAAATCATGTTATTTTCGGAGAAATCACAAATGTGGCTATGCGACTCAAAGGTGTGAATTCGGTCGGCGATTAATATTGAACAATTCAAATATCAACTTTCACACATCAATTTAGCTAGTGGCGTGACAGTTTAGTCAAATTTAACTCTTATAGGTCTTTTTGGTAAAATCAAATTTAACAATCATTTAAGTCGTACCTTTTAATAATGATAATTTACACCAATTCTCTACGTCAAAACAATATCACATTAGGACTTGTGGAATTTACTTTTGGTCAAAATTCCAATGTCATCCACATTCAACTTTATATTTCAAAAAAAATCCTTAATTAAATGATAACAATTGCATGAAGCTACTTGGAAGGCGTATTATATATGTTGTAGAGTCATAATTCAAAAAAAATTGTATGATATTTATTTAAGTCCGCACCCATAAATGGATACAGACTTGGCAACAGAATATTGCTCATATTTTTTACAAGCTACTAGCAATCCCAAATAAAAGCAATCTGGCCCAATCAAAACCAGTCCAATTAATCTATGATTTCCCCAGTCAGGAGCCAGTCTAAGCCCATCCCAAACCGGCCCTTTAACCCAACGAGGCGCCATGGTAGAGCCCGGACTCTACATTGGACTTCCAGCAGCACTTATAGACTGTCATGGTTCGTTCAGCTCCATATCAGCTAACGCCCGACCCCTATCTAAGCCAGGCCTCCTTCTTGAATGCTGTATGCCTAGCCCATTGCCCGCCTTTCCTATATGGTCCTTAGCTAAATTCCAAACCACTTTCGCATTGTTGATGAAACGACCCGAGATTTTCGATCCCGAAAATCCAGATAGTTAGAAAAAGAAGTAAGAGATAGAAGAAGAAGAAATAGAAACACTACACAAATTATCACATTCGCAGCGGATCAAAATATAATATCAAATAATAACAGTTTACAAAAGAATACTGTATCAGTTGATTACATTTTTATACACCAGAGTCACACACATACTCAAACACTGGACATATACAAATCAACATGTCTCAGATAAACATAAATATATCACAGCGGAAACACTCCATACGTTTTTGCCATCCAGCTCGCCTCCTGAGCTCCAGAACGTCCTTACCTGAAAATCTGTAATACTCGGTCTGACCCGAGCATTACATCAAAGTAACACCCGGGTCAGGCTGGAAACCAGCGTGAGTAAACCCATCTAACATGGAATACAACAGCATAAAACTTACATAAAACCCGGGGTAACTAGTATCAATTTACAAATTCACAATTTGTTATGGACATCACTTATTTCACACATCAATTTCTAAGTACCAAAACTTAGATTATATGGTCCAATTTACTTAAATCATTCCATATCAGCCTATTGATTTCACATATCAATCTACAAAGAATCGAAGTGGTTTCGGGTATTAACTAATACCTGACCCGGTCTCTTCGAATTCAATACCCTCTTAACCTTAGTTATTCAAGTGAAATATATTTCACCTTAAAGACAAGATGTTACTTTTTACATAGCAATTCATCATCGATAGGTAACCATATTATCATAGTCCATCCAAACACATCAATCACAAAACATATCATATCAGAGATATCAACCAATCAAGACATTCAATATCATTCAACTATCCATAAGCAAGATTTATAAGATATATAATCCCTAATTAATTTAATTAATCTTTAATTAAATTAATTACCATCTTTAATCACTTGGATTACCTTAATCCTACTTACTTAACATTAATTGATTACAAATAAATTAATTAATCATCCTTTAATTATCATCTTTAATTACATAAAGTAATTAGCCTTTAATTAATTACACAAATGTAATGACCCGAGGCATTCAATATAATCAATCATCCATAAGCAAGATTAATTGATTTTTCAATTCCTAATTAATTCAATTTAATCTCCAAATAAATTAAACTAATTACCTTTAAATCCTGCTTTCCTAACATAAATTAATTACAAACCATTTATCATCACTTTAATTAATTAATGAAATCAACTAATCAACCTTTAATTATTAATATTAATTAATTATACTCTAATTAATTAACCTTCCATTACCCTCATTAATGAATTCTACCATAATTAATCACATTAAGTAATTACCTTTTTATTTAATTAAATTAAGTAATTAACTACCCTTTGATTACTTTCATTAACCCCTAATTATTTATATTAATTAACTTACCCTTTATTTAATTACATTAATTAACCTTTAATTGATTGCTTTAAGTAATTAATCCTTTAATTACTAATTAATTAATAAATTAATTAATCCATAATTACTAATTTAATTAATCCTTAATTACTCAAGACCTTAATTATATTTAAGATAAACCATCTCTTAATTAATTACTTAATTAAACCATTATTAAATTTCATTTGGAATCACATAGGAATATACTTGAATAATTAACTTATTATATGATTATATTAAACCAAAATGATTTAAATTCAAACATTTGACCTATAATTTATTTTCAACTTGTTTAATTTTTAACTTTTACTTTGAAAACCTTTCTTTGCTTTTAAACTTGCTAACAATCTTTACCTTTTCCCTTTTCACTTTTCTTTATTTCTTCCTTCTATTTCTGCTTTGCTTAAATTTTTGCCTTAATTTCCTACCTAATTCCCCTGGCCCAACTTCTGGCCCACTCTCTATTTTACTTCTCTTCATAAATAATTATTTAACACGGCCCATAAATCCCTTCTCCTGCTTTTTCCCATCTTCACAAATACTTCACCTGCTACACATTCCTCAACCCAACCTGTGCATGTCGCCATGCACATGCACGAGCAGCCCACCACCAAAACTTGCCTTCGAGCGTCCCTTACCATCGCCTAGGTCCCCCTCGACTTGATCACCCGCAAGAGAAAACGCGAAACCACACGTTTCGAAAAATTCGAAACCCAGGCTTCAACCCGGTGAAGTCGTCGCCACCAAATAATCTTCTAACGCCACCGATCGCCACCGATCACCCTCTAACTTCACCCAGAGACACGCCATACCACCCTCTTCCCTACCTACCAGGACCGCACGTCTCGTACGTCCCCACCGTCTTTCCATTTCCTCCAAACCGAGCCCCTTCCTAAACAGCCCTAAAACCCTAGAATCACCCTACCCCATCAATCCACGCTATAGGAATTTCACCTACCATTTTTCCCTCATGCCACTCCGACCAACGCTCCTTCCTGCCAACCGCCTCGTTGCACGAGGGACCCTATCGCCGGAATTTGACAACACACCCAAAACCGTTCAACTCCCAATTTCACACAAATTACAAGCTTAAAAATTTGGATTCTATTACCAAAAATCATCATTCCTAAAGGCGAATCTAGTTATATAACCAAAACACGAAATTTAAACAGTTCATTTTCTGACTTAACTTGATTTTCACTGTAATTCCTTGTTTCTGAAATATTTGTTTAATAAATTCCCTAGAAAACATTTTTTAAAATAAGATATTATGTTAACAATCAAAGTTTCTTTAGTCATCAATGCCAGAAAGTATTTGAAATGAAGAGTTAAGAATTTTGAAAAGGATTTGAGGTCTGGAAATCAAGAACATAGGCCAGAAGTTCTTCACACAGACATGCACACATATATACACAACAAAACAAATCTTTAAATCAGGAAAACACATTTATACAATCATGCAAACATGTTTGAATCATTTCTATGATTAATTGTTGCATGCACAGGTATTACAGATGCTTAAATTTAAAAAGATTTATGTTTACTCACCTGGAATCAGTTGAATAGAGCTTGAAACAGTTTTGACATTTGAAAACTTGAATTGCTTTGATCTTGGTAACTGGCAAACTGGTTGTTGTAATGATCTAGCTTGAACTTTGATTATGAACTGGAAATTACTTTTATTGAGAAGATTTAGCTTTGAAACTTTGATTTATTTGGAAGCTTGATTTGCTTTGGTGATTGCTTTTGAAAAGATTACTGGTTTGAGAAATGGAAGAAATATTTTCTGTTTTTAACTTAGCTTGTTCGAATGGAATAAGTGAAGATAGGTGGAGATAAAAATATCAGACAGTATACTGCTGCCTTCCACAACAAGCTTCTTTTTTTTCTTTTATTATTAAATTTCCTTTAGTCAGAAACTTGCCTGACCAAGTTTTGCTGTGACATTGATTTTTTTTCCTTGTGTGCTTGAATTGAAATGTTGTGTGCTTGCATTTAATACATGTCATGATGATGTTTCTTCTATGTATATATATATACACATTCATATGTGTAGATTTATATGTAATCAATTTGACTATATGAACATGTTTTTGACCCATCACTAATATATGTATTTATATAAACCTTTCTTATATTTTTATTCTCATGGACATATACATATATATTGCTCATATGCTTGAAAATATATTTATTTTCACATATCATACTTTTATAACTATGTGTATGTACTTACTTATTTTCCATTTTACCTATCATATACATATACATGCACTCATGTGTTTTTAATCATCATATATATGTCTATGTACTCATATATATACTTTACATCGTACTTTACATCATCAACCTTGTATCTGTTATATATATATATATATATATATTATATTATCCACAATTAAAGTTTGTATAAATTTCTCTATATATATTTATAGGTATTTTATTCTCATTTGAATGATGAATTTATTATTTATTTATTTTCTATGGGATTTTTCATATCTAGAGATTTATAATCCAATATCTAATATAGTTTTTTAAACCGGTCCATATATGTTATAACTTAAGTTTGAATATAGTTTTTAAATCAGTTTATATATATTCAGATATTTTGAATATCAGAAATTCATTTGTTCGACTAATTAAAACTAATATTCCAATAATTACATCAGTTAATCACCCGATAAATAGACATTAAAATATGGGTTGTCACAGTTGACATCCGGTCGGTCAACTCGGCCATGTGGGTACTCAAGTGAAAGACAAAGCTCTCAATACATCCCATCAGAGGACCACCAGTAGGGTGGCTAATCTGATGGGGCCTACCATCAACATTAAACGCAAGCCCATTCCCTATACAAAAGGGTGAAGAGGGATTTCTCATCCACCACGTAACTTCTGACCTTCTTTATAGTTGTCGATCATCTACCTTTACAATTAGATCAACGGTCGAGCCCGATTCCAGCCTTTTCTCACAACACAATCTCAGTCATACAGTACATATTTCAGCTACTATAAATACCTCATGCAGCAGTACTTCAAAGGGACTGAATTCTAGTTGAACGAATTGGACTCTAGTTGAACAAATTGGATTCGAGTTGAACTCTAAATACTGCAAAATCATGACTCATTAGATCGCAAGCCCTTAAGATTACACAACTTTATTAGTCGTAATTGTTTCATGTTTTCTTATTATTCTCTTGTAATTCCCTATAGTTGTAAGAGAAATATATAGTAAGAGAACTTAACAGTGAATGTAGCCAGCTTTGCTGAACCACTCTATATCTTGTGTTATTTACCTTTCAATTGCGTATTTAACTCCTCATTTTCATTTTAAGCATAGTAATTAGCAAGTAACTTTTTCTCTTCATAATGCATTTTATTTCATTCTGATTTGGCTAGGAAACTAGTCGACACTAGGGTTTTCCAAATCATTTCAGCTCATAAATTTAGAGTAGACAGAGATGTTCAAAAATGAAAATCATATTTTTATTATTAAGAAGGTATATAATTGAAAATCAATTTCTTATCTCTAGCATAATCATTTTGTAGATAAATCCACTCACCCTTATAGCATTCCTTCTTCTATATCTCCACAAATTCTATCCTAAAGTTTGATTTTTATGTTCTCCTTTCTTTAATTCTCTTTCCCTATTTATTCTTACTTTTATTTTGTTTTGAATTAGGATTTTGTTTGAGGAAGGAGAAGAAGAAAATGAAATTTTAGAAGGTAGAGGCGAGGTTTTTAGAGTGAAAAAACTGGATGCTTATGTTTATATTTATATTTGAAAACTAGGGTTTCTAGGTTAATTTTCGAAATTAATAATTATGAAAATGCCATTGGTTATAGTTTTCACTAATTTCGACCCGTTTTATCAAATTCAACAAGTTATATATGTTTTCAAACTGTAAATAACATTTCTGGCACTATGGAATAGGCCCCATGGTCTAATTCCGGCATTTGTGAACATTTACAATTTTACCATTTTATGTGAAATTTCTCTTTTGCCCTTATCCATATTTTAATTTATTACTAAAATTTCCGTGGTGTTATAAAACTCCATCACTAAGATGTAATCAAACCGGTAGTAACATGATGCACCTTTAACAGCATCACCATGATGCAATAAAAAATTACACCTCTTAAATGCAACTAAGGTCACACCAGCTTTTTTATATTTCAAGATTAATAGCATCATGCTACAGAAAAATGTTAAATATAATGTTTTGAAATTTAAAAACTCCCATGATTAATTAGAACTTATTTTAGATGACTAAAAATTAATATATTCTGTTAAGGATAGCAAGCTCAACTGACAAGTAGTATGACACTTTAGACTAAGTTCCATAGGTCATGGGTCGAACCTTTAAGATATCAAAATGAGTGCTTTACTTGAATAAAGCACCGCTATTATTACAAAAAAAATTATATTAAACGCTCAAAGTGTCATACTACTTAGTCAACAGTTATGGCCGTCCGAAGAATCGATATCCACAGGGTGCAACATTCGCTGTGCAAGGTGCAACAATCGTTCAAAAAGCCGAATCACCACTTTATTTCCTTTTATTTAGTAATTAGTGTAGAACATGTGCATTGCACACGTTAATGTTATTAAAAATGATATTAATATTTTAATTATTGTTAAAAAGGTAGAATTTTATTATGCAATATATGATAATTTTATTGAGGTGGATGAACTATAAATTAAGATTACATACGACACTCGGATGTAAGGTAGAAGATTCAATTTTTGCCAACTACATATCTCTGTTAGGATTAATTTCCTAACACAAATATATTTTATTTTATATGCATATTTTTTTAATGTAATGAATACAACCTTTACTGTTAATATGAATGTTGTACATATCTTGAATTATTTTTTTAGATTTATTAATGAATTAATAGATATTACATAATTGAATTTGTTTAAATAATTTATAAGGAGTTGAAGGTAAAATAGTATGAGAAATTTGAGAAAAGCTCTTTGCGTAATTATAGATGAGAGGAGCATCTTATAGCTAGCTTATCCATATATGAACCATTATTCATTATTGAGATTTTAATTATAAAACAATTTTAACTTGGCTACTAACCATGAATTTCATTTTGGTGCAGGAGGGTCATGTTTACAACATTGATAATTGCAAAATAATATTCTGCTGATTGAGTTATAAGCTCGGTAAGGGTTAATATCATGTAAAAAATGATAATTTTGTATAATCTAATTTTATGGTGCAATCTGTGCATTCATTGCAATGTTGTAAGAAAATAAATTTATATTTTAAAGGTTATTAACATTGAAATTTTATTATGCAATGTATGATAATATCTTTGAGACAAATGAATTATAAATCGAATAAATATTATTATTTATGCATACGTTTTATATTATAATGTGATTTATATATCTTTATATATGAGTAAAAAAATTATATCTTTTTCGCCTATTTGTATGTGTACTGTATACATATTTATATTGTTTTTTAGGATTTGTTAGATGAATTAATATATATTAGTTCATTGAATTTATTTAGATATCTTAAATCTAAGACTACAGAATTAGTTAAATATGTGGATTTTAGTATAAAATATTATGAGAGAATTGAGAAGACTTCGCAAAGTAATTGGAGACATTTTAGGTATTTGAAGTTAAAAATAGAAATTTTCAAATGCATTGCATGATAACTTCATTTAGACAAATAAATTATAAAATAATTTTTTTATTATCGTTAATTTCTGTAATTTATGTTATGATTTATATATCTTTGTATCTAAATGAAAAATTAATTTTACCAACTTGTTGATGCGATTGAGGTATGCATATTCAAATCAAAAAAGAACTACAAGTCCCTTTTTTTATGTTCTTATAAAAAAAGTCCATGTAGAAATTAATATGTAATTTGGTCCTTATTTTTGAAAAATAGAAAATGCAAGGTGCCTCGTAATTTTTTGAAAGAAAATGTTAGGTAACCTGCACTTTCTAATCTTGAAATGTTTTTTGAAAATTTTGAAACTTTTAAAATCTTTGGGAAGCGCAGGTTAACTTGCGCTTTCTATCATGAAAGTGCAAGCTAGTTTGCGCTTTTTGATTTTGAATTTTTTTAAAAACGCAAGTTAACATGTGCTTTCTATCAGGAAAGCGCAAGCAATTTGCACTTTTGATTTTGAAATTTTTTATTTTGAGATTACTAAAAGTTTCGAAAATTTCAAAATTTTTGAAAAGTGCAATTTAATATGGGCTTTCTATCAGGAAAGCGCAAGCTAGATTGCGCTTTTTGATTTAAAAAATCAGAGACCTAATATGTATATTCATTACTACATGGATTTTTCTTGCAACAACATCAGAAATATTGACTTTCTAAGCAAAGCCCCGATTGAAATTGTCATCTTTTGGTTTTATTTGATGGTTTAAATATTAGTTAAATGACTTTATCAAAAGGTTTAAATTTAGATTACGTAATTTATGTAAAGTTATAGGCTTCAATGTAAAATTTTAGAAACGAATTAAGAAGAGATTTGTAGATAATTGTAATTTTTTTTTGAAAAATTGGATTTTAATGTAAAATAGTGTAAGAAACTTAACTTTAAAGTGATAAATTATAAAGATTTGAAAATATAATATATTGAGAGATGAATGAGAGTGGAGAAAATTTCTTACAATTAATAAGATTAATAAAAGAGCTAGAAATTCTTCTCCTTTAAGATTATTTAATAGACGGTTCTTGCTATGTGATGTTAGATTTCATTTTCATATTAAAATAGTAATTATTCTCGCTATGTTATATTTAAATTCAGAATTAAAAGGTTAAATTTATGTATAGTGTATGTCAATTACAGGTATATTAAAAATGTAAGGGAACAAAATTGCCAACTTATCTTTAAACTTATACTTCTAAAAGTTTTAGTTATACGTCAACTTGATTTACATAAAATTCAACCAATATTTCCTTTTCAATTTAGTAGCTAGGAGTATGTAATAGAATCGTTTGCTCTTGAAACTCATGCCATCTTGTAACAACCCGCATATCTATCGATTTTATATTTAAATATTTTATCGTTAGTCGGATGTTAGTCCGAAAAGCTACTTTTTGCATACGGTCAAATTAGGACTCGAGACCACCCCCATTGAGTTCAAAATGACGTTTGCGATCTTTTTGAGTGTAAACTTCGATATGTTTGGAGATAGTGAAATTTTCGTCACTTTTCCCGCTTGAGACTTTGGTTTGGACTGCACCTCCTTAACTCAGCCCAACCCCTTCTTCTCTTCATCACTTCATCAAATACCTCAAGCTTCTTCAAAAATGGTGGAGGGAAAGAGAAATTAAAACTCCCAAATACAAATTCCATTGCAAATCCGAGATTCAACATCAAATTCACGTTTAGACCATTGATTCAAGCTTGTTGGTGTTCTTGCTTTGCTCTCAAATCTCCATCTTCATCAAATTCCGTGAAAAGGTGAGATTTTTAATCTCACATCTTGCCTATATTGTCATTGGGTTGTTGGGAATGATTCCCCATCGCTTTAGCATGCATATTCGCTTTTGGTTTGGATTGAATTGGCGAGAAACCCAATTTTTCAGCATTTTGGCAAAATCTGGGCAATAGGTCGTTCTGGCCATTTTTAGCTCGCTCGGAGTTAGGTCGCTCACGAGTTAAGTGATAGGTCGTTCACGAGTTAAGGACTTAGGTCGTTCTGGCCATTTTTAGCTCGCTCGGAGTTAGGTCGCTCACGAGTTAAGTGATAGGTCGTTCACGAGTTAAGGACTTAGGTCGTTCTGGCCATTTTTAGCTCGCTCGGAGTTAGGTCGCTCACGAGTTAAGTGATAGGTCGTTCACGAGTTAAGGACTTAGGTCGTTCTGGCCATTTTTAGCTCGCTCGGAGTTAGGTCGCTCATCCTTAGGTCGTTAGGTCGTATAGACCTTAGGTCGTGCACCTTTAGGTCGAAGCATTTTAGGTCGCTTCCCCTGGACCTCGTTAGGTCGTTCACTTTAGGTCGCGAACCAGTTAGGTCGCGCACTCCCCTTAGGTCGCGCACCCTCCTTAGGTCGCAAGACCTTAGGTCGCGAACCAGTTAGGTCGCACCATCCTTAGGTCGCGAACCAGTTAGGTCGCGCACTCCCCTTAGGTCGCGCACCCTCCTTAGGTCGCAAGACCTTAGGTCGCGAACCAGTTAGGTCGCACCATCCTTAGGTCGCGAACCAGTTAGGTCGCGCACCCTCCTTAGGTCGCGAATTTTAGGTCGAATACCTTCGTTAGGTCGCGCGCGAGTTAGTACTTGGTCATTTAACCTGTTCTTCTGCTAGGTCGCATGGCAGTCTTCCCTTAGGTCGTATGACCTACTTTTCCTTAGGTCGCTGGACCAGCTTGCCTTCACTAAGTCGTACCGTGACGGGGCGCTGCCCCGCACCCCGCCGTGGGCGCTGCCCCCTGGACCCCCGCGACCTGACCGGGCAGGTCGAACCCCGTATTACTCTGCGTAGGCAATCTCTTCTGAAAAACGTTTATCAGAATTTCTACCTTGATGGTTTTGGGATTGACTTCTTTGGACTTTACTCACGTCTTCGAACGTGAATTGATTTGTTCTATCATGGTTTTATGACTTGTCACTTTAAAGATATATGAAGGTTTCAATACTAATAGTAAATATCAAAACTTTTTCATCAAAGCGATTTCAACACTATTTTAAGTATCAAAAGTTCGTTTTTCTCAAACCGATTTTCAATCTACTAGTATATACAAGCCTTTACTTCACTCGAATGAGAAATCGACTTAAACGACTTAGTAAAACGAGTGGTATGAAACACTTGCGTTCACTTCGTCGGTTAGCTCTTGGACTTGTTCGATTGAACCCTTTTTGTGACAATTTCCTAGTGAAGATTTACAGCTTGTTCGTAAATATTTAAGTTAAGCAAGTGGTTATGGGACATGAAGCTAAACTCATATATTTACTGGCTTGGTGTGATTGACACTTCCTTATGATCATGACGATCATTTTTGTGATTTAGACTAGCGATTGAGCGATGTCTCTTTGTCTACGTGGGAGACTATACCCCGATCATGTGATGTTTCGCCATCACATTTCCTATGGTCTTCGGGCCATTCATGTGTGAAAATTTAATGGATAGCTTCCATGAGATAACCTCTCGTCATGTGTTTACGCGTAGGTGAGCTTCATGCTCCCATTCATGTGTTAGGCCTTTCCCCCCTTTATGTGTTTTCTGGATTTCTGATGATGATTTCTGGAATTTTGTGCTTCACCAATTTTCATGATTTTCATTGATATGATATCAGTTTTTGTGCATTGGTGAATTCATGTGTTATTGACTTGTTATGAATACAAGTTTAGGGTATGAAACCCTACCTTATCTTTGAGAAGATTCTTGTGATATTGATTAATCTTTTGTTGATTATCATTTACATACTTACAGTAGTATGTCGCTATGGTTATTACATGTTCATGTCATGCCTTTTACTGTATACTATATCATCTGATATTTATAGTTAGACTGATCCGTTTATTATTTTCTTATAAATAATACTCGGGTCAGACCGAGATGTTACAGGTGCTTCTGCTTGACTTCTCTTCAGGATTATTCTGACTTTTGGCTAACTACTTAGATTAGTAGTTTTTGGATGTACACCTTTGAGATATAGACTCTATGTTGTGTACTTATTCTTTTGTATAGCACGTGATGCTATTCTTTTGTATTATTGTGGATCTTTCTGACCACTACTCTGATGTACACTTTCATGTGTTATATATTTATTCATATCTTCTTCCGCCTTTGTGATATGGATGTCTGTGACTGATTTATGTTATGATTATTTCTATGTTTGTTTCCGAAGATTATATATAGCCACCGTGTGATAGCTTTGTGTTTGTATCGGTATGTCGGATTTCCTCCTTAAAAGATATGCATTCTATTCTATCTGACGTATCGATGCTCGCACAAAGAAGTTACATGGATGGTCGCTCCTCCACAGCCTTATTCTCCGTGCTAATTGACAGCACTACATCGTAGTGTTCTTGGTTAGCGTGGGTATAGAGGTGGGGCGTCACACATCTTTTCCAATTTTGTTGATAATTTAGCTCATGATAGCAATTTAGAGTAGTTTACAATTTATTAGCATTTAGGTTTTTTAATTCTTCCTTATTATTTAAATCAAAAACAGTTTAGCCATTTTTTCATGCTTTACATAAATTCTTAGAAGCCGTAACCACAGCTATAAATGTAAAATAATAAGCTGTAATGTTTGTAGTAGCGTAAACTTTTTATTTCCAGAATAAATAGATTTAACGTACAATTAACATTTATTATTGTGATCAAATCACCATATTAGTAGAGCATTTTGAAGTGCCACTATTGTTTGCCTTTATTTGTAATAATGATCTTTAAAAACAAATTAAAAAAATAGCATATTTCTGACCGTTGAAAATAAATCATGCATTAGTGCATATTTATTTCGTAATAATCATGTGTACTATTCAGCGTTCATAAATATTATCAATTAATGGTATAAATATATGAATCTATTTATTTAGGACTCACATTTTTTCCTACAATACTTCTTTGATCAACAACACTTCCCTTTGGTTTTTATGGAAGCAAAGAATAACTTGTCCATGTTTCTCCCAGATAACAAATCCAAGAGCCCGAGAATAAGGTAACAACAAATTTCAAATTAGTTACTTTATTTTACGTTTTAATTATATGCACTGTGATAATAATGAAAAGTATAATTCTGAAACAAATTTTTTTTCCGATACTAATGCAAAGTATAATTCTTAAATAATGCAGGTCTAAAAATATAATAGAAGCCGAGATGAGGGAATAATATTCTTGGTGGTTTGACAGCCATAAGCGGTCTTTCTGCTCTCCTTGGCTTATTTCTTCACTTACAGGTCCGTTCAAAATATGTATTTACAAAGATTTCACGTTCACAAAGAAGATATGTTTTGAATTTCCAGAATATATAGAGATACATACATACATTGTATATGTGTGTGTGTGTTTGTATGTACGCATGTATATGTAATACGATTTTTTTGTGTGTTATTTCTCATTTAATGACACATGTTATTAATAAATTAAAGATGAAGTAATGTTCTATATAAACAGTGGAATATTGTTAATATCATAACACCAATTTCTATTATATATGTAGAACTGGATAACAAAACAAAGAAAATGATGAAGCTGGTTAAAGTAGAGGGTGACTCCTTAACAAAATGTGTAGCAGTTTATTATGAAACTAAGCCACAATTGATCTCACTGATGGAGGAGTTATATAAATCACATCGCTCACTAATCGAGCGCTATGATAAGTTGAGAACTCGAAATTTGGATGATCAGCTTTCAAATAACTATAATTCATCATGTGATTCAGTTGTGGTTGATGATCCGATTGAAAAAACTGAAAAGAGTGAGGTCAGTAGTTGTATTTGCGAGGACATAGTTAAGAAGGAATTAGAAGAAGAGATTGAAATTTTAAGAATGGAAAATGCACAATTAAAGGAGGAACTAAAGAAGAAAAACGATGAAGAAAAGAATTCTTGGATAATTTATTTACTGAAGTTTTTTAAATTATGGAGGTAATAGATGTCAGAATTTCAATCGATTTTGGACATATTGTATAACTCAACTTAAGTTACATTTTTTGTTGAATATATTGTTTAATTGATGATTTTTAGAAAATGGTGAATTTGTGTTGTTGTTTCAGTGAATTAGGTTGATGACATATAATTTGATTTAATATATAGAGTATTATTACTGACACTCCCATTTTGGATATGAAGGGGCAATTTTATTTCAAAAAGATTTTTTAATAAAGGGTACTAATCAAACTAGCCTCATTGTAAAATTACTATCAACTTGACCTAGTTGATTGTAATTTCTTTTATTTATCCTAATTTTTGCATAATCATCATTAATGTTTACTCTAAAATCATTAATCAAATAATGGAGAATTCAAACTCACCACTAGATGGATTTGCAAATGAAAATGAGACATGGTTGATTATTGTTCAAGAAAGCATTCAGCATAGTAATTTTAAACCCTAATTTTTACCACTGTTAAAAATACACGTAATAAATTGGGTTAAGAAATTACCGATTCATCACCTTCTCGGCAAAGCTTGGCTCTAATTGTGAAGTTCGAGATATTTTTTTCACAATTATTATTTTTTCAAAAAATGAGGAAGATAAAGAGAGTAAATGAAAGTGTTTAAGGTTTTGATGTTTTAACTAAGGGCAAAAGAGATAAAATTGTATAATTTGTTAATATGATGTGTACCCCTCGTGGCAAATTTAATTTTGTATGGAAGCAAATTAAATTGCAAATAAAATTTGGTCTTCTCATATCCAAAATTGAAGTGTCAATAACAATACTCTAAATATATATGAGATTGAAGTTTGATGTATAATGTGTTTATAAGAAGTTTAGTCTGAATTTGAATTAGTGTATGTAAACAACTGTGGTATATGTAAGTGATAATATTGGTGCCATTGGTTGTTTTTTTTTTTGGCTGTTATGGAGGAAATTGAGGATGAAATTATGTGGAAAAGGACAAAACGTTCAAGAACATTCATAGCTATTAACCTCATATTTTGGCCATTATAAGATTATGATGTATTGGATGAAGTTAAGTAATTTATCCTTTTATGATCATTTAATGTTTTGAACAAAAAGGACAACTGTAGATAACACAAAATGTAACCTATTTTATTTCCGTTTTTTTGATAATCCTACTTTTTAAGTGAAGTTAGAAATAATTTGCATATCAAAATGGATATGATCCTCTTTTTTATAATAAAAGATGAGATATGGAAACTAATTGGAATTAGTTCCTAGTTGGCTTGATAACAAGCTGATCATATAATAAAAAAGTGTAGGCGATAGAAGTGTAGTCTGTAAAAGCTGCTACATCATAGCATATTACGAAAAAAAGAAAGGAAAAAAATGCTGCATATATGAATGAAACTGCTGATTGAACAGTAAATTAAAACATATGCATATAGAGATCAACTTCAGCAAACAAGCTTCAAGACTCGGATATTATTTTCAATATAATACTGAAAGTTGTAGTTGTATGCCAATATTCAAGTAGATGGAATTAGAATATAAACCAGAATTACATAGACAAGCTTGATATTGCAACTACTTTATTCGCCAAATTGCAAACAAAAGCACGCAACCAGACATGGCATATAAATATGATCATACTAATAATTAATTGAACACTTCCTTGCTAATCAAGAAGAACAAGTGATCTGGAAGCTACATGAAGCAAGCAAGTTTCAACCTCTAATCTCGATCTGAAGGCGGTTATCCTGCTATCATCTGTCCTCCATTCTGAACCCTTCTTCCCACTTTGCTTCCTGAACTGCGTTGCTTATAGCTTCACACCTGCAGTCGTTGCTTATTTGGTCCAGTTGCTAACAGCAGTCATCTTGTGGTTGTTCCTGTCCTTGTATGTCGAACTGTATATATTGTGTGCGCTTTTGGTAAGACTTCGATCAGTTCAAGCTAACATGGTGATGGTTGAGATTCAAAGAGTGAGATTAGGCATGTACTTAGGATTAAAATGAAGGTGATATAAAAGAGTGATGATGATCTCAACATTTGTTCTCTAGCGAGTTTGAACTTAGGATTAAAATGAAGATGATATAAAAGATGTCATTTTTCAGCAGTCACTTACCGTCGGAAACCGTCGGAAATTTTTAGCCTACAGGCCGTCGGAAGCCGTCGAAGCCGCCATAAGTGATCTCTGCCCTAAAAGAGGAATGTTTCAGTTGAAGTATACTTTATGTAGAAAGTGCATGTTGTATTTATGTGAATTGTTTTTTTCGGATGCTTGTATTTGGGCCGCAAAGCCCATTTGAGTATTGAATAAAATTAACCAAATTTCAAAAAAAAACATATATGCCATAAACATCTAAACAAATGTTCTAGATACTTTCTATATGGAGAATTATAGATTAACAAACCAAAAAATAAAGTTTAGTTTCAATATCGCCGTAAACTTGGTTTTATATTTCCGAACAATACTCTCGATCTTTCTATTTCACGTGCTTCAAAAAAATAGAGATATTTGTTGGGATATGTGATACAATATTTTCAAGTCAAAGAAGACGGCAAATCGAGCGGGGAAGCAGAGATGCAGCAGAGGCAAGATGAAGGAAGACAAAGAAGAAAGATGCATCACTTGAGTTTTATAGCGTAAGCTAAGGGTCTCCAGTCGACTGGGAAAATTTTTAGTTGACTTGAACCATTTCCAATCGACTAGTAATTTTTCCAGTCGACTAGATATTGTATTGTGTTGGACCCCAAAGGACTTTACTTTTTCAGTCGATTGGGAATCACTTTCAATTGATTGGCCACTACAACAAAAATGACTTTTTATAGCGTGTAAAAACCGCTATAAAAACTTTCTATAGCGATTCTATAATCGCCATAGATCAACATGTTGTAAAAAGTCTGGTAGATACTATAGCGTGCCATACTTGCAATGGAAAACGTATTTTTCTTGCCATCTAAAATAGGCCATATTGGTGCAACTGCTTTTCTATAGCATTATGAAACGTGCTATAGAACTTTTTATGACGCATTTTAGTTGCTATAAATATGTCGACATGCTATATTATTATAGCATTTGAACGCGCTATGGAATCATCGTGTCAACCTTTTATGACACATTGAAATGCTATAGAAAATTCATTACTATCTATTATAGCACCGTCTTATTGCTATGAAAACTATTTACTCTTTGCAAAATATTTTGTATAGCACTAACATGATGCTATAGTATAACAAAACTGAACAATTTTTCTTTTTATTGCATAGTTAGAACGCTATAAAAAAATTCTATTGCACATTTTTTGCTGCCATAACATTCAAAGCTTACAATTTTCAATTCTACTTATATATTATAACTCAAAAAACCACATTCATCACATTAACATAAGTACACAAATTGAGTCATAAGCCAAATCACAATATATATATATATATATCCATAATATTTCATACATGAAGAATTAAACATAAATATTTGTGATAAAAATTAAACATAAGTACACAAATTGAGTGTAGCATACCAAAACGATACATACTAAAAATATTTTAATGATCGTCGATAAGCATGACTGATTTAAAGGAGAAAGAGTTCGACATCATGTATCAACCTCAAAAGCATCATACAACACCTGTGAAGAAGAAACACAAACATACATATGTTAGTCAATATATACAAGTATGTATAAGTACAAAAGATGCATCGGATTTATATCATATATAACAAAATATACTTCATAATAGTGTACGCATTCAAATGCATAAAAACGTACCTTTTATTAGCAATTTTAGCTAGCAATCTTCCATATAGCAAAGGAATGTTTTGTGTACCTATATAGCGAAGTAAAGGGAATAATTAGTATAGATGGGCATCGCCAATTATTGAGCAAAATCTATGATCATATACAAAAAACTGCACATGCCTTTTACCACCAATGCATCATGCACTCAATCAGATTTCATTGGTTTACCATCCTCATTTCAACGCAAACTCTAAAATGGATCTGTTGGCTGTTGCATTCACAATCTTCAATTCACCATGGCCAAAATTGGCCTCTCAAAATATTGATCATTGTGGCCTACTGCTGTGACTTCTTTGAGCCAGTCCTCAAAACAAGTCAAGGTTCAGGAACTCGTTCAGTGAAAACGACATATATATTATAAAATGATTTCTTCCTTATGGAAACATAAATATGACAGTTTTTGAGATGAAACCAGTATAATTAGAAGATAGGTTCCCGTGATGATAAGAAACATACCGATGGTCATATTTTATTTAATGTATTTATTTGTGTGTGTTGCTATACAAAGCATTGAACTTCTCTTCATATGAACAAAAAGCATGCTTCATAAATGAAAGCCATATTCACATTGGACCAAGTTGTGGTTAAAGACCAGAACATAAGTTTATCAATTATTTTTGACCTTTACATAGACTTTTTTAAATGGAATTCAGGAATTTAGGAATGTAAGCAAATATTACCTGGTGGTGTCCCACAGCATAGGCTCCTCTCATCGATGTGCTCAACGTCGAGACCTATGAACCAAGAACCTAAAGATACATCCTCATTGGCATACTTGTGCAGTAAATTTCTGCATAATAAAATCAACTAAACTTAATTGATAAAAAATAATAATTATAAAAACATAACGTGGATTCGAGGCAAGAATTGGACTGGTTAAAGACTAGAATAGAAGCAATTGTTTTTTATCTTTACATAGACTTATTTTAATGGAATTCAGAAATGCATTTTGGTGGTTTTTTGGACTGTTTAAACCTACAACAATTAATGTCAACTATTAGAACATCAATCTACAGTTTATTTTTGTTTATTTATTTTTTTCTGAAAAAAAGAAGCTAGAATAGAAGAACCATATTCTACAAAAATACTTACCTATTTACTGATATATATGTAGCCAAATCTTTGGATATCGCATACAGTTGTCCTGTTGCATGTCTAAAGTACTTTTTTCCTACTTGTTTGAATTTCCAATGTTCTGGTTCGTAATATTTGACGCCCCTACATTTAAAAAAAGAAAAGAAAAGAACAGTGATTTGTAAATTATTGTTGTGCATAAGAAGAAAATAATGTGTGAAGTTTTTCAGATCGTAATGTTTTGAAAGAACTGGTCCAGACTTCATGCACCCATTATAAACACGAGATTTTGAAGTGTGGCTGCTAAGTAGGTGCTTTTTATAAACGTTTGGTACTTCCAAAGTTTAAAAATCAGGACGTGGAAGAAAAACAGAAATTTATCTTAAAAGTGAAGACTGGGTAATCCCTTTGGTAGTCTTCTTTACAGCTACGGAAAAACAGGTAAATAAGCATGAGATAAACTTACTACATACGAACAAAGTTGTTAACTTATGGAGGATAGTATAAATTATGTTATTAAAAAAAAACAAATTATAAATTGTTAATAAACTAACCTTTGTAAATAAATATTTTAGGACATCAAAGCGCCCTTTAGTAGCCAATACATGGCAGCATATAGGCTGAGTTCTTTCTCTTCTTCTGACTATATAACAACATTAAGCTTATGACACATTGGTGACTACTTATCTTTTTGGTCTCATTGGTTTCCATGATGAATTTTGTATGCTACTACCACTGTATAATGTTAATTATATACAAACACATATAGGTCATACCTTACATATGTGTTTTGAACAAAGTTTCAATTACCCTTACAAATATGTTTCTTCATATGGTAGTTAAGAAATCCATTTTCTGTATGAGATGTTATAATGATTACCAGAATCACAAAACTTTGTTCAAACTTCATTGAAATGGAAGTTACATTGGCCTCAAGGGGAAACATAAACCAGATAGACATTTATGTTTGAAGGGGGTAATTTTAATTCCTGTTTGCTAAAATATATTTAATCCAACATAATAAAATATATAGGATTATCAAATGTCATAAATATTTCAAGGACCACTAACTCCAGTTACAAGTCGTATAACGCTTTAAACTAAGGTTCTAAGGTTCATGGGTTTTTTAATTCATGTCTTCATGCTCGCACCTACCGATCAGCAGTGTGTTTCCTAACGTTTATCAGCAATCTCATTTGCATCTCCTCATACCTCTATATTACCATCAAACCCGGACATTACCTTATGTTTCAGTAGTAGCCCTGCACATCCCCTCTTCTCAAACTCATCTAGCCTTTCTATAGTTCATCAGTTTTTAGCAAGCTGTGCTCGCTTTAGACCAGCTCTCAGACTTGCGTCGCTCATTGTGCACCCATTGGGCTTAAACTCAAGCCTCCATTGTGGTGAAATTTTTTGCTTGATGCACTGCTACCCTCAGGCCTATGTATTGATCAACCCGTAGTTGTAGGAGCCTCGGGGGTTGGGCCTCGGCCCGTTGGCCGTAAGGTTCCATCGCAAGGACCGGGACTGCTCGAACCCCCAGTCGATTCGGATAGTAGGCCCTCCCGGTGGTTATGAAGTAGTCGAGTGGGGGTTGGTCGGCGGTTACAAGGACAGAAAGAGGTTAAACGAGGCATACGTCGAGGGACTAGTACGTGTTCTGCGCAGTGTGGGAGCCTTCGACTTCCACTAGTTTCATGGTATGGGACTTAAAGCGTACGTTTAAGCATTTTTTGACTCCAACATTTGATATTCTAAATATGTATGTTTTACCTGTCATAGTGAAATTTGTGTTTTAAAATAACTTCGCATTGTGATATCTACTGAATAAGATCTTTTACCCTAATGAATTGAATGAAGTAGATTTTAGTTAATAAACATAAGGATCTACATTGTTGGGTGAATCCCTGCTCTTATATTTTACTAGTGGAGAGGATCTAGTATTGTTTCATCAAGCCAAAGTGCATATAAACCAATGTTTCAATCTAAAGATCAGATATAAGGATGAGTCACTGCTCTGCTTTTCAGGTGGTACATATGCAACATATCTAACAGGAAGTTTTGTGATGAGGCATATACATTGTGGTTAACATTTAACAAACTTAGTTAACATTTAAAAAACTTAGTTAATTTAAATAAATTTAGTTAGTTTTTATGGAACTTGTTTTTAAAACTTATTTAATTTTTGCAAAACATAAGTGAATTTCATAAATATCTTAATTGAATTTTATAATTTTAATTAGTTTTCACAAACTTAGTTTTAAATCTTATCTAATTTTTATAAAACTTAGTGCACTTCAATAAACTTTATAAAACTTGCTAAATTTTATAAAACTTGGTTATTCTATAAATATTTACAAAACCAAGTTAACTTGATTAATTTTACAAAAACTAGTTAGTTTCTATATAATTTAGTTAGCTTAGTTAAATTTCGTAAAATTTTGTTATGTTAGATAAATTCTAATATTTTTGATGTATGCAATATAAATTATATAGAAAAATCTAATGTGTCTTCTCAGTTGCAAAGGCATAAATATACTTGAGGAGGTCATCGATAAAGAAGAAAAATAAAATTCAACAGAGAATTTATATCAGTAAACCATAGTCTACTTTGTTTCATCTGTAATTACAATGCATATGTTGATTATAAATTTTTATAGCTGATCAATTTTATTAGTAGAAAAAATAACATATAATATTTTAAGTTTCCAACAACATAAAAATCATCATTCAATAAAAGAATAGATGTTTGGTAAGAAACTAGAAAATTATAGGCTTGTAAAAATTACTCACTTTGTTGCAGTTTTGTTTGGATGTCATTTCTACTTTCGCGCTATCTTGAGCATTTGTCTCTGCACCTAATACTGATACTTGACATGTAAAACAGTCATTATTAAATAACTTCTTAGCAATTAATGTAGTTTGCTCTAAATTTCTGTGGTTGTAGTCCTCACTTATGTGAATTAAATTGTGGTTTGCTACCGTTTCTTGAGCTTTCATAGTGATTGACTGCAAGTAATTTCCTTGAGCTTCTATTCGTACTTGCATGAGTTTTTTTACACCTGCTCACAGAAAATAGAATTGTAAGTAAAACTATAACGTTTGCTGTCAAATGATACTTGAAATGAACCATGCATTTAAAAAGAGGTAGCTTCATACGTGCACACTTACATATCCATGTAACTAAATTGTGCCTGCAATTAACCTTCGCAATTGAGGATGATTCCCCTAAGTGATTTCCTAGCTAGCCTGCCCCCTAAATCAAGCCTGCAACTACATTTTCAAAACAATTGTACATATGTCAAGGTAATACATGATCCCAGCAAATTTCATTGACAATTTGTGATATATTAGTACCATACAGATGTCAAAGTAATACAAGTGAGAGTATATAATTTGTATCAAGCATTCTATAAATGCTATTAAGGAGCAGGTGTGAATTATTATGACATCAACCTTGATATACTATTAAGGAGCAAAGTGTGAATTATTCAATAAATGCTTTCTATAAATCATTAACATTATTGGATTCGTTGAGCCAATTTGTATCAAGCTTTTGTAACATAGTATTGATAAACCATGAAGTTTTCCCGATACTATTTAAAATGATTTATAGTGTTTGATAATTGAGAGAATTTGGAAATCGCACAATTATTATTGTTTGGGTCCAATTTAGGGTGATTTCCTTATGCTATTTTTTGTTCTTATTGAAGCAATTTTGATATTTTGTGTTCTGTAAGAGCAGAATATTATGATATCAACCTTTGCGAAGAACTATTGATTTAGTTTGAATTTATATTTCTGGCTTTATGTATTGTTCTGCAATGGGATTACATACAAAATATACTTAAGTTTAATGGGATTATATACCAATAAAACCCATCCAACGGTTAACATTATTTGATTTTAAATCAGTACCAAATCCAACAGTTCCAAAATCACCACATTCACTTACGAAGATTAAATATGAAAATAGTTTAATATCACAAAAAACCATCCATATTGAATTAAAAAATATCACCACATTCAATGACAAAGTTTTGTGAAACCAAACGAGAAAAATGGTGCATCACATACCAATTGTAGCTAGTCTTATCCCCACCAACAACAGCCCTCATCAATTGCGTTGCCACTATTTTTGACGTCATTTCCAACAACTGCAGTAATAATAATACATAGCCATGAGAAAATTACTTTAATTATAGTGGAGATGTTAATCCAAACATATGCATATGTTTACATAAAAGATCATGAGAAATGCATGATGATGGGTATTGCCAATGGTTGTAAAATAGGTTACAGGAATGGCTAAACAAATCAAATTAGTTAATTTTTGTTTTGGTGGACCAAGATATTATTTTTGCTATAGCTAGTTGCCATTCTTTGTAAAAATACCGAAAAAGATGGCCCGTGAACAATTTTAACAGGGTTTGAATTTTGAACCCAAGCTATCACCAGTAGAGAGTGTGTTATACTTCAGCTTCAAGTACAGTGTCAATATCTGTATCTATTACCACATAACGTACTACATATAAACATAAAACAGCTAATTTAAATTTAGCAACAGAAATTACCAAAATTACTTTAACTAGATCCTTAGAGTTTACATTTTTTATGCCCATGCAGCCAGTTGCCAACCTAGAAAGTATCTCATGAATAAATCGTTTTATTATATTTGTCCTTTTCATAACCATGTAAATAATTACTATGATAACAACATTCTTGACATGTAAATGTCAAAAATAATTTAGTGTTATTAACCCTAGTCAGATTCCCTAAAAAATACATAATATAATTCATATAGGATAAGTCCAATTCTTCGTTATCTTCATCCATAACACGTCTTATTTTCATTCAAAGCCACCTAGTACTCAGTCTCTCCCATATTTCTACCCCTTTGCACACATTTATTCCAAATTTCTTACCTTTAAATTTTAGTCTGACCATTTTAATTGTAGTCTCTACATGTGTATTATTAATCTAATATAAAATTTATTTACATCGAATTGCAATGTGTCGTAAGTCATAAGTCCTAACATGAAAGCTTACTTACATAAACAAACCCAGAAAATTTTAAACCCCAAAGGATGATTTTAAGCTAAAAAAAGTTGATATATTGCCTCAAGTAAAAGATGATACCTTAACAGTGCAAATAAAATACTGGCTTCCGTTGGTATTAGGTCTCTTATTAGCCATGCTACAACTCCAGGTTCCACATGAGTCACTGCCAAAAAAGATTGGCAGTAAGGATATTTAATTTTTTTTGGAACTACAATAAGAATTAAATTCAATAATTACTTCACCAAAATAAGATAATGAAGCTAAGGAACTATCGACTGATTTGAAAAAAGAAGCTAAGCAAGCCTAAAGTTCTATAACCACTCAACGAATTATTTATTTATTTTATTTTAAAAAAAAACTTCATCAAGCAATGAAATAAGAAAGACAGGTTCACCTGTTCCTCAAAATTATCGTGGAATTATCAATATACTTCCTTTCAATTATTAACTCACATTGAGCTAGAAGAATTTACCTACAGTCTGATGAAGACGCGATGATTTTGAGAAGAGGCGAGTTCAGATGCGATGACTGGAGGTTAGATCGGCAGAAAAAACACAAAAAATAGGGTTTTGGGGGCGAAGGCGACGAGGAGAGTTACTTCGATGTTAAGTTGGAGTAAGAGCAATGCGCGGGATGCAAAAAAGAATTTGCCGCTCTATATTTCATTTTATCAGACAAGGTGAACTATAGCGTGCCACATCGATCTTTTTAAAGCCTACACAATTTATAATTGCAAGATCACTCCAAACGCCATCCTGCTTTGTCATCGTTTGTGGATTTTCTTGTAGTGGGCATTAGTTCACTGATGTGTTTTTCCGGTCGATTAGATCGGTTTTTTTGGTGAATTGAACATCAAATTTTCATTGGTAATTTTGTCATTTTCAAGGTATTTTGGAAGTTCATCTAATGACTAGAATTACTTTAGACTTCTATAATTATGCTTGTATAGGGGTAATTGTAAAGGAAGAGAGGTTATTGTATAGTTTTTGGGAATTGAGATATCTTTTCAATTTTAACGATTTTTCTTTGTAATCTTTTGGAGGGATTAATAAATTACGACAGGTGTGCATAGTACATCAACAATAATCAAGCATCGGGACTCAAATTATATATATATTTATATTTTTTGAAACAGGTTCTTTATTGCTAAAATAAAAGCATATATTTTCATGATATGCCTCGTTAAAACCTTACAATCCCCCAAACCTAAATATGTGCCTTGCAAGAAAAAAGAGTACATATCATGTCCATATATTAATAGTACAAAAAGCAGCTAGCTGAAAAACCAAGTTGTCAAATAGATGAAGGAGTGAAAACAAATTTAACGCACTCAAAACCATCATACGACAACTTGGGGCTAAAAATCAAAACAAAACAAAAAGGGAAATACAAACTAAGTTTCACAATGCAATATGTAGCCACCATAAGATAATATAAATGGGCTTTACACGAAAGGTCCCTATTTATGATGGTGTTACAAGAAAAGTCCATGTAGATATAAGTATGTAAATTAAGTCCCTGTTTTTTTTAAATAAGAAAACACAAGTTAGCTTGCGCTTTTTAAAATTTTCAAAATCAAAAAGCGCAAACTTGCTTACGCTTTCCTGATAGAAAGCGCAAGTTACCTTGCGCTTTTCAAAATTTTCAAAATTTTCGAAAATTTTAAAAATTTCAAAATTAGAAAAGTGCAAGTTATCTTGCATTTTCTGTCAGAAAAGTGCAAGACACGTTGCATTTTTTTATTTTTGAAAAATAGGGACCAAATTTACATATTCATTTCTGCAGGGACTTTTTGTATAACAACATCAAAAACAGGGACATGTGACTCTTTTCTTGTAATATAAAATAAAACAACTCCACCGCATTATGTGTCTTCAAAAAGCGAGCTTATGTAGATAGAGATTCAACTGCCTTTACCAAATTAGATCTAAACTTCATCATAGAGAAAACTCAATAATTGCGGAAATCGAAATCTTCTCAAAGCAAGAAAGCCAAGTCACCTTTAGACGCGAGAGAATGATACGAATAGCTGATTTAAGGAGGATGGAATTCTAGAGGCGCATCAACTCTAATTCCAAACTTAGACAAGATAAATTCCGTTTCTTTGTTAATCTTCTCTGCATTTAGTTTATTTTGAATAAGAAGCTTATAGTCTTGGCTTATAAGGTTTATTCGAACTGTTAATGGTAGTTCAATGCCTTTGAAGACCCTTGACTTCCTTTTACACCATATGTGACAAATAAGAGTTACTTCCCTGACTCTGACATATTAAATCCAAAAGTTGATTGAATTCAAATGAGTTTCCGATATTCAATTTAAGTTTGTGCATAATTTTTGCGGTTATTTGTCTGAAGTAAGGATAATTGAAGAATAAATGATATATATCTTCATTTAGATTCACACATAGCACACACGTTTGGTTAATTGTATTATCCCATCATTTGATTCTATCTTTAGTATTGAGTCTATTTAGTTTAGCTAAAAGAGCACACAGAGACATTTTAGGTGCATAATTCTTATCCCAAATGTTCTTTGCCCAATTAACTTCAGGAAGTTGATTTCTAATACGATTCCACGCTGATTTTGTATTGAACTGACCATCTTTACTTGGGATCTAATACCAGAAATCTTCTTGCCTTTGGTCATGAATTTTTATGTTATGCACTGTATTTTGAAGTTGAATAGGAACATTGTCCATATGATTTTTCCATTCATTTCCAGAAATGAGAGTAGAGACCTTTCTATTATTCCTACCACTGACTGTCATTGTTTTCCATTCATATATATCTAATAGTGAGTAGCCATTAATCCAGGGGCCAGACCAAATTTCAGTTTGTTCACCAATCACTATTTTTCTGTCTATAACTCCTTTACACCACTATCTTGCATTTAACATTGTTTTCCATGTGTTTGATGCATTATTGTTCATTGCTGCAGTCCAAAAATTTATGTTATTGCAGTATTTACTATGTATCCATTTAGCCCATAATGATTCCTTTTGTATAAAAGTCCAAACCAATTTGACTGCCATTGCTTTTTCCATGTCTTCAATCTTTCTAATACCAAGTCCTCCCTCGTATTTCGTTTTACATACATCATCCCAACTGATTTTATGGGCTTTAGACTTCCATATAAAGTTGGCACATAAGGAATTTATTTTCTATGTAATAGTTGCTGGGAATGAGGAGAAATCACTACAAGAGAAATGGTATTTTTCCAACCCAGAATTTCCTACGCCATCCCTACGCCGCGTAGGCGCGGTGTAGGGAAAGCGTGAAAACGTGAGAAGGCGTAGGGAAAGCGCCAGCAGTTCCCTACACATTTGCTACGCGTGCCATTTTACAAAATTGTTAATAATATTTATCCCCAACTCATTATTAGTTTCGTTTCCAACGAGAGGGAGGAAAAAAAACCATGGATCTACGCCTTTGATGTAAATCCAATCCGTTCCCCAATTTCTGCCTCCGCGCCGCGCCTTCAATCTAAATCCGTTCCCCAACTCCTTCTGCCTCCGCGCCGTAGTAGCTGTCTCCGCGCCGCCAGTAGCTTTCTCCGCGCCACCACTTCCTCAATCTCATAATTATTTGAGCATTTGATTCGAGTAAGGTTCCAAATTTGCAATCTCATATAGTACTACATAAAATCTTAAATTTTTGCATAGTTTGTATCGTTTGCTTAAATGATGTGTAGCAATTTCATTTGCTTGAGTCTATTTTTGGCGCACCGATGATTATTTACATTTCCCCGGTTGCCTGTATATTTGGTTGCTGGCGTGTTTACCTGTAATTACAAGTATATATTTTTCTTGTTGCCTTCGTTTCATTTTGTGAGTTATATCTATTCCCGTTGCTTTCATTTTGTTTCATGGAACTTGGCCATTTGTCCGTTGCCTTCATTTCACTTATACCTATTTCTATGTTTTATATCTTGCATGATTTTATACTTGAATTAATTTTCATGCTGAACTAATTTTGTGGTTTCTCTACTTTTATTTATAAATTTATAAATGTATATATCAACTTTCATACTTTTTTATCACCTACCTTTAATTAAATGATTGTGTGAAGAAGCATTCTTGTATAAGCTAAGATTTTCGCTGATCTTATCATGGTTAACCAATCAATTTGCTATCACGTGCACCAATAGCTAATAAATCAACCAATTTATTTTTTAGTTTCACTATCCCTTACTACATAAATCCTACTGCACATTTAACTATATTATAAGTTTTGATCTGAAGTTTTTATTTCGCTTCAAATAGTTGAAAATTTGGTATATGAGAGCATAAAAAACTAATTTGTGCAAATGCCAGAATACAACATTTTGAAATCAACTGCAACTTTATTTATTTTGTTAATAAATCAAATAGAATTTTTTGTTAATAAATTAGTCAATTAATATATTTCACGAGTTATGGATAAGGAAGATGCTATGGTGGAAAATAAGAGGACTTCAAGTATTTAACGGTATTAATTTACATGATATGTTTTTGTCCATTGATTTTTGGGTTCAGTAGCAAAGCCATGAAAATTAAATTAAATTCCCAAAACATTTCACATAACAGTAATCGGTATATCTCGTCATTAGTTTTTGCATTTTTGGTATTACAATATTTTTGGTTAGGGAATACAATGGCGTGTGCATTTTGAAAATGATAACTTAATTTAGCACTGCCCCAAAGCCTGTATTACTATTTTTATTTTTTCCAAAGGCAGTGCAGTTGCACTGCCTTCCAATTTCAGTCTTTTTTAATTTATTTTTTATTTTTTCCTATTACAAAATTGATGAGTATTTGAATTTTCTTTTGTACCATAGCATAGTAAATTGGTGCTAATGTAAAGGTGAAGTTCCGATTTGTGAAAGGTTGCAGTTACAAGATGTTGCATAGTGGATTATTGTTGAATAATGTCAATCAAGACTTTGTTTTAGTAAGTACTAAAGTTTAAGGAGGTGCTTTTGTTACTAAATTATTATTGCATGTTCTTCTACATAAAAGCTGAGAAGTCATTTGTTGGACAAGTTTGACATCGATATTGTAGTACATCAGACTGATGCTTTCGTCAACGCATAAAGAAGCTACGTGTACATAGCAAGCACCTTTTTCTTCTTCTATGCTAACCTTTATATATTTTGAGCACCTTTTTCCATTCAATAAATCTGGTACCGGTTGCATATCTTTGAATTTTTTTCGTCTATAACTCTATACATGCATATAACTTGTGCATATAGCGGCACATACTCTCAAAATGGGTTGCTAGAATTTTAGTTTGTTGGAGGTAGTTATACGAATATAGATATTATTCATTGTACTTATATTTACTCTGTAGAAAAAATTATACCAAATTATGTGTCCAGGGATACTTGGCTATTTACAAGTCAACGGATTCATAATAAGAGGCGATTACAAATTAGCAACAGCCTAAACTCAGCAATGAATCCTTGAACCTTTCCCTGTAAAAAAATGTTGAATTTTTTCTTAGATCAAGATATGAAAGTGACAAGTTTAAGAAATTTTATAACAACTATGTAAGTACTTGAGTTCTTTTAATATTATATCTGTTGTGACGTTGGTATATAGTTTCTTAATAGTTCATGGTAAATATATATTTGGTTTACCTGGGTTTTGAAAATTAAAACTCATTTGTGCTCTAAAAGATAATAGAATCATAAATTAAACATTCAAACCCATATAAGAGTCCCCAGGATCATTTAGTTATGTTTTGGATATGGACATGTATGGTTGACTTTTTTACCTACTAGAAAACGTTAAATAAAGCTTCTGAATTCAATCTAAACATATTAGTCTTGTTTAAAAATTGGCATTGATCAGCCAGGGAACTAAGCTTCTTTTGAAATCCTGAGAACTTGGCATCTTTAAAAAAAAACATTTATGCCTGCTACTAGTATGCAATTAGCCGGTTCTGTGCAAATTACATGAAATCAATGGGGTAAATTCGCTTCCCTATCAACTACGACCAAATATGCTTTACCAGTTACACTGAATTATAGGGACTTTTATGTTCATCGGGTTATCACCTTTTCCATTCTTGAAATTTGGCAATAACTAGGCTTACAGCACTGCCTTTCCAAAGGCAGGTGTGCACTGCCTTTGCAAAGGCAAAGGCAGTGGTTGCACAAGGCAAAGGCAGTGGTTGCACTGCCGTCCCTTTGCAAAGGCAGTGCACGACAAATTTGTAAGCAATTAAAACTGTAATCGTGTTTTTTAGCCTTAATTTGTAACGGAACCATACAAATTTGTTCTTAGGCAATAAACAGTCGAATAGTTATACATTTTGCTAATTTGATTAAATAATTTATATGCAGATATACAGAGACAATACACATACTGTTAGGTTTGGAGTTTCACATGACAGAGAGAAACTTGAGGAGGAAGTAGAAGAGATAAGGAATAAAAATCAAGAAATGAATGCCATGATTAACAAACTACAGGGGGATTCACTATAAAGAAATGGACATTTGATAGCAATAATACATAGCGTTTCTTCCTATCCTCTTTAACCGCTATGAAAAGTAGGGTTTCCAACACTATCACAGAAGCAATTTTCGTGCACTCAACGCTATACAAGGAAAAAGGCGGCAAACAAAATTATTTTGTGCGGGAACTAAAAATAAGCGCTTGTTGCCTTGCCGACTCCTTCAGAAAACAGCCCTTCTTTCACTTCATCACCTCCAAAATACAACAAAAATCCTAAATCGCAAAATCCCTAAACTGCAACATTAAATCACAAATCCCCAAATTGCAAAATCGTGGATCGCCAAATCACCCCTGTCATCAACAGTCGATCCCGCTCTCCAATTTGAACGGGCATGAGAGGTACTACAACCTTTATTATATATTTTTCATTGCTCATATTCATGATTCTTAAAACAGAGTATGCGGGAGCCATGAAGAGGACATGCAATAATCGAGGGGTGCTGTTGTGTGAGGTCAATGTTGTTCACTATAATAGAGACCAGAGGAGCTGATGCGTGAGGTCTGAAGCTGCAAGTTGCTATTGCATATGCTGTTGCGTTTGCTGTTCACTATAATCGAGGGACGCTATTGCATAAGATCGGAAGCAAGTTCACTGTAAAAGAGACTGGATGGAGTAGAGCGGTTCACTGTAATAGCGATAATGAGTGTCGTTGTTGCTGCGTGAGAGTATAAATCATATTTAATAGGTGATTTTTCTAATTTAAATTCAAGTAAAGTTGTTACCCTTCCCTGTCGTTTGTCTCACAGCAGTGTCCCAAATAAAGGATGGGGAAATTCAGAGTTTCGACACCTACCCTATAAACCAGAATAGAAGAAATCAAATAAGTTGCAAGTTTTGTTGTTTTGTAAATTATACCACTACAATAAAACATGTTATTGGTTGCATTGAATGGTAGCGTTTCAAAGCTAAGTGCAACTAATGCTTATTTAGAGGAAAATAAATAAATAAACAAACGCTGCCAGTCGTTCCCTCTGAAATTTTGGTAAAACTTCTATTCCCCGCTCAGTTTCTTTCTTCAACATAAACATTTGTATTAAAAAAGCCTGATAAAGTCTAATTTTCAACCACCACCCTTGTCTTCTCATTTACCTTCTTCTCCACTCTGACCTTGCCTCTCAACCTTTCCCTCTCGCCCAACCCTCCTCCATCTCATCCGCTCCTTTAATCATCGCTTCCCATTCAAATTTGCAAACCCTAGAGCTACCTTTCTTATCACAACTTACATCACGGTCTACTGTTAGCGTCAATGATTTTTGGATACCCTCTCTCAGTCTCGGCCTAAGGCTATCTAATGAGATTACTGATAATCGATCTCAGCTCTAAACACCTTCCCGGATTCTGAAATCAAATTACGAGGTGAGTTCGAATTTTTCAATTATGATAAAGATTTTTTAAATTTGAGGCAGTAACATTAATGTAACAAAAAGCTTAGTGTCAATTAACTAGATACTAATTGTTAAATACTTTATATACTGAATTTGTGAATTGTTTAGTTATTCCGAAAATTGACTAGATTAGCAGTTCATATACAACATAAGCTCAGAATATAAGGGCAAATTGATTATCATGTGGGACCTTGATTACTGGCAAGTGAGTCCATGGTAAACGAATCTCAGTTCATTTCTTGCTTAGTGCAAAATAAGGGAAGACTCGGTCTTGGTATTTATCTGTGTTCATGGTCTATACATATCGACATATAGAATATCTCTACAGAACATATGAAGCAACCCAGTAATTCCACGTCACTACAATGGGTAGTTGCAAGGGATTTCAATTGCGTGTTACTTCATAGAGATAGCATGGGTCACTCATCTAACAATGCAGATGATGATTTTTATAATGCAATCATACAGGTTTGGATGGATTGCAATACAAAGGTAGTCACTTCACTCGGAGAAGGGGGTGTAAAGATCTAGCTACTTATGGTAAGATAGACAAGGTATTTATTTATAATTATTTTAAAATGGTAGCTCCTAATATAGTAGCATATATTTTGAATTGCTCGACTAGTGATCACTGCCCTATTTTAATCAAACTGGTGAAAACTAGTAAAGAAACATATGACATTCCTTTCAAGTACAGTAATGCCTGGTGTGATCTTGATGCTTATAGCAATGTGTTTCAAATAGCTTGGAATTTCATGATAGAAGGATATCTATGGATAATATAAATAAAGTGAGTACAATTATCGTGTATTTTATGTACTAGGTCATGCCAATCGATCATCCTATTCAGCCACTTTCTCTTTTCTTAACGCATCATTAAAAAACTTAAATAACGACTTACCCCAAGTAATTGTGCATCATAATAGTCATTTAGCCTAGATTTCATTCATGGTCAGCTCCTGCATTGTTGCTTCTTGAGTTCTTATTTAAGAACAACAAGAATTTACACATGCTTTTTCAAAAAAAGTCCTATATCATGGATTCTTTCTCTGTCCACTTGTATTACTAATTCACAGTGTGTTGTTGGTGCACAGTTGAATCTTCAATTATTTTAGCATAAGTATAAATTGTATAATTTCTTATGGATTTTAAATTCAAGATAATTGCATAAAACGGTCAGTCGTGTTGGTCAATATACAAACCATATTTTTATTGTTTAATCGAGCACTTCTATTTGCATCATATCCATTTCGAGCCTAACATGGCTGAATATCTTAACTACCATTTCTGAAGTTTTACGCTTTTTTTATATTTAGTTTTAGTGAACTGATCATTGCATACAAAGAATACAATGATATATACATTGGGACGCTTGGTTGCATTACACCCAAATAATAAGAAACAGGGACTTCACTTAAAAAAAGGTCCAACTCCAGTTTTTGAACCAAGTAGCTTCACGGGAAATATTACAGTAGGATTAATAAAAATGTGTGGAACAACACAAAACTTCAGTGGATAGATTGACATAACACCACCTGTAAATCATTCAATAACATGCTATCTTCCTGTTTTTATATAAGCAATGTTAAATGTTATATTCTTGTTTTTATATTTAAGTAATAGATATGCCTCTTTGAAAAAACCGAACCGATACTCTTTTGTTCTTTTTACAAGGGAAGCCAACGAAGCTTTGTTTGGAAGACACTAAGATTGTTATTACTCCTGAAGGAAGCATTCATACATAGAAGGATAAGGATAAGGCAGTAAAAATCAATTTTGGTGGGTTGAAAAGGCTGGCTTTGGAGATTGCTACATTTGGTTCTTTCTTGTAGGATGTTGAGAGCTATGTTGATTCCAGGTACCATTTTGTTGCTAATTGATATGTTGGAATCTAAGGATTGATTGTATGTCATGTCTGATGCGTGGACATGTTACCATTTCTTTTTCTTTTTTTTCTTTGGGTTGGGCTTGTTTTGTTTTAGCTATTTTTAGTTTAATGTATATAAGATAATTATAGGACAGACGAAAGTTTATGATTTATTTTGTTGGAAAGCGGTAGCTTGAGACTTGATAGAACAAAGTGAAAAGAGGCTTTTAGGTTGTTTGTTTTCAAAAAGTGGTGCTGATTATTCCATTCTCAGCCAAGTGAAAAATGCCTGGTGCGCCGTTGTTGAGCTGGTCCATAAATATACAGAAAATTTATTCAATCTAGAAAGTCTAATACACGGTCATGCGATAGAAAATCAAAAGAAGTCAAAAATTAGATGGTTGAGGGATGGTGATCAATGCTCTAATTTTTTCCATGCTTATATGAGTATGACAAAAAAGAAAAATATGATCAATCAATTAATCAACCAAAATGGCAGTGTAATTACCAATGATTCTATACTCAAATCAACAGTCATTGTATATTTTTAGGAACCATATAAATCAAACAATACTCTATATAGTTTCCCTTCAGTTACTTGTAAGAGGATCCTCACTGACCAGGCAAGGCAAAAACTCCAAAGCAATATTTCAGAAGCAGAAATCAAAGATGCAGTTTTTCAGATCGATGACAGTAGCAGCTAAAACCTAGATAGCTTCAGAGCCAATTTTATAAACTACATTGGGATATGCTCAAGGCATATTTAAAGGAGGCAATTAAAGGTATATCTTCTGGTGATCATTTTATTAGATAAATTAATCATACCTTTATTACCTTGATACCCAAAAAGGATAATCCTTAATCCATATTAGATTATAGGCCAGTTTCATATCTTTATAAATATCACTAGAATAGATTGTAAACGCATGCAATTGGGTCCAGCAACCATATTGGACTTGGGAAAACAATGATTAATTGAGTTATATCTGACAACTACTTGAAAGCCAAAACTGTTTTTATATAGTTGCAAACACCTAGCATATGTGAACTCAAGATTGAAATCTTTGATTAAAGATTAATCAATTTCTCTTGGAATATTGTTTCTTTATTAACTTGCATGTTGATTTTACATCTGAATTTGTTGTTTTTATAAGTATAATTAAATATGAGAACCAAGAACTAAGCGAGGCTGAACAAGGGAAAGGTGCGCTTAATTTGTTAATCGGGCCAACTTCAAAGGCTGAGTTCAGCCTTAATATTTCTAAACCTGTATTTCTGCATCTCCAATGGTTTTAGGGCGCATCTAATCCAAAGCAGAAAACACCAATGTTTTGAATTGTTAATATATATTGGCCCACAATAACACAACCTTCATTTACCTTGATTGATGCCTTGATGGGCGAAAGTAAAAAAGGAACATGAACCCATGTAACATAATGTATTAGTTGCCTTATCAAAATAAAATTTATATTATTATAGTCACTGTTAGAAGGTAGAAAGAATATGACATATAATAATGACAATGCGTTATGAAATACATTTTTAACGGAAGTACCACATAACATTTTCAAACAAGCACTGCTAACAAAGACAGTACAGAACTCAAGTTATGGAAGCGTATATTTGAAACTATTTGCACCAAACTGATTAAGTAATTATGGAAGTTGTATATATTCTAGTTCCTATAATAGGAACTTCCTGTATTTCATTCACATGAAGTTAAATAGCTAGTACTTCACTTAACATTTCATTGATTGCATGTTTAGCTAGAAGTTCTTTCTTGCAATCATATAGGACATCAGTAAGCTGTTCATTTTGCTTTTCTATATCAGCAGCTTATGGTTTCATCCATTACATCTTTTCCATTTGATATATAGTCATAGCAGCTGTTAAGGGGTCTAATGCAAGTAATGGTTCTTCGATTATTATTTTAGGTGCTTTGAATAGGTCTCCTTCAGCACCTAGATCGAAACCATAATTTGGTATGAAGTTTTCCTGTAGATGTAAAAATAACAGAGTTATAAGTAATGGATTATTTCATTTTTTTTACTTGGAAAGACATCAATTTTTCTTGCCAGTAAATATGATATCTTTAAGAGTAACAAAAGATGAGGTATCGCTAGTGTTTCAGTTCACTGATTATGTTTGTGATGCTAAATTTCTGGTTAAGTGTGATATCCCGGGATTTCGAGGAATTTAAAATGTGATAATCTCTTAATTTAAATTGATAATATTGTTATTTTCAAATATAAATAACCAAATAATAATGATGTGATATTTTAATTATGGTATAGATTGATTTGTAATAAGAATAATTGTTTAAATTGTGTTATTTTATAAATTTGATTTTAAATAGACTTATCATTTTCAAATTTAATAAGTATTGTTTAAAATATATATATATTGTCTTGAGTTGTTTTTAAATGAAATATATCAACTTCAAACTTAATAAAATGTTTATTTAAAAATATAAATGTTGAGTTGATTTTTAAATTGGATTTTAAAAGTAAAATTTGAATTTGAATCTGGATTTAAATTTGAATCTTTAAAGATAAATATTTTAATATATTTGGTTATAAAATATATGAACAAGGCTTTTATTTAAAATAAGATTTGTTTTACAATATTTTCTTTAAAAGGAATTTTATTCATATAAATTTAGAAAGTGTTTATTTAATAGTAAATAAATACAAAAGATATGTTTACACTTAAAAATGAATTAAAAATATTGTATATAATTTTATTAGGATATAAATGAGTTTTATTGTATTTCTTTTAAAGGTTTTATTTATTTATAATATAGAAAAGCATTTATTTAAAAAGATATGTATTTATCTATTTAGGAAATACATATAAAAGCTTTTTAAAACTCTTTTTAAAAATAATATAAAAAGATTAAGGACAAGTGTTAAATTTCTAAACATGTTAAATACATGTGTTAACATAATAAGAATGGTTGAAGACAAGTGTCATGATTCATTTCTATTTTCTTTAATTTTAAAGCAAATCTAAATGAATTTATATAAGACAATATTATCCCTCTCTTTCATTTCCTGTTTTTTTTAATTTCATACATCCTCAAAGACAACCAAAATCAGAAATATTCAAACCGAAATAATGATCTCCAAACCAAACTGAAAACATCTCAAACCAAAACTAAAATCTCCTCAAAGCTGAAATTCTTCTCAAACCAGACAATTTCTCAAACCTGCAAATTCATTTCTTCAACCAGAAACAACCTGAAACCCTGCAAACATTTCTCAAATTCAAAAACCTGGAATATCAAAACCTGTAATCTACCAAAAGTCTATAATCAACACTCCTCAAAAACCAAGAAATATAACCTGAAGCCCTGTAAACAAAGATCCGTAACCATTGTTTTCAAGACCTGTAACCATTTGCCTGTTTCAAGACCAGTCATCATTTCCAAGTGCATGCAAGTTTTCAAAGCTTACAGAATTCCAGAATTCATGGTTTCAAGTTTTTAAAAGCAAGCAGTTCAATTTCAAAGTTTCCAGTTTTCAAAAGACCACAATATTCCAGTTTTTCTTTCAAAGCTCTGTTCATCTTTAAAAGGTGAGTAAACATTCTTTTTCAAAAGCTGAAATGGATTTAAATTTGTTTCCATCTGATTTCTGAATGAATCATTCTTGCATGTTTATGGATGTACACTGTTTGTATGTATTGAACTGTGAATGATGATATGCCTCTGTTTTCCAGATATTTGTGATAACCAATATACAAAATTCCATATCTTTTTATTTATCCACTGTTAAGACTTGGTTTAAAAATAAAATAGTTTAGTTTTAGCATAATCTAGGTAATAAAAATATAGACAAGTATGTATGAAATGAAATATGCTTGCATTTGGGAAATAACAGTAGAGATCTTTAAAAACTTGTAAAATCAAGTGTTGTATTTTATTGATTCAAATGCATGTCTTGAATCATCTCTGTAAAACAAGATTTTTAAAACAAAATTTACAATATTTAGAATTGTATTGAGGGTATGGTTCGTAGTTGACCAGAGATTGGAATTTTGTTATTTTCTGGTGACTGAAGTATTTTGGGGGATCGGAATTGTGGCTGGAGCTAGATGGTTGATCAGGGTAGTAGACAAAAATGGTAGCACTGGTGATGGTTCACTGTGGTGGCGACAATAGGTAGAACTAAAATTTTGACCTAGTTTTGGTTGAGGGTTGAATTCGTGATCGTTGTGGAACCTATGGACGATCGAGTGGCTCGAGGCTGTGGGGTTTGGTGGCGTAGGTGTTCGGCAAGGTGTGGACGAGGTCGCTCAACCTCTGGTGATCGGAGACGAGAGATTCGAAGCATTTTCTGGTGATGTTCAAACTTTTGTTTCTGCTGAGTAGCTTGATTTTGATTTCCGGCGAAGTGAGGGGTTCTGGGTGATCGGAGGATTTGAGGTGATCATCTGAGACATGCGGGTGAACTCAGCGAGGATCGGAGGTGGTTGGTCATGGTGTGCACGTGCACGATCGAACGTATGTGTGTCAGTGGTTTTGAGTTGGGGAAGAAGAAGCTACTCGAGTCGTACTCGGGGAGGAACTCGTGTAGGTTAGGATTTTGCTCGGGTTTGATCTAGGGTAGTACGCGAGATTGCGAGTGATAATTGTTAAAGTTTTAACAGATAGAAATTTAAAGCGAACAGTTTTTAAAATTCTCGGGGAGGTCTCGGGTAGATTAGGCTCTGGCTCGGGTTTGCCTTCGGGTTGTTTGTGAGCTGAGTGAAACAGTTTTAACAGTTTAGATTTTCTTTTAAAATCAAACAGTTTTAAATTTTAAAACTAAACTCTATTTTTAAAAGGGAAATAAGAAGAAGGAAGACTTGGCTTTTGTTCAAGTACAGATGGGTTAAACCCAAGGTTATTGTTAAATCAGTTTTTAAAAATTTAAATAAAGGTAAGTTTTAAATTTTTAATAATCAAGTTAAAACAAATTGTCTTGGAAATTCATTACTTTGTAATAAATGTTTTGACTAAATTAAAGTTGTATGATTTATTTAACTTAATTATATTAAGTTAAATTTTTAAGTTATTTTCAAACTTAATTGGAAATAAAATAAAGAAATGTTTTATCTTAAAACTTAATTTAAGTTTGATAATAAATGGAAATAATAAAGAGTGATTTATAATTAAATTAGTTAATGGTTAAGGATGAGTAAAATTAACAATTAAGTTTTCAAGTGTTTTATTCACTTGTAATTAAGAATTGTTAATAAATAATTAAGGATAAGTAATTAATGATGATTTATTCTAACTTAATTAATGATTTTAATTAAGTGAGTTAATTATTAAGATCAAATGTTTTTAGATGATAATATTTATCTTAAGGTTAATTAAGAATTTTTAATGAGTTAAATTAATTTAAGTTTAATTAATTAATTTAATTGACAAGGATTAATTAAAGTAATTAAGAGTTAATTAAACTAGTAATTAAGAAGTACTTAATAAGTTTTATTAAGTAATAATTAAGTTCTCTTAATTAATAATTAAGAGATTATTAATCTATGATTAAAGTTAATTAAGGATTAATTAACTGTTATTAAAGGATTAATTAATTGTCATTAAAGATTGATTAATAGATAATTATGGATTAATTTAATTGGTAATTAAGGTTGTTAATTAATAATTAAGTTTTATTAATTAATAATTAAGAAGTAATTAATTAGTTAATTAAGTTTAATTAATTAATTATAAAAGTAATTAAGGATTGATTACTTTGTATTAAAGGATATTGATTAATAAATTAAGGTTTATTAATTAATAGTTAAAGAATAATTAATCAAGGATTAATTAATTTGTTTAAAGGGTAATTAAGGATGAGTTACTCAGTTATGATTTATGAAATGAATGTGATTTATTTAAGTTAATTAATTTGTTAATTAATTAAAGATAGTCACTTTGTAATTAAGTATAATTACTTAATAAGATTTGTTAAGTATAATTACTTAGTGTAAGTAATTGATAAATGAATTACTATATGTAATTGGTGTAATTAATAAAAAGGATTTATAAAAGAAATTAAAGTAATTAAGAATAGTTAATTACTGTTAATGATTATTTAAGGTTGATTAATGGAAGTAATTAATTAATGCATGATTAATTAATGTAATTAATTAAAGAATAATGTAGTTAATTATAGTTAATTAATTAAAGTAATTAATTAAGGATCATTAATTATTGGAATTAATGAGAGTGATTAAAGGTTAATTACTATAAATGATTAAGGATAATTAATTTGTGAAATTAATTAAAGAATAATTACTTTATGTAATTGATGGATAATTAATCAAGAATGATTAATATTTAAAGGAATGATTAATTAATTAAATGGATTGTAATTAATTAATGTTGATTAAGCAAGAATAGGAATTAATTCTTAAGTAATTAATTTAATTTAAGTTGATTAAATTAATTATAATAGAGATTAATAAATGGTTGCTTATGAATGATGGTTGAGTAGAATGTCTGATTTGGTTGATATCTATTGGATGATATACTATGATATTCTGTGATATGATATTAGATATATCTGTGATAAATGTGTAATATTTATCTATGTTAAAGCTGTGTGAATTCAAGTATTGAATTGAATTGTTTAAACCTTTAAACAACTTGGCCTTAAAAGATACGTTTTGGATTTCGATGAGACCGGGATCGGGTTTCCGTATACCGGATTTCCAAGTCTGGAGACCCGAATACCACATCGATCCAAATTAACGATAGGTCGTGAATCTCAAGTGAAGATGAAGATTCAGAGTGCAAGGGTTATTGTCGTTAACTCTGAGGGTGATTCCAAAACGAGTGTAACGAGATAATGCCTTCGGTTTCGTTCGAACCCGGAACGAACTTGTATGGATTGAATGCTTTCAAAACATCGTCAGGTGGACGATGAGCATTCTAAGTGAAGTGTTCTGATTAAAGGTAATCGTGACCTCAAGCCTCATCAACCGGGAATGGCTAAAACAGGGGAGGTGCAGCAAGGCTTCGTGGGTAGCGCCCACTGAGAGTAAGGTCATCCCTGTCTAGATGTCCCTTTCTATTTTCGACTTAGTGGTACGGTTGCAGTACACAACCGTGGGGTGATTTTATTCGGAATTATCCAGCAGGCTTTTAAATCTCCCCGAGATGGCCGAGATGAAAAATCCGAGATATCAGCCAAAATCCGAGATTTGGCAGCCTATTTAGTTATAAGTGTTTTAAATATCGCCCGAGATAGCCGAGATATTTTCCTGAGATATTGGCCAAAATCCGAGATTTAAAACACTGTTATCCAGTAAGGGATGGTTCCGGCTTTGTGTTGCAGGGGAGTGGGTGTACTCCTCGGTACGGTGATCTAGGCCACGTACTGTGACGGGCGGTACCCCAGTAGCCCTGCCATTGTATGGAAATCCAACTTCCAATAAGTGATAACGGACTTGATTGTATAACCCACTTTGTTGGCTAGTATGCTGGAATTTAATAATGTAACAATTTCAGCTATTTCATATTTATTTGAAAACCCTAGACCTATTATAATACAATCAGATTTCCTATCAAATGTTTTGGTTAGCGTAAGGTAAAAACTTACCCATGTTTATGTGTGGGAAGTCTTACGTGATACCTTTGTTTTCAAAAGGTTTTGAAGTTAAGCAATTTAAACCGTTTACTCACACCAGACCCATGTCTGACCCAAGTGTTTATTTCTGTTTTATATAAACTCTTGGGTACTCAAATTTTTACGAGTAGCCAAGGGAGTCAGGTTTGCTTTGACGAATATTCTGGAGGAGCAATGGAGCAGGAGGCTTCGGCGTTCGTAGATATAGTGTTCCGCTGTGTTGATCTCTGAGTCATTTATTATCTGTGTTGTATCTTGTATTGTAAAAACTAGACAGGTGTTTATAACTGTCTAGTATGTGTTGTATATGTTGTGTAACTCTGATAGTAGTTGTATATGATACTATGTAATAGTTGTGTTATAAATATAATTTATTCGTTCCGCTGATTAGATTCTGTTGTTGTTTCTTTCTTCTCTTCTTTTCTCTTTCTATCCCTTTCTTTCTTATCAGCGATACGACTTTCTGGTCGATGAAAGCCGGGTCGTCACATTTGGTATCAGAGCATAGGTTGAGTGAATACCTAGGCTTTGGAGTGGTGTCTATCTTGAGAGAGCGTATTTGTAATTTTTATATAACTATATATATATTTATTTCTACCTATATTTTGGGTTACCTGTTCGGGTTTTCCAATATGAGTTATAAAGGTAGATAGGGTGGTGGTGTGTGAAACACGACTACCAATGGTTGGAATTTGAATATTTGAGGTTGGAAGTATTTGTCGAGACTCTAGACCTAATACCGTCTCGAGTGAACTTTGATATGGTATAAGAATTTCATTGATCTCTGAAGGAAACCTGTTAAGGTTCAGAGTTTATCATTGAAGTATAAGTTTGATCATGCTCGTGTGAGCGGATTTTTGAGGAGTTTGGATCTGTCCGAAGAGCTGAAGCAAGTGATGGTATCTTGATACCTCAGGAAATTGTAGATGTGTGATGAGACGCAGTGACTATGAATGTTCCCAAAGAAGTTTTCTTTTGGAGCAAGTTTAAGGAAGTGTGTCTGCTTCGGTGTTGTGGCTGAGTTCAGCAGGATGTTTGTGTTTGGTCTGAGGTCCGGGTTCTCTAGAAGCTTTGGATAAGGAGTCTTTGTCATCCGTGTTAGCGGTGCAGCTCGAGTGTTCTGTGTTCCTGCTGGAAGATCTTTTGGCTTAGCAGTTCGTAAAGTGGAGTTCAGAAGCTGCGGAGTAAATTCATTTTTCAAATGGATTGGTCAAGCACTAGACTGTTCTGATGGATTAAGAAAGAACAGTAATCTTTGAATATTGGACTGGATAGGATCGCAAAAGTGACTTGCGATAGTTTGAGTGTTCTCTTGGGAAATCTTTTGCTTGAGTTTGTGGCATCTCTAGAAGATGTAGGAGTTATAGAGTTGTCAGAGATTTTTTGGAATGAGATGGTCAAGTTTGTGTTCGAGTTCATCGACGACATCCAGATCAGAGTTGAGCAGCGAAAGCTTGATAGTAGATGTTCTAGAGTGGAAGTAACCGGAAATTGCAGTGTTTGGATTAGAGGGTTCCTACAGGAAGCTTTTCAAGATTTGAAGGTCAGATTGGCAGGTGCATCTATTTTGTCTTTTCAGATAGGAGAAGTAAGATTGGAATCTACTGATGATTGTGGAGTAGAGTTTGAGTTCTGGATTTCTGTAAATCTTGAGAGGATCTGTTATTGGATTGTTTTTAGTCCTGTTTATTTCAAGAAGCATCAGCGATGGTTAAGCTGATCAGGAAGGATGAAGGCATCCCAGAATCGTCAGAAGAGTTCTGTGAACTAGAGATGGAGAATTTGGAATTCGAAGTTGGAGACTTCATTATTATTTCTCCAGTAAAAGGGAGCAAATAAGATTGGGTAAGACTAGGAAGATAGCTTCGAGTATATTAGATCTTTCTGAGTTTTTGTGAGGATATGTGTTTTGGTTTCGGTATTGAATTACCAGTTTGGATTTAATAGAGTGAGTAACCCAGTATCTATATCTGGGAAACTCGGGATAATTTTAGGTAGTTTATCCGGATCTATGTCCGGATAGCTAGAGTTGTTTGTTTGTATGGATTGTTTGTTGGATGAAATGGTTTGTTTGGATGAATGGTTGTTTGATTGATAGTGTATGGTTGATGTGTATGCTTGGATTTTTGAAAATAAATTTAAATTTTTTTGGATTATCTTTTGTTTTAAATTTCGAGGACGAAATTCTTTTAAGGGGGAAGGAATGTGATATCCCGGGATTTCGAGGAATTTAAAATGTGATAATCTCTTAATTTAAATTGATAATATTGTTATTTTCAAATATAAATAACCAAATAATAATGATGTGATATTTTAATTATGGTATAGATTGATTTGTAATAAGAATAATTGTTTAAATTGTGTTATTTTATAAATTTGATTTTAAATAGACTTATCATTTTCAAATTTAATAAGTATTGTTTAAAATATATATATATTGTCTTGAGTTGTTTTTAAATGAAATATATCAACTTCAAACTTAATAAAATGTTTATTTAAAAATATAAATGTTGAGTTGATTTTTAAATTGGATTTTAAAAGTAAAATTTGAATTTGAATCTGGATTTAAATTTGAATCTTTAAAGATAAATATTTTAATATATTTGGTTATAAAATATATGAACAAGGCTTTTATTTAAAATAAGATTTGTTTTACAATATTTTCTTTAAAAGGAATTTTATTCATATAAATTTAGAAAGTGTTTATTTAATAGTAAATAAATACAAAAGATATGTTTACACTTAAAAATGAATTAAAAATATTGTATATAATTTTATTAGGATATAAATGAGTTTTATTGTATTTCTTTTAAAGGTTTTATTTATTTATAATATAGAAAAGCATTTATTTAAAAAGATATGTATTTATCTATTTAGGAAATACATATAAAAGCTTTTTAAAACTCTTTTTAAAAATAATATAAAAAGATTAAGGACAAGTGTTAAATTTCTAAACATGTTAAATACATGTGTTAACATAATAAGAATGGTTGAAGACAAGTGTCATGATTCATTTCTATTTTCTTTAATTTTAAAGCAAATCTAAATGAATTTATATAAGACAATATTATCCCTCTCTTTCATTTCCTGTTTTTTTTAATTTCATACATCCTCAAAGACAACCAAAATCAGAAATATTCAAACCGAAATAATGATCTCCAAACCAAACTGAAAACATCTCAAACCAAAACTAAAATCTCCTCAAAGCTGAAATTCTTCTCAAACCAGACAATTTCTCAAACCTGCAAATTCATTTCTTCAACCAGAAACAACCTGAAACCTTGCAAACATTTCTCAAATTCAAAAACCTGGAATATCAAAACCTGTAATCTACCAAAAGTCTATAATCAACACTCCTCAAAAACCAAGAAATATAACCTGAAGCCCTGTAAACAAAGATCCGTAACCATTGTTTTCAAGACCTGTAACCATTTGCCTGTTTCAAGACCAGTCATCATTTCCAAGTGCATGCAAGTTTTCAAAGCTTACAGAATTCCAGAATTCATGGTTTCAAGTTTTTAAAAGCAAGCAGTTCAATTTCAAAGTTTCCAGTTTTCAAAAGACCACAATATTCCAGTTTTTCTTTCAAAGCTCTGTTCATCTTTAAAAGGTGAGTAAACATTCTTTTTCAAAAGCTGAAATGGATTTAAATTTGTTTCCATCTGATTTCTGAATGAATCATTCTTGCATGTTTATGGATGTACACTGTTTGTATGTATTGAACTGTGAATGATGATATGCCTCTGTTTTCCAGATATTTGTGATAACCAATATACAAAATTCCATATCTTTTTATTTATCCACTGTTAAGACTTGGTTTAAAAATAAAATAGTTTAGTTTTAGCATAATCTAGGTAATAAAAATATAGACAAGTATGTATGAAATGAAATATGCTTGCATTTGGGAAATAACAGTAGAGATCTTTAAAAACTTGTAAAATCAAGTGTTGTATTTTATTGATTCAAATGCATGTCTTGAATCATCTCTGTAAAACAAGATTTTTAAAACAAAATTTACAATATTTAGAATTGTATTGAGGGTATGGTTCGTAGTTGACCAGAGATTGGAATTTTGTTATTTTCTGGTGACTGAAGTATTTTGGGGGATCGGAATTGTGGCTGGAGCTAGATGGTTGATCAGGGTAGTAGACAAAAATGGTAGCACTGGTGATGGTTCACTGTGGTGGCGACAATAGGTAGAACTAAAATTTTGACCTAGTTTTGGTTGAGGGTTGAATTCGTGATCGTTGTGGCACCTATGGACGATCGAGTGGCTCGAGGCTGTGGGGTTTGGTGGCGTAGGTGTTCGGCAAGGTATGGACGAGGTCGCTCAACCTCTGGTGATCGGAGACGAGAGATTCGAAGCATTTTCTGGTGATGTTCAAACTTTTGTTTCTGCTGAGTAGCTTGATTTTGATTTCCGGCGAAGTGAGGGGTTCTGGGTGATCGGAGGATTTGAGGTGATCATCTGAGACATGCGGGTGAACTCAGCGAGGATCGGAGGTGGTTGGTCATGGTGTGCACGTGCACGATCGAACGTATGTGTGTCAGTGGTTTTGAGTTGGGGAAGAAGAAGCTACTCGAGTCGTACTCGGGGAGGAACTCGTGTAGGTTAGGATTTTGCTCGGGTTTGATCTAGGGTAGTACGCGAGATTGCGAGTGATAATTGTTAAAGTTTTAACAGATAGAAATTTAAAGCGAACAGTTTTTAAAATTCTCGGGGAGGTCTCGGGTAGATTAGGCTCTGGCTCGGGTTTGCCTTCGGGTTGTTTGTGAGCTGAGTGAAACAGTTTTAACAGTTTAGATTTTCTTTTAAAATCAAACAGTTTTAAATTTTAAAACTAAACTCTATTTTTAAAAGGGAAATAAGAAGAAGGAAGACTTGGCTTTTGTTCAAGTACAGATGGGTTAAACCCAAGGTTATTGTTAAATCAGTTTTTAAAAATTTAAATAAAGGTAAGTTTTAAATTTTTAATAATCAAGTTAAAACAAATTGTCTTGGAAATTCATTACTTTGTAATAAATGTTTTGACTAAATTAAAGTTGTATGATTTATTTAACTTAATTATATTAAGTTAAATTTTTAAGTTATTTTCAAACTTAATTGGAAATAAAATAAAGAAATGTTTTATCTTAAAACTTAATTTAAGTTTGATAATAAATGGAAATAATAAAGAGTGATTTATAATTAAATTAGTTAATGGTTAAGGATGAGTAAAATTAACAATTAAGTTTTCAAGTGTTTTATTCACTTGTAATTAAGAATTGTTAATAAATAATTAAGGATAAGTAATTAATGATGATTTATTCTAACTTAATTAATGATTTTAATTAAGTGAGTTAATTATTAAGATCAAATGTTTTTAGATGATAATATTTATCTTAAGGTTAATTAAGAATTTTTAATGAGTTAAATTAATTTAAGTTTAATTAATTAATTTAATTGACAAGGATTAATTAAAGTAATTAAGAGTTAATTAAACTAGTAATTAAGAAGTACTTAATAAGTTTTATTAAGTAATAATTAAGTTCTCTTAATTAATAATTAAGAGATTATTAATCTATGATTAAAGTTAATTAAGGATTAATTAACTGTTATTAAAGGATTAATTAATTGTCATTAAAGATTGATTAATAGATAATTATGGATTAATTTAATTGGTAATTAAGGTTGTTAATTAATAATTAAGTTTTATTAATTAATAATTAAGAAGTAATTAATTAGTTAATTAAGTTTAATTAATTAATTATAAAAGTAATTAAGGATTGATTACTTTGTATTAAAGGATATTGATTAATAAATTAAGGTTTATTAATTAATAGTTAAAGAATAATTAATCAAGGATTAATTAATTTGTTTAAAGGGTAATTAAGGATGAGTTACTCAGTTATGATTTATGAAATGAATGTGATTTATTTAAGTTAATTAATTTGTTAATTAATTAAAGATAGTCACTTTGTAATTAAGTATAATTACTTAATAAGATTTGTTAAGTATAATTACTTAGTGTAAGTAATTGATAAATGAATTACTATATGTAATTGGTGTAATTAATAAAAAGGATTTATAAAAGAAATTAAAGTAATTAAGAATAGTTAATTACTGTTAATGATTATTTAAGGTTGATTAATGGAAGTAATTAATTAATGCATGATTAATTAATGTAATTAATTAAAGAATAATGTAGTTAATTATAGTTAATTAATTAAAGTAATTAATTAAGGATCATTAATTATTGGAATTAATGAGAGTGATTAAAGGTTAATTACTATAAATGATTAAGGATAATTAATTTGTGAAATTAATTAAAGAATAATTACTTTATGTAATTGATGGATAATTAATCAAGAATGATTAATATTTAAAGGAATGATTAATTAATTAAATGGATTGTAATTAATTAATGTTGATTAAGCAAGAATAGGAATTAATTCTTAAGTAATTAATTTAATTTAAGTTGATTAAATTAATTATAATAGAGATTAATAAATGGTTGCTTATGAATGATGGTTGAGTAGAATGTCTGATTTGGTTGATATCTATTGGATGATATACTATGATATTCTGTGATATGATATTAGATATATCTGTGATAAATGTGTAATATTTATCTATGTTAAAGCTGTGTGAATTCAAGTATTGAATTGAATTGTTTAAACCTTTAAACAACTTGGCCTTAAAAGATACGTTTTGGATTTCGATGAGACCGGGATCGGGTTTCCGTATACCGGATTTCCAAGTCTGGAGACCCGAATACCACATCGATCCAAATTAACGATAGGTCGTGAATCTCAAGTGAAGATGAAGATTCAGAGTGCAAGGGTTATTGTCGTTAACTCTGAGGGTGATTCCAAAACGAGTGTAACGAGATAATGCCTTCGGTTTCGTTCGAACCCGGAACGAACTTGTATGGATTGAATGCTTTCAAAACATCGTCAGGTGGACGATGAGCATTCTAAGTGAAGTGTTCTGATTAAAGGTAATCGTGACCTCAAGCCTCATCAACCGGGAATGGCTAAAACAGGGGAGGTGCAGCAAGGCTTCGTGGGTAGCGCCCACTGAGAGTAAGGTCATCCCTGTCTAGATGTCCCTTTCTATTTTCGACTTAGTGGTACGGTTGCAGTACACAACCGTGGGGTGATTTTATTCGGAATTATCCAGCAGGCTTTTAAATCTCCCCGAGATGGCCGAGATGAAAAATCCGAGATATCAGCCAAAATCCGAGATTTGGCAGCCTATTTAGTTATAAGTGTTTTAAATATCGCCCGAGATAGCCGAGATATTTTCCTGAGATATTGGCCAAAATCCGAGATTTAAAACACTGTTATCCAGTAAGGGATGGTTCCGGCTTTGTGTTGCAGGGGAGTGGGCGTACTCCTCGGTACGGTGATCTAGGCCACGTACTGTGACGGGCGGTACCCCAGTAGCCCTGCCATTGTATGGAAATCCAACTTCCAATAAGTGATAACGGACTTGATTGTATAACCCACTTTGTTGGCTAGTATGCTGGAATTTAATAATGTAACAATTTCAGCTATTTCATATTTATTTGAAAACCCTAGACCTATTATAATACAATCAGATTTCCTATCAAATGTTTTGGTTAGCGTAAGGTAAAAACTTACCCATGTTTATGTGTGGGAAGTCTTACGTGATACCTTTGTTTTCAAAAGGTTTTGAAGTTAAGCAATTTAAACCGTTTACTCACACCAGACCCATGTCTGACCCAAGTGTTTATTTCTGTTTTATATAAACTCTTGGGTACTCAAATTTTTACGAGTAGCCAAGGGAGTCAGGTTTGCTTTGACGAATATTCTGGAGGAGCAATGGAGCAGGAGGCTTCGGCGTTCGTAGATATAGTGTTCCGCTGTGTTGATCTCTGAGTCATTTATTATCTGTGTTGTATCTTGTATTGTAAAAACTAGACAGGTGTTTATAACTGTCTAGTATGTGTTGTATATGTTGTGTAACTCTGATAGTAGTTGTATATGATACTATGTAATAGTTGTGTTATAAATATAATTTATTCGTTCCGCTGATTAGATTCTGTTGTTGTTTCTTTCTTCTCTTCTTTTCTCTTTCTATCCCTTTCTTTCTTATCAGCGATACGACTTTCTGGTCGATGAAAGCCGGGTCGTCACATTTGGTATCAGAGCATAGGTTGAGTGAATACCTAGGCTTTGGAGTGGTGTCTATCTTGAGAGAGCGTATTTGTAATTTTTATATAACTATATATATATTTATTTCTACCTATATTTTGGGTTACCTGTTCGGGTTTTACAATATGAGTTATAAAGGTAGATAGGGTGGTGGTGTGTGAAACACGACTACCAATGGTTGGAATTTGAATATTTGAGGTTGGAAGTATTTGTCGAGACTCTAGACCTAATACCGTCTCGAGTGAACTTTGATATGGTATAAGAATTTCATTGATCTCTGAAGGAAACCTGTTAAGGTTCAGAGTTTATCATTGAAGTATAAGTTTGATCATGCTCGTGTGAGCGGATTTTTGAGGAGTTTGGATCTGTCCGAAGAGCTGAAGCAAGTGATGGTATCTTGATACCTCAGGAAATTGTAGATGTGTGATGAGACGCAGTGACTATGAATGTTCCCAAAGAAGTTTTCTTTTGGAGCAAGTTTAAGGAAGTGTGTCTGCTTCGGTGTTGTGGCTGAGTTCAGCAGGATGTTTGTGTTTGGTCTGAGGTCCGGGTTCTCTAGAAGCTTTGGATAAGGAGTCTTTGTCATCCGTGTTAGCGGTGCAGCTCGAGTGTTCTGTGTTCCTGCTGGAAGATCTTTTGGCTTAGCAGTTCGTAAAGTGGAGTTCAGAAGCTGCGGAGTAAATTCATTTTTCAAATGGATTGGTCAAGCACTAGACTGTTCTGATGGATTAAGAAAGAACAGTAATCTTTGAATATTGGACTGGATAGGATCGCAAAAGTGACTTGCGATAGTTTGAGTGTTCTCTTGGGAAATCTTTTGCTTGAGTTTGTGGCATCTCTAGAAGATGTAGGAGTTATAGAGTTGTCAGAGATTTTTTGGAATGAGATGGTCAAGTTTGTGTTCGAGTTCATCGACGACATCCAGATCAGAGTTGAGCAGCGAAAGCTTGATAGTAGATGTTCTAGAGTGGAAGTAACCGGAAATTGCAGTGTTTGGATTAGAGGGTTCCTACAGGAAGCTTTTCAAGATTTGAAGGTCAGATTGGCAGGTGCATCTATTTTGTCTTTTCAGATAGGAGAAGTAAGATTGGAATCTACTGATGATTGTGGAGTAGAGTTTGAGTTCTGGATTTCTGTAAATCTTGAGAGGATCTGTTATTGGATTGTTTTTAGTCCTGTTTATTTCAAGAAGCATCAGCGATGGTTAAGCTGATCAGGAAGGATGAAGGCATCCCAGAATCGTCAGAAGAGTTCTGTGAACTAGAGATGGAGAATTTGGAATTCGAAGTTGGAGACTTCATTATTATTTCTCCAGTAAAAGGGAGCAAATAAGATTGGGTAAGACTAGGAAGATAGCTTCGAGTATATTAGATCTTTCTGAGTTTTTGTGAGGATATGTGTTTTGGTTTCGGTATTGAATTACCAGTTTGGATTTAATAGAGTGAGTAACCCAGTATCTATATCTGGGAAACTCGGGATAATTTTAGGTAGTTTATCCGGATCTATGTCCGGATAGCTAGAGTTGTTTGTTTGTATGGATTGTTTGTTGGATGAAATGGTTTGTTTGGATGAATGGTTGTTTGATTGATAGTGTATGGTTGATGTGTATGCTTGGATTTTTGAAAATAAATTTAAATTTTTTTGGATTATCTTTTGTTTTAAATTTCGAGGACGAAATTCTTTTAAGGGGGAAGGAATGTGATATCCCGGGATTTCGAGGAATTTAAAATGTGATAATCTCTTAATTTAAATTGATAATATTGTTATTTTCAAATATAAATAACCAAATAATAATGATGTGATATTTTAATTATGGTATAGATTGATTTGTAATAAGAATAATTGTTTAAATTGTGTTATTTTATAAATTTGATTTTAAATAGACTTATCATTTTCAAATTTAATAAGTATTGTTTAATATATATATATATTGTCTTGAGTTGTTTTTAAATGAAATATATCAACTTCAAACTTAATAAAATGTTTATTTAAAAATATAAATGTTGAGTTGATTTTTAAATTGGATTTTAAAAGTAAAATTTGAATTTGAATCTGGATTTAAATTTGAATCTTTAAAGATAAATATTTTAATATATTTGGTTATAAAATATATGAACAAGGCTTTTATTTAAAATAAGATTTGTTTTACAATATTTTCTTTAAAAGGAATTTTATTCATATAAATTTAGAAAGTGTTTATTTAATAGTAAATAAATACAAAAGATATGTTTACACTTAAAAATGAATTAAAAATATTGTATATAATTTTATTAGGATATAAATGAGTTTTATTGTATTTCTTTTAAAGGTTTTATTTATTTATAATATAGAAAAGCATTTATTTAAAAAGATATGTATTTATCTATTTAGGAAATACATATAAAAGCTTTTTAAAACTCTTTTTAAAAATAATATAAAAAGATTAAGGACAAGTGTTAAATTTCTAAACATGTTAAATACATGTGTTAACATAATAAGAATGGTTGAAGACAAGTGTCATGATTCATTTCTATTTTCTTTAATTTTAAAGCAAATCTAAATGAATTTATATAAGACAATATTATCCCTCTCTTTCATTTCCTGTTTTTTTTAATTTCATACATCCTCAAAGACAACCAAAATCAGAAATATTCAAACCGAAATAATGATCTCCAAACCAAACTGAAAACATCTCAAACCAAAACTAAAATCTCCTCAAAGCTGAAATTCTTCTCAAACCAGACAATTTCTCAAACCTGCAAATTCATTTCTTCAACCAGAAACAACCTGAAACCTTGCAAACATTTCTCAAATTCAAAAACCTGGAATATCAAAACCTGTAATCTACCAAAAGTCTATAATCAACACTCCTCAAAAACCAAGAAATATAACCTGAAGCCCTGTAAACAAAGATCCGTAACCATTGTTTTCAAGACCTGTAACCATTTGCCTGTTTCAAGACCAGTCATCATTTCCAAGTGCATGCAAGTTTTCAAAGCTTACAGAATTCCAGAATTCATGGTTTCAAGTTTTTAAAAGCAAGCAGTTCAATTTCAAAGTTTCCAGTTTTCAAAAGACCACAATATTCCAGTTTTTCTTTCAAAGCTCTGTTCATCTTTAAAAGGTGAGTAAACATTCTTTTTCAAAAGCTGAAATGGATTTAAATTTGTTTCCATCTGATTTCTGAATGAATCATTCTTGCATGTTTATGGATGTACACTGTTTGTATGTATTGAACTGTGAATGATGATATGCCTCTGTTTTCCAGATATTTGTGATAACCAATATACAAAATTCCATATCTTTTTATTTATCCACTGTTAAGACTTGGTTTAAAAATAAAATAGTTTAGTTTTAGCATAATCTAGGTAATAAAAATATAGACAAGTATGTATGAAATGAAATATGCTTGCATTTGGGAAATAACAGTAGAGATCTTTAAAAACTTGTAAAATCAAGTGTTGTATTTTATTGATTCAAATGCATGTCTTGAATCATCTCTGTAAAACAAGATTTTTAAAACAAAATTTACAATATTTAGAATTGTATTGAGGGTATGGTTCGTAGTTGACCAGAGATTGGAATTTTGTTATTTTCTGGTGACTGAAGTATTTTGGGGGATCGGAATTGTGGCTGGAGCTAGATGGTTGATCAGGGTAGTAGACAAAAATGGTAGCACTGGTGATGGTTCACTGTGGTGGCGACAATAGGTAGAACTAAAATTTTGACCTAGTTTTGGTTGAGGGTTGAATTCGTGATCGTTGTGGCACCTATGGACGATCGAGTGGCTCGAGGCTGTGGGGTTTGGTGGCGTAGGTGTTCGGCAAGGTATGGACGAGGTCGCTCAACCTCTGGTGATCGGAGACGAGAGATTCGAAGCATTTTCTGGTGATGTTCAAACTTTTGTTTCTGCTGAGTAGCTTGATTTTGATTTCCGGCGAAGTGAGGGGTTCTGGGTGATCGGAGGATTTGAGGTGATCATCTGAGACATGCGGGTGAACTCAGCGAGGATCGGAGGTGGTTGGTCATGGTGTGCACGTGCACGATCGAACGTATGTGTGTCAGTGGTTTTGAGTTGGGGAAGAAGAAGCTACTCGAGTCGTACTCGGGGAGGAACTCGTGTAGGTTAGGATTTTGCTCGGGTTTGATCTAGGGTAGTACGCGAGATTGCGAGTGATAATTGTTAAAGTTTTAACAGATAGAAATTTAAAGCGAACAGTTTTTAAAATTCTCGGGGAGGTCTCGGGTAGATTAGGCTCTGGCTCGGGTTTGCCTTCGGGTTGTTTGTGAGCTGAGTGAAACAGTTTTAACAGTTTAGATTTTCTTTTAAAATCAAACAGTTTTAAATTTTAAAACTAAACTCTATTTTTAAAAGGGAAATAAGAAGAAGGAAGACTTGGCTTTTGTTCCAGTACAGATGGGTTAAACCCAAGGTTATTGTTAAATCAGTTTTTAAAAATTTAAATAAAGGTAAGTTTTAAATTTTTAATAATCAAGTTAAAACAAATTGTCTTGGAAATTCATTACTTTGTAATAAATGTTTTGACTAAATTAAAGTTGTATGATTTATTTAACTTAATTATATTAAGTTAAATTTTTAAGTTATTTTCAAACTTAATTGGAAATAAAATAAAGAAATGTTTTATCTTAAAACTTAATTTAAGTTTGATAATAAATGGAAATAATAAAGAGTGATTTATAATTAAATTAGTTAATGGTTAAGGATGAGTAAAATTAACAATTAAGTTTTCAAGTGTTTTATTCACTTGTAATTAAGAATTGTTAATAAATAATTAAGGATAAGTAATTAATGATGATTTATTCTAACTTAATTAATGATTTTAATTAAGTGAGTTAATTATTAAGATCAAATGTTTTTAGATGATAATATTTATCTTAAGGTTAATTAAGAATTTTTAATGAGTTAAATTAATTTAAGTTTAATTAATTAATTTAATTGACAAGGATTAATTAAAGTAATTAAGAGTTAATTAAACTAGTAATTAAGAAGTACTTAATAAGTTTTATTAAGTAATAATTAAGTTCTCTTAATTAATAATTAAGAGATTATTAATCTATGATTAAAGTTAATTAAGGATTAATTAACTGTTATTAAAGGATTAATTAATTGTCATTAAAGATTGATTAATAGATAATTATGGATTAATTTAATTGGTAATTAAGGTTGTTAATTAATAATTAAGTTTTATTAATTAATAATTAAGAAGTAATTAATTAGTTAATTAAGTTTAATTAATTAATTATAAAAGTAATTAAGGATTGATTACTTTGTATTAAAGGATATTGATTAATAAATTAAGGTTTATTAATTAATAGTTAAAGAATAATTAATCAAGGATTAATTAATTTGTTTAAAGGGTAATTAAGGATGAGTTACTCAGTTATGATTTATGAAATGAATGTGATTTATTTAAGTTAATTAATTTGTTAATTAATTAAAGATAGTCACTTTGTAATTAAGTATAATTACTTAATAAGATTTGTTAAGTATAATTACTTAGTGTAAGTAATTGATAAATGAATTACTATATGTAATTGGTGTAATTAATAAAAAGGATTTATAAAAGAAATTAAAGTAATTAAGAATAGTTAATTACTGTTAATGATTATTTAAGGTTGATTAATGGAAGTAATTAATTAATGCATGATTAATTAATGTAATTAATTAAAGAATAATGTAGTTAATTATAGTTAATTAATTAAAGTAATTAATTAAGGATCATTAATTATTGGAATTAATGAGAGTGATTAAAGGTTAATTACTATAAATGATTAAGGATAATTAATTTGTGAAATTAATTAAAGAATAATTACTTTATGTAATTGATGGATAATTAATCAAGAATGATTAATATTTAAAGGAATGATTAATTAATTAAATGGATTGTAATTAATTAATGTTGATTAAGCAAGAATAGGAATTAATTCTTAAGTAATTAATTTAATTTAAGTTGATTAAATTAATTATAATAGAGATTAATAAATGGTTGCTTATGAATGATGGTTGAGTAGAATGTCTGATTTGGTTGATATCTATTGGATGATATACTATGATATTCTGTGATATGATATTAGATATATCTGTGATAAATGTGTAATATTTATCTATGTTAAAGCTGTGTGAATTCAAGTATTGAATTGAATTGTTTAAACCTTTAAACAACTTGGCCTTAAAAGATACGTTTTGGATTTCGATGAGACCGGGATCGGGTTTCCGTATACCGGATTTCCAGGTCTGGAGACCCGAATACCACATCGATCCAAATTAACGATAGGTCGTGAATCTCAAGTGAAGATGAAGATTCAGAGTGCAAGGGTTATTGTCGTTAACTCTGAGGGTGATTCCAAAACGAGTGTAACGAGATAATGCCTTCGGTTTCGTTCGAACCCGGAACGAACTTGTATGGATTGAATGCTTTCAAAACATCGTCAGGTGGACGATGAGCATTCTAAGTGAAGTGTTCTGATTAAAGGTAATCGTGACCTCAAGCCTCATCAACCGGGAATGGCTAAAACAGGGGAGGTGCAGCAAGGCTTCGTGGGTAGCGCCCACTGAGAGTAAGGTCATCCCTGTCTAGATGTCCCTTTCTATTTTCGACTTAGTGGTACGGTTGCAGTACACAACCGTGGGGTGATTTTATTCGGAATTATCCAGTAAGGGATGGTTCCGGCTTTGTGTTGCAGGGGAGCGGGCGTACTCCTCGGTACGGTGATCTAGGCCACGTACTGTGACGGGCGGTACCCCAGTAGCCCTGCCATTGTATGGAAATCCAACTTCCAATAAGTGATAACGGACTTGATTGTATAACCCACTTTGTTGGCTAGTATGCTGGAATTTAATAATGTAACAATTTCAGCTATTTCATATTTATTTGAAAACCCTAGACCTATTATAATACAATCAGATTTCCTATCAAATGTTTTGGTTAGCGTAAGGTAAAAACTTACCCATGTTTATGTGTGGGAAGTCTTACGTGATACCTTTGTTTTCAAAAGGTTTTGAAGTTAAGCAATTTAAACCGTTTACTCACACCAGACCCATGTCTGACCCAAGTGTTTATTTCTGTTTTATATAAACTCTTGGGTACTCAAATTTTTACGAGTAGCCAAGGGAGTCAGGTTTGCTTTGACGAATATTCTGGAGGAGCAATGGAGCAGGAGGCTTCGGCGTTCGTAGATATAGTGTTCCGCTGTGTTGATCTCTGAGTCATTTATTATCTGTGTTGTATCTTGTATTGTAAAAACTAGACAGGTGTTTATAACTGTCTAGTATGTGTTGTATATGTTGTGTAACTCTGATAGTAGTTGTATATGATACTATGTAATAGTTGTGTTATAAATATAATTTATTCGTTCCGCTGATTAGATTCTGTTGTTGTTTCTTTCTTCTCTTCTTTTCTCTTTCTATCCCTTTCTTTCTTATCAGCGATATGACTTTCTGGTCGATGAAAGCCGGGTCGTCACATTAAGCCTTATAAGGAGAAAGGAAAAATTGCAGAGAAGTAGTGTTATACTGTGTTATTGATTCATATTGAAGCTTGTGACAATCAGTAAAAATTCTATATTAGAAAATGAATATGTGGCCTATGGTTATACTACTTAATATGTCAAAGCTTATACAAGTTCATTTGAATGTTCTTTTAGCTTCGAATTAACTCATATTTAAATCTTTGACTTTTACAAGTCATTTAATACATTACTCGGAGAAGATGGATTGGGCCTGAGGCCCGTTGTCTTCATTTGAGCATTGCACAACTACGTGCTTTCTATTCAGTAAAATCAATTTTATAGTTGTTCTTCCACTTAATTTCTTTTTCGATTTATTTAGGTACTACTAAAATCGTTCACTATTAATTTACAAGAAGTAGATGAATTTTGTGTTAATTTCTTTTGATCGCTGGTATGTTTAGTCACCTGAAACTAGCTTATGTTTATTTTATCTTTCAATATATTTTTTAATCTGTGATAAAAGCCCAAAACTTCTGTTATGATTTGACGTTAACTTGATCTTATTTTGCAAGCAATTTCTCTAGGACTTTCACTGGACTTGCTCCGACTGCCTCATCATTTTTAGCTAACACAATTCCAAAATATCCGGACAACCAAACTATATAAATGTTGTTCAGGGTGGCCCAAATATTGGAGAGCAATTGCTTGAACAAAAATGGGACAAAATATTCTTTACTGGTATATACCTAAAATGCTTATATTCCTGTTTTAGATAAAAGTATATATTTTTTTAATTTTGTTATTCATAAAGATTGGCATAATTATCAAATTGCAATTTAAACTGGTCTGCAGACACATAAGCTTTTTCACAAAAATATTCAACTTCCGCAATGAATCGATACTGACTTGCACACAGTTACAAACTGGTTTGAAAGTTACAACTATAGTTTTTACCATAATTATGTCATTTACATACCTTGAGAAGATTATGGGTCCCCCTAGTTTTGAGGCCCTAAGCATTTGCTTCATTGGCCTAAAAGTAGAGACCCTAAATAAGTGCATAAAGTTGCCGATAAGCTCCAAAATCTGATTGAATTAGATAATTAGATTCAAGTTAAATACGACTTCTATGTTTAAAGTTGAAGACTAGTGTGCAAATCTGCATCACAAATCCTTAAAGAGTTTTTGAACACATGGTGTTTAATTTACCCATAATAAAAAATATGAGTAATAAGGAACCGATCGCATTGAGTTATTATTTATTTCATTGTAAATTATTGCATTATATCAAGCCTTTTGTAAGGTAGGTTGTAGTTGTTACTTGGTAAATTTAGTCTGTGATAATACTTGGAAAACTGAGCAAAATAAAAAATAAAGCTTGCAAGTTATGTTAATCTCACGGTTGTTTTTTTTTATTGTCATAACCTATATGTTTCTTTGTAAAAGTACGTTAGGTAATAAATTTGTAATAACGAAGATGGAAAACTACCATATACATCCTAAAAATTACTATGCATTAATTATGCTGAGGAAATGAGTGATAAATTAGGAGAAAGATCACATATCAATCAGAAAAAAAGATACTTCACTTCTGCTATCAGAATGGTATAAATTTTTTAAGACCGCTACTGTTAAACATTCATGCTATGCATGGCGAACATGAAGGTCTAGAGTTGCAGACTAGTACATTTACCTTGAGACAGATTAAAGCTGCCACCAACAGTTTTGATATTGCAAACAAAATAGGCGAAGGCAGATTCGTCCTGTTTACAAGGTAATGATTATAATCTTGTATTGATACGATTTGTACACTTCATCCTTTAATTTACGTTCTTAATTTTAATTTCTGGGAGTGCTGCGAAATGGTTCAAAGATAGCGGTGAAGCAACTTTCTTCCCGGTCAAGGCAAGGAAACCGTGAATTTATTAATGAGGTTGGGTTAATATCTGCTTTACATCATCCGAATTTAGTGAGACTTTATGGATATGGTATTGAAGGAAATCAATTACTACTTGTGTACGAATACATGGAAAATAATAGCCTTGCAAGTGCACTATTTGGTATGTTCCTGTCCTCCTTTTATTTTGTTAACTAACATAGCAGTTGCTATATAGTCATAAGTGCTTGCATCTTGGTTTATTAAGAAACCCATACAAAGTCAAACACGAGCTTTATTGTGAAAGATTGTTCATTTATCAACTATTATTTCTGAAACGGGTGACTTTATACACACAAATGGTATTATCTAGCGGTAAAGACTTATATTTGTATACCTTGGTCAGAAAAAAGGATCATAATGAGAGAACACACCAGATTGTTGTCACCAATTTTAATTACTATTGTATTATTTGCTATAATTTGCTTAGTCACTCATGAAATATGATCTCCCATCTCTGTCTATTATTGCTACATGGAGTATGTATGGTTTGGGTTACTTCTAAAGTTATCATTAGTGGTTATTTCATTTATAGATGAGAGGTACGTTGAGAATACCTTGATTTAGTTTGATTTTGAGTTCATGTGTATATGAAATCAAAATTTTGTCAATTCTGCTTTGTACGTTTGAAACACGAGTTAGTAGTTTATATTGATATGCTATTTCTCCTTTTTAGATTCCTTGCATATGGAGTGGAAAAGACCTAGTATTGAGTAAAAAAAATTCTTTGAAGGCACTGAGCTGGCTGAAACTATTTGCAGGGATCCGATCTGAGGATAGGAGGTCGACTTTCTTTGATGATCCGATCTGAGGCCGAAACTATCAACAGTAAATCCTCCTCTCTAATTATTGTCTATGCAAATAACATCTAGGGTCGACAATTGCCACCAATCTGTATATTACAGCCAATCACAACGTAAATAAATGATATTAATTTATTTGAATAGCATGCAAACCAAATACTACTTGTATGAAATATAGGTTTGCATGATTTGCCTGTATGCTCGACCATAACTAATAATAATTAGTCATAGTCCAAATCTAGTACGTGTAATCACGATGTGAATAAATATATACACATAGCCAGTCCAATGTCATCTGGTAAATACATATCGTGGTGAGATGAACTGTAGTTTGACTCTGCATCAGTAGTTGTATAATTAAAAAGAAAATTAGAAGTTAAAATAATATATCAATACCAACCTGATCAGCCTGCAATATAATTATTTTGTATCTTCATACCGATCATGGATGCATGTTCTGTTGACAAAGAATCTCTATTAACTAATATATTACTTCCTACTTACCTGGTTGTTAGGATGCACATAAAACTATAATGTTGTATGCATGGGAAATTACATGTCTATAAAAATCAAATAACACTGTCTTACTAATCATTGGGTATCAAATTACATAGGAAAAAAAAGGGTAATATTCTGTATATACGGTTATCGTTACAATGTAACTATAGTGTCAAACAATTTGGCTAGTCAGAAGGCTTGTCCGAAGGGAGAGGTTTATAGAGATCTGATGTGAAGCTGGCACTGAGCTGGCTGAAACTATTTGCAGGGATCCGATCTGAGGATAGGAGGTCGACTTTCTTTGATGTGTGATGGCTGATATGTTATATAGTTTGCTGAAACTAAGTTAGTTGAAGTGCAGTAACAGTGTGCTTGTTGGAGGTATACTACTAGCTAAGGGCGGATGCTGAGGTTAAGAACAGTGTGACTAGAGAATGTGGATATATGTTGAGGCACCGGCCATCTTGAAATGAGCAGTTAACAAAGTATGGTGCAAACAGAAATGCTATTACGGATGCAAGCCGAGGTGAGAAAAAGCGAAGCTTAGTTGCGATGACTCCAATCCAGAAGAGGTGGTTGTTGTGGGGTCCAATCCGTGTTAGCTGGAGAATAATCACGAGTGGGAGGGGGTATTGCAAAGTCTTTTGTACATGTGGACTTTTCTCTTTTAATACTTTGTTCTTTTGTACATGTACATTTTTGAAATGAGCAGTTATATTTGATTGTGAGATTAGCATATTTTTGCAATTATTTGAATATGATGATCATATGATTGATTGTTTGTATACGCTAATTATGTGATTTAATTGTTTGTTTGAATATATTGAAATTATGCGATTGATCGTTCGTTTTAATATGAATAGTATATAAGCGATTGCTGGAAATGGTATAAACCATCAACCGTAAATAGTAGCATTTAAAAGTGACTTTTGGTAGCGTTTTTTAAATCCTACAGAAAATACCTATAGTTGCATTTAAAAGTGACTTTTGGTAGCGTTTTTTAAATCCTACAGAAAATACCTATAGTTGCATTTAAAAGTGACTTTTGGTAGCGTTTACTACAACGCAACAAAAAGTTTTAGACTTTTAGTTGCATGTCGTATAGCAGCGTTCTCTAAAACGCTACCATAAGTTATGGTAGCGTTTTTTCAACGCTACCAAAAGTCTTTTCTGATGTAGTGTACACTGCATATAGAATGGTCCAAAATCAGCTGCATCTATTACATATGATATATTCCAATCATAAGTGATGGTGTTAACAATACAGAATGGTAAAAATCAAATAAGCATATATTTGTAGCTAAGTTTCATATACTGTATATCTATTGCAAGAAAGCTATGAATAATGTATCATGGCACCACTTAAAAAAAAAACTATTTTCACATGTTAGTTTTACAAGACTAATTTCAGGCAGTATATGATGTAAAATTACTTCACCAATTTGAACTCAAATGGATTTTAAATAACATAATTTAGGTGGAAAACTTCATTATTTTCCCCTTTCCTTTCTACATCTTCTTATATTTATTGAATGAGTAAACATATTGCATTTGTAGGAAGTGTAAATATTTCAAAACTAAAGAATTTTTTTTCAATTTTTTTATGTAACTACTTATGTTAGTTAATTGAATCAATCCTTTATCGTCCCTTAGTTGAAGATTCTTTTGCTTAACCTGCTTAAATCCTTTTGTTGTCCCAATATGGGGATTTCTCACCTACTCATCTATAAGATTAGACAACCTAATTGGCAACATGTACTGTATTTTTGGTTAGTTATAGACACAGATTGAGGCAACTTCGTTGTCGCCTGAATCTCATTGCCGTAGGTATGTCTTCGATTCGATTTTTATTTCATCTTTGTTTTTCATTATCTTGAAATACTTGTTTTTACGATTTGAATAAAAATACTTGTTGCATCTGTAGTCCAAACATTATGCTGGCAGGATAATTAGTGCCTTACTTCTCTACATTTATCTTTTATAGGTTGCTCCATTCAAGAGATTGAGGAGAGTAACTTTTCTTGAAAGCATCTCGAGGTCTACTACTAGTAAAATTCTAAGGAGGGAGCTTATCCAAAAAATGAGATAAAAAATGTAAGCATTAATTTCCTTTGATGATAAAATTGCTGTTGCTACATTAAATGAATAGATCACCTATTAATTTGGGTTGTGTTTAATATATACACAATTATATGAGCTATATGAAAAATAAATGAAAAAACACTACAATTTGAAGTGAACTAGATGGAAAAAAACACTTCTAGATGTATGATTTTTTCTATGGCAGTATGACTGTATTTCTATTTTTATAGATTTATATATCTGTTACGGCTTTTGCATATCCAATATTCGAATGCTAACATACCAATTACCTTTAATCCGAGTTGGAAAAAACAACAAAAGAAAATTGGATATCCCAGTAAAAGGAAAAACCAAATGCATTTGAAATCGTTCACTTTTACCTTGAGATATGTTCATTTTGTTTGTTAGATTTTCTGAATGTTTGGTTTTATGGGATGAGACCACCTATCACTAAACGTTTGTGAACTCATGTAGCCACTAAATCTTATCCATTCATTTACTTTTGCATCTTTAAAAATATGAAATTGGTAACATCTGCATCTGGATGTTCAAATTTATTAGTACTGACATACTGATGTTGTTTGTTTAAAACTAGCCAATGAATCAATTGGTCTAACTAATTAAGCACTGCACATATGAATGCGTGGTCTATATTGGTTGAATACCAATTAAACCATAGAAGTGATTCATCTCGCAAATGAAATGCGCATATATAAATCAAATCTGTTTGTATGACTTCATGATAAGATAAGATATACTTGTTCAACTTGATTGAGCTATGCTTGAACATATGAATGCATGGTCGATAGAGACCAACATCGAGGATGAGGTGAATGAATTCAAAGGGGAAGGGTTTGCATTTGTTCGGGTGGATGGGGAAGATGTCTTGTGTAGTGGCATTCATTTAGGGAATAGTGATCTTATTTCACCTTGTGGAGTTGACGCCGATGTGATACCAGAGACATTTGGGCCTTCTTCGTTTAGGGAATGCTAAGTCCAATTAGTTCTAATTGTAATTATACTTAAGTGCTTCTGCACATGGCATACGCATTATCAAAAATCCAGATTTATAACTACAAGCACACGCATACGTTGAAGTACTTGTTCAAGTAATGATCAAATATACATAGAGTTTGAACTTAGTTGGTAATGTTTAACAGAATTCTAAGCATGTTAGACGAATTTGAGGGTTTGGAATCCGATTTGCGTACAAAAGATAAGTAAATTGTAGAAATTAGCTAATGTTGAACTTCGAATTTAATAAATATTCCGACTCTAGAACATAGTTCTTCACGGTGCATGATGCACAACGATGCAAAAAATTTCCTTTAGCTTCGTCATACGATGCATGTCCACTTATGGAGGACAAGGATTGTTTAATGCTTACATATTTATTTTTACTATCATTACTACAGAGCATACTAGGAAATTTCACTTTTCCACTTCGGTGACTCAAAGTTGTGTATTTTGGAGAATGATGAATATAGTTTAGCCAAAGAATCTTTTTATATTTTCACTCAAATAAGAGAAAACATCATCCTACTTAAAAGATGTATAGGCACTATATGGACTTCAGCATAACAACAGGAGAACATGATACGCATTGTATCGCCAACTTCCTTCAAGTCCTTGGAGCTTTTTGAAGCCGAACATCTTTCATCACTAATTATGGGTATATTCGACAAATTTGAAAGAAAATTAAAAGAAATTTTGAAATAACACAAGCTTCCAAAAGAAAACAAAGCAATGAATAGTTGGCATTACTCTGTCGGTCATATGAGGAAGGACTGAGTAGACACCTAAGGAGCTAATTTAGAGCGTGGGGACATGACTAATGTAATGTGGTTGGATTCGCATTTCATTCTTTCTCACAAAATTACATTGAATTTCATGTTATATGTAGATAGTTGCATCATAATTAGATATTCTTACACATTTAGGATTCCAAAGTTTAAAGTGTAGTATTATTAACGGGCCAATGTAAGATTTTTCTCTTTGCTTTTCATTGTTAGGTTCCTATGGTAACTACAGAATCAGGTTTGCAGTATAAACAACAGATCTGCACTGAATATGTTCAAAAACTGAAATATAATTGCCATTAAACACATCATAAAAGTAGGTGTTATACAGTAAGTGCACACAATAACAGCTATTCCAATTAGAGTGAATTCAGATTTGAGAATAACTACAAGTTTACAACAAACTGAACTACATTGAAGTGGAAACATCTATGTTTAATATGAAACTTTTAAGTGTATATAACTTTATTCACAATTGAAGAAGTTGAACAATTAACTGATTGCATACATTTGAAGAAGTTAAACATGTATGGGGATGGAGCTATGAATCAGGGGCAGTTGTTTGAAGCTTTGAACATGAGCACATTGTGGAACTTGCCGGTTATCTTGGTTTGCGAGAATAACCACTGTATGTTAAGTTGATTTTGGGCATGCAGTTTGTTATGAAAATTAAATTAAGTTGTTTTTATTTTTGATTTGCATTGGTGTTGTCTGATGAAATGGTTTGACTGATATTGTAGATGGCATGGGAACTGCTGAATGAAGATCAACCAAGAGTCCAGCATATTATAAGCGTGGAGACTATGTACCTGGGTTGAAGGTAATTGTTTTTGTTTTTGTAAATGCATGAAGATTTTGTAGTTTAACATAGCTTAGTTTGAGTGTAAGTTTTTTATCTTTGTTAACTTGATCCCCTGACTAGGATTTAGGACAAATTGGATCCTGTCCTAAGCATGTATCCTCCTTTTAGGCAGTTGATTCCAATCTCAATTAAAGGATGATTTGGATAGCTTAAATCGACCTGTTATTCAAAAGCTCATAAAGTAAATTTGGATAGGCAAAAGCTAACTTAAACAAAAGTAACAAATAAATAAATAAATGCTGTGCTTAAATTAAGTGTCACTCTCATTATCAACTATCAAGAAAAATTTCAAAAGTTTGTATTTCATATTTTTTGCTAGCATACATCGTTACTATGTTAATTATGGTTTTTTCCTTTTGACTCCTAGAATTAGATTGATTAAAAGGAACTAGTTACCCATGCTTTGTTTTGATTAAGGAGATGTTAGAGCTAAATGAACGGTTTGATAATTTTGTATTGTTTTGCATTAGAGGGATCCCATTACTAAAAGTATGAGACCTCAGTTATTTAATTTACTTTACACTATTTTACATATGCATGCACCCAACACAAATCTTGGTCAGTGAAAAAATATAAAAGTTACTGGGTTTTCTTAATGTCGGCTATCTTTTGCATTCCTTGTTACTCATTCTCAACCATTTGGTTGTTGTACTGTTAATTAAAACTACACATATAAGTTTATCTGGGTTTTAAAAAGCTAGATAAATCAAGACTCAATCGCGAACGTTGTGTACCTTGTTTGTCTCTCAAACAAATGAGTGTATTTTACATTTCAACCTACTCTTCGTTGGGTCCGCTCTTACAATTATCTGTGAATAAATAAGTTGGTCTGTAACCTGTCAATATATTTGGTTTATTATAGTTATTTGCCTCCAACCTTTGGCCTATTCTAGGGACATATAAAACAAGTCCGATTTTCGTTTTGATGGGACCATAATATTTTATTTTATTTTAGAAAAAACAAGTGAATAAATAATTGAATAAAGTTTCCAATTGAAATTTTGTTATGGGATAGCTATAGAATAATAAGAGAATTCCTTATCAATAAGCTGGTGCTCAATATGTTACAGATGGTCATGTAATATTTGCAAGACAGACATTATCTATGAGTTGTATGAAGTGTTATGCTTAGCTGAACTCTATAGCTAAGTTGCCACTTTGTGTGTGTGTGTTTATATATATATATCCATATTTTATCATTACTATATAGCTAGTTTGATGTTATATTATTGAAGCATGCATATGATCGTGATGCTTTATCTACGTATTTGTTGTTTTGATGATAACTAAAGCTGTTGTGCTGTATAACAATATTCTCTTGGTTCAATGAGTGGTGTGATGCTTTTCGTCACTATAGTTTGTAAACATTAGTTAGTTGAAAAGCTAGTGGTGTTTTAAATTCATTATCTTTCCTGTCTCAGGCCTTGACGTTTGGTATTAAAAAAATTGTGACATCAATGGTATCAAAAGCAAAACAAGATGAAATCAAATGTTTGACTAGTCTATAAGTAAGTTGATGCAAATATGTATGAAATATAATGTATGGACATGGAAAAAGTTGCTAGAACGGTATGTATGAAATACTATGTTCGGATATGGCGAAAGTTGTTTGAATATGTATGAAATACCGTGTTTGGATATGCCAAAAGTTTGAATATGTATGAAATACTGTCTGGATATGGAAAAAGTTGTTTGAATGTGTGAAATATTGTGCTATAATTTACATATTTTTTGTCTCTGAAAATATGTTATATTTATATGCAGAGAAGAATTAGGTAAATGGATATTGTATATGTGAAAAAGTTGAAACGACAATAAATAAGATCTACAAATAAATTTTACATTTAATAGCATTTGAAAAACGTTGTCGTAAAACAAACGCTATAGAAAGTAACCATAAGATGTTATTTACCCAACGCTATAATAACTAAAAAATGCTACACAAATATGTAGAAAACACGCTATACAAATATGCAAACCAACGCTATAAAAGTCATATTCAACGCTGTAAAATATTCATAAAAACGCTATAAAAATATGCAAAAAAAACGCTATTGAAAGTAACCATGGGATAATATTTCCTATAGCGTTTTAGGTTAATAGCACAGTAAAAACGCTATAGAAAAATAATTTTTCACAGCGTTTTTTTACTACTATTTAAAACTGAAGGTCTACCATAGCATGTCGTTCCCTAGCATTCTTTAAAACGCTATGGTAGGGTACAATAGCGTTTTTCAAACGCTATGAAAGCCACTGTTTGTTGTAGTGATTTATCTTCCATGCAGGAGGAGATGAGTTCTGTGCAGGAGTTTATACAAGGGTTGAGGCAGGTGCATGGACCAGAGATATGACCAACTATGTGAGTTATTCCCATTTTGGTTGTGGGTTTGATGTTCTATTTTTATAACGTACATTGTATGATGTTTGAATTAGATGAAACAACTATCTTGGAGTTATATAGCAACTTTATTTTATTGTTTGCTTGACATGATGTGTTTTGAATACATTCTGTAACAAGTTTATGTAATTTGACCATGATATACATTCTACATTAATATTTTTAATGAGATACATTTCGTGAGATATATAGTTATGATTTTTGCATGTGGTTATATAATATATTTAATGTTTTCTGTTGTTGATGTTTGGTTTTATTAAATTTTGTTGTGATATGTAAGGTAGATGAATGTGAATACAATAAAATCATATTCAATTTTGGTGTACGGTGGCGTAGGGAAGGCGTATGAAACTCGTAAGAAAAATCCAATTTTTTTGCATTTCTAAAAAAAAGGCTAGGCGTAGGGAATGCGTATGGAACGAGGCTGATGCAGCAGCGGATAACAAAAATGAATGATGCGGTGAAAGTAGGAATCGGTGGATTGAAGAATACCAAAGGCCCAAATCCGTTGATCCAAAGATGCCGGATTCTAGCTATCTCAAACACGTTGATCGCGCATGATACCGTGTTTAAAGATCTATGATTCTTCGTACGTTGATCTAGCGCACTAGATTCCGTGAATCGGCTTCAGCAGTCGTTGATCCGAGCACACTCGAATGCCGAAAGTGGAGATAGGAGATTACACTCAACTACCAATTTAAGAAGAAACACAAAGCTCTCAAACAAAAGTTTATTCAAAATCAACTTACTTTACAAATGACACCACCATCCCTATTTATAGGGTTACAACTCACACAACTCAACACTTGACAACACATAGGTCGTGAACGACCTAACACTTGCGACCTAAAACAAAGAAATACAATACAACACATTACATCACAAATCACAATACGCGACCTACGACCTTACATAGGTCGTTAACAACCTAAATAGAAAACAGCACATGACCTTACAACAAAGTGACTCATCATATATACAACACGAATACAACACATAACGACATAAGAAATACAACATGCGACCTAAGGATACAACACAAACGACCTAAGATTACAACACCCCACGGCATAAGCTTCAGCGATATGAGGAGAATCAGCTTCCGGGATGAGTTATGCGACCTATAGGACGAGCGACTTAAGGAGTTGAGCGACCTTGGCTTGAGCGGCCTAAGATTGATGCGGCCTATGGTTGAGCGACTCAAGGTAGGAGCATCATAAGAGATATGGCAGCGACATAAGGAAGATAGCAACATAAGAACGAGCGACATAACTTCTTGCGACCTAAGGAATAACATCTTCAGCGACCTAACATGAAGTGGTATATGTGAGCGACCTAACATAGGTCGTAGCTCGCTCGTATGTCCTGAGCGACTTAAAGCTTCTCGCGACCTAAGGACGGAAGATTGTGCGCGACCTAAGTCAAGCGGCATATTGGAGCGACCTATTTGCATATTGGAGCGACCTATCTTGTTAGGTCGCAACTCTCGTAGTTCTTTAGGTCGTAACTCGCAGAAAGAGTTAGGTCGCGACTCATTATCTCGTGACTCGTTGGGTCGTGAGCGACCTAAGGAAATGACCTTTAACTCGTTAATTCGCAACTCTTTATCTCGTGACTCGTTAGGTCGTGAGCGACCTAAGGAAAGACTTAGCTCACATGACTTGCTTGGTCGGTCTTCATAGCTCGTTTGCGACCTAAAATGGCGCGATTTAAAGATTATCGTGCTAGGTCGTAGCTCAGGAGAGTTAGGTCGTTGGCGACCTAAGTCTTCATCAGGCTGGGTTGCATCATCCTCCCCTTGTTGGAAAAAATTCGTCCTCGAATTTAAAAGCTCTTCGTCTTCGATACTCTTATCCTCGTAGAATGGAACCAGGTGTTTGATATTGTCAATGCTGGCAACAGGAAGATGATCCGGCAAACTCAATTTATACACATTCTCGTTAATTCCCTTCACGACTTGTAAATGACCATTCCTTCTAGCTTCTAGCTTGTTGTAAGTTCCAAAAAGAAATCGATCATTGGTAAACACTACATACATAAAATCTCCTTCCTTGCATTCGATGCTTCATCGCTTAACCTCTGCTAATTGCTTATATTTCTCAGTTGCCTGAAGAAATCGTTCCTGTACAACTTTGTAGTATCCTTGTAACTCATTCACAAAAACATTAGCTCGTTTAATCATCCCTCTCTGCGGTGGCACTGTTGATAGATCTAACGGTCCTTTAGGGATTGTTGAATAAACAGCCTGGACTGGACTGAACCCAGTGCTACGATTAACTGTGTGGTTGTGTGCAAACGCAAATGCCCAAATGCTACGATTAACTGCATGGTCGTGTGCACACTCTGCTTGACATAACTTCGAATCCCAACTTTTCAAATTATCATCCATGAGGCATCGCAATAGATTACCTAGGGATCTGTTCACAACTTCAGCTTGTCTATTCGTATGTGTATGATTAGTGCTTCTAGATTTCAACTTAGTCCCATCCATTTTCCATAGAATCATCCAAATGTGATTCAGAAAACGAGTATCTCTGTTTGAAATGATAGATTCAGGTAATCCATGAAATCGATAGGTCTTTCTGGAGTATAACTGAACGACATTAACGGCTTCTGTAGTCTTCTTATAGATAATGAAATGAACCAATTCTGAGAAACGGCCAACCTCCACATGAATAGAATTATTGCCATGTTGCGTTCGCGATAATCCCAAAACAAAGTCCACACTAACCTCCTCCCGTAATTTAGCATGTATATGCAATGGCATACATAAACTTGCATTTGTCGTGGTCTTCTTTGAAACTTGTCGCTTATGGTTTCTCTGAACAGACCTTTCAACTTCCTTCCTCAGTGACGATTCAACATAAGACTGTGAGATTAACTGCATAGTACGATCACGGTTCAAGTGTCTTCCTACATGTAAGTCTTTGATAAATTTCCTTTGCCAACTACAATCTGTAGTAGACAACTGACTTCCTTCGACTAACAACCCATCAACCAGTTTTCTCAACTCTTCTTGCTCTGTGGGACACATACGATATTGTGGTCTATGCGGTACAATAGCACTTGACACTATATCCGTATGATGTTGTGTGTCCCTCAGTGGCGGTAATTCCTTGGGCAACTCTGCAGGAACTACATCTTCACATTCGTTAACCACTGGCACATCCTCCTCAGGAGTCTCGAGATCTTTACTGGTTTCATTCCCATTCAACATAAACACTTCCGCTCTATCCTCCACTTCTTTATCAAACTCTTCTGTAGATAATATACTAATCGAATCCACCTTCTTCACCGATAAATTACCCCCTTCATCTCATTGAAATTGATGATTCCCTTTTATCTTCATAAGTGTGTGGTGACACCCTCCTTGCTTCCGTAACCGATGGCGAAACTCTGTTTCCTCCATAGTTCAAGACTGGTGACCTTCCTCTTTGACGTTGTTTCAAATCCATCATCAACTTCTCCAACTTTCCAAAACTTTTGTTGAACTTCTCTTCGAGGTTATCACTAATTCGTTGCTCTATTGCCTTAGCATCTTCTCTTCTATACACATCGGCAATATTCTGATGACGATTACCTCTTCTCGGATGCATGATTGATCTTCAACAAATCTTCAAAAAAAAAATTCTAACACAAACTTCAAAAACTTGGCTTCGGTCTAGCTCTGAACAAACCAAACTAATGCAACCTTCAACACTCGGCCTAGATCAAACTCTATACTCGGCTCAACTTCAACTAGCTCGGTTTGCTCCACACACGGCTCAAACTTCAAACACTTCAAATAGCTCGGCCTAAACTCAGTTGGCTCGGCTTGAACTCTCAATATGAATTGGCTCGGTTGAAATGTAATCAAACTCTCCTTCTTGGCTCCAAGACTCGGCTTAGCTATGATTGGATAAGTCTAGCTCTGATACCAAATGATGCAGCAGCGGATAATAAAAATGAATGATGCGGTGAAAGTAGGAATCGGTGGATTGAAGAATACCAAAGGCCCAAATCCGTTGATACAAAGATGCCGGATTCTAGCTATCTCAAACACGTTGATCGCGCACGATACCGTGTTTAAAGATCTACGATTCTTTGTACGTTGATCTAGCGCACTAGATTCCGTGAATCGGCTTCAGTAGTCGTTGATCCGAGCGCACTCGAATGCCGAAAGTGGAGATAGGAGATTACACTCAACTACCAATTTAAGAAGAGGCACAAAGCTCTCAAACAAAAGTTTATTCAAAATCAACTTACTTTACAAATGACACCACCATCCCTATTTATAGGGTTACAACTCACACAACTCAACACTTGACAACACATAGGTCGTGAACGACCTAACACTTGCGACCTAAAACAAAGAAATACAATACAACACGTTACATCACAATACGCGACCTACGACCTTACATAGGTCGTTAACGACCTAAACAGAAAACAGCACATGACCTTACAACAAAGTGACTCATCATATATACAACACGAATACAACACATAACGACATAAGAAATACAACATGCGACCTAAGGATACAACACACACGACCTAAGATTACAACACCCCGCGGCATAAGCTTCAGCGATATGAGGAGAATCAGCTTCTGGGATGAGTTATGCGACCTATAGGACGAGCGACTTAAGGAGTTGAGCGACCTTGGCTTGAGCGACCTAAGATTGATGCGGCCTATGGTCGAGCGACTCAAGGTAGGAGCGTCATAAGAGATATGGCAGCGACATAAGGAAGATAGCAACATAAGAACGAGCGACATAACTTCTTGCGACCTAAGGAATAACATCTTCAGCGACCTAACATGAAGTGGTATATGTGAGCGACCTAACATAGGTCGTAGCTCGCTTGTATGTCCTGAGTGACTTAAAGCTTCTCGCGACCTAAGGACGGAAGATTGTGCGCGACCTAAGTCAAGCGGCATATTGGAGCGACCTATCTGCATATTGGAGCGACCTATCTTGTTAGGTCGTAACTCTCGTAGTTCTTTAGGTCGTAACTCGCAGAAAGCGTTAGGTCGCGACTCCTTATCTCGTGACTCGTTGGGTCGTGAGTGACCTAAGGAAATGACCTTTAACTCGTTAATTCGCAACTCTCTATCTCGTGACTCGTTAGGTCGTGAGCGACCTAAGGAAATACTTAGCTTGCATGACTTGCTTGGTCGGTCTTCATAGCTCGTTTGCGACCTAAAATGGCGCGATTTAAAGATTATCGTGCTAGGTCGTAGCTCAGGAGAGTTAGGTCGTTGGCGACCTAAGTCTTCATCAGGCTGGGCTGCATCAAAGGCGTAGGTAATGCGTATGAAATCTGGTGTAGGTAATGCGTATGGAATCTGGCGTAGGGAACGTGTATGGAAAGAGGCTTAGGGAACGCGTATGGAAAGAGGCGTAAGGAACGCGTATGGAATGTGGTGTAGGGAATGCGTAAGAAAACGGCGTAGGGAAGCCGTAGGGAATTTTTGCGACGCACTGTTTTCCGACCTTATTTTTGGCGTAGGGGTGGCGTAGGGAAATTTGATTCCCTACGCCCTCCCTATGCCAAATTGGCGTAGGGAATTAAGAATTCTTTTGTAGTGAATGCAGCCAAAATTGAACCATTGGGTGTATTACTATTTTTACCAATTCAATTCTGCCACTAATATTAAGCATTCTGCTATTTCAATGATTAAATTTTGTGTTGATTTTATCTTATAAGTGGCGAAAATCTCTGGGTTTAAGTTTATTATTGGATAAAGGAATTCCTAGATACATCACTGGGAGGTTGCCAACATGTCAATTAGTCAAAATCAATCTTAATGCATAAGTGCCTATATGTATATGTGTGCGTATGCCACTCTGTTTATAAAAAAATATTGGTCAAATTAGGATGCGTTCGAGTGTTCAAGATTGTTTTGAAATGACATTAAAAGATGAGTAAATAAAAGGAGATAACCCCTCAACCCGTTTTTTCTCCTTATTAATTGCCTACTTAAACACAATTGATTGTTATTTGAATATAAATAAAATTTTGATTAGTTAAAATAACTTCATAACATATTATATAAATGTAAACATAAGTAAACTATATATTTAGGTATTATGATGGATGTTGATGATCATTCCCTGGTGGAACCAGTGGTGGTTCCATCCCTTATTGATTTTTGCTGGATTCGTTTTGAGCAAGTTTGGGTCCATGTTTTTTCGATAATGAGATATGAGCCGGTTGGTGGAAACTTTTTCAAGTACGTAGGAGTTGAAGGTGAGGAGAAACGCCTGTTCTATCAGGCTAATGGTGAAGTGCTTTCTCTATGTATTATGGGCGATCTTGGTGTTAGTAACAAGTCCCTGATGGCAGATGACACTTGGGTTAGGAAGTATGTGTACGGATCTGATTCGGTGGATTTTGTTCCTTTCTAAGTTTTTCTTTTTTCTGGATACTTGCATATCATTGGCCCTGCCTCTTATGAGGATGCGAGTGATGCCTCCTCTTTTGAGGGGGAATAGCATGGTCTGTATAGTAGTATAGGTATTCTACCTAACTCATGGACTTGTATTTTTATTTTTTTAGTCGTTTCAACGCATGTGCCGAACACCTATTCCTATATTCATTTATAAAAGTGAATGATCCACTTTAAAGCCGGCTAGCTTTGTTAAAAAGTAGCAAACTGTATATATACATTGATTGTTATTTTATATAATTTTCAAAACTAAACTATGGACAATAAAAGCATATATAAAGGGACAAACAAGTCTATTGCAGTGTAAATCCCAACATTTATACACGGTCATATTAACCATGTACATTACATATATGTTGCACTTGCACTTTGCACACATGGGTGTATATTATGCATTCACTTTCAGTATACAGTTAAATTTAAAATGAATTCAAACCCTTTTAAAAAAATAAAATAAAATAAAGATTTTATTTAAAATATTTTAGATTGGATCCAAAATTTATTTAGACTTCATAGGTCCAATAAAGTAGGATGTTTTCTAAATCTACCCATTTCACTTGCTTTCTCCTGGTCTAGTTCCTTTAGAGGTATCAGAGCGAGGTTGGTTAAGGCATTCACCTTCTAGATTTGATCTCTGCAACTAGCAAGATAAGGGTACTCTTATTGTGATCTACGATGAAGCATTGCCTCTTACCTATGTCATGTGATGGTTATGCTAGTCGAAAGCCTATATGTAAAACTCTCTTAGAAGGTACCTAAAAGGGTCGCCCCAAAGGAGTTTAGACTAGACCTTTAACGATATCAAAGTCCAATGGCCTATGCGGTCTAAATTAGCAATGTTATGGTTAACTGATTAAAGCCTACCTATTTAACAACATGCCTAAAAAAGCGGCTAAGGTTGGGTTTAAGAAATAAAGTCTCTCCTCTACATGGCTACGGGCCTAACTTGAAGGCTAAAGTAAGCCCAAAGGTTATCTCCAATATAAAGGCCCGAACTGATTTTGGGCCTTGGGCTAATTTTCAAATTTGGATATGATAAATTAAAAGGTATTCCAAATTTAAATGTTAAGTTTAAGATATAGAAGTAAATTTATAAGAGTTACAAAACGCATTTAAATTTTTCAAAAATTATTTTGTTAAAATAAAATAAGCAATTAATTTTGAAATTTAAAATATGATTAATTAAATGAAATAATTAAGTAAATTTTAATTAGTTAATACATATATATTGGTATATGTATATAACTATAATTATTGTGGTTATATATTTATCTTAAAATTTGTTTATGATAAATTAAATTAAAATTTAAAAATAATTAAAATTATTTAACTACATTATTTAATTAAATAAAATTAGCTAAAAGTTGATTTATAAATATGTACACATATATCGATATGTATACATAAACAAAAGTATTAATGTTATTAATTATTTGTTATCTTAAATAGTTTAAGTTAAGTAATACAAAATTTTAGAAATTTTATATAAAATATAATTATGATTTAGTTAAAATTATTTAAATAATATTTAATTAATTAGATGCATGTATATATTATTTAAGTGGATTAAACTATAAAAGTTATAAATAAGTTAATACATATATAACTATATATGTATAAAATTAAGTGGAACTATAATAAACCCATTTAGGTTTAAGAAACAAGATGTATCTGATACTTAAACCACGAGAGCATTTCATAAGAGATAAATATTCCCTATATCACTTAAAATATATACTAAACATTATGAATCTTTGACGTAAGTTCTCATCTACAATTTATATATTAATAGATTACTTGCATACTTTTTTGTTGTTGATACTCCTCAAGCTAGAGATGTTATGTGTACTACTATTAGTATATTGAATAAACGAGGTAAGATCCATGCACGTATTTATTGATATTCCCTAAGGTATGTGCATTATACATAGGCTGGTGTGAAATGGTGGGTACGAGTGAATAATCTCTTTCGATTTATTTGTATTCATCAAGGTCAAGTTGAGATTAGGACAAAGATCATGAGTTAGGAGTTTTATATGATACAACCAATAAAGTGTTTAAAGAGTTAGGATGATCCCTAGGGGCAATTATGTAATTTGTTACATATATCTAACTCTATGACCAATCTTGTTCAAAATAATAGATGTTTTCTTTCTATCATATACTTATTTTATAGTGATATAAATAGTTAAGTAATTAATTTAAAGTATGATGGAAAATCCTTAAATGATAAGTTATGTGACAGTAATTATAAATTGTTGTAATCATGAGAATTTTATCATAATGAAAATAACATACTATTTCAAATATTCCTAGCCAAGATGTTTCGGGAAAGGATAAGGATTCATCCATTGAGACTATAGTATGTAACACTCTCTGAATATTGGACAGTGTATTTTTCATGGCTGCTGGGGGCACCAAGGGATCAGATACTGATAATTATTGGATAACTTTGGAATGACTCACTTGAGAGTTCTCTGTTAGTTAATAAAACTAAGGTTAACCATACAATCATAAAGTGATGATGTTACACAATTCCATTTACTTGAGAATACCGTGGAACTTCAATGTGGACACTCCACTTTGATTATAGTTAAACCATGGTGTGGCGCTCATCGAACGACTATAGTTGAGTCTGAGTTGAAGTATTGAAAATAAAACACTATGTAATAAAGAGTTTGACTCTTCAATTATATGGGGTTAGTATCACGGTCAACTGTTGTTAGCTCAAAATTAAAGTCTCTTGCTAGAGCAGTAAGGTTAACAATAATCATTATTATTGAACCAAGATTTTTGTGTTTGGAATTACAAAGTTGAATGTGGACGATGTTGGAGTTTTGACCAAAACAAAATCCATGTGTCCCAACGTGATATAGTTTTGACGAAGAGAATCAGTGTAAATAATCATTGCTACCAGGTATCGCTTATAATAGTAAAATTGGATTTTACCAAAAGATGTGTAAGAGATAAATTCAGCCAAAGTGTCACACTACTAGCTAAGTTAATGTGTGAATATCAATAATCTAATTATTCGATATAAATGCTGACTGAATTTATACGGGGTGCACAACCGTTGTCAAGACCCAAAAGTCGACCTTCGAAAATCGGCACCCGTACTTCCCTTGTACTCAAAATGCCGTAGATTCAAATGCCGAATCTGGTTCTCGGGAGCTTATAACAACATTAAGTAAATAACACAGCGGAAGAAACGGAATAATACATTGATATACAATATCTGATACAACAGAGTGATACAATGAATATCAATATACATAAGAGATATGATACAACAAATAGCAGCGGAAAAGAAAAATAGATAACATCAGCAACAGATAGAATATCTCCAATAGAATGCTCCAATCCATAGCTAGCGAAAAGAAAGGTCAGTCGTCCAAGGACTGACTAGCTCCAGATAATCTACTCAACCTGAATATCTGAGAAACCCAACTCTAGACTGCCCGTGTGGAAAATAGTGGGCACCCAGAGTTTAGGAAAGGAACAATAAACTCCGGATCAGTCATGGGACTGGTGTGAGCAACAAAAACAGTTTATCTTTAAACAATCAACAAAAGAATTTTAAACATTGAAATCCGCAATGCTTTTAGAAAATGAAACTACCATAAGACCTCCCACCACACACACAATGCAAACGCATAATTGGAGGAGATTTCTTCTTATGATAGTCAAAGATGCTTACTACGCAAAATCATTGGATTATTATTATTTGTGCATAGTGTAGAAAACATTTCGAAAGTATAATATAAATCTTAGCCAGCATAGACATTTCGAACTATGCCTACTATAGCTACCATCCAAACAGTGGGGCGCCACCATAAGTGAATGATAGGTTCTACAACTAAAACCGTACAAGGCTCGTATTGTTTCTTTGGATTTCCAACAAATGGTCAGGCTAAGGAACTTCCTATGCCACGAAGGAACGCCTTTGGAATGACGTCCCGAGAACCTAACTGAATCTCTGCCAACACAAGGCCGGGTTACCTCTGCAAAAATAGGTAACTACTGACACGCGTATGCCATCCCCCGATCGTCACCGATCTTCCCGAGGATCCCCGATTCGCAACAACCACAAAGTAATAAACTTGCAGCAACCACAGAGGTTAAGTATCTGGGCTCCATACCATGATACCACCTTTATCCAGAAGGAATGACATACACTAAGGGGCGCTACTCCCTAGAACCTTGCCGCATCTTTCCTGTTTTGACCATTTCCGGGGTGTGAGGCTCGACGAAGTCTCGTCCACAAAGCTACGCTTTCTACAAAGCCATGCTTCGGGTCAAACAAATGATCAACCTATGATCACAAAGATATAAGATCAAACAAATGATCATATCACAAATGATCAAACACTGATCATCACACAGCAACACTCAGCATGCCACATTACCAAATTGGGATATATCGCTGATAAATTTCAACTACATAACCTCTGAGCTCGTACGTCTCAAAGAAGGGTGTTAAGCTAAGAGAATAAATTCTCCGCCACCAAACAAAAATGTATTTGAAAGAAATCGGCTTTCTATCTCAAAGTGTAATGTCAGACATGTATCCATACAAGTCTGTTCCGGGTTCGAACAGAACCGAAGGCACTTCTCACGAAGCCCTTGCAAATCCGGATAATTTCCAATCACGTCCGGACTTCCCGTCACAAAAGAGTGATATAAATCTCTATACCGGCGCGACTCAGTGTAGAGACATTCGACAGGTTGTCCTTTCATTTTTGAAAAATATCCGGTCTTCAACACCGGTCTTCAAATGCTATCCATATACGACGTATCACTATTCGGAATGGGTTATACGACCCAAAGGTCCTTTCCCGGCTAACCCGAATAGTGAGCGCAATATTCAAAACATATGGGTATTGGGATTTCAATTAAGTCACAACTTATTACCCAAAAATCTTTCTTCAAATGGTTTAAACAAGTTACCATTTTAATCTTTTTAAACAAAAAGATTAAATTCACAAAGTTCACTTAATTTCACAAAGATTCATTCACAGATTTTCCAAATCGATTTCCATTTCAGTTTAATTAATTCGTTAAATCTTTAAATCAAAGATTTAACTAATATCTTTCAAAACAATTCCATTTCAAATGGTTTAAACAAGTTACCATTTTAAATCTGTTAAAAATAGACAGATTCAATTCATAGTTTTCAAAAAAAATTCATTTATAACTTGGTAAAACCATTTTTCAATTCGATCTTGAAATTCCTTTCATTAAACTGGAATTTCATTCCTTATATATATGAAAGCTTTTATCATTTGAAAACAAACAGTTTTCATTTCGGAAAATCTGATTCATTCATACGAGTTGAAATCCTTGGGTTAAATTCAAATTCCCAACTTATACTTTTAAAATGGTTAAATTCATACAAACACATTTTATATCATCTTTAGTCTGTAGTTTCAATCATAGGATTCAATTTCAAATTTGAATTCAAATTTAAATCTAATTATTTAAATTTTCAAAAACTCGGTTAAGTTATTCAAAATAACTTTTATCTTTGAAATTCCATTTCAAAAGCTTCTTCTTTAAACCCAGATTTCCAATTTCAAAATCAATTGAAATTAAAATTTCAATTTCAAAAACATCAAATTTAAATTATCTGTGACTTAACCGATTTCCACGTGAAATCCATATTGGTGTGTGTATAAGTGTGGTCCAGGAGTTCAACACAATAGTGCAACATCAATCATCACATAACAAAATACAGGATATAGTTGATAAGCGATATAAACTATAACGCTTATCGTTCATTCACAGATCACAGATATATATCACAGGTAAGTAAACTACATATCACAACATAAATCAGGGTGTATCACAAAGCATTATATATCAGGGATATCAAACAATTAAATCATCCAATAGAATCCAAACATTCACAAGTAAGGTCAAACATCCAATAATCATTTATAAGCAGAATCAATTAATCGTTTAATCCTGATAAATTCAATTTATTTCCAAATAAATTAATTACTTATGAATTAATTATCCAATCTTGGTTTATTAATTACAAATCATTGATATTAATTAATCAATTGCCTTAATTAATCCAAATTATTCTTAACTAATCATATAAATTAATTTAACCTTTAACCCAATTACATAATAAATTCATCCCTTAATTACTTTCATTCAGTAATTAACAATTTAAAAATTGATTTTCTTAATTAATTAATCAAATTAATTATCAAAATTAATCGCATTAATTTAAATTACCTAGTAATTCCTAGTTAGTTATCTTCATTAACTAATAACATTTCTTTAATTGCTTTCTTAAGAAATTATCTTAGATGGAATCATCATTTAATCATTTCTAATTATTAATTAGTCTAAATTATTTATTCATGATTTAAATAAATCATTCTTTAATTTCCTTATTAATTTTAAAAGTAAAACATTTTAGAAACTTCCATTTTAAAATTCAAACTACTTAACCACTTTAAAGTAGTAAAAAAAATTAATTCAAAAACTTATTTTATTTCAAACTAAATTCCATTATTTAAACTTTAATTAATGCCTTTAAACTTTTAGTTACAAATTTAATCAATATAATTTCCAGAATATTTACTTATTTAAGAGTATTTAAATTTATAACTTTTCTTTTCTTCAAAAATCTGGAATTAACACTTAAATTAAACTCAGTTCAACTTGATTTAAAATTTTAAAACTTAATAATTTAAAAACTGTAAATTTTTGCACTGTTTAAAACTGGAAAGCGAACTGACCTGAGACTTCGTGGTTTTACTTCGAGGAAATTATAAATCTACCCGGGCCAAAATGTATTTTACCCGAGTATATACCCGAGTCAAACTGGACACTGTTAAAACTGAGAAAAAACAAAGTCACCCGAGTTCACCTATATTTACTTTGAGAAAAATGAGGATCCACTCGAGCCAAAACCGATTCTACTCGAGCAAATCTCGAGATTCATTTCCCTGCCATCATCAAAGAAAACCACAGCCACCAGAAAACATTCGACTGTGCACGTGCACGCTCCCATCAGCCACCTCCGGTCGTCCACGACCATTCCTACATCACGGCGACCACCTCGACACCCTATTTCCAGCCTCCGATCATCAACTCCGGTTCGAAGTCGAAATCGAGTTCGATTTCACCTGGAACCCAAAACTAGAAAACATCACCACCTGTAAACTTCGCCGCTGCTCCTACCTCCGATCACTAGAGATCACCGAACTCCTGCAAAAGCCTCGCCTACCTTCCCTGTACACGACCCCCAAAGCTCGTCACACTCGATCACTCCATGGCTTCAAACGAGACAATTAACTATGGCACTTAAAACTAGGTTTACAGGCAAGAAAACATTGCCAACTGCTCCACGTTGATCTGGCGACCCCGACTCCATTTTTTCCAACATCCCTGGTCGCTCCTCTACCTCTCGACCAAAACCCAACATCTCCGGTCGACCACATCGACCACGGCACTTCAAAACGTTCAAAACAGTCGAACATCGACTGCTCTTCATCCCCTTACTTAAAAATTATAAAACTTGTTTTAAAAATCCTATTTTTGTATGTAGGTTCGTTTTATACTCCTGAATTTTTAATACATGAAGTTTGTTTTTAAACTTATTTTGAGGTTGTACATACTTCCTTGGTTCCAGAGACAAATAAAAGTTGGTTCAACTTCAATAATTTTAAATGCTTAGATTATAACCAAACAAACTACTTTTGTTTACAACTCAAATCCTAACTGGGATCAAATCAAGTGGTAAAGACCTTTTTATCCAAAATCTTAGTTTAAAACAAACACAGGCAAAACAGATTCTTTGCAATACTTATGTATTAGCATATTCACACAGAGGAATCATCACAAACCAAACATTTAAAAGCATACTCATTCTAGTTATCTACCTGCAACTGATAGTTAACACTTATGGTTTAAAATGTGAAGTTACTCACAGGTAAACAAGAAGAGTTGCTCAACTGGAAAAGAAGAACAGAGGACTCAAGTATTTGAAACAGGTTTTGGTCCCTCTTGCACTGTTTTAGTTGTCTCAGACTTTTCTTTGATCTGGATTGTTGAATTGCTTCAAGTTGAAATTTGTTTAAGATTTAGTTGATATTACTTCAGGTTGGCTTAGCTTGGAATGAACTTGAATTTGCTTCTTGAATTCACTACATATTTTGAAAACTGCAGTTTTGTTTCTCCTGTAATCTCTTTTTCTTGTTTGTTGAATTAAAGTTGAGTGATGATGTTTGTTGCATACCCAGGTTAATGAATCGAAATGGAAAGAAGATGATGTATATATTAGAAATGAGTTACAGGGTGTGTTTATTTGCCTTAGTACTGGGTTACATTTTGTACAACATAACCAGGGATATTTCTTGCTTTGTCTACTAATCTTTGTTTTGGTGGCTGATGTGAAAATATGGTGATGGCTTGCATTAATGGCCATGTACAAATGGTTATTTTATTTGATTGTATGTTTGAATGTATACTTGCATTTCGACTGGTAGAGATGTTGCATTAATTGTTTTGTGTACTAAAATATCTTGCATTATTTGTTGTGATATGCTATTGTACTTTATCATTTACTTTTATTTGTGTTCATGTTTTACTCGGCTGGGATGATGGTGCTTGGTACATAGATATGTTTATTTTTATTACTTTGCCATGTTATACATTGTTATGTTGTCTTCTTTTGTTTTGTGATTTACAATTCAGTTTGTATTTGTTCAAGTTGTATTTGATATTTTATTGTTAAATTAGTTTACTTTACCTCCTGCATATACATAGGGCTATAGTTTGAATTATTAGCCTGCAACTACAAGTATAATATACATTTTCTAGACTTACTTAAACCCTTATAAGTTGTTACATGTATTTGTATTAGGTTAGCTTGTGAATTTATGCTTATTTTACATTGGTACAAAGATATTTACTTTATATTTTTTAAACTATTTAGATTTAGATTTAAACTCGAATTCAATGTACATATATATTAACTTCAAATTTTCTCATATATCAAGTATACATATATATTCACATATATGTACAATATTTACAATATTATTAAATTTAAATGATTTATACAAAATATACTTAAATACAGGGGAAACTCGCATCACCGCATTGATTATTTTCACAAATTTAATTCAAAAATTTATTTAGTTATCAATTTAAATAAAATTAAATTTCGGGGTCGTTACAACCGTAATGATGAATTCATTGGAAAACCACACGATTTAGTTAATTTAGTTAATTTATAAAATATTATAAATTAATTATATTAATTAATATTTGAGAGATATTAATAATTATTTGATTTTTTTATCTTTGGGGGTTATCTGTTATTATTTAAATGCATATATAAAAGTTATATTTGTATGCATTGATATATAATATCAGTGTATTTTTAAAACAGATTTTAAACTAAGATAGTTGCATGAAGCGATTTATAGGAATCTTATGTCATTTAATGGCAGATAATTTTGGCCATACCATGTAAAAAGAGAGAGAGTGGAAAGAGAGAGAATTGAGAGAATTAATTAGGAAAGTTTTAACTAAAATAATGAGAAGAGTTTTTCTCTTTACATATATTGCCATATCTTCCTTAATTTATTTATCCAAAGGTGGGAAACAAAAATTTTCCTTCTCTAAATTCATTTATACATGTTTCATTTACACAAAATATACCCTACTTATATTCTGAACTTATACTTCACACAAATGGATGTATTTGATACATTCATATAATACATACAAATTTAAATCAAATTTAAATCTCCATTTTAACAACTTAAACAAAGTAAGATTTTATTTAAAATTTTATTAGATTAGATCTAATATACCTTTAGACTTCGCAGTCCCAATATGATCCAAATAGGGAATTTTTTTAAAATCTTCCTATTTCATCCGCTTTTGACTGGCACGGTTTCAACAATGGTATCAAAGTCAGTTAGTCTATGCGGTCTAAATTAGTCATGTTAGGGCTAACCAATTAAACTTACCAATTTCATAGAGTGTCTAAAAGACATGGGTTTAGGTAATCAAGTACCCTACCCTTTTTGGCTACCGGCCTGGCCCGTAAAGTGAAGTGAGCCCAAAGGGTGCCCCTAATAAAAAAGGACCAATTTTAATTGGACCTTAAGTCAATTTTGAAAATTGTTTTGAAAATTAAAACGAAGAATTAAAAAGCTAAATTTAAAATAATAAATGCATTATAAATGTTATAATGTGATTTTGAAATTGTTCCAAAATGAAAATAAGATTTTGAATTTAAAAGTTAAATTTAAAATAAGAATCACATTATAAATATTATAATACAATTTTCAAAGTTGGTTTGAAGACAATGTATATTATACGTTAATTAACATTTACTTAACTTATTTAATTAGACAATTTAATTGAATATTAATTTCAAAAATTTCTTTTGCAAATACACATATAGTACATCATCTTAAATAGTTCACGATAATGTAACATATATATTGTACGTGTATATACTTGAATTAATTAGCTATTTAATTAATTTATTAATCCGATTAATAAATATTAAAATTTTGAAACATGTTTATTATATTTTCAAAGCATTTTTGAAAACTATGTTACGACAATTGTAATATACATTGTTTTCAAAGCCAACTTTGAAATACATATTATAACATCTACACTATAATTTTTACTTTAAATTTAACTTTTAAATTTAAAATATTATTTTAGTTTCAAAACAATTTTAAAATCAAATTATAGCATTTATAATGTATTTCTTATTTTAAATTGAACTTTTAAATTTAAATTACATTTTTAACTTTCAAACCAATTTTGAAAATTAGCCCAAGGCCCAACTCAAATTGGGCATTTTCTATTATGGGCAACATTTAGGCTAACTTCACTTTCTCGGCCAGGCCGATAGTCAAGGAGGGCAGGGTAATTGATTATCCAAATCCAAGCCTAGATTAGAAAGCTTAATTGGTTACCCCTAACATAACTAATTTAGACCAAATAGACTATTTAGTTTTGATACCATTGAAGGAACCAAGCCAGTCGAAAGCGGATGAAATAGGTAGATTTCAGTTGTTTTCTATTTTAGATCTGTTTGGCCTACGAAGTCTAAAGAAGTTATAATAGATCCAGTCTAGTTTTAAATAAAATAATATTTTATTTAATTTCATTATATATATTTGTTAATTAAACATGTAAACATTTCAATTAAATCTTTTATTAGGAATGTGTGTATATACATTTAAACCTATAACAACATAAATGAGCTAACATAAACAAGAGTGTATATATATGTACATTTAGATATTGTGTAACGACCCGGGATTTTTGACGTCCCGAGTTTTGAATATTAATTTTTAATATTCAATAATACGGTATTTTTATCAATAAAAATTCCCGCTAAATAACAGTTGATAATATTTTACAGTTTCAAAACAAAATGATATATGAATTGTGTGATTTTTGTTTATAAAATAGGAGATTGATTTAATAGGAATTGCTTATATGTATATGTATATATATGTATGAATGTATTCAGGACAACAAAAATTTTATATATATATATATATATATATATATATATATATATTGGAAAGAATAGAAATGATTTTGGTTCATCTTCAGGACAGTAAATAGAAATGATTTTTATCCTATAATTCATAAGATGAAAAAGCAGAAGAAAATATTATAGATAGAGATAACTTTGGCTTATGAACAATATCATGTATATTAAATAGGAGAGTTTAAAAATTGTATTTTCCTATATACCTATATATATAAATATCAATTCAAAAAGAAAATATAAAGAACCTATAAAACAAATAATATGGCATTAAGAGAATATAAAAAGGTAAGTAAAATATATATATGGACTAGATAAAAATAGTTTGTTAAAAAGTAAAAATATATTTTTATATATTGAAAAATGAAAGGAATATATATGAAAGTGTATATGATATAAATGAGAAAATCTAAAGAACCATTTCAAAAGGAAGATCATTAACAAAGTAATGCTTTGTTAAAAATGCTATTTTATACCTTTAAAATAAAATGACAAGGTTTCCATTTCACTTTGAATTGTATAAAAATATATGTATATACATATGTAAACATTAACATTGTCTAAAACCATTTTTATAAGCCTTGTCACAAGACATATATGTATATGTAAATGTAGGCATGTAAAAAAAAAATCAAGTAAATAAGTAAATTAGTGGTTTTTGAAAAGGCTAAGGTATGCATATATATCAACTCATTAAACAAAGCTAGTAAGAAGAATAAAATATAAAATAAAGCAAAGGAGAAAAAAATCAAATATAAACATATGTATATATTACAATAGCTTGTCTGATCAAAAGAGGCAAAAACCAAAATCTTTGTTTACATTTCATCTCAATATCAACTCAAGCCACCAATTTCTATTCATACATCACTGTACAGTTTTGTACAGCATATCAGCAAGATTTTGTGCCAAATACATCATTCACCTTTGCATATGTGTATATGTACATATATAGGGAGGGTGTTAGCTTCAGTTTGAAGCCTGTAAACGAGTAAAATCTGTAACTAAACTAAAGACTGTTAAATAAAAGAAGAAGAAGTCGGCCAAAACATCCTCTGTTTAAAATCAAAAAGCAAAACAAAGCAAGCCTTTCGAGATTTCAAAGTTCCAGATAGAAGATTAAGGTTTCAGCTTGAAGTTTCAAGGAATCAAGCATGTGGAAGGTGAGAAACAAAATTTTGAAAGGCCTGGAAGTATATATTTCAACTCTGATATATTTAACAGGGGATAACAACTTGTATACCCAACTTTAAAAATCTTTATCTCATATTCTAGTTCGAATTTGCTAATCGCGTAAACTAGGAAAATGGGCGTTCTTGAGTATAGATTAGGCTAAAAATAGTTTTAAGGTGGTTTATGTTTTATGATGTGAGAAATCTTGTAATTACAGTAAGCAATCTTGTATTTGGCAATTTTCAACATACCTTAAATATTAAATCAAGATTCTAATCGTGTTTAGTATGTGAGGATAGGAGTTTTAGGCACGGAATCACGATTTTTAGTAGTCAAAATCTTGAGATAAAATTGGGTTGATTGGAATTCGCTTAAAAATTTATTTCTGGCGACATGGTTGATAAGAGGCGGTGCGGTTGGTCGAGGAAGGGCGTTGTGAAGCGAGGAAGACGTTCACCATGGCGTTTTCCTGAATTTCGCTTTGTTTTGAGGTCGAGTGGGGCTTTTATGGTTTAAGGGATAAGTGGGGGACGTCGTCGAACGTGACTTCACCAGGAAAGGGGGCGGCGCCGAACGCGACCGGATTTGGGATGGAGGTAGTGTAGACGTTGGGGGTCATGACGGTGGTAGCGGTGAGTGGTTTAACGCGGTAGGGCTGGAGCAGTTCATCGATGTTTGGGAGTGAGTTTTTTTCGTCCATTTCTCGGTGATGCTCGTATTGGGTTCAAGGGTGCAGAAGCTTCATTGACATGACGAGAAGCGTTAGGGTTCGAGGGTGACGCAGCGGATAATTCAGAACAATGTAGATCGGTGAAAGTAGCAGTCGATGGATTGATGAATGCTGAATTGCCCGAATTCGTTGATCCGAAGATACCGAACTCTAGCTATCTCGAACTCGTTGATCGCGCACGATACCGGGTTCAAAGATCTTCAATTCTTCAAGCGTTGATCAAGCGCACTTGATTCCGCGAATCGGCTTCTACAATCGTTGAATCGAGCGCACTCGATTATCCGAAAGAGGAGATAGGAGATTACACTCAACTACCAATTTGAATGAAAGCACAAAGCAATCAAAAGAGAATTTTATTCAAAAATCAACAACCTTTACAAATGACTTCACTTGCCTATTTATAGGCTACAACACACCAAAACAGAAAAAGTACAAGTCTTAAGTCGGCAACCGACTTATCAACCTTGCCGACTTAACATAAGTCGCCTTATTTACACACAGTTCAGAAAGCTTAAAAAAATACAAGTACTAAGTCGGTTCCGAGTTACAGCTTACGACCTTCGACTTAACAAAGACTCCGACTTAACAAACAGACAAAAACATCAAAGAAAATACAAGTACTTAAGTCGTTGCCGACTTAAAAATGCTACGCGACTCAACTTAGTAGCGACTTAAGGAATCAACGGTCCAGCTTAACTCGGCAGCAGAAATCAACGGCAACAAGTCTTCGGCGACTTAAAACATGCGCATCTCAGATTAGTGGTTTCAAGAAATCAACGGTCCAGCTTAACTCGGCAGAGGAATCAACGGCATCAGGGCTTTCGCGACTTAAAATTTCGACCGACTTAAATAAGTCGTAACTCGGTGCCGACCTATCACTTTTCTTAAGTCGGTGCCGACTTAACACTTGTGCCTTGTAACTCGGTGCCGACTCATCACCCTCCTTAAGTCGGTGCCGACTTAACACTTGTGCCTTGTAACTCGGTGCCGACTCATCACCTTCCTTAAGTCGGTGCCGACTTAACACTTGTGCCTTGTAACTCGGTGCCGACTCATCACCTTCCTTAAGTCGGTGCCGACTTGTGCCTTCACCCCAGTTGAGTCGGTCACGACTCATGCCTGTTTTCTTAAGTCGTATATGACTCATAGCTCCTTCCGTAAGTCGCCTACGACTTATGCCTTCATCTCCGGTCTGAGCTACATCATCCTCCCCATGTTGAGAGAAATTCGACCTCGAATTTGCACACTCTTCATCCCCAACAAACTCATCCCCATGATATGGTACGAGATGCTTAACATTGAATACGTCAGACGTATACACATCATCCGGCAGCTTTAGTTTATAAGCATTTTCATTGATTCGTTTCACAACTTTCACCGGACCAATTTTCCTGGCTTTCAACTTGTTATAAGCGCCTACTGGAAAACGATCTTTTGTTAATACTGCATAAACCAAATCTCCTTCGTTAAACTCAACATTTCGTCGTTTCAAATCTGCAGCTCGTTTATATTTCTCATTTGCTTTCTCTAATCGTTCTTGAACGATTTTATGACACTCCGTCAGCCCTTCAACAAAATCAGCAGCTTTCTTAATTGTCCCCTTCGAGTGTGGTATCATCGTTAAGTCTAACGGTCCCTTCGGTAAATTTGAATAAACAATCTGGAATGGACTGAACCCAGTACTTCGATTCACAGCATGATTATGGGCAAACTCTGCCTGGCATAACTTCACGTCCCAACTCTTCAGATTATCTTGCACAAGACATCTCAACAAGTTTCCCAATGATCTGTTAACCACCTCAGTCTGTCCATCCGTTTGTGGGTGATAAGCACTACTAAACTTCAGCTTCGTTCCCACCATTTTCCACAAACTTAGCCAAAAATGACTCAGAAAACGAGTATCCCTGTCCGACACAATCGATTCTGGCAATCCATGAAGTCGATAGATCTCTTTGAAAAATAACTGAGCAACATGAACAGCATCCGCCGTCTTCTTACAAGCAATAAAATGTGCCATTTTCGAAAATCTGTCCACCACCACATATATGGAATCGTTACCACGCTGTGTCCTCGGTAATCCCAACACGAAGTCCATACTCACATCAACCCATGGTTTATTTGGTACAGGTAATGGCATATATAAACCAGCATTAGTCGCAGTTCCTTTCGAAACCTGACAAATATGACAACGCTCCACAAATTTCTCCACTTCTTTCCTCATCGATGGCCAAAAGTAGGATTGTGAAATTAACTGTAAGGTACGGTCTCTTCCAACATGCCCTTCTTCATGTAACTCCTTGATAATCTTCATTCTCAAACTACCCTCCGGTATGCACAATCGACTTCCTTTAAAAAGAAAACCATCTACCATCATAAACTCATCCGTCTTTCCCTCCTTAACTTTATCAACAAACTTCATGAAGTAAGGATCTTCAACAAATAATTCCGGCAACATTTCAAACCCCGTCACTTCAACTTTCAGCGTAGTCAACAAATGACTCCTCCTACTCAAAGCATCAGCCACTCGATTTGTCACCCCTGACTTGTGTTTCACGACAAAAGTAAACTGTTGCAGATATGCAATCCACGATGCATGTCTCGCTGAAATCTTGTCTTGCCCTTGTAAGTGCTTCAACGCTTCATGATCAGTGTAAAGAACAAACTCCTTCTGAAATAGATAGTGTCTCCAGTGTTTGATAGATTGTACAACAGCATAAAACTCCACATCATATGTATTGTATCGCATCTTCGCTCCTGACAACTTCTCACTAAAATATGCAATTGGACGTCCCTTCTGACTCAACACCCCTCCAATCCCAACCTTGGATGCATCAGTATGTAGTTCAAATACCAACTGAAAATCAGGTAATACTAGAATTGGTGCAGTCGTCAGCAATTCCTTGATCTTCCCAAAAGCACTCCCTGCTTCCTCTGTCCATGCAAACTGTTTACCTTTCATGCAATCTGTAACAGGCGCCATCACACTACTAAAGTGTGGAATAAACCTTCGATAAAATGAAGCCAACCCGTGAAAACTACGAACTTCCGTTATCGTCTTGGGTTGCGGCCAATCTCTAATCGCTTCAACTTTACTTTGGTCAACCTGTATCCCTTTCTCTGAAACAACATACCCCAGAAATAAAACACTATGCGTCATGAACACGCATTTCTTCGTTGCAGCATAGAATTGTTCTTGTCGCAATACCATCAGCACTTCTCTAAGATGATTCAAATGTTCCTCGGGACTCCCACTGTAAATAAGAATATCATCGAAATACACCACCACGAATTTCCCAATGAACGGTCGAAAAATCTGATTCATCACCCTCATGAACGTACTTGGTGCATTGGATAAACCAAATGGCATAACCAACCATTCGTATAGACCCTCCCTGGTTTTAAAAGCAGTCTTCCATTCATCTCCAGGTCTAATCCGAATTTGATGATATCCGCTTTTCAAATCAATTTTCGAAAAGATAGTAGCTCCACTTATTTGATCTAACAAGTCATCCAACCTCGGCATTGGAAATCTATATCTCACAGTGATCTTATTCAATGCTCGACTGTCAGTGCACATTCTCCACGTCCCATCCTTCTTGGGTACCAATAAAGCTGGTACAGCACAAGGACTCAGACTCTCCTGCACACGCCCCTGCTCAAGCAATTCCTCTACCTGCCTTCGCAACTCTTCATGTTCCTTCGGGCTCATTCGATAATGTGGTCTGTGTGGCAACACAGCACCTGGAACAAGATCTATCTGATGTTGTATGTCCCTCAACGGTGGCAACTCCGTTGGTAATTCCTCTGGAAATACATCGTCAAATTCTTTCAAAACTGGTTTAACTTCTTCAGGAATTTCAACTTCTTCACTACTCTCTCGCCCATTTAACAAGAATACTTCTGGTTCCTCCTCAACCTCCTTAACAAATTCCTTCAAAGATAATAAAGTTTTCAGTTCTTCAATTTCTTCTGACTTACTTTCTTCTTGTGATCTCTTCTTCGGAACTAAAATAATCTTCGTGCCTTTAAACATAAAACTGTAGCTATTGGTCCGACCGTCATGTAGTACTGCTCGATCATATTGCCATGGTCTTCCCAATAATAAGTGGCAAACATCCATCTCTACTACATCACACCATATTTCATCTTTGTATTTCTTCCCAATAGAGAATGGTACACGAACTCGTCTATCCACTTTCACTTCTCCTCCTTTTCTCAACCATGCTAACTTGTATGGACTCGGATGTTTCTCTGTCTTCAATTTCAACTTCGTCACAGCTTCGGTTGAAATAATATTATCACAGCTTCCTGCGTCGATCACAAACTTACACACCTTCCCCAGAATAGTACATGTTGACTGAAAGATATTACTCCTCAACCAACTAGCTTCCTCCTGCTTCGGTGTTAAACACGATCTCCTCAGCATTAGGTTACAACCTTCGTCTCCTGACGCAATATCCTGCTCATCCTCCTCAGCTGGATTAGAACAATCTTCATCAACATCCTCATCGTCAACTTCTGCAATCATGGTTCTCTTCTTTGGCTTTGGACACTCACTGCTTTTATGACCCAATTCCTGACAATTGTAACATTTGAAACCATTGTTAACTTTCGCCTTCTCAACCTCCTTCACCACTGGTCTACTGATAGGTTTAGAAACATTAGAACTTCCTCCAACACCCTTCGCCTGATTGTTAGAATTAGGAAACACACCACTTCCTCGTCTCCCTTGTTTTTCCCAAGCCAACGCTTTCTGATGTGCTTCTGCTACAGATCTTGGATCGAACATATTCACCATATCCTGAATCTGCATTCTCAATCCTCCAATGAACCTAGATGTCAGCTGCTCTTCTGTTTCCATAATATCGTTCCTTGCAATGAGTTGATAAAATTCATCAGCATAGTCATTAACTGTCTTCGTGCCCTGCCTCAAGTTCTGCAAACGTTGATACATAAGCGATTGATAATTATAAGGTAAGAATGTCGCTTTCATCAATTTCTTCATCTTTTCCCAAGATTCAATCTTTGACTTCCCCATACGTTCACGTGTAAGCTTGGTTTGCTGCCACCATGCCAAAGCTCTACCCCTCAGCCTCGTAGCAACCAACTTCACTCTTCTATGCTCTGGAACTTCCTTGAAGTCAAAAATTTCTTCAACATTAGCTACCCAATCCAGAAACTCCTCTGCTTGCATACCACCTTTGAATTCAGGAATTTCAGTCTTCATCCCCGATTCCCACTTGTGATCATACTCAGAATAGTTTCTTCCTTGACCTCTTCCTTGAATACTACCACCATCATACTCTTCTTCAAAATCAGATGCATAACGATGTCGATTCTGACCACCAACATCTCTACTACCATTACGCCTTCCACATCTTTGATCATTTTCAATACTTCGGTCTCGATTAGAATGTGGCGAGACTCTACTACCCCCATGGTTAGATTCTGGTGAAACCCTTCTCCGATTTTGATTCATCTCCGTCATAAGCTTCTCTAATCGGCCAATTCCTTCATTAAGCTTCTCGCTAAAATTCTCATTGATTCTTTGCTCCATCTCATCAGCCTCTTCTCTTCGATATAAAGCTTCTACGTTTTGGTGGCGATTAGCTCTTCTTGGCGGCATACTTGAAAACTTCACAAATTCTCAAACACTTCAAATTCAAACACTTTCCGGATTTTGATCCAAAATGAAACGGATCGAAAACTTCCACTTTGTAGCAAATCGCGATGAACACGATGGACAAAGTTTCGGCCTCCAATGCAAATTTTGATCAAACAACTTCGAACAAGATGAACTCTTCTTCCTCTCGGCCACGGCTTTACACTTCAAGCACTCGGCTTCTCTTCAAACTTCAAAAGTCTTCAAATGATTAGGCTCCAAGTCTCGATCTAGCTATGATTGGCTAGAACAAGCTCTGATACCAAACTGACGCAGCGGATAATTCAGAACAATGTAGATCGGTGAAAGTAGCAGTCGATGGATTGATGAATGCTGAATTGCCCGAATTCGTTGATCCGAAGATACCGAACTCTAGCTATCTCGAACTCGTTGATCGCGCACGATACCGGGTTCAAAGATCTTCAATTCTTCAAGCGTTGATCAAGCGCACTTGATTCCGCGAATCGGCTTCTACAATCGTTGAATCGAGCGCACTCGATTATCCGAAAGAGGAGATAGGAGATTACACTCAACTACCAATTTGAATGAAAGCACAAAGCAATCAAAAGAGAATTTTATTCAAAAATCAACAACCTTTACAAATGACTTCACTTGCCTATTTATAGGCTACAACACACCAAAACAGAAAAAGTACAAGTCTTAAGTCGGCAACCGACTTATCAACCTTGCCGACTTAACATAAGTCGCCTTATTTACACACAGTTCAGAAAGCTTAAAAAAATACAAGTACTAAGTCGGTTCCGAGTTACAGCTTACGACCTTCGACTTAACAAAGACTCCGACTTAACAAACAGACAAAAACATCAAAGAAAATACAAGTACTTAAGTCGTTGCCGACTTAAAAATGCTACGCGACTCAACTTAGTAGCGACTTAAGGAATCAACGGTCCAGCTTAACTCGGCAGCAGAAATCAACGGCAACAAGTCTTCGGCGACTTAAAACATGCGCATCTCAGATTAGTGGTTTCAAGAAATCAACGGTCCAGCTTAACTCGGCAGAGGAATCAACGGCATCAGGGCTTTCGCGACTTAAAATTTCGACCGACTTAAATAAGTCGTAACTCGGTGCCGACCTATCACTTTTCTTAAGTCGGTGCCGACTTAACACTTGTGCCTTGTAACTCGGTGCCGACTCATCACCCTCCTTAAGTCGGTGCCGACTTAACACTTGTGCCTTGTAACTCGGTGCCGACTCATCACCTTCCTTAAGTCGGTGCCGACTTAACACTTGTGCCTTGTAACTCGGTGCCGACTCATCACCTTCCTTAAGTCGGTGCCGACTTGTGCCTTCACCCCAGTTGAGTCGGTCACGACTCATGCCTGTTTTCTTAAGTCGTATATGACTCATAGCTCCTTCCGTAAGTCGCCTACGACTTATGCCTTCATCTCCGGTCTGAGCTACATCAGAGGGGAAGTCGATTTGGAGTGTCTCGGCGGTGATGCCGGTGGTGGAGCGAGTGTGCACGCGCACGCGTACACGGGGTGGGTTTGCTCGAGTTTCAAGTGAAGGTGGAAGAAGGAGCTAAAGGGGCAGTCGCGCTAGATACTTCGGGTCGACCCATGTGGCTGTGAGTCTCTGGTGGCAGCTTGGTTCGAGTTTCATGGAATACAGGGTCAATCGGAGGAATGAGTTGGTTTGGGATGTGTCATGTGATTTCGGCTGGTTTGGGAATGAAAGAGAAAGAAAAGGGAGGAGGGAAGGAAAGGGAAAGCGGGTTGTTTTTTTTGGTAAGGGAATGTGGGCTTCGGCTCGTTTGCTTTTAAAAAATATATATATATAAAGTAAAGAGAGGGTTTGGGCTGGGCTCGGTTCAAAAGGGATGAGGGTGGAAGGAATTATTCTGTGAATGTTTTAAATTATATATATTGGTAAACATAAAATTGATGAAGGAAAATAAATAATAAAATAATTTGAAATGTTTAAAAATTATATCTTTATATCTAGCAAGATTTTGAAATATCATAACACATTCACACAAATTCCGTTTACGCGAGAATTGTTGCGATGGTTTCGTATCGACGAATATTGCGCCGTCGTACGATCCGTTGTCGAGTCGGAACTAGTGAAATTTTATAGTCATTTGGAACGGATAAAATTTTAAACAATCAATTTAAAATAATATCGTCGTTGAATTTATATGACCCGGAATTTTGAAGTGTTTTGCCATATAATAATAATGACGAGTTATTTTATTTTAATGATGATGTTTTAACATCTGGTTAGCGGAATAAAACACCATTCCGCTAATTATTTTTAATTAAACCCCTTTTGGTAGAATAAATCACCATTCTACCACTATTACTGAATATATCTGTTATGAACATTACTAGCAGAAATAAAACCCTGACCTGCTATTTTATTTGTTCGGACGTCTATCTATATGCCTGATAATTATATTGGACGGTATGATGTTGAGTTGATTGTTAAAAGTTGATTAATATGAATATTTATTATGAACTGTGATGAAATAAAATGGTAACTTGATTAAGTACCATTGGGATTGTTAAGTCTTCTTTTTGCGATTTGGGTTGATTTTGAACCAGAATTTGTTAAAAATTATTATTATTTATTTATGATGTTTTAAAGTTAACTGATAAATATTTTGGTAATGATTTAAAGAAATTAATTTATTATTTTTGGAAATTATATAAAAAGTATTAATTTTCGTTTAAAGTTATTAATTGTCTAAGTTGTTTAAAGTAGAATAGCTATTAATTAAAAAGTTAATTTATAGTGGTTGTTTAAAAGTTAATTTTTACTTTAGTGTAAATTAGTATTAAAGTATATTTATTTCGAAGACAAATCTAACAAATATTAATGATGTTTTAAAGATAATATCTCTACTGTTAATAATGATAATTCAATCAACTATTTTCAATCGTGTCTTTTGAGATTTCCGAAACTGCCATTTACCCAACCTCTACCCTTTCGTTTTTCATTCTGTCTCACATCTCACGTTTATGATCTTCAATCGCTCCGAGAAAATCCTAACCACCCAACTGTTCATTACCTCATCGTCGGCAATCCGCTGTCCATGCAAAGCATCTGCCTTCTCCTCATCATTGAATCTATCAACTGCCAGAAATTACACCTGCTGCACCGCATCGCACTTCTTAATCGAATGACCTTGCAATCAGCTGCTGCTGCTCTGAATCCTCAATTTACCTGGCTTACTCTTGATTGGAGGTTATTATTCCGCCACTTACCTGGCATATTGTGCTCCGAATCCTCAACTGCTGCTCCTTTGATGCCGATCTTTGAACGCTTTTAGGTATTTTTAGGTATCTTTCATCACTCATTTTTTCCTGTAACTTATATCAACCTACTGTTGCTTTTGTGATTGGTTATTATTCTAATCAATGTTACTGTTGTTGATTGTTACTGCTGTTATGTTTGCATCATTCATCAATCATCTCTCATTATTGTTAGTTTACTGCTGGTTTTTATATCTTTGTACGAATGTTACTGCGGTTGATTTGTTGTTTGTACTACCAAAAGAAGCAAATAAATTTTAACTTACAACATTTATTACACTTTCCCAATGAATCAACGCAATATGATCCATCAAAGAAGGAGCAGTTGAAATTATTTGCTAAATATATTTATGAAAGGGAATTATATTACTGCCATATCTATCTGTCTTTAAGATTATTAAAGAAATAAATAGTTTGGCCTATAGTGATAGCAATTTTAGACACATAATGAATATTAAGAAAAAATTTACTTTACCAAAATGGTTATTAATATAAAATAATTACTTGCTTAGTTTATTGTTATTTACTTTATTCAAGTGAAGATGTGGGAGATTTCTTCCAATGTTTATATCTGTTTTCTGTTATTTGCTTCATTAAGTTGAGTTTACTATTCGATTCCTTTATTTACCATTTTTCCTATACTCCTTCGGCTACTTTTTTAAAGTTTAAAATTAATTTGAATTGATCTTATTTCATGTTTATTTTCACCTTACAAATTCATATATTAAATTACCCTTTGAAGGTAGTAAATTGAAATAAAAAACCCTATCATAGAGTGAGTTTGCAATTTTAGCCTTTATGAAGAATTTAGAGTTAAGAATTAGGTTTTGATTTAACTTTTTATAATTTTAATTTAACATTGAACTTCTTATGTTTTTTCTGCCCATCGACAAATTATGTGCTATAGCAATCATATATTATACATTGCGTTTTAACTTTAGCTTACATATTTTGCATATATTATTTATTGCTGTAGCTGTATTTTGTTTATTACTGTTGGATTTGTACTAGCTTTATTGCTATTAAGTCATCATTTTTCCATTCTATGCACCACTATATTTAGCTTATAGGTTTCCAAAAGCTGTCAGAGATGAACTTTACTACTGCCATTTGATGTTTAATTGCGTCTAAGCAAATGTTGAAAGCTGTTGCTTAATTGGTACATTAAATAATGTGTTTTCCTACCTATGCATTTTATACATCAAAAAATATAGTTTGTGTTGCAACTTAAGAGGTTTAAATTGGATCCTATGTTTGCAATTTAAGAAACATGGCTATTCTCCAAAAAGTGAACCGGTGAACGACATATCATACGGACCTTCAAATTCAAAAATATTTTTCATCATTATTCGCATGAAATATATATAAAATAAAAATGCTCATCTATGAGCATCGACCAAACCACTACAAGCTAATAATGAAGAAATATGTAGTGGACGACACCCTCGGCGTCTTCCACACCCACGCGGTCACGGGTGGGCTAGGCGGCCTTCTCGCTGGGCTTTGCTCACCAACCTCAAACCGATCGACCTCCTATACCCATACATCACACACCCAATATAGCCTAGCACATAACATATGGAACCTGGAAATGTACCTCCACAAGGGCCTATGGCAGGTCGAGGTGCAGCTGCTTGGCACCATGTTCATCACAGTGTGGAACGTGTTGGCGATGAGTTTTATATGTGTAATGATACGCAAGGTGGTGCCCCTGAGGATGACTATGACAATCTGAACGTGGGAAATGACGCTGTGTATGGGAAGGAGGCCTACGCCATAGGGGGGATGGAGGAAGGGAAGAGGATGAGCATGATTCTTAATTTGCCCAAGTGTTGTCTTGGTCGTTTCAAGAGTGGTAGCTAGATGGGTATACTTAATAGCTATTTGAAGGTGTTTGATAGGTGCAGGTGCAAGTGTTTGATAGGTGTTTGAGTATGGTCGATAGGTGCAGGTGTTTGAAGTACAAAGAGATTTTGTTTTTCTGGGTTAAAGTTTAACTAAATTAAGTTTCAATGTTAAAGTTTGGAAATTGAGATACCCTTTTCACATGCGGAGTTGACTAATCACTGCAAACTTTTGTTCAAGACTTGAGAATTAAATCATTATTGGTAAAACGAGATAGTATATAATGCCTTATTTCAGTGTAAATTTTGAGACATTTATTTATTCAAAAGTTAGTGTTAAACTCATGATTCTTATGTTAAGTGTCTTCTGTCCAAAGAAGGATGTAAAGAATTGTTGCTAAGGAGATTTGTTTTTAATAGCTTGCTTTTTATAATGGCTCAAATAATGATCATTTTTGTTGTTGTTGAGATGTGCTTTTTCATAGGAATTTATACAACTCTTTTAATAGTAGATATATAAATAAGGTCACTTACGTTTCAAATAAAACGAATCTAAGTTAAACACTTTCATGGTTCATCACCCTGACATCCCTTATACACGCAAAACCATTCTATTCGCTAATTTCCAAATACCTTGGACCTGCAAAGTTATGTTATATTTTCGTCAATGTCGAGAAATAGTTGCGTCTGAATTATTATTCTAACTACTTTCCTCGCTACCCTAATTTACTACCTCTATGTTTTATGTTTCCGTACCTACGCTGATTACTATACTTTTTGTGTGTATGATTGATGGATTTATGCGTTTTCCAGTCTAATTTACCTAAATTTCTCATTCACTTCTTCGCATTATACTTTTACTAACACATTATGTTCGTACAATCAATCAAACTTCGTTTTCAATAATAAAAAATCTACATGCTATGGTTATTTTAGTCATACTATATGTTGCATTGGTTTATGTTAACCATATTTAAAGTATAATTTGTCACTTGCTACACTGCTGATTTTACAGGGCCACAACCTGCTAAACCTGCTATTACTATGTTATCTTTGCAGGCCCATGCTACTATTATGAATAGAGAGACTTTTCTGCAGTTGTATGCTATGTTCATATCGGTTAATCCTGCAATGTATGCATTGTAGAAGCCTAAGACTGGGGCAAGGATGTTGGTTAGGATTATGTAAGTACTATTTTAGTTAAAGGGAAGATTTAGGAGATTGATTTGAGTGAGATTATGGCAAAAAAAAGGTGGCATGAGTATGCGATTTGGATTAGTATTCTTTCTTTTGTAAAGAGTTTGTTTCTTTGGAATCGTCGAGGCCAGGAATATCATTGTTTATGAGCCAGCTTATTGATGTGACAGCAGCATGACCGACTATCAGTGCCACGTCTGGAGACACTGAGAGGTAGCATTATGAACTGGGAGATGTGGGCATTAAGCTTGCAAAGTGGGTTGTTGTGTCAGTACTCAGTAGACTGTTGTTTTCCTGAAATACCTGAAACAAATATCGTGTAGGTTAATGAATTGTCGGTAGTTTCTCTACTTGCTGATACTGATAATGCTGTAATGAACCCCAATTGATGATTGATGCAACACAGTCTCCGATTCTTTGATCATTTTTCAGTTAAAACCTGAGCATAAATGTTATTGTATTTTGTATATCTTATGGTAATCAAATGGATTTCAAGTAAAATACTAATACATTGTAAGGTTTTATCGTCTCATAAAACAATTGATAAGAGGTGATTACTTACAGTTGGTAATTATTGTTAAAGCGTCAATAATAAAGCTATCACCATTGTCATCAAATTACCCACTTTGTATCCAGTTGCACTCCAAGCCTCCAAAACATGCGAAGTGCCTTCAGTTAAGAATATAAAGAACCATGTGATATGTGAAATTCAAGTGGTCCAATGGTTTACATTATGAACCAAAATCAGTTCGATTCACTACAAAGTGTTTCATCAAACTGTAAGTGATTTGAAAAATACCAAATTAGTTCATATTGCTAACTCAAATTAAGTCTATGAAAATTTAGGACCTGAAATTTGAAACCTGTATAATGTTTTGCACAACATAAATAGTACATATGACAAAAAAATGTTTAAAATATTTGATAAGGCTTATTGATGTCTCCATAGATAATCTATAGCTCAATTATTAAATGATGCAAATATGATAATTTATAATGGTGAGTAATGGATCTTATTCAATTTATATTTGAGATATGAAAGTTGAAATCTGTCCAGTTATTGCAATAGATAATGTTTTCCACGATTGGATGTTATAACTATCATTGTATAAGTGTCAGTTACATTTAGTATGGCACATAATTTTATTATTAGTTTTCAAAATTTACAATAAATGACAGTATTATTAGTTTATCATTTATTATGATCAGTTGTGCCTTTCTCTTTTCTTATGGTTAAGGCTATTGTTAGTTGGATAAATATTTCCTTAAATTTACGAATGTTGTCATGTGGACCATCTACTTCATTAATGCTATTTAATAATGTTTTACTCACAAAAACATTCTTAACAGTGGAAATTATGTTGAAGGGCTTCTATTTTCAGGGTAATAAGTTTTAAGGACAACACTTCTAAATAATTAGTTTTAAGGACAATTTACAGGATAATGATAAATTCATTTATCTTTTTAAGTTATACAGGAAAATGATAAATCTTTTTATCATTATTTCTGTATAATTGAAAATGATAAATTCTTTTATCTTTTTCCTGTAAAATGTCCTTAAAACTAATTTTTTAAAAATAGTATCCTTAAAACTTATTACCTGCACAAACAAGCCCTTGAAGTGAAAATCCTCTTCTTAACAGTTGTGATGATTTGTATATATTGGATGGTTGGCTAATATTATCTCTATCTCTACTGCTAATAAAGAGAATTCAATAAATAAGATTTCCACGATGTTTTTTGAATTTTCAAAAATACCTCATCCACCAATGGAATCTTGCCATCAGTATACAACTTCCACCACCCCTTCTCAACTATCCATCAACGGAATTTTACCATCAATTTACCACCAATACCACCAACAATACAACTTGAAATAAAAGTATTGCAATTATCAAAATATTTGCACTTACAATACACATCTGTCCACTTATTTATCTATACTATACTATTATTAGTGAGTTGAATTTCAAGCTCACACAGGCCCCCTTGAAATTTAGCAACGAACGGTCACGTTTATACTTTTTCTTATCTTCCTCCAAACCCTATCCTTTGACGTACTTCCTCTCTCCTTCCCCCTCCTTTCCCGTAAACAAACAACACGCCGCTGCTCCCTTCAATTTTTTTTCCGCTTTTCCTCCCCTTCGCCTCTCCAGCAATTACACGCTTTTCCACTTTGCCCCCACCTATCCGCCCTTTCTACTGCCTTCGCCTTCCATCCTTCTCTTTCGCCCTGATCTCCCTGTTCCTTTACCCTATAACCTAAATCGCTTTTCTTGCCCTCAAATCACCATCGTTCCTCGATTTTCTAACTGCACCGATACCTAAAGTTCGACGAAATATGGAACAGGCAAGACGATCTGCCTTCGTACTTCAAGTTATGGAGTTCACCTCTCAATCAACCACTCCTTTCTCTCTCAAATCGTCGAACCTCTAACCCTACAAACATCAGTAATCGGCTGTCAAAGTCCCTCTTTTTCATTCCTTTTTTGCTCTGTCGCCGTCTTTCTCCTCTCTTTCCACCACTCCATCGCAATCATACTTCCCTTCCTTTCACAAATATTCGAACCTCTAACTCATAAAGTTGTGTTTCTACACATTTTCGATGACTGCTGCTTTTGTTTTGGGTATGCTCGAGTATAGCAAATGCTAAAGCATGTGTATTGACTGAAAAAATGGCTCTTTTGGTTGCTGGAATTTTTGTACTTGCACCTAGATAAGTTTCCACAGCATTATGCTTATTTGTATTGATCGTGGGTTTACTCCATCGTTGATGTTTGGATCACTTCATAATTTTATAGCAAATCAATCATAGGTATATGCGATTTAGCTCTTCTTCCGTTAGTTGATTTATACAAATTTTTGTGTTGTTCATATTTGTATCACGGGCTTGCAAGTAGAATTTGTATTGTTTTTTATTATGTTCTGCTAAGTTTTCTCAGTTGTTTACTATATAAATTTATAAAATCCATTTCTATGCGTACATTGATTGTGCAATCATTAGTATTTCCTCACAAAGCTATAACTCTGTTATTATCTGCTAAATTTCTTCCTATAACTTCATAGAACTTGAACATGAAGGTGATATACCCACCAAATAAGTACGTAATCTATAAAATTTCATCTACGCTGATTTATTATCTTTAATGTTGTTTGTTGGGTAATAATCTAACTCATCGCTATCACCGACGAACAGAGGTATGCACCTTTTTCCATCTATTGTTCATCCTTTTTATCTATGGTTTTGTTCAATGCAGTAATATAAATTAGGAAAGGTGGTATTTTTTGACATTTACTTGCAACTTTAACTGTTATGTGCCATTCAACTTTTCAATAAAAGGAAATAATTTTTCTCTTAGGTAGATTGAGTGTTCTTTTGTGTATTTAAGTACCACACATATTCTTTATAAACCATGTTTGATTAGTACAATTAATGAAATGCTACTATGTCTTAAATGGTTGCAGGTATTATGGATTTCTTGAAAGAACAAGTGCACCAAATTGTATGGGCAATGAATTTGTCCACTTATTATGAAAGAAGGCATCAGTGAACCAAAAATAGATTCGCAAGCATCATGACTTACTGTCCAAACAATAAAATAAAAGGTATGAAGCATTAACTATACTTTGCATTATTACATTTATTTTTGATGTTTTCTATATGTTCAAGTTAGCTATACTACTTTTGCATGGACTCATTTCCATTATTCCCCTATAATTACCAGAACGTTGGAAGGATTTTCTATTTAAGTATAACTGATATACTCGCCTTTGATTTGCATGTAGAGTTACTCTAGGCATAAACACTTTTGCAATTTTAAGCAGCAATACAATATTTCAGGATATTTTGGGGCTTTTCTTTCATCAGATTTGTTTGTTGATGGTAAACAGACAATTTAATGACATTTTACGACACAAGTAAAATTCTTGATGAAATGCTTACCGATAATTTGATTTATTTTTACTGCAATGGTGGGAAACTATTTGTAAAGGTTCTTACATTAGAAATTGTTTTGCAAATGTTGTTAACAAGTAATTAAAGATTTTTTGTTTAATTAATTTGTGCTTATTGGTATATTTCCTTACCAAATACTGGTGGAATTTTCTTGAACAGTGTTGATACACCCTGTTGTTATGAACATTCTCCTGGACCACTTAAATTGTACAGAGAACTTGATATGTTAGAAAGCATAATTGAACCAGGAAAGAAAGCAACTTGATCTTTGTTAGCTATAGCAAAATCTGAACTGGAAATAAATGGTACTATTTATAAGATATTTCAGAATCTCAAAAAGCCTCTTAATAATATCTTTCTATTTCAGACACACCTTCTATGTCTACCAACATATTACGAATAATTTGAATAAGGATGTAACCAATGTCAGTCCTAACCAAAAAAAAATTAATCCGAAAATGAATCTAACTTGAAATACATCTGGATTCAAAATGAATACATCATTTGCGACTGATTTCTGAAGAGTTGCCTTGCGACGTTTTGGTTAAGCTATAGCAGCAAAGGGTTTGGCTAAAGTGTCTTTTCTCAAGTTGCATTTAAGTTTTAGTTTACTCTTTTTGTTCGAACTAAATTTTCATGGTTTTCTTCCTTATGGTTCTTAATATATCTATGAGATAGTTACGAAGAAAGGTTAGGTTTATTTACGTTTCATTTATCTTACCGTGTATTTTTTATTATTGGTTGGTTTGAGAATTTATTTTCCTTCCTAATTATTCTTACTCTGAGCATTTATATTCAATGAAAATAAAGTTGATGAGCTATGGAGTAGAGATACATTTACATTTGCCTTGCATTTTCATATTTCTATCGATAATAAAGAGTGTTTCGATGGATATTTTGTTTTACAAGGGAATGTTAGAGAAAATAAACTTATTATATGATTACCTATTTTACTGCATTGCTCTTTTGTTGTTCGATTGAAAATATACATTTAAACATTTCCTACAAATATGTTTCAGGGTAATTAATGAACTTAAGAAGCAAATGATGTAGTGGTATAAGTGGAATGTAGTCCCAAGAAACAACAGGTATGCATTAGTAAATAAATGTTTTTAGTATTAACCTTGACTAATGCTCAATTGGTACATTGTTTGTGTAGCTATGCTCAACTTTTTACAGGAAAAAATCACTCATGCATTTGAATAGTAACTCTTTTCTATTTATGTGGAAAACACATGGATAGTGGGTTGGATCATAAGGATTTGATGAAGAAAAAATGACAAACATGAATTTGAAAAAACAGAGACGAAGAAAGGTAATTCATCTTTCGTGCATGCCTTTTCATTCTTAAATTTTGTAATTAATAAATTGTGAGAGTTGGCAATAAAGTGTTATTCTTTGTTGAAGCAGTATAAACTATGCATAAGGGTAGAATAAATAGTAGGGAAAAATTTGTTCTAATTAGATGTAATATCTAAATGACTGGATTATCAAAAGGGGTAGAATAAATAATTCTTCTAATTAAATGCAATATATAAATGACTTGATTACCAAAAGGGACAATGGATCAATGTTATATTATGGCTTTTAATGATATGTTAAGAGATATTTTTTACTTATATGGTCCTCCTTTTGATCTTTAAAATTGTTATATCATGCTTTATTTCCATTGTTACTCCATTATTATTGAGTAATAAATTATATTCAGAGATTGCTCATATCGATCAAAAAATACATGGTGAAATAAAACAAAACTATGGTGTCTTATTATTGCAAGGGTACTATTATATTTATTTATAGCCTTAAATATTTGTATTTGAATGATTTTGTGTAAGCACATTTCATTCCACATATTTCAGCATCACCTATAAATATCTCACTAGATAGGGATGTATACATTGGTGGTAAAAACACAATCTTTGTTAAAGTCCTTCTATCAACTTTTTTGGTGCTTCTCATGACCATGACCAGAGCATGGATAACATGATCTTATGATATATGATTTCCTGGTATTTTTTCATTTTTTAAATAAATTACTATTTTAATTTTCATATTCAACAGAGTAATTTATTTCATCTTATTCATTGATATATACATGTGTTGGTTCAACAGATTTTTTGATGAGAAATAACAAGATTTATTTCATACGAACTAAAACATATTTAATTGCATGTCTTATTAAATTAATAGTAATAGGGATACCATTTGAAGGCTGAAATTGATGTTTAAGACAGTGACGCAGCTGCTACCTTATTACTGCCGAAATGGTTAAGTGTATGGTGTTCATTGCTAATTAGATGTAGAAGACCGTGGATGAAAAAATGCCTAGCATATTATGTAGTTCAGTCATGATATGTGATGGCGAGAGATCTCACTAATGAAAGAAAAGCATTAAGGAAAAGGCAAAATAAGAGAGGTCTGAGGAAGTTGAAGGACCGGAAAGCAAAAAAAGACACTGCCACCAAAAATATATCATGCCTTGAGATGTAAAGTCAGCCTTATTGCATTAGACCAATCAGTTGAATAATTATGTGCTTTCTGTTATAAGTTTCTTTTACTATTTTTAAGTGTCGAAACAAATACTGACTGATCTTTTTTAACATAAACTATCATAAAATTCATTTGTCGTGGACAATTTTCAATCAGAAAGCAATCAACTTTACTCTTTATTGTAGTAATAACATATACTAAAATGTAAATGTGCTCACTTTTTTCTATTGCAAGTAGACTGCATCTATTTTCGTGATTACAAAGCATATTCTAATATTATGTTTTGTGTTGTATGACTGAAAACTTATGTTAAGAATTAAGATATACATATATAGAAAAGACAATTATACATACCCGTTTAGCCATGATTAATTATCTATTTATTGCATGCAAGAATGGAAGATTACTTAATTTATTAAGTTTATTGTTGGCCACATTCAATGCACCCTTATTTTACCACTTTCCAACCATGAATACCTACAGTGGTACATTACCGTTCACTATTAACCACTAAAAACAAATCATATATCAGTTTTAAAAAGTGCTTTCCAACTATTTTGAGTTATTAGTTTTATACTTCTTTCACCAACCTGTATGCGAAGCACGGGTTCGCACTAGTTTTAATTAAATAAGAAGTAAATATCTCTAGCCAGTAGATGCACGTACATTTTATATTAGTTCTAAATAGTAATATTTAATGATGGGGTTTTAGCTTACATGCTAATTTAGAGATGGTAACACATCACATGTCTAATCTTATGCAATATCTTTAATTAATTAATTAATTAGCTTAACAAAGATATCTGATAACTAAAGACATAACTAAAAGCAAACTCTTACTTCTTGCTTCACTGCATCTACTACCTTCATTATCCAGCAGTTTCCATGATTGCTTTGCTTTATGTTATAATACTTTTAATTAGGAATTCAACTGAATGTATCTGGTCCATTATATATTTTATCCTTAAAAGGAAGTATCCGGCCAAAAATAACGTCACATTTTGTGATAAGTTTAAATCAATGCCATCTCATATAATCTTAACTTACAAGAGACATATATGATGCCATAATATAATAATTAAATTCCTTTATAAATAACAGAGGATAAAAAAATGCTTATGCACAAAGGAAATAAAAACAGAGGAAGCGTAATACTAGAAAGGAAAAATGATGGAGAAATTGAATACACAGAGAGTTAATAAGCTTATAACGATGGGCGATAGAGTTTTCAAAGGAGCTGCAGACCTTATAAAACTACTGCCAAGTGGAACGTTGTTTCTTTTTCAGTTTCTAAGCCCTCTTCTCAACAACAATGGACATCACCATACCCTTAACAAGTAATTATTTATATTTTATACCATATTATGGCATGTATATATATACTACAAATTGCACTCTCTGTGATATGATATATTTTGATTTTACTTTACTAACTCAGTTTTAGTGCAGATATTGATTCATAATCTTTCTTTAATTGAACTGGATGCTTTCACTTGGCTATTGAAAGTTAAAAGAATTAGGTCATGTTACATTAGAGTTGTTCCAGGAATCAAGAAGTCTATGCGTGAAAAATTTGAGCTGGTAGATGGTGAAATACTTGATGTTGATTCTGTAATATATGCTATGTCTTACAGAAGCAATGTTCCTTCCTGGTTACAGGTAATGTATTTGGGTAGAAGTTAGATGTATATCATAAATATGAAGTTTTTGGCAGTTATAATACTTTGGGGAAATTGATCGAATGTGAATTTCTTTTATGTTTTCAGGGATTTGAGTTTTTTTTCCAAAGGAGGGATTTCCTAATGAAATTTTTCCAGAGGAGTGGAAAGGGAAGTACGGGATTTATGCATTAGATTTACAAGGTAAGGTCTATTTGGAACTTCTTCAGATGCAGTGAAAATAGGAGAAGATGTTGTAGAGGTTTGGAGAAAAGAAAAAAGCAAGAAAAACACATCACTTGCCAAAGATGTTGCTTACCTCGGTATGAGAAATGATATGATATTATTTGATATAATCTTCATATAACTATATATTTTGACTTTGAATTAAATAGAATGTGACAGAAGAAGGATGTCAAACCCAAAATTTTGGCACTGAAATGGGCTTTTTTGCACAGAAGGAAAAAACATGATGATCATACTTTTGTTTAACCTAGCTTTGTTAAGTTCATTTCTATGTACTAATTTGGTGTTTACGTATGATCACTATATATAATAACTAATATTAGCTTGGTGTTAACTATATTTTTTTTCATTTTCCATTAAACTGAGCACATATAATCATAACTGGATTTATACATGTACCGCCATTAAGTAGAAGCCCTAATAAAGTGTTATAAACTTGCATGTACCGCGATAAGGTGAATTTGGGTTTGAATTCATCATGAACACTATCTGCATGATTCTAAAATTATAATAACAAATAACTTATGAAAAAGCTTAATTTTGGGTTTAAATTCACCAAAACGATAAAATCCTAAAACTATAAGAACAAATATGCATAAAGCTTAATTTTATGTTGAAAAAAACCTTCATGATACAAACAAAAAGAAAAATATGATCCAACAATCGAATACAAGTCCATCTGGATGTTAGTTGTAATATTTTGTGCTCATCTGTTTTGCATACATTATTCTAGAGTTTGGTTAAAGTTGTAATTAAGTGAAGAACATTGGTGTGAGGTGAAAAACACATTACACATGTGTTACTGAAAGTGAGTTTTAAATTGGAGAACATTTTTTCAAACGTCATCGACTAAGCACAATTTTCATCGGATGTGAATTAATTTTGTTAACCAAGCTTTCATTGCACAATTTTTACACTAACTGATCTAGAAAAAAAAGTGCTTCGGAGAACTATTATATCCACTATTTTCTCTTTTTTTCTTTTTTTCAATGCATATCAAGTTGCTATTATATTCCTTCTAATATGTTGTCTCTGCATGAATAGATATATCATATATGAATGAAGGATGCCATGGGTAACAAGTTGGTGGACGATTCTTGAATTGGAAAAGTGGAGTAACCAGTCTAACCAACTTGGCTCAAGTTTGTGTTATGTATATGTCACAAATTAAAGTAATTCGCCTTTTGTTTTGAGTATAGATCAGTTGGGTAGCAAGTTGATTACATACTCAATATTTGGTTTGAGAAGATTTTTATTATATTTTGAGTTGTAGTGGTTTATTCCATTGGACGAGAGACTGAAAAATGAAAACACGGAATTAAAGTTCACATCAATAACATAGATACATAATCATCACGTACATGGTACGCATGTGGACATGCAAACCCATGTAGAAATTCATATAAACACACAGTTAAAGTAGGATCACATGCAAATTCTCAAAGTTCACTTGGTCAATCCAGCAAAAAAAATCTCCAATGACACCTTCATCCTTTTCATCCTTCTTATCACTACCCTTCTTCATCTCCTCTACCTTGGCTGGAACTTCCAGCTTGAGCTTCTCTTCATAGGCACCCACACACTAGAACAAATCCCCTTCTGTGTTTGCTATTATATATCTGTTTCTATGTCTCCGCATCTGGGTGTATGCATGAATTTGTTTCAACCAGCCCAATCCTATCATAAGGAAACGAAGACTATTTTTTGCTCACAGCCCACATTAGCTAAAAGAGCATATGCATGTAAAAGTACAAGTATTATTTCCATTTCCAGTATTATAAATAAACCAAAACAAAAGAAACAATTGATAAAATTATGAATGCTTATAGGTTATTAGTTCTATGAATGTTCTTCCGTTGTCTCGGTCTTCTCGGTTGTTGCTGGAGGCTCAGTTTATATTAACAATGGTACTGTCAAATCTACTTCCAAAGGTGTAACTATAAATGCATGCACGTTGTGATTAAATGCAGGTCCACCTGGACGTGCATATATACTCGTATTATATAGTAAATTTTTATGAAAGAGTATTTTACTTAAATTAGAACTTAGAAAATTCATATTGAAAACTCTATAAGTATTTATTTTGGAGAGTTATTGAACAAAGCTTTCGGGAAGTAATGGTATACTCGCGTGGCGTAAATCGGAGGCAGTGAGTGCCTACAGCTAAGTCTTGAATTTCACTGGGATAGAGGCGTAACCATTGAGCTGCGATCCATGGGTTGATACTGCAGTGGTGCTTTCTAGATTTTATTTTCAAAAGGTTTTTTTTCAAATTTTTGAAAATGAATGGTTTTTGTGAATATACTTATCCGCTGAGATAAGCATATGCTGTTTGGTTAAATAATTTTAATTTATTGGAATTTTAAGTTATATAAGGCTTAATGTTTCAATGGGAAATGAAACTTTGGTTAAATTGATTGTATATTTGATAGTTAAATAACCGACTATCAAACCTGGACCCAAATATAACTTTGGGAATATCTAGAAGGAAACTCGGGAATTATATGGTGCAGTTATAGTTCGAGGTGCTATACTGTACGTATAAACTCGTTCGTTCTTCTAGGACGTTGATAAGGAAATCCGTCCACCAATGGTTAGGAGGTGATCTCCGATCTTATTTTCGTTTGTGTATTTCCTAAAGAACCCGGGGTTGAGTTTACCGAAAAACATCGAAAGTTGTTTCGAAGAGATCGAGATCGGATTTGCGATCCGAAAACCACTTCGATCGAATTTATCCATACGACCCGGGATTTTTGACATCTCGAGTTTTGAATATTAATTTTTAATATTCAATAATATGGTATTTTTATCAATAAAAATTCCCGCTTAATAACAATTGATAATATTTTACAGTTTCAGAACAAAATGATATTTGAATTGTGTGATTTTTGTTTATAAAATAGGAGATTGATTTAATAGGAATTGCTTATATATATGTGTGTATATATGAGTATGAATGTATTAAGGACAACAAAAATAATATATATATATATATTGGAAAGAATAGAAATGATTTTGGTTCATCTTCAGGACAATAAATAGAAATGATTTTTATCCTATAATTCATAAGATGAAAAACCAAAATAAAATATTATAGATAGAGATAACTTTGGCTTATGAACAATATCATGTATATTAAATAGGAGAGTTTAAAAATTGTATTTTCCTATATACCTATATATATAAATATCAATTCAAAAAGAAAATATATAGAACCTATAAAACAAATAATATGGCATTAAGAGAATATAAAAAGGTAAGTAAAATATATATATGGACTAGATAAAAATAGTTTAATAAAAAGTAGAAATATATTTTTATATATTGAAAAATGAAAGGAGGAATATATATGAAAGTGTATATGATATAAATGAGAAAATCTAAAGAACCATTTCAAAAGGAAGATCATTAACAAAGTAATGCTTTGTTAAAAATGCTATTTTATACCTTTAAAATAAAATGACAAGGTTTCCATTTCACTTTGAATTGTATAAAAATATGTGTATATACATATGTAAACATTAACATTGTCTAAAACCATTTTTATAAGCCTTGTCACAAGACATATATGTATATGTAAATGTAGGCAGGTAAAAGAAATCAAGTAAATAAGTAAATTAGTGGATTTTGAAAAGACTAAGGTATGCATATATATCAACTCAGTAAACAAAGCTAGTAAGAAGAATAAAATATAAAATAAAGAAAAGGAGAAAAAAATCAAATATAAACATATGTAAATATTACAATAGCTTGTCTGATCAAAAGAGGCAAAAACCAAAATCTTTGTTTACATTTCATCTCAATATCAACTCAAGCCACCAATTTCTTTTCATACATAACTGTACATTTTTGTATAGCATATCAGCAAGATTTTGTGCCAAATACATCATTCACCTTTGCATACGTGTATATGTATATATATAGGGAGGGTGTTAGCTTCAGTTTAAAGCCTGTTAACAAGTAAACTCTGTAACTAAACTAAAGGCTGTTAAAGAAAAGAAGAAGAAGTCGGCCAAAACATCCTCTATTAAAAATCAAAAAGCAAAGCAAAGCAAGCCTTTTGAGTTTTCAAAGTTCCAAATAGAAGATTAAGGTTTTAGCTTGAAGTTTCAAGGAATCAAGCATGTGGAAGGTGAGAAACAAAATTTTGAAAGGCCTGGAAGTTTTAAGGTGCTTTCCAGATTTTATTTTAAAAAGGGTTTTTTTTCTTCAAATTTTTGAAAATGAATGGTTTTCGTGAATATAATTATTCGGTGAGATAAGCATATGCTGTTTGATTAAATAATTTTAATTTATTGGAATTTTAAGTTAAATAAGGCTTAATGTTTAAATGGGAAATGAAAATTTGGTTGAATTGATTGTATATTTGATAGTTAAACAACCAACTATCAAATCTGGACCCAAATATAATTTGGGAATATCTAGAGGGAAACTCGGGAATTATATAGTGCAGTTACTGTTCGAGGTGCTATACTATACGTTTAAACTCGTTCGTTCTTCTAGGACGTTGATAAGGAAATCCGTCCACCAACGGTTAGGAGGTGATCTCCAATCTTATTTTCGTCTGTGTATTTCCTAAAGAACCGAGGGTTGAGTTTATCAAAAAACATCGAACGTTGTTTCGAAGAGACCGGGATCAGATTTAAGATCCGAAAACCACTTCAATCCAACGAGTACATTTTCGTAATGAAGACAAGAGATTGGAGTCGAAGATGGAGCAGTGAAGTGCAAGGGCTAATCGCTACTAATCTTGAGGGTGATTCCAAAATGGATGTAGTAGAAATAGTGCCTTCGGTTCCGTTCGGACCGGGAACGAACTTGTATGGATAAATGCTATCAATACATTATCATTGGAGGACAATGAGCATTCTAAGTGAATCTTTCTAAAAAGGTAATCGTAGCCTCTAGCCTCATCAACCGGGAATGACTGAAAATCAGGGGAGATGCAGCAAGGCTAAGCGGGTCACACCTAAGTAGGGTGTGTCCATCACCTTTCTAGATACCCTCGGATATTATTACTACGATTTATGGAAAGAGCTTGATAAAGGGTGGGAACACCCAGGGTGATAACATATTTGGTCTATTCAGGTTAGGAATAGTCTGGTCTTGTGTAGCAGGGGATCCCAGAGTGGTCCTCGGTACGGTGTTTCTAGACAGGTACCGTGACAGGTGGTACCCTAGTGCCTAGTCATTCAGATGGGATCCATTCTCCAATACGTACCTTTACGGTTTGGATTGTAGAGCCTAGTATTGCTGGAATTTAATTAATGTAACAATTTCAGCTATTTGAATGAGTATTTGTACTTAGACACTATTATAATATCAGAGGATTTTGATATGAAATGTTTTGGTTATCGTAAGGTAAAAACCCGTCGTGTTTGTTTGTGGCGTGGTCATACGAGATACCTTTGATTTTCAAAGGATTTTGAAAACTTTAATAATTCAAATTGAGTGTGTTTCTCACGCTGGTTCTACCAGACTGACCCGGGCGTGGTTTTTCCTATATGCTCGGGTCAGACCGAGCATATTTCCAAGTTTAGATGGATAATGGAAGCTTCAGGAGAGGAGCTGGAGACCAGAGGCGTATCCATGTAAATGATTATATTCCGTTGCATTTGGTTGTGTTTATCAGCAAATTGTAAGGACAGATTGTTATAACTATCCGTGCTGAATATGTGTATACTCTGATTGATGCATGTATATGTTTTAAAGCTACAGTTTTGTTTATGTGAAGACTTGCTCTATATTATAGATTATTCGTTCCGTTGTGAGATTCTTTGTTGTTCTATTTTTTTCTACCTTCTTTCTATCTTCTACCAACTTTCTTCTTTTACTATCCGCTTTTCCGTGCGATTTGGCTGGCGAGTGCGGTTAAAGGCCAGTTTAAATCTATACGAAAAAGTGGGTCATGACATATTGGGATTTATATCTATTATGTGTACACATACGTATGTGTGTGTGTGTGTTATACTTACATATGCATGCTACGTTCTCACACATACATATCGGGAGTATAGATGCCTAAATATTTACATATGTTTGAGTATACAACAATATATGTCTATGGTTTGTGTAGATTATTGATAGTACCACATATATATAGTTTAGACATATATATGTATATATGTGATCTTTGTTTCCACTTATATTTTATATTTACATATATAAAAAGGCACAAAAATAATTCACATAAAGTAGATAATTAATATAAGAGTAAATTAGAAAAGTGAAGATGGAAAGGTAATTTATGTTGCAATTAAATCTAATAAAATCTATGTAACGACCCGGTATTTCAAACCATTCGCATCCGCACATGTTAGACTTGAATTGCTCAAAACAACAGATTGTTAATTTATATTTGGCAAAACTCAGCATATATAGTAAATAAATAAATCACAGAATCACAGACACAGAGTATTACAACAATAAGCAGCGGAATAGATAAATAGTAGTTCATGAAACTACTATATAAACATCGGAGTTTGAAATAAAATACAACAGAATATCTCAAATACAATGTAGTCTTGGATAGAAACAGATGACAAGTCTGAACAAACAACTGGATAGCTGAAAACTGAATAGACAGATGGATCTCCAACTGAAGCTCCAACTCCAAAGGTGAGTCTCGAATGATGTAACACTCAGTCTGACCCGAGCTTAAAGCAAAACACAAAACACTCGAGTCAGGATTAACATTCTTATATTAATAAATTCAACTCAAGTGAAATGTCAACTGAAATACAAGTAATTTAAAGGATGTTTGGGATTTCCATCCTCTAAGGATCCGTGGAACTATCTACTATGTAGTACTATACGCTATTATAATATGTCTATAGTAAAGTAAAAGTATTAAAATAGCGTTAAGGCGTTACGCATATTCCCCTTAATACATTTTATATATTCCCATGGTCTATACAGTACCGTAACTCCCCCCGTAAAATGGAGGGCTATCAGAGGGCACTCCATAGGTATGGTACAAAACAAACTCGTAGAAGGCACACTAGGGCATGTGAACATGGCACTCGAGGAAATGCCAGGGTAGATATACCATTTGTGGATCCGGACTGGTTGTAACGCATAGCAGCTACTACCGCCCACCTCGGACACACTCCCATAATCAAAATCAAAGGGTGGCCACCAAAACAATCACAAAAGCAATAGAATGTTATCGAAGAAATGTGCCCAATAGGAGGAATGACCTCACTTGGCCCGGCATGGCTCCTGATTTTAATCACATCTAAGCTGACTCACGGGAGTTAGGGTCACGTCATACCATATAGAATCGTCGTCAAACCATCCTACTTCAGTTCTGGAATCTCCACCACGTACACTGTTGTTAAAGTGGTTTTCGGTATTGGCGGAGAGTATGACAATATCTGATCCCGGTCTCTTTAACGACCAAACGTTATTATAACACCGTGGTCATTTCATTTCAAATAGTTTATACTTCATATCAAAATATCTTATTCATTACAAAACCATATCAATTCGATATCATTATTCACTTAAAATAATATTCATTTCCAAAATCATAACACTTTCCAAAAATTATAACACTTCTGAAATTATAACATTTTTGAAACCATAACACTTAGGAAATCATAACACTTGGAAACCATAACGATTGGAAATCATAATACTTTGAAATCATAATACTTTCCACTCAAATCGTTTAGACATAAAAAATAGTATATGTAATAAAATAGATTATAAAATAAAATAAAATAGTTGTATATTAAAATAGTTATAAATTAAAAATAGTTGATATTAAAATAATTAGTATATTAAAATAGTTTTATATTAAAAATAGTTTATATTAAAATTAATTCATAAAGTAAAATATTTTTATATATTAAAATACTTTATATAAAATAAAAATGGTTTCCTCAAATTTCACAAATTGATTCAGATCAACTTGAATTCCAAAATTCAATTTAATTTAATCTCAATTCACCAATTTCAATTAAGTTCAAAACCATTTAAAATTTAGATCGATTTCAAATACATATATAAACTACAATTTAAACCATTTCAAATTCAATAGATTTCAAAGCTTAAATTCATTTATATTTCAAATTCAACTTTACCATTATTTAATATTGAAAAATTCACTTAGTCAATCCAATATCATTTGAATAAAACCTTAAATTACAATTTATATAAACTAAATATTCCCTTCAATTTATTTACTTGAAATATTCATTTAATCACTTTAAATCAAAATCAAGTTATAAATCATATCTTTAAAATCTCAAATTTAATAAGTTTCAAATCGGTTTTATTTAAGAAAAATTCAAATAAATTTTAAATTAATTTCTATTTCTCTTTCTAACTTAATTTATTAAAATTATTATAAAATCTATATTAAAAATATGATATCTTAAAATCAATATTTATTAAAACCACATATATTTCTTTTCAAAACCTTAGAAATCATTTACAAAACATATATACAGAGAGACCAACGGTGTCTGTATATAATTTTCTATCTTATGGTCAAGTGATATAGATATTTATCATTTCAATCCACAATTGAAATATCTATGGGTATATATCTTTTCAACCCGCAATCCCTAATTCAAAGTCAATGAAAATCGCTTGGGTTTATCATTTCAATCCATAATGATTTTCTCCTATTCTACAATATCGTTCGGGTATGTATAATTTCAACCCATAGGGAATTCTATACTACCAGGGAACTTGCAGAGTGAAAACAGTGATGATAAAAATATAACATATCAACAACAGGCATATATAATCAATAACAAATTAAATAAAATATAAACAATAGGATATGGTGTCATATCCCACAGGTGAACAAATACAGATAATGGCATATCATATATGGCAATTATATAATTAACAGTTCAGTTTAGCAGCATATTTCAATTGTTGTTTCAAATGAAATCAAATTTAATAAATTAAGAACGTTAATCGTGAGTGATTGCTCACCTTTCGAGGCTAGAGAGATTCGACAATGAAATGAGTTACGAATCCAAGCACTGATTCCAAAGTAAAGCTAGATTGGCACAAATTCGATGGATAGAGCTGATAATAGAAATTGATGAGAAGTATCAGTCAGTTTGATAGAGATGGAATATATATATATATATTATTTTATTAAAAATCAATATTTAAATTTTAAACAAAAAAAATACATCATTAGAAATATATAAACTAAACTCATGCACTAATATATAGACTAATATATATTATATTTAAAACAATATCTATGTTTATTTAAAATGACAATACCCATATTCCACTCAAAAATTAAATTTTCAAAACTACAAACTTTCTACCACTACAACTATTGTTTAGGACTATACATATAAACCATTAAAACTTGTATATACCATATACCCATCAAACAACATCAAATATCAACTATGTACTATATAGACAACCTACACAAGTAACTATCAAATCTAAAATCAATACATCAGTACTTAGATAATATAAATATAAATTTTAAACATTGTAAACCTAAATATTATCTGTAGACTACCCTATATGCTGCTACCAGCAAAATATCTCCATAGCAATATATATATATATATTCTTGAAATCAACATTTTCATAAATACCAATTTTAACAAGACATTCGCAAAAGTTTTTGGAAATGTATACTAACATAATTATACATTCGATTATAATATATATAAATTTATAAAATATATACAATAAACCAGCAAAATAAAAGTTTATATTAATATGTATAACAACTATATATACAAACCCATTAAACATATTCTATATAACATAACGTACATAAACCTATTATATAAATACTGTAACATATATGTGCAGACACTATTTATATATACAACAACAAAGTTTATATATACTGCCTGTAATATATATAACTAACGTATATAACTGGCCTATCATATAGATAAAATAAATAAATCGTATAATATAATACTGTTATAGAATAGAATATGTACATGCATAGTATTTAAACAACGTAAGGTAAAAATTTCAAAACCCAGCTTACATTACTATATTTCCTTTCTTTCACAGCAAATCAAACATAATATATGATTTATATCTATTTACATACATAACTTTATATACAAGATATCATACATATAACTTGCAAATGTTTATTTAATATATATATATATAAACTAACCTATACATTAGATCTATACGTATTTATCAATATATATACTTTCGGCATCAAAGACATCTATTAAAATTTTAAAACTAACACGTACAAAACTACAAACATATATATACTAACATAATATGTATATAAAAAATACCTGTTTCAAATTATTATTATTTTTACAAAGAGGAGAGGTGGCAAGGGGGCTGTTGCCATGGCCAGAGCTTGGCTGGACTTGGGTGGAGGTGGTAAAGAAGCACGGCTGCGGTGGGTGATGGCTGGAAAGGGTCTCGAGTTGGAGATGAGAAGAGGGGAGGAAGGAGGAAAGAGCAGGTGTGGTGGTAGCACGTGGGGGAAAAGAAGGTGGAGAAGAGGAAGGAGGCTAGAGAAGGAAAAACGAGAAGAAAGAAGTAGGGGTGGGTCTTGCAGGAGAGCAAAATGTAAAGCTTTGATATAACTGTCCATATATTTCCTTTGTGAAGAACGGAACGACAAAATTATTAAATATAGTGGGACTATCAAAAGGCAAAGCAAGTACATTGAATTTCAAAAGATAATAATATCAGATGGCTATCGGTTTCATGGTGGATAACGAATAGTCACGAGAAATCCAAAAGACTCGGTTGCGGAACCGATACGCTAAGCGTTTCGCATATTGCACCGCACAACGGACTCCGAAATATACAATTGGATATACTGTAGAGATCTGCACGACGAGATGATCAAAACGGTATACAGATGTTAGCGATACGACCATCCTATCAAAAGTCGATAATCGGTATCGAAAATGCTGCTAATTTGCCGGAATTAAGATAAACGGAGCAATAGCAGTCCAAATTTGAGGAAACGAAATATGACGTCTCACTCAGAAGATGATTTACAGATTTATTATATAAAAATATTCAGGTTTGGAAAACATTTTATCATCATCAAATATTAACTGATTTAAATTTAAATAAAATTACACAATAAAATAAACTTCCATATTATCTGATGAAAATTTACTATTTGCTATGTTAAAGTAGACGTATTTTAAATATCATGTTTTTATTTACAAATTTAATTATTTAAAATTTCACAAAAAATCAGTTAAATTACGTTATTAAAATCATTAAAATTTACGGGTCGTTACAATCTACGTTAAGAAGGAAATAATCGTGTAATTATGCTTTGCTTTTCTTCTACAACCACCAATTTAACAATTAATTTAACACCATATGGAATTTCAAACTTAATTACAACAAACATCTAAGCCATTAAAAAACAAAAGAAGTTTATGTTATATTAAATCTGAAAAGACATACATTAACATAAAGAAAATTAAAGTTTTACAATTTAATTTTTTGACCTTAATGACATAATTGGATCTGAAACATAACTTTATATTTAGGTACATACATATATGTAATAAATTAAAATTTAATTTTGAAGCATGAAATTAAATTAATCCAAAACAAATAAACCAAGTAAAATTTAGTTTAATATTGGTTTTACAATTTCAATGTATGAAGAAGACTTGATTAATTTTTGTAAATGTATATGCACACACAGGTGATACACACACACACGCATAATTTCATGATTCAATGTACTAAAATTTGATCCATGATTAAAAGGAATAAGCATGACAACAGGAGTAATTTATTAAAACAAAGAAGATTTACAGCACACAATGCACAATGATTTGTTTAGGGCTGTCAACGGATGCAAACGGATGCGGATATGGCTGTATCCGCATCCGCATCCGAAAATTTAAATCCGCATCCGAATCCGCATCCGACATCCATGGATATCTGAGAATTAACATCCGTATCCGTAGATATTTTTCGAATATCCGAAAATATCCGCATCCGAAAATAAAAAGCGGATATTTTCGGATATTCAAAAATATCTGAAATATCCGCATCCGAAATTGAATAAGATTTTTATTATACTAATATTTTTGAACTAAAACAATCACTTTTTCAAATGACAATACACACACTACAATACTAATCAGTTTTTCAAATGACAAAATGACAAAATGACAACACACATAATATCAAACAAGTTTACACGATATTACATCAATTCAAATGATAAAATAGCAACACATATAAAATTTTGGATCGGACAGATGTTTTTCGGATACAGATATGCCCATATCCGCATCCGCATCCGATTTTCTTTTCGGATATCAGATATCCACATCTGCTTTTCGGATATCGGATAATATCGATTTTTTCGGATATGGATCCGAACGGATTTCAGATTTTTCGGGTATCCATTGACAGGCCTAGATTTGTTATTGCAGATCCAATTAAATCATCATAATTCAAAAACTATACACAAATAGAACTCACAGCCAATCACAATACACATAATAATTTTATAACTAATTTTAACGAGTTCGAACCCATGCTACGCATACGGGTTCAGTATATAATTCGATTAACAGTGTATTTTTTAGATTTAATAGTGTATGAAGTTGAAAGTACATATTTATGGGATGTAAATTTTTAGATTATCTTTTTCATGAATGCTACTAACAAAAATATGTTGATAAATCCACTTAAATGGTCTCTGAGCATATGGAGTATAAATAATATTTTAGAGCACAATGGCTTTATACAACATACTAAGAATCAACACCAGTTATTCCTAACTTGGAAAAACTACAATGCTAAGTATGCCACTTAATTAATTTTCAAATGTAATTCACATTAGTTAACCGTATTTTTATCTTATCTTCAACGTATAAATTTAAATATGTGCACAATTTTGTTTGATGATAGTGTTCTAAGCCCAAAGTAGAGAAATTATGCTCAAAGTAAGATAGTATTTAAATTTGGCTTAATGAAACAACATTTTCATTATTACACATTTTGACGTTATATTATATTAATTAAATTAGAGAAAATATTATAGTACTTTTTAATCATCATGATCTTTAATACATATAGCATAATATGACATGAGAATAATACAAAATATATAAAATGAGCACCAAATTTTGTATCTTTTTTGAGAGTATCATTTAGGTTCATAGTTCATGCAATAATTTTTTAACTAATAATTATGTATATAGCACACATTGTATTATTGTTACTATATTAAGCTTCTTAAAAAAACTTGACTTGTTAACTAGGCATAAACCAACATTGATGATTCCAATTAATTAAACATTATTCTTGTTTATTTCAAAAAATATGAATAATAGCAACACAACATGATTCAATAAAGGTATACCTTGAAAATATACAATGAAGTAAAACTAAAAATTACTTTTAATCCATCAAAAAAATAAAATGTTACATTGAACTAAAAGTGGACACTAATTGATTAAAATTAATGAGAATTAGGGTGCGCTAGAAGATAATTTTGATTTGAGGTTGGAGGTTGTGGCTTTGTGGACAAATATGGATTAGATTTTTGACAGGAAATATTTATGTAATGTATAGTATTTTATGTTTGTAATAACTATTAATTAACGTTTAGTACTAATTACATCCAACTTATCGAATGTGATTATTACGTATCAATTACGTCGAACATAATTCTTCCTAACCACTTTTGGTTTAACGTTTGCGGTGTCCATAAACGGGGACTAAGTATGTAACAATTCCCTAATTAGATTAAACATTAATAAAAAAGAATTAACTATAATAATTCTCAAATTAATTTGAACTGGAATTACATGAAATTAGCAACCATTTATTCCTTTTTAATACAATTCTTTCTGTTTGAAGTTAGCTTACTAGTAAACATTATTATTAACCCATCTTCAATTGATAACGATTTATAAACATCTCCACAATGCAAAAAAAATCAGAACAATATAGCATAAACAATTTTTACATAAAATAAAAAATAATTGCTAATATGTTCCGTAAGATCTCCAAGTGTTCGGTGTGAACCATGCATTAAATAAGAAAATGCATGCTACTTATGAACTTTTCATGGTCAATGAAGCATTACTATAGAAAAAAGTATTACCGTAGTTCGATTAAGATGGATAATACCTAATATTACAAAACATAAGTCTAGGTTTCGCATAACAAAATATAATATTTAAATAGAATTTATGTTTATATAACGCTTATTTACTACTAAACTTTCAATATACTTTTCTCGAAATGCAACATTGAAATTTATTATTTGACTATTGTTTTACTTCATAGATGATATTTTTCCGACTTGATTGTCTTAAATACTTATAGTTCAAAATGGAAAAAAACATCAACTTTATCTCAGATTATACTCAATTAAAGATTCTTTGATGCACATGTGTTAGTAAACCAATTATGCCTTACAGTTTATGAAGAAAATGAAATTCAGGATCATACTAAACAAATAGAAAATAGATTATAGAATTTATTAGTACTAACTCTCTTTGATGCTAACTTAAGGAACTAACCAACCATAAATATGATCGTGTTAATTTTTAAAAAAATTGATTGGATTTTATTATAACATCAAACAATCGAATTATAAAATAAACATATTACCAAATTATCAAATTAACTAAATTACACATAATTTATATTGAGTATAAATTTACTTTTTTGAAAAACAGCATTTATGTTTGAGGCTAAAATATTAAAGGAACTAAACCTACCATTATTTTTGAAACTGAAAGCATAGATGAGAATTAGTAGTATAACCATTCGACCTTCTATCTTTTTTATCTAGAGTATCATTTGAGTTTATAGATCATGCAATAAATTTTTAAATAACAATTATATATATAGTATCTATTGTATTATTGTTACTATATTAGCCTTTTTCAATAAACTTGACTTGTTAACTATCCATACTCTAACTTTAACGATTTCAATTACTTGAACATGATCCTAATTTGTTTGAAAATGTGCAAATAATAGGAATAAAAGTTACACAACATGTTTAATAAAAGTATACTTTGGAGATATACAATTAAGTAAAATTAAAAATTAGTCTTAATCCATCATAAAAATAAAATGTTATATTGACTAAAAGTGGACACTAATTGATTAAGATTAATGAAGATTAGTACATAACTATTCTCTAATTAGAATAAATTTCAATAAAATAGAATTAATTGTAATAATTCTCAATTTAGTTTGAATTTTAATTAAATGAATATTATCAATTTATCCCTTTTAAATACAATTCTTTCCATTTGAAGTTAGTTTATTTGTAAACATTATTAATAACACATCTTCAATTTGTAATGATTTGTAAACATTTTTGCAAAATAAAATCAGAACAATATAGCATCAAACAATCTTTGTAGAAAATAAAAGATAATTGCTACTATGTTCCATAAGATCTCCAAAAATTCAATGTTATTAAATAGGAAAACATGCGCTGTTTATGTACATTTCACGGTCAATGAAGGATCACTATAGGAAACTGTACTAAATTGTAGGACAATTAAGATGAATAATATCTCATATTACAAAAATAAGTCTAGGTTGAGTATAAAAAAGTAAAATATTTAATTAAAATTAAGTTCATGTTACACCTTTTAAAAACTAAACTTTCAACATAAAATTACATACAATAGATAGAACAAAAGTAATATTTATTCATTCCTATTTCTTTTGTCAAATACGATAGAGAAATTTATTATTTGACTATTCTTTTACTTCATAGATGATATTTTCCCCAACTTGATTTTCTTAAATAAATATGTTTAAAACTAGAAAAACAGCAATTTTGTCTCAGATTATACATAATTTAAGATTGTTTGGTATACATATGTTAGTAAACTAATCATGCTATATAAAATATATGAAAGAAATAAAATTCATGATCGTACTAATCAAATGAACGTCGATGTAAACATAAAACTTGAGAACTAAAAAATAGTTTAGCATTACATTCAAGGATATTATAGAAATAATCAAAGGTTCTATGATATCAATGTATTAATAAATGCAATATGTAAAATATGTAGGAAACCAAGTTGATAATGATACATATTGAAACTAAAATAAAACGAAAATATGAGATTTTTCCCAACTTGATTTTTGTATATACTTATATTTCAAAATAAAAATATCAACTTTACCACTTGTGTATTATAGAAAGTTTAAGATTATTTTATATTTATATGCTAGTAAGTTAATTATTCCCAACAAAATGAATAAAGTAAATGAAAATCATAATCATACCAAACGAACACAAATAAGATTAATGTCGATGTAAATAGAAATCTTAAGAATAAAAAATAGTCAAGCTTTATGTATTATAGATTTTACAAAATAACAAAGACTACGTGATATCAATATGTTAATAAATCCAATAACCTTCTAAAAATATAAAGGAAACCATATTAATATTCATGCAAATTGTAACAAAAATAAGAAGAAAATAATTTTTTGAACACAATATTTGAAGCAAAGATTTGAAATAATATATTTAGAGCTAGAACAAAAAAAATCAACCTTAAACTAAATGAAAATAAAGGTAATAAAATAAAAATCAAACCTTTTAATCTAGTTTGAGTAATTAATAAGCCCAAGTTTTTTTGGAGGCTTTTAGACAATTTTTCTGTGAAACTATTAAAAGCAACAAATAGAAACATAATCTCTGATTATGAGTTTGTCAAAATAATAATTATTATTATAATAAACCTGCGTAAGAGTATTTTATCAAAAGGAACAATGATAACATTAATTGCTATGTTAATGATAGTAGTTTTATGGAATATTGAAAATTTTTAGAGGGCCTAAAAGGAAAATTATACTAAAAATCAAGAAGAATGCACTATTCAGCTTGGGAGTGAATGAGAGATAAGAATACTAAGAGTTATATATTCTGTTTCTTATATAATAGAATAGATAAGTGGATACAATTTACATATATGTGAAAACTTTATATTAAACATCATGAATGAATTATAAACTTACCCAAAAAACTTTGCTCTTCATCACACCTTGATTTATGCTTCTCCTTAGATTTCAAATAAATCAATATCCCACCTTTCAAAAGATGGAGACCCACCTTTCTTTAATTTAATTTGATGTTGACTCAAATTTGTTTTAAGGTTTTTTTGTAAGAAATTTCGGCCAGGAATGGTAAAGAAGAGGAAGAAAAGTTATCTACAAATGAGGAGATTTTGTTTTAGTGTATTGCTAAAAGCACATAGTAATGTGCTTTCTCATACCATTACTAAAGAGCACCGTTCATAATTAAATTATGCGCTACTTAATACCAAATAGCATAAAAACGAGGCACCCAAATCATTTAAACCATAACTCCTGTTTTCTTCTTCTTCAACCAAAACACATAGGCGTAATTACCTCATTTACGTCATTAGGGTACTCTACATCTGTTTCGTAAGTTGAACTCTTCACGACCTTTATCTGTTATGAATTAGTTGATAAAATCAGTAACAAACCCTAAACATTATTTGTAAATACAACAAAAAAGATTGATATGACTCTACCAAAAAATATCAGTTGACAAATTAAAAAAACAAACTAATTTATTTTTAATAAAATATCCTCCTTTCCCTCTATAGAATAATGGTTATCAACTATATTATTTGTCATCTTTTAATGTTCACCTTCTTCCTTAGAATAGTACTCTTCCTCAATAGATCAGTGATTTAAAATTGAAAATTTGATAAAATTATATAATGAAATTTAGGGTTTCAAGGTTGTTAAATTTCGAGGGATAAGATTTTTAACATAAGTTTGATGTTTGTTAGACGCGTGAAGCATTCAATGATTAATTGCTATGTGGGAAGAAAGAAGAGGTATTAAGTTGCATGTTTATTTATTAAACATGATTAAAATTTAATATGATATTAGGAAGCACATTTCATGGTGCTTTTAGCAACGCACTTATTTTAATAGAATTAAATTAAATGAACATTTCCCATTCTCCTTACCAAAACTTATTCTTTAATTCCTTTTAAACTTCAACGAATTAAATTAACCAGTATCCTCCTCTCACCATTATATGGTCGGTCAAAGCACATTCTTTTCCAAATAAAGACTTTTGTATAAATATTTTATTATCTAAACCTTATTTAAAATTATACTAGTTTCGTATAGCGATATATGCAAATAAACTTTTATATATGCCTTTAAATAATTGCCAACAACGTTCAAAACATTAAATAAATTATCAATAATTAATATATCATAAATGTTATTTAGTTAGTCAATATAACATTTGTTATCCATAAAATATACTCAAGAGTGATAGTATGAAAGAAGGAGCAAGAGCATTGATGAGGATCAAAATGCATTAGGGTGGAATCAGTGAACATTAGATAAGGCTTTCGACAAGAAGAGAGTAGCGTCAGCAAAACCTTTTGAAGAGGCTAAAAGGACGCTGCAACAATATTTTGGATAAGCTGAGAGCTTACAACACGTTCAAAAGGTACCCATCGAAGGCAATAAGTAGCATATTTTCCGCACGTGCGCCAAACAATTCGAAACGATAGGTTTCATCTTCGTCTACATTCGTCGGAAGAACATTCAACAAAAATAACCCATTCGAAAGCATATGATAACCTTTCGAATTGGTTGGAACCATCCTCACCTATAAAGGAAAGATTATACATCTGATAACACCAAAGGACATGATTCCGCGCTAGCGAAGGAAGATACTTTCAAATGGAAACTTCTGCAGCAAAGCTTTTACAACATTTTGACCAGTTCGAAACCCATAAAGCACATGTTTCGACAGCCTCAAAGGCCGACGTCCATGCTAACTTACATAGCGCATAAGCAGCTAATTGGAAAGCATATCTGTACCCCTTTCGATGGAGTCGAAAGAGATCAAGCAATAAACCTTTCGATGAAGTCGAAAGATATCAAGCAATACCTTTCGACAAGGTTAGAAGCAATCAAGCAATGTACCTTCCGACAGAGTCGAAAGGAATAAAGACAGAAAGAAGGAAGCCCAGTCTTCAGTGGTAGCGGAAGGATGGCCATATAATCCTTTCAACTAGGTCGAGAGCTATGATTCAAGTGATGCACACGAAAGCAGGATAGCAGACCTTTCGACCATGTCGAAAGCATTTGGTCAAAAGGTGACTACCAGCACATATAAATAAGACACTAGGGGTCTAGTTTAGGGGAGCCAATTTTTCATTCACTTCTTACTTATACTTTCTAAAGTTAGAAAACCTTAATTTCTATATCAAGGGATTTGACCAGTTTGTATATCTTCGATCAATAAAACGAAAGATTATAATAATTTCGATTGTACAACTGCATTGGGATTCTATTTGCACACGATTGTGAACATCTAAAGTCAACCTGGATGAAAGGTTCCCTTTTGATTAAGTCAAAACCTCTATTATTCACCTATCCTTCGAGTATTGACTCAAAACTGCAAGATAGTGAGAGCTCACCCTTTCGACCTAGTCAAAACCCACTCCATTCATCTAGTTTTCTCAAAAATGCTAAGTCTCAATCTTAAACCACTTTGATTACTCTGAAAGGTGGTTCCAAGAGAGTCCAAAATCACTTGAATAAGCTCGAAAGGCATTACAAAAGAAAGTTGAACGTTTCGACCACGTCGAAATGCCACAAAAGAAGAAGTTTTAAAGGAATCACTTGTACTTCAAATTCCACATTGAGGTGTTGACAAGTTTTCTTGTTAACTCTTTTGGCACTAGAAGGAGGGCCTGAACCTCCGTCCCTAATCACTTTCGTCATAGATTAATTGCATAGAGTTCTTCGTTCAAAAGGAGAAAATGGTAAGAGCAAGGAATAATAACGACAATCCAAATGAAGAATCTGCGTCACAATCAAGTTTGGAAGATAACATAGTTCCAAACTTTATTTTTGAGAATATAGAAATTGGGCAACCTTCAACTCTGGTAAGATTGGAAAATAATGAGATTAAAATCCAAAATCTACAACAATAAATGATAGCAATGCAAGAATTTCTTGGAGGGGCTCCATCTCAATAATAATTAAGGATTATGGAAGGAGAAGATGAAGCGCAATCTCCAAATAAGGTAAAAGATGAAGGGCTAAACCGAGAAAGTCAAGATAAAAGGTCCCTTGAGCAATCAAATAGTCTGACCCAAAGAAAAAGTAAAAGTTGCCACAAAAACGAAGTAGGGCAAGAAGACATCCAACACCAAATGATAATGGATATGCTTAAGGAAAAAGGAATTCCTAACCTAGATAAATATGTTATCCTGCAAAAGACTCCTTTTTCAGAAGAAATAATGGCAGTTACTCTCCCTCCTTACATCCAAATTCCCCCACTAAAATAACTGATCCAAATGATCACCTTATAGCTTTTGAAAGCTGGATGAACTTATATAATGCTTCCAAACCAATTTGATGTAATCTTTTCCCAGTTACTTTTCAAGGAGCAGCTATCAAATGGTACAAGAATTATCAAGTGGAAACCATCTGTTCTTGAAAACAATTTTTTTATGACTTCATGACACAATTTTATATATTCAAGGACTTAACTATAGACTTTAGCTTGTTAGCTACCGTCAAACAAAAACCAGGAGAATTGCTTGGCGAATACTTGAACATATTTGGTACAGAAGCATTAAAGGCAGAAAGTATAACCGATAGAGAAAAGCTCATAGCCGTTCGATCATGGGTAATCGAATAAACCACTTTCTAGAAGGACCTTCATATTAATGGATGCAAAGGTCTACAATAATTATATTTCCAAGCCGAGAAGTTTATTCAAATGGAAGAAATGCATCATGCCGTGAAGAAATCTCAACAAAAACAAAAGGGAGAAAGGTCTGACTTCAACCATCCCAGTAAAAAGTCTAGATTGAAGGAAAACAAAAAAGATATGCAAACGGCAACATCTAAATACATACCAATAGAATTAAACAAACCCCTTTCCTATACCTTTGCCATGACAAAAGATGATGATAATTTCTACATTTCCTATAAGACAAGAACCACAACTGAACCCAAAAAAGGAAGGAATTATTATGCTTATCATAAAGTGAATGGACATGAAATTGACGATTGCAGTGTTTTGGTAGTTCGGAACCTAATCAAGTCTGGACTTCTAAAAGAATTTGCCAAAAAGGATTAGACGATTTTCTACCTTGAAGGGAGCAATTTAATCACTTAAAGCCTTGATAGAGAATCAGTCTTACAACTTCATCTTCAAACTCTGATCAGGCAATGAAGCCTTGCAGCATCTGTCTATTATAAATTTTCGTTGCTTATAACTTCTTTAATTTGAATTGGTCATATTTTAATACTAAATTCGAGTGTCATTATAGGTAAAAACAAAACCAGTCCATGGCATTCAACATACTCTCGACGTACAACAAAATTTTAGCTGCTTAAGAAATACTACTCAAATTATGTGAGCAGGACAACTCATCCCCATTTCGAAGTTTGAATCGATGTGGTGTATACTCCCATGAAATCCTAGATTGTAGTAAAGCTTTAACTATAGACTCAACAAGGGTAAATATCTAAAACTGTCCCAAGAAAGGGGATTCTTAGAGAAATGCATGTTCTTATTCGTGAAAGTCTATTAGTCTATGTATCATGGATTTTCAGACTCATGAACAAAAAATCTTTTTCCTGAGCAAAACCTAAGGAAGCATAACCATATATGCTACTAGTTGCTCGGACTTTGCCAGTTGACACACATTGATGTTGTTTTCAATTGGTTACTTGAAAGAATTTTTCCAAATATGTTTTCAAAAAAGTTGATTTCAATAAGTCAGAAAAGATTTTCTCAAATTACCCTATAAGTAAGGGGTATTAAGTATTTGTTCTTTAAAGGAAAACTTGAACAAATAATTAGAGAATTTTATTTAGCATTAGTAAATACACATTAAGGACTTCCAACTAATCAATTCCAATATTTTGAAGTTTTCAAAAAAAAATCCATTGACAAAGAGAAACCTATTCATACTTTGTTCAAATGGAATTTTAAAACTATCAAAAGTTCATCAACAAAAATTCAAATTAGAGAATCTTATTCTCGATTAAAAGTCTATTGGTTCATGAATCATGACATCCCAGTCTCCTATTTGAGATTCGTGTCTCTATTATGAGAATGATTTAAAAGACCCTTGCAAAGGGCAGCATTATGAAAAGATTCTTTATAACCAAACTCTTTTTCAAAAAAAGTATAGCCCCTCAATATTTTGGAAGGGTTCATTTACAAGAATTGTTTGATTTTCAAGAGGATGTTCATGAACTTTCTAATTTGGCCAAAAATGATTTTCACATACAATGTTTTAGCCTACGGCCAATCCGTAGCACCTAAGAGGGTCCTACACCCACCATTTTAGCCTACAGCCAATCCGTAGCGCCTCCAAAAAGAAGGGGGGGTCCTGCACTCACCATTTTAGCCTACGGCCAATTTATAGCACCTCCTAAAAGGAGGAGGGTCCTGAGCCCACCGAAAAGCCTACAGCCAATCCATAGCACCTCCTAAGATGGAGGGACAAAAGCCTACGGCTAATCCGTAGCACTTTCTAGAGGGAGGGTCAAAACCTCTAACGTCCAGTTCACCTCTTAGAGGGAGGATCGGTCAAGCACCCACCATAAACTCCTAACGTCCAATTCACCTCTTAGGAGAAGGGTCAGGTCAAATACCCATCTGCAACCTTTTATAAGGAGGTCAACCTAACATACACTACATCCCTAGAATCAAAGGAAGCCCAAAAGAGGCAATAAACAGATGAAGAAGGACAAAGATGTCTACAACTCAAAACAAAAGTCAAAACCCAAAAGGACAAAGGGTTAAAGAAAGAAATCTATCCACCGTCTAAGACAAAGATGAAGCCCAAGAGAGGGGTACAAACAAAGGCAAAAACACACAGAAATATGCTTTATAATACCATTACTAAAGAGCACCATTCACAATCAACTTATGTGCTACTTAATGACAAATAGCATAAAAACGAGGCACCCAAATCATTTAAACCCTAACTCCTGTTTTCTTCTTCATCAACCAAAACCCATAGGGGTAATTACCTCATTTACATCATTAGGGTACTCTACATCTGTTTCGTAAATAGAATTCTTCAAGACCTTTGTCTGCTATTAATTAGTTAACAAAATCAGTAACAAACCCTAAACATTATTTGTAAATACAACATGTAATGTTGATATAACTCTACCAAAAAAATATTGGTTGACAAATTAAAAAAACAAACAAATTTATTTTTAATAAAATATCCCCCTTTCCCTCTATAGAACATTGGTTATCCACTATATTATTTGACATCTTTTAATGTTCACCTTCCTCCTTAGAATATAATCTTCCTCAATAAATTAGTGATTTAAAATTGAAAATTTGATCAAATTATATAATGAAATTTAGGGTTTCAAAGCCGTTATTTTTTAGGGGTTAACATTTTTAATATAGGTATGATGTTTTTTAGGCATGCGAAACATTTGATGACTAATGGCTAGGTGGGAAGAAAGAAGAGGTATTAAGTTGCATGTTTATTTATAAAACATGATTAAAATTTAATATAGTATTAGGAAGCACATTTCATAGTACTTTTAGCGACACACTTGTTTTAATAGAATTAAATCAAATGAACATCTCCCATTCTCCTTACCAAAACTTATTCTTTAATTCCTATTTAAATTTCAATTAATTAAATCAGTTAAAGACCCTTGCAAAGGGCATTGCATGATAACTTCAATTAGACAAACAAATTATAAAATAAATTTTTTATTATTGTTAATTTATGTTATAATTTATATATCTTTGTATCTAAATGAAAAATTAATTTTACCAATTTGTTGATGCGACTGAGGTATGCATATTCATATTAAAAGAAGAACTATAGGTCACTGATTTTGATGTTCTTATAAGAAAAGTCCATGTAGAAATGAATATGTAAATTTGGTCCCTATTTTTAAAAAATAGAAAATGCAAGCTGCCTCACACTTTTTTGAAAGAAAATGTTGGGCAACCTGCACTTTCTGATCTTGAAATTTTTTTTGAAAATTTTGAAACTTTTAAAATCTTTGGAAAGCGTTTTCTATCATGAAAGCGCAAGCTAGTTTGCGTTTTTTGATTTTGATTTTTTTTTAAATTTTGGAATTTTTGAAAAGCGCAAGTTAACATGTGATTTCTAGCAGGAAAGCGCAAGCAATTTACACTTTTGATTTTGAAATTGTTTTTTTAAGACTACTAAAATTTTCGAAAATTACAAATTTTTTGGAAAGTGCAATTTAATATGGGCTTTCTATCAGGAAAGCGCAAGCTAGATTGCGCTTTTTGATTTAAAAAAACAAAGACCTAATATGCATATTCATTACTACATGGACTTTTCTTGTAACAACATCAGAAATAGAGACTTTCTAAGAAAAGCCCCTATTGAAATTGTTATCTTTTGGGTTTCATTTGATGGTTTAAATATTAGTTAACTGACTTTGTCAAACGGTTTAAATTTGGATTACTTTATCAAATGGTTTAAATATTACTTTGTCAAATGGTTTTAATTTAAAGTTATGGGCTTCAATGTAAAAATTTAGAAACAAATTAAGAAGAGATTTGTAGATAATTGTAATTATTTTTGAAAAATTGGATTTTAATGTAAAATAGTGCAAGAAACTTAACTTTAAAGTGATAAATTATAAAAATTTGAAAATATAATATATTGAGAGATGAATGAGAGTGGAGAAAATATATACAATTAACAAGATTAATAAGAGAGCTAGAAATTCTTCTGCTTTAAGATTATTTAATAGACGGTTCTTGCTATGTGATGTTAGATTTCATTTTCATATTAAACCAGTAATTATTCTCGCTATGTTATATTTAAATTCAGAATTAAAAGGTTAAAATTATGTATAATGTATGTCAATTATAGGTATATTAAAACTGTAGGCAACAAAATTGCCAACTTATCTTTAAACTTATACTTCTAAAAGTTTTAGTTATACGACCAACTTGATTTACATAAAATTCAACCAATATTTCCTTTTTAACTTAGTAGCTAGGAGTATGTTATAGAATCATTTTCTCTTGAAACTCATGCCATCTTTTCCAATTTTTTTGATAATTTAGCTCATGATAGCAATTTAGAGTAATTTACCATTTATTAGCATTTAGGTTTCTTCCTTATTATTTAAATCAAAAACATTTTAGCCATTTTTTCATGCTTTACATGAATTCTTAGAAGCTGTAACCGCAGCTATAAATGTAAAATAAGCTGTAATGTTTGTAGTAAATGTAAACTTTTTATTTCCAAAATAGATAGATTTAACGTACAATTAACATTTATAATTGTGATCAAATCACCATATTAGTATAGCATTTTAAAGTGCCACCGGATTGTTTGCCTTTCGTAATAATGATCTTTAAAAACAAATTAAAAAAAGCATATTTCTGACCGTTGAAAATAAATCATGCATTAATGCATATTTATTTCACAATAGTCATAGTGTACTATTCAACATTCATAAATATTATCAACTAGTATAAATATATGAATCTATTTACTTAGGACTCGCATTTTTTCCTACAATATTTCTTTCAACAACATTTCCCTTTGGTTTTTATGGAAGCAATGAATCATGTGCCCATGTTTCTCCAAGTTAACAAATCCAAGAGCCAGAGAATAAGGTAACAACAAATTTCAAATTAGTTAGTTTATTTTACGTTTTAATTATATGCATTGTGATAATCTAGAAGATGCATGAATATAGTTCTTAATTCTTAAACAAAAAATTTATGTGATACTAATGAAAAGTATAATATTTCTTAAACTAATGCAGGTCTAAAAATATAATAGAAGCCGAGATGAGGGAATCATATTCTTGGTGGTTTGACAGCCACAAACGGTCTTCCTGTTCTCCCTGGCTTATTTCTTCACTTACTGGTCCGTTCAAAATATGTATTTACAAAGAATTACACATTCATAGAGAAGATATGTTGAATTTCAAGAATATATAGAGATACATACATACATTACACACACACATATGTATGTATGTAATATGATTTTTTGTGTGTTATTTCTCATTTAATGATACATGAGGAATTGGATAACTATTAATAAATTAGAAATGAAGTAATGATCTATATAAACAGTGGAATATTGTTAATATCATAACACCAATTTCTATTATATATGCAGAACTGGATAACAAAACAAGGAAAATGATGAAGTTGGTTGAAGCAGAGGGTGACTCCTTAACGAAATGTGTAGCAGTTTATTATGAAACTAAACCACAATTGATCTCACTGATGGAGGAGTTATATAAATCACATCGCTCACTAATTGAGCATTATGATAAGTTGAGAACTCGAAATTTGGATGATCAACTTTCAAATAACTATAATTCATCATGTGATTCATTTGTGGTTGATGATCCGATTGAAGAAACTGAAAAGAGTGGTGTCAGTGGTGGTATTTGCGAGGACATAGTTTACAAGGAATTAAAAGAAGAAATTGAAATTTTAAGAATGGAAAATGCACAATTAAAGGAGGAGCTAAAGAAGAAAAATGATGAAGAAAAGAATTCTTGGATAATTTATTTGCTGAAGTTTTTTAAATTATGGAGCTAATAGATGTTAGAATTTCAACTAATGTTGGATATATTGTTTAACTCAACTTGAGTTACATTTTTTGTTGAATATGTTGTTTAATTGATGATTTTTAGAAAATGGTGAATTTATGTTGTTGTTTCAATGAATTAGGTTGATGTTATATGGTTTGATTAAATTTAGGGTATTATTACTGACACTTCCGTTTTGGATTTGAGGGAGCAATTATCTTTTAAAAAGGTTTTTTTAATAAGGGGTACTAATCAAACTAGCCCCCTTATAAAATTACAATCAACTTGACCTAGTTGTCATTTCTTTTATTTATCATAATGTTCGCATAATCATCATTAACGTTTACCCTAAAATAATTGATCAAATAATGGAGAATTTAAACTCACCTCTAGATAGAATTGCAAATGAAAAAGAGATAAGGTTGATTGTTACTCAAGAAAGCATTAAGAACAATAATTTTAAACCCTAATTTTTACCACTGTTAAAAATACACGCGATAAATTGGGTTAAGAAATTACCTATTCATCACCTCCTCGGCAAAGTTTGGCTCTGATTGTAAAGATCATGGTGAATTTTTTGTTCTCATCATTAATTTTTCCAAAAAAATGAAGGAGATGGAGAGAGAGTAAATAAAAGTGTTTAAGGTTTTGATGTTTTAACTAATGGAAAAAGAGATAAAAATATATAATTTCTTAATAGGATGTGTACCCCTCGTAGCAATTTAATTTTGTATGGAGTGTAAATAATATTTGGCCCTCTTATATTCAAAATTGGAGTGTCAATAACAATACCCTAAATATATATGAGATTAAGGTTTGATGTATAATGTGTTTATAAGAAGTTTAGTTTGAATTTAAATTAGTGTATGCAAACAATTGTGGTACATGTAAGTGATAATATTGGTGCCATTGGTTATTATTTTTGGCTATTATGAAGGAAATTGTGTGGAAAAGGTCAAAACATTCAAAAACATTCGTAGCCATTAACCTCATATTTTTTTGAAAATGGGTAAAAGAGGCCCAAAGCCCACAAAGTTAATAACGGGTAAATAACCTGAAACAGCACCGACAACAACAACATATCAAACCCTAGAAAATATCGCTAGGGCAAACAGCGCCTTCAAATCTCATTAACAAGCAAAAGAAACAAAAATGGCGGACCACCGCAAGCTAAGCAATCATAAAATCGATGAAAAATTGGCTTCAGGGAGGCTTCCACTCCTTCGTAGCTTTAGATTGAAGCCTAATAGACTCTGGAACAGGGCAAAAATGGCGAAAATAAGCTGTTTTTGTCTTTGTTTCCATGGAGCTAGTCGCTTTACTTTCAGAAATATCTCCGAACTTTAGATCTGAGGTGACCTTATCAATGGTATCCAAAATTAAGGATTTCGAAAGTGAATCTGAGCTGGGTATTCTAGCTTTATCTACAAGGAGGCACGCAACTTGATTCGCCTTTGAATTTGCCATTGAAATCTTAGGCAGAGCAATAGTGGAATCAACAGTAGAGGAGTCTAGAGAAGAACGAAGTGTACAGCTCGATTCAGCTCTAACCCAGTCAGATAAGTGATAGATCCGATTATTTAGTTTGCTTAAATAAAAAGAATCTCCTAATCATTATTCGTTTATAGCCAGGAGAAACTTGCTATCATGATCCATACGACTGCTACTCCACCTACTAGAATTAGGTATGAAATAATTTGAATTAGCATATGATACAATATCAAATATGGAATTGTTATTAATAATAGCCTTGTTACTTCCTTTGCAAGCTTTGAGTTGATATTCAGGAGGGCTTTCTTCAGTAAACTTGTCAGCGTCGGCCATTCTCTTGAAACAAAAGTGATAAGTGCTTGCTAAAGTTTTTAGATTTAGCTCTGAAATCAGCAGCACTTGACTTGATACTTTTGCTATGAAAGTGCCAGTTATTATTTTGCAAAAGCTCTGAGTTGGATGGGCGGCGATTTCTATTCAAATCAGGCTAGTAATTATTATAGCTAGTAGTATAATTATTCTCATTACTTGATATATGACTAACATAATTATGGTTACTTCCCTTGTAGGAATATTTCCTGGTTTGGATATTGGAGTAGCTGCCTTCAACTAAAGCACAGGAACTAAGATGATTTGACGACTTACTAAGGCAGCAATTGCTATTAAGTTGAAATGAGTACTCGGTGGGAAATTTACCCCTTTGTAAGTATTCCCCAACCGATTCTTCAAATTTATCAAAATCATAAAAATTATGGCTTTGATTGTTGATGTTGTTAAATTTGATTTCCTTTTGAAGACTGATGTTGTATTCAATATCTATAGCCTTCCATTACTGAATACTATCTGTTTCTATTTTATTGTGAAGTCTGTTGTTTCTCTCTTCCCAAAGAAAGTAGATTACTGTAGTAAGAACTATAGTTGCTTTATTGAATTCTGTTTTTCTGTCTTTGAATTTTTTTTGAAAATAATGGATGCTATCTCTAATTTTTGGAGAGCCAAATGTTGATTTAGATTGAGTTTCCTTTGGCAATGAACCAAATGTGTCTTGAGTATTGGTGGTCAAAAAAGAGGTGATCTATATTTTCAGTTTCTGTTTTTCAAAGAAGGCAATTGTTATTTCCAATGTTTTTGTTCCATTTTTCACATTTTTCTCTGGTTGGCAAGCAGTTTAATATTGCAAAGTAAGTGCAGAAAGCCATTTTTGGACAGTTGGCTGTGTTCCGAACAGTTTTGAACCAATCTACTTCCATTTCTTCCCTTTTTAAGAAATCCCAAGTGTTTTTGAAAGAGAATTTTCCATTTGAAGATAGTTTCCAACTCCAAATGTCTTCTTCTTGACTTGAATCAATTTCAAATTTACAAATTGTGGAGTTAAAAATAGATGCTACTGGTTGAGATTGAGTGTTCCAAAATGAGTTTTAAATGATACTATCAACTTTTGCATTGGCTTCTCCAAAATAATAGAGATTGTTCCATCCTAATAAATTGATTAGAGATTTACCATTGATCCAAGGATCAAACCAAAGACATGTAAGATTGCCATCTTTAAATTTTCTCTCTATTAACTTGGCACCAGTTTCCCTACACTTTAGAATATATTTCCAAGTAAAAGAGTAGTTGTTTTCAATGGGCATAGACCAGAAATTTTTGTTTTTGACATATTTAGGTTTCATCCATTTGGCCCAGAGTGTTCTGCCTTCAATGAATTTCCATAAAAGCTTGTACTTGCAGGCTTCATTTATGTCAGCAAAATTTTTGATTCCTAATCCACCGGCTTTCTTTGTTTTTGTAATTGTTTTCCAAGAGATTTTGTGAAATTTTCCATTCCAAATGAAGTTAGCACATAATTTTTCAATTTTCTCCATTGTTTTAGTTGGAATGTTATGGGATTGCAACCAGTACATGACCGCTGCATTGATGACCTTATGAACGAGTTCCACTCTTCCTGCAGTCGATAACAATTTACTGGACCAATTGTCTATTTTACTTTGAATAATATCATATAATTTGACACAGTCTCTTTATTTGATTTGATTGCAACCGAGGGGGAGTCCAAGGTATTTGATGGGAATGTCATTTTGTTGATACTTTAAGACATTGAGAATCACCTCCTTATTTTTACATGCTTTGGTGAAATATATCTTGCTCTTATTTTCATTGATTTGAAGACCAACATGATAACTGAGACTGTCAAATATTTTCTTAATGGTAACAGAATTTTGAAGATCTGCATTTAAAAAGATTAATAGATCACCAGCATATAATAAATGAGTAATACAAGTAGCAATTGAATTTACTGGTTTTAATTTTTTTTTTCAACTACTCCTTTTCCATTTGTAATGTAAGATATTCCATAGTAATGGTAGAAAGGTAAGGAGATAAAGGATCTCCTTGGCTTATTCCTCTATTGCTATGAATGAATCCACAAGGAGATCCATTAATAAGGATGGAATATGATACATTACAAATACATTCTTTAACTAGGTTGTAGAATTTTTCATTGAAACCTAGTTGCCTCATCATATAAATTATAAAATTCCTATTAATTTTATCAAAGCTTTGTGTAAGTCAATTTTAATGCACAATTATTTTTACCGGACTGATTAAAATTTCTTAACAATTCATGTGCTAGCAAAGTATTTTCAACAGTGTATCTGCCTGGAGTGAAAGCACATTGATTCTCAAAAATAAGAAATTTTAAAAAAAATTGATCCTTTTACTTAATATAGAAGTATTAATCTTGTATAAGAAATTGCAACAAGCTTTTGGCCTATACTCTCCAAGGCTATTAGGATTTTTGACTTTAGGCACAAAAGTAACAAAAGTATGATTTATATTTTTCAAAAGTTTGTCAGTGAAGAAAAATTCATTGACAGCCTCAAAAATCATGTTTTTCATTTCATCCCAATGAGACTTACAGAATTTGGCTCCAAAACCATCAGGGCCAGGGCTTGTCTTTTTTTGAAGAAAAAACAATTTTTTTATTGTCATCTAAGCAAATTGGGGCAAGTAATATTTCTTCACTATTAGCATGAAGTAAGAATTTAGGGGTGATACTAGGAAAATAACTTGGACTTTCCACATAATTAAACAAATCAGAGAAAAACAAAATAGCTTCCTTCTCCAAAAGAGAGGCTTCATTGATTATAGATCCATTGCTATTAAGTAGTTTTCCTATGTCATTATGATGCAGGCCAAGTTTTAGGTCGTGATCGACCTAACGAAATCTTAAGTCGCTCAGAAAGATTGAGTCATTTCCGACCTAAGACCTTGGGAGCTAACAAGGAAGTTCGCGAGGAAGTACTAAGTCGTGACCGACTTAAAGAAGCCATAAGTCGTGACCGACCTAGTAGAGAACTGCGAGTTAACAAGCTAAAGGGACTAAGTCGTGAACGACCTAGTGGAGAACCGCGAGTTAACAAGCTAAAGGGAAAGGCGCTCGAACGACTTAACGAGTTACGACCTTTGCTAGGTCGTGGGAAGATCTGGGGAGATAAGTCGTTCACTATAAGTCGCGAGGCTTTAAGTCGTGAAGACTTAGGTCGCGAAGTTTTTCTGAAGCCGCTTCTTTTAGATCGCTGATGGGGATGCCGTTCATTTTTAGGTCGCTCGCTCCATATGCCGTTCATTTTTTAGGTCGTGTGAGTTGTATAAGTCGTATGTTGTAATATGTGTTGGGTCGTTATTTGTTAAGTCGTATGGTGTATGTTTCTTATGTCGTAATCTGTATTGTTTAGGTCGTGTAACGTGATGTAGTAAGTCGCGTGGGTTGTAAAGTGTTAAGTCGTGGGCCGCGTCTGTTAAGTCGTTGCCGACCTAAGCATTGTCAAGTTGAGTAGCTGTTGTGTTGTGACTATAGGATAGGTCGTTTACGACTTATACTAAGTCGTAAGTCGTAAGTCGTTGCCGACTTAAGAGTTGTACAATTTTCAGTGTTGAGTTGTAATTTCTATAAATAGGCCGATGGTGCCATTTGTAATAGTTTAGTTGATTTGAATAAAATTTCGTTTTTGTTAGCTTTGTGCTTTCATCCAAATTGGTAGTCAAGTGTAATCTCCTATCTCCACCTTCGACATTCGAGTGCGCTCGAATCTTCGATCGTTGAAGCCGCGGAATCAAGTGCGCTTGATCAACGCTCGAAGAATTGTAGATCTCTCCTAAAGGTATCGTGCGCGATCAACGTGTCAGAGATAGCTAGAATTCGGTATATTCGGATCAACGAATTTGGGCATTCCAGTATTCATCAATCCACTGATTGCTACTTTCATCGATCTACCTTGTTTTTGTGTAATCCGCTGCGTCAGTTTGGTATCGGAGCTTGTTTTAGCCAATCATAGCTAAATCGAGTCGTGGAGCCGAGAATTTGAAGTTGAAGGCCGTGTACATCATTTGGTATCATTTTGAAAGTCAAGCCGAGAATTGAGGAGTTTGTAAAGTTTCAAATTATGCCGCCGAGAAGAGCTAATCGTCACCAAAACGTAGAAGCTTTGTATAGAAGAGAAGAAGCTGATGAGATGGAGCAAAGAATTAATGAAAACTTTAGTGAGAAACTTAACGAAGGGATTGGACGATTAGAGAAGATGATGTTAGAAATGAATCAAAATCAGAGAAGGGTTTCACCTGAATCCAACCATGGGGAAAGTAGAGTCTCACCACATTCCAATCGAGAAAGAAGTGTTGATGATGATCAAAGACGTGGGAGGAATGTGAATGATCGAGAATGGAGGAATGTAGATAGAAGGGATGTTGGTGGAAGATGTGATGGTAGTAGAGATGTTGGTGGTCAGGATCGACATCGATATACATCAGATTTTGAAGAAGAGAATGATGGTGGTAGTGTTCATGGACGAGGACGTGGACAAGGAAGAAATCAGTCGGAGTATGATCACAAGTGGGAATCTAGGATGAAGACTGAAATTCCAGAATTCAAAGGAGGTATGCAAGCTGAAGAGTTTTTGGACTGGTTGTCTAATGTGGAGGAGATTTTTGACTTCAAGGAAGTTCCAGAACATCGTAGAGTGAAGTTGGTTGCTACAAGGTTGAGGGGTAGAGCTTTGGCATGGTGGCAGCAAACCAAACTTACACGTGAACGGATGGGGAAGTCAAAGGTTGAATCATGGGAAAAGATGAGGAAAATGATGAAAGCCACATTCTTACCTTATAATTATCAATCGCTTATGTATCAGAGGCTGCAAAACTTGAGGCAAGGAACGAAGTCAGTTAATGACTATGCTGACGAATTCTATCAACTGATTGCAAGGAACGATATCATGGAGATAGAGGAACAATTAACAGCTAGATTTGTTGGAGGATTGCGTATGTAGATTCAAGACATGGTAAATATGTTTGATCCCAGATCTGTAGCGGAAGCACACCAGAAAGCGTTGGCTTGGGAGAAACAGGGACGACGAGGTGGTGGTGTGTTTACAAATTCCAACAATCAAGTGAAGGGTGTTAGTGGAAGTTCTAATGTTTCAAAAGCTGTTGCAAAACCAGTTGTGAATGAGGTAGGAAAGACGAAAGTCAATAATGGTTTCAAATGCTATAATTGCCAGGAAGTGGGTCATAAGAGCAGCGAATGTCCAAAGCCGAAGAAGAGAACTATGATTGTTGAAGTGGAGGATGAGGATGTCGAAGAAGATCTCAATTCACAGCGTGATGAAGAGGAAGAAGTGTCGGGAGACGAGGGATGTAATCTGATGCTACGAAGATCTTGTTTAACCCCGAAGCAGGAGGAAGAGTCGAGTTGGTTGAGAAGTAACATTTTCCAGTCAACATGTACTATTTTGGGAAAGGTCTGTAAATTTCTCATTGATGCTGGGAGTTGCGATAATATCATTTCAATGGAAGCTGTGAGAAAGTTGAAATTGAAAACTGAGAAACATCCTAGTCTATATAAACTTGCTTGGTTGAGGAAAGGAGGAGAAGTAAAGGTAGAGAGGCGAGCTCATGTTCCATTTTCTATTGGAAAGAAATACAAGGATGAGGTTTGGTGTGACGTAGTTGACATAGATGTTTGTCATTTGCTGTTGGGAAGGCCGTGGCAGTACGATCGTGAAGTACAACATAATGGTCAAATGAATAGTTACAGTTTCTTGTTCGAAGGCACGAAGATCACATTAGTTTCGAAAAAGCGACAGCAGAATGAGAATAAGTTAGAGGAGATCGAGGAATTGAAAACTTTATTGACATTGAAGGAGTTCGTGGAAGAGATAGAAGAGAGTCCTGAAGTTTTATGTTGATTGGGCATGAAAGCAGTGAAGTTGCTGAAGTTCCAGAGGAAGTGAAACCAGTTTTGGAGGAATTCAATGATGTGTTTCCAGAGGAGTTACCAAAGGAGTTACCACCGCTTAGAGACATACAGCATCAGATTGACTTGGTGCCAGGTGCTGCATTGCCTCATAGACCACACTATCGGATGAGTCCAAGGGAACACAAAGAGTTAAGGAGACAGGTGGAGGAATTACTGGAACAGGGGCGAGTTCAGGAGAGTTTGAGTCCTTGTGCAGTGCCAGCTTTGTTGGTACCCAAGAAGGATGGAACATGGAGGATGTGCACAGATAGTAGAGCATTGAACAAGATAACAGTCAGATACAGATTTCCGATGCCGAGGCTTGATGATCTGTTAGATCAAATTAGTGGGTCTGTGATCTTTTCGAAGATTGATCTTAAAAGTGGTTATCATCAGATACGAATTAGACTAGGGGACGAATGGAAGACAGCATTCAAGACAAGGGTCGGGTTGTATGAATGGCTGGCGATGCCGTTTGGTCTATCGAACGCACCGAGCACGTTTATGAGAGTGATGAACCAAATTTTTAGGCCATACATTGGGAAATTTGTGGTGGTATATTTTGATGATATTTTGATTTACAGTGCTAGTACGGAGGAGCATGTTCAGCATTTGAAGAAAGTGTTAATTATTCTTCGTGAAGAACAATTCTATGCTGCTACGAAGAAATGTATTTTTATGGCGAGAAGTGTTTTATTTTTGGGGTATGTTGTATCGAAAGAAGGAATACAGGTGGACCAAAGTAAAGTTGAGGCGATTAGAGATTGGCCACAGCCCAAGACGATAACAGAGGTTCGGAGTTTTCATGGGTTGGCTTCATTTTATAGAAGATTTATTCCACACTTTAGTAGTGTGATGGCGCCTGTTACAGATTGTATGAAGGGTAAACAGTTTTCATGGTCAGAGGAAGCAGGGGATGCTTTTGGGAAAATCAAGGAGTTGCTGACGTCTGCACCAATTCTAGTATTACCAGATTTTCAGTTAGTATTTGAACTACATACTGATGCATCCAAGGTTGGGATTGGAGGAGTGTTGAGTCAGAGGGGACGCCCGATTGCATATTTCAGTAAGAAGTTATCAGGAGCGAAGATGAGATATAGTACGTACGATGTGGAATTTTATGCTGTTGTACAAGCGATTAAACATTGGAGACATTATCTATTTCAGAAAGAGTTTGTTCTTTACACTGATCATGAGGCGTTAAAGCATTTACAAGGGCAAGATAAGATATCAGCAAGACATGCATCATGGATTGCATATCTGCAACAGTTTACGTTTGTTGTGAAACACAAATCGGGAGTGACGAATCGTGTTGCGGATGCGTTGAGCAGAAGGAATCATTTGTTGACTACAATGAAAGTTGAGGTGAAAGGATTTGATGTGTTGCCAGAATTATTTGTCGATGATCCTTACTTTGCAAAGTTTGTTGAAGAAGTCAAGGAGGGAAAGACGGATGAGTTTGTAATGGTGGATGGTTTCTTATTTAAAGGAAATCGATTATGTATCCCAAATAGCAGCTTGAGAATGAAGATTATCAAGGAGTTGCACGAGGAAGGACATGTAGGACGTGATCGTACATTATAGTTGATTTCTCAATCTTATTTTTGGCCATCAATGAGGAAAGAAGTGGAAAGGTTTGTGGAGCGATGTCATATATGTCAGGTTTCGAAAGGAACTGCGACCAATGCTGGATTATATATGTCGTTACCTGTACCAACTAAGCCTTGGGTTGATGTGAGTATGGACTTTGTGTTGGGATTGCCAAGAACGCAGCGTGGTAATGATTCCATTTATGTGGTGGTTGACCGATTTTCGAAAATGGCACATTTTATTGCTTGTAAGAAGACGGTGGATGCTGTTCATGTTGCTCAGTTATTTTTCAAAGAAATATATCGACTTCATGGATTTCCAGAATCTATTGTGTCAGATAGGGATACTCGTTTTCTGAGTCATTTTTGGCTAAGTTTGTGGAAGATGGTCGGAACGAAGCTGAATTTTAGTAGCGCTTACCATCCACAAACTGATGGACAAACGGAAGTGGTTAACAGATCGCTGGGGAATTTATTGCGATGTCTGATGAAAGATAATCTGAAGAGTTGGGACATGAAGTTATGCCAGGCAGAGTTCGCTCATAATCATGCGGTAAATCGTAGCACAGGGTTCAGTCCATTCCAAGTTGTGTATTCAAACTTGCCAAAGGGACCGTTGGACTTAACGGTAGTACCACAACCAAAGGGGGCGGTTAAACGAGCTGTTGATTTTGTTGATGGGTTGACTGAATATCATAAAATCGTCCAGGAACGATTGGAGAAGGCGAATGAGAAGTATAAACGCTCTGCAGATCTGAAGCGAAGAAGCGTTGAGTTTAATGAAGGAGATTTGGTTTATGCAGTGTTAACAAAGGATCGTTTTCCGGTGGGAACGTACAATAAATTGAAAGCGCGGAAGATTGGTCTAGTAAAAATTTTGAAGAAAATCAATGAGAACGCGTATCAATTGAAATTGCCGGATAATGTTCATACTTCTGATGTGTTTAACGTCAAACACTTAGTTCCGTACCATGGGGATGAGCGTGTTACGGAGGAGGAAGATGCAAATTCGAGGATGAATTTCTCTCAACCAGGGAAGGATGATGCAGGCCAAGTGTTAGGTCATGACCGACCTAACGAAATCTTAAGTCGCTCAGAAAGATTGAGTCGTTTTCGACCTAAGACCATGGGAGCTAACAAGGAAGTTCACGAGGAAGTACTAAGTCGTGACCTACTTAAAGAAGCCATAAGTCGTGACCGACCTAGTAGAGAACTGCGAGTTAACAAGCTAAAGGGACTAAGTCGTGAACGACCTAGTGGAGAACCACGAGTTAACAAGCTAAAGGGAAAGGCGCTCGAACGACTTAACGAGTTACGACCTTTGCTAGGTCGTGGGAAGATCTGGGGAGATAAGTCGTTCACTATAAGTCGCGAGGCTTTAAGTCGTGAAGACTTAGGTCGCGAAGTTTTTCTGAAGCCGCTTCTTTTAGATCGCTAATGGGGATGCCGTTCATTTTTAGGTCGCTCGCTCCAGATGCCGTTCATTTTTTAGGTCATGTGAGTTGTATAAGTCGTATGTTGTAATATGTGTTGGGTCGTTATTTGTTAAGTCGTATGGTGTATGTTTCTTATGTCGTAACCTGTATTGTTTAGGTCGTGTAACGTGATGTAGTAAGTCGCGTGGGTTGTAAAGTGTTAAGTCGTGGGCCGCGTCTGTTAAGTCGTTGCCGACCTAAGCATTGTCAAGTTGAGTAGCTGTTGTGTTGTGACTATAGGATAGGTCGTTTACGACTTATACTAAGTCGTAAGTCGTGATGTTATAAGTCGTTGTCGACTTAAGAGTTGTACAATTTTCAGTGTTGAGTTGTAATTTCTATAAATAGGCCGGTGGTGCCATTTGTAATAGTTTAGTTGATTTGAATAAAATTTCGTTTTTGTTAGCTTTGTGCTTTCATCCAAATTGGTAGTCGAGTGTAATCTCCTATCTCCACCTTCGACATTCGAGTGCGCTCGAATCTTCGATCGTTGAAACCAATTCGCGGAATCAAGTGCGCTTGATCAACGCTCGAAGAATTGTAGATCTCTCCTCACGGTATCGTGCGCGATCAACGTGTCAGAGATAGCTAGAATTTGGTATCTTCGGATCAACGAATTTGGGCATTCCAGTATTCATCAATCCACCGATTGCTACTTTCATCGATCTACCTTGTTTTTGTGTAATCCGCTGCGTCACATTACAATGTTTTCTACAGGACATTTTTGCATAGAAAAATTTACTTGGCAAGTCCCCACAAGAAAGCCAATTTACTTTAGCTTTCTGCCTAAGATTAATAGCCTCAATATGGAGAGATTTGAAAAGCTTTCTTTGCATATGAAAAAAATTATTAATAGAAGCATGGTCTGAGCTATCAAAGTCAAAACTGTCTTGCAATTTCACACATTCTTCTCTGATTTGGTTGATTTCATTTTTGTTTTTATTAAGATTCTAGGTTTTAAGATTAGCTTTAATATGATGGAGAAGTTTCCTTAATTTATATATTAGGCAGAGCCCTCAGTAGAAAATTGGAAACAGTTTTGAATAATATGTTTATAGTCTTTATCACGAACCCAACCATTCTTAAATCTAAATGGGAAATTATGCTTAATAGTACTGTTATGAGAAAAAATAAGTTGAATAGGGGTATGATCACCAGTGGATTGGGGTAAAGTATAACATTTAAAATTGGAAAATTGATTTATAAAAACATGATTAATTAAAATTCTATCAAGTTTACAATAGATATTTCTAAATTCACCTGATTTCCAAGTGAATTTGTTGCCTTTAACAATGGGTTCAGTTAATCCAGTTTTGAGAAGAAAATTAGAGAGAAATTCCAATTTCTTAAAAGGAATTGGAATTCCCCCTCTTTTTTCAAAAGCTTTCATAACAGTGTTAAAATCCCCCATAATCACCCAAGGAAGATTAATGTTGAAATTTAATTGCTCCGAAGAATTCCAAAGCAGAGTTCTTTCTTTTCTGAGTTAGAGGCATAAATAAAAGTAACATATATTTGGAGACCCCCTTTATTTTAAAATTACAGTGAATAAATTGTAAATTAAGAGAATAATTGCATAAAATCCCAAATGTTGGGATCCCAAATAACAATAATCCTTCCATTACCTCCCACGGAATTATTATGAATTAAATTCCAATTGTTAAAGTAATTAAGTTTAAGAAGATCAATATTTTTATCAGAAATCTTATGTCTAAAATACCTACTAAAGAAGGCTTATAAGAGTGTAATAGGTTTGAAAAATCCAATTTCCTTTCAAGGGAATTAAGTCCCCTAACATTCCATGTAATAATAGACATAATTAAAATTATAATATAAGAATATGGGAAAGGATATCACAACAGCTACAAAGAAAAATTGCTGCTAATTTCTATGCTTTTAGAAGCTTTCCCTCCTCTTTTTTTGCAATCTTTTTTACTTTCAACTTTTAAGAACTCCTCCCATTCAGGATTTTTGATAATATACTTCTTTTCAAAAAAATTTGAACTTGAACCGACAACAACATTATTATTCATGATATCATGTATATTCTTTTTCCTAGCTTTTTTCTTTTTACTGTTGACAAGGGAAGAAGAAAGTATGAGGCCTGCATTCTCTAACATGGATTCAAGTAGGACCGAGCCCTTTAGAGAGCAGTTTTTTGGCAAAATTGAAGAAATTTCCTTTTGAGTAACTATCTGTAATTAAAATTGCTTCTTCTTGTTGGAGGGGAGGAATCAAGAACTGTACTTTATTAACCCCATATCTCTCTGTCTAATTATCTGTGTATTCTGGGTTATTGCCATTTGGAACAATATTTTCAGTAGAATCTGTTATTGCCTTCTATCGATCTGTGTCCATGGAAACAGTGAGACTAGAATCTTTCTCTTTAATATTTTTTGAAGGCGATTGCATAATTGGACTCTCAGATTGCTCAATAGTACAAATAAATTCCATATCATCTTTTGAGATTTTAGAATTTGGGTTTGGGATAAACTCTTTGTTTCAAAAAATTTAAGAGTTGTCTGATTCTAAAATATTTTCAAGAACTGAAGGGGAGTTAGAAAGACTGTTAGTTTCAGCAATAATAACATTCGAAACCTGATTTTCTTGAAATGCATTTCTTGGATTTTCTGGAACTAGCGGATTGCTCTTATCAGTTCTAAAATTTGAATACTTTTTTTTCTTTCCATACCGATTTCCATGAGCAAGCATCTGTGAGATGTCTGAAGCAAGCGCATTTTGAACAACATGGTGGGAAGAATTCGTACTTAATTTTCTATGTAATGCTTTCGCCATCATGCATAGTGATGTAGGCAATGTCCAGAAGTTCTTCATTAGCTTTTATCTCGACTAGAATTCTTACATAGCTGAGCCGGGTCTCATTGGCCGTAGGCTCATCAAGCTTTATCGAGTTGCCTACAACACTAGCGATAGTCTCCCTGTCCCATAATCTGAGATTTAGTTCAGGTAGCCTTATCCAGATTGGGTAGGTTGAAAGAACATCACGATGATCAAGAACCATTTTCTTGTCTCATTTTTTCAAGATAATAAGTTTGTCGCTAATGAAAAATGGGCCATTTTGAATAACTTTGTTGCAATCGGATTTATCTAAAAATCCGATAATAAAAAAAACCATTGTTTCTAGTGTAAATCTCAAAATTACCAGTCGTGTTCCAAGTTTTAGAGACGAAATCTCTAAAATGATGATAGTAAGGGCGGGTTCCGAACATGTAAGCCACTATGGAGTTGCTCCATTTATTCTCGGTTCTTTAGCTAATCTTCTCTTTAACAACTTCAATTTTTTTATCTCCTAATTTGATAGGAGCGGAGAAATTCAGATCGGCATTAGAATTGAAACCACCTTTCTTGACTAAGTCTTGTCAATAGAACTCAGAGATAATTGGTAACTGGAATCGATCAAAGCTTAAATTAAATTAAAAAGGAGCCTTATAAGGCTTACACACAAACAGACCTAAAAACAAGGAGGAAACTGTCTACACTCCTAAACAATCTCTGACCTGGACAATAAAACATAAACAGAAACATACAAAATGCATATTATTAAATTACTTAACAAATCCTCCCTTGAACTTAACTCTTTAGAAGAGTAAAGTTCAAACATCTTCAAGCATCTTCATGCCAAGAGCAACTCTGATTCTTTGGAAAGACCCCAGCTTCAATGGCTTGGTCAAAATGTCTGCCAGCTGAACTTCAGTGTTGCAGTACTTCAGTGTGATTGTGCCTTCCTTAATTAAATCCCTCAAGAAGTGATATCGAACCCTGATATGCTTGGACCTTCCGTGCAAGACTGGGTTTTTGGACAACTTAATTGTTGAAGTGTTGTCACATAACAGCTTCACTTCTTCAGCCGACGAGCCACCTATTTCTCTCAGAATTCTTCCCATCCAGACAGCTTAACTGGCGCATGTGGCAGCCGCCACATACTCTGCTTCTGTGGTTGACAATGTCACAATTGGTTGCTTCCGAGAAGACCATGCTATTGCACCACCACTCATCATGAACACATAGCCAGACGTACTTTTGCTGTGACTTTCATCTCCTGCATAGTCACTATCTGTGTATGCAGTGAGCCCATTCTCAGTGCCACCTTGCTGGTACCAGATTCCAAGACTTGTCGTGCCTTTTAAATATCTCATGACCCTCTTGATTGCTTGGAGATGAAGCTGTGTAGGAGCTGCCATGTATCTGCTAATGAAACTCACCACAAACATCAAGTCTGGCCGTGTAGCAGTAAGGTACATAAGGCTTCCCACCATCTGCTTGAACAAAGTGTGATCAACTTGGACTCCAGTCTCATCTTTCCCAAGTTTCTGCCCAGGGACCATCGGATTGCACACTGCATTGAAATCTTGCATTTTAAAACGTTCAATCAGTTCAGTTGCATACTTTTTCTGACAGATAAAGATGCCATCAGATCTCTGCAAGACTTCTAGTCCAAGAAAGAACCTCATCTTTCCCAAATCGGTCATGTCAAACTCTGTCTTCATGGAGCACTTAAACTCATTCAACAAACCTTCATCATCACTTGTGTACAGCAAATCATCAACATAGATGCTCACAATTAAAAAATTCTCCCCCTTGTGCTTCACAAATAAAGTGTGTTCATCTTGGCTGCTTGTAAAACCTTCTTTGAGAAAGAAAGCTTCAATTCTACTAAACCATGCCCTCGGTGCTTGTTTTAAGCCATAGAGGGCTTTATGCAATTTGTACACCATGAACTCCTTTCCAGCCACTTCATAGCCCTTAGGTTGTTCCACAAAAACTTCTTCTTTAAGAGCTCCATGAAGAAAGGCAGATTTCACATCGAGCTGATGTATCTCCCATTTCTTTTGAGCTGCAAGTGCTATAATCATTCGAAATGTATCAAGCCTTGCCACAGGTGCAAAAACTTCTGTGTAATCAACTCCATATTGTTGTGAATAGCCCTTCACAACCAATCTGGCCTTATACTTGTCAACCTTGCCCAGCTCATTGAGTTTGGTTTTGAAAATCCATTTTACACCAATTTTCTTTGCTCCTTTTGGAAGATCTGTCAGAACCCATGTTCCATTCTTTTCAATGGCTTTAATTTCCACATCCATAGCTTCTCTCCACTTAGTGTGTTTCACAGCTTCCTCAAAACAAACTGGATCTGCAATACTCAGATTTATCTCATGTTCAGCATTTGTACTGCACTGTCCAAGAATATAGTCTGCAGTCCAAGTAGGTGGCCTCCTTGTTATCCTCTCCCTTGATGTGCTTCATGTGATTGGATTAACATCAATTCCATCAGAATCACTGTCAAGTTCTGCCACTGGAGTGTTATTTGCATCATCATTGTGGTCACTCTCTGGGCTGTGATCTGCACTCTTCCATTGGAGTTCAGCATTTTGTTCCTTTGGAAAGTTGTTTCTCCAATCCCATGTCTTTGCCTCTTCAAAGACAACATCCCTACTGACGTGTATCTTTTTTGTCAATGGATCATACATTCTGTATGCTTTTGACTCTCTGCTAGTACCAAAGAAAACACACTTCACACTCTTGTCATCCAACTTTGCTCTTTTCAAGTCAGAGATATGCACGTATCCAATGCATCCAAATACCCTCAAGTGTTCCACTGAAGGTTTCAAGCCACTCCAAGCCTCCTCTGGTGTTTTATCTTGTACTGCTAAGGTAGGACACCTGTTAATAATATGAATTGCCCACTGCACCGCCTCAGGCCAAAACACTTTTGGTACTTCCTTTTCAGTTAGCATTGCCCTTACCATATTCATTATGGTTTGGTTTCTCCTTTCAGCCACCCCGTTTTGCTGTGGTGTGAAGGAAGTAGTGAGTTGCTGCTTGATGCCATTTGATTCACAAAATTCATTGAACTCCCTTGAACAAAATTCACCCCCTCTGTCAGTTCTAAGACACTTGATGAATGCTCCAGTTTCCTTCTCAACCATTGCCTTAAACACCGTAAAGTGCTTGAAAGATTCTGACTTCTCAATCAAGAAGTACACCCATGTCTTTCTCGAGTGGTCATCTATGAAGCTAATCAAGTATCTTTTGCTGCTGTTTGAAGGAGGAGAAATAGGTCCGCACAGGTCTGAGTGAATAAGTTGAAGCCTCTCCCAGCTTTGGAAACGGCTTTCGATGTTGCTTTCCTTTCATACAAGCTTCACAAGTAGTTTTGGTTGATCCAAAGTCAGGAAGACCGTCCACCATAGCTTTCTCTTGCAGAGTGTGCAGACCCTTGAAGCTTAGATGACCATATCTGTTGTGCCAAAGCTCAGCTTTATTTGGTACATCAACATTATAGCATCTTTCATCCTTTGTCACAATGCATGATTCTGCCATCAACACATACATTCTGTTTGCTTTCATTACAGATTCTGCAATCTTCCCTTTCTTTGGATGAAAAATACAGCAAGTCTTTTGTTCTCCTCCCTTAAATAGAACATCCAGACCTCGTTCTTGGAGCTGTCCCACACTTAACAGATTGTTCCTGAGATCTGGAACAAAATATACATCTCTCAAGGTGTATTTCACACCCTTGAGCATTATCTTCACATCTCCTTTTCCCTGAACTGTGAGATTCTGATTATTTCCCAACTTCACAGTATTACAAAAATCAGTATCCAACATGAAAAACATGTCACGTTGACCACACATGTGATTTGAACATCCAGAATCAACAAACCAAGTGGTTTGTTTCTGTGAAGCAGCTTGGAGTTCAATGTGAGCCATCAACAAATATTCCTCTTCTTCTTCAGTGTGATGAACTTCTTGTTTCTCACTTCTACACTCATACTGATAATGACCAAGCTTATGGCAGTTATAACATTCCACCATGGCCTTGTTATATGACCTGCCTCTGCCTCTTCCTCGACCTCTGTAAGTGCCCCTGCCTCGACCTCTTACACTCAGAACTTGATCATCCTCATCATGTTGTGTTTTTATCTCTCTGAACTTCTGTTCATGAACCGACAAAGAACTTTGTAACTCATCAATTGTCATGGTCCTTGTTTCTCTAAACTCCTCTATAGCGATCACAACATATGTGAACCTATCAGTCAGTGTTCGAAGTATCTTCTCAACAATCTTCGAATCTGACATCACCTCTCCATTACTCCTCATCTTATTTGAAACTGCCATCACTCTTCGAAAATAATCATCTATTTTCTCATCCTCTTTCATAACAAGAACTTCAAATTCCCTTCTCAATGAATTAAGCAAAGATCGCTTCACACGTTCATTTCCTCCAAACTTACTTTTCATAGAATCCCAGATGATTTTGGAAGTACTTCTGTCCAAGATTTGCTCAAAAACCGTTCTATCTATGGCCTGAAAAAGTAAGTGTTTTACCTGATGATCCTTCACTCGCAATTCCTCCAGTTGCTTGCGCTGTGCTGGTGTCTGTTGAGACACATCTTCTGGCTCTGTGAAACCTTCTGCAACAAGATGCCACATACTCTTTGCTCGAAGAAGGTTTTCCATGAGTTCACTCCAGTGATCATAATGTCCATCGTACTGGGGAATTTTGGTAAGCGACGATCTCTCTTCACTCATTGTGTTTCACTCTCAATTGATCTCTCAGAATTGAATTCTCTCGATCAATCTCTCGGATCTTTCGCTCTGATACCAATTGTCAATAGAACTCAGAGATAATTGGTAACTGGAATCGATCAAAGCTTAAATTAAATTAAAAAGGAGCCTTATAAGGCTTGCACACAAACAGACCTAAAAACAAGGAGGAAACTGTCTACACTCCTAAACAATCTCTGACCTGGACAATAAAACATAAAAAGAAACATACAAAATGCATATTATTAAATAACATAACAAGTCTGCCCAAAAAGATGATGCTTTTGATGAATTGGTGACTTCGAATGGGCGAGATCTTGAGGGATTTCGGGCTTGATTATACCTTGACTGTTTGTTGATATTATTCTGGTCAGGTCTTTGCCCAATGGTCTGAGATCTGGTCGGAAAATTCCCTGATAGCCCTTGTGAAATCCTCTGAGATCTTGCTGGAAGGCTCTTGCGACGATTTTTAACAATTTGAAAGCCATCATTTTCTTGATCAGAAGGTTTGTTTTTAAGATTTGTGATAGAGGAGAGAGGAGAGAGAGTCGGAGAATTGAGGAGAGGATGTGAAGATCCCCTTGAGATCTGATCAAGGTTATCATCCAAAGATTGGGTTATTCTTGATGGCCATGGCTGAACATCTTTTTTATTAACCTCATATTTTGCCATTATAGGATTATGATGTATTAAATGAAGTTCAGTAATTTATCATTTTATGATCACTTAATGTTTTGAATTGAAGGGACAACTGTGGATAACACAAAATATTACCTATTTTATTTCCTTTTATTTGATAATCCTACCTTTTAAGTGAACTTTAGAATTAATTTGCGTATTAAAATAGATACGATCCTATTTTGTATAATAAAAGATGAAATATGGATATTAATTCGAATTAGTTCCTAGTTGGCTTGATAACAAGCTGATCATATAATAGAACAGTGTAGAGATAGAAGAGTAGTCTGTAAAAGTTGCTATCATAATATATTACGAAAAAAAGAAAGGAAAAAAAACTGTTGCATATATGAATGAAACTGCTGATTGAATACTAAATTAAAACAAGTGCATATATAGATCAACTTCAGCAAACAAGCTTCAACACTCGGATATTATTTTCAATCTAATATGGAAAGTTGTAGTTGTATAACAATATTCAGGTAGATCTAATTAAAATATAAACCAGAATTAGATAGACAAGCATGATATTGAAACTAGTTTATTCAACATACTGCAAACAAAAGCACGCAACAAACATGACAAAGAAATATGATCATACTAATAATTAATGGAAGACTCCCTTGCTAATCAGGAACATCAAGTGATCTGGAAGCCACATGAAGTAGGCAAGTTTCGACCTATGATCTGGATTTGAAGGCAGTTATCCTACTGACACTTGTCCGCCATTCTGAACCCTTCTTCCCACTTTGCTTCCTGAACTGCGTTGCTCATTTCTTCCCACTTTCTTGAACTGAGTTGTCCTTGCTTATTTGGTTCAGTTGCTAACAGTAGTCATCTTGAGGTTGTTCATGTCCTTGTATACCATACTGTACATACTTTCTACGCTTTTGGTAAGATTTCCTGATCAGTTCAGGTTGACATGGCAGTGGTTGAGACTCAAAGAGTGAGATTAGGCATGTACTTATCCAGATTAAGATAAGGGTGATACAGCAGAGTGATGATGATCTCAACATCTTTTCTCTTTGAACTTATGTTAAAGTAGAAAGTTGTACTGGAGGTACATATATGGCTTAATATTATTAAAGTAGGTGACTCACCAATTTAATGAAGTCATACTAACCCTTTTTTACCTATCTCACTTAGACAGTGCTGATTTTTGTTAAAATAAACAAGAATGGTCGAGATTAATTCCTGAACATAGTTAATGGCATCCAAAGTAGAAACAGATGAATCAAGACGTAATGGTTGAATGGTAAATAGATGCAGCATGCAAGTGGAATGCATGTGAAATGTTATCCATACTTGTTATGCGACCTTTTTTGTACATATTGTTTGTATTTTCACTAAACCTAACCGCCTTTACTAAAAATTAAGAACAACAGGTAGGAAAAGTTGTTTTACTGCTCAATGTAATATGTTTGAACATAAATTGAATTTTTCGGATCAAATTGTCCATGTACGGAAGTTGGAGCTACGTTGAGTAGGTTGAGAGGAATTAATTTTATTCGATAGTTATATTTTGAAAGACATTGTAAATCAATATTAATTGGTAGATTATTACAGTACTTTTAATATAGGTTAGGTCACACATTGGATCAAAGGCAAGTTCCTAAAACAAAGGCCGTTATTCACATTATTTTCACTTTGTTCTTTTGAGCTGATTTTATATTTTGTTCTTGCACATATTTCTTATAATAGAGTATATTTAGGGTCAAAAGCATATTTTGTTTACCTTCCTTATAGATTAATTTTAAACACAAATTAAATGATTAGAATTACACTAAATTCGAGCAAAATATATGCACCATCGAAAAAACAAGATTGATTCAAACTAGATTAAAAGAAATGAAACCGTGATAAAGACGTAATAATTTCAAAGCATTAAACTAAATGGCTGAAAACCCGCCATAGGTGGTAAGATCTCTTTAATCTAAATTTCTTCAATTTGAATTCACTGAACATTAAGAAATTTAATCTTATATGCGGAACATGAATTTTTGGACCTTTATAGAGCAAAACTCACATTTGTTGTATGCTTATGGGTATAAATACATAAGTGTGAGGATGTCTATTTTTCAAAATAGAAAACAATAATAATAATTAACAAACCCAATCCATTCCACAGTAGCCCAAACTGTTTAACATTAAATTGATAATAAAGTTTAACAAGATATTGCTAATTATTTGTATTAATTTATTAATATACCTCTACTTAAATTACCTGATTTGCATTATCATCAAGTAACACATAACTGTAAGAGCTAAATGAGAAAACATTGTTCATGAATAGTTGTTATAAACTGATAAAGGTATGCTCCCATTTTATTTAGCCTTGGCAAAGTTTAGGGGACCTGCAGAAATATAGATTGTAAACATTAAATATAATATTATTATTAGAACCGATGACATGGGCACCAAAGCTATGATAGACGTAGTTACAGGTGAAAAAACCGTGCATTACATTTTCGCCTCCATTGACAGAGCCATATTGGAAGCAAAATCAAGTTTAAATCAAATCTCAAATAGGTGAATCTGGTTACTTAACAAACTTACCAAAGGCAACTTTGGTCAGTCTTCCAAAAACAATAGAATATCTAACAAATCTGAAGATATATATTTTCATGCTTAAGCTACCTTGAGGGAACACAAACTGTGTAGGAGGCAAAAGCAAATACTATTCGGATAGCCTTTAATTATAATTTGGAGTGATGTTAGTTTATCAAAGTTTATTATAAGAATCATCTTACCTTACCCTCCCTTTCGACAAAGTTCAAGCTGGGGTCCTTGATGCATGCATAATATAAGTTGTAAAATTGAAATATGCAGCAAACAGAAGAGATTGGAGATAAATTAACAACACATTGTGAACACAATGCGATCATCTATCTTGATTAATTATGGTCAAAGTTGCCAAGGACATAGAATATAAGAAAGGTATTGGACATAAGTTCCCAGACATATATGCTTATCACACTACAAAAATATGGACTTTTGATAGCACTAATACACAGCATTTCAGCCTATCCTCCCTTCAACGCTAAGGCAGGGCTTTCTACACTATGAAGTACGTATCCTCGACGCTATACGATAAAAAGGCGGCAAACAATTTATTTTGCGCGGGAATAAAAAATGCGTGTATTGCCTTCCTTACGTCCAGCAACAGACACCATCTCCACCTCCAGAAAACAGCTAAGCTCCGCGAAATCCCTAAACCGCAACACTAAGACCTAAATCTTAAATCGCGAAACCCTAAACACCATCATCAGTCGATCGTTGTAATCATTCTCTCACATAGTCGATCCCAATCCTTAGCCGTAATCAACAATCGATCGCCGTCATCTGCCTAGAACCCTATATCGCGTTTTCAATGATCGGAAGGTAAATTCAAATTTTACATTTGAACTCTGACACTTAGATTATCAATTGCTTTTAATATGGCTACACTTGGTTGTTAATAATTCGCTTTTAGATTTGAACTCTAACACTGAAGGTAAATTGAATTTTTACATTCGAACTCTGACACTTAGAAATAATTCGCTTTTAATATGGGTAAATACAATTTGTTCACAATCTATTAGTCAATTTTTAAGACAATTTTCTGTTTCGTTTGGCCTTACAAATCTTTTTTTTTCCTTTTTTTTCCACACGAAGGTATACAATTTGTGTTCATCAAGTTTCCGTGATCAGTAGAAATGTGGAAATAGTTATTGAACTTCTAGCTAATGTTGTTGCCTAACCACAGTTTTACTCTTTAATTGAATATGTTATAACTGTAAAATAAAATATTCGCACCTGTCAATCGCTACCTAATCACAGTTTTACTTTAATATTCTCAGTTTCCACTTTTAGTTGATGATTCTTGAAGCCGTAAGATGCCTTCTAAGTATATATTTGAACTGAATAAATATATATATGGTGGCATGCCTATCCTGGTACTTCCATCTTTTCTTTTACCCAATTGATGCCAACGTTTTGTTGCTGTAAATGCAATTTATCATGTTTTATCATGTTGATAACCATCTATTATCCATTTTTCAATAATTCACACTTTCAGTTTCCCCTATTATTAAATATAATGCATTGTTATCGAACTAGTTATTAAAATTTGTACATTGTTAGCTAATCACAGTTTTACTCTTCTCGTAAATAGAGAGCGAACTTTATAACAAAGAATTTTGAAGTGAAAATTTTTAATTTTTAAAATAGACTATTTTTGGAAATTGATACGAGTTAAATAAAACATTAAGCAATGATAATATAATTTTAAACTTTAATACTTAATTTTATACATTTATAGACATGACTTTTAATCTAGATATCTGATTTCGACGATTTTGGATCCATTGTAAAAATAATTTGATAACAAACAACTTTGGCTTTGAAAGTTTTTTGAAAATTTCTATTTTAAATTCCATTTGAAATCAAGTTAAAAAATCAGGCCTGCATTAAAAAAACCTAAATGTGTCATAGTATTACTTGGTTACAAAGACTGTGTACGTTTTTATCATACTTTTAAGATGCATGATGAAGGAACACTTAGGTACCAAATATGCTAGGCCGGCTCCTAGCTACAGACATTTCAGTACTATAAAAACATGACACATTAGACCACTAGCCAAGCACTTATAGAATGAGAAACGCAACACTAGGTATGGTTGAATATATAATTGTTGAAGGTATTACATGTAAATTTGATCTACAACTATAAGCGTACAAATGTATTATGGTTTCACTTCATGTTTTTAGATGTGGCTAAGCAAATTAGCAACTATATCTCACCCTCAAGGGAAAGGAAAAAAAGAGCTGAATTATTGTAAACTGACTGTCTATGTCAGGTTATTTGGTTAATGCATACAGCCATAATGCAATTCTTGCTTATTATTCCACAAATTACAGTTCTTAAATAACAACTGGGTTAGATAAATCAAACCTGGATATAGACCCAAACTCGCAGGCTAAGCTTCTGCAACTTAGGTAACTACAGACACCTGTATGATGTACGGCTCCTTGGTCTTGATGGAGCTGTAAAATCAACAGGTATATGAGGCTCCCTGCCACTAAGGAATCTAGTTACTGGAATCTGCTTGATTCATATAGAAGATAAATATATAGAAATAAACACGATTAATAAATTCACTGGATACATGTTCACTGTCAAATTGATCACCATCAACCTACACTAGTTGGGTGCCAAAGGGCCAAGTAGTAGTTCCATCGTCGCGCAATCTCCATATTTTAGTTAAAGGGATTAGAGAGGACATAGCAGTTCCATCTAATACAGTCACATCTTTAATGAAAGAGGTTAGTGTAGAGGAAGGATTTGATGGAGCATGCCCATAACTTTGTTCCAAAGCATAGGGTCCATGTACAATAACAGAATTTTTTCCTCGAACATCAGTACCCCAATTTTGTTGTTTGAAAATTAGCAAGTTACCTCATACAATAATTCTTGCACTTTATTCACAATACTGTCAATTTTGCAGTTTTACTTCTGCGTGCGCTAAAGTGCCTATTATTAGAGTTAATTGTCTTGATTTGAGGGTATACCCTCTTCATAGGTTTCATGTGATATATTATCTCTATGTTCTTAAATTAAGAGGAAAAAATCTTCAATTATTCACTTACTGACATGCACTCCATATTCGTAAAAGAATATTTCCAGTTACTTCCTTTTACCTCTCTAGAAAAAGCTTGTCTGTTCTACTTTGTCATTGTCTTAGTTGTATGCGTATCTTCAATTTATATGTCATACCGATGTTAGGATTTCAATATACTTTAGAATTGATAATCATGAAACCGTAGATCATGGTTTGACATTCCGGTCGGCTCGTCGGAATTCCAAAGATATGACTTAATTGCCAGTATTGACACAAAATGTGACCAACATTAACTGTTTTCATTTCTACGTACTTTTGCAGGAACATTGTCTTGCTGAGATAATATCCACTGCTTCGAGTTAATTGGTAAGTATTTTTTGTATCAGTAATATTTAATGAAGTGAGAGGGGATATTTCAGTTACTGCTATAAATTTTTAAAAGCCAAAAAGTATGCTGCCAGTCTACAAATTGGATAGTCAACCAGAGTACTTCTATCCGCCTTGATTGACCTATCTGTTTTGCTTTTATTTATTCATTCGTCATGGTTACCAATTTTGGTTGCCATTTGACCCCCTTTATCCAACGCTTGTTATCCCCCCTTCAGAGTAAAAGAACAAGAAATTGAAACATGTAAAATAACCCTTCGTTGAAAAACAGCATCTATTCTAGCGCTCTTAACTTGTATATTAACTTAATCACACACTGCAAAATTATACTAAATGGTCAAATCAGTGTGTGGCCACTGCCTATTATTTAAACTTACTGTTCTACGCCATCTTTTTTCTAGTCACGGATCTTGTTTGCATTTGCACAACTTGCGCTGCTTTCTTACTGATACTTTTACATTAAACTTTTGATGCATGTTCATTTTTGATTTCTTTTTTAGTTAACCACTTTCTTCATTTGTATATCAACAAATTATAGCTCAATTTATTCTTAATAAATTAATTAAGATAATTATTAGTCATATGAGTAAAACCATCAAAACGTGATAACTTCAAATATCTTGAGCTCAACATCCAATTAAAAAGATAACACTCCAACTATCGTCGTTGCGAAGACATAATCATGATTTGCAGCGTCAAGCTTAGTCCTTCAAATGTGAAACCGAGTGCTTCAATTCGACACGATTATAGATTTCCTTGTTCAAATGCACCATTTGATTGATGTGAAAAGTTTAATCTACTGGCATCTAACACACTAGGCATTAATAACTATTTTTTTTACTAATTCATAATTAATTATTGTTACATTTAACGAAAAGTACAACTAGTCCTCTATTTGTAACTTCCTTATATCTTAATTTCTAGCACCAGATTCCATCACCATGACTTATTTAAAAATGTGTGTGAATTCTTTGATATTGTTTGTTGAGACTTATCTTAGATCATCCACACTTAGATCAAGGAAAAAAAACCGATAAATACCAAAATTACTTCAACGTTTAATCTTTATCGATCACCCATAAAAAAATTGTGGGAGATATAAAAGATACAAATCCTTGTTTTCAATAGTGGCCAAATTTAGCTCTCATTGAATAATTTGTCTTGTTAATTAATGGGTCATTGCTTTCAAAAAGACAATTCTCATTAAAATTTCAGGCTACACGAAATATTTAAGTTTGATTCAGACTGTTGTTTTGAAGTCCAAAAAGATGGAGAATTCATGCCAAATAACCGCTGTGCAACTGTGTTTGTTCCATTGAAATATATTGAAACTATAAAAATGTGAGCCTGTTCTCCTCTTCTCATGTATGATTTTTTCAGGAACAAAATGAAGAAAAGTTTTGATTGTGATGCAGCCCAGCCTGAAGTAGTCTTAGGTCGCGAGCGACCTAACGAACTGTTAAGTCGCATGCGACCTAACGGGGTGAAGAATATCGAGATAAGAGAAGAACGAGATGCAACGCCAACAGCCAACGACCTATGTGTTAAGTCGCGTAGCGAGTTACGACCTAGTGGTACCGACCTAACAACTACAGCGACATTCTTTAGGTCGCAAAGCCTTGAGTCGCTCCAGAAGTTTTAGGTCGCGAACGACCTATCTTAAGTCGTGCAGTCTTGAGTCGCTCCAGAAGTTTTAGGTCGCGAACGACCTATCTTAAGTCGTGCAGTTTTAGGTCGCTGAAGCAGATTTTCTTATGCCGCTTGAATGCTTGGTCGCTGAAGTTCTTAAGTCGCTGGAAGTTAAGTCGTTCCTGAAGCAAGGAGTTGTTAGTTGGGTCGCTTATGTGTTGTAAATACTCTAAGTCGTAAGTTGCACTGTTATGTTGTGTTGTATTGTATTTGTTTGTTTCTTTTTTAGGTCGCGTCTGTTAAGTCGTTAACGACCTAAGTTAGGTCGTAGGTCGTCTGTACTGTTTGTAGGTCGAGTGTTGTGCTATGTTGTAACCCTATAAATAGGGATGTTGTGTCATTGTAATAGTTAGTTGATTTTGAATAAACTTTTGTTTGAGTGTTTTGTGCCTCTTCTCAAATTGGTAGTTGAGTGTGATCTCTTATCTGCACCTTCGGCATTCGAGTGTGTTCGAATCAACGATTGTTGAAGCCAATTCACGGTATTAAGTGCGCTTGATCAACGTCTGAAGAATTGTAGATCTTTCTTCACGGCATCGTGCGCGATCAACGTGACGAAGATAGCTAGAATCTGGTATCTTTGAGATCAACGGATTTGGGCGTTTGGTATTTTCAATTCCCCGATTGCTACTTTCACCGTTTCATACATTTCATTTATCCGCTGCTGCATCATTTGGTATCAAAGCTAGACTTAGCCAATCATAGCTAAGTCGCGTCTTGGAGCCAATTCTTATTGAAGAAGTCAAGCCAAGCCAATTGAGGATAGGCCGAGCTAGTTGAGGTGCTTGAAGTGTTTGAGCCGAGTTAAGAAGTTGAAGCCGTGCATTGTTTTGTTCTTTTGTAAGTCAAGGCCGAGAGTTTAAGTGATAAAGTTTGTGAAGATTCAATCATGCCTCCGAGAAGAGCTAATCACCATCAGAATGTAGAAGCGTTGTATAGAAGAGAAGAACCCGAGCAAATGGAACAACGCATCAATGAAAAGTTTGATGAAGGCATTGGGAAGTTAGAGAAACTGATGAATGACATGAATCAAAGTCAAAGGAGAAGGTCGCCAGTCTCGAACCATGGAGGAAACAGAGTTTCGCCATCGGTTACGGAAGCGAGGAGGGTGTCGCCACAATCATTCCGAGATAGAAGAGAATCTTCAGTTTCATTGAGAAGAGAACATCATGAATATAGACATGAAGAGAAAAGAACTCCACGTGAGTTTGAACATGAGCCATATCGTGATGATGAAAGACAAAGTAGAAGAGATATGCGTGATCATAGAGATGTGGAGGGTCGAGATCGTTATCGAAGTACATCTGTTTTTGATGAAGATGGTAGATGTAGTGTTCATTCTCGAGATCGAGACCAAGTACGGAATGCATATCGGGATGTTGAAGATGATCGACGATGGGAGTCGGGGATGAAAACTGAAATTCCAGAATTCAAGGGTGGAATGGTAGCGGAGGAATTTTTGGATTGGTTGTCTAATGTGGAAGAAATTTTTGACTTCAAAAAAGTACCCGAGCATCGTAAAGTGAAGTTGGTTGCTACAAGATTGAAAGGAAGAGCTATGACATGGTGGCAACAAACTAAACTTACACGAGAGAGAATGAGAAAGTCAAAGATTGAGTCATGGGAGAAGATGAAGAAGTTAATGAAGGCTACTTTCTTGCCGTATAATTATCAATCTCTTATGTATCAACGATTGCAGAATTTGAGACAGGGAACAAAGTCAGTGAATGATTATGCGGATGAATTTTATTAATTGATTGCGAGGAATGACATCATGGAGACAGAGGAGCAGTTGACAGCTAGATTTGTTGGAGGGTTGAGAATGCAGATTCAAGATATGGTGAATATGTTTGATCCCAGATCTGTTGCTGAAGCTAGGCCTGTCAACGGATGCAAACGAATGCGGATATGGCTATATCCGCATCCGTATTCGAAAATTAAAATCTACATCCGCATCCACATCCGATATCCGCGGATATTCAAAAATTAACATCCGTATCCGCATCCGCGGATATTTTCGGATATCCGAAAATATCCGCATCCGAAAAGAGGATGCGGATATTTCCGAATATCCGAAAATATCCGAAAATCCACATCCGAAAACTAGATTGAGAATTATAATATAATGAAAATTTTAATCAAAAAAATTACAATTCATAGCATTCAAATAACAATCAATCGACAAACTAATTTACTTCAGTTTCTAAATTAACAACAAACAATCCACACATATACGATTTGAACAAGCTTAAACAATAAAACAAATAATAGTATTTCAATACATGATCCCGCTACTCGAATAATGTTCTTTAGAACATATAATATCTCAGTTTCAATCTCCCAATCTCATAGTTGAAGCATGGGACTTCACACCTGCACAATGACAACACAATGCATGCATCGGGTACTTTAATAAAGACATTCAGAAGGCTTATGGCAAAATTGAAAGGTGGTTCATAGTACAAATGATGCAAATGATGAGGTCAATAGTTCTTCTCATTGTTTTATACAATGTAACAGAGGTAAATATCTTAGCATGTCAAAAGTACAGTTTTAATAAAGACTGTGCAATTACTGATTATGGATATGATCACTAAATTTCATATAAAAAAGGTAAATTGAAAGGTGCACACTTCATTTTAACAATGAACTAATCATAGTCTTATATATACATTGCCTGAGAAATATCACATGCGTACCCTTAAGCAGAAATAAAGAAGGTTAAGAACAAGTTCCATCCAAAAGATATATTATAATATCAAGATATATGAAGTCCAGTTAGCTCATAGTAGTAGTTTACGTTCTGTGTTGGATCAAAAAATACTCAATTTGGTTATTGTTTTTTTTGTTATAATAAAAGGAAAGGTATGGTTACCGAGCTGATCCTATTGAAGCATATGAGATGCTTCATAGAAGAAAGGACAGACACAATGACAAAAGTTGGGGGATATTGTGCATCACAGCAAGTGGTACTAATTTTTATTTATTTTTCGAAACTGACATTATACATAATCTTGTTCATTTGTAAAATGAAATATATGAGTATAAAAGATACTCGTATCTTTTTATATCAGTTATGGAATTGCTTACTTTCATTGAGAAGCAGCAGTTTAATAACAGGATGATAGAATTTCACCCTAAATGCAAGGAACATAAAATATCTTCTCTCATGTTTGAAGATGATTTATTAGTATTCACAAAGCCAACTGCCTACTCCTTTTCTAACATTCTCAGTGCTCTAGATATTTTTAAAAGTATGTCTGGTCTTCTCATTAATAAACAGAAGTCTCATATTGGTATTGCTGGATTGGACTTGAATGCTACTTCGCAAATATTAATTGATATGCAGTATTGCAAACAGTACTTAAAATAGTTAATTTACCTTATGCAATGGATAGTTTATGGTAGGGTTGATCCTTCATCTACAAGCTCTATATCTTTACCTGTTAAATAAAAAGACTGATTATATTAAATGGTTAAAATTCTAAAATAATTTTAGTATATAATAATAACTAACCTATGTCCGATGGTAACCAATCCTTAATACAACTCAATGCTTCCACTATGTCAGGAGATAATGAAGATCTATTTTCGGTAATCAATCTACCACCGCTACTAAACGATGATTCGGATGCTACGGTAGAAACGGAAACGGCTAAAATATCACGAGCAATCTTTGCGAGAGTAGGAAATGTAGGACAATTTGTTTCCCACCACATTAAAATATCAAAGTTGTCGTCATCCTCATCCATCGGCAATAATTCATCTTTCAAATACTTGTCAAGCTCGGTCTTTGAAATTTGCAAACTTCCAATTTTTTGTTCTCTATAATTCTTCCACTTAAGATCCATTTTTGTTCTCTTTTTTAAACCATGATTAACATTATCATCCAATGCACAAGAAGAAGATACATTTTTATAGGATGCACTTTCTTCTTCATATAAATAGAAAAGAGATTTCAAACAATCATTGATTTTCCTAACATGAACTTGTGCATCTTCCCCATAAATCAAATCATAGAAAAATTCAATGTAAGCCATTCTATAACGAGGATCGAAAACCATTCCAATACTCATCATTAAATTGCAAGTCTTCCAATATTTCTCAAATTTAACTCTCATCATTTGTGCCATGGAACAAATATAATCATGCTCACTTAGCTCCCAACTAGTAATACTTTCATAAATATCACACATGCTTTTAAAATACAAATTCACCGTTGGATATTTAACACCTGAAAATTTGAGAGTTACATCATAAAAGATTTTCAAACATTCACAAATTTCTTTTCCTATCTCCCATTCTTCTCTAGAAGGCAAACTTATATAATCTGAAGTTAACTCAACTAATCACTCAAACGCGGGACGCACTTCAATCGCACTTTCAAGCATAAGGTATGTTGAGTTTCATCGCGTTGGAACATCATAAGAAACACCTTTTCCAACTAATCTAGTTTGTGCCAATGCATTTTCCCAATTTTGTTTTCTAGACTGTGAAGACTTTGTGAAATTAACACTTTCTCTTATCTTTATAATAAGACCATGTACGGCTTTTAACCCATCTTGCATAATTAAATTCAAGACATGAGTGCAACAACGCATATGAAACAAATCACCATTTGAAATCAAGACCCCTTTACCATCTAACCATGCCTTGAGATCTCTTATCATAACATCATTATTAGATGCGTTATCGACAGTAATTGAAAATAATTTCTTATCCAAATTCCAATGCAATAGTTTTGTTTTAAGAGCAGCACTAAGTGCAAGTCCAGTGTGTGGAGAAGGCATTTCATGATAAGCAATTATCTTTTTTTGCAATTTCCATTCATCATCAATGTAATGACAAGTTATACAACAATAACCTATATTTTGATGTTCAGATGTCCATAAATCAGTAGTAAGACTAACACGAGTAGACAAGCTATCAAGCATCTGTTGTAATTCAGTTCTCATATCAGCATAAAGTTTCAACACATCACAGCGAACTGTATTTCTAGAATATAACTTAACGGTTGGATTAATACTCTTAACAAATTCTTGAAAGTAAACATGTTCAGTCATATTGAATGGATAATCATGTTTGGCAACCATACGAGCAACACACATTCGAGTCCTACTTTGATCAAACTTCCAACTAGCTAATTTGAATGGTTTATTGGGAGACTTTTTAGTAGTCAAAAGTTGTTGTCCGGATAATCTTTTATTGGTAGTATTTTTGGGACAAACTTTTATATGATTTTTCAAATGTGTTGTTCCCAATGAAGTGGCTCCATTGAATATCCTTAAACAATGTTTACAAGTTGCCTTAACACAATTACGACCCTCTAACACTTCTCTATCAAAATCTTTCCATACCTCGGATTTCATGGGTTTTGTATTCAAAGGTGCAGATATTTCTTCATTAGCTGGAATAATTTGAGTTGGTGGCGCACTAGAGTCCGTGGTTTCTAGCACAACTATGTTATCTTTGACTTTGACACAAACATTTGATGCAGCACATGCAACAGATTTACTGCTACAACTTGACGAGGTGTTTTCCATTTTTAAAAGTCTGTAAATATTCATAGAACAATTGTAAGGAAGATTAAACAGATTAATTTTAAACAGTTAGAACGTTTACGAATGAAAAGAAAAAATCAAGAGAAATGCTACCAATCAAAGTTAATGTATATATAGCAAAATATTAATCCACTTCAATTGAATAACACTAATTTCATACGACATTCTCAAAATTCTAATCTCAACATGTAATGCAAAAAATATTTAGAAAACAGAGAACAACCCCATTTTGTTTGTAAACTAGAGGTTACTTGAATTAGTGTTTAATAAATTCAAAGTAAAGATGGTAATTTGACAAAAGATATCATCATGACCACCTTCATAATTAGTTACAAGATTTTGTTAAACAATACGCTTTTCAACAGACTAACCATCATATATCTACTTTAAATAACAAAATGATAGGAATTGTAGATTTGTAAGTGGCGATGTAGTCATTTTGTTCAATAAGACTGAAATTAAGGGTCTATAATATGACTTGTTTAAAAGACAACGATTCAGATTATATAAATAGCTACTGTTTATGTATAGAATGATTATGAAAAAAAGTGCAAATAGATTTTATAATATGCAAGCAGACTTTTTTTTTCAACCTCTACTAAATAATTGCATATTAATTGAAAAAAAAATCACTTTGCATAATAAAGGAATTTGTTTAGTCCATTAGCATTCAATACAATACATTGTCTGTCCTTTGAAGATTGTCTAGTTTTGTCTAGATGGATTACAGCATCATTAAGTGAAGAGATGCAGCCGCTTTGCTCAATAAGACTGAAATTAAAGGTTTACAATATGCTTTTTATAAAAGATAATGATTCAGGGTATATAAATGGATATTGTTCATGTATAGACTGATTTATGAAAAAAAAAGTGCAAATAATGACAATAATTCATATCATCTACGTAATAAACATTCAACATTACACTGATAATGAAAGTTTTCATCTCTGTTAACTGAATAGGAATTGAAACACCATTACCTTCCTATTATAGGTTGAATGCTACAGCCTAATTATTTTGTTCACATATCTGCTTCCTACTTTCAAGTCCAAATTCACACAGAATATGAGTTGCATATGAGCAAAGTTAACTTGAAAACAAATTCAGCTGTAGCTATGAGAAAGTTAATTTGAAAAAACTACATGATGATTAGTACTGTTTTCTTCAATGGAAAAGGCGAGTAGGCGACTTACTGCGAGTCTGCGAGGCGGAAGTCGAGAAGGAATGAATGGCGTTTGACCGGGTGGGAAGTGGCGATTGACCGGGTGGGAGACGGCGGCTTCGATTATGTGGATTTAGGTTTTCTTTTCTTTTTTCGAATGAATGGCTCGCGTGACTGCGTGAGTGACTGAGTGAGTTCGATTGTTATTTGTTTTATGGGATTCTAGGGTTTTTACTGGTGCGGGTATTTCGGATATAGAACCGTGGAACTGTGAGTTAAATGGACTGGTGCGGGTATTTCGGATATAGAACCGTGAGTTCAATGGACTGTTGCGGATATTTAAATTAATATATAGTAATTATAATTATTCTTAATTAATTACAAGGTTAATATGTATTGTTATCTTAATGGATGTTAATCGTTGTTGTATATAAGCTAGGGGATGAAGAAGGAAGTTGTTCCATTATATATTAATCGTTGTTGTATATAAGCTAGGGGATGAAGAAGGAAGTTGTTCCATTATATATTAATCGTTGTTGTATATAAGCTAGGGGATGAAGAAGGAAGTTGTTCCATTAACATCTAATTGAGTTGAAATGATGCCACGAAGTTTAATAATATAGCCCATGAACAGATGGCATGCAAATACTACGGGCAGAACTATAATTTGCAGCCCGACCAAAAACCAAGGATCCAACTACCATCAATACCTCTCTATGGAGAGGCAAAGGGTATTTTAGAAAATTCAAAAACACATGGTTGAATCCTATTCATGGAATTATCATTATTAATAGTAGAGATGTTCTACTCTTGGGCAAAGTACTAGTGATCATACTCCAATACTTATCACTCTTTTTAAGGATTTAACTTCTGATAAAAGAATACCTCCATTCAAATTTAAGAATGGATGGGTTTTAGATGATAATTATAAAATCCTAATGGAAGAATGTTTGAATTTTTCTTGTAATGGTACAAAACAGTTTCAATTCAATATGTTTTTGAAGAATACCAAAAGTAAACTTAAAGCTTGGAACAAAAATAACTTTATGAAGAATAATAAAATGGAACTGTTAAGACAGGAAGGGAAATTGTTACAAGAAATAGTTGATAAAAATCCTGGGGACATTACTGCTGCTCAAAAATTCTTTTCCAATCAACAAAATATATCAACAGAGCTCTATACTAATACTATGAACGCTAAACAAAAATCCAAGGTTGATTAGTTAACAATGGGTGATGATTGTACTAAATTTTTTCATGCAAAAATGAGTAGTATGAGGCATATAAATAATATACGTAATGTTATTGATAAAACTGGTAATCTAACTAATGCATATGATAAAGTGGTTAGAGAAGTAGTCGACTATTACGAAAAATTATTTTTTTTTGAATCTATTACTAATAACTTTCCTCATATTATGTGTAAGAATGTTCTAAATACCAATGCTTCTGATATATTACTTTCTCCAGTTTCTATTGAAGAAATTAAATATGTAGTGTTCAATGCTAGTGACAACAAGAGTCTCGATCCTGATGGATTTAATGCAAAATTCTACAAAAATCAATGGGATAGCATTAAAGGTCAGGTTCTGAATGTAGTAAATGAATTTTTTGATAAAGGAAAAATTCTTAAAAGTATAAATCATACTTTTATTACTTTAATCCCCAAAATTAAAAACTCCACTTGTATTGGTGATTATAGACTCATCTCTTGCTGCAATTTCATTTATAAAATCATAGCCACTGTTTTAAGTAATAGGATTAAAAAATTTCTGCCATTTATTGTTTTTGAAAATCAGAGTGCATTTGTTCCTGGCAGACTCATTTATGAAAACTCTCTTCTAGCCCATGAACTAGTCAGAAACTTTAATTCTAAAAATGTTGATAATGTTTGTATTAAGGTGGATTTGCAAAAGGCCTATGACAAAGTAAACAAACACTTTATATATAATATAATGAAATGTATGGGCTTCCCAAGTAAGTTTTGTAATTTGGTCTTTGAATGTATAAATTCTCCTACCTTTTCTATTCTCATCCAAGGTAAGTCAGAGGGTTTTATAAAAAGTAATAGGGGTATTAGGCAAGGTGATCCACTATCACCTTACCTTTTTACTATGGTCATGGAGTACTTTTCTATTTTAATGGAAAGAGAGGCTATTAAAGGTAATATTACTCCTATGAATAAAATCCAGCCTTGTATTAATCATCTTATATATGCAGATGACCTTATGGTCTTTATTAAGGCTAATAAGACTAATGCAGATGCTATCAAAAACATTTTTGGCAAACTTTATAAATATGCCGGCGTTCAACTTAATGAATGCAAGAGTAAAACTTATTTCAGTAAAAACAATAGATACAAAAATGAGATTTTAGAATCTCTAAATATAGCAGAAGGTAATCTTCCTATTAAATATTTGGGTCTGCCTCTGTCTATTAATCAGATTAGAGATTCTGACTGCTCTATTCTTATAGAAAAAATTCAAAAAAAAATGGAAACTTGGTCTTGTAAACTTCTTTCTATTGTTGGCAGATTGGAGCTCATAAAAACTATGATCTATGCCATTATTTTATATTGGATACAAACATATCTAACCCAGCTGTCTCAATTAAAAGAATTGAAAGTAGATGTGCTGATTTTTTATGGAGGGTTAAATATCATAAAATCAGCTGGGAAAAACTGTGCAGACCTAAAAAAGAGGGGGGATTTGGTATTAGGAATATGAATGATCTCATTCTAACATGCCATTTAAAATTATTCTGGAGATTTATGAACGCAGACTCTCTTTGGGCTAGATGGATGAGGTCCAAATACCTCAAAAATGATAACTTTTGGACTGCTTTACCAAAAAATAATAAGTCTTATGCATGGAAACAAATTTTAAAATGCAGGAATTTAGTAAATCTTTTTTGGAGGGAAAAGTTAGACTAGGAGAACAAACCAGTTTATGGTTTGACCCTTGGTTTAACAATGAGTCTTTTGTTAATAAAGTGGACTGAGACAGTTTGGTCATTTGTGGTGGGGTTAATGATACAGTGGCTATGATTATAAAGGATAATCAATGGCAGCCACAGTTGCACCCTATCACATATCCACATAAGAAAAGTATATGTCAAATTCTTATTGATATTCATGAGACAATGATTATTGGGACTGGAAAGCAAGCTTCAGAGGGAAGTTTTCTTTTAAAATTACTTGGGAAAATATTAGAAATAAAGCACCTATTGTTGAATGGTATAACTGTAAATGGAACAAAGTGAATTGTACCAAGATGGCTTTTTATGCATATTTTGCAGTTAATAACAGACCGTTAACTTGGGATAAAATAAACAAATGGGAAAACTCAAATATTTCACTTTGTTCCTTATGCAATTTAGTAAATGAAAGTGCTAATCATCTGTTTTTTGAATGCAGTTATTCGTACTACATCTGGAACTGTATTCAAACTATACTGCATATTGCCAATAATGGTCAGATGGGGCTAATACAAGCTATTCAACATATCAACAACAATTTTAAAGCTAAAAACTGCGAAAGAGACTATGCTCACATATTACTTACTACTGTCGTGTTTCATATTTGGAAAGAAAGGAACTTCCGAACACATAATAAAAGCAGTATGAACAGAGAACAGAAGTGGAGACTTATCGAGACTAACAGCAGGATTATTCTTCACAAATCAAAGAAAAAAGTCAGGGACCAAACCAAATTTTATTTTTTGGCTGATGGATGGAGCCATGAAGCTGGCAGCAAGCATCTAGAGCTATTTATCGCTAGAGCTATTTATCGCTAGTGCTAAAGAACCTCAAGACAAACAACAACCTTTTGAAGCTAACGGCCTCCACCAGAGCTCCGTTGCTGATAACAATGACTTCCTTTCTAATCAGTGAACAACCGGGACTACCAGGTTCAATCGGAGCTCATTTTTAGGCGAAGACATAAGTATGGGAGAAGAATTAACAGATCTGAGTCGCAATGACCTCAGATCTGCTAATCCCTCCTGGTTTTCAATTCATTAGAGAAGCAACCGCTTTAAAGCGAATATTGATGGAATGCGAGGTTGCTTCAACAATAGCTTATCATATAGGGAGAGAGGAGAGTCGAGCGGTACAAAGTGTGGCGGTAGAGAGACAGAGATGAAGAATCGCCGCCTCACTCTCGTCGCCATTATTTTTTAGGGTTTGATTCCGAGTTGTGAAAGAAAGTCGGCTAAGGTTGTTAAGTTTTAAGTGGTATTGTTTCGGGTGTTATATGCTTTACCCGTTTTTGTACTGGGCTTGGCCCATTTATCTTATTTCAACATAATTTTTTTTTGCAGTTATTCACTGAGCATATATTATTTGATATATCAACATTCATGTACTAATTACAATTGTAAAAATATCTGTTCATACATTGCAACAAACAATCCACCCTAACAACTCATTTAAAATTCCTTGACGCTACTTTTGACGACCGAAGTACAAAAAAGTATGCTCACCTTTTAAAATTATGGTTAAGAATCCAATTGATAAGTTATTAGTGATTCCTCTAATTCATAATTGATAATAATCCAATGTTAGCAACCTTTGCTCTGTTGTTAATTAACATGAATATCATATATTTTATTTAGGGCACCTCTCGATAACATTTTAAAGAATAAGAATCATCATTTTAGACAAGAATTTTAAAATGGAGTCATGGCATATTACATTAGTATTCATAAGCTATCCTCGGATCATCAAAACATCAAATATACAAAGAAATATGCTTTGATTCAGAAAACGTCAAAATTTGAAGTAGATAATTAGGTGCAGGTCCATTTATAAAAACCACGTTTTTAGTCATGAAAGCATCAATATTTAGATAAACTCTTCAAATAAAACTTGTTGCTTATGTTTTAAGCTTCCCGGAATATGCAAGATCATCAAAATCAGATAATAATATCAAAAGTTACGACCATATTAGTACAACACTTTTTACAGTGTATACTTCATGAATTTTGTTATCATTTTTTATTATATATATATATATATATATTCAAAATATTTCTCACCTCTTCATTCTCAAGTTGTATATTACTAGAACTACTTATGCTATGCCTTTAGCTGTACTTAAGTCTTAAACATTCTGGTAGCACAGGTAGTATGTAGCAAAATATTAACTTTTAATCAATCTTTAACTTTACGATTTCGTGATATATTGCCTATAAGTTGAACTAATGAAGAGTTGTATTCTCTTGTGATTTTTCTATATTGCATTGTGTAGCAAGTAGTTCAGCCTATTGAATTACAGTACATTCAAGCAGGTTTATTAAATTAAACTAAATCACTATATTTAAATATAGTGAACCTACATGCCTGCTACCATTTGTAAATTTAAGACTATCAGAAATCACAGCATAGGAATTTGTAACAATGTTCTCACTTGGAAGACAATATGCTTTATATTCTATAAAGTTAACTTCTCTGTTGTTTTTCCTTTAGTTGATAAATGCATTCACAATTAGATGTACAAGAAAAAGTGAGTTTGACGTTGACAGAGAAAAATTATTGTCTCCTACGCTTAATGGAAAATTAAGAGAATACATGATCTGGTATAAAACAAGCTATTCTATTTTCCTCCACACATATTGGAGTATGCAACAACCCTTGAAAATTAAGACAATATGCATGCAACCCTCTGTCATATTGTATAACAGGCTGTAGAAATTGCAAGAATTTGGACTATTTTGCATTTAATTGACTGAATATGACCAAGTTTTATTATTAAAAGTTCACTACATTTTAAACACAGATAATGTAATTTTAGTTGAATATATGAAGATGGGACAACACATTGTCTAGCTTAATGGATTAAACTAACACTTGAATGATAGTTTTAACTTTGTACATAAAATAAATTGTAGCTAGCACATAAAATAAATTTTGTACGTATTACCGGACTTTTAGCCTTTCGACCATTGATAATATGTTTTACACACATTACAAAAGTAAAGTATATAACATACAGACCACGAATTTACGCTAGCATACCCTATTTCAGTGGTTACATAACTGGAAACTTAAATTATCATGGATATGATCTAAAAATATTTCAGAATAAAAGATAAAGGAAAATAAGAAACATTGTGGCCAAACCCATCTTTTGAAAAAAATGAGCATGATATTCTTTTTTTCCATAACCTCCAAATCTTAACTAAAAATTTCTCTCCCTATACCATATGTTATGCATATGGATTTTGGGATGTAATCCACAGTACATGTAACCAGACATACAAAATAAAATTCAAACATTTGTGTACCATTTGTTTTTCTTACATTAGTTGCATTTCAAAACACCAGGAAATTTTTGCTAAGAATAGGACACAAGTGAAATGGATCAAGCACCTGTTTTACAACAGCATTTGTAGATTAATAACCCTCATTTAGAAATTGAAAATTTGTCCTAAGTAGCCGTTGACATAATCATTTACTAAATGAATGGAAAATAAGAACAATAATAAGTTAAAAAGACAATAACCGAAATTAAATTTACAGTCTTACAAGTTGCTTATAAAAGATTATTTCAAAACTTTTGATTCTTAATTTTACAGAAACCTCATGTAAAACATTCAATAGTTATAGACCATCGAGTTCTCCTAATGAATCGATTGATTCTCCTACTAGTACAACTACAAAGAGAAATAAAAATACTAACAGAGTCTCCAGCAACCAAATGCAATCAACAAATATAACCCAGAAAAACGAAATTAAAATCAACAGATTAAAAAGAATGAAAAAGATCAAACCTTTTTAGCGATAGCACGAGCGAGTACAAGCGGCGAGCATGAGCAATCTAGGAGCGATAGTTGCGGCCTATGATCGACGATGATGATTTAGGGTTTTTTGGATCTGTGACTAAATTATTACAAGGAGGTAAAACGAATTTTTTTGCTGGTTTAGGTTTTTTTGGCTTTTAGGTTTTCAAAAACAGGAAAGGAGCGATTTAGGTTTTTTTTCACGTTTGAGCGGTCGAAGAAATGAAAGGAGGGAGATCGAAAGTCCCTATCTGATGAAATATAATATTTGTTACAACTGTTGAAAACAGTTATTATAAGTAAATATTACAACTGCTATACAAATATAGTTGTTAACAGTGCCTTTATTACAACTGCTGAAATATAACAATTGTTACAAAATACCTATTACAACTGCTGAAATAAAATAGTTGTTAAAAAATACTATTACAACTGTCGATTTTTGCTGGTTGTAAATGAAAGGTTGTAATATGGTTGTTTTGTTGTAGTGTATTAAATGCACAAATTTATCAATATATATTATTATAATGTTATATAGCATATATTCTTACAATATATTAGAAAGGTTAAATGTTATCATTTCATTTTTCTAATAAGGCTCCCACTACTCTTTATGTTTCACCAAACACTAAGTAATAAGGCTCCCACTAGTCTTTATGTTTCACCAAACCTTAAGTAGAAACATAGAAGTCTTTCGACTTCACTAGTAGGTGTTATGACTCAATCGTCTTGGGATTCTGACCTTCAGTCTGCTCAATAAGTCATAGCTCCATGAACGACGGGTAACTCCTTATAGATTGTTTCATATACAACTTCGAACTCTTTGGTACCTTGTTCTAATTCTGCTTCGACCTTGAGCTTGCTCAACAAACCGAAATGAAATTATTCATTTATACCTACCATATCACGACGGCCTAAGTACAATATATGCACCTTGAGTCTACTCAACAAATACATATAGTTATCTTACTTTGTCTATTATATATACTAATAAAACTAGACATAACATCCCTAGCTTGAGTCTGCTCAACAACCACGGAGTATGCAAGCAAATTATATATATATATATATATATTATAGAGAACAACATTATATTGAAGATTCATAATCTTTAGTATATTATATCAAGTGGTATCGACTTATGGAATAATGTACTTCTTATGGGATACCCTCAAGATTCAAGTGTCGGACACATCAGATATCAAGGTATACATACTTTTACCTATGTATTTATTCCTTACGCCTATTTATGGTTTCTTTAATGTTCCACCTTTAGCTTATACATCCATACTATATAAGTTTTATTATTATACAACTTTTATATTTCATACTACTTAAATAATAGCCTTATGTATAATATTATATTTATTAAATCTTATTTAATTAATTTTAATTAATTAACATTTTAATCAATTTTATATTATTTTAATATAACATTTATATTAAATATTTATTACATACAATAACCTCAAAAATATTACACATATATCTTATATATGTTTATATTCATTTAAATAATTAACCTTTAATTTATTTATTCAATCAATTAATCTTTAATATCGTTATTCAATTTATTTAATTAAATAAGTTTAATTAAATTATATTAATTTCAAAGTTCATTTCATATACATACATGTATACTTATGCTATTTTAAACATTTTAAAATAACATAAGATATATAATAATATATAATACATGTATACATTTATTAATTAATTAACTTGTTTAATTTATTTATTTTATGAATCTTATTAATAAGTTTTAAAATTTCAAAGTTAAATTTATTTTCAAACATTATGAATTTTTTTATATTATATTATAACTTTTATAATATATGTGTGCCTTATTTTAAATTTAGCTTTTAAATTTAAAATCTTATATTTTAATTTTCAAACAGTTTTGCAATTTAGCCTAAGGCCCAATTAAAGTTTGGGCCTTTTCTATTAGGGACAACTTTTGGACTGTAAGCTTAATAGTTAACCCTAACATGGCTAATTTAAATCACATTGGCTATTAGGCTCTGATACTATTATTGGAACTGCGCCAACCCACAATAGAAGATATATGTGAATTTTAAAAAAAATCCTTATTGGATCTATATTAGGCCTGTGAAGTCTAATTTATTTAGAATATTTCCAAATTTAATTTAGATAAAATTTCTTATTTCATTTAAATTTATAAATTATAAATAGAATTTTATTTAATTTATATTCAATTAAATATAACAGTACACATATGTATCATATACATATATGCATGTGTGCATGTGTAACATAATAATTTTTGCAAGGTATAACATGCCAATGTGTAAATGTTGGAATTTACATCGCAACAGACATGTTAGCTCATTCTATATGTATTAAATGGTGCCCAAATATATGTATGTATGTAAACTTGTGATTGATATAAAATATTTTAAAACCATGTAAAATTATATATATATACATATGTGCGTGTGTGTATCTTGTATGTAAAAATATTAATGATACACACACACACACTATTGCATTAAATATTATATATATGTGTGTGTGTGTATATGTATATGTGTATTCATAATATATAAAGATTTTTTTAGATCATTTTACACATACACATAAATATGTATGAATTACAATAACAAAATTATTATTATTATGTTTATATATATAAGTATATTTATAATACTAAATATGTATATGTGTATATATATGTATATTAATTATGTATTTAAATATATATAAACCATTCCTGATCGAATGCATAGCACAAAAAAAATTATTTATATTTTATTGCATTATAATATATATATATATATATTATTAGAAATATAATAAAATAATAATAAAAATATTTTTGTGTTATACTATTAGAATTTTAAATTTATAGAAAATCAAGCATGATATTTTAAACTTATGAAATTTTTCTAGAATTTTCTTATTCAAATTAATATTTTTATTAATTAATTAATTTCAACCATTTATTAAATTTGTTTTTTAAAAATATAAAAATTTATTGCTAAATTTTGGTTTTTGGCCGAAAGTTTATACGATGTTAAAAATTTTAAAATTTAATTTTTTAAAAACATTTTATTTTATATGATTTATTTAATTAGTATATTGATTCAAAATAATAGTAATTAATAGTAAATAAATAATAAAAATTAAGTTATAGCTATTGAAAATATAATTTGTGTAGATATACATTTATAATATATAGGCTCAACTGCTAACATAATATGATGATATAATTAAATACAAGTCATATAAATAAGATTAGGTAGCATATTGATACATATATATACAAATATATATTAATTAATTAAATGATAATAATTAAAATAAAATTTATTTTGTTGTGTACTTCAAATATATATATATATATATAATGTATTTTTTTAAATAAATTAAAACATACATAAAACCAATGTAATATGCGACAACATTGATGATACATACAAGAATCTCACCTAATTAGTAATACATACATGCAATACATACATACATACATATAAATAATATAACGTTATCCAGAAATTATAAATCATATAATATAGTAAATACATACCTAATACTGATTCCTCCGAGCACATCTTGTAATGATGAATTCTCCCCCCTTTGAAACCTTCTCAATTTGGGAGATTGCTAATCCTTGAACCGTAGACCTTAAGTTATTCAATAGTTGTTGCCTTTTGAATTAATTTGAGATAAGTTTGTTGAAGCTCCTTTTTGATGAGATTGGCTAGCAATGATGGGTAAATTGTAGCCAAAAAAGTCCTTTTTGTATTTAGGGTTAGGGGTCCTTTTATAGTGGAAGAATAGAGAGAAATATGGATCACATCTCATACAATTTCTCATCAAATCTCAACAATACATCTCTAAACCCTTCTGTTTTTTAGTCGCCTCCTACAAGCCCTATTGCTACCAAAATAACATCTTAACATCATGGGATAACAGCCCATTTAAGCCCAAATAAATATTATTAATTAAATCTAATTTAATTGCTTGTCGATTTCGCATGTCGATCAATATATTTATAACTACTATAAATATATACAAAATATTTATTCCTCAAATCATATTCAAAATTTTATGATTAATATTACATAAATATTAATTAATTTATAATAATTATAAATTAATTAAATCGTTTAGTCTAAAGAGAATTCATCTATCCAGTTGTGTGACATGTCAGGTGCAAATTCGATCAGCGATTAACATCGAACTATTCCAATATTAATGTTCATGTGTCACTTAGCTGGCGATGTGACATTTTGGATAAATTTATAGCTTACTTAGTTTCAGTAAAATCTAATTTTATATCATTAAGCATTACCCGATTGTAACGTCATTTATTTACACCAATTCTCTTCGTCAAAACTATATCACTTTGGACTTATGAAATTTGATAATGGTCAAAAGTCCAAAATCATCCATATTTAACTCTATATTCCAAACACAAAAGTCCTTGGTTCATTAATAACAATTATTATTAGCCAAAATGCTCTAGCGAGGGACTTTGATTTTGAGTTGACTTGAGTTGACCATGATGCCAGCCCCTTATAACTAAGGAGATGAATCCTCCCTTGAATAGTGCTTCACTTCCAATACTTCCACTCGACCCAACTATAGTGGCTCTATGGACACCATGCCATAATTTGACTATAGTCAAAGCGGAGCTTTCATTTTGAAGATCCATAGTATTTTCTAGTCGAGAGAATGGTGTAAATCAGTCACATCGATATATTTTGTTTGACCATATTTATATTAACTAACAAAAAACTATTAAGTGAGTCGTTTCATAGTTATCCAACAACTATCAGTACATAATCTCTTGGTTCCCCCAGCAGTCATAAGTAATACACTGCCTAACATTTGGAGAGTGTTACATGCTCTAGTCTCAACGAATACATCGATATCCAATCTTGATGCACCTTGACTAGGAACGTTTAAAATGGTATATTTGTTTTCATTGTGATAAATTACTCATGATTACAACACTTTGTAAATACTATAACAAAACATACCGTTAATGGGTTTTCTACTAAATATAATTTTATTTGAATTAATTAATTAATATAACACATTATATCAAGTATATTATAGAAATAAAATACCTTTCCGAACAAGATCGGTCAATGAGTTAGATATATGTAACAAATTACATAGTTGCCCCTGGAGCATATCCCTAACACTATCAATGATAAGAACAATACCCATTTTATTACGAATTCAAATGTCATAGAAACCAAAACACAAAACCAATGATAACCGTTACGTATCCGTGGTACATCATATTTGAAATATAATATTTTCCAATGGGTACATCTGAAAATAACATGAATAAATAAATAGATAAACTGCCACAAGCTTTCTCCATGCCTTCGCATTCAGCATCGTCATCTTTCCTAACCTGTGTCGTAATGAGGAGGGAGTTGGAACAAAATATGTCTGGTGAATAAAAATCTCAAACCTCACTATAGCTGTACTTGGGCAGTATAATTTAAATAGAAATATGTCATTTGCATTTTGTCTACATCCTAAGTCTTTCCAAATATAAGCCTAAAGGCTTTCCAAATATAAGTCCATAGCCATCTCACTTTCAACACAATAACCCATATCTATCGTCGATAATGTCCTATCAATGTGAGAGATAGTACCCAAGTGACTCAGTACCTTTTAACAAGCACCATGCAGACTTTGACAATTTAATACCTCTTTTAATGCAGGTCCCCATCCTTACCAATCCCAAGGTGGACTGCTCACTAGTAACTATCTAGCTGAAATTGCACGAAATCACTTTAGCCACTTAATATTTCAATTCGAAGCGGGCCCTTCATCTGGATTTTCTTTACCGTGCCTAACCCATAACCCCAACCATTTACTACTTCCATCATAGGGAAGAGGCGGGCCCTCACATAGCTACTTAACACCTTCAATCCCTAAAGCAGGTCCTCTGTATTATGACTCATACCCTACAGTGGCATCTTATATTAGTCCGACTACTCGTAGGTACTGGTGGCTAGATTAGCTGGGCAGATTTACCCTACAAAATTTGGGACTAACCTCGCAGCATCATTATAGGTTACTTATTATAGGTGATGTTTTACATTTGTCCCAAAATCACACTATTAGTAGCCAAATTAGCTGGGCAAACTTCTGTGTGCTTTTGACCGACCTCGCATCCATATAACTTAGTCATAATCTATAACACTCTTTACATATATTATCGCACATCTCGCATCTATGATTAAGGCCTTATAATAAACCTTTCTTATTTCACCTTTACCATTAATTACTTTCCTAAGGGATTTAATAATTAGTGTCCTATTAATTACATGATTAATATGTTCGAATTATACATCATTACGCATATACATACATATATACATGCGCGCGCGCCTAGGGTTTTCTAAGCATGTGATGTTTACGCCCTAAACTAACGTGTAAATATCAATTCTTTCAAAATTATACAAGTCTCATTTTCATATTATCAATATACCATAAATCCAATCAACAGGCATGTATACAAATAAAATTCAAACCCAACCTATTATATTAAAATAAAGGACATAAACTAATAAACTTACAATTTCAGTTACTTTTTACGCTCTATTCAACTTCTTTTTACATGAAATTAGACAAATAGAATTTCTATTAAAATTTTGGAAATAAGCGGTGCAAACTATGAATAAGAATTCGTATCTTACACACTATTTTCTAATAAAACCCTTAGTTAAATCCAAAGAAAAATTAATAAGAAGTGGAATAGAAGGTAAAACACTAAAATTGCAAATCTACACATTTTCCATTATTTTAATATATAAACAATTGAGATTCCAACCTAGAATTGACATTTCGCTTTAAGGGAATTTTAGAGATTTTTAATACGATGTTTTCATAAACCAAAACTCCCTAAGGCATATTTCAAATCTAAAAAACACCAATCAGTTACTAAAATAGAAAGATTAAAATTTTCGCTTACGGTAGGTCCTTAGCTTTGCTTCCTTTTGGATTTGATATGCCTTCAAAAATCTCTTTAAGATCTCTTCCTCTTTATATATACAACAAGGAATTTGTATATACGTTAGATTCAGACCTTAGAGGTTTGGAGGAGAATAGGATTAGAAAACAATAAACAAAAATAAACATATAGGATTCCTTATCTGAAACCCTAAGGAAGTTTTTATGAATCTTTGGAGAGTTGAACTGACATAGCTTCGCTAGGTTCCCAAAATGATTTGTGAATAAAAGTGAGGAGGTCAGGCTCTTATTTATAGTGGTTGAAATGCACCATAATCATTGGATTTAAGTCAGTTTAAAATAATATAATTTGGTACGTTCGCAGTTGCAAAAACCTAACTACCACAACCTTAACCAGTTGACCACCGCTACCCACCGGTCGACAGGTCCTCCTATTCTGGGAACGACAATTTTTTGTCGTTGTTTTAATTATTTTATTCCTTAATTACTTTTTAATGTTAACTTTAGTTTTAATGACCACTTAACCCTAAAGTCTAATTACTGTTAACTTTCAAATTTCAAATCTAAGAATTATTTAATTATTTGAATTTGAATTCCATATAAATTATTTTGAATCCAAAAACTTCAAAAATCCATATCTTTTTTGTTTCAGCTCCGTTCCAACATATTATATACGAAAATTGATCAGAATTTCACCATGAACACAACAGCATAAGTTTGGTGATCAAGTTCTGACTTTTGCAAAATTTCCATTTTAATCTTATCTTATTTAATTAATTTATCTAATTTATTTATTTTTAATTTTTACGAGGTGCTACATTACATCTCCCCCTCACCTCCTCCTCAACCACGCAATTCCCCTCCCCCATGCAAGCCTCCAGCCCCCAAGCACCAACCCGTAAGCATCCAACTTGTAAGCCTCATCCGCTTTCGTCATGCTTCCCCCTCGGTCAGCCCCACCAGCCTTAGCGTCGGTCCCAACCAGCTCATAAGCACCAGCCCACAGCCGTAGGCACCCCATAACCGCAAGCATATTGCCTTTATTCATACGATTAAATGGTCTCATTCATTTTTTGTTCAAAATGCTATGGTTTGTTATAGATTCATTGGCAAATGGTAATTGATATAGATTTTTTAGTATGATCATTCGTATGTAATTTGATCCTTGATATCGTTATGAAATTGATAAATAAAGTCATTGTTATCGAAATTGTATTATTAATGAAAGGCTATTGATGTTAATTTGGCCCCATTTTACAAGTACATATATGATCGTTACATAGATTTTTGTTTTTTAAACAAAACGAAAATCAATATTCATCTATTACGTTCTTTGTCGGATTTTGTAACAACCTGCCTTTTCGACCATCGAAAGTCGGCACCAAATACATCCACAGTATTCCAATGCTAAATATCTAATCACCGGAAAGGCTGATTGTTAGAGTAAAATAAAAAGAACAAACAGAGAAAAAAGAATCTTACGGGGGAAAGACAACATATAATATATCAAAGATAGTAAAAGTTATCATTTTAAAATACGTGGTATATCAGAGTTAAAAACAAAACTCATGAGCCTGGACAGTTATAACATTCTAAGCTTACAATTGCTAATGGGTATATATAATAATATAACGGAAAATAAAAATACTATAGCAGGTGAACATCTAGCTCTACTCCATAAGCTCTATGTCTACCAATGACAACCTGAAAAAAATACTCGGTCTGACCCGAGCATTATAATAAAATAACACCGAGATCAGTCTGGAAAACCAATGTGAGAAAACTCAAGTAATAAGATGAACACATAATAATTCCGTGAGACCATGTTGTTAATAAAAAAATGGGTTTTTCCTAACAAGAACAACTTCCACACATGAATGAATGGAAATAAACTAAACAAAAACCAAACTTGAAAGGCATAAACAAGATCAAAATCCAATCATTAAGAATGGACACAAATAATTAAACATCGAGATGGGCACTAGTCACTTCTCGATGCAATTAAGAAAACAATTTAAAGATTTGAATCAACAACAAGGAAAAAGAAGTTTTTTAACAATGACTAGGAGGGTGCGCTCCCTTGCCGAAAGTACATCTCTACACAATATACGTGAGATGGTTATTTTCTCTATGATTCTCTCGGAAATGTACAAGCTGGACCCTGCAAACCTTACCGAGTATTCCACATCTCCGTGCGCATACCACTAGATTCAATGTAGAGAAGGTATGAATATAACTTAATGGGAGCAACCCTACATATCTTGATGTCCACTCGCACTTTGGTTTTAGTCATTTCCGACAAAGGATATCAAAGCTCAAATAAGCAACAAATCTTCTTAAATTAACAATACACAAAGAAGAAAGCTGAATCAATAGTCAATAAATCAACTATCTGGAATAATCAAAGTGATTGTATATGAAAATTAAATCTCATACCCTTACCACCACTCATCGATTTTAAACTTGTACTATCCCTTAGTTAAAAATGAAGTTGGGCAAGTGAAGGTAGTATTACCCCTAGGCATTGCCTTGACAACAATTTTAACCTTCGAGATAGAAACAAGTTTCCATACCTCGACATTTAGTGCTAACTGTATGACTGAATCCTTTCCATTTAAGCGATACCGTTTATGAAAATTAAATTTCTTATCCTTTCCATAACCAAACCAAACCTTTTAAACTTTTAAAATCGAACTTGTGCTTGGTTTTCACATCACAAATATTTGTAAAACACTCTTTAAAATATTCTTTTTAAAGAGCAAATTATATTTCTAAGTGTATTGAAAAGAAGGTTCAACATTAAGTGTCATTAAAACTTTGTTTACTTTAGACCCAAAACAATTTACACTTAGCTTTATTTTCAAACCATTCTTTAAAAGATTTTCTGATTTATAAACTAATAAATTTCAAACAACATATTTTATCCCAGAAGATAATAATTCAACTAAAATGCTTTTATAAATTTTAAACCTCATAAATTTTCCCGAAAGAGAATTAACCAACTTTATAACTCCTTTAATAAATCAATCGATTATCTTTAAACACCTTTGTTAAATCAGATAACTAACTTTAAACGCCTTTATTTAAACCAATCAATTAACTTTAAACATCATTTATTAAAATGATTAATTAATCTTAAACATCATTATTAAAATGATTAATTAATTTTAAACATCATTATTAAAATGATTAATTAATTTAAACATCATTATTAAAATGATTAATTAACCTTAAACATCGTTACTTAAATTGATTAATTAGCATAAAACATCATTATTAAAACGATCAATTAATGTTAAACATCATTATTTAAAATGTTTAATTAATTTTAAAAATCATTATTAAAATGATTAATTAAATTTATAAATATAATCAACACTCATCCTTTGTTTTCAAAATTCCCAAAAAAATTGAAAATATAGTTTAAACAACTTTTAACGTGCAAACTACGATCAATCATTTATTTTGTGAAAAGACAAGCTCAAGTTCAACACACAAAAAGATTTAAGGGGATGATACTTTGCAAGTAACGATATAGGGAAAATTAACTATAACGATGCTTATTCAAATCGAACAGTATGTCAAAAATATTTCAACCAAACATCAATATAAGCAACATAAGAATATAAGTAAATAAATAAATATTGGCGAGAAACCCATTAGAATCCCTCTACAAAAGTCCCCTATAAATCACATATACGAATGTGAATTTTCGAAGTGTTCCATAGCGACCTATTCGCTATATACACTTCGACTTTCCTTTTGTTTTTGTTCCTTGCAACACAATGGTTATTTATGCCATCTACTTTTCAAGCGTGAATTTAAATCCAAACAAACAATTAAATAATAATATAAACTATCATCCAAACATTCAACACTAATGTATAACAAGACAGATATCATATAATTTATTTAGAGGTGAGCAAACACACCAAAATTCCAGTTGATGCTTTTGCGTTCCAGTTTGGTCTAAAATCAAATGACGTTCGGTTTTAGCCTAAAATTCTACTTGCTTCAAATTTGATGAAACCAGTTCCAATGTGTATATGACATTCCTATGAGTCCAACGCAACTGACTGCGTTTAAATCCGACTTCGTACGAGCAAGATATTGATTTTATAAGGATTCAAAATTAATTAAATAATTATATTCAATAATCACTTAATTGATTACAATTAATCACCTAAGCCAAAACAATTCTTCTCCCCCAAAATCAATTCGTGTATACTGATACCCGTTGATACACCATGCTGCAACCTTCCACCACCAATTTCTCCGTGCACACTTAATGATTCATCAGGCCGTCTTTGCCAATGCGTCATGCATCATCTCCTTTTCGCGACCATCACCATAATTTGAAGCTTGATCGAATGCAGTAAAAAAATGACCGGGGCAATCCTTGATACGACCAAACCAGGTCATGACCCCCTACCAACCACTGAGGCTCTTACACACTACTAACTTAATGCAACCCTCGGCGAAGCCCAACATCGCCTACAACTCACCTAAATTAAAACCCTAGGATGACTGGAAAACCGTTGACCATCCTATATCACGACCGCACGACAGAAGACCTACAACAAATCGAAGCCTATGCTCATACGAATTTAATGAATCTAGTTTGGAGATTTTTCGTGGAGTGTGGATTTTAATTTTGGATTTTGAATGATCGACCATTTTTCTTATTTTGGTTTACTAGAAGATGATAATTAGAAAGAAGAGGGAAGGACAAGAAAATAGGAGCGAATAAAAAATGTGTCAGTGTTGACATTTGCATATTTATAAAAATCATTTATTTTGCTTCTAACTCAAGCTAAACAATACTCTCAAGTTGACAAAAAAATTTAAGCTACACATCATTTCGCCCATCAAGTCATGTTTAAAATTTTGAATTTGATTTAAAAAAATTAAAAAGAAATATTTATCCAGTACATAATTTTCTGTTCCCGTACGAACCATGAACGACAGAAATAAAAATAAATTATGCATCAAAAAGTGATACGATCCTAAAACAACAATAAAATAAACAGATTATTTTATTTTGTGAAATTTCATAAATACTATCATTTTCCGTAAAATAAGTCGAACAAAAATTTAAATATTTTTGAAATTAAAAATTATGGAAAAATCCAATAAATTCATTTAAAAATAAATCAATAAAAACCAAGTCATTTTAATAACAATTGATTTTCTTATTATTTATTCAAGTTATTTATTATTGTAAATAAGTTTATAAAATGAATCCACCATTATTATTTATTAATTAAAAGGAGTTAAATATGGTTATTAAATTTATTTAATTAATATTCAATTTACAATTCAAATATTTAAATAATCCCCATATTTGAATAAAAGATGTTTATATTTTAAAGCACCAATTATTTAAATATTGAAAATTAATTAAATATTCATAATTAAAACGATAAAATTCTGGGTTGATACATATTTGTCCCAGTACCATATCCACTTATGTGTTTGAGATGGACTCTTCCACATCCGTGACCCAAGTTGATGTCTTCCCTAGAGAGTGACAATCGGGGTGAATAATTTCATACACACTCACATACATATGCATATACACTCACACACATCAGATACATACATATACACTTACACACACATATGCATACATGTACATATACACTTACACACATACACATATTTGTACAGTTATGATTTCAACAGCAGCGTTGTGACGAACCTCGTCGACCCTTAGAAATCGACACTAGTACATTCTCAGTATTCACGTGCCATAAATCCAAGTGACAGAGAGGCAGATTATCATGCGGTGAAAGAAAACAAAGGTAGAAGACAAATAAAATAGAATCTCACATCGTTTTCAACATTTAACTATACATATGAGTAGTATATGCAATTACCCCAAATTGCTCCATCAGAGTTCTGGTATGTACTAATCCAGCCAAGATAGTTATAACCGCCTACACTCACTAGTGCTGATAGATACATACTACATAATATAGCGGAAATAGAAATAGATGACTATCTATATAGGAACCTCCAGCTTCATGCTCCACGCTCCCTCTAAAATGCTCCAGGTTACCTAACTACTTGTCTGCCGGAAAAATAGGGCATGCAGAGTTTGAGGGAAAAGGAAAATAAACTCCGGGTCAGTCATGAGACCGGTGTGAGAAACTCAAAATACAGATATTTGAAAACAAATGGTATCTCATAAGACCACGCCGCACATAAACACAGAATGAGTTTTACCTTATGATAACTAAAACATTTGCTACGCTAAATCTGAGAATATTGTTTTTAATGACATTCTTTTGAAAACACTTTTCAAGTAAACTTATATAATCTTAGCCAAAATTGTTGCATTGGTTAAATCCAGCATAATAGGTTCTAAAATCAAGTCCGAAGGTACTTATTGGAGAATGGATTTCCATACAATGGCAGGTAAGGAACTACCTTCCGTAAAGTGCACACCTTCCGTAAAGTGCATCTCTAGAGAGATGTACCAAGGATCAACACCTTTGAACCTCTGCATCTGGCAAGACCGTCCTACCCATAGACCCATCTGGTGGCGAATAGAAACGAATATGCCATTACCCTGATCATAACCGACCTATCCGGGATCCTATATCATACACAACAAACTCGACATATAGAGAGTAATCTAGAAGGGTGATGACCATACACTAATAGTTGCAAACCACATAGCCTTATGGCATGCCCTGTTTAAGCCATTTCCGGGTGATGAGGCCTGAGGTAATGATTACCTCTCACATAACACATTCCACTTTGAATGCCATATTGCCGATTCCACACACATTATTGATTTCCACAAATGTACAACCTATAAGCTCGTACATCTCAGAGAAGGGTGTAAGTATTAAAGAGTCACCTCCTACGCCATCAAACAGATGTACGTTTGTACAAAATCAATGTACATTCATTTTAGAAATGCAATGTCATACATTCGTCCATACAAGTTGTCTAAGAACAGGAAAAACCGAAAGAACTCCCTACTACATCCTTTTGGGAATCACCCCTAGGATTAGTAGCGAGCAGCCCTTGCATCAAAGATCAAATAAAGATACCACAACCACATATATGTGGTATGGGAAATTTTCCCCAAGGGTTAGTGACAAGCAGCCCTTCATTCCACGTCTTCACCTTCGAACGCGTAAATTGGTTCGAAGTGGTTTTCGGATAAGAATCACTTAAATCTGATTCCAATTCCTTTGAACCAATCATCGATAAAAAGAGGTTAAGTAAATATGTGCTTATCATTTTATTAATTATTTTTCACTTGATCAAAAAATAAAATATGTTCTAGAGATATATATCTTTTAAACATTTCTTTCCATTATATATGGAATTATCAAACCTCTCTTTAACTTTGGAAATACCAAATCAAAATTATTTATCATAAATCACATTGCAAAACCTTATTGAGTAAAATAGGTCGATAGAAATTATACTAATTCTACCCAACATCAATTTCCATATTCAACCTTAACTATCCATTGAATAACGGGGAAACCACCTTTAAATTCACATGGATAGTACGGGTTTCCTCCTCGTAATTTAATACCGAGTATAAGAAGATTATTTCTATACAATCCAAGTTGCATTAAATTTGGAAAAAATTAAATCTTTTATACTAGCCTCGTTTTTGACATTTCAACCTTATCTATTCCTTGCCCAGGAAAGAGGCCAGGTGAGCCAGGGCACTGGTTGCTCCTGAGTATCTCCTTAGTTTAAGCACCTCACATATGGGTCTCAAGAATAGAAAAATTTAGTATACTCATCGACTTTTAGAGCCAAGATTAAATCGCTTAATTATAACAGCTTTTCTTTAGATTATTTATTTTAAACTCCTCAAAATAAATTATAAAACCTCCACGTTATCTTTAAAATACTTAATTATTTGAAAACATATATAAAAGATTTGAAAAAGAATACTTAAGTTTAAAGTCATATTTCAAAAGTTATTAAAAACCATTGCAAAAAGTGCTACGAATAGTGCTGCGAATAGCGCTTTTAAGGCTTATTTGATCAAAATAACTTTCCAATCATTCAGAAATTCATTTTTTATAACTTAAATCTCTTTTAAAATATTTTAATATATTTATAGAATTTATTCCATATTTTGAAAGAATCAAAGAGATAAAAATATCTCTTTTATAGAATTTATCGCTTTGGTTTTCGAACTACCAAAGCGCGATTATTTTGAAAACTTGATTTGGTCATATTTCAAATCTAATAAATGAAATTTTGATCCTTTTAGTTTTTTTGAAAACTATGATTATAAGAGTTTGGAAATTTTTTATTCCAAAGAATTCCGACTCCGAATCCATTGTATAAATGAATTTAAACTTTTACGGTGTGAAATCGCGAACTACCGTTACACGACGCGCCTATTTTAACCCAATTTTCATATTCTTTCTAAACATTTTCAAAACACTTTTAAATGTTTATAAAACATTACTAAATCATTTTAAACCGTTTTAAAGTGGTTTAACAACACCATTTCATTTATTAAAGGAAAGTGATTTCCTTTGTGATATTCAAAGTGTATTAAACGTGAATTGTTTACGCATCCAAACAAACATATTATCATATCCAAACATGGTTCACAATCATCAAAACCAAGTATAAAAAAATGTATATAACATCCAGTATATCATAATATAAATAGAGTCTCACATTGGATTTAATCGAACTAACTTTAAAACGGCTATAACTCCGCTATTCGAAAACTTTTGCTTACCAAGCTTTGCATTAAAGCTCCTAGATAGGCTCGACCTTGGCCTTTGGTGGTAGGGTGCTCATGGCCATGCTTGGAAGAGGGGAAAGGCTAAGCCTTCGGTGGTAGGAGGTGGTGCCTTTGGGTTTCAAGGGAAGAAAGAGTGGTTTGGCTTTGGTTTTGGAGGTGTTTGATGCTACATATACCTACTATATAATTTATTTACCTTTTCCCATAATTTTTGCCATTATTTTCCTTAGGCAAAAGGCCGTTAAAGTGGAGAGAAGAAGTGAAGAAAGCTTAAGAATTTATGAGTGAATGAAGTGAAGATGGATGGTGGTATTTATAGGCAAAAATGTGAATAAAAATATCATGATATTTAGGTGCACACACATCACCATTTCATCACTCCACACCTCCTCCTACCTCATCATCCACGGCCGAACATCCCCCCATGTGTGTAGCCATGTGCTTGTACTTAGAGTGTAAGAGGTTGACTTTAGGTTTACTTAAGGATGAAGTTTTAGGAAAATATCTTAGATATTTTGTAGTATATATATATAAGTATATTTATATGTATATATGTGTTCATGTGACATGTATGCACATGTATATGTATGTGTGTATATATATATATGTCACAATGATCCACAACGTTGCATAACTTTTCTATATTGAATTGTTACATATTCCGATTTCGATTTCTGGTCATATTTTCACTTCTTACTTAATATATATATATATATATATATATTTAAACAAAGTTTAATAATAATATTTCTATCATTATATAATAATTAAAAGGGCTTATTTAATAATTAAATAATTATTAAATCGTTTAAACTCAATTTTAATTCAAAAATCATTTATTCCAAAATAGGGATATCATTGATGATGTCATAAAGAAATTTATTTTTAAAAATAAAATAAATAATTTTATTACATATTCTCACTCATATAGATAAATGAGTCTATGTATCAAGCTCTATGAATGATGCCGGATGGTCTAAGAGATGTTTATTGATAAAACCATTTTCGGTCATTTTATCGATATATCTTCCAACGTATATATTTTGTAAATATTTATTCAAAATAAGATTACCAATATTATTTATTGTTCAAAACATTATCATTTATGTTAAAAAACCTTATTTTGAACATTTTTAAATTTTTTTGAAGTGATGAACTTGTAGGTCGTTACAAGCGTCGTATCCGATGCCATCCATAATGGCTTGCTTGCACCGTTGTACATATCACGAAATTCTGACTAACATTTGGTGACATTCTCGGCGAATTGAAGAAAGTCATGTTCAAAGAATTTATGGTAAAATAATTTTATTACATAACACTATATAAATATGTATATCATTTTATTCATAATATATTCAATTTGCATTTGTGGAGAAAATTCTCTTGGAAAGAGGGAATTCATCCAAAGCTAGTACATAGAGCTAGGTTGGCCTCAGCGTCCAAAAAATATTGTGTGTGGACGTATGGTATGCGTAGTCAAGGCTAGAATCGTCCAGCCCCTTTCTAGGAGATATACGAGAAGTTCTTGAGGTATTAGAAGATGGAGGAATTCAAGAAAATATCGAAACAAAATGTTGAAAGCAGGAATATAAATCCTTTATTGCATAACGACACCTGTAACACCCGGGAATATAATGCAAATTTAATAAGAAAATTAAATTTAAATAAAACAATGACTAAAAATAATTTTTTTACATACGTCCAAATTTTGCTATAAAACTTTCACCATTGTGTTCGTAGCATTTTTCAGACGATATTCGTACATAACACTTCGAAAACGGAGTTAGAATGGCAAAGTTATGGACATTCAAAGAATTGAAAATATAATAGAAAATTAAAAATAAAAATCCACAAATTAACAAAGGGATCGGTCGACCCCAAAAGGTCGAAGGTAGAATGGTATCGGTTGACCAAGGTTGGGTAGCGGTTGAACGTAGGTGTGTGAACTCGAGCGATGGATGACATGTTCGAACGACAACGATTTGTTGCTGAATTGCCAAGTTTTTGATTAGCATGTAAGATGACTGTAAAGAATCACTAGTCTAGATCTAACGATTTAAATTATTTGCAAACCCCTATAAATGCAAGCCTAACATAATCCTAAAATCCACATAACCATTCACTGTAACGAAACACTGTCCAATTCTAAACTCTCCACTGCCCCAAAAATTCTTCAAAAATTAAAATAAAATCAAACTAGAAGAATACAATTAATTGGATCTAGATGGAGCAAGAGGAGCTAGCATACGGAGGCGCAATTTTCAAGCAAGGTAATAGGAAGAGCTTAGGCTTGAGGTGAGTGGAAACAATTTTAATTAGGTGATTATTTACAGCTAAAATTAATCTATTCTCTATTATATAGGATGATGTTAGAAACCCTAAATTGAAACCTGTAATCTAGAGAAAAGGGACTGAAATCACTGTAAACTGTTAAAATTATATTGATGCTAGCACACTTTCTTCTACTTAAACTGTAAACCCTAAAGTCGAAAACCCCTAAATCTGTATACCCTAGATTTGATAATTGAAAAATATGGAATGGTCGAATTAGTAATCAAGGTTCACTAAAAATAGTTAACGACATCAATTAAAACAAAATTTTCAATCGACAGTAAAAATCTAAAGAACCCTAAAATTTAACTACAACCGGTCGACTCTTGATCCCTGGTGGTCAACGGGTTAGGGTTAGCGTTCGTCCGTAAGACTGTAAATTGCAGAATCTTAACCTCGGCTATGACCCAAATTTAATAATAAGAAATAACAAAAACAATGATTATTTGTGGGCCTATTTAAACGCATCTGGATGTATGTTAGGATTATTATGGAAGCTAGCTCCCTAACAGAGTGTGCTAAGTCATTACAGTGTTGGGTAATTGTTCTTTACCCAATGTGGGATCGAGTAATTGATTGGGGATGATATTTTCGCAAATGACACTTACATGAGGTTCCACGGTTGACGTGCATCACTGACGAGGATGCCTAACTGATTTCCCGACATAACAAGAATCCTAGTATGCATGATTTCTGACGTGACATGATATAGTAAAGATGGAGGATCCCAATAAATGCAAAAACAAACCAACACCATGATCGAGAGGTGGAAGAGGGTGTAGACGATGAGACACACCGACGAGTCAACATTTCAGGTTCTTCCTTCCCAGGCGTAGTGAGAAATGGATAATAATAATTATGGGGAAATCGGTTCTCCAATAGCCTAGTGGTGGTGATAGTAGTAGGAACGTAGCTATACAGTAGTCCAGGGGTAGTGTTTTCAAAGTTAGTAGCAAAGAGAGTGGTGTTTTGCATATTGAGTAGCTCTAGGAGCGTTGGTCGATCGTTAGTTGGGAGGTTTGATCTATAGTTCGATCCTTGTAGTAGCCTACACAAATTGTAGTGTAGGCAAGTATTAGACAAGAACCCTTAGGTAATGGACCTTAGGAATTCACAGACATTTGTATCACACACTATGTCATCTAGAGTACCATTAAAGTAACTACACATGATCATTGCATATTGAACTTGTACTTATTCACCAGACTTTTGTCTAACCCACACTTTTCCCTTCTTTTTCCCTACCACAGGTGGACTATGCAGCATTTGATTTTCCCATTCTTAATACTTGGAGAGTCGAGCTTATCTCTGAAGACCGCTTTTACCATATTTTCTCTCTATGTATTTTTCTACCTTATCAATACATTTTATCTCTTTTATCAAACTTGGAGTGATATTTTCTATGTACTCTATATTGGACCACATACTGATTTTTTGAGATTGTGATTTGGATATTTTCCGAGATGGATATTTTTTTGTATATTTTCTTCCTTCCACTGTGAGTTTTGAAAGTGTAATATATCTTAGATTATATCTGCTTATATTAGTCTCTGTGATGTTATAAAAACCCAACAACTCGAATTTCTCAACATGTTGTGAGCTGATAGTCACACTAGGCTTTGGATCAGTGTGTCGGAAGGTGCATGTTGTCATAGTTGGTATCAGAGCACATGTTCAAAGTTCCTTAGGGATTAGGACCATATGGAGAGAACTTATTTGAAAAAAATAATTTTCAAAAGGTTTTCCAAAAATGTCCTCAAAAAATGTTTGAAAAATGGGTTATAAAATATATATGTATATGAGTAACGATTTTTCAAAGAGTTTCCAAAGATTTTTCTTAATCTCACTTTTTTGTGCCTATGTTATCTTTAATTCGTGCCTATGTTATCTCCCTTATCCGTGCCTATAGTATCTGTGAAAAGTTGCTAATAAAATTCTAAAAATTCACATATAAAAAGATGAGCGATCCCGTAGCTTTATGCTCCAATAATGCATTCGAGGTCCCAAGCGTTAACATTCCAATATGATTCCGCGGGTACTTTCAAGCAAGGGGACAGGTCGAGCTCAATCCCACTAGAGAGCCTACAGAGAGAGCGACAATTGCCCGCCCACCTACCACTGCAGACTTTGCTAAGCTATGCAAAGATTATTCAAATCTTATAGGAAAGCCATACGTGAGGACAGAGTAATACATGGATTCACGGACATGGATCCGTGCTTTTGAGAAGATCTTTGGTTTGATGGGATTGACTGACGAGGTAAGGAGGTAGTTACCTACACGTCAGTTATAGGGTGAGGCATTAAGCCAGTGAGAGGTAGATGAGGTTAAGACCGATAGAGGGGAGATCAATTGGGGAATGTTCATTAGGCGATTTAAGATGAAGTTCCTGTCTAGGGTAGAGGATGTTGTGCAATTGGAAATGTTCATTCACTTGAATCTAGGAAATCTATCTGCTAAGGAATATGTCAACCAGATCAATGAGCTAGCTAGATTTAGTATGGCGTTGATTGACGCACCACACAAGAAGGCTCTTATGTTTGCTAAAGAGCTGAGCCGATCTCTTCAAGGTTTAGCTTTGAGTAATATTCTTATGGGCGCTACGTATGAGGGTCTAGTGGAAATGCCCTCACTAAACATCGTCTCCAATGAGGAAGCCAAGGAAGAGGAACACATGAAGGCTAGAGGGAAAGCAAAGTAGAACCATTGTAAAGGTAGAGGTGGACCTAAAGGAAAGGTACAAAAGAAGGATATGCACTATAGGAAGTATGGCAAGAGGGGGAATTTCTTGAAGGAGTACAAGACAGATCTTTCAAAGGTTAAGTGCTATAACTGCGTTGAGTTTGGGCTTTTGAAGCGAGCTTGCACAACACCATCGAGAGCTTCTACTTGGACTTCTACTCAGGTGGTTTCATATTACGCACTTAAGGCAGTCCCTAGCTTAAGTTCCCAACCAGTGGTGGATAAGGGAAAGAAAGTGGCGATCGAAGGTGTGTTGACTCTTTCGGATTATCTATTCGCACTTTATTTGACAATAGGTCTTCACATTCTTACATTGCTAGTGGACTTGTTGATGACTTACAATTACACGCTAGTTAGTCACAGACCATGTAGTTGTGTCAAAACCCTAGGAGAAACCTTAGGAATATAGGCCTATTTGTTTATGTTATGTAGGGGTTTGAAGTTGTTCATTTTAGGGGTTGAGTTTGATTGTGATGCCTTTTTGTTTGGGTTCTTTGGGTTTAGGTTGATATTATGATCCCCGAGGATCAGTTATGTTGAGCTACTTATATGCTTTAGGCCTATCACATAATGAGCTAGATATGTTGTATATAGTTACAGATTTCCCATAATTTTTTGTTGAGGTTACTAATCTCCCTCCCCAAAGAGAGAACGAGTTTAGGATCTATCTTGTTGAGAATGCCAGACCTGTCGCCTTACCATTAAGGAAAATGGCACCAAAAGAAAGACACGAGTTGAACAAGCAAGTTAATGAGTTATTGGAGAACAGTTTAATTAGGAGGAGCATCTCTGAGTGAAAAGCACCAGTCGTCTTTGACACCAAGGCAGATGGTTCTCTTAGACTCTACATCGATTTTAAAGAGCTGAAAAAACTGACAAAGAAGAATTGGTATCCACTACCCTTTTTAGGTGATCTCTTTGATCAATTAGTTAGAGCTAAGGTGTTCTCACAGCTTGACTTAGCTACCAGATTCCACCAGTTGTGTGTAGCCATGGACAATATGTAGAAGACAACGCTCCTCACACTCGATAGATTGTATGAGTGGTTGGTCATGCCCTTCGTACTGGCCAATGCACCGCCTAATTTGTTGTTCTGATGAGCCGAGTATTTAGAGTGTTGCTAAACAAATTTTTCATGGTATTTGTGGATGATATTCTAGTATATTCGAGGAGGGTGAAGGAACACGTGTTACATTTAGGAGAAGTGCTATGTACACTTTGTGCTCATAAGCTGAAAGCGATGTTTTCAAAATACCACTTTTGGAGAAAGGAGGTATACTTTTTCGAACACATCGTCTCAGAATATGGATTGGCGGTTGATCTCTGTTATCCCACCTTTTGGCAAGGCCAGGACACCAAGGAATTGGTTGGATTCCGAGTATCGCCTGTCATGGATATCTCTGAATTTTTTCCAAATCCAGATCAAGCTGCAATTGATAAGACACAACTGGGAAAGCAGAGTGAACCAACGTTCCAAGTTTCAAGTCAATCCGAGTTCGTATGCTCAAGTTATGATGGATACAAGTTGTAGGGAAAAGCACGTTTTCGTACCCATCAGTGATGTTCATTTCGTATCCATCAAGGAACGTCATTTCGTATCGATGGAAGAAGCCGTGTTTCGAATCCATCGAGTTCGTATCGATCGGTTTCGAGCCCATCGATAGTTAAATGCAGCTCGTATCGAGTGGCCAAGTGTCTTATTCGTATCCATCAGAAAGCCTTAGTTCGTATCCATCCAGCCCATGTCCATCACCCGCTTCACATCAGCAAGCCCCCGTGACTTCGTAACGATCAGGTTGGCAACATTCGAACCCATCGAATTCGCATCGATCAGGTTCGAGTCCATCAACAGATGACGTGTCTCGCAACCATCAGCCGATGTCTACTTCGTATCCATCGGGCCACTGTTCTTCGCATCCATCAAAAGACTTCGCTTCGAATCCATGCTCACTGGCTTATTCGAATCCATCTGGTCAACTGGCTTAGGTGACGTGTCATCCCTCGAAGGATACAAGGCGAGATATGTGGAGTCGAACCAGTCAACACGGAGCAAAGACCGGATCGAAACGAAGCGCGCACGCCACATCGTCCCAAGAGCACGTGCAGTCATCGACACGAAAAGGATCGAGTCGAAACCATGGAGACAAACCAAACAGCTTTCGAGAAATTACACTTTGTGTCGACCATATCTCGTGATCCACTGATCCAAATACAATGAAATTTTCACAAGAGTTCGCATACACACAAAAGAATGTCTCTGCAAAATTTCAGCTCGATTGGACATCATTTTGATCGATACGAAATGGATTCGTATCGATCGTAGATCGAGGCGAAACTTCCTGAGGTTGGTCGCGTGGGCCCCCTCACGTGCCAGACCGAGTCTCCAAAAGTTTGAACGAAATCTAAGCCTCCTACGCCTATAAATAGAGCCCCAGAGCATACAGAAAAAGGATCTTTTTTCTCTCAAGCGCCCAGACTCTACCAGATTGGGATTTTCATCTTATTCCTACTGTTGAATTCGAATTCCAAACTGTAATTCACTGTTGTTCGCTGTAATTGCTTGTAATCATTGAGAGAGAATCAATAAAATCATCAAAACTTCATAGTGGACGTAGGCACTACGCCGAACCACTCTAAACTGCTTGTCTTTGCATTTTACGTTCTTGTTTGTTGGAGTTTTTGTTAGATAATCTCTATTTTACATTTATATTCCTCATTTTATCTCTTCAAACAACTCCCGAAGAGTGTTGTGCCCATTTTTGGTACAAACAATCTCAATAAGGTGGTGGCAGTTGATCTCAATAAGGTGGCAGAGGTTTTGGATTGGCATGTGCCAAAGTGTGCCACAGAAGTGAGGAGTTTCCTTAGTTTGGCGGGCTACCATTGGAAGTTCTTTAAGGACTTCATGAAGATCTCTACCCCTCTGACCCATCTTACTAAAAAGAATCTAGCTTGCTCGTGGGGTGCTAAATGTGAAGATGCTTTTATCAAGTTGAAGGGGGCAATGACTACTGCACCAGTTTTTGTATTACCCGATGGGATGAAGCCATTTACAGTTTATACTGATGCCTGTCGTATGGGATTATCCACGGTCTTGATGCAAGGAGGAAGGGTAGTGAGTTATGCGAGCGGGTAGTTGAAGAACTACAAGAGAAACTACCCTACCTGTTATCTTGAGTTGGCGGCCAATGTCTTTGCACTCAAGTCATAAAGGCATTACCTTTTAGGAGAGCGGTTTGAGCTATATATGGATCACAAGTCCTTGAAGTACTTATTCTTCCAAAAAGACTTGAATTTGAGACATCAAAGGTTTATGGAGTTCTTGACATCATATGACTTCGATATCTCTTAAACCTAGGCAAGGATAATGTAGTGGTAGAGGTTTTGAGAAGACAGGGTGCAGTGTTGAGTCCCTTATTCTTGGAGTGGAGGCATTTGGAGTACATTTCTACTTTTTATTTCCGACCATCATTAGATATTACCCTGGGATTACTAGCAGCTTTAGATATGAAACCTACATTGATGGACCGTATTGGGTCTAGGCAAAAAGAGGAAAAGGAGCTTGTAGACATTATTAAGAGGATAGGTAGGGGAGAGTCATCGAGTCATTTGGAGCGTTATGTCATTGACTCGAAAGGATAGTTACAAAGGGACAGTAGGCTTTGTGTTCCTCGTAGTATGGATTTGATAGATGTGGTACTAGATGCGTCTCACCATTCTAGGATGACCATTCATCTTGATGGTGATAAGATGTATCGCAACAAGAAGAGAGTCTTCTATTGGCCCGGTATGAAGAAGCAAGTAGCATAGTATGTGGCTAGATATATTGTAACGTTTGCGACTTTTCGACGCTCGAAAGTCGACATTAATACGTCCACTGTATCAAATGACGCGCAAACGAATGCCGGAAAACCGAACCATTAAGGTTAAAAAGAAGAGGTAGAAGAAGACAGAAGAAAAAGAGAACAGAAAAAATAGAAACAGAAGCAACAACAAAATCTCACATTCGCAGCGGAACAATATACAATAGATAATCACTAGTCTTTTAAACAAAGAACTATATCAGTTTATACAATACATCAATCAGAGTCAATATACAACTCAATACAACAATGGACAGTTATATAAACTTGTCCTTACACAGCGGAATAAATAAACAAGTACGGGTGTACGTCTCGCCATCCAGCTTGCTTCCAAAACTCTAGAATATCCAAAATATCCTGATAACATAACTCTAGGCTGCCAGTGTGGAAAATTATGGGCACTCAGAGTTTAGAAAGGAAACAATAAACTCCGAGTCAGTCATGGTGACTGGTGTGAGATCGTAAAACAGTTATTTTCACAAGGGAAATAAAATTAATTCGCAATGCTTTTGGAAAATGAAACTACCATAAGACCTCCCGCCACACACACAATGCAAACGCAGAATTGGAGGAGATTTCTTCTTATGATAGTCAAAGATGCTTACTACGCCAATCATTGGATTATTATTATTAATGTCTAGTGTGGAAAACATTTCGAAAGTATAATATAAATCTTAGCCAGCATAGACATTCCGAACTATGCCTACTATAGCTACCATCTAAACAGTAGTGACCACCATAAGTAAATGGCAGGTTCTACAACTAAAACCGTACAAGTTCCGTATTGGGAAATGGATTTCCAACAAATGGTCAGGCTAAGGAACTTCCTTTCCTACTGACACATGGGATCGCCTCTGGCTGGACGTCCCGAGAGACCACTGCTCTCTGCCAACACAAGGCCGGGTTACCCCTGTAACTAGGTAACTCACGAATATGTCATCCCCCGGTCCTTTGGGACCTTTATCCGAGGCGCTTCGATAAACACACAATCACACAATAAATTAGATCGCAGTATCCACATAGGTTAAATAGCAGGACTCCATACCTGATACCACCCTTTTCCAGAAGGAAATGACATATCCTAAAGGGCGCGACCCTCATAACCTTGCCGCATATTCCTGTTTCGACCATTTCCGGGGTGTGAGGTCTGACGAAGTCTCGTCCACAAAGCTACGCTTTTTCACAAAGCCGTGCTTTGATCACAATTGATCAATAAATGATCAACACACAGCAACACTCAACATGCCACATTACCAAATTGGGAATATATCGCTGATAACCTTCAACTACATAACCTCTGAGCTCGTAAGTCTCAGAGAAGGGTGTTAAGCTAAGAGAATAAATTCTCCGCCGCCAACAGAAATGTATTTGAAAGAAATCAGCTTTATATCTCAAAATGTAATGTCAGACACGTAACCATACAAGTCTGTTCCGGGTTCGAACAGAACCGAAGGCACTTCCAAAGAAGCCCTTGCAATCCGGGTATTCACAATCCCGATCGGACTTCCCATCACAAAAAGGGTGATATAAATCTCTATACCGGAGCAACTCAGTGCAGAGACATTCGACAGGTTGTCCTTTCATTTTCACAAATACCCGGTCTTCACCACCGGTCTTCAATACGATCCATATCGTCGTATCACTAATTCGGAATGGGTTATATGACACAAAGGTCTTTTCCCGACTAACCCGAATAGTGAGCGTTTGTTTTAAAAACAAATTCAAGTGCCATTTCAAAGGCAATATTGATAGTCGGTGATTTAACTATCAACAACATTCACAACAATCATCAGATTTAAATAACTTTCCCAAATTATTTATTTTCAAAATATCTTCACAAGATATATATTTTTCCACACTTAACACTTTGAAAACAAATTTCAAATCACTTTTCATCTTTCAACTTTTGAAAATAAATTTCAAATCAATTTCCTTACGCGGAATATATTTCCAAATACTTTCTTTTAAAGACCAACTTTAGAACTTTTGATTTATAATTTTAAAAGCTACTTTGGAAATATACTCGGCTTTATAGTGAAAATACACTTCCATTTCAAAATGGTCCATTTAAACCAATTTAAATAAATCCTTATCGATTTATTTTAAATTTACATTCAAATCTGTAAATTTATTTCCACACATCTAAAATAAATCAGTGTTTATTTTTAAAACAAATTTTCCTTTCCTTTATAAATTCCAATTTGAATTTACATTCCCAAATATTTCTTTTGACCCCAAAATCAAATTCCAAATTGATTTCTAATTTTATTTCAATACCAAATCAATTACAAATTGATTTCTAAGTTTAATTTCAATAGAACAAAACATTGCAAATTTATTTCTAAGTTTATTTCCAAATAACAAACCATTTGCAAATCGATTTCCAACTTTATTTTTCAAACACTAAATCAATTTCAAACAAATTTTCCAATGATTTATTTCCCATCACCAAATTAATTACAAATTTGATTTCTAAATTTATTTCAACTCCAAATAAATTTCCATATTGATTTCTCAAAGATTCATTTTCAAATACCAATTCAATTACAAATTGATTTCTAAAAATTTCTCACTTCTAAATAAATTCCCTTATTCTTTCCAAATTATTCAAAATTCCATTTTTTAAATGAATTCTTCAACTTTTAAAACAATATTATTCAAAACTTATCTATTAATATCTTTTCCCATATTTTGGAATTTATTCGGTAAGATTTCGAAAATCAATTTTAATACTTTAAAATTCCTTCTTTCAATAAATTCAATTCTTAAAAATAAATTCACTTAAAGTTTTCCACTTTAATTTCAAAATCCAGTTTATATTCATTTCTGGTATCCAACGATACCAAAAATACATTCAGTTAAATTTTAGCCTTCAACAATTTCAAATATCAATAAATCATCCACAAATTATCAATAAATCACATCATTCACATATGAAATAATATTCAAACAATTTGAGGAATCTAGTTGGATCCCTCCAACCTGTTTCCCTGCATCCACAGATGTTAGCACAATACCAATTCCATTTTGAGGTGGAATATCGCGGTATATGGGATTTTATAAAATATCATCCGCTATTATGCGGCGCAATAGGGTCTCATCCGCTATATAATGCGGGAAATCACAACTGCAATATATACATATGCCAATATATATATTGCTATATATATAGATATATCCTATTATATCTAATATCACATCCAAACAGCAATCAATCAATAACTGCAAAAAAATCAAATTTTCCTTTTGAGTGAGAAGATCTCACCTTTGCTTTGATTTTTTGCAATCCATTTACCATTTTCGGCTATTTCTTGATTTTAAACCTTGTATAAACAATTTATACAATTGATTAATATTCGATATAAACCGAATAATAAACTTCCATTTATTAAATTCAATTACCCCGTGATTTTATTTTAAATTAATACTCTCAATTTTAAACAAATTCCATTTAAAAACTTTTTAGTATCTAAAATAATTTAGATAAGTTAAATTAAACTTCCAAAACACTTCAAAATTTCTAAATAATTTCTGTAATTTATATATATTCATTAAATTCTATTGGGAATAAAAATGTCTTCCTAGCATAACCTATATACCTCACTGTAACACATTATTTTTCTGTTTATCTTTATAAGTATATATACATTTAAATTAAAATAAATCCAAAAAAAAACAAATATACCTCACTGCTAATCGAGCAAACCCAGGCTTCGATCGCAAATGACCATCAACCTATGCGCTCACGCGAACCCCCACCACGACCTGCTCCTTACCTCGACCGCAAGCACATCGCCACCAAATCCAACATCGATGAACCACTGCCCAACGCGTCGCCTACACCCCATCGCTCTTCTAGAAAAACCCCAGCAACCTCGAACATGAACTACTCGCGAATCCCTAAATCGTCAGCATCGCCCACTTCATCTTCAAGCTCGAGCCCCCACGACTTTTCGCGAGCCTCCAAATCTTCGAATGCGGAAATCAAGTCGCGACCAACCCCCAAACTTTGATCGCCTGCTGCTGTAGCCTCGCGCGATTCCATCGCCGAGCTTCCATCGCGTTCGAGTTTTGAGTTCGATAATACAGACAGCTTCGATTTCGACTTGTCTTTTACCTTTGAATTGATTTCGATTTCGAATGGAGAGCGGCCATTGATTTTACATTTTGAATGAAAAGTTTCGTTCGTTTTGAAGATTTAATTTTGAGGAAAGAAGAATATAAAGCTCGGCCATTTTATTTTTGAACGAGAGAAAAGGATACGCGACCATGCTTTGCACGATCTCTTCGTGATTTTAAGCGTGATTTCTGGCTGAAGGGAAGGAGAAGACACGATGTTAAGGAGAAAATAGCATACAAAGGCATGGTTACAGAAATATGGGCGTGACAGAAAACAACTGACGTGAATTATATTTAACTTCAAGTTGTCTCAGTATAAATTTTCAATGCGTTTACTTAACGTATGCTCACACGGCAACTCCAAACACTATCAAATTTGAGATCCGATAATAATTCAATATTACGGACCCAATTGAACTGGTTTCTTCGAATTCCAAGACTGTGCCACGGAACGCTATTTTTAAATATCGGTTGAAACGATATAATTTCAAAACTAAACAAATCAATTTCAAATTCGATTCTGAAGCTTCTATTATCTTCAGTATTATCATTATGAATTTTAAAAGCTTTTGAAATATTTTTCTTCATCTTAAAACTGAAGATTCAAATTTTTATTCAACTTTCAATAGATTAAATTTTAAAATTTAATCGCCAAATCCATAGTTATATTGGGGATTCAAGCTAAACCATCATTCAAATATTTAAAATTAATTAAATATTTCATTTTCAAATGTTCAAAAATTCTGGGTCGTTACATATATGACTTTCCAGAGGATAAAGGCGGAGCAGAAGAAGTCGGGAGGATTGTTGCAGCCATTGGATATTACTCAGTGGAAGTGGGAGAGTATTTTCGCAGATTGTTTACCAAGGAGTAAAAGAGGTAATGAGAACACTTGGGTCATAATTGATAGGTTAACCACGTGCACTCATTTCATACCTATGAGGAGTACGTGAACGGTGGCATTATTGGCGGCTCTATAAGTCAGAGCGGTTGTTAGGTTTCATGGAGTTCCTATTAGTAAGTTAGCGACTGTGACGCCCCACCTCTATGCTCACAATAACAAAGAGTATTAAAAGAAATACTATCTGTTATTACGACGAATAAGGCTGGATAGGAGCGGCCATCCGTAGTTAGGCCTTACACTAGTATTGGTTACCTCGATAGGAGTGGTATATATTTTTATTTTTCATCTTTTATTTATTTACTCCCATCGACACACCCAATTCCAGTATAAAATGAACTACGATGGTTCATAATAGTTTAGGACAATATATATAATAATAACATAGATAAGCTAAATGCGGAACACAGATAATAAAAGTCTCATATATATATATATATATATATATATATATATATATAACTGATGTCAGTTACAATACATGTGATACAATACAAATGATACAACTACAACTGTCGACACTGGAAGTTACATATACAAGTACATTATTGACAATAATATACATGAATACATATCATCCTATACTATGACACGACTACTCCAAAAGATATGAAGTGACTTCATAGCTCAAGCAACAACCCAAAGCAAGATATCAACAACCTGAAATAACTCGGTCTGACCCGAGTATTAAATTCAAAAGAAAATAATACACGGGTCAGTCTAATTCAAACTTAGTTATTAATGCATGGAAGCAATTATAAATAAATAATCAAATAGACGACAGTCAAAGTAAATTCACCTATCCAATCCTTCAATAAGGAAATCGGATAACGGTAAATATAACACGTAACCGTGTTAAATAACAAATCATCAAATTCAAATCATCAACAAAGATAAAAAAAAAGATTATCAAGGAAGATAATTTAGAAAACAACATAATTGCCTAAACGGCAATTAACAACAAAATCTAATTATTAAATAGATAATTAGAAACTCATAATCTAATTATCGAAAAGATAATTAGACAACACAAAATGATCAAATCAAACCAAATCAAAATACAATTTCAAAATATTGAATTGGACACACAAAACAATTCAAGTAATTGAAATATCAATTCAAAATGTCAATACTGTGTGGCTGCAGTACACACACGCATGTACTGCCTCGCCACTACAGTGATGAATTACACAAAAGCTCAGTGAATCAAAATGCAAATGAATACAATGGTCTGTGCAATGCAAGACCCAATCTAAACTGCAGCCACCACAAGAATACAAGGGCAGAACTGCAACAAGAACTGCAGCCACCACAAGATCACAAGGGCAAGACTGCAACAAAAACTCAGATGTAGGCACACTCAAGGCACAGTGCGCCATAGTGACGCAGCACTAAAAACTGCATACACAACCAAACAGTCAACAAATGAATCTACAGTAAACCATGCTTCAAAACGAACTAATACAAATCAATGCCAACAACATGAAACCGGACAGTGCACCAATGAAAAGGCAACACAGCAAGGCACCGCAAATAACAAAATACAAGGCAGTGACGGCATACAATGGTGACCAGGCAGCAAGCCTAAATGCAACAAAAATGCCAACTAACTTAGATAACTCAAGTGATACGAGAACAATGCTCGATGCACTAGAGTTCTAGATTGTACATGGGATGATGACATGATACAGTGAACTACAAAATAATACGAATGAAGTGCATAAGTATTCCAGATCCAAACAACACAAGTGCAATAGGCAGTTGTACAAGAGCAAGTGCAGCCCCAATCATGAAGCTTGAACACTTACAACAGAAAATGGTGCAAATACAACCAGTAATCAAGTACATAGGAGATTAGAAACTACAGCTCAAAGTAAAACCAGGGTCAGCGGCAATTCAGAATTGTGCCAGCGTATAAGAAATTAGCAAGCCAGTTAAGTATATGTACTCAAATGAGCAAAACTCAAACTAAAGCAAGCTCGAAATTAAAAAGCACATAGGATAATCGAAGTCAACAAGAGTGCATGTATGCATATATATGAATACACATACATATCTACACCAAATGAAACATCACTTAGCATAAGCAAATGCCAAAGATAGTTCGAACAAAGCCATCAAAACAGAGTCGAACCCAAAAGTCCTCAAATCAAATTCAATACAGTCAAATCATTAACAAAGTGCAAAGGTCAAGTCACTGCTATCATGACTCAACACACTGCAAGACTAAACCAAAGCTAACAGCAAATCAAAGCTGCAAACAAATACAAACTACATGAAGACAATGCATAAACATGTAGCTACACATGTATGCATACATGTAGTGACAGCAAAACTCAAACCAGCCATGATATGGAAGCAACCGGACCAGTTCAAGTTACACAAACAAAACCCAAAACTACATAATCAAACTGCAAATGTCACGAAGACACAAGGCTATCCAATACACAGTGCACAAATGAATGCGTACACTTGTATTGACACAAGTATATACACTGTAAAAATGAGTACAGACAATTACAAAATCAGGTTAGGATGCACATTCGAACAAATCCATGTCAAAACCATCAATCGAAATGCAAACTGTCTCAAGTAATAATACCAGAGACTACAAAGAAACCAATGTTAACGCTCAAATTAGATGTGAGTGAAAAATCACTCACCTTTGTTTCAACGTGCGCAAATTCCAAAGATCGAACATCGAAATTGAAGCTGTGGCATCACGAAGACGAGCGAACCCTAGCAGCCATTTTTGATTTTCTTGAAAACCCTAATTACTGAAGGAAGAGGGACAAACGAAGAAACGAGAGCCGCCATTTTCGTTCCTCTCTTCGTTTAATTTCGTTTTAGGGTTTTGAACGAAATGAATGAAGGGGTCGGGTTTGCCTTTGATAGTTATCACGGCAAAAAAAACAAAGGAAAATGTGGGCCAATATTAAGTTTTAAAGCCTGCATAACAATCAATGAATTTACAAAAGAATTTCAACTGATCAAAACTCCCAAAAGCAATTAGCCAACAGATTAATCGTTTAATGACGATTATCAATTGTTGCGAAATCCTGGGTTGTTACAGACTCCCCTCCTTGTAAAAATTGCGTCCCCGCAATTTTCATAACTAAGGTCATCAATAACAATTATTTTTCTAATATAAACTGGTTAAGCTAGAAAAATAAAGGTCAAGAACACCAACTCCAAAGAAATCTTTTAATTTCATAAAAGAAATTCACAAATTCTCAATAGAATCTAATTATCAAATAGATAATCAGGAAACAAAAAAACTGAATAAATACAATTATCAACAATATTTAATTATCAGCTAGATAATTAATATACAAAAAATACAAAATAGCAATATCTAATTATCGAAAACAATAATTAGAAACAACAAATATCTAATTATCAAAAACGATAATCAGAAATCTCAAATATCTAATTATCGAAAACGATAATCAGAAATCAACAAATATCTAATTATCAAAAACAATAATCAGAAAACAACAATTATCTAATTATCAGAAACGATAATCAAAAATCTCAAATATCTAATTATCAAAAACGATAATCAGAAAACATCAAATATCTAATTATCAAAAACAATAATCAGAAACAACAAATATCTAATTATCAAAAACGGTAATCAGAAATCTCAAATATCTAATTATCAAAAACGATAATCAGAAACAACAAATATCTAATTATCAAAAACGATAATCAGAAATCTCAAATATCTAATTATCAAAAACGATAATCAGAAACAACAAATATATAATAATCAAAAACGATAATCAAAAATCACAAATCAACAAATATCTAATTATCTCAAACGATAATCAGAAACATCAAATATCTAATTATCAAATACGATAATCATAAGTCTCAAATCAACAAATATCTAATTATCTCAAACGATAATCAGAAACATCAAATATCTAATTATCAAAAACGATAATCAAAATTCTCAAATCAACAAATATCTAATTATCAAAAACGATAATTAGAATTCTCAAATCAACAAATATCTAATTATCAAAAACGATAACCAGAAATCTCAAATCAATAAATATCTAACTATCAAAAACGATAATTAGAAAACATCAAATATCTAATTATCAAAAACAATAATCAGAAACAACAAATATCCGATTATCAAAAACGATAATCAGAAATCTCAAATCAACAAATATCTAACTATCAAAAACGATAATTAGAAAACATCAAATATCTAATTATCAAAAACGATAATCAGAAACAACAAATATCCGATTATCAAAAACGATAATCAGAAATCTCAAATCAACAAATATCTAACTATCAAAAACGATAATTAGAAAACATCAAATATCTAATTATCAAAAACGATAATCAGAAACAACAAATATCCGATTGTCAAAAACGATAATCAGAAACAACAAATATCCGATTATCAAAAACGATAATCAGAAATCTCAAATCAACAAATATCTAACTATCAAAAACGATAATTAGAAAACATCAAATATCTAATTACCGGTACGATAATTAAATCTCATAACAACAAATATCTAATTATCGATACGATAATTAAATCTCATAACAACAAATATCTAATTATCGATACGATAATTAAATCTCATAACAGCAAATATCTAATTACCGGTACGATAATTAAATCTCATAACAACAAATATCTAATTATCGATATGATAATTAAATCTCATAATAGTAAATATCTAATTACCTGCAGATAATAAGAAACAACAAATATCTAGAAATCAATTAAGATAATCTAGAAAATCAACATAAAAGGTGGATCGATCCCATCATATGGCGAGTCTAAGCTACGTCGCACGTGCAACAACATATGGCCGAAGCCTACCAAGTATCGTCATCAAAATTTTGGCGCCCAACAAATGACCCGAAGGTCCAACATATGACCCGAAGGTCCAACATATGACTCGAAGGTCCATCATAGTGGCTCGAAAGCACACAAAATCATCAAAATCATCAAACAGCAGATGTTTCAATTAACGAGTCCGGAATTAACCGAAATAGCAAATGCACATGTCCCATACCACGAGTTTTACTAAATCGTTTGATTCTCTTCATCGTTTCCTTGAAAGTGCAAAATTGTGTATTTTGTAAAAATAACATTTTACATTCTCAAACGGACAAGTTTGGAATTAAGCGAAACAGTAAAAGTGAGGGTTTATAGTCCTCAATTTTGCTGAAGCGTTTAAATCGCTTCCTCATTCTTTTGAAAGCGCAAACTGTAAAATTTTTGTATTTTAAATAAATAACATTTTACGTTCTCAAACGGACAAGTCCGGAATAAAGCGAAACAGTAAAAGTGAGGGTTTATAGTCCTCAATTTTGCTGAAGCATTTAAATCGCTTCCTCATTCTTTTGAAAGTGCAAACTGTAAAAATTTTAAAACAATTTTCAATACACGTGATTAAAACAGCAACATCTGTAGCAATTTCGATAAGGAAATTGCACTTCTCAAAACACCGTAAAAACGGATATCAAATCAGCATTGTGGAATTACCGTTTGAAAATCCACTTTAAAATTGACGGTTACTGAAGTCAAAGCGACAGTAATTTTTTAAACGTCAAAATCTCATCAAAATAATTCGCATCAAAATATAATACCAGCGAATTTTCATTCATTAAAAATGTCAACAAAACACCGTGTTTCAAAAATTTAACATCGGTGTAAAAATCCCGTTATAAAAATAACGGCAACTAAATACGTTCAAACCAAACACTGGTTCAACGTAAAATTAATGTAGTAACGTGCAACTTAAATTTGCACGTACACTACAAAATAAACAAAGAAATCACTTTATTATATCTTCAATGAAGATAATTCAAAACAACAAAATTCTCAACAAAACCACATAGCAGCAATCACTTTGGATCCTCAAATCGGATTTGAAATTTTCAAAGAAAATAAAATAAACACATCTATGTAACATCACAATGAAATTTATTTCATTTTCATATTTTGATATTTAAATCAAAAGGGTTATCAGCTGTACTCAGCGAAAGCAGTCGTATTGTTTCCGCTGCGCACTCTGATAAATAGAACACAAATTAATATCTCATCAAAACACAATTTCACTTTTAATTTTAAATAAAGATATTTAAAAATTTCATCATAATTTCAAAACTTTAGTTTTGACTCAAAGCACAAATAAAACATCGACAAATAGTTGTAACACATGTTCCATCTAAGTTATGTTTTATATTATGTCCATAAACCCCTTGCTCTGATACCAACTGTGACGCCCCACCTCTATGCTCACAATAACAAAGAGTATTAAAAGAAATACTATCTGTTATTACGAAGAATAAGGCTGGATAGGAGCGGCCATCCGTAGTTAGGCCTTACACTAGTATTGGTTACCCCGATAGGAGTGGTATATATTTTTATTTTTCATCTCTTATTTATTTACTCCCATCGACATACACAATTCCAGTATAAAACGAACTACGATGGTTCATAATAGTTTAGGACAATATATATAATAATAACACAGATAAGCTAAATGCGGAACACAGATAATAAAAGTCTCATATATATATATATATATATATATAACTGATGTCAGTTACAATACATGTGATACAATACATATGATACAACTACAACTGTCGACACTGGAAGTTACATATACAAGTACATTACTGACAATAATATACATGAATACATATCATCCTATACTATGACACGACTACTCCAAAAGATATGAAGTGACTTCATAGCTCAAGCAGCAACCCAAAGCAAGATATCAACAACCTGAAATAACTCGGTCTGACCCGAGTATTAAATTCAAAAGAAAATAATACACGGGTCAGTCTAATTTAAACTCAGTTATTAATGCACGGAAGCAATAATAAATAAATAATCAAATAGACGACATTCAAAGTAAATTCACCTATCCAATCCTTCAATAAGGAAATCGGATAACGGTAAATATAACACGTAACCGTGTTAAACAACAAATCAACAAATTCAAATCATCAACAAAGATAAATAAAAAGATTATCAATGAAGATAATTTAGAAAACAACAGAATTGCCTAAACGGCAATTAACAACAAAATCTAATTATTAAATAGATAATTAGAAACTCATAATCTAATTATCGAAAAGATAATTAGACAACACAAAATGATCAAATCAAACCAAATCAAAATACAATTTCAAAATATTGAATTGGACACACAAAACAATTCAAGTAATTGAAATATCAATTCAAAACGTCAATACTGTGTGGCTGCAGTACACGCACGTGTGTACTGCCTCGCCACTACAGTGATGAATTACACAAAAGCTCAATGAATCAAAATGCAAATGAATACAATAGTCTGTGCAATGCAAGACCCAATCTAAACTGCAGCCACCACGAGAATACAAGGGCAGAACTGCAACAAGAACTGCAGCCACCACAGGATCACAAGGGCAAGACTGCAACAAAAACTCATATATAGGCACACTCAAGGCACAGTGCACCATAGTGACGCAGCACTAAAAACTGCATACACAACCAAACAGTCAACAAATGAATCTACAGTAAACCAGGCTTCAAAACGAACTAATACAAATCAATGCCAACAACATGAAACTGGACAGTGCACCAATGATAAGGCAACACAGCAAGGCACCGCAAATAACAAAATACAAGGCAGTGACGGCATACAATGGTGACCAGGCAGCAAGCCTAAATGCAACAAAAATGCCAACTAACTTAGATAACTCAAGTGATACGAGAACAATGCTCGATGCACTAGAGTTCTAGATGGTACATGGATGATGACATGATATAGTGAACTACAAAATAATACGAATGAAGTGCATAAGTATTCCAGATCCAAACAACACAAGTGCAACAGGCAGTTGTACAAGAGCAAGTGCAGCCCCAATCATGAAGCTTGAACACTTACAACAGAAAATGGTGCAAATACAACCAGTAATCAAGTACATAGGAGATTAGAAACTACAGCTCAAAGTAAAACCAGGGTCAGAGACAATTCAGAATTGTGCCAGCGTATAAGAAATTAGCAAGCCAGTTAAGTATATGTACTCAAATGAGCAAAACTCAAACTAAGGCAAGCTCGAAATTAAAAAGCACATAGGATAATCGAAGTCAACAAGAGTGCATGTATGCATATATATGAATACACATACATATCTACACCAAATGAAACAGCACTTAGCATAAGCAAATGCCAACGATAGTTCAAACAAAGCCATCAAAACAGAGTCGAACCCAAAAGTCCTCAAATCAAATTCAATACAGTCAAATCATTAACAAAGTGCAAAGGTCAAGTCACTGCTATCATGACTCAACACACTGCAAGACTAAACCAAAGCTAACAGCAAATCAAAGCTGCAAACAAATACAAACTACATGAAGACAATGCATAAACATGTAGCTACACATGTATGCATACATGTAATGACAGCAAAACTCAAACCAGCCATGATATGGAAGCAACCGGACCAGTTCAAGTTACACAAACAAAACCCAAAACTACATAATCAAACTGCAAATGTCACGAAGACACAAGGCTATCCAATACACAGTGCACAAATGAATGCGTACACTTGTATTGACACAAGTATATACACTGTAAAAATGAGTACAGATAATTACAAAATCAGGTTAGGATGCACATTCGAACAAATCCATGTCAAAACCATCAATCGAAATGCAAACTGTCTCGAGTAATAATACCAGAGACTACAAAGAAACCAATGTTAACGCTCAAATTAGATGTGAGTGAAAAATCACTCACCTTTGTTTCAACGTGCGCAAATTCCAAAGATCGAACATCGAAATTGAAGCCGTGGCATCACGAAGACGAGCGAACCCTAGCAGCCATTTTCGATTTTCTTGAAAACCCTAATTACTGAAGGAAGAGGGACAAACGAAGAAACGAGTGCCGCCATTTTCGTTCCTCTCTTTGTTTAATTTCGTTTTAGGGTTTCGAATGAAACGAATGAAGGGGTCGGGTTTGCCTTTGATAGTTATCACGGCAAAAACAAACAAATGAAAATGTGGGCCAATATTAAGTTTTAAAGCCCGCATAACAATCAATGAATTTACAAAAGAATTTCAACTGATCAAAACTTCCAAAAGCAATTAGCCAACAGATTAATCGTTTAATGACGATTATCAATTGATGCGAAATCCCGGGTTGTTACAGCGACCGAGATCTGCTTTTGACCATCAAGTTCTGGAGGAGTCTATAGGAGACTATGGGAACCAAGTTGAGTTTGAGCATTGCATATCATCCACAGATAGACAGATGGACGGAGAAGGTAAATCGGGTATTGGATGATTTATTTCGGACATGCATTTTAGACTTTGGAGGTTTTTTGGAGGATCATTTACTATTGGTGGAGTTTAGCTATAATAATAGTTATTAGACTAGCATTGGGATGGCACCATTCGAGCCATTATACGGTAGACCCTATAGATCACGGTCATGTTAGAGGGACACTATAGGATTATTCTTAGGTTGGATATGGTGAGGGAGACATCAAAGAAGGTGGACTTGATCCGTAGGAGAATGAAGACCGCTCAGGTTAGGAAGAAACCCTACGCTGATGGGAGGCATACGGAGTTAGACTTCGCAGTAGGCGACATGGTATTTGTGAAGATTTAAACCCTTAGACATGTTATGAGATTTGATAGATCAAGGAAGCTAGCACCAAGATTTGTAGGTTCTCTCCCTAAAGTTGCTAGGGTTGGTAAGTTGGCATTAGAGTAGAGCTTCAAAAAAATTTAGCAAGGGTACATGATGTTTTCCACGTATCACACTTGCGGAAGTGCTTAAACGATATAGCTACCATAGCTGAGCCGAGTCAGCTAGAGGAGTTGAGATAGAGCGAGAGTCGCCTATATATCGTGCACCCACTCGTTTTCTAGAGCATGGTACGAAGTGAATCCGCAACAAAGAGATCAGACTTGTTATAGTCCAATGAGGAGATGATCCAGGGAGAGTATATGGGAGTCTGAGGAGAAGATCCACGCTACCCACCCACAACTCTTTTCTTGTGCATTTCAAATTTAATCTTAATAGGTATAGACTACTCATGCATAGGACTCTTAGAATACCTTTTAGGTACAGACCATTGGATGGTAGGAATGGCTATAAACATGTCAATAGAACGTGTTATGGATAATGGATGCACTTGTATATATTGTTTGGACTGTTTTCTTTTACACGTTTATAACAGTATACCCTCTAGGTATACACACACATATTTGGTAGCACAATATCTCTTGATTGTTGTTATGTTAGTGGATGTTATGCATATGGATGTTGCACATGAGTTGTATGGTTGTGTATACATATAGAATTGCAAGTATAGTTACTTAGGATGTTGCATATATTTGGATGCATGGCATGAGCATTCGCATGATAGGAGGTCGACCGGATCAATAGACCACCTACCTTTTGCATTAGTATAGGTTCATGTGCATTTCACATTGCACACATATGTACGTATTGCATTAGAATTTTTTTACGGATAATGCTTGCCCATGGATGATGGATAAATAGATGATTGTAGCTATTGGTTGTTACATGTATAAGTTACATTTTCTTGTCCTTTATGAAATGCTTTTGGGGGGGGGAGGTGGGGGAGAATGTAACACCCCAAGAATTTAACGAAAATTTAATAAGGAACTTAAATTTAAATAAAACAAGGACTAGAAAGAAAATTTTCATAGACGTTTGAATTTTCTATGAAACTATCACTAATATGTTAATAGCGATTTTCTAGATGATTTTCATATATAGCATTTCGAAAAAGGGTTAGTACGGAGAAGTTACGGGCGTTGGAAGAATTGAAAATAGTACAGAAAATTAAAAATAAAAATTCAGAAATTAACAAAGGGACCGGTTGACCCCAGAGGGTCGAAGGTCAACCATTAGTGGTCGACCCAGATGGGGTAGCGGTCGACCGAGTTTTGTTAAATCGAGCGATGGATGATGTGTTCGAACGGTGACGATTTGTTGCTTCGTTACCAAGTTTTTGATGAGCGTGTGATATGACTATAAAGATTCACTAGCCTAGATCTAACGGTTTTAACTATTTGTAAACCTCTATAAATGCAAGCCTAACCTAACCCAAAAATCGACATAACCATTCATTGTAATGAAACGATATCGAATTTTAAACTCTCTACTACCCCACAAATTCATCAAAAATCAGACTATAAGAACACAGTCAATTGGATCTAGATGGAGCAAGTAGAGCTAGCATACGGAGGCCCGATTCTCAAGGCAAATAAGAAGAGCTTAGGCTTGAGGTGAGTGGAAATAATTTTAATTAGGCGATGATTATTTGTAGTTAAAATTGCTTTATTCTCTATGATCTAGGATGATGTTAATAACCTTAAATTAAAACCTGTAATCTAATAAAGGAATTGAAATCATTATAAACTAGTAAACCTACACTAATGCTAACACACTTTCTTTTATTTAAATTGTAAACCTTAAAGGAAGAAACTCCTAAATCTATAAACCTCGCAATTGATAATTGAAAAATATGAACTGGTCGAATCAGTAATTAGTGTTCATTGAAAACAGTTAACGATAGGAATTAAACCAAAATTTGCAATCGGCTCCTAAAATCAAAAGAACCCTCAAATTTAGCCTACGACTGTCGATCCCTAATCTCTAAAGGTTGACCAGTTAGGGCTAGGGGTCGACTGGTAAGACTGTAAATAGCAGAATCTAAACCTCGGCCTAAGGACCAAATTTAATAATAAAAATTAACATAAACAATGATTGTTTGTGGGCCTATTTAAAGGCGTTTGGATGTATGTTAGGAGTACTATGGAAGCTAGTTCCTTAGAAGAGGACGCCAAGTCATTGCGGTGTTGGTTAAATGTACTTCACCCAATTTGGGATCAAATCATCGATTGGATGCGATCTATTTTTGCAAATGGAACTCATAGGAAGTTCCACGATAGACGTACAACATTGATAAGGATTCCTGATGGACTGGGCCTAGCATAACGGGAATCCTAGTATGCACGATTTATGACACGACGTGATATAGTAAAGATGGAGATCCCTGAAACGACCCAAAATTTTTAATGTTTCGAATACAAGTATTTAATTTATTAAAATATTTGGATTTGACTCGAATTTAATATATAATAAGAAAATTGATTTTTAGTAAAAACGACTTGATTTTTAATGACGTGTTTTCAATTTAATTTATTTTAATTTTCCATAATTTTTAGTTTGAAAATTATTTAAATTTATCGTTTGACGATTTTTCGGCAAAACGATGGTATTTTTGAAATTTTATAGAATAAGATAACTTGTGTATATTATTATTGTTTTGGGATCGTTTCGTATTTTTGTGCGCGACCGTATTTTTGTTTTATCGTTCGAGTTTCATATGACAACGAAATTAGATGTAGCGAGATGTTGGGAATTGCAATACAAATCAAACCATGAACTAAGAATATTCAACACATTCTGACTTTTTCTTCCTTATCTTTCTCCTTTTTTTTCAATCTCTGCAAACAAAAGAATATGGCTGCTATCTTCAAAAACCAAAATCTAATTTTGTACTCAACTAAATATCATAAAGGCGGATTTTTTGGACTTGTGTAGACCAGATCCACAAATCCATAAAATATTTGGGAGTCGCGGTGCTGCTAGGTGGAGGCCAACGTGGTGACAGTAAATTATGATTTTGGTTTAAGGGCGGTCGAGGCGGCGTTAGGTGGATCGGAGGGTAGATTTGGCTTTCTCGTGGCAAGGCAAGTCGGTGGTGAAGTTTTGGTTGGGTGCAGTTTCGTGTGATGGAGTGAGACATTACACATGCATGAAGAGGGCGGGTCTGGTCACGTTTTGGGGGAATGGACTGAGCTGGGTGAGAGGGTGATTGATGTGAAGCTCGCGCGAGAAGGAGTTCATTGGTGAAGTCGAGGAGCGAATTCATGGAGCAGGGAGTGAGAATTGCATGCGTGCACACTTGGGGAGGGCATGTTCATGTGCAGGTCGATTAGAAGTGAAGGAATAAGTTGATTTTTGGGAGGGATTAGTTTAAACGAGGGTAATAATTATTTAATTTAATAATTAATTGTTTTATGTAATCCAATAACTTATAAAATGTATATCTCTCTCATACGAAGTCCAATCGATGAGAGAATTTTTGCGTTATGATTGTAATAGTGTTAGGCATGTGCTGGAACTAGTTTCGTTGAGTTTGGAGCTAGTTGAATTTTGGGCTAAAATCGAACGGTTCAAAGAGCAACACTTTGACGTCTGCTAGATTTTCAGTTAGTTTTCTCGCATCTAAACGATTACTATATGATATATAGTAGATAAAAATTATTGTTTGTGCTGAAATTATTTACTGGCTTGGTTTGGTTGAAATATCCACATTTGAAAAGCGAATGTCAGTTAAAATGAAATACAAGGAAATTTTGTAAAGGAATCCGGATTTTTCATCGTTGTGATTTTTAATTTCAGTTATATACCTGTTGATTTTATTTTCAGTTATATACATGTTATCTTGATTGTTAAAAACTAAATTTGGTAGTTTGGCCGTATTGGATGTGACACTAACATATGTCAAAAGTTGAACCTTTTTAGGGAAAAAGGTAGTAATGGCATTGGTTAAGTGATATGGTAGCTATTGGACGCGTTATAGGATTTTATAAATTGCTATTTTGATTTGGAAATAGTTTCAATTTGGAAAAATGTTTTTTATCGAACCTTTATGGATTTTCTATGATATTTTATTTAAAAATTAGTTTTGTACTTCTCTGTTTTACATCAACTTCTTGTATTATTCGTTTCTAATATATGTATATATGTAAATGTTTTAAAAAAAATTTGGAAAGTATTTTCTTTTATAGAAAGGTTATTATAATAATGAATGTTTATTTTAAAGGAAATAAAATGGTTTTATCTTTATTCTAAAGAGAATTTTGTTTTTACAAGAAGAAAGAAATATTTTAAGATACATATTTGTGAAACATTTTATATAAATAGTTGTAATAAAAGAACGAATTTATAAATGGTATTTTATGAATTAAAGAGAGATAAAAAGCGGTATTTTTATAAATAAAAGAATAGATTTACAAATGGAATTTTATGAAAAGGAAAATATTATCATTTTGATAAATTGGAGTAATAAGTCACAGTTGTGGATTTATTATAATATATGGAATGATCGTGTTATGAAAAGTTATGAGTTTTATAATTATATTTGGAGTTTGTTTTAAATTTGGAGTTTGGTTTTATATTTGGATTTTGTTTATAAACGGAGTTGCAAATAAATTTAGGGATTTACAAAAATGAGTTTTAAATGATATTTTATAAAAGATGTTTTATAAATGAGTATTATAAATAGAATAAAGGATATTTATAAAAAAGTTTATTAAATAAATTTGGAGATTTATAAAAGGAGGTTTACATTTATGTTTAGATATTTATAAAGGGAATTTTATAATTGATAAATAATATTTTAGAAAAGGAGTTTTGTAAATAATTTTTTTTTATAAGGGTGCTTTATAATAAGGGGATTTATAAAAAGACTGAGATCTGAACTCCATAAATGATCATTTTAAATCGAGGTGTGGAAACTCAACTCCGTCTAGAGAATTAAGAATGTGTATCGAGGCAAGGATAATTTTCTAACTTGTCCAATTTCATTGTTAGTCGAGGGATAATACTATTTTAATCAGGAAGTGGTGGTAAGTATATTGATCTAATTTCCATACGATCCGTTTACTTACACCGAAAGTATTTTGGGTTTATTGTTATCAATATTTTTAAATAACAATTGTTTTAATCCAAACTAAGTGTAGTTTTGGAAATGGAATCTTTCCTAGATTTGCAAATATACTTATACAGTTGAGATAATTATATCAATATTTTCAAGTATTGAAAAGAGTAGAGAAGGTTTGTGAATATATATCTTTGTAAAAGTATTTTAATACAAGAATTTAAAGAGTAGTTTTAATTAATGAAAGGATTAATTAAAGAGGCCTAGTGGTTGCTTATGTGCTTAACCATGCTTGGTTTACATGTGAAATTAAATCTTTGATTTGATTTTTTTGTTTATTTTATAGTTAAATAACCAACTGTAAAATGATGACCAGTTTTTAAAACTACCGTCGTCAGTTTGGAGAGAGAAGGATCAGATATATTATCCGATTACCCTTATGAATCGGCATAAGCGTTCGAATTGGAGATATCTTGAAGATGATCGAAGATGGAGTTCTTTGAAGTGCAACGGCTACTTGCTACTAATCCTGAGGGTGATTCCAAAATGGATGTAGTAGAAGTAGTGCCTTCGATTTGTTCATATCCTAAACAACTTATATGGATGAATGTTGACATTGCATTGTTCCTAAAGGGCAGTGTTACCATTCCAAGTGGGATTTGCTAAAACAGTAAACGCAGCCTCAAGCCTCACAACCGAGAATGACTAAAACATGGGATATGCAGTAGGGCTATATGGGTCTCACCTATTAGGGAATGGGTACCACCCTTCTAGATATATATTTATGGATTTGGTTATGCATGAGAGCCTCTTGAAAAGGTCGCAAAGCAACTATGGTGATTACATATTCAGTACTATCCAATAATTGGTAGGCCAGTCCTGTGTTGGCGGGGATCCATATGAGGCCTTTGGTGCATTTTCTAGAGGTGTATTATGGCAGGCAGTACCTCGGTACCTTGTCATTGTATGGAATCCATTCTCCAGTAAGTACCTTTTGGAATTAGTTGTATACCTATCATGCTGGAATTTAATTAATATAACAATTTCGGCTATGATTCGATATTTATTTTAAACCCTAGATATTATTATAATATCACTAGATTTCCTATGAAAGAGTTTGGTTATCGTAAGGTAAAAATCCATTCGTGTTTATGTGCGGCAAGGTCTTATGAGATACTTTTATTTTTGAAAGATTTTATAACATTAAAATCCATATGATGTGTGTTTCTCACACTGGTTTACTAGACTGATCCAGGCGTTATTTTCTTATAATGCTCGGGTCGGATCGAGCATATTTAAGATTCAATTTTGGATGCTCTGGAGCTTTAGGAGACGAGCTGGATGCCTCTAAGACGTATTTGCATATATTTTATTTTCCACTGCATTTGTTGGTTTTGTTTATCAAAATTTGTGAAGACATATTGCTATAACTGTCCAAGCTGATGATAGATAGTTACTCGGATTGGTGAATGTATATTATAGTTTTTCATTTGTAAAGATCTGTTGTAAATTATATATTACCCGTCACGATGTGAGATTCTATTCTTTCTTTTCTTTATTTTCCCCTAACAACCTGTTTTTCTAGTACTTGGATGCTCGACATGCGAATACCATGGATGTATTAGTGTCGACCTTTAAGGGTCGAAAAGGAGAGTTGTTACAAGTGGTATCAGAGCTTAGGTTGAGTGAACACCTTCGCTTTGGTGGGGTAGACTCATTAGAGATAGGGTTGGTAATACCCTAGAATGAGTTTGAGTGTATATATATAAGAGCATCTATTTGGTATGCTATAAAAAAGGTTTTATATTTTGTTGATTATCAGTTGAGTGGTTTATGAATTCTAGTCGAGACAGAAGGTACAACCGTATCGATAGGGGTTCCTAAACTCTTGAACAAGGCAAATCGACATAGTATTGTTTTGAAATTGGGTAAACGAAATAATTTTACCTCGATTATATTTTATATATAGAAGAACAATTTTCAAAAAATTGATATAGTGACTTATGATGTATTTGTTTATTAAGGAATGATAATATTCGATTTCTACCATTTATTGTTTGATTAGTTGTGCTCAGCTAGTTATGATCATTTATTGTTAGATTAAATTGAAAACAAACACCTTGTGAATTCAGTTTCACGATTTGATTATAAGGTATTCGGGGATAATGTTGGGTTGAAATTAAAATATCATTTTAATAAGAGTTGTTTATAATAATCTAAACAAAGATATTCATTTGTGATGATTTTACATAAGAAAGTGGAATTATATATATATATATATATATATATATATATATATACACACACACGGTTTATAAAATATGGTTTATAAATAAAATGGGTTTAAGATGAGAATTTGAGAAGTTAAACCACAATGTTTTGAAAAAAAAATCTCAAAGTTTTGGAGAAAATAATGATAGCATTATTTATAAGTATTTATGGATAGAAATATTTGAAATGGATTTTAATCGAAATAGGAAGCACTGAACTCACTTTTGTCATTGGAAAATAATCTAGTGATGACTACAGCATCATCGGCATTCATTTTCGAGTTTTAAGTGAGGAAATGATACCATTGTAGTTCTGCTTCAGAGTTGTTATGGTAAAATAATTTTTGTTTTAAATTCTGAAGGTATGGTTTGATATACAAAAACAGATATATAGATTATTTTTATTTCAAAATAACGTTGAAATAAAACCCGAGTGTTTAATTTTGAAGTTTTCAGTCAAGTTATTGTGTGGGCCCATGTATCTTATGCATTAGGATAATTTGGGTTGTGCATCCCATTATAATTTGTTGTTGGTAATTTTAATTTACTGAAATGAAATGGAATTTTTGGCGAATTTGGACAACCAGAAACTTCCGAGTTAATTGAGAAATTGAAGCTAAGTGTTTTGTGAAATTTTAAGAAAATAAATTTTTGAAACTTATAAATTTGTGAAGACAGTAAGTTAAAACAAGTTTTAATTAGTTAAAAAACCTGGTTAAGTAAAAAAGTACGATATTATATATATATATATACACTCTTAGGATGTAGTGGAATATTATATGAATATGAACTTAAGTTTAAAAGTGATTAATAAACATAAGTTGTGTTTTATAAGATGTTTATAGACTTAAGAAGAGTTTTATAAAATGGTTCATAAATGGTTTTAGTATTAAATGATATATTATTAGTATAAATACATGTAAATTAAAAATAGTGGTGTAGTTAAGAAACCAATGGAATAAATACGTAAGTAGTACGTAGATTATTTTATTCGCTTAACTCTTTTTGATCAAGATTCGAGCACATGATTTCGAGGCAATTTACTCCGGTCCAAGTTAGGATTTTTCACTCGATTATTAGTGGCGAACACTTCATACGGATTTTTGATCTGATTCTGAAGTTTTATATTATAGTATATAACTATGAAAGGAGAATGGAGGTTTCTAATCAAGCAACTCGATCGGAGTTTGCACTAAGGAAGTCGAGTGAGCAATACTAGTTCGAAAGTGTAATTGGTGTGATCCAGTTGGTGATCGGGTTGGGTATTGCATATGGATGACATATGTACATCGCACGGGCTTTAAAATAATTACATGCTTTTGACAAATAAAAGTCAAGTTATATGGTATGATATCATTTGTAAATAAGATACAGGTTTATGGAAGCAAAGGATAGTTTACTCCTTTTAATTTCATGAGTAGAGTCTGTTTGCTCGACTAATAGGTACATATTTATATTATTGTTGATGATTTTATGCCCTGGATATGGGTGGCTACTTTTGGGCTTTTGTTTTCATTTATTGATTTGGACCAGTTGTGGCGAGTTGTAGTTTTTTCGGATCGAGTTGCGCAAAGGAGGTGCTGTCGAATTTTTTTGATTTGGGTCTGATATGGCGACTTTAAAAAAATTAATAACACATTTCATCTAATTGATTGTGAAAGCATAAGGGTTTGAGGATATTTTCTTCCTTTGGAAATTTCGAGGATGAAATTCTTTAAAAGGGGAAGAATGTAACGATCCGAAATTTTTAACGTTTCGAATAGTAGTATTTAATTTATCTAAATATTCAGATTTGATTCAAATTTAATAAATAATAAGAAAATTGATTTTTAATAAAAATGACTCCATTTTTAATGATCTACTTTTAATTTAATTTATTTTTTCATATGTTTTAATCTGAAAAATATTTAAATTTATCGTTTGTTGATTTTTTGACAAAATGATGGTGTTTTTGAAACTTTACAGAATAAGATAATCTGTGTATATTACTATTTTTTTGGGATCGTGCCGCATTTTTTGTGCAACCGTATTTTTGTTTTATCGTTCGTGATTTGTAAACGAACGAAATTATGTGTACTAAGATGCGGAGAATTGCAATACAAATCAAACCATAAACCAAGAATATTCAACACGTTCTGACTTTTCATTCCTCCTATTTTTTTTCAATCTCTATAAACAAAAGAAGATGGTTGCTAACTTCAAAATCAAATCTAATTTTTTACTCAACTAAAAATCATAAAGGTGGATTCTTTAGGCTCGTATAGAATAGATCTATAAATCCATATAAGATTGGGGGTTACAACACTGATTGGTGGAGGCCGATGTGGTGACGGTAAATTAGGGTTTTGGTTTAAGGGCGATCGAGGCGGCGTTAGGTGGATCGGAGGGTAGATTTGGCTTTCTAATGGCAAGGCATGTCGGTGGTGAAATTTTGAGAGGGTGCAGCTTCATGTGATGGAGTGTGGCATTGCACGTGCATGAAGAGGGCAGGTCAGTTAGCTTTTTTAGGGTATGGACCGAGACGGGTGATGGATGCAAAGCTCGCACGAGAAGGAGTTCGGTGGAAAAGTCCGGGTGCGATTTCATGAAGCGGGGAGTGAGATATTGCGTGCGTGCACACTTGAGGTTGGTGTGTTCATGTGCAGGTCAATTAGGAGGAAAGGAAGAAGATGATTTGGAAGAAGGATTAGTTTAAACTAGGGTAATTAATATTTAATTTAATAATTAATTGTTTTAAGTATTCCAATAACTTTAAAATGTATATCTCTCTCATACGAGGTCCAATCGAGGTGAGATTTTTTGCGTTGCGCTCATAATAGTCTTTCCTATGCGTTGGAAAAGATTTGTCGAGTTTGGAGCTAGTGGAATTTTGGGCAAAAATCGAACGTCGTTCGATTTTAGTTCAAATTGAAACGCTTCGGCGTCTAGTAGAATTTCAGTGAGTTATCTCACAGTTGAATGATTACTATATGATATATAGTAGATAAAAAATATTGTTTATGTTGAAATGATTTATTGGCTTGGTTTGGTTAAAATATCCGCTTTTGAACAGCGAATGATATTTCAAATGAAATAAAGGAAAAGTTTGTAGAGGAATATGGATTTCTTATTGTTTTTATTTCCAATTCCAATTATATACCGGTTGATTTTAATTTCAGTTATATACCTATTATATAGACTGTTAAATGCTAAATTTGATAGTTTGACCATATTGGATGTGACACTGACATATATTAAATGTTGTACCTTTTTTTGAGGAAAAAGGTAGTAATAGTATAAGTTAAGAGCTATGGTAGTTATTGCCTCATTATAGTATTTGAAATACTATAAATTACAGTTTTGATTTGAAAATGGTTTCGGTTTGGGAAAATGATTTTTTTTATCCGATCTTTATGGATTTTCTGTAATATTTTATTTAAATTTTGTTTTTGTACTGCTCTATTTTACTTCAACTTCTTGTACTATTCTTTTCTAATATATGTATATATGTAAATGTTTTAAAATTATTTTGGAAAGTATTTACCTTTATAAAAAGGTTATTATAATAATGAATGTTTATTTTAAAGGAAATAAAAGAGGATTATCTTTATATTAAAATGATTTTTGTTTTTAAAAGAAGATAGAAATATTTTCAAATAGATATTTGTGAACCATTTTATATAAATGTGGTAATAAAAGAACGGATTTATAAATGTATTTTATAAATTAAAGATATATTAGAAAGTGGTATTTTTATAAATAAAAGAGTAGGTTTATAAATGGTATTTTATAAAAGGGAAAATATTATCGTTTTGATCAATTGGAGTAATTAATCACAGTCGTGGATTTATTGTAATATATGGAATACTCATGTTATGGAAAGTATATGAGTTTTATAATTATATTTGGAGTTTGTTTTATATTTGAAGTTTGGTTTTATATTTGGAGTTTTTTTATAAAAGGAGTTGCAAATAAATTTGGAAATTTATAAAAAAATGAGTTTTTAAATAATATTTTATAAAAGAAGTTTTATGAATGAGTTTAATAAATTGTATAAAGGATGTTTATAAATGAGTTTATTAAATAAATTTGAAGATTTATAAAATGTGGTTTATAAATATGGTTAGATGTTTATAAAGGGAATTTGATAACTCAAATAATATTTTATAAAAATAGTTTTGTAAATATATGGAGTTTTATAAGGGCACTTTATAAAAAGAGGATTTATAAAAAGACTAAAACTTGATTTCCCTAAATGACCATTTTAAATTACAGTGGTGTGGAAAATGTTCTTTTCTGATTTAACACCAAATTTTGAGGTATGGAAACTCGTGTCTATCTTGAGAATTAAGACTGTGTACCGCGGTAAGGTTAGTTTTCTAACTTGTCTGATTTCATTGTTAATCGAGGATAGTTCTATTTGAAATCGGGAAGTAGCGGTAAGTATATTGGTCTAATTTCCGAGCGATCCGTTTACTTACACAAAAAGTGTTTTGGGTTTATTTTTATCAATATTTTTAGTTAACATTTGTTTTAACCAAAATTAAGTTTGGTTTTGGAAATGAAATTTTTCTAAAGCTTTGGAAATATACTTACATAGTTGAGACAAATATATAAAAAATTTCAAGTATCAAAAAGAGTAGAGAGGGTTTGTGAATATATATCTTTGTAAAAGTATTTTAATATATGAATTTACAAAGTAGTTTTCATTAATGAAAGGATTAATTAAAGTGGCTTAGTGGTTGCCTATGTGCTTAACCATGCTTGGTTTACATGTGAAATTAAATCTCTGATTTGATTGTTTGTGTATTTGATAGTTAAATAACTTACTATAAAATATTGGCCTTTTTTAAAACTACTGTTGTCGGTTCGTAGAAACCAGGATCATATATATTATCTAAAAACCACAACAAACATGCATAAGCGTTCAAATTGGAGATATCTTGAAGATGATCGAATATAGACTTCTTCGAAGTGCAAGGACTACTTGTTACTAATCCTGAAGGTGATTCCAAAATGGATGTAGTAGAAGTAGTGCATTCGGTTTGTACATATCCTAAACAAATTGTTTGGATGAATACTGGCATTGCATTGTTGCCTGGAGAGCAGTGCTAGCATTCCAAGTGGGATTTGCTAAAAAGGTGAATCGTCTCAAGCCTTACACCCGGGAATAACTAAAATAAGGGATATGCGGCATGGCTATGCGAGTCGCACCAATTAGGGTATGAGCATCACCATTCTAGATATATATTTATCGACTTGGTTGTGCATGGAAGTTCTCAGGAAAAGGTCACAAAGAACAGAGGTGATGACATATTTAGTACTATCTGGTAAGGAGTAAGCAAGGCTTGTATTGGCAGGGTCTCCATGTGAGGCCCTCGGTACATTTTCTAGAGGTGTACTGTAGCAAGCGGTACCCCGGTGCCTTGTCATTATATGGAATCCATTCTCCAATAAGTGCCTTGCGGACTTAGTTGTATACTTGTTATGCTGGATCTTATAATTAATGTAATAATTTCGGCTATGATTCGATATAATCCTTAGACATTATTATAATATCACTGGATTTCTTATAAAAGGGTTTGGTTATCGTAAGGTAAAAACCCATCTGTGTTTATGTAAGCATGGTCTTACAAGATACTTTTATTTTGAAAGATTTTATAACATTAAAATCTATATAATGTGTGTTTCTTACGCTGGTTTACCAGACTGATCCGGACGTTATTTTTTTATAATGCTTGGGTCAGACCGAGCATATTTCATCAGTTATGTATGCTTAGGAGCTTCAGGAGACGAGCTAGATGCCTCCAAGACGTATTCGTGTATATTTTATTTTCCACTGCATTTGTTAGTTGTATTTATCGGAATTTGTGAGCACGGGTTGTTATAACCGTCCAGGCTGATGATAGATCGTTACTCTAATAGAAGAATGTACATTATGGTTTTTCATTTGTGAAGATATGTTGCATATTATATATTACTCATCACTGTGTGAGATTCTGTTATGTCTTATCTTTCTTTTTACCCAAAAATGTTTCTGGTACTTAGATGCTTGGCACGGGATTACGGTGGATGTATTAGTATAGACCTTTAAGGGTCAAAAAGGCGAGTTGTTACAAGTGGTATCAGAGCTTAGGTTGAGTAAACACCTTGGCTTTGGCGAAGTAGACTCAATAGAGATTGGGTTAGTAACACCCTAGAATGAGTTTGAGTGTATATATATTAGAGCGTTAGTTTGTTAGTGCTATAAAAAATGTTTTATATTTTGTTGATTTATTAGTTGAGTGGTTTTTGAATTCTGATCAATATAGAAGGTACAAATGTATCGATAAGGATTTCTAAACTCTTGAACAAGGAAAATCGATACAATATTGTCTTTAAATTAGGTAAATTTTTATCTAGATTATATTTTATATATAAAAGAATAATTTTCATAAAATTGATATAGTGACTTATAATGTGCTTGTTTATTAAGGAATGATAATATTCGATTATTATCATTTATTGTTTAATTAGTTGTGTTCAATTAGTTTGTGAGCACTTGTTGTTGGATTAAATTGAAAATGAACACCTTGTGAATTCAGTTTCACGATTTGATTGCAAGGCGTTCAGGGATAATGTTAGGTTAAAATTAAAATTTAATTTTAATAAGAGTTGTTTGTTATTATCTAAACAAAGATGTTCATTTGTGAAATGATTTTTTATAAGAGAGTGGAATTTTATACGTATGGTTTATAAAATATAGTTGATAAATAAAAAGGATTTAAGCTAAGAATTTAAGAAGTTAAACCCCTCTGTTTTGAAAATTGTTTTTCAGTGTTTTGGAGAAAATATTGATATCATTATTTTTAAGTATTTATGAGTGGAAATATTTTAAATGGATTTTAAAGTAAACAGAAAGCACTGACCTCACTTCTGTCATTGGAAATAATTCTGATGCTGACTGCAGCATCATCAGCATTCATTTTCGAGTTTCTAAGAGTGGGAATGCTACCATGTAGTTATGCATCAAAGTTGTTTTGGTAAAAAATTTTGTTTTAAAATCCGAAAGTATGGTTTAATATACAAAAGGGGATATGTATATTATTTTTATTTCAAAATAAAGTTGAAATAAAGCCCGGGTGCTTAGTTCTGAAGTTTTTAGTTAAGTTATTTATGGACTTATATATAATATATGCATTTGAATAATTTGGGTTGTGTATCCCATTATAATTTGTTATGGGTAATTTTAATTTATTGAAATGAAATGGAATTTTCGACGATTTTGGACAGTTAGAAACTTCTGAGTTAATTAAGAAATTGAAGCTAAGCGTTTTATGAAATTTTAAGATAATAAGTTTTTGTAACTTATAAATTTGTGAAGATAGTAAGTTAAAACAAGTTTTATTTTTTTGAACATCCTAATTATGTAAAACAAATTTGATATTGTATATATACTCTTAGGATGTAGTGAAGTATTATATGAATATGAACTTAAGTTTAAAAATGATTAATAAACATAATTTGTGTGTAATAACATGTTTAAAATCTAATGAAAAGTTTTATAAAAATGGTTCATAAATGGTTTTAGTATTAAATGAAATACTATTAGCATAAATAAATGTGAATTAAAATAGATGGTGTAGTTAAGAAACCAATGAAATAAATACGTAAGCTGTACATAGATCATTTTATTCACATAACTCTTTTTGATCCAGATTCGAGTACATGATTTCGATGCGATTCACTCTGATTCGAGTTAAGATTTTTCACTCGATTCTTGACGGCGAACACTTTATATGGATTTTTGGTCTGATTTTGAAGTTTTCTATCATAGTATATGACAATGCAAGGAGAACGGAGGTTTCTGATCAAGGAACCTGATCGGACTCCGCACTAGGGAAGTCGAGTGAGGGATATTAGTTGGAAAGTGAAATTTGTGCGATCCAGTTGGTGATCGGGTTGGGTATTGCGAACGGATGACACATGTACAACGTACGGGCTTTAAAATAATTGCATGCTCTTGACATTAAAAGTGAAAGTTATATGATTTGATATCATTTGTAAATAAGATACATGTTTATGGAAGCTAAGGCTAGCTTGCTGCTTTTAATTTCATGAGTAGAGTTTGTTTGCTTGACTAATCAGTACATGTTTATATTATTACTGATGATTTTATGCCCCAAATATGGGAGGCTACTTTTGGACTTTGGTTTCTTTAATTGATTTCAGCCTTTTGTGGCAAAACGTAGTTGGTTCAAGCCGCGTAGTAGATGCGCTGCCGAAATTTTTCGTAACGTTTAAGACTTTTAAAAAATTAATAACACATTTCATCTAATTGTTTGTGAAAGCTTAAAGGTTTGGGGACATTTTTCTTCCTTTAGAAATTTCAAGGATGAAATTCTTTTAAGGGGAGAAGAATGTAACAATCCGAAATTTTTACCGTTTAGAATGGAAGTATTTAATTTATTTAAATATTCAAATTTGATTCAAATTTAATAAATAACAAGAAAATTGATTTCTAACAAAAATGAATCGATTTTTAATGATGTATTTTTAATTTAATTTAATTTGTTTTTCCATAATTTTTAGTTTGGAAAATGTTTAAATTTATCATTTGACGATTTTTGGGCAAAATTTTGGTATTTTTGAAACTTTACAGAATAAGATAACTTGTGTATATTATTATTGTTTTGGGAATGTGTCACATTTTTGTGCACGATCGTATTTTATTTTATCGTTCGTGGTTCGAACGCAAACAAAATTCTGTATAACGAGATGTCGGGGATGGCAATACAAATCAAACCATACATTAAGAATATTCAATACATTCTGACTTTTCCTTCTCCTTCTTTTTTTATCTCTGTAACAATAGAAATGGCTGCTATCCTCAAAAATCAAAATATAATTTTATACTCAACTAAAAATCATAAAGGTGGATTCTTTAGACTAGTGTAGAGTAGATCAACAAATCCATATAAGATTTGGGGTATCCGACGCTGTTAGGTGGAGGCCGACATGGTGACCGTAAATTACGGGTTTTTTAAGGGCGGTCGAGGCGGCGCTAAGTGGATCAGAGGGTAAATTGGGCTTTCTCATGGCAAGGAAAGTCAGTGGTGAAGTTTTAGGAGGGTGTGGCTTCGTGTGTTGGAGTGCAACATTGCACGTGCGTGAATGGGGCGGGTCCGTTCGCGTTTTAAGGGAATGGACCGAACTGGATGAGAGGGTGAAGGTGCAAAGCTCGTGCGAGAAGGAGTTAATTTATTTGTTTGAATTGATAAAAATTAATAAAAGCATTCGAATAAGTGCATTTATTGTTTGATTCCCACACTATAGGGAGTTATGACGTTTTAATGTTTGAATAAGTTCATTTAATATTTTTTCAAATGGTCGTAAACATTTTATAATGTTAATGCAACAAAAATTAATAAAACGTTTTTATACTTTTGGTACAAATTAATAAAACAATAAATTTGAGAACGTTTTATAATGTTCATTTTTAGATCCGTTTTTGATTAATTAATAAAACATTTTATAACGTTCATTTTCATTTCCAGGTAGAATAGATACAAGTAAGACAAGTAAGGGGAGGATGCTTAGTTAGTTATATAGTCATCGTCCGTACCATATTAGGCGATGCGGGACATTACATACCACCACGCCTCCAAAGTCCGATGCCCACGTCGGCGCTTTATTGCACTGACACCGTCCATACAATGTTAGTGTTTAATAGAGTGCGTCATGCCCATACATGTCGTCCATGCCCATACATGTCACCAACGAGTTTAGAACTTTTTCTATCGTGGTGTTAGGCGAACTCACCCCCAAAAGCTAGCTTGTAAAGGGAAGTTGCCTAGTTGGTTATATAGTCATCGCCCATACCATATTAGGCAATGTGGGATACCAATTGTTATGAACCAAACTAGGTAGAACTCACCCCCAAAAGCTAGCTTGTGAGGAGAGGGTCCCTAGTTGGTTATATAGTCATCGTACGTACCATATTAGGCGATGTCGGACATTACAAAATCAATATATTTAAAAAAACAATCTGTTCTCAAATTGTATTACGTGTTACTGTGTGTATTTACAAACATTTAATTTACGACCTTAATCATACTTATTAGCTTACATACAGAATTTTTAGAAAAAAACCAACGCCTTATCAAAGACATCAAAGCATCATAAAATTAATTTTATAGTTTAAAATGATAAACATAAGCGTACTTTTACTCAACAAGTACAAGCAAGAACAAACATGAAAACATCACATAATTCATCTTCCAAACATATTTATTTGACAACTACCGGTGTCCGTGGCACATGTCACTTGCTAGTTTATTCAACGTACAATGGCCAACCAAACAAAAGCATACAACAAATGTTGAAATAGAAGTATCATCATACTAACTATGGAAGACCCCCTTGCTAATTAATTAAGAAGACAAATGTACAGGTAGCCACATGAAGTAGGCAAGTTGTGAGCTTTGTTCTCGATCTGAAAGCACTTATCTTGTTGGCACATGTCCTCCATTTTGAACCCTTCTTCCCTCTTCGCCTCCTGAACTGAATTGCGGATTGCATCGCACCTCCAATCGTTGCTTATTTGGCTCAATTACTGACAGCAGTCTTGAGGTTGTTCATGTCCTTGATCACCACTGTACTGTTTGAATTGTTTGCACTTTGGGAAATTCTTTCCGATATGTTTTCGGTAGTGACGTAAGCAGAAATCTCATCCAGTGGGGGTGGAAAATTGAAAAAGTTTTTATATAAGACGCGAACAGATTCATATATTCATGGATATCTCATTTTTGGTCCAAATATATACGTTATATTAATATCCTACATAACCATAGAAAATATTGTTGGGAAATTTGCGGTTCGAGCCGAATCTGACGAATACAATGCCGTACTTCTGACTTCAAGGATCTATGGAATAGATTTTTTCAGACAATAGTTCAACCCATCAGGTAGAAACGGGTTATCGAACTATCGACTTTCAAGATTCAATGAAGCATTGGAACATCGCAACTAGATTCAAAATTTGTTTGGTCACTACACCAGAAATAGCTTTTGACAGCGTTTCAAAAACGCTGTTATATGATACGACAGCGTTATTATAAACGCTGTATAATGACATGCTGTCGTAGATGCAAAAGTTTTAACAACAAAATAGAAAACGCTGTAAAAAATTTGATACCACAGCGTTTATTAAACGCTGTTATATGACACAACAGCGTTAGAACAAACGCTGTATAACGACAAGCTATCGTATAAAGATAACTTACAACAGCTTAATTTTAAACGCTGTGGAAATTATTCTTTTGACATCGTTTTATTTAGGCTGTTAACATTTTTATGACAGCGTTTAATGCGTGCTGTGTTATGTTTTTACAGTTGGGATGATGTTTTACTACAGTTTACAACAGCGTTTAATAAACGCTGTTACTCACTATTTAATGATAATTACAACACGAATTAAACGATATTGTTTCTTCATTGACAGCATTAAAATAGATACTGTCTTCTGTTTATATGATTTTTACAGCATTAACATTCCACTATATTTGCATATTCCAGAACTACATTTTGAGTATAATCAAGCAACCAGTATATATATAACATGTTCTAATGAATAATAATCTATTAAATAAACTAGCTAAAACAATATTAATATACAAAAAAACATCTATAAATCAAGTTTCAATAATATTCATAAACAAAAATAACACAGTCATATCCACCATAACAATGAAATTTATTCATATCTAGCATGGCTGCCTAGGGTTCCCGCCGCCTAGGGTTTCCGCCGCCTCGTTTTTTTTCTTCTTCTTCCTCCGTTGCAGATGCCCCCTCCCGCCTCGACCGATCCTCAGTCTAGTCGTCCTCCTGATCCGCCGCCCCCTAGCATGGCTCCGCCGCCTGGCTTTTCCCCTCTGTCCCCAATAGATACATCTCAATTTGAAGATAAAGGTTTCACTGCAGTGGTATCTCGAAAATGGAAACGTGTTAACTCTAATTCCCTTCAAGCAAAACCTGGATCTAAGAATAGTGGAACCCCCCAGAAGAAAGTAATCAACCCTGATAGACAAAATATCTGCAATCCAAATTCCCCTATTTTTACCGACAAAAACACTTCACAAAACCGTACCAAAACTGTTCCTAATATATGGAATTTCTCCACCTCAACTAGCCGAGCGTGGAGTGAAGTGGTTAAAGGCAATAACATACCTACTTCTATTCCACTAAAGTTCTATCAACCACGCGAAGTCAATTCCGTTCATTGTGCTAAAATGTCGGATGAGGTGGTTGTTAAAGCGAAAAAACAATGGGACAATGCAATAGTTGTATACGTTGTGGGCCCTAAACCATACTATCCATATTTCAAAGACTATATTATTAGAGTCTGGAAACCAGAAGATGAGTTCTCGATTTATTCGAAAGAAAACGGATTCTACGTAATAAAATTCAACAAAAAACAAGACTGTGATAAAATTCTGGAAGGAGGTCCATACTACTACAACAAAAAACTGATGATGATGAAAAGGTGGTCTCTGGGAATGCAACTCAACAAAGAGCTTCTTCACTCAATCCCTATTTGGATTCGACTTCCTAATCTTCCACTAGACTATTGGACAGAAGAAGGGATTAGTCGGATTGCATCGGTGCTGGGATCCCCTATTAGACTGGATAAATACACTGAAGGTATCATCAAAATTTCTTATGCTAGAGTGCTAATTGAAATTAACAATTCATTCAACTTCCCGAGTAAAATCCCTATAATAACTGAAAATGACAAAATGATTTGGCAAGACGTGACCTATGAATGGAAACCATCGATTTGTACAAATTGCTCAAGTTTTGGTCATGCTGAGATCAACTGTCAATTTACCAAAGTTTGGAAACCAAAAATACATGATAAATCCACACCCGAAGGAAATGCTGACATGATTATTGACTCTGATGGGATTTATGTGGCAAATGAAGATAGCAACAAGCAAGCTCTACAAGATCCTCAACCCTCTAATAATATGACAACAGATGAATCAAATCTTGATCAAGTTATTGAACAGCAACTTTGTCAGACAGATAAAAATAAAACATCGCAGAACATCTCCATAAATCGACAAGCAGTCCAAACAAGTGCAGACAGTTCAAATGTTATTTCAAAAGACAATACAACAGAACTGAGCATAGGAAAACTTAAATTGATACAGAAAAAGCACACAATTGATGAAAATAATAATGGAGTCTCTGATAACACTAATGTAGAATGTCTTAATGTGGATACGAGGATTGAGTCTCTTGACAAAAGTTCCACATCCCTAAGCAACTCAAAACTATGTAACACGCGGAAAGTTAGATCAGACGAAGCCCCATTTGAATTTAAAGCTACTCCACAACTTGACGTGATAGATAATCCTGCATGGATATCCATTGTTAGTCAGCTAAAAGGTAAAAATAAAAACTCGAAGAAAGCTAAGCTATTGGGGAATGCTACTCCCCCAGAAAACAGTAGCAACACCGAAATCATTAATTAATGGAGTTCCTCTTCTGGAACATTAGGGGAATGAATGCCCCTGCCAAACAGTTGGAAGTTGTTTGGCTCTTAAACAGTAACAAATTTTCGTTTATTAGTATACTTGAGAATAAACTGTCCTTAGATAGTATTATTAAATTTGCGAATAAAATTCAACCTAAGTGGAAATTGTCTCATAACATAATGGATGATCAAAAAAGTCGCATTATTATTTTCTGGGACTCTACTCAGTGGTCTAACATTATTTGTCACATGAATAATCAATACATCACCTGTATTCTTCATAATGCTAATGGCCTTAGCTTGATTTGTACCGCTGTTTATGCTTTTAATGAGGAAACGAGGAGAAAAGAGCTTTGGAACTATATCAGTGATCAATCTAAGAATATTAACCTTCCCTGGCTAGTGGCAGGCGATTTTAATGCTATATTAACTCCTACTGATAGACTTAACAACGGTATTCACAACGATAGGGGTGATCAAGATTTCATTGACTGTATAAATATATCTAACCTCATTGAGCCAGATTTTTCAGGTAATACTTACACCTGGCGAGGGGGTATTAATTTTTCTATACACAGTAAAATTGACAAAGTCTTTGTTAATAAACTCTGGACTGATAAGTTCAACAGTTTTGGTATAAATTTTGGTAATTTTTCCATAAGTGACCACACCCCTTCCATGATTAAAATTGTGGAACATAAAAACAGTAGAGCTTGCATACCTTTCAAATATAACAATGCGTGGCATCTTCAACAAGGCTATCAAAACATTGTTAAGCTGGCAATGGGGCAGGAATTTTCAGGTAACCATCTCTTCATTCTTCTCTGCAAAATTAAAAATGTAAAAAATGCTCTGAGAAAATGGTCCATTTCTAAACCCAGCATATATATTCAACTGAATAAGTTAAAAGAGGATGCTAATAATACTTATAATCAACTTGTGCGAGACCCTCTTAATACCAACCTATCAGATGAGTATAGTGAGAAGAACTTTCAGATTCATGATATTATGAGATGCATCGCTACTGAAAATGAACAGAGAATGAAGATAAACTGGTTGACGAAAGGAGATAAACCTACTGAATTCTTTTTCTCCTATATCAATTCTAAGAAACCTAGCAGGAGAAATAATCTTATTCTAAATGACAATGGTCAGTGGTCATCAGCATCAGAAAATATTGCTCTTTCAGCCATAAATTATTTTTCAGATCTTTTTTCTAAGCCGAATATTTCTAGCCAATTTCCAGACATAACTTGCAAGAAAGTGTTGTCAGATAATGCAAAAAGAAACCTATGCAGACCCTTTATTCTTGAAGAAGTGAAAATTGCTATATTTCAAATTAATGACAATAGTTCACCTGGACCTGATGGCATCAATTCAAAATTCTACAAACTTCACTGGGATCAAATCAAATATGATATATGCAGTGCTATGAATGGTATTCTTAACTCTGGGAAGATTATTAAAGAAATAAACCATACTTTTATATGTCTCATCCCAAAAAAACCAAATGCTACAGATATGAATGACTTCAGACCGATTTCGTTATGCAATGTTTTGTACAAAATTCTTGCAAACCTGCTATGTAATCGTATGAAAAGTTATTTGGACTCTCTTATCTCTTATAACCAGAATGCCTTTATTCCTGGTAGAGTTATCACAGAAAACTCCCTTATGGCTTATGAAATGATTAGAAGTTTTAACAGGAAAAACTCTAACAATTTATGTCTGAAAATTGACTTACATAAGGCGTACGATAAAATCAATAGAGAATTTATTCATCATATGCTGATATCGATGAATTTTCCCACTCAATTCGTGGATCTAATCTATGAATGTGTCTCTACTCCAACTTTCTCGGTTTTAGTTGAAGGCACACCTTATGGTTTCATTAACAGCTCGAGAGGCCTTCGGCAAGGTGACCCCCTTTCACCGTATCTTTTTGCCATTGCTATGGAACTTATGACGATAAAATTCGACATGGAATTCCTTAAAGGTAACCTTAAACCCATATACCCAACTGAACCGATGATTACTCACTTGATATATGCAGATGACATTCTGGTCATTACCAAAGCTTCTATTCACAATGCCGAGAGTATTAAACATATATTCCAAGACTTGAATTGTATTGCAGGCTTGGAATTAAATAGCAACAAATCTGTGCTATTCCTTAGTAAAGGAGCCACAAACAAGAATCAAATTGCTAACATTTTAAACCTGAGTATTGGCAATTTGCCAATAACTTATCTGGGCATCCCTTTATCGCATAATAAATTAAGAGCAAGGGATTTTGGACTACTGATAGACAAAGTAAATAAAAAATTCAGTCACTGGCATAGTAAAATGCTAAATATAAGTGGTAGAGCTGAATTAATTAAAACTGTTATTCATCCTATGATACAATTTTGGCTGCAGTTTTCACAATTTCCAGTAACTATTGTTCAAAGAATTAATTCATTATGTGCTAACTTTTTGTGGAACTCAAAAAGTCACAAAATGAGCTGGGAGGATGTATGTAAAACTAAAGACGAAGGAGGCTTTGGTATAAGAAAAATTGAAGACTTATCTAAAGCAGTGGCTGTTAACCTCCTGTGGAAATTTATTAATGGTGAATCGTTATGGGCTAAATGGACTAATAATAGATACAATAAAAAAGATAATTTTTGGTCAGCTACTTTGAATCCAAATTCTTCCTACATCTGGAAAACATTACTTCGTGCTAGACAGTGGTGCACTGGTCTTATTAATAGGAATATAGTTAATGGTGAAACCACAAATCTTTGGTTCGATCCCTGGGTCAATGGAATATCATTATGTAACGCAGTGGGTAGAGATGCCATTGATGTGGCAAATGGGCAGAACACTACTGTGTCTGTGCTAATTTCTAATAACAACTGGAAACAAAACATGGGCAATATTCCTTCTCAATTTCAAAATATCATTCACAATATTAATATTCAAACTCAAAAGGAAAAGGACTACTGGGTTTGGATTCCAAACAGCAATGATAAATGCTCCATGAAATCAGCTTGGAACAATGTCAGAAACAAGCACATAGAACACTTCTGGTCCAGAATTATATGGGATAAAGGGTGTGCTCCTAAAATGTCTATCTGCTCGCTAATGGCCATTCAAAACAAATTAAATACTAAAGAGAGAGTTAGCAGATGGAATTCTAATATCGATCTTCAATGTACACTTTGTTCTAATCATGTGGAAGACAGGGATCACCTTTTTTTTAGCTGTCCTTATTCGAGAAGATTGCTGATCAATATCATGCAAAAAATCAAAATTGATTGTAATACTAATTGCAACATTATTCAAGTTCTGGAATGCATTAAACAAAGACAGGGGAAAGACATTACTCTCAGCCAAATCACCAATTTAACTATCACTTCCCTTATTTGGAATATATGGTGCGAAAGAAATAACAGAATTTTTAAAGGTATCGAGATGCCGGAATCTATCAGATTTAATCTATTGCTGCAAGATATTAAAATACTTTTAAAGTATATAGTTCAAAATCAAGTTAAGAATTTAGAGACGAGGCTTATCTTAGCTAATCTGAGCTTCGACATTCATCAACGACCGCCGTGACCATCTCCCGTCCTCCTCTTGTTTTTGCCTGCTGTAGATCCCAGATCTCTTGTCTTTGTTCTCCTTCGATGATTTTAGTTCCGGGATCTGTTGGTTGCTTTAGGATCGCCATTAGTTTTCTCTTGGGTTTCCTGAAGTTGCTGTTGTCTCTCCTTTGTCTTGTGACGTTTATTCTTCCCAGAGATATTTTTGTGGTGTTCTTTTTGTTGGAGAAGCCGTGCTTAGCCACGTGTAGGCCTCTCGTCGTTTTACTTTAAATGGTTGTTTGTTGTTTTCTCTATGTTGTTTCTCTGTGTCTATAGATCAAGGAGCTATTAAGGGTGTTTTTGAGTGCGTTGTGTGTTAGTTTACTCCTCCATCTTTTCAACTCCTTGTTTTCTATAGTCATGATGTCGTAATGTTAATATATGGAAGTGATATGTACTCTTTTTCCTTGTAAGGCACCCGTCTAGGTTAGGGGGATTACAAGGTTTTAATGAGGCATATCATGGAAATATATGCTTTATTCTCTTTTGTTAATAAAGTACCTTTTTCCAAAAAAATAAAAATAACACAGTAGACCAAGTTATCATAATATTGTTAAACAAAGATAAGGTATATGTTAAACAATGTTAACCATTAGTAAGTCAACCAAAGAATAAATTGATTTTGGCGAACAATACCAACTAGACACAAAATAAGTAATAAATCCATAACTGCACACCTCTAAGAAGCCGCAGTCATGATCGCAGGGCCAGCAAGAAACCTAACTGCCATTGTGTAGCATGCATTTTTGTTCCCACAAGCCATCATTCTCGGCTGTAATGCGATAAATAACCCTATAAAATATTCATTAGGTTAACGAGCTAGTAAAAGAAATTGGGTTAAAGCAAGTATAATTACAGGAGAAGCGATCAACATTGCCTTTAATGATCACGCTGTCAATAAAAACGGACTGACATGTAACTTCGTTCATATAAAAGAAATAAAAAAACTCGAACTTGTGGTTCACTATCTGTTATTTTATATTCTCCTCTTCCTAATTAGACCAGTAATAGTCAATTAAATTAGCCCAACTTAATCAAATTATCTAACAAAGATGATAAAGAAAATTAATTAAGGCAGACAAGAAAAACATCATTCTGAAACCACAAAATCTGCCAAACTGCCTAAAATAAAAGGATCTCATTTTATTCAATTCTCTCTGTTTCACCAATAAAGCCTCAACTTATTTCTGAAAATCAAATACAGTTTGCAATGGAAAAGATGATACAACCATCATTCAAAGCAAAGGAAACTTGCAATCATACAACGTACACACTCAAAACTAAATTATAAACACTGTACCAACCTGTAGAGAAAGTATTTTATCAACTGTGCCCACCAAGACCTCGCCTTTGCATGGCTTTTGCACTAGGCATTTGAATACGACTGGGAAAATAACATCCCCTGATACTTGGCTTATTTTACCTTCTCCTATTTTGGTTAGGGAAGTTACTGCTACGTAAAATCCATGTGCACTGGAAGACTTTCGGACAGCTATGTCTTCCAGAAGGCGCACAATTATTGCTTTGTGGAGGAGAAGTCCTCTCGTGTCAAGTTTATCTGGGGCAATCAGGATGTTCCATGGCAGCTCTATTTCCATAAAAACCATTTTGAGTTTTATCTGAAGGGAAAAAAATAAATACATATTACTGTTGTTGGCGATCAATATGCCATAAAAGGAAACATATAAACTAGATACCTTTGTAGAACTTGAAAGACCCACCTACCAAATGTCGAACAGTTTGTCATGTAAATATAACAAATTATTTGTTGGATTAAAGTTAAACATAGCTGCATTTCCAGTTAATAAGATAAATGAATTGTAAACAAATCTACTAAACTATTGTGCCATCCATTGAATTACTGTAATTTGGAAAGAGGAAGAACATAAATGACAACTCAAGGTAGGAAAAGATTCAGTATAATCCTAGTAAATTTAACCATTCTTCTGTTCTAGTCTGTGATTCACCCACATGAATAATCGATTGCAAGCTCGCTGCCCTCTAAAACAAAAAACTAAATAAAAAAACTGGTTTCAGGAAGAAAAAAAGAAAAAAGATAACCGCTTATATGAAATGAAATTGCAGGGGCAATTGATGCCAATATACATAGAAGAAAAAGGCGAAAGAAAAAAAGATTCAAGGAGATTGGGATCAGACGCCAAAATTCTACATTCCATCCAATTATTCAAATACCCAAATGAAAACTACTGAATGTTACTCGGACAAATGGAAATTAGAGGGAACTTGAACTGGGTAGAACAAAATTAACCCAGATGGTTTTAAATCCATTCGCAAAAGTAATCAGACCAAAAAACTATACTAAACATTAAAAGTAAACATTCACACCTGATATTCAGTAAAATGTAAAACATACAGGTTCAAAATTCCTAAATCTTAAGTACCACTGAGTAATCCAATTTGATATTTGATTGTTCATCATAGTTTTGAACTGAATCGAAACGAAAAGCGATGGAAGAAAATTCATTTTCTGAAGTGCGCTATTATTGGCACACGGTTTTTTCCTTCTGCCCATCAAAACTAAAGACCACCTTAAACAATTTTGTTTCACTCCTCCTAGCACCAATTACTATTTTCTTCACGTAAATAGCACCCAAAATTAAAAACGCTTATTTTCCTCTTCCTTCCAAATCAAACACCGTTAGAAGAATATAATATGATGGCCAGAAGCACATAAAAAATATTGATGTCTGCTAAAATTAACGATAGCTGGAAGAAAAAAATTGAATGCCAATGGTAGCGCACTTTTAGACAATGCGTGTTTATGATATCATATAACAAGCTATTTTGTAGTCTACCAATTACTTATGTAGTCCTCATAAATCATAAATAACAAATCACTACCTATAAACAAGCATGGATACCATAATTAGAAGAGTCCAACCAGATAACTTAGTACAAATCCACATTAGCACCACCAAAAAGGAAGCTCTTTCAAACTAAGGTTCTCAGCGATTCCAAATAGCATGCGATACAATTTTTTTTTCTAAATAAAACGGACAGGCACATTAAAAGGCCAATAAAGTTTAAAGGACGAAATTATGCCCAAGACAGTGGTACAAACTAGGGTTTAGTAATTATAAGCTGAAAGTTTCAACTTATTGGGTAAATACCAAATCAGATGAGGAAATTCGCAAACACTGACGAACTTAAAGAGTATAAAACGAACCGGACAAAAATTATTACCTTCGCTGAAAATTAGATGAAGAAATTACCAAATACCGATGAATCTAAAGAGCATGAAATTTACCAGACAGAACACGCAGCATGCATGGTGGAGCTCTTCTCCACCTTTAACTTCTTCCTTATGTTCCTCTTTTCTTTCCTCGTCTACTTCATCAATCCACCCTCTGTTTCCAGCAACGCCATTAGAGACATTGTTGTGTGTTCATGGTTCTCTTTTGGTCCTTTTGGAATGGGCAATGGTGGATCTGAATCTTATTCATCATTGATTTTATAAACAATACTAACTAGACGAAATAAGTAATAAAGCCACAACAATTGCATACCTCTAAATTAACCAGCCAACCATTTGCATCTGATCCATGATGGCTTGCATGTGGTAGCCAGGCAGTGCTCCATCTAAACACATTATGCAAACCAAAGATAAATTCCATAAGTACTTATAACTGCTTTCTCATTTTAACCCTAAGTATGATGTAATGAAAATAGAAATTACAATAATAAGAATATCACTCGACTATACTCATATGTTAAAGTAAACTATTTGATACCTTTTTTTTATATATAATCTTGTCTATTTTTTAAATCTATGAAGGATTAAGTAGATGAATTGCTCACAGATTATTTCAAATAGGATATTACCTAAAGTGTGGCTAAAGAATTCCTTGTCATAGGTTTATATAGAAAACAGTTTCCATGTTTATTGAGGGCAAAATGACACACAGATCTATATTTGCAGTATCTGTTTTTGAAGAGTAATCGATAATGATAATTCTGCACAACTGTTACATTATATATAAATACAATATGTGCTTTGACAATAATACAGCCCAAAGCACAAAACCGCTTCACAAGAATGAGTGGCTCAGATTAGATATGGCAGATCAATGATTGTAATGGTGGTAGCCGATATATACGAGGGTAAAACATCAGACTGTCTTCGTTAATTGGCCCAAAGACTAGAATTGTTAAGTTTATCATTTCTTAGCATTTAAGAAATGTTTTATGTGGTTCAAATTGCTAACTCTACTACAATTTAAAAAAATAGCAAACCACCTGTTTTTGAGTTGCTACATGTCTAAAGTTTCGTACAACGTTTGCCAATAAATTTCCTATGTAAAAGAGTGATGAGCAATCAGAAAAAGAAGAAAACAACATTTTATGAACACAACATATATGTAAGCAGAGTTATCAATTGTATAAAAGTATTTATCTTCAGGCTTTATGAATTAAATGAGAACCCTCCACATCTGGATAATTGTTAACTGCTTTCACTTAAGCTTCATGGTTAGAGAAGAAAGTACACATTTTACCTTGATACGTGCTTGATAAGTACCTTGATTAACTCTTTTCTTTTAGGAGGTTGGAAGATATGTTGGATGCATTCTCGAATTGAATTTCCAAACCTCGCCTTCATTGGTCGGATAAATTGTTAATTTCCCTTGGTAAGATTTAAGATATAAAAGACGTTTCTCGTAGTCTGACAATGTGATACAATTCATATTGACTGTAGTTAAATTTAGTCAAATAAAATGAATGTATCATGAATGTGAAATGATATAAAGTGACGCAAAATCATACGACCTTGCAATGTTGGTACATGAGAGTAAAAACGCTTCCAGATTCAACCTTCTAAAGTCTTTGTACGATCTACCATAACGGGCTTTGGCAGTAAAATTTGAAAAACTGTTTTTTTAGACAAAGGATTGAAGTGTAGTGTAAACATCATCCATTTTACGAAGTTATAATATGTATCATAATTACTGACGAAAAGTCATACCCAGCCCCCCTCAGATGCTTTCACCCTCTCTCCCTCTCAGTACAGAATCCTCTTTGTCATTTTTTTCACAAATACAAATTTTTAATAACTTCCGAATCCATAAAACTCAATTCAAGTTTTGAAGTTGAATATTTTTCTTAAAAAAAACTAATATATCTCATTTTATTTTTAAATATTCCTAAATATCTCGTTTATTGAATTTCTCAAGATAACTTCTTAAACCCATCTTTCTCTTCGATACACACACATATTCTTACTGATTCAAAACCAAAAGCTTGCTTTTATTATTTCAAATCTTTTTAAATCAAGCACCATTATCATTTAAACGTCCGAAGAAACTATAGAAATCATTAAGCAGACATCAATATCATCCAATTAAAATTCATTTTAACACATCAAAATCACACACAAATATTCATATCATATGTGTGAATATTATTTTATGTTTCTTTCAAAAAATAAATAACATTTACTTAATGAATTTTAAATACAATTACGTTTACACACGCAGAGAGAGACACCCATATATAAATATTATATCCGTTGATCGGTAATTTCGATTATTTACAACTCGCACCTCACAAGTGAGAGTCGTATAAAAGTGGGTAAACATCCTAAGTTTCACTTCTCAAAGGTCAAAATATTTCTCTATTCTGTTTTATACTAAGTTTAGGGGAAATGACATTTTTTAAAGAAAATATATACTTCATTGCTTTTCTAACTGTGTATACAACTACAAAAATTAAAAATTAAAATATAGGAGTTAACAAAATCAACAAAATAAACATGAATGAATAAATAAACAAATGATAATATAACAGCTCCTTTTTAGCAGCAGAGTGAATGAGAGTAAGAACAACAAACAACATATATACCTGAGAACTTGGTGTGTGTGTGTACATAAATATATGCATATATGTACACATATATGCATATATGTAAGTATGTGTGTGTGTATAGACACACGCATACACACACACATACTAATAAAAGCAAAAAACCTTTAGCGCTTTCTCTAATTCCTTCCAAAATTTAAGCATATACATAAGAACGTGATAACAGATCAGGAAAAAAATCAGTAGTCAACATTTACAAAAATAAAATGCATTGAATTAAATTTAAGCATATATCATCTATAAAATCACAATCCTCCTTTTCGTTTCACAGCTTAGTTTGCAACTACAGCAAATGATTACATACCTAGTGCTAAGAATGTCCTGATGCATGCTCTACTCCTTTGCAAACACAAATGGAACTATCCCTTGAGGCAGTGCTACCTATTGTAGAAGAACAAGCAAAAAACAAAAATCAGAAGTGAACTTAACTAAACATCATTAGTTAGTTAAATATATGACCTATTGCTACGCATAGAAGTACATCGGGGAAGCCAAGAACAAAGGAAGCTGCAATCATGATCGCAGGGCCAACCAAAAACTTAACTGCCATTGTGTAGCATGCAATTTTATTTCCACAAGCTATCATTCTCGGCTGCAACTCCATAAACAACCTTGTAAAAAAATTAATTTGGTTAACGAGTGAGTAAAAGAATAGTGGTGTAATGAAAAAAGAAATAATGAAGAGAACAACAGAATATTGAATTGATCCTAACTGAGCATAACTATCATAAGGCCAACATTAGACGATATAAAGATGGACTGCTCTATTAGTATCCTTTCTAATCCTTCTCTCTCTTATTGCACATAGATTATACCAGTATCCATGACACACCTCACAATTACTACCCATTCTTCTAGTTTTGAGTGCACTACAGTCGTTGATGAATCATCCCCAATTGAAATCATAGCCTAGTAAAAGTATTAACATCCCATTTTGAATATGAAACTAAATCATATCAAATGGACCACATCTACAAAGCTACCTTTAATTTAGTGTTTAAAATAATAGCACAACAATATTTTGGATACTCTCATGTACTTATCATGCAAATACTGATAGGTTGTAGAAATGTATCATGTTATATTGTGAAAATATTTGGACTAGCAACTTAATAACAATGGTTTCTTTTCCTGCTACTTTATAACAATTATTAATATGCACTTCAATTATCTGTTATTCTATGCACTTCACTTATTAATATATATTATTGACTATGATGAAAACATACTATTGAAATTTGAAAAGTAAAAAAGAATGTACATAATAAATTAAACAATATCCACAATCTTTGGATGTCCTATTTTTATTTTGCTGAAAAAAATGCTTATGTGAAGTCACTGGCCCTACCCTCATTTTAGTTCATTTGACTGATAAATGTGGTAAACAGATTCCATATGCGTTGAATTATTTTAAAGTGCCTTTTATCTATTGAGGAAACTCGGAAGTGGCTAACTTGGACTCTAGGTACCAATTATATAGTATAAGTTTTGGAATAAAAATGCTTAAGTGAGTTTCAAATGAAATAGAGGAAAACGTGCAGTTTGAGTTGTTGAAAACTTAAAACTCATTCTCTCTTTTACTACTTTATCTTTGAGCCGCAAAGGAGAAAACCAAAAGTCTAACTATAATTTGTCATTATATTGTAGTTCAGCATGTATAAACTAACTAGTCCTCTCATTAGTTAGCAACAAAGAATTATTTATTGGAGAGGACAATTGTTATCTACCAAGTTAAGATGGTTATTATCGAGTAGTTGCATAACAGCAAATGATGATGATCTTTCATCCAACCAAGTTAAGATATCCAAATTCAGTCATTTTCAACTAATTTTATATAGTTACTTAACAATATATAATATTTTTTAACCAATTTTTTTAAGAAGGTTATTAATTTTAGCATATGTTTCACATTTTAAGAGTTCAAATTCTCTATATTATTTAAAAAATGAAAATTTCAAATTAAAAAATGGTGATATTTCACAAATGTTCAAACTATTTCAAAATTTGGGAAAAAAGTCATAAAATTAATGAAATAATTGATAATTTCAAAAAGTTTGAAATTATAGAAATTTATTATGTTTTTCAAAAATATTCAAAACTTATATATTAACCCAAATTTTCAAATAAAAGTAAATTTTTTGATTAGATTTCTAAGAATACGAGAACATGATATTTCGCTCACCACCAACCACATGATTCATTCATAGATCAAAATGAACTCGTTAACAGAAGATTAACCAATAATCTTAATAAACTCGTTAACATTAATTTACCAACAAAACGGATCCTACAAATTTTGATTTAGGGCAATAGAAGAAACACATACTGAAATAACAAAATCGAAATTGATGGATGACTAAACTAATTGAAGAACCCATTTTAAACCTAAATAAAATCGATGAATATTTGAAAATAAGTACCTGTAGAGGGAGCAGCTAGCGGTGATGAAATGGATTTGAAATCGAAAGAATTGTGAAGGGAGATGTCTGAACGATGAAGCGACAGTGATGAAGGCGGATTTTGGTGATTGGAAGAGAGGTTTAATTCGGTTTTAGGTGGTAGAGGTGTTATCGAGATGAAAGGCTGAGAAAGGTAAATAGGCGAAGTGAAAAAAATGAGGCGGCAATGTTTTATTATTTAGGTTTTCTCAGCGTTAACGTAAAAAATTTCCCTCCAATATTTTCATCCACAGCAATCAAGGAAGAAACGCTGAGAATATCTGCTGTCAATGTTGTTTTTTCTTGTAGTGGGTTTTGATCTGGCCATGACCACTTTGTTTTATTTCAGATAGTGCAAAAGTCGGAGGCAAATAGATTGATGAAGAGAATGATGGAATCTGCAACGCTCTATAGATGTGACAGTCTGATGGAATTTGCAACACCTTGCAGGCGTTACAAATTCGTTTGATACGAGAGCGTTCAGCAACACTCTGATGACGTCCCATATTATGTTAGAAGAAGAAGGAGAACAGAGATAATTTTTCTGTGTTTACTGTTCTGGCCGTCTGTCCTTTATATAGAGTTTGAGGAGGTGTCTTTTCATCAAAGGTTGCATCCGTTCAGTTCAGAACTGTTTGAGGAGATGTCTGTTCATCAAGGGTTGCGTCCAATGGTTCAGACCCGTTAGCAACGGTCGCACCCTTTTAAATTTCAACGTCCCGCCTTATTTGAATTCTGGGTCCATAACGGCTGAAATCCGGCCTGTTGCTGTTTTCAGATTTGCTCCAAAAATATCGTCATTTGACCAGTACCCGGCTCGGCCCGGTTCGGTCGGACAGACGACAGCGCCCGCGTTTGTTATGGTTATGCATGACTTCCCTCCTCTCAACAAAGCAAACATTTGGGAGCCCTAAGGCCCCAACTCCTTCATAGGAAACTCATACTTAAACAAGTATGGTCCCCAATATCCCAAGATGTGGGACTTTTGTTTTTCTTCTTTCTTGCCTCTTCCTTTCTTCTCTCTTCATGAAAGCAAAAAATGCAAGAACTCGAAAATATCCAACATTCTCCCCACATTTTTAAGTTTGGATAATTTTAAAACATTTTAAGGTTTAAACCGGAGTAGTTGCATCACTTGATTCATTGCTTAAGTACCCAAGTGGGATCAACCCAAACGTAGTTCAAAGATCAAGAATTGCACCATCGTGAAAACCAACACATAAATAAAAGGTATCTTTTGGATTTGAACTTTTACTTAGTGTAAACCATTCAAAGCTTTATTGAGATTCTATGGTGAACGAATCATGAACCAAGTATCCCTTATGACAAAACCAGAACAATCACATATGTTGATTTTCTTAGATAAAGTGTTATGTATTGCTCAGCACGTTAATGGGCATGTGCTTTAACCTTGGTTTCATGGGTCTACGTCAGAAAGTGGTCTTACTTTCTTAGGAAACGGCCTGATTTCCATACTCATATATGTAAGTCTCTTAAGGTGTTTCTGTGATACACCTTTCTAAGGTAACTAGACTTATTAAGGATATATTATCCATCCTTTGTTCTTGTAGAATCCAACACTAAATATTATGGGATTATCGATTTAGTGTTGCATAATCATTCTCTTAACTTGTTGGTACCCATTGAACTTTGTCTATCCTTTTCAAAACATTAGTTATGTTTTTGTTAAGGATGATCAACCTTCATTCATAGACCTTAGTTCCATTTCTTTTAATTTTATAGAAACCATTGCCTTTGGAAGACTCTTTGTGAGTGGGTCAGCCAAGTTTTTCTTTGTTTCTATGTAATCAACAGTTATTACTCCACTTTTGAGTAACTGTCTTATCATTTGATGTCTTAGACTCGCATATCTAGACTTCCCACAATATGTCTTATTAGAGACATTGTATATTGTAGCCTGATTATCACAGTTTATCAAGACTACTGGAGATGGCTTCTTCCGTAATGGGATTTCTATTAATAAATTCCTATGCCATTCCGCTTCCGTACAAGCATATGCTAATGCAATCAACTCTGACAACATTGTTGAGTCAGATATATAGATCTATTTCTTGGAAACCCAAGACACAACAACACCTCCTAATGTAAAGATCCATCCAGTCGTAGACTTTGATTTGGATTCTACATTGTTCGAGGTTGCATCACTATATCCTTCTATTACATCAGGATATCCTTTATAAGATAAACCATAGGTAATGGTTCCTTTCAAATAAGCTAAAACTCTGGAAATAGCTTTCCAATGTTTGAAACTTGGATTACTCATAAATCGACATAACATGCTTATAGCATGTGCTATGCCTGGTCTAGTGTAATGCATAGCATACATAGGACTCCTGATAATACTGGAATACTCAACTTGAGAAATGGTATGTCCAGTGTTCTTTTCTAATTTAATACTAGGATCTAAATGAGTTGGTGCTGGTTTATCATTATAATGACAATACTTTCGGAGGAACTTCTCAATGTAATGAGATTGAGTTAGTAACAACCCCCCCTCTTTCCTAATGATTTTAATTCCCAGAATTACGTCAGCTTCTCCTAGATCTTTCATATGAAACTTAGAAGATAGAAACTTCTTAATTTCATTCACATGGGATATATTGGAACCAAATATTAGCATGTCGTCAACGTATAAACATATTATAACATAATCGTTGTTGTCTGATTTGCTAAAAATACATTTATCAGCATCATTAATAATAAATCCGTATGACAATGCTATTTAATCAAACTTCTCATGCCATTGCATGGGAGCTTGCTTCAGGCCATAAAGAGACTTTACTAATTTGCAAACTTTCTTTTCTTGGCCTGGGGTTTTGAAACCTTCAGGTTGTTCCATATATATTTCTTCTTCTAAATCTCCATTTAGAAAAGCAGTCTTTACATCCATTCGATTTATGACCAATTTATGAATTGCTGCAAGTGCTATTAAACAGCGTATAGAAGATATGCGAGCAACTAGAGCATATGTATCAAAATGATCTACTCCATATCTTTGCTTATATCCCTTAGCAACTAATCTGGCTTTAAACATATCAATGGATCCATTTGTACTCAATTTTTTCTTAAATACCCATTTACATCCGATAGTTCTAGCACCAGGAGGTAAACTAGTTAAAACCCTAGTTTGGTTTAATAGTATGGAATTCATTTCATCATTAATAGCTTCTTTTCAGAATATTGAATCTCTGGAACTCATAGCCTCAAAATAAGTTTTGGGGTCATCATCGACGTTCATGACATATCTAGTCACATTAAGGACTTCGTCCTTACTGCCTTCTATAAGATATGTAATTAAGTCAGAACCATAGTCCTTCTCTATTCTTGCTCTTTTACTTCTCCTTTGTTCAGTACTATTATCTGGTACTGATACTTCCTTGCTGTTTTGAGCAGTAGCATAGTCATCATCATTGATATCTTCAATCGTATTAGGTTCTGGACTAGATGATCTCAATGGAATCTCAACAGTTTGATTTTCAAAGAATTCTACATCTACGGATTCTATAACTTCTAAGGTGTCAAGAATTAGGAACCTATAAGTTATACTATTAAGTGAATATCCTATGAAAACACATTTAAATGCTGTATTTCCTAACTTTGATCGCTTAGGTTCTGGCTTTCTAACATATGCTAAACAACCCCAAAACTTTATGTCTTGTAAGATTAGGTTTCCTATTAAACCATAATTCGTAAGGGGAAACATTATTCTTTTTAAGTGGTACTCTATTTAAAATATAAAATGCAGATAACATAGCATCACCCCATAGGTTATAAGGTTAGTTTGAACTTATGAGCAGGGCATTAACTATTTCTACTAAAGTCCTATTTTTCCTTTCAACAACACCATTTTGTTGTGGTGTATATGGGGTAGTGCATTGATGAACTAAACCATGTTGTTTACAAAACAAGGTGAATTCATTTGAGAAATATTCACCACCACGATTTGATTGTAATACTTTTATTTTAACTCCTAATTGTGTTTCGACCTCTGCTTTGTAAATTTTAAATTTATCAGAAGCCTCATCTTTAGTTTTCATTAGATACACATATGCATATCTAATATAATCATCAATAAATGTTATATAGTATTGGTTACAACCATTGGTAATATGACTTTTTAAGTCACCCACATCACAATATACCAAATCAAGCAAGCCAGTTTTCCTTTCTACAGATTTAAAGGATTTTCGGTGTATTTTTGCTTGAACACATATTTCACATTTAGAAATAGTATCGAAATCACAATCAGAAATTAATCCTAATTTATGCATATTATTAAGGGTATTATAATTAACATGACCTAATCCACCATGCCATAAACTAACAGAATCAACAATATAAATAGAAGCTTTCTTTATTAGATTCAACTTAACCATGCCGTTACAAGAGTATCCCTGTCCAATGAATTTGACGTTCTTGGACAACACTAACTTATCAGACTCATACACCATCTTGAATCCTCCTTTGTTAAGAAGGTGTCCAGAGACCAAATTCTTACACATATCAGGTACATAAAATACATTAACTAATGTAAGAACTTTTCCAAAAGTGAGTGGAAGTTCTATATGCCTTTTTCCAAAACTTTGCTTAGAACCTTATTTGCTCCAGTGACTTTGTCGACTTCTCCATTATTTTCTTCGCAAGTCTTAAACAGATTACGTTCTTTGCAAATGTGAATGGTTGCTCTAGTATCAAACCACCAATCATTATCAGTTTCACTAACGGAGTTTGCCTCTTGCACTACAGCCACAAGCGAGTCTTCGACCACATTCACTTTTTGTTGTTTCTTCCATTGACGGCAGTCTCAGGCATAGTGGTCGGGCTTGTTACAGTTGTAACAAGCACCTTTCTTTTTGTTTTGGAATTTTTCTTCTTAAGCTGTCTCATTCTTAGGCTTAAGCTTGTCAGTAAGTTGAACATTATTTGCCTTAAAATGGGACTCGGTTTTCGGATTATCATCTAGTTCGCGTTTACGAGAGTCCTCTTCAATACGAAGACGACGCTAGAAACCGTCTAAATCATAATCCGTTTCCGCATGCTTCAATTTTTTCTTATAATCATTCCAAGAATTAGAGAGCCTTGAAATTATAACTCCAACAATAAAAGATTCAAGGAGATCTATTCCAGCATCTTTAAGTTGATTCACCAACAGCAGGATTTCGCTTACTTGTCCAACTATGGACTTATTGGCAACCATTTTGAAATCCATAAAATTGCAAATAAGGAATTTTTTGATACTTGCCTCGGATATGCAGTATTTGCTTTCCAGTGCAGTCCAAAGTGCATTTGTAGTTTCCAAGTTCCTATGAGCATTGTAGACGGGAGTAGACAATGCATTCAGAATGTGCCCTCTACACAGAAAATCACCCTCTTTGCGCTTTGCATGTTTCGCTTTTAGAGCATCGTCATCTTTGTCAGTTTCGTCGGGTGTTACTTCCAAGCCATCATCCAAAATGTAGAACAATTTGACGGCGATCAGGAAGAATTTTATTATCTCTTGCCAACGAGTAAAATTTTCTCCATCAAACCGCTCCAATCGAGTTAAATGTTGATTCACGACTTATAGGGCGCTCGAACCTTCCATGGTTGAAGAACTATTGTCTGAAACGGTTGGGAAATTTGCAGTTCGATTCGAATCTGACGAATACAATGCCGTACTTCTAACTTCAAGAATCTATGGAATAGATTCTTTCAGACAATAGTTCAACCCACCAGGTACAAACGGTTTATCGAACTATCGACTTTCAGGATTCAATGAAGCCTTGGAACAGCGTAACCAGATTCAAAATTTGCACGGTTTTGATTTTGCCAAGAACACTTTGTTTTATTTCAGACAGTGCAAAATTCGGAGGCAGATAGATTGAAGAAGAGAAAGATGGAATCAGCAACGCCGTACAGGTGTGACAGTTTGACTGAATTTGCAACACCTTGTAGGCGTTACAAATTCGTTTGATACGAGAGCGTTCAGCAACACTCTAACGGGGTCGCAGATTATGTTGGAAGAAGAAGGAGAACAAAGATAATTTTTCTGTGTTTACTGTTCTGGCCGTCTGTCCTTTATATAGAGTTTGAGGAGGTGTTTTTTCATCAAAGGTTGCATCCGTTCAGTTCAGAATCATTTGAGGAGGTGTCTGTTCATCAAGGGTTGTGTCCAATGGTTTAGACCCATTAGGAACGATCGCGCCCTTTTAAATTTCAACATCCCGCTTTATTTGAATTCTGGGTCCATCACGGGACTGAAATTCGGCCCGTTGCTGTTTTCAGATTTGCTCCAAAAATATCGTCATTTGACCCGTACCAGGCCCGGCCTGGTTCGGTCAGTCGAACAATGGCGGCAGCGTGCGCGTGTGTGGTGGTTATGCATGACTTCCCCCCACTCATCAAAGCAAACATTTAGGAGCCCCAAGGCCCTAACTCCTTAATGAGAAACCCATACTTAAACAAGTATAGTCCCCAATATCCCAAGATGTGGGACTTTTGTTTTTCTTCTTTCTTCCCTCTTCCTTTCTTCTCTCTTCACGAAAAAAAAAAATGGAAGAATTTGAAAATATCCAACAAATATTACAATATGAATTGTCAGTTTTAAAAAAATTCCTATAAGTTTCATACACTGAAAAACCAATCACCTAATATGATAAATTCAATCGAATAAGCACTCATTGTCTCATCATGAAATTGAAAGTTAGTAAGGTTTAATGTTTTTATAATTGAAAATAAGTCTCGGATAGTTGTAGGAATATCTATTATTTGTAGTTCTGTTGTAAAAATCATTCTAGGGTCCCACCTAGGCGCTAGGTTAGCCTTACCGCCTAGGTTTTTGCCTAATCCGCCTAAATGAGACTTACTGCATTATCTTAGGCATATACACAGGCTTATAGGCACCATCTATGTGCCAATTTAGGCTAGATGACTCTTATAACATCAAAATGTTTGTTTCTAGCGATTTTGTCTACATGATTGCTTCCAAACTCATCCAAATCCATGATATCTCATTGTGGATCAGTTAATACTAAATAAAATACTGCAATTTTATACAAAATGTATAAGTTTATCAAAAATGCCTAACTTCGATTAATCCCTAGTCCATGGTTACCGCCTAGCAGCCGCTTAGCGGTTTTTACAACCTTGATGGGTAGCAATATGAACTTACGGTGACAATTTTAAAAGTAAACACATGAAATAGATTTAGACGATGTTTTTAAAAATGCCTTTTTGTAAATTAATATTTAATCACTTAGATTTTACATGGCAATAAACTGAAAATAGCGCTATTGAACAACAAAATAGATTAATTTTTACAGTTATGTATATTATAGGTCTTTATTTTCTTTTACTAAATAGGTTAGCTACGATCAGAGCATTAACAAATTCATTTTTGTTCCATATAACCTCTTTTGATTTTAAAATGGACCGAGGTTAAACTAGTGTAGGTTAGAAAATGTTGTTGCTATTTGTTTTGGCAGGAGCTCTAATACATCATAATGACTTATGTCCAAATAAGCCCACTTGTTTGACATGTAATTATAAAATGCCATTGGTTCTAGGTCACATGGTATTAGTTGTGATTCAGAGAGCGGGAGAAGAGATGCGATCAGGATTAAGATAAGAGTGAAAGAAAGCAACGTTGATATCTTCATCTTCTCAATACAACAGTCTGAATGATCTTGAATTTGAAGTGAACCGAGTTAACTTGTTGTATTTATAGTGACACTTTTCTAATCGTTACTTCATGTGTTTACTAGTTGAAAAAGTGAACCGAGTTAACTGGTTGGATTTGATGTTCACGTAAATGTGCATATTTTTACTATTATATTTAATCTAATTAAATTAAATAAATGATCATATTGAGTATTTTAAACTGTTTAAACCAAAATTCAAATTATTTTCAAATCGACATATATTCATCTTCATATAGGGGAAAAATGGACATTTTTGTGCATATATTAATTTATGAAAATTTACATGGAAATTTCTATATGATTTTATAGGAATTTGGCTTCAAATGGAACAGGGTTCCATGAAAAATGTGCATGCACAAGTGAATACAAAGGAATGAAGATGGAAATAATTCAAACTCATGATAATGGAGGACCTCACCTACCCACCTACCTTAATGTACAAATTAGAGGCTAATGCACATGCTTATAGAGTTTAAAGCTTCATGCACACTTAAAAGATGATTATTTGATGCTAATGATTACTTGGCCTCCACACTTCCTAAGAGGGTATTTTGGGTAGTTCCTAAAAAAGTGAATTTGGATTTCATACATGAATAAATACCCCATATGTTCATATAATTAGTCTCTCTTATTTTAGGCTCTCTTAGCTCATTAGTTTAGGAAAAATAAAACAAAGCTCTCTTTCTTTTCATGGCTACTTAGCCATTTCTTTTATGTAATTATTCTTTTATGCAATTTTAAATACATGCTCTTTTCTTCTTTTGTTTATTTACTTTCATGTTAGTAGTGTAGATCTCTTTTATTTTATGCAAGTAGAATAGCTCTTCTTTCATTTTGCTCTCTTTTTCCTCTTGTTTTTCTTTAATGTTGCATGCTACAATTGCTGATATGATAACAAAAATGAGAGGCTAAACCCCTTTAATTTAGAGGTATTGAAGCTCTCTAATTATGTAACTTCAACATTTTGATAATTATTGCTCTCTTTTTATGCTTAATGACAATGCTTGAAGTGGTATAACTTGTAATTTTTGACTTTGAATTTATTAGCCTATATTGTTGACACCAAATAGTCTATGCTTAAACAATCACTAAACACAAATTACCTCTTCATCTACAAATGATTATGGTAATGAAGTGAATGTTTATTGAACTATGTGATCTAGAGAGTGAATTTATCTCTAAATTGTCTTTCTACTCCCATATTTTTACCACTTTCTTATTGTTAGTTTTCTTAACATTTTTAGCTTAACATCATCAAATATTTGGTTAATTTGATTGAATAGAGATTTAAAATCTAACAATTCCCTACGGATCGACCCGTACTAATAATTGTACACAGTGCGCTTGCGGTAAGTTTAATTTAAATTCATTCGACGGTTTTCTAAACTGATAGAATTTCCGTCGTTCGAACAAGTTTTTGGCATCGTTGTCGGGGAATAGTTTTGATTTTATTTTCTGTTCTTCGAATTATTTTCGTTTGAAATTTTGTGTGTTTTAATTTTTGCGTGTGTTTTGCGTTTTTATTAAAAAAAATTGTGTGTTTTGGTGTGATTTTTGTGACATTTTGTTTATGTGTATGTTTTTTTAGTTTTCGATTTACATTTTTATCAAAAAAAAACACACACACAATTTCACAACAAAAAATCAAAAATATTTTATTTCCTTGTCATTTACAATTAAGCATCTACATATTTACAACTAAAATTTTCTTTTTCTTTTCTTTTTTTATATTTACATTTCAGAAGAAAAAAAATTCATCAACACTGTTATTGTTCACTGCACACAGACACGGTGCACTAGCCCCATTACCGCACATACCCCTTCACCAGCCCTGCTAGTCAACCTTCATCCTCAAAACTTGCCAGCCTGCACATCCAGCAACAGGCCCCGCTTGCTATTTCTTTCCACCCACAAATACATCAACCACTCCTTCAAACATCAGTGCAACTTGACTTGCACATACCCACAACAATACATTTCCATTCATATCGACAGCAGCACCTTCACGCAAACAAATCTCTGTCTGCATCTCTGTTTGCATCTCTGCCAAATATTTTGTGTACATCTCTGAACAACTCACCTCTGAACCACCCCTGAACAACTTACAGCTTCCATCGACCAAATCACAACAATCACCAACAAACCTCCTCCTTCATACAATCTGTCATCATACAGCTTCTCCACAACTTCAACATACTTCTCACAACTTCTATACCACCTCCTCCTTTACAAAATTACCCCATACCACAGTTCCACCCTCACAAAACTGTCACATACCTGCTGTCAATACCACATTCATACCACTCTGCAGCAGTTCCCTGTCAAACCCAACAGCCATTGCCTTGCCAACCATCAACCTCCTCTGCTAGTCAAACAATCAGCCTTCAAAAGCCACTACACCACTCCACTGAAACTCCATATTACACCATACAACAGTTCAACTCCATATTACACAATACAACAGTTCAACTTCATCACACCCATTGTCCAGTCCCACTGTCAACACCGGACCACCATCACATACCATATTGTAACAGCAGCACTGCACTCCACCAATAACCACATCACAACAACTCATCACATTACTTCAATCCTTTACCTGAAATTCTCCTTGTCAAAACCGCTGCCATCACTCAACCACTGTCCATCAATATTCAGCTACCACTGCCCCCCCTTTATAACGACCATTACATTTTCTGATTCACCATCACACCCTCCGCTGTGCACAGCAATACAACACTACACACAACTGCAAATACAACTTCAACACACTACCAAACAGTCTCCTACCACATCTTTTCTGCATCACCAAACCATTTCCACAACCTCAACCTCAACCTCAACTGCAAACAAACGCCACCCACATCCTCATCCCCTACTACCAGCAGCAAATCCTCGATTCGAACAACCCAAGTCCAACCCCATCGCGACACTCGAACTCAAAGCCACTCAACCCGCATCCAAATCGCAATTCACTAACAATTCACATAAAGTAAACAAGATATACTAACCTGCTTCTTCACCTCCATTTGACAGTGCCAATTACTGCCCATCCTCCACCACGTCATTTCCCAAAATGACCACCTCCCTCAATAGCAAATACCACCATTTCTACTACTTCACCCACCTCAAACTCGAACTCCACCCATCACCACAAACGCAATCGCCCAGATCCTGAACCCCAAATTCAACGCCTTCAACCGCTCCTCCTCCCTGCATCACAACCTCCGTACACAACTACCCAATCGCACCCACAACTCCAATTCACGATCCTTCATAATCGTCGCGTTTGTTTTTAGAAGAAAGAAGAGGAAAGTTGGTTTATTTGTTTAAAGCAGAAAAGGAGTTATAAAAAAATAAGAAGAGGATTTATAAATTAGCGGGTTTATGGGCTTGTTTTGTTTGTATGGGCTGGGTTGTGAAGCTTTGTTGATTTTTACATTATATTGCTTTGAGTAAGTAAGTTGATATCTATATCTTGATTTTCTTCTCAGCGATTTTTTGTTTTCGTAAAAATGAAAAATAAAAAAACAAAAACAAAAAACAATCAAACAAATAAGCAAGTTTTCATTTGGGTTGGTTTCATTTGTTTTGTGTTAGTTTCAATTCTATTTTATTTTCATTTGCTTTAGTTTTTTTTCTTTCTTTGATATTTATATTAAAAAAAACTTGTATATGTAATATTTTTATTTATTTTCATGTGGCCAAAGTAGATAGGAAGAGTTGCTTGCTTCGCTTAACTTGCCAAAAAAATAAATGCTTGCTTGCTTATAAATTTTTTTGTTGCTTTTAACCTCTATCTATTGTTTTTATCTGCCTTGCATTGTTGTTTGCTTGCATTTAAAAAAAATTTCAAAAACCCAAAAAAAAATTTGCTTTGTTATTACACGTTTAATTTCTATTTTGCGTTTCATCCTAGAATTTTAATTAATAACCGTTTGAAATCGATAACACTTAATTGTATATTGACAAGTTGTCTTCTTTGAACAATTTAATTTCTTAGTGTCTAGGCTACGACACAGCAATAACCAGTTTTAAATATTACGGTGATTCGTAAATATTATAGTGGTTGTTTCTCTAAAGGTACTTAAATCTTCGGCTACATTGCTACGGTGATTCGTGATGCACCGATAAATCCTGCCCATTACCTGGCTAAGACGTATCTTGTTTAATTAAGACAACGTGTGATTATACAATTTTGGGCTAGGAATTATATATGATAGATAATTTGTAATTAAACTCTTGCATTCATTTAGTGGCATTAATTCATACATATTTTAAAAAAAATCCAAAATAAAAAACTAAAAAAAATTGTAAATATTTCTTAACTTAGTTTATTTTTAAATCCTTTGAAAATTTTCAAACAAACCAAAAATCCAAAAAAAAAGTACTTATTTTTTTTAGAAAACCATATATATATATATATATATATATAATCCTACCAAAAACAAAAAAAAAAATTGAAAATTATCCAAAACCCAAACAAAAATCAAATTTTCTTTTGAAAATTAAATTCTTTTTTAGTAAATAGTTTTGTTTTAAAAAAAATCCAAAAAAAACATTCTTAAAAATGTCTGAATTTTCATATTGACATGAATTTTACGATGGTTGTGAAGATCAATATAATCCATATAATTTCACACCAAATTCTTATGGATATTTTTGTAACAACTATTGTACAAACAATTCGGATTTTGCACCATAAAATCTTCAAAATAATGATCAATTCTCAACTTTTGAAACAAGAATGGAATCTTTACTTGAACTCGTTACACTACAAATCAAAGGAATTCTCAACTTTTGAATGATTTGTTCATTAACTCAAGTCAAGGATTTCAAAATAATCATAATTTGAATTCGCTTCAAAATTCAAATGATTTTGGTTATAACCCATGCCAATTCAATTTCAAACTCCAAAATGAATTTCAAACTCAAAATGGAAATGCAAACCAATTTTTAAATGAATTTGGCAATGGGAATAGTTTCAATAATGGTGCGATTAAAAATCTTTGTTCTCAACATATTCAAATTGAGAATTCTCAAATTAATAATCATGAATTTGATTTAGTTGAGCAAACGGACAAAGATTACGACGATTTGTTGCGTGAAACCTACAAAAAATTTCGTGAGAAACAAAAACAAATCCCAACGTGTGAAAAATCAAATGATAATCCATCATTTATCGAAATTGACGATTCTTGTTCTCAACAAGTCCAAATCGAAAATCCTCAAGTTAATAATTATAAATTGGATTTTGTTGAACAACTGAACGAAATTTATGATGATCACATGAATTTGTTGATTGAAACATACAAAAAATTACGTGAACAACAAAATCAAATCCCAGCGTGTGAAGAGTCGAGTGATAATCCATCTTTTACCCAATTTGACGATTTTCAAACAACAATTTTTGAAATTGAAAACGAAAATCTTAACGAAGTTGTTGAAAATACGGTAATTGAATTGGATTTCAATTCTTTTGAGGTTGTAGAACCAAATTTAAAATTCGATCTTCCTTTTCTCGATTTCAAAAATTTGAATACAACAACTTTGGATTTTGAACTTGAGATATGCAATGAAGTTGTTGGTAATCCAACAAAGGAAGACGAATTTAACGAACACGATTTCTATGGACTTTTTGAAGATGAGTTGTTAAATTTCAAAGGGGAAGATTTAAATCGCCATTTTGATTTTGAAATCAATAATACCGAGGAAGTTTTCAATGATAAGTTTGAGTTTCAAATTGGTGAAAATAAACTTCAATTTCAATCAACTGTTTTATTAACCCCGAAAACAATCAAAAATAAAATAACTCGTACGATTTTCAATAAAACGACATTCGCTTTTCAAAATCAACATTCAACTTTAAAATCTTTGAAGGTTTGGTTTTTCAAGCTTCAACTGCGTCTTGCGTACTTAACGAGACAAATGAATCGGTCTTTGGAAGACCGTTTCATTTACTTTTTAACGATATACTTTCTAATGCCGTGTAAATACAATTCATTTTCATGCAAATAATACTAAACGTTCCTTTCACTTGGTTTGACTATGGGGACAAAGTCAAAATCAAGTGTGCGGAGGAGCTCATCTTCATTTTTTTTTAATTTTCGTTGTTTATTTTGGCATTTTCTTTCCAAAACTCAAAAAAATTTAAAAAAACAAAAAAGAAGAAAATCCAAAAACAAATTTTCTTTTAGCATTTTGATTTATTTTTAAAAGAAACACTGTAGGATAAATATATGGTTTTGGTTTAATAAATTGGAATTTTTTAAAATTTATTTGTCTCAACAAGATCAAAAATAAAGTTTGATTACATATAACGATGGTTTAACTAGTGTATAAGAAGATTCATACATGTTAATTATGAAATATCCTAATTGAAGATCTTTGTTTTAAAAAGTGGTGAATTCAAATAAAAGGATATAACATTTTTTTGTCTTCTAAGTTAAATGGTGCTAAGCTGATTTTGCAAAAATCTCTCTTCAAAAAAAAACAAAAAACAAAAAACAATATTTCTTGTATATATGTATATATTTATTAACACCTACGGTCGATAGGTGTACACACTTATGTGTACACTCGCCATGCTCTATAACCTTCCCACGTAAGCTCGAAAGGCAGTGCATGATCGGTATATCTGGCCTCAGTTTATCTAAGCTAGGTGTATGTATATAAAAATTCATTTATTAATAATGCCTACAGTCGATAGGTGTTCACACTCGTGTGTTCACTCGCCACGCTCTGTATTCCCCTCACATAAGCCCGAAAAGCAGTGCATGGGTAATATATCTAGCCTCAGTTTTCTGAGTTAGGCATATGTAAATATTGTAAATATAAATAAAATTTTCAAAAATAAAAATAAAAATAGAGAGAGTAGGCAAATGAAATCCAAGAACTATTTTAACTTGATTGATTTGACTTGTTATTGAAAAGAAATGTAAATTCCACTTTGAAAAACTTTGATAATCAACTAAGGATCCATTTCATAATTACACTGTGTTATTAACCAAAACAACGAGTTAAACTATAGTCTATTTGCTATATTAACTTGATTTTTGTTGGAAATTTTGATGAGTAAATGACTTAAATTTTCAAGATAATGACCAAAACCTATATTTAACTTATTTGTGTCAATTTAAAAGTAAACCCTTCATTTGTATGTATTTTCAAAAATTTGCATTCATCTCTTTGTAAATAAATCTTGCATTTTGTAAATATTTTCACTTTGCATTCGGATTTTGTGGGTGGTATCCGCTGAAAACCTTCACGAGACAACACTCGTCCTATTGGGGACACCTAGAGGTTTAACGGCTTGTTGCATATGCTCAATGCAATCGTGCTCCCTACGAAAACAGATTTATCTTAGTTTTCTTTATTCGAGGACGAATAAAAAGATAAGTGTGGGGGTATTTGATGTACGCGTAAATGTGCATATTTTTACAATCATATTTAATCTAATTAAATTAAATAAATGATCATATTGGGTATTTTAACTTGTTTAAACCAAAATTCAAATTATTTTCAAATCGTCATATATTCATCTTCATATAGGGGGAAAATGGTCATTTTTGTGCATATATTAATTTATGAAAATTTACTTGGAAATTTCTATATGATTTTATAGGAATTTGGCTTCAAATGGAAGAGGGTTTCATGGAAAATATGCATGCACAAGTGAATACAAAGGAATGAAGATGGAAAGAATTCAAACTCATGATAATGGAGGACCCCACCTACCCATCTACCTTAATGTACAAATTAGAGGCTAATGCACATGCTAATAGAGTTTAAAGTTTCATGCACACTTAAATGATGATTATTTTATGCTAATGATTACTTGGCGTCTACACTTCCTAAGAGGGTATTTTGGGTAGTTTCCTGTAACGACCCGTAAATTTCAACTGTTTTAATAACGAAATTAGTTGAAATTTTGTGAAATTTTAAACGATAAAATTTTGAAATAAAAATTTTATATTTGGAATGCGTCTAGTAAAACATAACAACTGGTAAATTTTCGTCCGAAAATACGAAAGTTTATTTCGCGCGTAAATTCACTTCAATTTAATCAGTTAAAAAGCGTTGAAAATAAAACGTTTTCAAAACCAAAATATTTTACATAGAAAAATTCTAAACCATCTTCTGAGCAAAATATCAGTTCGTCATTTTTCCAAATTCGGACATCTTTGGCTCCGTCGTTCTTATTTTCTGCAAAATAGCAGTATTTTGGTACCGATATCGATTTTTATCGGATGATCGTACCACTGATTTCTATATACCGTTTTGATCGTCTCGTCGTACCGATCTCTACGGTATATTCGATGGTCAAATTCGGAGTTCCATTGTACGTTGCACTTTACGTAACGCTTACCGTATCGATATCCGTTTTCAAACTTTTGAATTTTGTATTGATTCGTTGCCCACTTTAGAAACCAACAGTCAATATTAATTTACCATTAATAATTAATTCAGGCCTTTACACTTCTCCACTTGTTTGGTTTTAAATGTTGCTGCCTCTTCATTTACATACTTCCGTTCTTCAAATAAATAATAAAAAAGATTGTTCAATTTTTCTATTCGTCTTCCTGAAAGCTACCCAAAGCCTTTCACTCTCCCTCCTCGTGCTCTGACCCATGCCGAAAACCTCCCTACTCCAGCCTGTCACTTTGTTTCCCAAAGCAACGTTAAAACTTTCCTCTGCTTTAGTGTAAAAGCAATAAATGTGTACCAATTCATATTAGTGAATGACACTTTCATTTTCTTTTATTTGTTAGCCTGTAGCCTACGTCTTTCCCATTTTCTCAAACTATCTCTCCTTCCTCTTTTATTTCCGCTGCATTTATTACTCTGTGTCTGTGATCTGTGATTATATCTATTTACTGTATATGTTCAGTTTTGCCAAATTTAAATTAACAACGCGGTATTTTGAGAAATTCAACTCCGGCAAGAGTGTCTACCTATACACTTATAATGGACGCGAATGGTCCAAAATTCTGGGTCGTTACAGTTATCAGAGCTTTGGTAGCTCTAGGCAAAACTCAACATATAGGGTAAATGTATTTACAGAATCACTCTCATTCGAGTTTCAATCTCTTCCTTTGACTCAATTCCTTTGAATTTTGGAACGTTCCCCTCGGTTCCAAAATTCATTCGTGTCCTTCACTATTCGTCTTCTTTCAATTATGGAGCACCCCATAACTCCATTCTGAATGATATCTATAATAGATCGGCGGTCTCGCCAATCTTCGCATTATTTGTAAAAGGAGTGAAAACTCCTTTACAATAGGCATCGATTTACCGGAGATTTCTGTATCCTTGGTTTACGATGCTATCTATTACCTGCTATACCTGAATTTCATCTCTTGAGATCGAGTGTTGATTTACCTCGGAATTCAGCATCGATCTTATTCTTGAAGTTACGGACGACCCGGTTAAGGTTGCCCGTGAATTTAATAAACTCATCCATCTCCCGATTGTGGTAATTGAATTATCTTATCTTCTATTTCAACTTATTTTCGAATCAAAATTCTCTTGGATTTGAGTCCATCAAATTTGAATCTCTATCCTTGCTTTGAAATCCATTCTTGTATCATCAAGCGAGGAAGTGTAATTGTAAATCTATATAAAAATGTTTTATATATTGTGTTGTTTGAGTTGCTGATGTTGATTTGGGTTTTCGATCGATTCGTCTGATCAACGCTATCGATAGAATTTCCAAAACACTTGAGCAGAGCAAACGGACACAATATTGTTTTCAAAATTTGTTTGATTATATTGTGAAATATAAGTAAAAATTTTCTGGAATTTAATAGGTTAATTAAATTGTTTGTTTGAAATGATAATATTTGATTATCATTTATTGTTCTAAATAAATTTATAAATACGGTTTATAAATTGTTTTGGAATTTGCAATGAATTTAATTCAGAAATTTGAGAATTTAGTTTCCGGTGATTTCGAACTTTGGTTTTTAAATTTTAAAGTATATATTATTGGAAGTATTTTCGAATAGAAATCGTTTCCAAAGAATTTTAAAATGTTGAAATCAGTGCTCTTCTCTTTGTCGCTGGAAAATAATCTCGGTGATGGCGGCCGCATCATCGACATTCATTTTCGAGTTTCGAAGTGGAGATACTATTTTGTAGCCTTGCTACGGTTTCGTTTTGAAAATTTGATTTGAATTTCTTTAGTATAATTTGATTTATATATATATATATATGGGTATCTTATTTTAAAATTTAATTTGACTTGATATAGATATATTATATATATCTCTAAATTGTTTAAAGTTAATCGGAAATCTAATTCTTAAATTTTATTAAAGGATGATTTTAATTATAAATAAAACCAAAATTTGGAATAAATATTTAATCCTGAATAATTGAATTTGGGAAAATTTTATTTGTATATTGTTCAACTGCATTCTAATACAACTTACCTAAATCATTCAGAAGTTGAATATGTAATTGGATAATATATAAGATAAATTGAATTTATAAATAAAATTTGAGTGTTTATAATAAATGTTATACACTAAATTTTGATTATTAAGATTTTAATAGAATTAGATAGGATAATAAGTAAAACTCAGTTAATAATGAAATAAATTTGTTTTGAAAGAATTAATAAATTGAAATTTGAGCAACTTATGAAAATACCTTGAATTTAAAAGAAATTAATAGATGTAAATTAATTTAAATTGAAACTTTTATGGTTTAAATTAATTTATATGGGTTAAATATATGTGATTAGATATATTAAGTAGAATAAATGTAACAATAATTTGGAATAAAGAAGAATTTAAATTGTTGACGAAAATATGATTATAATAAAAGGCTATTCAAAATTTATGGTTTTAGAAATTGTAAATTTAAGAGAATTGGATAATAAGATAATGAATTTAGAAATAGTTGAGATTGATTGTAGTGAAATCAAATAGATTAAATCAATTATTGAATATCAATTAATTTAAATTTGAATTTATACGGTTTAAACTAATTGTTATTTTGTATTTCAAATCTGTTTTCTTCCTGGTCGTTTCTATTCTCCTACCTCGTTCCTTTTCGGGGACGAAAAGTTTTGAGTGGGGGAGAGTGTAACGACCCGTAAATTTCAACTGTTTTAATAACGAAATTAGTTGAAATTTTGTGAAATTTTAAACGATAAAATTTTGAAATAAAAATTTTATATTTGGAATGCGTCTAGTAAAACATAACAACTGGTAAATTTTCGTCCGAAAATACGAAAGTTTATTTCGCGCGTAAATTCACTTCAATTTAATCAGTTAAAAAGCGTTGAAAATAAAACGTTTTCAAAACCAAAATATTTTACATAGAAAAATTCTAAACCATCTTCTGAGCAAAATATCAGTTCGTCATTTTTCCAAATTCGGACATCTTTGGCTCCGTCGTTCTTATTTTCTACAAAATAGCAGTATTTTGGTACCGATATCGATTTTTATCGGATGATCGTACCACTGATTTCTATATACCGTTTTGATCGTCTCGTCGTACCGATCTCTACGGTATATTCGATGGTCAAATTCGGAGTTCCATTGTACGTTGCACTTTACGTAACGCTTACCGTATCGATATCCGTTTTCAAACTTTTGAATTTTGTATTGATTCGTTGCCCACTTTAGAAACCAACAGTCAATTATTAATTTACCATTAATAATTAATTCAGGCCTTTACACTTCTCCACTTGTTTGGTTTTAAATGTTGCTGCCTCTTCATTTACATACTTCCGTTCTTCAAATAAATAATAAAAAAGATTGTTCAATTTTTCTATTCGTCTTCCTGAAAGCTACCCAAAGCCTTTCACTCTCCCTCCTCGTGCTCTGACCCATGCCGAAAACCTCCCTACTCCAGCCTGTCACTTTGTTTCCCAAAGCAACGTTAAAACTTTCCTCTGCTTTAGTGTAAAAGCAATAAATGTGTACCAATTCATATTAGTGAATGACACTTTCATTTTCTTTTATTTGTTAGCCTGTAGCCTACGTCTTTCCCATTTTCTCAAACTATCTCTCCTTCCTCTTTTATTTCCGCTGCATTTATTACTCTGTGTCTGTGATCTGTGATTATATCTATTTACTGTATATGTTCAGTTTTGCCAAATTTAAATTAACAACGCGGTATTTTGAGAAATTCAACTCCGGCAAGAGTGTCTACCTATACACTTATAATGGACGCGAATGGTCCAAAATTCTGGGTCGTTACATTTCCAAAAAAGTGAATTAGGGTTTCATACATGTATAAATACCCCTTATGTTCATGTAATTAGTCTCTCTTCTTTTAGGATCTCTTAGCTCATTAGTTTAAGAAAAATAAAATAAAGCTCTCTTTCTTTTCATTGCTACTTAGCCAATTCTTTTATGTAGTTCTTCTTTTATGCAATTTTAAATACATGCTCTTTTCTTCTTTTGTTTATATACTTTCATGTTAGTAGTGTAGATCTCTTTTATTTTATGCAAGTAGAATAGCTCTTCTTTCATTTTGCTCTCTTTTTCCTCTTGTTTTTCTTTAATGTTGCATGCTACAATTGTTGATATGATAACAAAAATGAGAGGCTAAACCGCTTCAATTTAGGGGTAATGAAGCTTTCTAATTATGTAGCTTCAACATTTTGATAATTATTGCTCTCTTTTTGTGCTTAATGACAATGCTTGAAGTGGTTTAACTTGTTGTTTTTGCTTTGAATTTGATAGCCTATATTGTTGACACCAAATAGGCTATGCTTAAACAATCACTAAACACAAATTACCTCTTCGTCTACATATGATTATGATAATGAAGTGAATGTTGAAATCAAAATTTGATGGTCTATATTTCTAATTAATAGTTAATAAGCCATGCTTAAAATAGATTTCATTTTCAACTTGTCATTTTCATGAGAATTAGTAAGTTGTTTAAGGAGCGTGTTAAAGTTTGATGGCTTATGTTGGGCTAATTAATAGCATAGATATGTCATACTTATGATAAGCACATCAATTAAATTCACTAATGACCAAAAAAAATACCATAATTTCATGTTTGTTGAACTATGTGATCTAGAGAGCGCATTTATCTCTAAATTGTCTTTCTACTCTCATATTTTTACCACTTTCTTTTTGTCAGTTTTCTTACATTTTTAGCTTAACATCATCAAATCTTTTGTTAATTTGATTGAATAGAGATTTAAAATCTAACAATTCCCTACGGATCGACCCGTACTCGCCATATACTAACAATTGTACGCCGTGTGCTTGCGGAAAATTTAATTTAAATTCGTTCGACGATTTTATAAACCCGATAGAATTTCCATCATTCAAACAATGGAATTAGTTGTGATTCAGAGAGTGGGAGAAGAGATGCGATCAGGATTAAGATAAGAGTGATAAAAAGCAATGTTGATATCTTCATCTTTTCTATACAACAGTCTGAATGATCTTGAATTTGAAGTGAACCAATTTAACTGGTTGTATTTATAATGACACTTTTTTAATCATTACTTCATGTGTTTACTAGCTGGAAAAGTGAATTCTGAAGGTAAGTAGCGGCTGCATGCAAATGTCAAGTGTACTTTCTATGTAATCTCTTTTGTATATACTATTCGATTTATAACAGTGTTCTAAATAATGGTAAATATATGCGTAAGTGGTACCGAAACTAAGGTGTAGTGGAAATAGAGAGAAAATACTATTATTTAATTTGACATTTGATTCTCATATTCAGGGGGGTAAAAGCGTAACAAAACTGAGGTGTAATCGATCCTTCCCCATATTTTTTTTTGAAAATGGGTAAGAGATTTATTAAGGCATAACAGCCTAAAGCAAGGCCCAGAACATAGGCTAAAAGTTTACAAGCAGAACAAACAATATACGACAAGAAGGAGTAACTCCGACATAACTCACATACTTTCCAAAAAGAAAGCCAAAGACGAAAAAAGAAAAAACCCTTCTTCCTCTTCAGTCATGGCGGCCGATCATGAACAAGATAGCTTGTACTTGGGATATTTGCCGATGACCAACTCAGATCCCCTGCTCCAGTAATCCTTCCCCATATATATATATATATATATATATATATATGTGTGTGTGTGTGTGTGTGTGTGTGTGTGTGTAGTGTGTTTGTGGGTTTGTATGTGTGTTCCGAATTAAATAATTGAACGAAGTGATAGGAGAGATATACTATTTTGAAATTATAGAACGAGGTGTATAAATAGCCGTATTTTCTGAACTTTTTTGATTGTATAATGCTTCCTTTACTATATAAGTAACGATATTTTGAAATGTGATCTGGATTCATGCTTATCCTGCATTTAGTTGATGGAAAATATTATAATTTTTAGATTATAACTTTGTATCCTGAGTAGTTAAATAGATAAAAACCATTTCTTATCTTATAAAATAGAAACTTCATGAAATATTATTTCACATAGAATAAATTCAACTCTAAAATTTCTAAAGAAGTCAAGGTGGTTCATTTATATTTATTCTTGTAGGGTGATGCCAAAAGCACAACTAATAATGGCTTGTTTAGTTGAAATACTAGCAACCGTGCAACTAGGCGTGGCTTGTTTATCTCTTGAAATTTAAACTTCAACTGCCAGATTTGAATAGACATCTTCGCTTCTCTTCGCTGCAACTCTTCATCATCAACAGAAGCAACTATAGAGCACTCATTAATGGATGCAACTACTCAACATACCTATCTACAACTATATATAGCATCAGGAATCAAGAGAACAAACACACCTGACTATCTTACAACTCGACTCTCTATCTTGATCATCTCTTGTTCTAATTATCTACTTGCTATCCAATCTGAAAATCTAAGATCATACACTTCTATATTCTCTCGAACAATATTGTATTCAATCATCCAAGAGATATAGGAAGTTTAGTTGTACTATATAGTCAAAATCCGTGTAATAGAGAACACAGTTGACAAAGAAACTCTACTATTGTAAACTTGTTCCTCCGGGTGAAGTGAGAGTTATCTGGTGAAAGGAAATTCCGAAGAGGAGCTTCGGGACTGGACGTAGGACGGGAGGTCCGAACCAGTATAAAATCATGGTGTAATTATTCTTATTTACATTCTTTACTATCGTTACACTATAGTTTAATTTAGTTATATACTTGCCATTTGTATAATCGATCCACCATACTATAGACTTTCAACCCACCCCATGCTCCTACTACATTCCTTCGTCAACAACCACCATACTTCCATTCTATCGCTCCACAACCATACTACCAACAACGACCCATTGGCCCGTACGAAGATCATTCGTCGTACATGTCATTGATGATGTAATGTAACCAACATCAACACCATCATCTTTGTGCGCAAAGTTAGAGATTCACAACTGAGAAGCAATGCAGGATGCCTTAAGGCAATATTCTTATGCAATCAATGATCCTACCAATGTTGGTGTTAGTACCCGTTGTGAAGAAGAAGAAGAAGATCAAGATGTAGAAAATATGGAAGAGGGCAACGACAAAGCCCTTGAAGAGATGAATCCGCCTCAAAGTTTGAAATACAATAAAAAGAAGAATAATTAGAAATCATTGAGCGATATGTTAGGCGGTCTTCATAGAGGATCAACTTCAGCTGAATTTGACGTTGGAATAGAAGACATTGAAGTTGAAACCGCCGAAGGTGATGCTGGAGCAAATGAAGCTAGAAAAAAGCAAGTTAAGTTTACTCCGCAACAACATGTTTCACTTGCTAAATCATGGATACGAATTTCAAATGATAGTATCATGGAAAACAACATGAAAGGTGATTTTTTTTTCAAAGAGTTGTGGATTACTATAACACTGTAGAACCGTTCAAGAACTTGGGCTTCTCTAAGAAGAGGATATCAGGTTATGAACCCTACCCGCCAAAACTATTTAGCAATACTAACCAGGCTGTAGAATAGAAACAAAACAATGCCGCCCCTTATGGCGTTGTAAGTTTGTTTTAGTTCTGTTGCATAGTTTCTGGATTGTATATTCATACACTTCTGACTTTGTTAAATAGATTGAAAAAGCGCGCAAGTCTTACCAAGCACAATATGGCCATCCGTTAAAGTTTCAAGCGTGCTTTGATCTTCTCTCCTCTTTATCGAAATGAAATAACCCAAACAGCATCGTGTTTGAGTAGTAGAATAAGGGTAGAAGAATGAATTACTTCGATTCTAGTCCAGGGAGCGATCCTAATTCTAAAGGAAGATCGCCATTGTAAGGAAACACTGACGGTTATCCTATTGGTAGAAACAGATCAATTCAATTAGAGCAGCGAAATGTAGATTTTTAAAAATTCTTTGATACTCGGGAGAATTTTATTGGTAAAACAAGAGAGCATAGAGCAAAATATTAAGCAGAAAGGCATCAATCAGATTTGGAGTTTTCAACAAGTTGTTTTGCAATATCGAGAGTTCAAGAAACAGTTCCACGTAGAGAAGAAAGCTATGATGTAAGAGAAGAACCTTGTTAAACTGATGACTTGTAATTTTAGTAAGATTTCTCCTCTATAACAAGAACGGGTAACTAAACAACTGGAAGCTTATAAGAGAGAGAGAGAAGCGGTGCAAGTGGAGGTTGGAGTGGAAGTGGGTATTAGTTGTGTATTTGTTGTATTAGTTGTTCAGTGGTTATTGTATTAGTTGTTTAGTGGTTGTTGTATTAGTTGAGTATTTGTGTCTGTTGTATTAGCTATAATATTATTGTATGATTTTTATTTCGAACTAAGTAGAAATGTGTTGTACTACTAAGAAGTAAACAACTTAAGTAAACCAAATTTGTTGCAGTACTAAGAAGTAAACAAGTTCACCATTAATATTACAGAAAGCTCAACATATAGTCTTCAAAACCTAGTACACAAAACACTTTATTACATAAGCCTAGCCTAGTACACAAAACACTTTAGTAAACAACTTAAACAACCTAGTACACAAAACACTTTTGTACACGAAACCTAATATTACCAAACAAATGACTTAAACAAACAACTTAGTCAACAAGCTCGTAAACTATATTTTTATTTATGACTAATTAGTTCTAACATTCCTTCATCTATGCACCCACAAGTGGTCCACCAATTGATCATGTAATTCAAAATGTGCTAATTGATCTTCAATATGCTGCACCATCGAAACATATTACTCCATCGAGTTAATGTTTCTTTGAGGTCTAGTATTTGAACCCATAAACATGTTTGGGTAATTAGTTTTTTGGTTCTTATACCCACCTCTTTCGGACTATGCAATCATGTTATGAAGTATGATACATGTATACACAATCTCACAGAGAACTCTTACATCAAGAAATCGTCAAGGGTTTCATAAATTTTGAAATCTTTCTTGCAAAACACAAAATGTACATTTGATGTCCTTTCTGTAGCTTGCCAATTTCTTAGTAAAATACTTCTCCTTATCATTGCTTAGGACCCTATACCCTTGCATTAAGGTTCTCCACTTTGGATATATGCCATCCACGAAATAGTATCCCATTCAATGCACAACATTACCAACTTTGTATTCAACTTCTGTTGACAGTTTGTTAGATAGTTTTGAAACAAGTATGATTGCTTTAAAACATTTATATTAATTTATGAACCCGCTGCTCCATAAAGGCATGCCAAATTCATAAATCATCAGATGATATATCTTCTAAAATCATTATTGACACTTTTCTATGTCCTTTGAACATTTCTTTCCAACTGATCGAACAATTTTTCCATGCCCAATGCATGCAGTCCGAACTACCAAGCATACCTAGAAAACCCCTGGCTTCTCCTCTAGATAGTATTTTGGCAACATCATTTGGTCTCGATGTACATATGTATTCGTTACCGAACCGTGCGATCACCATTTTGCAAAATTGCTTCATGCACTCTATTGTTATTCATGATATAATCCTAAAATATTAGTTTAATTGATCACCGGACGTTCCATTGCTCAACGTGCGTAATGCGGCCGAGATTCTGATATATCGTGAAATTCCAGATTCAAGTGCTCCATCTAACCTATAACTAAGATATAAGTTGTTTTCATGGAGTTTGAGATAAATTTTGTTAAAAATATCCTGGCTCATGCAGATTCAACGACGGAACAATGTGATATCGTAGGTTGGATTGTCAATGAAGTAGTCCTTCATCATCCTATTATGTCCATCTTTATGATCACTTTTGCAACGATGGTCAAATCGTCTAGGCATACTACCATGGTAGTTGCGGGTATATCCTTACCCAAGAAAATAAGAATACCTTACTTCGAGCTATTGTGTTTCAAACTCCAAGCTTTGGTTGTCCAGCTCTTCTTCCTTGTTCAACTTTCGGTTCCTATTCTGGTTGTAGTAGTAAAGGTAAGGATCCATGTTTGTTTAAATAAACATGTAATTTGATTGTTGTTTTGGTTATAGTAGTTGTGTTCTAAGTAGTTCAAAATCACACTTTTTATAGGCGTGGGTGATAATAAGATATGGATTACATAGCATGGCTACAGTGTACATATGGATAAGGCATTGAATGGTTACAATGTACGTATAGCTACAATGTTGAATTGGACAAGACATTGAATGGTTACGACTTGCACAACGTGGCTTGTAACGACCTGGGAGTTTCGACGCTCGAAAATTGACATCAATACGTTCACTGTATTACATGCCGAACAACCGAATGCCGGAAATACCAGATCGTTAGGGAAAAGAAGAAAGAGGTAGAAGAAGAAAATAGAAAACAACATCAGAATCTCACAATCGCAGCGGAACAATATATAATAGATAAAAACAGATCTTTATACAAAAGAAACTATAACTGTTTTTATACATTACATCATTAGAGTACAACACAATCAATAACATAACACTGGACAGTTATAATAACTTTTCCTCACAAAGCTGAATATACAGCGTACCATACACAGCGGAATATAAGTTAGATACGTGATATACGTCTCCGTCATCCAGCTCGTCTCCTGAGCCCCATAGCATCCTATCCTGTATCTGTAATACTCGATCTGACCCGAGCATTATAATAAAATAACACCCGAGTCAGTCTGGAAAACCAGCGTGAGAATCCACACTCAATTGAATTATTAAAGTTTTCAAAACCCTTTGAAAATCAAAGGTATCTTGTAAGACCACGCCACAAATAAACATGCCGGGTTTTTACCTTACGATAACCAAAACATTTTATATCAAAACCATCTGATATTATAATAGTGTCTGATGCAGCAGCGGATAACAAAATGATGAAACTGTGAAAGTAGAAATCGATGGAATAGAAGATACCGAATGGCTCAAATCCGTTGATCCAAAGATGTCGGATTCTAGCTATCTCAAACACGTTGATCGCGCACGATACCGTGTTTAAAGATCTACGATTCTTTGTACGTTGATCTAGCGCACTAGATACCGTGAATCGGCTTCAGCAGTCGTTGAATCGAGCGCACTCGATTACCGAAAGTGGAGATAGGAGATCACACTCAACTACCAATTTGATGAAAGCACAAAGCTAACAAACAAAAGTTTTTATTCAAAATCAACCAAACCTTACAAATGACCAACACTCCGCTATTTATAGAAGTTACAACTCAACACGACTTAATTCTGGACAACACTTAGGTCGGCAACGACCTAACAAAACGCGACCTAAAAATAAAGCCATGCGACTTAACAAATACAAGTTACAACAAAACACACGACTTACAATATTTACATCACGCGACCTAAGTACAACACACACTTGGCAGCAGCGACCTAAGCTCTTCCAGCGACTTAAGTCTTGCGACCTATTGTTGAGCGACTTAAAAATGTAGCAGTGAGCGACCTAAAATAGAAGGCATCGACCTATCTTCTCTTTGCATAAGGTCGAGCGACCTAAAATAAAACGGCTTCCACATTAGCGACCTAACATAGGTCGTATCTCGCTTCCGCGACCTAACATAGGTCGTAACTCCTTCTCGCGACCTAACTTAGGTCGTAACTTGTCAAAGATGGTACTCGAAAGATCGGAGCGACCTAAAGAGAGCGACCTAAGGCCTTGCGACCTAAGGCCTTGCGACCTAAGGCCTTGCGACTTATCATAGGTCGTTGGCTTTCCTTTTCTTGCATAACTCGCTTCTTCTCTTATCTTGTCATCCTGGAACCTGTTAGGTCGCACGTGACCTAAGACTTCAACTTTCCACGTCTTATCCCAAAGTTTTAGCTCGTTTGCTTCCTCGTTAGGTCGCACGAGACTTAACAGAACGTTAGGTCGGTCGCGACCTAAGACTTCAATATTCTGGGCTGCATCATCCTCCCCTGGTTGGGAAAAATTCGTCCTCGAATTTGCGCCCTCCTCTTCCTCAACAATCTCATCCCCATGATATTGTATAAGATGTTTAACATTAAACACGTCAGAAGTGTACACATCCTCCGGTAGCTTCAACTTATACACGTTTTCATTGATCCGTTTCACAATCGTTACAGGACCAATCTTTCGAGCTTTAAGTTTATTGTATGTTCCCACTGGAAAACGATCCTTCATTAGTACAACATATACTAAATCACCTTCATTAAATTCAACACTCCTTCGTTTCAAATCCACAGATCTTTTATACTTTTCATTTTCTTTCTCCAATCGTTTCTGAACGATTTTATGGCATTCTGCCAATCCATCAACAAAATCAACAGCCTGTTTAACTGTTCCCTTTGGTTGTGGTACTATCGTCAAATCCAACAGCCCCTTTGGTAAGCTTGAATATACAATCTGAAATGGACTGAAACCCGTACTACGGTTTATGGCATGATTATGAGCAAACTCTGCTTGACATAACTTCATATCCAAACTCTTCAGATTATCCTTCACCAGGCACCGCAACAAATTTCCCAAAGATCTGTTAACAACTTTAGTCTGACCATCGGACTGCAGATGGTAAGCACTGCTGAAATTTAGCTTTGTTCCCACCATCTTCCACAAACTCAGCCAAAAATGACTTAGAAATCTAGTATCCCGATCAGAAACAATGGATTCTGGTAAACCATGTAAGCGATACACTTCTTTAAAGAATAACTCGGTAACACGGACGGCATCAGCTGTCTTCTTACAAGCGATGAAATGTGCCATCTTCGAAAACCTGTCCACTACAACATATATCGAATCATTCCCCCTCTGAGTTCTCGGTAATCCCAAAACAAAATCCATACTGATATCAACCCATGGTCTAACCGGCACGGTTAACGGCATATACAATCCCGCATTCGTCGTTGTCCCTTTGGAAATTTGGCAAATATGACATCTCTCCACAAACCTTCCAACTTCCCGTTTCAACGAAGGCCAATAATAAGATTGAGAAATCAATTGCAAAGTACGATCTCGGCCCACATGACCTTCCTCATGCAACTCCTTTACAATCTTCATACGTAAGCTGCACTCTGGTATGCACAATCGATTCCCTTTAAAAAGAAAACCATCCACCATTACAAACTCGTCCGTCTTCCCCTCCATGACTTCATCTACATACTTCGCAAAGTAAGGATCATCAACAAATAATTCTGGCAATACATCAAACCCCGTCACTTCAACCTTCATTGTAGTCAGCAAATGATTCCTTCGACTCATTGCATCTGCCACTCTATTCGTAATTCCCGATTTATGCTTCACCACAAATGTAAATTGTTGTAAGTACGCAATCCACGAAGCATGCCTTGCCGCAATCTTGTCCTGTCCCTGCATATGCTTCAACGCCTCATGATCAGTATATAAAACAAATTCTTTATGAAACAAATAATGCCTCCAATGTTTCACAGCTTGCACAATAGCATAAAATTCCACATCGTAAGTATTATATCTCATCTTTGCTCCTGATAACTTCTCACTGAAATATGCAATAGGACGTCCCTTCTGACTTAACACCCCTCCAATTCCAACCTTCGATGCATCAGTATGCAATTCAAACAACAACTGAAAATCCGGCAACACTAGAATTGGGGCTGTCGTCAATAGTTCCTTGATTCTCTCAAAGGCAAATCCTGCTTCCTCCGTCCATGAAAATTGCTTCCCTTTCATACAATCAGTAACTGGTGCCATCACGCTACTGAAGTGTGGAATAAACCTTCGGTAGAATGATGCCAAACCATGAAAGCTTCTAACTTCTGTAATCGTCCTGGGTTGTGGCCAATTTTTGATTGCTTCAACTTTATTCTGATCCACCTGTATACCTCCATCCGAAATAACATATCCCAAAAATAAAACACTATGCGTCATGAACACGCATTTCTCTTGATTCTCTCAAAGGCAAATCCTGCTTCCTCCGTCCATGAAAATTGCTTCCCTTTCATACAATCAGTAACTGGTGCCATCACGCTACTGAAGTGTGGAATAAACCTTCGGTAGAATGATGCCAAACCATGAAAGCTTCTAACTTCTATAATCGTCCTGGGTTGTGGCCAATTTCTGATTGCTTCAACTTTATTCTGATCCACCTGTATACCTCCATCCGAAATAACATATCCCAAAAATAAAACACTATGCGTCATGAACACACATTTCTTCGTTACAGCATAAAATTGTTCCTGTCGCAATATCATCAACACTTCCCTTAGATGTTGCAAGTGTTCTTCTGAGCTTCTACTATATATTAGTATATCATCAAAATACACCACTACGAATTTCCCAATGAATGGTCTAAAAATCTGATTCATCACCCACATAAATGTACTAGGTGCATTCGAAAGACCAAACGGCATAACCAGCCATTCGTACAATCCTTCTCTCGTCTTGAATGCTGTCTTCCATTCGTCCCCTGGTCTAATTCGAATTTGATGATAACCACTTTTCAAATCAATTTTCGAAAAGATAGTAGCTCCACTAAGTTGATCCAACAAATCATCCAATCTAGGCATAGGGAATCTATATCTCACTGTAATCTTATTCAGTGCTCGACTATCAGTGCACATCCTCCATGTTCCATCCTTCTTTGGTACTAACAAAGCTGGCACCGCACAAGGACTTAAAGTTTCCTGCACACGCCCCTGCTCAAGCAACTCTTCCACTTGCCTTCTCAACTCCTCGTGTTCCTTTGGACTCATTCGGTAATGTGGCCTATGTGGTAACACAGCTCCTGGAACAAGATCAATTTGATGTTGAATGTCTCTCAATGGTGGTAACTCCATTGGTAGCTCCTCAGGAAATACATCGTCAAATTCTCCAAGCACTGGCTTTACTTCTTCAGGAATCTCAACCACTTCATTACTCTCACGTCCAATCAACAAAAACACTTCGGGCTCCTCTTCTATTTCCTTAACAAACTCCTTCAAAGATAGCAAAGTTTTAAGTTCTTCAATCTCTTCCGACTTGCTTTCTTCGTGTTGTCGCTTCTTAGGAATTAAAGTGATTTTTGTACCGTCAAACATGAAACTATAGCTGTTAGTACGACCATCATGTTGCACCGCTCTATCGTATTGCCATGGTCTTCCCAAGCAACAGATGGCATACATCCATGTCAACCACATCACACCAAATTTCGTCTTTGTATTTCTTCCCAATTGAGAAATTCACACAAGCCCTTCGTCCAACTTTCACCTCCCCACCTTTTCTCAACCAAGCTAACTTGTAAGGTTTCAGATGCTTCTCTGTTTTCAATGCTAACTTCTTCACAGCCTCTGTAGAGATAATATTGTCACAACTTCCGGCATCAATAACAAACTTGCAAACCCTTCCCAAGATAGTACATGTTGATTGAAAGATGTTACTCCTCAACCAGCTAGTTTCCTCCTCCTGCTTTGGTGTTAAGTACGACCTCTTCATCATCAATGAATACCCTTCATCTCCCGACACATTTTCTTCCTCCTCATCATGTAGTGAATTAGAACATTCAGCCTCTGCATCCTCATCTTCCACTTCAGCAATCATAGTTCTCTTCTTCGGTTTTGGACATTCGCTGCTCTTGTGACCCACTTCTTGACAATTATAGCATTTGAAATTGGTGTTGACCTTTGGTTTAGCCACTTCATGAACAACCGTCTTATTTGATGCTTTAGGAACATTACCTGCTCCTTTGTTCTGCCCTGTAAAACTTGGAAACACACCTCCCCCACGTCTTCCTTGTTTCTCCCAAGCCAACGCCTTTTGATGTGCTTCTGCCACGGATCTAGGGTCGAACATGTTCACCATATCTTGGATCTGTGCTCTAAGTCCACCAACAAACCTAGCGGTCAATTGTTCTTCTGTCTCCATAATGTCATTTCGAGCAATCAACTGGTAGAACTCATCTGCATAATCAGTAACAGCCTTCGTCCCTTGCCTCAGGTTCTGTAATCTCTGATACATTAGTGATTGGTAATTGTAGGGTAAGAAAGTAGCCTTCATCAATTTCTTCATCTTTTCCCAAGCAACAATCCTTGACTTCCCCATCCGCTCTCTAGTAAGTTTGGTTTGCTGCCACCATGCCATAGCTCTCCCCCTCAACCTAGTAGCAACCAACTTCACTTTCCGTTCTTCCGGAACCTCCTTGAAGTCAAAAATTTCCTCAACATAAGCTAACTAATCAAGAAACTCCTCGGCTTGCATACCTCCCTTGAATTCCGATATTTCAGTTTTCATCCCAGACTCCCACTTGTGATCATACTCTGACTGATTTCTTCCTTGTCCTCGTCCTCGTCCATGAACACTACCACCATCAAACTCCTCTTCAAAATCTGATTTATATCGATGTCGATCCTGACCACCAACATCTCTACTACCATCATTTCTTCCACCAACATTCCTTCTATCTACATTCCTCCGATCACAATCATTCACATTCCTATCACGACTTCGATCATTAACATTTCTATGACAATCTCGACTCATACTTCTATGATCACTATCAGCACTTCTCTCTCGATTGGAATGTGGTGAAACTCTACTTCCCCCATGATTAGATTCAGGTGAAACCCTTCTCTGTTTTTGATTCATCTCCAACATCATCTTCTCTAATCGACCAATTCCTTCATTAAGCTTCTCACTAAATTTTTCGTTTATTCTTTGCTCCATCTCATCAGCTTATTCTCTTCTATACAAAGCTTCAACATTCTGATGGCGATTAGCTCTTCTTGGCGGCATGATTACTCTTCAAACAAAAGCTAACTCTCGGCTTGAACTTTAAAGATGATGCACGACCTTCACTTGCTCGGATTTTACACTTCAAACTCTCGGCGCGCAAAGCTTCCACGGCCAAACTCAAACACTTCTCAAACCTTTGATCCAAAAGGATATGGATCGAAAATTCCAACCTTGTTGCAACTTCGCGATGAACACAATGAACACCAAGCTTCTCCAAATAAAATTGGCTCCAAGACTCGGCTTAGCTATTATTGGCTAAGTCTAGCTCTGATACCAAATGATGCAGCAGCGGATAACAAAATGATGAAACTGTGAAAGTAGAAATCGATGGAATAGAAGATACCGAATGGCCCAAATCCGTTGATCCAAAGATGCCGGATTCTAGCTATCTCAAACACGTTGATCGCGCACGATACCGTGTTTAAAGATCTACGATTCTTCGTACGTTGATCTAGCGCACTAGATACCGTGAATCGGCTTCAGCAGTCGTTGAATCGAGCGCACTCGATTACCGAATGTGGAGATAGGAGATCACACTCAACTACCAATTTGATGAAAGCACAAAGCTAACAAACAAAAGTTTTTATTCAAAATCAACCAAACCTTACAAATGACCAACACTCCGCTATTTATAGAAGTTACAACTCAACATGACTTAATTCTGGACAACACTTTGGTCGGCAACGACCTAAACACGACCTAAAAATAAAGCCATGCGACTTAACAAATACAAGTTAGAACAAAACACACGACTTACAATATTTACATCACGCGACCTAAGTACAACACACACTTGGCAGCAGCGACCTAAGCTCTTCCAGCGACTTAAGTCTTGCGACCTATTCTTGAGCGACATAAAAATGTAATAGTGAGCGACCTAAAATAGAAGGCAGCGACCTATCTTCTCTGTGCATAAGGTCGAGTGACCTAAAATAAAACGGCTTCCACATTAGCGACCTAACATAAGTCATATCTCGCTTCCAGGACCTAACATAGGTCGTAACTCCTTCTCGTGACCTAACTTAGGTCGTAACTTGTCAAAGCTGGTACTCGAAAGATCGGAGCGACCTAAAGAGAGCGACCTAAGGCCTCGCGACCTAAGGCCTTGCGACTTATCATAGGTCGTTGGCTTTCCTTTTCTTGTATAACTCGCTTCTTCTCTTATCTTGTCATCCTGGAACCTGTTAGGTCGCACGCGACCTAAGACTTCAACTTTCCACGTCTTATCCCAAAGTTTTAGCTCGTTTGCTTCCTCGTTAGGTCGCACGCGACTTAACAGAACGTTAGGTCGGTCGCGACCTAAGACTTCAATATTCTGGGCTGCATCAGTGTCTATAGGAAGTAAAATAGAATATAGCTGAAATGCATACATCTCAAGTTCCACCATAGTTGGGCACAATCAAAACCGTACGGGCGCTTATTGGAGATTGGGTTCCATACAATGGCAGGGCTACTGGGGTACCGCCCGTCACAGTACCTGGCCTAGATCAGCGTACCGAGGACCCCTCCCGATCCCCTGCAACACAAGACCTGAGCTACCCCTTACTGGATAGTCAGAATAAGATCACCCCGTGGTTGGGATCAGCAACCGCCACACAACCGAGATCAAGGGACTCTAGACAGGGATGGCCTTACCCTAATTGGGTGCTACCCACTTAGCCTTGCTGCACCTCCCCTGTTTTAGCCATTCCCAGTTGATGAGGCTTGAGGCTAAACGTTACCTTTTAAGAACGAATTTCACTTAGAATGCACATCGTTCTCCAATGACCATATTCTGATAGCATTCGTCCATACAAGTTGCCCTGGGTCTGGAAAAACTGAATCACCGTCTTCATCATCTTCACGGTATTCATTCGCTACGTTCAAACCGGATCAAAGTGGTTTTCGAATAATTAAATCCGATCCCGGTCTCTTCGAAACGATCAACGCATTGGCCAATATTGATAGTCTGTTATTTAACTATCAAATTAAACAATCATTCAACCAATTATTTTATTTCCACTGAAAAACCCCAAGTCTTATTAAATTTAGATTTTAAATAAATTAAATCACTTTATCCCAAAAATATACACTTAAAACATTTACGTACAAAACTACTTATATTCTTTATTCAAAATAATACTTATGAAATTCTAAAATAATTCTCTAAGTAGAACTTAGCCAAAAACTACTTTTTAAAGTAAAACTATTGTATAAAGTATAAATATTTAATAATTATCTTTTAAATCATAATACTAATTTAACCTTTAAAATAATTACTACTAAAATTAATTTAATTAATATTTACTTTAAAAAATTTAAAACACTAAATAATAAACTTTTCAAAAACATTCCTTTAAAACATCTTTAAAACTTCTAATTTATACTTAAAAATCTTCCTTGAAAATATACTTAGTTTTCAGGAAAATACCCTTTCCACTCCAATAAAACCGGTCTAACCATTTTAAATCCTTCTCGATTTATCTCCAATATAATTTACGTCCCAAATCCCGTAAATTTTCTTTCCCATACTTTTAAAAATAAATCTCTCTTTTATTTTTAAAACGATTTACTCATCCCCTTATAAATATCCACCATGGATTTATAATTCCAAATTATCCACTGGTAATTACTTCACTTTATAAAACATCGTTTATAAATTCCATAGTCCCATTTTCCCTTTAATCACTGTTTCAAAAACACTTAATCGATTCTCAAATCGATTTCCTGAATTAATTCCATTTTGAAATTTATTTCTTGATTTATCCAAATTTATTCCAAAGTCCATTAATCCCAAATTCACTCCTTTCACTACGCCATAGATGACCTATTGCAACGAAAATACAAGATGTTGCTAGCACAATGTAACGATAGCTATGCTGATTTTTGTCTATTACAACATTAGCTTCAGGATGTTAGCATAGATATCAACACTATGTTGCAGTAGCTATAGACTTATAAAAATATTATAAAAAATGAGTGCGGGCTGAAAAAAAGTGGGCTGAAATAATTTTTAATGCGGGAAGCAAAAACTAAGCGGTAAAAGTTAACAAAATATTGAAGGGTTTCACTCAAACACTTAACAAAATGCCGGCCCCGTTCTCTTTTATTTCCTGATTTGCTTTTGCTCTGTAAAAAAATGCTGGCCTCGTCTCCTCTTCGATCTAAAATTAGGGTTCCGTAATAGAGTCGTCGCTTGTCATATTAATTGTCGATGCTTCAATTTCTTTCTTTGATCAATTGGATTGTTCGCGGCTTCTTCAATTTAGTCGAGTACGATTGTTATAACTGGTATGTGATTTTACTTTTCAATTTGCCTATGCTCGACTTGATTCGAGTAGAATGGTTATTCTTTGTTGCTTGAACTCGAATGATTTCTCTGCCAATGATGTTGAACCTTTATATAGGGTTCAAATCCCTTTATTTTCGTTCGTTTGAATTTATTTGAATTCGTCAATTGATTTATCTCGGCCATTAATTTTCGTATGGATGTTGATGATGATTACTAACTTGTTCAATTCGTATATATTTTGATTTCTTGCTTCTCACGGCTTGTTTGATTTCGTGGCCACCACAGCTTGATTTTCGGTTGACTTCGTATTCTCTGATTTTCTGAATATCATGTCTTTGGGTTTCTGCATTTAACTTGACATTGTTTATTCATGTTAACATAACTTGACTTGTTCGATTCCTTTCCTTGACTCTGGTTGTCACAACTCTGACTTGATACACTCACTTGTATTTTGCTGTTTCATGACTTGATAAATTCATGTTATATGTCACAGTTGCATTTACTTGTGTACATGGTAGTCTTGGCCGAGTCTGGTGCTTGAATTTTGTCTTGGTTCCTATAAGACTGTAGTTGTCTTTGACTTGATGCTTGATCACTTGTAGTTGCCGTAGTATTGCAGTCTTGTTTTTGTTTGCTGATGATGCTCTGACTGTTGAGGCAGTGTCATGATATTCGAGTTGTTGTGCATTGTATACATGTGTGTTCATATATGTGCTCCATTGTATATTTGTAATCTCTAAACACTTCAGTCGGGTCTGGTTGCTTCATATGCATTGATCTTGAGTTGTTTTCATGTTGCATTTGTTTATATGTATGCTTGATTTGTAACCTTGTCTCATTTGCATATGATGCTTAGTACTTTGATCCCTGTTTCATTCTTTAACCACCAAATGTTGTGTCTGGTTTGAACTCACTTTTGTGACCTGCTTCTCTGGTCTGTTCCATTTCACTGGTTTGGTGATGCTGGTTTCTTGTCTCTCTCTTGTGCATGCCTGAACTACTTTGTTCATGTATTGCTTGGACTTTGCTGATTTGAGGTTGCCTATGACCTTTGTACTACCGTACCACTTTACTTGTATCCTGTGCACTGTTGTACCTATTGCTTTTTTTGTTCCTTCTATTCTTTGATCTCATATTCATATATACTGACCTGAACCGATCATTGAAATGCATTGCCTTGCCTTTGTTAGTTTGTGTATTTGCTTGAGTATTGATTTGAGCTGTTTTGTTGGTTCTTGATCATTTCAAGTTGATTTTTGAAATTGTACTTGAGTTGAATCCAGTTTCAAAACTCGGGTTTGACCTTGTGCTCGTGTCGTGATGTTATATGTATTTCACTTGAGTTGAACCCGGCTTTTAATTTGGGTTTGACCTTGTGCTCACCTGTCCCTGTAGATTTATCAAGTGTATATCGGTGTGCACGGCCTTGTGGCATGTATAGTGATACACTGTGCATGTCACAAGCTGTTCATGTATGATGAATTCAAAATTAAATGATGACGAACAACCCAAATAACTGAGGCAAATAATATTTTCAAAATCTCATTTTATTTTATACTACAAAAATATTTTATTTTCAATTTTACTGCGTCAGTGTATATTTTTGCAGATAGCTCAGATGCTGGATTCAATCTGGAATAAAGTTGAATATAAATACGAGTGAGAGTGAATTGTAGTGAGGTGCAAATGTAAATGGAAAATTGTGATGTAATTAAAATCGTATTGTAATTGAAATTGTATATATACAATGAGAGCTTGAATTTGTACTATTCAAAATTGTAATAAATATTAGTTTGAATAAAATATCTGTTTGAATTTAAATTCCGTGTTATTTATTTTATTCAGCAAATATTTATTTAATCTGTGAAAATAAAATAGTACATTAACATGTTGGGGCCCAGATTGTGGGGCCCACTTTTTAGTAAATTTGGTACCTGTGGCAACAACAGAACCGATGTTGCCCTAGGGCCACAAAGATGTTGCCTTTGACTCTAGGGCAATGCGGCAAAATGCATCACCGAAAAGTGTTTCCTTTGCCCTTTTTTAGCCCACAGCAACATTTTTTGGCACTTCCTCCATCACTTCTTGGGTGTTGCAGTATGCAATCTATGGCGTAGTGTTTATTATGATTTAAAACCTTATTTAAATCTGGAATATCAATTTCGCACTTTATTTCAAAATTCCCCTTTTTATTTCTCCCAAACCATTTTAAATCCTGAATTTAAAATAAATCCTTTAATTCTTAAACAATATCGCTTAAGTCCTCAAAACTCTTTATTTCCCATTTATTCAAAAATCCATATTTTTTCCATACTCGGAATTTATTTAATAGGACTAAAAAATCAAACTCTTACCCTTTTTCCCAAATTCACTCTTTTAATTATCCAACTTCACTATAAATACTTTACTTACAATTTTCTCTTAATTTTCCTTCAAAAATCCAATCTTTATATTTTTGATATCTTAAAATACCAAAATATATTCAGCCCAACCATAGCATTCAATAATTTCAATTTACACTATAATCTATCACAGATTTTCGAATAATCATATCACTGAATATGAGAATAAATTTCAATATTTTTGAGGAATCCAGTTGGATCCCTCCAACCTGTTTCCCTGCATCCACAGATGTTAGCACAATATAAAAATACCAATCCCACTTCGAGGGGGACATCGCGGTATAAAGGGTCATCTGCTATTATGCGGTGCGCATAGGGTCTCATCCGCTATATAATGCGGGAATATCAATCACTCCAATATATATATATATATATACACACACACTATATATATATAATATCACATCCAGACTGATAATAATGATCACATTCAACCAATCAACCAATAATTTAAATTTTAACAATTTAAATTAACCAGTAATCCAATTTGTGTGAGATTAACTCACCTTGATTTTATTTGCAACCCATTTCCATTTTGACTTGTTTCCTTCACGATTTTAGACCTTATATAAACATTATATGGTTTATTAACATTTGAAATAATCGAACAATCAATTACCATTTATTAATTTCATTTTAAACTAATAATTTAATTTAAACCAATTTTCCTAAAATAAATAAATTTTAAGTTACTAAAATAATTAAATAAGTTAATCTCCATAATACAATATTTTAAAATAACCTAGTAAGTGAAAATATGTATATATGTATATTTATTTTATTTTTTCTTTGAAACTACATATACTAAAAATAACCTATATAGATTTAAAAATCAAATTTTTATATAAACTCTACAACATTTACAATTTCTATATTTCCCAAATCTTATATATATATATATATACACATTAAATTCTAGTAAAATAAAATTCCTTTCAAACCTATATATTAAATCAAAACAGAATTGTTTTATATATCTTACTGTAAAATGTTTTTTTTTCTTTTTTTTCTTTCTGTTTTCTATAATATATTCATATATATGTGTTATTAAATTTTAAATTGAAACATATACCTTGCTGCCATCATGAACCCAAAGCCCTAACTCGAGCTTCCCCTACCTACGCACCCTACACGAACCCCAGTCACCCTCGCGAACTCGCTGCCTCGTCGCCATCAAGCTTGAGACGCATCTCTTCCTGTCACCGCGGCCACCATGTCGTACCTCGCCTCCAGGACTCCACCACTGTCGGCCTCGCAAACACCCCAAGCGCCACCACATTTTCGTGCGCGCGAAAGCACCTACCTCGCCATCGTGAACAACTCAACAAGGTCGGTGCTTCCTTCGAGAACGCGGAATCAATTAAATCGATTTTTCCACCCTTTTATTTTGAGGTTCGGCATTTTCTTTTTTTCTTATACTCGACGATTTCGATTTATGAATGAAAAAGACTGGAAGAGGGTGGACTCGTCTTGGATAGAAAAGGTCTTTGATTTTATGGTGGAAACATACGCTGCCCTCTTTTATTTTTATTTTCTTTCATTTGATTATCTTCTTCCCTTTTGAAAGTTCGGCTGGGTGGTTTAAAAAGAAAGAGGAGGAGGGAAATGTGAAAGGAGAGGAAAGGGAGACATGAAGAGATGGTTGCGTGCTCCAACTAACTTGCTACAGTGACTTAAGGTGAAATGGTAAAGTTCTGATGTGCTATAAATTATCAAATCAATTTATATATAGGTATATTATTTAAATTTTAATCGTCTCGAAATTTGCAACTCAAAATCTCGACCACCTATCGAGACGTGCCGCTAGGCATTTGTAATGTTATATCCCTATTTCGAATGCACTAGAAAAAATTTCGAGTCCTAATTCGATCGTATGGAGAAGATAGCTTTTCGGACCCAGTTATTATATTGAATTTCGATATAGATTTCAGCGCGTTTACCTACCGTACGTCCAAACGATAACTCTAAACGCTATGAAATTTGAAATCCGATAATGATACACTATTACGGATCCAATGGAACTAGTTTCGTTGAATTCCGAGACTGTGCCTCGGAAGGCTATTTTTAAATGTCAATTTAAACGATATATTTTTAAAACCGAACAAATCACTATTAAATTAAATTTTAAAACTTTTATTATCTTCAGTATTATCAATATAAATTTTACAAGCCTTCAAATTATTTTTAACGAGCTTAAAAACCAAGATTTCACATTTTACCCAATTTCCAAATATTAATTCAATAATTAAATCATTCAATAAATAGTGATATTTGAAATTCAAGTTAAAAATTAACTTTTAAATATTTAAAATTAGTTAAATATTCCAATTTCAAATATCCAAAATTTCAGGTCGTTACATTCCTCGCTTCTTAAAAGAATTTCGTCCCAGAAATGGTTAGTTATGAAGAATGGTCCATAACCCGTTAACTATTTTCCAAAACCAAACAGTTTTTAACAACACTCCGAAACAATCTTTTTATAAAGACACGCTATCACCCTTACTAACTTTCCAAACTCATCCATCTGTTCCAAATAATATTATTCCCTCAATGATTCAAATTATAGTTTAAAACCAAATTTTAAACTATCACGATTTTCTCAAAAAATTTCGAACTCTCTAAATTTTTGAAAAATTTCGCCAGTGTCTCCTTTGCGCGGCTAGATCAGAACAACTACAAAATGCCTCTACGGGCCCCAAATTTTCAAAAGAAAACAAAAGCCAAGTGGATAGATCATAAAATCATCAAAATTCATACGACAATTTAAATACACACCTTTTATCAGGCAATCAAATTTTATTTCTGAAATTGAAACATCAATTTATCTTTTGCTTTTAATCACCTGCACCTCACTTAGCAATAATATCCAATCCCAGAGTTCAAAATCATTTTATTCATTTCTTTACAAAATTTTCAATATTTGCTTTACTTAAGCCCGTACGATATACATATATCATCCGTACGCAATACCAAATCCGATCGCTCACTCGATCAAACAATTTCACTTCTGAACCAGTATCGTCCAACTGACTTCCTTAGTGAGGACTTGGATCTGGTTTCTTGATCAGAAACCGTCATTCTCCTTGCATAGCCATATACTATGATAGTGAATTTCTCGAATCATTCAAAAATCCATATCCAGGGTTCGCCGTCGAAAATCGAGTGAAAAATCCCAACTCGGATCGATATAAATATCTCAAAATTCTGTGCTCGAATCTGGATCAATCGTTATGCGAATAAAATAATATACGTACATCCTACGTATTTATCTCAATTTATTATTAGCTATATCAATTCTCTTTTATTCACATTTATTTTAGTTTCCATTCACTTATTCACAATTTCCTTTTTCACCACTTTTATTAAATCTTCATTCAAATACCGACTCAATAATTTCCCAATAGCAATTTTACTTAAGAATTTCACCCCTAACTTTCTTAAGTCTATAAATATTTTATACAACTTCTTATATTTATTCCCACTTCATCACTTAAGCCTTTTTATCTATTTTCATTTAACTTAAATTTTCAATTCCATTCTGAATTCAATTTATCTTTCAATTTTTGAATGTTGAATTCTATTCACCTTATCCCAAACCATATTTAATTAACGATTTTTTTAATTAGTTCCACTCACTAATTTATTCATATCTCAAACAATTTTTGTTTCCAAACCTTTATTATTTTTAGTCCATTTTGAACTAATTCTTCAACTTCTCTTTGCTTTAACACAATTCAAATTGAATTCCAATATTCAGTTTCAATTCCATTTACTTGTAATTTAAATTAGTTTGTTCATTCACAAATTTATTTCCAACCTAATAAATTTTATTTCAATGTCCATTCCATCTAGCTTACTTAGATTCATTTCCTCAAAATTCACTTTTATTTAACTTAATTCAGTTAAATTCCATTTCCATTCAAAATTTTAAACTTCCATAAGTTTTCCAATCTTATTTAAATTCCATTCACTACTATCTTCCAATTCACTTCATCTAATTGGCTTAGTTTTCTAACTTATTTCGCATTCACACTTATTTTAATTTAACTCTTCTTCAAGTTAAATTTCATTCTAACGAATTTCAAATTTCTATAAGTTCCCAAACTTATTTATACTCCATAAACATTTTTAAATAACTTCCAAAGTTTAAGCAATTACTTAAGCATTTCAAAATCATTTTTGAAAACATATATATCCAAGTCCTTTTGTATATCAAATTATTCTTTGAATTTCAAAACCAAACCCTGTTTTGCAAACAACTCCAATTTAAACATTCAGGTAGCAATTTCTCCCTTGGATACTCGAAAATGAATATCGATGATGCTGCAGTCATCATCGAAATTATTTTCCAGCGACCGAAGCGAGTTTAGTGCTTTTACTTCTTTTAAAACATTTCAAATATTTTTAAATCCCAAATCTCACCGAATGTCATATCAAATTAAAAAAAATATTTTCGAATAATATCACTCTTATTCCTCCAGAGCCTTTGAAAATTATTTTCAAACTCAAAGGGGATTAAATTTTCCAAAATTTTCGAATTTCAAATTCTTTCAATCCATATTCAAATATTACATTGGAATTTTATCCCATTTCAATTATAAATCACATTTATAATTCACATTTACAAAATCCATTTTGTATATGAATTTATTTCTTAACTTTTGGTTATAATATCATCTTTTATTCAATTTCCACAACAACAATGATAATAGTCTAATATTATCATTTCCTAACAACCAAGCAACCATATATCCTTATAATAATTTACGAAAAATTATTCCTTTTATATATAAAAATAATTTGGATAAAATTATTTCATTTAACCCATTTTATAACAATACTATGTCGAATTGTTCTATTCAAGTGTTTAGAGATCCCTATCAATAATATTAATTACTCATATTGATGAGAATCCATAAACCACTCAACAAACCAATCAACACAATATAAAACAATTTTATATTCACTAACAAATACGTGCTCATATCTATTAATACACTCAAACTCATTCTAGGGCACTACCGACCTTATCTCTAATGAGTAATCCCCACCAGAGCCAAGGTTCTCGCTTAACCTTCCGCTCTGATACCACTGTAACGACCCGGGAGTTTCGACGCTCGAAAATCGACATCAATACGTTCACTGTATTACATGCCGAACAACCGAATGCCGGAAATACCAGATCGTTAGGGAAAAGAAGAAAGAGGTAGATGAAGAAATAGAAAACAACATCAGAATCACACAATCGCAGCGGAACAATATATAATAGATAACAACAGATCTTTATACAAAAGAAACTATAACTGTTTATATACATTACATCATTATAGTACAACACAATCAATAACATAACACTGGACAGTTATAATAACTTTTCCTCACAAAGTTGAATATACAGCGTACCATACACAGTGGAATATAAGTCAGATACATGATATACGTCTCTATCATCCAACTCGCCTCCTAAGCCCCATAGCATCCTATCCTGTATCTGTAATACTCGGTCTAACCCGAGCATTATAATAAAATAACACCCGAGTCAGTCTGGAAAACCAGCATGAGAATACACACTCAATTGAATTATTAAAGTTTTCAAAACCCTTTGAAAATCAAAGGTTTCTCGTAAGACCACGCCACAAATAAACATGCCGGGTTTTTACCTTACGATAACCAAAACATTTTATATCAAAACCATCTGATATTATAATAGTGTCTATAGGAAGTAAAATAGAATATAGCTGAAATGCTTGCATCTCATGTTCCAGCATAGTTGGGTACAATCAAAACCGTACGGGCGCTTGTTGGAGATTGGGTTTCATACAATGACAGGTCTACTGGGGTACCGCCCGTCATAGTACCTGGCCAAGATCAGAGTACCGAGGACCCTTCCCGATCCCCTACAACACAAGACCGGAGCTACCCCTTACTGGATAGTCCGAATAAGATCACCCCGCGGTTGGGATCAGCAACCGCCACACAGCCGAGATCAAGGGACTCTAGACAGGGATGCCCTTACCCTAATTGGGTGCTACCCACTTAGCCTTGCTGCACCTCCCCTGTTTTAGCCATTCCTGGTTGATGAGGCTTGAGGCTAAACGTTACCTTTTAAGAACGAATTTCACTTAGAATGCTCATCGTCCTCCAATGACGATGTTCTGATAGCATCGTCCATACAAGTTGCCCTGGGTCTGGAAAAACTTAATCACCATCTTCATCATCTTCACGGTATTCATTCGCTACGTTCAAACCAGATCGAAGTGGTTTTCGGATAATTAAATTTGATCTCGGTCTCTTCGAAACGATCAGCGCATTGGCCAATATTGATAGTCGGTTATTTAACTATCAAATTAAACAATCATTCAACCAATTATTTTATTTCTACTGAAAAACCCCAAGTCTTATTAAATTTAGATTTTAAATAAATTAAATCACTTTATCCCAAAAATATACACTTAAAACATTTAAGTACAAAACTACTTATATTCTTTATTCAAAATAATACTTATGAAATTCTAAAATAATTCTCTAAGTAGAACTTAGCCAAAAACTACTTTTTAAAATAAAACTACTATATAAAGTATAAATATTTAATAATTATCTTTTAAATCATAATACTAATTTAACCTTTAAAATAATTACTACTAAAATTAACTTAATTAATATTTACTTTAAAATTTTTAAAACACTATATAATAAACTTTTCTAAAACATTCCTTTAAAACATCTAATTTATACTTAAAAATCTTCCTTGAAAATATACATAGCTTTTCAGGAAAATACCCTTTCCACTCCAATAAAACCGGTCTAACCATTTTAAATCCATCTCGATTTATCTCCAATTTAATTTACATCCCAAATCCCATAAATTTTCTTTCCCATACTTCTAAAAATAAAACTCTCTTTTATTTTTAAAACGATTTACTCATCCCCTTATAAATCTCCATCGTGGATTTATAATTCCAAATTATCCACTGATAATTACTTCACTTTATAAAACTTCATTTATAAATTCCACAGTCCCATTTTCCCTTTAATCACTGTTTCAAAAACACTTAATCGATTCTCAAATCGATTTCCTGAATTAATTCCATTTTGAAATTTATTTCTTGATTTATCCAAATTTATTCCAAAGTCCATTAATCCCAGATTCACTCCTTTATTATGATTTAAAACCTTATTTAAATCTGAAATATCAATTTCACACTTTATTTCAAAATTCCCCTTTTTATTTCTCCCAAACCATTTTAAATCCTGAATTTAAAATAAATCCTTTAATTCTTAAACAATATCGCTTATGTCCTCAAAACTCTTTATTTCCCGTTTATTCAAAAATCCCTATTTTTTCCATACTAAGAATTTATTTAATAGGACTTAAAAATCAAACTCTTACCCTTTTTCCCAAATTCACTCTTTTAATTATCCAACTTCACTATAAATATTATACTTACAATTTTCTCTTTATTTTCCTTCAAAAACCAAATCTTTATATTTTTGATATCTTAAAATACCAAAATATATTCAGCCCAACCATAGCATTCAATAATTTCAATTTACACTGTAATCTATCACATGTTTTCAAATAATCATATCATTGAATATGAGAATAAATTTCAATATTTTTGAGCAATCCAGTTGGATCCCTCCAACCCGTTTCCCTACATCCACAGATGTTAGCACAATATAAAAATACCAATCCCACTTCGAGGGGGACATCGCGGTATAAAGGGTCATCCGCTATTATGCGGGGCGCATAGGGTCTCATCCGCTATATAATGCGGGAATATCAATCACTCCAATATATATATATATATACACTATATATAATATCACATCCAGACTGATAATAATTATCACATTCAACCAATCAACCAATAATTTAAATTTTAACCATTTAAATTAACCAGTAATCCAATTTGAGTTGGATTAACTCACCTTGATTTTATTTGCAACCCATTTCCATCTCGACTTGTTTCCTTCACGATTTTAGACCTTGTATAAACATTATATGGTTTATTAACATTTGAAATAATCGAACAGTCAATTACCATTTATTAATTTAATTTAAACTAATAATTTAATTTAAACTAATTTTCCTAAAATAAATAAATTTTAAGTTACTAAAATAATTAAATAAGTTAATCTCCATAATACATTATTTTAAAATAACCTACTAAGTGAAAATATGTATATATGTATATTTTTTTTATTTTTTTTCTTTGAAACTACATATACTAAAAATAACCTATATAGATTTAAAAATCAAGTTTTTATATAAACTCTACAACATTTACAATTTCTATATTTCCCAAATCTTATATATATATATATGTACATTAAATTCTAATAAAATAAAATTCCTTTCAAACCTATATATTAAATCATAACAGAATTGTTTTATATATTTTACTGTAAAATGTTTTTTTTTCTTTCTGTTTTCTATAATATATTCATATATATGTGTTATTAAATTTTAAATTGAAACATATACCTTGCTGCCATCACGAACCCAAAGCCCTAACTCGAGCTTCCCCTACCTGTGCACCCTACACGAACCCCAGTCACCCTCGCGAACTCGCTGCCTCGTCGCCATCAAGCTTGATACGCATCACTTCCTGTCACCGCAGCCACCATGTCGTACCTCGCCTCCAGGACTCCACCATTGTCGGCCTCGCAAACACCCCAAGCGCCACCACATTTTCGTGCGCGCGAAAGCACCTGCCTCGCCATCGTGAACAAATCAACAAGGTCGGTGCTTCCTTCGAGAACGCGGAATCAATTAAATCGATTTTTCCACCCTTTTATTTTGAGGTTCGGCATTTTCTTTTTTTCTTATACTCGACGATTTCGATTTATGAATGAAAAAGACTGGAAGAGGGAGGACTCGTCTTGGATAGAAATGGTCTTCGATTTTATGGAGGAAACACATGCTACCCTCTTTTATTTTTATTTTCTTTCATTTGATTATCTTCTTCCCTTTTGAAAGTTCGGCTGGGTGGTTTAAAAAGAAAGAGGAGGAGGGAAACGTGAAAGGAGAGGAAAGGAAGACACGAAGAGATGGTTGCGTGCTCCAACTAACTTGCTACAGTGACTTAAGGTGAAATGGTAAAGTTCCGATGTGCTATAAATTATCAAATCAATTTATATATAAGTATATTATTTAAATTTTAACCGTCTCGAAATTTGCAACTCAAAATCTCGCCTCTTATCGAGACGTGCCGCTAGGCGTTTGTAATGTTATATCCCTATTTCGAACACACTGGAAAATTTTTCGAGTCCTAATTCGATCGTATGGAGAAGATAGCTTTTCGGACCTAGTTATTATATTGAATTTCGATATAGATTTTAGCGCGTTTACCTACCGTACGGCGAAACGATAACTCTAAGCGCTATGAAATTTGAAATCCAATAATAATACACTATTACGGATCCAATGGAACTGGTTTCGTCGAATTCCGAGACTGTGCCTCGGAAGGCTATTTTTAAATGTCAATTTAAACGATATATTTTTAAACCGAACAAATCACTATTAAATTAAATTTTAAAACTTTCATTATCTTCAGTATTATAAATATAAATTTTACAAGCCTTCAAATTATTTTTAACGAGCTTAAAAACCAAGATTTCACATTTTACCCAATTTCCAATTATTAAATTCAATAATTAAATCATCCGATAAATAGTGATATTTGAAATTCAAGTTAAAAATTAACTTTTAAATATTTAAAATTAATTAAATATTCCAATTTCAAATATCCAAAATTCCGGGTCGTTACATGGCTACAGTGTACATATGGAGAAGGCATTGAATGGTTACAGATTGCACAACGTAGCTACTGTGTACGTATGGACATGGCAATAAATGGTTACGGATTGCACAGCATGGCTACTGTGTGCGTATGGAACAGGGCATTGAATTGTTATGGATTGCACATCGTGGCTACAGTGTATGTAAGGATAAGGCATTGAATGGTTACTAATTGCAGAGCGTGGCTACAGTGTACTTGTGGATAAGGCATTGAATGGTTACAGATTGCACTGTGGCTCTACATTGTATGTAAGGACAAGGCAATGAATGGTTATGGATTTCTGTAATAACCCAAAATTTAATCACTTTAATATGAATATTTAAATATATTATAAAATAATTAATATATGAATTTTAAAACTTAAAATACCTTTTTTAATTTACAACCAGCGATGGTGAAAAGATTTTTAAATTTACTTTACAAAAATAAATAGTTCAAAGGAAATAATAAACGTGACCAGAAAGCATTTTGAAAATTTCAAATTTTGACCATTAAAATGTTGTTTAAAAGGTTGTAAAACACCTTAATATATTTAGACACATACTTATATCATTAATTAAGTATGTTAAAAGTATAAATATATGTTTACTTAAGTTAATAAGGTGGTGTGACCTTTAATGAATTATTAAAAATAAAAATAAGTGAAAAGATGTTAAAGATGTTAAGTCACATTCCTATTTGACATCATGGTACAATGGAAGGTATTGCACATTGGGTAAAAGGGGGCGACCAAGGGTTTGAGTGTGTGGATCAAGGGGTGGAGGAAAAGTGATGATGTGTTCAAATTTAAATGGAGGTAATGGTACCTAGGGTTATTTCAGTAATTTTATTTCATCTATTTTTATATACAAATTTCCATATTTTCATTCCATTTTATCCATTCATTTTACTTTTTAAAAACCTCAAGTTCTTGTTTAAAATTTTTAATGACTTCCTCTTGGAATTTTCAAGTTTAAAATCAAATTTTTTTCTACTATAAACCCTTTTAAAATCATGTTTTCCTTTTAACCTCATCTTCTTCTTCAATTTCAAGCCCATATCCACCCTTCTCCTTCTTGGCTGAGCCCAAAAGCCCATAGGTTGAGCCTACTTTGCCTTGTTTAGGTCCAAGAATCACTTTTTTCCAAAAGATTTTCTAAGTCTAGGTTTATTTCAAAGTTAGAAAAGATTTGGTTGATTTTGGTGAGTAAACCTTTTGTTTTTGGGAAAAAGTTTTAAACTTTTATGTTAGTAAATTTTGTTGTATGATATGTTGCTTGAAAATGTTGGATTTTTATGTGTTGGTTTGATATATATGTTCATTGTTTGTGATGTGGTAGTTAGATTTGGGAAATGTAGTTCGAAAGTTTAGATTTGTGATAAATTTGTTAACTTTACTCATGTATGTGATGATTGTATAAATTTGTATGTGTGAGCTTGTATGTTTGGTTATGTGTTATGAAAGTTAGCAACTTGCATGCTATTGTGACTTGAGATCGCTTGGAAAGAAATCAACTTGTCTACTAGTTTTCAAGTTACTAAAAAGTTTCAAAGATTTAAACTCTTGGTTTAGTTTCCAAAATAAAACTTTCCATATGTTTTCAAAAGAAGTAAAGTTAGAAGTTGAGTTTTGAGAAAGATCTAACTTAGAGCTAACTCTAACGAGTTGTGTTCATAGCAATAGTCGCTATGTGTGACGACCCGCACTTCAACCTTTGAAAATCGACATCCAATACATCACCCGTATTCGAATGCCGGTGATTCAAACGTCGAAGTCCGTATCGCTGGAGCTTATAACACATTACATGAAAACAACACAGTGGAAACAAAATGATAATCTTCATTGATAACAACATGGATACAACATTTGATTATAACAAATGACCACCAACCTCAGAGCACAAAATATACAACAGCGGAATACATATAATAGCAGAAAAAGATAGCAACAACAGAGGTCTTCCAAAAGAGAGAATTCAACACTGCGCCTTCATTCCAAAGCTCCAAAGACCAATCCAAAAAGCTCAAACCTCTATCATGCTGAAACTTGTAGCAAACTCGATGCAACCCAAAGACTTCTGGATCCACATCTACTATCTGAACCTATTGATAACCTGACTCTAGGTTGCCCATGTGGAAAATTATGGGAACCCAGAGTTTAGGAAAGGGAACAATAAACTCCAGGTCAGTCATGAGACTGGTGTGAGCAAACAGAAAACATTTGATTGAACAAAAAGAAATAAAAAGAAATCCATTATGCTTTTGGAAAATGAAACTACCATAAGGTCTCCCGCCACACACACAATGCAATCGCACACTTGGGGGAGGTTTCTCCTTATAGCAGTCAAACATGCTTGATACGCGAAAATCCTTTGATATTATTATTAGTGCATAGTGTGGAAAACATTTCGAAAGTACAATATTAATCTTAGCCAGCATACGTACCATTATAGTATGCCTACTATAGCTACCATGTTAAATGGCAGGTTCTACAACTAAAACCGTACAGGGCTCGTATTGTTTTGTTTGGATTTCCAAAAAATGGCCAAGGCTAAGGAACTTCCTTTCCGAATGGGTATGCCTCTGGAGGGACGCCCCGAGAACCTAACCGGATCTCTGCCAACACAAGGCCGGGCTACCTCTGTAACTAGGTAACTAACTGTCATGAGTATGCCATCCCCCGGTCGTAACCGACCTTTATCCCAGGATTCCAACAACAAAATTCCAACAACCACATAAGTTAAATATCTCGGCTCCATACCATGATACCACTTTTTATCCAGAAGGAAATGCACATACCCTGAGGGGCGCGACCCTCATAACCTTGCTGCATCCTTCCTGTTTCGACCATTTCCGAGGTGTGAGGTTCGATGAAGTCTCGTCCCACAAAGCTACGCTTTTCACAAAAGCCATGCTTCGATCAACCAATAATCAGCACTTAGCATGCCACATTACCAAATTGGGAATATATCACTAGTAAATATCAACTACATAACCTCTGAGCTCATACGTCTCAGAGAAGGGTTTTAAGCTAAGAGAATAAATTCTCCGCCACCAAACAGAAATGTATTGATAGAAACCAGCTTTATATCTCAAAGTGTAACGTCAGACATACATCCATACAAGTCCATCTTGGGTCTGAATGGAACCGAAGGCACTTCCTCCAATTAAGGAAAGAAGCCCTTGCAAATCCGGATATCCACAATCCCGACCGGACTCCCCATCACATAGGGAAATCTCTATACCAGAGCAACTCGGTGCAGAGACAATCGACGGGTAATCCTTTCGTTTTCGAAAATACCCGGTCTTTAACCACCGTCTTCAAATGCTATCCATTTCATCGTATCATTATTCAGAATGGGTTTTATGACATAAAGTCATCCCCCGGCTAATCTGAATAATGAGCGCTTAATTTTAAAATCATATGGATACATTCATATCTTATTTAAGTCACAACTTTTTAGCCCTTATTTCCAAAACCCTTTCCTTTTGAATGGTTTAAACAAATTTCCACTTTAATCTTTTAAACAAAAGATTCACCTTTAAGATCCTCTTCAATTTGAAACAAGGTTTACCAAATCTTTAACAAAGATTCATTCACAGCTTTCAAAACAATTTCCCTTTCAAATTTGATTTATCCATAACTTGGAAATCCTTTTCAACAAAAACTGGAAATTCTTTCTTTATATGATAGCTATTATCTTTTGAAAATAAAGGTTTTTTATTTCGAAACAATCCGATTAAATTTTCTCAAGTTATAGCCTTTTAAAGTATAAATCGGAAAATCAGCAAGCTGCCGCATCCTCGGCAAGCTCTGTTTGAGATAAATTCAAATACCCATAATAATTTATTGGAAATACTTTTAAATGGTTTAAAAACCATATATATACATTATATAACCTGTATAACTCTTTTTAAACCATAGTTTCCAAAATATTGTTATTTCTCAAAATTCATCCTTTAAGTTCCAAAGTTTCCAAAAATCAATCAACTATATATGAGAATGTTGGAAGAAATTTCCAATTTTAAAACTTATAGAATTCAACTTCAATTCCTTGAATTCAAATTCAAATTCAAATTAAATCAATTTCAGAACTTTAACAAGCCATATTTTATTCAAGATGATTTTCAATTCCAAAACTTCCTTTTCAAAAGGTTTTCATATTAAATCCCATTTCACTTCCAAACCATTTTGGATTTAAAATTCAACTTTCAAAATTTTTCACCATTTCAAAATACCCATGACTTAACCAATTTCCCATGAAATCCATATTTGTGTGTGTATGTCTTCTAGGTGTTTTACAGGCAACAATAAAATATGACAACCATCATCAAGCACATCAATATCAATAAGCGGTATAATCCTTTAACGCTTATTTTCGTTTACAGATAAATTGTAAATTCATCATAGATAAATAATTTACACACAACTCAATCCAAAGCAATTCATATCACAGAATATTACAGATTAGAGATATCAAACAATTGAAGTTATTTAATATAATCCAATCATCCATAAGCAAGATTAATAGTCAAACAATTCCTAATTAATTTAAGCTAATCTCCAAATAAATTTAATTAATTACTTCAATTACTTTAAGATCCTGCTTAATTAACCTTAATTAATTACAAACCATTTATCATTATCTTAATTAATTAATGAAACAAATTAATCATCCTTTAACCATTCACATTAATTAATTAATCCTTAACTAATCACATTAATATATTATTCCTTAATTAATTATCCTTTAATTAATCACTTCAATTAATTAATCACCTTGATTAATTATCCTTTAATTATAAATTAATTAACCCTTTAATCAATACATTAATTAATTATCCTTGATTACTTTCATTAAGTAATTAACTTTTAAGTAATTAATTATCCTTAATTAATTTCATTAAGTAATTATCCTTTTAATTACTTTAATTAATCACCTTTTAATTACATTAAGTAATTATTCTTTATTAATCAATAAAGATCCTTTAATTAATTAAGACCCCAATTAACTTAAGATAAACCATTTATCACAATTAATTATTTAATTATCATTTAAACCTAATTAAATAAACCTTTGAAATTAATTATCATTAACATATGGATTAACTAAGATTAATAATTAAAACATTTACCTTAAACACTTACTTAATTAACATCATTAAATTCTTTGAAAAACACTTAAGGATTTAAATAAAATTATTTTAAAACCAAATAAATTAATTTTAAAAAAACAATTAACTTAAAATTCAACCTTTAAAATAAAATTATTATTAACCCATAAATTAACTTAGACCTTTAAGTTCATTAACAATTTAAAAACATTTTATCTTTTTAATGACTTCTTAATTAAGCTATTCAATTTTATTTAAAATGAGCTTAAGAATTAATAAATGAAAGTATATATATTAAAACACTTTAAACTTGATTAATTAAAATCATTTATTTTGAAATCTTTAATTAATCCCAACTTAAATAAACACATATTGTATAAAAGGATTAGTTTAACAAAATTTGTTAAAACTTGATTGGTTTAAACTTTCAAAACTTGTTTAATTTCAAAATTTAAAAACCGCAACAACATAAAACCGAGACAACTTCGAGTTAAATCCGAGCCAAGTGCAGATTTGCCCAAGTCCAACCCGAGGCACAATTTTTCTTTGTTTTGTTTAAATTTGTAAATTTGTTAAAACCTATAATATTCACGCGAACAAACCATAGAACGTACACGAGCCATTACCACGATTTCCCGAGTACGACTTCGAGCCAATACTCTTCTTCCTCAAGCTCAAACAACCCCAAACACAAACGTGCATAGGTGCACGTGCACCTCCTATCCCACCATCTCCGATCCACGCCGATGATGCCACCAAGTCGACGTCGCTACACTCGACCTTTCCGACCACCCAAGTCATTGAGATAACCGCAAAATCGAAATCGAGCAAGTTGAACATACAGGAACCCAAAACTGATCACTGGAAAATGCCTCATGTCACCGCGTCAAATCATCAGAGTCCACACCGACCAACCTAAAGCCTCGACATGGTCCAATGCTTCATTTCCCCCACCACCGATCACCCCCGGTGCACCATCAACGTCGCATTATCCTGGAATCCAAAGTTGATCAAACCTGGGTGTTAAACCCTAATTCGCCAATGCCAGACTACCACGGTGGTCGAGAAATGCTCCGACCATTTTTTCCTTAATCCCCGACCTCCCAACAAACTTCACTCACGACTCCGAGATTACAGGACCTCGCGATCGCTAGAGATTTGTAAAATCCCAATTTCCGATCACCTCAACATAACTCGATCTAGACAAACTTAAAAATTGTGATAATATGATTAAAATTCATCATTTTCAAATTTGAAACAGGTTATATAATTGAAACTTAGAATTTAGAAACTTGATTTTCTGACTTATAATGATTTTCACTGTAAATTCCCAATTTCCAGATAAAATGCTTAATAATTCTACTTGTTTTTATTTTTAGAATTTGTATTACATCAACATAAACAAATTTCTTTTAAACATCATATGCTAAAAGGGATCAAGGGAAGAGGGATTGAATTTTGAATTAAATCAAAACCTGTAAATTTTGAGCAGTGGTGTGTGTGTGTGTGTGTGTGTGTGTATCTAGACATGCATACACAAAATTTCCACATATTTAGGCATGCAATCACATTTTACGTCCATACAAACTATTTCCAAGTTATCATCATCACATGCATAAGAAATCAAGAGGATCTGGTTTTAAAAGTAAAGTTTACTCACCAGTTTGAAGAAAACAAAGAAGCCTTTTATTTTGAAAACTGGAAACTGTTTTGATTTTTGATCTAGAATCTTTGAATTGATCTGGAAATTTGATATTGAAACTGATAGTTGATCTTGAATTTGAACTTGATCTAGCTTAGTTGAAGACTGAAGTTGTTGTTTAGTTTTTTTACTTTTCTCTGGTTTTAGTTTTGAGAATATGAAAGAAAATGAAGTGTAAACAGCCTTCTTTCTAATTTTGGTTTATATTTCAAATTAAAAGAAAAAGGATATGCCACTTGTAATTGTAAGCTACACTTGTTTATGCATGTTGTAATTATTTTACAAGTGTTAATTTGCATGTTATTCCTTAACTTACACTTGTTAAAATAATCATTTTTATGTTTAAATTCTTATTTCATTTATTAATTACTCATGTTTTTTATATATTTATGTTTTATGTTATATATATATATATTTATATATACAAAACTAAATTTATTTCAAGTATAAAAGAAAATGTATTAAACCTTTTTATCAATTTCTATTTAAATCTATATATATATATATATACAAACCATATTTATTTCAAAAGATATATATATATATATATTAAAGCTTTAATTTATTCTTGTCTTTATATTATATTTTCAACCTTTATTAAATACATTCCTTTTATGTATATTTATATATCTTTAAAGAAACATGATTTAAAACTAATTATACACCAGTAAAAAAAAATCATATGTACATATACACTAGTTTCTTAGAATATAAATTTTTTAAATCCAATTTATTTATAAGATATTTATTTTTGAATTTCAAATCAAAATCCTATTTACAATCTATATATAAACAAACACATATATCATTTATTTTGGAAAAATATTCAAATTAATTCACAATGTAATTCAAAAAAATTATATTAATTACTAAATTAAACTTGGCTTAAAAACAGGATCGTTACACTATGAATGCAGTTCGGAAAAATTTGATGTTTTAGATCTTAATGTTATTCTTTTTTAAATGGTTTGAAAATCTCATAATACTAATTCAGTGAAAAAGTTAATTATTTTGGTAATTTAATACGAGCTTAATAATTAATTGATTAATTAATTATTTAATTAAGGATAATTATTAATTAATTGTAATTAAGTTAAGTAATTAGTGTTTGATTATGAATTAAATTTAATTAATTTTAATCAATTAATTAAGGAAGTTTGAATTAATGACTAATTAAGTTAAAAGTTAATTTATAATTAATTTTATTTAATTAATTGTAATTAAGTTTAATTAACTATTATTTAATTAGGGTTAATTAATTGTTAATTTCTAGTTAGGCAGGGTTTAATTAATTAATCTAACCATGCTTAATAAAGATTTAATTAAGGATTAATTAAGTTTAATTAAGTTTTAAATTGTATTTAATTAAGATTTAATTAGTAACTAAATAAAGATTCAATTATTATTTAATAAAAGTAATTTTAAAATCTATAAAATTATTTTAAGTCGGTTCTCTTTATAAGTAAACTGATTTTAAACCAAGGGATCTCTGGTCTGTGCCATTAAATAACCAGACAACCACGAATGAGTTATATATTAAACTTAATAAACTGTTTGAACATCTATTAGCAGAATAAACCCCTGTTTTATTATAACTTAAACTGAATTGATTGTTTGGACATCTTTTTAGCAGGACAAACCACCATCCTACTATTATGTTATTTGGATATGTATTTTCCAATTGGTTTATATTGTCATGTTATTCCCTAATTTGTTTTATGGATTGTATTTACATATACGCTGACTTATGTAAGTGACTGTTATGTGATTTGAAAGACAGAAATTAAATAAATAGTAACTTGATTTTGTACCATTGTGGTCACCAAGTCTCCTTTCAAATTTGTACCATTATGGTTTTTAAAGTGACCTTAATTCTTTATCAATTTAAGGTGAAGTGCTTTGAATGTTTTTGTAGATTTATGAAGAGTTTTATAAATAATTTTGGATATTCATAAAGAGTTTATAAATGATTTCGGAGATTATTAAAGAGTTTATAAATGATTTAGAATTTAAGAAAATGAGATTTATAAATGGAAATGATTAATTCAAAAGATTTATTGAAGAAAATTTATAAAAGAATTGAAGATATGATTTCCCTTAACTGACCTTCTTAATTATAGTGGTGTGGACATTTGTCCCGTGCTTAGCACTGAAGGAATATTGTTTGGGGTTATCCTTATTTCTAATTGAAATAACATTTGTTTGATCCTTTCAATATGGTTTTAGATTGAGAAATCTTTCACAATGTTTTGTGAATATACATATGTCAGTGAGATAAGTATATGAATGTTTTATAAACATTTTTAAAAGAGATTTAATAAATGAAGATTTATTTTTAAGGCATAGTGGTTGCTATGGGTAATTAAATCTCTAGATTTTTGTTTGTTGTGTATATGATAGTTAAATAACCAACAATCAAATCTTGACCTATTTTAACTGAGGAAGTATATTGTGTATATTCGAGTTCCCTGGTGAGGACTTGAATACTTGTTGCATACTTCCAAAAGAACCGAAATTGAGTTAGCCAGAAAGTATTGCTTAGTTTTGGAGACATCGGCTTAGGATAATGACTATTTATCCAACCACTCCAAAACTAATAACGTTCATGATGGATCATTATGAAGTATGCTATGGAGCTATACTATTATTTTCGAAGGTGATTCCAAAATAGAGGATAGTAAATGTTAAATGTTTGTTCAATCCCAGAACAATTTGTATGGATGTATGCTGGCATAACATTTATGCTTGGAGGGCAGTGTTAGCATTTTAAGATGGTCTGCTATGAGGAAAAAGGTAATCGTGGCCTCTCAAAGTCTCACACCCTGGGAATAGAAAAAATAGGATAGGCCGTAATGTTAAGTAGGTCCCACCCATTAGAGTATGATCATCCCAAGATCTAGTGTCGATATCTGTATGTATGCTGCAGGGCCCATTTTCGATTGTTGATCATGGCCAAGGGCTGATCATGTTCGGTACTTTCCGGTAAGGGGTAGGCCGATGTTGTCATGCCGATGTCAAAATGTTTTCGATCTCATTGTACATTTTATCTAGAGCTTTACATATTTTCGAAAGATAGTCCCTTACCTTGCTATTAGTTGGAAATCCATTTTCCAATAAGCGCTTGCGGTTTTGATTGTATAGCTATTATTGTTGTCATATTGTGACGTATCGGGTTTTGCCCGCTCGAAAATCAACATCCGTACTTCACATTGTACTAGAATGCCGCAGATTCGACCGTTCAAATCCGATTCGCCGGAGCTATAACACAATTAAGTAAATAACACAGCGGAAGAAAAGAATAATACATTGATATATAATATCTGATACAACAGAGTGATACAATGAATATCAATATACATCAGAGATATGATACAAGAAATAGCAGCGGAAAAGAAAAGATAACATCAGCAGCGGAACAATACCAATAGAAGTGATAACTCCAAAATGATCTTCAGACAAGAATGAATCCACAACTCCAAGATAAGCAACTCCGATGAATGAACTAGCTCCAGATAATCTACTAAACCTGAATATCTGAAAAGAAACCCAACTCTAGACTGCTCGTGTGGAAAATTATGAGCACCCAGAGTTTAGGAAGGGAACAATAAACTCCGGATCAGTCATGGGACTGGTGTGAGCAACAAAAACAATTTATCTTTAAACAAACACAAAAGGTTTTAAACATTGAAATCCACAATGCTTTTGGAAATGAAACTACCATAAGACCTCCCACCACACACACAATGCAAACGCAGAATTGGAGGAGATTTCTTCTTATGATAGTCAAAAATGCTTACTACGCAAATCAAATCATTTTTGATATTATTATTAGTGCATAGTGCAGAAAACATTTCGAAAGTATAATATTAATCTTAGCCAACATACGACCAGTATCGTATGCCTACTATAGCTACTATGTTCAATAGCAGGTTACCGCCACATTCCATAGCAGGTAATACAACTAAAACCGTACAAGTCACGTATTGTTTCTTTGGATTTCCAACAAATGGTCAGGCTAAGGAACTTCCTTCCGCCGCATGGGAACGCCTCTGGCGGGACGTCCCGAGAGACAAACTGCTCTCTGCCAAACAAGGCCGGGTTACCCCTGTAATAGGTAACTCACGAATATGCCACCCCTCGGTCCTTTGGGACCTTTATCCGAGGCCTCGATAACCAACATCACACATAATAAAGTGTATCCACATGAGTAAGTATCTGGGCTCCATACCATGACACCACCCTTTTCCAGAAGGAAATGACATACCCTAAAGGGCGCGACCCTCATAACCTTGCCGCAACGATCCTGTTTCGACCATTTCCGGGTTGTGAGGCCCTGACGAAGTCTCGTCCACAAAGCTACGCTTTTTCAAAAAGCCACGCTTTGGGTCAACAGATGATCAACCTATGATCACAAAGATAAATGATCAAACAAATGATCATATCACAAATGATCAAACACTGATCATCACACAGCTACACTCAGCATGCCACATTACCAAATTGGGAATATATCGCTGATAACCTTCAACTACATAACCTCTGAGCTCGTACGTCTCAGAGAAGGGTGTTAAGCTAAGAGAATAAATTCTCCGCCACCAACAGAAATGTATTTGAAAGAAATCGGCTTTATATCTCAAAGTGTAATGTCAGACATACAATCCATACAAGTCTGTTCCGGGTTCGAATAGAACCGAAGGCACTTCTCACGAAGCCCTTGCAAATCCGGATAATTTCCAATCACGTCCGGACTTCCCGTCACTAAGGATGATAAAACCTCTATATTGGGGATCAGCCGATGCAGAGTAACTCGACGGTAATCCTTCCGTTTTCAAAAATATCCGGTCTTCAACACCGGTCTTCAAATGCTATCCATATCGACGTATCACGTATTCGGAATGGGTTATACGACCCAAAGGTCCTCTCCCGGCTAAACCGAATAGTGAGCGTAATATTTAAAAACATATGGATATGGGATTTCAATTATGTCACAACTTAAACCCAAACTTCCTTTTCAAATGGTTTCAATCGATTACCATTTCAATCTTTAAACAAAAAGATTTAACCTTTATGGTTTAAACAGTTTCCACACTTTAATCTTTTAAACAAAAGATTCATTCATAGATTTTCCAAATTAATTTCCATTTCAATTTGATTAACTCATTAAATCTTCAAATCAAAGATTTAACTTACAGCTTTCAAAACAATCTCATTTCAAATGATTTAAACCAATCATTATTTTAAATCTGTTAAAGATAACAGATTCAAATCATAGCTTTTCAAACAATTCATTCATAACTTGGAAAACCATTTTCAATTCAATATTGAAATTCCTTTAATTAAACTGGAATTTCATTGCTTATCTGAAAGCTTTTATTCTTTTAAAACAAACAGTTTTATTTTGGAAATCTGGTTCATTCATACGAGTTAAAGTCTTTGGGTTAAATCCAAATTCCCAAACTTATACTTTTAAATGGTTTAACTTTATATAAACACATTTATATCATCTTCAATCCCTAGTTTCAAATCATAGGATTCAATTTCAAACTTGAATTCAAATTTAAATCAAATTATTTAAATTTTCATAACTCGATTAAGTTATTCAAAATAACTTTTATCTTTGAAATTCCATTTCAAAAGCTTTTCACATTAAACCCAAATTTCTAATTTCAAAATCAATTGAAATTAAAATTTCAATTTCAAAAACATCAAATTTAAATTATCTGTGACTTAACCGATTTCCACGTGAAATCCATATTTTGTGTGTGTAAAAGTGTAGTCCAGGGGTTTTACACAGTAGTGCAACATCAATCATCACAGATATATCAATAAGCGGTATAACCCATAACGCTTATCTTCATTCACAGATTTATAGATAAAGTAAATTTATCAGTCACAGGGTTCATCATTACAATTCGATGTGGGTTTCGGATAACCAACTGGAATCCGACTCCCTGTCGCATCGAAATTCAAATGTCGTTTATGGGTCAAGGGTTTTCATATTCACATAGTAATATATCACAGAAACAGATATATATATATCGCAAATAATCAATTACATTCATCCCAGATAAATATATTACAGATCACACACAAATCAGGGTGTATCTCAAAGCATCACGAATCAGGGATATCAAACAATCAAGTCATCCAATAAAATCCAAATATTCATAAGTAAGATCAGTTAATTATCTGATTTATTCAAATTAGATTAATACTTATGAATTTCTAATCTTGGTTAATCAACATCGATAATTACAAATTATTTTGATTATTTATTCTTTAATCATTTATTAATTAACCATTAATAACAAATTGATTAACCTTTAATTATAATTCATCAACCTTAAATTATTTCACAGTTTAATATCTTAAACCAATATAGAAATTAACCTTTAAAGTACTTCATTTATTTAACTAAAATTAATTTCATTTCTTCATATTTAATCTCATAAAACAATTCATTTATTAGTTATTAATTACTTAGTTAATCAATTATAAATCCTTAATTCTTCATGAAATTACTAAATCAATTAACCATTAATTCATAATTAAATGATTTAAGTAGTTAACTATTAATCATTCATTTATTAACTTAAGTAGTTAATTATAATTTATAAATCACCTTATCATTAATAAATCTCTACTTACAATTATAAAGTAATTATTCTTAATTACTTTCTAAATTAATCTAATTTTAAATTCTCCAACTTAGTTAACATTTTAAAGCCCTCTTTACATTTGAAATTCAATTATATTACTAACTAAAATTCGAATGTTAATTAACTTTATGCTTAACTAGACTAATTACTTAATTAAAAGAATAATTAAGAGTTTAAAACATTTTAAAGTATTGACTAAAATAATTAAACTTGTATCAAGTTTTAACTAAATCTGTTAAGCACTACAAAGTCTTACGGGGTTCAAAGCTTGATGACAGATTGTTTACTTAACATTACTTTAAAATACAAAACTGCTGTTAACAAAACTCGAGGCTTCCCTGCGTTAAAACCCGAGACCTCCCCTATACAAACCCGAGTGTAGCTTCGAGTTACCCACCTAATCACCGAGTCTTACCCCTGTACGCACCCTCCTTCTTCTCTCCTTCTTTTTTTTTAAAACTTAAGTAAAATTAAAAGCATCAGGCTCAAACCCACGTTCGAACTCGACCTCAACCCGAAACAATCAATCCCAAAACTCGTGCACGACTCGAGACTATTACGCGACCCAAAACATCAACGCAGCCGACACATCCTCCTGCCGTACACGTGCACAGCGACAAGAACGACCTCCGGCGATCACCAGCATCATCGGCAAGTCACGATCCAACCACAAACTCGAAAACCCAACTCGAATCGCCTCCAAACATTCGAAATCGAAATTTGACAGATCAACCCAAAAACAGAACTCAAACCAAAACGACAAGGTCACCTCGTCCTCGCCACACAAGGCACCAGAGACATCAGGATTTCGTCCACGCCTCGACAACAAGACAATCGACCATCCTCCGGAAGCTCGAACCACTCGATCGCGTATTGGTGATGAATTCGAAACATCACTGACCTAAATAAAAACTGTGAAATAAACCCTAAAATGTATTCGTTTGTTTAATTTATACATTAGAAAAATTCCCTGAGAATTTTCTCATGATCCATGATGTTAATACTAGGATCAATTCAAGTTTCAACATTTAATTTTGATTCAATCACTAGAAGTTGATAAAAATATAATTTTTGCAGAAGTACAAATTGTTCTCGAATTACTGTACTAAAAATCTTCATTCTAGTTTTAAAAATCATAATTTTCAGTAAGCATTCCATTTATAAACTTGAATTAGCTTTTATTAACAATTTAATTTATCACTTTATTTCTTGATTTCCTATAACCATGCCTTCCAGTAAAGATATTCCAGCAATCATGTTTTAACCAACTTGCAAAACCTTATTTTAGTTTTTAAAATCTCATTTGATTGCAACTGAAAGTTTACAATGATTTGATGAGCATAAATTTAAGTTTGGAAAGAAATATGAACCTGTAACACAACATAGAAGTATAGAGCATCACAGTGATATATTTAAACAATAACATATGCAAACTATATTTCCAATAGATCTAAAACCATTTTTAATCACTTAAAGCTTTAAAATTAAAGTTACTCACCTGAAGTTTAGAAAGAACAGAGCACTTAGTTTTGCAGACAGTTTGAACTTGAGAACTGGAAACATGTTTTCAACTTTGATCTTCAAATCATTTTGCATCTCTACTTTGTTGTAGTTGCTTATGTTTAATTGTATTTGATGATGTAGAAGCTTGTTTGGGTTTTCAAATGGAGTTTCATTTTTAGTCTGGTTTAGTTCGAATTGAAATGAGAAGTGATAAGGGAAAGAAGTTTACAGAGTGATGTTTAAACAAGCTACAGGTAATAATATCTTATACAAACAGTGTACACATTTGTACAAATTATCAGAGAAAATTTTATATCTTGGTGGCTGAAAGAGATTTGTATACAACTCGAAATGACTTTGTTATGCTGTTAAGATATGGAGCATTTAATGCTATTGTACTTATGTTTCATACTTTATACATATCTCATTTTCTTTTACTTTCCTGTGACTTCATTAACAAGCTATAACATTTTACATTTTGCTTTGATTCATATTGCTCTTAAGTTTTGCAAGTATATATATCATATTCGAACATTGTTTTATCCTATGCAGATCTATATTTGAAGCTGGGAATCATTCTTATGAATCATATTTTCTCCTTTATATTTCGGCTGATATGAAAACATTTTGGTGGCTAAAGATACTTGCATTTATTTGTTTGTACTTGAACCTGTTTGTCCTTTGTTTATTGTTTTGAATTTCTTTTCTTTATTGAATTTAAAACTCTACTTTATACTATAAACAATTTCTATTTTTATTCTACCATGTTAGATTGTAGTTAATATATTTATTATCTTATATTTAATTTATAATTTCAAATTATTATTAACCATCAATTCTAATAGTTAAATATTATTATCAATTATTTATTTACACTTTAAACTCAAGTCAAATATATATCTATATATACTTACAATATTTTAAATTGAAATGATTCATACAGAATATACTTGAATCCGGGGAAACTCGCTTCACTCTATCGATTTATTTCCTAATTTTTATTCAAAAATCAATAAATTATCATTTTAAATTTATATAAAATTCGGGGTCGTTACACATATACACACATCACAGCTACTTGATATATTTACTTTAAACCCTTAGACATTATTATAATATCTCTGGATTTTATAATAAAAATGTTTTGGTTATCGTAAGGTAAAAATCCATCCGTGTTTATGTGCGGCGAGGTCTTATGAGATACCTTTGATTTCAAAGGATTTTATAAGTTATAATAAAATTTCTTATGATTTGAGTTTCTCATGCTAGTTTTACTAGACTGACCTGGGCGTTGTTTTCTTATAATGCTCTGGTTAGACCGAGCATATTTTCATATTAGCTTAGATTCTTTGGAGTTCAAAAGACGATTTGGAGGTCCAAGAAGTATCACTCGTATATTCCTTTATTTTTAAGGTTTTGGATGAAATTTGTATTAGTTATGTAGGGATGGGTAGTTATAACTGTCCTAAGGTAGGAAGTTGTACTATTATAGCTCTAATGTATCATGTTGGAGATGACTGCAATTTTTTTTATTGACTATTATAATTGCTCTTTTGCGTTGTGAGATTCTGTGCTCTTTAGTTTCTCCTTGTCTTTCTTTTTCTTTCACCTATAGTAATCTATCTTTTCGGTACTTGGATGCAAGACACATGAATACCGTGGATGTATTAAAGTCGACTTCTGAGGATCGAAAAGGCAGGTTGTTACAATTTCGCATCGTGACTTGTACGTATGGATAATGCAATGAATGGTTACTTATTGCACAATGTCACTACAATGTATGTATGGTGGCATTGAATGGTTACAGAATGCACAACGTGGCTACAACATACGTATGAACAATGCATTGAGTGATTATAGTATATGTATGGCTACAGTGTAGGATTGGACAAGGCATTGAATAGTTATGGATTGCACATCGTGGCTACAATGTACATATAGATAAGGCATTGAATGGTTATGGATTTCACAACATGGCTATAGTATACGTATGGATAAGGCGTTGAACGGTTACGGATTGCATAGCATAGCTACCGTGTATGTATGGACAAGGCAATAAATGGTTATGGATTGCAGAGCATGGATACTGTATACGTATGGACATGTCAATGAATGGTTACAGATTGCACAGCATGGCTACTGTGTATGTATGGACAAGGCAATGAATGGTTATGGATTGCACAACATGGCTACAGTGTACATATGGACAAGGCATTAAATGGTTACAGATTACAAAGCATGTACAGTGTACGTATGGACCAGACATTGAATGGTCATTAATTTCATAACATGGCTACTGTATACATATGGAAAAGGCATTGAATGGTTACGGATTGCACATGTGGCTATAGTGTACATGTATGGACAAGACGTATTGCATAGCGTGGCTACAGTTCATGTATGGACAAGGCAACAAATGGTTACGAATTCCACAGCATGGCTATAGTGTATGTATGGACAAGGCATGATGGTTATGGATTGGACAGCATGGCTGCAGTGTACGTATGGCCAATGCATAGAATGATTATGGATTGCACAGCGTCGCTGCAGTGTAAGATTGGACAATGCATTGAATGGTTACAGATTGCAAAGTATGGCCACTGTTTACGTATGGACAATGCATTGAATGGTTACAGATTGCACATTGTGGCTATAGTGTACATTTGGACAAGACATTAAATGGTTACGGATTTCATAGCATGGCTACGGTGTACGTATGGACAAGGCAAAGAAAGGTTATGGATTGCACAACATGGTTACAGTGTACGTATGGACAAGGCATTAAATAGTTGCGGATTGCACAGCATGGCTAGAGTGTACGTATAGATAAGGCATTGAATGGTTATGGATTGCATAGTGTGGCTACATTGTATGTATAGACTAGGCAATGAATGGTTATGGATTGCATAGTGTGGCTACATTGTATGTATAGACTAGGCAATGAATGGTTATGGATTGCACATCGTGGCTTGTACGTATGGACAAGGCAATGAATGGTTACGGATTGCACAACGTCTCTACAGTGTATGTATGGACAATGCATTGAATGGTTACATAATGCACATCGTAGTTACTTTGTATGTATGGACAAGGCATTAATAGATTAGTGTACATATGGCTACAGTGTAGGATTAGACAAGGCATTGAATAATTATGGATTGCACATCGTGGCTACAACGTACATATAGACAAGGCATTAAATGGCTACGGATTGCACAACGTGGTTACAGTGTACGCATGGACAAGGCTTGAATGGTTATGGATTGCATGACGTGGCTACAATGTACGTATGAATTGTTACAAATTACACAGCATGGCTACACTATACGTACGGAAAAGGCATTGAATGGTTACGGATTGAACAATGTGGCTACAGTATACGTATAGACAAAGCATTAAATGGTTACGAATTACATAGCATGGCTACATTGTACATATGGATAAGACATTGAATGGTCGCAGATTGTGCAGCGTGGCTACAATGTACGTATGGACAAGGCATTGAATGGTTACGTGGCTACATTGTACGTATGGACAAAGCATTGAATGGTTACAGATTTCACATCATGGCTACAGTATACATATGGACAAGGCAATGAATGGTTATGGATTGTACATCGTGGCTACAGTGTACGTATGGATATGGACAAGGCATTGAATGGTTACGGATTGCACAATCTGGCTACAGTGTATGTGTGGATAAGGCATTGAATGGTTATGGATTGCACAGTGTGGCTATAGTGTACGTATGGACAAAGCATAAAATGGTTATGGATTGCACAACGTGGCTACACTTGCACTCCCCATGATTAAATTTTATACTACAAGGGTTGGTATGAGAAGTTCATAGGATTCCTAGTGGCAAATAAACTTGGACTCCCTATGATTATTTAGTGTTTATTAAAGATTATATATAGGTAGATTAAAGACACATGGAATAGGAGGTCAATGATGATTTTTGCATCATCGTTAATGAAGCTTACAATAACCATCCAGAATGTTGGATAAGAAGAAGAAACTTGGATACTAGAAGTACGTATATTACATTTACTAGAATATGTCGACGGTACTAGAAAATTATTGCCGAACTGGAACGAGAAATTGTGTTTCAAATGTCTAGATCAATTTTTGACTATTTGTATTTTATGGATCATCAAACAACCTTTGTTGGTCATGTTGCGTACAATCCATGGGTTAGTTATGTTAGACAGTTTGAGTGATTTCTATGTGTCTTTAGGTGTTATATTTGTTCTTCATATGTTAGCTATTCCTATGTAACTGCTTCATGTATTTCTATGAGTTGTACTTGTTCCTATGTCATTGTTCAATGGGTTGTATTTGTTTTATGTATTTCTATGCATATTTTCTGGGTTGTACTATGTATTTCTTTGTATTTCTATAGGTTGTACTTGTAATTTGTTTTTGCTTCGCTTGTCCTTGTATACATGTGTTGTGAGTAGTCATGGATTTCACTTTCTTCATACGTTTGGACAAGACATTGAATGGAGAAGTCATTGAATGATCACAGATTTCACAACATATCTACAGCGTATGTTTGGACAAGACATTAATTGGTCACGGATTGCACGACATGGCCATAGTGTCAAACATGACTCATATATCAACACACTTAAACTATAACATACTCAAACATCAACATATTTATACATACAAAATACTTAAACATACAACATACTTAAACATACAACATACTTAAACATAGATAAAGATACATTACCTCACACATCAATATATGTAAACATACATCATATTTAAACATCCATATACTTAAACAAGAAAAACATCAATGAAGCTTAGTTATGTCCACCACCACCCTGAAATTCCAGTGAGCTTAGCCTGTTGTGAAGCACTGCTATTCCTTGTCCAAGTACGGTCACATATTCTACAGCGCAACAAGGGAATGGATCGTCAATCCATTCCCATAACCCATAACCATTTGGAATGTTGGAGCATCTATAGTGGTGCAGTCCAATGTTATTTCTGCTACTTACAACAGAATAAGTAACCATAACTCTACAAACACAAAATATTGAAGGAGTGTCCACCTCTTGTTCTATTTCAATCCATTAATTGCGGAGTTCCCGCCTACCTTGTCTGCTTCTATGTTACATTCTGCATTGATCTTTACATCTTCTTCTTTATTCTTTTAACCGACGCTCTTATTCCTCCCTCTCATGCTCCTGTAGGTCTTCGTAGTGCCTTTCCTATGTTTCCACATAGCACCCGATCGGTCGTTGAGGAGAAGAAGGATTCGAATGCTATTCGTGACTTAAAGGACCTTCGTAGGAATATGAAGAAGGTAAAGAAATGTGGCTGTAGTCCACCATGATAATATGCTATACAGAAAATTGAAAGAAGAGTTTTTTTATATCTTGATGCTAGGAGGATGTTACTATAATACATTGGTTCATAGAAATATGAAAAAACATATGCATAAGGATAACGTGGCTACAATGATGATGATAAGATAAGTTGCTGAAAAAAGATGTGCAACATGGCTACAATAGTGATATGATAAGTCACTGAATGATAGCTGATAAAATTGACACAGTAATGTACTCAAAAAGCAATGCTCAATCCAAACCATTAACCATGTTGCATAGAAAAATGAAGCAAGTGTACAGAAGAACAACGTGGCTATAGTAGTGATAAGACAAGTCACTAGATGATAGCTGAAAAAATTGATATAGTAATTTACACATAAAGCAATGCTCAATTGAAACCATTAACCATGTTGCACAGAAAAATGAAAAGCAAGTGTACACAAAAACAATGTGGTTACATTAGTGATAAGATAAGAAAATGTACACAAGAATATATACACAATCATATATACATAAGAACAACTTGCATAAACGATCAATATAATATGAATCAGAATGAAAGCACAAATAATAACGAACATGATATCAGTCACAATACATAAATAGTGAATACAGTGAATATAACATAAACCAGAGTTAGTACATAATCTATGAACATCAATCTATATGGATGGGGACTACGGCGGGGACGTGCCTCATCATCATTATATCTGGTAGATAAGTGCTCATAGTACATGCTAAAGTCAGTGAATCTCTTCCACTCTTCCTCTAGGTCGGCTTGTACCTAGGCCCGTACTCTTGTCGCCTCCTCTGCCTATCGGCACATCGCATCCTTATAAAAATGAATACTACATATGGGCTCGACATTTCCGGTATGGCGCAGTCCCATCTGCTTATCAAATAAATCACCATATGATAACTGAGTGGGTTCCGGATACTTGTCGTGTGCAAGAGGGTGTAACACGTCAACATAACGGTCAACTCCAAAAGATGTGGGCATTGCCATGGTCATCCAAAGTTACTAGCAGTAAACACATGATCAAGTACACAATAGCTCTGACTAGGTTGTGTAAGATCCTTGACAACCGGAGGTGCTATACCATGACGTATATCAAATGGCCCTACGAAATCTATCAACGCTGCATGAGTAATGATATTACCAAAGGTAGTGTAAAATCTATGCCAGAAGTCAATATACGATTGACCGGTAATTATAAATCTCTCTACTAGCCATCAACCTACTGCTCTCGCCTCGGCTAACTGATCTACATCATAAATCATAGACCGATAGGTATAAGGGTGTGGATCATCGGGAATGTCATCAAAGTTGTAATACTGTCTCCAACCCCTCTCACTAATGTACCAATATGCTCCAAGCACCGAGGGATACGATACAAGTGGAAATCTCTACATGCTAAGCATCCTAGATATCTGGATATACTCAAGATTGATCGAGTCACTATCACTAAATGAATGTCATATAATTTGCCCTCTATATATCCTCAAGTCGATTCGGTTATTGGAAACTGAATATACATGACGGGATTCATTATCCCTAATCCTCCTACTAATCGCATACCAAATAATAAATGTGACGAAATGAAAGATTGATCATCAGTACTCAATGTGACGAAATGAAAGTTCCTGGAATACTCAAAATACCAGTACTGTAATAACTACCAAAAACCATATAAAGAAACTTGTGACTCAAACACGACGCAATGTGCGTTCTGACATCTATATAGGTATGCAAAAGTAGGAGTACCCCAGTCGTACATAATAGTATATTCAAAATCCAAACCAGCCACGGCCTCAATAAAGGAGACCGCTAAACTACTACTAGTGGCACTAAAAAACAAGTTCCCCATAATGTATAGAACATAAAGTCTACCAAGCTCCAAAGCGTGCTCTGGAGAATACTCAGTTATTATGGTGTCCATGGCAGCTATAATCGTGCTGACTTTAATAGAAGTAGTGGTCTGATAGGATGCAGATAAAGTGTCTAAATGGGAAAAAGATCCCAAACAAGTGCGATACGCCATCGATCGTCATATGGGATCGATGGAAAAGCAGTCACTCCTATGCTAATGTCGGCAAACATAGAAAAGTCGAATGGTGTAATTCCTAACTTACCACAAGGAAAATGAAATATATGGGTGGTTTTATTCCATCGTAAAGCGATAGCAGCATACAATTGAACATCTCCTTTATTAACGTTTTTTATGCCTAGAATTTTAAATTACATAAAAGGTTAAACTAAAAACTGTACTATATTAATGGATTTTTTAACTTATATAATTCATTAAGTTGCCTAAGAAATGATGGAATCCAAGCTTACGTAGAAATTCTATGACTCTAGGAATATTTGCCAAATTCTTATGAAAATATTTTAGGGTGTTAGCTAATGAACCTTGGGTACGAATATTGCGTGACTGTTTAAGTTAAACGAATTCGTAAATATGTGTTTCAAAATAATAATTTACTTTAACTATGCCATGAAAAAAATACTTACAGCCAAGCTTGTCGGTGTGCTGATGTGTATTTCCACTTCTGGAAGCACTTAAAAATCAATATGCATCTTCGCCGTGCTCAAGTTTGGATCCTCAAAACCACTGATCTCAACAACTCTAATAGAAACGTGCCCCACTCCCTACACGTCCTGGCTGCTTGACAATCCATGCGGCCTCTGCGACCGCATCGACCACCTTCGCCTTTGCACTGCTACTCAATAGTTTGGCGGCTTCAAGTAGGTCTTCTATTCCATGTTCATGTCCATATGGCACAATAATATTATTTCCCTATGTCGACCACTACCATCGCCGCCGGTGTCGCTGCCGCCACCACCACTTTCTCGATGCATAAACATTTTCATAAAATTTTTAAGGAACCTAGACATTCTAACAGGTGTAGGTATCAAAAACAAGCTTTAATTTATGTATAGATACTTGAATTTAGGATTTTGAAGTATGAAAACGGTGGAGGAGGGGATTGAAGTTGCTCTCGGCTGAAGAAATGGAGGAGGAAGAAGTAGTTCTGGAACAAATATGACAGTTGGGTTTAGGGTTAATTATATTATAACGGCAAAGACTCCACCGTTATAATTAGTACAACGAAGACTTTGCCGTTATAATTATAACGGCAGAGTTTTGTCGTTATTGTGAGAAATGTGGATTGCGGATCTTAAGGCTAGAATTAACACTGGGGGGGTGAATAGTGTTTTAAGGGATTACTAATTCTTTTTGTGTTCTTCGCCACTTGGGGCTGTAGTATGTTCCAAGGGTTGGGCTGTTCGCTCATTAAAGCGGTACGTGAGCTGGGTTCAGAACGTCGTGAGACAGTTCGGTCCATATCTGGTGCGGGCGTTAAAGCATTGAGAGGACCGGGAAGGACGCACCTCTGGTGTACCAGTTATCGTGCCCACGGTAAACGCTGGGTAGCCAAGTGCGGAGCGGATAACTGCTAAAAGCATCTAAGTAGTAAGCCCACCCCAAGATGAGTGCTCTCCTATTCTGACTTCCCCATAGTATATTAATTTGAACACAAATGTATGCCATATTCAGACACAAATATGATCATAGAATCAATCACAGATGCAGATATAAAGTAAAAGCAATAAAGAAAAGAACACACCGGATTTTATACTGGTTCGGAGTTACCCTACATCCAGTCCCGCAACACAAGTACGGATTTCCTTTCAAAATCAATTCTTACAATTACACCATCGATTTCAAGGCCACGAGGTACACCGCTCCAGATTCACAATCCTCTGGGTAGAGATAGTTGATTTTACGGGCAACAAGTTCACCCGATTGATTTTCTAGGCTACAATCACACCTTTTCTCGCTCGATTGAATACAAAGAAGTCTGTAACTCTGAATAGCACTAGATCTTGTTGAGATAGTGATAGAGAATCAAACCAGAGATGATCTAGTTAGATTCAATGGTGATTTCAGCAGAGTAATGGTAAAAATGTATATAAAGAAATGTGGAAGAAGAAGAGGAGTGAAATCAAAGAAAATATGATTGTAAATTCGTTTAAAACAGCCCCTATTTATAGTAGAACAATAGCCATGTCCATTCGTGAAAGGATATGACGAATAGACACTTCCTTTGAAATTCAAACTTTTGAAATAAACTGTCACCTTGTCGACAAGGGGTCCTTGGGGTTGTCGACAAGCCTAAGTTATTTTTGGTAATTTGTTTTTCTTTGAAAATAACTTCTATCTTGTATTAAAACTATTTTAAACTTTATAAATATACTTAACTATAGTTAAAATACATAAATAAGTATAGAGAATAATATTTTGGTATATATAAAATTTTACCATAATTTTATATTTAAATCTAAGTATAAATATTAAAAGTTAAATATATTATAATTAAAAGATAGTTTAAAACCAAGGATAATTTGATATTGAAAATAAAGATTATTTTGAGGCTAAAAGTATTTTAAAACCAGGATAGATGTTTTTGATTTAAAAAGGAAGATTTTGAAATCATTTTGAAAACAAGATATAATTTTGTAAAACATTTGAATAAAAGTTAGTGGATACAAAACAATGTCCCACTAGATTTTTCGTAGGTTCCATCCTACTTAGAGTTCCATCCGTTTAACAGGCTCGAAGTGGATTCCATTCCACGAATAAAATGGATTTTAAGATGTCAATGCTTTTCTAGGAGTTTTAAAAAAATTCCTAACTAAATTACTTATCTTGAAATCTTGAACTCTTGATAATCTTGATACTCATGAGTCTTGAATCTTGATACCTTCGATCTTGAGTTCATCAGTTCTTGAATCTCTATATTGTACAGTCTTCATTCTTTGGTACCTGTATATATATCCTGCATATACATATATATATCTAAACAATAATGTTAGTATTTATATTTTATAATCTTATTCTAAGGTTGTTGTCATCAAAACCAACTTCTCAGGGACTAACAATCTCCCCTTTTTTGATGATGACAACCTTTGTTTGTAAAATATTACTTCTATCTTAATAACTCCCCCTAAAACTAATAACTCCCCCTTAATCTACGCTTAACTATCCTATTTTATACTTTTCCCCCTTTGCCATCAATAAAAACAAAGTTTAAATCTATAAAACTCCCCCTTAATCTAATACTATATTACATGTGATTATAATGATAGTGTTATCATAAATAATCAACACTTAATTCTGAAACTAAAACTTAGCCCTTAATAACTAACTCTCCTAACTAAAAATCCACATATGATAATATTTATAATAATGATAATGTGAGAATTCAAATATGAGAACACAAATCATTTATTAATTATATAATGTTATATTTACATTTGCATAGAAAACGTAAGTAAGATCATATACAAATAACGACAAGAAAGAGAGAAAAGAAACTAATGTGTATCCTTGACAATGGGAGATCTATGAACCGAGTAATTTGGGTAGTGGAAACAGAAATTTCAACGTTGTTCGACTAGATTTCCATCCTTGTCAAAGCACACTTCGCCAACGCAAACAACTTTGTCGTCATCTTCAGCGTGCTCTTCTTCCATGAGGGCTTCTTCTTCTTATTTCTCGTTGTCCTCTTGCACTTGATCACTTGAGGATTCTTCATCGATCAAGATAGGATTGGTGTGATTGTCCATTAGAAACTTTTGCAAGTTTCTAAGGATTTTGCCTTACCGTTCTTGTTCTTTGGCCATTCTGATTTGCACCACTTGAATTTCAGTCATAAGTTGCAGTGCATCCTTCAAGGAAACCTCCATTTTCATCACTCGTGCAAGCGTAGTTCGTTAAAATGGTTCGGTAGAAGGAGAAGGGAACGAAAAGGTTGAATTTTTGTTTGATTTGGATGAGGAGGCCATTGTTTTATTGTTTTCAGAAGTTAGAACAGAGAAAGAATGAACAAAATTTTGAAATAAGAAGAATATATAACCACCCATTTGAATTTTGGTGGGAAAATTTCAAAAGAAAAAAATTCATTATATGTCGACAGGGGTAAAGGAGGGTTGTCGACAAGGTACTTATATTTTTGCTATTTTATTTATTTTAATTTAATTTTAATTGTACTTGTTATATATTTATATTCTATATTTCAGTTATTGAACAAATACCTAATTCGCTTCTTAATTTAGTAAATATAGATTCATTTAAGGGTTTTGTTAAGATATCGGCAATTTGATTCTCGGAATTGATATAATCGAGAGTAATTACTTCCTTACTTATATTATCTTTGAGAAAATGATGTTTGATATCAATATGTTTAGTTCGAGCATGATGAGTAGGATTTTTGGATAAATTTATTGCACTAGTATTATCACAATAAATTGGTGATTTTGAGATATTTAAACCAAAATCTTTTAAAGTTTGTTGCATATATATTACTTGAGAACAAGCCAAAGCAGCAGAAATATACTCTGCTTCGGTTGTTGATAAAGAAACTGTGTTTTCCTTTTTACTAAACCAGGAAACTAGAGAATGCCCCAAAAAGTGACAAGTTCCACTTGTACTTTTTGGTCTGATTTACAACCAGCATAGTCAGCATCATAGTAAGATATTAATTCAAAAGAATCATTTTTAGGATAAAATAAGCCATAATCAAAGGTGTGTTTAACATAGCTTATGACACGTTTTACAGCTTTTAAGTGGGTCTCTTTAGGTAGGGATTGATATCTTGCACAGAGACAAACACTATGCATGATATCAGGTCTACTAGCAGTGATATATAGTAGTGATCCAATCATTCCTCTATATAATTTTTGATCTACATCTTTCGAGAGATCTTCTTTACTTAGGTACTCATTGGTTTCCATGGGAGTGGGTTTTCCACTTGCAGTAGTCAAACCAAATTTACTAACTAGGTCTTTAGCATATTTTTCTTGACTGATAAAGATACCATTATCTAATTGTTTTATTTGCAATCCTAGAAAGAAGTTTAATTCACCCATATGACTCATCTCAAACTCTTTTGTCATTATTTCAGAAAATTCTTTACTCATTTCAAAATTAGTTGATCCGAAAATGATATCATCTACGTAAACTTGTACTAGTTGAATATCATTTTAATTTCTTTTAGTAAAGAGTATTATCTACTTTACCAATTTCAAAGTTTGATTGTAATAAGTAAGATCTTAGTCTATCATACCAGGCTCTAGGAGCTTGTTTTAGACCATATAGAGCTTTCTTAAGTTTGTAAACATGATTTGGTAATTTTTCATCTTCAAAAAGTGGTGGTTGTTCAACATATACTTTCTCTTTTACAAATCCATTTAAAAAGGCACTTTTAACATCCATTTGAAATAATTTGAAATTATTATGATTTGCAAAAGCAAGTAGAATCCTAATGGCTTCTAATCTTGCTACGGGAGCAAAGGTTTCATCACAATCTATTCCTTCTTCTTGACAATAACATTAAGCGACTAACCGGGCTTTATTTCTAACGACCTCACCTTGTTCATTCATTTTATTTTTATAAACCCATTTAGTTCCAATTATAGTTTTATTTTCAAGTCTAGGAACAAGTTCCCAAACATCATTTCTAGTGAATTGATTTAGTTCTTCTTGCATAGCCAAAATCCATGAATCATCAGTTGATGCTTCTTTTGGATTTTTGGGTTCAATAGTTGATATAAAGGCTACATTGCTCATTTTACTTAGTTGATTTCTAGTTGTAACAACAGATTGCATATCTCCTAGTATATTTTCTATAGGACGATCTTTTAAAAGTTTAATCTTTTTATTAGGATGATTAATTTCATTATTAGTTTCAGTTGACTCCTGATTTTGAGTAACTAAATCCTCTTCATCATTTGTATCTTCAAAATTTTTGAGATTTTCATCGAATGAAACATGCATTGTTTCTTCTATGGTGTTAGTTCTTAAATTAAACACTCTATATGCTTTACTTCTATTAGAATATCCGATAAAGATACCTTTGTCGGATTTAGGATCAAATTTATCTAAGTTATCTTTTGTATTTAAAATAAAACATTTACTTCCAAAAATTCTAAAATAAGATACCTTAGGTTTCTTTCCGTGAAGAAGTTCATAAGATGTCTTATCAGTTAAAGGTCTAATTAAAATTCTATTTAAAATATAACAGGCGGTAGCAACTGCTTCTGCCCAAAAATGTTTTGGTAATTTACTATCTGAAAGCATAGTTCTCGCACACTCTTGAATCGTCCTATTTTTACGTTCTACTACTCCGTTTTGTTATGGAGTTCTTGGAAATGAAAAATTGTGAGTTATTCCCTTTTTATTGCAGAATTCCTCAAACTTTTTATTTTCAAATTCACCACCGTGATCTCTACGGATGGTTATAATTTTTACAGAAAGTTGATTTTGAATCCCTTTTGTAAAGTTATTAAAACTTTCAAAAGTATCACTTTTATGTTTCAAAAATATTGTCCATGTAAATCTAGAATAATCATCTACAATTACAAAAACATATTTACTGTGATTTATTGACTGAATTTGAGATGGACCAAATAAATCAAGATGAACTAATTCAAGAAGTTTTGAAGTTGAAATCATAACTTTTAATTTAAAGGAACTTTTTCTAAGTTTTCCTAATTGACATGCATCACATAAACTATCTACTTTAAAATTCATTTTAGGGAGACCTCTTACTAGATCATGTTTTGACAGTCTAGATAAGAGTTTGAAATTCAAATGCCCAAATCTCTTATGCCAAATCCAAGGGTCACTTGGATTTGCCAAAAGACACAGGTTATCATTTGAAACTTTCATACTAAGAATATAAATATTCTTTTTCCTAATTCCCTCAAATATCATGGTTGAATTATTATCTTCAATGTGACACTTATCTTTTTCAAATTTAATTTTATATCCTTTATCGCAAAGTTGACTAATACTTAGCAGATTATGTTTCAGATTCTTAACTAGCAAAACATTAGTAATAATAGGAGTTTCAGAGTTACCGAGATTGCCGATGCCAATCACATATCCTTTTAAGTTGTCTCCAAAGTTAACCAGTCCTCCGTATTTGTATATTATATCATTCAGCATATCCGGATTACCATTCATGTGTCTAAAGCATCCACTATCGAGTATCCATTTATTCTTTTTGATCTGCACAATTTGTCCATTGTGGATTGATTCCTCAACACCCATAAAACATGTTTCCTGCACATCATACAATTTTGGTAGACAACTTTAATTTGAATATCGATTATATGCAGACTCATGAGACAGTGATGATCTGAATATTTCTAAACTAGTATTAACAAGTTTTTCAAACATAGCCATTTTAAAAGCTTTTTCAAAATTCGTATTATGAGACTTTGAAAACCTTGCTCAAATACAAAATGTGAGAAATGCGGATTACGGATCTTAAGGCTAGAATTAACACTAGAGGGGAGGTGAATAGTGTTTTAAGAAATTACTAATTCTTTTTGAGTTTATATTAATTTGAACACAAATGTATGCAATATTCAAACACAGATATGATCACAGAATCAAAAACAGATGCAGATATAAAGTAAAAGGAATAAAGGAAAGAACACATCGGATTTTATACTAGTTCGGAGTTACCCTACATCCAGTCCCGCAACACAAGTACGGATTTCCTTTCAAAATCAATTCTTACAATTACACCCTCGATTTCAAGGCCACGAGGTACACTGCTCCAGATTCACAATCCTCTGGGCAGAGATACTTGATTTTACGGGCAACAAGTTCACCCGATTGATTTTCCAGGCTACAATCACACCTTTTCTCGCTCGATTGAATACAAAGAAGTCTATAATTCTGAATAGCACTGGGATCCTGTTGAGATAGTGATAGTGAATTAAACCAGAGATGATCTAGCTAGATTCAATGGTGATTTCGGCAGAGTAATGGTAAAAATGTATATAAAGAAATGTGGAAGAAGAAGAGGAGTGAAATCAGAGAAAATATGATTGTAAATTCGTTTAAAACAGCCTCTATTTATAGTAGAACAACAGCCATGTCCATTCGTGAAAGGATATGACGAATAAACACTTCCTTTGAAATTCAAACTTTTGAAATAAACTATCACCTTGTCGACAAGGGGTCCTTGGGGTTGTCGACAAGCCTAAGTTATTTTTGGTAATTTGTTTTTCTTTGAAAATAACTTCTATCTTGTATTAAAACTATTTTAAACTTTATAAATATACTTAACTATAGTTAAAATACATAAATAAGCATAGAGAATAATATTTTGGTATATATAAAATTTTACTATAATTTTATATTTAAATCTAAGTATAAATATTAAAAGTTAAATATATTATGATTAAAAGATAGTTGAAAACCAAGGATAATTTGATATTGAAAATAAAGATTATTTTAAGACTAAAAGTATTTTAAAACCAAGATAGATGCTTTTGATTTAAAAAGGAAGATTTTTAAATCATTTTGAAAACAAGATATAATTTTGTAAAACATTTGAATAAAAGTTAGTGGATACAAACTAATGTTCCACTAGATTTTTCGTAGGTTCCATCCTACTTAGGGTTCCATCCCTTTAACAGGCTCGAAGTGGATTCCATTCCACGAATAAAATGGATTTTAAGATGTCAGTGCTTTTCTTAGAGTTGTAAAAAAATTCCTAACTAAATTACTTATCTTGAAATCTTGAACTCTTGATAATATTGATACCCATGAGTCTTGAATCTTGATATCTTCGATCTTGAGTTCATTAGTTCTTGAATCTCTATATTGTGCAGTCTTCATTCTTTGGTACCTGTATATATATCTTGCATATGCATATATATCTAAACAATAATGTTAGTATTTATATTTTTTAATCTTATTCTAAGGTTGTTGTCATCAAAACCAACTTCTCAGGGACTAACAGTTATAATGTGATGTTTTTTAGTAAAGTGGTATGTGGCTGGTTTCGCGGTCACCTGGGTATGTAGCTTGTTCGCTAAGTCCAAAAGTAAGAGAGAAAGCGCAAGTAAATAGGTTGATTGTTGGTAATGGTTTAAATTCGTTATTCGGCTATGGGCACCACGATTGGTGGTTGAACACCAGCTACGATGCCCTAGGGTGACATCAAACGACAGACTGAGTAGGATGTAGTGGTTTTCCACCACCCTAGAGCATCATGGTCCATAATGAACCACCGCGCCGAACTTGGGCACTTTTAATACCACACTATTCTTTAATACCACACTATTCTTATATGACTATACTTCTTTATAACTATAGTATGCTAGGTTTTCTTTCAGGTATTTTGCAAATCAAAATATTATGTCGATGTTAATTTCGGAATCACCGATACATATTTCCTTTTAACATAATTATTTACCATTGTTGGTCAAGTCTCAGGGATTATGATGCATCCCGACCTTCCTATACTTTAGGTCAACATCGACCTAACAAGTTGTCAAGTCGCGCAGGTGGCCTAACGAGTTATGCATGCGAGTTATACCCATAAATGATGCCTACGAGCGAGCTACGACCTAGCATGTTAATCCTTAAGTCGCGCCATTTTAGGTCGCAAGCGAGCTATGAGGACCGGGCAAGCAAGTTGATAAGCCGTCCAAATGAGCTACGACCTACTGAAACTCAACCTACCAAGCCACGACCTAATGTGTTAAGTCTTGGTCGTGTGAAGCTAAGTGTCTTAGGTCGCTTGCAACCTAACGAGTCATGTTATCTGATGCCACAAGCCTTAGGTCGTTCTGGGGTTAGGTCGCTCAAGGGCTTAAACCGTTCATCGCTTAGGTCGCTGAAGATGTTATTCCTTAGGTCGCAAGAAGTTATGTCACTCTTTCTTATGTTCCTATCTTCTTTATGTCGCTGCTGTGTTTCTTATGTTGTTCCTGTCTTGAGTCGCTCGACCATAGGCCGCATCAATCTTAGGTCGCTCAAGCCAAGGTCGCTCAACTCCTTATGTCGCTCGTCCCATAGGTCGCATAAGTCGTTTCGGAAGATGATTATCCTCATGTCGTTGAAGCTTATGCCGCGTGGTGTTGTATTTTTAGGTCGTATGTTGTAATTCCTTATGTCGTTTGAATGTTGTATTTGTTAACTCGATTGTATTTGAGTCCTTAGGTTGTGTGTGTTGTATCCTTAGGTTGCATGTTGTAAATTGTATTTGTTATGTCGTTATGTGTTGTTGAGTCATTTGCTTTTAAGTCGTCTTGTATTTTTTAGGTCGTTAACGGCCTATGTTAGGTCGGTCATGTGTAAATAAGTTAGGTCGTGATGGCCTTGTAATGTGTTGTGATGTAAGTGTTGTGTTGTGTTGTAAGCCTATAAATAGGCGAGTCGTGTAATTTGTAAAGTTGGTTGATTTTGAATAAACTTTGTTTGTGTGCTTTGTGCCACTTTGAAATTGGTAGTTGAGTGTTATCTACTATCTCCACCTTCGGCATTCGAGTGCGCTCGAATCAACGATTGTTGAAGCCAATTCATGGAATCAAGTGCGCTTGATCAACGTTCGAAGAATTGTAGATCTTCTCTCACGGTATCGTGCGCGATCAACGTGTCGAAGATTGCTAGAATCCAGTATCTCTTGAGATCAACAGATTTGGGCGTTTGGTATTTTCAATCCACTGATTGCTACTTTCATCGTTGTATTCATTTCTGTTATTTCCGCTGCATCATTTGGTATCAGAGCAAGACTTAGCCAATCATAGCTAAGACGAGCCTGTTGGAGCAAAGATAATGGTTTGTTCAATTTCAATCGACCCTATTAGTGTTAGATCCGAGAGCTAGTTGAAGCCGTGCATCACTTTGTAGATCAAGGCCGAGTTAAAGTGTTGAAGTTAAGTTGAATCCAAGTTAAAGTTAGTTGGAGATTGTTTGATTCAACAATGCATCCGAGAAGAGCTAATCGTCATCAGAATGTTGCAGATGTGTATCAAAGAGAAGATGCTGAGGCAATAGAGCGACGAATTAGTGATAACCTCGAAGAGAAGTTCAATAAAGGTGTTGGAAAGTTGGAGAAGTTGATGATGGATTTGAATCAAAGTCAAAGAGGAAGGTCACCAGTCTTGAACCATGGAGGAAACAGAGTTTTGCCATCGGTTACGGAAGCAAGGAGGGTGTCGCCACAAACTTATCAAGATAAAAGGGAATCATCAATTTTAATGAGACGAGATCACCATGGGGAAGAGAAAAGAAGTCAACATGGGTTTGACAATGAACCATGTCGTGATGTCAAAAGATCGAGTAGAAGAGATTTGCATGATCATAGAGATATACGTGGTCATAGAGACGAAGGGTGTACTTTGTCAAAGCATGAGAATGATTCTATTTGGCCAAGGAACAATATTTTTCAATCTACCTGTACTATCTTGGGAAAGGTTTGTAAATTCGTTATTGATGCGGGAAGTTGCAATAACCTTATTTCTGAAGAAGCCGTTATGAAGTTGGGGTTGAAGACTGAAAAACACCCTAAACCTTATAAACTGGCATGGATAAAGGAAGGTGAAGAAGTGACAGTGGGAAGACGAGCATTGATTACATTTTCTATTGGGAAGAAGTACAAAGACGATATATGGTGTGATGTGGTTGATATGGATGTGTGTCACCTACTATTGGGAAGACCATGGCAGTATGATAGAGCCGTACAACATAATAGTCACGCCAACAGCTACAGTTTCGTGTTCAAAGGAACCAAAATTATCTTAGTCCTTAAGAAGCGTGAACAAGGTGAAAGCAAGCCAGAGAAGAAGGTGGAAGCAACCAATCGAATATCTTCGACAGAATTTGTTGAAGAAGTGAAAGATAATGTTGAAGTGGAAGATAAAATAGATTCTTCTCAACCCACGAAGTTTGATGACCATAAAGTTGATTATTCACAATCCACGAAGTTCGATAAAGATGAAGTTGATGTTTTTCAACCAACGAAGTTTGACGAACACGAAGTTGAAAATTCTCAACCAGCGAAGTTTGAAGATAAAGTTGAAAATGTACAACCAGCAAAGTTTGATGAGGATGAAGAAAGTGTGTCAAAAGATGAAGGGGGTAATTTATTAGTGAAGAAGGTGGATTCGATTAGTCTATTATCTACATAAGAGTTTGTTAAAGAAGTTGGTGCAGCTCAGGCCAGACTCGAAGCAGTGCAAGCTACGAATTCACAAGGCCTAAGTCGTCCACGGTCTAAGGAAGGGATAGCTTTAGGTCGTCCACGACATAACAAAGCAAGAGATAAAAGGTTACAACCTAATAATGCAATCCAGGCTACGAATTCTGTGGAGAAGTTAAGTGGTTGCAAAGTCTTAGGTCGTTCACGACTTAACTCAAGCGGGTCACGACCTAAGGAAGGAGATTTAAGTCGTCCATGACTTAAGGGAAAGAGGCTACGACTTAGCTTAAGTCGTTCGGGATCTACAGAAGGAGCGCCACGAGATAATGAAGTAGCAGCACGAGTTGAGAATGCGCAAGGCTTAAGTCGGCTACGACTTAAGGGAAGTGATTTAGGTCGTCTACGACCTAACGAGTATGCTGAAGAAGGGAGCTCACGACCTAAGATAAGTCGCATACGACCTACGACCTAGGTAGGTCGCGTAAAGTGATGCAGCTGTTGTCTCTTGAGTCGCTGAATTTTAGGTCGTGGCAATGTTAACTCGTGAAGCATTGATAAGTCGTATGTCGTGGGTGTTTGCTGAGCTTTGTTGTATTTAGGTCGTAAACGACCTATGGGCTGTTATAATTCTGTGCTGTTGTTGAGTCGTCATTTTTTTAAGCCGTTGTACATATTGTTAAGTCGCATGTTTTTAGGTCGTTCTGTTATAAGTCGTAAGTCGCAGGTTATAAGTCGTACACGACCTAAGTGTTGTAAATTTGTGATGTTGTGTGGGTTGTAATACAAGTGCTTGAGTCATGGGTTGTTGAGTCGTTGCCGACCTAGTTGAGTCGTAAGTCGTATACGACTTAAGGGTCAGGGTGAAAAATGCTATAAATAGGGATTGTGTTGTACATTTGAACAGGTTAATTTTGAATAAAATTCTTGTTTGTTAGCTTTGTGCTTTCAATTAAAATCGGTAGTTGAGTGTAATCTCCTATCTCCACCTTCGACATTCGAGTGCGCTCGAATCTTCGATCGTTGAAGCCAATTCGCGGAATCAAGTGCGCTTGATCAACGCTCGAAGAATTGTAGATCTCTCTTCACGGTATCGTGCGCGATCAACGTGTCAGAGATAGCTAGAATTCGGTATCTTCGGATCAACGAATTTGGGCATTTCAGTATTTCTCAATCCACCGATTGCTACTTTCATCGATCTACCTTCTTTTTGTTTAATCCGCTGCGTCAGTTTGGTATCAAAGCTTGTTTTAGCCAATCATAGCTAAATCGGGTCTTGGAGCCAATTCTTTTTGAAGAAGTTTGAAGAGTTAGCCGAGAATTGAAGTGTTTGTGAAGTTTTCAAGTATGCCGCCGAGAAGAGCTAATCGCCATCAGAATGTTGAAGCTTTGTATAAAAGAGAAGAAGCCGATGAGATGGAGCAAAGAATTAATGAAAACTTTAGTGAGAAGCTTAATGAAGGGATTGGTCGATTAGAGAAGATGATGTTAGAAATGAATCAAAATCGGAAAAGGGTTTCACCTGAATCTAACCATGGGGGAAGTAGAGTCTCACCACATTCCAATCGAGAAAGAAGTGTTGATGATGATCAAAGACGTGGGAGGAATGTGAATGATCGAGAACGGAGGAATGTAGATAGAAGGGATGTTGGTAGAAGACATGATGGTAGTAGAGATGTTGGTGGTCAGGATCGACATCGATATACATCAGATTTTGAAGAAGAGTATGATGGTGGTAGTGTTCATGGACGAGGACATGGACAAGGAAGAAATCATTCGGAATGTGATCACAAATGGGAGTCTGGGATGAAGACTGAAATACCAGAGTTCAAAGGAGGTATGCAAGCCGAGGAGTTTCTTGATTGGATAACTTATGTTGAAGAAATATTTGACTTCAAGGAGGTTTCGGAGGATCGTAAAGTGAAGTTGGTTGCTACTAGACTGAGGGGGAGAGCTATGGCATGGTGGCAGAAAACCAAACTTACTAGGGATCGGATGGGGAAGTCAAATTGTTGCTTGGGAAAAGATGAAGAAACTGATGAAGGCTACGTTCTTTCCTTTTAATTACCAATCACTAATGTATCAGAGACTACAAAACTTAAGGCAAGGAACGAAGACGGTTGCTGATTATGCAGATGAGTTCTACCAGTTAATTGCTCGAAATGATATCATGGAAAGAGAAGAACAATTGACCGCGAGGTTTGTCGGTGGACTTAGAGCACAGATCCAGGATATGGTGAACATGTTCGACCCCAGATCTGTGGCCGAAGCACATCAAAATGCGTTGGCTTGGGAGAAACAAGGAAGACGTGGGGGAGGCGTGTTTCCAAGTTTTACGGGGCAGAACAAAAGAGCGGGTAGTAGTTCTAATATTCCTAAAGCAACGAGTAAGCCGGTTGTTCATGAAGTGGCTAAACCTAAAGTCAATACCAATTTCAAATGCTATAATTGCCAGGAAGTGGGTCATAAGAGCAGCGAATGTCCAAAACCGAAGAAAAGAACTATGATTGTTGAAGTGGAGGATGAGGATGTCGAAGAAGATCTCAATTCACAGCGTGATGAGGAAGAAGAAGTGTCGGGAGACGAGGGATGTAATCTGATGCTACGAAGATCTTGTTTAACCCCGAAGCAGGAGGAAGAGTTGAGTTGGTTGAGAAGTAACATTTTCCAGTCAACATGCACTATTTTGGGAAAGGTCTGTAAATTTGTCATTGATGCTGGGAGTTGTGATAATATCATTTCAACGGAAGCTGTGAGAAAGTTGAAACTGAATACGAAGAAACATCCTAGTCCGTATAAACTTGCTTGGTTGAGGAAAGGAGGAGAAGTAAAGGTAGAGAGGCGAGCTCATGTTCCATTTTCTATTGGGAAGAAATACAAGGATGAGGTTTGGTGTGACGTGGTTGACATGGATGTTTTCCATTTGCTGTTGGGAAGGCCGTGGCAGTACGATCGTGAAGTACAGCATAATGGTCGAATGAATAGTTACAGTTTCTTGTTCGAGGGCACGAAGATCACATTAGTTCCGAAAAAGCGACAGCAGAATGAGAACAAGCTGGAGGAGATTGAGGAATTGAAAACCTTGTTGTCATTAAAAGAGTTCGTGGAAGAGATAGATGAGAGTCCTGAAGTTTTTATGTTGATTGGGCATGAAAGCAGTGAAGTTGCTGAAGTTCCAGAGGAAGTGAAACCAGTTTTGGAGGAATTCAAAGATGTGTTTCCAGAGGAGTTACCGAAGGAGTTACCACCGCTTAGAGACATACAACATCAGATTGACTTGGTGCCAGGTGCTGCATTGCCTCATAGACCACACTATCGGATGAGTCCACGGGAACACGAGGAGTTAAGGAGACAGGTGGAGGAATTACTGGAACAGGGGCGAGTTCAGGAAAGTTTGAGTCCTTGTGCAGTACCAGCTTTGTTGGTACCAAAGAAGGATGGAACGTGGAGGATGTGCACAGATAGTAGAGCATTGAACAAGATAACAGTCAGATACAGATTTCCGATGCCGAGACTTGATGATCTGTTAGATCAAATTAGTGGGTCTGTAATCTTTTCTAAGATTGACTTGAAGAGCGGTTATCATCAGATACGAATTAGACCAGGGGACGAATGGAAGACAACATTCAAGACGAGGGAAGGATTGTACGAATGGCTGGTCATGCCGTTTGGTCTATCGAATGCACCAAGTACATTCATGAGGGTGATGAACCAAATTTTCAGGCCGTACATTGGGAAATTTGTGGTAGTTTACTTTGATGATATTCTGATCTACAGTGCTAGTACCGAGGAGCATGTTCAGCATTTGAGGAAAGTGTTAATTATTCTTCGTGAAGAACAATTCTATGCTGCTACAAAGAAATGTGTGTTTATGGAACGGAGTGTCTTATTTCTGGGATATGTTGTATCGAGAGACGGAATACAGGTTGACCAGAGTAAAGTCGAAGCAATTAGAGATTGGCCACAACCTAAGACTATAACAGAAGTTCGAAGTTTTCACGGGTTGGCTTCATTCTATAGAAGGTTTATTCCACACTTTAGTAGTGTGATGGCGCCTGTTACAGACTGTATGAAGGGCAAACAGTTTGCATGGTCAGAGGAAGCAGGGGTTTCTTTTGAACGAATCAAAGAACTTTTGACGTCAGCGCCAATTTTAGCATTACCAGATTTTCAGTTATTGTTTGAACTACATACTGATGCATCCAAGGTTGGCATTGGAGGGGTGTTGAGTCAGAGGGGACGTCCTATTGCATATTTCAGTGAGAAGTTATCAGGAGCAAAGATGAGATATAGTACATATGATATGGAGTTTTATGCTATCGTGCAAGCCGTGAAACACTGGAGACATTACTTGTTTCATAAAGAATTTGTTTTATATACTGATCATGAAGCGTTGAAGCATATGCAGGGACAGGACAAGATTGCAGCAAGGCATGCTTCGTGGATTGCATACTTACAACAATTTACATTTGTGGTGAAGCATAAATCGGGAATCACGAATTGGGTAGCAGATGCATTAAATCGAAGGAATCATCTGTTGACTACAATGAAAGTTGAGGTGACAGGTTTTGAATTATTACCAGAGCTGATTGAAGAAGATCCTTATTTTATGAAATTTGTTGAAAAAGTTAAGGAGGGAAGTGCTGAAGAATTTCTGTTGGTGGATGGTTTTCTGTTTAAGGGAAATCGATTATGTATTCCAGAGAGCAGTTTGAGAATGAAGATTATAAAGGAGCTACATGAAGAAGGGCATGTGGGTAGAGATCGTACATTGTATTTGATTTCTCAGTCTTACTTTTGGCCATCAATGAGAAAAGAAGTAGAAAGGTTTGTGGAGCGATGTCATATTTGTCAGGTTTCGAAAGGAACTGCGACCAATGCTGGATTATATATGCCGTTACCTGTACCAACTAAGCCTTGGGTTGATGTGAGTATGGATTTTGTTTTGGGGTTACCGCGAACTCAAAGGGGAAACGATTCCATTTATGTGGTGATTGATCGATTTTCGAAAATGGCACATTTTATTGCTTGTAAGAAGACGGCGGATGCTGTTCATGTTGCTCAGTTATTTTTCAAAGAAATATATCGACTTCATGGATTGCCATAATCTATTGTGTCGGATAGGGATACTTGTTTTCTGAGTCATTTTTGGCTAAGTTTGTGGAAGATGGTCGGAACGAAGCTGAATTTTAGTAGCGCTTACCATCCACAAACTGATGGGCAAATGGAAGTGGTTAACAGATTGCTGGGGAATTTATTGCGATGTTTGGTGAAAGATAATCTGAAAAGCTAGGATGTGAAGTTATGTCAAGCAGAATTCGCTCATAATCATGCGGTAAATCGTAGCACAGGTTTCAGTCCATTCCAGATTGTATATTCAAGTTTGCCAAGGGGACCGTTGGACTTAACGGTAGTACCACAACCAAAGGGGATGGTTAAACAAGCCGTTGATTTTGTTGATGGGTTGACTGAATGTCATAAAATCGTTTAGGAACGATTGGAGAAGGCAAATGAGAAGTATAAACGATCTACAGATCTGAAGCGAAGAAATGTTGAGTTTAATGAAGGAGATATGGTATATGCTGTGTTAACAAAGGATCGTTTCCCAATGGGTGCTTATAACAAGTTGAAAGCCAGGAAAATTGGTCCTGTAGAAGTCGTGAAACGGATTAATGAAAATGCTTATAAGTTGAAGCTGCCGGAGGATGTGTACACTTCTGATGTGTTCAATGTTAAACATCTCGTACCATACTATGGGGATGAACGATCCGATGTGGAAGAACTTACAAATTCGAGGACGAATTTTTCTCAACCTGGGGAGGATGGTGCAGCTCAGGCCAGAGTCGAAGCAGTGCAAGCTACGAATTCACAAGGCCTAAGTCGTCCACGGTCTAAGGAAGGGATAGCTTTAGGTCGTCCACGACATAACAAAGCAAGAGATAAAAGGTTACGACCTAATAATGCAATCCAGGCTACGAATTCTGTGGAGAAGTTAAGTGGTTGCAAAGTCTTAGGTCATTCACGACTTAACTCAAGCGAGTCACGACCTAAGGAAGGAGATTTAAGTCGTCCACGACTTAAGGGAAAGAGGCTACGACTTAGCTTAAGTCGTTCGGGATCTACAGAAGGAGCGCCACGAGATAACGAAGTAGCAGCACGAGTTGAGAATGCGCAAGGCTTAAGTCGGCTACGACTTAAGGGAAGTGATTTAGGTCGTCTACGACCTAACGAGTATGCTGAAGAAGGGAGCTCACGACCTAAGATAAGTCGCGTACGACCTACGACCTTGGTAGGTCGCGTAAAGTGATGCAGCTGTTGTCTCTTGAGTCGCTGAATTTTAGGTCGTGGAAATGTTAATTCGTGAAGCATTGATAAGTCGTATGTCGTGGGTGTTTGCTGAGCTTTGTTGTATTTAGGTCGTAAACGACCTATGGGCTGTTATAATTCTGTGTTGTTGTTGAGTCGTCATGTTTTTAAGCCGCTGTACATATTGTTAAGTCGCATGTTTTTAGGTCGTTCTGTTATAAGTCGTAAGTCGCAGGTTATAAGTCATACACGACCTAAGTGTTGTAAATTTGTGATGTTGTGTGGGTTGTAATACAAGTGCTTGAGTCATGGGTTGTTGAGTCGTTGCCGACATAGTTGAGTCGTAAGTCGTATACGACTTAAGGGTTAGGGTGAAAACTGCTATAAATAGGGAGTGTGTTGTACATTTGAACAGGTTGATTTTGAATAAAATTCTTGTTTGTTAGCTTTGTGCTTTCAATTAAAATCGGTAGTTGAGTGTAATCTCCTATCTTCACCTTCGACATTCGAGTGAGCTTAAATCTTCGACCGTTGAAGCCAATTCGCGGAATCAAGTGCGCTTGATCAACGCTCGAAGAATTGTAGATCTCTCTTCACGGTATCGTGCGCGATCAACGTGTCAGAGATAGCTAGAATTAGGTATCTTCGGATCAACGAATTTGGGCATTTCTGTATTTCTCAATCCACTGATTGCTACTTTCATCGATCTACCTTGTTTTTGTTTAATCCGCTGCGTCAGAAGTGGAGGATAGAGCGGAAGTGTTTATGTTGAATGGGAATGAAACCAGTAAAGATCTCGAGACTGCTGAGGAGGATGAGCCAGTGGTAAATGAATTCGAAGATGTACTCCCTACAGAGTTGCCCAAGGAGGTACCGCCACTGAGAGACATACAACATCATGTTGATCAAGTGCCAGATACCATTGTACCGCTTAGACCACGTTATCATATGTGTCCAATAAAGCAGGAAGAGTTGAGAAGACTGGTTATTGGGTTTCTGTTCGAAGGAAGGCAGTTGTATACTCCTGATTGCAGTCAGCAAATGAAAATTATCAAAGACTTGCATGTAGATAAAATCGTGGACCGTGATCGTACCATGCAGCTAATCTCGAAGTCTTATTTTGGGCCGTTACTGAGGAAGGAAGTTGAAAGGTCTGTTCAGAGGAGCCATAATCGACAAGTTTCAAAGAAGACCACGACAAATGCAAGTTTATGTATGTCGTTGCATTTACATGCTAAATTACGGGAGGATGTTAGTGTGGACTTTGTTTTGGGATTGCCGCGAACGCAACATGGCAATGATTTTATTTATGTGATGGTTGACCGGTTTTCAAAATTGGTACATTTCATTACCTATAAGAAGACTGCAGAGGCCGTTAATGTCATTCAGTTATAATTCAAAGAGATCGATAGACTTCATGGGTTACCTGAATCTATTGTTTCGGAGAGAGATACTCGTTGTCTGAGCCATATTTGGATGAGTCTATGGAGAATGGTTGGGACTAAGTTGAAATTTAGCAGTGCTTATCATACACAGATGGACAGACGGACAGACCGACTAAAGTTGTGAATAGACTCTTGGGTAAGATAATGCGATGCCTCATGGATGACAATTTGAAAAGTTGGGATCTGAAGTTATGTCAAGCAGAGTTTGCACACAGCCATGTAGTTAGTAGAAACACTGGGTCCAGTCCATTCCAGATTGTTTATTCAACAATTCCTAAAGGACCGTTAGATTTATCAACGGAGCCACCGCAGAGAGAGGTGATTAAACGGGCTAGTGAATTTGTGAATAAGTCGCAAGAATGTCACAAAGTTGTACAGGAACGATTGCTTAAGGCAAATGGGAAATACAAGCAGTCATCAGATATTAAACGATGAAGCGTTGAATGCAAGGAAGGAGATTTTGTGTATGCAATGTTTACCAAGGATCGATTTCTTGTTGGTGCTTACAACAAGCTAGGAGCTAGAAGGATTGGTCGTTTGGAAGTTGTGAAGGAAATTATTGAGAATACCTGTAAGTTGAACTTGCCGAATCATTTTCCTACCACTAATATTGTCGACGTCAAACATTTGATTCCGTACCATGAACATAAACTTTTCGAAGACGAAGAAACTGTAAATTCGAGGACGAATTTCTGTCAACCGGGGGATGATGATGCAGCCCGACCTTCCTATACTTTAGGTCAACATCGACCTAACAAGTTGTTAAGTCGCGCAGGTGGCCTAACGAGTTATGCATGCGAGTTATACCCACAAATGATGCCTGCGAGCGAGCTACGACCTAGCATGTTAATCCTTATGTCGCGCCATTTTAGGTCGCAAGCGAGCTATGAGGACCGGCCAAGCAAGTTGATAAGCCGTCCAAACGAGCTACGGCCTACTGAAACTCAACCTACCAAGCCACGACTTAATGTGTTAAGTCTTGGTCGTGTGAAGCTAAGTGTCTTAGGTCGCTTGCAACCTAATGAGTCATGTTATCTGATGCCGCAAGCCTTAGGTCGTTCTGGGGTTAGGTCGCTCAAGGGCTTAAACCGTTCATCGCTTAGGTCGCTGAAGATGTTATTCCTTAGGTCGCAAGAAGTTATGTCACTCTTTCTTGTGTTCCTATCTTCTTTATGTCGCTGCCGTGTTTCTTATGTCGCTCCTGTCTTGAGTCGCTCGACCATAGGCCGCATCAATCTTAGGTCGCTCAAGCCAAGGTCGCTCAACTCCTTATGTCGCTCGTCCTATAGGTCGCATAAGTCATTCCGGAAGCTGATTCTCCTCATGTCGCTGAAGCTTATGCCGCGTGGTGTTGTATTTTTAGGTCATTATGTTGTAATTCCTTATGTCGTTTGAATGTTGTATTTGTTAACTCGATTGTATTTGAGTCCTTAGGTTGTGTGTGTTGTATCTTTAGGTCGCATGTTGTAAATTGTATTTGTTATGTCGTTATGTTTTGTTGAGTCGTTTGCTTTTAAGTCGTCTTGTATTTGTTAGGTCGTTAACGACCTATGTTAGGTCGGTCATGTGTAAATAAGTTAGGTCGTGGTGGCCTTGTAATGTGTTGTGATGTAAGTGTTGTGTTGTAAGCCTATAAATAGGCGAGTCATGTCATTTGTAAAGTTGGTTGATTTTGAATAAACTTTGTTTGTGTGCTTTGTGCCACTTTGAAATTGGTAGTTAAGTGTTATCTCCTATCTCCACCTTCGGCATTCGAGTGCACTCGAATCAACGATTGTTGAAGCCAATTCACGGAATCAAGTGCGCTTGATCAACGTTCGAAGAATTATAGATCTTCTCTCACGGTATCGTGCGCGATCAACGTGTCGAAGATTGCTAGAATCCAGTATCTCTTGAGATCAACGGATTTGGGCGTTTGGTATTTTCAATCCACCGATTGCTACTTTCATCGTTGTATTCATTTCTGTTATTTCCGCTGCATCAGATTATATATAGAAGTCAAGTTCTATATATGATTATGTTTTGAACTAACAACAAAGCACAATGTAATTTTCTACTTAATGAATATATTGTAAAGTTTCGTTTTATAAAACCATGCAAAATATTAAGTGTGTTATTATATAACTAATTTATACATATAAACTATCTTTCATAAAATTCAATATTTTTTCTTCTAAAACAGATATGTAATGGCCATCACATAACCATTAGGACAAGGTCTTCGACTTTCATGAATAAAAGTTGTGCATAACGTGAATCATGAATTTGATAAGTGAGCATAACACAATAATTTTAGTGTACTTTTGTTTTCCTCTTCCATTACAATTAATTGCAAAGAGATACACGGATGGCAATTTTCTTATGTTATAGTATTATACACATTATTGTGCTCATACATTGCATCCCAATCAAGTAATCGACAATTATAACAATTGGAGATCCATGCATATTCCAACCTTTTCTTACAAAATATTTTGAAAGAATATATTTCAAAAAAAATCAATCTGCTTTCGAATTGTAATAAGTGTTACTTCTATGTACATTTACAACATTTTAATGTAGAGGGTGATCAATCCTCTGCAGTGGAAAAACCTAATTATAGGACCAAGCTATGGTGCAGTAAAAAAAATCGATCAATTCTCTAGTTAGATCAGAGCTATTCCAAAAGAAATAGTAAATAAATATAAAAGAAAAAATTGGACACAAGATGTTTACAGTGGTTCCACTATCAATGTGTGTAACAACTCCTATCTTGAAGCCCAAATTTAAACGCTACAGATGCTACAGTCATCAACAGTATTAACTTTCAATGACAAAATGTGGTAATGTTAATGGTATCCACGTTATCAGAAGCACATGAATATGAAACAAAATCACAAATTCCAAAAACAGCATACTTTACTGCTTACATTTCAAAACACGTTTCATATTCCATTACACAATCCCAAAACGTATCCTAGGTTTTGATCAAATATAATTATTACAAAATACTCCAAGAGCGACATATGAAGATGACCCTTTGGAGCAGAGTACTAAATAGACAAATACTGTCTTAATACATCACAGTGGAAGTAGAAATAAAATAAAAACTCCTAAATAGCTATCCTTGCCTCTTGCACATCTTCAGAAGCTTTATTCGTCCACCTACTAAAACCAGTAAATCCTCAAATCTCAACCTACTCAAATCACGCTTTGAGCAGCTAAGAGTTTAAGGGGAAACATAAACTTTGAGTTAGACATAAACCCTGGTGTGAGTAATACTATACATCTCGGTTTACTGATATTAACTGAGACCAAACCGCTTAGCCGAACGGGTTTCCCCTCACTATTATCCCTTTTTAAAACATATCTTTACAAATCAAAATCCTGCAACCAAATTGGTTAAAACAATAATAGCAATATAATGTATGCATACAAATTAGGTAAACAATGGACTATGTGTCCGAACACTATAGTTTTGTTTGGCTAACTACTAACCTTTGACTGACTTGGACCTACCAGACAAAATAAAAAAATAATCTGACTTCTGTTAGACACTTATTTGGACGGTCTGTCCCTAACTTACTTCTCACAGGGTCAACTGATCATAATGGCTTTGCAGGCTCACCAATAACCTATCTTTACTATGTATATTCCTTTCTGTGTGTAACATCATTTTAGTCTTACTTGTGACAAAGCCCTACACAATGGAATTTTGGACTTATATTAGCTAGGGGCTATTAGCTAAAGTATAGGGCGCGACCCTATACTAGTGCCATCTGGTATTCTAATATCGGAGTCATTTACATAGGGTAAACTACCCTATCAAAATTTCCTTGAAAAAATTTCTTTCAAATTTATTTAAACCTATAAATCATGCTTAAACAAGGAAAATATACTCTATGCTTTACTCAAATCACTTTGCCATGTTATCTATATTTTACAAAAAAACATTGTTGATTAAAACATTCGAAACCTTTGTTTAAAACCTTTAAACAATCTCTTTCGAAACCTTTGAAAGTTCCCTTTTCAAAACGATTGAAAGTACCCCCTTTCGATATAAGTAAACTGCTTTACTTTATAACCATAGGTCGAAAGGCCAAAACATACCTTTCGAAACCATTTACAAGTCCTTTCAAAAACATTGAAAGTATCCTTTAGAAAGCTTTATAAAACCCGTAGACATCCTCTTTTCAAAAAACTTTAAACATGCCTTTCGAAAACATTGGAAACCCTCCATTTAAACACTATGGTAAATCTTTCTATAACATGGGAACCACCCATTCGAAACCTTTATCATATACCTTTCGAAAGCATTAAGTCCTTTACATAATTCAAACCTTTTGAAAGCATTGGGTTGAAGTAAAAATACGTGGAACATAGTTTGGAAACCATTTAAAACCATTCCTTTCGAAACCTTTTGGTTTAACTTTCAAAATCTCAAAAAGGTCTTAAAACAACTAATTCGAAAGCAACTCTTTCAAAAGCAATTTCCTAGTAAAAGAAGTGGATGGTGTCGAAACCAATCCCTTCGAAGGCATTGGAGAAGCAGCTCAAGGTTTAAAACAAAAGAACCCTTTCGAAGGCATTGCTTTGAAAGGTAGAATGCGGCAGCAGGGGTTTCGACCCCTTCGAAAGCTTTATTTTAAAACAAAGGCAGCAACCTCTTTCGAAACCTCTTTTCTTTTAAAACATTTGAACAACTCGAAAGCCATCTCATTCGAAAGCATTCTTTTCGAAAGCATTCTTTTCGAAAGCAAAGCAAGCGGCGTTTCCTTTTAAAAGTAAAATGAGGTCTCGACCCCTTCGTTAGCCTTGTATCGATCTATACCTTTCGCCTATCTCCAATCCACTACGTACCAAGTCTTTTATACCATGTGTATTAGTTTTGATTAAGGTGGAGGCGGAAGTATGAAGTCGAAAGGTGCTGCCGAAAGTGGCGAAACAACAAAAACCTTAGTAAAACTAATTTTTTGACTTTATAAAGCAATTTCTTTTCAAATAACCTGCTTTGTTTGTCAACATATGATTGGCTGCTAATTTTTTTTCCAAATTCTTTTCTAAACATGCCGCCGAATTTCAGAGATTAATAATTTAAAACATTTACTAATTGCCCCTTCCCCTTTTATAAACATATAAAACATTTAAGTCTCATACCTTAAATAATTTTATATACTTATTAAAACACTTAGGAAAATTCTCCAAAAATTCCCATAAATCACTTTTAATATGTTTTCTAACATATATAAATTTCTGACCCAAAGTTAACATAAAATAGCCGTAATTAATTTTAAACCCAATTAGCCATTTTATTTACTAGAAAATTTATAATAAATCCACATTTATTCAGAAAATTATGAAACTTGAAACCATCTCTATAATAAGATTTCTGACCTTATATCAAAATCGCAGGCATTTGGTTGTCATTTAATAGGGTTTTCAAGTTAAACCTTAACTATACGAAATAACATAAATTATCAACAAGCATATATATCCTTTTAAACAATCAAAACATGGAAAATCATTTGCAAAAATTCCGATCTCATCTAAAACCGAAAGTAATAAAATGAAATGAACCTATTATTTACCTTTAGCTTATGATTAAGGAGTTTGAGATTTGCTTCTTGAATTAGATTGATCAAGCTTCCTTCCTCTTGATTTTAGTTTATCTTTCTCTTGCTTTCTCCTAACGGTGCTCGGCCTCTTCTTTAATTTAGTTTTGCTTATGAATGTGTAAAATGAAAGTGCATGAGGGTTTATGGTATAAGAATATAACTTATTCCTACTTTGCCCTTATCTACTAGCCTTTCCTATTTCATTTTAATTCTCTTTTGTTCATTATTTAACTAGGCATGGCTACCCTTCTATTATTAAAATCTCAGTTCCCTTAACCATTTACATTATTTCATTTAATTTAACTAATTAAATGTCCTAAATAATGTTAATCGAAATTAGGGTCGTTACAAATTCCCCTCCTTAAAGAATTTCATCCTCGAAATTACGATAAGGTACACATTAGATCAATCATAAAGGTAAAACATACCATGAAACAAGTCAGGATAAGCGTCTATAATCCTACTCTCAGTTTCCCAAGTACAGTCTCTCTCGTCGTCGCTCCACTGGACATTGACTAATTTGACTGTCTTGTTCCTTAGCCTCTTCTCATCTCTCATGACTATACGAACTAGCTTTCTAACTATAGTCAAATTCAGTTCCACTACTAAGTCCTCTAACATAGTTGGTGCTATAGTAGTCTTCGGATCTCGAATACACTTCCTTAGATGAGAAATATGAAAAACATCGTGGACTCCTGCCAAACTGTTTAGTAACTCTACTCTATATGCGAGTTTTTCGATCCTTTCTACAATAGGAAATGGTCCAACGAATCTCGTTGCCAATTTTCCTTATTTTTCCAATCTGATCACACGTTCATTGTTGATACTTTGATGAAAACATGATCTCCAACTGATAATTCCAAGTCTTTCCATCTCTTATTAGCATAAATCTTCTACCTAGACTGGGCTTCCTTCATTCTCGCTCCAATTAACTAAATCTTTTCTACAGCCTCTCTAACTAATCCAGACCAAGAACTAACCTATCCCCAGACTCCAACCAACAAACGGGAGATTTGCATGGACTTCCATACAAAGCTTCAAACGGTGCCATCCCTATACTTTTCTGATAACCGTTGTTATACGAAAAATCGACTAAGTGTAGATGATCTTCTCATGATCCCCCAAAATCTAGCACACAAGCTCTTAACAAATATTCTAAGACTTTGTTAACACTTTCTGTTTGCCCATTTGTTTGCGGATGGTAAGCGATACTCATCTTGAGCTTGGTACCTAAAGTATCCTGTAGACTCTTCTAGAACTCGCTAGTGAATAAGGAATCTCTATCACTTACTATACTACTAAGAATTCTATGAAGTCTAACTATATTCTTCATGAATAACTTAGCCAAAATAGGTGCTGTTCTAGTTGACTTGACTGGTATGAAATGGGCACCCTTGGTCAACCTATCCACTACAATCTATATGCTTTAATTTCCTCGATTTTACTTTGGCAATCCACCTATAAAATTAATCGAGATAGAATCCCATTTCCAAACTGGAACCTCTAAAGGCTGAAGTAACCCACTTGGTTTCTTATGTTCGGCTTTTACCTGTTGACAGTTCAAACACTGTTTCACCCATAAGCCTACATCTCTCTTCATACCTTTCCAGAAGAAACTTCTCTTCATATCCTGATACATCTTAGTTCCTCCTAGATGAATGATGAGCTTCGAACGATGACATTCATCAAGAACTTCCATCCTAATGTTTCCCACATTCGGAACACATAGTCTTCCTTTCATGCTTAACTACCCATTCTAGTCGTGACTGAAATCTTTCAAGCCATCATTCCACATTCCATCCCTTAACTTTATGATCCGTTCAACTGATAATGGATCCTCCTTCTGCTTAGAAGAAATCTTTTCGATCATCAGTAGTCGACCTTCTACACATGACAACATAGCAGTTTCCTTACTAGACCTAGCCTCAGATCTCCACAGTATCCTGCATGTAGTCAATGCTTTTAAATCTTTCCACTCGGCTATCATTGCCAACAGTTCATTTTGATGTTTTCTACTATGTGCATCTGCAACCTTATTGCCCTTTCCCGGTGTGTACTCAATATCAAAGTTAAGCGGCTAAAAACTCTAACCACCTCTGTTGTATCATATTCAACTCCTTCTGAGAGAATAAATACTTCAGCGACTTATGGTCCATATACAGCTCAAAGCTTTCTCCCAATAGGTAATGTCTCCACACCTTCAATGCAAAAATCACTGCAGCTAATTCCAAATCATGCGTTAGATAACTAATCTCATGCAGTCAAAGTTGTCGAGAAGCATAAGCAATCACTTTGCCCCTTTGCATTAACACGGCTCCTAATCCTGTTCCATATGCATCTTTATACACTACTAATCTCGATTCCCTTCTGGAACAACTAACACAGGTGCATTCGTCAATAGGTGCTTCAGCTTTAGGAATGCTTCCTCACACTTATCAGTCCAAACAAACTTCACATCCTTAAGCATTGGCTTGGTCATCAGTGCCGCTATCCACGAACAATGCATAATGAATCTCCGATAATACCCAACAAATCAAAGAAAACTCTTTATCTCAGTCACTATCTCGGGTCTCTTCCAATTATTTACTGCCTCGATCTTAGTTGGATCTACGGACAATCCTTTCTCTGAGACTACATGACCAAGAAACTTCACTTCCTTCTTCCACAAATGATACTTTGAAAATTTCGCTTTCAATCGATGCTACCTCAACATCTCGAGCACTACTCGAAGATGAACTTCATGCTCTCTTTCATCTTTAGAGTATATCAAAATATCATCAATGAATACGAATACAAACCTATCCAAGTGCTCTCGGAAAACTCGGTTCATCAATTCTATAAAGAATGCTGGCGCATTAGTTAGTCCGAACGGCATTACTAATGATTCGTACGATCCATACATGGTCCTAAACGCCGTCAAAGGAATACTATCCTCTGCCACTCTAAGCTGATGGAACCCTATTGCTAAATCCAACTAGGAAAATACTTTGGCTCCAGTCATCTGGTCAAACAAACCGTCAATTCTAGGCAACGGATATCGATTCTTTATCGTCTTCTCATTCAACTTACGATAATCGATACATAACCTTAATGATCCATCCAGCTTCTTGGCAAACACTACAGCTGCTCCACATGGCGAATTGCTTGGTCTAATAAAATTCTTGCCTTTCAAATCCACCAACTGCACCTTTAGCTCCCTCATCTCGGTAGGTGTCATTCTGCTTGGCGGTTTACTCACCGGTTCTACTCCTAGCACAAAATCTATTTGAAAATCAATAGCTTGTTTCGGCGGCAATCCTACTACAGGTTCAAAGAAATCTGCGAATTCTCTAACAACGAAAACGCGATTAATCTCTTCTACCTCCACAACACCCAACAAAGCGTTATCCTCATAACTAAGGTTTTCTACAGAATATATGATCTGATCACTACAGTCAGGATATCTAAGTGATATTTTCCTATCATGGCAAAATATCCTAGCTTCGTATTTACTAACCAATCCATACCCAAAATAATTCTGAACCCTACGAAATCAAACACATGCAAACTGCAAATAATGGTATGACCTAACAATTCAAACTCTAAGTGGTCACATCTCATCCCAAGAGTCACATAACCTCCTATTGGATTTGCAACCCTTAAGGAAGTAACTAGGTATGAGGGTTCTAGGCAAAGCTTATCTACCAAACAATGAGATATAAAAGAATGCGATGCACCAGTATCAAATAGAGCGCTAGCTGACATAGCATGAATCATAAGCGTACCTCCCAACACATCTTTTCCATTTTCCTCTACTGTTGGCCGCAAGGTAGCTGGCTCCAATGCAAACATTTTTCCCTAACCATCCTTGGCTGGCTCCTTGCACTGGTTCTTATAATGTCCAATTTGATCGAAGTTGAAGCATCTAATATTCTTCTTCCCGATTACCTTCTTTCCATCTCCCGATAGACATTTATTTGTGAAATGCCCTTTCTTGTCACATTTATAACACACATCCTCTCGCTTTCCTTTCTTTGTAGCTCCACCCTTTTGAGCTCCTTTCTTGTGGAAAAACTTCCTAATCTGACTCTGCCCTCCTTGAGCTTCCTTTGCCTTATTTCTTTCAAGAAAAGCAAGCATATCTTCATGCCTCAAGGCCATCTCAACAACAACATCACATGGATCCCTAATATGCAGTAATGTGGCCTTAGCAAGCTCAGGCTTCAACCAATAAATGAACTTTTCATTCCTCTTAATCACAGTATCAACTATAGTGTAGCCATATCTCGCTAGATCCTCAAATTTGGTAGCATACTCAAGCACAGTCATATCTCCCTACTCCAACTCAGCAAACTTCCTGAGCATAGTGGACTTCGCAATCTTCGACATAAAACTCTCCTCAAACCTTCTTTCGAACTCAGTCCAGGTTATGGTTACCTCATTAACTCCAACAGTGACACTGTTCCACCAATATAGTAATGCTCCTTGTAACTTTCTAGAAGCGAGTCTCCTCTTCTGCTCATTATTGAGCCCAAATCAGTGAAAATCAACTCTTAATGTAGTAACCAATTCTCCACTTCAATTGCGTCTTCGGTACCAATAAACGGCTTTCCTCCCAATCGAGCATAATCTCTACTCAAAATAGCATAATTATTCACCACCGGAGCTTCTTAATTTTCTCCTCCAGCATTTCCTCCAACTAATCCAGCAGCAACTCTCGCTTGCATCTTGTTTACAAAGAACTGATACATCGCTCCCATATCAACTTGCGAGACTCCAGCTCCCACATTTGCAGCTTGTGCCTGACCTGGGTTCCTTCTAGTATTTGATATGGCATTTCCATTAGTTGTGGTGCTTCCCCCACTAATGTTAACTCTTCCACTTCTATCATCCATATCTGCATTCGAGTCTTTGTAAGATACAGAAGAATAGCTTAAGAGATATGGGAGAATAGAGATAAATCTTATACTTATATATAGCAAATACAAGTACATTACTATAGCGTTATCCCATACCCTGATCTTTTCTCTAATTCCTTAGGATTATGATTTCATAATCATTTTAAGTTTAAAGATTTTCATAAACCTATGCTCTGATACCAAGTTATAACATCCCCTATCTTGAGGCCCGAAGCTAAGCGTTATATATGCTGCAGTCATCTATAGTACTAACTTTCGGTATAGTAATGCTAATAGTATCCATAATATCATAAGCACATGAATATGAAACAAAATCATAGATTCGAAAAACATCATACTTTACTGATTACATTTCAAAACATGTTTTATACTCCATTACGCAATCCAAAAATGTATCTCAAGTTTTGATCAAATATAATTATTATAAAATACGCCAAGAGCGACATATGAAATGCCCCGTTGGATGATCATAGTACTCAATAAAGAAAAACTGCCTTAATACATCACAGTGGAAATAGAAATAAAATAACTCCTAAATAGCTATCCACGCCTCCTGCACATCTTCGGAAGCTTTATTTGTCCACCTACTAAAACTTGTAAATCCTCAATTCCCAATCTACTCAAATCATGTTTTGAGCACCAGAGAGTTTAAGGGGAAAACATAAACTTCGAGTCAGACATAAAGCCTGGTGTGAATACTACTACAAAACTCGTTTTACTGATATTAAGTGAGACCATGCAGCTTAGCGGAACAGGTTTCCCCTTCTTAATATCCCTTTTTAAAACATATCTTTTGCAAATCAAAATCCTATAACCAAACTGGTTAAAGCAATAATAGCAATATCATGTATGCATACAAATTAGATAATCAATGGACTATCTGTCCAAACACCACAGTTTTTGTTTGGCTAACTACTAACCTTTGGCTGACTCGGTCCTATAAGACAAAATAAACAAATAACCTAACTTTTGTTAGACACCCTTCTGGACGGTTTGACTTACCAATAATCAATCTTTACTCTGGATATTCCTTTCTGTGTGTAACATCATTTTAATCTTACCTGTCACAAAGCCCTACACACTGGAATATTGGACTTATATTAGCTAGGGGCTACTAGCTAAAGTATAGGGCGCGACCCCATAATAGTCCCATCTGGTATTCTAATATCTGATTCATTTACTTAGGGTCAACTACTCATCAGATTTTCCTTAAAAATGTTTCTTTCAAATTGATTTAACCTTATAAATCATACTTAAACAAGGAAAATATACTATATGCTTTACTCAAATCACTTTGCCATCTAATCTATACTTTACGCAAAACATTTTTGATGAAAACATTCGAAATCTTTGTTTAAAACCTTTAAACAATCTCTTTCGAAACCTTTCAAGGTACCCCTTTCAAAACCATTGAAAGTACCCCTTTGATACAAGTAAACTACTTTACTTTATAACCTTAGGCCGAAAGGCCAAAACATACATTTCGAAACCATTTACAATAGACCTTTCGAAAACATTGAAAGTATCCTTTCGAAAGCTTTATAAAAACCCTAGACATCCTCTTCTCAAAACACTTTAAACATGCCTTTCGAAAACATTGGAAACCCTCCATTTAAACACTAAGGTAAACCTTTCGAAAACATTGGGAACCACCCCTTCAAAACCTTTATCATATACCTTTCGAAAGCATTAATTCTTTTACATAAATCAAACCTTTCGAAAGCATTGGGTTCAAGTAAAAATACGTGGAACATAGTTTCGAAACCATTTAAAACCATTCCTTTCGAAACCTTTGGGTTTAACATTCAAAATCTTAGAAGGGTCTTAGAACAACCAAGTCGAAAGCAACTCTTTTGAAAGCAATTTCCTAAATAAAAGAAGTGGATGGTGTCGAAACCAACCCCTTCGAAAGCATTGGAGAAGCGGCTAAGGGTTTAAATCGAAAGAACCCTTTCGATGGCATTGCTTCTAAAGGTAGAATGCGACAGCAAGGGTTTCGACCCCTTCGAAAGCTATATTAAAACAAAGGTGCAATCTCTTTCGAAAGCTCTTTTCTTTTATAACACTCGATCAAGTAAAAGCTATCTCATTCGAAAGCATTCTTTCAAAAGCAAAGAAAGCGGCATTTCCTTTTAAAAGCAAAACAAGGTCTCGACCCCTTTGTAAGCCCTGTTTCGACTTTATACCTTTCGCCTGTCTCCAACCCACTACGTACCAAGTCTTTAATACCATGTGTATTGGTTTTGGTCTAAGGTGGAGGCGGAAGTACGAAGTCGAAAGGTGCTGTCGAAAGTGGCGAAACAGCAAAAACCTTAGAAAATCAGTTTTTTTTACTTTATTATGTAATTTCTTTTCAACTAACCTGCTTTGTTCGTCAACATATGATTGGTTGCCAATTTATTTTCCAAATTCTTTTCTAAAAGTTCTACCGAATTTCAGAGATTAATAATTTAAAACATTTACAAATTGCCCCTTCTCCTTTTATAAACATATAAAATATTTAAGTCCCATACCTTAAATAATTTTATATACTTATTAAAACACTTAGGAAAATTCTCCAAAAATTCCCACAAACCACTTTTAATATGTTTTCCAACATATATAAATTTCTGACCCAAAGCTAACATAAAATAGCCGTAATTAATTTTAAACCCAATTAATCATTTTCTTTACTAGAAAATTCATAATAAATCCACATTTATTCAGAAAATTATGAAATTTGAAACCCATCTCTATAATAAGATTTTTGACCTTATAATAAAATCTTAAGGCATTTGAATGTAATTTAATAGGTTTTTCAAGTTACACCTTAACTATATGAAATAGCATAAATCATCAACAAGCATATATATATATATCCTTTTAAACAATCAAAACATGGCAAATCATTTGCAAAAGAAATTCCGATCTCATCTAAACCGAAAATAATAAAATGAGATGTAACCTATTATTCACCTTTAGCTCGTGATTAAGGAGTTTAAGATTTGCTTCTTGAATTAGATTGATTAAGCTTCCTTCCTCTTGAGTTTAGCTTATCTTTCTCTTGCTTTCTCCTAATGGTGGCCGACCTCTTCTTTAATTTAGTTTTGCTTATTAACGTGTAAAATGAAAGTGCATGAGGGTTTAGGGTATAAGAATATAACTTATTCCTACTTTGACCTTATCTACTTGCCTTTCCTACTTCATTTTAATTCCTTTTAGTTCATTATTTAACTAGGCACGGCTATCCTTCTATTATTCAAATCTCAATTCCTTTAACCATTTACATTATTTCATTTAATTTAACTAATTAAATGTCCTAAATAATGTTAATCAAAATTAGGGTCGTTACAACATGATAGTGCACGTCCACTTTGGGGAAGATGGGCTTTATTACTTTCAATAAACAAGAAAAATTATGGGACATTTTCGAAGAATAATAAAAATTCCTAATTTTATTAATTAGGGTTACAATTTGTTTTCCTTTATTGACTCATATTATTTCTCTTTGAATTGTGTAACTAATGAACTCCATGGGTTTACCCCTCCATTTATAGTCTTCTCCAATTCCTGAGAGCCGTTGGATGCGAGTGGAGATATGGAAATTTTAAATAAGGCAATGTTGTAATTATGGAAAGTTTACATAAATTTTCAAATTTGAAAATTAGAGAAGTTTCTATATATACCAAATTACAAATTAGAATTTTTTTTCATATATTTGAATCACACAAAAATTCAAAATTTACAACCTTAATCATGATTATTAAATTACATACAAAAATAAATATATATAATCAATGTCCTATCTAAGACATCTCAAAGCATCATCAAAATAATTTTACAATAAATAATAAACAAAAGGATGCTTAATCACTTAGTAAATATAAGGAAGAACAAACACGAAAACATCACACAATTTGTAACGACCCAGAATTTTCGATCCCGAAAATTCCAAATAGTTAGGAAAAAAAGAAAAGAGGTAGAAGAAGAAACAGAATAAAACACAGATTCTCACATTCGTAGTGGATAAAATATAATATCAAATAATAGTAGTTATACAAAGGAAAACCGTATCTGTCAAATTTCATATAATACATCAGAGTTACAACCATTACACCAACACTGGACGGTTAAAATAACCTATCCCAGACTACTATCAATACAATCTCAAATACACAGCGGAATATACTCCATACGTTCCTGCCATTCAGCTCGCCTCCTGAGCTCCAGAACGTCCTTACCTGAAAATCTGTAATACTCGGTCTGACCCGAGCATTACCATAAAGTAACACCCGAGTCAGGCTGGAAACCAGCGTGAGTAAACCCATTTAAATTGAAATACTAAGGTTGTAAAGCTTTCTTGAAACCCAGGGTAACTCGTACCTCACTACGAGTTCTTATCTTATTATAGTCAAATAATTATTTCACAAAATAATATCTAAGTACCGTTACTTAGTTCCAATGGTCCAGATTACTTAATTTATTCCATTCCAGCCTATTTGATTTACAATCAAATCTATAAAGAATTATAGATTTCTAATCGAAGTGGTTTCGGATATCGCTGGTATCCGATCTCGGTCTCTTCAAATCAAATGTCATCTTTTAAGCCAAGATGTTTTATGTTTAAAAAATTCAATTTATATTCAGGATATCATATTCACATAGAAATTCTATCATAGATAGATAACTTACATTATCACAATTTATCCAAAGCATCTCATATCATAGAGCATCACAATCAATGTCCGATATATCAAATAATCCAAGGAATTCAATATAATTTAATCATCCATAAGCAAGATCGATCAATCACAAAATTTATAATTAATTTAATTAATCTCAAAATAGATTAATTATCTATGAATTAATTACCTAACCCTGCTTGATTAACATTAATTAATTACAGACCATTAGTTATTAATTAATGAAATTAATTAATCATCGTTAATTATCCATCTTAAGTAATTATCCATAATTACTTAAGGAAATTAATTAAAGGATGATTAACTAATTAATGTAATATTTACTTAATGTGAATAATTAAAGGTTAATTAATTTATGATTAATTAATTAATATAATTAATTAAAGGTTAATTAATTAATGTGGTTAATTAAGGGATAATTAATTACACAATTCTTCTCCCAAACTTATTTATTTGACAACTGCCCGTGTGCGTAACATGGGTCAATTGCTAGTTTATTCAACATGCAGTAGCCAACGAAACAAAAACACACAACCAATGTCAAATAGAGATATCATCAAACTAACTATGGAAGACCCCTTTGCTGATTAAGAAGACAAATGTAGGAGTAGCCATAAGAAGTAAGCAAGTTGTGAGCTCTGTTCTCGATCTGAAAGTACTTATCTTGCTGACACCGCTCCTCCATTTCGAAGCCTTATTCTCTCTTTGCCTCTTGTACTGAGTTGCAGATTGCATCGCACCCGCAGCCATTGCTTATTTGGCTCAATTGATGACAACAATCTTGAGGTTGTTCCTTTCCTTAACCACCGTACTGTATGTATTGTTTGCACGTTGGGTAATTCTTCCCAATCAGTTCTCGGTCACATAGCATTGGTTTTGATCAAGAGTGTAAGACAAGAGATGTGATTAGGATTAAGATAAGAGTGACAAAAGAATGCAGATATTTTCATCTTTTCTATACTACTGTTTAATTTGAATGATTTTGAAGTTGAAGTGAACCGAGTTGAATTGGTTGTATTTATTACACTTTTTTTAATCGTTACTTCTTGTGTTTACTAACTAAAAGAGTGAATTTTGAAGGTAAGTAGTAGCTACATGCATGCAAATGTCAAGTGTTACCGCCTTCTATGTAATCACATTTGTATATACTGTTGAATTTATAGAAGTGTTCCAATAATGGTAAGTATATTCGTAAGTGGACTGCATGCAATTGTCATGTGGTATCACCTTGTGCGTAACCTCTTTTGTATATATTGTTGACTTTATTGTAGCATTCTAGTAAGGGTGGGTACACTACAAGGAAAAAGGCATTTTCCGACAGCAGAAAACCGTCGGCGGCCGTTGGAAAATGCCGTAGGAAAATAAGGCGTCGATGTGCAGTGTTTCCGACGGCTTCCAACACATCTCGTCGTTCGTATTTCCGACGGCTTCCGACGGATTCCGACACTTGTCGGAAGCCGTCGAAAACCGTTGGAAAAATATAACCTGAAAGCCATCGGAAGCCGACGGAAATCTGGTGCATTTTTTTTAAAATTTCTACGACAATATAGCCTTCCATCCACATTTCCCATACAAAAACTATTCCACCAATACCGCAGAATCCAATATATAATATTCCAACAAAATATCAAAAACCAAACTATACACAATTCACCAATACTAAGAGTGCTATCCATGTTGCCGCCAAGGTTAAACATGTCAATTCCAATTTTTGACGCCAAGGTGACTTGAGCAACCCAAGGGGGACTAAGAGTGCTGTCCATTCCAATTGTAATTTTCAAATTATGTCAATTCCAATTTTTGACACCAAGGTTAAACATAACGGCAATTCCTTTATGTTGCCGCTAAGGGGGGACTAAGAGTGTTATCCATTTCATGTTGCTGCTAAATAGGTTAGACATAATGACATGACATGGCGCCTGGTATGGAGCTAGTTAATTTATCTTATGATCTCTCAGTGTGTGACTATTGCACATTCCAAATTACACACAACCCACAACCCAAGACGCCCGACAACATTGCATTTTAGTGATAAAGATTTGTTGACGTTGTGTAAGAAGTTTGAGTTATACAGTGCAGCACAGAGGAAAACAAATGGGAGAGCAATTAAAACAGCCGTGCATAGCTTGTAAATAACAAGTTGCATACCTGAACGCATAAATACTCCTCAAAACATGACGTCTTCATAAAACAAGAGATAAAGATCTGCAAATAATGAAATTGTTGATGAGAGCTAGAACGAGTACTGGATAAGAAATATAAAAATATTAATCACCCTTGTAATGGCAATTGGAATGATATTAACTAGAACATATATTGGCAATGAATCGAGAATGTTTGTATGTTAATAGCTAACAAACCCCTATTCACAATTACTAGTCAACCTTTTTGTCGTTCACAAAACTTGTCACGGTGATCAATTCGGGATGATGTTTCCCGTAATAAAAAAAAATTACTTTAGGATTGCAAAAATCACTTGATCAATGTCTTCTTGGAAACAAGAAATTACGCCAAGGGTACTGTAGCAATGTTGAGTTTAGTATTAGCCTCAAGTGTTATTTTTTATATTCTTAACTACCAAGTGATTCTAAACAAAGGTAAGGGTAAGTTACCATTAACGCATGATTTTCTGGATTGATGTTTTCTAGAAACACTCTTCTATGAAGTCTCTATTGTTCTATCTGAGGATTCTTTGCTAATACCTTCCCGCATATCTGCTATTATGATCTGTATAAATAGAGAGTTATAATACTCAGTACGATGCCATAATGATGTAAAAACAGAGATGCGTGAAATCTGAATATATATACACACACATGCGCGTGCACTAATTTTATTGACATCTAAGTGGCTTATAGCAAGATGAGGTTTGATACGCCGATGAATCTTCTGGGTAAGGTTTCTCGAGTCTTCTGGGTAAGGTTTCTCACAACATTAACTGTAAATTTGTGGTTGGGAATATGAACTGCTTCGCGATCGTCCCCTCTTATGATTGTTGGAGACCACGAACCAACATGCTGAAATGACAAAAAGAGCTAAAACGCTAATAATAACAATAATATGATAAATGCAAACATATGACGCGGATGCTTTAAATATGTTTGCTTCAAGAGAATCGAATACTAACTAACCTCGACAGTACTAGAAACTTCATACCCCTCGATTTTTGCTTTAATCCATTCATTCTAAACAAATGGTCGTGTATCATGGATCATAACACTTGACATGAAACTTGTGAATATCTGTCAACAAAATAAAAAGTTTATGCAGAATTAGTAATGAAAGGTATAATCTCAGCATGAATTCACCAAACAATGACTTTCCAAGTTGGATAATATGTAATGCTTTTATCTAATTCCACATACACCAACAATACCTGATAATTCAATAAACAGAGAAAACGCAGCAACCCACAGACAGTTAGTTCGCTTTCCCAGCAAACTGGTATTCCATCTGCGCAATCAACGAATAAAATTATACACTCTATAATTTTTAAGAAATACCTAAACTACTTGTAACGACCCAGAATTTTGAACAAATTAAATTGAGAATATTTAATTTATTTTAAATATTTGAACGATGATTTAATTTGAATCCCCGATATAAATTTGAATTCGACGATTAAATTATAAAATTTAATCTAGTGAATGTTGAATAAAAATTTGGATCTTCAATTTTAAGCTGAAGAAAAATATTTCAAAAGCTTTTAAAATTCGTATTGATAATTCTGAAGGTAATAGAACTTTCAGAATTGAATGTGAAACTGTTCTGTTCAGTTTTGAAATTTAATCGTTTAAATCAACATTTAAAAATAGCCGTCCGAGGCACAGTCTCGGAATTTGACGAAACCAGTTCCATTGGGTCCGTAATATTGTATTATTATCGGATTTCAAATTTCGTATTATTCGGAGTTGTTACGTGAGCATACGGTAAGCAAACGCGTTGAGATTTAAATCAAATTCAATTTGAATTTAAATATATATAATTGGTCAGCATCAGCCACCCTAGTTTCTTAGCAGACCTACTTTCTGTAAATCGCGTACCCTTGTCTCCCCTTCCTTCTCTGTTAAGATACACGAAAGGAAATCATTTCGTTCGCAGATTTATTCGAAGAAGAAAATGGCTGATACCCAATTTACTTCTTTCGTTCTCCTCTCTGATAATTAAAAATCGAAACAATTTAATTCAGTCGACACTCTTCAATTTTCTTCCTTCTATTTTAACCAAAAAGGCAGATGAACAAATCGAGTTTCTCCCAAATTGAATCAGAGTTGTTTTCGTTCAAATGGGGTGGACCTCGATTTCTCGATCCAATCACGATCGATCGAGGATTTTTGGGGCACGCGATGCTGGGAGAAGGCAGCGGCGTTATCACGTGGGGGCATTGAGATGGCCATCGCGACTTGGGCACTTGCGGTATAAGCTCTGCAGATGTTACATTTTGTTTCGGTGATGTGGTGGCTCGCCTGGAGTATGGGCCGGTAGGGGAGTTTCGTTCGAGGGCTCCTAGGGTTCAGCGATGGGTGATGGCGAGCGCGAGGCAAGGCTGGGCTAGGGGTTCGCGAGTCAGGTCGCGTCACTCTGGCGAACTCGCGCGGCAGGTTGTTGGCGTCCAGTGGGAAACTCGAATTGGCATTCGGTTGAAGTGTTTTCGCGATCCTGGTAGGCTCGCGTTTGAGCATAGGCGGCGGCGATGTGGAGGTCACGAACTGGGTTCGCAGATTCTCAGTATAGGTATATATATTTTTATTTTATTTATTCGTTGAATATATATACATACATTTTACAAAAAGAAAATGAAAAAAATGATAATAGCAAATTAATTGCATAAATTATTGTAGAGATTTAAATTTTAAGCAGGAAAAGATAAAAGGAAAATTTATTTACAATTGTTTTTATTTAATAAATATATATCCGCATGCATAAATTTTAATATATACAGTAAAATAAATTTGGTTATTTTAGAAAGAATTTGATACAAAGGAATTTGAAAATATTGAAGAAATTTATATAAGTAAAAGTGTTTGAAGTATTTATGTAGATGAGATTTTGGTTTGAAGTAAATGGAAAGTTAGTTTGAAATTAAAACGTTTAGTTAAATAAAATTATTTAAGAGAAATTGGGTCAAAGTAAAATCAATGGTGAATCGAAATTATCAAATGAAAATTTATTTTTCAACCTGTTCAAATATTAATGAATTGTATAAATTGTTATACAAGGTCTATGAATGAAGAAATGATCAAAACGGAAGTGGATTGCAAATTTAAAAGCTAAGGTGAGATTTTCTCACTCAAATTGAATGTGGAATTTTTGCAGTTATTGATGATTGCTATTGGATGTTATATTAGATATAGTAGGATATATCTATATATATAGCAATATATACATATTGGCATATGTATATATTGGATTGATTGATTTCCCGCCTCGTATAGCGGATGAGACCCTATTGCGCCGTTAGTAAGCGGATATTTTTATAAAACCCATATACCGCGATATTCCACCTCGAAGTGGAATTGGTATTGTGCTAACGTCTGTGGATGCAGGGAAACAGGTTGGAGGGATCCAACTGGATTCCTCACCAGTAGTTATTTATGTACAAATAGTGATGTATATTCTGTTATCATATGTTGATATATGATGTTTGATGTTGTGATTGACTAATTGGTGCTGTTGCATCATCGGATCCATTTGAAGTTTAAAAATAATGACTTTTACTTTAGAAAGGATTTTTTTAAAGTGATTTTTGAAAATATACGTTTTATGGAATTTTTGAATTGATTTAAAAACGTTAAAATTTTAAAGTTATAAAAGTTATAATTTTTAGTGAAATATAACCAAAGTGTCGTTTTTGAAATAAAAGTCGATTTATTTATAAAATGATTTGAGTTGGGATTTTTGAATAACTATAAACGATTTGTATAAAAGATTTATAAAATTGATATTTATAAATCAAAGTATTGGAATTATAAAATGAGTTTTTTTTAAGTGTTAAAAATAAAAAAAAATTATGGAATCCGTAAGTGAATGAAATTTATAGATTTATAAATTGTGAAGTTGAAAATGAATGAAATTGTAGAATAAAAGATTTATAAGAAATTGACTTATAAATTTGATTTTTTTTACCTTTAAATGGATCTTGATTGAATTCGTTAATAAAGGAGATTTATAAATCAAAGTTGTTAGAAAATAGAAATAGAATTTATAAACGTTGTTTTATAAATTCGAAATCAATCAAAATTGAGGAATTTAATATAGAAGGTTATTAAGGGAATTTTATCCACGATTTTGGATAGTGGATAATTATTGAAATAAAAGGTGTAGAGATTATTGGAAATTGGTTAGTGAAGTATATTCACGATTTTGGATAGTGAATATATTTTTAAGTAAAATGGATATGGTTTTGGGAAAGTGATATTTGAAATAAAGTTAATTGTTTTAAAGATGTTTTCAAATATATTGAATATCGAAACCATAGATTTCAACATTCATTGTTGAAATAGACGTTTTCGAGGAAGAAGGAAATGGTGGACTATAACACTGTTGTTATAGTAAATGATTTCCAAAAGGAAATGTTTTTATATAGTATTGGGATTTATATATCTATCAAAATCCGAATCCCTATACTAGTGATTTTGAGTCGTCGTAACGATGTTTTACGTAACATTCGTTTTGACTCAAATAAATGTTATAGTAAATGGTTTCCTTAAAAGAATGAAATATATACTTAATTTGATTTAAGTATATCGAATATTTTCCAAGTGTTGAAAATAAAAAGATTTGTGAAATACTTATTATTAAATAAGTATGGGAATGTTTTCCAAAATGAAATGAAACGTTTTTGAGATTTTATCTTCTTAAAGATAACATGAAATTGAATATTTGAAATCTATTTGAGAATCGTATATCAGTAGATATTTTGAAAGATATAAATTCACTATGGAATTTATAAAAGAAAGGGAAGTTGTTTAAAAATAAATGTTGATTTATTTTTGAAGTGTGGAAATTTTATATCTAGTAAAGATATTTTGGAAAATAAATAATTTGGAAAATTATTTGGAATCTGATGATGTTGCGCATCTTTATTGATAGTTAAATAACCGACTATCAATAATTACCTTGAGTAGGTATTTGTTGTGAATTGGATGAATTGAATGCCACACTTATTTTTGAATAAGCGCTCACTATTCGGGTTAGCCGGGAAAGGACCATGGGGTCGTATAACCCATTCTGAATATGTGATACGTCGTTATGAATCGCATTTGAAGACCAGTGTTGAAGACCGGATATTTTTGAAAACGGAAGGATTACCGTCGAGTTACTCTACATCGGCTGATCTCCGATTTAGAGGTTTTATCACCCTTAGTGACGGGAAGTCCGGACGTGATTAGAAAATTATTCGGATATGCAAGGGCTTCGTGAGAAGTGCCTTCGGTTCTGTTCGATCCCGGAACAGACTTGTACGGATTGTGTGTCTGACGTTACAATTTGAGATATAAAGCTGATTTCTTTCAAATACATTTCTGTTGGTGGCGGAGAATTTATTCTCTTAGCTTAACACCCTTCTCTGAGACGTACGAGCTCAGAGGTTATGTAGTTGAAATTTATCAGCGATATATCCCAATTTGGTAACGTGGCATACTGAGTGTTGCTGTGAAATGATAGTGTTTGATCATTTGCGATATGATCATTTGTTTGATCTTATATCTTTGTGATCATAGGTTGATCATTTGTTTGACCCGAAGCAGGGCTTTGTAGAAAGCGTAGCTTTGTGGACGAGACTTCGTCGAGCCTCACACCCCGGAAATGGTCGAAACAGGAAGGATGCAGCAAGGTTCTAGGGAGTAGCGCCCCTTAGTGTATGTCATTCCTTCTGGATAGAGGTGGTATCATGGTATGGAGCCCAGATACTTAACCTATGTGGTTGCTGCATTATTATTATGTGGTTTGTTGGAAATCGGGGATCCTCGGGAAGATCGGTTACGATCGGGGGATGACATACGCGTGTCAGTAGTTACCTACTTTTGCAGAGGTAACCCGGCCTTGTGTTGGCAGAGATCTAACCGTAATGTTAGGTTATTTCTTGGGTCGTCTATTCCAGGGACGTACCCATCGTGGATAGGAAGTTCCTTAGCCTGATCATTTGTTGGAAATCCAAAGAAACAATACGAGCCTTGTACGGTTTTAGTTGTAGAACCTGCCATTCACTTATGGTGGTCACCACTGTTTGGATGGTAGCTATAGTAGGCATAGTTCGGAATGTCTATGCTGGCTAAGATTTATATTATACTTTCGAAATGTTTTCTACACACTATGCACTAATAATAATATCAAAAATGATTTGATTTGCGTAGTAAGCATCTTTGACTATCATAAGAAGAAATCTCCTCCAATTCTGCGTTTGCATTGTGTGTGTGGTGGGAGGTCTTATGGTAGTTTCATTTTCCAAAAGCATTGCGAATTTGTTTTATTTTCTTTGTGAAAAATAACTGTTTTACGATCTCACACCAGTCACCATGACTGACTCGGAGTTTATTGTTTCCCTTCTAAACTCTGGGTGCCCACCAATTTTCCACACGGGCAGTCTAGAGTTAGGTTATCAAGATATTCTGGATATTCTGGAGCTTTGGAAGCAAGCTGGATAACGAGACGTAGTATTTGTATCTGATAGTATTTATTCCGCTGTGTATTCTGTATGAGGACAAGTTATACAACTGTCCATTGATTTGCTGTGTTGTATTGAGTTGTATATTGACTCTGTTGATGTATGTATAAACTGATATAGTTCTTTGTTTTAAAAGACTAGTAATTATCTATTGTATATTATTCCGCTGCGATATGTGAGATTCTAATATTGTTTCTGTTCTGATGTTGTTATGTTGTTCTTCTTTCTGCTCTTTTTCTTCTATCTTCTTCTTCTGCCTTTTTCTTCTTTCTTAAACCATCACTATTGGAGTTTACGGCACTCGATTGCTCGACAGTCGATAAAGGGAGTATCGATGTCGAATTTTCGAAAGTCGAAAATTTCGGTACGTGACAGCGTGGTATCAAAGCATATGGTTAAGCGACAACCCTGCCCTGTTGGGTGTTACTCATTAGAGATAGAGTCAGCAGTACTCTAGAATGAGTATGAGTGTAATAATAGATATGAGCGCGTATTTGTTAGTGAATATGAAATTGTTTTGTATTGTGTTGACTTATCGGTTGATTGTTTATGGATTCTGGTCATTGAAGTCTAGCTAACTGTAATCGATAGGAGTTTCTAAACTCTAAACAAGATAAACCGACACAATATTATTTTAAATAGGGTGAATGAAATAATTTTGCCCAAAACTATTTTGTATAGACAAGAAACGATTTTCTATGAATTATCATAGTATATGGATGCTTGTTTGTTAGGAAAGTGATAATATTGAAGTGTTATCATTATTATATGAAATTGAATAAAAAATTGAAATCGTAACTCCAAAGTTAAGAAATGAATTCATATACAAATGAAATTTAAGAATATAAATTATAAATGTGAATTGTAATTTAAAACGGAATTCCAGAGAAGTATTTGGAAATGTGTTGAAAAGAATTTGAAAATTTTGGGGATTTGGAAAGTTTAAATCCTTTTTGATTTGAAAATGAATTTCAAAGGTTTTGAAAAATGTTCTGGAGGAATGAAAAGCTCTAAACTCTTTTCGGTCGCCGGAAAATAACTTCGGTAATGACTGCAGCATCACCGATGTTCATTTTCGGGTTTCCAGAAGAGGAATTGCTGCCAAATTGTTTTAAATGGAAGTTGTTTGAAAAATTTGGGTTTTGTTTTAGAAATTCAAAGAATGATTTGAATTGTTTTCAAAATGGCTTTGAAATGATGGTAAGACTCTGGAATGCTATATAAAGATATAACTTATACAATTTAAATTTTGATAGAATAAATTTAACTTATAGAATGAAGTTAAATGAATGTAAATACAAGCGAATCAATTTAATGAAAGTGAAATTAAATGTTGAAACTCATTTCGAATTTGTAAGCAAATGAATTGAATTGAATAATTGTAAATGAAAGATGAATTAAAATTCGTATGGAAATTGGAAATCCAGTTTAAAGATAAGTAGATTTAACCGAAGTAGAATTAAAATAAATTGAATTGATATCAATTTGAATTAGTAATTGAAACTAATTTAAAATAAGCAGTTGTAAATGAAAGTTAATCGATGAAATTCAATATTTCAGAATTGAAGATGAATTGAATTTAAATAGAATTGAAATTGTGAATTAAATTCAAATAAATATGAAATGCAAGATTGAATGAAATTTGATATGTAACTTCAATAGTAAACTAGAAGTGGTATAAGGAGTATATATTGAAAATTGTATAATAAAATGTGCAAAATGGTTTGAACATATGTAACTAGATATTATGGCTAGTAGGACATACAGGTGTTATAAAAGGAATTGGAATTTTGATTTCGAAGATAATTTGAATTGCTCGAAAAAGGTATGTATTTAAATTTGAATATGAGATTTGATGACTTATTTCTCTAGCCGCTTGGCTTTTTCTTTTTCTTTTGGAATCTGAGAGTCCATAGGGACGTTTTGTAGTCGTACCGTATTAGCCGCGCAAAGGAGACGCTGGCGAAATTTTTCAAAAATTTCGAGTGTTAGAAAATTTTTGAGAAAATTTTGAAAGTTTAAAATTTGAATTTGAATTTTGAAGTAAACAATGTTGTTTGGAAACTATGAAAGGTTTAGAAATTTAGTTGAATTGATAACGAATCTTTAGTAGAAAGATTTGTTTTGATAAATTGATAAAACTATTGGATGTTGAAAAACAGTAGACGAGTTAAGGACCATTTTTCCTAACTTGTAATTTCGAGGACGAAATTCTTTTAAGGGGGGAAGTCTGTAACGACCCAGAATTTTGAACAAATTAAATTGAGAATATTTAATTTATTTTAAATATTTGAACGATGATTTAATTTGAATCCCCGATATAAATTTGAATTTGACGATTAAATTATAAAATTTAATCTAGTGAATGTTGAATAAAAATTTGGATCTTCAATTTTAAGCTGAAGAAAAATATTTCAAAAGCTTTTAAAATTCGTATTGATAATTCTGAAGGTAATAGAACTTTCAGAATTGAATGTGAAACTGTTCTGTTCAGTTTTGAAATTTAATCGTTTAAATCAACATTTAAAAATAGCCGTCCGAGGCACAGTCTCGGAATTTGACGAAACCAGTTCCATTGGGTCCGTAATATTGTATTATTATCGGATTTCAAATTTCGTATTATTCGGAGTTGTTACGTGAGCATACGGTAAGCAAACGCGTTGAGATTTAAATCAAATTCAATTTGAATTTAAATATATATAATTGGTCAGCATCAGCCACCCTAGTTTCTTAGCAGACCTACTTTCTGTAAATCGCGTACCCTTGTCTCCCCTTCCTTCTCTGTTAAGATACACGAAAGGAAATCATTTCGTTCGCAGATTTATTTGAAGAAAAAAATGGCTGATACCCAATTTACTTCTTTCGTTCTCCTCTCTGATAATTAAAAATCGAAACAATTTAATTCAGTCGACACTCTTCAATTTTCTTCCTTCTATTTTAACCAAAAAGGCAGATGAACAAATCGAGTTTCTCCCAAATTGAATCAGAGTTGTTTTCGTTCAAATGGGGTGGACCTCGATTTCTCGATCCAATCACGATCGATCGAGGATTTTTAGGGCACGCGATGCTGGGAGAAGGCAGCGGCGTTATCGCGTGGGGGCATTGAGATGGCCATCGCGACTAGGGCACTTGCGGTATAAGCTCTGCAGATGTTACATTTTGTTTCGGTGATGTGGTGGCTCGCCTGGAGTATGGGCCGGTAGGGGAGTTTCATTCGAGGGCTCCTAGGGTTCAACGATGGGTGATGGCGAGCGCGAGGCAAGGCTGGGCTAGGGGTTCGCGAGTCAGGTCGCGTCACTCTGGCGAACTCGCGCGGCAGGTTGTTGGCGTCCAGTGGGAAACTCGAATTGGCATTCGGTTGAAGTGTTTTCGCGATCCTGGTAGGCTCGCGTTTGAGCATAGGCGGCGGCGATGTGGAGGTCACGAACTGGGTTCGCAGATTCTCAGTATAGGTATATATATTTTTATTTTATTTATTCGTTGAATATATATACATACATTTTACAAAAAGAAAATGAAAAAAAATGATAATAGCAAATTAATTGCATAAATTATTGCAGAGATTTAAATTTTAAGCAGGAAAAGATAAAAGGAAAATTTATTTACAATTGTTTTTATTTAATAAATATATATCCGCATGCATAAATTTTAATATATACAGTAAAATAAATTTGGTTATTTTAGAAAGAATTTGATACAAAGGAATTTGAAAATATTGAAGAAATTTATATAAGTAAAAGTGTTTGAAGTATTTATGTAGATGAGATTTTGGTTTGAAGTAAATGGAAAGTTAGTTTGAAATTAAAAGGTTTAGTTAAATAAAATTATTTAAGAGAAATTGGGTCAAAATAAAATCAATGGTGAATCGAAATTATCAAATGAAAATTTATTTTTCAACCTGTTCAAATATTAATGAATTGTATAAATTGTTATACAAGGTCTATGAATGAAGAAATGATCAAAACGGAAGTGGATTGCAAATTTAAAAGCTAAGGTGAGATTTTCTCACTCAAATTGAATGTGGAATTTTTGCAGTTATTGATGATTGCTATTGGATGTGATATTAGATATAGTAGGATATATCTATATATATATATAGCAATATATACATATTGGCATATGTATATATTGGATTGATTGATTTCCCGCCTCGTATAGCGGATGAGACCCTATTGCGCCGTTAGTAAGCAGATATTTTTATAAAACCCATATACCGCGATATTCCACCTCGAAGTGGAATTGGTATTGTGCTAACATTTGTGGATGCAGGGAAACAGGTTGGAGGGATCCCACTGGATTCCTCACCAGTAGTTATTTATGTACAGATAGTGATGTATATTCTGTTATCATATGTTGATATATGATGTTTGATGTTGTGATTGACTAATTGGTGCTGTTGCATCATCGGATCCATTTGAAGTTTAAAAATAACGACTTTTACTTTAGAAAGGATTTTTTTAAAGTGATTTTTGAAAATATACGTTTTATGGAATTTTTGAATTGATTTAAAAACGTTAAAATTTTAAAGTTATAAAAGTTATAATTTTTAGTGAAATATAACCAAAGTGTCGTTTTTGAAATAAAAGTCGATTTATTTATAAAATGATTTGAGTTGGGATTTTTGAATAACTATAAACGATTTGTATAAAAGATTTATAAAATTGATATTTATAAATCAAAGTATTGGAATTATAAAATGAGTTTTTTTAAGTGTTAAAAAAAAATTTATGGAATCCGTAAGTGAATGAAATTTATAGATTTATAAATTGTGAAGTTGAAAATGAAATTGTAGAATAAAAGATTTATAAGAAATTGACTTATAAATTTGATTTTTTTTACCTTTAAATGGATCTTGATTGAATTCGTTAATAAAGGAGATTTATAAATCAAAGTTGTTAGAAAATAGAAATAGAATTTATAAACGTTGTTTTATAAATTCGAAATCAATCAAAATTGAGGAATTTAATATAGAAGGTTATTAAGGGAATTTTATCCACGATTTTGGATAGTGGATAATTATTGAAATAAAAGGTGTAGAGATTATTGAAAATTGGTTAGTGAAGTATATTCACGATTTTGGACAGTGAATATATTTTTAAGTAAAATGGATATGGTTTTGGGAAAGTGATATTTGAAATAAAGTTAATTGTTTTAAAGATGTTTTCAAATATATTGAATATCGAAACCATAGATTTCAACATTCATTGTTGAAATAGACGTTTTCGAGGAAGAAGGAAATGGTGGACTATAACACTGTTGTTATAGTAAATGATTTCCAAAAGGAAATGTTTTTATATAGTATTGGGATTTATATATCTATCAAAATCCGAATCCCTATACTAGTGATTTTGAGTCGTCGTAACGATGTTTTACGTAACATTCGTTTTGACTCAAATAAATGTTATAGTAAATGGTTTCCTTAAAAGAATGAAATATATACTTAATTTGATTTAAGTATATCGAATATTTTCCAAGTGTTGAAAATAAATAGATTTGTGAAATACTTATTATTAAATAAGTATGGGAATGTTTTCCAAAATGAAATGAAACGTTTTTGAGATTTTATCTTCTTAAAGATAACATGAAATTGAATATTTGAAATCGATTTGAGAATCGTATATCAGTAGATATTTTGAAAGATATAAATTCACTATGGAATTTATAAAAGAAAGGGAAGTTGTTTAAAAATAAATGTTGATTTATTTTTGAAGTGTGGAAATTTTATATCTAGTAAAGATATTTTGGAAAATAAATAATTTGGAAAATTATTTGGAATCTGATGATGTTGCGCATCTTTATTGATAGTTAAATAACCGACTATCAATAATTACCTTGTGTAGGTATTTGTTGTGAATTGGATGAATTGAATGCCACACTTATTTTTGAATAAGCGCTCACTATTCGGGTTAGCCGGGAAAGGACCATGGGGTCGTATAACCCATTCCGAATATGTGATACGTCGTTATGAATCACATTTGAAGACCGGTGTTGAAGACCGGATATTTTTGAAAACGGAAGGATTACCGTCGAGTTACTCTACATCGGCTGATCTCCGATTTAGAGGTTTTATCACCCTTAGTGACGGGAAGTCCGGACGTGATTAGAAAATTATCCGGATATGCAAGGGCTTCGTGAGAAGTGCCTTCGGTTCTGTTCGATCCCGGAACAGACTTGTATGGATTGTGTGTCTGACGTTACAATTTGAGATATAAAGCTGATTTCTTTCAAATACATTTCTGTTGGTAGCGGAGAATTTATTCTCTTAGCTTAACACCCTTCTCTGAGACGTACGAGCTCAGAGGTTATGTAGTTGAAATTTATCAGCGATATATCCCAATTTGGTAACGTGGCATACTGAGTGTTGCTGTGAAATGATCAGTGTTTGATCATTTGCGATATGATCATTTGTTTGATCTTATATCTTTGTGATCATAGGTTGATCATTTGTTTGACCCGAAGCAGGGCTTTGTAGAAAGCGTAGCTTTGTGGACGAGACTTCGTCGAGCCTCACACCCCGGAAATGGTCGAAACAGGAAGGATGCAGCAAGGTTCTAGGGAGTAGCGCCCCTTAGTGTATGTCATTCCTTCTGGATAGAGGTGGTATCATGGTATGGAGCCCAGATACTTAACCTATGTGGTTGCTGCATTATTATTATGTGGTTTGTTGGAAATCGGGGATCCTCGGGAAGATCGGTTACGATCGGGGGATGACATACGCGTGTCAGTAGTTACCTACTTTTGCAGAGGTAACCCGGCCTTGTGTTGGCAGAGATCTAACCGTAATGTTAGGTTATTTCTCGGGTCGTCTATTCCAGGGACGTACCCATCGTGGATAGGAAGTTCCTTAGCCTGATCATTTGTTGGAAATCCAAAGAAACAATACGAGCCTTGTACGGTTTTAGTTGTAGAACCTGCCATTCACTTATGGTGGTCACCACTGTTTGGATGGTAGCTATAGTAGGCATAGTTCGGAATGTCTATGCTGGCTAAGATTTATATTATACTTTCGAAATGTTTTCTACACACTATGCACTAATAATAATATCAAAATTGATTTGATTTGCGTAGTAAGCATCTTTGACTATCATAAGAAGAAATCTCCTCCAATTCTGCGTTTGCATTGTGTGTGTGGTGGGAGGTCTTATGGTAGTTTCATTTTCCAAAAGCATTTCGAATTTGTTTTATTTTCTTTGTGAAAAATAACTGTTTTACGATCTCACACCAGTCACCATGACTGACTCGGAGTTTATTGTTTCCCTTCTAAACTCTGGGTGCCCACCAATTTTCCACACGGGCAGTCTAGAGTTAGGTTATCAGGATATTCTGGATATTCTGGAGCTTTGGAAGCAAGCTGGATGACGAGACGTAGTATTTGTATCTGATAGTATTTATTCCGCTGTGTATTCTGTATGAGGACAAGTTATACAACTGTCCATTGATTTGATGTGTTGTATTGAGTTGTATATTGACTCTGTTGATGTATGTATAAACTGATATAGTTCTTTGTTTTAAAAGACTAGTAATTATCTATTGTATATTGTTCCGCTGCGATATGTGAGATTCTAATATTGTTTCTGTTCTGATGTTGTTCTGTTGTTCTTCTTTCTGCTCTTTTTCTTCTATCTTCTTCTTCTTCTTCTGCCTTTTTCTTCTTTCTTAAACCATCACTATTGGAGTTTCCGGCACTCGATTGCTCGACAGTCGATAAAGGGAGTATCGATGTCGAATTTTCGAAAGTCGAAAATTTCGTTACGTGACACTACTGGTTTACTCATGATACTACCATGTCGTGTACTTATTTTCTATCAATGTTAATACACTTTCACCTGAATTTTGGCGACATAGAAAGAAAAATAACTTCCCAGGTGGAGTACTGGAATAACTTCATTTCTAGCATCACCTGAACTATTCTTCTCCAAAAAAAACTTTTATGTGCTTGCTGAACCAGGCTGCAAAAGTGTAATAATTAACCATGTTGAGGAATCAGGCAAAAAAAGCGCCAAACGTTTCAACTGTAAAGTATTTCAAAGCAGCATCGCTATTGAAGTGGTAAATACAAACCCACAAACATTGTACCAGATGAATATAAATGGTCGTTTTTTGAAAAAAACGACTATTTATATAACGATCATGTACAACACTCGTCAGATGGGGCCAAAAACTCTCTAAGGGACATTAGTTAATTAAATGTGCGCATTTTACGAAAAAATACAGTTTTACTAACTATTCACATTTACAAAAATTTATTTTAATTTAACACATTTATTCGACGTATTACATCAACTTAAGGCTGGTTTAACATTTTTGTCATTTTTCAATACACACAATTATAATTTAGACTCATGCATTTTTGTTGTTGCATAAGTCAATACGTGCACAATATAATACTCCTAGCTCGTGCATTCATTTTATCTTATTCCAACTAACACAATACAATGATAACAGCGCTACACACATATACAATCGTAGAATCAAGGCATACACAACGATTTACATATACACGAACAACCACAAATTATACATGTTTTTCACAATTTCACGATAAAAGATGAAATAGTTATACCATGGAATGCTAGAAACTATTATAACACTATTGGAAACAATTTCAATCACCAATTAGCCCTAATTTATCAACATATGAAAATCTAGAAATATGGTAAAAATTGAATTTTTCGCGAAAATAAGAGATTATACTTGAGCTAGAAAGCAAGAGAGGTTGAATTCGTAGCCGGGGAGGATGCAAAAATACGAAATTAGTGATTGGAGGCTTGGGGAGTGAATTTTGGAATTTCTAATTAGGTTTTGGGTATTCTAAAATGAGGAAGAAGAGGCTCGGCTGGAGCCAGTATTACGCGATTTTCCGATGGCTTCCGATGGCCGCCGACGGCCCGTCGGAAGCCGTTGGAAAATGGCCGTCGAAAGCCGTCGCCCCCCTGTCGCTATTTAACCCTTTTCTAGTAGTGGTATAGATGTCCAAGGGTACTGCATGCAATACCACCTTCTGTGTAACCTCTTTTGTATATATTACTGAATTTATTGCACTATACCAAACCACCTTGACTTAAAATTATGACCATAAGAAATAGGAAATGAAGTAATATGTTTGAACATTAATCGGCTAGTTTTGGATCAAACTGTCCTCATTTAGTGTTATAGATGTTAACCTAAAAATTGGATCAACATCAAGAAATCAAATGAAAGCACAAACTCGGATTAAATAAATAGAAAAGCAGTAAAGAAGACATAGTTTTATAGTGGTTCGGCGTAATCTACGGCCTATGTAACAACCTGGAATTTCACTGCTTTGATTAGTGAATATTTAATTAGTTTTAAAAATTCAATATATAGGTTTTATAATGAAAATAAACTAATTTTAATAAATTAATAATGATGATAAAATCGTTTTCAAAATTTGTTTGCCAAATTAAATTGTTCGTAGAAAAATAGAAAATGTGACTGAAGAACGTTTTCCGAAATTTCGACCTTTCGACACCGGAAAGTTGTCGAGAACGTTGTTTGTCTTTATGCACTGTACGTACATATATATAAGAGTTAATTAACTAAATAATTATACACTTAGAAATAAATTATCTTATGTTAATTTGGATTAGTAAGTGATGTGACAAAACATAGTTTTAAAAATAATAAACATTTATATATATATATATATTAAGTATTGTCACATCTTAGATTTTGCAATCATTAACCATCATTATCTCTTGTCACGTCTTAGCTTTAATTAATAATTTAACTTATTTATATATATAAAAGAAAGTGATGCGACAAAACATAATAATTATATATATATATGTAAAGAAAGTGATGTGAATAAACATAATAATTATATATATATATATAAGAAAAAAACGATATTATTATTATAGTGGCTTACAGAAACCCTAATGGCGGCTTACAGAAACCCTAATGGTGATTTTACAAAGGATAGAGGGAGACCACCTGAAAAGATGGATTCAAACAAGGAGCCGCAAGCAATATCATATCGGGACAAAGGGAAAGCAGTGACGAACAATACTGATCGTTATGACCTGGGAAGGGACGGATTGCCTCACGGCAATCAAAATACCACCAAAATGGTTCGTCCATCCAGGGATTCACATTTGGGGGGGGATCAAACCCGAACCAGATCTGGATTCCCACAGGTTCATAGCGATAGATATGTATCAAACAGGGAAGACATTAAGTGGAAGGCGATTCAAAATGACATAGATTCTGGAAACTCAAAATCCTAGAAGGAAGTAGCATGTGGAGGAATAGGGGAGCAACAAGATGAATATCTAGATCTACAATATATTAAACCAGTTCTTGTCAAAGATAAAAAGAAGGCTAGTATATCTGAACCCGCTGTGAAGAGGGCGGAAAACAAGTGGGAACATTCCATAGTATTCTACGTGTATGGGGTCAGACCTTATCATATTCATCTTAAGGGATACATAGAACGAGTATGGAAACCGGTGGGAAAGTTTCAGCTATTAACTCGAGAGAACGGTTTCTTTATAATACGTTTTGATGATAAATTAGATTGTGATAAAGTGCTGAAGGGTGGACCTTATTTGTTTGATAACAAAGTGATTATACTGAAAAAGTGGGTGATGGGTACTAGATTCAGGAAAGACTTACTGACAACTCTTCCTATATGGATAAAACTATCTAATCTAGAACTCGAGCTATGGGATAAAGAAGCAATGAGTGCCATTGCAAGTGTGTTAGGAAAGCCTAATAAAATGGACAAGATTATAGCTGATGAAACTAGGGTTGCGTTTGCTAAAATACTAGTTGAAATGCAAGCAAGTGATGAGTTCCCCAATGAAGTGGATGTTATCCTTTATACGGGGGAGGAACTAAAAATCAAAGTTGACTATCTTTACAAACCAACCAGTTGTAGAGAATGTAAAGTGTTTGGCCATTCTACACAGCAATGCAAAATAAAAAGTAAAGAAAAATGGGTCCCAAAAGATAAAGAAAAGGCCTCTACCTCATCCTATTCTGAGTCTAATTCAGAACATAGTAAAGATAATGTAGGTTCAGAGCTAATAGCAGGAAAATCAAATAATGATCTAAACAAGGAAGTTATAATTGTGGATTCTGAAATTACAAACGAAGGGTCTGAAAACCCTATATTACATGAACAGAATATAAATGATAGTGAAGTTAACCTAATTAATGACTGTAATGTTGAAGAGATTGCCAATGACCAAGTAGTTGTCCCTGCAGCAGAAAATTCAATAGTGAATGAGATAATGAACGAAAACACTATTAATAACAAGGAGAAGACTATAAAGGAGAAAGAGGACATCCCTGTTAATCAGCCTCAAATTGAAGGTTTGGTAGAAGATTTGAGTGAGTCTGAAGAAGAGGAACTTATCAGCAATCTTGCTAGAGAGGAACCTATCCCTAATCCGCCAGAGAAGCTTGAAGATGTCTCGAACTGCGTGGAAAAAATCAAAAATTTTATGAGGATATTGAAACATCTAATAAGCAGAATATGAAAGGTAAAAAAGGAAAACCAATCCCTACTCCTCCTAAAGCAAATACAAGGAGCCAAAGTAAGTTTAAAGAATGAACATAGTTGCTTGGAATGTTAGGGGTTTAAATGCTTTGGACAAACAATTTGAAGTGTCTAAATTCCTAACTAAATATAAGCCATCTATTGTTGGCTTACTTGAGAATAAATTAAGTAACTTGAATATAGAGAAACTGAGTGTTAGATTGCAGAGAAACTGGAAGATGACTGATAATAATGACTGTGGTAGCAAAGGTCGTATACTCATTCTGTGGGATTCAAATATTTGGAATTTTCAAATTGAGACGAAATCAAATCAATATATCTCTTTATTAGCTGAAAACACTGGTGGTTTTTAATGTAGAATAACCTTTGTCTATGCTAGTAATTTTATTAGAGATAGAGACAAATTATGGGATAATCTAATTGTTGAATCAGGGTTGGTGAATTCCCCATGGATTATTCTTGGAGATTTTAATAATACGTTATCATCTTCTGACAAAAAGGGTGGTACTGCTGTTCCATTTAGTCACCTGGTAGGTTTTAATAATTGCATGTCAAGGATAGGTCTGGTTGAACTGCCTATTATAGGTTTCAAATACACATGGAGGAAAAAAGGTATGGCTTCAAAAATTGATAAAGTTCTCTGTAATCACTTATTACTGGGTACTATGCCAGGGATTACTACCTTTGGGGTCTCTAATGCTATCAGTGATCATATACCGATTTTTATTAGTTTTATTAAAGAGAACAAAGGTCCTAGAAATATTCCATTCCGATATGTTAACTCATGGAACATGGGGGAAGGGTATATGTCTTGTATTGATAAAGCTCTAGACAAATATTATTCAGATTTTCCTAATTACCAAGCTTCAAAACTTCACAAGTTCATGAAGTTTATTAAAGATTGTAAGTTTATGCTAAAAGAGTGGAATCTCAATAACTGCAAAGAGGGGAATCCTCTTAAAAAATATGAAGAAGAATATCAGAAGTGTCTTAAAGACTGTGATGAAAACCCGACCAACTCCTTTCTTTTTGATAAACTTAGTAATGCTTATAACAACTGGAAATCTCAAAATGTTGCTGAATTTTTAAAGGCCAGACAGAAAGCAAAGATTGAATGGCGTACTGATGAGGATTCATGCACAAAATTTTTTCATGCTAAGATGTCACAAAGAAGACACATTAATAAATGGAATCAGATCATTATGAGTAATGGGGAAGTTATTCAAGACTCTAGAAAAATTGAACATGATGCTATAAACTATTACACTGATATATTTTTCTCCAAACATCCTTTATCAAATAACTTCCCTGATATCCAGTGTATGAGAATAATAAATGATAAGGGAAGAACTAAACTTACTTCTGATATCAATCTTGAGGAAGTGCAGAAAGCTATATTCTCTATCTCTGATGACAAGAGCCCGGGTCCGGATGGATTCACTTCAAAATTTTATAAAATTCACTGGGTTGAGTTGAAGTTTGATCTCCTGAACCTGATTCAAGAAGTATTCAATACTGGTAAAATTGAAAAAGGCTTGAATCATACTTTTATCACACTTGTGCCTAAAACCAAACAGCCAATTTGTATTTCTGATTACAAGCCTATTGCTTGTTGTAATGTCTTATATAAAATCATATCTAAAATTATATGTAATAGAATCAAACCTTTTCTACCTCATCTAATATCAGAAAACCAGTCTGCTTTTATTCCAGGAAGATGTATTGCTGAGAACATCATGCTTGCACAGGAACAAATTAGACAATTCAATAGAAAAGGCAGTGATAAAATGTGCCTTAAGATAGACCTTCAAAAGGCTTACGACATGATAAATAGGGAGTTTGTATGCCATATGTTGAATATGATGAGATTCCCAAATAAACTTGTCAAACTTATTAGAAACTGTATCTCTTCCCCCACTTATTCTATTATTGTTAATGGTAGCCCTAAGGGTTTTATTTCCAGCAATAGAGGGTTGAGACAGGGAGACCCTCTCTCCCCTTATCTCTTTTGTGTTGCTATGGAGTTCCTTTCTCTGATGATGTTCAAAGCTCACAGGACTGATAATTTACAGCCTATTTACAATCAAGATCCAAATGTCACTCATCTTATATATGCAGATGATCTTATGATCTTTTCTAAAGGCAAGCCTAAGTGTGCTAGAACTATTAAAGAGATGATGCAGATTTTAAAAGATTTTGCAGGTCTGAATATAAACAATATGAAGTCTAAAGTTTATTTCAGCAGAGGGGTGATAAATAGAAATGTATTGCTCAATATTATGGATATGAGAGAAGGAGCATTGCCTATCAAATACTTGGGAGTTCCACTGTCCTATAGTTATCTTCACTACTCTGATTGTGGTCAGCTTCTAGATAAAATTCAGCTCAGAATGGATGGGTGGGACTGTAGGCTACTTTCTATGGCAGGTAAGATAGAGCTTATTCACTCAGTTATTACTCCTATGGTGCTATATTGGATGATGACATACCAACTGCCTATTGCAACTACTGATAAAATTAATAAGATATGTGCTAATTTTATTTGGGGAGGCAGAACCCATAAAATAGCTTGGGATATCCTATGTAGACCAAAACTGGAAGGAGGAGTGGGCCTGAGAAACTTTAGAGACATCAGAACTGCCACTGCTCTTAAATTGTTATGGCATTTTATTAACAACAATAACTTATGGTCTAACTGAATGTACAACAGATACTGTAAAGATAAATACTTCTGGACTATGGATATTGATGATAATAGCTCATGTACCTGGAAATCTATTCTTAAACATAGACAGAAAGGCATTCAACACATTCATAGAAATATATTTGATGGGCAAAATACACTTCTATGGCACGACCCTTGGATTAACAATGAACTTTTGGTTAATATACTTGGGTGGGATGCTCTCGGTTTAAATGGTGGCGACAATTTGAAGGTCAGTAGCATTATACAAGATAACATTATAAATCCAGAGACATTCCATTTCACTAGACAAATTAACCAAATCAAGAATGTGGAAATTTCAACTAATTATGATTCAGACTTTTGGACCTGGAACAATAATCCCAATGGTTTTACTTTCTACTCTGCATGGGATTGTGCTAGAAATCATTTTCAGACAAATAATTGGTCAAAAGTAATCTGGAGTTACTGCAACAGCCCTAAAATGGCTTTATGTGCGTACAAAGTTATGCTAAACAGAATTCCTACCAAAGATAAACAGATTGAATGGGGTTACGCTATAGATCCTATATGTGTACTTTGCAATTGTGAATCAGAAGATAGGAATCACCTGTTTTTCCAATGTTCATACTCGGCTTACCTCTGGACTCGAAATAAAATGAAGCTTGGCATGAATCTGAATGGACCTTTGTTGATTGATGTAGAAGCCACACTTTTATACGACTCCTTTAAAGTTGCAAATCAGATCCAAGATCTGGCCTTCTGCAGCTTCGTCATGATCGTCTACCACATATGGTTGGAACGAAACTCTTGAATCCATGATAGGAGGGAAATTGACAAGCTTCGGAGATGGAATCTAGTTGAAATAGACATTAAATATCAGATAATTAAAAGTAGGAAGCAGACAATGAGATCCAGAGAAAATGATAATATTTTAGAAAGATGGGGCATTGACTTAGTGGATACCGGCTAAAGCTTCGATCTTGTTCTCTTCCTTTTCTCAGCCGGTCAATCAGAAGTAGGAAAGTTTTTTAGTTTAAAAGAAGTGAGAATTTTTTTCTTTTTGATAGTCGTGGCTTTGGTTTCTGCCACGTGGATGTGATGATTGTAACGGGTTGCTTTGTTTTCCTGTTTTATTCTCTTATGGACTGTATGTACATATACTTTGTATTTTTTATTGATGCGTTATCAATAAAGCACCGCACTCTTTTTCCCCTACTAATTAGCACGCCGATAGTTAGTAAGGTTTTTAATGAGGCGGTTTACCCAGTTTCAAAAAAAATATATAAAAGAAAGTGATGTGACTAAACATAATAATTATATATATAAGAGTGATGTGATCAAACATAATTATATATATATATATTATAAATGGTTTGTAATGTGACTAGATATATGATGACATATGAAATTTGCTTATAAATAGCTCCAACCTCCTCTCATTTTACCACATTTTTCTTCTACCATAACTTCTTCATTCCTACCTCAAATGGTGTTCTTCTTTATCTCAAATAACCTATAATTCCAGTGGCTACAACATTCTAGATGACCACCTTTTTCAATTTCGACCATACCTATGTCAAAATACCCAATCTTTTCAAAGCAAAATTTCACCCAGAATTTCAAGTCCGAAAATTACCCTTCTTCTTTTGATCATAACTTCTTCAAAACTAATCAAAAATGAGTGATTCTTTTCTTTAAATGATAAAGAAAAGAAATTCCTATAACTTTTCTTTTGACTATTTTTTCAAATTCCATGATATGGTGGCCCCAAATCCAGTGGGAAAATGACCTAATTTTGGGTTCATTTTTGACAAATCGAAGATAACCCGAAGCTCCTCTACCTACAACTCCACATCCACCCCCACACCTCTGGTCATGCCTACATACACCTGGATCAAGCCCATTTTGAGGGTTGCTAGCACCTAAAGCCTTCATCCTTCAAACCTAGAGAGTCGTTGGCAAGTTTAGCTTAAGTTCGAGTAGCTTTTTCGGAAGTATGCTGAGTAAACTAGCTCAATTTTTAGTATAAAGGTTAGCTTAAATATTGACATTATATGCGATGAGTATATAGTATTAAGATTGGTTAGTTATGATGTTGATAATTATTGATTTCAATAGTGTTAGTCGTTGGATTTGGTTCTGCGATTTGGTTGTGATATTATGTAGTTAGTAAGCATGAATCTTTGTGAGTATATATGTGGTATATGGTAAGGATGATGTACGTTATGTGATGTATGATTATGTATGTGAACTAAGCTCATGATGTTTAGAAACAAATTTAGCGACTTTGTATGTAATTGTGACCGATCCGAGACCCGAATTGAATCATGTTTTCTTTTTTTAAAAAGAGTTAAATGTATTAAATTTGTTTTTTTTAAAAGTTTCTATATCTATGTTTAAAGTTTGTAAAACTTTCTAAAAGGTTTATAAACATGAAATGGTAAAGTTAGTGAGGTGTTTATGGTTTAAAAATTGTTAAAGCGAACTGCACTCATAGCGATAGTCGCTATGGATGCAGTTCGACTAAAGTTTTTAATTTCTATTTCATTTTTTTAATTTGAAATTGTTTTGTAAAACGTTTTCAAACATAATTAGTAATATTAAATAGTAATTAAGTTGTAATATAATTAATTAATTAATTAGTTAATTAAAAGGTAATTATCATTTAATTGGTAATTAAGAAGGTGATTAGAGGTTAATCATCACTTAAGTTAAGTTAATGATTGTTAACTGATTAATAAAGTTTTAGTGATTAATAGGGTTAAGAAGTAATTAATTGATTAATAATTATTTAATCAAGATTAATGGTTATTTATTTATTTATTTATTTATTTATTTAATGGCCTATTTAATTAATATTTAATTAATTAGGGTTTAACTCTTAAACAATTTGGTTTAACCTTAACCAAGTTGCATTAGGAAGTTAATTAGTACTTAATCAAGTTGCATTAGGAACTTGGTTGTTACTTGTTATCGAGTTTTACTCACGTTGGTTTACCAGATTGACCCGGGCGTTATTCCATGTAATGCTCGAGTCAGACCGAGCATGTTTTTCCCAGGTTTAGCTAGATACTTTGGAGTTGGAGAGGAGCTGGATGGTCAAGACGTATTTACGTATATTTTTTCCACTGTATTATAGAGTCTGTATGTTTGTCAATGTAAGGAAAAGTTTCTATAAATGTCCAAATTTAGGATAAGTCTAGTGTACTCTAATGTTATATGAATAAGATGTTTCCTTTTTGTAAAGATCATTGTTGTATTATATATTATTCGCTGCATTGTGAAATTCTATGCTGTTTAGTTTTCTTCTATCTTCTACCTTCTTCTTTCACCCTAACAAATCGGTATTTCCGGCACTTGAATGTTCGACATGTGATATAGTGGATGTATTAGTGTCGATTTTCGAGGATCGAAAATCCGGTTCGTTACATTTGGTATCAGAGATGAAGGTTAAGAGAGAACCTTGGCTTTGGTGGGAGTAACTCATTAGAGATAGGGTAAGTGACACCCTAGAATGAGTTTGAGTGTATATATATGAGCGCGTATTTGTTAGTGTATCAAATGTTTTATATTGTGTTGATTTATCGGTTTAATGGCTTATGAACTCTGGTTGATACAGGGTGTACAACTGTACCCATAGGGATTTCTAAACACTTAAACTATGCAAATTGACATAGTATTATTTTGGAATTGGGTAAATGAAATAATTTTACCCAGGGTGTAACGACCCAGAATTTTGAACGAATTAAATTGAGAATATTTAATTCATTTTAAATATTTGAACGATAATTTAATTTGAATCCCGAATATAACTTTGAATTTGATGATTAAATTATAAAATTTAATCGATTGAAGTTGAATAAAAATTTGAATCTTTAATTTTAAGCCGAAGAAATATATTTCAAAAGCTTTTAAAATTCGTATTGATAATTCTGGAGGTAATAGAACTTTCAGAATTGAATTTGAAAGTGTTTCGTTCAGTTTTGAAATTTAATTGTTCGAATCGATATTTAAAAATAGTCATTTTTCAAACAGTCTCGGAATTCGGCAAAACAAGTTCCATTGGGTCCGGAATATTGAAACATTGTCGGATTTCAATTTTCGTATTTTTCAATGCTTGTATGTGAGCACACGACAGGAAAACGCATTTGAATTTTTAACGAAATTCAAAATTTAAATCTATATTTTTATTAGTCAACTATAGCACGTTCCTCCCTAAATCCACGCCGAGCATCACGAGACTATCGTGCAACCCATCCCCTTCAGATTTAAATAACTATCTCCCTTTTCCTTTATCTGTTAAAAACATTTCAAACGAAAGCAAAAAAATCGAAACAAAGGAGCGAGCTTCTTCACGTTTTGAAACCCAAATCTCACAACCGAAAGCGAAAAATCGAAACCCATTCGCGAGTTCGAGGCCGCGGTCGAGGCTAGGGCAAGAGGCGCACGCGAAGTCAGTAGGGGTAGCCGCGACTTAGTGGAGGTGGCGACTTCGAGCGTCGCGATGTCAGGTGGCAGAGGCGAGCTCGGGGACTTGTTCTCGTGCGTGCCGAGTGGAAGAGCGAGTGCGACTGGAGATGTAGCGTCGTAGCGGCAGAATTGGGGAGGCTCGAAGTCGATTTTTGACTTCGACAGTGAGGATTCGTCGAGCATTGCTGGGGCGCTGGCAATCAAAGACAAAGTTAGGGTTCGCGATGAGATTGGGGGAGGGGGCACTGGCACGAACTTGGGCGGTCGAGCGATGTCTGGCGCGCGTCTTCGAGGGCAGCGACGTGGAGGCTGGAATGTCGAGCAGTGATGTCTAGTGTTCTTTGCGTTCGACAGTAAGGTATTCACAATTTATCAGATTCAATTTAAAATTGAACATAAATTTATATATATACACACACACACATAAACACTCTTGTATATTTTAGTGTAGACGTTTATGGGAAAACAGAAAATGATTTTTTTTAGGGACAAGATTTTGTTTACAGTGTTATATATATATATATGTATATATCTAGAAGCAGAGAATTTATATACAGTTTAGGAAACTATATAGGGTTAAAACAGGAGTTTTAAAACATTTTTGATTTGAACAGTTGTATTAAAATTGGACTTTCGGGTAAATAGATTATCTTATAAAAATAGTATATGTATATAATGGTGATTAACTCATTCAAATTTACTTATAAAAAATTATTTTAGTAACTAAGGAAATGTATTTAAAGGAAAATTAGTTAGAATATAATTTTTGGTAAGAAAAAGAAGTTTAATAATTGGTTGGGTAGATTTTATTTAAGGATAAGTTAATTTAATCTATTAAAGGAAGATTAGTTTAAGTTTAAATTTTTATTTGAATCAATTATTAAAGGACAAAATTAGTCTAAAACGAAACTATCAGTTAATTTAAACAATTAAAAAACGGAGATTGGTTATTTAATTGGTTCGAATATTAATCAATTGTGTATAAATATTTATACAAGGTATAAATCAAGAAATCGAGTCAAGATGGGAATTGGATGGCAAATTAAAAACTAAGGTGAGATCTTCTCACTCAAAAATTGAAAAGTGGAATTTTCAGTTATTTATTGATTGATATGATTGCTATTGGATGTGATATTAGATATAGTAGGATATATCTATATATATAGCAATATATATATATTGGCATATGTATATATTGGATTGATGATTTCCCGCCTCGTATAGCGGATGAGACCCTATTGCGCCGTTAGTAAGCGGATATATTATAAAAACCCATATACCGCGATATTCCACCTTGAAGTGGAATTGGTATTGTGCTAACGTCTTTGGATGCAGGGAAACAGGTTGGAGGGATCCAACTGGATTCCTCAACTGTATTTATTTATTTACAGATATTGATATATATTCTGTTCTCATATGATGATATATGATGTTTGATGTGTGATGGACTAATTGGTGCGTTGCATCATTGGATTCAAACTTTTGAAGTTTTAAAAATAACCATTTTTACTTTAAAAAGGATTTTTTAAAGTGATCTTTGAAATTATACGTTTTATTTAATTTTTGAAGTGATTTATTTTAAATAAATAAACGTTCAAATCTTAGAGTTATAAAAGTTAAGATCTTTGTGAAATATAATCGAAAAGTGATTTTTGGAATAAATAGTTGATTGATTTATAAAATGGTTTAAATTGAAATTTTTAAAATATTATAAACGGTTTACTTAAAAGGTTTATAAAGTTGACATTTTATAAATTAAGATATTGGAATTATAAAACGAATTTTTTATAAGTGTTAAAAATGAAGTGATAATAAAAATCATATGTGAACGAGATTTATAGATTTATAAATTGTGAAGTATAAATTGTATAGAAATTGAAGGATAGAAGATTTATAAGAAATTTGCTTATAAATTAGATTTTTGCACTTAGATGAGATTTGAACAGAATTTGCTAATAAAATGATTTTATAAGTTGAAATTGTTATGAAATATAAATGTGATTTATAAACGTTGTTTATAAATCCGAAGTCACTTATTTTGATAAGAAATTTTAGAAGTTAATAAAAGGAGAATTTTATAAATCGAAGTTGTTAGAAAATATAAAGTTGAATTTATAAACGTTGTTTTATAAATTCGAAATCAATTGGATTTGATAAATTGAATATAGAAGGTTGTTAAAGGAGATATATTCGCGATTTTGGATAGCGAATTATTGTTGAAATAAAAGGTGTAGAAATGATTGAAATTGGATTAAGTGAATTATATTCACGATTTTGGACAGTGAATATATTATTGAATAAAATGGATTCATTTTTGAAGAAGTGACACTAAAAATGAAGTAAACATTTTAAAGATGTTTTTAAAAAACGTGTTAAATATCGAAACCATAGATTTCAACATTTATTGTTGAAATAGACGTTTTCGAGAAATAAGGAAATGATGGACTATAACACTGCTGTTATAGTAAATGATTTCCGAAAGGAAATGTTTTATGTAGTATTGGGATTTATATATCTATATTAAAATCCGAATCCCTATACTAGTGATTTTGAGTCGTCGTAACGATGTTTTACGTAACATTCGTTTTGACTCAAATAAATGTGCTTAAGAGAATGATTTCCTTAAAGAATGAAATGTATACTTAATTTTGATTTACGTATAACGAATATTTTCAATGTTGAAAATAAATGATTTGTGAATTACTTATTTTTAAATAAGTATGGGAATGTTTTCCAAAATGAAGTGAAACGTTTTGAGATTTTATCTTCTTAAAGATAAACTGAAATTGAATATTTGAAATCGATTTGAGAATCGTATATCAGTAAATATTTTGAAAAATATAAATTCACTATGGAATTTATAAAGGAAATGGAAATTGTTTTAGAAAAATAAACGTCGATTTATTTTTGAAGTGTGGAGGTTTTATATCTAGTAAAGATATTTTTGAAGATGAAATAATTTGGAAAATTATTTGGAATCTGATGATGTTGCGCATCTTTATTGATAGTTAAATAACCGACTATCAATAATTACCTTGAATATGGTATTTGTTGTGAATTGGATGAATTTGAATGCTACACTTATTTTTGAATAATCGCTCACTATTCGGGTTAGCCAGGAAAGGACCATGGGGTCGTATAACCCATTCCGAATATGTGATACGTCGTTATGAATTGCATTTGAAGACCGGTGTTGAAGACCGGATATTTTTTAAAACGGAAGGATTACCGTCGAGTTACTCTACATCGACTGTTCTCCGATTTAGAGGTTTTTATCACCCTTAGTGACGGGAAGTCCCGACGTGATTGAAAATTATCCGGATATGCAAGGGCTTCGTGAGAAGTGCCTTCGGTTCTGTTCGATCCCGGAACAGACTTATATGGATTGTGTGTCTGACGTTACAATTTGAGATATAGAGCTGATTTCTTTCAAATACATTTCTGTTGGTGGCGGAGAATTTATTCTCTTAGCTTAACACCCTTCTCTGAGATGTACGAGCTCAGAGGTTATGTAGTTGAAATTTATCAGCGATATATCCCAATTTGGTAACGTGGCATACTGAGTGTTGCTGTGAAATGATCAGTTTGATCATTTGCGATATGATCATTTGTTTGATCTTATATCTTTGTGATCATAGGTTGATCATTTTGTTTGACCCGAAGTAGGGCTTTGTAGAAAGCGTAGCTTTGTGGACGAGACTTCGTCGAGCCTTACACCCCGGAAATGGTCGAAATAGGAAGGATGCGGCAAGGTTCTAGGGAGTAGCGCCCTTAGTGTATGTCATTCCTTCTGGATAGAGGTGGTATCATGGTATGGAGCCCAGATACTTAACCTATGTGGTTGCTGCATTATTATCTATGTGGTTTGTTGGAAATCGGGGATCCTCGGGAAGATCAGTTACGATCGGGGGATGGCATACGCGTGTCAGTAGTTACCTATTTTTGCAGAGGTAAACCGGCCTTGTGTTGGCAGAGATCTAACCGTAACGTTAGATTCTCGGGTCGTCTATTCCAGGGACGTACCCATCGTGGAAAAGGAAGTTCCTTGGCCTGACCATTGTTGGAAATCCAAAGAAACAATACGACACTTGTACGGTATTAGTTGTAGAACCTGCCATTCACTTATGGTGGTCACCACTGTTTGGATGGTAGCTATAGTAGGCATAGTTCGGAATGTCTATGCTGGCTAAGATTTATATTCTACTTTCGAAATGTTTTCTACACTATGCACTAATAATAATATCAAAAATGATTTGATTTTGCGTAGTAAGCATCTTTGACTATCATAAGAAGAAATCTCCTCCAATTCTGCGTTTTCATTGTGTGTGTGGCGGGAGGTCTTATGGTAGTTTCATTTTCCAAAAGCATTTCGAATTGACTTTAAAAATTATTTTGTTGTTATAAAGAATAACTGTTTTACGATCTCACACCAGTCACCAAGACTGACTCGGAGTTTATTGTTTCCCTTCTAAACTCTGGGTGCCCACCAATTTCCACACGGGCAGTCTAGAGTTAGGTTATCAGGATATTCTGGATATTCTGGAGCTTGGAGATAAGCTGGAGGTCGAGACGTAGTATTTGTATCTGATAGTATTTATTCCGCTGTGTATTCTGTATGAGGACAAGTTTATATAACTGTCCATTGTTGTATTGAGTTGTATATTGACTCTGATTGATGTATGTATAAACTGATATAGTTCTTTGTTTTAAAAGACTATTGATCATCTATTATATGTTATTCCGCTGCGATGTGTAAGATTCTGATATTGTTTTCTGTTCGGTTGTTCTTCCGTGTTGTTGTTCTTCTCTATTCTCTCTTTCTTCTCTTTTTCTTCTATCTTTTCTTCCTCCTCTTCTTTTAAATATTAAAGTTCGCGTTTCCGCCATCCGATTGTTCGGCAATTGCTACAGTGGACGTAGCAGTGTCGGGTTTTCGGAAGACGGATTTGCGGGTCTTTACACAGGGTATATTATATATATAAAAGAATGATTTTACAAATAGTGTAATATAGTTGGTTGATGTGTTAGGTGATAATAATATGTTATTATTATTATTATTATTATTATTATTATCATTTAGGGTTGTTTAATCATGCTCGTATAGTTGAGCATTGACTATTGTTAGTATGTTCCCTTTTCAAGATATGGGTTGGGTAGATAAGGATTGGGAAAATATGGCAACGAACACCTTGTGAATTAAGTTTCACAGTTTGACTATAAGGCGTTCGATGTTAAAGTTGAGGTAGAATTTGATTTAAAAGTTAGAATATTTTGAGATAAATATTTGAAAATGGTTTAATAGAAGTGATTTATAAAATGGGTTCATAAAAATGTATCATTTAAGTTTGAAGAATTTAGGTTGAAACCTTAAGAACCTAAATCCCGGTGCTTTCGGAAAATGATTTTCAAGGTTTTGGGAAAATAATAATAATAGCATTTGAAACCAATTTGGATTAAGTATGAAATTTTGGAACGAAAATGTTAAGGAATGTTTTCTTTGGATTGGTACGGGGAACAAATCTTGATTGTTTGTGATGACCAAAATAATCTTCTAAGTGATGACCAGATGTTTGCCTAGGTGAATGTTGTGGGGTACTTAGTTAATTATTCTCTATATCATTGTACCATTGAAACAAGCTCAACCCAGACGAACCCAAAGTAAGTTGGAAATAGATGTTTTGTTGGAAAATGTAAAGTATTGTTCCAAAAATTAGAATTTGGAAATAAAAAGAATATTTTTAAGTTAACTAGTTCGAGTGGCTCGAAAATAACCTAAAATTGGGGAAGGGATGTGTTCAGATGGTAAACACTTCTCTTTAGTATTACCCTTCTTGGTAAAGGAATGTAGGATACTGTTTGGTAATACCCAGTTCCTTAGTATCATTTTGGAGTTACTCGGACCATAGATATATATTTTCTATGATTGAAATATAGAGTTTTATTTGGAAAAGTTTTTGAAAATAAAAGCCGGGTATTTGGATCTTGAATTTTCTTAGGAAAATAAAAGCAAAATGGAATAATGGAATCAGATAGAGATATATGATCTTAGGATGTAGTGGAGTAGCATACAAGTTTAACCAAAGAATAGTTTATGAAATGTTTTAATAAATAATTTGGTGGAAATAGAATTGGTATTAGGGAGAAAAAATTAAGTAAGTGCGTAAGTTCGATGTAGATCATTTCTCTTTCCATATTGAGCGATCCAAGATTCGAGTACATGGCTTTGAGGTGTTGCACCATTCCGAATAAGGATCTATTACTCGACCTTCAACGGCGAGCACTTGATGATGGTTCTTGGTGTGGGACCAAGGTTTTCTATCATAGTTACAACTATGCAAGGAGAATAGAGGTTCCAAACCAAGGTGCCTGATAGAAGTCTGCACTAGAAAATTGAGTGACCGATACTAGTTCGGAAGGAAATTTATGTATTTGAGTTGAGATCGAATCACATTTTTCATAAGAATAATCTATGTACATTATATGAGCTGATGTATAGTGTTAAGTGTTTTCCGGGATAGGTCGAGGTGTAATTTCGGGGATGAAATTCTTTTAAGGGGAGAAGAATGTAACAAACCCGAATTTCACTACTTTGGTTGATGAATATTTAATTAATTTTAAAAGTTCAATATATAGGTTTTATAATGAAAATAAACTCATTTTAATAAATTAATAATGATGATAAAATTATTTTCAAAATTTGTTTACCAAATTAAATAGTTCGTAAATAATAGAAAATGTGACCGAAGAACGTTTTCTGAAATTTCAACCTTTCGACACTGGAAAGTTGTCGGGAACGTTGTTCATCTTTGTGCACTATATGTACATATATATAAGAGTTAACTAAGTAAATAATAATACACTTAGAAATAAATTACCTTATGTCAATTTGGATTAGTAAGTGATGTGAAAAGACATAGTTTTAAAAATAACAAACATTTGTATAAATAAATGTGTGTATATATATATATATTATGTACCGTCACATCTTAGATTTAGCAATCATTAACCATCATTATCTCTTGTCACGTCTTAGCTTCAATTAATAATTTAACTTATTTATATATATATAACAAAGTGATGTGACTAAACATAATAACTATATATATATATATATAAAGAAAGTGATGTGACTAAACATAATAATTATATATATAAATATAAAAGAAAGTGATGTGACTAAACATAATAATTATATATATATATAAAAGAGTGATGTGATTAAACATAATTATATATATATATATATATATTATAAAAGGTTTGTGATGTGACTATATATAATGATCACATAGGAAATTTGCTTATAAATAGCTCCAACCTCCTCTCATTTTACCACTTCTTTCTCCTACCATAACTTCTTCATTCCAACCTCAAATGGTGATCTTCTTCTTTTCAAATCACCTAAAATTCCAGCGGCTACAACATTCTAGGTGACCACTTTTTTCCAATTTTGACCATACCTATGTCAAAATACCCAAACTTTTCAAAGCAATTTTTCACCCAGAATTTCAAGTCTGAAAATTACCCTTCTTCTTTTGATCATAAATTCTTCAAAAAAAATCGAAAATGAGTGATCGCTTTTGAAATGATAAAGGAAAGAAATTCCTGCAACTTTCCTTTTGACTACATTTCAAATTCCATGAGATGGTGGCCCAAAAACCAGTGGGAAAATGACCTAATTTTGGGTTCATTTTGACAAATGGATGATAACCCGAAGCTCCCCTACGTTCAAGCTACTACCCCACACCTCTAATCGAGCCTACTTACACTTGGGCCAAGCCCATTTTGAGGGTTGCTAGCACCTAAAGCCTTCGTCCTTCAAACCTAGGGAGTCGTTGGCATATTTAGCTTAAGTTCGGGTAGCTTTTGTAGAAGTTTGGTGAGTAAACAAACTCACTTTTTAGTGTAAAAATTAGCTTAAATGTTGACATTATATGTTATGAGTATATAGTGTTAAGATTGATTAGTTATGATGTTTATAATCATTGATTTGAATAGTGTTAGTCGTTGGATTTGGATATGCGATTTTGTTGTGATATTATGTAGTTAGTAAGCATGAATCTTTGTTAGTATATATATGGTATATGGTAAGGATGATGTACGTTATGTGATGTATGATTGTGTATTTGAACTAAGGCCATGATGTTTAGAAACAAAGTTAGTGGCTTTGTATGTAATTGTGACGGATCCGAGACTAGAATGGAATCATGTTTTTTTTAAAAAGAGTTAAAAGTACTAAATTGGTTTTTTTTTCAAAGTTTGTATATCTAAGTTTAAATTTTGTAAAACTTTCTAAAAGGCTTATATACATGAAATGGTAAAGTTAGTGAGGTGTTTACGCTTTAAAAATATGTTAAAGCGAACTGCACTTATAGCGATAGTCACTATGGATGCAGTTCGACTAAAGTTTTGAATTACTATTCATTTTTTTAGTTTGAAACTGTTTTGAAAAAAAATTCAAACATAATTAGTAATATCAAAAGGTAATTAAGTTGTAGTATAATTAATTAATTAGTTAATTAAAAGGTAATTAGCATTTAATTGGTAATTAAGAAGGTGATTAGAGGTTAATCATCACTTAAGTTAAGGTAATGACTGTTAATTGATTAATAAAGTTTTATTTAGTGCTTAATGGGGTTAAGAAGTTATTAAGTGATTAATAATTATTTAACTAATATTAATGATTATTTATTTATTTATTAAATTAATGGGTTATTTAATTAATATTTAATTAATTAGGGTTTAACTCTTAAACAATTTGGTTTAACCTTAACCTAGTTGCATTAGGAAGTTAATTAGTACTTAATCAAGTTCATTAAGCCAAATTAGAGTTTAAGTATGATTTAATCTTGATTTAAATTGGATTAATTAAGATTTAGTTAGGCTTTAAGCTAATTAAATATACTTTTAAATTTTCAAAGGTGATTTTAAACTAAACGGAATGTGTTTTAATCAATTTTCCTTTTCAAAGTATATCGATTCCATATCAAATGATCTCTAGTCTAGACCATTAAGTAACCAATATGATTAAATGACATCCGTTAGCAGAACAAAACACCATTCTGCTATAGTGTAAGTGATTTTATTGTGTGGACATGTGTTAAGCAGAATAAATCCTCGTTCTGTTATAGATTGACTGAATGGTTTGGACATCTATTTAGCAGGATAAATCACCATCCTATTATTATGTTATTTGGACTTGTATATGCCAACTAGTTGTATTGACGTGTTATTCACTGATTGGATATGAACTGTATTTACATATATGGTAGCTTATGTAAATAATTGTTATGTGACTTGGGAATCGAATTGAAATTGAATGGTAACTTAAAATAGTAACATTGGGATTGCTAAGCCTCTTTTTGAATTTGCAAAGTGTGTTTTGAATTAACTTAAATTCCTTAATCAATTTAGAGTTTAAAGTTTATAAATGATCCAAGTTATGCTATTGTATTGTAAAGTTATTTATAAGAAATAACTTGTTTATAAAAGGGGGTTTTACTGAAAGGTTAAGTGTTTTACAAATGATGTTTTGTAAATGATAAAGGAGTATAGAATGGTTTATATAAAGAGTTTTAAAAATAGGAAAAAGGTTTATAAATCATTTCAGAGATTTGGAAAGAGGTTTATATATTAACTTAAAGGTTTATAAAAGTGGGTTATAACTTTATTTTGAAAGTTATAAGTTAATTGAAATATGAGATGAGCTTTTAAAAAGGGAATTTTTGATAAAGGATAAGCAAAATGTATTATTTGGAAGAAATGTTTGGTTATTTAATATTGGACTTGGAAAGAAGAAAACTTTGAAAAGTTTGTAAATATACTTATACTGATAAGATAAGTATATGATTTTGTTTCAAGGCATGAAAAGTAAAATGTTTTGGTAATATACTTATACCATTGAGATAAGTATATAAATATTTCCCAGGTATAAAAGGAAATGTAAGGGGTTTGGGAGTAGTGTTTTGAAAAGATCTTTTGATCAAGTTTTATAAAGTGGTTTTATTAATTAAAGAGAATTGATAAAGGCTTAGTGGATCCCATATGGAAATTAAACCCTGATTGGATGTTTGATTATTTTATAGTAAATAACCGACTATCAAATCTGGACATAACGTAACTTTGGAAATATCTCGGGGAAACACGAGAATTATATGGTACAGTTACCATCGAAGGTGCTATACTGTACGTATAAGCTCGTTTCATTCTTCTAAGATGAATGATAAGGAAATCCGTCCACAAACGGTTAGGAGGTGAACTCCGCTCTTATCTTTGTCTATTTATTTCCTAAATAACTGGGGTTGAGTTTACCGAAAATTATCGAACGTTGTTTCAAGGAGACCAGGATCAGATATGTTATCCCAAAACCACTTTGATCCAACGAATGCGCTTCGAAGTGAAGGCATCATGAAGAGCATGGAATCGAATATAGAGATGTGAAGTGCAAGGGCTAATCGCTACTGCTCCCGAGGGTGATTCCAAAATGGATGTAGTAGGAATAGTGCCTTCGGTTTCGTTCAGACCTAGAACGGACTTGTATGGACGAATGTTATCAGCATATTGTCATTGGAGGGCAATGAGCATTCTAAGTGTAAATATTCTTGAAAGGTAATCGTGCCTCAAGCCTCATCAACCGGGAATGACTAAAACATGGGAGATGCAGTAGGGCTAATTGGGTCCCTCCCAAATAGGGTATAATCATCCCTATCTAAAGTCGGTATTGTCTCTCAAATTGTATGCTTCGAGGCCTAGTAACGGAGGGGTGATCATATTCGATACTATCCGGCAAGGGTTAAGCCGGTCCTGTGTTGGCAGGGGATCCAGGCGAGGTCCTCGGTGTTATTTCATCTAGAGATGCACCGTGACGGGCGGTACCCCAGCAACCTAGTCATTGTTGGGATCCAATCTCTAATACGTGCCTTGCGTTTTCGATTGTAGAACCAGTATGTTGGGATGTGAGATGCAAGCATTTCACCTATTTTATCTATTTACTTTAAACTTAGACACTATGATAATATCACTGGATTTTGATATAAAATGATTTGGTTACCGTAAGGTAAAAAACCATCTGTTTTTATGTGCGGTGTGGTTTTACAAGATACCCTTTGTTTGAAAAGTCAAATGTAGAAATCAATTTGCTTGTTACTTGTTATCGAGTTTGACTCACGTTGGTTTACCAGACTGACCCGGACGTTATTCCATGTAATGCTCAGGTCAGACCAAGCATGTTTTTCCAAGGTTCAGCTGGATACTTTGGAATTGGAGCAGAGCTGGATGGTCAAGACGTATTCACGTATATTTTCTTCCACTGTATTATAGAGTCTGTATGTTTGTCAATGTAAGGACAGGTTTCTATAACCGTACAAATTTAGGATAAGTCTAGTGTACTCTAATGTTATATGAATAAAATGTTTTCTTTTTATAAATATCATTGTTGTATTATATATTATTCACCGTGTTGTGAGATTCTGTGTTGTTTAGTTTTCTTCTATCTTCTACCTTCTTCCTTCACCCTAACAAATCGGTATTTCCGGCACTTGAATGTTCGGCATGTGATACAGTGGACGTATTAGTGTCGATTTTCGAGGGTCAAAAATCCGGTTCGTTATAGCCTACGTCCACTTTGATTCTTTTATTAGTTGTTCTCTCTCTGGATTACAACTATTTATATTAGATCTGACTACAATCTTGTAGATATCCGATTTACATTTATGTTTTTAGAGTGTTTAAGAGTCAATAGTACTAAGAATTTGCTGATTATGTCCTAGAACAACAAATAATTGTTTTCTATGTGACTTTATTGGAGGAGAGATTAGAGTTGAAGAAATGGTAGAGTCTCCGCGATCAAAGAATTTATATACCATTTTGGTTGCTCCATGGCTTTTATTAATAGGTGAAACAGACGTTTTGGCCAGAAAACCTACTGGGGTAGAGTCCAAATATCGGCCCGAAGTAGTGTGTAAAGTTGCATAATCTCCCAAGCTAACACCAAATATCAGTGCCAACCTCTCAAGTCAGTGGTGACCTCTCACCTTAGTTCAAATCAATTCTAACCTTCTTAGATCCTTCTTCTTACTCTGTTTCCATGTGTTCCATGCTGTTTCCATCAATTGTTGGTTGTCCAAAACAAGTCGGTACCAACCTCTCTCCAAAATAGCTCGGTATCAGCCTTTTTGCCTAAGAGGTCGGTAGTGACTTTTTTTCTTAGCTCGAAATGACTTAACTTTTTTTCTAGCACTCTTCTAATTCAATATGAAGATGTCCCAAGAAGTTGCAACATCTATGGAGTTAACATGAGAGGTCGGTACCAACATCTCTCCTTAGTGTATTTTTCATCCAAATTTCTTGATCTTAATTCTCCAGTCATTTTAAATGTGCCCCAAGTTTTCAAGTCGTTTCATCCTCATTTGAATCTTCTAAGTCAAGTTGAAATCTGCTTTGCTAAAAAGCGGGTTAACAATAGATAAGTTGCACGTTTGAGAGGAATAATGTTACTCCATTAGGCAATGACTTTTACGTCGGATGTATAATACTTGAAATACCATGTAAATTTTTCAAAAGAAAAAAAGAAAAAATGAAATACCATGTAAATAACTTTCTGAAAGGTGATCTAATTGCAATCAATAATAGCATTTTAATTTCAAATACAGGGACTTGTATACACCTTAGAAAAGAATTTTTCTTGCAAAATAAAGGTAAACAGATGTTGATGGATAGAATTATTAGAAGGAACAAAAAAATAAATTAAATAGCACATTGGATCGAATGTAAGTTCCTAAAGAATAGGTTGTTATTAATGTAGTTTTCACTTTATTCTTCACAAATTTAATGTAACCTTGGACTTTTCTTGTAACGACCCATATTTTTACGGATCGAAACATCGTAAAACAGTTGTCATTAGGTCGTATAGAAGATAAGCCATGTGTAGCTTAGGTCATCTGGAAGATAAGTCGTGTGGTGGCTTAGGTCGTGGGGTAGGTTAGGTCGGGTAAACGACCTAAGGATAGGAGCGACCTATAGGAAGTTGGCGACCTAAGGATAGGAGCGACCTATAGGAAGTTGGCGACCTAAGGTTTGAGCGACTTAAGGGTTTAGACGACCTAAGGGGTTAGGTCGTGTTGTAGTTTAGGTTGGTCGAGCGACCTAAGGGAGTTAGTAGTAACAGTTGGCGACTTAAGGGGTTCAGCGACCTAAGGGTGAGTGAGTTAACGACCTAAGGTAGTTAGGTCGTGGACGAGTTAAGGCTTGTTATAGTTAGGTCGTGAGACCTTGTATTGAAGTTAGGTCGTAAGCGACCTAAGGTGGATTGCTGAGTACAGTTAGGTCGCGTGAGTGTTAGGTCGCGCGCCTGCGTTGTTGTTAGGTCGCGTGAGTGTTAGGTCGTGTAGTGTTAAGTCGCGCGCATGTGCCAAGTCGTTGAGTCGGAAGCTGTTAGGTCGCGCATTGTGTTAGGTTGCTGAGTGTTAGGTCGGAGGGTTTGTTAGGTCGTGGACGACCTAAGAGCGAGCGACCTAAGGAAATCAGCCTATAAATAGGCAGGTTTTTCTTCACTTTTTGGGATCCGGATTTCGAAGCGACGAAGTGCTGCCATTTTGAGAGCTTGAGTTCTACACTTCTTCACTTCTTTTCTCCACTTTAGTCTTGTGATTCCTTCCATCCAAATCGAAGATCAAATCGAAGATCCAAGAGCTTAGATTGAAGATCTTCATCCATCGAAGAGAGATTTCATCGTTTGAAGCGGAGTTGTGTTAGATCGAGTTAGATTCTTCGCTGTCCAGATCTGAAGTGTGTTGCTTTTGAGGTGTTTAGGTGATTTGGTGAATGGTGATTATCTCTCACACGGATCCAAAGAAGTATATCGGATTATTGGCTTGATTTGGTGTTAAAATAGTTATTTCCATGCATTTACATAAACTTAAGTGTAGATCTATTGTTCATGATGATTTGACATCCATTTTACTATATATTAACCTATGCAAGTTCATTCATCAAGTTGTAAAGATATTGCTCGTGATTCATGCTTGTTAGATTTAGTCTCTTTAATTACAAGATTGCCATTATTGTTAAAATTGTTTATTTGATCATGTTTGAATGCTTGATTACTTGGATTAATGTTTGACTTGATTGATTGTTGTAAATTAGTTGATTGATGATTTGATTTGGACAAGTTAGTCGAAGATGATTCAAAAGCTAAGGGAAAGGCTCTTGAGTTGGAAAAGCTGCTCGTGGCATATGTGGCGGATGATGAAGCTCATATGGATAGATTTGATGATGTTGATGTTGAGATGAGGCTTTGCTATGATGAGATGAAGCGAGGCATGGTATGAGATAGCCTTGGTTTAATCCAGACGGGATCATTCCAAGCATGTTGATAACTCGGTGAAATGGTTCGAGTTGAGGATAATGGTTTGCTCGAGAGGCGCTTGAGCTAGTTTGGAAATAGTCGTCGAGGAGGATGACTAGGAGGCTGAGATTTCATCGTTGTTGAAGGTTCTAGCAGGCTCAAAGCAAGAGTACGTTGGGCAGATTCGATAGTCCCTAAAGACTATGATTGTAGTCGAGTACTATGGGCAGATTCGATAGTCCTAGGCACGGGCTGCGACGACGTGCAGAGATCTGTCTAGAACCGGGGTTGCCATTAACCCTTGACGGACGGCTGAAAGAATGTGCCGGTCATTCAATTAATGGTGGTATCGAAGCAATGATAACAGTGATAGCCAGAGTCATGGATGTTTGGTTGTATCGTCATTCGGTCTCAAGAGCGATGTTTTCTGGGTGCTTATCTGATCTTGGTTTAGGCCTTGGGGGTTTGTACTTGGAAAACACCGACCTTGACTCGAGTGATAATTGCTTTACTTTAAATGTCTGCTTTGCTATGTTTATTTCTGCTTAGTGTGTCTGGGGGCTATCACTGTAGAAAGAGGTAGAGTGGGAGGGTTGGATTCCTATTCCTTTTACCTTTATGCTCTTTTGGTATGTTGTTAGTTAATTTACTGCTCACTAAGACTGTTGTCTGACTCAAGGCTTTATGTTCAACTCTTATTGCCTTGGGCTGTTCATCCGCTTTGGGATGGGCAGACTAGGTAGCAGGTGACAGGTGATGTTCTTAGTTTCCGACGATGTTGATGACGAAGACGAGCTGGAGGCTTGCATATTATTTTCTTACTATATGTACTGGATGTTCCGCTGCTTGTATATTCTCTGAGTGATATGTAGTGAGGCTTGATGTATTGACTATTCTGATGTTTGTACCAAACTATTATGAAGTTTAATTGAGATTTTTTTCTGTAAAGCTTCACTATATATACTTTCTATTGTATTTTATCCATGCGCTGTGAGTTATACGATAGATTCTGTTGTTTTAATTTAACCTTGGCAACCGTCCATGGCTACCTGGAACACTTTACAGTGCACTATTCCTATGTTCAGTGCAGGGGTCATGGGCGGTCGTCACATTTGGTATCAGAGCTTTGGTTAATCGATTTTACCCAACGCTCGCTGACGTAACTACGTATGAGAGATGTAATTGTATTTTTATGGATGATTACTATATATAATATACTAGCTTAGAAGGATTTAAATTCCTTATGCAGTTGTTCTTAAGGTGTATTAATCATTCCTTTTTATAGATATTAAGGATGAGTCGAAGAGGGAGACCAGCTGCTAGGGAAGGCCGTGCTACTGAGGGGGTTGCTGATTATGCAGCTATGTTCGAAGCTATGATGACTTCGATCATGAGAAGTATGCCAGTTCCGGGGTCAGCAGTTGATGTTGGAGTTCAAGTTCAAAATCTAAAACCGGTGGATTTTGCTAAGTTGTGTAAAGACTATACTGCCCTTGGAGGAAAGGTTTTCTTGGGAACAGAGTCAACCATTGAAGTCCAGAGGTGGATAGATGCTTGTAGAAGGATCTTTGGTGATTTGGGAATCGAGGATGCAACTAAAAGGAAGCTAGCATCAAGACAGCTTCAAGGGAGAGCTTCTGATTGGTGGAACTCTATCACCATTGATACTCCGGAGGAAGAAATTACTTGGGAGCAATTTCAAGCCAGATTTGAAGCTAAGTTCATTTCTACGGCTCAGAAGACTGTTCTGTTCAAGAAGTTTGTGGAGCTCAAGCAGGGTGGGAGACCGGTTCTTGAGTATGTTTCTAAGTTTGAAGCTTTGTCCAAGTATGCCAGGTCGTATATTGAATCTTCGTACCAGGAGAATGAGAAGTTTGTGACAGGCTTGGATAGTTATCTTGGGAGGCAGTTGGTGGATCATTTGGACGATCCATTTGAGAAGCTTGTGGAGAAAGCTCTCAGGCATGAGAATCTGTTTCCTAAAGAAGGATCTGTTGTTGCTGTGACCAAGGAGGAGTCTAAACCACAGCAGGGTGGAAACAAGAAGAGGAAGCAGCAGCAGCAAAAGGGTAAGGATGGCCAGAAGAAGCCGAAGGGCGAAGTGACCTGCTACAACTGTCAGCAGAAGGATCATTTCTCTAGAGATTGCAAGAATCCGAAGGTGCCGGTTAAGTGCCACAACTGTGACAAGTCGGGGCATATTAAGAAGAATTGTCCAGAACCGCGGAAGGACAAGCAGATTGTGCAAGCTTATGCTTTGGGGGCTGTTCCATCATCTTCAAAAGCTCCTACCGTTGAAGAGAAAGGAAAGAGTGTGGTGGTTCAAGGTACTCTTTCCATATGTGGTGTTCCAGTTAGAGTGTTATTTGATACTGGAGCGTCGCATTCTTTTGTTTGTAATGAACTTGTAGGCCGGTTGGGTTTAGAACCGGATATTGTTGATAGGCCATTGGTTGTGACTAATCTAGTTGGGGGTTCGTCTTGTCTGTGTATGCTATGTCGTGGTCTGATTGTATCGAGTCATGATTGCTCTTTTGTTTGTGATTGTTTTGTTCTGAACTTTGCGGGGTTCGGAATTATTTTGGGAATGGACTGGCTTAGGAAGTATGCGGCAAAGGTTGATTGTGAAAGGTTGGAGGTGACAGTCGAGAATGTGGAAGGGTGAAAGGTTGTGATACGATGTAAGCATGAGGAAGGCGTCTTCATGAGCTTCATGTATTCGCTGGTTGTTCCACGGGATGGACTGTCATCGCTGCCAATCGCTAATGGATTTGAGGATGTCTTTGATGAGGTCAAAGGGTTACTGTCGCATAGAGAGATCGAGTTTCGTGTCGATCTAGTTGAAGGAGCCAGACCTGTTGTGATGCCTCTTAGGCGGATGGCGCCTAGGGAACAGCAGGAGTTGAAGGTGCAGATTGATGATCTTTTGCAGAAAGGATTCATTCGGCGTAGTGTGTCCGAATGGGGTGCACCAGTTGTGTTCGCAACCAAAGCAGATGGATCGTTGAGGTTGTGTGTGGATTATCGTGAGCTGAATAAAGTGACTAAGAAGAACAAGTATCCATTGCCGAGAATAGATGACTTGTTTGATCAGCTTCACGAAGCTAAGGTGTTTTCTCAGATGGATTTGGCAATGGGATTTCACCAGTTAAGAGTGGCTAAGGATAGTGTGCCGAAGACTGCTTTCAGGACACCATAGGGTTTCTTTGAGTGGCTGGTAATGCCGTTTGGATTGACCAATGCACCAGCATATTTTGTGGATCTTATGAATAGAGTGTTCAGAGATCAGCTGAACAAGTTCGTACTAGTGTTCGTGGATGATATTTTGATTTATTCCAGAACTGAAGAAGAGCACAAGACGCACTTGCGTATTGTTTTAGAAATCTTACGGAAACATCAGCTGAAGGCTAAGTTTTCGAAGTGTCACTTTTGGAAGAGCGAAGTGAGGTTCTTAGGCCATATTATCTCTGGAAGCGGAATAGCGGTTGATCCCGCCAAGATAGCAGCAATCCAGGATTGGGTTAGACCTAAGAATGCATCAGATGTGAGAAGTTTTCTTGGATTAGCAGGATATTATCGTCGATTTATCAAAGACTTTTCCAAGGTGGCTGCACCATTAACAGGATTGACGAAGAAGAACCAAGTGTTCAGATGGGATGATAAGAGTGAGCAAGCTTTCAGAATCCTGAAAGAGCAATTGACAAGTGCTCCTGTTTTGACTATTCCCAGTGGAAATGATGAGATGGTGGTTTACACCGACGCATGTGGTACTGGACTTGGAGCAGTGCTGATGCAGAAAGGTAAAGTTGTTGCGTATGCAAGTCGACAACTGAAGCCGCATGAAAGGAATTATCCGACTCATGATTTGGAGTTAGCGGCGATTGTTTTTGCTCTGAAGATGTGGAGACATTACCTATTGGGAGTCCGATTCGAGTTGTTTACAGATCATAAGTCGTTGAAGTATCTTTTCTCCCAAAAGGATTTGAATCTTCGGCAGCAATGATGGCTAGAATTTTTGGCACCATATGATTTTGGTATAGCCTATACTCCGGGAAAAGGTAACACAGTGGAAGATGCGCTAAGTCGAAGACATGCAGGATTGGGAGTCATGTTTTCAGAGTGGAAAAATCTCGAGTATTTAGCTGGATTTGACTTCAGGCCCAGATGTGAATTGGAACCTGAGATGTTGGCAAACTTATCGATAAGACCGACTCTTGTGGAAAGAATTGGCGAGAGCCAAAAGCGAGACGATAAGCTTGTCAAGATTATCCGTGATTTGGAATCTGGGTTGGACCCAGAGAAGGATAAAGGATTCGAGGTCGATCGAGAGGGTTGGCTTCGGAAGCAAGGACGACTAGTTGTTCCCGATATAGATGAATTGAGAAATGAAGTTCTGAAGGAAAGTCATCACTCGAAGTTGACAATTCATCCAGGTGGAAATAAGATGTATCGGGATATGAAGAGAACCTATTACTGGGAAGGTATGAAGAAGGATGTTGGAAATTTTATTTCCAAGTGCATGAACTGCCAGTTGGTAAAAGCCGAACAGAAGAAGCCAAGTGGACTGCTTCAGCCATTCGAAGTTCCTACATGGAAGTGGGAGCAAGTATCGATGGATTTTATCGATGGGTTACCTAGAACAAGAATGGGAAATGAAGGGATTTGGGTCATCATAGATCGTCTGACTAAGAGTGCAAGATTCATTCCTGTTCGATCGACTAGGACTGCATCAAAGTTGGCGGAGCTGTATGTTAAGTGGATAGTTCGATTCCATGGTATTCCGAAGAGTATAGTGAGCGATCGAGACCCATTGTTCACTAGTGGATTTTGGAAGAGCTTCCAGGAAGTTTTGGGAACTGAGTTGTATTTGAGTACAGCTTATCATCCCCAAACAGATGGTCAGACCGAGAGAGTCAATCGAGTTTTGGAAGATCTCCTTAGAGCTTGTGTTTTAGATTTCAGAGGATCATGGGAAGATCACCTTCATTTGGTGGAATTTTCGTATAATAACAGTTACCAGTCAAGCATTGGTATGGCACCGTATGAGGCATTGTATGGAAGATCGTGTAACTCTCCGACATGTTGGTTAGAAACAGGAGAGAAGTTGATACTTGGGCCAATGTAGGTGATATTGTTTTTGTGAAGATTTCTCCAATGAAGAATGTTATTCGATTCGGGAAGAAAGGAAAATTGACTCCGAGATTTGTTGGACCATTCCCGATTGTCGAGCGAATTGGAAAGCTCGCCTATAAATTGGAGTTACCAGAAAAGATGTCGAGTGTGCATAATGTTTTTCATGTATCGTATCTACGGAAGTATGTGCACGACTCGAATACAGTGGTTTCTGCTGATAGCTGTGAAGATTTTGAGGTAGATCCAGTTGTTGAGAGACCTCGTAAGCCGCTTCGTGTTGTGGAAACTGACACGAAACAGCTTAGGAGGAAGGTAGTTAGGTTGCTCAAGGTACAATGGAGTGATGATGATAACGACTGTACATGGGAGGTGGAAGAGAGGATGAAGGCAGCTCATCCTGAACTCTTCGAGGTATGGCCATAAGGTGTCGTGTCATCTCACGATATTGTAACTTGTTCTAGTTTTAGAATTCTGCATGCTAAGCTAGAATTGGATGCATGGTTTGTTGATTGCTATGGATGGTAGGCATGCAGAATAGTCTTTGATTGCTCTTGTTTGTTTGGAATTTCGGGGGCGAAATTCCTAAGGGGGAGAGAATGTAACGACCCGTATTTTTACGGATCGAAACATCATAAAACAGTTGTCATTAGGTCGTATAGAAGATAAGCCATGTGTAGCTTAGGTCGTCTGGAAGATAAGTCGTGTGGTGGCTTAGGTCGTGGGGTAGGCTAGGTCGGGTGAACGACCTAAGGATAGGAGCGACCTATAGGAAGTTGGCGACCTAAGGATAGGAGCGACCTATAGGAAGTTGGCGACCTAAGGTTTGAGCGAATTAAGGGTTTAGACGACCTAAGGGGTTAGGTCGTGTTGTAGTTTAGGTTGGTTGAGCGACCTAAGGGAGTTAGTAGTAGCAGTTGGCGACTTAAGGGGTTCAGCGACCTAAGGGTGAGTGAGTTAATGACCTAAGGTAGTTAGGTCGTGGACGAGTTAAGGCTTGTTATAGTTAGGTCGTGAGACCTTGTGTTGAAGTTAGGTCGTAAGCGACCTAAGGTGGATTGCTGAGTACAGTTTGGTCGCGTGAGTGTTAGGTCGCGCGCCTGCGTTGTTGTTAGGTCGCGTGAGTGTTAGGTCGTGTAGTGTTAAGTCGCGCGCATGTGCCAAGTTGTTGAGTCGGAAGCTGTTAGGTCGCGCATTGTGTTAGGTTGCTGAGTGTTAGGTCGGAGGGTTTGTTAGGTCGTGGACGACCTAAGAGCGAGCGACCTAAGGAAATCAGCCTATAAATAGGCGGGTTTTTCTTCACTTTTTGGGATCCGGATTTCAAAGTGACGAAGTGCTGCCATTTTGAGAGCTCGAGTTCTACACTTCTTCACTTCTTTTCTCCACTTTAGTCTTGTGATTCCTTCCATCCAAATCGAAGATCAAATCGAAGATCCAAGAGCTTAGATTGAAGATCTTCATCCATCAAAGAGAGATTTCATCGTTTGAAGCGGAGTTGTGTTAGATCGGGTTAGATTCTTCGCTGTCCAGATCTGAAGTGTGTTGCTTTTGAGGTGTTTAGGTGATTTGGTGAGTGGTGATTATCTCTCACACGGATCCAAAGGAGTATATCGGATTATTGGCTTGATTTGGTGTTAAAATAGTGATTTCCATGCATTTTCATAAACTTAAGTGTAGATCTATTGTTCATGATGATTTGACATCCATTTTACTATATATTGACCTATGCAAGTTCATTCATCAAATTGTAAAGATATTGCTCGTGATTCATGCTTGTTAGATTTAGTCTCTTTAATTACAAGATTGCCATTATTGTTAAAATTGTTTATTTGATCATGTTTGAATGCTTGATTACTTGGATTAATGTTTGACTTGATTGATTGTTGTAAATTAGTTGATTGATGATTTGATTTGGACAAGTTAGTCGAAGATGATTCAAAAGCTAAGGGAAAGGCTCTTGAGTTGGAAAAGCTGCTCGTGGCATATGTGGCGGATGATGAAGCTCATATGGATAGATTTGATGATGTTGATGTTGAGATGAGGCTTTGCTATGATGAGATGAAGCGAGGCATGGTATGAGATAGCCTTGGTTTAATCCAGACGGGATCATTCCAAGCATGTTGATAACTCGGTGAAATGGTTCGAGTTGAGGATAATGGTTTGCTCGAGAGGCGCTTGAGCTAGTTTGGAAATAGTCGTCGAGGAGGATGACTAGGAGGCTGAGATTTCATCGTTGTTGAAGGTTCTAGCAGGCTCAAAGCAAGAGTACGTTGGGCAGATTCGATAGTCCCTAAAAACTATGATTGTAGTCGAGTACTCTGGGTAGATTCGATAGTCCTAGGCACGGGCTGTGACGACGTGCAGAGATCTGTCTAGAACCGGGGTTGCCATTAACCCTTGACGGATGGCTGAAAGAATGTGCCGGTCATTCAATTAACGGTGGTATCGAAGCAATGATAACAGTGATAGCCAGAGTCATGGATGTTTGGTTGTATCGTCATTCGGTCTCAAGAGCGATGTTTTCTGGGTGCTTATCTGATCTTGGTTTTGGCCTTGGGGGTTTGTACTTGGAAAACACCGACCTTGGCTCGAGTGATAATTGCTTTACTTTAAATGTCTGCTTTGCTATGTTTATTTCTGCTTAGTGCGTCTAGGGGCTATCACTGTAGAAAGAGGTGGAGTGGGAGGGTTGGATTCCTATTCCTTTTACCTTTATGCTCTTTTGGTATGTTGTTAGTTAATTTACCGCTCACTAAGACTGTTGTCTAACTCAAGGCTTTATGTTCAACTCCTATTGCCTTGGGCTGTTCATCCGCTTTGGGATGGGTAGACTAGGTAGCAGGTGACAGGTGTTGTTCTTAGTTTCCGACGATGCTGATGACGAAGACGAGCTGGAGGCTTGCATATTATTTTCTTACTATATGTACTGGATGTTTCGCTGCTTGTATATTCTCTGAGTGATATGTAGTGAGGCTTGATGTATTGACTATTCTGATGTTTGTACCAAACTATTATGAAGTTTAATTGAGATTTTGTTCTGTAAAGCTTCACTATATATACTTTCTATTGTATTTTATCCATGCGCTGTGAGTTATACGATAGATTCTGTTGTTTTAATTTAACCTTGGCAACCGTCCATGGCTGCCTGGCACACTTTACAGCGCACTATTACTATGTTCAGTGCAGGGGTCATGGGCGGTTGTCACATTTCTAGTTGTTGTTTGTAATTAATTTCTCACTCAAATCTCGTAAGTATTCCACATTCAAACTATTGTAAAAATTAAAAAATCCTGAGTTTATTATAGCTTTGTTCATGGTCCGTCTATTTGCACCGCTGCAATTGCTTTTCACCCTCGGTTATAATAATAAAAGTTTATTTCCATTCTTACCCTCAAGCAATTAATTGGATTTTTCTTTCCAATGCGTCTCTTTATGTGTCACATTTACTACTGTATGAGTGAATTGTTGAAAGAGATAACTGAAAATTTCATGGAGGAGAGAAGAAGTTAATCGATAACAAATTCTACAGACGACGTTGAAGGCGAGCGGGGAAAAAAGATAACGTCCAATACAGGCATGGAAAATGTGAAAGCATAAATGATGGCTGGCTGGTGTTGGAAATATATAAATAACACTGGAGACTATCATGGAAATAGATATAGAATTATTTGTAAGCGTGGAAAAACTTAGGAAAATATTGGAAGAAGCGAAATAAAGAAAGGATAAGAAGAAAAGAAAGTAAGTAAAAAGAAAAGGGCAATTTTAGAATAAACAGGGTGGGTGAAGAAAAAACTGGGGTGAGAAATTTATTTTGAAAAGACTAGGGTGGAAAAAGCAATTAAATGGGTGAGAATAGACGGAGCCTAATATTCAAGGCCATAAGCATCTATTTTCTTTATCCATTTGGATTAAACTTAAACTTGAAAAGATTATTCTTGCTATAAATCTGAGCAAAATAAGAAGAAACAAAATTAATTTAAACATGATTAAAAACCAGAACTATAATTGAAGATACTGTAATTTCAAAGTATCAAACTCAATTGTTGAAAACCTATATATTATCTCTTTATTCATATAGAGGTCTTCAATGGAATTCTCTAGACGCTATAAAATTTTGTGTCGATTTCTCTCAAAAAAATTGAAGAACAAAATTTTCCATCTCTTTTTTCTAATCTGCTAGGGATATTACAAATTTCGTTTAGTATATCTAAACATTAGGTTACATTCAGAAACTACCAAAAGCATGATGAATTTTGATTGGAAAAACCAATATGAACAATAATTAAACAAAATAGTTTAATTTTCCCCCAGTTTTACCTTTTTAAAGGGAAAAAATTACTTGCAGAGGAGGGGTTATAGGATACTTGAATCATTTAGTAAGAACCTTATGTGGTAGTCTTGATTATCACTCATGATGCTATCCAGGTAATCTAGGTTACCACTTAGTGTGCTTTGGTGGTAAAATTGAGGTACCACACTATGTTGTAGTTAAATTCGAGCTATAAAATTGGAAGGATGTGTAGGAATCTATTTTATTTTTAGAACGGTTAACATAGTGATATGGAGGGTTTTTTACTTTGAAGAATCATGGAGAAATTAAGCATCAACTTGGATTTGCCAAATTTTTGGATTTATGATTATGTTTAATATTTGAAGGTGTATATCTATTCCAATCGTTAGTTCACTCACATATGCATAGGTTTAATAGCATGCTTTTGTTAATTAGTTGATTATATGGAATTGATTACTTCATGTATACAACTACTTGTCTTTTCTTTATTGCAATAAAATAGAAAATTAATGTTCAATAATGTATATTTGAGTCATAATTTTAATAGGAGTTGCAGCAGGTGATTAAACTATGCATTATATGTAGCTTCCATTGTAGAAGCCATGTTAGAAACAAACATACTTTGTAGCCTCCATACCAGGAGCCATATTAGAAGCAAACAAGTTTAAATCAAATATCGAATAAGTGAAGATGGCTACTTAATAAACTTACCAAAGTTGTCAATATTCCAAAAGCAACAAAGCATGTAATAAATCTTAAGATATTTTTATTTTTAAGGTACATTGATTCACTCATGCCTTCTCTTCTCTGGGTAAATTTTTATTGTTTATTTTGGAAAAGTTATCTTTGATTAATAGTTGATGCTTCAGCATCCCCAACAGTATTTGCTTTTGTCTCCTACATTGTTTGTGCGTTGCCTCAATGTAGCTTAAAAATAAAAATATCTTAAGATTTATTACATGCTTTGTTGCTTTTGGAATATTGACAACTTTGGTAAGTTTATAACACAAAAGTAAAGGAAACACTGCAAAAGTCATATAAGTTTTCATGAAAAGAACTACCACATATAGGCACGTGCACACATATAAAAGTTTGTATATATTAAGTAAATATGAAATGAAGGACTCTGAGAAATAGTGTCGTAAAGTCTGTCACCTTCTCCATAGTTCACCATCAATTTAGGATATCTATCCACACTAATATATTGTAGGATAATTGGAAAATTTTGGAGTCATTCAATATCGGAGCAACAAGAAGAAGTATCTTTGTGAATCATATATTATAGATATTATGATAGAACTTGATACAAGGAGAAAAGAAATTTCAGTGGTTATAAACCGTTCTGTATGTAAGGAAACTTGTAACAACCCGGGTTTTTCTAACACGAAAAAACCGGACCAATTTAGTTAAGAAGAAGAGGTAGAAGAAGAAAAATAGAAAACAACAGCAGAATCTCACATACGCAGCGGAATAAAATATAATATATATCAACAGATCTTTACACAAATCAAACTGTATCTGTATCTATATATATACATCCAAATACATCATCAGAGTACGTCACATCAATATCATACAACTGAATACACAGCGGAAAATAATAGCAAGTACGAGAGTACGTATCGTCATCCAGCTCGTCTCCTGAGCTCCACATCATCATATCCTGTAACCTATAATACTCGGTCTGACCCGAGCATCATATAAAACAATACCCGAGTCAGTCTGGAAAACCAGCGTGAGAAAATTACACTCAAATTGATTATTAAAGTTTCAAAATCCTTTGAAAACAAAAGCATCTCGTAAGACCACGCCACAAATAAACATGTCGGGTTTTTTCCTTACGATAGCTAAAACACTTTATATCAAAATCCTCTGATATTATAATAGTGTCTACAGAAAGTAAAATATAATCTAGCTGAAATGCTTGCATCTCACGTTTCAGCAATAGTTGGGCACAATCAAAACCGTACAGGCACGTAGGGAGAATGGATTTCCAACGAATGACTAGGCACTGGGGTACCACCTGTCACAGTACGTGGCCTAGATCACCGTACCGAGGAGTACGCCCGCTCCTCTGCAACACAAGGCCGGAACCATCCCTTACTGGATGATCCCGAATAAAATCACCCCACGGTTGGGATCAGCAACCGCACCACTAAGCCGAAATAAAAAGGGACATCTAGACAGGGATGACCTTACCCTCCAGTGGGAGCTACCCACGAAGCCTTGCTGCATAACCCCTGATTTTCAGTCATTCCCGGTTGATGAGGTTCGAGGCTAAACGATACCTTTTTAGAGAACATATCCCTTAGAATGCCCATCGTCCGCTGACGATGTTTCGCAAGCATTCGTCCATACCAGTCCGTCCCGGGTTCGAACGGAACCGAAGGCACTATTCCTACTACATCCATTTTGGAAATATCCTCAGGATTAGTAGCGACTAGCCCTTGCACTTCACAGCTCCATCTTCGACTCCGAAGTCGTTACACGAAACGTACAAACCGGATCGAAGTGGTATTCGAGTCTCCAGACCTAGAATCCCGGTATACGGAAACTCGATCCCGGTCTCTTCGAAACGATCAGCGCATTGGCCAATATTGATAGTCGGTTATTTAACTATCAATTAACATCCACAAGCAATCATCACATAATAAATAATTTCCCACATTATTTATTTGCCCAAATATCTTTCCAAGATATATTTCCAAATTTTCAAACTCCTTTTGAAAACAATTTCAAACAGTTTCCGCTTACGGAATACATTTCCAAATATTTATTTCTCTGAAACACCAAGTACAAAACATTTTTAGATTTTAAAATAATTTTAAAACACTTTATTTTAAAATATATTTTATAACATTGAAATCAAACTACTTTAATACTTTATTAAAAATATATACTTTAAAATAAACCACTTTATAAATATAAACTAAATTTCTCCTTTAAAACAGAATAGCAAATCACTTTTATATAATTACTACAATAATAGATTTTTAAAATATACCTACTTTGAAAATTAACATTTAGAAATAATTAATTTTCTAAAACATGCTTTTTAAAACATACTTAAAAGTTTTAACTTATATTTAAAATTGCTTTGAAAACGTACTTGGCTATCCAGAGAAATACACTTCTCATTTCCATCTTAAAAATAAATCAATATTTATTTTTAAACCAAACCATATTTTTTTATAAATTCCCACCTTGAATTTATATTCAAATACCCACTGATATTTTATTTTACTTTATAAACCCAGTTTATATTTCCAAAATCTCACTCCTCTTTTAAAATTTCAATTTTAAACAACTAAATCAATTTCCAATTGATTTTCCAATTTACTTTACTTTACTTTGAAATAAATTTCCTTTACTACTTCATTTATTTCAAAATACATTAACTTTTAGATTTATTCCTTTATTTGAGTTAAAACTCTTTTTAACTAAAAATACAAATTTTAAACTTCCAAAATTCCTTCTTTAGCCTTTAATTAAATTTAATCCTTACATTCAAAATAAATCCTTTATTCTTTAAATTTAATATCATTTTAGTTTAAAGTTAATATTTCCTTTGTTATTTCGAAATTCCCTTATTCCAATTCACTTGAATTATTTACTTAAATTTTTCTCTTTTATTTCTTCCAAAATCCAATTCAATATATTTTGATAACTCCTTTTATTGAAATATTCAATCCAACCATATCATCCAATATTTCAATCATCAATAAAATCATCACAGGATATCAATATTCATAGAACAGAATATTAAATAATCTAAATAATTTTGAGGAATCCAGTTGGATCCCTCCAACCTGTTTCCCTGCATCCAAAGACGTTAACACAATACCAATTCCACTTCGAGTGGAATATCGCGGTATATGGGTTTTATATAATATCATCCGCTATTATGCGGCGCATAGGGTCTCATCCGCTATATAAATGCGGGAATATCAACAACTCAAATATATACATATGCCAATATGTATATATTGCTATATACTACTATATATATATAATATAGCATATTCAATCAATGCAATCATCCAATCAATTATTTAAATTTAACCATTAAATTTAAAATAAAATTCAACTGAGTGAGATTAACTCACCTTTGATCTATTAGCATCTCATTTCCAATTGAGCTTGCTTCCTTCTCGAATTTTAAACCTTGAATAACATTATACGATTTATTAATATTTGAACTTACCAAACAATTCATTACCACTTAATAGGTTTAAATTTTAACTTATAATTTGATTTAACCCAATTTTCCCTCTATATAAAATTTTATCAACAAAACACATATCTATATTATTATTTTTAAACAACAGCAGTTTATTTAGTGTATACATAAATCACTATTAAATAAAACCTACTGTTATCTTATTATTTCCTTCTGTAAATAACAAACAGTATTTTGTTTATTGTAAAACTTCCTTCCTTAATATATATATATGAATTAAGTTAAATTAAATGATAAAAGAAATATACCTACAGGAACGAACTCAGATGACCTTTACGACCTAACCGGCTCGAGCTCGACACTCCTGCCAACCTACAAATCAGCTGCATCCATCGAGCTACCAGCCCCTGCTCATCGTCCACCAAGCCCCCAAACCAATACGAGCCTCACTTCGACGATGCGCAGAACCCCATAGCACCGCCCTACCATCGCCACGAACGCGATCCAAACCCTAAGCCCATTCGCCACTGGAACCCTAACTCCGATCGAATGCTCCCCACTCGAGCTCAAGCTCACAGCCACACTTGTACTTCATGACGACGACTCGGTGACCCAGCGTCGATTGAACGACTCGCGACAACTCCTAAAGGCGAAACCCTACTCACGAAAACGTCCTCCTTCACGCGAATCAAACTCGCGATGTCCCAATCCCTTCGAGCAGCCAAGAAATCGAATACGAATTTGATCTCCCCCTTTTGCTCTTAAATTCGAACGTGAGTTGCACGAGCTCTCCTAGAACGAGAAGGAAACTGGTTCGGTTCGATTTTGACTTAGGTTTACAATTAAGTAGATGAGGTATTATGAAGGAGAAGGAACGAACGAATCTCGTTCGAAATCTTTTTTTTTTTTTTCAAACTGAAAGGTAGAGGAGAGGAGAGGAACTCGATCTCTTTTTATTTTTATAATACGTGACTTCCATCAGAAGGAAAAAGAAGGAAACACGTGTATGCGATTAGAAAAAAAATAGGTGCCACGTTTCAGAAGACACTGTAGAGTGGTTTGGAAAAGAAAAGAATAAGGATGTAGATAAGGATTTTGTTCAAATATTATATTTGAATTTAAATTTTCGATATAAATTTCTGCGCGTTCCTATATCGTACGCTCCCACATCAACTCCAAATACTACAAAAATTGAAATCCGATAATAATACAATATTACGGATCCAATGGAACTGGTTTCGTCGCATTCCGAGACTGTGCCTCGGACGGCTATTTTTAAATTCAATTTCAACGATATATTTTAAAAACTGAACAAAACTCTTTAAAATTCCATTTTAAAAGTTATATCATCTTCAGTATTAACAATATAAATTTTCTGAACCTTTGAACTATTTTAACAGGCTTAAAATCGAGATTCCATATTTTACCCAATCCCGATAATTAAATTTAATAATTAATTATCCAAATAAATACTGTATATTTGAAATTAAAGTTAAAATTTAACCTTCGAATATTTAAAATAAATTAAATATTCCCATTTCAAATATACAAAAATTCCGGGTCGTCACATTCCTCCCCCCTTAAAAGAATTTCGTCCCCGAAATTACTAGTTAAGAGAAATGATTCGATACCCGTTCTTTTTCCCAATCCAAATAGTTTTAACAACTTTCCATAACAATTCTTTTATTAATGATACACTAATCATCCTTTAACTTCCCAAACTTATTCATAAGTTCAACCCATACCACCTGCTTATCCATTCAAATTTAAATTTGAATTCAAATTTTAATTTATCAAAATTTTCCAAAATTTTTCTAACTCACTAAATTTCCGAAAAATTTCGCCAGCGTCTCCTTTGCGCGGCTAGCTCGGTACTACTACCAAATGGCTTTACGGCCTCCCAATCTCAAAAAGAAAACAAAAAGCCAAGTGGCTGGATCCAAAACCCAATCAAATTTCATATAGAAATTCAAATACATACCTTTTCGACGGGCCATTAAATTTTATCTTCTAAAATCAAAAATCCCAATTTATCCATTGCTTTTATACCCTGTATATCCTACTAAGCAATAATATTCAGTTGCAGTTCCAAAACCATTTTATACGTTAATGTACAAATTTCAATATTGGTCTTACTTAAGCTCGTACGACGCACATATATCATCCGTACGCAAAATCAAATTTGATCGCTCACTCGATCACACAATTTCACTTCCGAACTAGTATCGTCCACCCGACTTCCTAGTGCGGACTCAGATCTGGTTCCTTGATCAGAAACCGTCATTCTCCTTGCATAGCCACCAACTATGATAGAGAATATCCAGAATCAATCAACAATCCATATCCAGGTTCGCCGTTGAAAATCGAGTGAAAAATCCTGATTCGGATCGATAAAACTATCTCGAAATTCTGTGTTCGACATCTGGACCAAATAGCTATGCGAATAAAATAATATACGTACATCTTACGTATAAATTCCAATTGATTATCAGTTATATCAATTCTCTTTTATTCACATTCATTTTGATTGTTATCCCCTTATTCACAACTATCCTATTTCACAACTTCAGTTTTAGTCTTCATTCAACTATTCACTTAGTATATATATATATATCTTTTCCAAAATTACTAAGTATATTTCCAATACCAATTTTCTTAAGAATTTCATTCTTCAATTTTTAAGTTCAATATAAATTTTCTTATATTTATCTACTTCTTCACCACTGAAGTGTATATATTCAAATCGAATTCCAATTTCATATGAATTTCAATTTACTTCAATTTACCACTTCATTTCAAATATAAATACTTATTCCATTTGATTTCAATTTGGCTTTCACCCGAATATTTAATTAGTTGCACTACTAATTAATTTAAATTTCAATTAACAGTTTATTCGCAAACTTCACTTCTTTAGTTCCCTCAATTTCACTTATCCTTACATTTACATTTGAATTAGATTCCAATATCCAGTTCCAATTTCATTTGCTAACCAACTTAAATCATTTGTCGTTAAATGAAAATTTTCAAAAATTTCAAAAATTTTCTAACTCCCAAAATTTACGAAAAATTTTGGCAGAGTCTCCCTTGTACGGAGGGACTTCTGCGATATCGCAGGATGCACAAATACATATATACATCGGCCTCAGGCCGGAAATCACAATATATCAATATAAACAGTTCATATTTCCTATTTCAAATTCTTTTGCGTAAGCGTACCTCATTTTTAGCATTTTAAAGCAAGCGGCTTATTATTTAGCAATTAGTGCAACCCAAAATCAGCTATACGGCTTCCCCGAACCTGTACTTACTTAATTTAAAGATGTAAGTGCCAAAATCATGCAACTTAACAACATTTTTCATATTTAACTAGCAACATAAGCGTTTTAATAAGCAATGCAAGTTAAACAACACTTATAAGCAATTTATAGGGTTCCACCCTTAATTTAAATTGTTTACAACTCAATTCTCACATTCGATTCATTTTAGTAAAACAACCTCATATTTAATTCAGTTGATCTCAAAATTAATCTATTTAACTTCTATCAACTTATAGAATTTTAACTCCCTTGTTTACGTCAAACGACGCTTTATTTAATGCAGCTCCTTCCATATCCATATGAATAAATGATTATTTGAGTTTTACAACCAATTTGAATTGATTCCAATTCAATTTATTTTAATTCCATTACACTTATAATTTAATTGGTAAATTCACTGAATCCAATATAAATTCTAATCCGCATTTGATAATTTATTTCTGAATTGTATTTTATTACTAACAAGTCTACTTCAATCCATTTCTACTTACTTGCAATTATTTACAATTCAAATTATCACTATTATACTTCAACTCCATTATTCATTCACACTTTTACTTTTATTACCAAATCCAAATTCCATTAACATATTTGATTTACTAATTTATTCCAAATTAGTTTACTTCCATTTTAACCAATACAATATTTGATTTTTATCCTTACAAATCACCCTAGTTAATCTCCTCGGGTTTTATAATTCAAGTACTGGATCTTATTCATTCCCAAAATACCAAACAAATTTATTTACTTAGCTATAACTTCCCATTCAAGCCACAATTAATTTAATTTTTCCAATAAATTTAATTCCTTTACCATTATCCAAGCTAAATTTAATTTAACCCAAATCTCTATTCCAAACTGCACATCTCTTATTCATCTTACTCTTACTTGTTAATGTAAGGATTTTAATTTCACTCAATATTATTTATAATTCAACTGAATTTCATTACAATTTAATTTTATTTAACTTAACTTCGGTCAAATCATATTATTCTCTTAATATCATTTCCATCACAATTTATTTCAATTCGATTCCAACAATCCAAATACAACTGGATTTATTTTCTCAGTTTGCTTCAAATCCAACTCAAAATTAAACTTAGTTTAAGCTCATTTGTCTCAACTTAATTTTATTTCTCCATCTGATTCAAATAAAGATTTAGAATTCTTATGTACCCGGCTTTTAGTTTCAATTCAATTTGAAATCTCCACTTATTCCATTAGTTAAGTAAATCATTCCGATTTTACAATCTTACCATATTTTTTTCAATTTTAATTTGTCAGAATATTTTCATCCAAACATCCAAATATAAAATAATTTAAGGAAATATTTCTTTTATATCAAAATACATTTTTCGGGTAAAATTATTTCATCTACCCGTTTCAAAACAATATTGTGTCGAATTGTTCTATTCGAGTGTTTAGAAACCCCTTCGATACAGTTGCGCAGACTGTGCCGACGAAGGTTCATATGCCACTCAATAAATCAACCAACATAATATAAAACCATTTTATATTCACTAACAAATACGCGCTCATATCTATTAATACTCTCAAAATTCCCACCAGAGCCAAGGTTATCGCTAGCCTAAGCTCTGATACCAAGTGTAACAACCCGGGTTTTTCTAACACGAAAAAACCGGACCAATTTAGTTAAGAAGAAGAGGTAGAAGAAGAAAAATAGAAAACAACAGCAGAATCTCACATACGCAGCGGAATAAAATATAATATATATCAACAGATCTTTACACAAATCAAACTGTATCTGTATCTATATATATACATCCAAATACATCATCAGAGTACGTCACATCAATATCATACAACTGAATACACAGCGGAAAATAATAGCAAGTACGAGAGTACGTATCGTCATCCATCTCGTCTCCTGAGCTCCACATCATCATATCCTGTAACCTATAATACTCGGTCTGACCCGAGCATCATATAAAACAATACCCGAGTCAGTCTGGAAAACCAGCGTGAGAAAATTACACTCAAATTGATTATTAAAGTTTCAAAATCCTTTGAAAACAAAAGCATCTCGTAAGACCACGCCACAAATAAACATGTCGGGTTTTTTCCTTACGATAGCTAAAACACTTTATATCAAAATCCTCTGATATTATAATAGTGTCTACAGAAAGTAAAATATAATCTAGCTGAAATGCTTGCATCTCACGTTTCAGCAATAGTTGGGCACAATCAAAACCGTACAGGCACGTAGGGAGAATGGATTTCCAACGAATGACTAGGCACTGGGGTACCACCTGTCACAGTACGTGGCCTAGATCACCGTACCGAGGAGTACGCCCGCTCCTCTGCAACACAAGGCCGGAACCATCCCTTACTGGATGATCCCGAATAAAATCACCCCACGGTTGGGATCAGCAACCGCACCACTAAGCCGAAATAAAAAGGGACATCTAGACAGGGATGACCTTACCCTCCAGTGGGAGCTACCCACGAAGCCTTGCTGCATAACCCCTGATTTTCAGTCATTCCCGGTTGATGAGGTTCGAGGCTAAACGATACCTTTTTAGAGAACATATCCCTTAGAATGCCCATCGTCCGCTGACGATGTTTCGCAAGCATTCGTCCATACCAGTCCGTCCCGGGTTCGAACGGAACCGAAGGCACTATTCCTACTACATCCATTTTGGAAATATCCTCAGGATTAGTAGCGACTAGCCCTTGCACTTCACAGCTCCATCTTCGACTCCGAAGTCGTTACACGAAACGTACAAACCGGATCGAAGTGGTATTCGAGTCTCCAGACCTAGAATCCCGGTATACGGAAACTCGATCCCGGTCTCTTCGAAACGATCAGCGCATTGGCCAATATTGATAGTCGGTTATTTAACTATCAATTAACATCCACAAGCAATCATCACATAATAAATAATTTCCCACATTATTTATTTGCCCAAATATCTTTCCAAGATATATTTCCAAATTTTCAAACTCCTTTTGAAAACAATTTCAAACAGTTTCCGCTTACGGAATACATTTCCAAATATTTATTTCTCTGAAACACCAAGTACAAAACATTTTTAGATTTTAAAATAATTTTAAAACACTTTATTTTAAAATATATTTTATAACATTGAAATCAAACTACTTTAATACTTTATTAAAAATATATACTTTAAAATAAACCACTTTATAAATATAAACTAAATTTCTCCTTTAAAACAGAATAGCAAATCACTTTTATATAATTACTACAATAATAGATTTTTAAAATATACCTACTTTGAAAATTAACATTTAGAAATAATTAATTTTCTAAAACATGCTTTTTAAAACATACTTAAAAGTTTTAACTTATATTTAAAATTGCTTTGAAAACGTACTTGGCTATCCAGAGAAATACACTTCTCATTTCCATCTTAAAAATAAATCAATATTTATTTTTAAACCAAACCATATTTTTTTATAAATTCCCACCTTGAATTTATATTCAAATACCCACTGATATTTTATTTTACTTTATAAACCCAGTTTATATTTCCAAAATCTCACTCCTCTTTTAAAATTTCAATTTTAAACAACTAAATCAATTTCCAATTGATTTTCCAATTTACTTTACTTTACTTTGAAATAAATTTCCTTTACTACTTCATTTATTTCAAAATACATTAACTTTTAGATTTATTCCTTTATTTGAGTTAAAACTCTTTTTAACTAAAAATACAAATTTTAAACTTCCAAAATTCCTTCTTTAGCCTTTAATTAAATTTAATCCTTACATTCAAAATAAATCCTTTATTCTTTAAATTTAATATCATTTTAGTTTAAAGTTAATATTTCCTTTGTTATTTCGAAATTCCCTTATTCCAATTCACTTGAATTATTTACTTAAATTTTTCTCTTTTATTTCTTCCAAAATCCAATTCAATATATTTTGATAACTCCTTTTATTGAAATATTCAATCCAACCATATCATCCAATATTTCAATCATCAATAAAATCATCACAGGATATCAATATTCATAGAACAGAATATTAAATAATCTAAATAATTTTGAGGAATCCAGTTGGATCCCTCCAACCTGTTTCCCTGCATCCAAAGACGTTAACACAATACCAATTCCACTTCGAGTGGAATATCGCGGTATATGGGTTTTATATAATATCATCCGCTATTATGCGGCGCATAGGGTCTCATCCGCTATATAAATGCGGGAATATCAACAACTCAAATATATACATATGCCAATATGTATATATTGCTATATACTACTATATATATATAATATAGCATATTCAATCAATGCAATCATCCAATCAATTATTTAAATTTAACCATTAAATTTAAAATAAAATTCAACTGAGTGAGATTAACTCACCTTTGATCTATTAGCATCTCATTTCCAATTGAGCTTGCTTCCTTCTCGAATTTTAAACCTTGAATAACATTATACGATTTATTAATATTTGAACTTACCAAACAATTCATTACCACTTAATAGGTTTAAATTTTAACTTATAATTTGATTTAACCCAATTTTCCCTCTATATAAAATTTTATCAACAAAACACATATCTATATTATTATTTTTAAACAACAGCAGTTTATTTAGTGTATACATAAATCACTATTAAATAAAACCTACTGTTATCTTATTATTTCCTTCTGTAAATAACAAACAGTATTTTGTTTATTGTAAAACTTCCTTCCTTAATATATATATCTGAATTAAGTTAAATTAAATGATAAAAGAAATATACCTACAGGAACGAACTCAGATGACCTTTACGACCTAACCGGCTCGAGCTCGACACTCCTGCCAACCTACAAATCAGCTGCATCCATCGAGCTACCAGCCCCTGCTCATCGTCCACCAAGCCCCCAAACCAATACGAGCCTCACTTCGACGATGCGCAGAACCCCATAGCACCGCCCTACCATCGCCACGAACGCGATCCAAACCCTAAGCCCATTCGCCACTGGAACCCTAACTCCGATCGAATGCTCCCCACTCGAGCTCAAGCTCACAGCCACACTTGTACTTCATGACGACGACTCGGTGACCCAGCGTCGATTGAACGACTCGCGACAACTCCTAAAGGCGAAACCCTACTCACGAAAACGTCCTCCTTCACGCGAATCAAACTCGCGATGTCCCAATCCCTTCGAGCAGCCAAGAAATCGAATACGAATTTGATCTCCCCCTTTTGCTCTTAAATTCGAACGCGAGTTGCACGAGCTCTCCTAGAACGAGAAGGAAACTGGTTCGGTTCGATTTTGACTTAGGTTTACAATTAAGTAGATGAGGTATTATGAAGGAGAAGGAACGAACGAATCTCGTTCGAAATCTTTTTTTTTTTTTTCAAACTGAAAGGTAGAGGAGAGGAGAGGAACTCGATCTCTTTTTATTTTTATAATACGTGACTTCCATCAGAAGGAAAAAGAAGGAAACACGTGTATGCGATTAGAAAAAAAATAGGTGCCACGTTTCAGAAGACACTGTAGAGTGGTTTGGAAAAGAAAAGAATAAGGATGTAGATAAGGATTTTGTTCAAATATTATATTTGAATTTAAATTTTCGATATAAATTTCTGCGCGTTCCTATATCGTACGCTCCCACATCAACTCCAAATACTACAAAAATTGAAATCCGATAATAATACAATATTACGGATCCAATGGAACTGGTTTCGTCGCATTCCGAGACTGTGCCTCGGACGGCTATTTTTAAATTCAATTTCAACGATATATTTTAAAAACTGAACAAAACTCTTTAAAATTCCATTTTAAAAGTTATATCATCTTCAGTATTAACAATATAAATTTTCTGAACCTTTGAACTATTTTAACAGGCTTAAAATCGAGATTCCATATTTTACCCAATCCCGATAATTAAATTTAATAATTAATTATCCAAATAAATACTGTATATTTGAAATTAAAGTTAAAATTTAACCTTCGAATATTTAAAATAAATTAAATATTCCCATTTCAAATATACAAAAATTCCGGGTCGTCACAAAACTCAACACATTATCTCCCTCTACTACTCCTTGAATTAGAAAATGTTCATCTGATGCAGCGGAAATAACAAAAATGGATGAAACGGTGAAAGTAGCAATCGGTGGATTGAAAATACCAAACGCCCAAATCCGTTGATCTCAAGAGATACCGGATTCTAGCAATCTTCGACATGTTGATCGCGCACGATACCGTGAGAGAAGATCTACAATTTTTCGAACGTTGATCAAGCGCACTTGATTCCGTGAATTGGCTTCAACAATCGTTGATTCGAGCGCACTCGAATGCCGAAAGTGCAGATAGGAGATAACACTCAACTACCAATTTCAAAGTGGCACAAAGCACACAAACAAAGTTTAATTCAAAACCAACTACCATTACAACTGACATGACCTCGCTATTTATAGAATTTTACAACCCCAGGTGCGCGACCTAACATAGGTCGTTAAAGACCTAACAACATGCGACCTAACCATGTTAACAACCTATGACTCACGACTTATGGAAACATCATCAACGAGTTAACAAATTACAACACACACGACTTAAAAAAACATTACAACACAACAAAGTACAATAGTGCGACTTATGACTTATAGTATTTACAACAGTTACAACATCACAATTTACAATAGGAATGACTTACGACCTAAAAGATAACACATCTTCAGGTTGAGCTTCGGCTTTGTGAGCGACCTACGAGATAACGACTTAGCATCTGGAGCGACCTAACCCTTCAGCGACATAAGAAAATAATACATCTTTAAAGACTTGCGACCTAAGCTTGGCCGCGACCCAAGAGATCAGCGACCTAAGGAGGCTCGCGACCTAAAGAAGCTCGCGCTGCATCACCTAGTTGTTTGAGCAACCTAGGCTTGAACGCGGCATCATTACTCTGAGTAGGCTGTGAGTCGCTAGGTCGTTCGCGACTCAAGGAACCAGAATGACCTAAGGTTTTGGGGCAACTTGACTCGTTATGCGCTGCATCATTAGGTCGTTCGCGACCTAGGGGTAACTCGTCGTCTTGTCTTGAGTGACTTAAGGTCTTCGAGCGACTTAATGAATAGGGGCGACTTGACTCAGGCTGGGTTGCATCATCCTCCCCAGGTTGGGAAAATTTCGTCCTCGAATTTAAAAGTTCTTCCCCATTGGATTGTTCATCTCCATAATAAGGTATAAGATGTATAACATTAAACACGTCAGAAGTGTACACATCCTCCGGCAGTTTCAACCTATAAGCATTTTCATTGATCCGTTTCACAATCGTTACAGGACCAATCTTTCGAGCTTTAAGTTTATTGTATGCTCCCACTGGAAAACGATCCTTCGTTAGTACATCATATACTAAATCTCCTTCTTTAAATTCAGCACTTCTTCGCTTTAGATCCGTAGATCGTTTATACTTCTCATTCGTCTTCTCCAATCGTTCCTGAACGATTCTATGGCATTCTGTCAACCCATCAACGAAATCAGCGGCCCGCTTAACTGTCCCCTTTGGTTGTGGCACTGTCGTTAAATCCAACGGCCCTTTGGCAAGCTTGAATATACAATCTGAAATGGACTGAAACCCGTACTACGATTGTTAGCATGATTATGAGCAAACTCCGCTTGACATAACTTCACATCCCAATTCTTCAAATTGTCATCCACGAGGCATCGCAATAGATTACCCAAGGATTTGTTCACAACTTCAGTCTGTCCATCTGTCTGTGGATGATAAGCGCTACTGAATTTCAGCTTCGTTCCCACCATCTTCCACAAACTCAGCCAAAAATGACTCAGAAATCTGGTATCCCTTCTGAAACTATAGATTCTGGTAAACCATGCAAGCGATAGATCTCTCTAAAGAACAACTGTGCCACATGGACTGCATCTGCCGTCTTTTTACAAGCAACAAAATGTACCATCTTCGAGAAACGGTCCACCACAACATATATAGAGTCATTTCCCCGTTGAGTCCTCGGCAAGCCCAACACAAAATCCATGCTTACATCAACCCATGGTTTTGTAGGAACAGGTAAAGGCATATACAATCCCGCATTTGTAGCTGTCCCTTTCGAAACTTGACAAACATGACATCTTCGCACAAACTTTTCAACTTCCCGCTTCAACGAAGGCCAATAATAAGACTGAGAAATCAACTGCAATGTGCGATCCCGACCAACATGTCCTTCTTCATGCAACTCTTTTACAATTTTCATTCTCAAGATGCAATCTAGTAGGCACAATCGATTCCCCTTGAATAAGAATCCATCTACCATCACAAACTCATCGGTACTCCCATCCTTGACTTTCTCAAAAACCTTCGCAAAGTAAGGATCTTCTTCAAACAACTCTGGCAATAGTTCAAATCCTATCACTTCAATCTTCATTGTAGTCAACAAATGATTCCTCCTGCTCAATGCATCTGCCACGCGATTCGTAATTCCCGACTTATGTTTCACAACAAATGTAAATTGTTGCAGGTATGCAATCCACGATGCATGCCTAGCTGAAATTTTCTCCTGCCCTTGCAGATGTTTCAAAGCCTCATGATCAGTATATAACACAAACTCCTTGTGAAACAAGTAATGTCTCCAGTGTTTCACGGCTTGCACAATAGCATAAAATTCCACACATATGTATTATATCTCATCTTGGCTCCCGAAAGCTTCTCACTGAAATATGCTGTAACGACCCGCCTTTTTCGACCGTTCAAGTCGACAATTCAAACACATGTCCAACTCAAACCGTTCAAAAAGGCAGATGGTTATTGGGGTTAAATAAGAAAAGGAAAGAAAGAACAGAAGCAAACTCAGAATCTTGCAGCGGAAGGAACAAGATATAATAATAAAATAACAGTTCATGAAGCTGTTAAATAAATAAATTTGATTATTATTATACATCATAAATCAGAGTTACATACATATCAGAGATAATACAATAATGCAGCGGAAAAATAATATGGTAGTAGAATACAAATGATGTAATACCAAACTCCGTCTTCGTCCTCCAAAATAGATCTTCAACCTTATCTGAAATGCTCAGGCTGACCCGAGCGTAATGAAAAGACAAAACACTCGAGTCAGGACTAAAATATCTCATGTAAGTCAAATCGAATAAGAAAATATGAGTGTGACGACGTCAGAGATGTTTACGGGGTTTGACATCTCCTGTCCAGTGTCAACGTGAGTGCAATAACTTAAGAGATGTTACGGGATTTTTCCATCTCTCAAGGATCCGTTAAACTATCTACTATGTAGTACAATACGCTATTATAATATGTCTACATTAAAGTAAAAGTATTAAAATAGAGTTAAGCCATGGCCCATTCCACCCTTAACACAGTTTATATTCCCAAGAGCATATACAAGACCGTAGTTTCCCCAAAACCGGAAGTCACCAGAGGGCAATCCATATACTAAAGGTACAAACCAAAACGTAGTGGTCGCGAATAGGATAATCAGTATGACAAGGTACATGAGGCAATACCAACTAGGATACTAGTAGTTGCGTGATCCGGACTGATGTTGGGCATAGCAGCTACTACCCCAACACCGCGAAACAACACTCCCAAATCGCGGGGTGCACCCAAATCGAATCACAAAAGTAATAGACATGGTATCGAAGAAGTGTGTCCGCTAGAGGTGGCGAACCTCAATGGCCCGGCGCGGCTCCTGTTTTAGTCATGTCAGGGGTCATCCAAAATCGTTCTCTTTCTTCAGTCAATGCATTCGTCAAACCATCCACTTCATTCTGGATCAACACTCCGTGTATAATAGTTATTAAAGTGGTTTTCGGTATCGACAGAGAGTATGTCCATATCCGATCCCGGTCTCTTTAATAACTACGTTATATTTTTCACACCGGTTGGATCTTTTACAATTTCAAAACCAATTCATCATTGATTATCAAAATATCATATTCGCTTCAAAGATCAAATCCGTTTCAAAATCATCATATCTACTCAAAATATACGATTTCATTTCAAAAATCATTTTCGCCTCAATATCTCATTTCAATTTCAAAATCGTATCAATACGATATCACTTTCACTTCAAATAAATCCATTTCCAAAATCATTAATTTCAACTCGATTTAGCTTCTCAATAAACCATTTCAAATTATCAATTTCAAATACATATTTGAACCACAAAATAAACAATTTCACTTTCAATATATTTCGAAACTTTAAATATTCCATATTTCAAAACAGCTCATATATTTATATAAGAATATAAGATTCGCTTTAAAATCATTTCGTATTCAAATTAGAATATACTTCAAATTAAACATCCGTATTAAGTAGTTTACTTAATTTCTGGAACAATTCCAATTCAATAAACTTAGATTAACATTCGGATTTCAAGAATTCATTTAAGTATTACATTCCAAATCAATTTCTGTTCAAATCCTATTCAAATCAATTTTATCTTCAAATTTAATTCAATAGTTTCAATTTAGTCCAATTCACAAATTTCTTTGAATTTCAATTAAATTCCAAATTAATTAAATCTCAATTTCAAATTAATTTTCAATTCCAAACTCAAACTTGAAATATCATTTCATATAAATTTTCTTAGAAATATTCAGAGTTCGATTAAAAGTCCAATCTTTTAAAACAAATCAACTTTCGAATATTTACGTCGTATTCAATCTTTTTCTTAAAAATCTAAACTTCGAATAATTAAACAATTTCATTTACCAAGTTTAAATTCCAACATCTCGAGCTTCAATTCAAAATAATTCAATTTCCATAAATTGGATTTTTATTCTTAAATCAATTCATTTAAATAATTTCAAACAACTTTTAAAATCATTTAATTTAACCAACCCGGTGTCCGTATATAATTCTCTAACCTATGGCCAAGTGATTATTTATTTCAGTTAAATGTCAAGGATGAATATATATCACATAAACCAATCATAGTGTCATATGTATGTATAACAGGATACATATAAGCAAATAAACATCCAAACATTTAAATATCAACCAGTAGCATCCATCGAAATAAATCATCCAATAGCCAATACAATTCACGGCAATTTCATAGTTATCAATATCGGGAAATTTGATTTCAATTAAATCCTAATTTCAATTTACTGTCAATTTAAATTTTCAACGGTGAATTCACACGACAATCTATATGACAATTAAATTTTTATCAAACAACGACAAATAAATTCATATCACTTCATAATGTCAAATTTAACTACCATAAAGATATTTTAGTCAATTGTGAGCGTATAAACACTCACCTTTGATTTAACGATGATTTAAAATCCAAATAAATGTCCAAATTTGAACAGTTTCAGAATTCATCCAAACCAGCGTCATCAGGTCCGGAATTCCAATACGATCCTAACAAAAGAAACCGCGCGTAAATCGGATATCGTATGCAAAAGTTATAGCGATAATTGCGATTGAAATCAAATTTAAAAATAAAACTAGAAAGGAACACATTTCAACTCACCCAAATACATGCCACGTCATCAGTATCATCACGCACAAACCCAATTTCCTCAATCCAGATCGCGCACGCACAGGTACCGTCCGCCTTCACCAATTCGAACCCAAATTTGCGATTTGCCGCCAATCCGACCGTCAATTCGCCTCCAAACTTCGCCAATGAACAACGCGCTAGCCCCTCTACAAAACCCAGAAGGGATTTTCCGATCAGACGCACCAGTCAAAAACGCCCAATTCAATTTTGACCGCGATTTCTGGTCAAACGATGCGTCGAATTGAAAAACGAATTACACCATTGAATTACGCTCGTCGAGAGCTTCAACATATGTTAATTTGAGATTTTTCTGAGGAGTTTGAATTTTCATATGATTTTTGAATTTTGTAATTGGATCTAGGGTTTGCAGCCATTGGAAAGGAGGAGCTAAGAAGAAGATGAATTGTACGTACAGACAAATGAAGATTAGGGAGGCTAGGGTTTATAACTGTGTTTATATAGGTATGTTAGAGATAGAGTAGATAGACTGGATAGATGAACGTGCGAAACAAACTATGGCCCGAAAAGCCCGTTCTGACCCCGGAATGAAATTGAGTAAACCCATATATCGACATAGGTGTTTTAAAATATTCTGAGCGCGATGGAAAAAGTTTCACGTCCAAATTCCATTGTATGAAGAAGTTAAGCTGAAAAAGAAATTCTCAAATTGATTTCAAAAATTGATTTCAATTAAATTGATTTCAAGGCGTTTCGCGTTCGTACGATCAAACGACAAGTCCGATCGTTACAAAACTTGAAACCCTACAATAATATGACATTACGGATCCGATGAAACTGGTTTCGTCGAAATCCGAGATTTTTTGAAAAATGACTATTTTCTCTCGCCGAATTAATATTAAAAACAATTCGATGCGTTTCGAGCTGCCACGGTCAAACCATAACTCCGATTGCTACGAAAATTGAAATCCGGTAATAACAAACTATTACGGATCCAATGGAACTAGTTTCGTTCCATTCTGAGACTGTTAGAAAAATGGCTATTTTTCAGTCGATAATTAAATATTAAAAATATTCAATTTTCACAAATTAACTTTAAATTCAATTTTAAAAGTTCTATAACATTACTATAACTCCAATATGATAAGATAAAATTTTACAAATCATTTTCAATCATATTCAACTCGATTTTCAATTATTTCTGAAATTTAACTTATTAAATTATCGATTTAATTGTCTAATTAAATCCAATATTCGAAAAATAAATTATTCGACTGTTGAATTTCAATATAAAATTCCCAATTTTAAATTATTAACTTTTAAATCAAATTTCAATTGTTCACAAATTCCATTTTTAATTTCATAGTAATTAACAATCTTTTACAATGCAATTTTCCATTATAAATCCAATATAAAAGATTATATTAGATTCAGCGTTCAATTATATTGTAGTTCAAATTCAAGTTATTTAATTCCAAATGAATTCTTTTATTTCGATTTACACTTTCATTATTGAATCAACCATTTACTTATACATTATTATCAATAGTTTATAATTCATTTACTTTCATTTTCTTCAGCTATCATCTTATTTAAATTCACAGTAATATTAAATTACATTCATTTACGTTGATTTCCATATTATAACTTCAATATTAAATGTAACATTTTATTTATTTCGTTGTTTACAATCAAATTCAATTCAATTCAATTACTTGTTACATTCAAATTTAAATCTTTTACTTACGTTCAATTACAAGTTAACATCTTTATCAAATTACAGTTTCAGTTATTATCTGCTTTCAATCAACTGTAATATTAAGTTACATTTATTTATATTAGTTTCAATAACATAACTTCCATTATTAATCTACCATTTTATTTATTCTTTGTTTACAATCATAACATATTTGGTTTACAATCAAATTCAATTCATTATTTACATTCACTACCAGTTAACATCCATATTTAATTTACAAATAAGTTATTTCAGAATTCAGTTTTGTATTTTAACTTGTAATTCACATTTAACAACACAAAATTTTATTTCCTTCGGATTTTTATCACAAATTTTCATTTTAATTCGTATTTTTAAAGTGTTAAAAATACGAGTCGTTACATTCTCCCCCACTTAAAACTTTTCGTCCTCGAAAAGGAACGGAGAAGGGAAACCATCATTTAGATATAATTCATTCAAAATATTCTACTTATTTGCAAAATTTAGTTATAGGATTTTTTTTCACAAAATTTTCTAACTCCCGGATTTTTGAAAAATTTCGGCAGCACCTCCTTTGCGCGGCTAGGACCGAAAAATTTCACAGTAGTAATAATTGCATGATATACATCTCATTACAAGAATGAGGCATCCCAAAACATGGGGAACACAATAATATACCACAACATAAACTGTAATCCGAGAACATACATTTTATTTAGCGTTTATTAGCATTTTAACTTACATTTTTGCATTAAGCGCAGAAGCGAACTCCACAAGCGAAGCGCAACCCCTTTGCTACCTACTAAAATGCTCAATAACCAAGTTAGAACCATGCATATAAAGATAGATCGATATACTTAACATAAATAACATACATATAACATGTTTAGCTTCAAAACTGAAATTTCAATTCTAGGACAGCAAACGAATCTCAGTTTTTGGTCACCTAAACGATAAAATTTTAAAATGGAATCTAAATAAAAGTTGTTGCATTCGTTTTATTCTTTCCGGAATGTCCAAAATCATCGAATTCGGACCATCCGTTCAAAAGTTACGGCCGTTTTTCTAAAAGAATACGTCTCAGCCTGGGCAATGAGTAGCGCAGGTCAGCGACGTTTGGTCACGTTTTTGACCTTCTAAACGACAGCAAAACACCAAATTCTTAAAACAAAAGTTTTAGCTTATATTCTAAGCTTTCCAGAAAGTGCAAGATCGTCAAAATCCGATACACCAGTAAAAAGTTATGGCGAGAATACTAAGGTGCTTCAGATTTCTACTTCGCACAGGCCAGCGACTAATATTGCTGTTTTAAGCCTAGTGGATGAAGGTATTTATCAAAACATTATAAACAAAAGATGTAGCCCAGTTTCTAGGCTTTCCGAAAAGTCTAAGATCGTCTAATTTCGTTCAACCATTTAAAAGTTATGGCTATTTTCATTTCAGCTCTCTTTGAGTATTTTGGATTTTTCAAATTTTGCTTTTATTATTTCAAAGTACAAACCATCAATCTTCAAATTTTCTAAAGAAACAATCACAAACACAAAGTCGTTTATTTTCTTATATATCCATGAAATAAGTTTACATTCGATTTGTTTCCAATTTATTCAAGTTTGTTTCATTCATAATTTAAATTCAAGTCAATTTGCTTCAATTTAATTTGAATTCAATTATATTTAATTTCACTTTGCTTCAAATTTGAATTTAATTATTTAAATTTTTTTTTTCCTTTTATTCAATTCCATTTACACTAATGAATTCTATTTAATCAATTACCATCCATCTAACAACCAATGCATATCAAACATTAACATCCATCCAAATCTACACTAAATCAATTATACATTTCCAAGGCAAAATTTTAATTTCATACACTTCCAAGTTTATTGACATTTAGTTTTATTCAAATTTAATTAGTTTCCATTTACTAATTTTATATTTAATTAATTTTAAATTTAATTCATTTTACAACTTAAATTTCCTTTATATTTACAACTATCAATAGATCTTCACATTTTTTATTATTTGCAATCACACTTGTATATTATTCATTTACTTATCCTTATTAGCATTTTAAACTTTTTAAGTATTTGGTAAGTTATAGCTATGCAAATAGAATGTAGTTAAACAATATACAACTTCTTTTCATTCAATTTGAGTGTTATACCTATTAAATAAATTTCCAATTTATTATTTTCCAAATTAAGGGTTACTACTACAATTAAATTTTTTTTCACTTAAATTCAATTTCACCCTTTCAATTCATAAGTTTCTAACAATTCAAGACTTACTTTAGTTTAATAATTAAAATCATTCCTTATTAGAGAACTTAAGAATTTCAACTCCGGTTTCATTTCAAATCAAGTTTGAAACAATATATACTTATATTAATGTGTATCAAGTCATACTATAGAGAATACAAAATAAAATTCAATTTTTAATCAAAACAGGGTTTAGAAAAAGCTATTAAGTGATCTCCCCCACTTAGACTCTCGAAAATAAACGTCGATGATGCGTGCACTCATCACCGAAATCATTCTCTAGTGTCAAGAGGGGAGTATAACACTTACTTCATTTGAAAATCCTTTGAAAACAATTTCTAATCGAATATACTATCATATAATAATTATATTATACATTTCAAATTTTTGTTAATAAATTTTCAAAACACCGGAATTTAAATTCTCCATCTTAATTTAAATTCATTTTTATTTCATTTTATTTACCATTTATATTCATTGTCAATCATATTTACAAGTTTCATTTCTTAAAATCATCCATTAGTCAATAGTTAGAAATATTGACTAATCAACAATAAACGATGATAATCAAATATTATCATCTCTAACCAATACAATCAAAATTTATAAATTTTCAAGATAAGTCTTTTATATATAGAATATAATCCAAAACAATATTATGTTAATCTGTCCTATTCGAGTGTTTAGAAATTCCTATCGATGCCTTGGCGTCCCAAGTACCAACCAGAATTCATAAATACTCAACGGAACAAATTAACACAATATAAAATCATTTTTATATCAAAATTACAAATACGCTCTCTCATATACACTCAACTCATTCATATAGTTTACCTCTATTTCAATGAGTTATTCCCCACTAGAGCCAAGGTTTATCGCTAAACCAAAGCTCTGATACCAACTGTAACGACCCGCCTTTTTCGACCGTTCAAGTCGACAATTCAAACACATGTCCAACTCAAACCGTTCAAAAAGGCAGATGGTTATTGGGGTTAAATAAGAAAAGGAAAGAAAGAACAGAAGCAAACTCAGAATCTTGCAGCGGAAGGAACAAGATATAATAATAAAATAACAGTTCATGAAGCTGTTAAATAAATAAATTTGATTATTATTATACATCATAAATCAGAGTTACATACATATCAGAGATAATACAATAATGCAGCGGAAAAATAATATGGTAGTAGAATACAAATGATGTAATACCAAACTCCGTCTTCGTCCTCCAAAATAGATCTTCAACCTTATCTGAAATGCTCAGGCTGACCCGAGCGTAATGAAAAGACAAAACACTCGAGTCAGGACTAAAATATCTCATGTAAGTCAAATCGAATAAGAAAATATGAGTGTGACGACGTCAGAGATGTTTACGGGGTTTGACATCTCCTGTCCAGTGTCAACGTGAGTGCAATAACTTAAGAGATGTTACGGGATTTTTCCATCTCTCAAGGATCCGTTAAACTATCTACTATGTAGTACAATACGCTATTATAATATGTCTACATTAAAGTAAAAGTATTAAAATAGAGTTAAGCCATGGCCCATTCCACCCTTAACACAGTTTATATTCCCAAGAGCATATACAAGACCGTAGTTTCCCCAAAACCGGAAGTCACCAGAGGGCAATCCATATACTAAAGGTACAAACCAAAACGTAGTGGTCGCGAATAGGATAATCAGTATGACAAGGTACATGAGGCAATACCAACTAGGATACTAGTAGTTGCGTGATCCGGACTGATGTTGGGCATAGCAGCTACTACCCCAACACCGCGAAACAACACTCCCAAATCGCGGGGTGCACCCAAATCGAATCACAAAAGTAATAGACATGGTATCGAAGAAGTGTGTCCGCTAGAGGTGGCGAACCTCAATGGCCCGGCGCGGCTCCTGTTTTAGTCATGTCAGGGGTCATCCAAAATCGTTCTCTTTCTTCAGTCAATGCATTCGTCAAACCATCCACTTCATTCTGGATCAACACTCCGTGTATAATAGTTATTAAAGTGGTTTTCGGTATCGACAGAGAGTATGTCCATATCCGATCCCGGTCTCTTTAATAACTACGTTATATTTTTCACACCGGTTGGATCTTTTACAATTTCAAAACCAATTCATCATTGATTATCAAAATATCATATTCGCTTCAAAGATCAAATCCGTTTCAAAATCATCATATCTACTCAAAATATACGATTTCATTTCAAAAATCATTTTCGCCTCAATATCTCATTTCAATTTCAAAATCGTATCAATACGATATCACTTTCACTTCAAATAAATCCATTTCCAAAATCATTAATTTCAACTCGATTTAGCTTCTCAATAAACCATTTCAAATTATCAATTTCAAATACATATTTGAACCACAAAATAAACAATTTCACTTTCAATATATTTCGAAACTTTAAATATTCCATATTTCAAAACAGCTCATATATTTATATAAGAATATAAGATTCGCTTTAAAATCATTTCGTATTCAAATTAGAATATACTTCAAATTAAACATCCGTATTAAGTAGTTTACTTAATTTCTGGAACAATTCCAATTCAATAAACTTAGATTAACATTCGGATTTCAAGAATTCATTTAAGTATTACATTCCAAATCAATTTCTGTTCAAATCCTATTCAAATCAATTTTATCTTCAAATTTAATTCAATAGTTTCAATTTAGTCCAATTCACAAATTTCTTTGAATTTCAATTAAATTCCAAATTAATTAAATCTCAATTTCAAATTAATTTTCAATTCCAAACTCAAACTTGAAATATCATTTCATATAAATTTTCTTAGAAATATTCAGAGTTCGATTAAAAGTCCAATCTTTTAAAACAAATCAACTTTCGAATATTTACGTCGTATTCAATCTTTTTCTTAAAAATCTAAACTTCGAATAATTAAACAATTTCATTTACCAAGTTTAAATTCCAACATCTCGAGCTTCAATTCAAAATAATTCAATTTCCATAAATTGGATTTTTATTCTTAAATCAATTCATTTAAATAATTTCAAACAACTTTTAAAATCATTTAATTTAACCAACCCGGTGTCCGTATATAATTCTCTAACCTATGGCCAAGTGATTATTTATTTCAGTTAAATGTCAAGGATGAATATATATCACATAAACCAATCATAGTGTCATATGTATGTATAACAGGATACATATAAGCAAATAAACATCCAAACATTTAAATATCAACCAATAGCATCCATCGAAATAAATCATCCAATAGCCAATACAATTCACGGCAATTTCATAGTTATCAATATCGGGAAATTTGATTTCAATTAAATCCTAATTTCAATTTACTGTCAATTTAAATTTTCAACGGTGAATTCACACGACAATCTATATGACAATTAAATTTTTATCAAACAACGACAAATAAATTCATATCACTTCATAATGTCAAATTTAACTACCATAAAGATATTTTAGTCAATTGTGAGCGTATAAACACTCACCTTTGATTTAACGATGATTTAAAATCCAAATAAATGTCCAAATTTGAACAGTTTCAGAATTCATCCAAACCAGCGTCATCAGGTCCGGAATTCCAATACGATCCTAACAAAAGAAACCGCGCGTAAATCGGATATCGTATGCAAAAGTTATAGCGATAATTGCGATTGAAATCAAATTTAAAAATAAAACTAGAAAGGAACACATTTCAACTCACCCAAATACATGCCACGTCATCAGTATCATCACGCACAAACCCAATTTCCTCAATCCAGATCGCGCACGCACAGGTACCGTCCGCCTTCACCAATTCGAACCCAAATTTGCGATTTGCCGCCAATCCGACCGTCAATTCGCCTCCAAACTTCGCCAATGAACAACGCGCTAGCCCCTCTACAAAACCCAGAAGGGATTTTCCGATCAGACGCACCAGTCAAAAACGCCCAATTCAATTTTGACCGCGATTTCTGGTCAAACGATGCGTCGAATTGAAAAACGAATTACACCATTGAATTACGCTCGTCGAGAGCTTCAACATATGTTAATTTGAGATTTTTCTGAGGAGTTTGAATTTTCATATGATTTTTGAATTTTGTAATTGGATCTAGGGTTTGCAGCCATTGGAAAGGAGGAGCTAAGAAGAAGATGAATTGTACGTACAGACAAATGAAGATTAGGGAGGCTAGGGTTTATAACTGTGTTTATATAGGTATGTTAGAGATAGAGTAGATAGACTGGATAGATGAACGTGCGAAACAAACTATGGCCCGAAAAGCCCGTTCTGACCCCGGAATGAAATTGAGTAAACCCATATATCGACATAGGTGTTTTAAAATATTCTGAGCGCGATGGAAAAAGTTTCACGTCCAAATTCCATTGTATGAAGAAGTTAAGCTGAAAAAGAAATTCTCAAATTGATTTCAAAAATTGATTTCAATTAAATTGATTTCAAGGCGTTTCGCGTTCGTACGATCAAACGACAAGTCCGATCGTTACAAAACTTGAAACCCTACAATAATATGACATTACGGATCCGATGAAACTGGTTTCGTCGAAATCCGAGATTTTTTGAAAAATGACTATTTTCTCTCGCCGAATTAATATTAAAAACAATTCGATGCGTTTCGAGCTGCCACGGTCAAACCATAACTCCGATTGCTACGAAAATTGAAATCCGGTAATAACAAACTATTACGGATCCAATGGAACTAGTTTCGTTCCATTCTGAGACTGTTAGAAAAATGGCTATTTTTCAGTCGATAATTAAATATTAAAAATATTCAATTTTCACAAATTAACTTTAAATTCAATTTTAAAAGTTCTATAACATTACTATAACTCCAATATGATAAGATAAAATTTTACAAATCATTTTCAATCATATTCAACTCGATTTTCAATTATTTCTGAAATTTAACTTATTAAATTATCGATTTAATTGTCTAATTAAATCCAATATTCGAAAAATAAATTATTCGACTGTTGAATTTCAATATAAAATTCCCAATTTTAAATTATTAACTTTTAAATCAAATTTCAATTGTTCACAAATTCCATTTTTAATTTCATAGTAATTAACAATCTTTTACAATGCAATTTTCCATTATAAATCCAATATAAAAGATTATATTAGATTCAGCGTTCAATTATATTGTAGTTCAAATTCAAGTTATTTAATTCCAAATGAATTCTTTTATTTCGATTTACACTTTCATTATTGAATCAACCATTTACTTATACATTATTATCAATAGTTTATAATTCATTTACTTTCATTTTCTTCAGCTATCATCTTATTTAAATTCACAGTAATATTAAATTACATTCATTTACGTTGATTTCCATATTATAACTTCAATATTAAATGTAACATTTTATTTATTTCGTTGTTTACAATCAAATTCAATTCAATTCAATTACTTGTTACATTCAAATTTAAATCTTTTACTTACGTTCAATTACAAGTTAACATCTTTATCAAATTACAGTTTCAGTTATTATCTGCTTTCAATCAACTGTAATATTAAGTTACATTTATTTATATTAGTTTCAATAACATAACTTCCATTATTAATCTACCATTTTATTTATTCTTTGTTTACAATCATAACATATTTGGTTTACAATCAAATTCAATTCATTATTTACATTCACTACCAGTTAACATCCATATTTAATTTACAAATAAGTTATTTCAGAATTCAGTTTTGTATTTTAACTTGTAATTCACATTTAACAACACAAAATTTTATTTCCTTCGGATTTTTATCACAAATTTTCATTTTAATTCGTATTTTTAAAGTGTTAAAAATACGAGTCGTTACATATGCAATTGGTCGGCCTCTCTGACTTAACACCCCTCCAATTCCAACCTTAGATGCATCAGTATGTAACTCAAACAACAACTGAAAATCCGGCAATACTAGAATTGGTGCTGACGTCAAGAGTTCTTTGATTCGCTCAAAAGCAATCCATGCTTCCTCCGACCATGAAAACTGCTTCCCCTTCATACAATCAGTAATTGGGGCCATCACGCTACTGAAGTGTGGAATAAATCTTCGGTAGGATGATGCTAAACCATGAAAACTTCTAACTTCTGTTATCGTCCTGGGTTGTGGCCAATTTCTGATTGCTTCAACTTTATTCTGATCCACCTGTATACCTCCTTCTGATATAACATATCCCAAAAATAAAAGACTATGTGTCATGAATACGCATTTCTTCGTTGCAGCATAAAATTGTTCATGTCGCAGTATCATCAACACTTCTCTCAAATGATGCAAGTGTTCTTCTGAGCTTCCACTGTATATCAGTATATCATCAAAATACACCACCACGAACTTCCCAATAAATGGTCTAAAGATTTGATTCATCACCCGCATAAATGTACTAGGTGCATTCGAAAGACCAAACGGCATGACCAGCCATTCATACAACCCCTCCTGTGTCTTGAACGCTATTTTCCATTCATCCCCTGGTCTTATACGAATTTGATGATAGCCACTCTTCAGATCAATCTTCGAAAAGATAGTAGCCCCGCTAAGTTGATCCAACAAGTCATCCAATCTAGGCATTGGAAATCTATATCTCACAGTAATCTTGTTCAGTGCCCGACTATTGGTACACATCCCCCACGTTCCATCCTTCTTCGGCACCAACAGGGCTGGCACTGCACAAGGACTTAAACTTTCCTGTACACGCCCCTGTTCAAGCAACTCTTCCACTTGCCTTCTCAACTCCTCCTACTCCTTTGGACTCATCCTGTAATGTGGTTTATGTGGTAACACAGCTCCTGGAACAAGATCTATTTGGTGTTGTATGTCCCTCAATGGTGGTAACTCCGTTGGCAGCTCTTCAGGAAATACATCGTCAAATTCTCCCAGCACTGGCTTTACTTCTTCAGGAATTTCAACCACTTCATTACTCTCACGTCCAATCAACAAAAATACTTCAGGCTCCTCTTCTACTTCCTTAACAAACTCCCTCAAAGATAGCAAAATTTTAAGTTCTTCAATCTCCTCCAACTTGCTTTCTTCTTGTTGTCGCTTCTTGGGAACTAAAGTGATTTTTGTGCCTTCGAACATGAAACTATAGCTGTTGGTACGTCCATCATGTTGCACAGCTCTATCATACTGCCATGGTCTCCCCAACAACAGATGACATACATCCATATCCACAACATCACACCAAATTTCATCTTTGTATTTCTTCCCAATCGAAAAAGTTACACAAACTCTTCTACTAACCTTCACTTCACCACCTTTCCTTAACCAAGCTAACTTGTAGGGTTTTGGATGCTTCTCAGTCTTCAATGCCAACTTCTTCACAACTTCTGTAGAGATAATGTTATCGCAACTTCCGGCATCGATAACAAACTTGCAAACCCTTCCCAAGATAGTGCACGTTGACTGGAAGATATTACTCCTCAACCAACTAGAATCATCCTCTTGTTTTGGTGTTAAACAAGATCTCCTCATCATTAATGAATACCCTTCATCTTCCGACACTTCTTCTTCCTCCTCAACTTGTGGTGAATTAGAACATTCAGCTTCTACATCCTCATCCTCAACCTCAGCTACCATCACTCGCTTCTTTGGCTTCGGACATTCATTGCTTTTGTGACCAAACTCCTGACAATTGAAGCATTTGATACCACTATTGACCTTGGTCTTAGCAACTTCACTAACAACCGGTTTTGCAACAGCCTTGGAAACATTCGCATTGCTACTAGCCCCTTTCATTTGATTGTTGGAATTTGTAAACACACCACCTCCTCTTCTACCTTGCTTCTCCCAGGCTAGAGCCTTCTGGTGTGCTTCAGTAACGGATCTAGGATCAAACATATTCACCATATCCTGGATCTGCATTCTCAACCCTCCAACAAATCTAGCGGTCAATTGTTCCTCTGTCTCCATTATATCATTCCTCGCAATCAATTGATAAAATTCATCCGCATAATCATTCACTGACTTTGTTCCCTATTTCAGATTCTGCAATCGTTGATACATAAGAGACTGATAATTATACGGCAAGAATGTAGCCTTCATTAACTTCTTCATCTTCTCCCATGTAGCAATCTTTGACTTCCCCATTCTCTCCCGTGTAAGTTTAGTTTGTTGCCACCACGCCATAGCTCTTCCTCTCAAACGAGTAGCAACTAACTTAACTCTTCGATGCTCAGGGTCCTCCTTAAAGTCAAAAATTTCTTCAACATTAGATAACCAATCCAAGAATTCTTCTACTACCATTCCACCCTTGAATTCTGGAATTTCCATTTTCATCCCCGATTCCCATCGACGATCATCTTTAACCTCCCGATATGCATTTCGTACTTGGTCTTGATCTCGATAATGAGCACTACATCTATCACTCTCTTCATCATAATCAAATGGACTTCGATATTGATTTCGACCATCAACATCTCTATGATCATGCATATCTCTTCGACTATGTCTTTCAGCATCACGATATGGCTCATATTCATACTCCCATGGAGTTCTTCTCTCTTCACTTCTATGCTCATGATGTTCTCGTCTCAATGAAACTGATGATTCTCTTCTGTCTTGGTAAGATTGTGGCGACACCCTCCTCGCTTCCGTAACCGATGGCGAAACCCTGTTTCCTCCATGGTTCGAGACTGGCGACCTTCTCCTTTGACTTTGATTCATATCTATCATCAATTTCTCCAACCTACCAATACCTTCATCCAACTTCTCATTGAATTTGTTGCTAATTCGTTGTTCCATTTGTTCGGCATCTTCTCTTTTATACAAATCTTCAACATTTTGATGACGATTAGCTCTTCTCGGAGACATGATTGAATCTTCAACAAACTTCAACTCTCGTCTTGAACAAATTTAAACTTGAACACTTCAACTTTGCTCGGCTCAACTCTCGGCCTTGAACAACAAAGTGATGCATGACCTTGACTCTTCAACACAAAGTGATGCACAACTTCAATTTCTAGCCCTCGGCTTTAACTCTTCAAACTCTTCTCCTTGGCTCCAAGATTCGGCTTAGCTATGATTGGCTAAGTCTAGCTCTGATACCAAATGATGCAGCGGAAATAACAAAAATGGATGAAACGGTGAAAGTAGCAATCGGTGGATTGAAAATACCAAACGCCCAAATCCGTTGATCTCAAGAGATACCGGATTCTAGCAATCTTCGACACGTTGATCGCGCACGATACCGTGAGAGAAGATCTACAATTCTTCGAACGTTGATCAAGCGCACTTGATTCCGTGAATTGGCTTCAACAATCGTTGATTCGAGCGCACTCGAATGCCGAAAGTGCAGATAGGAGATAACACTCAACTACCAATTTCAAAGTGGCACAAAGAACACAAACAAAGTTTTATTCAAAACCAACTACCATTACAACTTACATGACCTCGCTATTTATAGAATTTTACAACCCCAGGTGTGCAACCTAACATAGGTCGTTAACGACCTAACAACATGCGACCTAACCATGTTAACAACCTACGACTCACGACTTATGGAAACATCATCAACGAGTTAACAAATTACAACACACGCAACTTAAAAAAAACATTACAACACAACAAAGTGCAGCAATGCGACTTACGACTTATAGTATTTACAACAGTTACAACATCACAATTTACAACAGGAACGACTTACGACCTAAAAGATAACACATCTTCAGGTTGAGCTTCGGCTTTGTGAGCGACCTACGAGATAACGACTTAGCATCTGGAGCGACCTAACCCTTCAGCGACATAAGAAAATAATACATCTTTAAAGACTTGCGACCTAAGCTTGGCCGCGACCCAAGAGATCAGCGACCTAAGGAGGCTCGCGACCTAAAGAAGCTCGCACTGCATCACTGAGTTGTTTGAGCGACCTAAGCTTGAACGCGGCATCATTACTCTGAGTAGGCTGTGAGTCGCTAGGTCATTCGCGACTCAAGGAACCAGAACGACCTAAGGTTTTGGGGCAACTTGACTCGTTATGAGCTGCATCGTTAGGTCATTCGCGACCTAGGGGTAACTCGTCATCTTGTCTTGAGCGACTTAAGGTCTTTGAGCGACTTAATGAATTAGGGCGACTTGACTCAGGCTGGGCTGCATCATCATCATTCATTGGCATTGAACTCTATTATTTCCAAAGATTTCAAGGATGTGTGATACTGTAGATTTCTTAAGATAGTAAGCATGTGAGAATCTTCAGTCATCATTGTAGAACTAAATCTTGGAAGGGTTTGTGAGTCGGAAAATCCATGTAATAGTAAACATCTAAGGGCAAATAATATTTTTAATTGGCCTATATTACTGAATCGTATTATGGAGTTGTAACAAAATTCTGCTTGGTTCAAAACCCTACACAATGGTGGGTAGACACAGGCGCTACTTGTCATGTTTGTTCCAACAAATCCATGTTCTCCACTTATAATAAATTTGATATAGAAGAAAAACTTTACATGGGTAATTCTGCAGTTTCCATGATCGACGGCAATGACACCATCATTCTCAAATTTACTTCTGGAAAAACTATTACATGAGTGATGTAACGACCCGTAATTTTACCACTTTGAAAATGAGATATTTGATTATTTTAAATATTCAAATATAGAGTTTGCAAACTTAATCATTATGTTTTATGTGATAAATAAGAGTGATAAACTTATTTTTAGAATTAAATAGATATTTTGAAGTTTTGCCATAAAATAAACAATAGCCGGTTTTCGATAAAATTTAATATAAATTCGAATTATTATTGTAAATGGTAAATAACTCTTTTTAATGGTTATATAATGATATTATAATAATAGAAATTTGATTTATAATGGTTTTATAAACATATAAACTTGTTTTATAAAAATTGACAAATTTTGTCGCACGTCAACGTCGTAATTTTACAATTAGATTTTAATAATATTAAATATGTTTTTATAACACAAATGAACTTTTTTTAATTATTTTAATATGATAGGAAACTTATTTTCAAGTTTTGTTTACATAAATAAATTGTTTAACAAAAATGTCAAAATGTGACCGTAAAACGTTTTGTCGAAAATCAACGTTTTGTTCAAAATAAGTCGTTGCAACATTGTCGCACCTTTGTTAGTATGTTTTAACATATATTACACGTTTTAATAACTAAACAAGTTTACTTTTACTAATTATGATTAGAAAACTTCTTGAATATAATTAAAAAAAGTAAGGAAAAAAGTTGAAAAAGTAAGCATCAAATCAAATCACATCAAAAATCTAAACAAATCTTCTCTTTAATCCACTTTTCCATCCAAATACATTTACTTAAGCCTTAAGTGGCTAAGAAATAAAGTAAGATGTGAAAAGTGATGGTAGGTATTGAAAAAGTAGGTTTACTTTAAGTTGAAGTAAGGATATTTTGGTCATTTTACATAATAATATTTTATTTCAAACTTTTTCGATAAATACCTACCACTTCTTTTACAAATTACACACACTTTCCATTCTTCTTCTTATTCCTTTTCTAAGCTTCCCCTTCTTCTTCCTTAGAGCTTTAATGACTTCCATGTCTCTCTTAAAAAATTCCAAAAGCGTAACAAAGTTATGGCAAAAATAATCGACAAAAAAGTATAACATTTAAGTCAAGTTCAAGCTAGTAAGTTTCATCCATCCACCTAAGTCCATGCCCACCTAGAAGCCATCTCCATCTCTTTTCATTTCAACTTCTAGGATAGTGGAGCTATAGCCGGATTTCAAGAAGTTTCAGAAAATAATAGCGAAGCTATAGTCAAATCCATAGTGAGAAAGTTATAAAAAATGGAAGGAAGTATGGTTTAGATCTGGAGTTCCTTGCCATAAAGTTTGACGGAGTGAAATCCAAAGAGTATTATTTCTTCTTTTAAGTTTACTAAAACCATTGCTAAGTTGAAGGAACTTTAAATAATAAGTGTCGTTTGAAAACCCTTGTTAAATGCTTATTTATTTTGTTTGTTAAAACAATGGTTTTATTTCCTTGTTTGACTATTTGGACAGTTAATTAAGTATTTTAAAATTTAAAAGTTAAATACTTAATGGGGTACGTGGAAATGACTAGTACACGTGTTTCGTCTGTGAGATCCAAGGAGACTTGGGCGAGGGACGGAACACGTCAAAGGGAAGCCCAGATGCTCCAAAATAAATATCAAACCGTTTTAACCCAAGATAAAATAAAGTGTTATAAATATTTGATAGAATGAAGCATTGATTATCATTTATTTTTGTGTTTATTTCATTGATTGATTGTTTGAATTAGACTTGACCAGTTTATAAGCAATTTACCTTTTTATATGCATGGGCTGGGTAGACAATAAATTGAGAAAGATTAATTAAAACACCCCGTAAAGGTAATTAGATTTGAAAATCAAAATTTGAAGATTAAGCCTAAGTGGGTAGTTTTGCGAATTGCATATTGTTTGTTCATCATAGGCTCCATAAGTCCTATTTGCGATAGGAGAACTATGTTGACTTGATCCTGTATCTAATTGGGTACCCAATTAGATAGGGATACGTAGGCAAACACAAGTGGTAGTGATGTAGCCCCAATAAAAACATAAATTTTTTCTATTTATTGTTTGCTATATATCGTGTATTGATGTATTTTTCATGCTTACTATTTTAATCCGCATTTGACATGTTTATTGAGTTAGCAGGAATGACTATTGTTGTCTCTCTCATCCGAGTTGTGCAGCAGTAGATTTATTTGTATTTATTTGATATGTATTAAAGCACACCTAGTAGATTAAATTGATTACTCTGATAACTTGTAAAATTGAAATTATATCCTATATAATTTATAGTGTTGAATATTTATCAAATATTGTGCATTAAGTTGGTAGTTTTCATTCGAGGTTTTAGAACGAACAGGTTTTTCAGCGATTTTTGACTGGTCCGAAAATCCGGGTCATCACATTTGGTATTAGATATTAAGTTATGTGTCTAAGTAAAAATTTATCTAGGTTAGTAAATAAACCTAGGAACCTTAAAATGAAACTACCTTTATCTGATAAATAAAATGGATATGATAAGGCACCCTACCTCCGACCGGGGTTATGGGCGATGTTAATTTTTGGGTGTATTTAATTATTTGGTTTCGTTATATTTTTTTGTCCTTGGAATTTCGGGGACGAAATTCTTTTAAGGCGGGAAGTATGTAATGACCAGTAATTTTACCACTTTGAAAATGATATATTTAATTATTTTAAATATTCGAATATATAATTTCCAAACTTAATCATTATGTTTTATGTGATAAATAAGAGTGATAAACTTATTTTTAGAATTAAATAGATATTTTGAAGTTTTGTCGTAAAATTGTCAAAAGCCGGTTTTCGATAAAATTTAATATACATTCGAATAATTGTTGTAAATGGTAAATAACTCTTTTTAATGGTTATATAATGATATGATAATGAAAGAAATTTGATTTATTATGGTTTTATAAACATATAAACTTGTTTTATAAAAATTGACAAATTTTGTCGCACGTTGACAAATCAATGTCGTATTTTTATAATTAGATTTTAATATTATAAAATATGGTTTTATAACTCAAATGAACTTTTTTTTAATTGTTTTAATATGATAAGAAACTTATTTTCAAGTTCTATTTACATAAACAAATAGTTTAACAAAAATGTCAAAATGTGACCGTAAAATGATTTGTCGAAAATCAACGTTTTGTTCAAAATAAGTCATCGCAACGTTGTCGCACCTTTGTTAGCATGTTTTAACATATATATTACACATTTTAATAACTAAACAAGTTTACTTTTACTAATTATGATTAGAAAACTTCTAGAATATAATTAAGAAAAGTAAGTAAGGAAAAAAGTTTAAAAAGTAAGCATTAAATCAAGTCACATAAAAATCTAAACAAATCTTCTCTTTAATCCACTTTTCTATCAAAATACATTTACTTAAGTCTTAAGTGACTAATGTTAGAAATCTGCTATTAGAAATTGCAATCGTTTCATTTACTTTTAATGTTATGCAGTTTCTAATCTTAATGTGATCCTATTAATTAGGTCATAAATAAAACGTTTCATTTACCTTTAACGTTATGAGTTTCTAATCTTAATGTGCCCGATTAATTAAGTCATAAATAGACCGTTCTATAATTAGAACATTAGGTCTGTGATTAATCTTAAGCGTTGAATTGGTATATGATGGACGTACCAGATTTAGAGTTAAATGTTATATAAAGGATTAGGTCCTCTCTCTCCCAGAAAATAGATGTATTCTTCTCCATCAAGAAACACATAAAGAAATAGGGTTAGAGAGAGAAACCGAATTCTGAGAAGAAGAGTAATTATTAGAAGTCAGAAGAAGAAGATGACAGCCATTACATCTTCCGCTGTTAATCAAGGTACGTCATCTTAAAAAAAATCATATTAAGTTTTGTTTGTGAAATATTCGCTATTGGTGATCCTTGGGCTATTACTTGAATTGTTCATCATTAATCATGAAAGATCGAACAGTAAAGAATTTCTGATATTTGGTATCAGAGACACCAATCAATAACTAAATATTTCCTATGATTGCAATTGATCTGTCCTATGCTTTACTCATGATGTTTAATCAAGTATGTGTTATAAGTCATTTATGCACATGAGATTTATGATTTTGTTAATCACCAAAGTGGTCAAAATAAGAATAATCATTTAGTGCATAAGTGACATAATGATTATTGATAGAAATACCCAGTTATAATAATACCAATTAAAAACTGGCGTCACTAATGATAGAACCTGAGAACTTACCCAAAGGAAAGTCTTGTTCTATAACTAGTTGACATGATGAGGTTTAATAGATATCTTGATTAAATAAATATTGATCATCCAAAGATGTCAGTTCTATTTAATTGAATATATTTATTACTTACTTATGTTTTGGTATTTAATTATGTTAAGTATAAGATAGTATCTACCTAAAGGAGTGCTATATTATACTATTATGTACATATCTGAATCGCGTTAGCTATGAGCTTATAGTTATTTCAATTTTTTTTATTTAATCAAGTAGTTCCCATGAATACACATGTAACGTTTCAACTTTTCGACGCTCGAAAGTCGACATTAATACACCCACTGTATCAAATGCCGCGCAATCGAATGCCGGAAAACCGAACCATTAGGGTTAAAAGAAGAGGTAGAAGAAGACAGAAGAAAAGAAAGAACAGGAAAAAAAAACAGAAACAGAAACAATATCAGAATCCCACATTCGCAGCGGAATAATATATAATAGATAATCACTAGTCTTTAAAACAAAAGACTATATTAGTTTATACATACATCATCAGAGTCAATATACAACTCAATACAACAATGGACAGTTATATAAACTTGTCCTCATACAGAATACACAGCGGAATAAATAAACAAGTACGGGAGTACGCCTTGCCATCTAGCTTGCCTCCAAAGCTCTAGAATATCCTGATAACATAACTCTAGGGTGCCCGTGTGGAAAATTATGGGCACCCAGAGTTTAGAAAGGGAACAATAAACTCCGAGTCAGTCATGGTGACTGGTGTGAGATCGTAAAATAGTTATTTTCACAAAGAAAATAAAACAGATTCGCAATGCTTTTGGAAACTGAAACTACCATAAGACCTCCCGCCACACACACAATGCAAAAGCAGAATTAGAGGATATTTCTTCTTATGATAGTCAAACATGCTTACTACGCAAATTCTTTTTAATATTATCATTAGTGCATAGTGTCGAAACCATTTCGAAAGTATAATATTAATCATAGCCAACATACAACCATTATTGTATGCCTACTATAGCTACTATGTTCAATAGCAGGTTACCGCCACATTCCATAGCAGGTTATACAACTAAAACCGTACAAGGCTCGTATTGTTTCTTTGGATTTCCAACAAATGGTCAGGCAAAGGAACTTCCTTACACTGAAATGGAAACGCCTCTGGAAAGACGCCCCGAGAGTCAACCTGCTCTCTGCAAACACAAGGCCGATGCTACCTCATGTTGTACAGCTGTAACTAGGTAGCTAACACACAAGCTATGCCATCCCCCGATCGTTACCGACCTTTATCCGAGGATCCTCAACCACAAATCAACAACCATAAAGTATAATAAATTTGCAGAATCAACATAGGTAAAATATCTGGGCTCCATACCATGATATCACCTTTTATCTAGAAGGAAATGACATACCCTAGGGGCGCGACCCCTAAACACCTTGCCGCAACATTCCTGTTTTGACCATTATCGGGTTGTGAGGCTCGACGAAGTCTCGTCCACTAAGCTACGCTTTGTCACAAAGCCATGCTTTGATCAACAAATGATCAACAGCACTTCGTATGCCACATTACCAAATTGGGAATGTATCACTAGTAACCATCAACTACATAACCTCTGAGCTCGTACGTCTCAGAGAAGGGTGTTAAGCTAAGAGAATAAATTCTCCGCCACCAACAGAAATGTATTTGATAGAAACCGGCTTTACATCTCAAAGTGTAACGTCAGACACGCACCCATACAAGTCCGTTCCAGGATCGAACGGAACCGAAGGCACTTCCAAAGAAGCCCTTGCAATCCGGGTATTCACTAATCACGTCTGAACTTCCCATCACAAGAAGAGTGATATAAATCTCTATACCGGAGCAACTCGGTGCAGAGACATTCGACAGGTTGTCCTTTCATTTTCGAAAATACCCAGTCTTCACACCGGTCTTCAATTGCAATTCATTTCATCGTATCATTATTCGGAATGGGTTATATGGCACAAAGTCCTCTCCCGGCTTAACCGAATAATGAGCGTTTGTTTTAAAAACAAATCAAGTGCCATTTCAAAGGCAAATATTGATAGTCGGTTATGTAACTATCAAAAACATTCACAACAATCAACCAATTTAAATAATTTTTCCCAAATTATTAAATTTCAAAATATCTTCACAAGATATATATTTTTCCACACTTCATCACTTTGAAAACCAATTTCAAATCATATTTTCACTCGCGAAATAAAATTCCCGAATGTTATTTATTTTCACTTTTCCTTTACCAATTCCATTGTAAATTTAAATTTCCAAATTTTCACTTATACACGATTTTCCAATCATTTTCCAAATATTCACTTTCAACACCAAATCAATTACAAATTCATTTCCAAATTTATTTCAAATCCCAAATTATTTGCAAATCGATTTTTGAATTATTTCCAATTACCAAATCATTTTACAAATCGATTTCTAAATTTATTTCATCACAAATCAATTTTCCATTCAACATCAAATAAATTTTCATATCGATTTCCCAAAGATTTATCTTCAAATACCAAATCAATTATCAATTGGATTTCAACAAATTTATCACCTTTTAAAATAAATTCCTTTATCTCTTCCAAACCCTTTAAAATTCTCTTTTCAATAAATTCTTCAACTTTTAAACAATATTATTTAAAACCTATTTATTAATATCTTTTCCCATATTTTGGAAATAAATCGATAAGATTTCAAAAATCAATTCTATGCCTCCAAATTCCTTCTTTTAAATTTATTCAATTCTTTCAAAAGAAATTTATTTAAAATTTCCAACTTTAAATTCAAAAATCCAATTTCCTTTATTTCTGGTATTCAACGATACCAAAAATACATTCGGCTAAATTTTAGCCTTCAACATATTCAATCGTCAATATAATCATTCACAAATTATAAATAAATCATCACACAGCATATGAAACAAATTCATAAAATTTGAGGAATCGAGTTGGATCCCTCCAACCTGTTTCCCTGCATCCAAAGATGTTAGCACAATACCAATATCACTTCGAGGTGGAATATCGCGGTATATGGGATTTATAAAATATCATCCGCTATTATGCTGCGCATAGGGTCTCATCCGCTATATAATGCGAGAAATCATCAACTCCAATATATACATATTCCATTATATATATTGCTATATATTACTATATATACTATCACAATCGGGCAATCAATCAAAAACTGCATTTCCAATTTTTAATTTGAGTGAGAAGATCTCACCTTTGCTTTTAATTTGCAATCCATTCCAACTCATTTCCATTTCCGGCTTGTTTTCTTTCAGATATTGACCCAAAATCGAGAATCGCAGTTGCGAACTTCCCTGAATCCATCGTCACTCGACTGCGCCGCCGCCATGCCTTCGCGAATCGCCTGGAAAACGAATCCCCCCATCGACTTGCCCACCTTTCGCCTACGAGAGCGAGTCGCCTTCAGGCGAACTACCCATCGCGATCGCAGTCGCGATCGAATCGCCATGCTTGAACTTGCTCGAACTCGTCTCGATGACTGATGCCAGAATCGCCACCACGATTGAACGCCACCTTGTATTGGATGCTGGAATCGCCTCGGAGTCGAGAACACTTGTTCATTTTCATTTTAATTTTTTTTGAATCGACAGAGGGAAAAAGAATTTTTTTTTCATTTCGATTTCACGCGACTATCTAATTGAGGAGAGGCGAGCCATTTTAATTTTCTTTGTTTTTTTTGATTTTGAACGAAAAGGAATGGGGAGCCGATTTTAACTTCGGCCATTATGATTTTTCTTTGAACGAAGGGCTTCGGACATTATTTATTTTGAACGAGAACGAACTGATGATTTTTTTTCTTTCGTTATGGCTGAGGAGACAAGAGAACGTGATTAAGCAGAGAGTAGGTCGGCATTGAAGTGAAATAAAGCCAGGAATCTCTGCCATAGGAAAAGTTGACGTGACAGAAATTTGACTGGTTAATATACAATATATTTATATTTTAAATTCAAATCGTCTCGATATTACCACTCAAAATTTTGAACTCCTATCGAGGCGTGCCGCTAGGCGTTTATAATGTTATACGCCTATTCCGAACACAATGGAAAAGGTTTCGGGTCCAAATTCAATCGTATGGAGAAGATAGCGTTTTGGACCAGTTATAATATTAAATTTTCGATTTAATTTCAGCGCGTTTGCTTATCGTACGACCAAACGATCACTCCAAACATTACGAAAATTGAAATTCGATAATAATACAATATTACGGATCTAATGGAACTAGTTTCATCGAATTCCGAGACTGTGCCCCGGAATGCTATTTTCAAATATTTATTTAAACGATAAAAATTCAAAATTGAACAAAACAGTTTCAAATTGAATTCTGAGCTTCCATTATCTTCAGTATTATTAATATGAATTTTTTAAGCCATTTGGAAATATTTTTAATCATCTTAAAACCAAAGATTCAAATTTTTACCCAGATTTAACGATTAAATTCAAAAATTAAATTGCCAAATTCATTCTGATATCTCGAATTTCAAATTAAACTATCATTCGAATATTTAAACTCAATTAAATATTCACATTTCAAATGTCAAAAATTCAGGGTCGTTACAATCTTCCCCCCTTAAAAGAATTTCGTCCCGAAATTACAAGTTAAGAAGAATGATCCTATACCCGTTAACTATTTTCTCAAATTCAAATAGTTTTATCAACTCGCCAAAATAATCTTTTATTAAAGATCTATTATTTCAACTAACTGTCTAAATCTTAACCATAGTTTCCAAACAACTTTATTTACTTCACAATTCAAATTTAAATTTAAATTCAAATTTTGAATTATCCAAAATTTCTCAAAAATTTTCTAACTCTCAAAATTTCCGAAATTTTTTGCCAGCGTCTCCTTTGCGTGGCTAGCTCGGTACAACTACAAAATGTCCCTACGGACTCTCAAATTCCAATAGAAAACAAAATGCCAAGTGGCAAAATCAGAAACTCATCAAATTTCATACTGAAATTTAAATACATACCTTATTGTTGAGAAATTCAAATTCATCTTCGAAATCAAAATCCAATTCCATTTTCTTATAGCCTTTATAATCCCTGTATACTTTACTTGACAATAATGTCCAAATTTACTTATTGTATTCCAAATACCCACTTACTTAAGAATTTCATTCTTTATTTCTTAAGTTCAATATAAGAATTTACATACTTCTATATTTATTTTCACTTCACTAACAAAGTTATATATTCATTTCCATTCAACTTTGCATTTTCAATTTCATTTGAATTCAATTTACAATTTTAATTCTATTTGAATTCATTTTATCTTCAAAAATTCACTTAGTGAAAACTCGATATTCACTTTTTCCAAAGCTTTCAACTTCGACCAAAATAATGGTTTTCATTTTCTAGTTCAATTCCTACGTTTCCATTACAATTTGAAAATCAAATTTCCGTTAACAAAATTTCCTAAATTTTCAAATTTTTTTTCTAACTCCCAAAATTTTAAATTTTTTTTGGCGGAGTCTCCTTTGTACGGAGGAGCTTTTGCAATTTGACAAAAGATATAAATATGTATACATCGACCCACACGGTCGGAAAAGCAGAAAAATAGTTAATATTTCCTATTTTGTATTGCGTAGGCGTACCTTTATTAGCATTTTAAGCAAAGCGGTTATTTTTAAGCATTTGCGCAACCAAAATGCAGCCGAACGGCTTCCAAAAACCTATACTTACTCAATTCAAATATGTAAGTGACATATATAGAAAATCTATTAACATTTCACTTATTTCAATAGCAAATACATAGTTTTCATAAGCAATGCATTCAAAATAATTCCCATAAGCAATTTATATGGTTTCGATACAAATTTAGTTTCTTACGACCAATTCACATACAATTTAATCTGCATTTCATATTCACATTCGGTTTATTTCATTAACCAAACAAATTTCATTCAAAACCATTCAATAAAAGTCGACAACAACCATTTCACAATTTTTTTTACTTAAGTCAAGCTTTTATCCAATATTACTTAAGTTATTTCAACTCAAAATTCAAGTTATAGTTTCCTTGTAAACAATTTTTAATTTAAATCTTTGATTTGATTTTTCATTTAATCAAATCCATTCCATCTACTAATTTAATTCAATTAGTATATTCACTTATCCATTTTAAATTTCAAATTTCCATATTCAATTCATCCTGAATTTACTTTATCAATAACAAGGAAATATCAATTTATTTTTCCACTTACTTGAATTTATATGCAAATTCAAACCATTTCACAAATTTAGCTCACAACTCAACTTTAATTTAACTAATTCAACTTTCAATTCCTTATTTCATGAATTAACACATTATCAAATTAGTTTACTTGAACTCAATCCATTTTATTTTATTTTCTCCAAGTTTGGATTTTTATTCAACTTGATTCAAATCAAATCTCATTACATTATTCAATTTCAAATTCATTTATTTACAAATGTAACCTCATTTGTTCATTCACAAATTCATTCCTTTTCAATTTGAATCTTATTCCAATCAAATTTCAAATATTTTATAAGTTATCAACTTATTCACATTCCATAACATTTTAAAGAAATTCCAGAGTCTTTTAACAATTACTCACATTTCCTTTCAATTTATAAAACTCATTTATAAATTCACATTACTAATTTCATTCCATTAATGAATTTTATTCCAAATATTTTCTTGGAATTCTATTTCAAATTATAAATCACATTACAATTTACATTTACAAATCTCATTCATATGTGAATTCATTTCCTTATCTTTCAATTCACATTTATAAATTTCATTTGTTAAATGAATTTATCTCCAAATCTTTGGTTATACCATTATTTCTTATTTAATTCCATATAACAATGATAATAATTCAATATTATCACTTTCTAACAACCAAGCATCCATATACAATAATAATTTATGGAAAATGATTTCTTTTTTTTATACAAAAATAGCTTTGGGCAAAATTATTTCATTTACCCTATTTAAAACAATACTGTGTCGGTTTATCTGGTTTAAGAGTTTAGAAACCCCTATCGATTACAGTTGGCCAGACTGCACCGACCAGAATCTATAAATAATCAACTGATAAGTCAACACAATACAAAAAAAATTTTGTATTCACTAACAAATACGCGCTCATATCTATTATTACACTCACACTCATTCTAGAGTACTATTGACTCTATCTCTAATGAGTAACACCCAACAGAGCTAGGGTTGTCGCTTAACCAACAGCTCTGATACCACATGTAACATTTCAACATTTCGACGCTCGAAAGTCGACATCAATACGCCCACTGTATCAAATGCCGCGCAATCGAATGCCGGAAAACCGAACCATTAGGGTTAAAAGAAGAGGTAGAAGAAGACAGAAGAAAAGAAAGAATAGAAAAAAAAACAGAAACAGAAATAATATCAGAATCTCACATTCGCAGCGGAACAATATATATTAGATAATCACTAGTCTTAAAACAAAAGACTATATCAATTTATACATATATCATCAGAGTCAATATACAACTAAATACAACAATGGACAGTTATATAAACTTGTCCTCATACAGAATACACAGCGGAATAAATAAACAAGTACGGGAGTACGTCTCGCCATCTAGCTTGCCTCCAAAGCTCCAGAATATCCAGAATATCCTGATAACATAACTCTAGGCTGCCCGTGTGGAAAATTATGGGCACCCAGAGTTTAGAAAGGGAACAATAAACTCCGAGTCAGTCATGGTGAATGGTGTGAGATCGTAAAACAGTTATTTTCACAAAGAAAATAAAACAGATTCACAATGCTTTTGGAAAATGAAACTACCATAAGACCTCCCACCACACACACAATGCAAACGCAGAATTGGAGGAGATTTCTTCTTATGATAGTCAAACATGCTTAATACGCAAATTCTTTTTAATATTATCATTAGTGCATAGTGTCGAAACCATTTCGAAAGTATAATATTAATCTTAGCCAACATACAACCATTATTGTATGCCTACTATAGCTACTATGTTCAATAGCAGGTTACCGCCACATTCCATAGCAGGTTATACAACTAAAACCGTACAAGGCTCGCATTGTTTCTTTGGATTTCCAACAAATGGTCAGGCAAAGGAACATCCTTACACCGAAATGGAAACGCCTCTGGAAAGACGCCCCGAGAGTCAACCTGCTCTCTGCAAACACAAGGCGGACGCTATCTCACGCTGTATAGCTGTAACTAGGTAGCTAACACACAAGCTATGCCATCCCCCGGTCGTTACTGACCTTTATCCGAGGATCCTCAACCACAAAGCAACAACCACAAAGTATAATAAATTTGCAGCATCAACATAGGTAAAATATCTGGGCTCCATACCATGATATCACCTTTTATCCAAAAGGAAATGACATACCCTAGGGGCACGACCCCTAAACACCTTGCCGCAACATTCCTGTTTTGACCATTACCGGGTTGTGAGGCTCGACGAAGTCTCATCCACAAAGCTACGCTTTTTCACAAAGCCATGCTTTGATCAACAAATGATCAACAACACTTCGTATGCAACATTACCAAATTAGGAATGTATCACTAGTAACCATCAACTACATAACCTCTGAGCTCGTACGTCTCAAAGAAGGGTGTTAAGCTAAGAGAATAAATTCTCCGCCACCAACAGAAATTTATTTGATAGAATTCGGCTTTACATCTCAAAGTGTAACGTCAGACACACATCCATACAAGTCCGTTCCGGGATCGAACGGAACCGAAGGCACTTCCAAAGAAGCCCTTGCAATCCGGGTATTCACTAATCACGTCCGGACTTCCCATCACAAGAAGAGTGATATAAATCTCTATATCGGAGCAACTCGGTGCAGAGACATTCGACAGGTTGTCCTTTCATTTTCAAAAATACCCGGTCTTCACACCGGTCTTCAATTGCAATTCATTTCATCGTATCATTATTCGAAATGGGTTATATGGCACAAAGTCCTCTCCCGGCTTAACCGAATAATGAGCGTTTGTTTTAAAAACAAATCAAGTGCCATTTCAAAGGCAAATATTGATAGTCAGTTATGTAACTATCAAAAACATTCACAACAATCAACCAATTTAAATAATTTTTCCCAAATTATTAAATTTCAAAATATCTTCACGATATATATTTTTCCACACTTCATCATTTTGAAAACCAATTTCAAATCATATTTTCACTCGCGAAATAAAATTCCCGAATGTTATTTATTTTCACTTTTCCTTTACAAATTCCATTGTAAATTTAAATTTCCAAATTTTCACTTATACACGATTTTTAAATCGTTTTCCAAATATTCACTTTCAACACCAAATCAATTACAAATTGATTTCCAAATTTATTTCAAATCCCAAATTATTTGCAAATCGATTTCTGAATTATTTCCAATTACCAAATCATTTTACAAATCGATTTCTAAATTTATTTCATCACAAATCAATTTTCCATTCAACATCAAATAAATTTTCATATCGATTTCCCAAAGATTTATCTTCAAATACCAAATCAATTATCAATTGGATTTCAACAAATTTATCACCTTTTAAAATAAATTCCTTTATCTCTTCCAAACCCTTTAAAATTCTCTTTTCAATAAATTCTTCAACTTTTAAACAATATTATTCAAAACCCATTTATTAATATCTTTTCCCATATTTTGGAAATAAATCGATAAGATTTCAAAAATCAATTCTATGCCTTCAAATTCCTTCTTTTAAATTTATTCAATTCTTTCAAAAGAAATTTATTTAAAATTTCCAACTTTAAAATCAAAAATCCAATTTCCTTTATTTCTGGTATCCAACGATACCAAAAATACATTCGGTTAAATTTTAGCCTTCAACATATTTAATCGTCAATATAATCATTCACAGATTATAAATAAATCATCACACAGCATATGAAACAAATTCATAAAATTTAAGGAATCGAGTTGGATCCCTCCAACATGTTTCCTTGCATCCACAGATGTTAGCACAATACCAATTCCACTTCGAGGTGGAATATCGCGGTATATGGGATTTATAAAATATCATCCGCTATTATGCGCCGCATAGGGTCTCATCCGCTATATAATGCGGGAAATCAACAACTCCAATATATACATATTCCAATATATATATATATATATATATATATATATATATATATATTGCTATATATTACTATATATACTATCACAATCTGGAAATCAATCAATAACTGCATTTCCAATTTTTAATTTGAGTGTGAAGATCTCACCTTTGCTTTTAATTTGCAATCCATTCCAACTCATTTCCATTTCCGGCTTGTTTTCTTTCAAATATTGACCCAAAATCGAGAATCGCAGTCGCGAACTTCCCTGAACCCATCGTCACTCGACTACGCCGCCGCCATGCCATCGCGAATCGCCTGGAAAACGAATCCCTCCCATCGACTTGCCCACCTTTCGCCTACGAGAACGAGTCGCCTTCAGGTGAACTACCCATCGCGTTCGCAGTCGCGATCGAATCGCCATGCTCGAACTTGCTCAACTCGTCTTGATGTCTGATGCCAGAATCGCCACCACGATTGAACGCCACCTTGTATTGGATGCTGGAATCACCTCGGAGCCGAGAACACTTGTTCGTTTTCATTTGAATTTTTTTTGAATCGACAGAGGGAAAAATAATTTTTTTTATTTTCATTTCAATTTCACGCGGCTATCTAATTGAGGAGAGGCGAGCCATTTTAATTTTCTTTGTTTTTTTTTATTTTGAACGAAAAGGAATGGGGAGGCGGTTTTAACTTCGGCCATTACGATTTTTCTTTGAACGAAGGGCTTCGGCCATTATTTATTTTGAATGAGAACGAACTGATGATTTTTTTTCTTTCGTTATGGCTGAGGAGACAAGAGAACGTGATTAAGTAGAGAGTAGGTCGGCATTGAAGTGAAATAAAGCCAGGAATCTCTGCCATAGGAAAAGTTGACGTGACAGAAATTTGACTGGTTAATATACATTATATTTAAATTTTAAATTCAAATCATCTCGATATTACCACTCAAAATTTTGAACTCCTATCGAGGCGTGCCGCTAGGCGTTTATAATGTTATACGCCTATTCTGAACACAATGGAAAAGGTTTCAGGTCCAAATTCGATCGTATGGAGAAGCTAGCTTTTTGGACCAGTTATAATATTAAATTTTCGATTTAGTTTCAGCGCGTTTGCTTATCGTACGGCCAAACGATCACTCCAAACATTACGAAAATTGAAATTCGATAATAATACAATATACGGATCCAATGGAACTGGTTTCGTTAAATTCCGAGACTGTGCCCCGGAACGCTATTTTCAAATATTGATTTAAACGATAAAAATTCAAAACTGAACAAAACAGTTTCAAATTCAATTCTGAGCTTCCATTATCTTCAGTATTATTAATATGAATTTTCTAAGCCATTTGAAAATATTTTTAATCAGCTTAAAACCGAAGATTCAAATTTTTACCCAGATTTAACGATTAAATTCAAAAATTAAATTGCCAAATTCATTCTGATATCTCGAATTTCAAATTAAACTATCATTCGAATATTTAAACTTAGTTAAATATTCACATTTCAAATGTCAAAAATTCAGGGTCGTTACAATACACATGCTTCATCTGTTACATTGTTCACTAGTGTTAATTTTTCTGAATGGAGAGAACAAGTCAATTTCCATTTAGGTGTTCAGGATCATGACTTGGCACTCCTTGAGGATAAACCTGTTGCTCTTACAACAGCTAGTACTGAGACAGAAAAATCAAACCATAAAGCATTGGAACGCAGTAACAGATTGAGCCTTATGTTTATTAAGATGACTGTTGCTAACAACATCAAGTCAACAATTCCGCAAACAGAAAGTGCTAAGGAATATATGTAGTTTATGGAAGAGCATTTTCGTTCAGCTGATAAGTCACTCGCTGGTACTCTTATGGCAGAACTCACGACCATGAAGTTTGATGGGTCGCGAACTATGCAAGAGCACATTATAGAGATGACTAATCTTGCAGCAAGGTTAAACTCCCTTGGACTTACAGTAGAGGATTCTTTTCTTGTCCAGTTTATCCTGAACTTGCTACCTTCTGAATATGGACCTTTTCAAATTAACTATAACACTATAAAGGATAAGTGGAATGTTAATGAATTGGCCAGTAGACTTGTTCAGGAAGAAGGACGTTTGAAAAATCAAGTGAATCACTCAGTAAGTTTTGTGAGTAATAAAGCTGGTAAAGAAAAGAATGGAAAATCAAGTCATTTCAAGAAGAAAAAGGCACCTGCTAAGAATGGGCAGGATAAGTAAAAGAAGGAACTAAAGGATGTTCGATGTCATTTCTGTAAAAGGAAAGGACATTATCAAAATGGTTGCCCGAAAAGGATAGCTTGGTTCGAAAAGAAAGGGATTTCTTATGATTCGAACCATAAATCCAAATGAAGATCATTTTCTCTTTATGGGAAACAGAATGAAATCCACAATAGAAGGCATTGGGACTTATCGTCTAATTCTAGAAAGTGGATATGTATTAGACTTATATAGTACCCTTTATATACCTTCATTATCTAGAAACCTTATTTCCGTAAGTAAGTTGGATATTTCTGGTTTTAGATGTACGTTTGGATCTGGTTATTTTGATTTATATAAGAATACTGATAATATTGGTTCTGGTATTCTAATTGATGGTTTATATAAATTGAAACTGAATGACACTTATGTGAATTCCTTGCTGAATTTAATAAATAATGTTGGATGCAAACGTAGCATGTTGAATGAAAATTCTGCTTTCTTATTGCATAAAAGAATAGGTCACATATCCAAAGAAAGAATGATGAGATTAGTAAGTAATGAAATTTTGTCAAATTTGAACTTTAGTGATCTAGAATTATGTGTGGATTGTATTAAAGGTAAACAAACCAAACATAATAAGAAAGGAGCCACTAGAAGCAGCCAGCTTCATGAAATAATACACACTGATATTTGCGGACCTATGGACACTCCAGCCTTTAATGGAGAAAAGTATTTCATCACTTTTATTGACGATTTTTCCCACTATGGTTATGTCTATTTGCTTCATGAAAAATCTCAATCTGTGAATGTCCTTGAGACGTTTGTAAAGGAAGTTGAGAGGCAATTAGATAAAAAGGTGAAAATCATAAGGTCTGATGGAGGTGGTGAATATTATGGCAAATATAATGAGTCAGGCCAGTGTCTAGGTCCATTTGAAAAATTCCTCGAAAGTCATGGCATATGTGCGCAATACACAATGCCAGGTACACCACAGCAAAATGGTGTAGCAGAAAGGCGCAATAGGACGTTAATAGATATGATTAGGAGTATGATGTTAGATTCTACACTACCTAAGAATATTTGGTCGTATGCTCTCAAAACCGCTAATTATTTGTTGAATATGGTTCCTAGTAAAGATGTTCAAAAGACTCCTTTTGAATTATGGACTAACAGGAAACCTAGCTTAAGACACCTGCATGTTTGGGGTTGTCCAGCGGAAGCGAGAATTTATAATCCACATGAAAAGAAATTAGATTCTCGAACGATTAGTGGGTAATTTTTAGGTTACCCTGAAAAATCTAAAGGATATGTGTTTTACTGTCCTAATCATAGTCCAATAATTGTAGAAACTGGTAATGCATGATTCATTGAGATTGGTGAAGTCAGTGGGAGTACTAGAAGAGAAATAGTGGAAATAAAGGAAACAAGGGTAAATGTTACATCGCCTAGAATAGTTCCTCCATCTACTATTACTCCAAATGTTGTTCCAGCTGTTGGAGAACAGCATGATGATGAACAACATATAAATGAAGTACTTCCTGAAGGAAATGACTTACATAATGCTGATATGCATGAACCACAACAAGTAGCATTAAGAAGATCTCAAAGAGATCGTAGGTCAGCTATTTCTAATGATTATATGGTTTATATGCAAGAATCAGATTATGATATAGGAATTAATAAGGACCCAGTTTCGTTTCACATGCTGTAGAAAGTAAAGAGTCAAAGGAATAGATTAATGCCATGAAAGAAGAACTAAAATCCATGCAACAGAATGAAGTTTGGGATCTCGTTGAGTTACCATGGCTGTAAAAGAGTCGGATGCAAATGGGTTTTTAAAACCAAACACGACTCTAGTGGTAATATCGAACGGTATAAAGCTAGACTTGTTGCTAAGGGTTACACTTAGAAAGATGGTGTTGATTACAAGGAGACATTTTCTCCTATTTCAAAAAAGGACTCACTAAGAATAATAATGGCATTAGTAGCACATTATGATTTGGAATTGCATCAAATGGATGTGAAAACAGCCTTTCTGAATGGAGATCTTGATGAGGATGTTTATATGAATCAACCTGAGGGTTTTTCTGTAAAAGGTAAAGAACAATTGGTGTGTAAACTTAAGAAGTCAATATATGGGCTTAAACAAGCATCCCGACAATGGTATATTATGTTCAATACCATTATTACATCTTTTGGTTTTAAGGAAAATACGGTTGATCACTGTTTATACCAAAAGATTAGTGGGAGCAAGTTTATTTATCTAGTCCTTTATGTTGATGACATCTTGCTTGCTGCAAATAATTTAAGCATATTGCATGAGACTAAGGAATTTCTCTCAATGAACTTTGAAATGAAAGATATGGGAGAGGCATCCTATGTGATTGGAATAGAAATATTTCATGATCGATCACAAGGAATATTGGGATTGTCTCAAGAAGGATATATGGAAAGGATTCTAGAGAGATTTGGAATGAGTAAGTGTTCACCTGGGAAAGTTCCTATACAGAAAGGTGATAAATTCAATCTCATGCAATGTCCTAAGAATGATGTTGAACGAAAGGAAATGGAATCAATTCCATATGCATCTGTAGTTGGTAGCCTAATGTATGCTCAAACCTGTACTAGACCAGATATCAGTTTTGCGGTCGGTATGTTAGGGAGGTATCAAAGTAATCCAGGAAGGGAACATTGGCAAGCTGCAAAGAAAGTGTTGAGGTACTTACAAGGCACGAAAGATTACATGCACATGTATAGTAGATCCAATGAATTGGAGGTGATTGGGTATAGCTATTCAGATTTTGCTGGATGCATCGATACTAGAAAATCGACTTTTGGTTACCTGTTTATGTTTGCTCAAGGAGCCATATCATGGAAAAGTGCGAGACAAACTATCGTTGCTTCATCTACCATGGAGGCAGAATTTTTGGCATGTTATGAAGCCACAATTCTTGCATTATGGTTGCGAAACTTTATTTCAGGACTTGTGATTGTCGACACCATTAGCAAGTCATTGAAAATTTATTATGATAACTCTGCAGCAGTGTTTTTCTCAAAAAACGACAAGTACTCTAAAGGTGCCAAACATATGGAACTGAAGTATCTTATTGTGAAAGATGAGGTTCAGAAACAAAGAGTATCAATCATGCACATCAGGACAAAACTTATGATTGCAGACCCTTTGACGAAAGGGTTACAGCCAAGACAATTTAAGGAACATGTTCAAAGAATGGGTCTTGGTTGTATTAATAATAATTGATGTGTGACATTCTGAGCTCCTTTGTGTGTTTCTGATATACAATTATGTGTCTCTTGTTTTAATGTGGTAGTACGTACTTTATGTAATTTTAAACAAGAAAGAGTCTTATAAAGATAATATGTTTAATCATTATGATATAAGACATTATGTGGACCATTATGCTGTTTTATATAAATTATGAGTATAAAATGATGGATTGCTAGTATTGTAGTATATGGAAGGGAATGCATTGAATTAATAATGCACAACCGCCATAAATCTCAACAATTTATCATAATATGATGTTCAACACTTGATATTATGAATAATCGGGTCAAGTGGGAGAATGTTAGAAATCTGCTATTAGTAACTGCAATCGTTTCATTTACTTTTAACGTTATGCAGTTTCTAATCTTAATGTGACCCTATTAATTAGGTCATAAATAGAACGTTTTATTTACCTTTAACGTTATGCAGTTTCTAATCTTAATGTGACCCGATTAATTAAGTCATAAATAGACCGTTCTATAATTAGAACATTAGGTCTGTGATTAATCTTAAGCGTTGAATTGGTATAAGATGGACGTACCAGATTTAGAGTTAAATGTTATATAAAGGATTGGGTCCTCTCTCTCCCAGAAAATAGATGTATTCTTCTCCATCAAGAAACACATAAAGAAATAGGGTTAGAGAGAGAAACCAAATTCTGAGAAGAAGAGTAATTATTAGAAGTCAGAAGAAGAAGATGACAGCCATTACATCTTCCGCTGTTAATCAAGGTACGTCATCTTAAACAAAAACAAAAAATCATATTAAGTTCTGTTTGTGAAATATTCGGTATTGGTTATCCTTGGGCTATTACTTGAATTGTTCATCATTAATCATGAAAGATCGAACAGTAAAGAATTTCTGACAACTAAGACATAAAGTAAGATGTAAAAGGTGATGGTAAGTATTGAAAAGGTAAGTTTACTTTAAGTTGAAGTAAGAGTATTTTGATCATTTCACATAATAATATTTTATTACAAGCTTTTTCTATAAATACCTACACTTCTTTCACAAATTACACACACTTTCCATTCTTCTTCTTCTTCCTTTTTTAAGCTTCTCCTTCTTCTTCCTTAGAGCTTTAATGGCTTTCATGTCTCTCTTAAAAAATTCCAAAAGCGTAATAAAGTTATGGTAAAAATAATCGACAAAAAAATATAACACTTAAGTCAAGTTCAAGCTAGTAAGTTCCATCCATCCACCCAAGGCCATGCCAACCTAGAAGCCATCTCCATCTCTTTTCATCTCAACTTCTAGGATAGCAGAGCTATACCCAGATTTCAAGAAGTTTCAGGAAATAGTAGCGAAGCTATAGTCAAATCCGTAGTGGCAAAGTTAGCAAAATTGGTAGGAAGTATGGTTTAGATCTGGAGTACCTTTCTATAAAGTTTGACGTAGTGGAATCCAAAGTGAGTTATTTCTTTTTTTAAGTTCACTAAAATCATTGCTAAGTTGAAGGAACTTTAAATGTTAAGTGTTGTTTGAAACCCCTTGTTGAATGCTTGTTTACTTTGTTTGCTAAAACAATGGTTTTATTTCCTTGTTTGACCATTTGGATAGTTAATTAAGTATTTTAAAATTTAGAAGTTAAATACTTAATGGGGTTTGCGGAAATGACTAGAATATTAAATCATTTTAACCCAAGAAAAAATAAAGTGTTATAAATATTTGATAGAATGAAGCATTGATTATCATTTATTGTTGTGTTTATTTCATTGATTGATTGTTTGAATTAGGCTCAACCAGTTTATGAGCAGTTTACCTTATTATATGCATGGGCTAGGTAGACAATAAATTAAGAATGATTAATTACGAACACCTTGTAATTTGAATTTTACAGTTTGACTGTAAGGTGTTTGATAAAAATATTGGCTAAGTAGAAATTATAATAAAAGATATTTATTATAATTTTGGAAATAAAGATATTTTATCTTTTAAATGAAATGGTTTCTTTTGAAAAGTAATGGAAATATTTTGAGAATAAATATTTGAAGTGATTTTATATAAAAATGGTTTGTATAAAGAATGGTTTTATAAAAATGTTCTATAAAACAGAAAGAATTTTTGGGAACTAAACCTGATGGTTTTAAGATGATTTTGAAAAGGATTTTGAAAAGGAAATTTTTATAAATTAGAAGTATTTCTAATTATTAGTGTAAATGATTTTGCCACTTCGGGATATAAAGTGGTTTATTATGTTACCAAAGATTTGGGTAACCCATAATCTACGGAACGCATGGGAAAAGAAGGTGCAGATGTTCTGTAGCCTCGGTGCAGTCCGCTTTTGTAGTAGAGGGATGCAACAATCTATTATTTATTCGGAAGACTAGAACTAGGGGCCTGGTTATGTCCCGAGATTTGGTAGCATATAGTTTTGTATGCTTGTATATTAGTATCGTTTCAAAAGGTGATTTGTTTTCAGATCCCGAAGTAAAGGACTATTTTGAATATAATATATATATATATATTTCAAAATTTTTGAAATAAGAATTCGGGAATAAAGTCCAAAGAGATAATTTCCATAAAGGTAATTAGATTTGAAAATCTAAATTTGAAGATTAAGCCTAAGTGGGTTTTTTTGGAATTGCATATTGTTTGTGCATCTTAGGCTTCATGAGTCCTATTTGCGATAGGAAAACTACGTTGGCTTGATCATGATTCTAATTGGGTACCCAATTAGATAGGGGTACGTAGGCTGTAACGATCCCGGGTTTTAACTAAGTTTAAATTGATAATTAATTTAATTTTTGAATAAAAATTGTGAAATTAATTGGTAAAATTGATTTGAGTTTCTCTAAATTCAAATAAAATATGCGTTGAATCATTTGAATTTAAATCTTGTAAATATATGTGAATATATATGTATATGTGCATATATGAGTAGATTTGAATATATATATATATATATTGGATTTGAATTCTAATCTTAAGTAAATGGTTATAAAATCATCTATGAAAAATATAAAGTAAACAAATTAGCTAAATTTAAACAACATGTTAAAATAGAAATTTATTTATATTATAAAATAATAAGACTAAAGAAAATAAATTATATTCAAGTATGTAAACAAATCAAATTGGATGTGAATGGTAGTATGAAACAAGTAAATATATATATGTAATAGCTTGCAAAAGAAGACAAAGGAACAAATATATATATTCAAGTATGTAGAAACAAAATCCATTCTTGAGAACAAACAAGGTACAAAGTATATTCAGGTATGTACACTTGAACGAGAATAAATATCTTTGAACAAACAAAATTAGATAAGTATAAGCTTGTAAAATAGGACAAGCCTAATTAATGCAAGCACAAATTTTATCTATCAGCCACCAAGTAGGAAAAATCTGCATAGTCAACATACAAAAGAAAAAAAATCTCTGATGTGTTGTACAAAAATATCACCTTGTATTGTACAAAAACATATCATCACCCAGTAAACTCAATTTCTATACATCAATTCCTCATTTCAGTTTCGTCCATCTACATCTGGAAAAAAAAGAAAACTTAAACAAACATTCAACATAAACAACAATACAAATCAAAACAAACTAGGGATCAAAGAAAAAGATTTCAACTTGCAAAATTTCACAAGCCTGGTTCAAAAGAAGAACTCTGTTCACTTCTGGAAATCACTGTGAGTAACATTCCTTTTAAAAAACTTAAGTATGAAATCTGGTTGCATGTTAATATCTGGAAATAAGTATGATTGTGCGAATATATATAAGTGCATTATTCTGTGTATATATATGAATGTATAGGTGTGTGCATCCATGTTCTCTGTTCTTAGTTTTCAAAACTAAGATTTTAAACAAAATCCATTATCTCAAGATCTGATCTTTGTTAGGATTTAGGTTTCAAACAAAAATTGTTTGTTTCATCATAGATTGAAGTTTAAAAATTTATTTAAGTTAAAATAAATTTGGAATTGCTCTGGAAATAAAAATGAACAGGAAAGCTTGGGTTTTGTGTAAAATTCAAACATCTTAATTTAGAAATTCAGGAATATAAATTGAATCCCTAAACTAAATCATGATTTTTAAAAATTAAATCACAATTTTTAGATTAGGTTTGAATGAGCATGTCGGGGTTGATCAGACTTTGTGATTTTGGAGGTTTCTAATGATCCAAGTGATCGGGAAGGATAGGGTTTCCACTAGAGGTAGTGGAGTGATGTGTGAGCTCGGCAAAATTGTCAGAAGGGGGAATACACCACTGTGGCGGCGACAGGTGGTCGTTAAAGTTTGTAACCCTAGTTTTTGGGTTTGATCGGAAATGGGTTCATCCCATCGCCTCTGGTGGATCGAGTTCCACCAGATTTTGGGAAATGGAAGCAGGGTTGTTGGCGAAGTTGTGGCTGGAAGCGTAGGCGCTCCGGTGATCGGCATTAGGAGGACGAGGAGTTTTCCTGGTTGCGCTTTTGGTTCCAGGTTTAGGTTTGAACGCTCGATTTTGATTTCGAGATGATGGGTGTATTCTGGCGATCGGAGATTGATTCGTGGTGGGGCTTCGACTTGCTCAAGGTATTGGCGACGACCAGAGGTGGTCATCTGAACTGTGCCCGTGCACGGTGCACTTTCTTCATTTCTGGTGAAGTTGAATATTTAGAAGAAGTTGTGTACGCGAGTTTTACTCGAGTTACTTTGTGTTTTGCTCGAAGGATTTTAGTTTTGGACTCGAAGCAGTTTTTGTTGTGGCTCGGGTAGATTTCTAGTTACAGGTTTTAGAAAACCTGTCAGTTTAAATTTTAAAATGAAATTTTAAAATGGAAAGCAAAATTTAAACTAGTTTTAAAATCAGTTTAAGTATAGATTCAAATCTAAATTTGTATTTTAGTTTGAAATGAAATAAAGTTTTAAAATTTAAAATGTTTTAAACAACTTTGAATGTTTAAAGCATAATTTAAATAGTTTGGTTTTAAACTCTTATAAATTTCTTTTATAAGATATAAGTGTTCTCTAACCTTGATTTAAAAGGTTTGTAAATTTGATCTAAATTTTGTTAAAGTTAAATTTGAAATCATTTTAAATCTTGAATTTGAAATGAAATGTAAAGGTAACTACTTAATAAAGTAAATTAAGTAATTAATTACTCAGTGTAATTAATTAAGTTAATGTGGTTAATTTTAATTAATTAATTAAGTTCAATTAATTAAAGATAATTACTTGATATTGGGTTAAGTATAATTACTTAATGTAATTAATGAAGTGTAATTACTTAGTGAAGTAATTAATAGAAAATTACTAGATGTAATTAAAAGGGAAATTACTTAATAGATAAAAATTAAAGGGTAATTACTTGAGGGAAGTAATTAAGTGATGATTACTCAGTGTAATTAAAGGATTAATTAATGTAATTAATCAAGGAGTTAGTTTAATTGATATAAGTAATTAAGGGAAGTGAATTATTAATGTGATTAATCAAGGTTGATTAGTAAATGTAATTACGTTAAAGATTAATTATTAAATGTAATTAGAAGAATAATTAATTAATGAAAAGCAATTAAAGGATCATTAATTAATATAATTAATGACAAAAATCAAAGGTTTAAATTATTAATAAATATGATTAAAGGATAATTGCTCAATGTAATTAATTTGTGATTAGGGATAATCATTTTAGTAATTAATTAAAGGGTTAATCAATTATGTAATTGGTTTAGAGGTTAATTTAATTAATGTGATTAATTAAGAATAATTTATTAATTAAGAATAATTAATTAAGGTGTTTGATAAATTAATTTATATCAAATGATTTGTAATTAAATAATCAGGATTGGATAATTAATTCATAAGTAATTAATTTAATTGGAAATAAATTGAATTAATTAGGATTAAACAATTAATTAATCCTGCTTATAAATGATTATTGAATGTTTGACCTTACTTATGAACGATTGTATTGTATGAGATGCCTTGAATTGATTGTCCTATCTGATCTGTGACATTTTGTTCTATGGATTGAGCTGTGTATAATTTATTCATTTATTTGTGATACATTTGTATATTATCTGTGAATCTGTGAATGAACGATAAGCGTTATAGTTTATACCGCTTATCAACTATATTTCTGTGTTTGAATCTGTGATGATTGAATGATGTTGCATTATTGTCTGTGAAACCCCTGGACTACACCATACACACACAAATATGGATTTCACGTGGAAATCGTTTAGGCCACAGATAATTTGAATTTAATAAAATATTTTTGAAATTGAAATTTTAATTTCAATTTTGAAAATGGAATGAAAAGCTTTGGAAAGAAGTTTTAAAGAGAAAAGTTACTTTGAATAACTTGGTAAAGCTTCCAATTTAAATAATTTTATTGAATTTGAATTCAAAATTTGGAATTGAATTCCATGTTTGAAAATTATGGTTTAAAGATGTTATACAAGTTATAAATGTGTTTAGACCATTCTAAAAGTATAATTTTGAAAATTTGAATTTAACCCAAGGGGTTTAATTTGTATAGATGAGATCGGATTTTTCCGAAATAAAACTATTTGTTTTCAAATGATAAAAGCTTTCATATAAGGAATGAAATTCCAATTTAAATTAAAGGAATTTCAAGTTTGAATGGAAAATAGTTTTCCAAGTTACGAATAAATCTTTGGAAATGTGTTTTGAAAGCAATAAGTTAAATCTTTGATTTAAAGATTTAATGAGTTAATCCAATTGAAATGGAAATCGATTTGAAAATCTATGAATAGATCTTTGTGAAACTGGGTGAACTTTGTGATCAGATGAATCTTTTTGTGTAAAAGATTAAAATGGTAATTTGTTTAAACCATATGAAAGAAAGGTTTTGGGTAATAAGTTGTGACTTAACTGAAATCCCAATATCCATATGTTTTAAAATATTACGCTCATTATTCGGTTTAGCCGGGAGAGGACTTTCTGTCATATAACCCATTTCGAATAGTGATACGACATAAATGGATAGCATCTGAAGACCGGTGTTGAAGACCGGGTGTTTGCGAGAACAATATGATAACCTATCGATTGTCTCTGCACCGAGTGGCTCCGGTATAGAGATTCCCTAAGTGATGGGAAGTCCGATTGGGATTGTGAATACCCGGATTGCAAGGGCTTCTTTGGAAGTGCCTTCGATTCTGTTCGAATCCGGAACAGATTTATATGGTCGTATGTCTGACACTACACTTTGAGATATAAAGCAAATTTCTTTCAAATACATTTCTGTTTGGTGGCGGAGAATTTATTCTCTTAGCTTAACACCCTTCTCTGAGACGGACGATCTTAGAGGTTATGTAGTTGAAGGTTATCAGTGATATACTCCCAATTTGGTAGTGTGGCATGATAAGTGTTGCTGATCATTTGCTGACCATTTGTGATCAAAGCATGGCTTTTGTGAAAAGCGTAGCTTTGTGGACGAGACCTCATCGAGCCTCACACCCCGGAAATGGTCAAAACAGGAAAGATGCGGCAAGGTTATGAGGGTCGCACCCTTTAGGGTATGTCATTTCCTTATGGAAAAAGGTGGTATCATGGTATGGAGCCCAGATGCTTTACCTGTGTGGTTGCATCAATCTCATTTACTGTGTGGTTGTTGCTTTGTGATCGAGGGCCCTCGGATAAAGGTCGCAAACGACCGGGGGTGGCATTCTCGTGTAGTAGTTACCTAGTAAGAGGTAACCCGGCCTTGTGTTGGCAGAAAGCTAGTTAGTTCTCGGGACGTCCCTCCAGAGGCGTACCCATGTGGCAATAGGAAGTTCCTTAGCCTGACCATTCGTTGGAAATCCAAAGAAACAATACGAGCCCTTTACGATTGCAATTTGTATAACCTGTCACCTTAGGTGGCAGCTATAGTAGGCATAGTATAATGGTACCTATGCTGGCTAAGATTAATATTATATTTTCGAAAGGATTTTCACACTATGCACTAGTAATAATATCAAAAGAGTTTTCTCGTATTAAGCATATTTGACTATCATAAGAAGAAATCTTCTCCAAGTCTGCGATTGCATTGTGTGTGTGGTGGGAGGTCTTATGGTAGTTTCATTTTTCAAAAGCATGTCGAATTTCTATTATAAACTGTTTTTACACAAACAACTATTTTTGTTTACTCATACCAGTCCCATGACTGACCCGGAGTTTATTGTTCCTTTCCTAAACTTTGGGTGCCCACAATTTCCCACACGGGCAGTCTAGAGTTGGGTTTTTTCAGATATTCAGGTTTAGTAGATTAGCTGGAGCTAGTTCAGTTTTTGGAGTCCATGGACTACACTTGCTTATCTTGGTGCAACGTGATGGTGGTTCAAGCTTGATGTTGGAGTTGTTGGACTCATTCTCTTTTAAAGATCATTTGGAGTTATCACTTCTGTTGTTTCCGCTGTAACATTATTATTTGTCTCTGATATTCTTGTATCATATAGATATCATTGTTGTATATCATATTCTGGATATTGTATCATTGGAGTTGTATATGATATCATTCATTTCTTTCTTCCGCTGTGTTGTTATACTTACTGTGTTATAAGCTCCGGCGAGCCAGATTCGGCGTTTGAATCTGCGGCATTCGAGTACAAGTGAAGTACGGGTGCCGATTTTCGAAGGCCGAGTCAGGATCTTTATATAGGCAGTCATAAGTGGTAGTGATGCAGCCCTAATAATAACATAACATTTTTCTGTTTATTGTTTGCTATATATCGTGTATTGATGTATTTTTCCTGCTTACTATTTCATTCCGCATTTGACATGTTTATGGAGTTAGCAAGAATGGCTATTGCTGTCTCTCACATCAGTTGTGCAGTAGTAGATTTATTTGTATTTATTTGGTATGTATTAAAGCATACCTAGTAGATTAAATTGATTACACTGATAACTTGTAAAATTGAAATTGTATCCTATACATTTTATAGTGTTGAATATTTATCAAATATTGTGCATTAAGTTGGTAGATTTCATTCGAGGTTTTAGAACGGATGGATTTTTGGCGATTTTTGACTGGTCCGAAAATCCGGGTCGTCACAAATGAAGTCCTTCATGTTCCAAATATACGAAAAAACCTAATCTTTAAACCCGTGCTTTTAAAGAAAGAATTACGAATGGTTTTCGATTCAGACAAGATAGTTCTATCTAAGGCTGGAATTTCTATGGAAAAAAGGATATTTATGTGATCACTTGTTTAAGGCTGATGCAAATGTGACGATTTGGATTTTCGGACCAGTCAAAATCACCACAAACCCATCTTTTAATAACAAACAAATGACAACTATCAATTTAATGCACATTTTCATCTGATAAATATATAACACTACTAAATGTATAGGATACAATTTTAATAATACAAATTATCAGAGTAATCATTTATTCTACAACGTGTGCTTTAATACATACCAAACTCAAATCCTATGAATCTACCACTGCACAACTCTGATGAGAGAGAGAGAGAGCAACATACTTTCCTGCAATAGGCATAGTCGGCAATATTACTATGAATTTTGATTGTGCAATGAATAAAAATAAAGTTTCTTATGTGGTTGTGCATGAAACTCTTTTATGGCATGATAGATTAGGACACATAAATTTTCAGAAAATGTCAAAACTTGCAAATTTAGGATTAATTCCAGTCCATCAAGTAGACAAAAAATACAAATATGAGACATGTGTAGAAGCAAAAATGGTTAAAAAAACCATTTCATACTATTGGTAGGAATACTGAACCATTAGGGATGGTTTATACCAACTTATGTGATTTCAAGTCCTTACCTACAAGAGGTGGAAAAAAGTACTTTATCACATATATTGACGATTATACACGATATTGCTATGTATATCTTTTAAATAGTAAATATGAAGCAATTACATCGTTTATAACATAAAAAACTAAAGTATAAATTCAAGTTAACAAAAAGATTAAGATATTGAGATCCAATCGAGATGGAGAACTTGAATCACAATTTAAACAATTATGTGCAGAAAATGGTATAATTCATCAAAGAACAACCCTATATTCACTACAACAAAATGGTATTACCGAAAACAAGAATAAAACATTAAACGACATTATGAATGTTGTGCTTTTTACTTCAGGCCTGCCAACAAACTTGTGGAGGGAGCCCTAAATATGTCTAACATATACTAAATAGGGTTCCACACAACAAAAAAGGAACAATTCTATATGAACTATGGAAAAGACACTTACTAAGTTTCAAATACTTCAAAGTGTGGGGAGTGGTTGGCAAATGTTCCGATTCCACCTCCTAAGAGGGTCAAACTTGGAGCAAAAACTATAGACCGTTACTATCTAGGACCCACCGAAAAAAGTAGTGCCGTAGATTTTTAGTTTTCAAGTTTAATATAAATGACATCAGTATAAATACAATCACGGACTCAAGAGATGTTTCATTCTTTGAAGATGTGTTTCCACACAAAAGGAATAATGGAACTTATGTCCCTAAAAGGACAAGAGAAGAAAGGGATGAATCACATGAAGATGAAACTCATCATGATAAATATGACATTAAACCCAAAAAAAGCATAAGGGCAAGAACTTCTAGGTCATTTGGTTGGGAATTTTTAACATACATGTTAGAAAATGAACCCCAAACGTACAAAGAAGTAATGTCATCTTCTGAATCTTCCTGTTGGAAAGAAGCAATCAAACATGAAATTGGTTCAATTCTAAGTAATAAAACTTGGGAAATAGCTAAAATCCTATATGGAATAAAACTAATTAGTTGTAAATGCATCTTCAAGAAGAAGATGAAACCAGATGTTTCTATTGACAAATAAAAAGCCAGATTTGTAGCCAAAGGATATAATCTGTAACGACCCACCTTTTTGGACAGTTTAAACCGGCGATCAAACACACATGCCGATTCCAAACCATTCAAAAGGGAGGATTGTTAATGGGGTAAATAAGAAAAGAAGAGAAAAGGAACAAGAAGCAATCACAGAATCTCGCAGCGGAAAGATAAAATATAATAATCAAATAAACAGTTCATGAAGCTGTTTAATATACTTTTGATTATCATTTATACAACATTTATCAGAGTTATACATATACAACAGAACAAATAAAATAATGCAGCAGACAGCATGATGCAGAGATAATAATAGTAATAGTATACCAAATCTTCGTCTTCGTCCTCCAGAATAGATCTACAAAAATCTGAAAAACTCAGGACTGGCCCGAGCGTAATGAAAAGACAAACACTCGAGTCAGGACTAAAATATCCTTATGCAAGTTAAATCAATCGTGAATAAATATGGGTGTATCGGCGTCAGAGATGTTTACGGGGTTTGACATCTCCTATCCAGTGTCGACGTGCGTGCAATAACTCAAGAGATGTTACGGGATTTTCCATCTCTTAAGGATCCGTTAAACTATCTACTACGTAGTACAATACGCTATATACAATAATGTCTATCATAAAGTAAAATATCAAACTAGCGTTAAGCCATGGCCCATTCCACCCTTAACACATTTTTATTCCCAAGAGCATATACAAGACCGTAGTTTCCCCAAAACCGGAAGTCACCAGAGGGCAATCCATATACTAAAGGTACAAACCAAAACGTAGTGGTCGCGAATAGGATAATCAGTATGACAAGGTACATGAGGCGATACCAACTAGGATACTAGTAGTTGCGTGATCCGGACTGATGTTGGGCATAGCAGCTACTACCCCAACACCGCGAAACAACACTCCCATAATCGAGGGGTGCACCCAAATCAAATCACAACAGTAATAGATATGGTAACGAAGAAGTGTGTCCGCTAGAGGTGGCGAACCTCAATGGCCCGGCGCGGCTCCTGTTTTAGTCATGTCAGGGGTCATCCAATATCGTTCTCTTTCTTCAGTCAACGCGTTCACCAAACCATCCACTTCATTCTGGATCAACACTCCGCGTATAATAGTTATTAAAGTGGTTTTTGGTATCGACAGAGAGTATGTCCATATCCGATCCCGGCCTCTTTAATAACTACGTATTATTACAGCGATGGCTCTTTTACATTTCAAATTGAATCAAAATTGATATCAAAATATCATTTTCGCCTCAATATCTCATTTCGATTTCAAAACCATTTCGAATTTCAATTTAGGTTGCATTTTCATTTAACCCAATTCGTATTTAAATTCAAAATTTAAATATAAACATTTAACCTTATTGACCAGCTTGGAATTTTAGAAAATAGTTTAAGTAGTATAAAAGTAGTTTTAAATAATTAAAATAGTTGACATACTTAAAATCTTTAAATGGATTTCAAATAGATAAATTAGTTTAAAATAATTTAAATTGGGTTAAGTAGATTTAAAATAGATTAAAATAGTTTAAGTATTTAAAGATGGTTTGTATAACAGAGAAATTTGGAAACAAAACTGAAGCATCTTCAAAACCAAACCATTTCAATTATAACTTCCTAATTCAAATCAATTTCCATTTCCATTCTACCGATTCAATTTTGATTTTAATTCAAATGAATGTCAACTTTGACTTCAAATTAATTCAATTCTACATTCACCTTCAATTAATTCAATTTCAATTTATATCGATTTGGAGCTTGATTTTTCAAAATATCAATTTATAACACTTAACAAAATTTATCCTTCAATATTCACTTTTTAAATCCAAATTCAAATATGATTCAATTTCAAGCTCAATTTTGAAATATCATTTTTGTATCGCTTTTACTTAGGAATACTCAAAGCTCGAAATAATGTTCAATCTTTAAAGCAAATAAATTTTCGAAATTCAATCATATCCCAATTTTAAATTTCAAAGTCTCAACTTAAATTATTAAGCAATTTCTTTTAACCAAAATTTATTTCAACATTCCAAACTCAATTTGCGATAAATTCGATTTCTATAAATTTATTTTATTTATAACTTTTAAATCAAAACATTTAAATGAATTTCAAATCAACGATTTTTAAAATTATTAATTTAACCAATCCGGTGTCCGTATATAATTTTCTATCCTATGGCCAAGTGATTATTTATTTCAATTAAATGTCAGGGATGAATATATATCACTTAAACCAATCACAGTGTCATATGTATGTATAACAGGATATATATAAGCAAATAAACATCCAAACATTTAAATATCAACCAATAGCATCCATCGAAATACATCATCCAATAGACAATACAATTCACGGCAATTTCATAGTTATCAATGTCAGGTAATTTAATCGCAATTCAATTTTAATTTCAATTTGACTATCAATTTTAATTTTCAACGGTGAATTCGAATGACAATCTATATGACAATTATATTTTTATCAAACAACGACAAATAAATTCATATCACTTCATAATGTCAAATTTAACTACCATAAAGATATTCAGTACGTTGTGAGCGTTATAAAACACTCACCTTGATTTTCCGTTGTCACCGAGACGTTCCGGTTTGGAACTAAACCGGACGACTCCCGATTTTAGCCCAAATTTCAACTGTTTCCAAGTTCGATCAAACCAATTTCATTTCGAAGCTCTCGTCATTACAATCGCAACACAAAATTTTTTGTTCCGATCGGACCTCGTATGAAGGAGTTATAGGGTTTTTAAGTTATCAACATTTGAGTTCATAAACAATTTATATTATATTTAAATTAATTCATACCCCAAAGAAAAAGAAGCCCAACCCACTCAACATCTTCTTCCCCAAAAGCTTCCTGTAGCCTGAACACGCACAACGCACCATAGCCGTGCACCATCCTTCCAATGATACGGAGCTAGGCTACATAACTCAACGAACCGACAATGCCATCCGACTTCTCCCCGAAATCTCCACCATCCCCCATCCCTAACTCCAAGCTCGACGTCACCCTGTAAGTCGCGACCGGTGCCCCTCCACCCGCACAGTAAAATGTCGCCCCCTTCTCTATGCGACCGCATGCTCCAATTTCCCAACCACAGGTGCTCTTCTGCCTCGCGAATCCATATACGGCCTCCAATCCACCAATCGACGCTTCAATCTCCACTAAACGCCAACCCTAGTTCATGGCCTATTCGACCTTCATAGTTGAGCAACCCAAATCGAACCCGCACCTTCCAACGAGCATACCAAAATGAAGCTGACGAAGAATCTTGATTTTTAGAATTTGTTTCGCGATTTTTACTTGAGTAGAAATAGAGTTATGATTTTTTTAAAGTTCCCCCTTTTTCTCTTTCTATTCTTTATTTTCTGCCATTGCGTGTAGAATAAAGGAGAGGAAGACGGGAATGAAAAGCTAAAGGGATAAGGTAGAATTTACAGCTGAAAAGAAGGGTTGACCAGTCAAAATATATTTTAAATTTCAAAACGTCTTGATTTTCGTAGCTTAAAATCTCGAACCCCTTTCGAGGCATGCTACTAGGCGTTTATAATGTTATACTCGCGCTCTAAACACAATGGGACATGTTTCAGGGCCTAATTCGATCGTCTGTGTGAGTTATGGAAATAAACGATCGATTTTAAATTAAACTGATTAAATGAATTTCTAAGCGTTTTCAGCTTCCACGGTCAAATGGCAACTCCGATCGCTACGAAATTTGAAATCCGATAATAATACACTATTACGGATCCAATGGAACTGGTTTCGTCGAATTCCGAGACTGTGCCTCGGACGGCTATTTTTACTCGTCGATTAAATCGACGACTTTTCAAAATTTACAGAATTGCTAAAAATTCCAATTTTAAAATCTTACTAACCCTATTATAATTCCAATATAACTTACATTCACTTTGGAAACCAATTTGAATCATATTAAATCAAATTTCAGTTATTCACTCTATTTTCATATATTAAATTTCAATATCAATTTAATCATATTAAATTCAAAATTTAATTATTCAAACATTTGTAATATTAAATTTAAACAAATTTGATTATTCTTAAATCACTATCTTTTGAAATATTCAAAACGAACTTATAAAATTTAACCTTTAAAACAAATTCAAATTATAGAACAACCATTTCCATTAATCAGTTATTCAATTTCCGTTATTCAATTATTCAATAAATTCCAAATATTAAATTTAAACAATTTTGATTATCCAATAATTCATTATCCTTTGAAATATTTGAAATTGAACTTATAAGATTCAACTTTTAAAACCAATTCACATCTTAGAACACTATCTCTATTTTACAGTTATTCAATTATTCAATAAGTTTTAAATATTTACTTTAATCAATTTACCTGTTCAATATTCAATTATTTGATTTTTAATAGATTTTACTTATCAATCAATTACTCTATTATACCCAATGAATTCAACATTTATTATCTTATCCAACTTTTGATTGCAAAGGCATTCACTAAGTAGCATTTATTTTTCAATACTTATTACTATTCAAATCTTCGAAACCAATCTATTAAAATTTGTATTTCTACCTAAATAATTCACAATTCTTATTCACCTATTTACATTTGTTTTTCCATATATTCCCTTATAACCAAGTTATAACATTTGAGTAAATTCAATTAGATTGGAACTCCATTCAATCTATTAATAATTACTTGGATAATTATTGTTGCAATTCATTCCAGTTATTTTTTATAAATAAATAAATTACAAATTTTAATTCTTCCAACATTAAACCATGAAATCTTATTAAATTAGCTATTTTAATTATCGAAAATTTACAGGTCGTTACATAATCAAAATGAAGATGCAAACTTCCTTGATACTTACACGAATAACCTCTATAAGAATGTTAATAGCAATTGCATCCATCTATAATCTAGAAATTCATCAAATGGATGTAAAGACAACATTCTTAAATGGAGATCTCAATGAGAAGATATATATGGAGCAACCTGAAGGTTTTAATTCCAAAAAAAAAACGAGAACAAAGTATGTTGATTGGTAAAATTATTATACGGACTTAAACATGCTCCAGGCATGCAATATTTGATAGTGTCATGATGAAAAATGGTTTTCATATGAATGAATGTGATAAATGTGTCTATTACAAAGAAGTTGGTCAATCATATGTAATGAGTTGTCTATATGTGGACGATATGCTAATATTTGGTTCCAACATTAAGGTTATAGTGACCATAAAGAAAATAATAATCAACAATTTCGACATGAAAAACTTAGGAGTAGCAGAGGTTATTTGGGAAATCAAAATAATAATAAAAACTAATGGAACTGAATTATCTCAATCACATTATGTAGACAAAGTGATTGAAAAATTCAAAGACTATGGAATCAAAGGGAAGGACCACTGGAAAGCACGAATGAGAGTGTTGGGATAATTAAATTATACCACAAACTTTTCTTGACATTACGGAAAATATCTTGCCGCCTTAGAAGGATATAGTGATGCAAACTGGATTTCTGATTCAAAGGAATCTAAATTAACAAGTGGTTATATATTTACCCTTGCAGGAGCAACAGTGTCATGGAAATCTACTAAATAAACATGCATAGCTCGATCCACCATGAAATATGAGTTCATCGCTTTAGATAAAGAAGGTAAAGAAGAAGAACGGCTTCACCAATTTTTAGAAGATGCTCCATTTTGGCTCTAAACTGTACCAGCCATATGTATTCACTGCGATAATCAAGCAGCGTTAAGTAGAGCCCAAAACTTTGTGTATGATGGAAAGTCACGACACATTCATCGATGCCATAGCACAGTAAAGCGGTTACTCTCAAATGGAAATATTTTCATTGATTATGTAAGAACAAATGACAACCTAGCAGATCCATTTACTAAAGGTTTATTAAGAGAAAAAATTGAATGCGCATCAAGGGGAATTGGTCTAAAAGCCTAAACCAACAAGGGTTACTTCATATGAAAACCTATCCAAGCGACTGGAGATCCCACAGACTAGGATAAATAGGCAAACTAGTTCTATGTAACTCAAGAAGTAATACATTTGTTTGGACTCGGTTCTACTCTATTCTTATGGTGCATAATAAAATGCATGCCTCCAGAAGTATTAAAAAGGTTAAGCTATGCTTTTAATGATGTCCATATCTTGAAACGTCAAGCGGAGTATACACAGGATACTCTTTATGGATGTGATCACCTATGTATGTGTGAGCTGGGTCGGCTTAATGAGAAAATTAGAGCTTAAATTATCAAAATACAGTTGCAGAACCAATTTTGTTCAGGACCAAAATGAACACAACCAAGAAATTAAATGTGAAGGAAAACAATGCTTTGTAAAGTTTATTGTCCAGTTATATACCAACGGCTGACGGTTCAAGATGATATAATTCACCGATTAGCCAAGTGTATCCGGTAAGTTTTAATTAGGGAAAGTTCAAAGTGAAATATCTATTTGTCCTCCATATAGCATTTTTTCATAGGTATTATGTGATATTCCCCTTTGTGTAGACGTGGCAAATATCGTTATTAATGTGGGGGATTGTTAGAGATCCTAGCATAGAGTGAATGAAGATCAGTCCTACATTAGCAAAAATAGAAGAGGTACATGTTTATATACTCTTTCTCATCAACCTATATTTTCCCTTAAGGTCAGGTAATTTTGTGCTAGAGTTTGCATTCCTGATTCTTTTTTCTTCATCTTCTTCCTCTCTGTCTCTCTATTCCGTTCTTGAACCAACACTTTTATATATCATATCATAGAGCAGTCATACTTATCAAAATCTAGAGCAGATTACCATCGTCTATTGTATCTTGGGAGACTTCAAGTAAAGTCTTAAGGAAATTGTTCCGACAAGCCTCAAAGGAAATTTCCTTATAGTATCGGTTAGTATCTTTTACTGTTAATTCATTATAATTTTCTTTGTTTTTTCAATTCATCTTCTTCTTTCTACTACATTGTTATCACTTCTTTCTTATGCAGTGTTTGCGCATCCTTATGCATGAAATATGTGCATTTGTGTGCACCGATTATCGTTGTTTATTGGTGTTTCTGTAATTATGAAAACAGTTACAACGGAGCAACCGAGCAATGCATCAAATGAGTTATCGAACCCTACTAATATATATGCTAACGCTATATTATACTATGAAATACCTCCTCCACTTGAAGATGAATACATATAAGCTTTTTTTTTGTTTGATTTAAGCACCGAGAAAATGAATGTTATTGTGTCCCTAACCAAGTACAGATTCAACCAATATGGAATCGGAAAGCACTTGTCATCGTTGGAAGGTAAGCTTTGCTGTGTCGAGTTGACTCCTCATACCTTATTGATATGCCATTAACTATGATCATATGGAAGATTGATGGTGTCGATCGGACTCTTTGGTACAAGTTAGATATCTAAAATTCTATGCCATATGAACTGTATTATTGATCACTCTACCCATCATAGATTGATGGCAACAAAAGAATTATTTGTGAAGGTTTGGCAAATTTGTACTAATACAACATCCAAGACAAGTGCTTGGAAATATATCCAGTTACAGAAAAAGTTGAAGAGGTAGCTTATTATCAATACACTAACATGTCCATTATTGTTCACTCTAAGACTTTGCTCACCTCAAAAAACTTATGATGGTGTTTTGGTTATTGGCTTTTGCAAGTACTATGCATCAATTTTGGATTAGCACTACAAGAAAATGACCATATTATAACTAGTTATTAACAACTAGCATCAAATGATAGTTGTAATAAAGAGTCTTAACAACTGGCATTTACTGACATTTGTAATAAAGGGATTTTAAAACTGGTTTTTTCTTGTAATAAACGTATTTATAACAACTGAGTTTTCTCGCTAGTTGTAATAAATATACTTTTAACAACTAAGTAATACTGCCAGATATAATAAATGTACTTTTAACAACTGGTTTTTCCTGTCAGTTGTAATAAATGCATTTTGAACAACTAAATTTTCCTGTCAGTTGTAATAAACGTATTTTTAACAACTGGTTTTATAATTAGTAATTATTATTAATAATCAATAATTATTTTTTATATTTAATAATTTATTATAGTTAATTATTAATTATTAGTAAATAATAGTTAATACTTAATTACATTTAATAATTAATATTAAATAATTACCGTTTATGCCAAAATTGGTCACAAACACCCAATTGCAAGTGAAAGCACCAATACCCAATCACAGATCACAGATAAAATATATGTAAAGGATATAAATATGAAGAACAATCGAGATTAAAATGAAAGTAGTAAAAAAGACAAGATTTATAGTGGTTCGGCTAACTCCGGCCTATGTCCACTCAAGAAATTTCCCTTTTATTATACGAAAATTTGATTACAATTACAATCTGAAATTTCTGAAACAAAAATGACAGAGTAGCCTTTTGTAGAAGAAGATGAATAGGAGAAGAATGGTGATCCCCCTTCTGAAGCCACGCGTACTGTATTTATAGGTGAAATCTTGGCTACAGGGCCTCCTCACCTACATGGGCCCACCATCGCGACCGTCGAGCCCAACTCGTCCAAATATGCCGACCTGAAGTAGACAATATGTCGACCCAGAGAAAACTCAGTGCAAACCCGAAGCTAACCTGTGGATGACCCGAAATAAGATGAATACCGACACCAAGTAACATGTACGCCGACCCCCAAATGAACTCTCCTCTGCCAACCCGAGTACTGACCCGAAGTAAATATAGTGCCAACTCGATGTCACGTTTGTGCCGAACCCAAGCGCTCCCATATGCCAATTGATAGAGTTAGGGGTATGCCCTAGGGGCAATTATGTAATTTGTTACATATATCTAACTCGTTGAGCAATCTTGTTCGAAATAAAAGGTATTTTCTTCCTATTATATATTTGATATAATGTGATTATATTAATTAATTAACTTAACTAAAAGTATATTTAATAGAAAAATCCATAAATGGTATATTTTGTGATAGTAGTTACAAAATGTTGTAACCGTGAGTAATTTATCACAACGAAACAAATATACCATTTTTAATGTTCCTAGTCAAGATGCATCAAGACTGGATATCGATGTATCCGTTGAGACTGGAGTATGTAACACTCTCCAAATGTTGGGCAGTGTATTACTCATGACTACTGGGGGCACCTAGGGGTTACGTACTAATAGTTATTGGATAACTATGGAACGACTCGCTCGATAGGTTTTTGTTGGTTAATATAATTAAGGTCAAACAGAATATCGATGTGACTGATTTACACAGTTCTCTCGATTTGAGAATACCATGGATCTTCAATATGAAAGCTACGCTTTGATTATAGCTAAATCATGGTATAGCGTCCATCAAGTGACTATAGTTGGGTCGAGTGGAAGTATTGGAAGTGAAGCACTACTCAAGAGAGGATTCGTCTCCTCGGTTATATGCGGTTAATATCACAGTCAACTCAAGTCAACTCAAAGTCAAAGTCTCTAGCCAGAGCATTTCGGTTAATAATAATTGTTATTATTGAACCAAGGACTTTGTATTTGGGCTATAAAGTTGAATGTTGATGAGGTTGGAATTTTGACCATTGCCAAATTCCATAAGTCCAAAGTGATATAGTTTTGACGAAGTGAATTGGTGTAAACAAATATCACAACCGGGTAACGCTTATTAAACTAAAATTAGATTTTACCGAAAATGAGTAAGCGATAAATTTGGCCATAATGTCACAACCCCTGCTAAGTGACGTGTGAACATTAACTTTAGAATAGTTTGATGTTAATCGCTGACCAAATTTACACCTAAGAGTTACACAGCCGAAATGATGAATTTCCTTAAGACCGAACGATTTAATAAGTTTATAATTGTTATAAATTAATTAAATTGATTAATATTTATGAGATATTAATTATAAAATTTGAATATGATTTGAGTAATAAATAATGTTATATATATTTATAACAGATATAAATATATCGATCGATATACAATATCGACAAGCGATTAAATTAGATTTAATTGCATAGTATTTTGGCTTGGGCTTAGATGGGTTTAAGGCCCATCATTAGGGCTGCAAAATTTTGGTTTTCGAAAGGTCTAGGGTTGGCTAAAACATAGGGAATTGACTTGGAGATAATGGGTTGAGATCAAGTGAGAAAGGGTAAAAAGGTTTTCCTCATTTCTCTCTAATACAACCTTATGTATATATATACACATATGTATGTATGTATCTCTAAAAATAAAAAAATGAACCTTTTTGGCAGCCATTACCTTCTACATTGCTTCAACGTGGATTCTGGCGAATCAAGAACAGTAAAAGGAAGGGAAATCATTGCTTCAACGTGGATTCAATGGCATCATAAATTGGTAATTTTAATTCATATTACAGTAATTAAATTATATTCTATGATCCTATAATGAAAAATTTCATATCTGTTTAAATATATTGCTACTATATGTTTAGTTAGGTGAGATTTTTGTAAGTAGATGTGGTTGTCACAAATCAGTTTGGTTATGTGCATAATGTAACGATCGGGTTTTTCCGCTCGAAAATCGACATCCATACTTTACATCGTACTCGAATGCCACAGATTCGACCGTTCAAATCCGAGTCGCCGGAGCTTATAACAACATTAAGTAAACAACACAGCGGAAAAGAAAAAGAATATAGATATACAACATCTGATACAATATCCAGATACAATGATGATACAATGAATATCTATATACATCAGAGATATGATACAAGAAATAGCAGCGGAAAAGAAAACGATAACACCAGCAGCGGATAATCTCCATCTTCAAAGCGCTAATCCAGAAATAGCTTGAACTCCCAATAACGAGGCACAAAGATAAGCAAGTGCAGTCCATATCCAAAGACTGAACTAGTTCCAGAAAATCTACTGATCCTGACTATCTGAAAAACCCAACTCTAGACTGCCCGTGTAGAAAATTTTGAGCACCCAGAGTTTAGGAAAGAAACAATAAACTCCGGATCAGTCATGGGACTGGTGTGAGCAACAAAAACAGTTTATATTTTTAAAAACGAATAGCAAGAGAATTTTAAAGTCAATTCGCAATGCTTTTGAAAATGAAACTACCATAAGACCTCTCGCCACACACACAATGCAAACGCAGAATTGGAGGAGATTTCTTCTTTTGATAGTCAAAGATGCTTACTACGCAAAATCAAATCAAATCGTTTTTGATATTATTATTAGTGCATAGTGGAAAACATTTCGAAAGTAGAATATAAATCTTAGCCAACATACGACCAGTATTGTATGTCTACTATAACTACCATGTTCAATAGCAGGTTACCGCCACATTCCATGGCAGGTTCTACAACTAAAACCGTACAGGGCTCGTATTGTTTCTTTGGATTTCCAACAAATGGTCAGGCCAAGGAACTTCCCATTGCCACATGGAAATGCCTCTGGAAGGACGTCCCGAGAACCTAACTGGATCTCTGCCAACACAAGGTCGGGTTACCCATAACTGGGTAACTACTGACACGAGTATGCCATCTCCCGGTTGTAACCAACCTTTAACCGGGGCCCCAGCAACAAATCACAAAATAAGATATATATATATTTGCGACATCCACAAAAGTTAAGTATCTGGGCTCCATACCATGATACCACTTCTATCCAGAAGAAAATGTACATACCCTAAGGGGCGCTACCCCCAATAACCTTGCCGCAACTTTCCTGTTTTGACCATTCCGGGGTGTGAGGTTCGACGAAGTCTCGTCCATAAAGCTACGCTTTGGCACAAAGCCATGCTTTGGGTCAACAGATGATCAAAGTAATGATCACAAAGATAAATGATCAAACAAATGATCATATCACAAATGATCAAACAATGATCATCACACAGCAACACTCAGCATGTCACATTACCAAATTGGGAATATATCACTGATAACCTTCAACTACATAACCTCTGAGCTCGTACGTCTCAAAGAAGGGTGTTAAGCTAAGAGAATAAATTCTCCGCCACCAAACAGAAATGTATTTGAAAGAAATCAGCTTTATATCTCAAAGTGTAATGTCAGACATACAATCCATACAAGTCTGTTCTGGGTTCGAACAGAACCGAAGGCACTTCAAAAGAAGTCCTTGCAAATCCGAATAATTTCTAATCACGTCCGGACTTCCCATCACATATAAAGTCTCTATACCGGGGACCAGTCGATGCAAAGACATTCGACGAGTTATCCTTTCGTTTTCGAAAATATCGGTCTTCACCACCGGTCTTCAAATGCTATCCATATACGACGTATCATTATTCGGAATGGGTTATACGACCCAAAGATCCTTTCCCGGTTAACCCGAATAGTGAGCGAAATATTTAAAACATATGGATATGGGATTTCAATTAAGTCACAACTTATTACCCAAACCTTTCTTTTAAATGGATTAAACAAATTACCATTCTTAAATCTTTTAAACGAAAAGATTCATTTCACAGAGTTTACTTCGTTTCATAAAGATCTATTCATAGGTTTCAAAACAATTTCCATTTCGATTGGATTAACTCGTTAAATCTTTAAATTAAGATTTAATTTATAACTTTCAAACCCGTTCCCAAAGATTCATTCATAGATTTCAAAATAATTCCATTTCATTTTAAATTTGAAACCTTTCAACACAAATTGGAAGTTCACTTCTTATATGAAAGCTGTTATTATTTGAAAACAAATAGTTTTCGTTTCAGAAAAATCCAATTATATTTGCACGAGTTAACGCCCTTGAATTATATTGACATTCCAAAATCAATACTTTTAGTTTAACCCATATATAACTCGTATAACATCTTTAATCCCTAGTTTCGAATCATAGAGTTCAATTTCAAATATTGAATTCAAATTTAAATCAAATATTTAAATTTCAAAACTTAATCAAGTTACTTAAAATAAATTTCATCTTTGAAATTCCATTTCAAAAGCTTTTCACTTTAAACCCAATCCATTTCCAAAACATTTGAATTTAAAAATATAAATTCGACACTATTTTCAAAAATCTGTGACTTAATCGATTTCCTTGTGAAATCCATATTTGTGTGTGTAAGGTGTAGTCTAGGGGTTTAACACAATAGTGCAACATCATTCAATCATAACAGATTAAAACACAGAAATATAGTTGATAAGCGATATAACTATAACGCTTATCGCTCTTTCACAGATTCACAGATAATATAAATGAATAAATTGTACACAGTCACAGAACAAAATATCACAGATCAGATAGGACAATCAATCCAAGGCATTTCATACAATACAATCATTCATGAGTATTAAGGTCAAGTATTAAATAATCATTTATAAGCAGGATTAATTAATTGTTTAATCCTAATTAATTCAATTTATTTCCAGTTAAATTAATAACTTATGAATTAATTATCATATTCTGATTAATTAATTACAAATCATTTGATTTAAGTTTATTTATCAAACACTTTAATAAATTAAATTATTCTTGATTACTCCCCAGAATAATTAATTAATTATTCATCTTAATTAACCTTTAAAAAGAAATCTTCTTTCAATCTTAAAAAAAGTTATTACTAACTACAACCTTTTAATGTTAGTAAATTTAATACTTAACTTAAATTAATGACTTAATTAAAATAATTAATTAAGAGTTTAAAAACATTGTAAAGTATTAACTAAAATAATTATAACTTGTATTTAAGTTCGACAATGTTTAGAACTTGTTGGAAAAACAATTTACTTTACTTTACTTTTTATAAAATATTGTAGATTGAAGAAAACCCAACCTGATGACTTCTTCTGTTCTCAGTACACTCAAGCTTCTCACCCACTTCCCATTCTTCACGCAACCCTTCTTCTTCTTTTTTTTTTCTATTTCTAGTTAGTTAAGTTTAAATTTGTGTTTAAACTAAGGTATCAGATAACGTGCTCACGTACTTGAGTTCAAACAAAGCAACACATCATTTTCTTTTCTTCTCAAGAATCAACTCGAGAACCCAAACCCAAAATACTCAGACGTGCACACGATCGACTGTGCACGTGCACTCGAACCCCAAACTCCTTCGGCCACCGTTGTGATCATCAACAAGTCAACGACGTCGCATTGAAGCCCTGCGACCACCCAAACGCTTGAGAAGATCATCGAATCAAAATCGAGCATATAACCCCAAACCTGGAAACTCGAGACAAAACTCACCCCAAACCTGTCAACAACCCATTCTCGCCGCCTCGGCCACCGGAGGTCACGAAATTCCAGCCACGACCTCGTCTACCACCCCGCTACCATCCTCCAAAATTCGGTCGCACTCGATCGCCTGAACTGGCCGTGGTGATCGATATTCTATGTATAGTGAAAATTAGGTTTAAAAACTTCAACCCATCACCGCCGCTTCCATGGTCATCGGCCGACCATCGCTGCATTTTTCCTGTGACTACCCTAGACCCCTCCATCTCCACGAGGCAACTCGGCTCCCCTCGATCATCACAACGCCGGAAATCGATCGAAATACCCACTCCGGTCATCCTCGAACTGCTAACAAAACACCCCACTAAAAATCACGAATCATGTTTTAAAAATCATATTTTTGTATACGAATTCAATTTATATTCATGAATTTGTAAATTAAGAAACTTGAAATTTAACATATTAAAAGATTGTTCTGTTGTTTTAAATTTTCCAGAGTCCATACCAATTTGTTTAACTTAAGAAAATTTTTAAACTTAAAACTATGACACAACAAACATACTTTGTTTAAGACTTATGCCTCAACAAAGTCTGGATCAAGAGCAAATGAATTTTGAAAGGAATTTGGGTCCGGAACAAAAATAAGAACAGAGATGCCTCAATTTGTACATGCATACATATACCCACATATATGCATAGAAATAAAGTTCAACCAACATATCCCCAGATTAAACTTGCCAAACATTTCAGATACTTAAGGTTTTAAAAAAGATGAAGTTACTCACAGTGGTTAAGAATTGAACAGATATATATATATATATATACTTAACCATTTAAAAGTGAGGTTACTCACAAGCATCAAGAAATCAAAACCAGTTAAGCTTCTAAAAATAGGAGTTGCTCACTTGTATTTGCAATGGACAGAGCTTTTTATTGAAAACTGTTTTGAAAACTTGAAACTGAGATGCCAAATCTTCTTTGTTTTGATTTGTTTTGAGCTAGGTTGATGTTTTAAATTTTGAAACAATGTTTGCTCAGATTGTTCTCAGCTTGGATGAGCGAATTGAAATGAAGAGGATTGATGTACTTAAGAAAAGAAGTTTACTGGGTATAAGAATTTATACAGGTTGTATATTATATTTTCTTTAGCTTTGTAAGGCTGATAAGATATGGCATTTATTGCCTTGTACAATTTGTATATTTTGCTTGTACTTATCTTTTTTTTTCTTTGACTATGTTACATTTTGATTTCGGCTGAGAGATATCAATTCGTGCTGAGGAGATATGGCATTAAATGCAAGTCCTATTGTGTTTACCAGCTTATACTATTTGAATTATGTTTGTACAGTTTTGATTTGTAGATATTTTTGTTTTCTTTGTTTCCTCTATTTTCTTTGTACATAAGTGAACTTCTATTTTATTATTTTTGTTTAACTCTTGCCTTGCCTGCATTCTTGACCAAGCAAGATTTTGTTTTGGAGGCTAATGATCATATTATTTTTCGGTTGAAAAGATATGATGAAGTACATATGTCTACTTCTTTTGGTCTTTGTCTTATGACTTTATAATATAAATAAATCTCTATTTTATTCTACTATGTTAGATTTTAGTTAATATGTTTACCTTATTTGTTTGTACATATTTGAATGAGATTCTATAATTATTTTGTTGTTAAAATTTTAACTATGTGTATTTATTTTATATTCTTAAAATTTTATCTTATATATATATTCTTATTTTTAAACCATTTATTTACGATTTTATTTCAAATCCAATATATACATATATATATATACAATATTTTAAATTTAAATGATTTAATATAGAATTTATTTGAATCGGGGAAACTCATTTATATTTATGAATAAAATTTACAATTTTTTATTCAAAAATTCATTTAATTATCAATTTAAATTTAATTAAAATCTAGGGTCATTACAAACTTCCCCCCTTAAAAGAATTTCGTCCTCGAAATTCATAGGCACGAAAACAACACAGAGATAAATAGATTCGATCTCCTATAATTCCTCAAACACAAGATACGGATTCCAAATTCAAGTCGGAATATCTCAAAGTATATACCAATTTGTCCCTCTTCGAACTTCGATATACCCAGAAATTATAATAGAATTTCAAATTTGGTTTTAAACAAAATCGTTTTATTGATTCAATTCAAATTTAGCTTCATATTCTATTAATTAATTTAACTCAATTTAAAATTTCCAATTTACTTAAAATTTTATTTCCAAATTTCCAATTCATATTCATTAAGGTTTAAATCAAAAACTGATAAGAAACCAGTGAAATACGAAGTAAGGATTTCCTACAACGATTCGTAGAAACATCATCACACTGAAACTTCTTCTTGTAGCTGGTACGAAGAAATCAAAAGAATTTGGAAACAAATCAAAGGAAATTGATAGAGAAAGATTGTTTCCACTGTTGTAGGGTATTGACCATTTATAGTCGTATTCCCATGTCCCCTATCTCGTCCTCTTCTCGCACTCATACTCACTATCACTGGATAGTAAGAGAATTTACTGAGGAATTCGAACGGATATCTTAGGAATATACTCATTCTAGGGATACTTCACCCTATCTCTAATGAGCTACTTAATGTGTTATACTCCTGAGCTAAAGTTTTTAACCCTCAGCTCTGATACCAAATGTAACGATCGGGTTTTTCCGCTCGAAAATCGACATCCATACTTTACATCGTACTCGAATGCCATAGATTCGACCGTTCAAATCCGAGTCGCCGGAGCTTATAACAACATTAAGTAAACAACACAGCGGAAAAGAAAAAGAATATAGATATACAACATCTGATACAATATCCAGATACAATGATGATACAATGAATATCTATATACATCAGAGATATGATACAAGAAATAGCAGCGGAAAAGAAAACGATAACACCAACAGCGGATAATCTCCATCTTCAAAGCGCTAATCCAGAAATAGCTTGAACTCCCAATAACGAGGCACAAAGATAAGCAAGTGCAGTCCATATCCAAAGACTGAACTAGTTCCAGAAAATCTATTGATCCTGACTATCTGCAAACCCAACTCTAGACTGCCCGTGTAGAAAATTTTGAGCACCCAGAGTTTAGGAAAGAAACAATAAACTCCGGATCAGTCATGGGACTGGTGTGAGCAACAAAAACAGTTTATCTTTTTAAAAATGAATAGCAAGAGAATTTTAAAGTCAATTCGCAATGCTTTTGGAAAATGAAACTACCATAAGACCTCCCGCCACACACACAATGCAAACGCAGAATTGGAGGAGATTTCTTCTTATGATAGTCAAAGATGCTTACTACGCAAAATCAAATCAAATCGTTTTTGATATTATTAATAGTGCATAGTGGAAAACATTTCGAAAGTAGAATATAAATCTTAGCCAACATACGACCAGTATCGTATGTCTACTATAGCTACCATGTTCAATAGCAGGTTACCGCCACATTCCATGGTAGGTTCTACAACTAAAACCGTACAAGGCTCGTATTGTTTCTTTGGATTTCCAACAAATGGTCAGGCCAAGGAACTTCCCATTGCCACATGGAAACGCCTCTGGAAGGACGTCCCGAGAACCTAACCGGATCTCTGCCAACACAAGGCCGGGTTACCCCTAACTGAGTAACTACTGACACGAGTATGCCATCTCCCGGTTGTAACCAACCTTTAACCCGGGCCCCAGCAACAAATCACAAAATAAGATATATTTAACCGGGGGCCCAGCAACAAATCACAAAATAAGATATATATATATATATATATATATATATATATTTGCGACATCCACAAAAGTTAAGTATCTGGGCTCCATACCATGATACCACTTCTATCCAGAAGGAAATGTACATACCCTAAGGGGCGCTACCCCCAATAACCTTGCCGCAACTTTACTGTTTTGACCATTCCGGGGTGTGAGGTTCGACGAAGTCTCGTCCATAAAGCTACGCTTTGGCACAAAGCCATGGTTTGGGTCAACAGATGATCAAAGTAATGATCACAAAGATAAATGATCAAACAAATGATCATATCACAAATGATCAAACAATGATCATCACACAGCAACACTCAGCATGTCACATTACCAAATTGGGAATATATCGTTGATAACCTTCAACTACATAACCTCTGAGCTCGTACGTCTCAGAGAAGGGTGTTAAGCTAAGAGAATAAATTCTCCGCCACCAAACAGAAATGTATTTGAAAGAAATCAGCTTTATATCTCAAAGTGTAATGTCAGACATACAATCCATACAAGTCTGTTCTGGGTTCGAGCAGAACCGAAGGCACTTCAAAAGAAGTCCTTGCAAATCCGGATAATTTCTAATCACGTCCGGACTTCCCATCACATATGGAGTCTCTATACCGGGGACCAGTCGATGCAAAGACATTCGACGAGTTATCCTTTCATTTTCAAAAATATCGGTCTTCACCACCGGTCTTCAAATGCTATCCCTATACGACGTATCATTATTCAGAATGGGTTATACGACCCAAAGGTCCTTTCCCGGTTAACCCGAATAGTGAGCGAAATATTTAAAACATATGGATATGGGATTTCAATTAAGTCACAACTTATTACCCAAACCTTTCTTTTAAATGGATTAAACAAATTACCATTCTTAAATCTTTTAAACGAAAAGATTCATTTCACAAAGTTTACTTCGTTTCATAAAGATCTATTCATAGGTTTCAAAACAATTTCCATTTCGATTGGATTAACTCGTTAAATCTTTAAATTAAGATTTAATTTATAACTTTCAAACCCATTCCCAAAGATTCATTCATAGATTTCAAAATAATTCCATTTCATGTTAAATTTGAAACCTTTCAACACAAATTGGAAGTTCACTTCTTATATGAAAGCTGTTATTATTTGAAAACAAATAGTTTTCGTTTCAGAAAAATCCAATTATATTTGCAAGAGTTAATGCCCTTGAATTATATTAACATTCCAAAATCAATACTTTTAAAATAGTTTAACCCATATATAACTCGTATAACATCTTTAATCCCTAGTTTCGAATCATAGAGTTCAATTTCAAATATTGAATTCAAATTTAAATCAAATAATTAAATTTCAAAACTTAATCAAGTTACTTAAAATAAATTTCATCTTTGAAATTCCATTTCAAAAGCTTTTCACTTTAAACCCAATCCATTTCCAAAACATTTGAATTTAAAAATATAAATTCGACACTATTTTCAAAAATCTGTGACTTAATCGATTTCCTTGTGAAATCCATATTTGTGTGTGTAAGGTGTAGTCTAGGGGTTTAACACAATAGTGCAACATCATTCAATCATAACAGATTAAAACACAGAAATATAGTTGATAAGCGATATAACTATAATGCTTATCGCTCTTTCACAGATTCACAGATAATATAAATGAATAAATTATACACAGTCACAGAACAAAATATTACAGATCAGATAGGACAATCAATCCAAGGCATTTCATACAATACAATCATTCATGAGTATTAATGTCAAGTATTAAATAATCATTTATAAGCAGGATTAATTAATTGTTTAATCCTAATTAATTCAATTTATTTCCAGTTAAATTAATAACTTATGAATTAATTATCATATTCTGATTAATTAATTAAAAATCATGTGATTTAAGTTTATTTATCAAACACTTTAATAAATTAAATTATTCTTGATTACTCCCCAAAATAATTAATTAATTATTCATCTTAATTAACCTTTAAAAAGAAATCTTCTTTCAATCTTAAAAAAAGTTATTACTAACTACAACCATTTAATGTTAGTAAATTTAATACTTAACTTAAATTAATGACTTAATTAAAATAATTAATTAAGAGTTTAAAAACATTGTAAAGTATTAACTAAAATAATTATAACTTGTATTTAAGTTCGACAATGTTTAGAACTTGTTGGAAAAACAATTTACTTTACTTTACTTTTTATAAAATATTGTAGATTGAAGAAAACCCAACCTGATGACTTCTTCTGTTCTCAGTACACTCAAGCTTCTCACCCACTTCCCATTCTTCACGCAACCCTTCTTCTTCTTTTTTTTTCTATTTCCAGTTAGTTAAGTTTAAATTTGTGATTAAACTAAGGTATCAGATAACGTGCTCACGTATTGAGTTCAAACAAAGCAACGCATCATTTTCTTTTCTTCTCAAGAATCAACTCGAGAACCCAAACCCAAAATACTCAAACGTGCACACGATCGACTGTGCACGTGCACTCGAACCCCAAACTCCTCCGGCCACCGTTGCGATCATCAACAAGTCAACGACGTCACATTGAAGCCCTGCGACCACCCAAACGCTTGAGAAGATCATCGAATAAAAATCGAGCATATAACCCCAAACCTGGAAACTCGAGACAAAACTCACCCCAAACCTGTCAATAACCCATTCTCGCCGCCTCGGCCACCGGAGGTCATGAAATTCCGGCCACGACCTCGTCTACCACCCCGCTACCATCCTCCAAAATTCGGTCGCACTCGATCGCCTGAACTGGCCGTGGTGATCGATATTCTATGTACAGTGAAAATTAGGTTTAAAAACTTCAACCCATCACCGCCGCTTCCATGGTCATCGGCCGACCATCGCTGCATTTTTCCTGTGACTACCCTAGACCCCTCCATCTCCATGAGGCAACTCGGCTCCCCTCGATCATCACAACGCCGGAAATCGATCGAAATACCCACTCCGGTCATCCTCGAACTGCTAACAAAACACCCCACTAAAAATCACGAATCATGTTTTAAAAATCATATTTTTGTATACGAATTCAATTTATATTCATGAATTTGTAAATTAAGAAACTTGAAATTTAACATATTAAAAGATTGTTCTGTTGTTTTAAATTTTCCAGAGTCCATACCAATTTGTTTAACTTAAGAAAATTTTTAAACTTAAAACTATGACACAACAAACATACTTTGTTTAAGACTTATGCCTCAACAAAGTCTGGATCAAGAGCAAATGAATTTTGAAAGGAATTTGGGTCTGGAACAAAAATAAGAACAGAGATGCCTCAATTTGTACAGGCATACATATACCCACATATATGCATAGAAATAAAGTTCAACCAACATATCCCCAGATTAAACTTGCCAAACATTTCAGATACTTAAGGTTTTAAAAAAGATGAAGTTACTCACAGTGGTTAAGAATTGAACAGATATATATATATATATACTTAACCATTTAAAAGTGAGGTTACTCACAAGCATCAAGAAATCAAAACCAGTTAAGCTTCTAAAAATAGGAGTTGCTCACTTGTATTTGCAATGGACAGAGCTTTTTATTGAAAACTGTTTTGAAAACTTGAAACTGAGATGCCAAATCTTCTTTGTTTTGATTTGTTTTGAGCTAGGTTGATGTTTTAAATTTTGAAACAATGTTTGCTCAGATTGTTCTCAGCTTGGATGAACGAATTAAAATTAAGAGGCTTGATGTACTTAAGAAAAGAAGTTTACTGGGTATAAGAATTTGTACAGGTTGTATATTATATTTCCTTTAGCTTTGGAAGGCTGATAAGATATGGCATTTATTGCCTTGTACAATTTGTATATTTTGCTTGTACTTATCTTTTTTTTCTTTGACTATGTTACATTTTGATTTCGGCTGAGAGATATCAATTCATGCTGAGGAGATATGGCATTAAATGCAAGTCCTATTGTGTTTACCAGCTTATACTATTTGAATTATGTTTGTACAGTTTTGATTTGTAGATATTTTTGTTTTCTTTGTTTCCTCTATTTGCTTTGTACATAAGTGAACTTCTATTTTATTATTTTTGTTTAACTCTTGCCTTGCCTGCATTCTTGACCAAGCAAGATTTTGTTTTGGAGGCTAATGATCATATTATTTTTCGGTTGAAAAGATATGATGAAGTACATATGTCTACTTCTTTTGGTCTTTGTCTTATGACTTTATAATATAAATAAATCTCTATTTTATTCTACTATGTTAGATTTTAGTTAATATGTTTACCTTATTTGTTTGTACATATTTGAATGAGATTATATAATTATTTTGTTGTTAAAATTTTAACTATGTGTATTTATTTATATTCTTAAAATTTTATCTTATATATATATATATTTATTCTTATTTTTAAACCATTTATTTATGATTTTATTTCAAATCCAATATATACATATATATATACAATATTTTAAATTTAAATGATTTAATATAGAATTTATTTGAATCGGGGAAACTCATTTCTATTTATAAATAAAATTTACAATTTATTATTCAAAAATTCATTTAATTATCAATTTAAATTTAATTAAAATCTAGGGTCGTTACACATAATTTGTTTACTATACTATTTGATTTATGTATAGACAAATGTTGTTTACCATACAAAATCAATTTTTGTCATTAATAACTGTTTTATATATATTTATTAATAAATTCATATATATATATATATATTAGTGTATATTTCTCTCTCATAATAGCATATATGCACATATAAGATATATATATATATGATTTAAAAATTTTAGTACACTTATTTATATATAATATAAATTTACAAATTCGAAAATTAATTATCATACATATATTCATATTTTTAAATTAACATTTATTGAATTTTTGAATTGTTTATTATATATAAAATAATTATTACATTAAAAATTAAATTATATATTTTTAAAAAAATATTATATCATTTTAGAAACATATCGAAAAAATTTAAGAATTTTTCAATAAAGTTTATTATTTTTAATAATTAATATTATTTCAAAAAAACTTTTATGATATTAAAAGTAATAATTTAATTGAAAAATTATTCAAAATTTTTCGTAACCTTTCATTCATGATCTTTGAATTTCTGAAATTTTGAATTTTGAATTTTGAATTTTTAATAACATATTATTTTATATTCAATAATTATTGCCGAAGTCAATGTATTTGTTTTTTCAACTTTGAAAATTTTCCAGATTTTTCCTAAGCTCTATTTTATGATCCTAGATTTTCAAAAACTGTAAAATTAAAATTTTCATGAATAGATTATTTTATGTTAATTATTTATGGATGAAAACATTATTTTATTCATAATATATACAAATTAAAATACTAAAATTATTATGTTTGCAAAACTAAGTCAATTTTGAATTATAAATAATTTTTAATAATTGTGCTCTTTCTTTCTATATATTTATTTATCTATATATAAATGTTTTATGTTCATATATTAAATATAATATATTTATTCATCTATGTGTGTGTGTGTGTGTGTGTTTTGTAACACATATACCTGCACATATTTGGACAACATACATGACATACAAAATGTATGTCTGTTGTGATGTAAATCCCAACATCTACATATGGACATATTATACCTTTCACGGATTATTATGTTACACATGCGCTCATACATAAATGTATATGATACATTTATGTATAAACTAAATCAAATAAAATTAATTTCATATATTAATATATTTGAATTTAAATAAAATAAATGATTTTATTTAAATGAAATTATAAAAGTTCTAATTCAGTTAGACTTCATAGGCCCAATAAAGATCCAATAGGGTAAAATTTTTGAAATTCACCCATAACTTCCGCTGCGGGTTGGTCCAGTTCCGACAATGGTATTAGAGCCCAATAGCCTATGCGGTCTAAATTAGTCATATTAGGGCTAACTAATTAAGCTTTCCCACTTAGTACGGTGTCTAGAAAGGTAATGCCTAGGATTGGAATTGGGTAATCAAGTACGTTGTCCTACGTGGTTACCGGCTGGCCCGAAAGGTGAAGTGAGCCCAAAGGTTGCTCCTAATAGAAAAGGCCCAACTTAATTTGGGCCTTGGGCTAATTTTCAAAATCATTTTGAAAATTAATGTTAAAGATTTTAAATTTAATAGTTAAATTTAAAATAAAACAGGTTTATTATAAAAATTATAATACTACATAAGTTTTCAAAATGTTTGAAAATATTTATATAATAATTTCAAATTTTAAATTTATTAATAAGATTAATAAAATAAATAAATTAAATATGTTAATTAATTAATACATATATGCATGTATTATATATGTTATGTTATTTTAAAATGTTTAAGATAACATAAGTATACATGTATGTATACAAGATAAATTTTGAAACTAATAAATTTTAATAAATTTTTTTTAATTGAATAAATTAATTAAAGGTTAATTAATTAAATAAAATACACATATATATGATATATGTGTGTTACACTATAAAGGTTATAGTATACACTATAAATGTTAGAGTAGATATATCCAATATAAAAGTTATATTGGAATACTAATTTAAAATTAATTAAAGAGTTAATTGATTAAAATTAATTAGATAAGATTTAATTAATGATATATTATACGTAACATTATCATTAAGTAATATGAAATATAAAAGTCATATAACAATAAAACTTCTATGATATGTGTATAACCTAAATATGGAACATTAAAGAAACCCAAATAGACTTGAGAAATAAATATACATGTAAATGTAAATATACCGTGATTTCTGATGTGTCTGACACTTGAATCGCTGGAGTATTTCATAAGAAATATTTTATTCTATAAGTCGATATCACTCAATATATATATTGAAGATTATGAATCTTCAATCTAATGTTGTCCTCTACCATATATATATATATATATTAATAAATTACTTACATACTCCTTAGTTGTTGAGCAAACTCAAGCTAAGGATGTTATGCGTATTATTATTATTATTAATATATTGAACAGATGAGGTAAGATAACTATATGTATATATTGAGCAAACTCAAGGTACATATTCTATAATTAGGCCATCACGATATGGTAGGTATGAGTGAATAATCTCTTTCGATTTGTTGAGCAAACCCAAGGTCAAAATGAGATTAGAACAAGGAAAAATGGGTTAGGAGTTGTATATGATACAACCGATAAGGAGTTAACCATCGTTTGCAGGGCTATGATTTGTTGAGCAAACTCAAGGTCAGAATACCAGAACAAACGAGTCCTAACACCCACTAGTGAAGTTGTAAGACTTCTATGTTTCATCTTAGGGTTTGGAGAAACATAAAAAACTAGTGGGAGCCTTATTAGAAAAATGAAATCGTAACATTTAACCTTTCTAATATTGTAAGAACATATGCTATATAATGTTATAATTACCTACAATGATAAATTTGTGCATTTAATATGATCGTTAAAACATTTGTCAATTAACATATATAAACAAATTGAATTAAAAATTGACAAATAGAAATATAATATATACTTACTACTAATTCTAATTGCATGTTATATAATGTTTCTATACCCATGCAAGTGCCTAATTTCAACTACTTAATACATTCGTAAGTTGGTCACTTATATGTTTATTTGGTTTAGACCGTGTATTGTATTTTATGATTTTTTGAACTCTAAATGCAATTCAAGACTATGGATATTTGATCCATGTACTTTCACATATAAATGTTATATGGTGAATAGTCATAGTTGTGGGGTACAATATTTCGATGAAGTTAGTTCATTCAAAGTATGCCAATAAACAGTATTTTAAGATCATGTATTCAACTTGAATGATTTCAAAAGGATCATATTGTGTTAATGTAACACAAGACCATAAACTATGAGATATATCTATGAACTCGATCGTTGAAATGTCATCTCGATCGGTTTAAATAAACTACAACATATTTGATGCCTTAAATGTTAAGAGTAATCGAATACGCTTTTGTAAAAGGGGCTTTGCACGAAAGGTCCCTATTTCTGATGTTGGTACAAGAAAAGTCCCTGTAGAATTAAATTTGTAAATTAGGTCCTAGTTTTTTCAAAATTAGAAAGTGAAAATTAGCTTGCGCTTTTTAAAAATTTAAAAATTTCAAAAATTTTAGAAAAATTTTAAAATCTGAAAGCGCAAGTTACCTTGCGCTTTTCAAAATTTTCAAAAAAAAAATTCAAAATCAGAAAGCGCAAACTAGCTTGCACTTTCCTGATAGAAAGTGCATGATAACTTGCGCTTTTCAAAATTTTGAAAATTTCGAAAAGATTTCAGAAACAGAAAAGTGCAAGTTACCTTGCATTTTCTGTCAGATAAGTGCAAGACATCTTGCGTTTTTTATTTTTCAAAAATAGGGACTAAATTTACGTATTCATTTCTGCAGGGACTTTTCCTATAACAACATCAAAAACAGGGACCTATGACTCTTTTCTTGTTTGTAAAAAGTTTGTTATGATATTGTAGTAAGGTTTTGTTTTGAATAGTTTGACCATTTGAGAGAAAAATGAATGTATAAGAATAGATGTAATTTAAGGTAAAGTTGGAATGAAGAGAATGAATAGTCACTTCTGCTTCATAGAGAAACATTGGAAACAAGAATTGTAATACTAATTGATACTTAATATTGGAATATGAAATATGATTTTTATTCCGAAATGTATTTTCATATAGAAAATTGTTTTCTATAACATTTATATCTTTGAGTTCAAGATATTTGATCAAAAACTCTCCACTGTAAACTAGTTGCAGCATATGAAATAAGTAAACAATATTAACAATATTAAGTGAATGGTGGACCTCTAAATTTAGTATGCTATTATAGTAATGGCGGAAATAGTGGGAGCATGCCATATAGCACCTAATGATTGCATCAAATTACAAAAATTGTTTTCGTAAAATGTTCCAAACGTTATTTGTGAAATAATGTTTATTTTTGGTATTGACTAAAAAATAGATATAACTATATTTCAATATGAGTATTATGAATATTCATTATGAAATAGAACTATATTATGGAATTTTTTCATAGTAAAAGTGATGCAACAAAAATACATATGTATCTAATATTTTTACAGTTGTTTTGGAATTATAGACTAAGCCGTAGTTTTGAGAAATAATTTTACTATATGATTATGAATCATATGATACTGGTTAATTATATCTCAAACAATTAATGGCTATACACCCATTCAGTGGGAGCATAATAAGTGTTAATGAACTTTTTGAATTAGTACATATTGATGTATGCAATCACAAGTCTATTAATACTAAAAGGGTTCCACATACTTTGTTATATTCATCAATGATTTATTACCAACATGTACATGTGTATTGGATACACATGTAGTAAGTTTATGATAAAATCATAGAATATAAAAGAAAAGTAAATAAAATAACATGTAATAGAATAAAATGATATGATTTGGTCGAATAAGTGAGTATATTGGAAAGAGTTCCAAATGTACCTAAAAATGAATATAGATTCAATCTCATAAGTCACTCCTCCATGTGATACATAATGTTGCATCAATAAGGAGTAATCGGTCATTGTTGGACAATTTACGATTAATTGTGAGTGAAGTTGAGTTAGTTTCTTTCTATAAGGTCATGTACATAAGAGCAGTACATAAGGTTGATATTATTTCATCTGAACAATAGTTTACAAAATTATACAAGATAAGAGTTTGTAAGAAATTCCAACATATCCTAGGCTAAGGAGTTGGCAGGTTGTGCGAGTCGAAAGATTGCACGTAATAATTGTTCATGAGGGATCTTGTATGAATCTCCAAAAGTTTTTTTGGGAGGCTGTCATCAAATGACATATTTATGTTTGGAACATAATTTTTGTAAAATAAAATCAGTTTTATAAATAAAAAGGTTCATAAAGCGTTTATGAATCCCTATTCTATTTGCACTAAGAAATAATTGTTGTTTCAAGATATATCAACTTCATTGCGAAGGAATTTCTTTAAGAAATTTTTGGTAGTTAAATGGAATTGGATCTGATCCATAGGTAGAACTGATTATATGAGATGAAGTGAAATTAACTAACCTAAATGAACACATATCATTAGAATGTCTAATAAGTATTCTCGTACATCGAAGAGAAACTATGAGTTTCTTATTAATGTCAAAAATATACATTACCCTCGGTTGTTCAATTAAACCATTAAGATTGTTGACTATATATGGTATGATGCGCAGATCTGAAAGAATTCCAAGTACGCTATCAAAATATAATTGGTGGTCGTAACCAAAGAGATGTGATCCATCGACCGAGATTGTGTCTTTATTGGAAAGACTAATGTGGTTAGAATTAAATGAGCAATGTTGATAAGAATAATATCGCAAATTTCAATTGTTGAAATTAGCATAACAGATTCGGTATTCAACATGCTCAAGTTAATTCAGTTTTACTCACAAAATTATCGCTCGATAAGACTTAATGTTTGGTACTTATGTATTGAAACAGAAAATTCTAAATAATGATTTAGAGTAAGTCGTTTACACATATTAACCAAAAATGCCTCAAAGTCAGTGGGAGCGATGTTGGGTTTGTGAGTCTTTGGATATGATCCAAGAAATGATATGAATGTATCATTTTATAAGCATCAAGATTGAATAAGTATTTTGATTGAAATATCAAATAGTTTGTTTTTCAATCAAATTGCAGAGGAAGCGTGTGTTCATAAGAAAGAACGTTAAAAGGTACATTGATATTTCTAAACTATAAGTAAACAACATGTTGTTGATTTTAACAATATGCTTGTATTAAAATCAACTTTAGTTATTTTAATACTCAATTTTGGATTGCAAATGATGTCTTTTATGGTGAGTATAAAAGATACAGGGATTGTCCCAAAACGATATACAAGAGCACCCTATTAAAAAGAGAACATGTAAGTTGGATTCCTTATGCATTAGCAATACGAATTATCATACAGGTTATGTTGTGTATGATATTGTGTTTTGTTTATGTATTTGATACATGGAGAAAATATATAATCCAAATTGATATCCCTAAATGGTTGTTTGAGGTGTTCTCACGTATTTATGAAATACTAGAGAATTATTTATAGAAATAACGAACTCGTTATGATGGAACGTTTGGACACAAACTTTTATAAATGATATTGAGTATAACATGTCAATGATAAAATTCAAGTTAAAATCTTTAATTTGAAAATGTTTCAAAATAAAGGTGATTGTGATCGATTCAACGAAATGTTGAGAACATTAACTTGAATAGCGCTACAATAAACCAATATATATAGATATAAATTCATAAATTTATAATTGAGCCAAAGGTGATTCCAAATGTTGAGAATCCCATAATATTGTTCTAAGATAACAATATCATGAAATTGGTCATGATAGAACTTAAAGCTCGCTAGAAGTCGAAAGACATACTTCGAATCATTCCATATGATAAAGGCAGTTTATCAGTGTCAGAGAGAGTTAATCGAAAAAGTAGATAATTAAAACATAATAGCATACCCATTCACTAAGGGACTGACCTAATTGGTTTTGAGAAAACTGATTAGAGATGTAACGACCCGGAAATTTCAACGGTTTTAACAACGTAATTAACTGAAATTTTGCTTGGAATTAATTAATTAGATTTGGCAAGGGAAATTTGATATTTGGAATACGTCTATATAAACACGACAAATGGTAAATTTTCATCTAAATATATGGAAGTTTATTTTGTTGTGAAATTTTATTTTAATTTAAAATCAGTTAATTAGATGGTAATAAAATATTTCTCAAACCTGAATATTTTTATATAATAAATTTGTAAATCATTTTCTGAGTGAGACGTCATCTTTCGTTTCATCAAATTTGGACTGCTCTAGCTCCGTTTATCTTATTTTCGACAAATTTGCAGAAGTTTGGCAGTGAATATCGACTTTTGATTCAGTAGTCGTATCACTGATATCCGTGTACCGTTCTGTTTGCCTCGTCGTGCTGATCGCCATAGTATATTTATTTCTATGTTTTGAGGTATGATACGCTACGGAAATGATAAAAATGGTACGTCGTATTGATACCACAAAATTTCGACCTTTACTTCCCGTGCCTTTTCAAATTTGAACGTGCGGCCCAAATAAGCAATAAATTGCTTTAATCATTCAGCTGAAAAGATGAGTGACCGTTGCCATTTCTTTCACACTATAATTATTCGTCCACTGTTTGCCTTATTTGTCGGTACAATCCATTTCACACTCTCTCTTCGTATTCTTCCCTCTGTCAGTTTAATAAAGTAATATATAAAGTTATAATATGTTTTCCTGTTCATCTCCTTTCTACTTTCAGTTCTAATTCATTCAATATAAAGAATTTTTTTTATAAGTTGGATGTTTTGCCTTTGCATTTCGTATTTTAGCATCTCCTCCTTAAGATTTTCTTCTTCCTTCTCTTCCCATTTGAAATTTGAAACCCGTTCCTACTCTTTGCCATATATAAAATAATAATATACCCATATTTTAAATCTATAGCTTTTACTTTGCCACACGAGAAGGTTTGCTCGTCCATGGTTTCGGCCTCACCTCAACTCCACTGGCCACCCTCACCTACCCACCGATTGACAACCGCTAGCCTAGGCCGAGCCTCCACCTCATCGACCTTGCTCACTTATATTCCTCCACCAACCTGGCAATCGTGCTCCATTTCCTCTTAGGCTCGGCTAGCATGCAACTTTGTTTATTTAAGGTATATATATTTATATATTTAAAGTGTTATCTTATATAAGATATATTACTAGTTTATATAATCTGTTGGGTATTGTATTTGTATATATATTTATACATATAGATCTGCCTGCATTATATATTGATTTTATTTTTAATTTTTTTATATTTTATATATAAATCTGTATATATAAAAGTGTATATATTTGAAAGGAAAGGAAAAGATATGTATATGTTTTGTTATATATAAAAGTTGTATAAGTTTCTTTATTATACTGTAGATATATTAGTATATTTTATGCATATGTTATCAGTTATATATGATAGTTATTTTATGTTCGTTGACTTATGTTTATGTAGAGTAAGGAAAGTATGTCAGATAAAATATGTTTGTGAAGTATTTTATAAACTGTATGTGATACTGATATATATGTTTTATTGTTTTTATATATTTACGGTAATATATGGATTTACAGTAGTATATATATGTTATTGCTAGTTACATATTGATTTGGTCAGTGGTTTCGAACATTATATATATGGTGAAGCCAAGATATGTGTACATGTTTCTAGATTATTTTTCATAAGCCTGACTTGCTTTATATATGTGTTGAAAATTTTGTATATAGTGTATAAGGTTGATTTTAAAATTTATGTGTTTAAATTTTAGCAATGATTGTGTAATAATTTATATATATTTCGTTAATATGTTATGTTTAAATATATATAAATAAGTAGTTTACATTTTAAATCAAGTATATATATAAGTATTTATTTCAACATATATTATGTATATATGTTGGACTTTAATATATGGGTTTTAATTTAAAATAATGATTTTGAAATACTTATATATTTAATTTAATATATGTTTAAATTTAGAATATGATTTATATATATAGTTATATATAGTTATATATATAAGTTCACTTATACCATTGATCTTCACCAATCCAGTTTTGATTTGATTTCATCAATTCCAAACTATCAACTTTGCTCGTCAAACTCGTGTTCAATCTTGCTTTGCTTTGGAATTCGTGCTTGGATTCGTAACTCATTTCATTGTCGAATCTCTCTAGCCTCGAAAGGTGAGCAATCACTCATGATTATCGTTCTTATATTTATTAAATTTGATTTCATTTGAAAAGAATATTGAAATATGCTGCTAAATTGAACTGTTAATTATATAATTGTTGTATATGATATGCCATTATCTGTAACTATGCATCAGTGATATCTGACACCATAACCTGTCATGTATATTATGATTTAACTTGTTATTGATGATATATGCATGTTGATATATTATATTATTATCATAATTATTCTCACTCTGCAAGTTCCCTGATAATTTAGGATTCCCTATGGGTTGAAATGATACATACCAGAACGATATTATAGAATAAGGGAAAATCGTTATGGGTTGAAATGATAAACACAAGCGATTTTCATTGATTTTGAATTTTGGGATTGCGGATTGAAATGATATATATCCGTAAATATTTAATTTGCGAATTGAAATGATAAATATCCGTATCACTTGACCATAGGATAGAAAATTATATACGGACACCGTCGGTCTATATTTTGAAAATGATTCCAAAGTTTTGAAAGGAAATATATGGTTTTGATTAAATATTGATTTTTAGAATATAATATATAAATGTTATTTTTATATATGTCTAAATTCTAGATTTTTAAATTTTATATGTTTCGGAAATTTTAAATTTATAAGTTAGTTTTAAAAATAAAATTTTAAGATTTTATAATTTTACTATTTTAAAATATATAAAATAATATTTAATATACATTTAATAATAAGATTTAATTAAATAAAAAATTAATTTAAATTAGTATATAATATGTGTAAGTATTTACTTAAATTCATATTAATATTTTAAAAATAGATTTTATAACTTTAATAATAAAGGTCGGGAAGATAAATTAATGTTGACTTTGAATTTAAAAATTGAATTTAAATAAGAATTGATTTGAACTTATTGATTTTGAGGTCTTGAAAAGAAAATATGATTTATAACGTGATTTGATAAAAAGTGATTAAACGAATATTCTCAATTTTAAATAAAATGGAGATTGAATATTTAATATTGATTTAAATATATAAATTGGGATTTAAATAAATTGTTATTAAAATGGTTAAGGGAATATTTTCCAATTTGAATAAAAATTAAAGTTAAAATGTTTAAATATAAATTAAATTTATATTGTAAATGTTTGAATATTTAAACTTGAATTTTTGAACTTTAAATTGAGATGGTTAAACTGGAATTGATTTAAATTGGATTTTGGAATTTAAGATTATTTGAATCGATTTTGAAATTGGAGGAAACTATTTTATCATATAATGTATTTTAATATATATAAACTATTTTAATTTATAACTATTTTAATATATATACTATTTTCAACATCTAAACTGTTTAGGTGGAAACTGTCAAGATTACGAAAGTGCTATGATTTCAAAGTGTTATGATTTCAAAGTATTATGATTTCAAAAGTGTTATGATTTCAAAAGTGTTACAATCTTTGAAAATGTTATGATTCTGAAAATGAATATTATTTAAAATAAATAATGATATCGAATTTGATATGGTTTTCAATTAAATATGATATTTTGATATAAAGTATGGACTATTTGAATTGAAATGACCACGGTGTGAAATAAGCGTTTGGTTGTTAAAGAGACCGGGATCGGATATTGTCACACTCTCTGCCAATACCGAAAACCACTTTAACGACTGTGTACGTGGTGGAGATTCCAGAATGAAGTAGGATGGTTTGGTGACGATTCTATATGGTATTTACGTAGCCCTAACTCCCGTGAGTCAGCTTGATGTGGCTAAAACCGGAGCCACACCGGGCCAAGTGAGGTCATTCCTTCGATCTGGCACATTTCTTCGATACCATTCTATTGCTTTTGTGATTTGATTGTGTGCACCCATTGATTTTGGAGTGTGTCACGAAGTGGGCAGTAGTAGCTGCTATGCGTTACCACCAGTCCGGATACGCAAACGGTATATCTACCCTGGCATTGCCTCAAGTGCCTTGTCGCATGCCCTATCGCGCCTTCTACGAGTTTGGTTTGTACCATACCTATAGAGTGCCCTCTGATAGCCCTCTAGTTTATGGGGGAGTTACGGTACTATATAGACTATGGGAATATATGAAATTTGTTAAGGGGGATATGGGTAACACCTTAACGCTACTTTAATAGTTTACTTTACTATAGACATACTATAATAGCGTATATTACTACATAGTAGATAGTTCCATGGATCCTTAGAGGGTGGAAATCCCAAACATCCTTTAAGTTACTTGTATTTCAGTTGACATTTCACTTGCGTTGAATTTATTAATATAAGAATGTTAATCCTGACTCGAGTGTTTTGTGTTTTGCTTTACGCTCGGGTCAGACTGAGTGTTACAACATTTGAGACTCACCTTTGGAGCTTTGGAGCTTTGCTTGAGGATCCATCTATATCTATTCAGCTTTCAACCATCCAGGTTTTTTGTTCAGACTTGTCATCTGTTGGTATTCGAGACTATATTGTATTTGAGATATTATGTTGTATTTTATTTCAAACTTTGATTTTTATATGGTAGCTTCATGAACTACTATTTATCTATTCCACTGCTTATTTTTGTAATACTCTGTGTCTATGATTCTTTGATTGATTTATTTACTGTATATTCTGAGTTTGCTAAATAATAAATTAACAATCTGATATTTTGAGCAATTCAAGTCCGACATGTGCAGATGCGAATGGTTCGAAATAGCGGGTCGTTACAGTTAGTATCAGAGCTCGGTTTAGGCAAAACTTAGCATATAGAGTAAATTTAAGTGCAGAATCACCTTTGTTCGAGCTTGATTTTCTTCCTCTTTGATTCGGATTTCTTTTGGATTTTTGGAACTCCCCCTTTGTTCTGAAATCCATTCTTGTCTCTTCCTGTTCGTGTTCTTCTTGATTCTGGAGCATCCCATAGCTCTACTTCGGTCTATAATGAATTTGAGCTTATCTTGCCACTCCAATTGGCAACTTCATCCTCTTTGGGTGATAAATTCCATCAGCGGTCCCGGTAACCTTTGTATTATCTGTAAAGGGGTGAAACTCCTTTACAACAGGCGTCGATTCACCTGAGACTTCTATATCCTCAGTTTCGATGCTGTCATTTCTTGCAAAGTCCGAATCGTCCCTTAGTGGACAACCTGGGTAATTCTCTTCTTATTGTATGTCGAATGCCTTAGAATTTTTGCAGGCAATTTTATCTTTTTAGCCTAGTGATCTTGACTTCCCCAATAGTCAAGGATTATTCTGATGTTTTGGTGAAGTCACTTCCCTTCCCTTCAAGCGGGAAATTTGATTTCCGCATCAATCTTATTTCTGGAATCTCGGTTGACCCGGTTAAGGTCATCCACGATCAATATAAGTCTATTCATATTCCTTTTTGTAGTTTAGTTATCTTATCTTCCTTTCGAATCTATCTCGTTAGTTAGAATTCTCATTTATTAGGGTCCTTCTGAATTGAAATCTTTATCCTTGTTTTAAAATCAATCTTTGAATCATCGAGTAAGGGAGTGTATTTGTAATTAAAATAAAAATGTTTTATATTGTGTTGTTTGAGTTGTTAAGTTTGAATTTTGGGGTTTCGATCGATTCGTCTAGCTAATGCTATCGACAGGAATTCCAAAACACTTGAACAGAGCAAATTGACACAATATTGTTTCCAAAATTTTAAAATTTTGTGTATGATTATATTTTATACATATATAAAAGTATAATTTTCTTAAATTAGATAGTTAATGAATTGTTGTTAGAAATGATAATAATTGGTTATCATTTATTTCTTAGTTAACACTTCCAAATCATTGACTATTGTTCTTTGAAATTTTAAACATGGTTTATAAATTTGGTTTGAAATCGAAATGAATTTAAATTAAGAAATTGAGAATTAAATCTCCGGTGCTTCTCAAAATTTGGTTTTCAAAGTTTTGATATATATTATTAGAAAGTATCTTCGAATGGAAATTGTTTCCAAAGAATTTTAAAAGAAGTAAGTCAGTATTCTCCCCTTTCGTCGCTGGAAAATAATTTCGGTGATGACTGCAGCATCATCGACATTCATTTTCGAGTCTCAAAGTGGAGAGACCACTTAGTAGCTTTGCTACACTTTTGTTTTGGAAAATGAATTTGATTTGAAATTTTGGGTATTATTTGATGTATAAAATTATATGTGTATACATATATATTATTTCAAAATGGGGGAAGTGAAACCGGAAATTTAATTCATAAATTCCTGTGTTAAGTTAGTGTTTTCAATTACTGAAATAAATCAAAATTTTGAAATATTTAAAGAGTTTGAAATTTAAAATTGGAATTTAAAACAACTGGAAATAGTTGAACTAGGATAAAATTTATTTGTATAATAATCAATTGCATTTTAATATATATAACTTACTAAAATATTCAAAAAGTTTAAATGTTGGGGTATAATAAAAGGTTGTACAAGAAGAAAACTTAAGTAATAATTTGTTCAAACCAAAATCTGGCTTAATATAAATGTTGTAAATAAAATAAAATTTGTATAGTGTTTAATTACACTCAAAAACATTAATATAACTTACCTAGAAAAGTTTAAATGTAATTGGGATGTAATTGGATAGTATACACTATGATATAAGTAATAGGATATCAAAAATGGTGTTTCGTTAAAGGAATTTACTAATAATAAATTGAAAATTGGTTGAACAATAAAAAGAGAATTAAATGGGTGGAATAACAAATGGGTATAACAAATGTTTATACACTTAATATATGTTGTAAAATATGTCAAGTGGAATAAATTAAATGAGAGGAAAAGAAAATGATATTTAAGAAACTAAATATGAACTTAAGAATTGTGAAGATTGAAATTTTAAGTGAAATTAACTTAACTAGGGTTAAATGGATTTAATAAATAAGTTAAATCAAATAAATATTGTTTTGAAAGGAGTTTTATAGTAAATGTTAATAAATTGTAAACAAATCAATTGAATGAAAATGTATGGAATTTAAATCAATCAAATGTGAACACAATAAATTTGATGGATTAAATAAAAGGAATTGAAATCAATTAGTTGAATATAAACCAATTTAAAAATAAAAGAGATTTATATGGTTTCTAAATTTACAATTTTTAATTAAATACATAGAATAAAATAAATGGAAATTAATGGTTGTGTTTTGTATTTTAATCTATCTTTTCTTTCTGATTGTTCATATTCTCCTACCTCATTCCTTTTTGGGGACGAAAAGTTTTGAGTGGGGGAGAGTGTAACGACCAGAAATTTCAACGGTTTTAATAACGTAATGAACAGAAACTTTGCTTGGAATTAAATAATTAGATTTGGCAAGGGAAATTTGATATTTGGAATACGTCTATATAAACATGGAAAATGGTAAATTTTCATCTGAAAATATGGAAGTTTAATTTGTTTTAATTTGTTGTGTAATTTTATTTCAATTTAAAATCAGTTAATTAGATGGTAATAAAATATTTCTCAAACCTGAATATTTTTATATAATAAATTTGTAAATCATTTTCTGAGTGAGACGTCATCTTTCGTTTCATCAAATTTGGACTACTCTAGCTCCATTTATCTTATTTTCGACAAATTTGCAGAAGTTTGGCAGCGAATATCGACTTTTGATAGAGTAATCGTGTCACTGATATCTGTGTACCGTTCTATTCGCCTCGTCGTGCTGATCGCTACAGTATATTTATTTCTGTGTTTTGAGGTCTGATACGCGACGGAAACGATATAAATGGTGCGTCGTGACGGTACCACAAAATTTCGACCTTTACTTCTCGTGCCTTTTCAAATTTAAACGTGCAGCCCAAACAAGCAATAAAATGCTTTAATCATTCAGCTGAAAAGATGGGTGACCGTTGCCATTTCTTTCACTCTATATTTATTCGTCCACAGTTTTCTTTATTTGTTGGTACAATCCATTTCACACTCTCTCTTCGTATTCTTCCCTCAGTCAGTTTAATAAAGTAATATATAAAGTTATAATATGTTTTCCTGTTCATCTCCTTTCTACTTTTGGTTCCGATTCATTCAATATAAAGATTTTTTTTAATAAGTTGGATGTTTTGCCTGTGCGTTTCATATTTTAGCATCTCCTCCTTCTGATTTTCTTCTTTCTCCTCTTCCTATTTGAAATTTGAAACCCGTTCCTACTCTTTGCCATATATAAAATAATAATATAACCATATTTTAAATCTGCAGCTTTTACTTTCCCACCCGAGCAGGTTTTCTCGTCCATGGTTTCGGCCTCACCTCAACTCCACCGGCCACCCTCACCTACCCACCGATTGATAGCCGCTAGCCTAGGCCGAGCCTCCACCTCGTCGACCTTGCTCACCAATATTCCTCCACCAACCTAGCCATCGTGCTCCATTTCCTCTCAGGTTCGGCTAGCATGCAACTTTGTTTATTTAAGGTATATATATTTATATATTTAAAGTATTAAAGTGTTATCTTATATAAGGTATCTTACTAGTTTATATAATCTGTTGGGTATTGTATTCGTATATATATTTATACATATAGGTCTGCCTGCATTATATATTGATTTTATTTTTAATTTTGTTTTATCTTATATATAGATCTGTATATATAAAAGTGTATATATTTAAAAGGAAAGGAAAAGATATGTATATGTTTTGTTATATATAAAAGTTATATAAGTTTGTTTATTATACTGTAGATATATTAGTATATTTTATGCATATGTTACCAGTTATATATGATAGTTATTTTATGTTTGTTGACTTATGTTTATGTACGGTAAGGTAAGTATGTCAGATATAATGAGTTTGTGAAGTATTTTATAAACTGTATATGATATTGATATGTATGTTTTACTGTTTATATATATTTACGGTAATATATTGATTTACAGTAGTATATATATGTTGTTGCTAGTTACATATTGATTTGGTCAGTGGTTTCGAACATTATATATATATGGTGAAGCCAAGATATGTGTACATGTTTCTAGATTATTTTGCATAAGCCTGACTTTCTTTATATATGTGTTGAAAATTTTGTATATAGTGTATAAGGTTGATTTTAAAATATATGTGTTTATATTTTAGCAATGATTGTGTAATAATTTATATATATTTCGTTAATATGTTATGTTTAAATATATATAAATAAGTAGTTTACATTTTAAAACAAGTATATATATATAAGTATTTATTTCAACATATATTATGTATATATGTTGGACTTTAATATATGGGTTTTAATTTAAAATAATGATTTTGAAATACATATATATTTAATTTAATATGTGTTTAAATTTAGAATATGATTTATATATATAGTTATATATAGTTATATATATAAGTTCACTTATACCATTGATCTTCACCAATCCAGTTTTTATTTGATTTCATCAATTCCAAACTATCAGCTTTGCTCGTCAAACTCGTGTTCAATCTTGCTTTGCTTTGGAATTCGTGCTTGGATTCGTAACTCATTTCATTGTCGAATCTCTCTAGCCTCGAAAGGTGAGCAATCACTCATGATTAACGTTCTTATATTTATTTAATTTGATTTCATTTGAAACTACAATTGAAATATGTTGCTAAATTGAACTGTTAATTATATAATTGCTGTATATGATATGCCATTATCTGTAACTGTGCATCAGTGATATCTGACACCATAACCTGTCATGTATATTATTATTTAACTTGTTATTGATGATATATGCCTGTTGTTGATATATTATATTATTATCATAATTGTTCTCACTCTGTAAGTTCCCTAATAATTTAGGATTCCCTATGGGTTGAAATGATACATACCCGAACGATATTATAGAATAAGGGAAAATCGTTATGGGTTGAAATGATAAACCCAAGATTTTCATTGATTTTGAATTTTGGGATTGCGGATTGAAATGATATATATCCGTAAATATTTAATTTGCGGATTGAAATGATAAATATCTGTATCACTTGACCATAGGATAGAAAATTATATACGGACACCGTTGGTCTATATTTTGAAAATGATTCCAAAGTTTTGAAAGGAAATATATGGTTTTGATTAAATATTGATTTCTAGTATATAATATGTAAATGTTATTTTTATATATGTCTAAATTCTAGATTTTTAAATTTTATATGTTTCGGAAATTTTAAATTTATAAGTTAGTTTTAAAAATAAAATATTAAGATTTTACTTATAATTTTACTATTTTAAAATATATAAAATAATATTTAATATACATTTAATAATAAGATTTTATTAAATAAAAATTTAATTTAAATTAGTATATAATATGTGTAAGTATTTACTTAAATTCATATTAATATTTTAAAAATAGATTTTATAACTTTAATAATAAAGGTCGGGAAGATAAATTAATGTTGACTTTGAATTTAAAAATTGAATTTAAATAAGAATTGATTTGAACTTATTGATTTTGAGGTCTTGAAAAGAAAATATGTGACGACCGCCCATAACCCCTGCACAGAACCTAGAGAAACTGCGCTGTAAAGTGTGCCAGGCAGCCATGGACAATTGTCAGGGTTAATTAAAACAACAGAATCTATCGTATTACTCACAGCGCATGGACAAAATACAATAGAACATACATATAGTGAAGCTTCACAGAATAGAATCTCATCAATAAAACTTCATAATAGTTTAATACAACATCTGAATAGTCAATACAACAAGCCTCACTACATAACACTCAGAGAAAATACAAACAGCGGAACACCCAGTACATATAGGAAGAAGATAATATGCAACCCTCCAGCTCGTCTTCGATATCAACACCGTGGAAAGCAAGAACAGCACCTGTCACCTGCTACCTAGTCTGCCCGTCCCAAAATGGACGAACAGCCCAAGGCAATAAGAGTTAAAATATAAAGCCTTGAGTCAGACAACAGTCTTAGTGAGCAGTAAATTAACTAACAACATACCAAAAGAGCATAAAGGAAAAGAAATAGGAATACAACCCTCCCACTCCACCTCTTTCTACAGTGATAGCCCCCAGACACACACTAAGTAGAAGCAAACATATCAAAGCACACAATTTAAGGTAAAGCAATTATCACTCGAGTCAAGGGCGATGTTTTCCAAGTACAAACCCCCAAGGCCTAAACCAAGATTAGATAAGCACCCAGAAAATACCGCTCTTGAGACCGAATGACGATACAACCAAACATCCATGACTCTAGCTATCACTGTTATCATTGCCTTGATATCATCGTTAATTGAATGACCGGCACATTCTTTCAGCCGTCCGTCAAGGGCTAATGGAAAACCCCGGTTCTAGACATAACTCTGCACGTCATCGTGACCCGTGCCTAGGACTATCGAATCTGCCCAGAGTACTTGACTATCAATCATTAGCCTTCATGGACTATCGAATCTGCCCAACGTACTCTTGCTTTGAGCATGCTAGAACCTTCAACAACGATGAGATCTCAGCCTTCTAGTCATCCTCCTCGACGACTATTTTCATACTAGCTCAAGCGCCTCTTGAGCCAACCATTATTCTCAACTCGAACCATATCACCGAGTTATCAACATGCTTGGAATGATCCCGTCTGGATTAGACGAAGACTATCTCATATCATGCCTCGCTTCATCACATCCTCCCAAAGCTTCATCTCAACATCATCATCATCAAATCTATGCATAAGAGCTTCATCAACCGCTACATATGCCACAAGCAGCTTTCTCGATTCAAGAGCCTTTCTCTTAGCTTTTGAATCATCTTCAGTCTAAATCAAATCATCAATCATCTAATTCATAGCAATCAATCAAATCAAACATTAATCCAAGTAAACAAGCATTCAAATATGAGCTAAATAGACAATTATAACAATAATAGCAATTTCGTAATTAAAGAGTCAAAAGTCTAACAAGCATGAAAACATGAGCAATATCTCTATAATCTTGATGAATGAACTTGCATAGGTTAACATGTAGTAAAATGGTTGTCAAATCATCATAAACAATGGATCTATATGGATCTATACTTAAGTTTACAAAAATGCATGAAAATCACTACTTTACACCAAAATCAAGCCAACAATCCGATATACTCCTTTGGATCCGTGTGAGAGATAATCACCACTCACCAAATCACCTAAACAACCCAAATGCAATACGCTTCAGATCTGGACAGCGAAGAATCTAACTTGATCTATCACAAATTCGCTTCAAACGATGAAATCTCTCTTCGAAGAATGTAGATCTTCAATCTAAGCTCTTCGATCTTCGATTTAATCTTCGATATGGATGGAAGGAATCACTAGATTGGAGTGGAGAAAAGAAGTGAAGAAGTGTAGAAGTCAAGCTCTCAAAATGGCAGCACTTCGTCGCTTCGAAATCCGGATCCCAAAAATGAAGCAAAGCCCTCCTATTTATAGCTAAAATCCTCCTTAGGTCGTCTACTCGGAGTTAGGTCGTCCACGACTTACGACCTAAACCCCACGACCTAAAATCTTCGACCTAACTAAAGCCAGCCGACCTAACTCAAAAGCGCTTAGCGACCTAACCCAGATCACGACCTAACGCGTGTGCCTCTTCGACCTAAGACTTAGCGCATCAGCGCACGACCTAGCGACTTAACAACATGAGTCCTCACGCGACTTAACACATGCCGACCTAACTCCTAGGTCGCTCACGACTCAGCGACCTAACTCCTTAACCCTTCACGCGACCTAAAACAATGCGCATTCACGACCTAACTATGTCACGACTTACGACTTAGTGGGCCTGCGACTTACGACCTATCGAAACTCACATGTCTATGACTTAACTAATCTTAGGTCGTCTACGACCTAACAAATCAACCACTACGCGACCTAACACTGACACGCTTCCTTGCGACCTAACAACTCACGCGACCTACGACTTAGCAAACACGCGACCTAACACACACTAACTCGCTAACAACTATGCTAACCCTTAGGTCGCTAATTCCTATAGGTCGCTCACTGCTACCACCAGCTTCTTAGGTCATTGCCGACCTAACTTCCTTAGGTCGCTAACTCGCCCCAGTTTACTTATGCCGCAACTCTTAGGTCGGTCAAGTCCTATAGGTCGTCCCAAACCACCCTACGACCTAAACCAATACGCTAACTACTAAGTCGGTCATTTCCTTAAGTCGTTCACTCGACCTAAGCCACCCCATACGACCTAATTTTCCCCCGACTTATCCCAATTCCTAGGTCGCTCCAAACCTTCCTACGACCTAAGACTTAGTCAAATTCTCGCCTGGACTTCGTGATGACTTAACTTCTACTCGATTCAAGCTACAACACTATCGTCCAAATAGCACCGGTTTCAATCATTCGATCCGTAAAAATATGGGTCGTTACATTCTCTCCCCCTTAGGAATTTCGCCCCCGAAATTCCAAACAAACAAGAGCAAACAAAGGCTATTCTGCATGCCTACCATCCACAGCAATCAACAAACCATGCATCCAATTCTAGCTTAGCATGCAGAATTCTAAAGCTTAGAACAATTTACAATGTCGTTAGATGACACGACACCTTAGGGCCATACCTTGAAGAGTTCAGGATGAGCTGCTTTCATCCTCTCTTCCACCTCCCATGTACAGTCGTTATCATCATCACTCCATTGTATCTTGAGCAACTTAACTACCTTCCTCCTAAGCTGTTTCGTGTTGGTTTCCACAACACGAAGCGGCTTACGAGGTCTCCTATCGACTGGATCAACTTCAAAATCTTTACAGCTATCAGCAGAAACCACTGTATTCGAGTCGTGCACATACTTCCGTAGATAGGATACATGAAAAACATTATGCACACTCGACATCTTCTCTGGTAACTCCAATCTATAGGCGAGCTTTCCAATTCGCTCGATGATCGGGAATGGTCCAACAAATCTCGGAGTCAATTTTCCTTTCTTCCCGAATCGAATAACATTCTTTAGAGGAGAAATCTTCACAAAAACCATATTACCAACGTCGAATTCCAAATCCTTACGACGCTTATCGGCATAACTTTTCTGACGGTCTTGGGCTGCCTTCATTCGTTGCCGAATGACCTCTATACAATCCGAAGTCTGTCGAATCATTTCTGGCCCAAGTATCAGCTTTTCTCCAGTCTCTAACCAACATCTCGGAGAGTTACACGGTCTTCCATACAATGCCTCATACGGTGCCATACCAATGCTCGACTGGTAACTGTTGTTATATGAAAATTCCGCCAAATGAAGATGATCTTCCCATGATCCTCCGAAATCCAAAACACAAGCTCTAAGAAGATCTTCCAAAACTCGGTTGACTCTCTCGGTCTGACCATCTGTTTGAGGATGATAAGCTGTACTCAAACACAACTCGGTTCCCAAGACTTCCTGGAAGCTCTTCCAAAATCCACTAGTGAACAATGGGTCTCGATCGCTCACTATACTCTTCGGAATACCATGGAATCGAACTATCCACTTAACATACAACTCAGCCAACTTTGATGCGGTCCTAGTCGATCGAACATGAATGAATCTTGCACTTTTAGTCAGACGATCTACGATGACCCAAATTCCTTCATTTCCCGTTCTGGTTCTAGGTAGTCCATCAATAAAATCCATCGACACTTGTTCCCACTTCCATGTAGGAACCTCTAATGGCTGAAGCAATCCACTGGGCTTCTTCTGCTCAGCTTTCACCAATTGGCAGTTCATGCACTTGGAAATAAAATTTCCAACATCCTTCTTCATACCTTCCCAGTAGTAGGCTCTCTTCATATCCCGATACATCTTATTTCCACCTGGATGAATTGTCAGCTTCGAGTGATGACTTTCCTTCAGAACTTCACTCCTCAATTCATCTATATCGGGAACAACTGTCGTCCTTGCTTCCGAAGCCAACCCTCTCGATCGACCTCGAATCCTTTATCCTTTTTTGGATCCAATCCAGATTCCAATTCACGGATAATCTTGACAATCTTATCATCTCGCTTTTGACTCTCACCAATCCTTTCCACAAGAGTCGGTCTTATCGATAAGTTTGCCAACATCTCAGGTTCCAATTCGCATCTAGGCCTGAGGTCAAATCCAGCTAAATACTCTAGATTCTTCCATTCTGAAAACATGGCTCCCAATCCTGCATGTCTTCGACTTAACGCATCTGCCACTGCGTTACCTTTCCCCGGAGTATAAGCTATACCAAAATCATATGATGCCAAAAACTCTAGCCACCGTTGCTGCCGAAGATTCAAATCCTTTTGGGAGAAAAGATACTTTAACGACTTATGGTCTGTAAACAACTCGAATCGAACTCCTAATAGATAATGTCTCCACATCTTCAGAGCAAAAACAATCGCCGCTAACTCCAAATCATGAGTCAGATAATTCCTTTCATGCGGCTTCAGTTGTCGACTTGCATACGCAACAACTTTATCCTTCTGCATCAGCACTGCTCCAAGTCCAGTACCACATGCGTCGGTGTAAACCACCATCTCATCATTCCCACTTGGAATAGTCAAAACAGGAGCACTTGTCAATCTCTCTTTTAGGATTCCGAAAGCTTGCTCACACTTATCTTCCCATCTGAACACTTGGTTCTTCTTTGTCAATCCTGTTAATGGTGCAGCCACCTTGGAGAAGTCTTTGATAAACCGTCGATAATATCCTGCTAATCCAAGAAAACTTCTCACATCAGATGCATTCTTAGGTCTAACCCAATCCTAGATTGCTGCCACCTTAGCGAGATCAACCGCTATTCCATTTCCAGAGATAACATGGCCTAAGAACCTCACTTCACTCTTCCAGAAATGACACTTCGAAAACTTAGCCTTCAGCTGATGTTTTCGTAAGATTTCCAAAACAATGCGCAAATGTGTCTTGTGCTCTTCTTCAGTTCTGGAATAAATCAGAATATCATCCACGAACACTAGCACGAACTTGTTCAACTGATCTCTGAACACTCTATTCATAAGATCCACAAAATATGTTGGCGCGTTAGTCAATCCAAACGGCATTACCAGCTACTCAAAGAAACCGGATGGTGTCCTAAAAGCAGTCTTCGGCACACTATCCTTAGCCACTCTCAACTGGTGAAATCCCGTTGCCAAATCCATCTGAGAAAACACCTTCGCTTCGTGAAGCTGATCAAACAAGTCATCTATTCTCGGCAATGGATACTTGTTCTTCTTAGTCACTTTATTCAGCTCATGATAATCCACACACAATCTCAACGACCCATCTGCCTTGGTTGCGAACACAACTGGTGCACCCCACTCGGACACACTACGCCGAATGAATCCTTTCTGTAAAAGGTCATCAACCTGCACCTTCAACTCCTGCTGTTCCCTAGGCGCCATCCGCCTAAGAGGCATCACAACAGGTTTGGCTCCTTCAACTAGATCTATACGAAACTCGATCTCTCTATGCGGCGGTAACCCTTTGACCTCGTCAAAGAAATCCTCAAATCCATTAGCGATTGGCACAGATGACAGTCCATCCCATGGAACAACCAGCAAATACATGAAGCTCATGAAGACGCCTTCTTCATGCTTACATCGTATCACAATCTTTCGCCCCTCCACATTCTCGACTGTCACCTCCAACCTTTCACAATCTACCCTTGCCGCATACTTCCTAAGCCAGTCCATACCCAAAATAATTCTGAACCCCGCAAAGTTCAGAACAAAACAATCACAAACAAAAGAGCAACCATGACTCGATACAATCAGACCACGGCATAGCATACACAAACAAGACGAACCCCCAACTGGATTAGTCACAACCAATGGCCTATCAACAATATCCGGTTCTAAACCCAACCGGCCTACAAGTTCATTACACACAAAAGAATACGACGCCCCAGTATCAAACAGAACTCTAACAGGAACACCACATATGGAAAGAGTACCTTGAACCACCACACTCTTTCCTTTCTCTTCAGCGGTAGGAGCTTTCGAAGATGATGGAACAGCCCCCAAAGCATAAGCTTGCACAATCTGCTTGTCCCTCCTCGGTTCTGGATAATTCTTCCTGATATGCCCCGGCTTGTCACAGTTGTGACACTTCATCGGCACCTTCGGATTCTTACAATCCTTAGAGAAATGGCCCTTCTGCTGACAATTGTAGCAAGTCACCTTGCCTTTCGGCTTCTTCTGGCCATCCTTACCCTTTTGCTGCTGCTGCTTCCTCTTCTTGTTTCCACCCTGCTGGGGTTTAGACTCTTCCCTGGTTACAGCAACAACAGATCCTTCCTTAGGAAATAGACTCTCATGCCTGAGAGCTTTCTCCACAAGCTTCTCAAATGAATCATCCAGATGATCCAACAACTGCCTCCTAAGATAACTGTCCAAGCCTGTCACAAACTTCTCATTCTTCTGATATGCAGATTCAATATATGACCGGGCATACTTGGACAAAGCTTCAAACTCAGAAACATACTCAAGAACTGGTCTTCCTCCCTGCTTGAGCTCCACAAACTTCTTGAACAGAATAGACTTATGAGCTGTAGAAATGAACTTAGCTTCAAATTTGACTTGGAATTTCTCCCAAGTAATCTCTTCCTCCGGAGTATTGATGGTAATAGAGTTCCACCAATCAGAAGCTCTCCCTGGAAGCTGTCTTGATGCTAACTTCCTCTTAGTTGCATCCTCAATTCCCAAATCGCCAAAAATCCTTCTACAAGCATCTATCCACCTCTGGACTTCAATGGTCGATTCTGTCTCCAAGAAAACCTTTCCTCCAAGAGCAGTATAATCCTTACACAACTTAGCAAAATCCACCGGTTTTGGAGTTTGAACTTGAACTCCAACATCCACCGATGGCCCCGGAGCTGGCATCCTTCTCATGATCGAAGTCATCATAGCTTCGAACATAGCAGCATAATCAGCAGCCCCCTCAGTAGCACGGCCTTCCCTAGCAGCTGGTCTCCCTCTTCGACTCATCCTTAATATCTATAAAAGGGAATGATTAGAACACCTAGAGAAACAACTGCATAAAGGACTCAAACTCTACTAAGCTACTATATTATATATAGTAATCATCCATCAAAATACAATTACGTCTCTCATACATAGTTACGTCAGCGAGCGTTGGGTAAAATCGATTAACCAAAGCTCTGATACCAAATGTGACGACCGCCCATAACCCCTGCACAGAACCTAGAGAAAGTGCGCTGTAAAGTGTGCCATGCAGCCATGGACGATTGTCAGGGTAAATTAAAACAACAGAATCTATCGTATTACTCATAGCGCATGGACAAAATACAATAGAACATACATATAGTGAAGCTTCACGGAATAGAATCTCATCAATAAAACTTCATAATAGTTGAATACAACATCTGAATAGTCAATACAACAAGCCTCACTACATAACACTCAGAGAAAATACAAACAGCGGAACACCCAGTACATATAAGAAGAAGATAATATGCAACCCTCCAGCTCGTCTTCGATATCAACACCGTGGAAAGAAAGAACAGCACTTGTCACCTGCTACCTAGTCTGCCCGTCCCAAAATGGACGAACAGCCCAAGGCAATAAGAGTTAAAACATAAAGCCTTGAGTCAGGCAACAGTCTTAGTGAGCAGTAAATTAACTAACAACATACCAAAAGAGCATAAAGGAAAAGGAATAGGAATACAACCCTCCCACTCCACCTCTTTCTACAGTGATAGCCCCCAGACACACACTAAGTAGAAGCAAACATAACAAAGCACACAATTTAAGGTAAAGCAATTATCACTCGAGTCAAGGGCGATGTTTTCCAAGTACAAACCCCCAAGGCCTAAACCAAGATCAGATAAGCACCCAGAAAATACCGCTCTTGAGACCGAATGATGATACAACCAAACATCCATGACTCTGGCTATCACTGTTATCATTGCCTTGATATCATCGTTAATTGAATGACCGGCACATTCTTTTAGCCGTCCGTCAAGGGCTAATGGAAAACCCCGATTCTAGACATAACTTTGCACGTCATCGTGACCCATGCCTAGGACTATCGAATCTGCCCAGAGTACTTGACTATCAATCATTAGCCTTCAGGGACTATTGAATCTGCCCAACGTACTCTTGCTTTGAGCATGCTAGAACCTTCAACAACGATGAGATCTCGGCCTTCTAGTCATCCTCCTCGATGATTATTTTCATACTAGCTCAAGCGCCTCTCGAGCCAACCATTATTCTCAACTCGAACCATATCACCGAGTTATCAACATGCTTGGAATGATCCCGTCTGGATTAGACCAAGACTATCTCATATCATGCCTCGCTTCATCACATCCTCGCAAAGCTTCATCTCAACATCATCATCATCAAATCTATGCATAAGAGCTTCATCATCCGCTACATATGCCACGAGCAGCTTTCTCGATTCAAGAGCCTTTCTCTTAGCTTTTGAATCATCTTCGGTCTAAATCAAATCATCAATCATCTAATTCATAGCAATCAATCAAATCAAACATTAATCCAAGTAAACAAGCATTCAAATATGAGCTAAATGGACAATTATAACAATAATAGCAATTTCGTAATTAAAGAGTCAAAAGTCTAACAAGCATGAAAATATGAGCAATATCTCTATAATCTTGATGAATGAACTTGCATAGGTTAACATGTAGTAAAATGGTTGTCAAATCATCATAAACAATGGATCTATATGGATCTATACTTAAGTTTACAAAAATGCATGAAAATCACTACTTTACACCAAAATCAAGCCAACAATCCGATATACTCCTTTGGATCCGTGTGAGAGATAATCACCACTCACCAAATCACCTAAACAACCCAAATGCAATACGCTTCAGATCTGGACAGCGAAGGATCTAACTTGATCTATCACAAATCCGCTTCAAACGATGAAATCTCTCTTCGAAGAATGTAGATCTTCAATCTAAGCTCTTCGATCTTCGATTTAATCTTCGATATGGATGGAAGGAATCACTAGATTGGAGTGGAGAAAAGAAGTGAAGAAGTGTAGAAGTCGAGCTCTCAAAATGGCAGCACTTCGTCGCTTCGAAATCCGGATCCCAAAAATGAAGCAAAGCCCTCCTATTTATAGCTGAAATCCTCCTTAGGTCGTCCACTCGGAGTTAGGTTGTCCACGACTTACGACCTAAACCCCACGACCTAAAATCTTCGACCTAACTAAAGCCAGCCGACCTAACTCAAAAGCGCTTAGCGACCTAACCCAGATCACGACCTAACGTGTGTGCCTCTTCGACCTAAGACTTAGCGCATCAGCGCACGACCTAGCGACTTAACAACATGAGTCCTCACGCGACTTAACACATGCTGACCTAACTCCTAGGTCGCTCACGACTCAGCGACCTAACTCCTTAACCCTTCACGCGACCTAAAACAATGCGCATTCACGACCTAACTATGTCACGACTTACGACTTAGTGGGCCTGCGACTTACGACCTATCGAAACTCACATGTCTATGACTTAACTAATCTTAGGTCGTCTACGACCTAACAAATCAACCACTACGCGACCTAACACTGACACGCTTCCTTGCGACCTAACAACTCACGCGACCTACGACTTAGCAAACACGCGACCTAACACACACTAACTCGCTAACAACTATGCTAACCCTTAGGTCGCTAATTCCTATAGGTCGCTCACTGCTACCACCAGCTTCTTAGGTCATTGCCGACCTAACTTCCTTAGGTCGCTAACTCGCCCCAGTTTACTTATGCCGCAACTCTTTGGTCGGTCAAGTCCTATAGGTCATCCCAAACCACCCTACGACCTAAACCAATACGCTAACTACTAAGTCGGTCATTTCCTTAAGTCGTTCACTCGACCTAAGCCACCCCATACGACCTAATTTTCCTCCGACTTATCCCAATGCCTAGGTCGCTCCAAACCTTCCTACGACCTAAGACTTAGTCAAATTCTCGCCTGGACTTCGTGATGACTTAACTTCTACTCGATTCAAGCTACAACACTATCGTCCAAATAGCACCGGTTTCAATCATTCGATCCGTTAAAATACGGGTCGTTACAAAATATGATTTATAACGTGATTTGATAAAAAGTGATTAAACGAATATTCTCAATTTTAAATAAAATGGAGGTTGAATATTTAATATTGATTTAAATATATAAATTAGGATTTAAATAAATTGTTATTAAAATGGTTAATGGAATATTTTCCAATTTGAATAAAAATTAAAGTTAAAATGTTGAAATATATATGAAATATATATTGTAATGTTTGAATATTTAAACTTGAATTTTTGAACTTTAAATTGAGATGGTTAAACTGGAATTGATTTAAATTGGATTTTTGGAATTTAAGATTATTTGAATCAATTTGTGAAACTGGAGGAAACTATTTTATCATATAAAGTATTTTAATATATATAAACTATTTTATTTTATTACTATTTTAATATATATACTTTTTTCAACATCTAAACTGTTTAGGTGGAAACTGTCATGATTACGAAAGTGCTATGATTTCAAAGTGTTATGATTTCAAAAGTGTTTGATTTCAAAGTGTTATGATTTCAAAAGTGTTATGATTTTGAAAGTGTTACAATCTTTGAAAATGTAAAGATTCTGAAATTGAATATGATATTTTGATATGAAGTATGAACTATTTGAATTGAAATGACCACGGTGTGAAATAAGCGTTTGGTTGTTAAAGAGACTGGGATCGGATATTGTCACACTCTCAGCCAATACCGAAAACCACTTTAGCGACTGTGTACGTGGTGGAGATTCCAGAATGAAGTAGGATGGTTTGGTGACGATTCTATATGGTATTTACGTAGCCCTAACTCCCGTGAGTCAGCTTGATGTGGCTAAAACAGGAGCCACGCCGGGCCAAGTGAGGTCATTCCTCCGATTGGGCACATTTCTTCGATACCATTCTATTGCTTTTGTGATTTTATCGGGTGCACCCTTTGATTTGGGAGTGTGTCACGAGGTGGGCGGTAGTAGCTGCTATGAGTTACCACCAGTCCGGATACGCAAACGGTATATCTACCCAAGCATTGCCTTGAGTGCCTTGTCGCATGCCCTATCGCGCCTTCTACGAGTTTGGTTTGTACCATACCTATGGAGTGCCCTCTGATAGCCCTCCAATTTACGGGGGGAGTTACAGTACTGTATAGATTAAGGGAATATATAAAATGTGTTAAGGGGGATATGGGTAACGCCTTAACGCTACTTTAATAGTTTACTTTACTATGGACATACTATAATAGCGTATATTACTACATAGTAGATAGTTCCATGGATCCTTAGAGGATGGAAATCCCAAACATCCTTTAAGTTACTGGTATTTCAGTTGACATTTCACTTGAGTTGAATTTATTAATATAAGAATGTTAATCCTGACTCGAGTGTTTTGTGTTTTGCTTTACGCTCGGGTCAGACTGAGTGTTACAGCATTTGAGACTCACCTTTGGAGCTTTGCTTGAGGATCCATCTATATTTATTCAGCTTTCAGCCATCCAGTTGTTTTGTTCAGACTTGTCATCTGTTGGTATTCGAGACTATATTGTATTTGAGATATTCTGTTGTATTTTATTTCAAACTCTGATGTTTATATGGTAGCTTCATGAACTACTATTTATCTATTCCACTTCTGTGATTGATTTATTTACTATATATTCTGAGTTTGCCAAATAATAAATAAACAATCTGATATTTTGAGCAATTCAAGTCCGACATGTGCGGATGCGAATGGTTCGAAATAGCAGGTCGTTACAAGAGAAGTTGGAATTAGATTCCATAATTTACTCCAAATGCAAGTCGGAGATTGATAGAGTTAGGGTTATGCCCTAGGGGCAATTATGTAATTTGTTACATATATCTTACCCTCTGACCAATCTTGTTCGAAATAAATGGTACTTTCTTCCTATTATATACTTAATATAATGTGATTATATTAATTAATTAACTTAATTAAAAGTATATTTAATAGAAAAATCCATAAACGGTATATTTTGTAGTAGTAGTTACAAAATGTTGTAACCGTAAGAAATTTATCACAGCGAAACAAATATACTATTTTAAATGTTCCTAGTCAAGATGCATCGAGAATGGATATCGATGTATCCGTTGAGACTGGAGTACGTAATGCTCTCCAAATATTGGGCAGTGTATTACTCATGACTATTGGGGGGCACCTAGGAGTTATGTACTAATAGTTATTGGATAACTATGGAACGACTCACTCGATAGTTTTCTATTGGTTAATATAACCAAGGTCAAACAGAAAATATCAATGTGACTGATTTACATAGTTCTCTCGACTTGAGAATACCATGGATCTTCAATATGAAAGCTCCACTTTGATTATAGCCAAATTATGGCATGGCGTCCATCGAGTGACTATAGTTGGGTCGAGTGGAAGTATTAGAAGTGAAGCACTATTCAAGAGAGGATTCGTCTTCTCAGTTATATGCGGTTAGTATCACAGTCAACTCAAGTCAACTCAAAGTCTCTGGCCAGAGCATTTGGGTTAATAATTATTGTTATTGTTGAACCAAGAACTTTGTATTTGGACTATAAAGTTGAATGTGGATGAGGTTGGAATTTTGACAATTACCAAATTCCACAAGCCCAAAGTGATATAGTTTTGACGAAGAGAATTGGTGTAAACAAATGTCACAACCGGGTAACGCTTATTAAACTAAAATTAGATTTTACCGAAAATGAGTAAGCGATAAATTTGGTCATAATGTCACATCCTCTGCTAAGTGACGTGTGAACATTAACATTAGAATAGTTCGATGTTAATCGCTGACCAAATTTACACCCAAGAGTTACACAACCGAAATGATGAATTTCCTTAAGACCGAACGATTTAATTAGTTTATAATTGTTATAAATTAATTAAATTGATTAATATTTATGAAATATTAATTATAAAATTTGAATACGATTTGAGAAATAAATAATGCTATATATATTTATAACAGTTATAAATATATCGATCGATATACAATATCGACAAGCGATTAAATTAGATTTAATTGCATAGTATTTTGGCTTGGGCTTAGATGGTTTAAGGCCCATCATTAGGGCTGCAAAATTTCGGTTTTGGGAAGGTCTAGAGGTGGCTAAAACATAGAGAATTGACTTGGAGATAATGGGTTGAGATCAAGTGAGAATAGGTAAAAAGGTTTTCCTCGTTTCTCTCTAATACAACTCTATATATATATATATATATATGTATGTATGTATGTATGTATGTATGTATGTATGTATGTATGTATGTATATTTATGTATATGTATCTCTAAAAATAAAAAAAATGAACCTTTTTGGCCGCCATTACCTTCTACATTGCTGGTTAAAACATAGCTCCCAATCCACTCCAAAATTCTCAAATATATTTCAAATTAAAATAATACTATTCGATAGTTAGAGGTCGGTGATTCCGGACTTGCAATCTGACAAATCAAGAACAGTAAAAGGAAGGGAAGTCATTGCTTCAACGTGGATTCAAAGGCATCATTAAATTGGTAATTTTAATTCATATTACAATAATTAAATTATATTCTATTATCCTATAATGAGCAATTTCATATCTGTTTAAATATACTGCTACTATATGTTTAGTTAGGTAAGATTTTTGTAAGTAAATGTGCTTGTCACAAATCAGTTTGGTTATGTGAATGATTTGTTTATTATACTATTTGATTTATGTATAGGTAAATATTGTTTACTATACAAAATCAATTTTTGTCATTAATAATTGTTTTATATATATTTATTAATAAATTCATATATATATATATATATATATATATATCGGTGTATATTTCTCTCTCATAATAGCATATATGCATATATAAGATATATATATGATTTAAAATTTTAGTAGACTTATTTAGATGTAATATGAATTTATAAATTCGAAATTAATTATCATACATATATTCATATTTTTAAATTAACATTTATTGAATTTTTGAATTGTTTATTATATATAAAATAATTATTACATTAAAAATTAAATTTTATATTTAAAAAAAATATTATATCATTTCAGAAACAGATAGAAAAAATTTATGAATTTTTCAATAAATTTTATTATTTTTAATAATTAATATTATTCGGAAAAACTATTTATGATTTATTCAAAATAATAATTTAATCGAAAAATTCTTCAAAATTTTTCATAACCTTTCGTTCAAGATCCTAGAATTTCTGAAATTTTAAAATTTGAATTTTTAATAATATATTATTTTATATTAAATAATTATTCCCGAAATCAATGTATTTGTTTTTAAAAATAATATTTCAACTTTGAAAAATCTCCAGATTTTTCCTAAGCTCTATTTTATGATCCTAGATTTTCGAAAATTATAAAATTTGAATTTTCATCAATAGATTAATTTATGTTAATTATTTATGGATGAAACATGATTTTATTCATAATATATACAAATTAAAATACTAAAATTATTATGTTTGCAAAACTAAGTTAATTTTGAATTATAAATAATTTTTAATAATTGTTCTCTCTCTTTCTATATATATATTTATCTATATATAAATTTTTTATGTTCATATATTATATATAATATATTTATTCCTACATATGTGTGTGTGTGTATTTTGTAACACATATACATGCACATATTTAGACAACATAAATGACAATACAAAATGAGCTAATGTGTCTGTTGCGATGTAAATCCCAACATCTACATATGGGCATATTATACCTTTCATGGATTATTATGTTACACATGCACTCACACATATAAGTATATGATACATTTATGTATAAACTAAATCAAATAAAATTAATTTCATATATTAATATATTTGAATTTAAATAAAATAAATGATTTTATTTAAATGAAATTTAGAAATGTTCTAATTCAGTTAGACTTTATAGGCCCAATAAAGATCCAATAGGGTAAAAATTTTGAAATTCAACCATAACTTCCGCTATGGACTGGTCCAGTTCCAACACCGACCCCTCAAGGTGAAATGCCTCCATCCCAATGCCGACCCCAAGTCTTATGCCGACCTGGAGTTTCCTTGATGCCGACCCGAAGCTTAGTGCATGCCGACCCCAAGCAAATGCCGATCCCATACAAACATGTTGACTCCGAGTTGCTTCTACAGCCGACCCCAAGTGGACCAACTACTGATCCGAAGAAAGTGCCTCCCTGACCCGAAGTGAAACCTACTCTGAGCCAAAGTTGTTCCATACACCGATCCCTCGAAGTATGCCGACCCCTTGAAGTATGCCGACCCTATATCTCTTGATGCCGACCCGAAGCCTTATCATTGCCGAACCGAAGCAAGGCCGATCCCAAACAACATGCTGACCTGATTCCTAGCCGACCCCAAGCTCCCAGTATGTTGACCCAAAGTATTACTAGCACCGACCCCAAGTAAATGCAAATCTGACCCCAAGCAAGAGCAATGCCGACCTGCCCAAAGTGCATCCAATCGTGACCCGAAGTAAATGCTTTCCCCACCCGAAGCAAACCACATAGTGACTCGAAGCAACCCTTGGGTGACCCAAAGGAACTCGACCTTTCCCAAAATCCATAGTCCAAATACCCGGCATCGTTTATCCATCGACTGTGCTGAATCTTGACTTCATATTCATGTTTACTATCCGTAATTGATTGTCCATCCATTCATCCAAATCAAACCCATAATATCCCAAACTCGATAACCGTGTAGTCGATTGGGTTAAATCCGCCTGTATGTTGCCTTACCAAAAGGCGGGTTCACAATTACTATTAAATAATAAATAATTAAATTTTAATAACTAATATTTAATAATAAATGTTTAATATTTAATATTTAATTAAGAAGTAATGTCTAATAATTAAGAAGTAATATTTAGTAATTAATTTTTAATAATTATTCATTAATAATTACAATTAAAAATTAATTATTAACAATTATATAATAATTAAGACTAATATTAGATAATTAATAAAAATTTATAACTATGAAGTAATATTCAGTATTTAATAATTAATTTTAAATAATTATTAATAATCAATAATTAAAAAAATGTTTAATGATCATAATTAAAAATCAATACTAATAATTAAGAAATAGAATTTAGTATTTTATAATTATAATAAATAATCATATTTAATATTTTATAAAATTAAAATTTTGGAATTTTTTGAAATAAATTATAATAATACCTATGATATAAAGTATACTTTTATATGCATTTAATATTTATTATTTAATAATTATAATTGATAATTATATTTAATATTTAAAAAATTAATAATTAATAATTACTAAATAATAAATAAAAATATAATAATTATTTTTTATTTTTTATAAATTTTAATTTTTGATTTATCTATACATATTCTTATTATTTATAATAACTTGCAAAAATAATTAATAATTCGCATGTATTAATTAATAATTGATAAATAACATTAGCATCCAAAGGAAGATAATTAATAATTAATAATTAATATTTGGTAATTAATAATATTCACTTAAACTCTAGTTTCAAATATGAGCTTTATGTAAATTTGAAATAAAGTAGAAATTATATTGAAGTATTTAAATACAAAAATTAGGCGGTACCCAAATTTGCAGGCGAGCTCATAGAAAATTTCAACGACCGTTCTTTAATCAAATTTCAGTGGCCGCTCTTTAATTCAATGATCACTTTTTAAGGCCCTAAAGTCCTTCGTCTTTCGAATTTGATTCAGTGTTTCACGAAATCCTAATTCTCCACACCGAAAATCTCATAGCCTAACCTCTTAAGTAGGAGATGCTGCAAACTGTTGCGAAGGGTCAATGCGGGTGAAAGCATGCGTAGCAAAAGGAATCGTGAAGGTTCCTTACAAATCATTAAGGGGCTCTGCTGTTTCTATGTTCATATTAAGCTACGTTCAGGATAACATTAGTTGAATATTGGATTTTGAATACCTTGTATTCTTATGGCTACCACTCTTATCATTTTCTTGGTTGGAACCAACAAGTATCGAGATTGTTTGTTATTAATGAAGAATACTTTTAGTAGAGTAGGGAGATCTTTCTTTGCTTTGTCACGAAGTTGGATGTCCAAGTTTAAAAGTCCAAATATTGACGAGTAAGCTAATAGTAGGAAGCATAGTGATACCATTAATTCTATTTTAATTAATAATATTGAGATTTATGACTAAACAAAACTAAACATTGAATTTACCAATTATTATAGAGAAATCTTTGGAGCTACAAAAACACATAAAATTAGAGATAAATGGAATATGCTTTACACTAGAGATTCTAAGATTGATCTAGTAGGGTTAGATGATCCATTTATGGAATAGGAAATTTGAAAGGCTATAAAGGTGATGCAGGCCAGCCTAATGAAATTTTAGGTCGCCAACGACCTAACAAGATGTTAAGTCGCACAAGCGACCTAACGAGTCATGCATGCGAGTTATGTCCACAAGGGATGCCTGCGAGCGAGCTGCGACCTACTGGGATTCGACCTAAAGTGGTACGACCTAACAATCAAAATCAGTACGATAAGTCGTTAGAGCGACCTAATGACCTAAGTCAATATGATGAATCGCCCAAGCGACCTAACCATCTTATGCCGCTCCTTCTTAAGACATCCCAGTGGTTATGTCGCAAGTTCATGAAGTTTAAGTCGTTAAGTTTTAGATCGCTCAAACGACTTAGCGAGTTAAAGGCCATTTCCTTAGGTCGCTCACGACCTAACGAGTCACGAGATAAGGAGTTGCGACCTAACTCGAGCGGGATGGCATTCCAGCGACCTAACTAGGTCGTACATTCACTTAAATCGCTCCTTCCTTAAGTCGTTCTTGTTCTTAGAAGTTATGCCACTTCAGAAGTCCTAGGTCGCGCGAGAAGTTAGGTCGCTAAAGTTCATATGTCGCTTATTCTTAAGTCGCATGAGATGCTCAAGCTTAGGTCGCGTGAAGAGTTCCTGAAGCTACGACCTAATTAGGTCGCGTGAAGGGTTCCTAAAGCTGGATTGACTTATGCCGCATTACTTCTTAGGTCGTAGGTCGTTGAGTCGCTTTGAGGTGTTGTATTTGTATTCCTTTCTTAGGTCGTAAGTCGTTCTTGTATGTTGTTGTTGTAAATATGTGTTGTAACATGTACTTGTGTTGTAGCTAGAGTCGCTATGTTGTAATAAGTGTTAGGTCGTTCACGACCTAAGTGTTGTCCAGAGTTGAGTCGTGTGAGTTGTAACCCTATAAGTAGGGATGATGGTGTCATTTGTAAAGTTAGTTGATTTTGAATAAAAAAACTTGTTTGTGTGCTTTGTGCCACTTCTCAAATTGGTAGTTGAGTGTGATCTCCTATCTCCACTTTCGTTATTCGAGTGCGCTCGAATCAACGACTACTGAAGCCGATTCACGGAATCTAGTGCGCTAGATCAACGTACGAAGAGTCGTAGATCTTTAAACACGGTATCATGCGCGATCAACGTGTTTGAGATAGCTAGAATCCGGTATCTTTGGATCAACGGATTTGGGCCTTTGGTATTTCTCAATCCACCGATTGCTACTTTCACCGTTTCATCATTTTTGTTATCCGCTGCTGCATCATTTGGTATCAGAGCTAGACTTAGCCAATCATAGCTAAGCCGAGTCTTGGAGCCAATTCTCATTGAAGAGTTAAAGCCGAGGGCTAGAAGTTGAAGTTGTGCATCACATTGTGTTGAAAAGTCAAGGTCGTGCATTGTTGTTCATTTGTTGTTCAAGGCCGAGAGTTAGAAGCGAACTTGTCCAAGTTTGTGCGAGATTTGTTCGAATCGTGAGTTAGGAAACGAACTTATCCAAGTTCATTGGGCATCAATTTTGAGATTTGAAAATTTGGAGTTCGAATTAAGTTGTTTGTTTATTTGGGGTGTTCGTGAGATTTCAAACAAGTGGGAAGTTTGATTCGAGAATTTTGGGGTCAAAGTGAAGTTTGTGTTTGGATCTATTGAAGATTTGATCATGCCTCCGAGAAGTGTCAACCATTATCATAATGTTGCAGATTTGTATGGGAGTGAAGATCCTGAACAGATGGAGCAACGTATCGATGAAAGGTTCAATAAGGGTTTCGAGAGAGTGGAGAGAATGAAGTCTGACATGAAACGAAATCAAAGGAGAGTGTCGCCACGTTATAATAGAGGAAGAAGAGAATCATCTTTGTCGATAAATCGAGATCGTGGAGTTCGAGACTACCGTGATTATCGGAATGAAGAAAGAAGAGCTTATCGTGATTATGAGCATGAGCCATATTGTGATTATGAAAGATGTCGAGTAGAGGAAAGAAGAAGTAGAGAGGACGTGCATGGACATAGAAGAGTCAATGTTCAGAATCGACATCGAAGCTCATCTAATTTTGAAGAAGATTGTTGTGGTGATAATGTTCGCTTTCGATATCCAGATCCAAGGAAAAATCGATATAGGAATGTTGACGGGGATGGTCATACACGGGAATCAAGGAAGGATACGGAAATTCTAGAATTCCGAGGTGGTCTACAAGCAGAGGAATTCTTGGATTGGTTATCAAAGGTTGAAAAGATTTTTAAACTCAACAACGTGTCTAAGGATCGTCAAGTTAAGTTAGTTGCTACAAGATTGAAAGGACGAGCTATGGATTGGTGGCAACAAACTAAATCAACCAGAGAGAGAATGAGGAAATCCAAAGTTGTCACGTGGGATAAGATGAAAAGGATGATGAAGGCAAATTTCTTGCCCTACAATTATCAAGCTCATGTGAACCAACAGTTGCAGAAGTTGAGTCAAGGGAGTCGAGGAAAGGGTGTGGTTACAAACCCCAGCAATCAGAATAAAGGCGTTAATTGCAGTATAAATGTTTCTAAGAAAGTCTACAAACCAGTTGTACATGAAATCACGAAGACAAATGTTGATGACCGATTTAAATGCTATCATTATCAGGAGTCTGGCCTTAGAAGTAATGAATGTACGGAGCCCGAGATGAAAGCCTTAGTTGTAGAAGAATGTGAAAACGAGGATGTGGATGGTTCTACTGAAAGCGAGCCGGAAAAGGAAGAGGAACCAACTAGCCCATTATCTTTCAGCGAAGGTGTTGAAGAAGTAGAAGGTAGTGCTGAATCGTTGGTTAGGTATGAGGCAAGTAAAGAGCTTAAAACTCCTGAGGAGGTTAAACCAATGTTCGAAGAGTTTGAAGAGGTCGGTCCTACAGAATTGTTCGAAGAATTACCACCGAAATTTGACAACGATGAAGGAGTTTTGTCAGGAGATGAAGGATGTAACTTGTTGAGGAGGACTGCTGAATTTGACTTTTATCAACCGCCGAAATTTGATGATGATGAAGAAATTGAGTCAAAGTATGGGGATGTAGAAGTTGATTATTCTTCACCGCCGATGATTGATGTCGGTAGTATGGAAGAAGAAATTGTGTTCGGAATTGAGGAAAATAACTTGATGATTGAAGATTCTTGTTTAACACCTGAGCTTATGGACGAGAGCCAGCTAAGTGTTAATTCCATAGTCTCCGAGAAGCCCGAACAAAGTGAAAGTAAAACAGAAGAGAAGGCAGAATCAGATAGCTTATTATCTTTGAAAGAGTTCGTCAATAAAATAAAAGATAATGATGAATTATCAATGTTGATTGAATTTGGGAAAAGTTCTGATTTTGAAACACCTGAAGAGGTTGAAGTATTTGAAGAGTTTGAAGATGAGATTTCTAAGGAATTGCTTGAAGGAACTAATCTTGTATTTTTGGAAGAGTCTGTGAAAATTAGAAATGAATTACTTGTGTTGACCGAGCAAGGAACGAGTAAAGATCTTGAGGTTTTCGAGGAAGTTGGGTTAGAATTCAATGCGTCTGAAGTCGAATATCCTGAGGAACTACCCGAAGAGTTACCACCACTACAGGACATTCAACCTCACACTGAACTAGTACCAGATACTATTCTACTACAGGGATCGTATGATCTTCAGAATATGAAAGAACAGGAAGAGTTGAAAAGACATGATGAAGAGAATGATTGTCAGTTGGAATTGCCTGATCATGTCCGCACTGCTGACGTTATCAACGTCAATTGCTTGGAATCGTTTCATGAAAATAAACATGTTGAAGGAGAAGCGAGTGGGAATTCATTTCAGTCAGGGGAAATTGATGCAACACATCAAGGAAAGATTCTACATGATGACACACCTGAACGACATAAGGAAAGACGAGAATCTGAGCATGAGTCCTCACACTTTTTCGGTCGTGATTTCTTAAGTCGTTCCGTGGTTTTAAACTTCCTTATATCGTCTCACATTTTCGACACGTTTTGGTTCTATATCACATCTTCCTATTGGCACAAGCAATATGGTATACGACACTAATCTTATGAAGTTCTGTGCTACATGAATTGGATATGGCACCTAGTGCTTAGTTCATTCCACACTTTTTCATATGTCATCTCCCTCAAATCACTTCCTTATGCCGCCTGTCTAATGCCACGTCTGTTTTATGCAATGCGTTCCTTAAGTCGAGCCGCATCATCAAAGAGTCAAGACAAGATTAATCACAAGAGTGGTTATCACCAGAACCGCATCAAACCAGATAATGAATGGAAGACAGTGTCTCGAAGAAGAAAAGAAAATGAATTCGGGAAAAATTCATTTCAATCAGAGGTCGATGATGCCGCACAATCTCGCTCGAAGGTCCTAGGTCGTTCACGACCTAACGAGAGGGATGATGAATTGCACCTGCGACCTAAAGCGTTGGGGTTTAGAACATTCAAACATTTGATTCCGTACCATGAACACAAACTTTTCAAAGAAGAAGAACTTATAAATTCGAGGACGAATTCTTTCCAACCCCGGGAGGATGATGTAGGCCAGCCTAATGAAATTTTAGGTCGCCAACGACCTAACAAGATGTTAAGTCGCGCAAGCGACCTAACGAGTCATGCATGCGAGTTATGTCCACAAGGGATGCTTGCGAGCGAGCTGCGACCTATTGGGATTCGACCTAAAGTGGTACGACCTAACAATCAAAATCAGTACGATAAGTCATTAGATCGACCTAACGACCTAAGTCAATATGATGAATCGCCTAAGTGACCTAACCATCTTATGCCGCTCCTTCTTAAGACATCCCAGTGGTTATGTCGCAAGTTCATGAAGTTTAAGTCGTTAAGTTTTAGATCGCTCAAACGACTTAGCGAGTTAAAGGCCATTTCCTTAGGTCGCTCACGACCTAACGAGTCACGAGATAAGGAGTTGCGACCTAACTCGAGCGGGATGGCATTCCAGCGACCTAACTAGGTCGTACATTCAGTTAAATCGCTCCTTCCTTAAGTCGTTCCTATTCTTAGAAGTTATGCCACTTCAGAAGTCCTAGGTCGCGCGAGAAGTTAGGTCGCTAAAGTTCATATGTCGCTTATTCTTAAGTCGCATGAGATGCTCAAGCTTAGGTCGCGTGAAGAGTTCCTGAAGCTACGACCTAATTAGGTCGCGTGAAGGGTTCCTAAAGCTGGATTGACTTATGCCGCATTACTTCTTAGGTCGTAGGTCGTTGAGTCACTTTGAGGAATTGTATTTGTATTCCTTTCTTAGGTCATAAGTCGTTCTTGTATGTTGTTGTTGTAAATATGTGTTGTAACCTGTACTTGTGTTGTAGCTAGAGTCGCTGTGTTGTAATAAGTGTTAGGTCGTTCACGACCTAAGTGTTGTCCAGAGTTGAGTCGTGTGAGTTGTAACCCTATAAATAGGGATGGTGGTGTCATTTGTAAAGTTAGTTGATTTTGAATAAAAAAACTTGTTTGTGTGCTTTGTGCCACTTCTCAAATTGGTAGTTGAGTGTGATCTCCTATCTCCACTTTCGGTATTCGAGTGCGCTCGAATCAACGACTGCTGAAGCTGATTCACGGAATCTAGTGCGCTAGATCAACGTACGAAGAGTCGTAGATCTTTAAACACGGTATCGTGCGTGATCAACGTGTTTGAGATAGCTAGAATCCAGTATGTTTGGATCAACGGATTTGGGCCTTTGGTATTTCTCAATCCACCGATTGCTACTTTCACCATTTCATCATTTTTGTTATCCGCTGCTGCATCAAAAGGATATGCCTCAGGATAAAGCTTTTTGTCTGAGTGAATTTTCTATATTATTCTATGAAACTTTTTAGAATGTTTTAAAAGATGATATAATAAAAACATTCAATGAATTTTATGATGGTCCGTTATAGTTAGGTAGGTTTAATTTCGCAATTTTAATTTTATTACATAAGAAAATAGGTGCTAACCAATTAAAAGATTTCAACCTATTTCATTATTAAACCGTTCTTTTAAAATCATTTCTAAGGTTTCGGTTAATAGACTAAATACTAAATGAATGATTTAATAGATAAAACATAAACAACATTTATTAAGGGTTGAAATATCACAGACGGTGTAGCAGTAGTTACAGAATATATTAATCGCTGCTGTAAAAATAATATCACTTGCGCGCTTTTAAAACTTGATTTTGCTAAAGCTTTTGATTCAATTGATTTGGTTTTTCTTAAGGGTTTATTAATGGTTAGGGGTTTTAGTTCTAGATGAGTAGGATGGATTATGTCCTCACTTAAAACCGGTAATTCAAGTATTATGGTGAATGATATTTTAGAAAATAAAATTCAATCGAAATATGGACTTAGACAAGACGATCCTTAGTCACCTTTTATTGTTTAATTTAGCAGTTGATGTTTTTTTCTAAAATTATCAAATTGGACACTAGTAGCAGGATATTAGACAGCATAGGAAATGAGTTTACTAGTAATGGTTTTTTTGTTCTCCAGTTTGCAGATGATACTATAATTTTTATGTCCCATTAGCCTAAACATATTATTGCTCTTAAGTTCATTTTATATTGTTTTGAACTACTATCTGGTTTGATGATTAATTTCGATAAAAGCTCGGTTCTATTTTTAAATGACATGGATAAAATAGAACACCAAATTGCTTACCCTTTGAATTGTAAAATGATGAAATTCCTTATAGAATATTTTCAGATTTTTAATTAGGCCATAAAAACTTAAACACAATGATTAGATAACTATAATAATTAAAGATTACCCAAATGGAATGGTAAATATTTATCAAGAGCTGGTAGGATAGTTCTCATTAATTCAGTTTTATCTGCACTACCTATATATTAGATGTCATTTTATCTTTTTTTCAAAATGGGTAACTGATAAAATTAGAGGAGACTTTTTATGGAGTGGAGATAATCCAAATTGTAGTTTTAAATGTCTTTTTAAATGGAAAATGGTTTGTAAGTCTAAAAATAAGGGGATTTAGGAATTATAATTTACATAACTTAAATATATCTTTATTAGGTAAATGGTTATAGAAATTCAATGATAATAATGAAAATTTAGTATGGAAAGAATTAATATTGAATCAATGGTATGGTGGAGCTTTTAATTTATACCATAATACACTACAACAAAACAACCATTTTACAGCGGGCAATGCCCATTGTAATATGGATTTTGCAACGGGCATGCGCCCGTTGTATTAGGCCTTGTTGTAATAGGTCGACCATATTTTACAAAGGGCAATGCCCGTTGTAATATGGATTTCGCAACGGGCATTGCCCGTTGTAATACATGATATTGCAACGGTTTCTGACCGTTGCAAAATAAATGCAAATTTAAAAAAAATTACAGCAGCATCCATGCAGTACATCCATACCAATAATGAATAATTTAACGAGTAATAAATATTATCATAAAACAAACAAAATCACATACGAAAAGACTAAAAGCTAGAGTCATAAAATTCCAACACATTCCAAAAAGTTAGATAAGTTTACATTGACATAGTTCTAATATACACATGACGACTAGTTTCATAACATCCGTTGAGAATTTCAGTTGTCAACCTACATTGAGCTTTGACAATATCATGTGTAACATGAGTTAAACATAATTCTTCTTAATTTTTACCATTTTTGGATCATAGACAACATATTCATTATACTCAAGTGGGCTATCCTTGTACCCGGAATCCACGATGCTCCCCACATGGCACTTTCACGTCATTCTTCCATGAGAAATGCTCAGCCTTATTTGTCTTCTTCCTTCCAAGCCCCTTTACTCCTATCTTCTTCTCTTCCAGCTCCTTTGTATCCTAAAACAAAGTAATAAAGTAGTGGTCAAACTCAGTTCATCTGATACATGTTTGAAATTACATTAAAAATGCTTTTTACCCCAGGCACAGTTGAGACTTCACAAGTTTGTTCACCTAGAGAGACCACAGCTAGCACAAGGAACCCTGCTGGTCTGTCCACTGCAGTAAAACTTACCTAGCTGCCTCTACTGCTGCGTCCGAGCATATTATTGCTTTTCCAAACTGAACCATGTACAGAAATACCTCAAACAATGAATTCATCATCACGTCATTGTATGCAAAAGTAAAAATTTTACTTTACCATATAGCCAGGCGCTGGAATTGAACAAACTGCATGCAAGAAGCCTTTGCGCAAGTGCCTCATTAAGTTCGAGCTTCTTGTTCCTGAAAACCATACATTATTGTTTCAGAATTTACACTGTCTTTTGAACGAACAAAAAGCAAATTGCAGTGTATTTTAGCATTGACAAATGCATTTACCCATTTATTATTTACTGATAATTATGAATGTCAAATATAAAATAAATTTGAGAAAAAAAATCTTAAAAAGAGTTGCAAAAGTAGAGCATAAGTTCAACTCATTAGGATGCAACAATTACGAATACACAATATATGCAACCTATGTCATCATCCACGGAAACAAATAAAAGACACCGTTGATGTTATGCTCATAAAATAATTAAAGTCCGTGTCACACTATACAGTAATACAAAAGCACTTGCTATTTATTCATAAAATCATGAAATTATTTAATAATAGATGGAAGGTGATTTGATTTACTTTCCTTCCTAACTTAAAGTAGTCCATACATCTCTAATATTTGTGCAAAAATTGATTTATCATTTAGTTATTATTTATCGATGATTGTAGTACTATTTGATCATAAGAAATTATTTGATCAGTATGTGTAGTGGATTTACTGGTTGGAAAGTTTACAACAAGAGGGAGTGAAGTATAGATGTTGAAAATTTATGTTTTGGTTATGTAATGAGTCCGCTTTAATGATGAATATGAAGATTACATCTTTGACGTGTACTAAATCATTCAAGAAAGCCGAGTTTTGGGAAGAAATTCATTGGGTCTTCCCCAGGTAGAAAAGGTGGATCAACCCACATTAGAAAGGCAAGAAGTGCACAACTTAAGCTTGATTTAGAGGATGTTACTAGTGGTGCTGCATTGAGTAGGGCATCTAGTGCCAGTTTAGGCTTTTCTTTCTCTTTTACTGGATTTACTGCACCGCTTGAAGATATTATTGATGATCTTAAGGGCTTTAGTGATGAAGAAAATGGTATGATTTCTATAAATATTTACATTCATAGCAGCACAAACTTGTCATTTAACATGCTTAGATTATGAGCTTGTGATGCAGATTAGAGATTATTGTTGCGCAAGTGTGGAAATACTATATATGCATGAACAAAGAAAGCATTGCTGGTTTTATAGCTGTAGTCAATAATTTTTTTCCAGTGATGGCTGCTTCTTTATGCTATTTTAACCTTTTAACTTCTAAGTATGTTTTAGGCATAAAATAAGTTTACACAGAGAACATTAAGTGATGACAAAAAATAAATTGAAACTGATGTTGCACAAAATTACGCATAACGGTTTGCACTGATAATGATGTTGAAATTGGAGAATTACATGCATAAGTGTAAATATTGCAGTTTAAACTACAAATTATACATGTACATAATAAGCTGCTAATCTTGCAACAGTTGATCCTGATTCTGAACGAAGCCACAAGAGAATAATTACAGAACCAACATTGCCACTTTACCTAAAGGTAACTTCATCTAAAGATATCATTTTCTTCTTTCCTGGCCTACAAATATAGACATTTTAGTCAGTACAATATTTAATAAACAATAATGACCCAAATCAATACAAAAATGTACTTCAACCGCTTCCCAATATTTTTCCTCCTTCTTAATTTGCAGTTTACAGAGGTTAAATACAAGGTAATTATGAAAGGAGTAACATCAACAACTGAGAAAGATATACTTCACGGAATTACAGGTTCAGCAAGTCCTGGGGAAGTTTTAGCTTTAATGGGTCCTTCAGGGAGTGGTAAAACTAGTCTACTTAGTCTATTAGGAGGAAGAGTTCAAGGTGGCATTGTTGAAGGATCCAAACAACAAAGTACATGAAGATGAAAGGGATACATAACATAAATCTTAACTAGTAGCTTCTCAAAAAGAGAGGCGTTACCATTTCAGAATAATTATTGCAAAACAACAAAAATATTGATTTGCAGGCCTTTCAGTAGTCAAACTAGTTTTTATTGCCAATGATACTTTAAACCTTTAGCAAATTTCCATCTCTAGACACTTAATTTCATTTAATTTATGTCCCAAAAGGCTAAAAATAATTTGTTGATTCATAATTGCTTAAGGAATCTATCATCTGAGTTGAATGTCCCAAAATTAAAATTCTATATTACCTTAACTCTTTATGACTTTTATATATGTAAATTCATCTTGCAGATGTGAAAGCATATTACAACCGAGATTTAAAAGCATTGCCAAATAAAAAAGGTCGTAAACAAATCTAAATGAATGAAAAAATCAAAAATTTATTCTGCAAAGAACAACTTTGACTATAAATGCAAACTTTTATTTACATCCAAATCTGAAGAAAGGAACTTAAAAGTGCTATATGAAAACTATATCATCTTCAAAACAGAATCCATAGAAGACTCAACTAAATCGAAGTCTGCTCAGTCCAGCAAAGCTAGTGCTTCGGGTAAGAGAAAGAGGAACGAATGAAAAAATATACAGTTATTTAACATACCGGTTGCTAGCAAGGTGGGGTTAGGCGGTTCTGGCTACGTCGTTCATGGTTGTCAAGGCGAAGGCTGGCGCTGTGGTGGTTGCATGTTGGTGGCAGGCGGTTGCGAGGTGGATGTAGGCAGCTGCGAAGTGGAGGCAGGCGGTTGCGCTAGCAGGCGGTAGTCGAGTTTAGGTTTTAGGGATTTTGGGTTTAGTGATTTTGTTTTGGGGATCTACTTTATTTTGTGTCTAGTTGCGTAAAATGAAAATGAGAAAAGAAGTAGGCGGGGGTTTATTTGGATACGAAGACAAAAGCATCTAAAATTACCATTGTCGTTCCAACGCTTTTTGAATATTTCTATATTTTGAAGATTTTAAAATAACAAACATATTTTTTACATTTTTTAAAGGTCATCGTTATTATATATACATTTTTAATCAATGATACCAAGAGGACGTAATTGAATAACAATGGGCATGAAATCAAACATCATGATTCATTTAACTTAATAGATATAACTAAGACTCTATGGGCATGAAATATTTAACATTACGTCTTAATTATTATTAATTATTACTATATTACTTCTTAGTTGTAATTGAATATAAATATTAAAATTTAATTACTATATATACAGGTTACCAATTATTTTTTAAATATTATATATTTAATTATTATTTGCTATTAGTATTTTTATTAATTAGTAATTATTATAAATTAATTTTAATAGATCATTATTATTATTTAATATTATTAAACCATTTTAAAAAGCGTGTTGTATATGACATCTATTACAACGGTCCTAAATGGACCGTTGTAATAGCCTTCTATTACAACGGGCAGCAAATGCCCGTTGTAAAAAGGGCGTTGTATAGGGCATCTATTACAACGGTCCTGAATGGACCGTTGTAATAGCCTTCTATTACAACGGACAGCAAATGCCCGTTGTAAAAAGGTGTTGTATAGGGCATCTATTACAACGGTCCTGAATGGACCGTTGTAATAGCCTTCTATTACAATGGGCAGCAAATGCCCATTGTAAAAAGGTGTTGTATAGGGCATCTATTACAACGGGCAGCAAATGCCTGTTGTAGAAAGGGCGTTGTAATAGAGTATTTTTGTTGTAGTGATACTATTAATAACATGAATAGTATATCTCACTTTTGGAAATCGATAATAAATTTTGGTATTTATAATCTTGGAATTAATAATGTAGTCCATTTTGATACCAATACTTCTTTTTGGCATGATTGTTGGATTTCAGTTATTCCACTTAAAGTGGAACTTCGAGAGTTATATGAAATATGCAATTTAAAAAATGTACTAATTTCAGAAATTTAAATGCCAAATTTAATTTTTTCTTGGAAATTTAGTTTTAATCATATGCTAGCGGGAAATACTTAAACAAAATTTGCTTTATTGTGTCTTAAACTAGAGCTTTACAATATTGATAATGAGAAAACCATTAAATTTTGGTGTTGGGATAAGAGCAAGAAATATGCATACTACGGTCGACTTTCGTCCCTGCTCGACGGGTGGGTCCTGCAGATCATTTTCTAATTTTATAAATTTTTCGTGAACTAAATTGAAAATATGTAAACACATTTGGAAAGTTAGTGTTCCACCTAAAGCAAAAGTGCACATATGGTTAAATTTACACGAGAAATTGAATACTATTGAACTTTTAAAAAAGAAAAATATATTTACTGACAAAATTTTTATTTTGTGATATTAAAATGGAAAATATTGTACACTTATATTTTAAATGTAATATAACTAGATTTATTCTTGTAAAAACTCTTAATATTTTTTATTTTCATAGACATGTTTATTGTGAATTATATTGGAATAATCTTAGATTTCATTATAAGAGTCACAACAGGTTTTTACTTGATACTATTTAACAATAACATGGTATATTTGGTTTGAAAGAAACCAACGTGTGTTAATAGTATTAGTATTGATTTGAAAATTTTAATATATGTAATTTCTCTATTTTGTTTTAATTGGATTTCAATTCTAGCTATAAATTAAATAAAAATTTGAGTTTTAAAGAGTTTCTTAAATAATTAAACACTCGTATTGAGTTTGTATTATTTTTGTTCCCTACATAGTGCTAATCATATTGTCGCTTGTTCTATGTCTTTTATTGTTAGATTAGTATATTATTATTTTGCATATATATATGTATAAAATTATATATTTATATATATATATATACATATATATGTATTGATCTTACATTTTTGGTATAGTTTTCTTAGCAACTTCAGGTATAGTTAATGGATTTGATGGATTCAGTTGATTTTGATGATATGAGCATTTATTGCATTTTGTGGATTTTATTGTTGTACTTTTCTACTATGGACCTTAGTTTCGTAGGATTCAGAGTTTTTTTTATTGTATGGGGTTATCACTCATTTTTTCTCAAAAAAAAGTTTGCAATGGGTTTAAGTTAGTTAGGGATGGTGATTATAATGCTAAAGGACGTAATTTTACAAAATTATTAGCATAGGGACTTGCTTTATATTACAATCATTATGTAAGATCCAAAATGATTTATCACAATAAAAACATAATCATACATAGGAGGAAATTGGGTAAACAAGAACAAAGTGCCCCAACATATTCATAGTCCTTATTTGCTCATTTGGCTCTCATAATTGATTCATTTACGATAATTTAATTGTTTGAATGAGAAACATTATGTATATTGAAAACATAAAACATAACCTATTTATTTCCTTTTATTTAAGGATGTTTTCTTTTGTGTGATGTTCGGTTTCGTTTTCATATTAAATCAGATATTAATTTCACTATATGTTATATTCAAATCCAGAACTGATTTTTTTTAGAAGTGTGCATAATGCATTATTTGCATAACATTTTGGCCTTTTTTCTTCACATAAATTCTTAGTAGTTGTACCCACCGCAAAAAATAATCTGTAATTTTGGTAGAAAACATAAATTTGTAATACTTATTCATAAACAGATTTAACATATAATTAATATTTATTATTGTGATCAAATTGCATTAGCAAAGTACTTTGAAGTGCCTCGGGATTGTTTGCCTTCCCGAATAATGACCTTTAAAACAAATTATTAAAATTGCAATTTGATGACCGTTTGAAAATAAATAATGCATCGATGCATATTTATTTCTTAATAATCTTAGTGCCAATTAAAGATTGATAAATATTACCAAATATTGGTATAAATATGAGATGTATTTTTTTAGGACTCGCGTTTATTCATACGATATTTCTTTCATCAACATTTTACTTCATATTTTGGAGCAGATCTTCTTTTGGTTTCTTATAGAAGTTAGAGATGAATAACGCATCAATGTTTCTTCCCGTTGACAAATCCAAGAGCCCGAGAATAAGGTAACAACAAATTTCAAATTAATTACTTGGTTTTAGGTTTTATGTGCATTTTGATGATCAAGAAGATGAACGAGTATAAATTTATTTGTAAAAAAAATTCATGTAAACTCGATGAAAATTTGAATAATTCTTAAATTGATGCAGGCCTAGAAATATAATGAAAGCAGAGATGCATGAATCATGTTCCCGGTATGTGCATTTTGTATTCTTTTTGTTCCATACATAGTGGTAATCGTATTGTCGCTTGTTCAATGTCTTTTATTGTTAGATTAGTATATTTTTATTTTTCATATATATATAAATATGTATTTATATATATTTATATACATATATATGTATTAATCCTACATTTTTGGTATAGTTTTCTTAGCAACTTCAAGTATAGTTAATGGATTGGATGGATTTAGTTGATTTTGATGATATGAGTATTTATTGCATTTTGTGGATTTTATTGTTGTACTTTTCTATTATGGACCTTAGTTTCATAGGATTGTGAGCTTTTTATTTTATTTTTTTATTGTATGGGGGTATCACTCATTTTTTCCCAAAAAAAGTATGAAATGGGTTTAGTTAGTTGGGCATGGTGATTATAATGCTAAAGGACGTAATTTTACAAAATTATTAGCATAGGGACTTGCTTTTTCTTACAATCGTTATGTAAGGATCCAAAATGATTTATCACAATAAAAAAATAATCATATATAGGAGGAAATTGGGTGAACAAGAACAAAGTGCTCCAACATATTCATAGTCCTTATTTGCTCTTTTGGCCCTCATAATTGATTCATTTATGATAATTTAATTGTTTGAATGAAAAACGTTATGTATATTGAAAACATAACCTATTTATTTCCTTTTATTTTATGATGCTTTCTTTTGTGTGATGTTCGGCTTCATTTTCGTATTAAATCAGATATTAATTTCACTATATGTTATATTCAAATTCAGAACTATTTTTTTTTAAAAGTTGGCAAACACAGCCCAAGGCCCAGAAGTAATAAAATAAAACCGGGTAAATTATACCCACAACGCCATAATCCAGCTAATAGACACTCCGCCACACAAAACCCACATTCTCAAAAATAAAATGAACGATCACAAACCGTAGCAAAAATGAGGGCAGATCAAATTTCTCTCAAATTCCAGCCTATGGGGGTTCTCCTTGCTAAAATTACTTCTGTCTAAGAGCGGATCTGATGAGCTTTATCCAGAGTTGATCGAAAGCTCACGTTCTATTTCATTACGCTTCACTTGATCTCAAAGCTTGCTACTTTTACTTTGATCTGAAGCGTTGATAGCAAACAAAACCCTAGCTGAGAGGATTAGAGCTTCATGCTTCCTCACTAGGCTTTACGATGGATTCCAATCAAAAATTACGGTGGTTTCCAGTCAAAAATTGACTTTTGGAGGCTGCTTCTTTCGTGGCTTCTTTCATGACTATCTCTAAAAGATAAGAAAACTCTTCGATTGCATAAAATCCTTCTATATAGATTATCACTTCTTCTCTGATAGTTGGTGTCTTGCTGCTCGTCAGGCACTAAGCAGCACGTGCGGTATTTCCAGCTCAAATCTGAAAAGATGGAAGGTAGGTTAGAACTTTTATTTATATTATCATTCAAGTTATTATTAAATGCATGGTTACTTCCCTTGCAGACGTTAAAAATTTGAGCTTGAGAATGGCCGCCGCCTGTGTTAAAAATTTGAGCTTGAGACTGGCCACCGCCTGTGAAAGTACTTTCGAGATTGATAGCATCTAAGTTTTTTAACTCAGTCCCACCGTATTTTTTTTACTCTGATGACTACTCTCTCCTTAACACCATACAGATAAGTGATACACTTTATTGCTAAGTCCGCTTCGATAGAAGCTTCCATTTGAGTTGGGAATAATATCTAATGTATTCTTAACTTTTATAATAGGCAAAGAATGGTTCGCAGATGGCTGTGCATTGTTAGAGTGTTAGATTCCAGTCATATAAGGTAAGATATTTGATTTACCTTTACCTTTATCACTGCTTTCATATTTTGAACTAATGTTATTTCTTTTGCAGATATGATTTTGGAATTGGCCACCTCTTTGTGCAACCCTGTTATCATCTTTGTCGCCATCACTAATTCTTCTTCGAGGAATATCAAAGTATATTTGCCTCCTTGTAAGTATAACCCTAAAACATCCTCAAAATTATCTGACTCATATTGCTTTTGCATCTGATTGTTTTTGTGTGATTGTTGATTACTTGATTTCTGAAGAATGATTTGACAATTTAATTCAATTTCTTTCCAAAGTTGTAAGCTGCTCTTTTCTTTGTTGTCATGCAGTCTTGTATTTCTTTCTTTCCATATATGATAGACAGTAGTTGAGAGAATGATACTTGCCCAATTGAATTCCTTGGATTTGTGTTTGAATTTTTCCTTAATTGATTGAATGATGCTTCTTATATTTTGAATTGCCTGATTTTGATTGAGATTGAGCTTTCCTTTAGCTATAGCCCATATATGCATAAAGTATGCACAATCAAAGAATAAATGTTCTATGCTTTCTGAATCATCTTTACAAAGCAAACATTTAATTTCACCATTTGTATTCCATTTAATACATCTATCTCTGGTAAGCAATCTATTTAAAATTGCAAAATAGGCACAAGTTGTCATTTTTGGACAATTTCTTTTATTCCAAATGACAGAGTGCCAATCCACTTTTGTTTCAACACCTTTAATGTTTTCCCACGTGTTTCTGAATGAGAATTTGCCTTTTGAGCTTAATTTCCATTACCATTTGTCTTTTGAGATGCTGGGACTGATTTCTATTTTTTCTATTGCTGATTTGAATATTGATGCCGCAGAATTTGAATTTATATCCCATTTATGATTTTGAATAATGCAGTCAACCTTGGCATTCACATCTCCAAACAGATAAATTTTAATCCATCCTAACAAATTTACTAGAGATTTTCCATAAATCCATGGATCAAACCAGAAACTGGTTTGCTTTCCATCTTTAAATTGCCTTACCAGATATCCGAGTCCAACTTCTCTACAGTTTAAAATATCCAAGTAAAAGAGTAATGATTTTCCACTGGCATAGTCCAAAAATTCTTGTTTTTGAGATATTTACCTTTCATCCATTTGGCCCATAATGATTTTCCCTCTTAAAATTTCCAAAAAAGTTTCAAATTGCAGGCAACACTTAAATCATTGAAGTTTCTCAAACCCATGCCTCCTTATTTCTTTGACTTATAGACTGTATTCCCATTAACTTTATGAAATTTTCCTTTCCATACGAAATTAGCACACATTTTCTCAATTTTTTGAATTGCTGTTTTTGGAATATTATGAGTTTGCATCCAATACATGACAATAGTAGTGATGACTGAGTGGGTTAATTCAAGCCAGCCAGCAAGTGAGAGTAGTTTGCTAGACCAGCCCTCTAATTTTCCTTGAATTAAATCCTGAAGTCTAGTACAATCTCTGACATTGATTTGATTCATACTTAATGGCAGTCCTAAGTATTTGACTGGCAATTCTCCCTCTTGAAAATTTAAGATATTCAAAACTTCTAATTTCCTATTGCACTCCTTACTGAAAAAACTTTACTTTTGCTTTCATTAATTTACAAGCCTGCATATCCCTTCAATTTTCCAAAAAATTTCATTAATGTATTAGCACTGTCTATATCTGCATTTAAAAATAAAAGTAAGTCATCAAAATATAATAAATGAGTAATACTTGGTTTTGTCCTATTAATTGTTTTTAAATTTCCACTAATCTTTTCAATTTCCAAATGAATAGAGAGATATTCCTTGGCAATAGCAAATAAATAAGGTGAAAGAGGATCACCTTGCCTAATGCCTCTATTGCTATGAATAAAACTACTAGGAGAACCATTAATTAAAATAGAATAAGTAACGTTATTAATACATTCCTTTGTTAAATGACAAATTTTTTCGTTAAAACCTAGTTGCTTTAACATATGAATTATAAAATGCCTATTTACTTTATCAAAAGCCTTATGTAAGTATACTTTTGAACACATTTTGTTCTTACTACCATGATTACAATTTCTTACCATTTCGTGTGTTAATAAAACATTTTCTAAAATTAGTCTTCCTAAAATAAATGCAGATTGATTTTCAATAATAATATGTTTTAAAAATATTTTTAATCTGTTACAAAGAATTATAGCAATAATTATATATATATAATTGCAACAAGAGATTGGCCTATATTCTCCTAGATTGTTAGGAAAGTAGTATGTATAACGCGCGTCAATTTCAGCCTCATTATTTGCATAACGTTTTGGCCTTTTTTCTTGCTTCACATAAATTCTTGGTAGTTGTACCCACTGATAAAAATAATCTGTAATTTTGGTAGTGAACATAAATGTGTAATACTTATTCATAAACAGATTTAACATATAATTAACATTTATTAGTGTGATCGAATTGCATTAGCAAAGTATTTTGAAGTGCCTCCGGATTGTTTGTGTTCCCAATTAATGACCTTTAAAACAAATTATTAAAATTGCAATTTGGCGACCGTTTGAAAATAAATAATGCATCAATGCATATTTATTTCTTAATAATCTTACTAACAATTAAAAATTGAAAAGTATTACCAAATATTGGTATAAATATGAGATGTATTTTTTTAGGACTCACGTTTATTCATACGATATTTCTTTCATCAACATTTTCCATTACTTCATATTTTTTAGCAGATCTTCTTTTGGTTTCTTATAGAAGTTAGAGATGAATAGCGCATCAATGTTACTTCTAGGTGACAGATCCAAGAGCTCGAGAACAAGGTAACAACAAATTTCAAATTAATTACTTGGTTTTAGGTTTTATATGCATTTTGATGATTAAGAAGATGAACAAGTATAATTTTAGTTCTAAAAAAATTCATGTAATATTGATGAAAATTTGAATAATTCTTAAATTGATGTAGGCCTAGAAATATAATGAAAGCAGAGATGCATGAATTATGTTCTCGGTGGTTCATAAGCGATCTTCATGCTCTCCATGGCTTATTTCTTCACTTACTGGTCCGTTCAACATAAGAGTTAATGAGTTTTATGTATTTTTTATATTTTAACTTTTCATCTAAAGATACACGAAGAATTGGAAAACAATTAATAAATAAGAGATGAAGTAATTTTCTATAAACTGCAGAGTGTTCTTAATATCCTAAAATTAATTTTGTTATGTATGTAGAGCTGGAGAACAAAACGAGAAAAATGTTGAAGTTAGTCAAAGCTCAGGGTGACACCTTCACAAAATGTATAGCAATCTATTATGAAACAAAGCCATAACTTATCTCATTGATGAAAGATTTATATCGATCACATCGCTTACTAATCGAGCGTTATGATAAGTTAAGAATCCAAAATTTGGATGATCAACTTCCGGATGGTTATAATTCATCGTGTAATTCAACCATGGTTGATGACCCTAACAAAGAATCAAGTGCTGAGAGTAAGGTCAGCGAAGACGCTCTCAAAGGAAAACTAAGAGAAGAAATCGAAATTCTAAAAAAGGAAAATACCCGGTTAAAGGAAGAATTAAAAAGGAAAAATGAAGAAAAAAATGAATCATTGGATATTTTCTATACTTAAGTTTTGTAAGCTATAGAGATAATAAATATTCGAATATCAACTAGTCTTAGATACGTTGTATAGCTCAGCTTAAGTTGCATTTTTACTTGACCATATTGTTAATTTGATGCTCGGAAAATGGGGAATTCGTATTGCAGCTTCAGTTAAGTTGGGTACTTGTAATTTGTTTGATTTAGTATATATGAGACTGTGGTTAGATGTATAATGTGTTTATAAGATTTTTTTTGAATTTGAATTAGTGTATGCATACCAGTGCGGTATACGCAATCGACTTTAGTGTTGTAAATAACATTTTTCACTATTATTGAGGAAATTGTAGATGAAGTTATGTGAGAAAAGAAGAAAACGATCAAACAAATTTAGTCATTAATTTCTTATTTTCTTCATTATTAGGGAGATGATGTATTCAAATGTGGTTCAATAATTGATTCTAATTCAATGGTTGAACAAAAATTATACCCATTGGAAACACAAAATACAACTTCTTTATTCATATTTATTTGATAAACTTTTAATTTTTTATATTGAAGCAAACACTATTTTCCTTTTAAACAAAAATACATCATATAGGAAAATGAATTGGAATCAGTTACTAGTTGGTTGAAAACAAGCAGATCATATGGACCATTTTAAAAATATTCAGTCATAAGACTGGAATAGAGCTGAAAAAGTTAACAAAAAGAGAAGTAGTCAGTAAAAACTACTACATCAAAACATGTTACAACAAACAAAATTGCAGAAGAAAAAAATGTATAACTACTGATTGAAGACTAAAAAAATGGTGTATAGATTTTACATTAAAATCAGTATATAATGCAACAGCTGTACGCATGTGTATGTATTCGATAAAATTGTAAATATTCCTTTAGTTCATGTAAATAGTTTCAGTTTTTGTTGAATCAGTTAGCAGGTAACTCACTATATATATGTGAGATAGGTGCTCAAGTAGTAATAGTTTTTTAGTATTCATCGGATAATAAAAATCAAATTCTCTTATTTTCCTAACTTGGTATCAGAACTATTGGTTAACAACATCATCATCTTCTCCACAAAGCCTCAATCAATCAATATCTGCCATGGAAACTGAAGAAAGCTTCTCCAGTGACAATGAATTCAACACCACACCACAAAATCAGAAAGACTCCAATTACTCACTCAAAAACCTCATCAAACCTCAAATTCAACTAATTACCGCAATTCTTGAAGAAAACAATTTTCTCCTATGGAAATTACAAATTGAAACAACAATAAGGGGATACGGCCTGGAAGAATTACTGAACGAAACTGCTCCAACTCCACCAAAGTATATCACCGATGATAAGGGTAAGTTGATTCCAAACGGTGATTATACAACACATTAAAGATAAGACTCTCTCCTATGTTCTTGGCTTCTTGCATCCATTAGCACGAGTTTTCTACCACAGCTGATCAGATGCAAGACATCTAATGATGTTTGGACAACAGTCAAATAAGTATTCAATTCACAATCTGCTGTAAAAGTATTACACTACAAGAGAGAGCTGGAAAATATCAAGAAGAATGGAACAAGTATGAGAGAATATCTTATGAGAATCAAATCACTATGTGATACACTCGAAGGGACAGGTCATAAAGTGCAAGATAATGAGCAAATCTTGATGATCTTGAATGGGTTAAGCGAAGAATATGAAGCGGTCACTGCAGTAAATTTTTCTCATAAAGAGCTCCCATCAATACAACATGTACACTCCATCCTTCTGGCACATGAAAGTAGACTAGAACAAAGAGCAGTAGCAACCTCTGATCTATCAATTAACCTGGCAAATAATTTCAAGAATCAAGAATCTGTCAAATTCAGAGCAACAGAAATGAACCTGCATTCTATAGAGGTGGTGGTCAATTCCCAAGAACCAGAGGAAGAGGAGGTAGATATAATAACTTTAACAATAGGCCGAAGTGTTAAATTTGTGGAAAAATAGGACATACTGCTCTTAAGTGCTATTTCAGATATGAAAAGAATTTTGCCATGCCACAACAAGATCAATATACTTCTAGAGATAGCAATATCAGTGCCAATCTTTCACAGTTCAGTCAAGAAACCAAATCAACACAAGAACAAGCACCAACAAGCCAAATCTGCCTTCAAAACCTTGCCAAACCTGATGATATTGCCAATGATTGCTGGTACCCAGACTCAGGAGCCACCAACCATGTAACCAGCAAGCTTCAAAACCTAAATCTTGGAAATACATAATACAAATGTAAGAAACTTATTTATATGGGAAATGGAGTTCCTACCAATATATCACAATAGAAAATGCTTCCATTAAATGCAGTAAAGGCAGTAGAATTCTACACTTAAAAAATATGCTTAGAGTTCCTCAAATAAAGAAGAACCTATTGAGTGTTTCACAACTCACTGCTGACAATAATGTTTTCTTTGAATTTCATCCCAAGATTTGCTTAATCAAAGATAGTCTAAGTAAAGAAGTCTTGCATCAGGGTAACTTGGATGGTGGACTTTACAGATTTGATACCTATGATCAAGTGAAGAACAAGGAGTATAAAGGCTGCAATAATATTTCTATGAGTAATAATTCTGTAACTGATATTAAAGATGTATATGATGTTTGGCATTATAGATTGGGGCATCAATGTGATAAAGTTGTAAAACAAATATTGAACGAAAACAGAATTGCATTTATCAATACAAAAACATCTCATGTTTGTACTTATTGCCAAATAGGAAAGAGCCACAAACTTCCATTCACTTTATCTAATACTGAATTTACCAAACCACATGAGCTTATTACCTCATACCTATAGGGACCGGCACCAGTGAGTTGTGATTATGGGTATAGATATTATATCTCATTTGTTGATGCATATTCTCGATTCACATGGATATATTTTCTCAAGAATAAATCTGAAACCTGCAATGTTGTAGTTCAGTTCAATAATTTTGTTGAAAAACAATTGAGCACGCAAGTAGTGAAGTTCCCATCTGACGGTGGCACTGAATACAAACCCCTAAAGATATATTTCAAGGACAAAGGAATTCAACATAGAACAACATGTCCATACACCTCTGAACAAAATGGAATTCTTGAGAGAAAACACAGACATGTTGTAGAAACTGGCTTGACACTACTAGCACAATCTTCCTTATCGCTGAAATCTTGGCCTGAAGCCTTCTCAACAAGAACTTACTTCATCAACAGAATGCCAACCAGGATACTGAAAAAAGTGTCCATTTGAAGTGCTACTAAATCAAAGACCTAACTACGGAGATTTGAAAGTTTTTGGCTGCCTATGTTTCCCATATTTAAGAATATACAATACACATAAATTGGACTATAGATCAAAGCCATGCACATTCCTTGGATACTACTTGAATCAGAAAGGGTACAAATGTCTTGATTCATGTGGAAGAATATACATCTCAAGACATGTGACCTTCAATGAACATATCTTCCCTTTTAGAAATCATGCTTCACAACCTACAAAGAAAGCATTCAATCCAAATACCTATCTTCCATCCATACCTTTGTACATCAGAAAGAACAGAAGCCACACAATTGAAACTGACAGTATGCCATCTTTATCAACAATAGAAAATGAAAGTCATAGTTATGATGCAGTTGGAGATGTTAAATTTTGGTGACACTATTTAGAGAATTGTAGAGGTCAGAAGTAGCTTCGTAACGGAGAAAACGGTTTGCAAATCAGAGTTCGGAGGTGGAAGTTATAAGGGAAAAGGTGAAGTGGGCTGAATTGGCAAGGTCAGACGTCTGAGGAAAATGATCAGACGTCTGGCGCTTCGGCAAATCTGCACCATACCTGTTCTAGAGAATGAGGTCAGACGTTTGGCCAAAAGGTTCAGATGTCTGAGTCTGTGCAGAATTGATTCCAGAGAATTTAGTCAGATGTCTGACCAAATGGTCAGACGTCTGAGCTGAAGAGAAATTTTCCAGTAACTTAAGTTAAACGTCTGACCACTTTGGTCAGACGTTTGAGGCGACTTCTGCCTGTTTTTCACGTGTGGACTTGGCGTGAAGATTTGTGATATCTGTAGGGGCAATTTTGGAACATTGCCTAGGGTTTCTATTCTCCTATATAAGCTAGCTTCAGGTTCCAGATCTAAGGTGCGTGCAAGCGACTGCAAGAGATTAGCCTCCACAAATTAGGGGTTATCAAAACCTAATTTTCTTCAATTATCTTCTCCACAAATCAATTTCTAATTAGAATTTTGATCATTGTAATCAATCTCTGTACTCTTCTCATCAATATTAATAAAAGCTCTCTCTTAAAGTGGATGTACACTAACACAACGTTAGTGGAACCACTATAAATCTCTGTGTGATTTATTTTTCATTATTGCTTTGATTTTTGAATTGATTGTTTCAGATTGTGATTGTTTTTGGATTGATTGAGATTGGAATTGACTTATTGATTGGTTGTTTTTACACTTCTTATCATGATCCCGTCTTCCGCTGTGCTTGTGGGGTTTCGATTTGAGTGGTCTTTAGTTGGAATCCCATCCCAACATTTGGTATTAGAGCATTGGTGTTGGTAGGTGGTTGTAGAAATGCCTGAATCAAGTAGTAACTCAAGTAGTTCCTCAATGAGTACTCCAAGTAGTGTAGCTCCTTTTGTACGTGGTTCGTACGCAGCTTCAGGATCACAATTGGTTATAGACAAGTGGAATGGCGATAATGATTTTGAAAAATGGCAATGGAAGATGAAAGCGGTTCTAAGAAGGAATCGGGTACATCGGGTAGTGTTTGACACACATTTATTGCCAGCGGACATCTCGGATGTTGAGAGAGAGAGGAGATGGAAGAGTGAGCATTCACTACACTTCAACTTGCTATGGGAGAGAATGTTATCTTTGAAATTAGTCGTGAGACAATTGCAAAGGGTATTTGGGACAAGTTGGAGGAGTTGTATATGAAGAAGTCACTGACAAATCGTTTGATCTTATTGCAAACATTCTTCACCTATAAGATGAAGGAAGGTACTTCGCTAAAGGTGCACTTGAATATTTTTGATGATTTGCTAATGAAGATGAAGGCGGTAGATTTGAAGATTGAGGAAGAGCAAAAGGCGATGATATTGTTGTGTTAGTTGCCAGACCGCTATACAGGTTTCTCAAACAGTTTGATCTATAGTTGGGATATATTGACTCTTGGTGATGTCAAGATGGGTCTTCTTAGCGAGAAGTTGCGGGATCAAATAAAGGAGTTAGGTGATGGAAGTAGTGGTGCTATTAATGGTCATGGTTTATTTGTGGAGAAGGAGAGGTATGTGAAGAAGGAGAACTGGGGGCGTTCTAAATCAAAGAACCCCGGTTGGAGAGGAAAGTCGAAAGAAAAAAAGGCAAGTGCTATATTTGCAAGAAGCCCGGTCATTGGAGAATGAGTGTACGGACAAGGAGAAGGCAAAGAAGGAAGTAGCATCTTCATCAGTAGCGGTGGAGAGTGGAGTTGGTGAGGGAGATATAGATGTTTTGTCGGCGGTAGCATCGGATGTTTCAAGTAGCGAATGGGTGCTCGATTCGGGGGCGTCTTATCATATGACGCCAAATAGGAATTTTTTTTCTTCTCATATCGACAAAGAAGGAAATTCAATTGTTATGGGAAATGGTGAGTATTTGTAAGTCGACAGGCATTGGTTCCGTGCAAATTCGGATGTTTGACGGAGTTGTTCGTACTCTCACTAATGTACGCTATGTTTCGGGACTTTGGAAGTCTCTTAATATCTTTGGTGCAGCTGGCTTCTTTAGGTTGTAAGATCACTATTGAGAGTGATAGCTTGTGGGTTTCGAAGGGGGCCCTTGTGGTGATGAAGGGTGCTAGGACTAATGGTATTTATTTGCTTTAAGGAATGACTGTGGAAGGCGAAACTTGTATAGGAGTTGATAGTTTTCGTGGCTTGGATACGACTAGGTTGTGGCATTTGAGATTAGGTCATGTCTCGAAGAGGAGTTTGGATGTTCTTCGGAAGAAGGAGATGATCGATGGAGAAAGTTTCAACAAGTTAGAGTTTTGCGAAGAATGCATCATAGGGAAGCAAACTAAAGTTTCATTCGGTGAGGGAAGCATGATTCGAGAAGGGTTCTTCAGTATGTTCACACGGATGTTTGGGGACCGGCTCCTGTAGCTTCTTTAGGTGGAGCTCGCTATTATATTTCTTTTATAGATGACTTTTCTCGGAAAGTTTGGGTGTATGTAATGAAAGCCAAGTCGGAGGCATTTGCAAAGTTCAAAGCATGGAAGGCTCTTGTTGAGAATGAGAGTGGCAAGTCTTTGAAGGTTCTAAGGTCTGACAATGGCGGAGAGTATGTTTCCGGAGAATTTTTGGAGTTTTGCAAGCATCATGGTATTCGGAGGCATTTTACTACACCTGGAGATCCGTAGTCGAATGGTGTTGCGGAAAGGATGAATCGTACTCTACTTGAGAAAAATTGATGCTTGAGATTGACATCAGGTTTGACTAAGGGATTTTGGGCTGAAGCTTTATCAACCGCGGTGCATATTATTAATCGAATTCCATGCTTAGCTATTGGTAACAAAATTCCGGTGGAAGGGTGGAAGGGAAAGAGCATTGACTTGAGTTATCTTGGTGTGTTTGGTAGTCCGATTTATGTGCATGATCCGGGAAATGATAAGCTTGAACCTAGAGTTTTCAAGGGGATTTTGCTTGGTTATACGGATGGAGTAAAAGGCTATCAGATTTGGAATCCGGAAACAAAGAAGGTAGTGAATTCTCATCATGTTACTTTTGATGAGTCAGCATTGTTCAAGGAGAATAGAAGCTCATCAGATGTTTCGGATTTGGTTCATGGTGAATCAAAGGAGAAGGAAATTATTTCCACATTTTGTCCAAGGAGTAGAGAAAGTAGAGTAGTTGGAGATGCTTGCGAGGAAGTAGCGGTTGATGTTACATCACATAGTCCATAGGGTGCCTCTAGTAGTGTTGGTGATGTGCATGATTCTAGAGAGGATTCGGTTCAAGGTGGAGCCGAAGGAAGTTTGGGTGATGGTATTGCTAACCGGGGTTGGTCGTCGTACTATAAGACCACCCGAAAGATATGGTGATTGGAACTATCTTAGATTTTGTGATAATTTGGACTATGCTCTTCATGTAGTCCAAGATGGGCCGATGGACCTTGATGACATCATGAAGTTGAGTGATAGCTCGAAATGGATTTGCGCCATGGAGGAAGAGATGCAATCATTGTTGAAGAATCAAACTTGGGATTTGGTTCCACTTCCTAAAGGAAACCGTGCTATTGGGTGCAAATGGATATACAAGGTGAAGGACGATAGGAGATGCAAAGCTAGGCTAGGGGCTAAAGGGTTTGCACAAAGGAAGGGAAAGGAGTATGATGAGATATTCACACCGGTTGTGCGCCATACTTCTATCCGGATATTACTTGCTATAGTTGTTATTCACGACTTGAAATTGGAGCAACTTGATGTGAAACCCGCCTTCTTGCATGGTGACTTTGATGAAGACATCTACATGGAGCAACTGGGAGGTTTTGTTGTGGATGGTAAGTCAAATTTGGTTTGCAAGTTGAAGAAATCACTATATGGATTAAAGCAATCACCTAGACAATGGTATAAGAGGTTTGATCATTTTATGCTTGAAAATGGTTTTGATAGAAGCATCAAGGATGCTTGTGTTTATTTCAAGAAGTTGAGAAATGATTGTTGGGTTTATTTACTCTTGTATGTGGACGACATGCTCATTGCTTCTAAGGATAAGAATGAAATCAACAAGCTAAAACTAAGTTTGAAATCGGAGTTCGAAATGAAGGATCTTGGAGAAGCAAGAAGGATATTGGGTATGGAAATTGTAAGGGATCGAAAGCATTTTGAGTTGAAACTAACTCAAAAGGAGTACATTGAGAAAGTGCTTTGCCGGTTTAGCATGGAGAATGCAAAGGCGTCAAATACACCTTTACCTTTGCATATGAAGCTTTCGGGTAAAGGATCACCTATCTTGGAGGAAGACAAGACTTATATGGAAAAGGTGCCATATGCTAGTGCGGTTGGAAGTCCAATGTATGATATGGTGTGTACAAGGCCCGATATAGCAAATGTCGTCGGGATGGTTAGTCGATATATGGCTAATCCGGGAAAATCGCATTGGGAAGCTGTGAAGCTTATATTGAGATATCTTAGAGGCACATCATCTCATGGTCTTGTTTTTGGCGGTAGTAAGGCGATGGATTGCAAGTTGGTTGGTTATTGTGATTCGGACTACGCCGGTGATAGGGATCGAAGAAAATCAACTTCTGGATATGTCTTCACACTTGGGGGTACACCCATAAGTTGGAGATCGAGATTGCAGACCGTAGTTGCTTTATCCACTACGGAGGCGAAGTTGATAGCCACGATGGAGGCGGCAAAGGAGGCACTCTATTTGAAGCGATTGTTGTGTGACTTGGGATTCGGGCATGATAGTATTGATGTTCGATGTGATAGCCAGAGTGTTATTCACTTTGCAGAGAATTTGGCGTTTAGCTCACGGACTAAGCATATTGAGGTGAGAGAGTTATTTCTAGTAGCCATGGATGAGGATAAGCAAGTATATCTTCGAAAAGTGCACCCAAAGGATAACCCGGCGGACATGTTCACTAAGGCATTACCGGTTGGGAAGTTTGAGCATTGCTCGAACTTGATTCGCTTGGAGAAGTGCTAGGTGCCACGGGGTGGCACGGTTAAGGGAGGAGCTTGGTGGTAGATGAGGAAGAGTATCAGTGAGAGATTGAGGTCCTATCTTCTTGGTAAGTGCTAGTCTTTGGTGAGATAGCTTAGGATTTGGATGTTTTCAACATTTCATTAGCGGGTGGGGGCTTTGCCTGAGCTCGTTGGTGGAGTGCAATGGGCGGTGGCTTTGCCGGAGCTCATTGGGAAAGCATTTATGTTTGGTTGAAGGTAGAAGAAGTGATAGTTTGTGCTATCTGTTGTCATTGATGGTATGGTACCATTGGAGTTGGACATAGATATAGTGTCGAGGTGGAGTGTTAAATTTTGGCGACACTATATGGAGAATTGTAGAGGTCGGAAGTAGCTTCGTAATGGAGAAAACGGTTCGCAAATCGGAGTTCGGAGGTGGAAGTTATAAGGGAAAAGGTGAAGTGGGATGAATTGGCAGGGTCAGACGTCTGAGGAAAATGGTCAGACGTCTGGCGCTTCAGCAAATCTGCACCAGACCTGTTCCAAAGAATGAGGTCAGACGTTTAACCAAAAGGGTCAGACGTCTGAGTCTGTGCAGAATTGATTCCAGAGACTTTAGTCAAATGTCTGACCAAATGGTCAGATGTCTGAGCTGAAGAGAAATTTTCCAGTAACTTAAGTCAGACGTCTGACCACTTTGGTCAGACGTCTGAGGCGACTTCCACCTGTTTTTCACGTGTGGACTTGGCGTGAAGATTTGTGATATCTACAGGAGCAATTTCGAAACATTTCCTAGGGTTTCTATTCTCTTATATAAGCTAGCTTCAGGTTCCAGATCTAAGGTGCGTGCAAGCGACTGCAAGAGATTAGCCTCCACAAATTAGGGTTTATCAAAACCTAATTTTCTTCAATTCTCTTCTCCAAAAATCAATTTCTAATTAAAATTTTGATCATTGTAATCAATCTCTTGTACTCTTCTCATCAGTATTAATAAAAGCTCTCTCTTAAAGTGGATGTACACTAACACAACGTTAATGGAACCACTATAAATCTCTGTGTGATTTATTTTTCATTATTGCTTTGATTTCCGAATTGCTTGTTTCGGATTGTGATTGTTTTGCATTGATTATGATTGGAATTGAGTTATTGATTGGTTGTTTTTACACTTCTTATCACGATCCCCTCTTCCACTGTGATTGTGGGGTTTAGATTTGAGTGGTCTCCAGTTGGAATCCCGTCCCAACAGGAGATACCCAGAGTAATAATGAAGAGAGTCAATCAAGCCATAACTCAATGCAAAGATCTCAGGATGAAAGCACTAACCTATATGCTGAACCTGCAAATGAACCAACTCAACCTACTCATGGACATCACATGATGACCAGAGCTAAATGTGGGATCGTTAAACCCAAAACTTTCAGCTTAACTAGTGAACAAGTTACTGTAAATGAAGCATTGGCAGATGACAATTGGAAACAAGCGATGATAGAAGAGTATAGTGCTCTTATAAAGAACAAAACATGGACATTGGTTCCACCACCCAAGGATAAAAACATAGTAGGCTGTAGATGGACATTCAGAATTAAAAGAGATGAAAATGGAAAAATACAAAGGTATAAGGCAAGACTGGTTGCCAAGGGATACACTCAGTAGCAAGGCTTTGACTTTGAAGAGACCTTTTCACCTGTTATAAAACCCACAACCACAAGAGTGATCTTAACCATAGATTTACATTACAACTGGAGAATGAGATAGATTGACGTGAACAATGCGTTCTTGCATGGTGAACTGTCTGAGGAAATATTCATGCATCAACCACCAGGATTCGAGCAGGATAATCAAAGTGTATGTAAATTGAACAAAGCACTCTATGGATTAAAACAAGCACCAAGAGTGTAGTTCAGAAAGGTTAGAAACACGCTCTCATCTATGGGATATGAACAAGCAAAATCAGACACTTCACTGTTTTTAAAGACTGCAGGTACAACAATTACATACCTACTGATGTATGTTGATGATAACATAATCACTGGCAATAATAACAGAGAGATGGAGAATCTAATTAATAACTTGCATCAGAAATTCTCACTAAAAGATCTCGGAGAACTGCATCGCTTTTTAGGAATTGACATTAAAGGAACAGCTGATGGAAGCATGCACATGAACCAAAGCAAATATATCACTGACATTCTAACCAGAACCAACATGATCAAGGCCAAGCCAATGCCTACTCCAATGGTCAGCAGCTTGCATCTTTCCAAAAATAAAGGTGATCCATTTTAAAATCCCAAATTATACAGGAGTACAGTTGGAGCCTTGCAGTATGTCACCATCACGAGGCCCGATATAACATATAATGTGAATAAAGTCTATCAATTCATGCAAGAACCTACATTTCAGCACTGGAAGGCAGTTAAACGAATATTAAGATATCTGCAAGGAACACTAAAACATGGGATAACACTCAAAGCAAGTTCAGACCCCAATATCACTGCATTTTCTGATTCAGATTGGGCAGCTGATTATGATGATAGAAGGTCAACTAGTGGTTACTGTGTGTATTTGGGAACAAATATCATTTCTTGGTCATCAAGGAAGCAAGCTACAGTCGTAAGATCAAGTGCAGAGGCTGAATTCAAGAGCATAGCATCTGTGGCAGCAGAAATAGTATGGTTGAAATCTCTGTTGCATGAATTGAAAGCAAGAATTCAAGGTGTGCCCATCATTTGGTGTGACAATCAAAGTGCAATAGCTATATCAGCAAACCCTATCCAACATTATAGAACAAAGCATATAGAAATAGATTTGCACTTTGTTAGAGAACTTGTTGATGAAAAGAAGTTAAAGATAAATCATGTACCTTCTATGTTTCAAAAGGCTGATATATTAACAAAGCCCCTTTCACATACTCGATTTGTCAAACTGAAGCATCTTCTAACTGTTACAGAAATAAAGGATATCAGGGAGAAGAAAGAAAGGCAAGAAGATTAGTTTGAGGGGGAGAATCAGTATATAATGCACAACTGTACACATGTGTATGTATTTGATAAAATTGTAAATATTCCTTTAGTTCATGTAAATAGATCCAGTTTTTGTTGAATCAGTCAGCATGTAACTCACTATATATATATATATATATGAGATAGGCGCTCAAGTTGTAACAGTTTTTTAGTATTCATCAGATAATAAAAATCAAATTCTCTTGTTTTCTTAACTATTAAATTGAAAGCTTTAAGTAATTCTATGTCAATTTCTAGTAGAATTAAACTATAACAAGCTAGAACAAAATTAACAAACCTGATATAGAAATCTTATTTAATCAACTCACAGAATGAAAACAAGCAAAAGGAAAACATTATTATACTGATAATGGAAGACTCCCTTGATCAAGAAAAATAGGTGATCTGGAAGCCACATGGAGTAGGGAAGTTTTGACCTTTGATCTCGGTCTGAAGGCACTTATCGTTCTGACACATCTCCTTCATTCCGTACCCTTCTTACCACTTTGTTTCGTAAACAGCATTGCTTATAGCTTCACACCTGCAGTAGTTGCTTATTTGACTTAGTTCCTAACAACAATCTTAAGATTGTTCCTGTACTTGACCACTGTACTTTATGTAATGTCTGCACTTTTGGTAAGGCTTTCTGTTCAGTTCTTGCTGCCATGGCGGTTATTAAGATTCAGAGAGTGAGATTAGGCATGCATGTATCAGGGTTAAGATAAGAGTGATACAGAAGAGTGATGTTGTCTTCATCTTTTCTTTTCCCAACTGCAGTTTGAATGATTTTAAAGTTGAAGTGATCGACAGAGTTGAACTGGGTGTATTTATAACTGTCTTCAATCATTACTTCATGTGTTTACCAGCTAGAAGAGTGGTAAATAACACTCCAATAACAGTAAGTATGTATGCAAGTGGAAATTATCCATAACTAGAATGTTTATTGACGATGTTGATTTTTTAGTAAGGAACTGAAATTATTTTTCAATAAAAAAATGACCATATATAGAGTGCAAAATAATTAACAAAATTCTTCCAAATATTCATAGCGCTTATCTACTCTTTTGGCTTTTATTTGCAAAATGATGTATCAAATGAGATTCCATAAGTGATTCTCCAATGATAATTTAATGGGTTGAACAAAAATGATAATTATTGAAAACATAAGACAAAACCTTTGTGTTTCTTTTTATGTGATAATGTTTCTTTGTATGTGTTTTTGGATTTCATTTTCATGTTAAAACAGATATTATTTTTACTATATATTACATTCAAATTTAGAATTAAAATTTTTAGATGTATATATAATGTCTCCCAACTTCAGGAACATTAAAATTGTAAGAAAAAAAATATTGTAAACTTATTTTTAAAATAATATTTCTAAAACATTTATAAGCATGTCAGTTTAGGCTGATTCTATTCACACCCCGTTTTTCTTCTTTCACACCCCGCTATTTCATTACATTTTAGGTTTTTGAAAATTGCCCCTATCTTCGAACCACACCAGATTATATTTAAAAGAAATTATTACATATAAAAGCTCTAAATGAACGATATTTATGTAAAAATCTCGCTCGTCTCAAGCGAGGTTCGTGTAATAATGTAGTTCGGACCGAGCGAGCTTTGTGTAACAATCTAGTTCGGGTCGAGTGAGGTTTGTGCAACAACTTAGTTCGGACCGAGAGTGGTTCATGAATAAACAACGTCAAAGCTGAACGTGGTTTAAAAAATATGAGGATATTTTTGGAATCAATTGGGAACGAAAGGGAAAAAGTGGGGTGCGAAAGGAGGAAAGAGAGGTGAAATAGAACTAGCCGTCGATTTATTTCATAAAAAAAAATCCCACCAATATTGCTTTTTCCAGTAGTTCCATATGTTTTGTTGCTAAACGTGTGTGATTGAATCCTTTACGCTAGAAGCTCATGCCATCTTGTCTGATTTTGTTGATTATTTAGCATATATATAATAGTATTTCTAAATAACCAACCTTTTAATATATTTGGGTTTCTTCCTCATTATTTGCATCGAGAACATTTTAGCCATTTTTCATGCTTAACATAAATTCTTAGAAGTTATAACCACGGCTAATACGGTAAAATAAGCTATAATTTTGGCAGCACCCATAAATGTATGATATTTATTACCAAAATAAATAGATTTAACCTATAATTAACATCTATTATTGTGATCAAACACCATATTAGCACAACGTAAGTGGCACCAAATTGTTTGCATTTAGAAATAATGATCTTTAAAGACAAATTAAAAACATAGCATTTTTGCGACCATTGAAAATAAATTTTTCATTAATGCATATTTATTTCTTAATAATCACGTTGACTATTCAGCATGCCTATATATCACCAAATATGGGTATAAACATGAAATATATTTATTTAAGACTCCCATTTTTTCCTACAATATTTCTTTCTTCATACCAACATCTTCCTTTGATTTCTTTTTTTAGCAGATCTTCTTTTGGTTTCTTGTAGAAGTTAGAGATGAATAACGCACTAATGTTTTTTTCCAGTAGACAAATCAAAGAGCCCAAGCGCAAGGTAACAACAAATTTCAAGTTAATTGTTTGCTTTTTGGTTTTACATGCATTTTGATGATCAAGAAAATGCAGAAGTATAATTTTTAATTCTTAAAAAAATCATGCAATGTTGGTTGAGAGTTAAATAATTCTTAAACTGATGCAGGTCTAGAAATGTAATTGAAGCAAAGATGCACGAATCATGTTCTTGGTGGTTTAACAATCACAAGCGATCTTCATGCTCTCCATGGCTTCTTTCTTCACTTACAGGTTTGTCCAAAATTAATATTTATGAGTTTATTTTTTTATGTATTATTTTTTGTTTAAAGATACAAGAAATAATGTTCTATGTAAATAGTAGAGCATTATAAAAATCATAGACTAATTTTTGTTATATATGTAGAGTTGTAGAACAAAATAAGAAAATGATAAAGTTAGTCGAGGTAGAGGGTGACACCTACACGAAACGTGTAGCAATTTATTATGAAACAAGACCACAACTGATCTCATTGATCGAAGATTTATATCGATCACATCGCTCACCGATTGAGCGTTATGACAAGTTGAAAGTTCAAAATATGGATGATCAAATTTCAAGTTGTTATGACTCTTCTAGTGATTCATCTGCAGTTAATGAACCAAATGAAGAATCAGCCACAGAGAGTGAGGTCGGTGATGGTATTTGCGAGAAATCTCTTAAAAGAGAATTAGGTGAAGAAATTGAAATTCTAAGAACGGAAAATGCAAGGTTAAAGGAAGAAATAGAGAAGAAAACCAAAGAAAAAAGAATTTGTTGGGTTTTTTCTGTAGTTGAGTTTTTTAAATCATGGAGACAGTAGATATTAGAATTTCAAATGACTTAGTGTATAACCCAGATTGAGTTAGTTTTTGGTTGAATATATTGTTGTATTTTAGAAAATGGCATATTCATGTTATTGTTTCAAAATTTCAATTGATTTGCTTTTAGTTATGTAGTTCAATTAAGTATATATAAGATTGAATTTAGAAGTATAATATATTTATAACGTTATTCTTACTTGAATTTGGATTGCTGTATGTTTACAAGTTCGTGGCAAGTGACATTGGCGGTGTTAATTAAATTTTTTCGCCAATATGAAGGAAATTGTGCGCAAAAGAACAAAATGTCAAAATTTCTTCAAACACATTAATTAGTTATTTGGCTGTTATGAGCATATGATGCATTTAAATGAGGAAAACGGTTTTTTCCAGGAGAAACGACATCCATTGAAAACTTAAATTATTAACCTCTTTATTTCCTTAAATTTGATAACATTACTTGTGTGATGTATGATTTCATTCTCATTTTAAAACAAATATTAGCTTCTTCTTTTTAATACATATAAGAGATATAAAAACTAGCCCAAAACAAGCTTTTCCTACAAATCAGCTTTAAAAAGTTCTATCAAAAGACAGTAATACAGATATAAGAATTAGAAGCACAGTCAGTAAAAGGTGCTATACTAAAACATATTACAGTAAACAGAAACTTAAGCAAATACATAATTGTTAGAATTAACAACCCCTACTTTGTGCATTTGAATTATTGGAGAAGAATGAATAATGCATGACCTTGAATAAAGCATGTGGCCAAGAATAAAGGACAAAGATAGTAATACAATTTCAACCAATAATCAATGCTAAAATTGTAGCAACAATTAGTATAAATAATATTTATTAGCAGTTGGTAAAACAGAGAGAAATATATATAAAAAGAAGTTGTAATAAAGAATAAAGTGCCTCCGTAGAGAGCACAGAGCAACAGCTCTTAAATAAAGGAATACTTTGTGTGTTCTGTTTGTAATAATTTTTGTTCTATCTATAAATAAATTGTTCATTTTTGAGCACATACATATATAGAGAATAAACCAACTCCGTTTCCAACAAGTGGTAGCAGAGCTAAGGTTTGATTGATTGTTTGAAAAGACAAGGTACGCAATGGCGAATATGATTCAACCCCAAATTCCAAAATTGACGAATACAAATTATGGAAATTGGAGTATTCAAATGAAAGTATTGCTTGGGTCGCAAGATATTTGGGAGATAGTCGAAGAAGGGTACAACGAGCCCGCAAATGCTACCGAGGAAGCAGCTTTGACAAATGCCCAGAAAACCGCATTGAAGGAGTTCTAGAAAAAAGATAAGAAAGCTTTGTTTCAGATTTTTCAAGGTATTGTGGAATCAACTTTTGAAAAATTTCCGGACGCAAAGACATCAAAAGATGCATGGGAGATTCTACAGAAATCATTCCAACCGAAAAAGCAAAAAAGGTACGACTGCAATTTCTACGAGCCGATTTTGAAACTTCGAAGATGAAAATTTCAGAAAATATTAGTGAATATGTCACTCGTTTAAAAACCATGGCGAAAAAGATGAAAAGAAATGGAGAAACTCTTACCGATGTGAGAGTGATGGAAAAGCTCCTCCGTTCATTGACAAGAAAATATGATTATGTTGTCACGGCCATTGAGGAATCAAAAGATTTGTCCTCAATTTCAATTGATGAACATGTGGGTTCTCTTCAAATCCATGAACAGAGAATGAACAAAAATGATGATACGAGTCATTTGGAGAAAGCTTTGCAAAGTAAGATGTTAATTAATGACAATCAAAGTAGTAGCAATTATGTACGTGGAAGAGGAAATTACGGTGGCTATCGAGGTGGCTACCGAGGTGGACGAGGACGTGGAAGACAACCTTTTGATAAAGGACAGAAAAATGATAGTTATCAGCAAACTGGTCGTAGTCGAGGATTTCGAGGTCGAGGAAGAGGCGGATTTCAACAACGAGGTGACAAATCTCAGTTTCAATGTTATAATTGCAACAGGTATGGTCACTTCAGTTATGAGTGCAAATCAAATCCTAAGGTGGAAGAAAGAAGTCAGTTTATAGCTGCAAATGAAGACAAAGATGTGGAATCTACCATATTCCTCACTTACAAAGGAGATGAAGAATGTAATAAAAATATTTGGTATCTTGACACTGGCGCCAGCAAACATATGTGTGGCCAAAAAGAGTTATTCAAGGAGATAGATGATGCAGTCAAAGGAGATGTAACTTTTGGTGACTCGTCGAAGGTTCCAGTTAAAGGGAAAGGTACAATTATGATTATCTTAAAGAATGGTGATAAGAAGTATATACATGATGTCTATTATATACCTGCTTTGAAAAGTAATATCATCAGTCTTGGCCAACTTTTGGAGAAAGGGTATGACATGCATATGAGGGTGAACTTTCTCATAATCAAAAATCAAGTTCAAGAATTGATCGCCAAAGTTGAGATGACAAAGAACCGTCTATTTACACTAGATATCAAGACAGAAATGCAGCATTGCTTAAAGTTAGTCATTAAAAATGAATCATGGTTGTGGCATTTACGATTTGGCCATCTTGGATTTACTGGCCTGAAACTATTATCAAAGACAAAGATGGTGGATGGCTTGCCTGAGATTAATGAACCAAATAATCTATGTGAAGCATGCGTCAAAGGAAAGCAACATCGACAAAGTTTTCCTATTGGAAAATCATGGAGAGCCAAAAGGCCATTGGAGATTGTTCACACTGATATCGCTGGTCCATTTGACATTGAATCACTTGGACAACACAGGTACTATATAACATTTATTGATGATTTTAGTAGAAAGAGTTGGGTGTACATTCTTAAAGTAAAAGCAGAAGCTCTTGATAAGTTTAAAGATTTTAAAGCAATGGCGGAAAAACATAGTGGACAATGTGTGAAGATACTTAGATCTGACAAAGGAGGCGAGTATACTCAAACTTGTTCAAAGACTTCTGTAAAGCTCAAGGAATCATTCATCAGTTGACAACATCATATACTCCACAACAAAATGGTGTTGCTGAAAGAAAGAATCGCACGATCCTTGAGATGGCAAGGAGTATGGTGAAGGGAAAACACTTGCCAAGAACTTTTTGGGCCGAAGCCGTGTTATGTGCAGTTTATTTGCTGAATCAGTGTCCAACAAAGAGTGTAAGATTCAAAACACCAAACGAAGCATGGAGTGGAAGGAAACCAACAATTGGACATCTTAGAATATTCGGATGTATCGCATATGCTCATGTTCCTGATCAAAAGAGAAAGAAGCTTGACGATAAAGGCGAGAAGTGCATCTTTATCGGATATGATAAAAGAAGCAAGGCTTACAGACTGTATAATCCATTGACCAAGAAGGTAATTATTTCACGAGATGTTGAATTTGATGAGACAGATTACTGGAAATGGAACGTAGAAGAAAGAAAAGTTGAAGGTTTATTCTTAGATGACGACAATGGCGATGACTTCAACACACAAGATGTAGAAAATGATTATCAGACTCCTCCATAAAGTCCTAAACAATTAACTCCTGCATCGAAACCATCGACGTTAGGGAGTAGCAGTAGCACCAAAAATTCGGTGGGAGCACCAACAAAAATGTGCAACCTCAATGACATTTATGATGCCACAAGTCCTATGCAGACAAGGTTTGATTACTCGTTGTTTTGTTTGATGGCTGAATGTGATCCACTGACTTTTGAGGAAGCAAGTGAAGATAACAAATGGAATAAGGCCATGGATGAAGAAATCGATGCAATCAAGAAGAATGATACATGGGAGCTTACAAATCTACCTGAGGGATACAAAGCCATTGGTGTCAAATGGATATACAAGACAAAGACAAATCAAGAAGGAAAGGTGGAGAAGCATAAGGCAAGGTTAGTTGCGAAAGGTTACAACCAGAGATACGGGATTGACTACGATGAAGTATTTTCTCCGGTAGCAAGAGTTGATACTATTAGACTTGTCATAGCGATCGCAGCACAAAATCAATGGAAGATCTATCAGATGGATGTGAAGTCGGCATTCCTGAATGGATATCTTGAAGAAGAAGTCTATATTGAGCAACCACCTGGATATATCCAAGAAGGTCAAGAAGCTAAAGTCTACAGATTAAAGAAAGCCTAATATGGTTTGAAGCAAGCCCCAAGAGCCTAGAACACAAGGATAGACAAGTATTTTGAAGCACATAAGTTTGTGAAGAGTCCGTACGAGCATGATCTATACATAATAAGAAATCAAAGTGGAGATATCATGATCGTGTGCATGTACGTGGATGATATGATTTTCACCGGAAATATTCCAGGCATGTTCACGGACTTTAAGAAATCTTTGACCAAAGAATTTGAGATGACAGATATTGGTCAAATATCATACTTTCTTGGAGTTGAAGTAAAGCAAAATGAAGATGGGATATTTATTTCACATAAGAAATACGCGGAGCAAATTTTAAGCAAATTCAGCATGAAAGAATGCAAGTCAGTAAGTACGCTAGCAGAAGCAGGCATGAAGCTCAGAATTGATTCAACAAGAGAATTGGTAAATCCCACATTATTCAAAAGCCTTGTTGGAAGTCTGAGGTACTTAACTTTCACGCGTCCAGATATTATGTATGCAGTCGAATTGGTAAGTAGGTATATGGAAACTCCTAAACAAGATCATTTCATCGCAGCAAAAAGAATCCTAAAATATATCAAAGGTACACTGCATGATGGTTTGTTTTACACACATTCTAAAAATACGAAATTAGTTGGATATTCAGACAACGACTATGGTGGAGAGATTGATGATGGAAAAAGCACTTCTGGTTATGCTTTTCATATTGGCTCAGCAGTATTTTCATGGTCATCAAAGAAGCAACAAACGGTTGCACTCTCAACATGTGAAGCAGAGTATATTTCTGCAACTGCATGTACGTGTTAGGCAATATGGTTGAAGTATATTTTGAGCGAGTTATATTATTCAAAGGAAGAACCAGTAATTATGTATGTTGATAACAAGTCAGCTATATCACTTGCAAAGAATCCAGTTTTACACAGTCGAAGTAAACATATCAACATAAAATATCACTTTATTCGAGAACAAGTAAAGGATAAAGTTGTGGAATTACTACATTGTAGAACAGAAGATCAACTTGCATATATTTTTACGAAGCCATTGAAGCCGGAGATATTTCACAACATTAAAGAGAAGCTCGGAATGGAAAGTCGGGTTTGAGGGGGAGTGTTAGAATTAACAACCCCTACTTTCTGCATTTGAATTATTGGAGAAGAATGAATAATGCATGACCTTGAATAAAGCATGTGGCCAAGAATAAATGACAAAGATAGTAATACAATTTCAACTAATAATCAATGCTAAAATTGTGGAAACAATTAGTATAGATAATATGTATTAGCAGTTCGAAAAACAGAGAGAAATATATATAAAAAGAAGTTGTAATAAAGAATAAAGTGCCTCTGTAGAGAGCACAGAGCAGCAGCTCTTAAATAAAGGAATACTTTGTGTATTCTGTTTGTAATAATTTTTGTTCTATCTATAAATAAATTGTTCATTTTTGAGAACATATATATATAGAGAATAAACCCACTCCGTTTCCAACAATAATTGCTGATCATTGAAAACTAAATTAAAACAAGTGCATATATGCAACAATGATGCAATAGATGTGTGTGTGTGTGTGTTAGAGCAAAATAACATGAATTTCAGACATTTATAGGACAACTCAGATTTGTTGTATGCTTATGAGTATTGTCATCAAATAACACATAACTGTAAGGGCAAAGTGAAAACCTTTGTCTACGAATAGCAGTTACAAACTGAAGAAGGTATGCTCCCATTTTATTCAGCTTTGGGAACATTTAGAGAACCTGCTGAAATGCACATTATAACCGAATGAGTATAGAATAATATCCAGACTTTAACTTGAGTTTTAATGTCCATGTCTGAATTGATTTCTCCAACTTTTGTTAGGTTCAAACAATCTGACAAAACCTAGCTTCTTTGTATTATATACTGCTGCATATATGTATAATTGTAAACAGCAAGGTAGATCGATATGAATAGGTAGAATTATTAAAAATAGTTGCAAGATAGGTTGGGTAACACATTGGATGGAATGCAAGTTCCTAAAAAATGGTTGTTATTCATATAATTTTCACTTCAAAATTAGTGTAAGCTTTGGTACTTATGGTTGTGTTTTACAATAAAACTAGCATGGGATCAGTGCTTCCTGCACACGGGCTATTTTTAGCACCTCAATTCAGGTTAATGAGTAAAAATCTTTATTTTTGCTGATATAGTCGACTATTTATATAATCATTCCTTAATTAAAATAAAAGAAATGATAGAACGTGCAACAACTCAATAATTTAAACTAGACAAATATTTCTTCTGCACTTGCTGAGGTTTTCTCGAGTACATAGTCAATGCTAAATAGAAGTCATATAACTTAAATATTGGGTAATAAAGTATTATAGAATGTACACAAAATGTACATATAACTTAAATATCGGGTAATAAAGTATTGGCATTTAAAAGGCATCAAAGCATGTACAAAGAAGAAACATGTAGTTTGTTACACAAAAACAACTGACAAATATACTCAGGGTTTTACATAAGCTAACCAACTACAAAAAAGGGATTGTAAAAGCAATTTCAACCATATGTAGGGCAGATACTAGGAAGAAAAACTAAATCATATATCCTTTTTCCTTGGCTTGTCTTATGTCTTGATGGCTGCAGGTACACCCAAGGAATGGAACCACGAGCATATTGATGGCTGCAGGCCTCTTCTCTTCAATAGCAGAAGCTGTGACAAAATTCACAAACATTGTATATGAAAAATCTAGAAAGTGCTATGAGTTATAAACTGATCATAAGCTTATATATAAGATATATTGATGCATAATAAGTTTACTTAACTCATCAAATGATTGAAAAGTATCTCTATACTGGGTTGATGGATAGTGCAAAGAAACAGTTCGTCTGGTGTTTACAATATTCCTAACTGCCCATCAAGGCCCATTATCAAAATACATATTTTCCGCTTTGTAATCTGCTTTTGTTGAACAGTTTATATATGAACCACTGTATTCATGTAATTGTATTCTGTTTTCATCAATAAAATTTCAAATTCCTTTCATGGTATCAGAGTTCATTCCCACCTAACGGCTATCTTTAAAAAAAAGAAAAACTCATCAGAAAACTCTTCATCATATGAGTTTTTCTCATCAGAGATTGATCATCTCCTCATTTGAGTGTTCAGATCCAAATTGAAGTGTTGTGCCTCGCCAGTTCGATAAAATCAAGCTGCAACACTCCATCTGATCGTGAAAGAAAAACAGCAAAGAAATCAACCAAATTCAGATCAAGAAATCCAAGAACTGATCACAAAGCATCAAAAAAAGTGTCATCCAGCAAAGTTTATCCGAATCTTGATCATCATTTAAAGCTTTGCGGTTGCATCTAACCTATTTAATGATCTGTAATACTGATCTTGATCAAGAATTGACTGCTTTCCATCAGTTTTTCATTTTTTGATTTCAATTGTTCCCTCATTATCATCATTATGATATCTGGGCCTTATCATGGCTGACAAAGCCAATACTGCATCATCTGAAAATGTGAGTAACTCTCAACAAACTGCAACAGCTGCTGGTCAAGACCATCATCAGCCCACAAAGTCAACTTGTAGCTGTCCATTTAGATGAAGACAACTATCTGTTGTGGAAGCTTCAGATTGAAACAACAATTCAAGGATACAGACTTGAATGATACATTTTTGGAACTATACCAGCTCCTCCAAAATTTATCACTAATCATGAAGATAAAGTAGTCAGCAATGAAGAATACACAAAATATCACAGACAAGACAGGTTAATACGTTCTTGGCTACTATCATCCATAAACACAAAATTGCCGTCTCACGTAATAGGATGCAAGACTGCTAATGAGATATGGAAAATAGTTGAAAAAGTTTTTAATACTCAATCTGCAGCAAAAGTGATGTACCACAAAAGACAACTTCAAAGCATCAAGAAAGAAAATCATACAATGAGAGACTATCTGTCCAAGATCAAGTCAACTTGTGATCTTCTTGAAGCAGCAGATCATAAAGTCTCTAATTCAGAACAAATTCTAACTATACTTAATGGCTTAAGTGATAAATATGAAGCTGTGGTTGCTTTATAGCTTCCCAAATGGTGTTACCATCTATAGATGATGTACATTCAATCTTGTTGGCCCATAAAGTAAGGATTGATAACAAAAGACCACAAGGCTCTGACCTCTCTATCAACTACAAAACCAATCAGAGAAACAAAAGCCAAAAAAATAAAGTAGAGCAATCAAATCAAAGAGGTGGCTACACTAACAGGCCAAGAGGAAGAGGAAGGTGGATCAATAAAAATAATAGGCCTAAATGCCAAATCTGTGAAAAGGCGGGTCATACAGCAGTAAAGTGTTATTTCAGATACTCAAATCAGAACAACAATAATCAAAGAAGCAGTAGTTTCAATGTAAACATGACACAAAACAGTGACAGTCAACCAGACAATAATAACAAAGGCCAGAACTCAAATGAGATTGCCAGAGCAGAGCATGTTCAAGATGAATCTTGATACCCAAACTCATGGGCTACCAATCACAACACTAGCAACCTTGACAACTTAAATCTTGGATGTAAGGAATACAGAGGTAATCAAACAATTTGTATGGGGAATGGTAAGTGTGTCAAAATTACTTATACTGATAATGTTTATATCAAAGGTAAAAGGCAATTATTCTTACATAACCTGTTAAGAGTACCAAAGATAAATAAGAATCTCATAAGTGTATCTCAGTTTGCTCTTCATAACAATTTATATTTTGAGTTCTATCCTAAATACTATTTAATTAGAGACATATTGAGTAGGGAAATTTTATTGCAGGGTGACACAGAAAAAGGGCTATACAAATTTAAATCTGCCAACTCCAAATGTGTCACAAAGGAGCAAAATCACTGATATTTGAGTATGAAAAGAAATAATAGAGATGTATTTGATCTTTGGCACTATAAGCTTGGTCATCCTAATACTAATGTTGTAAAACAAGTTCTTGCTGAAAGTAATAAAATTTGATGATGTCTCATTGCCTTATATATGCACTTATTGTCAAATGGGTAAGAGTCATAAATTAGCATTCAATGACTCATCTACACAATACTCAAAACTACTGGAATTAGTTGCCACAGATTTATGGGGTCCTGCACCTATATGCTCAAATTTTGGATTTAAATACTACATTTACTTTGTTGATGCATATTCAAGATATACTTGGATATATTTTCTAAAAACAAAATCTGAGACATACAATGCAGTCACAGATTATCAGGTTAAAGTCATTCAATCTGATGGTGGTACTGAGTATAAGACCCTTAGCAGTTATTTTTATAAAAGAGGAATAATACATAGAACTACATGTCCTTATACATCTTAGCAGAATGGTCTAGTAGAAAGGAAACACAGACACATTATTGAATCTGGGCTTACTTTACTTGCTCATGCTTCAATGCCATTAAAATTTTGGCCTGAGACATTCAATACTGTTGTATATCTGATAAATAGGCTTCCAACAAAAGTTCTTAAAGGAATTTGTCCCATGGAAAATTTGTATCAAGTCAAGCCAGACTATTTCAATTTAAAAACTTTTGGATGTCTCTGCTTCCCTTATATCAGACCATATAACTCAAATAAATTAAACTTCAGATCTAAACCATGCACCTTTCTGGGATATACTATAAATCAGAAAGGTTATAAATGTCTTGATGACAGTGAAATTTTTTTAGTGAGTAGACATGTTGTTTTTAATGAAAGTGTGTTTCCATTTAGCAAGTCAGAAATAAAAACAACAAGCAAAGTCTACTATCCAAAGGTATCCATACCAGATATACCTGTTTACTCTGAGATTATGCATCAAGTGAGGGCAAAGAAGGCTACTAAGAATCAATATATACAATCCAGAACTTCTGCTCAACATGAACCAGAATGGATAGATAGTCTCAGTCATGCCAGTCCTTCACCTATAAGAATCACAGAGAACAGAGAAGAAGATCAGGCAGACAATCATGAAGAATGTTCTCAAAAAATTTCAGATCACAGTGACACAAAGAGCTTACCTCAGACTGGTGCTTAACCAAGAACTAGTCACCCCATGATCACAAGGGCCAAGAGTGGCATCTTTAAGCCAAAAACATACACAGCAAGTCTATGTGCTCATGACCCAGTCACTTATGAACAAGCTATCAAAGACAAAAACTGGAGAGATGCCATGAGTGAAGAATTGCACTCATCAAAAACAGAACATGGGATCTTGTATGCCCACCTGACAATAAGAACATTGTGGGATGCAAGTGGACATACAAAATAAAAAAGAATCTAGATGGAACTACCAACAGATATAAAGCAAGACTTGTTGCAAAGGGTTACACATAACAATATGGATTTGACTTCATTGGAACTTTCTCTCTAGTGGTCAAACCATCAACCATCAGACTTATTCTCACCATAGCTTTACATAAAAGATGGTGTATAAAGCAATTGGATGTGAACAATGCATTTCTTAATGGTATCTTGCAAGAGGAAACCTATGTGGAACAACCACAGGGCTAAAACAAGAATGAAATTTATGTGTGTAAATTAAACAAGGCTATCTATGGCCTCAAACAAGCCCCAAGAGTCTAGTTTGACAGACTGAAGTCAACATTAATTGACTTAGGATATCAGTCTGCCAAGTCAGACAATTCACTTTGCATCAAAGCGAATGATATCTCTATTGTTTACATACTAATATATGTGGATGATCTAATTATTACAGGCAATAGCAATGATGAAGTCAATCTCTTACTTAAGCAAAGAGTTCTCAGTAAAGGATCTCGGAAATATCAATTATTTCATTGGCATAGAAGTTAAAAGGAAAGCAAACTCAGAAATGATCCTATGCCAAAGAAAGTACATTCAAGAGCTTCTAGACAAAACAAAAATGAGTGATGCAAAGTCACAGCCAACACCTATGATAAGCAGTCAACATTTCTCTAAAAACATGGGAGAAGCCATATTTAATATTAAACAGTATAGAAGTGTTGTAGGGGCATTATAATATGCAACTATAACACGACCTGATATTGGTTATAGTGTTAACAAAGTTTCTCAATTTTTCAGAATCCACTTGACGAGCATTGGAAAGTTTTAAAGAGGATTCTCAGATATCTAAAAGGGACATTAGATTATGGCTTATCTCTTAAAACATGCAATAGTTTAAATATAGGGTATGCAGATGCAGACTGGGCCTGGGATCCAGATGATAGAAAATCAGTCACTGGCTAATGTATATACATTGGGAACAATTTGATATCATAGTGTTCTGAAATGCAGGCAACTGTCTCCATATCGAGTACAGAAATCGAATACAGGAGTATAGAAAGTGCTACTGCAGAAATTATTTGGCTACAATAAATATTAAGTGAACTAAAAGTACAATCAGGAATCATGCCAATTATACGGTGTGACAACCAGAGCACAGTCTACATGTCTGCAAACCCTATACTTCACTCTCGAACCAAACACATAGAAATAGATTTACACTTTGTTCGAGAGTATGTTCAAAAAGGAAAACTTCAGATAAGACATTTACCTACTATTTACCAACGTGCCGACATCCTTACAAAGGCGCTGTCAGCTAGAAGCTTCAATAAGTTCAGAACTGACCTGAGAATCAAAGACAGTGAAAATCACTTCGTCTCTATCACTTCAGATTCAAGCAACAACACGGAGAGTAATAGAACCTCAAGCGCATCTCATAAAACTCTCACAAATTTCTACTGGTCAAAGCAAAATCGCATGAACTCAACTTTTGAAAAAAAGCAAAAAGAAGGAATAGAGATGCAAAGCCACTAGAATATTGTCACACTTGTAGATCTGAGTTAATTCGAGACAATTTTTTGAAATCAAATTGGGAATTTTTTGGAGCCGCAAAACCTAACCTTAAGCTAGTGTTTGAGGGGGGCTAATAATGAATGTGTGATAATGAGTGCGGCTGAAGACAACATCAGATATATTTCTCTTAAGCAAAGCGGTTAAAGGCAAAGTAGTTTAGAAAGCCCATCAAGACAGCCCATCAAGGCCCATTATCAAAATACATATTTTCTGCTTTGTAATCTGCTTTTGTTGAACAGTATATATATGAACCACTATATTCATGTAATTGTATTCAGTTTTCATCAATAAAATTTCAAATTCCTTTCAGGCATCAAGGCCTGATGTTGGTTCATCCATGAAAATAATAGCAGGATTGGAGACAAACTCAACAGCTACTGTCAGCCTCTTCCTACTGCTTTGTTGATAAATATGAGATTCCAGGTAGCGCTACTATAGCATCCCTGATATTCTCAAGCTCAACCAGCTCCATTACATCATCCACGAATTTCTGTACATTAGGCATCATTAAGTGCAATGCGTACCTTTTGAAACTTTGGCATTTTATTTCTTGGTTAATTATAATTGATAAGCCAACGCTATTGGGTTAGTAAAACTATGTGAAGTTTATTAGTTTTTTTTTGAAGCTTTATTAAGAAGGGCCCAGCCCAAAAGAAAGGGTTTGAGGGTAATAACCCAAATACATAGAACAATCTCGACACTTCGTATCTCAAACCCTAAACACGCTAGGGTATTGAGCGCTCCACAAAATACAACACATAAAAAAACTAAAAATTGAATAACTCCGTCTTTCAGACCACTCAAAACTCAAAATAAATGAGAGAAATTAGTCAGGGAGGCTTCTAATCCTTCTTGTCACTACGGCGTTGATTTGTAAGCTTTGGATCTGGGCAAAAATGGCTCGAATGAGCTGTTTTTGTTTCAGCTTCCTTAAAGTTGCTTGCTGGTTGGTTAGAACAATATCAAGCTTTAGATCTGAGGGAGCATAAGCTAGATCTGAGACTTTTGAGCATGAATCCTTTCTCGTTGCTTCTGTTCCATTTAGTGTTGCTTTGCCAGATAAATTGCCTTTATGCTTGTCAACAGCAGAGTCTTTAATAATGACACCGAGAGCTGGATCTAGTGGTTTACTAGATTCGCCTCTATCCCAAACAGTTAAGTGGTATATTTGTTCGTTTAGAATGCTTTTCTAAAAAGAGTTTCCTAATCTCTGATCGTTGATAGCCATAATGAAGTTGTTGTCATAATCCGCTTTGTTAAATCAAAGGCTTTTACTCTTGTTACTTCCGTTGCAGGCTTTGGTTTTGTAGGCTTTAGTCTGGGGTTTGAAGGAGCTGATATCTGAAAAATTGGTCATACGATCCTTTTGAATCCTAGCAGATGAGTGATTGTTAATTCATTCTGATTTAGATTTAAAGAAATCATCACTTGACTTCTCGTCTTTGCTTGAAAGTTGTAGTTTGCTATGCTGTATAATCTCAGGACTGTTAGAGCGGTAGCACCTGTTCAAACTAGGTAAGAAAGTCATGTTATTATAAGATAGATTATTTGTATTTTTATAATTACAACTAACAAGTTTATGATTACTCCCTTTATAGGAATGTTTCCTGGTTTGGAAGTAAACAACATTAACAGAAACATATGTAAACATAATAATTCTTATTTATAAGTTATTTGTTTCAAGTTTATTTATATTTATTTTTTTGAAAACCCAGAAGAACCCGACGGGCCGGTAAACTCATGAGGAGGGTATAGTAAAGTCGTCCGCTGATCCAAACCCCTATACCCCCGGATAAATTTATATAGGATAAGGAAGCGCATGGGTAGGAATCGAACCTGAGTCTTTTTACCAAAACCCAAGCCTCTTTTCCACTGCGCTGCACCCGCGGACGATTTGTTTCAAGTGTGATCTTACTGGAGTATGTAATTCTTATTTTTAACAGAAACATAGAAACATGGCCACTGATTTAGTTTATGATTGGCATTTTAAAATATTCTCAAGAAATTTGTTTCAAAGTATGATCTTACTGGAGTAGCTTCCATAATTTACTGGGGAATTCTGATTAGAAGTTTTACTTGAATAGCTTGTTGTCTATACTATCAAATACTAACAAATCAAATAGATAATGATTGAATATTTTGATGGTTAGCATCCTTAGTTCACAGTAAGTAGTAAACGCAATTGCTTATACTACCGCCGGAATCTGTAAGTGTACCCAAATATGATTCGTGTCCTTTGTTCATAGAAAGCAGCTAACGTTGTTGACTATACAACCATCGAAATTTGTCGGTGTCCTCAAATCATCAGTAAGCGATTATGCAATACGTGGTTGACGGCTATATTACCAAAATTGATTAGAGAAAGTTAATGTAGATCGGCTAATCATTGTAATTAGGGTTTTTCCTCTTTTGTACCATATTTTGTTTCGTTTTTTATTTTGTTTTCTATTTTTTTGATTTTTTTGATTTAGAAATACTATGGCAATATTATTCTTTCACTCAGTCTCACACAGGTCAGTACTTCTTATCTCTTCTCAACAAATTTTATATACTTTTCAAAAATTCTAGATCAACCTTAAATAGGTTATGATGATCAAAGATTCAATTGATAATCCCAATTGTGATGATCATAAAAATGTTAATTTTCTTTTCATTTGTTAAAGTGTATTTTTCTTCAACAAATCAACCTTAAATACATTGTTTATAGTTTTTTGACTATTTAACAAATCAATCAACCACGATCAATTCAACCGCAACTTAAAAATCAAGGATTTCGCAAAAAAAAAATTAGAGGAATGTTTACTCAACGACTACATAAGTAGTTGAGAAGCGGTGAGCTTCTGATTTGTGGATAAATGATTTGACTTCTTCATTTTTCCTTCGACGGTGGCATTCCTTCTGAAATAAAGAGGGAGAGAAACGTTTTGAATTTTGGATGTCTGTTCATATGAAGAAAATAGTAATTGGTGTTAGAAAAAGGAAAATAGAATTGTGCAAGGTGGGATTTAATTTCGATGGCCAAACAAAAAAACTGTGTGCCAATAATAGCATACTGAAATAAAAAAAGCGATGAGTAATTGGGCTACTTAATTTTGAAATGGCAACGGACTGAGATTGACATGTAAGATTGCTAGAAGTTCTTATTTTTATGTTCAATTAATGGATTAATAGATTTCTCGTACTAATCTTGTATTTCACAGTTAAGACGTTGTACAAATAAAAACTTTTGAATTCATTTTCTCTTGTTTTGACATATATTTCTTATGATTGATCATTTTAGGTCAAAAGCATTTTTTTCTTCCTTTAGATTAAATTTAAACTTAGATTTACTGTAAATTCGAGCAAATTAACAGGAGCTTATGTAAGTTTATAGAACAATTGAGATTTGTTGTATGCTTAGAGGAAAATAAGTGGGAGGATGAATGTTGCTTGAAAATAAAATAAATTCATTTGCTCCTTCGGGAACATAGAATTGCATGACAACTGCTTGAATGGTGTTTGTGCAGTTTCGTAATCAGGTATTATGCTAATTATGGATCGATAATCAATTATCAAAGTATAATGAGATATTGCTAATTATTTATATCATTTTAACCATAACACACACTGTATGTGGAGATAATTTGGATTAACACCCTAGAAGTACTGGAAATAATAAAATCGTGTCAATGCTGATGTACAACAAATATAAAACTAATATCTCAAAATAAGCAATCACATATCGCAGATGCAAAAAGAAAAAAGAAAATCACAAACATGATTTATAGTGTTTTCACTATTGTGTATGCATTCACTTAGGAGAAGGAGATTTTATTACTTTATAAAAAAGGAAAATTACAAAAGTGATAACGGAGGCTACGAAGAAGAATATGAAGAAATACAACTGGAGAAGTTTATCTAATCTCTAAAGAATGGCTTCCTTTGTATAGAGATTATTACTTGGGGTTGAACTAATTGATTTATGGTAATAAATCAATGCATCATCAATTCTTTGACTCGTATGGGAAACATTAATCTATTTGATTTTTCCAACTTCCTACAATATGCATGTGCCTGATAAAATGAATTTTTTAGTCAGCTAATTAGAAAACTGACTAATTACTTCCAGCTCTCAAAACAATTCATTATCATGTAGATAATTATTTCTCTTCTTCAATGCATTAAAAAAGGCAATGACTAAAAATATCTTCAAAACTTTCCTTAATTTGGAAATATTATATCATGGAAATCTAACAATCTTCACCATGATACTACATTTCTATATAAGCCTACCATCTCCACCTACATCCTTATACTCCAAGAAACTCTCGAACAAGATATCATGAACACTTTTCAAATGAGCTTCGATATGGTCATCACCCATTGCACTTTGTCAACGAACTCCGGCAAGAGCACCATCCGCCAACAAAGTGTCACCACATGTCACTCTCCCCGTGTGTCACCACGTGGCATCTAACATCTCAATATGTGGATTTAGTTCGAGCAATGATCAAACTTTGCAGCAGACAAGGATTTGGTAATCATATTTGCTACATTTTCTTTTGTGCAACCTTCTGAAGGAGAACTAGTGTCTCTTCATTCATCAAAAAAAGAAATGACTCTCTCACCCCTATATGCTTCATCCTCGAGCTGAATACCATATTTTTAGCTAAATGAATTGCACTTTGATTATTGAACGACCCGGTATTTCGAACCATTTGCATCCACACATGTCAGACTTGAATTTCTCAAAATATCAGATTGTTAATTTATATTTGGCAAAACTCAGCATACTCAGTAAATAAATCAGTCACAGAATCATGGACACAGAGTATTATAACAATAAGCAGCGGAATAGTTAAATAGTAGTTCATGATGCTACTATCAAAACATCAGAGTCTGAAATAAATACAACAGAAATCTCAAATACAGAGTAGTCTCAAATACAAAGTAGCTGACAAGACTGAACAGAAATCACTGGATAGATGAAAGATGAATAGATATAGATGGATCTCCAAGTGAAGCTCCAACTCCAAAGGTGAGTCTCAAATGCTGTGACACTCAGTCTGACCCGAGCATAAAGAAAAACACAAAACACTCGAGTCAGGATTAACATTCTTATATAGTAAATTCAACTCAAGTGAAATGTCAACTGAAATACAAGTAACTTAAAAGATGTTTGGGATTTCCATCCTCTAAGGATCCGTGGAACTATCTACTATGTAGTAATATACGCTATTATAATATGTCTATAGTAAAGTAAACTATTAAAATAGCGTTAAGGCGTTACCCATATCCCCCTTAACACATTTTATATAATGTCATAGTCTATACAGATACTGTAAACTCCACCCGCAAGTGGGCTATCAGGGAGCACTCCATAGGTACGACACAAAACAAACTCATAGAAGGCGCGATAGGGCATGTGACAAGGCATGCGAGGCAATGCCAGGGTAGATATACCATTTGCACCCTCGGACTGGTGGTAACGCATAGCAGCTACTACCGCCCACCTCGTGACACACTCCCAAATCAAAGGGTGCACCCAATCAAATCACAAAAGCAATTGAATGGTATCGAAGAAATGTGCCCGATCGGAGGAATGACCTCACTTGGCCCGGTATAGCTCTTGTTTTAGCCACATCAAGCTGACTCACAGGAGTCAGGCTACGTAAATACCATATAGAATCGTCACTAAACCATCATACTTCATTCTGGAATCTCCACCACGTACACAGTTGTTAAAGTGGTTTTCGGTATTGGCAGAGAGTATGACAATATCCGATCCCGGTCTCTTTAACAACCCAATGCTTATTTCACACCGTGGTCATTTCATTTCAAATAGTTCATACTTCAAAAGCAAAATATCATATTCATTTCAAATCATATCAATTCGATATCATTATACACTTTAAATAATATTAATTTCAGAATCGTAACACTTTTCAAAACTATAACTCTTTCGAAACCATAGCACTTTTTGAAATCATAACACTTTCAAATCATAATGCTTTTGAAATCATAGCACTTTGAAATCATAACACTTTGAAATCATAGCACTTCCGACTTTAGTTTATATGCTAAAATAATTTATATATTAAAATAGTTTATATATATTAAAAATACTTTATATAAAAATAGTCTCCTCAAATTTCACACATCGATTCAAATCAGCTTAAATTCCAAAAACTCAATTTAATTCAATTCCAGTTTAACCATTTCAAATTTAAAGTTCGAAGATTCAAGTTTATATATTCCAACATTTACAATATAAATTTCATTTATATTTCAACATTTAACTTTAATTTTATTCAAACTGGAAAATATTCACCTAATCATTTTAATAACAATAAAATCACAATTTATAGTTTAAATGAACATTAAATATTCAGTCTCAAGTTTTGCTACAGTTGGGAATATTCATTAAATCACTTTTTATCAAAACAAGTTATAAGTCATACATTTCAAAATCTCAAAATCAATATGTTCAATTAAATTCTTATTTAAATTCAATTATTAACCAATTTAAATTCCAAGTCAACATTAATTTATCTTCCCAACCTTTATTATTAAAGTTATAAAATCTATTTTTAAAATATTGATATAAATTTAAATAAATACTTAAACATATTAAATTAAATTTTATTATTAAATTTATTAAATCTATTCCTTTTTATATTTTAAAATGATAAAATTATAAGTAAAATCTTAAAATTATATTTTCACAATTAACTTATAAATTTAAAATTTCCAAAAATCTAATTTTAAAAATCTAATTTTTAGACATATATAAAAATAACCTTTATATATTATATTTGAAAAACAATATTGATTAAAAATCATATGTTTCCTTTCAAAACTTTGGAAATCATTTTTCAAAATATAGACCAACGGTGTTGGTGTATAATTTTCTATCCTATGGTCAAGTAATACAGATGTTTATCATTTCAATCCGCAATTTAAATTTCTGCGAGTATATATCATTTCAACCTGCAGTCCCAAATTCAAAGTCAATGAAAATCGCTTGGGTTTATCATTTCAACCCATAACGATTTTCTCCTATTCTACAAGATCGTTCGGGTATGTATCATTTCGACCCATAGGGAATTCTAAATTAACAGGGAACTTACAAAGTGAGAACAAATATGATAAAATATAACATATCAATAACAGGCATATATCATCAGTGATAAACTAAATAAAATATATACAACAGGTTATGGTATCATAGGTCATAGGTGAACAATTGCAGATAATAGCATATCCAATTAAACAATTAAATGACTAACAATTCAATATTTAACAACATATTTCAATTGTCATTTCAAGTGAAATAAATTTACTAAATATAAGAATGTTAATCGTGAGTGATTGCTCACCTTTCAAGGCTAGAGAGAGAATAGGACAAGCATACGGAAAAATCACGAATTTGAAAATTGACCAATCCAAACAATAAATGTTAAAGCGAAGTAGCTGAACACAGATTTGATGGACGAGGCTGATAATAAGGAATGGATGAAATAAATCAGAATCTGCTTGATATAGACTGAAACGAAATATGTTTTATATGCATATATATTTCAAAACCAGTTTTAACATATATATATGAAAACCAAACTCATATCTACTTATCTACATAAATCGATATATAAACATAGGTATAAGCTTGCATACTTACTATATTTAAAAATCAATAATTATAAAAATCAATATAACTTAAATTATATATGAACTCAGCAAATCATATATAAGCTTATATTTTATATAAATAAACAAATTGGTTACATATAACTTATATCACCTTGTAACGGTGGTAAACTTATATTATAAACATCATATGTAAACTAATATATTATACAACTAACGTGACTAACATACCATTACTTACACGAACTTGTATACATCACAGATTATGTCTAACTCATACAAAATTATAGTTTAAAATCTATGTACATCTCAAATCAAAGTTTCCATACATGTCATTTTTTAAAACAATACTTACACCATATGAACTTACTTTATTTTGTATATATAAAACTTAAATATATCATATATAAACTTATATATACCTATGAATACAAACAACATACTATATATAACTCACGTAAATATATATAAACTAACTTATTATATAACTACAAATCATGATATATAATACTATAAACACAAAATATACATACCTCTGTATAAAAGCATGCATTCTGACATGGTGCTTGGGGAGAGAAGGAGGAGCTAAGCATAGGTGTGTGCGAGGCAAGGAGGAAGGTGGCGGTGGTGGTGAAGGCTCGGCCTGAGCTCGGCATAAGGCTGAGTTAGAAGTGGGAGGCGATCTAGGTGGAGACTCGGAGAGGGGCTTGGCTGGACTCAGGCGAAGGGGAAGGGTGGCGAATGGAGGCCGTGACTTCGGCCATGCTGGGCTGTGAAGTGAGAAGGGGGGCTGAGGCCGGGGAGTGGCAGGGCGTTGGGGTGGTTTGAGTGCTGCCATGCTTCGGTGTACGGCGGAGGGAGGGTTGAGGTGGTGAGAAGGGGAAAGAGGAAGGTTGGAGGAGCGGTCTTGAAGGGGCAGAAGGCAGAACAGGCAAGGGAAGATGAAAGGTGGGGAGGAGGAAGGCCTTAGGTGGATCAGGGGGCAGCTGCTGTTCACGCATAGGCAGACATGGGCTAGTGGAGGAGGGAGGACAGTGCTGGGTCTGTGGTGACAGGGAAAGCAGGTTCACGGAGAGGAGGAGGTGGTTATCTTCGGGTTTATGGGTTGTTGCTATTGGTTTGTGGGCTTTTCGGTGGTAAGGTGGTGGAGATGGAGTAAATGGCCTGTATGAAGGGGAGAGAGAAAGTGATGGAGGTGCTTAAGTGGAGACATGTGTGTTGTAGTGGGAAAGAGGAAGGAAGGTGGACATGCAAGCTTTTGGCCATGAGAGCAGCTAAAGGAAAATAGAATAGAAGTGACAGAGCAAAACTTTTTATATTATTTGTTTTCTTAGAAATGTAACCAATAGAGATGGAATGCCAGAAATAAATAAATATGGGGAAAAGCAAAGGCCAACAATTGTATTGCAGAAATCGTAAATGCTAATGGCTGTTTGAATTATACCGTTGGCAATTGAAAAGACAATGGATACAAAAACTCGAATATGGAACCAATACGGCTAATCGTTTCGCGGTTTCGCCGCGTACCGGACACCAAAACACACATATGAATATACTACGGAGATCAGCATGACGAGACGATCAAAACGGTACATAGATATCAGCGATACGACCATCCTATCAAAAGTCGATATTTAGTACCAAAAATGCTGCTAAAACGCCGAAAATAAGATAAACAGAGCAATAGTAGTCCAAATTTGGCGAAACGAAATATGACGTCTCACTCAAAAGATGATAAACATTTTCATTATATAAAAATATTCAGGTTTGAAAAATATTTTATTATCATCAAGTTTTAACTGATTTAATTTTAAATAGAATTACTCATCAAAATAAACCTCCATATTTCTGATGAAAATTTACCATTTGCTATGTTTATATAGACGTATTCCAAATATCAAATTTTCATTTCCAAATTCAATTATTCAAAATTTCACAAAAATTCAGTTGATTACGTTATTAAAACCGTTAAAATTTACGGGTCGTTACACTTATAACAACTCACTTCTACTCCATCATATACGAAGCACAAATTACACATCATCGCTTCAAGTAGAGTACTTTCTTAGCCGCTTCAACAATAGCTATTAGCTCTACCACTATAGTAGACAAAGAAACTATCATCTACAACATCACTCTCAAACTAATAGCTATCCCTCCAGGAGTGAACACATAACTTAAGGTTGACTTTCTTCGATTTCTATCATTAGTGTAATCGAAACCGCAAAATTCAAACAAGTTGAAATCTCTATATTTACAGCAAAAAACAAGCCCTTGATTCGGATTTCCTTTAAGATACCTAAAAATATACTTTACTGCCTCTCAATGCATCTTTTTTGGATTTTCCATACATTTACTAATCAATCTGTTAACAAGAAAACTTGTCAGCGCCTTAAAGTAGAAAATGAGATTAGCCCCTTTAAAAGCACATTTCAATTCAATAAAAGTAGTCTAGAACTCTTTTGAAAGGACCTTTCGAAATGGTTGGGATGGTTAGAACTCCTTCGAAACCTCCTTTCAAACTAGTTGTGATGATTTGGAACCCCTTCGAAACCCCCTTTTGAGGTGGTTGAAGTGACTTAAGGTTGGGACCTATTGGATTTAAGGTTTTCAATTGAACCACTAGGTTTCTACTCCTTCGAAAGGTAACCTTTCGATTGACACTGATGCAAGTAAACATAGCAAGAAATGTAGTGAAGTCACAGATCATTCAATATATTCAGAAATGATGTATACTTCATTTAATAATAAATTTTTTGAATTGTAGAAAACTAAGTATTACAAAGAAGTAAAATCCACAACTTGATTTTAGAATTAGGGTTTATAGATTTAAGAATGAACAAGTGTTGAGTGAATGAAATTGGATCCTCAAAAACAACACCCTTAGGAACTTATTTATAGGTGCGGGTTGGACCCTTTCGAATCGGTCCTTTCGACTTAGTCGAAAGAGTGCCTTGATGTGCTTTCGCTGCTGTTAAATTCAGGTTGCCCTTCTAACTTCACTTCTAAGTGGAACTTAAGTGCTTTCGACTTCGTCAAAAGGTATAAATGCACCCTCACTTTGTTGTTGATGTGTTGTTACAAGCAGGAAAGGGTGTGGGCTTTCGATACTGTCAAAAGGTATATCTTTTAAGCTTTGAATGAGTTGGAGCATGGTAGAAGGCTTGAATATGGAAGGTGGCTTTCGAATGCATTCTTGCTGATTGACGCAGAACCCCCATCCCTGGCGTTTGAGGAGGCTATATTGAACTTATGTACATTTTCCTTTATAATTATAGATGGTTACAACCGATTCGAAAGGCTTATCTATGCTTTCGAAGGGGTAGTTTTTGACAAATGTCCTCCTACGGAAGGTAAATGATGTCGAAACCCACTGTTTCTAAAGATATGACACACATGCGGAGCTTGTAATATATTGCCTTCAAAAGTGACTTTAACACATTCGAAACACTTCTACGCTTGCGGAAGCAACCATTTCGAAAGGTAATTAATGGAAGCAATTGGGTGCCCCTGTTCCCCTTTCGACCTCTTTGCAAGTGCATTACTCATCCAATTTTTGCAAAAGCATCCCTTCGACTCTTTCGAAAGGTCTTGCTATTACTATCATTCTTTATGGATCCTCCTTATGTATTCTTCCAGGTTTCGATCAAGTTGGAGTGGTTTTTTGATGATAACACTTGCCCTCCCCCTTAGTGATGGGATGCTCTTTGACTTTTCAAGTCAACTATTTCGATACCCTGCCTTTATTTCAACATAGAAATTTCTCGCCTTTTCATATACTCACATGGATCTTGGCCGTTCATTTAAATTTGGTCAAACTATTTGTCCTTTGCATTTGCTTTTCTTATAAATCACGCTTCCTTCTTCCTCTTTTTATTTACCTGCAATTAAAAAACTCATAGCAAAAATCAAAAATCCCAATTTCTTATTAAATTCATAATTTCAACAGAAACAAGTTCAAATTTAAGGTATCCATCAACTATTCATATTTAATTTTAATTCAAAATTTGTAGGGTTTGGATTTGCATTACTGTTCCAATTTTTTGGAATTGAATTGAGTTCATCGTTCATATAAATGACCTTTAGATTCATTTTTATGCTGATTTCGATTAGTCCATGATATCAATTTTGGGTTTGAACTTGAATTCGTTAAATTTGGGGTTATTTGACATTGTTGTATGCGAATTCAGGTTCGATTTCTCTTAAACTCAATTCTAATTAGTTCGGGAGAATATTTATTTCGATTTTGATTAATATATGGAGCCAATTATGGTCCGAGCTTGAATTTGCTAAATTTATGGTTTTCGTTGTTGTTGGATGCGAATTCAAGCTCGAATCAATATTGTTGTTAGCTCCAAAGAAGTGGTTGGTTGACAATGAATTAGAAACGAATTCCCTTCTGGTAACTTTGAAGAGAAGGCTGAGTCATGTACATCAATAAAATAATATTACATCTTAATTTTCCAACCCTTTCGAAAGGGGTTAATGCGACTAACCCCACTTCAGTTTCTAACCCCTTTCGAGGGAGTCGAAAGAAAGTCAAGTATCCGCTTTAAATGGATCCTTTCGAAGGGATTGATGTTGTTGTCAGGAGATGGACTTCTTCGAAGGCTACAGTATGTTTCCACGTATTCTAACACCTTTTGAAGAAGTCATCTTGAGGGGTTTAATCTAATGGCTACACAGTGCATCTCTTCGAAATCCCAATTCTCTTCGAAAGGGTTCAGGACTCAACGCATATAAATAGTGGATTTAATTTGCTATAGAACTTTACTTTAGACAAATAATGCCTTGTTTTAGTTTATCTCGAAGGATACTTCAGATTGAGAATTAATGTCCCTCATTTTAAATTGAATTAAAAATGGACTTTTTGCTATTATCGAAACCCTTAACTAACCATTCGACTTAGTTAACAATTCACAGTTTAAACAACCATGTTTGTTTATATTATCCCAACTTAGTGTTAATGTATTTACAGTTCTTTTATATCGTTTCAACTTATTCCAAACTCATAATAGTTAATTAGAGTGTAACTATCATCACGTCTTCATATAAACATTGACGAAATATCTTAAATGCTTTTTTATTATTGTCAATGTCCTTTTGTTTCAAATCCTTTCAACCTAGTTGAAATATGATGTTTCGACCAAGTATATACCCAAATTAGTATGTGTAGATAGTTCCACTTATTAATGATAAAAACTCTTTCCTGGACTTTCGACATTGTCGAAGGGTGTGTTTAGGTACCTGGATTCCATCCTTCCTTCCGACACTGTCAAAAGCTCAATGAATTTCATAATTTTCATTAACTTCAATCCCCTTTCGAAGGCATGAAATCGTATATTACGGTGGATATTTAAACCTTTGTAGTAGGCTTTTGATACCTTCGAAAGGCGTTGATAATGGAATAAACCATAATTTTAATGAAATTATTTCACCTGGTAGGATCATGGGTTTGAAAGAGATTTCTAAGAAACCTGAAAAGGATGTAGCTTTAGAATTAAAGTCTTCTCCAAAGAAGGCCGAAGTAGTTTCGAGACTCTTATAGCCACTCAAGATGAAGTTGACGCGATCCTTAACGACTTTGGGATCACTGGAGTTGAATCCATTCCTCCTAGTTAAAATGACACCATCTAGGATCCTCCTAAGGGTTATTTTGCTTACACTGCCATCCACATCTGGCATGGCGGTTTCATTCCGTTCCCCAATTTCTTGACAAGATTCACGAGTCACCTTGGCATAGCTTCGATTCAATTGTCACCAAATGTCTATACATATCTTGTCTCTTTAGAGCTCATGGATTTAGAGTTAAGCCTTCCTTCGTTAAGTGCTGAAGTTCTAAATTATCCAGTAGGTCCTGCTAAGCTCAGTAACTTGAATAGCCAGATTTTCAGAGCTAACCCACACAAAAAATTAATTTATAAGGGGGTAAACAAGTTTAGAGATTGGGAGACACAATTCTTCTACATCAAATGTTTTCCAAATATTAGCGGAGTTTCCACTTCTCCTCGTAAGTCGATCATTATTTTCATCTTCATTAAATTATCTTCTTTTTTGCTAAATTATGTTTTCTTATTAGGTCCCGCTCCTAAAGATCTCGACGATGAGGGGAAGAGAATCATGAAGTTGTTAACTGCTGCTTCTGGTAGCATTAGGAATAGGCTTATGTTATTGATGCCAAGCAACCTTCAAAAACATTCCCTCCTCCCAGCAGGTCAGAGAGTTCTTGGACAACCACCTCTAGTCCAACACACTTCTAAGAGCAAGCGCTTCCTCTCCCTGGGTGATCCTAAAATTTTTCTCCTATGTCTCCAATTTGTCTAGATCAACCTGGTAAGCTTAAATATAGCATTTGTAATTTACCGTTGTATTACTCCTTAGATTGTATTATTAACTTGTGCTTTTTGGATTTTAGCAACCGCTCTTCTGGTTGAATTAATCATAAGAGATCCAGTCCTTCCAACTTCTGAATCCAGCTCTTCATCTTTGATCAAGGCCGTTGCTAGTTCGAGGATGGTTGCTAAAAGCAAGATGACTACAGCAGTCCTTCTCTCTAGAAAACTAAAATTGCTGATGTGCGGTCTTCTCTCCCTCCAAAGGAAGGTGAATCTGTTGACGTGGGCAAAACTTTAGAGGGTCCTACTCTTTAGGTCCATATTGACCAAACCAAAATAACTCTTTCAAAGGACGACCTCATGTCTCGCATTGTTGTATCTGATTCTCCTAGCATCATTGAACAGATGCAAAGGGATTTAGGCACTCCAACTCCTCCTTAGGAGTTGAATCCTTCTAGATCTACATCGTCGGCGCCTTCTAATGATTTCGAGGAGATTGGACAGTCAATCATGAGTTCTTCGTCATTCACTTCCATTCGTCCACTTTCCTTTGTACTTGGCCCGATGAAACATTGTCGATCTCTAATGGAGCAACAACTTCCGGTACGTTTCATTTTACTTGACCTTCTTATTACTATTTTCTTACTGAATTTTGACTCATGTCGTACTTTTCCTTTCAGATTTCTAAAAGCTAGTACTCCCTCCAGGAAAGCGTATTAAAGTCTTCCGCTGAGACGTCTAATCTTCAAGAAGAAGCTCAACTCTAAATAACTAGATTACTTTCCTCTTTGCTGCCAAAGATAAAGTAATGAGGGAACAAGAAAGGTTGAGTGCTTCCCTTGCTCAAGCGGAATCCACCATTTCCGAGGGGAGGAAGGAAAAACAAGTCCTAGCTGATGAGAATTTGGCTTTGAAAATGAATTTAAAAGAATCGGAGAAGAAAAGGCCCGGATGATGGCTAAATAATCTTCTCTCAAAAAGAAATGCACTCTTTTCAAGAAGTGGTTGGGGAAGAAGAAAAATTCTTTAACTATGACCATCAAAACCATTTCTGAGGCCAAACAAAAGGTGTCTTAATTTTTAAGCACTTCTCTTAATGACATCATTAGGAATTCTTATGAGAACGCTCTCATGCTGGCTTATTTTGACAATATTGAGAAGTCTTCAGACTTAAGCTTCCCCTAACTCGATCATGCGCTAGTCAAAACTTTCATGGATAAAATCAAAGAAATGGAGCAAGGGATCGAGGTTCTCGAGAGAAAGAAAATTGATGTCGCTAAACTCTTATCTTTCGAAGTCCCTTCTAAAGAAGGTAATACTGACTCGGATGAGGAGGAAGATGATGAGGATGACGAAGTTGTCATTGAGGAAGGCGGCACGACGATGATAATGACGATGATAAATCCGACAATGAAGATAGAGGTCAGGGTTCTAGCGGTAGCGGAGGTGATCATAGGGGTTCTCATGGAGGGGATTGCGATGATATTCTCGGGGCTTCAGAAAAGGTCATTTTCGATCCTAGTGGCCATGAAGCAAGCCAAACTGAACTTCGTAAACCTTCTGATCTCCACGAAAAGGCCGCTCGGTATTGATGTTGAAGAACAAGGGGGGAAAGTAGACCCCACAAACTTCAATTCCTGTTTCTCTGGTATGGGATTCTTTATCTAAATGGCTTTCACTTTCGAGACAACAGTAGATGATATTTTTCTATTTTAGATAAAAAGAAATCCATTCAACTTTATAAAACAAAGCTTGAAAGAAAACAAGCAAAAATAAATAGCTTGTATAGGAAGTTAGATAAACAACTAAAAAACATAATGCACTTTCTAACAAGTATTATAAGCTTAATAAGAGCGCCGCACTATTAGCATCCTTTAAAGATCTGGAAGTTGTTCCCGATTGAAAAGGGCGCGCCTTCATTATGACAAGCTCTTGGAAAAGAACCAGGAAATAATAACACCCTTTTGGATGTTGATTGAAGGTAGGGATATCCTAGAAGACTTCCTATATAAAGCTTATTATTGCAGACACCCAACCATAGATTTTTCATACTTGTTTGAATTTAGCGGGGGTCTACTTAGACGTCTACATAGGAGATATTTAGATGAATATGGATCTAATCCACATCTGGGGGCTTGCTGGAATTTACCGTGAGTCAAATCAATCCCACGTGAATTGTCTCCGAAAAAACTCAAATATTATAAGGATAAATTTATTTCCAAGTTATTCAAAAAATCAGTTTTGTACGAACAAGATAAACATTTATGATTATGTAATAATATTGATTTGTGAATTTTCCATATTAGTTTCCTTTTATACTTAGTCATATGTTATTATGTTATTACAAAATAAATGTCTCTCAAACAGTCTTGTTTCTAGAGATTATTTAGGAAAATATGTCAAATTAAGAAGAGTTTATTTTGTTTCAAAACAAGAAGAGTTTATTTAGGAAAGGCCTCACTCTTGAAATCCTCAAAATTGGCTGCATATTGCTTTCTTAGAGATATGCAAAGGCTTTATATGTAACATCCCCCCTTCGTTTCGATTTTCTTGGTAAAGAAAAGGAAAGACTTCTTAAAGAAATTCGAACATATCATACCAAATTAATATGCGGTCGTGATAGTCCTGCCGGAGAATGGGATTATAGCAAATATCCCCCAGTTATTACCCCAGAAGGATTTAATGCCCTTTGGATTCGACAATTACTTTTTCAGCTAATTCTTTGAACAAAGTCAAAAATGTTGTTTCCCGACTTTAAGGGTAAATAAACAATTATTTGATTATAATAATCTGATTGTATTTTGTATTTTTTTCTATTTTCTCTTGAGTTTTAACCTTTATTATTGTAAAAAAGAAATTAGTAATTTGAGTATTAATTTTGTTTTTTTTTATTTGAATAGGAGTTACGGTTATCTACCACGCCGCTCTCATTAGATTCATCATCTCGTTTTACCAGCATCAGAGATAGGTTGGTAGCGAATATTGAAAAGACGAGCCTCCTTAAAGATCCTCTGTCTGCTCTTCTTCAAGGCAACACTGAAGTGCTAGAATGGCGCAGGAAATTTTTGCTTCAGACGAAGATTATTAGGGACCTTAACTACCAGATCACTAGTCTCGAAGCAGACATTAAGAATAAAGTTAAAATAATTTCTCAATTGAAACGTCAAATTAAATCAAACCCTTCGATCAACTTTGATCAAGAAATGTCTAAGCTTCTCCAACAGATAAGCGATTTAGAGATAAAATTAAAAGATAGTAAGCTCAGTGCAAATCCCTGGAATTAAAAGATACTGCTTCTCGGGTTTGGACGTCTTAGTCCGTTGTTGTCTGGTGCGCTCGGTTAGCTTATCCACAGGCAGGACCCAAGGACTTACCCAATCTCCCTCCAAGAGGTGCTCCAGCCAGGCCTTATAGGCTGGATTGAAGGCTTGTTCGGTGCCTTGACTAGGCCACAGCATGGTGGGACCAAGGGCTTACTCCGTCTTCCCTCCAGGAGGTGCTCCATCCAGGCCATAGCATGGTAGGAGTGAAGGCTCGTTCGGTGCCTTGGCTAGGCCATAGGGTGGGAGGGCCAAGGGCTTACTCTATCCCCCCTCCGGGGAGCGCCTTGATCTAGCCATAGCGTGGCGCGACCACGGTTGATACTTTAACTTGGCCATAGCATGGTGCGATAAAGGCTTACTCTAACCTCACTCCAGGAGACACTTTGACCTGGCCAACTCGGCACTTACAAAGGCTTTGACCATTTAAGATAATTTCCAATCTTAAGGAGAATTTTACTCCCGACCATGTAGATTTTTCTTGGAAAAGTAGTGCTTTATTGAATTCGATTAAGATCGCTTTACAAATCCATTGATTTTTCATGCTTAACATATATTCTTAGAAGTTGTAACCATGGCTAATACGGTAAAATAAGCTATAATTTTGGTAGTAAACATAAAGGTATAATATTTATTACCAAAATAAATAGATTTAATGTATACTTAACATCTATTATTGTGATCAAACACTATATTAGCATAGCATAAGTGCCACCAAATTGTTTGCATTTAGAAATAATGATCTTTAAAGAAAAACTAAAAACATAGCATTTTTGCGACCATTGGAAATAAATTTTTCATTAATGCATATTTATTTCTTAATAATCACGGTGACTATTCAGCATGCCTATATATCACCAAATATTGGTATAAACATGAAGTATATTTATCTAAGGCTTCCTTTTTTCCTACAATATTTCTTTCTTCATATCAACATCTTCCTTTGATATATTTTTTAGCGGATCTTCTTTTGGTTTCTTGTAGAAGTTAGAGTTGAATAACGCACTAATGTTTTTTCCAGCACACAAATCCAGGAGTCTAATCACAAGGTAACAAAAATTTCAAATTAATTGCTCGCTTTTAGGTTTTATATGCATTTTGATTATCAAGAAGATGCAGGACTATAATTTTTAATTCTTAAAAAAGTCATGCAATGTTGGTTGAAAGTTAATTAATTCTTAAACAGATGCAGGCCTAGAAATGTAATTGAAGTAGAGATGCACGAAATGCTCTTGGTGGCTTAACAGCCACAAGCGATCTTTATGCTCTCCAAGGCTTCTTTCTTGACTTGCAGGTTTGTCCAAAATTAATATTTATGAGTTTATTTATTTAATTATTATTTTTTGTTTAAAGATACATGAAATAATATTCTATGTAAATAGTAGAGCATTGTAAAAATCATAGATTAATTTTAGTTATATATGTAGAATTGGAGAACAAAACAAGGAAAATGATGAAGTTAGTCGAGGTAGAGGGTGACACGTACACAAAACGTGTAGCAATTTATTATGAAACAAGACCACAACTGATCTCATTGATGGAAGATTTATATCGATCACATCGCTCACTAATTGAGTGTTCTGATAAGTTGAAAGTTCAAAATATTGATGATCAAATTTCATATTGTTATGACTCTTCCAGTGATTCATCCGCAGTTAATGAGCCAAATGAAGAATCAGCCACATAGAGTGAGGTCGGTGATGGTATTTGCGAGAAATCTCATAAAAGAAAATTAGGTGAAGAAATTGAAATTCTAAGAATGGAAAATGCAAAGTTAAAAGGAAGAAATAAAGAAGAAAACCAAAGAAAAAAAGAATTTTTGGGTATTTTCTATACTTGAGTTTTTTAAATCATGGAGACAATAGATATTAGAATTTCAAAAGATTTAGTGTATAACCCAGATTGAGTTACTTTTTGGTTGAATATATTGTAATTGATGTATTTTAGAAAATGGTGTATTCATGTTATTGTTTCAAACTTTCAATTGGTTTGCTTCTAGTTATGTTGTTCAATTGAGTATATATAAGATGAATTTATAAGTATAATATATTTATAACGTTGTTATTATTTGAATTTTGATTGCTGTATGTTTAAAAGTGCGTGGCAAGTGACATTGGCTGTGTTAATTAAATTTTTTTCGCCAATATGAAGGAAATTGTGGGCAAAAGAAGAAAATGTCAAAATTTATTGAAACACATTAATTACTGATTTGGCTGTTATGAGCATAGAATGCATTTAATTGAGAATCGGTTTTCTCCAAGAGAAACGTACGACATTCATTGAAAACTTAAATTATTAACCTCTTTATTTCCTTAAATTCGATAACGTTACTTGTGTGACGTAGGATTTCATTCTCATTTTAAAACACATATTAGTATCTTCTTTTTAATAAAGAGAAGAGATATAAAAACTAGCCCAAAAAAAGCTTTTCCTACAAATCAGCTTTAAAGGATTCGGTCAAAAGACAGCAATACAGATATAAGAATTTGAAGCACCTCTTGCTGACTGTGCTTCTAATTATTATATCTGTATTAATGTCTTTTGACCGAATCTTTTAAAGCTGATTTGTGGGAAAACCTTGTTTTGGGCTAGTTTTTATATCTCTTCTTTGTATTAAAAAGAAGATGCTAATATGTGTTTTAAAATGAGAATGAAATCCTACGTCACACAAGTAATGTTATCAAATTTAAGGAAATAAAAAGGTTAATAATTTAAGTTTTGAATGGATGTCGTTCTCTTGGAAAAAACCATTTTCCTTATTTAAATGCATCATATGCTCGTAACAGCCAAATAAGTAATTAATGTGTTTGAATAAATTTTGACATTTTGTTCTTTTGCACACAATTTCCTTCATATTGGCGAAAATATTTAATTAACACCGCTAATTTGCCACACACTTGTAAACATACGTCAATCCAAATTCAAGTAATAATAACGTTATAAATATATTATACTTCTAAATTCAATCTTATATATACTCAATTGAACAACATAAGTAGATGCTAATCAATTGAAAGTTTGAAACAATAACATGAATACACCATTTTCTAAAATACATCAATAACAATATATTCAACCCAAAAGTAACTCAATCTAGGTTATACACTAAGTCATTTGAAATTCTAATATCTACTGTCTCCATGATTTAACAATCTCAACTACAGAAAATACCCAACAATTCTTTAATTTTTACTTTGGTTTTCTTCTCTTTTTCTTCCTTTAACCTTGCATTTTTCATTCTTAGAATTTCAATTTCTTCACCAAATTCATTTTTAAAAGATTTCTCGCAAATACCATCACTTACCTCACTCTCTGTGGCTGATTCTTCATTTGGTTGATTAACTGCAGATGAATCACTGGAAGAGTCATAACAATATGAAATTTGATCACCCATATTTTGAACTTTCAACTTATCATAACGCTCAATTAGTGAGCGATGTGATCGTTATAAATCTTCCATCAATGAGATTAGTTGTGGTCTTGTTTCATAATAAATTGCTACATGTTTCATGTAGGTGTCACCCTCTACCTCGACTAACTTCATCATTTTCCTTGTTTTGTTCTCCTACTTTACATATATAACGAAAATTTATCTATGATTTTTACAATGCTCTACTATTTACATAGAACATTATTTCATGTATCTTTAAACAAAAAATAATACATAAAAAAATAAACTCATAAATATTAATTTAGACAAACCTGTAAGTGAAGAAGAAGCCATGGAGAGCATGAAGATCGATTGTGGCTGTTAAACCACCAACAACATGATTCTTGCATCTCCGCTTCAATTACATTAATTTCTAGGCCTCGATCTGTTTAAGACTATTTTAACTTTCAACCAACATCGCATGATTTTTTTTTAAGATTTAAAATTGTACTCCTGCATCTTCTTTATCATCAAAATGCATATAAAACCAAAAAGCAAACAATTAATTTGAAATTCGTTGTTACCTTGCGCTTGGGTTCTTGGATTTGTCTACTGGAAAAAACATTAGTGCGTTATTCATCTCTAACTTCTACAAAAAACAAAAGAAGATCTGCTAAAAATAAATATCAAAGGAAGATATTGATATGAAGAAAGAAATATTGCAGGAAAAAATGGAAGTCTTAGATAAATATATTTCATGTTTATACCAATATTTGGTGATATATATATATAGGCATGCTGAATAATCACTGTGATTATTAAGAAATAAATATGCATTAATGAAAATTTTATTTTCAATGGTCGCAAAAATGCTATGTTTTTAATTTGTCTTTAAAGATCATTATTTCTAAATGCAAACAATTTGGTGGCACTTACGCTGTGCTAATATGGTGTTTGATCACAATTATAGATGTTAATAATACGTTAAATCTATTTATTTTGGTAATAAATATCACACATTTATGGGTACTGCCAAAATTATAGCTTATTTTACCGTATTAGCCGTGGTTACAACTTCTAAGAATTTATGTTAAGCATGAAAAATGGCTAAAATGTTCTTGATGCAAATAATGAGGAAGAAACCCAAAAGCTATTAAAAGGTTGGTTATTTAGAAATACTATTATATATATGCTAAATAATCAACAAAATCAGAAAAGATGGCATGAGCTTCTAGTGTAAAGGATTCAATCACACACTTTTAGCTACAAAACACATGGAACTACTGGAAAAATCAATATCGGTTGGATTTTTTTATGAAATAAATTGATATGCATATAAATGTTTTAGAAATATTATTTTAAAAATAAGTTTACAATTTTTTTTTGCTTACAGTTTTAATGTTCCTGAAATTGGCAAACATTGTATATACATCAAAAAAATTTAATTCAAAATTTGAATGTAATATATAGTAAAAGTAATATCTGTTTTAACATGAAAATGAAATCCAAAAACACATACAAAGAAACATTATCACATAAAAAGAAACATAAAGGTTTTGTCTTATGTTTTCAATAATTATCATTTTTGTTCAACCCATTAAATCATCATTGGAGAGTCACTTATGGAATCTCATTTGATACATCATTTTGCAAATAAAAGCCAAAAGAGTAGATAAGCGCTATGAATATTTGGGAGAATTTTGTTAATTATTTTGCACACTCTATATATGGTCATTTTTTTATTGAAAAATAATTTCAGTTTCTTACTAAAAAATCAACATCGTCAATAAACATTCTAGTTATGGATAATTTCCACTTGCAGACATACTTACTGTTATTGGAATGCTATTACATCGGAATTCACTCTTGTAGCTAGTAAACACATAAAGTAATGATTGAAAACAGTTATAAATACGCCCAGTTCAACTCTGTTCAGTTCAACTTCAAAATCATTCAAACTACAGTTGAGAAAAGAAAAGATGAATACATCATCATCACTCTTCTGTATCACTCTTATCTTAACCCTGATACATACATGCCTAATCTCACTCTCTGAATCTCAATAACCGCCATGGCAGCAAGAACTGATCAGAAAGCCTTACCAAAAGTGCAAACAGTACATAAAGTACAGTGGTCAAGTACAGGAACAATCTTAAGATTGTTGTCAGGAACTAAGTCAAATAAGCAACTACTGCAGGTGTGAAGCTATAAGCAATGCTGTTTACGAAACAAAGTGGTAAGAAGGGTACAGAATGAAGGACATGTGTCAGAAGGATAAGTTCCTTCAGACCGAGATCAGAGGTCAAAACTTGCTTCATGTGGCTTCCAGATCACTTATTTTTCTTGATCAAGGGAGTCTTCCATTATCAGTATAATCATGTTTTCACTATGCTTGTTTTCGTTCTGTGAGTTGATTGAATAAGATTTCTATATCAGGGTTGTTAATTTTGTCCTAGCTTGTTATAGCTTAATTCTACTAGAAATTGAGATAGAACTTAAAGCTTTCAATTTTTTGTTTACATGTATAATGTAATATCTATACACCATTTTTTTAGTCTTCAATCAGTAGTTATACATTTTTTTTTCTGCAGTTTTGTTTACTGTAACATGTTTTGATGTAGTAGCTTTTACTGACTACTTCTCTTTTTGTTACATTTTTCAGCTCTATTCCAGTCTTATGACTGAATATTTTTAAAATGGCCCATATGATCAGCTTGTTTTCAACCAACTAGTAACTGATTCCAATTCATTTTCATATATGATGTATTTTGGTTTAAAAAGGAAAATAGTATTTGCTTTAATATGAAAAATTAAAAGTTTATCAAATAATCAAATAAATATAAATAAAGAAGTTGTATTTTGTGTTTCCAATGGGTTTAATTTTTGTTCAACCATTGAATTAGAATCAATTATTGAACCACATTTGAATACATCATCTCCCTAATAATGAAGAAAATAAGAAATTAATGACTGAATTTGTTTGAACGTTTTCTTCTTTTCTCACATAACTTCATCCACAATTTCCTCAATAACAGCGAAAAATGTTATTTACAACACTAAAGTCGATTGTGTATACCACACTGGTATGCATACACTAATTCAAATTCAACAAAAATCTTATAAACACATTATACATCTAACCTCAGTCTCATATATACTGAATCAAACAAATAACAAGTACCCAACCTAACTGAAACTGCAATACTAATTCCCCGTTTTCTGAGCATCAAATTAACAACATGGTCAAGCAAAAATGCAACTTAAGCTGAGCTATACAACGTGTCTAAGACTAGTTGATATTCGTATATTTATTATCTCCATAGCTTACAAAACTTAAGTATAGAAAATATCCAATAATTCCTTTTTTCTTCATTTTTCCTTTTTAATTCTTCCTTTAACCGTGCATTTTCCTTTTTCAGAATTTCGACATCTTCTCTTAGTTTTCTTTTGAGAGCGTCTTCGCTGACCTCACTCTCTGCATTTGATTCTTCATTAGGGTCACCAACCACAGTTGAATTACACGATGAATTATAACCATCTGGAAGTTGATCATCCAAATTTTGGATTCTTAGCTTATCATAACGCTCGATTAGTGAGCGATGTGATCGATATAAATCTTCCATCAATGAGATAAGTTGTGGCTTTGTTTCATAATAAATTGCTATACGCTTTGTGAAGGTGTCACCCTCAGCTTCGACTAACTTCATCAGTTTTTTGGTTTTGTTCTCCAGCTCTACATACATAACAAAATTAATCTTATGATATTAAGAGCACTCTACAGTTTATAGAAAACTACTTCATCTCTTATTTGTTAATTGTTTTCCAATTCTTCGTGTATCTTTAGATGAAAAGTTAAACATAAAAAATACATAAAACTCATAAACTCTTATGTTGAACGGACCAGTAAGTGAAGAAATATGCCATGGAGAGCATGAAGATCGCTTATGGCTATTAAACCACCGGGAACATGATTCATGCATCTCTGCTTTCATTATATTCTAGGCCTGCATCAATTTAAGAATTATTCAAATTTTCATCGATATTACATGAATTTTTTTTTACAACTAAAATTATACTCGTCCATCTTCTTGATCATCAAAATGCACATAAAACCTAAAACCAAGTAATTAATTTGAAATGTGTTGTTACCTTATTCTCGGGCTCTTGGATTTGTCAACGGGAAGAAACATTGATGCGTTATTCATCTCTAACTTCTATAAGAAACCAAAAGAAGATCTGCTCAAAATATGAAGTAAAATGTTGATGAAAGAAATATCGTATGAATAAACGCGAGTCCTAAAAAAATACATCTCATATTTATACCAATATTTGGTAATATTTATCAATCTTTAATTGTCACTAAGATTATTAAGAAATAAATATGCATCGATGCATTATTTATTTTCAAACGGTCATCAAATTGCAATTTTAATAATTTGTTTTAAAGGTCATTATTTGGGAAGGCAAACAATCCCGAGGCACTTCAAAGTACTTTGCTAATGCAATTTGATCACAATAATAAATATTAATTATATGTTAAATCTGTTTATGAATATGTATTACAAATTTATGTTTTCTACCAAAATTACAGATTATTTTTAGCGGTGGGTACAACTACTAAGAATTTATGTGAAGAAAAAAGGGCAAAATGTTATGCTAATAATGCATTATGCACACTTCTAAAAAAAATCAGTTCTGGATTTGAATATAACATATAGTGAAATTAATATCTGATTTAATATGAAAATGAAACCGAACATCACACAAAAGAAAACATCCTTAAATAAAAGGAAATAAATAGGTTATGTTTTATGTTTTCAATATACATAATTGATGCAGCGCGGCAGGCAAGTAGAGGAAAGAATTCAACGAGACATACCTCGATTCGCCAAATTCCTAAATCGCGAACCCTAGATTCCAAAGAAGACGATGCCGCTCCAGCTCCAGCACTCTTTAGGTCGCGAGCGACCTACCAATTTCCTAAGTCGCGAATGGCAAGAGACTCCTCCTCCTCTCCAGCACTCTTTAGGTCGCGAGCGACCTACCAATTTCCTAAGTCGCGAAGGACAAGTCGCTCCTCCTCCTCTCCAGAAATCTTTAGGTCGCGAGCGACCTACCAATCTCCAGTAAGTCGCGAACTAGTTTTGAATCGCGAACGACCTAATCCTTAGGTCGCGAAGTCCTCCAGAAGGTCGCTCCGGCATTATGAAGATCCAGTTAGGTCGCAAACATTATCTCGCTAAGTCGTCAAGAAGTTTACTTCGCTGAAGCAGGTTTAAGGTCGCGTGAATATTTCCAGAAGCCATTTTTAGGTCGCTGATGCTTGTTTCTTAGGTCGCGAAAGTTGTAAGTCATTTGTTAATATTTTCTTAAGTCGGTTGTTGTATTTTCTTAGGTCGTTTCTTTTAAGTCACCCGGCTTGTTAAGTCGTTTGTTTGTGATGTAATTTTTCTTAAGTGTGTGTTGTGTTGTAACCCTATAAATAGGGATGTTGGTCATTTGTAAAAAGTTGTTGAATTTGAATAAAATTTCTTTTGTGTGCTCTTGTACCACCATTAAAATTTGTAGTTGAGTGTTATCTCCTATCTCCACCTTCGGATATTCGAGTGCGCTCGAATCAACGATTGTTGAAGCCGATTCACGGAATCTAGTGCGCTAGATCAACGTCGAAGAATCGTAGATCTTCTCTCACGGCATCGTGCGCGATCAACGTGTCGAAGATAGCTAAAGTCCGGTATCTCGCGAGATCAACGGATTCGGGCGTTTGGTATCATTAATTCATCGATTCATATTGCTTTATCTAATCGTTTCATTGATTAGTTTGACATGAAATCTTCATTTCGTTGTCATCCGTTATTTCCGCTGCGTCATTTGTTATCAGAGCTAGACTTAGCCAATCATAGCTAAGCCGAGTCTTGGAGCCAAGGAGAAGAGTTCGTATTGAAGTGTAGATCCGAGCTAGTTGAAGGCCGTGCATCACTTTTGTAAGACCAAGCCGAGTTGTAAAGATTGTTTGATTCGACAATGCCGCCGAGAAGAATTAATCGTCATCAGAATATTGCCGATGTGTATAGACTAGAAGAAGCTAAGCAAATGGAACAACGTATCAATGAGAAATTTGATGAAGGCATTGGGAAGTTAGAGAAACTGATGATTGACATGAATCAAGGTCAAAGGAGAAGGTCGCCCGTCTCGAACCATGGAGGAAACAGAGTTTCGCCATCGGTTATGGAAGCGAGGAGGGTGTCGCCGCAATCTTATCGAGAAAGAAGAGAATCTTCAGTTTCATTGAGAAGAGAACATCATGAGTATAGAAATGAAGAGAGAAGAACTCCACGGGAGTTTGAACATGAGCCATATCGTGATGATGAAAGACAAAGTAGAAGAGATATGCGTGATCATAGAGATGTGGATGGTCGAGATCGTTATCGAAGTACATCTGTTTTTGATGAAGATGGTGGTAGATGTAGCGTTCATTCTCGAGATCGAGACCAAGTACGAAATGCATATCGGGAGGTTGAATATGATCGTAGATGGGAATCGGGGATGAAAACTGAAATTCCAGAATTCAAGGGTGGTATGCAGGCTGAGGAATTTTTGGATTTGTTATCTAATGTGGAAGAAATTTTTGACTTTAAGGAAGTTCCCGAGCATCAGAGAGTTAAGTTGATTGCTACTCGTTTGAGAGGAAGAGCTATGGCATGGTGGCAACAAACTAAACTTACACGGGAGAGAATGGGAAAGTCAAAGATTGCTACATGGGAGAAGATGAAGAAGTTAATGAAAGCTACATTCTTGCCGTATAATTATCAGTCTCTTATGTATCAACGATTGAAGAATCTGATACAGGGAACAAAGTCGGTTAATGATTATGCAGATGAATTTTATCAACTTATTGCCAGAAATGATATCATGGAGACGGAGGAACAATTGACTGCTAGATTTGTTGGAGGGTTGAGAATGCAGATTCAAGATATGGTGAATATGTTTGATCCCAGAACTGTTGTTGAAGCACATCAAAAGGCTCTAGCTTGGGAGAAGCAAGGTAGGAGAGGTGGTGGTGTGTTTACGAATTCCAACAACCAGAACAAGGATGTTAATAGCAGTACAGATGTTTCCAAAGTCGTCAGTAAGCCGATTTTGAATGAAGCCAACAAAGCAAAGGTCAATAGTAGTCTCAAATGCTTTAATTGTCAAGAGTTGGGCCATAAAAGCAATGAATGTACAAAGCCAAAGAAGCGAGCAATGATTGCGGAGATTGAGAATGAAGATGCAGAGGTAGAGTGTGTCAATTCACTACCAGTTGAAGAGGAAGAATTATTGACAGGAGATGAGGGTTGTAGTTTATTGTTGAGGAGATCCCGTTTAACGCCAAAGCAAGAAGATGATTCTAGTTGGTTGAGGAGCAATATTTTCCAGTCGACATGCACTATTCTGGGGAAGGTTTTTAAATTTGTCATTGATGCAGGAAGCTGTGATAATATCATTTCTTCATAAGCTGTAAAGAAGTTGTCATTGAAAACAGAGAAGCATCCAAACCCCTACAAATTAGCTTGGTTGAGGAAAGGAGGGGAAGTGAAGGTTAATCGAAGAGCTTGTGTTAATTTTTCCATTGGAAAGAAATACAAAGACGAAATTTGGTGTGATGTGGTTGATATGGATGTATGCCATCTGTTGTTGGAAAGACCATAGCAATATGATAGAGCTGTGCAACATGATGGCCGAACCAACAACTACAGTTTTATGTTCGAGGATACACGAATCATTTTGGTTCCTAAAAGACGTCAACAGAGTGAAAACAAATTGGAGGAAATCGAGGAACTAAAAACTTTGTTGTCTTTGAAGGAATTTGTTGATGTGGAAGATGAAGTCGATTGTTTTCAACCACCAAAGTTTGATAAAGATGAAGTTGATGATTTTCAACCAACAAAATCTGATGAACATGAGGTTGAAAATTCACAACCAGCAAAGTTTGATGAGGATGAAGAAAGTGTGTCAGGAGATGAAGGGGGTGATTTATTGGTGAAGAAAGTAGTTTCGACTAGTCTACAATCTACAAGAGAGTTTGTTAAAGAAGTGGAGGATAGTGCAGAAGTATTCCTGTTGAATGAAAATGAAACCATAAAAAGTGTTGAAATTCTCGAAGAGGTTAAGCCAGCAGTGAATGAATGTGAAGATGTAGTTCCTACAGAGTTGTCCAAGGAATTACTGCCACTAAGGGATGTACAACATCATGTTTATCAAATGCCAGGTGCTATTGTACCGCATATGCCACGTAATCATATGTGTCCGACAGAGCAGGTAGAGTTGAGAAGACTGGTTGATGGGTTTCTGTTCGAAGGAAGGCAATTGTATATTCCTGATTGCAGTTGGCGAATAAGAGTTATCAAAGACTTACGTGTAGAAAGACACGAGGACTGTGATCGTACCATGCAGTTGATTACAACGTCTTGTTTTAGGCCGTCAATAAGGAAGGAGGTTGAAAGGTTTGTTCAGAAGAGCCATAATTATCAAATTTCGAAAGAGACTGCGACAAAGACAGGTTTATGTATGACATTACCTATACATACCAGAATATGGGTGGAGGTAAGTGTGGACTTTGTATGGAGTTTGATGAAGACGCAAAGTGGCAACGAATCTATCTATTTGATGGTTGAACGATTTCTTGTTGGTACTTACAACAAGCTAGATGCTGGAGGGATGGGTCGCTTGGAAGTTGTGAAGGGAATTAATGAGAATGTTTGTAAGTTGAGTTTGCCGGGTCATCTTCCTATTGCCAATCTTGACAATATCAAACACTTGGTTCCATTTCACGAGGATAAGAGTGTCAAACAAGAAGAAACTGTAAATTCGAGGACGAATTTTTCTCAACCTGGGGAGGATGATGCAGCGCGGCAGGCAAGTAGAGGAAAGAATTCAACGAGACATACCTCGATTCGCCAAATTCCTAAATCGCGAACCCTAGATTCCAAAGAAGACGATGCCGCTCCAGCTCCAGCACTCTTTAGGTCGCGAGCGACCTACCAATTTCCTAAGTCGCGAACGGCAAGACACTCCTCCTCCTCTCCAGCACTCTTTAGGTCGCGAGCGACCTACCAATTTCCTAAGTTGCAAAGGACAAGTCGCTCCTCCTCCTCTCCAGAACTCTTTAGGTCGCGAGCGACCTACCAATCTCCAGTAAGTCGCGAACTAGTTTTGAATCGCGAACGACCTAATCCTTAGGTCGCGAAGTCCTCTATAAGGTCGCTCCGGCATTATGAAGATTCAGTTAGGTCGCAAACATTATCCCGCTAAGTCGTCAAGATGTTTACTTCGCTGAAGCAGGTTTAAGGTCGTGTGAATATTTCCAGAAGCCATTTTTAGGTCGCTAATGCTTGTTTCTTAGGTCGCGAAAGTTGTAAGTCGTTTGTTAATATTTTCTTAAGTCGGTTGTTGTATTTTCTTAGGTCGATTCTTTTAAGTCGTCCGGCTTGTTAAGTCGTTTGTTTGTGATGTAATTTTTCTTAAGTGTGTGTTGTGTTGTAACCCTATAAATAGGGATGTTGGTCATTTGTAAAAAGTTGTTGGATTTGAATAAAATTTCTTTTGTGTGCTCTTGTGCCACCATTAAAATTGGTAGTTGAGTGTTATCTCCTATCTCCACCTTCGGATATTCGAGTGCACTCGAATCAACGATTGTTGAAGCCGATTCACGGAATCTAGTGCGCTAGATCAACGTCGAAGAATTGTAGATCTTCTCTCACGGCATCGTGCGCGATCAACGTGTCGAAGATAGCTAAAGTCCGGTATCTCGCGAGATCAACGGATTCGGGCGTTTGGTATCATTAATTCATCGATTCATATTGCTTCATCTAATCGTTTCATCGATTAGTTTGACACGAAATCTTCATTTCGTTGTCATCCGTTATTTCCGCTGCATCAATAATGTTTCTCGTTCAAACAATTAAATTATCGTAAATGAATCAATTATGAGAGCCAAAAGAGCAAATAAGGACTATGAATATGTTGGGGCACTTTGTTCTTGTTCACCCAATTTCCTCCTATGTATGATTATGTTTTTATTGTGATAAATCATTTTGGATCTTACATAATGATTGTAATATAAAGCAAGTCCCTATGCTAATAATTTTGTAAAATTACGTCCTTTAGCATTATAATCACCATCCCCAACTAACTTAAACCCATTGCAAACTTTTTTTTGAGAAAAAATGAGTGATAACCCCATACAATAAAAAAATAAAATAAAAACTCCGAATCCTACGAAACTAAGGTCCATAGTAGAAAAGTACAACAATAAAATCCACAAAATGCAATAAATGCTCATATCATCAAAATCAACTGAATCCATCAAATCCATTAACTATACCTGAAGTTGCTATGAAAACTATACCAAAAATGTAATATCAATACATATATATATGTATATAAATATATATAAATATATAATTTTATACATATATATATATGCAAAATAAAAATATACTAATCTAACAATAAAAGACATTGAACAAGCGACAATATGATTAGCACTATGTAGGGAACAAAAAGAATACAAACTCAATACGAGTGTTTAATTTTTTAAGAAACTCTTTAAAACTCAAATTTTTATTTAATTTATAGCTAGAATTGAAATCCAATTAAAACTAAATAGAGAAATTACATATATTAAAATTTTCAAATCAATACTAATATTATTAAACACACGGTGGTTTCTTTCAAACCAAATATACCATATTATTGTGTAAATAGTATCAAGTAAAAACCTTTTGTGACTCTTATAATGAACTCTGAGATTATTTCAATATAATTCACAATTAATATGTCAATGATTTAAATAAAATCGAAAATATTAAGAATTTTTACAAGAATAAATCTAGTTATGTTACATTCAAAATATAAGTGTATAAAATTTTCCATTTTAATATTACAAAATAATTTTTTTTGTTAGTCAATATATTTTTCTTTTTTAAAAATTCAATTTCTTGTGTAAAATTAACCATATGTGCACCTTTGCTTTAGGTGGAACACTAACTTTCCAAATGTGTTTAAATATTTTCAATTTAGTTCACGAAAAATTTATAAAATTAGAAAATGACATGCAAGACCCACCTGTCGAGCAGGGACGAAAGTCGACCTTAGTATGCATATTTCTTGCTCTTATCCCAACACCAAAATTTAATGGCTTTCTCATTATCAATATTGTAAAGCTCTAGTTTAACACACAATAACACAAATTGTGTTGAATTATTTCCCGTTAGCATATGATTAAAACTAAATTCCCAAGAAAAACTTAAATTTGGCATTTAAAATTTTGAAATTGGTATATTTTGAAATTGCATATTTCATATAACTCTCGAAGTTCCACCTTAAGTGAAATAGCTGAAATCCAGCAATCATGCCAAAAAAAAGTATTGTTATCAAAATGGACTACATTATTAATTCCAAGATTATATATACCAAATTTTATTATCGATTACCAAAAGTGAGATATATTATTCATGTTATTAATAGTATTGTGGTATAAATTAAAAGCTCCACCATACCATTGATTCGCTATTAATTCTTTCCATATTAAAATTTCATATTGTGGTACAACCGTTTACCTAATAAAGATGTATTTAAGTAATTTAAATTATAATTTCTAAATCCCCTTATTTTTAGACGTACCAACCATTTTCCATTTAACAAGACATTTAAAAGTACAACGTGGATTATCTCCACTCCATAAAATGTGTCCTCTAATTTTTATCAATTTTATCAGTTGCCCATTTTGAAAAAAAGATAAAATGACATCCAATATATAGGTAGTGCAGATAAAACTGAATTAATGAGAACTATCCTGCCAGCTCTTGATAAATATTTACCATTCCAGTTGGGTAATCTTTTATTATTATAGTCATCCAATCATCATGTTTAAGTTTTTATGGCCTAATTAAAAATCTAAAATATTCTATAAGGAATTTCATCATTTTACAATTCAAAGGGTGCACAGTTTGTCGTTCTATATATATTATCTATGTCATTTAAAAATAGAACTAAGCTTTTATCGAAATTAATCATAAAACCAGATAGTAGTTCAAAACAATATAAAATGAACTTAAGAGCAATAATATGTTTAGGCAAATGGGACGTAAAAATTATAGTATCATCTGCAAACTAGAGAACAAAAAAACCATTACTAGTGAACTCATTTCCTATGATGTCTAATATCCTACTACTAGTGTCCAATTTGACGATTCTAGAAAAAAAACATCAGCTGCTAAATTAAACAATAAAATATGACAAAGGATTACCATGCCAGTCCATATTTCGATTGAATTTTATTTCCTAAAATACCATTCACCATAATACTTGAATTACCGGTTTTAAGAAGGATATAATCCATCCTACCCATCTAGAAATAAACTTCTAACCATTAATTAATCCTTAAGAAAAACCCAATCAATTGAATCAAATGTTTAGCAAAATCAAGTTTTAAAAGCGCGTGCAGCAGCGATTAATATATTCTGGAACTACTGCTACACCGTCGGTGATATTTCTACCCTTAATAAATGTTGTTTATATTTTATCTATTAAATCATTCATTTTAGTATTTAGTCTATTAGCCAAAACCTTAGAAATGATTTTAAAAGAACGGTTTAATAACGAAATAGGTTGAAATCTTTTAATTGGTTAACACCTATTTTCTTATGTAATAAAGTTACATTTCCGAAATTAAACATATCTAACGGTAACGAACCATCATAAAATTCATTGAATATTTTTACTATATCATCGCTTAAAACATTCTAAAAAGTTTCATAGAATGATATAGAAAATCCATCCAGACCCAAAGCTTTATCATTAGGCACATCCTTTATAGCCTTTCAAATTTCCTCTTTTGTAAATGGATCATCTAACCCTACTAGATCAATCTTAGAATCTTCAGTGTAAAGCATATTCCATTTAGCTCTAATTTTATGTGTTTTTGTAGATCCAAAGATTTCTCTAAAATAATTGGTAAATTCAATGTTTAGTTTTGCTTAGTCAAAAATCTCAATATTATTAATTAAAATAGAATTAATGGTATCACTATGCTTCCTAGTATTAGCTTATTCGTCAATGTTTGGACTTTTAAACTTGGACATCCAACTTCGTGTCAAAGCAAAGAAAGATCTCCCTACTCTATTAAAAGTATTCTTCATTAATAACAAACAATGTCGATACTTGTTGGTTCCAATGAAGAAAATGATCAGAGTGATAGCCATAAGAATACAAGGTATTCAAAATCCAATATCCAACTAATGTTATCTTGAACATAGCTTAATATGAACATAGATACAACAGAGCCCCTTAATGATTCATAAGGAACCTTCATGATTCCTTTAGTTGCGCATGCTTTCACAAGCACTGACCCTTCGCAACAGTTTGCAGCAACGCCTACTTAAGGAGGTTAGGCTATGAGATTTTCGGTGTGGAGAATTAGGATTTCGTGAAACACTGAATCAAATTTGGAAGACGAAGGACTTTATGGCCTTAAAAAGCGATCAATGAATTAAAGAGCATTCACTGATATTTGATTAAAGAGCGGTCACTGAAATTTTTTGTGAGCTTGCCTACAAATTTGAGTACCGCCTTTTTTTTGTATTTAGATACTTCAATTTTATTTCTACTTTATTTTAATTTTACATAAAGCTCATATTTGCAACTAGAGTTCAAGTGAATATTATTAATTACTAAATATTAATTATTAATCATTAATTATCTTTCTTTGGACGTTAATGTTATTTATCAATTATTAACTAATACATGCGAATTATTGATTTTTTTCGCAAGTTATTATAAATAATAAGAATATTATATATAAATCAAAAATCAAAAATTGAAAGTAACTAAAAAATAAAAAATAGTTATTTTATTATTATTTATTATTTTTTAATTGTTAATTATTAATTTTTTAAATGTTAATTAATAAAATAATTATCAATTATAATTATTAAATAATAAATATTAAATGCATATGAAAGTATACTATATATCATAGGTATTTTTTTTAATTTATTTCAAAAAATTTCAAAATTTTAATTTAAAAATATATATTAAATATGATTATTTATTGTAATTATAAAATATTAAATACTAAATGATAGTTCTTAATTACTAATATTGCTTATTAATTATGAATCATTAAATATTTGTCGTAAATATTGATTATTAATAATTATCAATTAATAATTATTTAAAATTAATTATTAATACTAAATATTACATCATAGTGATAAAAAAATTCATTAATTATTTAATATTAATCTTAATTATTATATAATTGTTAATAATTAATTTTTAATTGTAATTATAAATGAATAATTATTAAATATTAGTTCTTAATTATTAAACATTACTTATTAATTAAATATTAAATGTTAAACATTTATTATTAAATATTAAATATTAAAATTTAATTATTTATTATTTAGTAGTAATTATTTAATATTAATTATTAATTATTAAATTTAATTAAATATTAACTATAGTTTACAAATAATTAATAATTAACTATAATAAATTATTAAATATAAAAAATAATTATTAATTATTAATAATAAATAGTAATTATAAAGGGACAGTTTGGCACAGGTCCCTAATAAGTTTCAAAATACACAAAAACCCTAGTAAAAAAAAGTTTGTAAATTAGGTCCCTAGAATTAAGTTACCGAATAATGACATACACTTATGCAATTATTCAGTGAATAATTGCAGACATTTATGCAATTATATCAAAAAATTGCAGACATTCCCACAATTATTCACCAAAAAATTGCGGAAATTTCCGTAGTTTCGCCAAAAATTTACGGAAAATTCCACAATTATTCACCAAAAAAATTGCGGAAATTTCCACAATTATTCACTAAAGAAATTGCATAAATTTATGTAACTTTTGGATATAATTGCATAAATGTCTGCAATTATTCAGTGAATAATTGCATAACTATATGCAATTATTTAGTAACTTAATTCTAGGGACCTAATTTACATACTTTTTTTTGGGGTTTTTGTGTATTTTGAAACTTATTAGGGACCCGAGCCTAATATTCACAATTATAAAACCAGTTGTTAAAAATACGTTTATTATACCTGACAGGAAAATTTAGTTGTTCAAAATGCGTTTATTACAACCGATAGGAAAAACCAATTGTTAAAAATACGTTTATTACAACTGGCAATATTACTCAGTTGTTAAAAATATATTTATTACAACTAGCGGGAAAATTCAGTTGTTAAAAATACGTTTATTGCAATTGTTGAAACAACAAGTTGTTAAAACCTTTTTATTACAAATGTCAGTAAATGCCAGTTGTTAAAAACTCTTTATTATTAAAACTGTCATTTGAGGCTTGTTGTTAATAACTTGTTGTAATATGTTGATTTTCTTGAAGTGCTAACCCAAAATTGATGCATAGTACTTGCAAAAGCCAATAACCAAAACACCATCATAAGTTTTTTGAGGTGAGCAAAGTCTTAGTGTGAATAATAATAGACATGTTAGTGCATTGATAATAAGCTACCTCTTCAACTTTTTCTATAACCGGATATATTTCCAGCACTTATTTTGGATGTTGTACTGGTACAAATTTTCCAAACCTTCACAAATAATTCTTTTGTTGCCATCAGTCTATGATGGGTAGAGTGATCAATAGTAAAGTTCATATGACATAGAATTGTAGATATCTAACTTGTACTATAGAGTCCAATCGACACCATCAAGCTTCCATATGATCATAGTTAATGGCATATCAATAAGGTATGAAAAGTCTTCTCTACACAAAAAAGCTTACCTTCCAACGGTGACAAATGCTTTCCCATTCCATATTGGTCAAATATGTACTTGGTTGGGGACTCAATAACATTCATTTTCTCGGTTGTTATATCAAACACAAAACGCTTATATGTATTAATCTTCAAGTGGAGGAGGTATTTCATAGTATAGTATAACGTTAGCATAAATAATAGTAGGGTTCGATAACTCATTTCATGCATTGATCGGTTGCTCCATTGTAAATGTAATTTCTTAATTATAGAAACATCAATAAACAATGATAATCGGTGCACACAAATGCATAGATTTTGTGCATAAGGAAGCACAAACATTACATAAGAAAGAAGTGATAACAATGCAGTAGAAAGAAGAAGATGAATTGAAAAAACAAAGAAAATTATAATGCAGAAACAGTAAAACAATAGGATCTAACCGATACTATAAGGAAATTTCCTTCGAGGCTTGTCGTAACAATTCCCTTAAGACTTTACTTGAAGTCTCCCAAGATACAATAGAAGATGATGATCTGCTCTAGATTTTTATGAGTATGACTGCTCTGTGATATGATATATAAAAGTGTTGGTTCGAGAACAGAATAGAGAGACAAAGAGGAAGAAGATGAAGAAAAAAGAACCAGGAATGCGAACTGTTGCACAAAATTATATGACCTTAAGGGAAAATATAGGTTGATGAGAAAGAGTATATAAACAAGTATACCTCTTCTATTTTTGCCAATGTGGGACTGATCTTCATTCACTCTATACAAGGATCTCTAACAATCCCCCACATTAATGACAATATTTGTCTCCTCGACACAAAGGGGAATATCACATAACACCTGGAAAATGCTATATCGAGGATAAATAGATATTTCACTTTGAACTTTCCCTAGTTAAAACTTATCGGATATACTTGGCTAATCGGTAAATTATATCATCTTGAACTGTCAGCTATTGGTATATAACTAGACAATAAACTTTACAAAGCATTGTTTTCCTTCACATCCAATTTTTGGGTTGTGTTCATTTTGGTCCTGAACAAAATTTGTTCTCCAAGTGTATTTAGATAATTTAAGCCTTAATATTCTCATAAAGCCGACCCAGCTTAAATTACATAGGTGATCACATCCATAAAGAGTATCTTGTGTATACTCTACTTAACATTTCAAGATATTGACATCATTAAAAGCATAACTTGACCTTTTTATTACTTCCGTAGGCATGCATTTTATTATGCACCATAGTAGTAGAGTAAAACTGAGTCCAAACAAATGCATTACTTCTTGAGTTACATAGAACTGGTTTTCTTATTGATCCTAGTCTGTGGAAACTCCAGTCGCTAGGATAGGTTTCCATATGAAGTAACCCTTGTTGGTTTAGGCTTTTAGACCAATTCCCCTTGATGCACGGTCAATTTTTTATCTTAAAAAACCTTTAGTAAATGGATCTTCTAAGTTGTCGTTTGTTCTTACATAATCAATAAAAATAGTTCCATTTGAGAGTAACTGCTTTACTGTGCTATGGCATCGATGAATGTGTCATGACTTTCCATCATACATAAAGTTTCGGGCTCTACTTAATGCTGCTTGATTATCATAGTGAATACATATGGCTAGTACAGGTTATGGCCAAAATGGAATATCTTCTAAAAATGGGCGAAGCCTTTCTGCTTCTTTGCCTTCTTTATCTAAAGCGATGAACTCATATTTCATGGTGGATCGAGCTACACATGTTTATTTAGTAGATTTCCATGACACTGTTGCTCCTACTTGGGTAAAGATATAACCACTTGTTAATTTAGATTCTTTTGAATCAAAAATCCAGTTTGCATCACTATATCCTTCTAAGGCGGCAAGATATTTTCTGTAATGTAAGGAAAAGTTTGTGGTATTCTTTAAGTATTCCAACACTCCCATTAGTGCTTTCCAGTGTTCCTTCCTTGGGTTACTTGTATATCTACTCAGTCGACTTACTACATAAGCTGCATCTGGTCTTGTGCAATTCATAAGATACATTAGACAACCTATTATACGAGAATATTCCACTTGCATTATACTCTCATTAGTGTTTTATGCAGAACTTTTGATGGATTAAAAGGTGTTCTTACCTCTTTGATTCCATAGTCTTTGAATTTTTCAATCACTTTGTCTACATAGTATGATGGAGATAATTCAATTCCATTAGTTGTTTTTATTATTTTGATTTCCAAAATAACCTCTGCTACTTCTATGTTTTTCATGTTGAAATTGTTGATTAAAATTTTCTTTATGGTCACGTAACCTTAATGTTGGAACCAAATATTAGCATATCGTCCATATATAGACAAATCATTACATATGATTGACCAACTTGTTTGTAGTAAACACATTTATCACATTCATTCGTATGAAAATCATTTTTCATCATGACACTTTCGAATATTGTGTGCCATTTTTTGGAGCTTGTTTAAGTCCATATAATGATTTTACTAATCTACATACATTGTTCTCGTTTCTTTGGGAAATAAAACCTTCAAGTTGCTCCATATATATCTTCTCATTGAGATCTCCATTTAAGAATGTTGTTTTTACATCCATTTGATGAATTTCTAGATTATAGATGAATGCAATTGCTATTAACATTCTTATAGAGGTTATTCATGTAAATGGTGAATAAGTATCAAAGAAGTCTCCATCTTCTTTTGACAATATTCTTTGGCTACTGTCACGACCCGCCCTTCTCGACCCTCGAAAATCGACACAAAATACTCAACAGTATAATATGCCGACGATCGAATGCCGGAAAAGACAGATTGTAGGGAAAGAAAGAAGGTAGAAGAAGAAGAAGAATGAACTAAACAACATCAAACCTCACAGTCGCAGCGGAATAAAATATAATATATAGAACAGAACTTTACACAAATCAAAACTATATCTGTTTATATACAATACATCATCATCAGAGTATATCAATACAACCAACCATAACCAGTCAAACAATCTCAACAATCACAGCAGCGGAATAATACAAGTACGAGAAATACGTCTCGAACTCCAGCTCCTCTCTCGAGCTCCATAGCATCCTATCCTGTAAATATACTCGGTCTGACCCGAGCATTATAATAAAATAACACCCGAGTCAGTCTGGAATACCAGCGCATCATAAATACACCCAATTGATTATTAAAGTTTCAAAAATCCTTTGAAAACAAAAGCATCTCGTAAGACCACGCCACAAATAAACATGTCGGGTTTTTACCTTACGATAGCTAAAACACTTTTTATATCAAATCCTCTGATATTATAATAGTGTCTATTTACAAATACTTATAAAATAGCCGAAATTGTTACATCTATTAAATTCCGGCATACTAGCCACAACGTGGGTAATACAAACAAAACTCGTACAAGGCACGTAGGGAGAATGGATTTCCAACGAATGACTAGGCACTGGGGTACCACCTGTCACAGTACGTGGCCTAGATCACAGTACCGAGGAGTACGCCCGCTCCCCTGCAACACAAGGCCGGAATCATCCCTTACTGGATAATTCCAAGTAAAATCACCCCACGGTTGTGATCAGCAACCGCACCACTAAGCCGAAATAAAAGGGACATCTAGACAGGGATGACCTTACTCTCAAGTGGGGGCTACCCACGAAGCCCTGCTGCATAACCCCTGATTTTCAGTCATTCCCGGATGATGAGGCTTGAGGCTAAACGATACCTTTATAGCACATATCCCTTAGAATGCCCATCGTCCACCTGACGATGTCACGAAAGCATTCGTCCATACAAGTCCGTCCCGGGTCCGAACGGAACCGAAGGCACTACTCCTACTACATCCATTTTGGAAATATCCTCAGGATTAGTAGCGACTAGCCCTTGCACTTCACTGCTCCATCTTCGACTCCGAAATCGTTTTCGCGAAACGTACAAACCGGATCAAAGTGGTTTTCGAGTCTCCAGACCTAGAATCCTGGTATACGGAAACTCGATCCCGGTCTCTTCGAAACGATTAGCGCATTTGGCCAATATTGATAGTCGGTGATTTAACTATCAATTAATGTTCACAAACATCCATACACATCCATCACACAATAAATAATCTCCATATTATTTATTTGCTTCTAATATCTTTCAAAGATATATTTCAAATTTTCAAAACTCGTTTGAAAACAATTTCCCAAAATCTCTTCCTTAAACTCGGTAAATCCTTTTACCTTTTATTCCCATCGGGAATAACCAAGTATAAAACAATTTGCATTTAAAACAGTTAAAATACTTTATACTGAAATATACTTTAAAATATGAAAATTACTTCTATTTATTTACTCAAAATATAAATTTAAAATATGTGAAGAAAACTAGTTATTAACACATAAACTTTGATTTAAAAATAAGGGTTTTAGTTTAACTAAATTCAAATAGCGTTATAAGAAGAAAAATGCTAATTTTAACAACTTAAGCTAAAACCAACTTTTAAATAAATCCATTTGTAAAAATAATTGCTAATATACTCCCAACTTATTACGGTATTAAAATTATTAATTTATTTCTTTAAAAATAACGATTTCTTAAAAATACTTTTAAAACGATTTAAAACTTAACCTTAGTTAAATAAAATCTTTTTTATAAACATTTACTTGGTTTTTCCCAGGGAAACACTTTCCCGTTTCTAAACCTTCCAAAGTACTCTTCCATATAAATCCACTGATTTATTTCAAGTCAATTATGTTTTACAACATAAATCCCAAATCCCATATTTAACTATGACTTCATCCGAAGTTCATACCCAATTTCCCATATCCGGAAATTCATTTTTAAATATAGTTTAAACATTTTTAAATAAACATTTTGGTGAATTTTCAATGGAAACCATATTTTCAATTTACTTAAATAAAATTCTAATGGAGAAAACGGAATTTTAAAAATATTCTATTAACACTTAAAATTGTCCATTTATATTCGAAAGCTTCATTTTAACATATTTTTTTTTTCTTTTCCGGATATCACTATTCATCATTAAATAAACCACTGTTATTTAACTCGATTTATAATTTCATAGAATTCATTTCCAGAAAACTTATATTTCACATTCAACGATTGGTAAATTTCCCACAATATTTAAAATCCCAATTTTACCAATTTACATTTTCCATTTCAAAACAGAATCAAATTTTTATATTCCTTTAAATTCCTTATATAACAATTTCTTTAATTTCTTTAAAATCCCCAATTTCTTCATTTATAATTTAATTCTGGAATTATAATTTATACAACAAATTTCACACAACAGTTTAATCCCAAATTAATCAATCACAATATATAAACAGGCATCATCATCAATCATCACATAATTGCTATATTGTGAGGAATCCAGTTGGATCCCTCCAACCTGTTTTTTTCCCTGCATCACAAATGTTAGCACATCACAATATAAATATCAATCCAGACAGATAACAGCAGTTATAGTCAACCAAATCATTCAGATATTTAAATATCAATTATTTATAATGTCTAGCATCCAGATGTGAGTGAGAAAGCTCACCTTGAATTCGGCGAGCGTTTGAAATTTAAATTAAACCGGACAGTGTCCGATTTAACCCAAATTTTTACTTGTTCGGAATGACTCCGGATCTGTACCATCGCGTAGTGTCCGTCTTTGCGATTCCGGCGCTATCAAATTTGTCGAAACCTGATAACGTTTGTGGAAGTTATGGCATTTTAAACTTTTGATTTTAATTTATAACAAATTTTATCCCTTTATTTATTAAATTAATTACCAAACAAATCTGGCCACACGTGCAACATGAGATCAAGGCCGTCCCCTACTTCTTCTTCTCTACGCATGCTCCCAGTATGAGGCCGAACCCATCACGTTGAACTAGGGTTCAAAGTCGCCGCTACCACACTCGTCTGGACGACAATCAGATTTCGCCAAACGGAAGCCCACCTCGCCACCCTCCTTCGGCCAGAAGCACGCCTGGCTCGATCTCCTCCTGGGCTCGCAATTCGAGCTCGAGCCGGCCACGAACGGGCTGCGATAGCTCCCTCCACGCGACGCCAACATCCATCATTACCGACCATCGTGAAGATCTCGACCTCCTCTTCCCTTTTCTAGTTGAAAGCTTAAGCTAACGATCTACGAATTTGACGAAAAATGAAGGAGAAGGACAGAGTGTATTGGCCATTGAAACTAGAGGAGGCGGCTGCGTTAATATCAACTAGGGTTTTGAGATAAAAAAATGAATATATATCATAGTTTAATATTATTTTATTAATAAAATATCTCAATTTAACCGTTAACGCAAACGACCTCCGATCCTCACGTTCCGACAGGCTACCCTGGGGTTTTTCCGCGTTCCGGACACAATGGAATAGGTTTCGTAAGCTAATTTGATCGTATGCATGAGATTTGAAATTAAACGATCAATTTAAAATTAAATCGGTTAAATCGATTTCGATGCGTTTCGAGCTGCCACGGTCAAACGACAACTCCGATTGCTACGAAAATTGAAATCCGATAATAACTAACTATTACGGATCCAATGGAACTGGTTTCGTCGAATTCCGAGACTGCGCCCCGGAATGCTATTTTAACTCGTCTATTTAATCAGGCGATTTCCAAAATTTACGAAAACGCCTAAAATTTCACCTTTAAAATTTTATTAACTCAATAATAAATCATATAAAATGTATAACCACATTTAAAATCATTCCGGCTCAATCCGGACTCAAAATCTGATTATTTGCATTTTAATAATATTAAATTCATTTTTAAATTAATATAAAATCCCAAATAATAATTTATCAACTTTAAAATTCATCTAAAAATCCAATAATATTATTTATAACCAATTGAACTTACAAATACATTTAAACACCATTTTTATACTCATTTACCCCAAATTCACCCTTTTATCCCAATTTCGAATATTTAATTATTATTATCCAATCTCAAATTAAACCTCCACATTAGGAATTATCACTTGTTGTTTTAGTTTAAACCAATTCTTTTTAGTTCAAAATAAATCTTAAACCCATATTAAACATTTAAAATGAATTAAATGTTCAAATTCAATGGCTTAAAAATACGGGATGTTACATTCCTCCACCCTTATAAAAATTTCGTCCCCGAAATTTGCTAAGGTAGTAACCACTTACCCCATCCACTTAGTTAAAACTTATATTCACTTTCCCAAGAAGTTTCTGCTCCATTTCAAAACCATTTGCTTTATTTACCTTAAAGCCTTTATCTTAACACTCGCTTCCAAAATAACTTTACTTATTAATAAATTTTCCCAAAAACCCCAAAAAATTTCTAACTCCCAAAATTTCAGGAAAATTTTGGCGGAGTCTCCTTTGCACGGAGGAGCTTCTGCGATATCGCAGGATACACAAATATATATACATCGGCTCACACGGCCGGAAACCAAAATATAACACAATATATATATATCATTTTCCCAATTATATTTGCGTAGGCGTACCTTTTAGCAAATTTTTAAAAGCAAGCGGCTAATATCTCGCATATACGCGCTCCAACTCTCTCGAACGCCTTCCGTACCTGAACTATACTCAACAAACTCATCAGATTTCAAAGATAAGAACATTTCATTAGCATTTCCAATACAAATGCAAGCCAAACATATCCATTTCATAACCAAACCAAGCAACTTCATAATTTAACAATGTTAACCATAATTTATTAACAATTTCACAAATTTCGACAACATTTCAAATCCTCTTTACAAACTCAAACTTCATAGTTTAACAATGTTTCCATATTTTATTTATAATTCAAAGATTTCAATCATCTTTTAATTTCTCATTCAAGTCCAACTTCATTTTACTGCGCTTGAATGATTTACATTCAAGTTCATTATATACAATTCATATTAATTATAACCAATTCATTTCTATCTCAATATGATTAACATATGCCTTTCTTACCTTTTTAATTTTAACTTACATTCCAAATTTGATTTACAATCAAATTTCATTTTAAACTTGAAACATTTGCATTCCTTTTATAATCCATTTTCATTCATATGCAAACATTACTTATTAAAATGCAACCCATTCTGATTGATTCAAAACTAATTCCATTCTTTCTTTAAATCAATTCACTTGCATTTATATACAAACTTTTGAATTAGATTCCAATCCATATCAATTTATTCAAAGATCAACTTCAATTGCTTTTTAAACAACTCAATTCTGAATACATGCAAATTTCCATGTCATTCAAGCAAAAATAATTGCCACTTAAGCTTATAACCATTTAAAATTAATTCCAACTTAGATTCATATAAACTTTTATTCCATTACAAGGTTCACAAACCAAATACTTTCTTTTCCGAATGCAATTGTTAAATTCAATATTTCCTTACATATTTATTTCATCTCAATAATTAATTGATACAATTACACATGTATTTCTACTTTATTATTTAACAGTTTGCATTCAAGATTACTTAATAAAGCCCATTCACTCTCATTTTGTTTTTCTTCCAAGTTACTTAAGTTCTTTCACAAAAGTTTCATTATCTTCTTATATCGATTTTATTTCATTTCCATTTGATTCTCGTCCAATCAATTTCAATTCATTTACAACTTTAATGCTCTTTGTTTATTTATCCAATCCATGTGCAAATTATTTTATTAACAAAGAGACCATTTAAATTATTTCTCTCATTTGAATTTTATTTACAATTCAAACCATCACTATTATAAGCTAAATACATTATTCATTCTCACTTCCAACATTTATTGCCAAACTTAAATTCCCTCCCAAAATTGGATTTTATTTACCTTTCAAACTTTGACCAACTATCAAAATCCTATTTATTGCAATACAAATTCCATTTAATTTAGCTTACACAAGATTTATTTCCAAACAATCATTTTGGATTTAATTGGGTAAGCATTTACTCCATTCATCATCACCTCAACTAAATTAAATTTCCATTAAACTAAATTCTTATCCCATTTTAATTCAAGGTTAACTAAATTATATATGCATTTTCAATTTAATTCCTTTCCAGAATTAATTCAAGTTCATCTAAATTTTATTTAGCCCACCTGAATTTAAACCATTTCCTTTACTACCTTAAATAAGAATTTAATTACATTCATTCTTATTCATAACACAACAGAAATTTTAATTTTAATATTCAGCTTAATTCCATCTTAGTCGAAGTTAAACCAAATTCAATTTAATCTTAATTTTCCATATCCAAGTTCAACTTATTTACTAACTTCAGTTCACTTACCTCTTTTATATTCTATAATTGTTTCACCTTACTTTGCATTCCATTTAAAATTAAGTTCGAATTCACCATTCCACTTAACCATTTTTATTTGTGATTATAATTCCATTTTACTTGAGTTAAAATCAAATCTTCCATTCCCAAGTTCTCCAACTTATTTACTTGTAAGTTTATATTGCTCATTTCAAACCAATCCACATTTTTATAATCACAATGTCAAAATTTAACACTTAATAGCTTAAGAATATGAATTCATTTGCACAATCATAAGCATTTACATTTCACCTTTATATCAACTTCCCTTTAATTCCAATTCATTTAGATTTAATTCAATTTCAAATTCTTAATTTCATTTAACTTATCACAAGTTAAATCCAGATATATTCCATTCACCTTCATTTATTCAAAGTAAATTTACATTCTAGAACACAATTTCTTTTCCTTCTTATTTCAATCAACTTCATTTACTTCCATTTTCCCAAATTAAATTTTAATTTCCGGATTAAAATTTTCATCCTTCCTTTCTCACTTAAATCAACTTTACTTTCAAGGTTATAGTTGATTCATTTCAATTTCCACATTTTTATTCTAACAGAATTCCCAGAATTCAATTTACCCGGATTTATTTCAAAACCAATTTGAAATAAAAATCAACACATTTCTCTTTTGATATTCAAATCAAATACCAAATTCCAAAACAATCTGCTTTTACCAAACAATTTTCCTTTTGAAAATTCCCAAAATCACTTGTTTTCCCAAACAAGTCCAAATAAATACCATAACCAACTATTTTGGTAGCAATCCATCACTTTAGAAACTCGAAAATGAATTCTAATGATGTGGCCAGCATCATCAGGATTATTTTCCAGCGACTGAAGTGAGTTCAATGCTTTCCACTTCCAAAATTCACCTCAAAACAATTTCTATTCAAAATATTTCCCCAAAATATACTCCATTCTTACAAATGCTTTTGAAAACATTTCTAACATTTCCACAAAGTCAAATTCCCAAAACTTTGTTTAATTCCATTTGAAATCCCTTTTCAAAAATTCCCGGGGTCAAAATTCTGGTTTAAATCAAATTAAATTTTCACTTCTTCTTACTTAAAACATATTCAGTCAATTCCATTCGGTTATAAACCATTTTAATATTTTAAATTCTCATTTTCTTATTTGCTTAGAAATCATTCCAAATTTTAGATCAAATTTCACATTCTTATTTGATTATAGTATTAACAGCCAAACAAACATCCAATACATATAATAATTTAGAAAATTATTTCTTTTTATATCAAAATACAATTTTGGGTAAAATTATTTCATTTACCCACTTTAAAAACAATACTATGTCGGTTTATCTTGTTTAAGAGTTTAGAAATCCCTATCGATACGGTTGTACTTCCCGTACCGACCAGAATTCATAAACACTCAACCGATAAGTCAACACAGTATAAAAACAATTTTATAACCACTAACAAGTACGCTCTCATAGCTATTATTACACTCAGTTCATTATAGAGTACTTCTGACTCTATTGAAAATGAGCAATTTCCCCACCAAAGCCTAGGTTGTCGCCAATCTAAGCTCTGATACCAACTGTCACGACCCGCCCTTCTCGACCCTCGAAAATCGACACAAAATACTCAACAGTATAATATGCCGACGATCGAATGCCGGAAAAGACAGATTGTAGGGAAAGAAAGAAGGTAGAAGAAGAAGAAGAATGAACTAAACAACATCAAACCTCACAGTCGCAGCGGAATAAAATATAATATATAGAACAGAACTTTACACAAATCAAAACTATATCTGTTTATATACAATACATCATCATCAGAGTATATCAATACAACCAACCATAACCAGTCAAACAATCTCAACAATCACAGCAGCGGAATAATACAAGTACGAGAAATACGTCTCGAACTCCAGCTCCTCTCTCGAGCTCCATAGCATCCTATCCTGTAAATATACTCGGTCTGACCCGAGCATTATAATAAAATAACACCCGAGTCAGTCTGGAATACCAGCGCATCATAAATACACCCAATTGATTATTAAAGTTTCAAAAATCCTTTGAAAACAAAAGCATCTCGTAAGACCACGCCACAAATAAACATGTCGGGTTTTTACCTTACGATAGCTAAAACACTTTTTATATCAAATCCTCTGATATTATAATAGTGTCTATTTACAAATACTTATAAAATAGCCGAAATTGTTACATCTATTAAATTCCGGCATACTAGCCACAACGTGGGTAATACAAACAAAACTCGTACAAGGCACGTAGGGAGAATGGATTTCCAACGAATGACTAGGCACTGGGGTACCACCTGTCACAGTACGTGGCCTAGATCACAGTACCGAGGAGTACGCCCGCTCCCCTGCAACACAAGGCCGGAATCATCCCTTACTGGATAATTCCAAGTAAAATCACCCCACGGTTGTGATCAGCAACCGCACCACTAAGCCGAAATAAAAGGGACATCTAGACAGGGATGACCTTACTCTCAAGTGGGGGCTACCCACGAAGCCCTGCTGCATAACCCCTGATTTTCAGTCATTCCCGGATGATGAGGCTTGAGGCTAAACGATACCTTTATAGCACATATCCCTTAGAATGCCCATCGTCCACCTGACGATGTCACGAAAGCATTCGTCCATACAAGTCCGTCCCGGGTCCGAACGGAACCGAAGGCACTACTCCTACTACATCCATTTTGGAAATATCCTCAGGATTAGTAGCGACTAGCCCTTGCACTTCACTGCTCCATCTTCGACTCCGAAATCGTTTTCGCGAAACGTACAAACCGGATCGAAGTGGTTTTCGAGTCTCCAGACCTAGAATCCTGGTATACGGAAACTCGATCCCGGTCTCTTCGAAACGATTAGCGCATTTGGCCAATATTGATAGTCGGTGATTTAACTATCAATTAATGTTCACAAACATCCATACACATCCATCACACAATAAATAATCTCCATATTATTTATTTGCTTCTAATATCTTTCAAAGATATATTTCAAATTTTCAAAACTCGTTTGAAAACAATTTCCCAAAATCTCTTCCTTAAACTCGGTAAATCCTTTTACCTTTTATTCCCATCGGGAATAACCAAGTATAAAACAATTTGCATTTAAAACAGTTAAAATACTTTATACTGAAATATACTTTAAAATATGAAAATTACTTCTATTTATTTACTCAAAATATAAATTTAAAATATGTGAAGAAAACTAGTTATTAACACATAAACTTTGATTTAAAAATAAGGGTTTTAGTTTAACTAAATTCAAATAGCGTTATAAGAAGAAAAATGCTAATTTTAACAACTTAAGCTAAAACCAACTTTTAAATAAATCCATTTGTAAAAATAATTGCTAATATACTCCCAACTTATTACGGTATTAAAATTATTAATTTATTTCTTTAAAAATAACGATTTCTTAAAAATACTTTTAAAACGATTTAAAACTTAACCTTAGTTAAATAAAATCTTTTTTATAAACATTTACTTGGTTTTTCCCAGGGAAACACTTTCCCGTTTCTAAACCTTCCAAAGTACTCTTCCATATAAATCCACTGATTTATTTCAAGTCAATTATGTTTTACAACATAAATCCCAAATCCCATATTTAACTATGACTTCATCCGAAGTTCATACCCAATTTCCCATATCCGGAAATTCATTTTTAAATATAGTTTAAACATTTTTAAATAAACATTTTGGTGAATTTTCAATGGAAACCATATTTTCAATTTACTTAAATAAAATTCTAATGGAGAAAACGGAATTTTAAAAATATTCTATTAACACTTAAAATTGTCCATTTATATTCGAAAGCTTCATTTTAACATTTTTTTTTTTTCTTTTCCGGATATCACTATTCATCATTAAATAAACCACTGTTATTTAACTCGATTTATAATTTCATAGAATTCATTTCCAGAAAACTTATATTTCACATTCAACGATTGGTAAATTTCCCACAATATTTAAAATCCCAATTTTACCAATTTACATTTTCCATTTCAAAACAGAATCAAATTTTTATATTCCTTTAAATTCCTTATATAACAATTTCTTTAATTTCTTTAAAATCCCCAATTTCTTCATTTATAATTTAATTCTGGAATTATAATTTATACAACAAATTTCACACAACAGTTTAATCCCAAATTAATCAATCACAATATATAAACAGGCATCATCATCAATCATCACATAATTGCTATATTGTGAGGAATCCAGTTGGATCCCTCCAACCTGTTTTTTTCCCTGCATCACAAATGTTAGCACATCACAATATAAATATCAATCCAGACAGATAACAGCAGTTATAGTCAACCAAATCATTCAGATATTTAAATATCAATTATTTATAATGTCTAGCATCCAGATGTGAGTGAGAAAGCTCACCTTGAATTCGGCGAGCGTTTGAAATTTAAATTAAACCGGACAGTGTCCGATTTAACCCAAATTTTTACTTGTTCGGAATGACTCCGGATCTGTACCATCGCGTAGTGTCCGTCTTTGCGATTCCGGCGCTATCAAATTTGTCGAAACCTGATAACGTTTGTGGAAGTTATGGCATTTTAAACTTTTGATTTTAATTTATAACAAATTTTATCCCTTTATTTATTAAATTAATTACCAAACAAATCTGGCCACACGTGCAACATGAGATCAAGGCCGTCCCCTACTTCTTCTTCTCTACGCATGCTCCCAGTATGAGGCCGAACCCATCACGTTGAACTAGGGTTCAAAGTCGCCGCTACCACACTCGTCTGGACGACAATCAGATTTCGCCAAACGGAAGCCCACCTCGCCACCCTCCTTCGGCCAGAAGCACGCCTGGCTCGATCTCCTCCTGGGCTCGCAATTCGAGCTCGAGCCGGCCACGAACGGGCTGCGATAGCTCCCTCCACGCGACGCCAACATCCATCATTACCGACCATCGTGAAGATCTCGACCTCCTCTTCCCTTTTCTAGTTGAAAGCTTAAGCTAACGATCTACGAATTTGACGAAAAATGAAGGAGAAGGACAGAGTGTATTGGCCATTGAAACTAGAGGAGGCGGCTGCGTTAATATCAACTAGGGTTTTGAGATAAAAAAATGAATATATATCATAGTTTAATATTATTTTATTAATAAAATATCTCAATTTAACCGTTAACGCAAACGACCTCCGATCCTCACGTTCCGACAGGCTACCCTGGGGTTTTTCCGCGTTCCGGACACAATGGAATAGGTTTCGTAAGCTAATTTGATCGTATGCATGAGATTTGAAATTAAACGATCAATTTAAAATTAAATCGGTTAAATCGATTTCGATGCGTTTCGAGCTGCCACGGTCAAACGACAACTCCGATTGCTACGAAAATTGAAATCCGATAATAACTAACTATTACGGATCCAATGGAACTGGTTTCGTCGAATTCCGAGACTGCGCCCCGGAATGCTATTTTAACTCGTCTATTTAATCAGGCGATTTCCAAAATTTACGAAAACGCCTAAAATTTCACCTTTAAAATTTTATTAACTCAATAATAAATCATATAAAATGTATAACCACATTTAAAATCATTCCGGCTCAATCCGGACTCAAAATCTGATTATTTGCATTTTAATAATATTAAATTCATTTTTAAATTAATATAAAATCCCAAATAATAATTTATCAACTTTAAAATTCATCTAAAAATCCAATAATATTATTTATAACCAATTGAACTTACAAATACATTTAAACACCATTTTTATACTCATTTACCCCAAATTCACCCTTTTATCCCAATTTCGAATATTTAATTATTATTATCAAATCTCAAATTAAACCTCCACATTAGGAATTATCACTTGTTGTTTTAGTTTAAACCAATTCTTTTTAGTTCAAAATAAATCTTAAACCCATATTAAACATTTAAAATGAATTAAATGTTCAAATTCAATGGCTTAAAAATACGGGATGTTACAGCTACAATCTGGCTTTATATTTGTTAATAGAGACATCTGGTTTCATCTTCTTCTTGAGGATCCATTTACAACCAATTGGTTTTATTCCAAATAGGATTTTAGCTATTTCCCAAGTTTTATTACTTAGAATTGAATCAATTTCATGTTTGATTGCTTTTTTCCAATATGAAGATTCAGAAGACGATATTACTTCTTTGCACGTTTGAGGTTCGTTTTCTAACATGTATGTTATAAATTCTCAACCAATGACTTGAAAGTTCTTGCCCTTACGCTTTTTTTAGGTTTAATGTCATATTTATCACGATGAGTTTCATCTTCATGTGATTCATCCCTTTCTTCTCTTGTACTTTTAGGGACATAAGTTCCATCATTCCTTTTGTGTGGAAACACATCTTTAAATAATGAAACATCTCTTGATTCCATGATTATATTTATACCGATGTCATTAATATTCGACTTGAAAACTAAAAATTTGAGCTCACTACTACTTTCGGTGGGTCCTAGATAGTGCTTATAGTTTTTTATCCAAATTTGACTTCTTAGGAGGTGGAATCAGAACATTTGCCAAGCACTCCCCATACTTTGAAGTATTTGAAACTTGATAAGTGTCTTTTCCATAGTTTATATAGAACTGTTCCTATTTTGCTATGAGGAACCCTATTTAGTATGTGATTAGCATATTTAGGGCTTCCCCCACAAGTTTGTTGGCAGGCCTGAAGTTAAAAGCACAGCATTCATCATGTCTTTTAATGTTCTATTCTTTTTTTCGGTAATACCATTTTGTTGTAGTGAATATGGATTTGTTCTTTGATGAAATATACCATTTTGTGCATAGAATTGTTCAAATGGTGACTCATATTCTCCATCTCAGTTTGATCATAATATCTTGATCTTTTTGTTAAGTTGATTTTATACTTCAGTTTTGTATGTTATAAACGATGTAATTGCTTCATATTTACTACTTAAAAGATATATATAGCAATATCATGTATAATCGTCAATATATGTGATAAAATACTTTTTTCCATCTCTTGTAGGTAAGGACTTGAAATCACGTAAGTCGGTATAAACCATCCCTAATGGTTCGGTATTCCTACTAATAGTACGAAATGGTTTTTTTAACCATTTTTGCTTCTACACAAGTCTCACATTTGTATTTTTTATCTACTTGAATTTTTGGAATTAATCCTAAATTTGCAAGTTTTTTCATTTTTTGAAAATTTATGTGTCCTAATCTATCATGCCATAAAAGATTTTCATGCACAAGCATATAAGAAACTTCATTTTTAGTCATTGCACAATCACAATTCATAATATTATTGCTGACTGTGCCTACTGCAGAAAAGTATGTTGTCGTCTCTCTCTCATCAGAGTTGTGCAGTGGTAGATTTATAGGATTTAAATTTGGTATGTGTTAAAGCACACTCTGTAGAATATATGATTGCTTTGATAATTTGTGTTATTAAAATTGTGTCCTATACATTCAGTAGTGTTATATATTTATCAGACGAAAATGTGTATTAAATTGATAGTTGTCATTTGTTTGTTATTAGAAGATGGGTTTTCAGCGATTTTGACTGGTCCGAAAATCCAAATTGTCACATTAGCTATAGACTTAAACAGGTGATCACATAAATATTCCCTTTCCATATAAATTCCGGCCTTAGACAGAACTATCTTGTCTGGCTCGGAAACCATTCGGAATCCTTTCTTTAAAAGCACAGGTCCAAAGATTAGGATTTTTGCGTATATTTGGAACATGAAGGACTTCATTCATGTAATAGTTTTTTCAAAAGTAAATTTGAGAATGACGGTGTCATTGCCTTCAATCATGGAAACTGCAGAATTACCCATGTAAAGTTTCTTCTAGGTTGAATTTATTATAAGTGGAGAACATGGATTTGTTAGAACAAACATGACGAGTAGCGCCTGTGTCTATTCACCATCGTGTAGGTTCTGAACCAAGTAGTATTTTGTTACAACTACATAATATGATTCAGTAATAGAGGCCAATTAAAAATATTATTTGCCCTTAGATGTTTACTGTTACAAGGATTTTCCGACTAACAAACTCTTCCTAGATTTAGTTCTATAGTGCCATGCTTACTAGTTTAAGAAATCTATAGTATCACACATTCTTGAAATCTTCGGAAATAATAGAGTTCAACGCCAATGGAATGATGAACATTTTCCAATTCAAGGAGTAGTAGAAGGAGATAGTGTGTTGAGTTTCCATAAAAATAGAACGGTTTATAACCATTGAACTTTCTTTTCTCCTTGTACCAAGTTCTATCATAATACCTATAATATATGATTCATAAAGATGCTTCTTCTTGTTGCTCCGATATTGAATGACTCCCAAATTTGCCAATATCCTATGATATATTAATGTTGATAGATGTTCTAAATTGACGGTGAACTATGGAGAAGGTGACAGACTTTGTGACACTCTTTCTCACAGTCCTTCATTTCATATTTACTTAATTATATACAAACTTTTATATGTGTGCATATGCCTATATGTGGTAGTTCGTTTCATGAAAACTTATATGACTTTTGCAGTGTTTCCTTTACTTTTGTGTTATAATTTAGAACTCTATATGAGCAGCTAAAGTCCAATTACTTTTAACTCCAATAAATAATGCTTCTCTCATGCCTTCTCTTCTCTAGGTAAATTTTAATTGTTTATCTTGGAAAAGTTATCTTTGATTAATAGTTGATGCTTCAGCCATCCCAACGGTATTTGCTTTGCCTCCTACACTGTTTGTGTGTTGCCTCGATGTAACTTAAAAATAAAAATATCTTAAGGTTTATTACATGCTTCGTTGCTTTTGGAATATTGACAACTTGGTAAGTTTATTAAGTAACCATCTTCACTTATTTTATATTTGATTTAAACTTGTTTGCTTCTAATATGGCTCCTGGTATGGAGGCTACATTGTATGTTTGCGTCTAACATGGCTTCTGCAATGGAAGTTACATATATTGCATAGTTTATTCACCTGCTGCGACTACTATTAAAATTATGACTCAAATATACATAATTGAACATTAATTTTTTATTTTATTGCATTAAAGAAAAGACAAGTAATTGTATACGTGAAGTAATCAATTCCATATAATCAATTAATTAACAAAAGAATGCTATTAAATCTATGCATATTTGAGTAAACTAAAGACTGGAATAGATATACATCTTCAAATATTAAACACAATCATAAATCCAAAAATTTGGCAAATCCAAGTTGATGCTTAATTTCTCCATGATTCTTCAAAATAAAAAACCCTCCATATCTCTATGTTAACCGTTCTAAAAATAAAATAGATTCCTATACATCCTTCCAATTTTATAGCTCGAATTTAACTACAACACAATGTGGTACCACAATTTTACCACCAAAGCACCCTAAGTGGCAATCTAGATTAACTGGATAACATCATGAGTGATAATCAAGACTACCACATAAGGTTCCTACTCAAGTATCGTATAACCCCTCTTCTGCAAGATCTTAATTTTTTCCCTTTAAAAATGTAAAACAGGGTAAAAAATAAACTATTTTGTTTAATTATTGTTCATATTAGTTTTTCCAATCAAAATTCGTCGTGCTTTTGGTAGTTTCTGAATGTAACTTTATGTTTAAATAGACTAAACGAAATTTGTATCACGAGCAGATTAGAAAAAAGAGAGATGGAAAATTTTGTTCTTCAATTTTTTTGAGAGAAAGCGACACAAAACTTTATAGCATCTAGAGAATTCCATTGAAGACCTCCATATGAATAAAGAGATAAAATGTAGGTTTTCAACAACTGAGTTTGATACTTTGAAACTATAGTATCTTGAATTATAGTTCTGGTTCTTAATCATGTTTAAATTAATTTTTCTTCTTCTTATTTTGCTCGAATTTATAGCAAAGATTAATCTTTTCAAGTTTAAGTTTAATCTAAATGGACAAAGAAAATAGATGCTTATGGCCTTAAATATTAGGCTTTGTCTATTCTCACCCATTTAATTGCTTTTTCCATCCCAGTCTTTTCAAAATAAATTTCTCATCCTAGTTTTTTCTTCACCTACCCCGTTTATTCTAAAATTGCCCTTTTCTTTTTATATATTTTCTTTTCTTCTTATTCTTTCTTTATTTCTCTTCTTCCATATTTTCCTAAGTTTTTCCCCGCTTACATAAAATGCTATATATACTATTTCCATGCTAGTCTCCAGCGTTATTTATATATTTCCAACACCAGCCATCAGTTATGCTTTCACATTTTCCACGCCTATATTGGACGTTATCTTTTTTCCCCACTCGCCTTCAGCGTCGTCTGTAGAATTTGTGATCGATTAACTGCTTCTTTCTACCATGAAATTTTCATTTTTCTCTTTCAATAATTCATCATACAATAGTAAAGGTGACACATAAAGAGATGCATTGAAAAGAAAAATCTAATTAATTGCTTGAGGGTAAAAATGGAAATAAAATTTTATTGTTATAACCGGGGGTGAAAAGCAATTGCAGGGGTGCAAATAGACGGACCATGAATATTATTTTTCATTATAAATATTTTTAAAAACAAAGCTATAATGAAATCAGGATTTTTTAATTTTACAATAGTTTAACTGTGGAATACTTACGAGATTAGAATGAGAAATTAATTATAAACAACAACCAGAAAAGTCCAAGGTTACACTAAATTTGTCAAGAATAAAGTGAAAACTAAATTAATAACAAGCTATTCTTTAGAAACTTACATTCGATCCAATGTGTTATTTAATTTATTTTGCCTTTTCTTTAATAATTCTATCCATCAACGTCGATTTACCTTGATTTTGAAAGAAATGTCCTTTTCTAAGGTGTATACAAGTCCCTGTGTTTGAAATTAAAATGCTATTATTGATTACAATTAGATCATCTTTCACAAAGTTATTTACATGGTATTTCTTTTTTTATTTTTATTTTATTGATGAAATTTAAATGGTATTTCTAGTATTATACATCTAACATTAAAGTAATTGCCTAACGGAGTAACATTGACGCAGCGGAAATAACACTTGACGACGAATTGAAGAATTCATGTCAAACTAATCGATGAAACGATTAGATGAAACAATATGAATCGATGGATTGATGATACCAAACGCCCAAATCCGTTGATCACAAAGATATCGGACTTTAGCTATCTTCGACACGTTGATCGCGCACGATGCCGTGAGAGAAGATCTACAATTCTTCGACGTTGATCAAGCGCACTTGATTCCGTGAATTGGCTTCAACAATCGTTGATTCGAGCGCACTCGAATGCCGAAGGTGGAGATAGGAGATAACACTCAACTACCAATTTTAATGGTGGCACAAAAGCACACAAAAGAAATTTTATTCAAATTCAACAACCTTTTACAAATGACATAACTCCACTATTTATAGAGCTTTACAACACACGCGACTCAAAACTGTACAACACTTAGGTCGTCCATGACCTAAACCAATACAACACTTTTCATTACAGAGAATATCATACGCCCTACGACTTATGAGTATTAACGACTTACGAGCTAAAATCTTACGACCTAAAATACATTCACGCGACCTAAAAATAACTCACGCGACCTAAAATCGTTCATCTTCAGGCATCGCGACTTAATTAGGTCGTATCTCTGTAGTTCGGAGCTTGCTTAGGTCGGAGCATTCTTAGGTCGGAGATTGCTTAAGTCGGAGATGGCTTAGGTCGGAGATTGCTTAGGTCGGAGACTGGTATGTCGCTGCTCGCTAGGTCGTGGGTTGGAGCTGGCATAGGCATAGGTCGTTTGCGACCTAAGGAAGGTCGGCCGCGACCTAAAGAGGAGGAGCAACTTTCTTCTTTGCGACCTAGGAAACCATCGCGACCTAAAGTGGAAGATGACTCGCGACCTAGCTGGCCTTCGCGATTTAAGAACGATGGAAGCTCGCGTTCTTCTTCTTCCTGACTTCGATCGTGACCTGAGGTAAGTCGCTCGTCTTCTTCTTCTTCTTCGCGAATCATCGATGTACGTTCTACATCATCCTCCCTCTGTTGGAAAGAATTCGTCCTCGAATTTAAAAGTTCTTCCCCATTAGGTTGTTCATCTCCATAATAAGGTATAAGATGTTTAACATTAAACTCGTCAGAAGTGTAAACATCCTCTGGCAGCTTCAACTTATAAGCATTTTCATTGATCCGCTTTATAATTTCTACTGGACCAATCTTTCGGGCTTTCAACTTGTTATAAGCAGCCACTGGAAAACGATCCTTCGTTAACACAGCATACACCCAATCACCCTTGTTGAACTCCACACTTCTTCTCTTCTTATCTGCAGCTCGTTTATACTTCTCATTTGTCTTCTCCAAACGTTCCTGAACGATTCTATGGCATTCTGTCAACCCATCAACAAAATCAGCAGCCCGTTTAACTGTCCCCTTCGGTTGTGGTACTATCGCTAAATCCAACGGCCCCTTTGGCAAGCTTGAATATACAATCTGAAATGGACTGTAACCAGTGCTTCGATTAACAGCATGGTTATGAGCAAACTCTGCCTGACACAACTTCATATCCCAACTTTTCAAATTATCCTGCACAAGACATCGCAACAAATTTCCCAATGATCTATTCACAACTTCAGTTTTCCCATCCGTCTGAGGATGATATGCACTACTAAAATTCAGGTTCGTTCCAACCATCTTCCATAGACTCAACCAAAAGTGACTCAGAAATCGAGTATCTCGGTCAGAAACAATAGATTCAGGTAACCCATGTAAACGATAGATTTCTTTAAAGAATAACTGTGCCACATGAACTGCATCCATCGTTTTCTTACAAGCAATGAAATGTGCCATCTTCGAGAAACGGTCTACCACAACATATATAGAATCATTTCCCCGTTGAGTTCTAGGCAAACCCAAAACAAAATCCATGCTGATATCGACCCATGGTTTAGTAGGCACGGGTAATGGTATATACAATCCCGCATTCGTCGCTGTCCCTTTGGAAACTTGACAAATATGACATCTCTCCACAAATTTTTCAACTTCTTTTCTCATAGAAGGCCAAAAAAATGATTGTGAAATAAACTGCAATGTACGATCTCTTCCCACGTGACCCTCTTCATGCAATTCTTTGACAATCTTCAGCCTCAAGCTACAATCCGGAATACACAATCGATTTCCTTTGAACAAGAATCCATCTTTCATCACAAAATCATCAGAACTCCCTTCCTGCACCTGATCCAGCACTTTCGCAAAATAAGAATCTGAAATAAGCAACTCTGGCAACAAATCAAATCCCGCTACTTCCAGTTGCATAGTTGTCGGCAAATGATTTCTACGGCTCAATGCATCGGCAACTCGGTTAGTAACTCCTGATTTGTGCTTCACAACGAAAGTAAACTGTTGTAAATAAGCAACCCACAAAGCATGCCTTGCTGAAATTTTGTCTTGCCCCTGCAAATGTTTCAAAGCTTCATGGTCAGTGTATAGCACAAATTCTTTATGAAATAGATAGTGTCTCCAATGCTTTATGGCTTGGACTATAGCATAGAATTCCAAGTCATAAGTACTGTATCTCGTTTTGGCTCCCGTCAGTTTCTCACTAAAGTAGGCAATAGGATGACCCATTTGACTCGACGTTCCCCCAATTCCAACCTTGGATGCGTCAGTATGTAGCTCAAAGAGTAACTGAAAGTCTGGATATTTAAGAATGGGCGTTGTGGTCAATAGTGTCATGATTCTCTGAAAAACAGAATCAGCCTCTTCAGTCCAAACAAACTTCTTCCCTTTCATACATTCCGTAACTGGTGCCATCACGCTACTGAAGAGTGGAATGAATCTTCGGTAGAATGATGCTAAACCATGAAAACTCCTCACTTCTGTTATTGTCTTAGGCTGTCGCCAATTTCGAATAGCTTCATCTTTACTCTGATCAACTTGAATACCATCCTTCGACACAATATAGCCCAAGAATAGAATACAGGTTGTCATAAAGGTACACTTCTTCGTTGCAGCATAAAATTCCTCACGTCGTAAAACCAACAATACCTCCCGCAAATGCTGTAGGTGTTCTTCAGTGCTTCCACTGTAGATCAAGATGTCATCAAAATATACCACTACGAACTTCCCGATAAATGGTCGAAAAATCTGGTTCATGACTCTCATGAATGTACTCGGAGCATTTGACAAGCCAAACGGCATCACCAACCATTCGTACAGACCCTCTCGAGTTTTAAAAGCAGTCTTCCACTCATTGCCTGGTTTAATACGAATCTGATGGTATCCACTTTTCAAGTCAATCTTCGAAAACACAACAGCACCGCTCAACTGATCCAACAGATCATCTAGTCTCGGCATAGGAAATTGATATCTCACCGTAATATTATTCAATGCTCTACTATCTGTGCACATTCTCCACGTTCCATCCTTCTTCGGCACCAACAAAGCTGGCACTGCACAAGGACTCAAACTCTCCTGAACACGCCCTTGTTCCAGTAATTCCTCCACCTGTCTTCTCAACTCCTCGTGTTCATCCGATAGTGTGGTCTATGAGGCAATGTAGCACCTGGCACCAAGTCAATCTGATGCTGTATGTCTCTAAGCGGTGGTAACTCTTTCGGCAACTCCTTTGGAAACACATCTTTGAATTCCTCCAAAACTGGTTTGACTTCCTCTGGAACTTCAGTAACTTCACTGCTTTCATGCCCAATCAACATAAAAACTTCAGGACTCTCATCTATCTCTTCCACAAACTCCTTCAAGGACAACAAAGTTTTCAATTCCTCAATCTCCTCCAGCTTGTTCTCATTCTGTTGTCGCTTTTTCAGAACTAATGTGATCTTCGTGCCCTCGAACAAGAAACTGTATCTATTCGTTCAACCATTATGCTGTACTTCACGATCGTACTGCCATGGCCTTCCCAACAGCAAATGGCAAACATCCATGTCAACCACGTCACACCAAATCTCATCCTTGTATTTCTTTCCAATAGAAAATGGAACATGTGCTCGCCTTTCTACCTTTACTTCTCCTCCTTTCCTCAACCAAGCAAGTTTATATGGACTAGGATGTTTCTCCGTTTTTAATTTCAATTTTCTCACAGCTTCCATTGAAATGATATTATCACAACTCCCAGCGTCAATGACAAATTTACAGACCTTCCCCAAAATAGTGCACGTTGACTGAAAAATGTTACTCCTCAACCAACTCGGCTCCTCTTCTTGCTTCGTGGTTAAACAAGATCTCTGTATCATCAGATTACATCCCACGTCTCCCGACACCTCTTCTTCCTCCTCATCATGGTGTGAATTGAGATCTTCTGCTACATCCTCATCTTCCACTTCAGCAATCATAGTTCTCTTCTTCGGTTTTGGACATTCGTTGCTCTTGTGACCCACTTCCTGGCAATTATAGCATTTGAAATTGGTGTTGACTTTTGGTTTAGCCACTTCATTAACAACCGGCTTACTCGATGCTTTAGGAACATTAGAACTACTACCCGCTCCTTTGTTCTGCCCCGTAAAACTTGGAAACACACCTCCCCCACGTCTACCTTGTTTCTCCCATGCCAACGCTTTTTGATGTGCTTCTGCCACAGATCTAGGGTCGAACATGTTCACCATATCCTGAATCTGTGTTCTAAGTCCCCCAACAAATCTAGCGGTCAATTGTTCTTCTGTCTCCATAATGTCATTTCGAGCAATCAACTGGTAGAACTCATCAGCATAATCAGCAACAGTCTTCGTCCCTTGCCTCAGGTTCTGTAATCTCTGATACATCAGTGATTGGTAATTGTAGGGTAAGAAAGTAGCCTTCATCAATTTCTTCATCTTTTCCCAAGCAACAATCTTTGACTTCCCCATCCGCTCTCTAGTAAGTTTGGTTTGCTACCACCACGCCATAGCTCTCCCCCTCAACCTAGTAGCAACCAACTTTACTTTACGATCTTCCGGAACCTCCTTGAAGTCAAAAATTTCCTCAACATAAGCTAGCCAATCAAGAAATTCCTCGGCCTGCATACCTCCCTTGAATTCTAGTATTTCAGTTTTCATCCCGGAATCCCATTTGTGATCATACTCTGACCGATTTCTTCCTTGTCCTCGTCCTCGTCCATGAACACTACCACCATCAAACTCCTCTTCAAAATCTGATGCATATCGATGTCGATCCTGACCACCAACATCTCTACTACCACCATTTCTTCCACCAACATCCCTTCGATCTACATTCCTCCGATCATGGTCATTCACATTTCTATCATCATCAACATTTCTATCACAATCTCGATCCACACTTCTATGATCACTATCAACACTTCTCTCTCGATTTGAATGTGGTGAAACTCTACTTCTCCCATGGCTCTATTCAGGTGAAACCCTTCTCTGATTTTGATTCATCTCCAACATCATTCTCTCTAATCGACCAATCCCTTCATTAAGCTTCTCATTAAAGTTTTCGTTAATTCTTTGCTCCATCTCATCGGCCTCTTCTCTCCCATACAAAGCATCAATGTTGCGATAACGGTTAGCTCTTCTCGGAGGCATGATCACTCTTCAACAAATTCCAACAAAAACTTCACTTCGATCTAAAAAATCTTCAAATCAAAACTACCCACTTGTTGAAATCTTCAAAAATCACCAAACGAACAAATTTCTTCGAAATCTCGATAACCCACTTCTCCAAATGATGTAAATCTCGTACAAACACCAAAAATCTACACAAACTCCTTGCGTTCTGGCTCTGATACCAAATGACGCAGCGGAAATAACACTTGACGACGAATTGAAGAATTCGTGTCAAACTAATCGATGAAACGATTAGATGAAACAATATGAATCGATGGATTGATAAGACCAAACGCCCAAATCCGTTGATCACGAAGATACCGGACTTTAGTTATCTTCGACACATTGATCGCGCACGATGCCGTGAGAGAAGATCTACAATTCTTCGATGTTGATCAAGCGCAATTGATTCCATGAATTGGCTTCAACAATCGTTGATTCGAGCGCACTCGAATGCCGAAGGTGGAGATAGGAGATAACACTCAACTACCAATTTTAATGGTGGCACAAAAGCACACAAAAGAAATTTTATTCAAATTCAACAACCTTTTACAAATGACATAACTCCGCTATTTATAGAGCTTTACAACACACGCGACTCAAAACTGTACAACACTTAGATCGTCCACGACCTAAACCAATACAACACTTTTCATTACAGAGAATATCATACGACCTACGACTTATGAGTATTAACGACTTACGAACTAAAATCCTACGACCTAAAATACATTCACGTGACCTAAAAATAACTCACGCGACCTAAAATCGTTCATCTTCAGGCATCGCGACTTAATTAGGTCGTATCTTTGTAGTTCGGAGCTTGCTTAGGTCGGAGCTTGCTTAGGTCGGAGATTGCTTAGGTCGGAGATGGCTTAGGTCGGAGATTGCTTAGGTCGGAGACTGGTATGTCGCTGCTCGCTAGGTCGCGGGTTGGAGCTGGCATAGGCATAGGTCGTTTGCGACCTAAGGAAGGTCGGCCACGACCTAAAGAGGAGGAGCAACTTTCTTCTTTGCGACCTAGGAAACCATCGCGACCTAAAGTGGAAGACGACTCGCGACCTAGCTGGCCTTCACGATTTAAGAACGATGGAAGCTCGCGTTCTTCTTCTTCCTGACTTCGATCGTGACCTGAGGTAAGTCGCTCGTCTTCTTCTTCTTCGCGAATCATCGATGTACGTTCTACATCAAACATTATTCCTCTCAAATGTGCAACTTATCTATTATTAACCCGCTTTTTAGAAAAGAAGATTTCAACTTGACTTAGAAGATTCAAAGGAGGATGAAAGGACTTAAAAACTTGGAGGCACACTTAAAATGACTAGAGAATTAAGCTCAAGAAATTTGGATGAAAAATACACCAAGGAGAGATGTTAGTACCGACCTTTCATACATGTACCGACCTCTCATGTTAACTCCATAAATGTTGCAACTTCTTGAGGTGTCTCCATATTGAATTAGATAAGTGCTAGAAAAAAGTCAAGTCATTTCGAGCCAAGGAAAAAAGTCACTACCGGCCTCTAAATCAAAAAGGCTGATACCAAGCTGTTTTGGAGAGAGGTAGGTACCGACTTATTTTGGACGACCAACGATTGATGAAAACAACATGGAACACATGGAAATGGAGCAAGAAGAAGGATGCAAGAAGGTTAGAAGTGATTTGAACTAATGTGAGAGGTCACCGACGACTTCAGAGGTTGGCACTAATATCTGGTGTTAGCTTGGGAGATTTTGCAACTTTACACACTACTTCGATCCAATATCTGGACTCTAGCCAAGTTAGTTTTTTGGCCAAAACTTATGTTTCCCCTATAAATACAAACTATAGAGCAACCAAAACGGGATATGAATTCTCTGACCATAGAGACTCTACCATTTCTTCAATTCTAATCTCTCCTCCAATAAAGTCACATAGAAAACAATTATTTGTTGTTCCAGGACTTAATCAACAAATTCTTAGTACCATTGACTCTTAAACACTCTAAAAACATCATTCTAAATCGAAGATCCATTAGATTGTGGTTAGATCTATATAAATAGTTGTAATCCAGAGAGAGAACAACTAACAAAAGGATCAAAGTGGATGTAGGCCGTAAATTATACCGAACTACTATAAAAACTATGTCTTCTTTACTGCTTTTTCTAATTATTTAATCTGAGTTGGTGCTTTCATTTGATTTCTGGATGTTGATCCAATTTTTGGGCTAACATCTATAACATTAAATGAGGACAGTTTGATCCAAAACTAGCTGGTTAATGTTCAAACATATTACCTCATTGCCTATTTCTTATGGTCATAATTTTAAGTCAAGGTGGTTTGGTATAGTGCAATAAATTCAGCAATATATACAAAAGAGGTTGCATGGAAGGTGGTATTGCATGCAGTACACTTGGACATCTATACTCACCCTTATTAGAATTCCACAATAAAGTCAACAATATATACAAAAGAGATTACGTACAAGGTGATAACACTTGACAATTGCATGCAATTCACTTACGCATATACTTACCATTATTGGAACATTTCTATAAATTCAACAGTACATACAAATGAGATTACATAGAAGGCGGTAACACTTGACATTTGCATGCATGCAGCCGCTACTTACCTTCAAAATTCACTCTTCTAGCTAGTAAACACAAGAAGTGACGATTAAAAACAGTGTTATAAATACAACCAATTCAGCTCGCTTCACTTCAACTTCAAAATCATTCAAATTAAACAGTTGTATAGAAAAGATGAAAATATCAGCAGTGCTTTTTGTCACTCTTATCTTAATCCTAATCACATCTCTTGTCTTACTCTCTTGATCACAACCAATGCTATATGACCGAGAACTGATCGGGAAGAATTACCCAACGTGCAAATAATACATACAGTACAGTGGTTGAGGAAAGGAACAACCTCAAGATTGTTGTCAGCAATTGAGCCAAATAAGCAACGACTACCGATGCGATGCAATCTGCAACTCAATACAAGAGGCAAAGAGAGAAGAAGAGTTCAAAATAGAGGAGAGTGTCAGCAAGATAAGTGCTTTCAGATCGAGAACAGAGCTCACAACTTGCCTACTTCTTGTGGCTACCCCTACATTTGTCTTGTTAACCAGAAAAGGGGTCCTCCATAGTTAGTTTGATGATATCTCTATTTGATGTTGGTTGTGTGCTTTTTTTTGGTTGACTACTGTATGTTGAATAAACTAGTAATTGACCCGTGCTACGCACACGGGCAATTGTCAAATAAATAAGTTTGGGAGATGAATTGTGTGATGTTTTCATATTTGTTCTTCCTTATATTTACCAAGTGATTAAGCATCCTTTTGTTTATTATTTATTGTAAAATTATTTTGATGATGCTTTGAGATGTCTTAGATAGGACATTGATTATATATTTTTAATTTTGTATGTAATTTAATAATCATGATTAAGGTTGTAAATGTTGAATTTTTTGTGTGATTCAAATATATGAAAACTTTCCTAATTTGCAATTTGGAATATATAGAAACTTCTCTAATTTGCAAATTTGAAAATTTATATAAACTTTCCTTAATTACAACATTGCCTTATTTAAAACTTTCCATATCTCCACTCGCATCCAACGGCTCATAGGAATTGGAAAAGAATATAAATGGAGGGGTACACCCATGGAGTTCATTATTTGCACAATTCAAAAGGAAATAATATGAGTCAATAAAGAAAAAAAAAACCCTAATTAATAAAATTAGGAATTTTTATTATTCTTCTGTAATATCCTATAATTTTCCTTGTTTATTGAAAGTAATAAAGCATATCTTCTCCAAAGTGGACGTGCACTATCACGTTGTAACGACCCTAATTTTTATTAACATTATTTAGGACATTCAATTAGTTAAATTAAATGAAATAATGTAAATGGTTAAGGGAATTGAGATTTGAATAATAGAATGGTAGTCGTGCCTAGTTAAACAATGAACTAAAGGGAATTAAAATGAAATAGGAAAGGCTAGTAGATAATGGAAAAGTAGGAATAAGTTATATTCTTTTACACTAAACCCTCATGCACTTTCATTTTACACGTTCATAAGCAAAACTAAATTAAAGAAGAGGTCGTGCACCATTAGGAGAAAGCAAGAGAAAGATAAGCTAAACTCAAGAGGAAGGGCGCTTAATCAATCTATTCAAGAAGCAAATCTCAAACTCCTTAATCACAAGGTAAAGGTGAATAGTAGGTTGCATCTCATTTTATTATTTTCAGTTTTAGATGAGATCGGAATTTATATTGCAAATGAATTTGCCATGTTTTGATTGTTTAAAAGGATATAAATGTTTGCTGATGATTTATGATATTTCATATAGTTAAGGTTTAACTTGAAAAACCTATTAAATGACATCCAAATGCTTTGCGATTTTGATACAAGGTTAGAAAGCTTATTTTAGAGATGAGTTTCAAGTTTCATAATTTTCTGAATAAATGTGGATTTATTATGAATTTTCTAGTAAAGAAAATGGTTAATTGGGTTTAAAATTAATTACGGCTATTTTGTGTCAGCTTTGGGTCAAAAATTTATATATGTTAGAAAACATATTTGTTTCCTAGAGATTGGGCCAGGCAACTTAGCACTCGGCATAGAGATTGGGCCAGGCAACTTAGTACTCGGCATACCCACAGTTCGGCCCAACTGGATCGTTCGGCCAAAGGTAGCGTTCGGCTAGAGACTTCGTTCGGCCAGAGATATCGTTCGGCCAGATACTTCGTTCGGCCAAAGGCATCGTTCGGCCAGAGACATCGTTTGGCTCGAGACTTCGTTCGGCCAAAGGCATCGTTCGGCCAGAGACTTCGTTCGGCCAAAGGTAGCGTTCGGCCAGATACTTCGTTCGGCCAAAGGTAGCGTTCGGCCAGGTACTTCGTTCGGCCAAAGGCACGTTCGGCTTCAATTGTTACTCGGCCTACTCTTCCCACACAACAAGCGCCTCGTTCGGCATGAGGAGGATGGTTCGGCATCCGACCATTCGGCCTGTTTGGTTCGGCATACAGTGACCACTCCATTTGGGCCAAGGTGTTTGGCTGCCAGGCCCGCCAGGGAAGTCCAACCCATCTTTGTCCATAAATAGAGAAGCAGAGGCACAGTGAAAAGGACCTTTTTTCGGGAACACTGGGGAGACTCTGCCGCTTTCAAGAATCATCCTCTTTACTTAGCAATTGTATTCAAGTATTTAATCTACGGATTGCACCTATAATCAATCATCAAGTAAAACAATAAAGTTTAACCTCAAAGTGGACGTAGGCAATTATGTTGAACCACTATAAATCTGGTGTTCTTACTTTCTGCATTCAAATTAGCATATCCTTCCTTGTTTAAATTTATCTTCATCACTTATATCTCTACACAATCTTTCTCAACGAGGTTAGTGACCAATTTTGGTGCTAACACTTTGGTGCTTTCACTGAGAATTGAATTCTCAGACCTCAAGGATCTGCTTTGAAGCTACTGGATTGAATAAATCCCCCAAAGAAGATCCGACTCATTTATAGGACGTCCGCTGATTCTACTCAGAGTTCATACCAATAACTCTACAATGGCAAGACCACGTACCAGATCAGCTTCTCATAATGCGGACACCCACGAGACTGCTAGCGTGCAACAAGCAGGACCTAGCAATCAGCAAGCGATTCCAGGTGCATGGACTACCGCCCAGGACCAAATGCCGGTTGTCACCAGAATAGAGTTCAACGACTTGATGAGAGAACTCAGGGAAAGCAGGAGACAACTCGGAGAACAGATGCAAGCCAACGCCAACCTCATGGCACAACTCACTCAACAACAGCACCAGAATGCTGGAGGCAATCCCGCTCCTTATTCCTCTTCCGACAGCTCAACTTCGTCCGATGAGCCTCCTAGGCGTAGATGCCATAAGACTGAAACTGCGCAGGCAGGTGCTGCTGTCCGAACAGCTGGAGACCGTGACTAAGATGGAGCAGGAAACTTAGGAGCTGGAGTGCAGGTGGAGGCTGGAGGCCCAGACCATCAAGATGCTAACGGTGTCGAACCTCAAGATGCACATTTGGCAGATCGCTAGCAGAGGAGGCATCAGCATGATCATTCACGTAGAACAGACTCCAACCTTCCACCTTCCATACAAACACCAGACCTGACAGCCATGATCAGACAATTGATGAAAGAGAATCAAGGCTTATCGAATGACGATTGGGGAGTGTCAAGAAGTCATACTCCGTTCACAGACATTGTTCTACAGGCATCGTAGCCCAGAAAGTTTAGTATGCCAACTATTCTGGCATATGAAGGAAAGACTGATCCCAGACAGCATGTCATGAGGTACGAATGGATGATGGATTCAGCTAGAGAAAATGATGCAACCAAGTGCAGATGCTTTCCGATAACCCTATCTAGGATCGCTACCATGTGGTTCACCCGACTTCCTCCGCGGTCCGTCTCCAGTTTCGAGGAGTTGGCAAAGAAGTTTATAGAGCAGTTCAGGATACACACTACTCGTCCAAAGGACGTGATGTCTCTATCAAGTGTAATCCAAGCTCTTGGGGAGTCATTGAAGGAGTATTTACAAAGATTCCATGTTGCGGCGACTGAAGTCAGTAATCCCAATGATCATGCAATTCTTATGGCTGTGATGCGAGGTGTGGATCCGGATTCTGAGTTTGGAGACTGGCTGGCAGGAAAACCTCCGACTACGCTAGAGCGTTTTTACTCAAAGGCACACCAGTTCATAAGAAGAGAGGAAGCCAGGTGGGTAAGGCGAGATAAGGCACCGGGGCCTGTCCAGGAATCCGTGAAAAGCAACATTGCTGTGAAGCAGTCCGGGGACAACTCGGGAAAAGTTCAAGTCAATGTACAAAACAAGCCTGGGTAACCTAAGGAATCCGGAGGAAGAAATCAAGGGAAAACGAGAGAAGCGGGGAAGTGGAAGCCAAGGATTCAAACATACAACGAGTATACCCCGCTGAATGCGTCTCTTGAGAACATTTACCTATCAACCTGTAATACCTTTCAATACAGAAAGCCACGTCCAAAGGAGTCAACCGAGAACAAAAGCGAACTGGGAAATACTGCCGCTTCCATGAGACTTATGGGCACAATACGGAAGAGTGCAGATACCTACACGACGCTATAGAGAAGTTGATCAGGCAGAAAAAGTTACTGGAGTTTGTGAAGGATCCACAGGAAGGAGGACAGGGAACATCAAACCCAGGTCGCGCACCAGCTCCGCGTCATCCCGAGGAGCCTGCCCGGACTGTGGGTAGACTAGTCATACACACGATCATCGGCGGGCCTCACCCCGCGGATAAGAACTGGCAAGAGATGGAGCGGTATGCTAGTTCCCTGAAGCACACAGATTTCGAGTGTTGTTCCAACGTAGAGGATGGGACCCCTGCTAAACAGCTGCGCGTGATGATAGACAATATTGTATTCAGAAGCAGAGATGCTGACCAAATAGAGGCTCCTACCATCGACCCGATGGTCATATCTGCGACAATCGGGCCGACTTATGCGAAAAGAATTTTGATTGATTGTGGAAGTTCTATCAACATCATCTTCAAGAAGGCTTATGACCAAATGAAGAAGGAAACGAAGGATTTGAAACCGACTAAAGCTCGTATACATGGCTTTAATGGCGCAGCGACCGATGCAGTGGGGTATGTTGAGTTACCAGTTGAACTGGGACAAGGCGAGCGTCGGAGGGTGCGAATTCTACCCTTCGTAGTTTTGGATGTGGATTCTCCATACAATGTGTTCTTAGGCTGACCGGCCCTGGCTGATTTTAGGGCAGCATTAGCCCCGTGGTGCTTGACTTTGAAGTTCCCGACTGACAAAGGAGTAGGTGTTGTTCATGGCAACCAGGCAACCGGTCGTGCATGTTATGTGGCTGAGCTTCGAGAGGCCCAGCGGAGAGAGAAAGGAAAGGTTGCGGACAAGTCCGTCCGCATCCAGAATAACGACAATTGACAAGTAACGCCAAGGCCCTGGCTCGGGCACAATTCTCGGATCTACAGAGACATAGATCCGAGAGACGACGATGAGGAACCCAGGGATGAAAAAGCAGCACCAGCTGAACTAACAATTGACATTTCATTCAGTCGAGACGATCCATCGCGAGTGCTAAAGATCGGATCACAACTCAGCCCGCAATGACTGAAGACCTTAGTGATTTCCTCTGAGCGAATCTTGATGTTTTCGCTTGGACACATTCTGATATGTGTGGGATTTCTCCCGCTATTACGAGTCATATGTTGAACATAGACCCGAAGTACATCCCAGTTAAACAGAAGAGGAGAGGAATGGACCCGGAGAGATCCGCTGCTCTCAGAGAGGAGGTGGACAAACTCAAAGCAAATGGATTCGTCCGCGACGCCCTCTACCCTGAATGGGTATCAAACCTCGTGCCGGTGAAAAAGGCGAACGGGAAATGGAGAACTTGCGTAGATTATTCCGATTTGAACAAAGCGTGCCCCAAAGACAGTTTCCCATTGCCCAGGATCGATCAGTTAGTCGACTCCACTACAGGACACGAGTTGTTGTCATTCATGGATGCGTACTCGGGATACAATCAGATCCCGATGCATATTCCAGACCAGGAGCACACCAGTTTCGTCACAGACGTTGGGCTGTATTGCTATGTAGTAATACCTTTCGGATTGAAAAACAAAGGAGCAACCTATCAGCGTTTGGTGAATCGAATGTTCAAAGACCAAATTGGTAGAAAAATGGAAGTCTATGTGGATGACATGCTCGTGAAGTCACGACAGTCAAACGACCACATTCGAGACTTAGCAGAGATGTTCGATATACTTAGATATTATGGGATGAAGATCAACCCTCTGAAGTGTTCCTTCGGCGTTGCGTCGGGGAAGTTTTTGGGATTCATTGTTAACGCTAGGGGAATTGAAGCTAACCAAGAAAAGATTCAAGCTATTCGAGATGTGTAAGTGCCCAGAACTATAAAACGGGCAAAGCTTGAATGGGAAAGTGGTTGCGCTGAGTCGATTCATATCCAGAGCCATGGACAAGTGCATTCCTTTCTTCGATATAATAAAGAAAGGGAAGAGGAATTTCGAATGGACATCTAACTGTGAGGAAGTGTTCTGAGATCTGGTGAGGCATCTGGAGAGTCCTCCAGTGCTGTCAAAGCCAGTAGACCACGAGATGCTATACGTATATTTGGCTGTATCCCCACAAGCTATAAGTGCGGCTTTGGTCCGCGAGGAGGACCGAGTCCAAAAGCCGGTGTATTACGTTAGTAATTGCTTAACGGGAGCAGAAAGAAATTACCCCAAAATCGAGAAATTGGCCTATTGCTTGGTGATTGCATCACGTAAGCCATGTCCATACTTTCAAGCACACTCGGTCAGTGTCTATACCGATCAGCCCTTGCGGCAGGTACTCCAACGACCAGAAACTTCTGGAAGGATGTTAAAATGGAATATCGAGTTGAGTCAGTTCGATATTACCTACCTTCCAAGAAGAGCCATACAAGGGCAAGCACTAGCAGATTCCATCGCTGAGTTTACCGTACCTGACGAACCAGATGGTCGCAGTGTCATTCCCCCCATTCGATGGAAATTGTACACCGATGGGGCATCAAACGACCGTTGCTCCAGAGCTGGTGTAGTTCTCATAACCCCAGAAAATCGATCGATTTGTTACGTTTTGAAGCTCAATTTCCCGGCTACGAATAATGAAGCAGAATATGAAGCACTGGTTGCTGGTTTAAAACTCGTTGGAGAACTTGGGGTTAAATCAGTTGAAATCTTTTGCGACTCATAATTGGTGGTCTACCAAGTGCGGGGAGATTACCAAGCAAGGGGACAGAAGCTTGCTCCGTACCTTGCTTTGGTTCATGAACTATTAGCGAACTTTGAACATTATGACATTTCGCATGTCCATGTGAACAGAACAAAGAAGCCGACTCGTTGGCTAAATTCGCAAGCACTGGCGATGCACAACAAATGGGATTGGTTCCTGTTGAAACTTTACACGCTCCAAGCATAGACGCAATGAAAGTTGATTTTGTGTTGGAAACAGGAAACGAAAGGGAGTCATGGATGACCCCATTCAAACTATACCTGATGACCGGGACTTTACCCGAAAAAAGAGGCGAAAGACGACAAGTCATCCGAAAAGTCGCACGATATGTGATGTATGATGGAATAATGTATCGGAAGGGGTTCTCAGTCCCCTTATTACGATGCATTGCCCATGATGAGACAAAGTGGGACTTGGAGGAAGTTCATGAAGGAGAATGTGGCGACCATACTGGGGGCAAACGCTAGCAAAAAAGATCCTCCGTTATGGATACTATTGGCCAACTGTGAATCGGGATGCTGCAGACTACGCAAGGAAATGTGACAAGTGTCAAAGATATGCGAAAATCCCAAGAGCTCCACCAACAGAACTCACACAAATGGTTAGTCCCTGGCCATTTGCAATCTGGGGAATCGACATAATCGGCTCTTTGCCTATATCCAAAGGTGGTGCAAAATACGCGATAGTTGTAGTCGACTATTTCACAAAATGGGCCGAGGCAGAACCTTTAGCCACAATCACCTCTAAGAAGGTCAATAATTTCGTTGTACGAAACATTATATGTTGCTTTGGTCTCCCTCGAACCATCATTACGGACAATGGAACACAGTTTGAAAGCAGACAATTCAAAGATTTTTGTTTAAAGTACGGCATTGAAAAGAAGTTCGCCGCCGTTGCGCATCCGAAAGCTAACGGACAAGTCAAAGCCGTAAACAAAATAATAAAGGCCATACTGAAAAAGCGTTTGGAAAAATCCGGAGGCAAGTGGGTAGATGAACTCCCAACAGCATTATGGGCTTATAGAACTACCCACAAGTCTGCGACTGGCCACACTCCATTCGCATTGGCCTACGGCTCGGAAGCCGTTATACCTGTGGAGCTTGAAGTTCCATCGCATCGGGTGACATATTTTGATCCTAGGACGAATCAGGATCTCTTATTGGAATCACTGGACTGCATCGACGAAAAACGTGAAGAGGCCGAACTAAGTGCGGCAGCACATAGACACCGAGTCAAGCGATATTACGACAACAAAGTCCGCCCAAGGATCTTTAATGTGAGGGATCTCGTTTTGAAACGAGTTTTCCCGGTACCATCGCTTATGAATCCCAACTGGGAAGGTCCATATGTCGTTGAACGGAAGCTTGGAGAGGGAACTTTCAAGCTAGCGACCGTTGATGGCGTGACACTCCCCCGAGTGTGGAACAGTGAACATTTGCGACATTATTACATTTAGCATGTTTCCTTTGTGTTTTAGGTACAATTGTTTGCTATATGTTTTTGTTCCGCTGATTCTTAGTTTCCTTTTTGGTGTGTAGTTGGACAATTTAGTTTGTTTCATTAATAAAGGCTTGAAGCCATCTGTTTCATGAATTATTAATGTTTCTGTACCTTGTAATCTGGTGATGAACCACTGGAGTTATATTATTCCGTATGATATAGGAACTCGTATAAACGACTTCAATCTCCGAGTCCCCTGAGCGCAGACCAGAGTACTCTAAGTCTCCTGAGCGCGGACTAGAGTATAAACGATTTCAATCTCCGAGTCCCCTGAGCCCGGACTAGAGTATAAACGACTTCAATCTCCGAGTCCCCTGAGCGCGGACCGGAGTACTCTAAGTCTCCGGAGCGTGGACTAGATTATAAACGACTTCAATCTCCGAGTCCTCTGAGCGTGGACCGGAGTACTCTAAGTCTCCTGAGCGCGGACTAGAGTATAAACGACTTCAATCTCCGAGTCCCCTGAGCGCGGACCGGAGTACTCTAAGTCTCTTGAGCGTGGACTAGAGTATAAACGACTTCAATCTCCGAGTCCCCTGAGCGCGGACCGGAGTACTCTAAGTCTCTTGAGCGCGGACTAGAGTATAAACGACTTCAATCTCCGAGTCCCCTGAGTGCGGACCGGAGTACTCTAAGTCCCTGGAGTGCGGATTAGAGTATAGACGATTCGAATCTCCGAGTCCCCTGAATGCGGACCGTATTTCTCTAAATCCCCGGAACGCGGATTAGAGGAAATTTTAAGTACCCAAAGAATGTTCGAACAATGTAAGAATAGATTGGGAAATTATGCGACTCATAAGAACTTGAGTTTCGACCACAGTTATACAGAAAGCTAAAAGCGAAAAAAATCGTTCAAGTAACAAAGAAAACTAAACTTTATTCAATAATCCAAGATGGGGTTACACAACTGCTCCTCCTAAACTCGGAGTCAAAATTCTATCTACATGAACTACAGAAACGAAAAAGTAAGAGTAGATACAGGACTTAAGCAAAATCTCGTTGAACGAGTATAGCGACTATTTCTTCGGCTTCTTCTTCTTGTCTTCCTTTGTTTTTTCAGATGACTCCTCTCCCCCACGCTTCCTTTGGGATTTTTTGCTTGCCAACGAAGCATAGTCAAGAGTGGGAGAAGGAACATCAAGCGGGTCGGTAAGTTCCAGTATTTGAGGCTCGACCTTGATCTCGACCTTCTTCTTCTTCTCTTCTGCGAGTCGCTCTTTCATGCTCATCTCCGAAGTATGTTCTGAGGCGCCAGTGATCTCGATTTCATCACTCCCTTCAACGGGAGATGAAGTGTCAAACTTATCATCATCTAGCGCCCCGATCACTTGTGCGTCAGGGCCGGGAGTTACACCCGCATGAGCGACATCGCTTGTCTTCTCTGCCTCCTCCTTGGCGTCATCGCTCCTCGGAGTTGGTTCGGGATCAGAACGGCCTGCATAAAAACATAAAGAATGAACGTTAGGACAATTAACCGCTACCAGAAAGTGACAGATCTTTGAACTTCTAAAAGAAGAGTTTTATACCGGGTTCTGGTTGGATATCAGTTGCGCGTGGAGTTTTGCCCTCTAGAATAGGGGATAGCACATGAACGCCAAGCCCGGGATCTTCTGGATCATAGCCGACATGCTGCTCAAATGGGTCAAGTATTGGCTGACCGGCCGATTGAGCAGAGGGAGGAGCAGCAGAAGGAGGAGCTGTAGCCTTAGCCCCAGATGGACTAGCTCCGTCGTCTTTCTCTTTTGAAAGTGGAGAGCCTTTACTATAAAGAGCCAAAGCTGCAGATAAATCCGCTGGCTCGTTCCCTCTGAGAAATTCTTTCACTAGGGCATCCTCATCGACTTCCTCAGTGCCCGACTCGATCTTTCTGATCTTTATTAAAGTCTCCCAGGCCTCAGCTAGAGATTCAAGATAGCCTTCGCCTAGGAATGTCAAGTCACGGTGCATAAGGACGCGGGCGCTGTATTCAGCAATCAGCGGATCAAACAGGCACTTGACTTCTTCTCTACCAGCCTCTGCAGCTGCTTCAAGACGGAAGTCAATCTCCTCGGAAGCTAGTCCCTTGCCCTCCTCCCGGGCTTCGCTCTTCATCGTCTCAACTTTAGAGAGCTCATCATCGAGCTTTGCTTTTAGGAGACGTGTGTCAACGAACTATTATTGTATACTTAACATCTATTATTATGATCAAACACTATATTAGCATAGCATAAGTGCCACCAAATTGTTTGCATTTAGAAATAATGATCTTTAAAGACAAATTAAAAAGGGACAGTTTGGCACAGGTCCTTAATAAGTTTCAAAATACACAAAAACCCCAGTAAAAAAAAGTTTGTAAATTAGGTCCCTAGAATTAAGCGACCGAATAATTGCATTCACTTATGCGAATAATTGTAGACATTTATGCAATTATATCAAAAAATTGCAGACATTTCCACAATTATTCACTGAAAAATTGCGGAAATTTTTGCAATTTTTTAAAAAAATTGCGGAAAAGTCCGCAATTATTCACCAAAAAATTGCGGAAATTTGGAAAATTTGCGGAAATTTCCGCAATTATTCACCAAAAAAATTGCGGAAATTTCCGCAATTATTCACCGAAAAAATTGCATAAATTTATGCAACTTTTGGATATAATTGCATAAATGTCTGCAATTATTCAGTGAATAATTGCATAACTATATGCAATTTCTTAATAACTTAATTCTAAGGACCTAATTTACATACTTTTTTTTACTGGGGTTTTTGTGTATTTTGAAATTTATTAGGGACCTGAGCCTAATATTCAGAATTAAAAACATAGCATTTTTGCGACCATTGAAAATAAAATTTTCATTAATGCATATTTATTTCTTAATAATCACAGTGATTATTCAGCATGCCTATATATCACCAAATATTGGTATAAACATGAAATATATTTATCTAAGACTCCCATTTTTTCCTACAATATTTCTTTCTTCATATCAATATCTTCCTTTGATATTTATTTTTAGCAGATCTTCTTTTGTTTCTTGTAGAAGTTAGAGTTGAATAACGCACTAATGTTTTTTCCAGCAGCCAAATTCAAGAGCCTAATCACAAGGTAAAAAAAATTTCAAATTAATTGCTCGCTTTTAGGTTTTATATGCATTTTGATTATCAAGAAGATGCAGGACAATAATTTTTAATTCTTAAAAAAAGTCATGCAATATTGGTTGAAAGTTAATTAATTCTTAAATAGATGCAGGCCTAGAAATGTAATTGAAGCAAAGATGCACGAAATGCTCTTGGTGGCTTAACAGCCACAAGCGATCTTTATGCTCTCCAAGGCTTCTTTCTTTGCTTGCAGGTTTGTCCAAAATTAATATTTATGAGTTTATTTTTTTAATTATCATTTTTTGTTTAAAGATACATGAAATAATGTTCTATGTAAATAGTAGAGCATTGTAAAAATCATAGATTAATTTTAGTTATATATGTAGAATTGGAGAACAAAACAAGGAAAATGATGAAGTTAGTCGAGGTAGAGGGTGACACGTACACGAAACGTGTAGCAATTTATTATGAAACAAGACCACAACTGATCTCATTGATGGAAGATTTATATCGATCACATCGCTCACTAATTGAGCGTTCTGATAAGTTGAAAGTTCAAAATATGGATGATCAAATTTCAGATTGTTATGACTCTTCCAGTGATTCATCTGCAGTTAATGAGCCAAATGAAGAATCAGCCACATAGAGTGAGGTCGGTGATGGTATTTGCGAGAAATCTCATAAAAGAAAATTAGGTGAATAAATTGAAATTCTAAGAATGGAAAATGCAAAGTTAAAAGGAAGAAATAAAGAAGAAAACCAAAGAAAAAAAGAATTGTTGGGTATTTTCTATACTTGAGTTTTTTAAATCATGGAGACAATAGGTATTAGAATTTCAAAAGATTTAGTGTATAACCCAGATTGAGTTACTTTTTGGTTGAATATATTGTAATTGATGTATTTTAGAAAATGGTGTATTCATGTTATTGTTTCAAACTTTCAATTGGTTTGCTTCTAGTTATGTTGTTCAATTGAGTATATATAAGATGAATTTAAAAGTATAATATATTTATAACGTTGTTATTATTTGAATTTGGATTGCTGTATGTTTAAAAGTGCGTGGCAAGTGACATTGGCTGTGTTGATTAAATTTTTTTCGCCAAAATGAAGGAAATTGTGGGCAAAAGAACAAAATGTCAAAATTTATTGAAACACATTAATTACTGATTTGGCTGTTATGAGCATAGAATGCATTTAATTGAGAATCGGTTTTCTCCAAGAGAAACGTACGACATTCATTGAAAACTTAAATTATTAACCTCTTTATTTCCTTAAATTCGATAACGTTACTTGTGTGACGTAGGATTTCATTCTCATTTTAAAACACATATTAGTATCTTCTTTTTAATACAAAGAAGAGATATAAAAACTAGCCCAAAAAAAGCTTTTCCTACAAATCAGCTTTAAAGGATTCGGTCAAAAGACAGCAATACAGATATAAGAATTTGAAGCACCTTTTGCTGACCGTGCTTCTAATTATTATATCTGTATTAATGTCTTTTGGCCGAATCTTTTAAAGCTGATTTGTGGGAAAACCTTGTTTTGGGCTAGTTTTTATATCTCTTCTTTGTATTAAAAAGAAGATGCTAATATGTGTTTTAAAATGAGAATGAAATCCTACGTCACACAAGTAATGTTATCAAATTTAAGGAAATAAAAAGGTTAATAATTTAAGTTTTTAATGGATGTCGTTCTCTTGGAAAAAACCATTTTCCTTATTTAAATGCCATATGCTCGTAATAGCCAAATAAGTAATTAATGTGTTTGAATAAATTTTGACATTTTGTTCTTTTGCACACAATTTCCTTCATATTGGCGAAAATATTTAATTAACACCGCTAATGTCACTTGCCACACACTTATAAACATACGACAATCCAAATTCAAGTAATAATAACGTTATAAATATATTATACTTCTAAATTCAATCTTATATATACTCAATTGAACAACATAAGTAGAAGCTAATCAATTGAAAGTTTGAAACAATAACATGAATACACCATTTTCTAAAATACATCAATAACAATATATTCAACCCAAAAGTAACTCAATCTAGGTTATACACTAAGTCATTTGAAATTCTAATATCTACTGTCTCCATGATTTAATAATCTCAACTACAGAAAATACCCAACAATTCTTTAATTTTTACTTTGGTTTTCTTCTCTTTTTCTTCCTTTAACCTTGCATTTTTCATTCTTAGAATTTCAATTTCTTCACCAAATTCATTTTTAAGAGATTTCTCGCAAATACCATCACTTACCTCACTCTCTGTGGCTGATTCTTCATTTGGTTGATTAACTGCAGATGAATCACTGGAAGAGTCATAACAATATGAAATTTGATCACCCATATTTTGAACTTTCAACTTATCATAACGCTCAATTAGTGAGCGATGTGATCGTTATAAATCTTCCATCAATGAGATTAGTTGTGGTCTTGTTTCATAATAAATTGCTACATGTTTCATGTAGGTGTCACCCTCTACCTCGACTAACTTCATCATTTTCCTTGTTTTGTTCTCCTACTTTACATATATAACGAAAATTTATCTATGATTTTTACAATGCTCTACTATTTACATAGAACATTATTTCATGTATCTTTAAACAAAAAATAATACATAAAAAAATAAACTCATAAATATTAATTTAGACAAACCTGTAAGTGAAGAAGAAGCCATGGAGAGCATGAAGATCGATTATGGCTGTTAAACCACCAACAACATCATTCTTGCATCTCCGCTTCAATTACATTTCTAGGCCTGGATCTGTTTAAGACTAATTTAACTTTCAACCAACATCGCATGATTTTTTTTTAAGATTTAAAATTGTACTCCTGCATCTTCTTTATCATCAAAATGCATATAAAACCAAAAAGCAAACAATTAATTTGAAATTCGTTGTTACCTTGCGCTTGGGTTCTTGGATTTGTCTACTGGAAAAAACATTAGTGCGTTATTCATCTCTAACTTCTACAAGAAACAAAAGAAGATCTGCTAAAAATAAATATCAAAGGAAGATATTGATATGAAGAAAGAAATATTGCAGGAAAAAATGGGAGTCTTAGATAAATATATTTCATGTTTATACCAATATTTGGTGATATATAGTGTTATCCCGCCTTTTGGCAAGGCCGTGACACCAAGAAACTAACTAGAAATCAATGACAATCCGTCTTGGAAATTAGTTACATCACAAGAACACTGCGGATACCGATGAATTTTACTCGAGTCCGGATCGGGCTGCAATTGATAAGACACAACAAGCAAAGCCATGAAAGCCAACGTTTCAAATTTCAAGTCAATCCGAGTTCGTGTGCCCAAGTTATCATCGGAAAAAGTTGGAGGAAATAGCCTTGAGTTCGAATCCATTGCTGGAACACATGTTCAAATCCATCAAGTTTCCCTTGCTTCGAATCCATAGGTGTCACTGTGCTTCAAATCCATCCAGTGACCTTGCTTCGAATCCATAGGTGTCACTGTGCTTCGAATCCATCCAGTGATCTTGCTTCGAATCCATTCCATCGTGGCGGCTTCGTATCGATCAACTACTGTCCACAACGATCGATACAAACCAACTTCTGATCGAATCCATTCCTTCGAACCTGCTAAGTCAAAGCGGCGAAATTCATGGAGTTGACCCAGTAAAACTCAGAGCAAAAACTGGATCAACCCGGGAAGCATGCGCCACGTCAACGCCTTCGCTCACTAGTCCATCGATTCGACCCTATCGATTCGAAGAGGATCGATTCGAACGGAGCATATCAACCGGAAATACAATCTTGAATCGATCATAACTCGAGATCCACAAATCCAAATGCTATGAAATTTTCACAGAAGCTTGAGCGCATGTTGAGGAATGTCCACACCAAATTTCAGCTTGATTGGACAATTCCTTGATCGATTCGAATGGATTTCGAATCGATCCCAAAGTGGGCCCGGATTTCCTGAAAGCGGCCATGTGGGCCCTCTCACGCGCCAGAACTGGTCTCCCGAAATTCAGGCGAAATATCAGCCTCCTACACCTATAAATAGAGCCCCTGGTCATTCAGAAAAGAGGTCGGACAATTTGAGGAGCTAAAGAGCGCCCAGACTCTGCCAGATTTACTCCAAATCACCACTACTGCCTTAGATTCAGACTTAGATCATAAAATCTATTGTACTACATTATAAGAAATTGTGATCTTCAAGCATCAAGCAATAAAGTCATCAACTTCAGAGTGGACGTAGGCAAGATCGCCGAACCACTATAAATCTTATGTCATTTACTGTTTTTATTGAGTTTCCTGAGTGATTTGCATACTTATTTCTCTACATATTTGTGATCTGTGATTGCGAACTGGTGCTTTCAACGGCTATTGGGTGTATGTGACCAATTTTGGCGCAAACATTTTGGTGCTTTCACTGAGAAGGCTAATTCAGGAGTTCTATCATTTAGAAGTTGAATTTGAAGACTTAAGAGCTCAGATCTAAGAAGAATCATGACAAGACAAACTAGTAGAAGGCAGAGACCAGAGCAAAGTCAGCATGAAGGGAGTCAAGAGGCATCCTCAGGGGAAAACCAAGCATCGATCTTCATCACCAGGGATGAGATGGAGACAATGATGAAGAGACAGGAGGAAATGATCCAGAATTTGCTTCAACAGATTGGACAACTTGGAGCGCAAAATCAAGGAACAACCAGAGTCCAGACCGGAGCAGGACCATCTGGCGCAGCACCGGAGCTGGGGGACACGCACTTAGAGCATGTTGATCCAATCCCAGGAAGAGATTCAGGGACATCCGAGCAACCTGGTGGCAATAGAGGGATAAACGCTCAGCCAGGGGGGCAGAACGAAGGTGACACTCAAAGATCACAGCCTGACGACAACGACAGGTTGGCAGAGATGGTCAGACGGGCCATGAGAGGCGGACTAGTCAATAGAGATCTGGAGGATGTACATAGGAGTCCCTTTACTCCTACGATCAGGCAGGCCAGGAATCCACCAAACTTCAAGCTACCATCGGTGGAAATGTATGATGGGCGGACGGATCCAGCGGTCCATCTAACGAAGTATATGAGGCACATGGAAGTACTGGGGTCATCACAGGAAGTCATGGTTCGGTGCTTTCCATTGTATTTGACGGACATTGCAGCGCTATGGTTTAGACAACTGGAGAGTGGCTCCATTGGGACTTGGACAGATTTGACATAAAGGTTTATGAGACAATTCAGGGTTCATATTTCGAGACCCAAGAACGTGATGAGTTTGGCGACTCTAAAACAAAAGGCCGGGGAATCATTGAGGAGTTTTCTGACGCGATTTAATGCGGCAGCAGCATCAGTGGACCGAACAGATCCATCTATGGTCATGATGGCAGCTGTATCTGGAATATCTGATGGCATGGAGTTCAAGAATTCACTAACTAAGGATCCACCCACGGACCTGGGAGAGTTTTATCATGAAGCCGAAAAGTTTTTACGATTAGAGGATGCTCGTACGGAGAGAGAAGAAGAAATCGACGTTTATGCAGTTAGAGGCGGTAATTCACCTGGAAAAGGTGTAGAGACTGGTAAAGGGAAGCGAAAGGCTGAAGAAAATGATGATAGGTCAAAGCGGCAACGGAGGGAGCTGCGATTTACCACCTATTCAGAACTGAACGAGGGTTTGGAGCGAATCTACCAAGACACCCGAGAACAAGTCGCCTATCGTAGACCAATGCGACGGGATCCAACTACCGACGAGAGAAAATCAGACAAATATTGCTTATTCCACGAGCTGAATGGACATAGCACAAATGACTGTAGACACCTGAAGGATGAGGTAGAAGGGCATAACAGGAACGGTAGGCTACTTCAGTATGTGAGAAGGCGAGCTCCAACGGTGGAACCAGAGCGGCCACCATCTACATCAGCTAGGGGTAACCCCGAGCCGGGGCACCGTATGGTTATCAATTGATTTAAATAATGATGAACGAGTCGTAAACTTCTCACTAACACCATCAAACCATTTACACATGTATGAGATCGTGAACGATCCACAGGCATGCTCTGAATGATTATTGACCGTCTCGTAGTGAGAATTTACACTTTGACATCCTTTCCTTGCTTTTGTTTCATGTTGATTTGGACATTTAAACTTTGCTTGTTTGGACATTTCTATTATGGAATTCATGTGAACGTTAATCTGATATTTGCAATACTGTAGAAGAAATTACTCGCGTATGCTTTGGATCGCGAACGGTCCACAAGCACACCTTGTATGGCGATGAACCACCACGATCGCTGATTCAGAAATTCACCCGAACGTGAACCTGACATCGATAATACTAAGTCCCCCCGGGCACACTCATTTGCCTCGAACGGCACCCGACCTCGAACGGTCACCATTAGCCTCGAACGGCACCCGACCTCGAACGGTCACAATCTGCTTCGTACGGCACCCGATCGCGAACGGTCACACTTCATCTAATATAACATTCGATCGCAAACGATCACACTCTGCCTCGTGCGGCACCCGACCATGAACGGTCACAATTCACCTAATATGACATTCGATCGCGAGCGATCACATTCTGCCTCGAGCGGCACTCGACCGCGAACGGTCAAAATTCATTTAGTATGATATCCGATCGCGAACGATCACACTTTGCCTCGTGCAGCACCAGATCGCGAACGATCAAATTCTCCCTCGCACGACACTAGATCGCGAACGATCACAATCCGTCTAGAACGACATCTGACTTCGAACAGTCACAAATCGTCCAAAACGATGCTCGATCGCGAACGATCACAATCTGTCTAGAACGATATCCGACTTCGAACAGTCGTAATCTGTCTAGAATCACACTCGATCGTGAACGATCACGATTCGCCTCGAACGGCACCCGGCTGCGAACGGTGACCATTCGCCATGAACGACATTCGACCGCGAACGGTAACACATCACCTCAAATGACATACGATCACGAACGATCGTCATTCGTGGTCAAATAAAAATTATCAATTTCTTTGCAGGTCATCAACAGGATATGAACATCCAGCTTATGGCATTACAAAACACACCTTCCTATCCCAAGGCATGTTTTGAGGGGCAAATGTTATCCCGCCTTTTGGCAAGGCCGTGACACCAAGAAACTAACTAGAAATCAATGACAACCCGTCCTGGAAATTAGTTACATCACAAGAACACTGCGGATACCGATGAATTTTACTCGAGTCTGGATCGGCCTGCAATTGATAAGACACAACAAGCAAAGCCATGAAAGGCAACATTCCAAATTTCAAGTCAATCCGAGTTCGTGTTCCCAAGTTATCATCGGTAAAAGTTGGAGGAAATAGCCCTGAGTTCGAATCCATTGCTGGAACACATGTTCGAATCCATCAAGTTTCCCTTGCTTCGAATCCATAGGTGTCACTGTGCTTCAAATCCATCCAGTGACCTTGCTTCGAATCCATAGGTGTCACTGTGCTTCGAATCCATCTAGTGATCTTGCTTCGAATCCATTCCATTGTGGCGGCTTCGTATCGATCAACTACTGTCCACAACGATCGATACGAACCAACTTCTGATCGAATCCATTCCTTCGAACCCGCTAGGTCAAAGCGGCGAAATTCATGGAGTCGACCCAGTAAAACTCGGAGCAAAAACTGGATCAACCCGGGAAGCACGCGCCACGTCAACGCCTTCACTCACTAGGCCATCGATTCGACCCTATCGATTCAAAGAGGATCGATTCGAACGGAGCATATCAACCGGAAATACAATCTTGAATCGATCATAACTCGAGATCCACAAATCCAAATGCTATGAAATTTTCACAGAAGCTTGAGCGCATGTTGAAGAATGTCCACACCAAATTTCAGCTCGATTGGACAATTCCTTGATTGATTCGAATGGATTTCGAATCGATCCCAAAGTGGGCCCGGATTTCCTGAAAGCGGGCATGTGGGCCCCCTCACGTGCCAGAACTGGTCTCCCGAAATTCAGGCGAAATATCAGCCTCCTACACCTATAAATAGAGCCCTTGGTCATTCAGAAAAGTGGTCGGACAATTTGAGGAGCTAAAGAGCGCCCAGACTCTGCCAGATTTACTCCAAATCACCACTAATGCCTTAGATTCAGACTTAGATCATAAAATCTGTTGTACTACATTATAAGTAATTGTGATCTTCAAGCATCAAGCAATAAAGTCATCAACTTTAGAGTGGACGTAGGCAAGATCGCCGAACCACTATAAATCCTGTGTCATTTACTGTTTTTATCGAGTTTCCTGAGTGATTTGCATACTTATTTCTCTACATATTTGTGATCTGTGATTGCGAACTGGTGCTTTCAACGGCTATTGGGTGTTTGTGACCAATTTTGGCGCAAACATATAGGCATGCTGAATAATCACTGTGATTATTAAGAAATAAATATGCATTAATGAAAATTTTATTTTCAATGGTCGCAAAAATGCTATGTTTTTAATTTGTCTTTAAAGATCATTATTTCTAAATGCAAACAATTTGGTGGCACTTACGCTGTGCTAATATGGTGTTTGATCACAATTATAGATGTTAATAATACGTTAGATCTATTTATTTTGGTAATAAATATCACACATTTATGGGTACTGCCAAAATTATAGCTTATTTTACCGTATTAGCCGTGGTTACAACTTCTAAGAATTTATGTTAAGCATGAAAAATGGCTAAAATGTTCTTGATGCAAATAATGAGGAAGAAACCCAAAATCTATTAAAAGGTTGGTTATTTAGAAATACTATTATATATATGCTAAATAATCAACAAAATCAGAAAAGATGGCATGAGCTTCTAGTGTAAAGGATTCAATCACACACTTTTAGCTACAAAACACATGGAACTACTCGAAAAATCAATATCGGTTGGATTTTTTTATGAAATAAATTGATATGCATATAAATGTTTTAGAAATATTATTTTAAAAATAAGTTTACAATTTTTTTTGCTTACAGTTTTAATGTTCCTGAAATTGGCAAACATTGTATATACATCAAAAAAAATTAATTCAAAATTTGAATGTAATATATAGTAAAAGTAATATCTGTTTTAACATGAAAATGAAATCCAAAAACACATACAAAGAAACATTATCACATAAAAAGAAACATAAAGGTTTTGTCTTATGTTTTCAATAATTATCATTTTTGTTCAACCCATTAAATCATCATTGGAGAGTCACTTATGGAATCTCATTTGATACATCATTTTGCAAATAAAAGCCAAAAGAGTAGATAAGCTCTATGAATATTTGGGAGAATTTTGTTAATTATTTTGCACACTCTATATATGGTATTTTTTTATTGAAAAATAATTTCAGTTTCTTACTAAAAAATCAACATCGTCAATAAACATTCTAGTTATGGATAATTTCCACTTGCAGACATACTTACTGTTATTGGAATGTTATTACCTTCGGAATTCACTCTTGTAGCTAGTAAACACATAAAGTAATGATTGAAAACAGTTATAAATACGCCCAGTTCAACTCTGTTCAGTTCAACTTCAAAATCATTCAAACTACAGTTGAGAAAAAAAAAGATGATTACATCATCATCACTCTTCTGTATCACTCTTATCTTAACCCTGATACATACATGCCTAATCTCACTCTCTGAATCTCAATAACCGCGATGGCAGCAAGAACTGATCTGAAAGCCTTACCAAAAGTGCAAACAGTACATAAAGTACAATGGTCAAGTACAGGAACAATCTTAAGATTGTTGTCAGGAACTAAGTCAAATAAGCAACTACTGCAGGTGTGAAGCTATAAGCAATGATGTTTACGAAACAAAGTGGTAAGAAGGGTACAGATTACAGAATGAACGACATGTGTCAGAAGGATAAGTTCCTTCAGACCGAGATCAGAGGTCAAAACTTGCCTGATTCATGTGGCTTCCAAATCACCTATTTTTCTTGATCAAGGGAGTCATCCATTATCAGTATAATCATGTTTTCCCTATGCTTGTTTTCGTTCTGTGAGTTGATTGAATAAGATTTCTATATCAGGGTTGTTAATTTTGTCCTAGCTTGTTATAGCTTAATTCTACTAGAAATTGAGATAGAACTTAAAGCTTTCAATTTTTTGTTTACATGTATAATGTAATATCTATACACCATTTTTTTAGTCTTCAATCAGTAGTTATACATTTTTTTTTCTGCAGTTTTGTTTACTGTAACATGTTTTGATGTAGTAGCTTTTACTGACTACTTCTCTTTTTGTTAACTTTTTCAGCTCTATTCCAGTCTTATGACTGAATATTTTTAAAATGGCCCATATGATCAGCTTGTTTTCAACCAACTAGTAACTGATTCCAATTCATTTTCATATATGATGTATTTTGGTTTAAAAAGGAAAATAGTATTTGCTTTAATATGAAAAATTAAAAGTTTATCAAATAATTAATATAAATAAAGAAGTTGTATTTTGTGTTTCCAATGGGTTTAATTTTTGTTCAACCATTGAATTAGAATCAATTATTGAACCACATTTGAATACATCATGTCCCTAATAATGAAGAAAATAAGAAATTAATGACTGAATTTGTTTGAACGTTTTCTTCTTTTCTCACATAACTTCATCCACAATTTCCTCAATAACAGCGAAAAATGTTATTTACAACACTAAAGTCGATTGCGTATACCACACTGGTATGCATACACTAATTCAAATTCAACAAAAATCTTATAAACACATTATACATCTAACCTCAGTCTCATATATACTGAATCAAACAAATAACAAGTACCCAACTTAACTGAAACTGCAATACGAATTCCCCGTTTTCTGAGCATCAAATTAACAACATGGTCAAGCAAAAATGCAACTTAAGCTGAGCTATACAACGTGTCTAAGACTAGTTGATATTCGTATATTTATTATCTCCATAGCTTACAAAACTTAAGTATAGAAAATATCCAATAATTCCTTTTTTCTTCATTTTTCCTTTTTACTTCTTCCTTTAACTGTGCATTTTCCTTTTTCAGAATTTTGACTTCTTCTCTTAGTTTTCTTTTGAGAGCGTCTTCGCTGACCTCACTCTCTGCATTTGATTCTTCATTAGGGTCACCAACCACAGTTGAATTACACGATGAATTATAACCATCTGGAAGTTGATCATCCAAATTTTGGATTCTTAGCTTATCATAACACTCGATTAGTGAGCGATGTGATCGATATAAATCTTCCATCAATGAGATAAGTTGTGGCTTTGTTTCATAATAAATTGCTATACGCTTTGTGAAGGTGTCACCCTCGGCTTCGACTAACTTCATCAGTTTTTTGGTTTTGTTCTCCATCTCTACATACATAACAAAATTAATCTTATGATATTAAGAGCACTCTACAGTTTATAGAAAACTACTTCATCACTTATTTGTTAATTGTTTTCCAATTCTTCGTGTATCTTTAGATGAAAAGTTAAACATAAAAAATACATAAAACTCATAAACTCTTATGTTTTTTTTTGAAAATGGATAAATGGGCCAAGCCCAGAATGTTACAAAAATAAGAAATGGGTTAACCCCAAAGACCCGAAACTGAGAATTACAGACTCAAAACAAACCCTAGAACACAAATACAAGGCAGCGCCTCCAAAAGCTCTCATGTTAATAATGGCGGAGCAAAGCAATAAGAGCGAAGAAACTCTACTTAAATCTCGAAATAACTCGCTATAACCATCACTAGAGCTTAAGGGGGTCTCCACTCCTTAATTTCTTTATCGCGAAGCCTGGAGATATCAGGATCTAGGATAAAATGACTTTGACGAGTTGTTTTAGTCTTAGTATCCTTGTAGTTGTTCTCCTTGTTATTATGGTTGCCTCCGAACTTCAAATCCGAGGAAATGGAGAGAATCGAGTCAGACGTCTCTTTAAGATCTGTCCTTGGAAGATTAAAGCAATCATCAACATAGTAGTCGCTGCTCTCTCCTTTTTCCCAAACAGATAAGTGATAAATCCGATTATTTAGCTTGCTGATGTAGTGAGAGTCTCCTAATCTTTGCTCGTTATCAGGCAGGAGAAAGTTGTTGTTAGCCTCATCATTACAGCGGCTCCTCTTGCTATAAACAGGTATAAAAATGTTTTGATTAGTGCAAATACCTTTATTAATCCTAATATTATTAGAATTAAGAGCCTTGTTACTTTCTTGACATGTTGCGATCTGGTTGCTTGATATGTTATCTACAGTAGCCTTGCTAGCGGCATTGAAAAGAGCCTTATAAGATGAGTGCTTGTAATTATTGATGGCCTTATCTCTAGGAACATCAGTATTGGATATAATAATGTTGTTTTGCAATTGGCAGTCATAAGGAAGCAGAGGCTCAAAATTGAATGGACGGCTCTCCCTATGCATATCAGGTAAAGAGTAATGTGAATTTTTATTTAAAAAACTTTTAAAATTAGAATAATTAAATTTTTGATTACTTCCCTTGTAGGAATTATTCCTGGTATGCAATGTGGGGTAGCAACCTTCATCTGAGGAACTGCGATTTTGTGACGACCCGGAATTTTTGTATATTTGAAATGTGAATATTTAATTTATTTTAAATATCCGAAGGTTAAATTTTAACTTTAATTTCAAATATACAGTATTTATTTGGATAATTAATTATTAAATTTAATTATCGGGATTGGGTAAAATATTGAATCTTGATTTTAAGCCTGTTAAAAATAGTTCAAAGGTTCAGAAAATTTATATTGTTAATACTGAAGATGATAGAACTTTTAAAATGGAATTTTAAAGAGTTTTGTTCAGTTTTAAAAATATATCGTTGAAATTGAATTTAAAAATAGCCGTCCGAGGCACAGTCTCGGAATGCGACGAAACCAGTTCCATTGGATCCGTAATATTGTATTATTATTGGATTTCAATTTTCGTAGTGTTTGGAGTTGTCGTGTGATCGTACGGAATGTAAACGCGTTGAAATTTAATCGGAAATTTAATATTTTAACTGGTCAATATATCTTCCATCAGTGCTTTTTACTTTCATTTCTCAACACCTATAGCAAGCCTGCAGACACGCAAGGCAGTTCATTAACACGTGTCCTACCTAATAAACACGCGTCTCCCCCTCTGTTGTTCCTTTCAATTGAAGCTATCTCGTTCGAAAAGAAAATAGGCTGCCTTCGTTCGTTTTCCCTTTACCTCCCTCTATTCTCAAATTAATTCAAATGGAATCTGTTCTCTTCAAAGTCACAGTTCAATAGCAATCTCCAAGTCGTGATGCTTGAACCCGTGAAAACTAGGGTTCCATAAATCAACGCCTTCTTAATAATCAACGCTGCGTACTCGGCTGTTCCATCAGCCATCGTTGGCTCGTCATTGCTCCTACGCGATATTTTCTACTGCTGATTTGAGGATCTGGTAGGCGCGAATTAGGCGACGAGTGAAATCGAGTCAGATGCGAACTCGACAGGTGGAGGCGCTCGTTCGACAGCGTGAACGCGAAGCTAGGGCATGGGTTTTCTTTCAGTAGGAGCGAAGCTGGGTTGATCTGAGGCACGCACTGGTTCGTGAGAGGAAGTCGAGACGTGGAGTGGGAGTCGCGAGATTTGTTCGACGTTTGGGAATCGGTATCTGGGTTGATGGAGGGTACGATCGACTCTGGATTTGCGGCGTTGTCAACATCGACGTGGTGTCGATCGAGGCAGTTTCGAGTCGAGCACGAAATCGATGGTGATTTCTGAGCAAGCGTAAGATGGGAATGAGAAGGTTGCAGGAAGGTAATTTTATTTGTTTAAAATAGTTTAAATTTTTAGTAAATCTTAATTTAGTTAATGCTGTTACAACGAAGATAAATTTATATATTAGTAAGATTTATTAAAAAAAAAAAAAAAACTTTGAACTGTTTTAATCTTATATATATGTGTACAGCAAGATATATGTAGTTTTCCAATTTATATATATATATATGCATAGGAATATTTTCTAAGCAGCTTGTTTAAACTGAAAAGTATATATATGGAAGCAGGACAGAACTATGTATAGCTAGGTTTGGAAAAATATATATATAGAAATTTCAGAACTGTTGAAAGTTATATATAGATTAGATTTCTATAAAATCTATATAAATTATTTTATATGCAGTTAGAAGAAGATGATAAATACAATTTACTAGTTTGTTTAAAAATAATTGATTTAGGTAATTAATTTGTTTAATTTACTTATATAATTATTTTAGTTACTAATAATATTTGATATAGGGAATTTGTTTAGAATAAGTGATTAAGCCACATTAGATTTTTAGATAATTAAATTATAAAAAGGAAAATAAATTGTTCGATTAAGTCATATTAATAAATTGTGTAACGTTTATACAAGGTTTAAAATCATGGAAACATGCTGGTTGGTTTGGACTGCAAATTAAAAAGCAAAGGTGAGTTAATCTCACTCAGTTAGATTTAAATTTAAATGGTTAAATTTAAATAATTGATTGGATGATTGCATTGATTGATGTGCTATATATATAGTAGTATATAGAAATATATACATATTGGCATATGTATATATTGGAATTGATATTCCCGCATTTGTATAGCGGATGAGACCCTATGCGCCGCATAATAGCGGATATTTTATATAAAACCCATATACCGCGATATTCCACCTTGAAGTGGAATTGGTATTGTGCTAACGTCTGTGGATGCAGGGAAACAGGTTGGAGGGATCCAACTGGATTCCTCAAAATTATTTAGATTATTTGATATTCTGTGTTATGAATATTGATATCCTGAGATGATATTATTGATGATTGAAATATTGGATGATATGGTTGGATTGAATATTTCAATAAAAGGAGTTATCAAAATATATTGAATTGGATTTTGAAAGAAATAAAAGAGTAAATTTTAAGTAAATAATTCAAGTGAATTGGAATAAGGGAATTTCGAAATAACAAGGGAAATATTAACTTTAAACTAAAGTAATATTAAATTTAAAGAATAAAGGATTTATTTTGAATGTAAGGATTAAATTTAATTAAAGGCTAAAGAAGGAATTTTGGAAGTTTAAAATTGGTATTTTCAGTTAAAAAGGGTTTTAACTCAAATAAAGGAATAAATCTAAAAGTTAATGTATTTTGAAATAAATGAAGTAGTAAAGGAAATTTATTTCAAAGTAAAGTAAAGTAAATTGGAAAATCAATTGGAAATTGATTTAGTTGTTTAAAATTGGAATTTTAAAAGAGAAGTGAGATTTTGGAGATATAAACTGGGTTTATAAAGTAAAATAAAATATCAGTGGATATTTGAATATAAATTCAAGATGGGGATTTATAAAAAAGATATGGTTTGGTTTAAAATAAATGTTGATTTATTTTTAAAGGATGGAAATGAGAAGTGTATTTCTCTGGATAGCCAAGTACGTTTTCAAGGTAGTTTTTAATATAAGTTAAAAGTTTTAAGTATGTTTTAAAAAGCATGTTTTAGAAAATTGATTTTTTCTAAATGTTAATTTTTAAAGTAAGTATTTTAAAAAAATATATTATTGTAGTAATTATATAAAAGTGATTTGCTATTATGTTTTAAAAGGAGAAATTTAGTTTATATTTATAAAGTGGTTTATTTTAAAGTATATATTTTTAATAAAGTATTAAAGTAGTTTAATTTCAATGTTATAAGATATATTTAAAATAAAGTGTTTTTAAATTATTCTAAAATCTAAAAGTGTTTTGTACTTGGTGTTTCAGAGAAATAAATATTTGGAAATGTATTCCGTAAGCGGAAACTGTTTGAAATTGTTTTCAAAAGGAGTTTGAAAATTTGGAAATATATCTTGGAAAGATATTTGGGCAAATAAATAATGTGGGAAATTATTTATTGTGTGATGGTTGCTTGTGGATGTTAATTGATAGTTAAATAACCGACTATCAATATTGGCCAATGCGCTGATCGTTTCGAAGAGACCGGGATCGAGTTTCCGTATACCGGGATTCTAGGTCTGGAGACTCGAATACCACTTCGATCCGGTTTGTACGTTTCGTGTAACGATTTCGGAGTCGAAGATGGAGCTGTGAAGTGCAAGGGCTAGTCGCTACTAATCCTGAGGATATTTCCAAAATGGATGTAGTAGGAATAGTGCCTTCGGTTCCGTTCAAACCCAGGACGGACTTGTATGGACGAATGCTTGTGAAACATCATCAGCGGACGATGGGCATTCTAAGGGATATGTTCTCAAAAAGGTATCGTTTAGCCTCGAACCTCATCAACCGGGAATGACTGAAAATCAGGGGTTATGCAGCAAGGCTTCGTGGGTAGCTCCCACTGGAGGGTAAGGTCATCCCTGTCTAGATGTCCCTTTTTATTTCGGCTTAGTGGTGCGGTTGCTGATCCCAACCGTGGGGTGATTTTATTCGGGATCATCCAGTAAGGGATGGTTCCGGCCTTGTGTTGCAGAGGAGCGGGCGTACTCCTCGGTACGGTGATCTAGGCCACGTACTGTGATAGGTGGTACCCCAGTGCCTAGTCATTCGTTGGAAATCCATTCTCCCTACGTGCCTGTACGGTTTTGATTGTGCCCAACTATTGTTGAAATGTGAGATGCAAGCATTTCAGCTAGATTATATTTTACTTTGTGTAGACACTATTATAATATCAGAGGATTTTGATATAAAGTGTTTTAGCTATCGTAAGGTAAAAACCCGACATGTTTATTTGTGGCGTGGTCTTACGAGATGCTTTTGTTTTCAAAGGATTTGAAACTTTAATAATCAATTTGAGTGTGATTTTCTCACGCTGGTTTTCCAGACTGACTCGGGTATTGTTTTATATGATGCTCGGGTCAGACCGAGTATTATAGGTTACAGGATATGATGATGTGGAGCTCAGGAGACGAGCTGGATGACGATACGTACTCTCGTACTTGCTATTATTTTTCCGCTGTGTATTCAGTTGTATGATATTGATGTGATGTACTCTGATGATGTATTGGGATGATGTATATATAAACAGATATAGATATCTTTTTGTGTAAAGATCTGTTATTACCTATTATAGTTTATTCCGCTGCGTATGTGAGATTCTGCTGTTGTTTTCTATTCTTCTTCTTCTACCTCTTCTTCTTAACTCAAATGGTCCGGTTTTTCTTGTATGAAAAACCCGGGTTGTTACACTTGGTATCAGAGCTTAGGCTAGCGATAACCTTGGCTCTGGTGGGAATTCTGAGAGTACTAATAGATATGAGCGCGTATTTGTTAGTGAATATAAAATGGTTTTATATTGTGTTGGTTGATTTATTGAGTGGCATATGAACCTTCGTCGGCACAGTCTGGACAACTGTATCGAATGGGTTTCTAAACACTTGAATAGAACAGTTCGACACAATATTGTTTTAAATAGGGTGAATGAAATAATTTTGCCCAAATTATTTTGTATATAAAAGAAATAATTATTTGAAATTATTATAGTTATATATTTGGATGCTTGGTTGTTAGAAAATGACAATAATGAGTTAGTCTCATTATTGAGTAGAAATTGAAACTTATAACCTAAGTTGAAGAATAATTTATATAATAAGTGGAATTTGAGAATGTAGTTTATAAATTGAAATAAACTTTGTATACAAATGTGAATTACAAATGTGATTTATAATCAAATGAGATAAATTCATAAACAAATGAAATTTGTAAATGTAAATTGTAAATGTGTCTTATAATTTGAAATAAAATGTGATAAAATTCCAGAGTAATGTTTGGATATAAAAAAAAAAAAAAAAAAAAAAAAAAAAAAATGGATGGATTTTTGTTTTGGGAAAGATTTAAATTCCTTTGGATTTAAAAATAGTTTTTAAAGGTTTTGGGGAAATAATGGTGATATTATTTCATGAATATTTTTGAAATTGAATTCATATCTGGTGGGATTTGGGATTTTAAAAATGTTTGAAGGGTTTTAAAGAGATAAAAGCATTAAATTCTCTTTCGGTCGCTGGAAAATAATTTCGGTGATGACTGCAGCATCATCGATGTATATTTTCGAGTTTCCAAAGAGAAATTGCTACCAAACTGTTTTAAATTGGAAATGATTGTGAACTGGGTTGGTTTTGAAATTCAAAGGGAAAATTGTTTGATAAAAGCAGATTGTTTTGGAAATTTGGATTTGATGTGATATATCAGATGTGTATGAGTTATTTATGGATTCAAAATGATTTTGAAATAAAATCGGGCAATTGGATTCTGGAAATTCTATTTAAAATTTAAATGTGGAAATTTAAATGAATCAACAATATAAAGTATAAAATGAAGTTGATTTAAATAAGAAGGAAATGAAAGTTTAATTCTGGGATTATAATTATGAGATGGAAATAACTCAATGAGTAATATAAGCTGGTAGATAAAAGAGTTAGAGAACTTGAAGGTAAATGAATTGTAAACTTGTATAAAATTGTATCCTAGAATTAAAATTTAATTTGAGTATATGAAGGTGAATAAAATATATTTGAATTTAACTTAAGATAAGTTAAATAAAAATTGAGAATTGGAATTGAATTAAATGTAAATAAGTTGAAGTTGAAGTCGACTTGAATTGGATATAAAGGTAATGTAAAATGCTTATAATTGTGTAAAGAAATTCATATTCTTAAGTTCTTAAGTATAATAATTTGAGATTTGATTGTAAAGATGAAAATGGACTTAAATGAATAGTCCTAGATCTTAAGTAAGTAAGTTAAAACTTATGAATAGAAATGGAAGTGTAAGTCATAAATGGGAATTCATTTCTTTGAACCATTAAGAGTTATAATTTGAAATTGTAATTATCAAATGGGAATGACTAAGATGAGCAATCTTAATAAATCCAAACTCGAATTATAAAATGAATTGAACTTAAGATAATTAAGTGAAGTGATATTAGGAATTAAAAAGAAAGTATTTAATCTTAACTAGTGGAGGAACTAATGAGATAATAAATTAGTTAATGAAATGGAATTGGAAATTAATGAAATTGGATTAAAATAGTAATGGTTTGGATTTCGAATGGAATCCGAATAAGTGAAAATAAATAAATGGATGGAATTTGATTAAATAAGAATCAAATGAAAAGATGGAAATAAAGCTTTAAAGGGTTGGTTAAATGGAAAATAAACTTAAGTTATTGACTTAAGTAAATATTGAATGGAAACTGAACTCAAACAGAGGAGTGGTTTAAATAAGTTGAGAAATAGTTATTTAATGAATTAACTTGGATTGTTGTCGAGCTAAATAAAATTCAATTTTTGGAAGTTGGAGATGAATTGAATTTATATGAACTTAAGAATTGAAGAATGAAATTCTTAAGAAAATTTGTATTGGAAATATACTTAGTAATTTTGGAATGGAAAAATAAAATAAAAATATACTAAGTGAATAGTTGAATGAAGACTAAAACTGAAGTTGTGAAATGGAATAGTTGTGAATAAGGGGATAACAAATAAAAAGGAATGTGAATAAAGGAGAATTGATATAACTAATAATCAATTGGGCTAATTACGTAAGGTATACGTATATTATTTTATTCGCATAGCTATTTGGTCCAGATGTCGAACACAGAATTTCGAGATAGTTTTATCGATCCGAATCAGGATTTTTCACTCGATTTTCAACGGCGAACCTGGATATGGGTTGTTGATTGATTCTGGATATTCTCTATCATAGTTTGTGGCTATGCAAGGAGAATGACGGTTTCTGATCAAGAAACCAGATCTGAGTCCGCACTAGGAAGTCGGGTGGACGATACTAGTTCGGAAGTGGAATTGTGTGATCGATTGAGCGATCGAATGTGATATTGCGTACGGATGATATATGTGCATCGTACGGGCTTAAGTAAAACAAATATTGGAAATTTGTAAAGAAAAGTATATAATGACTTTGGGATTGTGATTGAATATTATTGCTTAGTAGGATATACAGGTGTATAAAAGCAATGGATAAATTGGGATTTTTGATTTAGAAGATAAAATTTAATGGCCCGACAAAAAAGGTATGTATTTGAATTTCTATATGAAATTTGATTGGGTTTTTGATCCAGCCACTTGGCTTTTTGTTTTCTTTTTGAGATTGGGAGGCCGTAGAGCCATTTTGTAGTAGTACCGAGCTAGCCGCGCAAAGGAGACGCTGGCGAAATTTTTCGGAAATTTAGGGAGTTAGAAAAATTTTGAGAAATTTTGATAAGTTAAAATTTGAATTCAAATTTAAATTTGAATGGATAAGTAGGTGGTATGGGTTGAACTTATGAATAAGTTTGGGAAGTTAAAAGATGATTAGTGTATCATTAATAAAAGATTGTTATGGAAAGTTGTTAAAACTATTTGGATTGGAAAAAAAGAACGGGTATCGAATCATTTCTCTTAACTGGTAATTTCGGGGACGAAATTCTTTTAAGGGGGAAGGAATGTGACGACCCGGAATTTTTGTATATTTGAAATGTGAATATTTAATTTATTTTAAATATCCGAAGGTTAAATTTTAACTTTAATTTCAAATATACAGTATTTATTTGGATAATTAATTATTAAATTTAATTATCGGGATTGGGTAAAATATTGAATCTTGATTTTAAGCCTGTTAAAAATAGTTCAAAGGTTCAGAAAATTTATATTGTTAATACTGAAGATGATAGAACTTTTAAAATGGAATTTTAAAGAGTTTTGTTCAGTTTTAAAAATATATCGTTGAAATTGAATTTAAAAATAGCCGTCCGAGGCACAGTCTCGGAATGCGACGAAACCAGTTCCATTGGATCCGTAATATTGTATTATTATTGGATTTCAATTTTCGTAGTGTTTGGAGTTGTCGTGTGATCGTACGGAATGTAAACGCGTTGAAATTTAATCGGAAATTTAATATTTTAACTGGTCAATATATCTTCCATCAGTGCTTTTTACTTTCATTTCTCAACACCTATAGCAAGCCTGCAGACACGCAAGGCAGTTCATTAACACGTGTCCTACCTAATAAACACGCGTCTCCCCCTCTGTTGTTCCTTTCAATTGAAGCTATCTCGTTCGAAAAGAAAATAGGCTGCCTTCGTTCGTTTTCCCTTTACCTCCCTCTATTCTCAAATTAATTCAAATGGAATCTGTTCTCTTCAAAGTCACAGTTCAATAGCAATCTCCAAGTCGTGATGCTTGAACCCGTGAAAACTAGGGTTCCATAAATCAACGCCTTCTTAATAATCAACGCTGCGTACTCGGCTGTTCCATCAGCCATCGTTGGCTCGTCATTGCTCCTACGCGATATTTTCTACTGCTGATTTGAGGATCTGGTAGGCGCGAATTAGGCGACGAGTGAAATCGAGTCAGATGCGAACTCGACAGGTGGAGGCGCTCGTTCGACAGCGTGAACGCGAAGCTAGGGCATGGGTTTTCTTTCAGTAGGAGCGAAGCTGGGTTGATCTGAGGCACGCACTGGTTCGTGAGAGGAAGTCGAGACGTGGAGTGGGAGTCGCGAGATTTGTTCGACGTTTGGGAATCGGTATCTGGGTTGATGGAGGGTACGATCGACTCTGGATTTGCGGCGTTGTCAACATCGACGTGGTGTCGATCGAGGCAGTTTCGAGTCGAGCACGAAATCGATGGTGATTTCTGAGCAAGCGTAAGATGGGAATGAGAAGGTTGCAGGAAGGTAATTTTATTTGTTTAAAATAGTTTAAATTTTTAGTAAATCTTAATTTAGTTAATGCTGTTACAACGAAGATAAATTTATATATTAGTAAGATTTATTAAAAAAAAAAAAAAAACTTTGAACTGTTTTAATCTTATATATATGTGTACAGCAAGATATATGTAGTTTTCCAATTTATATATATATATATGCATAGGAATATTTTCTAAGCAGCTTGTTTAAACTGAAAAGTATATATATGGAAGCAGGACAGAACTATGTATAGCTAGGTTTGGAAAAATATATATATAGAAATTTCAGAACTGTTGAAAGTTATATATAGATTAGATTTCTATAAAATCTATATAAATTATTTTATATGCAGTTAGAAGAAGATGATAAATACAATTTACTAGTTTGTTTAAAAATAATTGATTTAGGTAATTAATTTGTTTAATTTACTTATATAATTATTTTAGTTACTAATAATATTTGATATAGGGAATTTGTTTAGAATAAGTGATTAAGCCACATTAGATTTTTAGATAATTAAATTATAAAAAGGAAAATAAATTGTTCGATTAAGTCATATTAATAAATTGTGTAACGTTTATACAAGGTTTAAAATCATGGAAACATGCTGGTTGGTTTGGACTGCAAATTAAAAAGCAAAGGTGAGTTAATCTCACTCAGTTAGATTTAAATTTAAATGGTTAAATTTAAATAATTGATTGGATGATTGCATTGATTGATGTGCTATATATATAGTAGTATATAGAAATATATACATATTGGCATATGTATATATTGGAATTGATATTCCCGCATTTGTATAGCGGATGAGACCCTATGCGCCGCATAATAGCGGATATTTTATATAAAACCCATATACCGCGATATTCCACCTTGAAGTGGAATTGGTATTGTGCTAACGTCTGTGGATGCAGGGAAACAGGTTGGAGGGATCCAACTGGATTCCTCAAAATTATTTAGATTATTTGATATTCTGTGTTATGAATATTGATATCCTGAGATGATATTATTGATGATTGAAATATTGGATGATATGGTTGGATTGAATATTTCAATAAAAGGAGTTATCAAAATATATTGAATTGGATTTTGAAAGAAATAAAAGAGTAAATTTTAAGTAAATAATTCAAGTGAATTGGAATAAGGGAATTTCGAAATAACAAGGGAAATATTAACTTTAAACTAAAGTAATATTAAATTTAAAGAATAAAGGATTTATTTTGAATGTAAGGATTAAATTTAATTAAAGGCTAAAGAAGGAATTTTGGAAGTTTAAAATTGGTATTTTCAGTTAAAAAGGGTTTTAACTCAAATAAAGGAATAAATCTAAAAGTTAATGTATTTTGAAATAAATGAAGTAGTAAAGGAAATTTATTTCAAAGTAAAGTAAAGTAAATTGGAAAATCAATTGGAAATTGATTTAGTTGTTTAAAATTGGAATTTTAAAAGAGAAGTGAGATTTTGGAGATATAAACTGGGTTTATAAAGTAAAATAAAATATCAGTGGATATTTGAATATAAATTCAAGATGGGGATTTATAAAAAAGATATGGTTTGGTTTAAAATAAATGTTGATTTATTTTTAAAGGATGGAAATGAGAAGTGTATTTCTCTGGATAGCCAAGTACGTTTTCAAGGTAGTTTTTAATATAAGTTAAAAGTTTTAAGTATGTTTTAAAAAGCATGTTTTAGAAAATTGATTTTTTCTAAATGTTAATTTTTAAAGTAAGTATTTTAAAAAAATATATTATTGTAGTAATTATATAAAAGTGATTTGCTATTATGTTTTAAAAGGAGAAATTTAGTTTATATTTATAAAGTGGTTTATTTTAAAGTATATATTTTTAATAAAGTATTAAAGTAGTTTAATTTCAATGTTATAAGATATATTTAAAATAAAGTGTTTTTAAATTATTCTAAAATCTAAAAGTGTTTTGTACTTGGTGTTTCAGAGAAATAAATATTTGGAAATGTATTCCGTAAGCGGAAACTGTTTGAAATTGTTTTCAAAAGGAGTTTGAAAATTTGGAAATATATCTTGGAAAGATATTTGGGCAAATAAATAATGTGGGAAATTATTTATTGTGTGATGGTTGCTTGTGGATGTTAATTGATAGTTAAATAACCGACTATCAATATTGGCCAATGCGCTGATCGTTTCGAAGAGACCGGGATCGAGTTTCCGTATACCGGGATTCTAGGTCTGGAGACTCGAATACCACTTCGATCCGGTTTGTACGTTTCGTGTAACGATTTCGGAGTCGAAGATGGAGCTGTGAAGTGCAAGGGCTAGTCGCTACTAATCCTGAGGATATTTCCAAAATGGATGTAGTAGGAATAGTGCCTTCGGTTCCGTTCAAACCCAGGACGGACTTGTATGGACGAATGCTTGTGAAACATCATCAGCGGACGATGGGCATTCTAAGGGATATGTTCTCAAAAAGGTATCGTTTAGCCTCGAACCTCATCAACCGGGAATGACTGAAAATCAGGGGTTATGCAGCAAGGCTTCGTGGGTAGCTCCCACTGGAGGGTAAGGTCATCCCTGTCTAGATGTCCCTTTTTATTTCGGCTTAGTGGTGCGGTTGCTGATCCCAACCGTGGGGTGATTTTATTCGGGATCATCCAGTAAGGGATGGTTCCGGCCTTGTGTTGCAGAGGAGCGGGCGTACTCCTCGGTACGGTGATCTAGGCCACGTACTGTGATAGGTGGTACCCCAGTGCCTAGTCATTCGTTGGAAATCCATTCTCCCTACGTGCCTGTACGGTTTTGATTGTGCCCAACTATTGTTGAAATGTGAGATGCAAGCATTTCAGCTAGATTATATTTTACTTTGTGTAGACACTATTATAATATCAGAGGATTTTGATATAAAGTGTTTTAGCTATCGTAAGGTAAAAACCCGACATGTTTATTTGTGGCGTGGTCTTACGAGATGCTTTTGTTTTCAAAGGATTTGAAACTTTAATAATCAATTTGAGTGTGATTTTCTCACGCTGGTTTTCCAGACTGACTCGGGTATTGTTTTATATGATGCTCGGGTCAGACCGAGTATTATAGGTTACAGGATATGATGATGTGGAGCTCAGGAGACGAGCTGGATGACGATACGTACTCTCGTACTTGCTATTATTTTTCCGCTGTGTATTCAGTTGTATGATATTGATGTGATGTACTCTGATGATGTATTGGGATGATGTATATATAAACAGATATAGATATCTTTTTGTGTAAAGATCTGTTATTACCTATTATAGTTTATTCCGCTGCGTATGTGAGATTCTGCTGTTGTTTTCTATTCTTCTTCTTCTACCTCTTCTTCTTAACTCAAATGGTCCGGTTTTTCTTGTATGAAAAACCCGGGTTGTTACAGATTTATGAAACTAGTTGGTTTTTCCACTATATTACCATCAACAGCAGAAAATTGAGAACTTTTATTAAAGTTCTCCTTTTGTAAGTATTCTTCGACTAAGTTCTCATAGTTGTCTTCAATTGAGATATTATGAGATCTGTTCTTGTTTCTGCTGAATTTGTGAAGAATGATGTTGAATTCGATTTCAATAGTTTTCCAAAGCTGTATACTGTCTGTTTCGACTTTGTTATGGAAACTGTTATTTCTTTCTTTCCAAATGAAGTAGATAACTGTAGTAAGAACTACTGTAGCTTTGTTGAAATCTGCTTTCTTGCCTTTGTATGCTTTCTGAAAATATTGAATGCTGTCTCTAATGTTTTGGAGAGCCAAATTTTGATTTATTTTGAGCTTATTTTTGGCAATGAACCAAACATGTCTAGAGTATGTACAGTCAAAAAAGAGATAATCAGTGTTTTCAATTTCAGTTTTGCAAAATAGGCAATTGATATTTCCAGAGTTTTTGTTCCATTTTCCACACCTTTCTCTAGTTGGTAGACGATTTAATAATGCAAAGTAGGTGCAAAAAGCCATTTTTGGACAGTTGGCTGAGTTCCAAACTGAATTGTGCCAATCAACTTCCATTTCCCTTCCTTTTAAAAAATCCCAAGTGTTTTTAAAGGAAAATCTTCCTTTTATAGATAATTTCCAACACCAAGCATCTTCATCTGTATTTGGGTCAATATCAATTTTATTGATTGAAGAATTGAAGATGTTAGTTGCAGGAAATGCTTGTGAATTCCAAGTAGAGTTTTGAATAATAGTGTCAACTGAAGCCTTAACTTTTCCAAAGTAATATAGGTTATTCCAGCCTAGTAAGTTGATAAGAGAGTTGCCATTAATCCAAGGGTCAAACCATAGGCTAGTGCATTTACCATCTTTAAATTTACGCTCTATAAGCTTGGCTCCAATTTCTCTGGAATTAAGAATATTTTTCCAAACATAAAAATAATGGCTTTTGATGGGCATGGACCAAAATTTTTTGCTTTTGACATACTTGGCCCTCATCCATTTAGCCCATAATGATTTGCCTTCTATGAATTTCCAAAAAAGTTTAAATTTGCATGCTTCATGAATATCTGAAAAGTTTCTGATTCCCAATCCCCCAGCTTCCTTGGTTTTTGTTATGGTGTTCCAAGAAATTTTATGAAGTTTTCCATTCCAAATGAAGTTGGTACATCGTTTTTCAATTTTTTCCAATGTTTTTGCTGGAATGTTGTGAGATTGCACCCAGTACATAATGACAGCAATAACTACTGTATGGACAAGTTCAACTCTTCCTGCTATAGATAACATTCTGCTTGACCAGTTGTTAATTTTGTTTTGAATGGTTTGATAAAGTTTGACACGGTCTCTTTCCTTGATCTGATTATTACTGAGGGGTAGACCAAGATATCTGACAGGGAGATCACTTTGTTGGAATTTTAAAATGTTGAGAATTTCCATCTTGTTCCTGCATTCTTTGCTAAAAAAGATTTTGCTTTTATTTTCATTAATAAGAAGACCAGCTTGATTTTTGAGGTTGTCAAAATTTTTTTTGATGGTAGCTGCAGAGAGAGTATCTGCATTTAAAAATATTAGTAAATCGTCAGCATATAATAGATGAGATATACAAGGAATAATTGAGTTAATTGGTTTCATGTTTTTACACATCAGTTCCATTTCCATTTGTAGGGAAAAATACTTCATAGCAATTGTAAATAAATAAGGGGATAGAGGGTCACCTTGCCTGATTCCCCTATTACTGTGTATGAATCCACAAGGAGATCCATTGATAAGAATGGAATAGGATACATTACAGATACATTCCTTAACTAAGTTACAAAATTTTTCATTAAAACCTAGTTGAACCATCATGAAAATAATAAAATTTCTGTTTATTTTGTCAAACGCTTTGTGAAGGTCAATTTTGAGACACATTTTATTTTTACCAGCTTTGTTAAAATCCCTTAAGAGTTCATGAGATAAAAGAGTATTTTCAACAATAAACCTGTCAGGAATAAAAGCACATTGGTTTTTTGAAATGAGAAATTTTAAAAAACATTTAATTCTGCTACTAAGAATAGAGGCAATAATTTTGTAAAAGAAATTACAGCAGGCAATAGGTCTGTACTCTCCCAGACAAGTAGGATTTTTGGTTTTAGGAACAAGAGTTATAAAAGTATGATTTATTTTTTTTAAAAGCCTACCAGAAATGAAAAATTCATTGACAGCCTCAAATAACATGTTTTTTATATCATCCCAGTGAGTTTTGTAAAATTTGGCCCCAAACCCATCAGGCCCTGGGCTTTTATCATCTTTAGCAGAAAAAACAATTTTTTTTATATCATCAATACAGATAGGAGCAAGAAGAATTTCCTCACTGTTAGAATGAAGAACATACTTAGGGAAAATGGTTGGAAAAGTGTAAGAATTCTCCTTAGTATAAAACAGATCAGAGAAATAGAGAATAGCTTCTTTTTCTAATAAAGGGGCATCATTGATGATCTTACCATTACTATTAATTAATTTACCTACATTGTTATGATATTTCCTGCCAGACATTTTAGCATAGAATAATTTGGTAGGCAAATCACCTTGAGAAAGCCAATTAACTTTGGCTTTCTGCCTAATGTTAGCAGCTTCAACATGAAGGGAATTGGAAAGATTTTTCTGTAATTGATAGAATTCTTTAATTTTGATATTATATGAGCTGTCATTATCAATGCTATCTTGTAATTTAGCACAGTCCTCTCTAATTTGATTAATTTCATTATTATTTTTATTTTTGGTACAATTCCAAGCTTTAAGATTATTTTTAGTAAAATGGAGAAAATTTCTGAATTTAAACTGAGCAGAACCATTTGAGGGAAATTGTAAGCTGTTTTGAAAAACCCTTTTATTGTCTGAGTCATAGACCCATCCATTCTTGAATCTAAAAGGAAAAAAATTTCTTGTTGTAGAATTTTGAGATAATGTAAGTTGAATGGGTGTATGATCACTAGTGTATTGAGGTAAAGTGTAGCATTTAAAGTCAGAGAAATGATTTATGAAAGATCTATTGACAAGAATTCTATCAAGTTTACAGTGAATGTTTCTAAATTCACCTGATTTCCAAGTGAATTTATTACCCTTAATGGTAGGCTCAATTAAACCTTTTTTAATGAGAAAATTAGAGAAAAATTCCAGTTTTTTTGATGGAACTGGAATTCCTCCTCTTTTTTCGTGAGCTTTAGTAATTGTATTAAAGTCTCCCATTATAACCCATGGGAGAGAAATATTATAATTAAGATGAACAAGAGAATTCCAAAGTTGAGTTCTTTCGTTTTCAAAATTGGAGGCATAAATAAATGAGACAAATATTTGTAAACCCCCTTTATTTTTGAAGCTGCAGTGATATATTGAATATTGGGGGTGAAATTACAGAGGTCCCAAATGGTAGGATCCCAAAGAACAATGATCCTACCATTTCCCCCCATTGAATTATTATGAATAAGTTGCCAATTATTAAGGTTACTAATCCTAAACAAATCAATGTTTTTATCAGACAATTTGTGTCCTAAAATGCCTACTAGAGATGGTTTATGAGAAGACAGTAAATTTGAAAGGTCTAATTTCCTCTCAGGAGAATTAAGACCTCTGACATTCCAAGTAATAATATTCATAATTATAAAATATGGTATAAAGGATACTAAAAGGATACAATAGCAGCTAAATCAGGATTTTGCTGTTAATTCCCAAGCTTTCAGTAGCTTTCTCTCCTTTCCTTTTGCAGCCTTTTTTGTTATGAACTTTGAGAAATTCTTCCCATTTTGGGTTTTTAGTACTGTATTTCTTCTCAAAAGAGTTAAGAGTTGGACTGTCTGGATTCCCTTCTGTATTATTATTTATAATTTCATGTATAGACTTTTTCCTGGTCTTTTTCTTTTTGTTTTTGACAGGAGAGGAGGAGACAGAAGAGAATAGCAATCCAGCATTCTCCAGCAAGGATTCAGGCAGAGTACAACTTTATGAAGTGTTGTTTCTTGAGACTATTTGATAATTTGAAACAGTTTCTTGTTGATTAGAAACCATATCTGTAATTAAAATTGCTTTCTCCTGAAGGGGGGGAGGAAGCAAGAACTGTTCTATCCGATCCCCTTTGTAATGAGCTTGATTACTATTATCTTTCTAGGAATTGCCATGATGATCTGAAAGAGCAACTGTTTCAGTCATTTGCTGGTCAGTATCCATGGCTACATTAAGAATTGCGGTTTTAGCCTTATTCTCACTTGAAAAAGCTTATGGGGTGAAACTCTCTGATTGCTCAGTCATTTCAGCAAGATTTTTTTCAACATTTCCTTTTGGAGCCTCCGAGCTCGTATTGATTTCAGAAATTTGTAAAAGATTTTCAGAATCTAAATGGTTTGCAGCAATATTATTATCAGAAGAGATCTTTTCCAGTAATTGATTTTCTTGATTTCGATCGTTTTCAATTTCTGAAAGGTCCAAAGAGTTTTTATCCAAATTATTATTGGAAGATTTTTTTTCTTTCCAAACTGTTTTCCACGAGCAAGTATCTGAGAGATGCCCAAAGCAAGCAAATTTTTGACATCTAGGAGGAATAAATTCATATTCAATATTTTGTTTGATGCTTTCTCCATCGTGCATGGAGATTAATGCTAGATCTGGTAGTTCATCAGTGGCCTTTATCTCAACTAATATTCTGGCATAGCTAAGACGAGTCTCCTTTGCTGTAGGCTCGTCTAGTTTTAGCGGTTTACCCACTACACTAGCTATGGCGGCAAAAGCCTCCTTATCCCATAATCGGAGGTTTAATTCAGGCAACCTAATCCAGATTGGATAGGTAGAGAGAAGGTCATGATCAAGAATCAGATTCTTGTCCCATCTTTTCAAGATTATTAATTTTCCATTAATAAAGAAGGGGCCATTTTGAGTAACTTTGACACAATCTTGCTACATTGAGAATCTAATAATGAAGAAGCCATTGTTTCTTATAAAGTTTTCGAAGTTACCCATAGGGTTCCAAGTTTTAGAAACAAAATTCCTGAAATGATGATAGTTTGGACGAGTTCCATAAACATAAGCTATGATAGAGTTGCTCCATTTATCCTCAGCCCTTTTACTTATTTCCTCTTTAACGACCACTATTTTCTTGTCTCCCAATTTGATGGGGGCAGAATAACTGAGATCAATGTTATTGCTGAAGCCACCATTCTTGACTAAATCTGCCCACGAAGAAGCTGCCCTTGTTGAATTGAATGTGGCAGAAGGTTGAGTTCTTGGTGTCTTCGACAATTGGCTGGATCTTGATTGCCTATTGGGTGGATTTGGGTACGTTTCCCGTCCTATGGACATGGGTCTATCCGATGATCTATCCGATTGAGTCATTGCTGATCTATGTGAAGGAATCTGAGATTTTGCAGAATTATTTCTGCGCCGATTCTTAACTATTTGAAAGCCTTCCTCATCTTGATCAGGTGGTTTATCTCTTGGATTAGAAGGAGGAAAGGAAATGAGAGAGTGATTGAGATGGTGAGGAGAACCTCTAGAGTTATGATCAGGATTTCTTTCAAAAATTGGGTTATTTTTTATTATCATAGAAGCCATTGCTGCGAGCCATAAACTCTTATGTTGAACGGACCAGTAAGTAAAGAAATATGCCATGGAGAGCATGAAGATCGCTTATGGCTATTAAACCACCGGTAACATGATTAATGCATCTCTGCTTTCATTATATTTCTAGGCCTGCATCAATTTAAGAATTATTCAAATTTTCATCGATATTACATTAATTTTTTTTACAACTAAAATTATACTCATTCATCTTCTTGATCATCAAAATGCACATAAAACCTAAAACCAAGTAATTAATTTGAAATTTGTTGTTACCTTATTCTCGGGCTCTTGGATTTGTCAACAGGAAGAAACATTGATGCGTTATTCATCTCTAACTTCTATAAGAAACCAAAAGAAGATCTGCTCAAAAATATGAAGTAAAGGAAAATGTTGATGAAAGAAATATCGTATGAATAACGCGAGTCCTAAAAAAATACATCTCATATTTATACCAATATTTGGTAATATTTATCAATTTTTAATTGTCACTAAGATTATTAAGAAATAAATATGCATTGATGCATAATTTATTTTCAAACGGTCACCAAATTGCAATTTTAAGAATTTGTTTTAAAGGTCATTATTTGGGAAGGAAAACAATTCGGAGGCACTTCAAAATACTTTGCTAATGCAATTTGATCACAATAATAAATGTTAATTATATGTTAAATCTGTTTATGAATAAGTATTACACATTTATGTTCACTACCAAAATTACATATTATTTTTAGCGGCGGGTACAACTACTAAGAATTAATGTGAAGAAAAAAAAGCCAAAATGTTATGCAAATAATGCGTTATGCACAATACTAAAAAAATTAGTCTGGATTTGAATATAACATATAGTGAAATTAATATCTAATTTAATACGAAAATGAAACCGAACATCACTCAAAAGAAAACATTATTAAATAAAAGGAAATAAATAGGTTATGTTTTATGTTTTCAATATATATAATGTTTTTCGTTCAAATAATTAAATTATCATAAATGAATCAATTATGAGAGCCAAAAGAGCAAATAAGGACTATGAATATGTTGGAGCACTTTGTTCTTGTTCACCCAATTTCCTCCTATATATGATTATTTTTTTATTGTGATAAATCATTTTGGATCTTACATATTGTAATATAAAGCAAGTCCCTATGCTAATAATTTTGTAAAATTACGTCCTTTAGCATTATAATCAACATGCCCAACTGACTAAACCCATACAACAAAAAACATAAAAAAAAATAAAAACTCCCAATCCTACGAAACTAAGGCCCATAGTAGAAAAGTGTAACAATAAAATCCACAAAATGCAATAAATGCTCATATCATTAAAATCAACCGAATCCATCAAATCCATTAGCTATACCTGAAGTTGCTAAGAAAACTATACCAAAAATGTAAGATCAATACATATATATGTATATAAACGTATAAAATACATATTTTTATACATATATATATGCAAAATAAAACTATACTAATCTAACGATAAAAGACATAGAACAAGCGACAATATGATTAGCACTATGTAGGGAACAAAAAGAATACTAACTCAATACGAGTTTTTTTAAGAAACTCTTTAAAACTCAAATTTTTATTTAACTTATAACAAGAATTTGAAATTCAGTTAAAACTAAATAGAGAAATTACATATATTAAAATTTTCAAATCAATACTAATATTATTAAACACACGGTGGTTTCTTTCAAACCAAATATACGATATTATTGTGTAAATAGTATCAAGTAAAAACCTGTTGTGACTCTTATAATGAAATCTAAGATTATTCCAATATAATTCACAATTAATATGTATATGATTTAAATTAAAATCGAAAATATTAAGAATTTTTACAAGAATAAATCTAGTTATATTACATTCAAAATCTAAGTGTATAATATTTTCCATTTTAATATTACAAAAATAACATTTTTTGTTAGTAAATATATTTTTCTTTTTTAAAAATTCAACAGTATTCAATTTCTCGTGTAAAATTAACCATATGTACACTTTTGTTTAGGTGGAACACTAACTTTCCAAATGTGTTTAAATATTTTTTCAATTTAGTTCATGAAAAATTTATAAAATTAGAAAATGACCTGCAAGACCCACCCGTCAAGCAGGGACGAAAGTCAACCTTAGTATGCATATTTCTTGCTCATATCCCAACACCAAAATTTAATGGCTTTCTCATTATCAATATTGTAAAGCTCTAGTTTAACACACAATAATGCAAATTATGTTGAAGTATTTCCTGCTAGCATATGATTAAAACTAAATTCCCAAGAAAAAAATTAAATTTGACATTTAAATTTCTGAAATTAGTATATTTTTGAAATTGCATATTTCATATAACTCTCGAAGTTCCACTTTAAGTGGAATAGCTGAAATCCAGCAATCATGCCAAAAAGAAGCATTGTTATCAAAATGGACTACATTATTAATTCCAAGATTATAAAGACCAAAATTTATTATCGATTACCAAAAGTAGATATATTATTCATGTTATTAACAGTATTGTGGTATAAATTAAAAGCTCCACCATACCATTGATTCGATGTTAATTCTTTCCATGTTATGTTTTCATTATTATCATTAAATTTTCATAACCGTTTACCTAATAAAGATATATTTAAGTAATGTAAATTATAATTCCTAAATCCTCTTATTTTTAGACTTACAAACCATTTTCCATTTAACAAGACGTTTAAAACTACAATGTGGATTATCTCCATTCCATAAAATGTCTCCTCTAATTTTATCAATTTTATCAGTTATCCATTTTGAAACAAAGATAAAATGACATCCAATATATAGGTAGTACAGATAAATCCGAATCAATGAGAACTATCCTACCAGCTCTTGATAAATATTTACCATTCAATTTGGGTAATCTTTTATTATTATAGTTATCCAATCATCGTGTTTAAGTTTTTATGGTCTAATTAAAAATCTGAAATATTTTGTAAGGAATTTCATCATTTTACAATTCAAAGGGTAAGTAATTTGGTGTTCTATATTATTTATGTCATTTAAAAATAGAACTGAGCTTTTATCGAAATTAATCATAAAACCATATAGTAGTTCAAAACAATATAAAATGAACTTAAGAGCAATAATATGTTTAGGCAAATGGGACGTAAAAATTATTAATATCATCTGCAAACTGGAGAACAAAAAAACCATTACTAGTGAACTCATTTCCTATGATGTCTAATATTATGCTACTAGTGTCCAATTTGATAATTCAAGAAAAAACATCAACTGGTAAATTAAACAATAAAAGGTGACAAAGGATCACCATGTCTAAGTCCATATTGATTGAATTTTATTTCCTAAAATACCATTCACCATAATACTTGAATTACCGGTTTTAAGTAAGGACATAATCCATCCTACCCATCTAGGACTGAACCTCTAACCATTAATAAATCCTTAATAAAAACCCAGTCAATTGAATCAAAAGCTTTAGCAAAATCAAGTTTTAAAAGCGCGCACAGCAGCGATTAATATATTCTAGAACTACTGCTACACCGTCTATGATATTTCTACCCTTAATAAATGTCTTTTATGTTTCATCTATTAAATCATTCATTTTAGTTTTAGTCTATTAGCCAAAACCTTAGAAATGATTTGAAAAGAATGGTTTAATAACGAAATAGGTGGAAATCTTTTAATTTGTTAGCACCTATTTTTTTATGTAATAAAATTACATTTGCGAAATTAAACCTACCCAACTGTAACAAACCATCATAAAACTCATTGAATATTTTTATTATATCATCTTTTAAAGCATTCTAAAAAGTTTCGTAGAATAATATAGAAAATCCATCTAGATCCAAAGCTTTATCATTAGGCCTATCCTTTTCAGCCTTTCAAATTTCCTCTTCCGTAAATGGATCATCTAACCCTACTAGATCAATCTTAGAATCTTTAGTGTAAAGCATATTCCATTTAGCTCTAGTTTTATGTGTTTTTGTTGCCCCAAAGATTTATCTATACTAATTGGTAAATTCAATGTTTAGTTTAGTTTAGTCAAAAATCTCAATTATTAATTAAAATAGAATTAATAGTATCATTGTGCTTCCTACTATAAGCTTACTCGTCAATGTTTGGACTTTTAAACTTGGACATCCAACTTCATGACAAAGCAAAGAAAGATCTCCCTGCTCTACTAAATGGATTCTTCATTAATAATAAACAATGTTGATATTTGTTGGTTCCAACCAAGAAAATGATAAGAGTGATAGCCATAAGAATACAAGGATTTCAAAATCCAATATCCAACTAATGTTATCCTGAACATAGCTTAATATGAACATAGAAACAGCAGAGCCTCTTAATGATTTTTAAGGAACCTTCATGATTCCTTTAGCTACGCATGCTTTCACCAGCACCGACCCTTCGCAGCAGTTTACATCATCGCCTACTTAAGGAGGTTAGGCTATGAGATTTTCCGGTGTGGAGAATTAGGATTTCGTGAAACACTGAATCAAATTTGGAAGACGAAGGACTTTAGGGCCTTAAAAAGCAATCATTGGATTAAAGACGGTCATCGAAAATTTTCTTAGCTTGTCTGCAAATTTGGGTACCGTCCATTTTTTGTATTTAGATACTTCAATATTATTTCTACTTTATTTTAATCTATACTATATTATTATTAGTGAGTTAAATTTCAAGCTCACACAGCCCCCCTTGAAATTTGACAACTGAACAGTCTCCGAGTATTATATTATTACTTAGTTTCATTTGAAGAGCGCAGAAGACCCCATTGAATTTTGAAATGAAGGGTCGCGTACTTTCTTTCTCTAATGGTGCGCTCTCTCTCTCTCTCTCGCCTTTTCAGCCTCTTCTCTCCTAAACACTTCCAATCCAAATTTTACTCCATAGCCGACCTAAATTATTCGCTCCTCCAAATTTTACTCCGTAGCTGTCGTTCGAGCATCAAATAAAATAACCCTAAATCTACTACTGCCTGCTCTCCCATCCAATTTCTTTCTTTCGTTCAGTTTCTTTCCCACCTTCGTGATATCGACGGTTGGATTTAAGAAGCAACCACACTGCGTATTTAGATATTTCCTTCTATTTTAGGTAGATTCCTTTATTTTGGTTCAATTGTTCTTTCCGTTTGTGTTATTTTTCTATGTTCATTGGATTCTATCTTTGCAAGAATATATAATTTGGGTGCTTCTTATTTTTGTCCTACTTCATCATTTTATATTGCTAAAGGTAATTTTTGTTGTCTAATCAAGATTTTGAAGGTGAAACAACATTGTTTTGGTACCTTTCCCCATGTTTAGTTACTATTTACTCTGATTTTTTAATCTGCCATAGATAATGGAATTTAGTATGTAAATTTATAAAAGGCTACATAGTTTAATTGCACCAGTTGGATCTGTTTACAATTTGGTAATTTTTTTTACATGTTGGATGAAACGCCTATCCAAGGTGAAATACCTTGGGTTTAGATTATATTTTTGCTCGTTTTCTGCTACTGTTTGATTAGAATTTGTGGCTTTTTCATAGATAATAAAATCAAATATGTACATTTCCAACCAGCTACTTAGGTTTAATTAGCATCATTTAGTTTATGAATTCTTCATCGTATATAGCGGATCTCTAATTTTTAAGTGTGTGTATATATATTTGAAAATAAGCATTCAATTAAAAATATAAAAAAGGAAATGGGATGGAAAAATGATTGTTTAGGCTAAGGGGATGAAGTACCTCTCAACCAAAGCTTCCGCATTTGTTACATTCAAAGCAAGTTTAGTAACTAGCTAGCTAAAGTGTTTCCTGAAAAAGTGCATCTAATGAAAAATTAAAAATGAGATGATAACTCGCCATAACCAAACTATATGATATACATGCAGGTAATATATAACTAGTGGTAAATTACCTAATGAGAAATAGATTAATCTATATTATATCAAATGTAGTATATAAATATAAAAGTTAAACTGTCTAGGAAATGTATAGTCGTATGTATATGTCATCTCATTCAGTAAGTATGTCTCTTTTTTTGTTATTGGACTTCTGCTGATTTTGATATTGTCCACCATAAAGCAACTTCGCCCAAATTATCAAAAGGCATTGGTTGCTATGATTAACATGCACGAGGATCCTTAAAGTCAAGAATATTTGTGTTGGAATGCTTACAAATAAAGTAGAAGGTGGATATATGGTATTGGGTCCTAGATTGCTTCAATGTGTTCCAAACAAGGAAGAGGACGGGGTATAAAATGGATTGCTCAACGTCAGGTTAGATCCTATATATAATATATAAATTTACCTATATTTTCAATTGTAATTAAATGATTATATAAACGAAGTTGTAGGGAAATGATATTTGCCCTACATGAGAAGTTAACGAGCTACCGTCAAAATCCACAACGTTGAACTTTGTATGAGTATTTTCATCCTGAAAAAGGAACTTTAAAAATAATGGTAGTAACTATCGTAAAATTATTGATGTTCTTCTCTTTAGTTAAATTTAAAGTCATTGTGATATTGTTTGATCCACAAAAGAATATAAATTTATTGTTATTATTACAAATACCAGTCATTGGTAAAGTGAAAGAACTCTACTTTTCTAAAACACTTTGGCTTACTTCAACGATACTGAAAATTCTATATATTTTGTCAATATGTACAGCTTTTTTCTTACAGGATATGCTATTCAACGAGGTGATGGTGCATGGAAAACAAAAATATTGTTATGGACTATTTTATTGTAAGTATCATTAAATGATGTTATCACTTTACAATATTTGATATCTTATTGAATGAAGTAATTTTGTACAATGTTTTATTTCTGCGTTTTCGGTCTTCAAACTAATCGAGTACCATAAAATACTATTGTTTCATGCTGTCATCAATTATTTGTAGAGAAATGAAGATTTTTTATGGAATCTAAAGGACAGAAGAGAATAATTTAAATTTGAACAAAAGAAAGAAATAAGGAAAGGTGTTGCAAGCTTTAGCTATGGACAATAGAAGCTGGGAACATATGTGGCATGAGTTCGTGACGGTTACAAAGAATGTGAATAAGATGTTTACATACTTTCGACACAGTGATGGGTAAGATTACATTTTTACATGCTATGCAATTCTTTGAGAATTGTCATCAACATCTGAACTTGCAGTGGATGTTACTGTTATTTCCATGTGCTTGCATTACAATTTTGATTTAATTCACGTACACATTACAACTGCTATACTACTCTGAAAAAACTGCTTACAAAAGATGAAAGGATATTTACACACAACAACTTACTTAAACAGCTCAGGGATTTAAATTCTCACATTTAACAGCGACTGTCCATATCCTGATAGTTTTAAAAACCTCAGGTAATTATCTATATACAATTAAATGTTAAAAAACCGCTGGCATCCAATTGTTTTTCAGTTGCAAATTTTGCTAATTGGCAACAAATATAATACTAAATAAACAGTCAATACTTGCGGCTGAAAAGATTACACTAACTATAAACTCTACAAATTAAATTCAGTGGATTACCAAAGGTCATAAGTTACAGCAACCAAATTCCTAGATAAACTTAGTACTCATCTCATTTCCAAATATCGTCTACCATTAAACCCAAAACATTATCAACTAATTCTCCACACCACAGGAATTGTCTTCTTTTTCCTATTTCCTAAGTCAGAAACCTAATTATAGTATTGATAAATATACTCTCTTGCTAAATTCATTTCATCTGCAGCTCGGTCAATAATTGATGTTGAACAAGTACCACTTGCTTCGCCTAGCACTGAGAATGTTGGCGCAATGATACGATTGCATGTTGGGAGGCTATGGGACTTTGTCAACCTGCGAAGCAATGACATTTTTGGATTCGATTTTCAATTCATAAATGAGGAGGTATGTGTTTTATATAATGCTTCTTTTTCAAAAATTACTACCTCCCTGCTACTGTGCCCTCAACTGTCAACAAATTCAATCCTCGGTACTACATTGAAAAAAATTAAAACGGATCAATAAACGGTGAAATACCAAAAATATTAAGTTCACTGATCCATAATATAAAATACAACGGGCATCCACTATGTTATTATGCTTAAACCCAACCCTGATTTTGATGCTTTGCCATGTCAATCTATAAGGCCTCTTTGTTTATGCTTTTTTAAACACTTATTGATATATCTGTAGATAATTGGTTTACTTTAGTATTGATACCTAAACATACTTATTTTGGATATAATTTCCAATATCCAAACCCAAATTACTATGTTGCAATTTCTATTTGATGTTCACTGTTCGTTCTTCAAACATTACTCCTAAGTTTTAAGTTTAAACATAATTATTCCTTAAATCTAAACAAATTTTGTTTTGGTAGCAGTATATTTACAATTTATCGGTAAAAATGGTTTGCATATTATTTTTGTCAAATATTTTAAAAATGGGTTTTTATTAACATATTATTATTATTACATCCAAGATTTTCCCTCGAACTTATTCGCAAAATTTATTGCTTAATTTCTATTAGCAGTAAAAAATTTTGAATTACCAATTTATCACGTTTAATTTAAACCATCTACTCAAAATAAACAAAATTTGATTTGATTACATATTTCAATTTGCACATGATATTTTTCTATCCACAAACTGACCAAGTGAATGCATTTCATCTACAACAAAACAATGAGTAACAATTTAAGTTTGTTTCTTCACATAACAGGAAGGTATATAGCAAGGATTCAATGGTTATTAGAAATGGCATGGATTTAGATGCTACTATGCTTACCTATGTACTTTCAAATAATCAACACTGTTCTACAAAGACAATGATCCTGTTTAGAAAAGAATTAATATGTGCTTCTTACACCTTGACTTGCAAATTAACATATAACATCTACATAAACATTAAAAATTGCCCTTCGTACATATTAGGTAAATTTTTAATCCTTTTCCTTTTTATTTTACACCTGACAAGTGCAAAAATTCAAATTTCTATCTGACTGAAAATCTGTTTTTTTTATTTCCAGCCTAGCATTTGGTAGATTTGTTTATATCCATATATGCAACAAATGCCATGTTTTGAACTTATATCTACATTTACTTGAACTTGTGCAAGAATAAACTATACTACGGGATGAGTGCTAAGAACATGCTATGACTAATCCTTTTAACATTGATTGCTAGCCACTCAACCATTTAAGTTATGCTACCAAGGTATATGAATTAACATGTTATTTTCACATACGACGTTATCCTGCAAAAGCAGGTACTTTTGCACACATTAATTTCACCTTGCTCTACTGCCGTTGACAGTTACAACAAAATGATATTGTTAATCTTCCTCATTTGCTTCTGATTCTGTCTCCTTCAGCATTTTTCGTGGTATTAATTTAAATTGTTTGTCAAAAAACCACATTTGTACATAAAATTGATGAATGTTTTACAAGCATACATTGCAATAGACCATACAACTTCTAACCAACTATTCACGGTAGTAATCGCACAGTCAAAAATAACCTCTAAGATATTTTTTGCAAACGAATACATTAATAAACATCTATATGTAGATATATACAACTGTATGTGTACAATGAACTATTTATGCTGACTGCACCAACAACTCTATATCTGACAAATTACTTTTTCCTCCGACTATGGTCTGTTCTATTTTGGAATTTCAAGGAGTACAAGTCCATATCTCGCCGGCCCCAGTTCTGTTCTCATTCAATACTGCTTTGTCACATTTTTTCCTTTTGTATACATTAGTAAAGAACACATAGACAAATACCAGGTCACTAATTAGTTACACTTTTTATTTAACAACTAAATTGTAGGCACCATGGGAACTAAATGCTACACGGCAGCAATCGTAGATTGATTTTTTTTTTCACACATTACTTTAGTAAACAAGCTTTAAAAAGGTGTGCAACATTCAATATTTTTTTCATATATTTTTGACCATTTTTACAAAAATACCTGTCATTTGATACATTGTTAGACCTAGGACATTATGTATTGTGATTGGATTGTTTATATATGTTGTATGGATGTTGTGCATTGGATGTGTGTATTTGTCGTTGTGTTTTTAATCCATTTTTATATTGTTAGAGAGTGATCATCATTTGAGTATTTTGATTGGCAGATGTGTGTGAAATGTATGCAACCTGAATATGTTATTCTTTGAGACCTAGAGAGTCTACAAAACAGGTCACACCACATTTAGATGTGATTTATGGTGGAAAATCATGTCGGCATTGGTGGTAGAATCATGTCAATAGTGGAGTACCTTGTGGGAATTGCATGATGACTTCGGGCTGACACGCCGAGTGCTTTAGGGCTTTGATTGGGGGCTTTGGGCCAAGGAGAACTGTTGCCAAGAAGTTGAAGTAGAAATTTAAATGCAACGAGCCTTACATGACATCATCACACTGACCTTCACGGGTTATCTCCTAGGATTTGAACTACTCTTACATGTCATTACAACTTGAACAGCGAATACAACAGTTAGAAAACTACATTCCATACCATGACAAACAAGTGTGCAGCTACATCAATACGGTACAATATTTGATCTATATAAACACAGATATGATCTTACAAAACCTATACATACCTAACGCTAGATAAATACATGTAACCGTTTGCATTAACGAATCCACCGGAGTTATATACATTACCAACCGAGATTTACCGAGTGTGCTGAGCACATATAAGTTCAATAATGAACTATCCTTTATAAACCGAACTCTGCGCCTCTAGTTCGAATCCAACGTACGTTCAACCGACCATTTTTATATACAAAAACAACATATTACCGAGGAGAGACAAATATAAGGCATTCAATGGTCCTTGGGATCGTTGTTCGTTACTGTAAAACGTGATGCTGCGTCTCAATACTTTGTCAGTAAAATTCATATTAGCAATTATTAGCATTTCCAAAATATAACAATTGCAGCCAAATTCAATTAAGTCCAAAGCCACGGTGCTGTAAAAGAAACTCAAATTCTTTGTTAGTTCAATTTTTTTCAAAAGCTCAGTGAAAAATCTATTTTTGTTTAACATTCAACAACTATTTTAGATTTTCCAGTAAATGTTTACCATCATCAATTTGTTCAGCTCAACTATGGAGTTCAACGTTTTGTTTCTGTAACTTTGAGGTTTGAAAACTCGGCACAAATACTGCTCATACGAACGTATAAATTTAATCAGTTATAATCTGGGTTTGAAGCTACATTCTATTCCTGACTATTACTCTAAAATGTACTGCCACCATGAATTTTAGACATCATTGTGAGCATCATAGTACATTTATTAAATCCTGTGCTAACACACATTCTTTATTTTTCCAATTTTTGCAGCATGTTTTGACAAAGATTTGCAAATAGGGCAGAAATAAAGCCTTCTAGCTCATCATTCAACTAACATTGAACAAACCAGCAGCCCACTGATAAATTGTATATTTTCATGTTCTTAATCATCCTTCATCTTTCAGAATAAACTGTAATAGATTTTTTTATAATGTATTGGTGTTGTCCCTATGATGTATTTTGTATCATTACCTTCAACTTTACATAGATTTATGAAATATTTATAACATAGTTTGCTACTATTATTCTTAGTGCAACCTAACTCTTTTTTCTGTTCATTATTTTAAACTAAATCAGTGGTATAGATGTTTACTAGCAACTGTCCTGAAATTTCAAAATATACTGATTTGGTTACAATTCTCCTACATGGTACAAAATCTATGTTTATAATCAATAACTTCCTTAATCCTATTTTTTTAATTAATTCAGTACTTACAATTAGTTTTGGATGTTGTATACTTTATACACCTTTGTTCGCTTATTCCATGTAGATTTCACTATGCTTTTTTTTTATTAATGTCCAATTGTAGGTTACTATGATTATGTTCAATTATTGGTGTTTTAACCAAAATGCTTTATTTCTTTTATGTTACCTGTTTAACTTTTTCACAACTTACTATATACACGGAATATTTTCACCATCTCCGTGTGCGAAGCACGGGTTCGCACTAGTTTTACATAAAGCTCATATCTGCAACTAGAGTTCAAGTGAATATTATTAATTACTAATATTAATTATTAATCATTAATTATCTTTCTTGGGACATTAATGTAATTTATCAATTATTAACTAATGCATGCGAATTATTAATTATTTTCGCAAGTTATTATAAATAATAAATATTATATATAAATCAAAAATCAAAAATTAAAAGTAACTAAAAAATAAAAAATAGTTATTTTATTATTATTTATTATTTAATAATTATTAATTATTAATTTTTTAAATATTAAATATTAAATATAATTATCAATTATAATTATTAAATAATAAATATTAAATGCGTATCAAAGTATACTTTATATCATAGGTATTTTTTAATTTATTTCAAAAAATTACAAAATTTTAATTTAAAAAATATTAAATATGATTATTTATTGTAATTATAAAATATAAAATACTAAATGCTATTTCTTAATTACTAATATTGCTTATTAATTATGAATCATTAAAGATTTGTCTTAAATATTAATTATTAATAATTATTTAAAATTAATTATTAAATACTAAATATTACTTCATAGTTATAAAAAAATTATTAATTATTTAATATGTCTTAATTATTATATAATTGTTAATAATTAATTTTTAATTGTAATTATAAATGAATAATTATTAAAATTAATTATTAAATATTACTTCTTAATTATTAGACATTACTTATTAATTAAATATTAAATGTTAAACATTAATTATTAAAATTTAATTATTTATTATTTAATAGTAATTATTTAATATTAATTATTAATTATTAAATGTAATTAAATATTATCTATAATTTACAAATAATTAATAATTAACTATAATAAATTATTAAATATAAAAAATAATTATTGGTTATTAATAATAATTAGTAATTATAAAACCAGCTGTTAAAAATACGTTTATTACACTTGATAGGAAAATTTAGTTGTTCAAAATGCGTTTATTACAACTAACAGGAAAAACCAATTGTTAAAAATACGTTTATTACAACTGACAGTATTACTCAGTTGTTAAAAATATATTTATTACAACTAGCGGGAACATTCAGTTGCTAAAAATACTTTGATTACAACTGTCAGAAAAAAGCAGTTGTTAAAATCCCATTATTATGAATGTTAGTAAATGCCAGTTGTTAAAAACTCTTCATTACAACTGTCCTTTGACGCTAGTTGTTAATAACTAGTTGTAATGTGTTCATTTTGTTGTAGTGCTAATCCAAAATTTATGCATAGTACTTGCAAAAGCCAATAACCAAAACACCATCATAAGTTTTTTAAGGTGAGCAAAGTCTCTATGTCAATAATAATGGACATGTTAGTGTATTGATAATAAGCTACCTCTTCAACTTTTTATGTAACCAGATATATTTCCAAGCACTTGTTCTGGATGTTGTACTGGTACAAATTTTCCTAACCTTCACAAATAATTCTTTTGTTGCCATCAATCTATGATGGGTGGAGCGATCAATAATATAGTTCATATGACATAGAATTGCAGATATCTAACTTGTACCAAAGAGTCCGATCGACATCATCAAGCTTCCATATGATCATAGATAATGGCATATCAATAAGGTATAAGGAGTCAACTCGACACAACAAAGCTTACCTTCCAACGATGACAAATGCTTTCCCATTCCATATTAGTCGAATCTATACTTGGTTGGGGACTCAATAACATTCATTTTCTCGGTTGTTAAATCAAACAGAAAAAGCTTATATGTATTCATCTTCAAGTGGAGGAGGTATTTCACTGTATAATATAACATTAGCATAAATATTAGTAGGGTTCGATAACTCATTTCATGCATTGATCGGTTGCTCCATTATAACTGTAATTTCTTAATTACAGAAACATCAATAAACAATGATAATCAGTGCATACAAATGTATAGATTTCATGCATAAGGAAGAACAAACACTACATAATAAAGAAGAAGATGAATTGAAAATACAAAGTAAATTATAATGCAGAAATAGTAAAACAATAGAATCTAACTAATACTATAAGGAAATTTCCTATGAGGCTTGTCGTAACAATTTTCTTAAGACTTTACTCGAAGTCCCCCAAGATACAATAGACGATGATGATTTGCTCTAGATTGTGATGACTATGACTACTCTATGATATGATATATAAAAGTGTTGGTTCGAGAACGGAATAGAGAGATAGAGAGGAAGAAGATGAAGAAAAAAGAACCAGGAATGCAAACTCTTGCACAAAATTATTTGACATTAAGGGAAAATATAGGTTGATGAGAAAGAGTATATAAACATGTATACCTCTTCTATTTTTTGCTATTGTGTGACCGATCTTCATTCACTCTATGCAAGGATCTCCAACAATCCCCGACATTAATGACGATATTTGTCTCCTCAACACAAAGGGGAATATCACATAATACCTGGAAAAATGCTACATCAAGGATAAATAGATATTTCACTTTGAACTTTCCCTAGTTAAAACTTATCGGATATACTTGGCTAATCGGTGAATTATATCATCTTCAACTGTCAGCCTTGGTATATAATTAGACAATAAACTTTACAAAGCATTGTTTTCCTTCACATTCAATTGCTTGATTGTGTTCATTTTGGTCCTGAACAAAATTGGTTCTGCGAATGTATTAGATAATTTAAGCCTTAATATTCTCATAAAGCCAACCCAACTCACTTTACATAGGTGATCGCATCCATAAAGAGTATCTTGTGTATACTCCACTTGACATTTCAAGATATGGACATCATTAAAAGCATAGCTTAACCTTTTTAATACTTCCGTAGGCATGCATTTTAAAATGCCCCATAGGAATAGAGTAAAACTGAGTCCAAACAAATGCATTACTTTTTGAGTTATATAGAACCAGTTTGCCTATTGATCATAGTCTGTGGAAACTTCAGTCGCTAGGATAGGTTTCCATATGAAGTAAACTTTGTTGGTTTAGGCTTTTAGACCAATTCCCCTTGATGCGCAGTCAATTTTTTCTCTTAATAAACCTTTAGTAAATGGATTTTCTAGGTGGTCATTTGTTCTTACATAATCAATGAAAAAAGATCCATTTGAGAGTAATTGCTTTACTGTGCTATGGCATCGACGAATTTGTCGTGACTTTCCATCGTACACAAAGTTTTGGGCTCTACTTAACGCTGCTTGATTATTGCAGTGAATACATATGGTTAATACAGGTTAGGGCTAAAATGGAATATCTTCTAAAACTTGGCGAAGGCGTTATGCTTCTTTACCTTTTTTTATCTAAAGCGATGAACTCAGATTTCATGGTGGATCGAGCTATGCATGTTTATTTAGTAGATTTCCATGATACTATTGCTCCTACTAGGATAAAGATATAACCACTTGTTAATTTAGATTCTTTTGAATCGGAAATACAGTTTGCATCACTATATCCTTCTAAGGCGGCAAGATATTTTCCGTAACGTAAGGAAAAGTTTGTGGTATTCTTTAAATATTCCAACGCTCTCATTAGTGCTTTCCAATGTTCCTTTCTTGGGTTACTTGTATATCTACTCAGTCGACTTACTACATAAGCTACATCCGGTCTTGTTCAATTCATAAGATACATTAGACAACCTATTATATGAGAATATTCTAGTTGCATTATACTCTCATCAGTGTTTTTATGCAGAACTTCCGATGGATTAAAAGGTGTTCTTAACCCTTTGATTCCATAGTCTTTGAATTTTTCAATCACTTTGTCTACATAGTGTGATTGAGATAATTCAATTCCATTTTTTGTTTTTAATATTCTGATTTCCAAAATAACCTCTGCTACTTCTAAGTTTTTCATGTTGAAATTGTTGATTAAGATTTTCTTTATAGTCACTATAACCTTAATGTTGGAACTAAATATTAGCATATCGTCCACATATAGACAAATCATTACATATGATTGACAAACTTGCTTGTAATAAACACATTTATCACATTCATTCGTATGAAAACCATTTTTCATCATGACACTATCAAATATTGCGTGCCATTGTTTTGGAGCTTGTTTAAATCCATATAATGATTTTACTAATCCACATACTTTGTTCTCATTTCTTTTGAAAATAAAACCTTCAGGTTGCTCCATATATATCTTCTCATTGAGATCTCCATTTAAGAATGTTGTCTTTACATCCATTTGATGAATTTATAGATTATAGATGGATGCAATTGCTATTAACATTCTTACAAAGATATTCGTCTAAACGGTGAATAAGTATCAAAGAAGTCTGCATCTTTTTTTTGACGATATCCTTTGGCTACAATCTGGCTTTATATTTATCAATAGAGACATCTGGTTTCATCTTGTTCTTGAAGATCCATTTACAACCAATTGGTTTTATTCCATGTGGGATTTTAGCCGTTTCCCAAGTTTTATTACTTAGAACTGAATCAATTTCATGTTTGATTGCTTCTTTCCAATAGGAAGATTCAGAAGATGACATTACTTCTTTGTACATTTGAGGTTCGTTTTCTAACATGTATGTTAAAAATTCTCAACCAAATGACTTGGAAGTTCTTTCCCTTACACTTTTTTTGGGTTTAATGTCAAATTTATCACGATAAGTTTCATCTTCATGTGATTCTTCCCTTTCTTCTCTTGTCCTTTTAGGGACATAAGTTCCATCATTCCTTTTGTGTGGAAACACATCTTCAAAGAATGAAACATCTCTTGAGTCCATGATTGTATTTATACCGATGTCATTTATATTTGACTTGAAAACTAAAAATCTGTGGGCACTATAATTTTCGGTGGGTCCTAGATAGTAACGGTCTATAATTTTTTATCCAAGTTTGACCTTCTTAGGAGGTGGAATCAGAACATTTGCCAAGCACTCCGCATACTTTGAAGTATTTGAAACTTAGTAAGTGTCTTTTCCATAATTCATATAAAATTGTTCCTGTTTTGCTGAGAGAAACCCTATTTAGTATGTGATTAGACATATTTAGGGCCTCCCCCACAAGTTTGTTGGCAGGCCTAAAGTTAAAAGCACAGCATTCATCATGTCTTTTAATGTTCTATTCTTATTTTTGGTAATACCATTTTTTGTAGTGAATATGGGGTTGTTCTTTGATGAATTGTACCATTTTCTACATAGAGTTGTTCAAATGGTGATTTATATTCTCCATCTCGATCTGATCTCAATATCTTGATCTTTTTTTAAGTTGATTTTATACTTTAGTTTTGTATGTTATAAACGATGTAATTGCTTTAGATTTACTATTTAAAAGATATACATAGCAATATCGTGTATAATCGTCAATATATGTGATAAAGTAATTTTTTCCACCTCTTGTAGGTAAGGACTTGAAATCACATAAGTCGGATAAACCATCCCTGATGGTTCACTATTCCTACCAATAGTATGAAATGGTTTTTAACCATTTTTGCTTCTATACATGTCTTATATTTGTATTTTTTGTCTACTTGAAGTTTTGGAATTAATCCTAAATTTTCAAGTTTTGTCATTTTTTGAAAATTTATGTGTCCCAATCTATCATGCCATAAAAGTGTTTCATGCACAACCTCATAAGAAACTTCATTTTTATTCATTTCACAATCAAAATTCATAGTATTATTGTTGACTATGCCTATTGCAGGAAAGTATGTTGCTGTCTCTCTCTCATCAGAGTTGTGCACTGTAGATTTATAAGATTTGAATTTGGTATGTATTAAAGCACACTTCGTAGAATATATGATTACTTGATAATTTTATTATTAAAATTGTATCCTATACATTTAGTAGTGTTATATATTTATCAGATGAAAATATGTATTAAATTGATAGTTGTCATTTGTTTGTTATTAACAGATGGGTTTTCGGCGATTTAGACTGGCCCGAAATCCAGATCGTCACATTTGCTATCAGCTTTAAACAAGCGATCACAGAAATATCCCCTTTCCATATAAATTCCAACCTTTGACAGAACTATCTTATCTGACTCGAAAACCATGCAGAATCCTTTGTTTAAAAGCACAGGTCCGAAAATAGGTTATTTTGCGTATATTTGCAACATGAAAGACTTCATTTATGTAATAGTTTTTCCAGAAGTAAATTTGAGAATGACAGTGGCATTGCCTTCGATCATGGAAACTGCAGAATTACCCATGTAAATTTTTTCTTTTAGATCGAATTTATTATAAGTGGAGAACATGGATTTGTTGGAACAAACATGGCGATTAGCGCCTGTGTCTACCCACCATCGTGTAGGGTTCTGAACCAAGTAGTATTTTGTTACAACTCCATAATATGGTTCAGTAATAGAGGCCAATTAAAAATATTATTTGCCCTTAGATATTTACTATTACAAAGATTTTCCAACTAAGGAACCCTTCCTAGATTTAGTTCCATAGGACATGGTTGATGAACAAAGATTCTCCCATGCTTACTAGTCTAAGAAATCTACAATATCACACATTCTTGAAATCTTCGAAAATAATAGAGTTCAACGCCAATGAATGATGAACATTTTCTAATTCAAGGAGTAGTAGAAGGATATAGTGTGTTAAGTTTCCTTAAAAACAGAACGATTTATAACCATTGAACTTTCTTTTCTCCTTGTACCATGTTTTATCATAATACCTATAATATATGATTCATAAAGATGCTTCTCCCTGTTGCTCCGATATTGAATGACTCTCAAATTTGCCAATATTCTACAACATATTAATGTGGATAGATGTCCTAAATTGATGGTGAACTATGGAGAAAGTGACAGACTTTGCGACACTATTTCTCATAGTCCTTCATTTATTATTTACTTAATTATATACAAACTTTTATATGTGTGCATATGCCTATATGTGGTAGTTCGTTTCACGAAAACTTATTTTACTTTTGTAGTGTTTCCTTTACTTTTGTGTTCAAATTTAGAACTCCATATGAGCAGCTAAAGTCCAATTACCTTAAACTCCAGTAGTTAATGTTTATCTCATGCCTTCTCTTTTCTAGGTAAATTTTAATTGTTTATCTTGGAAAAGTAACCTTTGATTAATAGTTGATGCTTAAGCCATCCCAATAGTACTTTCTTTTGCCTCCTACACTGTTTATGTGTTGCCTCGATGTAACTTAAAAATAAAAATATCTTAGGGTTTATTACATGCTTTGTTGATTTTGGAATATTGACAACTTTGGTAAGTTTATTAAGTTGCCATCTTCACTTATTTGATATTTGATTTAAACTTGTTTGCTTCTAATATGGCTCATAGTATGGAGGCTACAATATGTTTGCTTCTAACATGGCTTCTGTAATGGAAGCTACATATAATGCAAAGTTTATTCACCTGCTGCAACTACTATTAAAATTATGAATCAAATATACATTATTGAACATTAATTTTCTATTTTATTGCATTAAAGAAAAGACAAGTAATTGTATATAATCAATTCCATATAATTAATTAATTAACAAAAGCATGCTATTAAACCTATGCATATTTGAGTAAACTAAAGACTGGAATGGATATACATCTTCAAATTTTAAACACAATCATAAATCCAAAAATTTGGCAAATCCATGTTGATGCTTAATTTCTCCATGATTCTACAAAATAAAAACCCTCCATATCTCTATGTTAACCGTTCTAAAAATAAAATATATTCCTACACATCCTTTCAATTTTATAGCTCAAATTTAACTACAACACGGTGTGGTACCTCAATTTTACCACCAAAGCACCCTAAGTGGTACTCTAGATTACTTGGATAGCATCATGAGTGATAATCAAGACTACCACATAAGTTTCCTACTAAATGATTAAAGTATTTTATAACCTCTCTTCTGCAAGATCTCAATTTTTTCCCTTTAAAAAGGTAAAACAGGGGGAAAAATAAACTATTTTGTTTAATTATTGTTCATACTGGTTTTTCTAATCAAAATTCATCTTTGGTAGTTTCTGAATGTAACTTAATGTTTAAATAGACTAAACGAAATTTGTAATATCATGAGCAGATTAGAAAAAAAAAGATGGAAAATTTTGTTCTTCAATTTTTTTGAGAGAAAGTGACCCAAAACTCTTTAGCGTCTAGAGAATTCCATTGGAGACCTCTATATGAATAAAGAGATAATATGTAGGTTTTCAACAATTGATTTTAATACTTTGAAATTACAGTATCTTCAATTATAGTTCTGGTTTTTAATCATGTTTAAATTAATTTTGCTTCTTCTTATTTTGCTCAATTTTATAGCAAGATTAATCTTTTCAAGTTTAAGTTTAATCTAAATGGATATAGAAAATAGATGCTTAGCCTTGAATATTGGGCTTCGTCTATTCTCACCTATCTAATTGCTTTTTCCACCTCAGTCTTTTTAAAATAAATTTCTCATCCCATTTTTTTCTTCACCCACCCCGTTTATTCAAAAATTACCCCTTTCTTTTTACATACTTTCTTTTCTTCTTATTCTTTCTTCATTTTGCTTCTTCCATATTTTCCTAAGATTTTCCACCCTTACATACAATGCTATATATACTATTTCCATGCTAGTCTCCAACGTTATTTATATATTTCCAACACCAGCCATCAGTTACGCTTTCACATTTTCCACGCCTGTATTGGACGTTATCTTTTTTTCCTCACTCGCCTTCAGCGTCGTCTGTAGAATTTGTGATTGATTAACTACTTCTTTCCTCCATGAAATTTTCAGTTATCACTTTCAACAATTCATCATACAATAGTAAAGGTGACACATAAAGAGACACGTTGGCAAAAAAAATCTAATTAATTGCTTGAGGGTAAAAATGGAAATAAAATTTTATTGTTATAACCGGGGGTGAAAAGCAATTGTAGGGGTACAAATAGACGGATCATGAATATTATCTCAATGTAAATATTTTTAAAAACAAAGCTATAATGAAATCAGGATTTTTAATTTTTACAATAGTTTAACTATGGAATACTTACGAGATTAGAATGAGAAATTAATTATAAACAACAACTAGAAAAGTCCGAGGTTACACTAAATTTGTCAAGAATAAAGTGAAAATTAAACTAATAACAACCTATTCTTTAGGAACTTACATTCGATCAATTGTGTTATTTAACTTATTTTGTCGTTCCTTTAATAGTTCTATCCATCAACATCGATTTACCCTGATTTTGCAAGAAAAATTCTTTTCTTAGGTGTATACAAGTCCTTGTATTTGAAATTAAAATGCTATTATTGATTGCAATTAAATCATCTTTCAAAAAGTTATTTACATGGTATTTCTTTTTTTTGATGAAATTTACATGGTATTTCTAGTATTATACATCCGACGTAAAAGTCATTGCCAAGCGGAGTAACATTATTCATCTCAAATGTGCAACTTATCTATTGTTAACCCGCTTTTTAGCAAAGCAGATTTCAACTTGACTTAGAAGATTCGAACGAGGATGAAACGACTTAAAATCTTGGAGGCACACTTAAAATGACTAGAGAATTAAGCTCAAGAAATTTGGATGAAAAATACACTAAGTAGAGATGTTGGTACCGACCTCTCATATAGGTATCAACCTCTCATGTTAACTCCATAGATGTTGTTACTTCTTGGGGCATCTCCATATTGAATTAGAAGAGTGTTAGAAATAAGTCAAGTCATTTCGAGCTAAGGAAAAATGTCACTACCGGCCTCTTAGGCAAAGAGGCTAATACCGAGCTGTTTTGGAGAGAGGTAGGTACCGACTCCAACGATTGATGGAAATAGCATGGAAGACATGGAAATGGAGCAAGAGGAAGGATGCAAGAAGGTTAGAAGTGATTTGAACTAAGGTGAGAGGTCACCACTGACTTGAGAGGTTGGCACTGATATCTGGTGTTAGCTTGGGAGATTTTACAACTTTACACACTACTTCGGGCCGATATTTGGACTCTACCCCAGTTGGTTTTCTGGCCAAAACGTCTGTTTCACCTATAAATAAAAGTCATAGAGCAACCAAAATGGTATATGAATTCTTTGACCACGAAGACTCTACCATTTCTTCAACTTTAATCTCTCCTCCAATAAAGTCACATAGAAAACAATTATTTGCTATTCCAGGACTAAATCAGCAAATTCTTAGTACTATTGACTCTTTTACACTCTAGAAACATCATTGTAAATCGGAGATCCATTATATTGTGGTTAGATCTAATATAAATATTTGTAATCCAAAGAGAGAACAACAAACAAAAGAATCAAAGTGGACGTAGACGGTAGATTGTGCCAAACCACTATAAAAACTATGTCTTCTTTACTAGTTTTTCTAATTATTTAATTTGAGTTGGTGCTTTCGTTTGATTTCTGGATGTTGATCCAATTTTTGGGTTAACATCTATAACATTAAATGAGGACATTTTGATCCAAAACTAGCTGATTAATGTTCAAACATATTACCTCATTTCCTATTTCTTATGGTCATAATTTTAAGTCAAGGCAGTTTGGTATAGTGCAATAAAGTCAGCAATATATACAAAAGAGGTTACATGGAAGGTGGTACTGCATGCAGTACACTTGGACATCTATACTCACCCTTATTAGAATGCTACAATAAAGTCAACAATATATACAAAAGAGGTTACGTACAAGGTGATAACACTCGACAATTGCATGCAGTCTACTTATGCGTATACTTACCATTATTAGAACACTTATATAAATTCAACAGTATATACAAATGAGATTACATAGAAGGCGGTAACACTTGACATTTGCATGCATGCAGCCGCTACTTACCTTCAAAATTCACTCTTCTAGCTAGTAAACACAAGAAGTGAAGATTAAAAATAGTGTTATAAATACAACCAATTCAACTCGGGTCACTTCAACTTCAAAATCATTCAAATTAAATAGTTGTATAGAAAAGATGAAAATATCAGCATTTCTTTTTGTCACTCTTATTTCAATCCTAATCATATCTCTTGTCTTACTCTCTTGATCACAACCAATGCTATGTGACCGAGAATTGATCGGGAAGAATTACCCAACGTGCAAACAATACATACAGTACGGTGGTTAAGGAAAGGAACAACCTCAAGATTGTTGTCAGCAATTGAGCCAAATAAGCAATATATAGCAACAGGTGCGATGCAATCTGCAACTCAGTACAAGAGGCAAAGAGAGAAGAAGGGTTCAAAATAGTGGAGAGGTGTCAGCAAGATAAGTGCATTCAGATCGAGAACAGAGCTCACAACTTGCCTACTTCTTGTGGCTACCCCTACGTTTTGTCTTCTTAATCAGAAAGGAGGTCTTCCATAGTTAGTTTGATGATATCTCTATTTGATGTAGTTGTGTGCTTTTGTTTGGCTGGCTATTGTATGTTGAATAAACTATTAACTGACACGTGCTACACACACAACTATTAACTGACACATGCTACACACACGGGCAATTGTCAAATAAGTAAGTTTGGGAGATGAATTGTGTGATGTTTTCGTATTTGTTCTTTCTTATATTTACCCAGTGATTAAGCATCCTTTTGTTTATTATTTACTGTAAAATTATTTTGATGATGCTTTGAGATGTCTTAGATAGGACATTGATTATATATTTTTAATTTTGTACGTAATTTAATAATCATGATTTAGGTTGTAAATGTTGAATTTTTTGTACGATTCAAATATATGAAAACTTTCCATTTCAGATAAAAGCAGTTGCTTTTCTGTTTTTCTATGTACATGCTATTTGCATGATTCACCTATACATTATTTATTTGTGTGACTTAGCTTCATTGTATATTTTGTTAAACCTGAATAGTTCACTCATACCCCTTTTTATTATTATTCCTAGCTATTATTTCAAACTATTTATTTTTCTCTTGATTTATTTTAAAAATGCCTTTATGCACAAATAATACTAAACTAGTTTTATGCAATTTAATTATGAGAAAGATTTATTTTATCACTTGATATTTCTCTGCCTACTCATATTTAATATATATATATATATATATATATATATATATATATATATATATATATATATATATATATATATATATATATATATATATATATATATATATTTGAGATACGTGTATGTAAAACTCACTCATATTTGATCATTTTCTTCTCCTTTTTATTCATTGAAAATCACTATCCTCTTATTTAATTATTTCACTTACTCTTAGTATTTATTTTCAAACTATTCTATTCTTTAAATATTTTCTATTAACTGATTTTCATTTTTCTTTCCAAAATTATTTTCATCTCAATAATTTGGGTCTTCACACTTGCTTTTAGGTTTTGTATGCATTTTGATTATCAAGAAGATGCAGGAGTATAATTTTTAATTCTTAAAAAAAGTCGTGCAATGTTGGTTGAAAGTTAGTTAATTCATAAACAGATGAAGGCCTAGAAATGTAATTGAAGCGGAGATGCACGAATCAAGCTCTTGGTGGCTTAATAGCCACAAGCGATCTTCATGCTCTCCAAGGCTTCTTTCTTGACTTGCAGGTTTGTCCAAAATTAATATTTATGAGTTTATTTTTTTAATTATTATTTTTTGTTTAAAGATACATGAAATAATGTTCTATGTAAATAGTAGAGCATTGTAAAAATCATGGATTAATTTTAGTTATATATGTAGAATTGGAGAACAAAACAAGGAAAATGATGAAGTTAGACGAGGTAGAGGGTGACACGTACACGAAACGTGTAGCAATTTATTATGAAACAAGACCACAACTGATCTCATTGATGGAAGATTTATATCGATCACATCGCTCACTAATTGAGCGTTATGATAAGTTGAAAGTTCAAAATATGGATGATCAAATTTCAGATTGTTATGACTCTTCCAGTGATTCATCTGCAGTTAATGAGCCAAATGAAGAATCAGCCACAGAGAGTGAGGTCGGTGATGGTATTTGCGAGAAATCTCTTAAAAGAAAATTAGGTAAAGAAATTGAAATTCTAAGAATGGAAAATGCAAAGTTAAAGGAAGAAATAGTGAAGAAAACCAAAGAAAAAAAGAATTGTTGGGTATTTTCTATACTTGAGTTTTTTAAATCATGTAGACAGTAGATATTAGAATTTCAAATGATTTAGTGTATAAACCAGATTGAGTTACTTTTTGGTTGAATATATTGTTATTGAGGAATTTTAGAAAATGGTGTATTCATGTTATTGTTTCAAACTTTCAATTGATTTGCTTCTAGCTATGTTGTTCAATTGAGTATATATAAGATTGAATTTAGAAGTATAATATATTTGTAACGTTGTTATTATTTGAATTTGGATTGCTGTATGTTTACAAGTGCATGGCAAGTGACATTGGCTGTGTTAATTAAAAATTTTCGCCAATATGAAGGAAATTGTGTGCAAAAGAACAAAATGTCAAAATTTATTGAAACACGTTAATTACTTATTTGGCTGTTATGAGTATAAGATGCATTTAAATGAGAATCGATTTTTTCCAAGAGAAACGTACGACATCCATTGAAAACTTAAATTATTAACCTCTTTATTTCCTTAAATTCGATAACGTTACTTGTGTGACGTAGGATTTCATTCTTATTTTAAAACACATATTAGTATCTTCTTTTTAATACAAAGAAGAGATATAAAAACTAGCCCAAAAAAAAGCTTTTCCTACAAATCAGCTTTAAAGGATTCGGTCAAAAGACAGCAATATAGATATAAGAATTCGAAGCACCTTTTGCTGACTGTGCTTCTAATTATTATATCTGTATTACTGTCTTTTGACCGAATCTTTTAAAGCTGACTTGTAGGAAAAACTAGTTTTTGGCTAGTTTTATATCTCTCCTTTGTATTAAAAAGAAGATGCTAATATGTGTTTTAAAATGAGAATGAAATCCTACGTCACACAAGTAATGTTATCAAATTTAAGGAAATAAAGAGGTTAATAATTTATGTTTTGAATGGATGTCGTTTCTCTTGGAAAAAACCATTTTCCTCATTTATATGCATCATATGCTCGTACCAGCCAAATAAGTGATTAATGTATTTTAATAAATTTTGACATTTTGTTCTTTTGCACACAATTTCCTTCATATTGGCGAAAATATTTAATTAACACCGCTAATGACACTTGCACGCACTTGTAAACAAACGACAGTCCAAATTCAAGTAATAATAATGTTATAAATATATTATACTTCTAAATTCAATCTTTTATATACTCAATTGAACAACATAAGTAGAAGCTAATCAATTGAAAGTTTGAAACAATAACATGGATACATCATTTTCTAAAATACATCAATAACAATATATTCAACCCAAAAGTAACTCAATCTAGGTTATACACTATGTCATTTGAAATTCTAATATCTACTGTCTCCATGATTTAAAAATCTCAACTATAGAAATTACCCAACAATTCTTTAATTTTTACTTTGGTTTTCTTCTCTTTTTCTTCCTTTAACCTTGCATTTTTCGTTCTTAGAATTTCAATTTCTTCACCTAATTCATTTTTAAGAGATTTCTCGCAAATACCATCACTTACCTCACTCTCTGTGGTTGATTCTTCATTTGATCGATTAACTGCAGATGAATCACTGGAAGAGTCATAACAATCTGAAATTTGATCACTCATATTTTGAACTTTCAACTTATCATAACGCTCAATTAGTGAGCGATGTGATCGTTATAAATCTTCCATCAATGAGATCAGTTGTGGTCTTGTTTCATAAAAAATTTCTACACGTTTCATGTAGGTGTCACCCTCTACCTCGACTAACTTCATCATTTTCCTTGTTTTGTTCTCCTACTTTACATATAACGAAAATTTATCTATGATTTTTACAATGCTCTACTATTTACATAGAACATTATTTCATGTATCTTTAAACAAAAAATAATACATAAAAAAATAAACTCATAAATATTAATTTGGACAAACCTATAAGTGAAGAAGAAGCCATGGAGAGCATGAAGATCGATTTAAACCACCAACAACATGATTCTTGCATCTCCGCTTTAATTACATTTCTAGGCCTGGATTTGTTTAAGACTTATTTAACTGTCAACCAACATCGCATGATTTTTTTTAAGATTTAAAATTGTACTCCTGCATCTTCTTCATCATCAAAATGCATATAAAACCAAAAAGAAAGCAATTAATTTGAAATTTGTTGTTACCTTTCGCTTGGGTTCTTGGATTTGTCCACTGGAAAAAACATTAGTGTGTTATTCATCTCTAACTTGTAGAAGAAACCAAAAGAAGATCTGCTAAAAATAAATATCAAAGGAAGATATTGATACGAAGAAAAAAATATTGTAGGAAAAAATGGGAGTCTTAGATAAATATATTTCATGTTTATACCAATATTTGGTGATATATAGGCATGCTGAATAATCACCGTGATTATTAAGAAATAAATATGCATTAATGAAAATTTTATATTCAATGGTCGCAAAAATGTTATGTTTTTAATTTGTCTTTATAGATCATTATTTCTAAATGCAAACAATTTGGTGGCACTTATGTTGTGCTAATATGGTGTTTGATCACAATTATAGATGTTAATTACACGTTAAATCTATTTATTTTGGTAATAAATATCATACATTTATGGGTACTGCCAAAATTATAGCTTATTTTACTGTATTAGCGTGGTTACTTCTAAGAATTTATGTTAAGCATGAAAAATGGCTAAAATGTTCTTGATGCAAATAATGAGGAAGAAACCCAAAAGCTATTAAAAGGTTGGTTATTTAGAAATACTATTATATATATGTTAAATAATCAACAAAATCAGAAAAGATGGCATGAGCTTCTAGTGTAAAGGATTCAATCACACACTTTTAGCTACAAAACACATGGAACAACTGGAAAAATCAATATCGGTTGGATTTTTTATGAAATAAATTGACATGCGTATAAATGTTTTAGAAATATTATTTTAAAAATAAGTTTACAATAATTTTTTTGCTTACAGTTTTAATGTTCCTGAAATTGGCAAACATTGTATATACATCAAAAAAATTCAAAATTTGAATGTAATATACAGTAAAAATAATCTTTGTTTTAACATAAAAATGAAATCCAAAAACACATACAAAGAAACATTATCACATAAAAAGAAACATAAAGGTTATGTTTTATGTTTTCAATAATTATCATTTTTGTTCAACCCATTAAATTATCATTGGAGAATCACTTATGGAATCTCATTTGACACATCATTTCGCAAATAAAAGCCAAAAGAGTAAATATAAGCACTATGAATATTTGGGAGAATTTTGTTAATTATTTTGCACACTCTATATATGGTATTTTTTTATTGAAAAATAATTTCAGTTTCTTACTAAAAAATCAACATCATCAATAAACATTTTAATTATCAATAATTTCCACTTGCATGCATACTTACTATTATTGGAATGTTATTACCTTCGGAATTCACTCTTGTAGCTAGTAAACAGTTATAAATACGCCCAGTTCAACTCTGTTCAGTTCAACTTCAAAATCATTCAAACTACACTTGAGAAAAGAAAAGATGAATGCATCATCATCACTCTTCTGCAGTATCACTCTTATCTTAACCCTGATACATACATGCCTAATCTCACTCTCTGAATCCCAATAACCGCCATGGCAGCAAGAACTGATCAGAAAGCCCTACCAAAAGTGCAAACAGTACATAAAGTACAGTGGTCAAGTATAGGAACAATCTTAAGATTGTTGTCAGGAACTAAGTTAAATAAGCAACTACTGCAGGTAGTTGAAGAATGAGAAAGCAGTTTTTCAAAAGAAAGAGTATTGGAAAGATAACTACTTACTGCATTCACAATTTATTAAAATGAAAGCAAACGGCTTATAAAGCCAGTACAATAAGCAACATAGTCCACTTCTCATGCATGAGATAGTGGTACACCAGCAAGAATAGGTCCAAAATAAAAAATATGAAACTCACCCACAACTCTACTCTTTGAATATTGGAGCACTTCTCTCCATGGTGCACATCTCACCCACAACTCTAAAATAAATTCTCTTCCACGGCCACTTGTGCCTTGTTCTCTTGCTCTTCGTCTTTGAACCTACAAATCCTTGCCATATGCCCAAATTTTTGACAGTTGAAACACTTAAGTTTTCCCTTATGCCAACAATCATTTTCCTCATGACCAATTTTGTGACAATTATTGCATTGGAGGGATTTGCCTTTCATCTTTTGATTAGAAGACTTTGCTATAAGAGCTTTTTCACTATTGTTTTCACCGTCTTCATTTCTCATAGCCCTCCTTTGATCCACCGCATGGAGTGAATTGATCAATTCTGAAAATGTTAACTTAGACAAATCTTTAGTATCTTCAAGTGAAGAAATTTTACCTTCATACTTTTCCGGAAGAGTGACAAGAAGTTTGTCCACCACCCTTTGGCTAGTAAATTCTCCACCAAGTAGCTTGATTTGGTTTACAACGGACATCAACCGACTCCCATACTCCTTAACACCTTCATTACTTTTCATTTCCATTATTTCAAACTCCCTCTTAAGATTCAAAATTTGCATTAATTTTGTTTGATGATTTCCTTCATACTCCTCTTTGATTTTCTCCCATGCTTCTTTGGGAGATTCACAACCCATAATAGTTGTGAAAATTTCTTCCGACACGGCCCCATGTAGACACGAAAGTGCTCTTGGCTTTCTCGCCATTTCTTCGTCATATTTTTGGACTTGGGTGGGTGTTGGATTTTGTGGAAGAGGAGTGGGATCAATATCACTCTCAATGACATCCCATAAACTTAAAGCTTTAAGATATGACTTTATTTTGATAGCCCATGATTGATAATTTTCTCCTTTGAATAGAGCAATGGAAATTGAAAAATTGTTTAAAGTAGACATTGGAAGAACACTCACAATTTTTTTTAACCTCACAAGCTTTTAAGGATCATTTGGCTCTGATAACAAGTTAAAGAATGAGAAAGCAGTTTTTCAAAAGAAAGAGTATTGGAAAGATAACTACTTACTACATTCACAATTTATTAAAATGAAAGCAAACGGCTTATAAAGCCAGTACAATAAGCAACGTAGTCCACTTCTCATGCATGAGATAGTGGTACACCAGCAAGAATAGGTCCAAAATAAAAAATATGAAACTCACGCTTTACCATTAAGTAGGAGTTTATTTTTGACTGAAACAAATAAAAAACTTTAAAGCACTAATAAATTTAACACATGTGAAGCTATAAGCAACGCTGTTTACGAAACAAAGTGGTAAGGAGGGTACAGAATGAAGGACATGTGTCAGAAGGATAAGTGCCTTCAAACCGAGATTAGAGATCAAAACTTGCCTGCTTCATGTGGATTCCAGATCACCTGTTTTTCTTGATCAAGGGAGTCTTCCATTATCAGTATAATCATGTTTTCCCTATGCTTGTTTTCGTTATGTGAGTTGATTGAATAAGATTTCTATATCAGGTTTATTAATTTTGTTCTAGCTTGTTATAGCTTAATTCTACTAGAAATTGAGATAGAACTTAAAGCTTTCAATTTTTTGTTTACATGTATAATGTAATATCTATACACCATTTTTTTAGTCTTCAATCAGTAGTTATACTTTTTTTTCTGCAGTTTTGTTTACTGTAACATGTTTTGATGTAGTAGCTTTTACTGACTACTTCTCTTTTTGTTAACTTTTTCAGCATTATTCCAGTCTTATGACTGAATATTTTTAAAATGGTCCATATGATCAGCTTGTTTTCAACCAACTAGTGACTGATTCCAATTCATTTTCATATATGATGTATTTTGATTTAAAAAGGAAAATAGTATTTGCTTTAATATGAAAAATTAAAAGTTTATCAAATAAATATAAATAAAGAAGTTGTATTTTGTGTTTCCATTGGGTTTAATTTTTGTTCAACCATTGAATTAGAATCAATTATTGAACCACATTTGAATACATCATCTCCCTAATAATGAAGAAAATAAGAAATTAATGACTGAATTTGTTTGAACGTTTTCTTCTTTTCTCACATAACTTCATCCATAATTTCCTCAATAACATCGAAAAATGTTATTTACAACACTAAAGTCGATTGCGTATACCACACTGGTATGCATACACTAATTCAAATTCAACAAAAATCTTATAAACACATTATACATCTAACCTCAGTCTCATATATACTGAATCAAATAAATAACAAGTACCCAACTTAACTGAAACTGCAATAAGAATTCCCCGTTTTCTGAGCATCAAATTAACAACATGGTCAAGCAAAAATGCAAGCTGAGCTATACAACGTGTCTAAGACTAGTTGATATTCGTATATTTATTATCTCCATAGCTTACAAAACTTAAGTATAGAAAATATCCAATAATTCCTTTTTTCTTCATTTTTCCTTTTTAATTCTTCTTTTAACCGTGAATTTTCCTTTTTTAGAATTTCGACTTCTTCTCTTAGTTTTCTTTTGAGAGCGTCTTCGCTGACCTCACTCTCTGCACTTGATTCTTCATTAGTGACGCAGCACATAGGATCACACTACTCACGAGTTGATGAATTCACGGAAAATGAGTTGATGAAACAAAATGAATCGATGAATTGAAGATACCCAAGTGCCCAAATCCGTTGATCTCTCGAGATACCGGATTCTAGCTATCTTCAACACGTTGATCGCGCACGATACCGTGTTAGAAGATCTACGATTCTTCGACGTTGATCTCGCGCACGAGATTCCGTGAATCGGCTTCAAGTTCGCTGATTCGAGCGCACTCGAATATCCGAAGATGGAGAAATGAGTTGACACTCAACTTCCAATTTTAATGGTGGCACAAAGCATAAACCAATTTTTATTCAAAAATCAACTCTTTCTTTACAATGACATCACACCCCTATTTATAGGGAATTACATCACACAAGTTACACGACTCAGCATATACAACAACGACGACTTAAGAAAATACAGCACAAACAGTACAAACGACCTAAACAATACGACTTATTAACATACACGACTTAACCATAAATGAATCAAAACAATGCGACTTAAAGAAACGACATCAGAAATCGGCAGCGACTTAAGCTTCTTCGCGACCTAAGGAGTCTTCAACGACCTAACATAGCTCGTTTGCGACTTAAGGAGGAAGCGACCTACTGGACTTCGTACGCGACATAAGAAACCTCTGCTCTGCTTCGCGACTTAACTAGAGAAGGAACGACCTACGACTTGGTTGGAGCGAAGATGCTCGCGACTTAAGGTTAGGTCGGAGTTCGATGGAGATTCACGACTTAGCGTTAGGTCGTTCGCGACCTATGCTGGAGCGCGACTTAGGGTTAGGTCGTTCGCGACCTACGCTGGAGCGCGACTTAGGGTTAGGTCGTTCGCGACCTATGCTGGAGCGCTCGTCATAGGCTGCTGGAGTGACTTCTTCCTCGCGGCTTAGCAATAGCAATGTCAATCCATCATCAGTTGAGGTATGCACTGCATCATCCTCCCCTGGTTGAAAAGAATTCGACCCCGAATTCACATTTTCCTCTTCTTCGATATGCTTATTCTCATGATATGGAATCAAGTGTTTAACGTTGAAAATGTCAGCAGTATGGATATGATCCAGCAATCTCAACTGATAAGCATTCTCATTAATCTTCTTTATGATTTCCAAAGGACCAATCTTCCTAGCAGCTAATTTGTTGTAAGTACCAACAGGAAATCGATCCTTGGTCAATATTGCATATACAAAATCTCCTTCTTTGAAGTCAACATGTCGTTGTTTAATATATGCGGATTGCTTATATTTCTCATTCGCCTTAAGCAATCGTTCCTGCACAACCTTGTGACACTCTTGCAATTCATTCACAAAATCACTAGCCCGTTTGATCAATCCTTTCTGCTGTGGAACTACAAATAAATCCAACGGTCCTTTAGGAATTGTTGAGTACACAACCTGGAATGGACTGAACCCAGTGCTACGATTAACTGCATGGTTGTGTGCAAATTCAGCTTGACATAACTTCGAATCCCAACTCTTCAAATTGTCATCCACGAGGCATCGCAATAGATTACCTAGGTATCTGTTTACAACTTCAGTTTGTCCATCCGTCTGTGGATGATAAGCACTACTGAATTTTAGCTTAGTCCCGACCATTTTCCATAGACTCTTCCAAAAATGACTCAGAAAATGAGTGTCTCTATCCGATACAATAGATTCAGGCAACCCATGAAGACGATAGATCTCTCTGAAGTATAATTGCGCGACATTAACTGCATCTGCTGTCTTCTTACATGCAATAAAATGTACCATTTTCGAAAACCGGTCAACCACCACATAGATAGAATCATTGCTACGTTGCATCCTCGGCAATCCCAATACATAGTCCACTCTAACATCCACCCATGGTTCAGTAGGTATAGGCAACGGCTTATATAAACCTGCATTTGTCGCCGTCCCCTTTGAAACCTGACAAATATGGCACCTCTGAACAAACTTTCCAACCTCCTTCCTCATTGATGGCCAAAAATAAGGCTTTGAAATCAGCTGCATAGTACGATCACGGCCCACGTGTCCTTCTTCATGTAATTCTTTGATGATTTTCATTCGCAGACTGCAATCTGGAATACACAATTGATTTCCTTTGAATAGAAAACCATCCACCAGCATATATCCATCCATTTCTCCCTGTTTGACTTTATCTAGGATTTTGGAAAAATATGAATCTGAAGTAAACAAATCTAGAAGCAAATCAAAACCCATCACCTCTACTCGCAGGGTTGTTAGTAATTTATTCCTCCGACTTAATGCATCGGCAACGCGATTAGTTACTCCAGACTTGTGTTTTACGACAAATGTAAATTACTGCAAATAAGCTATCCACGATGCATGTCTAGCTGCAATTTCATCCTGCCCTTGTAAATGTTTCAACGCTTCATGATCTGTATACAAAAAAATTCTTTGTGGAACAAGTAATGTCTCCAATGCTTCAAAGCTTGCACAATGGCATAAAATTCCACATCATATGTATTGTATCTCATCTTTGCTCTAGAAAGTTTCTCACTGAAATATGCAATTGGACGTCCCTTCTGACTCAACACTCCTCCAATTCCAACTTTCGATGCATCTGTATGTAACTCAAATAGCAACTGAAAATCTGGCAGTACTAGAATAGGTGCTGACGTTAAAAGTTCCTTGATCCGCTCAAAAGCAAGTTCTGCTTCTTTCGTCCATGAAAATTGCTTTCCCTTCATACAATCAGTAATAGGCGTCATCACACTACTAAAGTGCGGTATAAATCTTCGATAAAATGAAGCTAACCCATGGAAACTTCTGATTTCTATTATAGTTTTGGGCTGTGGCCAATTTCTAATTGCGGCTACTTTACTCTGGTCCACTTGTATCCCTTCCTTGGACACGACATAACCCAGAAATAAAACACTCGGCGTCATGAACACGCATTTCTTTGTCGCTACATAGAACTGTTCTTGACGAAGAATAGTTAACACCTTTCGCAAGTGTTGAACATGCTCCTCTGTGCTAGCACTGTATATCAAGATATCATCAAAGTAGACTACGACAAACTTTCCGATGCAAGGTCTGAAAAGTTGATTCATCACCCTCATAAATGTACTTGGTGCATTAGATAGACCAAATGGCATGACCAGCCATTCATATAATCCTTCTCGAGTCTTGAATGTTGTCTTCCATTCATCACTTGGTCTTATGCGAATCTGATGATAACCACTCTTAAGATCGATCTTAGAAAAGATTACAGACACATTAAGTTGATCTAATAGATCATCAAGTCTTGGCATAGGAAATCTGTATCTGACAGTTATTTGGTTTAGTGCCCTGCTGTCTGTACACATCCTCCAAGAACCATCTTTCTTTGGCACCAACAGAGCTGGTACAGCACAAGGACTGAGACTCTCTCGAACACGCCCTTGATTAAGCAACTCCTCAACCTGTCTCCTCAACTCCTCATGCTCCTTCGGACTCATACGATAATGCGGCCTGTGCGGTAAAATAGCACATGGCACTAGGTCAATCTGATGTTGTATGTCCCTCAGTGGTGGTAATTCCTTGGGCAATTCCGAAGGAAAGACATCTTCAAACTCATTCAACACCGGCTTAACTTCCTCAGGAATTTCAAGATCTTCACTCGTTTCATACCCAATCAACATAAACACTTCAGCACTATCTTTCACTTCTTCAACAAATTCTCTTGTAGATAAAAGACTAGTTGGTTCCACTTTCGGCTCTGACTTGCTTTCACTTTGTTCACGCTTCTTAGGAAATAAGGTGAGTCCCTTCGAACATGAAACTGTAGCTGTTGGTGCGACCATTATGTTGTACAGCTCTATCATACTGCCATGGTCTTCCCAATAGCAGATGACACACATCCATATCTACAACATCACACCATATTTCATCTTTGTACTTCTTCCCAATAGAAAATGTAATAAATGCTCGTCTTCCCACTTTCACTTCTCCACCTTTCTTTAGCCATGCTAGTTTATAAGGTCTAGTGTGTTTTTCAGTCCTCAACCCTAGCTTCTTGACAGCTTCTTCAAAAATAATGTTATCGTAGCTTCCCACATCAATAACAAATCGGCAAACCTTTCCCAAGATAGTACATGTAGACTGAAAAATATTGCTCCTCAGCCAACTAGAATCATCTTCTTGCTTTGGCGTTAAACAAGACCTCCTCATCATCAAGCTACACCCTTCATCTCCTGACACAACTTCTTCTTCTTCAACAAACTTCGATGGTTGAGAATAATCAACTTCAGCTTCTACATCCTCATACTCACATTCTTCTGCAACTAATGCTCTCTTCTTTGGCTTTGTACATTCATTACTTTTATGGCCAAACTCCTGACAATTATAACACTTGATATTGTTATTGACCTTTGCTTTAGCGGCTTCATTGACAATTGGTTTATTGACTGTCTTGGAAACATTAGCACTGCTACTAGCACCCTTATTCTGGTTGTTGGAACTCGTAAACACACCACCTCCTCGTCTCCCTTATTTCTCCCAAGCTAGAGCTTTCTGATGTGCTTCAGCAACAGACATTGGATTAAACATATTAACCATGTCTTGAATTTTCATTCGTAACCCTCCAATATATCTAGCCGTTAGCTGTTCCTCAGTTTCCATAATATCATTCCTTGCAATCAATTGATAGAATTCATCCGCATAATCATTCACCGTCCTTGTCCCTTGTCTCAAATTCTGCAAACGTTGATACATAAGAGATTGATAATTGTATGGCAAGAAAGTTGCTTTCATCATCTTTCTCATCTTCTCCCAAGTAACAACTTTTGATTTTCCCATTCTCTCCCTAGTTAGTTTAGTTTGCTGCCACCAAGCCATAGCTCTTCCCCGTAGTTTTGTAGCAACTAATTGAACTCTATGATTCTCTGGCACCTCCTTGAAATTCAAAATTTCTTCAACACTAGACAACCAATCAAGAAATTCTTCCGCTTGCATACCACCTTTGAATTCTGGAATTTCCATCCTCATACCAGACTCCCACTTACGATTTCTGAATCCATATATCGATCTCGCCCTTGGCCTCGATCTTGATAATGAATACTACCTCTATCACCATCTTCTTCAAAATCAGATGTACTTCGATATCGATCCTGACCATCGATGTCTCTACGTCCACGAATATCCCTTCTACTATGTCTTTCAACATCACGATATGGTTCTTCCTCAAATCCCCGATGATTTCTTCTCTCTTCATCTCGATAGCCATGATGGTCTCTCATTATTGAAACTGATGACTCTCTTCTATCCCGATGAGATTGTGGTGACATTCTCCTTTCTTCCGAAACCGACGGCGAAACCCTGTTTCTACCTTGGTTCGAAACTGGTGAAGTTCTCCTGTGACTTTGATTCATGTCGTTCATCATTTTTGCCAATTTTTCTATACCCTCGTTGAACCTTTCATTGATACGCTGTTCCATCTGCTCAGCTTCTTGTCTTCTATATACTTCTTCAACATTTTGATATCTGTTAGCACGTCTCAGAGGCATGATCAAATCTTCAACAAATCCAAACACAAAAAACTTCAAATCATGAAACTTCACAACCAACGAACTTGGAAAAGTTCGTCTCCTCGCTCTGATACCAAATGACGCAGCACACAGGATCACACAACTCACGAATTGATGAATTCGTGGAAAATGAATCGATGAAACAAAATGAATCGATGAATTGAAGATACCCAAGTGCCCAAATCCGTTGATATCTCGAGATACCGGATTCTAGCTATCTTCAACACGTTGATCACGCATGATACCGTGTTAGAAGATCTACGATTCTTCGACGTTGATCTCGCGCACGAGATTCCGTGAATCGGCTTCAAGATCGTTGATTCGAGCGCACTCGAATATCCGAAGATGGAGAAAGGAGTTGACACTCAACTTCCAATTTTAATGGTGGCACAAAGCACAAACCAATTTTTATTCAAAAATCAACTCCTTCTTTACAATGACATCACACCCCTATTAATAGGGAATTACATCACACAAGTTACACGACTCAACATATACAACAACGACGACTTAAGAAAATACAACACAAAAGTACAAACGACCTAAACAATACGACTTATTAACATACACGACTTAACCATAAATGAATCAAAACAATGCGACTTAAAGAAACGACATAAGAAATCGGCAGCGACTTAAGCTTCTTCGCGACCTAAGGAATCTTCAGCGACCTAACATAGCTCGTTCGCGACTTAAGGAGGAAGCGACCTACTGGACTTCGTACGCGACATAAGAAACCTCTGCTCTGCTTCGCGACTTAACTGGAGAAGGAGCGACCTACGACTTGGTTGGAGCGAAGATGCTCGCGACTTAAGGTTAGCTCGGAGTTCGATGGAGATTCGAGACTTAGCGTTAGGTCGTTCGCGACCTATGCTGGAGCGCGACTTAGGGTTAGGTCGTTCGCGACCTACGGTGGAGCGCGACTTAGGGTTAGGTCGTTCGCGACCTATGCTGGAGCGCGCGACATAGGCTGCTGGAGTGACTTCTTCCTCGCGGCTTAGCAATAGCAATGTCGATCCATCATTAGTTGAGGTATGCGCTGCATCAATTAGGGTCATCAACCATAGTTGAATTACACGATGAATTATAACCATCTGGAAGTTGATCATCCAAATTTTGGATTCTTAGCTTGTCATAACGCTCGATTAGTGAGCGATGTGATCGATATAAATCTTCCATCTAAGTTGTGGCTGTGTTTCATAATAAATTGCTATAGGCTTTGTGAAGGTGTCACCCTCAGCTTCGACTAACTTCATCAGTTTTCTGGTTTTGTTCTCCAGCTCTACATACATAACAAAATTAATCTTATGATATTAAGAGCACTCTACAGTTTATAGAAAATTACTTCATCTCTTATTTGTTAATTGTTTTCCAATTCTTTGTGCATCTTTAGATGAAAAGTTAAACATAAAAAATACATAAAACTCATAAACTCTTATGTTGAACGGACCAGTAAGTGAAGAAATATGCCATGGAGAGCATGAAGATCGCTTATGGCTATTAAACCACCGGGAACATGATTCATGCATCTCTGCTTCCATTATATTTCTAGGCATGCATCAATTTAAGAATTATTCAAATTTTCATCAATATTACATGAATTTTTTTACAACTAAAATTATACTCGTTCATCTTCTTGATCATCAAAATGCACATAAAACCTAAAACCAAGTAATTAATTTGAAATTTGTTGTTACCTTATTCTCGGGCACTTGGATTTGTCAACTGAAAGAAACATTGATGCGTTTTTCATTTCTAACTTCTATAAGAAACCAAAAGAAGATCTGCTCAAAAATATGAAGTAAAGGAAAATGTTGATGAAAGAAATATCGTATGAATAACGCGAGTCCTAAAAAAATACATCTCATATTTATACCAATATTTGGTAATATTTATCAATTTTTAATTGTCACTAAGATTATTAAGAAATAAATATGCATTGATGCATAATTTATTTTCAAACGGTCACCAAATTGCAATTTTAAGAATTTGTTTTAAAGGTCATTATTTGGGAAGGCAAACAATCCGGAGGCACTTCAAAATACTTTGCTAATGCAATTTGATCACAATAATAAATGTTAATTATATGTTAAATCTATTTATGAATAAGTATTACACATTTATGTTCACTACCAAAATTACAGATTATTTTTAGTGGCGGGTACAACTACTAAGAATTAATGTGAAGGAAAAAAAGCCAAAATGTTATGCAAATAATGCGTTATGCACATTACTAAAAAAAATTAGTTTGGATTTGAATATAACATATAGTGAAATTAATATCTGATTTAATACGAAAATGAAACCGAACATCACACAAAAGAAAACATCATTAAATAAAAGGAAATAAATAGTTTATGTTTTATGTTTTCAATATATATAATGTTTTTCGTTCAAACAATTAAATTATCATAAATGAATCAATTATGAGAGCCAAAAGAGCAAATAAGGACTATGAATATGTTGGAGCACTTTGTTATTGTTTACCCAATTTCCTCCTATATATGATTATTTTTTTATCGTGATAAATCATTTTGGATCTTACATATTGTAATATAAAGCAAGTCCCTATGCTAATAATTTTGTAAAATTACATCCTTTAGCATTATAATCAACATGCCCAACTGACTAAAACCATACAATAAAAAACATAAAAAAAAAATAAAAAACTCCCAATCCTATGAAACTAAGGCCCATAGTAGAAAAGTGTAACAATAAAATCCACAAAATGCAATAAATGCTCATATCATTAAAATCATCCGAATCCATCAAATCCATTAGCTATACCTGAAGTTGCTAAGAAAACTATACCAAAAATGTAAGATCAATACATATATATGTATATAAACATATAAAATACATATTTTTATACATATATATGCAAAATAAAACTATACTAATCTAACGATAAAAAACATAGAACAAGCGAAAAATATGATTAGCACTATGTAGGGAACAAAAAGAATACAAACTCAATACGAGTTTTTTTTAAGAAACTCTTTAAAACAAAAATTTTTATTTAACTTATAACAAGAATTTGAAATTCAGTTAAAACTAAATAGAGAAATTACATATATTAAAATTTTCAAATCAATACTAATATTATTAAACACACGGTGGTTTCTTTCAAACCAAATATACGATATTATTGTGTAAATGGTATCAAGTAAAAACCTGTTGTGACTCTTATAATGAAATCTAAGATTATTCCAATATAATTCACAATTAATATGTATATGATTTAAATTAAAATCGAAAATATTAAGAATTTTTACAAGAATAAATCTAGTTATATTACATTCAAAATCTAAGTGTATAATATTTTCCATTTTAATATGACAAAAATAACATTTTTTGTTTGTAAATATATTTTTCTTTTTTTAAAATTCAACAGTATTCAATTTCTCGTGTAAAATTAACCATATGTACACTTTTGCTTTAGGTGGAACACTAACTTTCCAAATGTGTTTAAATATTTTTTCAATTTAGTTCACGAAAAATTTATAAAATTAGAAAATGACCTACAAGACCCACCCGTCAAGCAGGGACGAAAGTCAACCTTTGTATGCATATTTCTTGCACATATCCCAACACCAAAATTTAATGGCTTTCTCATTATCAATATTGTAAAGCTCTAGTTTAACACACAATAATGCAAATTATGTTGAAGTATTTCCTGCTAGCATATGATTAAAACTAAATTCCCAAGCAAAATTTAAATTTGACATTTAAATTTCTGAAATTAGTATATTTTTGAAATTGCATATTTCATATAACTCTCGAAGTTCCACTTTAAGTGGAATAGCTGAAATCCAGCAATCATGCCAAAAAGAAGCATTGTTCTCAAAATGGACTACATTATTAATTCCAAGATTATAAATACCAAAATTTATTATCGATTACCAAAAGTAGATATATTATTCATGATATTAATAGTATTGTGGTATAAATTAAAAGCTCCACCATACCATTGATTCGATGTTAATTCTTTCCATATAATGTTTTCATTATTATCATTAAATTTTCATAACCGTTTACCTAATAAAGATATATTTAAGTAACAAGATAAGAGTCACAGGTCCCTGTTTTTTATGTTGTTATACAAAAAGTCCCTGTAGAAATGAATTTGTAAATTTGGTCCCTATTTTTCAAAAATAAATAAAACGCAAAGCATCTTGCACTTTTCTGACTGAAAATGCAAGATAACTTGCACTTTTCTAATTTTGAAATATTTTTCGAAATTTTCGAAATTTTCTAAAATTTGAAAATTTTGAAAAACGCAAGTTAACTTGCACTTTCTATCAGGAAAGTGCAAACTAGTTTGCGCTTTCTAATTTTGAAATTTTTGAAAAGCGCAAGGTAAGTTGCGCTTTTTAATTTTGAATTTTTTTTGAAAATTTTAAAAATTTTGAAATTTTTGAAAAGCGCAAGGTAACTTGCGCTTTCTATCAGGAAAACGCAAGCTGGTTTGCGCTTTCTGATTTTGAAAATTTTGAAATTTAAAAAAGCGCAAGCTAACTTGCGTTTTCTGATTAGAAAAAACAGGGACTAAATTTACATACTTATTTCTACAGGGACTTTTCTTGTAAAACCATCAGAAATAGGGACCTTTCGTGCAAAGCCCCTTTAAGTAATGTAAATTGTAATTCCTAAATCCTCTTATTTTTAGACTTACAAACCATTTTCCATTTAACAAGACATTTAAAACTACAAAGTGGATTATCTCCATTCCATAAAATGTCTCCTCTAATTTTATCAATTTTATCAGTTATCCATTTTGAAAAAAAAGATAAAATGACATCCAATATATAGGTAGTACAGATAAAACCGAATCATTGAGAACTATCCTACCAGCTCTTGATAAATATTTACCATTCCATTTGGGTAATCTTTTATTATTATAGTTATCCAATCATCGTGTTTAAGTTTTTATGGTCTAATTAAAAATCTAAAATATTTTGTAAGGAATTTCATCATTTTACAATTCAAAGGGTAAGTAATTTGGTGTTCTATATTATTTATGTCATTTAAAAATAGAACTGAGCTTTTATCGAAATTAATCATAAAACCATATAGTAGTTCAAAACAATATAAAATGAACTTAAGAGCAATAATATGTTTAGGCAAATGGGACGTAAAAATTATTAATATCATCTGCAAACTGGAGAACAAAAAAACCATTACTAGTGAACTCATTTCCTATGATGTCTAATATTATGCTACTAGTGTCCAATTTGATAATTCAAGAAAAAACATCAGCTGGTAAATTAAACAATAAAAGGTGACAAAGGATCACCATGTCTAAGTCCATATTGATTGAATTTTATTTCCTAAAATACCATTCACCATAATACTTGAATTACCGGTTTTAAGTAAGGACATAATCCATCCTACCCATCTAGAACTGAACCTCTAACCATTAATAAATCCTTAATAAAAACCCAGTCAACTGAATCAAAAGGTTTAGCAAAATCATGTTTTAAAAGCGCGCACATCAGCGATTAATATATTTAGGAACTACTGCTACACCGTCTATGATATTTCTACCCTTAATAAATGTCTTTTATGTTTCATTTATTAAATCTTTCATTTTAGTTTTAGTCTATTAGCCAAAACCTTAGAAATGATTTGAAAAGAATGGTTTAATAACGAAATACGTTGAAATCTTTTAATTGGTTAGCACCTATTTTCTTATGTAATAAAATTACATTTGCGAAATTAAACCTACCCAACTTTAACAAACCATCATAAAACTCATTGAATATTTTTATTATATCATCGTTTAAAGCATTCTAAAAAGTTTCGTAGAATAATATAGAAAATCCATCCAGATCCAAAGCTTTATCATTAGGCCTATCCTTTACAGCCTTTCAAATTTCCTCTTCCGTAAATGGATCATCTAACCCTACTAGATCAATCTTAGAATCTTTAGTGTAAAGCATATTCCATTTAGCTCTAGTTTTATGTGTTTTGTAGCCCCAAACATTTATCTATACTAATTGGTAAATTCAATGTTTAGTTTTGTTTAGTCAAAAATCTCAATTATTAATTAAAATAGAATTAATAGTATCACTGTGCTTCCTACTACAAGCTTACTCGTCAATGTTTGGACTTTTAAAATTGGACATCCAACTTCATGACAAAGCATAGAAAGATCTCCCTGCTCTACTAAATGGATTCTTCATTAATAATAAACAATGTTGATACTTGTTGGTTCCAACCAAGAAAATGATAAGAGTGATAGCCATAAGAATACAAGGTATTCAAAATCCAATATCCAACTAATGTTATCCTGAACATAGCTTAATATGAACATAGAAACAGCAGAGCCTCTTAATGATTTTTAAGGAACCTTCATGATTCCTTTAGCTGCGCATGTTTTCACCAGCACCGACCCTTCGCAGCAGTTTGCAGCATCGCCTACTTAAGGTGGTTAGGCTATGAGATTTTCCGGTGTGGAGAATTAGGATTTCGTGAAACACTGAATCAAATTTGGAAGACGAAGGACTTTAGGGCCTTAAAAGCGATCATTGAATTAAAGAGCGGTCATCGAAAATTTTCTTAGCTCGCCTGCAAATTTGGGTACCGTCCTTTTTTTGTATTTAGATACTTCAATATTATTTCTACTTTATTTTAATCTATACTATATTATTATTAGTGAGTTAAATTGCAAGCTCACACAGGCCCCCTTGAAATTTGACAACTGAACAGTCTCCGAGTATTATATTATTACTTAGTTTCATTTGAAGAGCGTAAAAGACCCCATTGAATTTTGAAATGAAGGGTCGCGTACTTTCTTTCTCTAATGGTGCTCTCTCTCTCTCGCCTTTTCAGCCTCTTCTCTCCTAAACACTTCCAATCCAAATTTTACTCCATAGCCAACCTAAATTATTCGCTCCTCCAAATTTTACTCCGTAGTTGTCGTTCGAGCATCAAATAAAATAACCCAAAATCTACTACTGCCTGCTCTACCAGCCAATTTCTTTCTTTCGTTCAGTTTCTTTCCCGCCTTCGTGATATCGACGGTTGGATTGAAGAAGCAGCCACACTGCGTATTTAGATATTTCCTTCTATTTTAGGTAGATTCCTTTATTTTGGTTCAATTGTTCTTTCCGTTTGTGTTATTTTTCTATGTTCATTGGATTCTATCTTTGCAAGAATATATAATTTGGGTGCTTCTTATTTTTGTCCTACTTCATCATTTTATATTGCTAAAGGTAATTTTTGTTGTCTAATCAAGATTTTGAAGGTGAAACAACATTGTTTTGGTACCTTTCCCCATGTTTAGTTACTATTTACTCTGATTTTTTAATCTGCCATAGATAATGGAGTTTAGTATGTAAATTTATAAAAGGCTACATAGTTTAATTGCACCAGCTGGATCTGTTTACAATTTGGTATGTTTTTTTTACATGTTGGATGAAACGCATATCCAAGGTGAAATACCTTGGGTTTAGATTATATTTTTGCTCATTTTCTGCTACTGTTTGATTAGAATTTGTGGATTTTTCATAGATAATAAAATCAAATATGTACATTTCCAACCAGCTACTTAGGTTTAATTATCATCATTTAGTTTATGAATTCTTCACTGTATATAGCGGATCTCTAATTTTAAGTGTGTGTGTATATATATATATATATATATATATATTTGAAAATAAGCATTCAATTAAAAATATAAAAAAGGAAATGGGATGGAAAAATGATTGTTTAGGCTAAGGGGATGAAGTACCTCTCAACCAAAGCTTCCGCTTTGGTTACATTCAAAGCAAGTTTAGTAACTAGCTAGCTAAAGTGTTTCCAGAAAAAGTCCATCTAATGAAAAATTAAAAATGAGATGATAACTCGCCATAACCAAACTATATGATATACATGCAGGTAATATATAACTAGTGGTAAATTACCTAATGAGAAATAGATTAATCTATATTATATCAAATGTAGTATATAAATATAAAAGTTAAACTATCTAGGAAATGTATAGTCGTATGTATATGTCATCTCATTCAGTAAGTATGTCTCTTTTTTTGTTATTGGACTTCTACTGATTTTGATATTGTCCACCATAAAGCAACTTCGCCCAAATTATCAAAACGCATTGGTTGCTATGATTAACATGCACGAGGATCCTTAAAGTCAAGAATATTTGTGTTGGAATGCTTACAAATAAAGTAGAAGGTGGATATATGGTATTGGGGTCCCAGATTGCTTCAATGTGTTCCAAACAAGGAAGAGGACGGGGTAAAAAATGGATTGCTCAACGTCAGGTTAGATCCTATATATAATATATAAATTTACCTATATTTTCAGTTGTAATTAAATGATTATATAAACGAAGTTGTAGGGAAATGATATTTGCCCTACATGAGAAGTTAACGAGCTACCGTCAAAATCCACAACGTTGAACTTTGTATGAGTATTTTCATCCTGAAAATGGAACTTTAAAAATAATGGTAGTAACTATCGTAAAATTATTGATGTTCTTCTCTTTAGTTAAATTTAAAGTAATTGTGATATTGTTTGATCCATAAAAGAATATAAATTTACTGTTATTATTACAAATACCAGTCATTGGTAACGTGAAAGAACTCTACTTTTCTAAAACACTTTGGCTTACTTCAACGATACTGAAAATTTTATATATTTTGTCAATATGTACAGCTTTTTTCTTACAGGATATGCTATTCAACGAGGTGATGGTGCATGGAAAAAAAATATTGTTATGTACTATTTTATTGTAAGTATCATTAAATGATGTTATCACTTTACAATATTTGATATCTTATTGAATGAAGTAATTTTGTATAGTGTTTTATTTCTGCGTTTTTGGTCTTCAAACTAATCGAGTACCATAAAATACTATTGTTTCATGCTGTCATCAATTATTTGCATAGAAATGAAGATTTTTTTATGGAATCAAAAGGACAGAAGAGAATAATTTAAATTTGAACAAAAGAAAGAAATTAGGAAAGGTGTTGCAAGCTTTAGCCATGGACAATAGAAGCTGGGAACATATGTGGCATGAGTTCGTGACGGTTACAAAGAATGTGAATAAGATGTTTACATACTTTCGACACAGTGATGGGTAAGATTACATTTTTACATGCTATGCAATTCTTTGAGAATTGTCATCAACATCTGAACTTGCAGCGGATGTTACTGTTATTTCCATGTGCTTGCATTACAATTTTGATTTAATTCACGTACACATTACAACTGCTATACAACTCTGAAAAAACTACTTACAAAAGATGAAAGGATATTTACACACAACAACTTACTTAAACAGCTCAGGGATTTAAATTCTCACATTTAACAGCGACTGTCCATATCCTGATAGTTTTAAAAACCTCAGGTAATTATCTATATACAATTAAATGTTAAAAAACCGCTGGCATCCAATTGTTTTTCAGTTGCAAATTTTGCCAATTGGCAACAAATATAATACTAAATAAACAGTCAATACTTGCGGCTGAAAAGATTACACTAACTATAAACTCTACAAATTAAATTCAGTGGATTACCAAAGGTCATAAGTTACAGCAACCAAATTCCTAGATAAACTTAGTACTCATCTCATTTCCAAATATCGTCTACCATTAAACCCAAAACATTATCAACCAATTCTACACACCACAGGAATTGTCTTCTTTATCCTATTTCTTAAGTCAGAAACCTAAGTATAGTATTGATAAATATACTCTCTTGCTAAATTCATTTCATCTGCAGCTCGGTCAATAATTGATGTTGAACAAGTACCACTTGCTTCGCCTAGCACTGAGAATGTTGGCGCAATGATACGAGTGCATGTTTGGAGGCTATGGGACTTTGTCAACCTGCGAAGCAATGACATTTTTGGATTCGATTTTCAATTCATAAATGAGGAGGTATGTGTTTTATATAATGCTTCTTTTTCAAAAATTACTACCTCCCTGCTACTGTGCCCTCAACTGTCAACAAATTCAATCCTCGGTACTACATTGAAAAAAATTAAAACGGATCAATAAACGGTGAAATACCAAAAATATTAAGTTCACTGATCCATAATATAAAATACAACAGGCATCCACTCTGTTATTATGCTTAAACCCAACCCTGATTTTGATGCTTTGCCATGTCAATCTATAAGGCCTCTTTGTTTATGCTTTTTTAAACACTTATTGATATATCTGTAGATAATTGGTCTACTTTAGTATTGGTACCTAAACATACTTATTTCGGATATAATTTCCAATATCCAAACCCAAATTACTATGCTGCAATTTCTATTTGATGTTCACTGTTCGTTCTTCATACATTACTCCTAAGTTTTAAGTTTAAACATAATTATTCCTTAAATCTAAACAAATTTGGTTTTGGTAGCAGTATATCTATAATTTATCGATAAAAATGGTTCGCATATTATTTTTGTCAAATATTTTAAAATGGGTTTTTATTAACATATTATTATTATTACATCCAAGATTTTCCCTCGAACTTATTCACAAAATTTATTGCTTAATTTCTGTTAGCAGTAAAAAAATTTGAATTACCAATTTATCACGTTTAATTTAAACCATCTACTCAAAATAAACAAAATTTGATTTGATTACATATTTCAATTTGCACATGATATTTTTCTATCCACAAACTGACCAAGTGAATGCATTTCATCTACAACAAAACAATGAGTAACAATTTAAGTTTGTTTCTTCACATAATAGGAAGGTATATAGCAAGGATTCAATGGTTATTAGAAATGGCATGGATTTAGATGCTACTATGCTTACCTATGTACTTTCAAATAATCAACACTGTTCTACAAAGACAATGATCCTGTTTAGAAAAGAATTAATATGTGCTTCTTACACCTTGACTTGCAAATTAACATATAACATCTACATAAACATTAAAACTTGCCCTCCGTACATATTATGTAAATTTTTAATCCTTTTCCTTTTTATTTTACACCTGACAAGTGCAAAAATTCAAATTTCTATCTGACTGAAAATCTGTTTTTTTATTTCCAGCCTAGCATTTGGTAGATTTGTTTATATCCATATATGCAACAAATGCCACGTTTTGAACTTATATCTACATTTACTTGAACTTGTGCAAGAATAAACTATACTACGGGATGAGTGCTATGAACATGCTACGACTAATCCTTTTAACATTGATTGCTAGCCACTCAACCATTTAAGTTATGCTACCAAGGTATATGAATTAACATGTTATTTTCACATATGACGTTATCCTGCAAAAGCAGGTACTTTTGCACACATTAATTTCACCTTGCTCTACTGTCGTTGACAGTTACAACAAAATGATATTGTTAATCTTCCTCATTTGCTTCTGATTCTGTCTCCTTCAGCATTTTTCGCGGTATTAATTTAAATTGTTTGTCAAAAAACCACTTTTGTACATAAAATTGATGAATGTTTTACAAGCATACATTGCAATAGACCATACAACTTCTAACCAACTATTCACGGCAGTAATCGCACAGCCAAAAATAACGTCTAAGATTTTTTTGCAAACGAATACATTAATAAACATCTATATGTAGATATATACAACTGTATGTGTATAATGAACTATTTATGCTGACTGCACCAACAACTCTATATCTGACAAATTACTTTTTCCTCCGACTATGGTCTGTTCTATTTTGGAGTTTCAAGGAGTACAAGTCCATATTTCGCCGGCCCCAGTTCTGTTCTCATTCAATACTGCTTTGTCACATTTTTTCCTTTGTATACATTAGTAAAGGACACATAGACAAATACCAGGTCACTAATTAGTTACACTTTTTATTTCACAACTAAATTGTAGGCAACATGGGAACTAAATGCTACACGGCAGCAATCGTAGATTGATTTTTTTTTTCACACATTACTTTAGTAAACAAGCTTTAAAAAGGTATGCAACATTCAATATTTTTTTCATACATTTTTGACCATTTTTACAACAAAACCTGTCATTTGATACATTGTTAGACCTAGGACATTATTTATTGTGATTGGATTGTTTATATATGTTGTATGGATGTTGTGCATTGGATGTGTGTATTTGTCGTTGTGTTTTTAATCCATTTTTATATTGTTAGAGAGTGATCATCATTTGAGTGATTTGATTGGCAAATGTGTGTGAAATGTATGCGACCTGAATATGTTATTCTTTGAGACCTAGAGAGTCTACAAAACAGGTCACACCACATTTGGATGTGATTTATGGTGGAAAAATCATGTCGACATTGGTGGTAGAATCATGTTAATAGTGGAGTACCTTGTGGGAATTGCATGATGACTTCGGGCTGACAAGCCGAGTGCTTTGGGGCTTTGATTGGGGGCTTTGGGCCAAAGAGAACTGTTGCCAAGAAGTTGAAGTAGAAATTTAAATGCAACGAGCCTTACATGACATCATCACACTGACCTTCACGGGTTTTCTCCTAGGATTTGAACTACTCTTACATGTCATTACAACTTGAACAGCGAATACAACAGTTAGAAAACTACATTCCATACCATGACAAACAAGTGTGCAACTACATCAATAAGGTACAATATTTGATCTATATAAACACAGATATGATCTTACAAAACCTATACATACCTAACGCAAGATCAATCCATGTAACCGTTTGCATTAACGAATCCACCATAGTTATATACATTACCACCCGAGATTTACCGAGTGTGCTGAGCACATATAAGTTCAATAATGAACTATCCTTTATAAACCGAACTCTGCGGCCCTCAAGTTCGAATCCAACGTACGTTCAACCGACCATTTTTATATACAAAAACAACATATTACCGAGGAGAGACAAATATAAGGCATTCAATGGTCCTTGGGATCGTTGTTCGTTACTGTAAAACGTGATGCTGCGTCTCAATGCTTTGTCAGTAAAATTCATATTAGCAATTATTAGCATTTCCAAAATATAACAATTGAAGCCAAATTCAATTAAGTCCAAAGCCACGGTGCTGTAAAAGAAACTCAAATTCTTTGTTAGTTCAATTTTTTTAAAAAGCTCAGTGAAAAATCTATTTTTGTTTAAAATTCAACAACTATTTTAGGTTTTCCAGTAAATGTTTACCATCATCAATTTGTTCAGCTCAACTATGGAGTTCAACGCTTTGTTTCTGTAACTTTGAGGTTTGAAAACTCGGCACAAATACTGCTCATACGAACGTATAAATTTAATCAGTTATAATCTGGGTTTGAAGCTACATTCTTTTCCTGACTATTACTCTAAAATGTACTGCCACCATGAATTTTAGACATCATTGTGAGCATCATAGCTCATTTATTCAATCCTGTGCTAACACACAATCTTTATTTTTCCAATTTGTGCAGCATGTTTTGGCAAAGATTTGTAAATAGGGCAGAAATAAAGCCTTCTAGCTCATCATTCAACTAACATTGAGCAAACCAGCAGCCCACTGATAAATTGTATATTTTCATGTTCTTAATCATCCTTCATCTTTCAGAATAAACTGTAATAGATTTTTTTATAATGTATTGGTGTTGTCCCTATGATGTATTTGTATCATTACCTTCAACTTTACATAGATTTATGAAATATTTATAACATAGTTTGCTACTATTATTCTTAGTGCAACCTAACTCTTTTTTCTGTTCATTATTTTAAACTAAATCAGTGGTATAGATGTTTACTAGCAACTGTCCTGAAATTTCAAAATATACTGATTTGGCTACAATTCTCCTACATGGTACAAAATCTATGTTTATAATCAATAACTTCCTTAATCCTATTTTTTTAATTAATTCAGTACTTACAATTAGTTTTGGATGTTGTATACTTTATACACCTTTGTTCGCTTATTCCATGTAGATTTCACTATGCTTTTTTTATTAATGTCCAATTGTAGGTTACTATGATTATGTTCAATTATTGGTGTTTTAACCAAAATGCTTTATTTCTTTTATGTTACCTGTTTAACTTTTTCACAACTTACTGTATACATAGAATATTTTCACCATCTCCGTGTGCGAAGCACGGGTTCGCACTAGTTTTACATAAAGCTCATATATGCAACTAGAGTTCAAGTGAATATTATTAATTACTAAATATTAATTATTAATCATTAATTATCTTCCTTGGGACATTAATGTAATTTATCAATTATTAACTAATGCATGCGAATTATTAATTATTTTTGCAAGTTATTATAAATAATAAATATTATATATAAATCCAAAATCAAAAATTAAAAGTAACTAAAAAATAAAAAACAGTTATTTTATTATTATTTATTATTTAATAATTATTAATTATTAATTTTTGAAATATTAAATATTAAATATAATTATCAATTATAATTATTAAATAATAAATATTAAATGCGTATCAAAGTATACTTTATATCATAGGTATTTTTTAATTTATTTCAAAAAATTACAAAATTTTAATTTAAAAATTAAAAAATATGATTATTTATTGTAATTATAAAATATAAAATACTAAATGCTATTTCTTAATTACTAATATTGCTTATTAATTATGAATCATTAAAGATTTGTCTTAAATATTGATTATTAATAATTATTTAAAATTAATTATTAAATACTAAATATTACTTCATAGTTATTAAAAAATTATTAATTATTTAATATGTCTTAATTATTATATAATTGTTAATAATTAATTTTTAATTGTAATTATAAATGAATAATTATTAAAAATTAATTATTAAATATTACTTCTTAATTATTAGACATTACTTATTAATTAAATATTAAATGTTAAACATTAATTATTAAAATTTAATTATTTATTATTTAATAGTAATTATTTAATATTAATTATTAATTATTAAATGTAATTAAATATTAACTATAATTTACAAATAATTAATAATTAACTATAATAAATTATTAAATATAAAAAATAATTATTGGTTATTAATAATAATTAGTGATTATAAAACCAACTGTTAAAAATACGTTTATTACACTTGATAGGAAAATTTAGTTGTTCAAAATGCGTTTATTACAACTAACAGGAAAAACCAATTGTTAAAAATACGTTTATTACAACTGACAGTATTACTCAGTTGTTAAAAATATATTTATTACAACTAGCGGGAACATTCGGTTGCTAAAAATACTTTGATTACAACTGTCAGAAAAAAGCAGTTGTTAAAATCCCTTTATTATGAATGTTAGTAAATGCCAGTTGTTAAAAACTCTTCATTACAACTGTCCTTTGACGCTAGTTGTTAATAACTAGTTGTAATGTGTTCATTTTGTTGTAGTGCTAATCCAAAATTTATGCATAGTACTTGCAAAAGCCAATAACCAAAACACCATCATAGGTTTTTTGAGGTGAGCAAAGTCTCTATGTCAATAATAATGGACATGTTAGTGTATTGATAATAAGCTACCTCTTCAACTTTTTCTGTAACCGGATATATTTCTAAGCACTTGTTCTGGATGTTGTACTGGTACAAATTTTCCTAACCTTCACAAATAATTCTTTTGTTGCCATCAATCTATGATGGGTGGAGCGATCAATAATACAGTTCATATGACATAGAATTGCATATATCTAACTTATACCAAAGAGTCCGATCGACATCATCAAGCTTCCATACGATCATAGTTAATGGCATATCAATAAGGTATAAGGAGTCAACTCGACACAACAAAGCTTACCTTCCAACGATGACAAATGCTTTCCCATTCCATATTAGTCGAATCTATACTTGGTTGGGGACTTAATAACATTCATTTTCTCGGTTGTTAAATCAAACACAAAAAGCTTATATGTATTCATCTTCAAGTGGAGGAGGTATTTCACAGTATAATATAACATTAGCATAAATATTATTAGGGTTCGATAACTCATTTCATGCATTGATCGGTTGCTCCATTGTAACTGTAATTTCTTAATTACAGAAACATCAATAAACAATGATAATCAGTGCATACAAATGCATAGATTTCATGCATAAGGAAGCACAAACACTACATAAGAAAGAAGAAGATGAATAGAAAATACAAAGAAAATTATAATGCAGAAATAGTAAAACAATAGACTCTAACTAATACTATAAGGAAATTTCCTATGAGGCTTGTTGTAACAATTTTCTTAAGACTTTACTCGAAGTCCCCCAAGATACAATAGACGATGATGATTTGCTCTAGATTGTGATGACTATGACTACTCTATGATATGATATATAAAAGTGTTGGTTCGAGAACGGAATAGAGAGACAGAGAGGAAGAAGATGAAGAAAAAAGAATCAGGAATGCAAACTCTTGCACAAAATTATTTGACATTAAGGAAAAATATAGGTTGATGAGAAAGTGTATATAAACATGTATACCTCTTCTATTTTTTGCTAATGTGTGACCGATCTTCATTCACTCTATGCAAGGATCTCCAACAATCCCCCACATTAATGACGACATTTGTCTCCTCAACACAAAGGGGAATATCACATAATACCTGGAAAAATGCTACATCAAGGATAAATAGATATTTCACTTTGAACTTTCCCTAGTTAAATCTTATCGGATATACTTGGCTAATCGGTGAATTATATCATCTTCAACTGTCAGCCGTTGGTATATAATTAGACAATAAACTTTACAAAGCATTGTTTTCCTTCACATTCAATTGCTTGATTGTGTTCATTTTGGTCCTGAACAAAATTGGTTCTGCGAATGTATTAGATAATTTAAGCCTTAATATTCTCATAAAGCCAACCCAACTCACTTTACATAGGTGATCGCATCCATAAAGAGTATCTTGTGTATACTCCACTTGACATTTCAAGATATGGACATCATTAAAAACATAGCTTAACCTTTTTAATACTTCCGTAGGCATGCATTTTAAAATGCCCCATAGGAATAGAGTAAAACTGAATCCAAACAAATGCATTACTTTTTGAGTTACATAGAACCAGTTTGCCTATTGATCATAGTCTGTGGAAACTTCAGTCGCTAGGATAGGTTTCCATATGAAGTAAACTTTGTTGGTTTAGGCTTTTAGACCAATTCCCCTTGATGCGCAGTCAATTTTTTCTCTTAATAAACCTTTAGTAAATGGATTTGCTAGGTGGTCATTTGTTCTTACATAATCAATGAAAAAAGTTCCATTTGAGAGTAATTGCTTTACTTTACTATGGCATCGACGAATTTGTCGTGACTTTCCATCATACACAAAGTTTTGGGCTCTACTTAACGCTGCTTGATTATTGCAGTGAATACATATAGCTAATACAGGTTAGGATTAAAATGGAATATCTTCTAAAAATTGGCGAAGGCGTTATGCTTCTTTACCTTTTTTTATCTAAAGCGATGAACTCGGATTTCATGGTGGATCGAGCTAAGCATGTTTATTTAGTAGATTTCCATGATATTATTGCTCCTACTAGGATAAAGATATAACCACTTGTTAATTTAGATTCTTTTGAATCGGAAATACTGCTTGCATCACTATGTCCTTCTAAGGCAGCAAGATATTTTCCGTAACGTAAGGAAAAGTTTGTGGTATTCTTTAAATATTCCAACGCTCTCATTAGTGCTTTCCAATGTTCCTTTCTTGGGTTACTTGTATATCTACTCAGTCGACTTACTACATAAGCTACATCTGGTATTGTGCAATTCATAAGATACATAGGACAACCTATTATATGAGAATATTCTAGTTGCATTATACTCTCATCAGTGTTTTTATGGAGAACTTCCGATGGATTAAAAGGTGTTCTTACCCCTTTGATTCCATAGTCTTTGAATTTTTCAATCACTTTGTCTACATAGTGTGATTGAGATAATTCAATTCCATTTTTTGTTTTTAATATTCTGATTTCCAAAATAACCTCTGCTACTTCTAAGTTTTCCATGTTGAAATTGTTGATTAAGATTTTCTTTATAGTCACTATAACCTTAATGTTGGAACCAAATATTAGCATATCGTCCACATATAGACAAATCATTACTTATGATTGACAAACTTGCTTGTTTTTTTTTGAAAAAGGTACTTTATTAACAGAAATAACATATACTTCAATGATATGCCTCGTTAAAACCTTTCAACCCCCCTAACCTAGATGGGTGCGTTGAGAAGGAAAAAGAGTACATATCATTTCCGTATATTAACAGTACAACAGACCAACATCTGTGCAAAACTGTCAAACAGATGGAGGAGTAAAATAGAGAAATACACTCAAAACCATCCGTACGATCAGCTTGCACAAAGTAAAACCAAACAATAGAAATAAAAGTAGCTAGAAGCTACTACAGAGAACAAAAACCAAAAAGAAAACAAGAAAAGACGACAATCTTCTCGACACAACCGACACCAGGAGAGAGAAAGCAGGGCTAATCTTCACCGGAGCAGATCTAAATCCACCAAAATCTTGGCTGAAACAGATGGAAGAAACTCTACAACTCCACGAAGGCAAGAATCAGCTGATTGACCAACAGCAGAGCGGAATCATGGAGGACGAAAACAATTTTGGAGACCAAGCTCAGGAGCAAACTTCAAAACGATAAGCTTTTCTTCTTCGTTTACATTATGAGCTTGAAATTTAACTTACAGCAGTTGTTTGCTTTCGATAATTGTTTGTTTGGTTCTTAACTCAAAAGGTTGTTCAATTCCTTTAAAAACATGGTTGTTTCGTTCACACCAAATATTCCATATGGTAGTTGTAAGGAAAATACTAAGAATGCTTTTAATTGGCGATTTAATTTTTTCCTGAGCTTTTAAAACCAGATTCAGTAAGAAATTAATGTCGTAGTTCATATCAAGCTTTATGTTAAGCTTGGGCATAATCGCATCCAGAACATGTCGAGAGTAAGTGCATTCGAAAAACAGATGATTAATATCCTCATTTTGATTAGCACACAGCACACACTTTTGATCAATGTTAGGAGACCACTTACTGATTTTAAACTTGGTTGGCAATTTGTCTCTTATGGCCAGCAAAGAGCATGTAGACATTTTAGGGGCACAGCCCTTATCCCAAACAATGGTGGCCCATTCGAAATCATTATGCCTGGTTCTGAAAATGTTCCACGCAGATTTTAAAGAAAATTGGCCTTGCTTAGTAGGCAGCCACCACCAGAAATCATGTTTCATATTTTGATATATGGAAACTTTTCTCACCTCTGCATGTGAGTTCATAGGAATGAAATTGAGTCTATTTTTCCATCTGTAATTAGAAATAATCCTTGAGACAGTTTTGTCATAACCATCTAAAGTGTTCATGGTGTTCCACCCATAAGTGTCAATTAGGTTGGAACCCTGAAGCCAAGGTTCAAACCATAAGTCGGTGTTTTCACCGTTAACAATTTTTCTGTCTATATGACCCTTGCACCATTGTCTAGCACGCAATATAATCTTCCATGTGTGTGATGCATTATTATCCAGTCTGGCTGTCCAGAAATTTCCTTTTTTGCAATATTTGTTGTGCATCCATTTTGCCCATAAAGATTCACCATTAATATAATTCCATAGCAGTTTTGCAGCAATGGCTTTTGCTATGTCTTCAATTTTTCTGATTCCCAAACCCCCTTCTTTTTTTGTTTTGCAAACCTCTTCCCGACTCAATTTGTGAGATTTTGATTTCCACAAGAAATTAGCACACATTGAGTTGATTTTTTTATAATAGAAGCAGGGAATTGAGCAATTTGTAACCAGAACTGCAATATAGGGTGTATAACAGTTTTGATGAGTTCTACCCTGCCACTTATATTAAGAAACCTGCTATGCCAATTGTTGAATTTTTTATTGATTTTGTCTATGAGCACACCAAAGTCTCTAGCTTTCAAAGAATTATTTGAAAGAGGGATTCCAAGATATTTAATAGGAAGATTATCTGGCTTGATTTTGATAATGTCAACAATTTGTTGCTTAAATTTTGCCCCTTTACTGAAAAATAAGCTGCTTTTTCCTGAGTTTAATTCTAGTCCTGTAAGATTTTTCATGCTTTGGAAAATAAGGTGGATGGTTTCAGCATTATTAGTAGTAGCTTTCATCAGAACCAGAATATCATCAGCGTATAATATATGAGTAATAATTGGCTCCACTTGATAAATAGGGCTGAGATTTCCTTTAAGGAATTCAGTCTCCAAATTCAAAGTCAGGAATTCCATAGCAATTGCGAATAAATAAGGGGATAGAGGATCCCCTTGCCTGAGACCTCTCGAGCTATTAATAAATCCATAAGGGGAACCTTCTATTAAAATCGAAAACGATGGGGTGGAAATACATTCATATATGAGGTTGGCAAAGGAAAGTGGGAAACCCATGGCGATCAACATATGATGAATAAATTCTCTATTGATTTTGTCATAAGCCTTATGTAAATCAATTTTTATACAAACATTATTTGAATTTTTCCTGTTAAAACTTCTGACCATCTCATAAGCAAGAAGAGAGTTTTCTGAAATTGATCTATTTGGGATGAAAGCATTTTGGTTATATGATATTAAATCATTCATGTAAACTTTCATTCTGTTGCAAAGAAGATTGGCTAGAATTTTGTAAGTGACATTACAAAGTGAAATTGGTCGAAAATCAGACATGTTAGAAGCGTCTGGGTTTTTAGGAATTAAACAAATGAAAGTATGATTAATTTCTTTGATGATTTTACCAGATTGTAGAATTCCATTTATAGCTTCCCAAATATCCAATTTAATGCTATCCCAATGAACTTTATAAAATTTAGAATTGAATCCATCTGGACCGGGAGAACTGTTTTCATTAATTTGAAAAACAGCCTCTTTGATCTCTTCCATCTGAAAGGGTCTGCATAAGTTGGCTCTAGCATTATCTGTTAGAATTCTCTTACAAATAATGTTAGGAAATTGATTAAGGGCTTGAGGCAACTGAAATAAATCTGAGAAATAGCTAATAGCTTCTTTAGCTACAGTATCTGATGTTGAGACCCACTTTCCTGTTGTGCAGAAAATTGCACCAATGCGGAAAGACAATAAACAGGATCTAGATTTGCCAATTTGAACATCACTTAACTAGCAGCAATTATTCTATACTCCAAATAAATAGCAAATAACTATAAAGAAAAAGTAGACACAATATTTATACTGGTTCCACTATCATCTAGATAGTGTACGTCCAGTCCAAAGGAGAGAGATTTTATTCCACATAAGAGAATTACAAGAGATTACAAGATAAGAGTTTACATACCAAAGCCCCGATTAGGGATAAAAAGAAGAGACACTCTATCTGGAGATCACTGGCTGATACCAGGATGGGTTTATAATGAAGTCTACCCTCAATATATAGCCAATATAAATTCATATGAGTCATCAATCAAATTACCAAAATATGGTAAGAAGATAATGGAGGCAAATTACAACGGTAACAAATCACGCAAACATAGCAAGTAATTCACTTGTTCCAAAGATGGAAGAAAATAATCCCAAAGCAATGCGATTACGAAGAAAGAAATAATATGCATATCTTTTGCATATATATTATTCCATAACGTGCGCATGCATAAATTTCCTTGCCATCTCATTCAAATGCAATCCAATTATTAATGCATTTCCATAATGAACAAACGCGATTACTTTCCCTTTTGCATATTTGTTTCCTTCTATTTGTGATTTTGTATCACCAAAATTTAACACTCCACCTTGATGCAAAATCACATATTTCCAACACTCCACCTCGAGTCAAATTCTCTTCTCAACATAAAACTCTTCAAATCAAACTCTACCTTCAACCAAAATCTCTTAACGAGATACAGACCAAAAATGAATATTTACCCAATGGGTTCCGGCAAAGCCACCCCCCATCACATATTGCTAACGAGCTCAGACTATGTCCCCGCCCGCCAACAAAATGTTGCAAATATCCAAAATCAAAAGAAGGTAGATACCAAAATAATCTCAAAGCCACCAAGGCCAAAAAATTCTCTCAATCACCAATCAAATACAGAGCTAGAAAACAAAAGCTAATAGACAAGGCTAATCCAAATCTCTGTATACAAGACAAATCTCTCTCCTTCCACATACTTTATCTGCCAAACAACAATTTTTCCATGAAAATCAACATAAGACTCTCACATCAACATCGAGCCATAAAGCAGATACAAGTTTCCAAATCCACTTATCTGCCAAACAAAAAATTTCCCATGGAAATCAACATAAGACTCTCACATCAACATCGAGCCATAAAGCAGATACAAGTTCCCAAATCCAGATGTCTCTTCAACACAGTAAACTCCTTATCATCAAATTTCCAAGACTGGAACACTCTTCTCTCTCAACATAATCTCCTCCACTCCATATTGCACAAATTCTCCCTTTTCCATCCAAATGAGTAATAGCATAATCACCACCAGATCTACCGCTCTTTCTAGAAGCCATTGATGCACAAATATGAACAAATCGCCTAGCTCTGATACCAATCTGTTGTGCAGAAAATTGCACCAATGCGGAAAGACAATAAACAGGATCTAGATTTGCCAATTTGAACACCACTTAATCTAGCAGCAGTTATTCTATTACTCCAAATAAATAGTAAATAACTATAAAGAAAAAGAAGACACACAATATTTATACTGGTTCCACTATCATCTAGATAGTGTACGTCCAGTCCAAAGGAGAGAGATTTTATTACACTTGAGAGAATTACAAGAGATTACAAAATAAGAGTTTACATACCAAAGCCCCAATTAGGGATAAAAAGAAGAGACACTCTATCTGGAGATCACTGGCTGAATACCAGGATGGGTTTATAATGAAGTCTACCCTCAATATATAGCCAATATAAATTCATATGAGTCATCAATCAAATTACCAAAATATGGTAAGAAGATAATGGAGGCAAATTACAACGGTAACAAATCACGCAAACATAGCAAGTAATTCACTTGTTCCAAAGATGGAAGAAAATAATCCCAAAGCAATGCGATTACGAAGAAAGAAATAATATGCATATCTTTTGCATATATATTATTCCATAACGTGCGCATGCATAAATTTCCTTGCCATCTCATTCAAATGCAATCCAATTATTAATGCATTTCCATAATGAACAAACGCGATTACTTTCCCTTTTGCATATTTGTTTCCTTCTATTTGTGATTTTGTATCACCAAAATTTAACATTTCCTTCGCTGTCAACCGTGAATTTGCTTTTTCTAATAGGCCTACTGTCTGAAATTTTACTGTAGAAGAACTTCGTGGGTCTATCCCCTTTGGTAAGCCAACTAAATTTCATTCTTTTCTCATTATCTAGAGCAACCTTCCTCATCATCTTGTGAAGACAATCACAATTGTTGGAATAACTTTCCATGAGGTTTACATCGAGAGGATTGTTAATTAATTGATTGTAAATACAGTTGTTATGGTCTTTCAATTTTCGAATCATCACTGTCTCATTTATTAAATTGCTGGACCAATTCTTCAGTTGATTTTTCACTGTTTTCAGTTTGCAGATCAGCTTATACAGAGGAGAGCCCGTGAAGCAAGTTATAAGGGTCTCATGGATAGCTAGGAGGTAATCATCGTATATATGCCAAGAATTTTTATATTTAAAAGGTATATTTCTCTTTCTCATGTTTTGCTTTTGGAGATTAATTAAAATAGGGGTATGATCACTCAGAGAACGGTTTCCAAAATAAATGCCAAAGTTATCCAATTTATCAATCCAAATAGAATTTACAAACACACGATCTATCTTACTATGGATAGAAAATGAGTTACCTCCACGCCAAGTAAAGTAATTACCTGAGAAATCAGGCTCCACTAGCTTAGATAGAGTTATGCATTCAATGAAATTATGGTTTCCAATAGAGTTAAAACAGCCATTATTCATTCTGTCACTGCTGTAAAGAATAGAATTGAAGTCACCTGCCACTAGCCACGGCATGTTGACATTTTTGGATTGGGCCATTAAATAATCCCATAGAGGTTTGCGCTTCTCCTCCTCATTAAAAGCATAGACAATAGTACACATTATATTGAAGTTACTAGCATTATAGAGTATACTTGTTATGAATTGATCACTGGTGTGTAAAGTAATAGTGGACCATACCAAAGAATCCCAAAAGATAAGGATGCGACTCTTTAGGTCATCAGAAATGTTGTGTGAAAACTTCCATTTTTTGTCAATTTTATTAATAAAACTTTCTATAGACTGATTAGAGAGTTTGTTCTCAAGAATCCCAATAAGAGAATACTTATTAGAGTTAAGTATATTTAGAACTTCTACTTGTTTGTAGAGGGCATTCATCCCTCTAATGTTCCAGAATAGGAACTCCATTAACTAATAGAATTCGGGTTGCTACTCTCTTCCGGGGAAGTAGCTTTTCCCAAAGTCTTAGCTTTCTTGGATTTTTTCTGTTTTCCTTTCAATTGATTAACCATATTTAACCATGCAGGGTTATCCGTTACTTCAGAGTTCGAAGAGGCTTTGAATTCGAAAGGAGCTTCCTCTGTTCTAGTTTTGCGAGGAGCTTTTGATTTGGCAAGGGAAAGGGGCTCTGGGTTGGACATGTATTCCTGAAGGGTCGAAGCAGGGTCTATTGTCATATGAGCTGCATCTTCTATTAAGGAGTTATCGTTAGGATCTGCGGGCAGAGTCTCAGTTTGAGCATTTAAAATGTGATTATCATTTAGAGAATGCAGATTGTCTGACTTGTTATAGACTTCTGATGTAATAATAGTCAAACTAGATTTAGTTGGCTGGACTGTTTGTGATTTAAGCTTGGCACTTTGAATAGATTCTGGGATAATGTCATTATTTTGAGGATTGATAAAGAGAGTTTGACCTGCAACCTTAGGCCGATTCTGAACTTTATCAGTTTCGTTAAATAAAGTTGTTTTCTGTTTACTTAGATCTTCGCTAGTGTTACTATTATTTGGGAGGAGGTCATTTGGGTCAATATTCATGGCTGCAATGTCCTCTGTTGTGTCTTGATTCGCTTTCTGCACCCAAACTTTTTTAAATTGACAGTGAATTTCTGCATGTCCAAAACTCGAACAATTGGGGCACGTACTAGGCTTCCATTCATAGACAACTTCTTGCCATATAATCTCATCGCTTTCGACAAACTTGCTTGTAATAAACACATTTGTCACATTCATTCGTATGAAAACCATTTTTCATCATGACACTATCAAATATTGCATGCCATTGTTTTGGAGCTTGTTTAAATCCATATAATGATTTTACTAATCCACATACTTTGTTCTCATTTCTTTTGAAAATAAAACCTTCAGGTTGCTCCATATATATCTTCTCTGTGATATCCCGGAAATTTGGCAATATCAATTTAATAATCTTTATTAATAATTAAATTGATTTGATGATTTTATTTTATAAAATTGACAAGTTTATTCATTTTAAAAGGCTAATAATATTTTAATTGGCAATATGTATTAATATCTTTTCTAACAATTTAAAATTGGGAAGATTTATCTTTCTAAATCTAATATAAGTGTTTATATTTATAATGTATATATATAGGTATATATATATTATAAATAGGGAGTCTTTAATTTAATAAAACTATGTTTTCAAATTTATAATATGTATGAATGTATATATATTGTGTTTTGGAGTTATGTTATGAAATTCAATATAGTAATTATCTAAACTAATATTAAAATATTTCCCATTTAGAATATATATATATATATATATATATTTGTATATTGAAATGGAAAGGTAATGATTCAAATTTAATAAAGTATTTTTAAACTTTAATATATATATAATTTGTAATTTGGAAATTTTAATTTAGCATAATACTTTTCAAAATGATATTTGAGATTTAAATTAAGAAGTTCATTGGTTTTAAGATTTTTTCATTTTTAAAATTCAAACATAAGTCAAAATAGGTTTGTGAAAATATATATAGAGTTAAACTCAATTTCTCAAGCATATAAAAATATGTTATAAATAATTTATCAAAACATAAGTTGTTTTAAATAATAGTTTTTCACATTTGTATATTTATTAAAATCTAGAAGCTTATTTATAAAAAGATAAATACATTTTTATATACATGTAAATATTTCTTAAATACATATAAATGACTTAAATAAATTAATTAAAACAAGATTTACACTTGTAAGCATATAAAGGTAGTTTAGAGACATTTGTAAATTTAAATGTATAGGTGTAAGCAAATTAACTCTTAAGAAGGACAAATGTCAATATTCTTCTTAATAATTAAAATAAATAAATCAAAATTTAAAGAAGAAATATTTTTACTATCAGCTGAACTATTCTTTTCTCTACTAAAAAAAAACTAAATTCGAATCTAAATCAAATAAAAGTCCTGAAATCAAAATAGAAACCTGGAAACCAAATTCAAAGAAGATATAAATCTGGAATTCTCAAATACAAATCAGTCTGGAAAATCTGGGAATTTAACTGCAAATCAAAAGAAGATCAAATCAGTTTCAAACCTATCAATTAGTAACCAGAGATCAACAGCAAGATTCAAATTCAACAAGCAAAAGAAAAGCAAGTTTAAAACCAAACATCAGTCTGGAAAACAAGCCTGGAACAAATCTGTTCTCTGTTCAAAGTTTATGGTGAGTAAATTTAGGTTTTAAAAACACTTTTAAATCTTGTTTTCACTTTGATATGTGAATAAAAACCATGTGTTAGCCTTTATACTTGAATTGAATTATATGCATGTTTGTTTGTATGGCTGTGATGGTCTCTGTATGTTATAAACAGGATTCATCTTCTTATTTAATTCAATAATTCAAGTTTGAATTCAAACTAGCTTTTGATTTGTAAAGAAAGGTTGTTTGAAATCATGTAATCTTCCTTCTAAAAATAATTATAAGTTTTTATAATGGATATTTAGTTCCAATTTTCAAATTTACAGTAGATACCTTTATATGGTCAAAAATTTATTGAATAAAATTTTAGTTTGGATTACATAATTGAATTCACTATAGGAAATCATGAATTTTAATATATATATCATGATTTATAGTTTGGTAATTGAAGAGAATTTTGGGATTTATGTTTTTGGGCATTTTGGTCAATCGGTGGCGAACGAAGATGATCTGGGTGCCGTGGTTGAACTCGAAGGTGGAAGGGAAGGGGGAGATCATAGGAAAAATGCATAAGAATTTTTCTGATGAATAAATTCTTCGAATTGGATCGAAGTAGGGTTTTCATGCTTGTTTGTGTCGTCGAGTTTTCAGAGGGGATCGCGACGTCGAAGTGTTATCGGAGGCGATCGCGTGGCGTGCTATGGGAGCTGGAAGACGAGTGTGAGATACGGTGAGGATGGTGAGGCTTCTCGAATCAGAGATCATCGGAGGCGAATGGGTTTTCCAGTGAGGTTGTGTTCCCAGGTGATGGTTCGAATGCTCGAATTCGAATCTCGTTCGAATCGAGGAGATTGGATTGGTCGTTCGTGATGTTATGGTCAAAGTTGACTTGTCGGAGGCCATCGTGGAGTTCACCATCGACCGGCGTGGATGTGCACGTTTATGTGCACAGTTACGTGCATCTGAGAATCTGGTTTGGGGAAGATAGCGATTGACGGGTTTCGTTCGGGAAAGGTTCGAGTTTTACTCGAAGCGGGAAAGTGTGGGTTGAACTCGAGAGTTCTTCGTGTTTTTGATCGTTTTACTCGAGTTGGAATTAGCAGGCATTAAGATTTTAAAAGGAAAATGTTTTAAAGTTTTAAACAAAAGAAAAATTTGTTTTTGTAATGATTTCTGAGTTTTAAAAATAAAGGTAAACAAGATTTTAACTTTTAAACTAATTTATTTCTAGAATATTTGTTTTAACATGTTTTAGATATTTAAATAAATAAGTTTTTAAAGAATAGGAAAGAAGATTTTCAAAATAATTTTTGTATTAAAATTTAATTCAAATAACTTAGAAAACTTTTAAAGATTTAAAAGTCAAATTTTGAATATCTAAATTTGTTTTAAGTTATAATAGAATTCTAAAGTATTTTATTTTAAATTAAGTTTAAAGATTCAGATTGGGTAATCAATTAAAATAAGGAGTTATCTTAAGTAATTAAGAGTTTTGATAAATTAAAGATAAATTAATATGGGAAGATAAATTAAATTATTGGTCAATTTAATTAATTTAATTAAGATAAATTGTTTTCTTAATTAAGATCTCTTAAATATAAGGAGTTAAGTAATTATTTAATTAGTTAAATAATTAGTTAAATAATTAACTAAGTAATTAATAGTGATTAATTAAGATAATCATTTATAAATTAATTAAGTATAATTACTTGTTGAAGTAATTAAGGAATAATTACTGAATATAATTAAGTAAAGATAAGATATTTAATAAAGTAATTAGAGGATAATTATTTTATTAAATAAAAGTGATTAAGAGTTAATCATTTATTATTAATTTAATAATTTATTAAATTAATTAATTAAAGGATTATATTAATCAAAGATGATTAATAATTGTGGTTTAATTAAGGGTAATTAATAATGTAATTAATTATTGGTTAAGGTAATTAATTAAAAGTAATTAATTAAGGAAGATAATTAATTAGAGTTAATTACTGGTTAAGTTTAATCAAAGGTGATTAATAAATCATGGTTTAATTAAAGGTTAATTACTTAATGTAATTAATAAATAATTAAAGGTGTGATTAGGGATCATTAGTTTATAATTAATGATGTAATTGAGAGTTGATTAATTAGGATTAATTAATCAAATGATAAGTGATTAATTGTAATTAATTAAGGATTAAAGTAATTAATTATAATTAATTAATTAATGAAGTAATTAAAGGTTAATTACTGTATTTGGTTAAGGATAATTAATTTGTGAAATTAATTAAGATAATTACTTAAATGTAATTAAAGTATAATTAATCAGGGTGATTAATTAAAGTGGAAATTTAGAGGAAGATTAATTAATTAATTTATAATTAATTAATGATTATATAAGTAAGGTTTATAATGAAGTAATTAATTTAATTTATTTTAAATTAATTAAGAGATGAAGTAATTAATTTAATTCACTTTAAATTAATTAAAGATAGAGATAGTTAATTTAATTCATTTTAAATTAATTATGTTATGATTAAGTAAATCATTGCTTATATAAGAATGGATGACATTGATTTGTCTTGAATGGATGTAATCTCAGTAATGAGATAAGATGATATGTGGTATGAATGCTTGGTTGCATTATGATGGTAATATAGATTAACTATTGTGATGTTGATATGGATTACTTATTTGGTTATGAATCATCTGTTTAAATGATAATGTGATTATCAATTGTGACTTGTGAATTATCTATCTGTATAGATAAGTTAAATTGTTTAAACCTTTAAACAACTTGGCCTTAAAAGATACGTTTTGGATTTCGATGAGACCGGGATCGGGTTTCCGTATACCGGTATTCCAGGTCTGGAGACCCGAATACCACATCGATCCAAATTAACGATAGGTCGTGAATCTCAAGTGAAGATGAAGATTCAGAGTGCAAGGGTTATTGTCGTTAACTCTGAGGGTGATTCCAAAACGAGTGTAACGAGATAATGCCTTCGGTTTCGTTCGAACCCGGAACGAACTTGTATGGATTGAATACTTTCAGCACATCGTCAGGCGGACGATGAGTATTCTAAGTGATATGTTCTGATTAAAGGTAATCGTAACCTCAAGCCTCATCAACCGGGAATGGCTAAAACAGGGGAGGTGCAGCAAGGCTTCGTGGGTAGCGCCCACTGAGAGCAAGATAGATCCCTGTCTAGAGGTCCCTTTCTATATTTCGGCTTAGTGGGTAGTTGGAACTGCAGCCAACTACGGGGTTGTCTTGTTCGGGATTATCCAGTAAGGGATGGTTCCGGCTTTGTGTTGCAGGGGAGCGGGCGTACTCCTCGGTACGGTGATCTAGGCCACGTACTGTGACGGGCGGTACCCCAGTAGCCCGGCCATTGTATGGAATCCAAACTCCAATAAGTGCCGTACGCATTAGTTGTGCCCAACTATGTTGGAATGTGAGATGTAAGCATTTCAGCTATTTCTGTATTTTACTTGAAAACCCTAGACCCTATTATAATATAACTGGATTTCCTATCAAATGATTTGGTTAGCGTAAGGTAAAAACTTTTCCATGTTTATGTGTGGGAAGTCTTACGTGATATCTTTGTTTTCAAAAGATTTTGAAGTTAAACAATTTTAACCCGTTTACTCACACCAGACCCATGTCTGACCCAAGTGTTTATTTTCTGTTTTATTAAACCTTGGGTACTCAATTTTTACGAGTAGCCAAGGGATTCAGGTTAGTCTTGACGAATACTGGAGGAGCTGAGGAGCAGGAGGCTTCAGCGAGTAGATATATAGAGTTTCCGCTGTGTTTGTATTAGTCTGTATTGTACTGGTATACTTGTGTTGTATAATAGACAGAAGTTTATAACTGTCTATTCTGTGATGTATAAATTGTGTACTCTGATGTATATGATACTATGTAATATCTTATGTGATAATATATTTCTCGTTCCGCTGTGAGATTTCTGATGTATTGTTGTTCTCTCTTCTTTTCTTTTCTTCTTCTATCCCTTTCTTTCTTCATAACGATGCGTCTTTCTGGGCAAAGAAAGTCGGGTCGTTACATTTGGTATCAGAGCGGTAGGTTGAGTGAATACCTAGGCTCTGGAGTGGTGTCTATCTTGAGAGCGCGTATTTGTAATTTTTATATAACTATATATATATTTATTCTACCTATTTATTGGGTTACCTGTTCGGGTTTTCCAATATGAGTTATAAAGGTAGATAAGATGGTAGTGTGTGTAACACAATTACCAATAGTTAGAGTCTGAGTGTTGAGGTTGGAAGTGTATCTGTCGAGACTGTAGACCTAATACTGTCTCGAGTGAGCTTTGTTGTGGTGTAAAGATTTCATCGATCTCTGAAGGAAACCTGTTAAGGTTCGGAGTTTATCTTTGAAATTGGATGAGCAAAAGCGAATGATGGTATCTTGGTAACTTGTGGAAGAAGTAGCTGTGTGGTGAGACGCAGTGACTATGGATGTTTCCGAAGATGTTTCTTTTGGAGCAAGTTTTAGGAAGTATATCTGCTTCGGTGTTGTGGCTGGGTCCAGCGGGGTGTTTATGTTTGATTTGAGGTCCGAGTTTCTCGAAGAGTTTTGGATTAGGAAGTCTTTGGCGTCAGTGTCAGCGGTGCAACTCGGAAGTGTTCTGTGTTGGCAGGAAGTTTTCTAGCTGAGCAGTTTTTCTAGAGGAGGAATCCAAAAGCAGCAGAGTGGATCCATTTCTTCGATGAATTGGATAGTTAAGTATGAGCTGTTCTAATTTGTGAAGAGAGAACAGTATCTGTGGAAGTTAGGTCGAGTTGATCGCAAAAGAGACTTGCGATTGTTCGAGTGTTCTCATGGGTTATTGGAGATTGAGATTCCGTATCAACTTGATTAGTGGAGTTACCAGAAGTTCAGCTTTGTAGGAGGATGTCTTCTAGAGAAGAATTTGGTGAAGCAGCTTAGGATTTTTTTTGAGAGGGATTGATCAGTCCTAATTTTCTGGAGGGAATTCTTCTATGTTTTGACCAAGTGGAGTGGTTCACTAAGATTTTATGGTATGGTGAACTGTGGATGATCAAGTTTGTGCTCGAGTTTCTTTGACAGCATTCTCATCTATTCAAGATCAGAGTTGTGCAGCGGAAGCAAGATAGCAGCTATTCTAGAGTGGAAGCAACCAGAAGTTGTAATTTTCTTGGAGTAAAGGATTTCTATAGGAAATTCAAGTATATCTCTAAGTATGAAGGATTTTTCAGGATTTGGAGGTAAGGTTGTCAAGTGCAACTGTTTGGCTATTTCAGATAGGAGAAGTAGTTCGAAGTGCTCTAATGATTGTGGAGTAGAGTTGTGTTCTGGATTTTGGAGTATTTTTGGAAACCATTTTGTTGAGTAGGATCCGGAAATTGGTTTGATGTTGGTCTAGATTATTTCAAGAAGCATCAGCAAGGGTTAAGCTGATCAGGAAGGATGAAGTGACTCAGGATCGTCAGGAGAGTTATGCAGTTAAGAATTGATAGAATTTGGAATTTGAAGTTGAAATTGGATATTATTTGAGTTTTCTCCGATCAAAGGAGATATAAGATTTGGTAAGATTTGAATGCAAGCTCCGGAAGTATTATGAGATTTTTCTGTGTTCTCAAGAAGATTTGTTCTTTGATCTATAGGATTGAATTGCCAGTTCGGATAACTGGAATTCATTTTATTTCACATATCTCTGAGGAATATGTGTATGATTCATCGAGTGATGGAATCAGCAGTTCAGAAGGATTTGGTAGTTGGGATGGTTTTGAGTTTAGTCTGATATTTTGTTCAGATTTGTAATCTAGATGGGAAGGAGTTCTAGATTTTTGTAGTATAGTTAGTTTAGATCCTGTAGAACGAGTATTCCGGTAAATATATATACTTGGGAAAACTCGAGGAAATTCTATCCAGAATTTTGACTGGATAGTTAAATTTGTTTGATTAAATTGTTTACTATGGTTGCTATGATTGATAGTGTATGATTGATTGTGTGATTGCTGTTTAAAATTAAAAACTTTTGCTGGGTTATTAAATTATCTTTGCTTTTAAATTTCGGGGACGAAATTATTTTAAGGGGGGAGGAATGTGATATCCCGGAAATTTGGCAATATCAATTTAATAATCTTTATTAATAATTAAATTGATTTGATGATTTTATTTTATAAAATTGACAAGTTTATTCATTTTAAAAGGCTAATAATATTTTAATTGGCAATATGTATTAATATCTTTTCTAACAATTTAAAATTGGGAAGATTTATCTTTCTAAATCTAATATAAGTGTTTATATTTATAATGTATATATATAGGTATATATATATTATAAATAGGGAGTCTTTAATTTAATAAAACTATGTTTTCAAATTTATAATATGTATGAATGTATATATATTGTGTTTTGGAGTTATGTTATGAAATTCAATATAGTAATTATCTAAACTAATATTAAAATATTTCCCATTTAGAATATATATATATATATATATATATTTGTATATTGAAATGGAAAGGTAATGATTCAAATTTAATAAAGTATTTTTAAACTTTAATATATATATAATTTGTAATTTGGAAATTTTAATTTAGCATAATACTTTTCAAAATGATATTTGAGATTTAAATTAAGAAGTTCATTGGTTTTAAGATTTTTTCATTTTTAAAATTCAAACATAAGTCAAAATAGGTTTGTGAAAATATATATAGAGTTAAACTCAATTTCTCAAGCATATAAAAATATGTTATAAATAATTTATCAAAACATAAGTTGTTTTAAATAATAGTTTTTCACATTTGTATATTTATTAAAATCTAGAAGCTTATTTATAAAAAGATAAATACATTTTTATATACATGTAAATATTTCTTAAATACATATAAATGACTTAAATAAATTAATTAAAACAAGATTTACACTTGTAAGCATATAAAGGTAGTTTAGAGACATTTGTAAATTTAAATGTATAGGTGTAAGCAAATTAACTCTTAAGAAGGACAAATGTCAATATTCTTCTTAATAATTAAAATAAATAAATCAAAATTTAAAGAAGAAATATTTTTACTATCAGCTGAACTATTCTTTTCTCTACTAAAAAAAAACTAAATTCGAATCTAAATCAAATAAAAGTCCTGAAATCAAAATAGAAACCTGGAAACCAAATTCAAAGAAGATATAAATCTGGAATTCTCAAATACAAATCAGTCTGGAAAATCTGGGAATTTAACTGCAAATCAAAAGAAGATCAAATCAGTTTCAAACCTATCAATTAGTAACCAGAGATCAACAGCAAGATTCAAATTCAACAAGCAAAAGAAAAGCAAGTTTAAAACCAAACATCAGTCTGGAAAACAAGCCTGGAACAAATCTGTTCTCTGTTCAAAGTTTATGGTGAGTAAATTTAGGTTTTAAAAACACTTTTAAATCTTGTTTTCACTTTGATATGTGAATAAAAACCATGTGTTAGCCTTTATACTTGAATTGAATTATATGCATGTTTGTTTGTATGGCTGTGATGGTCTCTGTATGTTATAAACAGGATTCATCTTCTTATTTAATTCAATAATTCAAGTTTGAATTCAAACTAGCTTTTGATTTGTAAAGAAAGGTTGTTTGAAATCATGTAATCTTCCTTCTAAAAATAATTATAAGTTTTTATAATGGATATTTAGTTCCAATTTTCAAATTTACAGTAGATACCTTTATATGGTCAAAAATTTATTGAATAAAATTTTAGTTTGGATTACATAATTGAATTCACTATAGGAAATCATGAATTTTAATATATATATCATGATTTATAGTTTGGTAATTGAAGAGAATTTTGGGATTTATGTTTTTGGGCATTTTGGTCAATCGGTGGCGAACGAAGATGATCTGGGTGCCGTGGTTGAACTCGAAGGTGGAAGGGAAGGGGGAGATCATAGGAAAAATGCATAAGAATTTTTCTGATGAATAAATTCTTCGAATTGGATCGAAGTAGGGTTTTCATGCTTGTTTGTGTCGTCGAGTTTTCAGAGGGGATCGCGACGTCGAAGTGTTATCGGAGGCGATCGCGTGGCGTGCTATGGGAGCTGGAAGACGAGTGTGAGATACGGTGAGGATGGTGAGGCTTCTCGAATCAGAGATCATCGGAGGCGAATGGGTTTTCCAGTGAGGTTGTGTTCCCAGGTGATGGTTCGAATGCTCGAATTCGAATCTCGTTCGAATCGAGGAGATTGGATTGGTCGTTCGTGATGTTATGGTCAAAGTTGACTTGTCGGAGGCCATCGTGGAGTTCACCATCGACCGGCGTGGATGTGCACGTTTATGTGCACAGTTACGTGCATCTGAGAATCTGGTTTGGGGAAGATAGCGATTGACCGGGTTTCGTTCGGGAAAGGTTCGAGTTTTACTCGAAGCGGGAAAGTGTGGGTTGAACTCGAGAGTTCTTCGTGTTTTTGATCGTTTTACTCGAGTTGGAATTAGCAGGCATTAAGATTTTAAAAGGAAAATGTTTTAAAGTTTTAAACAAAAGAAAAATTTGTTTTTGTAATGATTTCTGAGTTTTAAAAATAAAGGTAAACAAGATTTTAACTTTTAAACTAATTTATTTCTAGAATAATTGTTTTAACATGTTTTAGATATTTAAATAAATAAGTTTTTAAAGAATAGGAAAGAAGATTTTCAAAATAATTTTTGTATTAAAATTTAATTCAAATAACTTAGAAAACTTTTAAAGATTTAAAAGTCAAATTTTGAATATCTAAATTTGTTTTAAGTTATAATAGAATTCTAAAGTATTTTATTTTAAATTAAGTTTAAAGATTCAGATTGGGTAATCAATTAAAATAAGGAGTTATCTTAAGTAATTAAGAGTTTTGATAAATTAAAGATAAATTAATATGGGAAGATAAATTAAATTATTGGTCAATTTAATTAATTTAATTAAGATAAATTGTTTTCTTAATTAAGATCTCTTAAATATAAGGAGTTAAGTAATTATTTAATTAGTTAAATAATTAGTTAAATAATTAACTAAGTAATTAATAGTGATTAATTAAGATAATCATTTATAAATTAATTAAGTATAATTACTTGTTGAAGTAATTAAGGAATAATTACTGAATATAATTAAGTAAAGATAAGATATTTAATAAAGTAATTAGAGGATAATTATTTTATTAAATAAAAGTGATTAAGAGTTAATCATTTATTATTAATTTAATAATTTATTAAATTAATTAATTAAAGGATTATATTAATCAAAGATGATTAATAATTGTGGTTTAATTAAGGGTAATTAATAATGTAATTAATTATTGGTTAAGGTAATTAATTAAAAGTAATTAATTAAGGAAGATAATTAATTAGAGTTAATTACTGGTTAAGTTTAATCAAAGGTGATTAATAAATCATGGTTTAATTAAAGGTTAATTACTTAATGTAATTAATAAATAATTAAAGGTGTGATTAGGGATCATTAGTTTATAATTAATGATGTAATTGAGAGTTGATTAATTAGGATTAATTAATCAAATGATAAGTGATTAATTGTAATTAATTAAGGATTAAAGTAATTAATTATAATTAATTAATTAATGAAGTAATTAAAGGTTAATTACTGTATTTGGTTAAGGATAATTAATTTGTGAAATTAATTAAGATAATTACTTAAATGTAATTAAAGTATAATTAATCAGGGTGATTAATTAAAGTGGAAATTTAGAGGAAGATTAATTAATTAATTTATAATTAATTAATGATTATATAAGTAAGGTTTATAATGAAGTAATTAATTTAATTTATTTTAAATTAATTAAGAGATGAAGTAATTAATTTAATTCACTTTAAATTAATTAAAGATAGAGATAGTTAATTTAATTCATTTTAAATTAATTATGTTATGATTAAGTAAATCATTGCTTATATAAGAATGGATGACATTGATTTGTCTTGAATGGATGTAATCTCAGTAATGAGATAAGATGATATGTGGTATGAATGCTTGGTTGCATTATGATGGTAATATAGATTAACTATTGTGATGTTGATATGGATTACTTATTTGGTTATGAATCATCTGTTTAAATGATAATGTGATTATCAATTGTGACTTGTGAATTATCTATCTGTATAGATAAGTTAAATTGTTTAAACCTTTAAACAACTTGGCCTTAAAAGATACGTTTTGGATTTCGATGAGACCGGGATCGGGTTTCCGTATACCGGTATTCCAGGTCTGGAGACCCGAATACCACATCGATCCAAATTAACGATAGGTCGTGAATCTCAAGTGAAGATGAAGATTCAGAGTGCAAGGGTTATTGTCGTTAACTCTGAGGGTGATTCCAAAACGAGTGTAACGAGATAATGCCTTCGGTTTCGTTCGAACCCGGAACGAACTTGTATGGATTGAATACTTTCAGCACATCGTCAGGCGGACGATGAGTATTCTAAGTGATATGTTCTGATTAAAGGTAATCGTAACCTCAAGCCTCATCAACCGGGAATGGCTAAAACAGGGGAGGTGCAGCAAGGCTTCGTGGGTAGCGCCCACTGAGAGCAAGATAGATCCCTGTCTAGAGGTCCCTTTCTATATTTCGGCTTAGTGGGTAGTTGGAACTGCAGCCAACTACGGGGTTGTCTTGTTCGGGATTATCCAGTAAGGGATGGTTCCGGCTTTGTGTTGCAGGGGAGCGGGCGTACTCCTCGGTACGGTGATCTAGGCCACGTACTGTGACGGGCGGTACCCCAGTAGCCCGGCCATTGTATGGAATCCAAACTCCAATAAGTGCCGTACGCATTAGTTGTGCCCAACTATGTTGGAATGTGAGATGTAAGCATTTCAGCTATTTCTGTATTTTACTTGAAAACCCTAGACCCTATTATAATATAACTGGATTTCCTATCAAATGATTTGGTTAGCGTAAGGTAAAAACTTTTCCATGTTTATGTGTGGGAAGTCTTACGTGATATCTTTGTTTTCAAAAGATTTTGAAGTTAAACAATTTTAACCCGTTTACTCACACCAGACCCATGTCTGACCCAAGTGTTTATTTTCTGTTTTATTAAACCTTGGGTACTCAATTTTTACGAGTAGCCAAGGGATTCAGGTTAGTCTTGACGAATACTGGAGGAGCTGAGGAGCAGGAGGCTTCAGCGAGTAGATATATAGAGTTTCCGCTGTGTTTGTATTAGTCTGTATTGTACTGGTATACTTGTGTTGTATAATAGACAGAAGTTTATAACTGTCTATTCTGTGATGTATAAATTGTGTACTCTGATGTATATGATACTATGTAATATCTTATGTGATAATATATTTCTCGTTCCGCTGTGAGATTTCTGATGTATTGTTGTTCTCTCTTCTTTTCTTTTCTTCTTCTATCCCTTTCTTTCTTCATAACGATGCGTCTTTCTGGGCAAAGAAAGTCGGGTTGTTACATTCTCATTGAGATCTCCATTTAAGAATGTTGTCTTTACATCTATTTGATGAATTTCTAGATTATAGATGGATGCAATTGCTATTAACATTCTTACAAAGATATTCGTCTAAATGGTGAATAAGTATCAAAGAAGTCTGCATCTTTTTTTTGACGATATCCTTTGGCTACAATCTGGCTTTATATTTATCAATAGAGACATCTGGTTTCATCTTCTTCTTGAAGATCCATTTACAACCAATTGGTTTTATTCCATGTGGGATTTTAGCTGTTTCCCAAGTTTTATTACTTAGAACCGAATCAATTTCATGTTTGATTGCTTCTTTCCAATAGGAAGATTCAGAAGATGACATTACTTCTTTGTACATTTGAGGTTCGTTTTCTAACATGTATGTTAAAAATTCTCAACCAAATGACTTGGAAGTTCTTTCCCTTACACCTTTTTTGGGTTTAATGTCAAATTTATCACGAAGACCATATAAATTCCAGCCTTTGACAGAACTATCTTATCTGACTCGAAAACCATGCAGAATCCTTTGTTTAAAAGCACAGGTCCGAAAATAGGTTTTTTTGCGTATATTTGTAACATGAAGGACTTCATTTATGTAATAGTTTTTCCAGAAGTAAATTTGAGAATGACGGTGGCATTGCCTTCGATCATGGAAACTGCAGAATTACCCATGTAAATTTTTTCTTTTAGATCGAATTTATTATAAGTGGAGAACATGGATTTGTTGGAACAAACATGGTGATTAGCGCCTGTGTCTACCCACCATCGTGTAAGGTTCTGAACCAAGTAGTATTTTGTTACAACTCCATAATATGGTTCAGTAATAGAGGCCAATTAAAAATATTATTTGCCCTTAGATATTTACTATTACAAAGATTTTCCAACTAAGGTACCCTTCCTAGATTTAGTTCCATAGGACATGGTTGATGAACAAAGATTCTCCCATGCTTACTAGTCTAAGAAATCTACAATATCGCACATTCTTGAAATCTTCGAAAATAATAGAGTTCAACGCCAATGAATGATGAACATTTTCTAATTCAAGGAGTAGTAGAAGGAGATAGTGTGTTGAGTTTCCTAAAAAACAGAAAGATTTATAACCATTGAACTTTCTTTTCAACTTGTACCATGTTTTATCATAATACCTATAATATATGATTCATAAAGATGCTTCTCTTTGTTGCTCCGATATAGAATGACTCCCAAATTTGCCAATATTCTACAACATATTAATGTGGATAGATGTCCTAAATTGATGGTGAACTATGGAGAAAGTGACAGACTTTGCGACACTATTTCTCATAGTCCTTCATTTATTATTTACTTAATTATATACAAACATTTATATGTGTGCATATGCCTATATGTGGTAGTTCGTTTAACGAAAACTTATTTTACTTTTGTAGTGTTTCCTTTACTTTTGTGTTCAAATTTAGAACTCCATATGAGCAGCTAAAGTCCAATTACCTTAAACTCCAGTAGTTAATGCTTATCTCATGCCTTCTCTTTTCTAGGTAAATTTTAATTGTTTATCTTGGAAAAGTAACCTTTGATTACTAGTTGATGCTTCAGCCATCCCAATAGTACTTTCTTTTGCCTCCTACACTGTTTGTGTGTTGCCTCGATGTAACTTAAAAATAAAAATATCTTAAGGTTTATTGCATGCTTTGTTGATTTTGGAATATTGACAACTTTGGTAAGTTTATTAAGTTGTCATCTTCACTTATTTGATATTTGATTTAAGCTTGTTTGCTTCTAATATGGCTCCTAGTATGGAGGCTACAATATGTTTGCTTCTAACATGGCTTCTGCAATGGAAGCTACATATAATGCAAAGTTTATTCACCTGCTGCAACTACTATTAAAATTATGAATCAAATATACATTATTGAACATTAATTTTCTATTTTATTGCATTAAAGAAAAGACAAGTAATTGTATATAATCAATTCCATATAATTAATTAATTAACAAAAGCATGCTATTAAACCTATGCATATTTGAGTAAACTAAAGACTGGAATGGATATACATCTTCAAATTTTAAACACAATCATAAATCCAAAAATTTGGCAAATCCATGTTGATGCTTAATTTCTCCATGATTCCGCAAAATAAAAACCCTCCATATCTCTATGTTAACCGTTCTAAAAATAAAATAGATTCCTACACATCCTTTCAATTTTATAGCTCAAATTTAACTACAACACGGTGTGGTACCTCAATTTTACCACCAAAGCACCCTAAGTGGTACTCTAGATTACTTGGATAGCATCATGAGTGATAATCAAGACTACCACATAAGGTTCCTACTAAATGATTCAAGTATCCTATAACCTCTCTTCTGCAAGATCTCAATTTTTCCCCTTTAAAAAGGTAAAACAGGGGAAAAAATAAACTATTTTGTTTAATTATTGTTCATACTGGTTTTTCTAATCAAAATTCATCTTTGGTAGTTTCTGAATGTAACTTAATGTTTAAATAGACTAAACGAAATTTGTAATATCACGAGCAGATTAGAAAAAAAAGATGGAAAATTTTTTTCTTCAATTTTTTTGAGAGAAAGCGACCCAAAACTCTTTAGCGTCTAGAGAATTCCATTGGAGACCTCTATATGAATAAAGAGATAATATGTAGGTTTTCAACAATTTATTTTAATACTTTGAAATTACAGTATCTTCAATTATAATTCTGGTTTTTAATCATGTTTAAATTAATTTTGCTTCTTCTTATTTTGCTCAATTTTATAGAAAGATTAATATTTTCAAGTTTAAGTTTAATCTAAATGGATAAAGAAAATAGATGCTTAGCCTTGAATATTAAGCTTCGTCTATTCTCACCTATCTAATTGCTTTTTCCACCTCAGTCTTTTTAAAATAAATTTCTCATCCCAGTTTTTTCTTCACCCACCCCGTTTATTCAAAAATTACCCCTTTCTTTTTACATACTTTCTTTTCTTCTTATTCTTTCATATTTTCCAACGTTATTTATATATTTCCAACACCAGCCATCAGTTACGCTTTCACATTTTCCACGCCTGTATTGGACGTTATCTTTTTTTCCTCGCTCACCTTCAGCGTCATCTGTAGAATTTGTGATTAATTAACTGCTTCTTTCCTCCATGAAATTTTCAGTTATCTCTTTCAACAATTCATCATACAATAGTAAAGGTGACACATAAAGAGACACGTTGGCAAGAAAAATCTAATTAATTGCTTGAGGGTAAAAATGGAAATAAATATTTATTGTTATAACCGGGGGTGAAAAGCAATTGCAGGGGTATAAATAGACGGATCATGAATATTATCTCATTATAAATATTTTTAAAAACAAAGCTATAATGAAATCAGGATTTTTAATTTTTACAATAGTTTAACTATGGAATACTTACGAGATTAGAATGAGAAATTAATTATAAACAACAACTAGAAAAGTCCGAGGTTACACTAAATTTGTCAAGAATAAAGTGAAAATTAAACTAATAACAACCTATTCTTTAGGAACTTACATTCGATCCAATGTGTTATTTAACTTATTTTGCCGTTCCTTTAATAATTCTATCCATCAACATCGATTTACCCTGATTTTGCAAGAAAAATTCTTTTCTAAGGTGTATACAAGTCCCTGTATTTGAAATTAAAATTCTATTATTGATTGCAATTAAATCATCTTTCAAAAAGTTATTTACATGGTATTTCTTTTTTTTTGATGAAATTTACATGGTATTTCTAGTATTATACATCCGACGTAAAAGTCATTGCCTAGCGGAGTAACATTATTCCTCTCAAATGTGCAACTTATCTATTGTTAACCCGCTTTTTAGCAAAGTAGATTTCAACTTGACTTAGAAGATTCAAACGAGGATGAAACGACTTAAAAATTTGGAGGCACACTTAAAATGACTAGAGAATTAAGCTCAAGGAATTTGGATGAAAAATACACTAAGTAGAGTTGTTGGTACCGACCTCTCATATAGGTATCAACCTCTCATGTTAACTCCATAGATGTTGTTACTTCTTAGGGCATCTCCATATTGAATTAGAAGAGTGTTAGAAATAAGTCAAGTCATTTTGAGCTAAGGAAAAATGTCACTATCGGCCTCTTAGGCAAAAAGGATAATACCGAGCTGTTTTGGAAAGAGGTAGGTACCGACTCCAATGATTGATTGAAACAGCATGGAACACATGGAAATGGAGCAAGAGGAAGGATGCAAGAAGGTTAGAAGTGATTTGAACTAAGGTGAGAGGTCACCACAGACTTGAGAGGTTGGCACTGATATCTGGTGTTAGCTTGGGAGATTCTACAACTTTACACACTACTTCGGGCCGATATTTGGACTCTACCCCAGTTGGTTTTCTAACCAAAATGTCTATTTCACCTATAAATAAAAGTCATAGAGCAACCAAAATGGTATATGAATTCTTTAACCACGAAGACTCTACCATTTCTTCAACTTTAATCTCTCCTCCAATAAAGTCACATAGAAAACAATTATTTGCTATTCCAGGACTGAATCAGCAAATTCTTAGTACTATCGACTCTTATACACTCTAGAAACATCATTGTAAATCGGAGATCCATTAGATTGTGGTTAGATCTAATATAAATATTTGTAATCCAAAGAGAGAACAACTAACAAAAGAATCAAAGTGGACGTAGGCTGTAGATTGTGCCAAACCACTATAAAAACTATGTCTTCTTTACTGGTTTTTCTAATTATTTAATTTGAGTTGGTGCTTTCATTTGATTTCTGGACGTTGATCCAATTTTTGGGTTAACATCTATAACATTAAATGAGGACATTTTGATCCAAAACTAGCTGATTAATGTTCAAACATATTACCTCATTTCCTATTTCTTATGGTCATAATTTTAAGTCAAGGCAGTTTGGTATAGTGCAATAAAGTCAGCAATATATACAAAAGAGGTTACATGGAAGGTGGTACTGCATGCAGTTTACTTGGACATCTATACTCACCCTTATTAGAATGCTGCAATAAAGTCAACAATATATATAAAAGAGGTTACGTACAAGGTGATAACACTCGACAATTGCATGCAGTCTACTTACGCGTATACTTACCATTATTAGAACACTTATATAAATTCAACAGTATATACAAATGAGATTACATAGAAGGCGGTAACACTTGACATTTGCATGCATGCAACCGCTACTTACCTTCAAAATTCACTCTTCTAGCTAGTAAACACAAGAAGTGAAGATTAAAAATAGTGTTATAAATACAACCAATTCAACTCGGGTCACTTCAACTTCAAAATCATTCAAATTAAATAGTTGTATAGAAAAGATGAAAATATCAGCATTTCTTTTTGTCACTCTTATTTCAATCCTAATCATATCTCTTGTCTTACTCTCTTGATCACAACCAATGCTATGTGACCGAGAATTGATCGGGAAGAATTACCCAACGTGCAAACAATACATACAGCACGGTGGTTAAGGAAAGGAACAACCTCAAGATTGTTGTCAGCAATTGAGCCAAATAAGCAATATATATCAACAGGTGTGATGCAATCTGCAACTCAGTATAAGAGGCAAAGAGAGAAGAAGGGTTCAAAATAGTGGAGAGGTGTCAGCAAGATAAGTGCATTCAGATCGAGAACAGAGCTCACAACTTGCCTACTTCTTGTGGCTACCCCTACGTTTGTCTTCTTAATCAGAAAGGAGGTCTTCCATAGTTAGTTTGATGATATCTCTATTTGATGTAGTTGTGTGCTTTTGTTTGGTTGGCTATTGTATGTTGAATAAACTATTAACTGACACGTGCTACACACACAACTATTAACTGACACATGCTACACACATGGGCAATTGTCAAATAAGTAAGTTTGGGAGATGAATTGTGTGATGTTTTCGTATTTGTTCTTTCTTATATTTACCCAGTGATTAAGCATCCTTTTGTTTATTATTTACTGTAAAATTATTTTGATGATGCTTTGAGATGTCTTAGATAGGACATTGATTATATATTTTTAATTTTGTACGTAATTTAATAATCATGATTTAGGTTGTAAATGTTGAATTTTTTGTGCGATTCAAATATATGAAAACTTTCCTAATTTGCAATTTGGAATATATAAAAACTTCTTTAATTTGCAAATTTGAAAATTTGCATAAACTTTCCATAATTACAACGTTGCCTTATTTAAAACTTTTCATATCTCCACTCACATCCAACGGCACTTAGGAATTGGAAAAGAATATAAATGGAGGGGTAGACCCATGGAGTTCATTATTTACACAATTCAAAAGGAAATAATATGAGTCAATAAAGAAAAACAAATTGTAACCCTAATTAATAAAATTAGGAATTTTTATTATTCTTCTGTAATGTCCTATAATTTTTCTTGTTTATTGAAAGTAACAAAGCCCATCTTCCCCAAAGTGGACGTGCACTATCATATTGTAACAGCTCTAATTTTGATTAACATTATTTAGGACATTCAATTAGTTAAATTAAATGAAATAATATAAATGGTTAAGGGAATTGAGATTTGAATAATAGAAAGGTAGCCGTGCCTAGTCAAACAATGAACTAAAGGGAATTAAAATGAAATAGGAAAGGCTAGTAGATAAGGACAAAGTAGGAACAAGTTATATTCTTATTTACAGCAAGAATATTTTTACAACAAGATTAACATCAATATTCCTAAACGAAGAAGTAAACATATTCTTAATGATGAAGGATCGTGGACTTCAGCATCAGAAAAACTTGCTCAAGAAGCCATCAACTATTTCACTGATTTATTCACATCATCTCAGGCTGCATACCAATTCCCAGACATAACTTGTAAGAAAATTTTAACTGATCATGCTAGACATAATTTATGTAAACCATTTCAGCTAGAGGAAATTAAAGTGGCGACATTCCAAATCAATGATAATAGTTCCCCTGGACCTGATGGCCTTAATTCTAAATTTTACAAAATCCATTGGGAGCAAATTAAGCATGATATTTGGAATGCCATGAATGGTATTCTCCAATTAGGAAAAATTATCAGAGAAATCAATCCTACTTTCATTTTCCTCATACCAAAAAAACCTGAAGCGGTCGATATAAGTGACTTTAGACCGATTTCTCTATGCAATATTTCTTATAAAATTCTTGCCAATCTCCTTTGTAATAGAATGAAAGAATATATGAATGATCTTATCTCATATAAGCAAAATGATTTTATTCCTGGAAGAACAATTACTAAAAATTCCTTGCTTGCATATGAAATGGTTAGAGGATTCAACAGAAAAAATTCTAACAATCTATGTCTTAAAATTGATCTCCAAAAAGCCTATGATAGAATCAATCAAGAGTTTATTCATCACATGCTGATCTCTATGGGTTTTCCTTTATTATTTGCGGATCTAGTCTACGAATGCATATCTACTCCTTCGTTTTTGGTTTTAATTGATGGTTCTCCATTTGGAATCATTAATAGCTCGAGAGGATTAAGACAAGGTGACCCTCTCTCGCCTTATCTTTTCTCCATTGCCATGGAATACCTTACAATTTTATTTAACATGGAGATCTTAAAAGGTAACCTTCTTCCCATATATCAAATGAGCCAATCATTACACATCTGCTGTATGCAGATGACATCTTGGTTTTGACTAAGGCTACTACAGGTAATGCAGAAAGCATGAAACATATTTTTTCTGGTTTTGGAAAATGTCTCGGGCTTGAACTTAAATGCTAAAAAATCAACTCTTTTTCTTTAGTCAAGGAGCAAAAAACAAAATCCAAATTGCTAACATTTTAAATATTAACATTGGCAATCTACCTTTTATTTATTTGGGCATCCCTGTTTCATATAACAAGCTTAAAGCAAGGGATTTTGGTTGGTTAATTGACAAAATAAATAAATAAAATTTAGCCACTGGAATTGTAAGATGTTAAATATTGGTGGCAGGGCTGAATTGATCAAAACTATCATTTTCCCTATGATTCAATTCTGGATTCAATTCACACAATTTCCTGTGTCCATCATCCAGAAAATTAATTCTATATGTGCTAACTTTATTTGGAAATCAAATGCACATAAAATGAGTTGGTCTAATGTATGCACAACTAAAAGCGAAGGTGGTCTAGGAATCAGAAGAATTGAAGATCTTACAAAAGCAGTTGCAGCTAAATTATTATGGAATTGTATTCAAGCAAATTCACTTTGAGCTAAATGGATGCAGAGTAAATATTGCAAAAATAACAATTTCTGGACTGTTACGATTGATAACAATGCTTCATATGTTTGGAAGTCCATTCTTACTACGAGGCAATACTGCAAAGGGTGAATTGATAAAAAAATTGCAAATGGTGGAAACACAGATATGTGGTTTGATCCATGGCTTAATGGATCGTCTCTGATCGACAAATTTGGTTGGAATTGTATGGTAATTAATGATGGTTGTAATAAAAAGGTTTCCAGCTTACTGTCTTGCAATAAATGGAAACATAACTTATCTAACATTACTGCCCAAATCCATCATTATATTCACAATATATTGATTCACGATCAAAAACATCAAGACTTCTAGTTCTGGATCCCTACAAACAGTGATCAATACAGCCTAAATTCAGCTTGGAATCAATTCAGAGATAGACATTCAGAATTAAGCTGGACTAAAATTAACTGGGATAAAGGGTGTGCCTTAAAAATGTCAATTTGTGTTCTTCTAGCCAAAATGAAGAAATTAAGCACCAAAGACAGAGTAAGTAGGTGGAATTCAAACATTGACTATAAGTGCATGCTTTGTTTAAACCACAGTGAAGATAGAGTTCACTTTTTTCCAAATGCAGTTATTCAAGGCAACTCTTGGATATTATTATCTGAAAATTAAAGATTAATTTTGGTATTTTTTATGATCTTAACCAAATTCTGGAAAATATGTCAAAACTAGAACAATCAATCCCTATTAAACCAAATTATCAACATAATTTTCACCACTTTGGTTTGGAATATATGGAGCGAAAGAAATAGTAGAGTTTTTAATAATATTAATCTACTCTTGATAATGAGATTAAAGCTTTTGTTTCAAGATTGCAAGACATTAGTCCAACATTTTCTAGGATCGAATAAGAGAAGCCCTGAAATTAAACTTATCTTAGATGAGCTTGAAATTAACACTGGCCCGTCAGCTATCCATCAACCTCCTTGAAGCGGTGTGAGTTTCATCTTCAAATTGTTGATTGATTTCAACTGAGATTTCTAATTCCAGCGTCTGCCATTATTTCGCCCTAGCTTTTGATCTTGGTCTTTGTTTATTTTGGGAAAGCGATATGCTTTTTCTCTCTTGTAGCTGACTTTTTGAAGACATTCAAGTGCTCCCTCTTTGCTCCACGTGTTCGCGTCTTGTTGGCGTGGCGTTGGCTATTTTTTTGTTTTTTTTGATTGTTGTTGTTTCTTTTGTGTTTCAGTTGCTAAACCATATTGCTCGTATGGATGATTTTGAGCGTATCCCCCATTGTTTACTCCTTCATCTATTTGGCAATTTGATTCAGGATTTGAGTCGTTGTATTGTTGAAATACGAACATGATATGAACTCTTTTTTCTTGCAAGGCACCCATCTAGGTTAGGGGATTGTAAGGTTTTAATGAGGCATATCATGAAAGTATATGATTTCTTTCAGTAAATAAAGTACCTTTTTCCAAAAAAAAAGTTATATTATCATACCCTAAACCCTCATGCACTTTCATTTTACACATTCATAAGCAAAACTAATTTAAATAAGAGGCCGACCACCATTAGGAGAAAGCAAGAGAAAGATAATTTAAAATCAAGAGGAAGGAAACTTAATCAATCTAATTCAAGAAGCAAATCTCAAACTCCTTAATCACAAGCTAAAGGTGGATAATAGGTTACATCTCATTTTATTATTTTCGATTTTAGATGAGATCGGAATTTATTTTGCAAATGATTTGCCATGTTTTGATTGATTAAAAGGATATATATGCTTGTTGATGATTTATGCTATTTCATATAGTTAAGGTTTAACTTGAAAACCCTACTAAATGACATTCAAATGCCTTGGAACTTTTATATAAGGTCAGATATCTTATTTTAGAGATGGGTTTCAAGTTTCATAATTTTTTGAATAAATGTGGATTTATTATGAATTTTCTAGTAAAGAAAATGGTTAATTGGGTTCAAAATTAATTACGGCTATTTTATGTCTGCTTTGGGTCAGAAATTTATATATGTCAGAAAACATATTAAAAGTGATATATGGGAATGTTTGGATAATTTTCCTAAGTGTTTTAATAAGTATATAAAATTATTAAGGTATGAGACTTAAATGTTTTATATGTTTATAAAAGGAGAAGGGGCAATTTGTAAATGTTTTAAATTATCAATCTCTGAAATTTGGCAGCACGTTTAGAAAAGAATTTGGAAAAGAAATTGGCAACCAATCATATGTTGACAAAGAAAAGTAGGTTAGTTGAACAGAAATTACTTTATAAAGTCAAAAAATCAGTTTTTCTAAGGTTTTTGTTGTTTCGCCACTTTCGGCAGCACCTTTCGACTTCATACTTCCACCGCCACCTTATTCGATACCAATACATATAGTATTAAAGACTTGGTATGTAGTGGATTGGAGATAGGCGAAAGGTATAGAGTCGAAACAGGGCCAACGAAGGGGTCGAGACCTTGTTTTTCTTTTAAAAGGAAATGCCGATTGCTTTGCTTCGAAAAGAATGCTTTCGAACGAGATAGCTTTTGACTTGGTCAAGTGTTTTAAAAAAAGAGCTTTCGAAAGAGGTTGCCACCTTTGCTTTAAAATAAAGCTTTCGAAGGCGTCGAAACCCCTGGTATCACATTCTACCTTTCGAAGCAATGCCTTCGAAAGGGTTCTTTCGATTTAAACCCTGAGCCGCTTCTCCAATGCTTTCGAAAGGGTTGGTTTCGACACCATCCACTTCTTTTACTTAGGAATTGCTTTTGAAAGAGTTGCTTTTGACTTAGTTGTTTTAAGACCCTTTTGAGATTTCGAAAGTTAAACCCAAAGGATTCGAGAGGAATGGTTTTAAATTGTTTCGAGACTATGTTCCACGTATTTTTACTTGAATCCAATGCTTTCAAAAGATTTGATTTATGTAAAGGACTTAATGCTTTCGAAAGGTATATGATAAAGGTTTCGAAGGGGTGGTTCCCAATGTTTTCGAAAGGTTTACCTTATTGTTTAAATGGAGGGTTTCCAATATTTCGAAAGGCATGTTTAAAGTGTTTTGAAAATAGGATGTCTAGGGGTTTTATAAAGCTTTCAAAAGGATACTTTCAATGTTTTCGAAAGGTCTATTGTAAATGGTTTCAAAAGGTATGTTTTGGCCTTTTGGCCTAAGGATATAAAATAAAGTAGTTTACTTGTATCGAAAGGGGGTACTTTCAATGATTTCGAAAAGGGAACTTTTAAAGGTTTCGAATGAGATTGTTTAAAGGTTTTAAACAAAAGTTTCGAATGTTTTCATCAACAATGTTTTATGTAAGTACAGATAACACGGCAAAGTGATTTGAGTAAAGCATAGAGTTTATTTTCCCTGTTTAAGCAAGATTTATAGGGTTAAATCAATTTGAAAGAAATGTTTTAAAGGAAAATTTGATGGGGTAGTTGACCCTAAGTAAATCACTCAGATATTAGAATACCAGATGGCACTGGTATGAGGTCCGCCCTATACTTTAGCTAGTAGCCCCTAGCTAATATAAGTCCAAAATTCCAGTGTATAGGGCTTTGTCACAGTTAAGACAAAATTGATGTTACGCATAGAAAGGAATGTACAAAGTAAAAATAGGTTATTGGTGAGCCCGCAAAATCATTATGATCAGTTGACCCTGGAAGAAGTAAGTTAGGGACAGACCGTCCAGAAGAGTGTCTAACATAAGTTAGATTATTTGTTTATTTTTTCTGGTAGGCCCGAGTCAGCCAAAGGTTAGTAGTTAGCCAAACAAAACTATAGTGTTCAAACAGATAGTCCATTGGTTACCTGATTTGTATGCATACATGATATTGCTATTATTCTTTTAACCAGTTTGGTTGCAGGATTTTGATTCGCAAAAGATATGTTTTATAAAGGGATATTAGTGAGGGGAAACCCGTTCCGTTAAGTGGCGTGGTCTCACTTAATATCAGTAAACTGAGATGTATAGTATTATTCACACCAAGCTTTATGCCTGACTCAAAGTTTATGTTTTCCTCTTAAACTCTCGGGTGCTCAAAACATGATTTGAGTAGGTTGAGAGTTGAGGATTTACAGGTTTTAGTATGTGGAAGAATAAAGTTTCCGAAGACGTGTAGTAGTCATGGATAGCTATTTAGGAGTTGTTATTTTATTTCTATTTCCGCTGCGATGTATTAAGAAAGTTTTTGTCTATTTAGTACTCTGATCATCCAAGAGGGCATCTTTATATGTCGCTCTTGGCGTATTTTGTAATAATTATATTTGATCAAAACCTAGGATACGTTTTGGGATTGTGTAATGGAATATGAAACATGTTTTGAAATGTAATCAATAAAGTATGCTATTTTTGGAATCTATGATTTTGTTTCATATTCATGTGCTTCTAATATTATGGATACCATTAACATTATCGCATTTTGTCACCGGAAGTTAATACTAAAGATGACTGCAACATCTGTAGCGCTTAGCTTTGGGCCTCAAGATAAAGGATGTTACACACGTCGATAGTGGAACCACTATAAATCCCTTGTGTCTAATTTTTTCTTTTATAGTTATTTACTATTGCTTTTGGAATAGCTCTTATCTGATTAGAGAACTCATTGATTTGATTGTTTTACTGCACCATAGCACGATCCTATAATTAGGTTTTTCCACTGCAACGGATTGATCACCCCTTACATTAAAATGTTGTAAATGTACATAAAAGTAACGCTATTACAATTCGAGAGCAGATTGTTTTTTTTTAAATATATTCTTTCAAAATATTTTGTAAGAAAAGGTTGGAAGATATGCATGGATCTGCAATTGTCATAATTGATGGTTGCTTGTTTGGGATGCAATGTATGAGCACAATAATGTGTATAATACTAGAACATAAGATAAATGTCTTCCTTGTATCTCTTTGCAATTAATTGTAATGGAAGAGGAAAACAAAAGTACACTAAAATTATTGTGTTATGCTCACTTATCAAATTCATGATTCACGTTATGCACAACTTTTATTCATGAAAGTCAAAGACCTTGTCCCAATGGTTATGTGCCGACTATTACGTAACTGTTTTAGAAGAAAAAAATTTGAATTTTATGAAAGATAGTTTATATGTATAAATTAGTTATGTAATAACACACTTAAGATTCTGCATGGTTTTATAAAACGAAACTGTAAAATGTATTCATTAAATAGAAAACTACATTGTGCTTTGTTGTTAGTTCAAGGCATAATCATATATAGAATCTGCTTTCTACATATAATCCCTGAGAATTGATCAACAACAGTAAATAATTAAGTTAAAAGGAAATATGTATCGGTGATTTCGAAATTAACACCGACATCATATTTTGATTTGCAATATACCTGAAAGAAAACCTAGCATACTATAGTTATAAAAGAAGTATAGTCATATAAGAATAGTGTGGTGCTAAAAGCACCGCAAGTTCGGCACGATGGTTCATTGTGGACCATGATGCTCAAGGGTGGTGGAAAACCACTACATCCTACTCAGTCGGCAGTTTGATGTCACCCTAGGGCATCGCAGCCGGTGTTCAACCATCGACCGTGGTGCCCATAGCCGAACGACAACTTTAAACCATTACCAACAATCGACCTATTTACTTGCGCTTTCTCTCTTACCTTCGGACTCAACGAACTAGCTACGTACCCAGGTGACCGCGAAACAATCCACATACCACTTTACTAAAGAAAATCACATTATAACGAAAAAACTCTTCTATTATAATTATAACAGCAAAGTCTTCGTTGTAGTAATTATAACAGCGGAGTCTTTGCCGTTATAATATAATTAACCCTAAACCCAACTGTACTATTTGTTCCAGAACTACTTCCTCCTCCTCCATTTCTTCAGCCGAGAGCAATTTCAATCCCCTCCTTCACCGTTTTCATATTTCAAAATCCTAAATTCAAGCATCTACATAAATTAAAGCTTGTTTTTGAGATCTACACCTGTTAGAATATCTATATTCCTCAAAAAATTTATTAAAAATTTTATGCATCGAGAAAGTGGCAGTGGCGGCACCGGCATCGGCGGCGATGGTAGTGGTCGGCATAGGGAAGATATTATTATTGTGCCGTATGGACATGACCATGGAATAGAAGACCTGCGTGAAGCCGCCAAAACTATTGAGCAACGGTGTGAAGGCGGTCGATGGGGTCGTGGAGGCCGCATGGATGGTCGAGCGGCCAGGATGCACAGGGAGTGGGGCAGGTTTCTATTAGAGTTGTTGAGATCAGTGGTTTTGAGGATCCGAACTTGAGCACGGCGAAGATGCATATTGATTTTCGGGAGCTTCTAGGAGCGGAAATGCACGTCAGCACACAGACAAGCTTGGTTGTAATTATATTTTTTCATGGCATAGTTAAAGTAAATTATTATTTTGAAACACATATTTATGAATTCGTTTAACTTAAATAGTCACGCAATATTCGTACCCGGGGTTCGTCCGCTAAGACCCTAAAATATTTTCATAAGAATTTGGCAAATATTCCTAGAGTCGTAGAATTTCTATGGTTGGATTCCATCATTTCTTAGGTAACTTAACGAATTATATAAGTTGAAAAAAACCCATTAATTTATTACAGTTTTTAGTTTAACCTTTTATGTAATTTAAAATTCTAGGCATAAAAAATGTTAATAAAGGGGAAGTGCAATTGTATGCTGCTATTGCTTTACGATGGTATAAAACCACCCATATATTTCACTTTACTTGCGGTGAACTAGGAATTACATCGTTCGACTTTTCTATGCTCGCCGACATTAGCATAGGAGTGACTTCTTTTCCATCAATCTTATATGACGATCGATGGCGTATCACACTTTTTTAGGATCTTTTTCCTATTTAGACACTTTGTCTACATCCTATCAGACCACTACTTCTATTAAAGTCAGCACGATTACAGGTGCCATGGAGACCATACTAAATGTATATTCTCCAAAGCACGATTTGGAGCTTGCTATACTTTATGTTCTATACCTTATGGGGAACTTGTTTTTTAGTGCCACTAGTAGTAATTTAGCGGTCTCCTTTATTGAGGTCGTAGCTGGTTTGGATTTTGACTATACTTTTATGTACGATTGAGGTACTCCTACTCTTGCATACCAATATAGATGTCAGGATGCACATTGCGTCGTGTTTGAGTCACAGGTTTCTTTATATGTTTTTTGAGAGTTATTACAGTACTGGTATTTTGAGTATTCCAGGAACTTTCATTTTGTCACATTGAATGCTGATACATCTAGTTTTTCCCCTATATATTATTTGGTATGCGATCAGTATGAGAACTAGGGATAATGAATCTCGTCATGTATATTCGGTTGCCAATAATCGAATCGACTTGAGGATGTATAAAGGGCAAATTATATGGCATTCATTTAATGATAGTGACTCAATCAATCTTGAGTATATCCAGATATCTAGGATGCTTAGCATGTAGAGATTTCCACTTGTATCGTATCTCTCGGTGCTTGGGGCATATTGGTACATTAGTGAGAGGCGTTGGAGACAGTATTACAACTTTGATGCCATTCCCGATGATCCACACCCTTATATCCATCGATCTATGATTTACGATGTAGATCAGCTAGCCGAGTCGAGAGCAGTAGGTTGATGGCTAGCAGAGTGATTTATTATTACCGGTCAATCATACATTGACTTTTGGCGTAGGTTTTACACTGCATCTGGTGACACCATTACTCATGCAGCGTCAATAGATTTGGTAGGGCCATCTAATATACGCCATGGTATAACATCTCCGATTGTCAAGGATCTTACCCAACCTAGTCAGGGCTATTGTGTACATGATTATGTGTCTAATGCTAGTAACTTTGGTTGACCTTGGCAGTGCCAACATCTTTTGGAGTTGACCATTATGTCAACGTATTATACCCTCTTGCACACGACAAGTATCTGGAACCCACTCAGTTATCATATGGTGATATATTTGACAAGCAGATGGGACTGCGCCATACTGGAAATGTCAAGCACATATGTAGTATTGATTTTTACAAGGATGTGATGTGCCGATAGGCAGAGGAGGCGACACGGATATAGGCCCAGGTACAAGCCGATCTAGAGGAAGAGTGGAAGAGATTCACTGACTTTAGCATGTACTATGAGCATCTTTCTACTAGCCATAATGACGATGAGGCACATCTTCGCCGTAGTCCCCATCCACATAGATTGATGTTCATAGATTATGCACTGACTTTGATTTATGTTATATTCACTATATTAACTATTTATGTATTGTGACTGATATCATGTTCGTTATTATTTGTGCTTTTCATTCTTATTCATATTGTATTGATAGTTTATGCATGTTGTTCTCATGTATATGTACTTGTGTATTTGTGCTTGTGCATATATTCTTGTGTACATTTGCTTGTCTTATCACTAACGTAGCCACGTTGTTCTTGTGTACACTTGCTTTTCATTTTTCTATGCAACGTGTTTAATGGCTTCAATTGAACATTGCTTTATGAGTAAATTACTGTATCAATTTTGTCAGGTATCATCCAGTGACTTATCTTATCACTACTGTAGCCACATTGTTCTTCTATACACTTGCTTTTCATTTTTCTATGCAACATGGTTAATAGTTTGGATTGAGCATTGCTTTTTGACTACATTACTGTATCAATTTTTTCAGCTATCAGTCAATGACTTATCGTATCACTATTGTAGCCATGTTGTGCATCTTTTTTCAACAACTTATCTTATCATCATCACTGTGGCCACATTATCCCTATGCATTTGTTTTTTCATTTTTCTATGAACCAATGTATTATAATAACATCCTCCTACCATCAAGATAAAAAACTCTTCTTCAAATTTTTTGTATACTATATTATCATGGTGGACTATAGCCATATTTCTTTACCTTCTTCATACTCCTACGAAGGTCCTTTAAGTCGTAAACAACATTCAAATCCTTCTTCTCCTCAACCACCGATCAGGTGATACGTGGAAATGCAGGAAAGGCACTACGAAGACCTACAGGAGCATAAGAGAGAGGAATAAGAGTGTCGGTTAGGAGAAGAAAGAAGAAGACGTGGAGATCAATGCAGAATGTAACATAGAAGCAGACAAGGAAGGCAGGAACTCCGCAATCAACGGATTGAAATAGAACAAGAGGTGGACATTCCTTTGATATTTTGTGTTTGTAGAGTTATGGTTACTTATTCTATTGTAAGTAGCAGAAACGACATTGGGCAACACCATTATAGATGCTCCAACATTCCAAATGGTAATAGGTTATGGGAATGGATTGACGATCCATTCCCTCACTGTGCTGTAGAATATGCGACCATACTTGAACAAGAAATAGCAGTGCTTCACAACAGGCTACGCTCATTGGAATTTCAGGGTAGTGGTGGACATAACTAAGCTTCATTGATGTTTTGTTTGTTTAAGTATATGGATGTTTAAGTATGATGTATGTTTACGTAGGTTGATGTGTGAGGTAATGTATCTTTATCTATGTTTAAGTATGTTGTATGTTTAGGTATGTTGTATGTTTAAGTATTTTGTATGTATAAATATGTTGATATTTAAGTATGTTATATGTTTAAGTATGTTGATATGTGAGTCATGTTTTACACTGTGACCATGTCTTGCAATCCGTGACCATTTAATCTCTTTTCCAAACATACACTACAACAAAAACACCCTTTAATAGCGTTGAAAAAACGCTATTATAGGCTACTATAGCGTGTTTTGGTACGCTGTATATTAACATGTTGTTATAGGTCAGTGACCTATAATAGCAACATAAAAAACGCTATAAGAGACGCTATGGACAAGGACTTTTCATAGCGGTTTAAAAGTGCTATAAACATGATTTGTAATAGCCTTGAAAAATCGCTATGAAGTAAAACTATAGCGTTTTTATGAATGCTATATAACAATAAGTTGCCATACATACGAAATATACAATAGCATCCAAAAACGCTATACAAAACAAAATTCAACAGCGTTTTGGGCTGCAATCGTAAATTGTATGCATAAATACAACTACTTTTTATAGCGTTTAGCTGTCTTTTATAGCATTGTTTATTTGCTATGAAAACTGTTTATAGCACTATCATAATGCTGTAGTATATTAAAACTGGGAAAAACCATCTTTCCATAGCACAGTTAAAACGCTATAAGTTTTTATCATTGCTGCTACATACATTCCAGCTTACAATTTACAATTCTACGAATATATTATAAAATTTCAAAAAAACACAATTATCACATTATGATGTCCGTAATCAAATGGAGACATAAGCCAAACCACAATATATATATATATATATCCATAATATTTCGTAAACAAAGTTTCAAACATTAAATATTTGTGATCTCAAAAAAAACAATAACAACCGTAGCTAACCAAAACAATACATACTAAAAGCAAAGATATACGTCAATACAAAATACATTAATCAAAGCTTTAGACCGATTTGAAAGAGAATGAATGCAGCAAAATAATTTTTCCTCCCTTGCAACTTGTAGTAACCCCGGTATCATCATACAGCACCTGTCAAAACGAAGCACATAGGTTATTTTTCAACCTAAATAGATGAAGTACTAATGCACACTGAACAAACTTTATGTCAATTATTTTTCAAAATAATACAATAAGATTTTTAAAAAACCGTATCAACCATAACAAATGTCACATAACCTCATCAAATATATTAATGATATTTCAATAGCTCTATTCAGAAAATTATAGTTTCAAGCATTTGTTACATGAGGGTAGAAAATTCCAAATGATTGGCATATGTATAAAACACGTTTCTAAATAGAAAGTAATTAGAAAATATATACTCTCTTGAGCAGGAAGCATTAAGTTTGGTTTAGTGATAAAATATCAATGCAAATTCCAGAACATACTATAAATTGACTTCTTTTGGAGGTCCATAAAAATTATAACGAATTCAGTTGTAATAAAATATCAATGTTAATTTTTCATAGTGAAAAGATAAAACTCTATAAAATATGTCAAAAACAGTAAATAGTAAAATGTACATGTAATTTTTTTCCCAAATTAGGACTTTGAAGCTTAACTCATTATTTAAAAAAATATTTCTTTGTAGCTATGTGTTAAAATTCACTTTGGATCCTCTATACTGAAATCTCATTTATCTGATGTCTCCTCTTAGCATCTACTACCATTCATTTTATCAATAATTAAAACTAATTGATAGTATTTATATCAATGAACGGAGGAGAAGGGAATTTAAAAGGACATAGGGCACCTGACTTTCAATTATTACACCCTTTGACCTTTAACTAAATCCAAAACTAATAAAAGATAATGCAAAATAATTAAACGGACGCTAATTTTATAAAAAGGTTGCAGATTCATAAAACAAATAGGTAGGGTAAAAACTTGAAGGGAAGCATTCGTATCCTAACTTGGCAGAAAATAAAGTATGAAGAGCTGAGCTTTATAGCACTAAGCATGAATGCAGTTGAGTGATATTTACATGTTGAAATAAACACATGTTGAAATAAAATATCAAGCTCTTGATTTTGTAGACAACCACTAATTTACCATTACCTTTGTAACAATTGCCAATTTATTGTCCGTGTACAAATATACAAGCAAATTAGTAACAATAAACAATTTTGATCTATCAGCACTGACACTGGTAACGATATTGGTAAAATAATAATGGCAACCATCACCATAGTAGTAGCCCAGGGCCTAATACTATGTCTATGTTGATATTTAAATGTACTGATGACTATCTGCAATTAGGCTGTTTTCATAACTTGCCTTAATATGCATTTTTGTCTACAAACTTCAACTTATAGTTCTAATTTGTTTCATTGTGCTGAAACAATAGTTTGTTTAGTTAAATAACAATCATTATCTCCATAATAGTGTGCATCATTAAACCACAAGTGGAGTGAAAAAATGACAGTCATAAACATAAACAAGATGAAATGATTCCAAACCTCACTGTATCAACCCAAACACCTCAACATTTCATCACTTCACCACCAATAACCAGACACAGTTCGTCACCCCGACCACCTCTCGAATCCAGCAAACTGAACCACACAATACTTCACAAACCAAACAACGACTTCAGCTTCTCCCTTCCACGACATCGACCTCGCTGCTTACCATTAGTAACCTATAAACAATCAAACACTAATATCACCAATCACAAACTATACTTCCATCAAAGCCAAAATTCCATCCTCATTCTCCTACAACCAAAACCATCCACCTACATGACCATTAGCAACACCCCACTCACCCACTGCTCATCACTACGACCTCATCACCCTCCTACAAGTCTACAGTAAACAACCATTCACAAGCTTCCTTCACCCAAACCATTCACACAAACGTCAACTTGACAACTGAAATCACCCCTGCAAGTTCACTCTCCCCTCTGCCATTCACACAAATCGCCTTCTACTCTAGTACCATCACACTGCAACAACACTCCATCACCAAATACAACTCACAAAACCCATCCTCTGTTCATCCTATACATCCACCAACAATCCCCTACAATCGCCTACAACCTAACACTACAACAACTGCTACAACCAAATCAACACCTCACCGAACAGCCAGCACTTCACTCACTATACAGCACTAGATTATAGTAACTAGATTGAATATTTCTCAAAAAATGTTGGGGACAAATCCACAATTACAGTAACTACCAGTTATGTATTTATTTATACCTCTTCTTGTCAGAGGTTAAGCCTAAAAGGAGGACATTTTTAGAGTTCCAACTGTGAATGAAATTATTCTAGAAGTTTGTTAAGAAGCCGACTTAAAGCCTTGATACTTGCTACTTGTGTGTGACACGAACTGAAAAATAAAATAAAAATAAATTAAAGAAAGTATACTTACTAGAATTTGATTCCATTATAACGTTCGCAGCAGGCCAAGCTATCGTAGTGCCAAGAACGTCTTCAATGACTTCTAATTCGGATGTTGTTCTCCATAGACGTGCTTTTGGCATTTTTGCAATTTCTACCCAAACTTTAATTGCATTTTTTCCCAAAGGAACACAATGAACCGTTCAAGTTGGATCGGTTGAAGACACGCGTCCTAATGCAACTATTTCTCTCTTTCCCGACCAATCGATCAACTTGCATTTACCATTTGCCATAAAATTTGTACTCTATCAATAAATAAAAAGGCTATTTTATTATGTGCTTCAACAATTCGTAAGATGAAAAAAAGTGAATCGATTATAAATAAGTTTACCTTCTCGACAACTCCGACATTACTCCTATGATCATCCGATGATGCACCGTTAACGATTTCGATAACTACTTTTGACTCAGGCCATGCAACTTTGATACCAACTGCTTCCCCAACTCGTGTCAAACCTTTAGTAGGCCTCCATAGAAAAGCATCTTCCACTTTTGCATTATCTATCCAAACTGCAACGACAGCCGGTCCAAGAGGGAGATCGTTTACAAGTTGTTTTGGATCACTCGAAAGTAGTTGTCCTTCTGCAACTAATTTTTTGCTCCCACTCCAATCGATTAATTTGCATTTATGATGTGTGCTACTACTTTTACTCTATTAAAAAAACATATTGGTTATTATTTTTATACATTCAAGCTAAAAACTTAATTAATATAAAGATGAAAGATTACTGTATTATCTTCTTTGTCAAAGTTATCTAAGTTGTGCAAAACAACTCTAGTAGCTGGCCACGCTACTATATCACCTTCAACTTCTCCAATACGTGTCAAATAAAGTGAAGGTCTCCACAAGAAAGCATCAGGTTTTCTCACAGTGTCTATTATAATTTTCTTGGCATCAGACCCTAAAGGGATTTGTTGGACAAGCTCCTTTGGGTCACTTGACACAACTCTTCCTTCCGCAACAATTTCGTCTGTCTCACTCCAATCCAATAAATCACATGTGCCATATTTTTTATCATAATTGTTCTACAATTAATCAAATGAAAATTATATTAATAATAAATTAAATTTCAAATGTAATGATATTGCTAGTAATATAAATAACTTTTACCACTTGAGGTACATTTGCTTCATCCCGGCTTTGTTTTCTCTGTCAAACAAATATAAAAAACATTAGCCTCATGATTTGAACGTAATTTCATTGATATATTGAACTTCAAATAAAAAATAAAAGCATACGCGAATGCAGTAATTTCAGGGTAGCAGAATATTGAACTTCAAATAAAAAATAAAAAAAAATATGGATGCAATCATTGAACATATTATGATCAGCACACCTTTGCCTCATGATCTGAACGTAATTTCATTGATATATATATATATATATATATATATATTGAATATCAAATATTAAGAAAATATTGAAATAAAACAAGCCACTTATCACTTATATTTTTGACAAAAATGCTCATGATCATATTTATATAGTAGACAAATATAGGGTGAAGACAGGATTTTGAATTTAGCACTCTGTTTCCTTGATGAATAATCTGGTGCAAGATATACTATTGCAGATTTTACTAAAGCATAGTTCTAAACTCATTGATTTTGTGAGGAAAAGTCTCTCATTTCTTTCATGCCAAACAGTAGCAGCAAATTTATTAAAAATGATGATGAGCATTATATTGGAGAACTCTATATTTTGGTGCATTTGAAAAACGAGAACCATTCATCAGACAGCACATTCAAATAAAATATTGGAGAACATTGATGAGCATTATATTGGAGCACATTCAAATTAAACGAGAACCATTCATCAGACAGCACATTCAAATGATGAGCATTATATTGGAGAACATTGATGAATACACATTCAAATAAAATATGGTATTTGGATTCAATACCCAAGTTGTAGAAAATGCAGTGTACATCAAACAGCAAACCTCTAGAAATGAGTTTGTCTTGGGTCAAAAAGGAATTAGTCATTATTTTTAAAAGTAACATGTTATCTTTTGCAGAGCCATATCTATTCCATATTCGATTGTGCCAAGGAAATATAGAATCATTAGAACTATGCAAGAGGGTTTTATAGATGTTACTGATGTAATGTGTGGTCTTATGTTCAGTCCAAAGGAAATATATTTCTTCACCCTATATTTGTTTTTCTACTTATGATGTAAAATAGGAAAAATTATAATTAAAAATGAAACGTGAAAAAAAATTCTACATGTTTTCAATTGAAATTCTTGCAGCAAACCATTAAGCATAACAAAGTACATGAGTAATGATATCATAGTGCATAGGTAATGATATCATAGTGCAGCAAACCATGAATAAGACCAGCAAAACATTTGTATTTCTTCCAACTGCAACACTGGTCTTCACAGCCATGATATCATAGTGCATACCTGATTTTTCACAAGCATTTGAACCATCGCGGTTAATTCTGAAATTTGATTTTGCATGACGATGGTTTGTTTATCCCTTATGTGTGACCATATTGCCTTGCTGTAGTTCATACCTCTTCCCATTCCTCTCAATCGTCCTAGTCTGTCTTGTCCCAACACTTTTGCAAGCGCATCTTCTCTGTAATTGGTTGTTGAGCTATAATTTGATTCATTGTTGATTTGTTTAATTTTTTCCTACACAAGTTGTCGTAATGCATATTATACACAATCGAACTATCACAATAGCAAACAAATTATTACCTAATAAAATTTCAAAGTACTTGCGATAGCCTCTGCAGCAGTCACATTTACCGGTTTGCCATATTTTTGAGTGTGGGATTTGATCCAAACGTGAGATCGATTGACAGAAGATGAATGAGGACTCTATGTTTAAAGAATATTTATTACAACACATCACATTGAATAACTAGTTAATAAATATTATGGTAAATAAATTAGCAATTCTTACCAAATCATCAGCCACTCGAGCCATTCCTTTACGACTACATGTGTGTGGTATCTGATTGTTTCTAATAGCTTTATATTTCTGACTCAATTCTTGAGAAAACAATAATACATTATTTATGTTGTTTAAAGCATACAATCTCATCAACAATAAATGTGTAACTACTGCTTAATTTCATCAACAGAACCTGAAACTGACTTTACCTTAAACTCTGGAGTTGTTTTGGACTTGACAACTTCTTCCACTCATTCATACTTAGGTTGTCGGGTTTCAATTGAGTTCTTTCTTCTTCGTTCCTTGCAACTGCTTTTTTGCGAACTAATCTAGCTTTTGAAGCTCTAAAAATGCACCCCATTTGCTGAAATATGCCCTCCTTTTGCCATTCCTCATCCAATTTAAATCTAACCTGCAACACAACACATCAACAAAGTTGACGTTGAATAAGTGTACATTTGAAATACTTCTAACTTTACTTCTTAAGTAAAAGCTTATGTTCAAATGTATGGTAGCCAATGACACACACCAATGCTACCATGTATGTAAGCCAATTGTGCATATGTTATATAAATAAGTGTTGAAGTCATGATGAAAGTGTGACTCTTTTTATAGATATCGGTGGTAGTTTGATGTTATATAAATACGAATATGATAGAAGCTGAAAACTGAAGGACTAAATTGGTGGACAAAAATTAATTGCATGGACAACTACAACTGAATATTAATTTGTTTGTGCCTTTTGTTTTAAAACATTTTCATTTACAATATCAGTTGTTATAGTCTTTGCATGTGATTCAAATAGAACTTTTGTCATGATTATTCCAAGTATTTCTCTTTCTGTTGACTGTATTTTACATTTTTTTATAGAAATGCTAGCAAAAGTGAATTCTAACATTTTTATGCATTTTGATATTTTAAATTTTAACTTGGGTTTCCTAGATCTACAAATAAATATTTAAGTTTGGTTCTTGTTCCTGTATCGTTTTACTACATTCATATTAATTTCATTTTTATTAATAGATTTTCCTATTTAAACACCGAATAAAAAAGGTAAGATTTAATGAGCTTTAAAGACATTGAATAATTTTTTTAACATTTAATGTAATTTAAGGACATTAATTTAAGAAAAGGAAAAAACCCCCAGAAGGAAAGGTTGGTTGGTTCCATACTAATGTATTTTTGCATTAATTCAAGAATTTCGATGACGGTTGTTATCGCTAGATAATTCTACGACCTTTGCATAAATTTATAGCAACAAATGCAGTACCCACAAGAAAGTCTTTCCAAATGTTTATACAATGATATGTCATATTTGCAGCAAATGTTTGAAGTAACAATACGCATAAACAAGATTTCAAATCAATCTAAGCTAATCAAATTTATAGTCCCTAACTCACAGCTGAACTTTCAAATTTCAATCAGAATAGCATATCATAGGAAAACAGTAAGCAACAGTGCAACAATACAAGGAAGCCTAAAAATATTGAGCCTAACAATATAAGGAATTTTACCTCTCTATGTTCGGTTTACTACATCCTAATTTATATTTTTGCTACATGAAATCATCAAATGTTATCCCTTCAGTTTCATTTGTATTTTAGTTAAAACTGAGACTAATTTTAGGCTGAAAGACACAATAGGACAACAGAATAATATATTCAGATAGCAGTACACATATATATAATAATGCTATATTCATATGGCATTATGCATACATAGTAGCATTACAACGTTTTAGAATTTTAAGAACTCAGCAATGCATAATTAAGTACAAACATATGAATAACGTCCGTGTGTGTATACATATATCGTTTCTTGCTGATTGGGAAGAACAGAAACGGCCAGAAACAATTTCTTGCTGATCAGCCAAGGGGTGACATGTATCGTTTGCAGCAAGAAGGCACGATTCAGTGTAGAAATATTGTAGGCATAACCAGAGTATAAAATTTGTTCAATATAAAAATAGTGTATACCTGAATGCATCCCCACAAAGCAAGTTGTAATTCCTTACTTAGTTCCTTCCACTTATCAAGGGTAACCGGAACATGTTCCCTTACTAGCGGACCTAAATACGAAGACACCTTGACAGACCCATATCCTATTGGTTTGCCATCCACATCAAATTCGACTTCAATACGATTCTCAAGATTCATTGGAAGTCTTTTCACTTTGGTTGGACCCCTATATTTGCGCTTCGCAGTCGAAATTGCAGCAGCATCTCTAGTACTTCCCTCATTAACATCAACTTCAAAATTTTCTTGCATTGTATCTTCGTCACCTGCTTCAGCGTTGTCTTCGATTTGAGCATCGTTGTTCTCTTTCGTTTGTATGACTCGGTTTTCACTTTCTTGCGAGTTGTCTTCAGTCCGAATTTCACTTACTGCTTTTAGCCATCTTAGAGCAACCCTCTTCCTTTTAGTCATTGGAAATTATCAAACTACTCCTGAATTGATTAAGTAGAAGCAAACAGCTATTAATTGTGAGCAAATGAAATACCAATGCATATAGCAAAATAACAAGCAAAACAAGGAACATAAAAATACAATGCCTGTAGCAACAAATGCAGTAAAGATGAACACTAATAGAGCTGAAATCAAAACAAACCGACATAGAGAAGAGAAGTGAATGCAAAATATTTATTTCATTTGTTTTTTAAGGAAAAACTAAAAACTAAACCAAAAATAGAATAATTTTCTGAAACCAGTCCACTGCTATATGAGTTCAAATAAGAGAACATGCTATATTATATGTCTTGAATCTAGAAAGCATGATATTGTGTTCATTAACACATGAAAGCTTGATAGTACTACTGCTGTTTAAACAATTTTTCAACCCAATCATTATATAGACAGTAGAGAATATGTACAGGCATATGTTTGAAGTCAGGCAGTACAATTTAAAATCAACAAGCACATGCTACTACTGGTATACTACTGTCAATTCTAATTTCGTCATTCAAGTCTTTATATTTACACTTTAGTAAATATGGTTCAACGTAACCATCGCTTATATTTTATTTGTATTTTACCTATATACAGAAGGAAACATGCTGCTCAAGTCACAGAAAAACATATATACCCTTCACAAACATGTACAAGAGATTATTCTTTTGTACACCTTCTATACAAATTATAATGCAGCAGTCCCATTTTATAAAACACAGTAACTAAAAATGTCTCAAGTCATTCAATATTACATAAAGATCAAGATCATGTATTGCAAAACCTAAGGCAGTGTCCGTGGGTTTATTAATTAATGGTAATGTTCCAGTACAAGGACTTCGAAATATACAAGTATAAGCCATGCTCAAGTACCTAAAAAATATCTATAGTCGACATTTACAAAACAAAATGTATGATAATTAATGGTGTTATATAAATTTAACTGGCCAAACATACTCAATTAAGACATTTTAGCATTCAACTTTGACTCGTCTTCCTTAAGTCATTTTGGATGCATTTTTATTTAATCAAATAACTGATAAAACAGAGCTTCCATATTTTGTGCTTATGAAAAAAAATAAGATGCATGATTATATATTTACAAGTTAACAAAACAGTCAACATCCAGGTTTTCCTTCTCTTCTCTGTTTACTTTGTGAAATCGGGAAAATAAGTAGGCATACTATAAATACCATTCATATAAATAATATCATGTAGTAAATAATTTTCTGATCAATAATTTTAAGGAAACTACTATAAATACCTCAGTTAAGGAAGCAAGTATATACTCAGTCTAAATTTGGAATCTCAAGTCAAGAAGGAAAAAATAGGTCAAAATGAAAAAAGCAAAGTCAACAAACAAAAGAAAGAAAAAACTTAGGCTGAAGTGGTATCAGAAGAAAGCACAAAATTTGATCATCACAGGTCTAGAATTAAAGAAGATTCAAATTGAGTTTGGTTCTGGCCTTATTTTGGGCTAGTTTGCATTTTGTACATACCTTTTCGTTTGTGAATAAAAGATATCAAGGACGCTCTTTCAAAGAAAAATTCCTGACAAATATTTGCTCAAGTGGAAAAAATTTGCCATGTAATATACGACTAGGACTACAAAAATAATATTTTGAATTGTTTGATATTTTCAGAGGCCAGAATAATAGAAGTGCAAAAATCAATTTTTGGAAAAGTGGAAAAGCAACCATCAGAACTAGAAAACGAATAAGTCAATTTTCGAAAGTTGTTTATAAAATATGATTGGCCTACTTTCAAGCTGCTGCAACAAAATGAAAGGAATAAAACATAACAAATTTCCATATTGACTGAACTAAAGTAAACCATGAATGTTATGGACAAATTTGTTTCCAATGCATGTTTATTCATACTTTCACATGCAACCTGTGGTATCAACGTGGCTATGCAGGGTATTTCTTTATTACTTCATTTTCTATATAGTATACATGCGTTTCATATTGCTCCAAACCAGTTTAGTGCGAGGCCAAAAATTATCAAACTGCTCTTATCACCCTATTAACTTGAACTAAAAATTCTCAAACTTGAACTAAAAATTTGCATGGAATTTCTTGTGCAATTTTCTGATTCAGCAACATAGAAAGCTTGAGGCTGAATAGTTTAATTAACAACAAACACGTATATTTTATATATTTACCCTTGGTGATTAGTATGATCATGGTTACTGTGTTAAATGAATTAATTTTGTTTTCTTCATTTTAATATGTTTTTTAGTACTAAAACAAAAATTGTTTTCAGAGTTCACACGGTGAAACTAGATATAAATTAGCAATGTAAATCTGTTATTGGTAGAAACTCTGTTCAAAGCAGTGAAGAAATACTGGAGGTGAATATTTAAATTATTGAGTGTGTAAGTTGATGAAAGCATAACTTAGGCCCTTGAACGTGTTTTTGTTTGATGTTTAGTTTGACTTGTAGATACAGCAAAGGTTGCATCGAACCAATGGTTAACTTCCGTTTATATTTGAGGTTCGTCTCTGGTTCCAATGAAGTTTGGCTACTTGAAACTAAGGCATACCTCAAGCTTAAAACTTCGGTAGTTGGTAATTCCCAAATATATTCCACTATACTTTTATAAAATAATTATGTTCAAATTTGATGTGTGTGTGTGTGTCTTCCTTTTAGCTTTTAGTGAATATATGACTTCTTAGCTTTTAGTGAATATAGCTTGAAACTAAGGCATACCTCAAGCTTAAAACTAGGTCATTATTCTCTCAGTTACATCAACTTTCTCAGCAACACAGGTATATTCTGATTACTACATATACATTCTACTTCTGAAAATTTTACCTAAAATAATGAAGGTTTAATGCATATTGTAAACTATATAATGGTGAAATTGACTGCTTTTTTTCACTGGTATCCATAATGCCATAAGTCCCAGGAAAAAATTGTCCAAAACCAAAAGGAATCCCATTCTTATTATAATTAAACAAAAGATAACTGTGAAGGGAATTCAGATACATCATAAGGATATATGCACTAAAAGTTCACATCTAATGAATTTTTCTAATGAACTCATGCTACCGCATTGTACACTTGATTCAGCAACATCTAATGAATCATTTAAAACAACACTAACTTGATACCTTTATTTCATACTAATACAAAGTTATATTTATTATCACAGGATTTGATGAATCTCTGCTTATCCAGACCTCAAATAAATTTGAGAGAAGCCACAATGAAACCTAACATTGTCAAACTTATCTACTCAGTTAACATGGCAAGTGAAATCAGATCTCAGCTAACATTATCAAACTTATCTACAAATCAAAGCTTACCGATTTCAAAATAAAATAGAGATCGAAACATACAGAAACTAAAAAAATACCAACATACAAATCAAAGCTTACTGTTTTCAATGCTTCAGCTTCTTCAGCGATGCCTGCTTCAGATTCTTCAACGATGCCGGCTACTGCTTCTTCAACGACGCCTGATACAGCTTCTTCAAGGATGCATGGAGAGTCAGAGCAATAGGCGACAGCTTCAGGCGTGGATAGTTGTGGAGAGTCGTGAGTTGGGGATCGAATTTCTTTGGGCTTTTATGAGATGGAGATTGAATTTGAGGGGGTCGTGGTTAAGGATGAATTTAGGTTTAGAGCGGGATCTTTTTTTGGGGAGAACGAAATAGCAAAATTTAGGCGGGCAGGAATAAGAAGACCGCGAAGTAATTTTCTTGTCTAATTAACTACGGCTAAACGCGTTATCAATTAAATAAGAAAAGGGATTAGCATCAAATGACAGCAAGCCAATTTACTGTGCAATCCCTACTTGCTATTAAATCAACATTTTGTTGTAGTGATAGGCTGCAGCTATGTTGTGAAATCCATAATCATTCAATGCCTTATCCATTCAATGTCTTGTCCAAATGTACGAAGAATGTGAAGTCCGTGACTACTCACAACACAAGTATACAAGGACAAGTAAAGAAAAAACAAATTACATGTACAACCTATAGAAATACAAAGAAATACATAGTACAACCCAGAAAATATGCATAGAAATGCATAGAACAAATACAACCCATTGAACAATGACATAGGAATAAGTACAACTCATTACATGAAACAATTATATAGGAACAACTAACATACGAAGAACAAATATAACACCTAAAGACGCATAGAAATCACTCAAACTGTCTAACATAACTAACCCATGGATCGTATGCGGCATGACCAGCAAAGGTTCTCTGATGATCCATAAAATACAAAGAGTCAAAAATTGATCTAGACATTTGAAACACATTTTCTCGTTCCAGTTCGGCTATAATTTTCTGGTACCGTCGACATATTCTAGTAAATGTAATATACGTACTTCTAGTATCCAAGTTTCTTCTTCTTATCCAACATTCTGGATGGTTATTGTAAGCTTCATTAACGATGATGCAAAAATCGTCATTGACCTCCTCTTCCATGTGTCTTTGAATTGCCTGTATATAAGCTTTAATAAACACTAAATAATCATAGGGAGTCCAAGTTTATTTGCCATTTGGAATCCTATGAACTTCTCATACCAACTCTTGCAGTATAAAATGTAATCATGGGGAGTGCAAGTGTAGCCACGTTGTACAATCCGTAACCATACAATGCTTTTTCCATACGTACACTGTAGCAACACTGTGCAATCCATAACCATTCAATGCCTTGTCCACACATACACTGTAGCCACACTTTGCAATATGTAAACATTTAATGCATTGTCCATACCCATACGTACGCTGTAGCCATGCTGTACAATCTGTAACCATTCATTTCCTTATCTATATGTACACTGTAGCCACGCTGTGCAATATGTAACCATTCAATGCTTTGTCAATACGTACAATGTAGCCACATAACCATTTAATGCCTTGTCCATACGTACATTGTAGCCACGCTATGCAATCTGCAACCATTTAGTGCCTTATCCATATGTACAATGTAGCCATGCTATGTAATCTGTAACCATTCAATGCTTTGTCTATACATATACTGCAGCTACGTTGTTTAATCCGTAACCATTCAATGCTTTTTCCATACGTACAATGTAGCCGCACTGTGTAATCTGTAACAATTCATACATATGCTGTAGCCTCGCCGTGCAATCTATAACCATTCAGGTCTTGTCCATACGTACATTGTAGCCACGTTGTGCAATCCGTAACCATTCAATGCCTTTTCTACATGTACACTGTAGCCACGATGTGCAATCCATAACTATTCAGTGCCTTGTCTAATCCTACACTGTAGCCATAAGTACACTAATCAATTAATGCCTTATCCATACATACACTATAGCTACGCTGTGCATTCCGTAACCATTCAATGCATTGTCCATACATACACTATAGCGACGTTGTGTAATCTGTAACCATTAATTGCCTTGTCGATATGTGCAAGCCATGATGTGCAACCCATAGCCATTCATTGCCTAGTCTATACGTACAATATTGTAGCCATACTATGCGATCCATAACCATTCAATGCCTTGTCTATACGTACACTATAGCCATGCTATGCAATCCGCAACCATTCAATGCCTTGTCCATACGTACACTGTAGCCACGCTATGCAATCCATAATCATTCATTGCCTTGTCCATATGCACACCGTAGCCATGCTATGCAATCCGTAACCGTTTATTGCCTTGTCCAAACGTATACTATACCCATGCTGTGCAATCCGTAATCATTCAATGCCTTGTCCATACGTACACTGTGGCCACACTGTGCAATCCGTAACCATTCAATGCCTTGTCCAATCTTACACTGCAGCCACGCTGTGCAATCCATAATCATTCAATGCATTGCTCATACGTACACTGCAGCCACGCTGTGCAATCTATAACCATTCAGTGCCTCGTCCAACATACACCATAGCCATACTGTGGAATTCGTAACCATTCGTTGCCTTGTCCATACGTGCACTGTAGCCACGTTATGCAATTCGTCTTGTCCATACATACACAGTAGCCACGTGTGCAATCTGTAACCATTTAATGCCTTATCCATATGTATACAGTAGCCATGTTGTGCAATTCATTACCATTCAATGCATGGTCCATACGTACACTGTAGGCACGCTATGTAATCCGTAACTATTTAATGCCTTATCCAAACGTACACTGTAGTTACGCTGTGCAATCAATAACCATTCATTGCCTTGTCCATACGTACATAGTAGCCACTCTATGCAATCCATAACCATTCATTGCCTTGTCAATATGTATATAGTAGCAATGCTCTACAATCTATAACCCTTTATTGTCTTGTCCATACGTACACAGTAGCCATGATGTGTAATCCGTAACCATTCAACGCCTTGTCCATACGTACACTGTAGCCATGTTGTGCAATCCACAACCATTCAATGCCTTATCCATATGTACACTATAGCTACGATGTGCAATCCATAACCATTCAATTCCTTGTCCAATCCTACACTGTAGCCATACATACACTGTAATCACTCAATGCCTTGTTCATCCGTACACTATAGCCACGTTGTGCATTCCGTAACCATTCAATGCCTCCATACATACATTGTAGCGACATTGTGCAATAAGTAACCATTCATTGCCATATCCATACGTGCAAGTCACAATGTACAATTGTAATAACCAGCCTTTTCGATCCTCAGAAGTCGACTTTAATACATCCACGGTATTCATGTGTCTAACATCCAAGTATCGAAAAGATAGATTATTAGGGGTGAAAGAAAAAAGAAAGATAAGGAGAAACTAAAGAGCACGTAGTCTCACAACACAAAGGAGCAATTATAATAATCAATAAAAAAAATTGCAGTCATTTCCAACATGATACATCAGAGCTATAATAGTACAACTTCCTACCTTAGGATAGTTATAACACCCATCCCTACATAACCGATACAAATTTCATCCAGAACCACAGAAAAAAGGAATATACGAGAGTTACTTCTTGGACCTCCAGCTCGTCTTCTGAACTCCAAAGCATCTAAGCTAATCTGAAAATATACTCGGTCTGACCAAAGCATTATAAGAAAACAATGCCCGGGTCAGTTTAGCAAAAGCAGCATGAGAAACTCAAACCATAATAAATTTTATTGTAACTTATAAAATCCTTTGAAAACAAAGGTATCTCATATGACCTCGCCGCACATAAACACGGATGGGTTTTTACCTTACGATAACCAAAACATTTTTATTATAAAATCCAGAGATATTATAATAATGTCTAAGGGTTTAAAGTAAATATATCAAGTAGATGTGATGTGTGTATATGACAACAATAATATCTATACAATCAAAACCAAAGGCGCTTATTGGAAAATGGATTTCCAACAAATAGCAAGGTAAGGGACTACCTTCCGAAAATCTGTACACCGCTAGATAAAATGTACAATGAGATCGAAAACCTTTTGACCTCAACATGACAAGACCGTCCTACCCCTTACCAGATAGTACCGAATATGATCACTCCTTGGCTACGATCAACAACCAAAAATGGGCCCCGCAACATACATACAGATATCGACACTAGATCTTGGGATGATTATACTCTAATGGGTGGGACCCAGGCCTACCCTGTTTTTTCCATTCCTAGGGTGTGAGGCTTTGAGAGGCCACGATTACCTTTTTCGTTATAGCAGACCATCTTGAAATGGTAACACTACCCTCCAAGCAGAAATGCTATGCCAACATTCATCCATACACGTTGTTCCGAGATTGAACAAACATTCAACATTTACTATCTTCCATTTTGTAATCACCCTCGAATAGAATAGTATAGCTCCATATCATACTTCATAATGATCCATCACGAATGTTATTAGTTTCGAAGTGGTAGGATAAATCATTCTTATCCTAAGCCGATGTCTCCAAAACTAAGCGGTAATTCCGACTAACTCAATTCTGGTTCTTTTGGAAGTATGCAACAAGCATTCAAGTCCTCATCGAGAAATTCGAATATACACAATATACTTCCTCAGTTAAAACAGGTCAAGATTGGATTGTCGATTATTTAATTATCATATACACAACAAACAAAAATCTAGAGATTTAATTACCCATAGTAACCATTATGCCTCAAAAATAAATCTCTTTTAGAAACGTTTATAAAACATTCATATACTTATCTCACTGACATAAGTATATTCACAAAACATTGTGAAAGGTTTCTTATTTTAAAATCATATTAAAAGGATCAAACAAATGTTATTTAATTTAGAGATAAGGATAACCCAAACACTATTCCTTTGGTGTTAAGCACAGGACAAATGTCCGCACCACTATAATTAAGAAGGTTAGTTAAGGGAAATTCTATATTTAACTCTTTTATAAATTTCCTTCAATAAAAAATAAATCATTTCCATTTATAAATCTCATTTTCTTAAATTCTAAATCATTTATAAACTCGTTTATAATCTCCGAAATCATTTGTAAAACTTTTTATGAATATCCAAAATCATTTATAAAACTCTTTATAAATTTCCAAAAACATTCAAAACGCTTCACCTTAAATTGATATAGAATTGAAGTCACTTTAAAAACCATAATGTTACAAATTTGAAAGGAGACTTAGTGACCACAATGGTACTAAATCAAGTTACTATTTATTTAAATTCTGTCTTTCAAATCACATAACAGACACTTACATAACTCATCATATATGTAAATACAGTCCATAAAACAAATTAGGGAATAACATGACAATATAAACCAACTGACAAATACATGTCCAAATAACATTGTGATATCCCGGAATTTCGAGAAGTTTAAAATGTGATAATCTCCTAATTTAAATTATTTTAATTGATAATATTGTTATTTCAAATATAAATAACCAAATAATAATAATGTGATGTATTAATTATGATATAGATTGAATTATAATAAGGATAATTATTTAATTATGTTATTTTATAAATTTGATTTTAAAATAGATTTATCATTTCCAATATTTAATAGTATTGTTTAAATATATATATATATATATTGTCTTGAGTAGTTTTATATCAATTTCAAAGTTAATAATATGTTTATTTAAAAATATAAATGTTGAGTTGATTTTTAAATTGGATTTTAAAAGTCAAATTTGAATTTGATTCTGGATTTAAATTTGAATCTTTAAAAGATAATTATTTTAATATATTTGGGTCTAAAAATATATGAACAAGACTTTTATTTAAAATAAGATTTGTTTACAATATTTTCTTTAAAAGGAATTTTATTCATATAAATTTAGAAAATATTTATTTAATAGTGAATTGAATACAAGAGGTATTTTTACACTTAAAAATGAATGAAATACATGTATATGATTTTATTAGGATATAAATGAGTTTTATTTTATTTTCTTTTAAAGGTTTCATTTATTTATAATATAGAAAAGCATTTATAATTAAGAAATGTGTTTATTAATTAAGAAATTTATATAAAAGCTTTTAAAACTCTTTTTAAAAATAATATAAAAATGGAAAATTACAAGTGTTAGTTTTATATGCATCATAAATACATGTGTAAGGTAATTAAGAATGGATGAAGACAAGTGTCAATTTTCTTTCCATTTTCCTTGATTTTTAATAAACCATAAATTAAGTTTATAAAAGCCTACCTTTCCATTCCCTTTTTCTTTTTCTAATCTCAATCCTCAAAAACTAAAACCAGAAAATGATCAAAACCGAAATCATCTCAAACCAAAAATATACAACCTGAATTCATCTTCAAACCAAAACTGAGATTCATCTGCAAAGCTTAATTCTCAAATTTACAACATGAAATCCTGCAAACATTTCTCAAATTCAAATACCTGAAACCAGGCAATTTCTCAAACCTGAAACCCTTCCTCTGATTAAAAATCAGTACCCTGTAATCTGAAATCTTCTCCAAACCAAAGATCTGTAACCACTGTTCTTTCAAGCCTGTAAACTCATTTATAACATGCAAGAACAAAAGATTTGCATGCAAGAAAATCTGAGGCCATAGCAAAGTTTTCAAGAGCTTTTCCAAATTTAAAAGAAATCAAAACAAGCAGATGAAGTTTCAAAGCAATTCTGGTTCAAAACTTCCAGTTTCTCTGTTCAACATAATAGGTGAGTAAACCTTAAAACTAAACATTTAAGTAGCCTATGAATTCAGTGTTAATGTTTGATTTACTAGTATATGTATGTGCAAGTTTCTTTGCGAATCTATGATGTGAGTATATCTGTTGTTTTAAAACTTCCCTGATCCTGATTTAAGTCTCTGACTTGAAACAATAAACATGAGACCCCTTTTGTTTTGATGTATATGACTTATAGATGAAGTAACTTGTGTTATATGTTAATATCTAAAAGTATGTTTGTGTGAATATTCATATGTACATTGCTCTTATAGTAAAAACAAATATATGAATGTTGATAACCTGTAGATTACCTCTGTTTAAGTTCTCAAGCTCATGCCTTACTTCCAAAATCATTTCTGCTTGATTTTTCTTGATGATAGAACTTAAGGTCCAAACAAAATTAGTTTGTTTGATTATAAAGTAAGTTTTAAATTTTGTATTTTAATTAAACAAAGCAGACTACTCTGGAAAAACCTTAAAAACAGTTAATGGATAAAATAAGTGATATATTCAAATATCTTGAATTATTAATTCAAGTTTATAAAGTGAATCCCTATACAAAATCCTGATTTTTAAAGCTTGAATCACAATTTTTAATGAACTATTGAATGAGTTATTTGGGTTTGTCTGGAAATCAAGTTTTCGAGCATTTCTGGTGATCACGTGGTCGAGGGTGGTCGGGGTTGTGTGAGGTGATGGAGGAGCCTATGGGGGTGAGTGGAAAAATAGTGGTAGATGGCCACGGCCACGGTGGCGACAGCGGTTAGGATTTGAAATTTCTAACCCTAGTTTAGTTAAGGTAGAAGAATTGATCACCGCCATCTCTATAAGTGATCGAGTCTTTCCAGATTTGAGTAGATGGTAGATGGGGTGTGGAGGAAATAGTGGCCGGAGGCATAGGCTTTCTGATGACCAGAATTTGGAGTTGTGGCGATTACAGTTTCGACATTGTTCCAGTTTTTGAGCTCGAGTGCTCGATTACGTTTTCGAGTTGGATTTGAGGATCGGAGTTGTCGTGATGGTTGAGAAGAAGATGGGCGACTCGTCGATGGCTGGAGCGGTGATCGAAGATGGTGGCAACGTGTATGCACGTGCACGAGCAAGGGTGTGTGTCAGTGGGTTTTTAGTTTGGGGAAGATGAAGATACTCGTATTCGTACTCGGGAAGGACTCGAGGAAGTTTGCTTTTTGCTCGAAGTCGTTCCAGAGTGACACGCGAGAGAGGAAGTGATAGCTGTTAAAGTTTTTAACAGATGGAAATTTATAGCGAACTGTTTTAAAATTCTCGGGGAGGTCTCGGGTAGATTAGGAGCTGGCTCGGGTTTGCCTTCGGGTTGTTTGTGAGCTGAGTGAAACAGTTTTAACAGTTTAGATTTTCTTTTAAAATCAAACAGTTTTAAATTTTAAAACTAAACTCTATTTTTAAAAAGGGAAATAAGAAGAAGGAAGACTTGGCTTTTGTTCAAGTACAGATGGGTCAAACCCAAAGTAAATATTTAAATCAGTTTAAAAATTTAAATAAAGGTAAGTTTTAAATTTTTAATAATCAAGTTAAAACAAATTGTCTTGGAAATTCATTACTTTGTAATAAATGTTTTGACTAAATTAAAGTTGTATGATTTATTTAACTTAATTATATTAAGTTAAAATTTTAAGTTATTTTCAAACTTAATTGGAAATAAAATAAAGAAATGTTTTATCTTAAAACTTAATTTAAGTTTGATAATAAATGGAAATAATAAAGAGTGATTTATAATTAAATTAGTTAATGGTTAAGGATGAGTAAAATTAACAATTAAGTTTTCAAGTGATTTATTAACTTGTAATTAAGGATGCTTAATTAATAATTAGAGATAAGTAATTTATGATTATTTATTTTAAAACTTAATTAATGATTTTAATTAAGTAAGTTAATTATTAAGATCAAATGTTTTTAAATGATAATGTGTTATCTCAAGATTTAATTAAGATTTTCAATAAGTTGAAATTAATTAATTTAATTAAGAATTTAAGTTTAATTAATTAATTTAATTAACAAGGATTAATTAAGTAATTAATGGTTAATTAAACTAGTAATTAAGAAGTACTTAATAAAGTTTTATTAAGTAATAATTAAGTTTTCTTAATTAATAATTAAGAAATTATTATCTAAAATAAAAGTAATTAAGGATTGATTACTTTGTATTAAAGGATATTGATTAATAATTAAGGTTTATTAATTAATAGTTAAAGAATAATTAATCAAGGATTAATTAATTTGTTTAAAGGGTAATTAAGGATGAGTTACTCAGTTATGATTTAAGAAATGAATGTGATTTATTTAAGTTAATTAATTTGTTAATTAATTAAGGATAGTCACTTGGTAATTGATTAAGTATAGTTACTTAATAAGATTGATTAAGTATAACTACTTAGTGTAAGTAATTAATAAATAAATTACTATATGTAATTGGAGTAATTATTTAAGGTTGATAAATGAAAGAAATTAATTAATGCATAATTAATTAATGTAATTAATTAAAGAATAATGTAATTAATTATAGTTAATTAATTAATGGAAGTAATTAATTAAGGATCATTAATTATTATAATTAAGGAGAGTAATTAAAGGTTAATTACTATAAATGATTAAGGATAATTAATTTGTGAAATTAATTAAGGATAATTACTTTATGTAATAAATAATTAATCAAGAGTGATTAATATTTAATGATTAATTAATTAAATGGATTGTAATTAATTAATGTTGATTAAGCAAGGATAGGAATTAATTCTTAAGTAATTAATTTAATTTAAGTTGATTAAATTGATTATAATATGGATTAATAAATGATTGCTTATGGATGATTGTTTGAGTAGAATGTCTGATTTGGTTGATATCTATTTGATGATATACTATGGTATTCTGTGATATGATATTGAATATATCTGTGATAAATGTGTGATATTTATCTATGTTAATGCTATGTGAATTCAAGTATTAAATTGAATTGAATTTTTTTAAACCTTTAAACAACTTGGCCTTAAAAGATACGTTTTGGATTTCGATGAGACCGGGATCGGGTTTGCTACAGTACAGCGTGATAGGGGGTTCTCGCTTTGCGTTAGGTGGCGAACGGGAGACTCTTACCCCTACATGTCCCCGGGAGTAGTATAAGGCCTTTTGGGGTTGGTTGCGACTCGAGAGGGTGGCCGTAAAAGCAAACCCGAGGTATCACTGTGAGCCACAGCGGGGCTGGGATGGTTGAAAAGCCTACCGGTCGTGAACCGTTGCTGAAGGTTGAAAAACCTAGGACGTCACATTTGGTATCAGAGCATAGGTTGAGCGAATGCCTAAGCTTTTGGTTAAGTGAATATCAGAACACTAGGTTGAGTGAATACCTAGGTTCGGAAGGATTGTTCATTAGAGACAAGATCTGTAGCAACCTGTTTGAGTCCGAGTGTATATATATACGAGAGCGCGTATTTGTTAGTTATATAAAATGATTTTATATTGTGTTAATTGATCGGTTGGGTGGTATATGGATTCTGGTCAATACGAGTAGCTAACATTATTGATAGGGATCTCTAAACACTTGAACCAGGCCAACAGACACAATATTGTTTTAAAAAGGTAGATGAAATAATTTTACCCAGAAATAATTTCTATATAAAAAAAAAAATATATCATTTTAAATATATATATATTTCTACCTATTTGTTGGGTTACCTGTTCGGGTTTTCCAATATAGGATATAAAAGTAGATAGGGTAGTGGTGTGTGTAACACGACTACAAATAGTTAGAATTTGAGTGTTGAGGTTGGAAGTGTATCTGTCGAGACTGTAGACCTAATACCGTCTCGAGTAAGCTTTGCTGTGGTGAAGGATTTCATCGATCTCCGAAAGAAACTGTAATGGTTCGGAGTTTATCTTTGAAGTGTGGATGAGTAGAGTTGGATCTGTCGATGAGGCAGAAGTAAGTAATGGTACCTTGATACCTCAGGTAATAGTAGCTGTAAGATGAGATGCAGTGACTATGGATGTTCCTGAAGATGTTTTCTTTGGAACAAGATTAAGGAAGTGTGTCTGTTTCGGTGTTGTGGCTGAGTTCAGCAGGATGTTTGTGTTTGGTCTGAGGTCCGGGTTCTCTAGAAGCTTTGGATAAGGAGTCTTTGTCATCCGTGTTAGCGGTGCAGCTCGAGTGTTCTGTGTTCCTGCTGGAAGATCTTTTGGCTTAGCAGTTCGTAAAGTGGAGTTCAGAAGCTGCGGAGTAAATTCATTTTTCAAATGGATTGGTCAAGCACTAGACTGTTCTGATGGATTAAGAAAGAACAGTAATCTTTGGATATTGGACTGGATAGGATCGCAAAAGTGACTTGCGATAGTTTGAGTGTTCTCTTGGGAAATCTTTTGCTTGAGTTTGAGGCATCTCTAGAAGATGTAGGAGTTATAGAGTTATCAGAGATTTTATGGGAAGTGTTGATCTAGTTTGTGTTCGAGTTCATAGACGACATCCAGATCAGAGTTGAGCAGCGAAAGCTTGGAAGTAGTTGTTCTAGAGTAGAAGCAACCGGAAGTTGCAGAGTTTGGATTAGAGGGTTCCTACATGAAGTTTTCAAGATCTGAAGGACAGATTGGTGAGAGCATTTGTTTTGTCTTTTCCGGATAGGAGAAGTATTTGGAATCTACCGATGATTGTGGAGTAGAGTTTGAGTTCTGGATTTCTGTAAATCTTGAGAGGATCTGTTATTGGATTGTTTTTGGTCCTGTTTGTTTCGAGAAGCATCAGCAAAAATTGAGCTGATCAGGAAGGATGAAGGCAGCCCAGAATCGTCAGAAGAGTTCTGTGGATTAGAGATGGAGAATTTTGGAATTCGAAGTTGGAGACTTCGTTGTTATTTCTTCGGTGAATGGAGAAATTAAGATTGGATAAGACTAGGAAGATAGCTCTGAGTATATTGGATTTTTCTGAGTTTTGTGAGGATTTGTGTTTTGGTTTCGGTATTGAATTACCAGTTTGGATTTAATAGAGCGAGTAACCCAGTATCTGTATCAGGAAACTCGGGATAATTTTAGGTAGTTTATCCGGATCTATGTCCGGATAGCTAGAGTTGTTTGTTTGTATGGATTGTTTGTTGGATAAAATTGTTTGTTTGGATGAATGGTTGTTTGATTGATAGTGTATGGTTGATGTGTATGCTTGGATTTTTGAAAATAAATTTAAATTTTTTTTTTTGGATTATCTTTTGTTTTAAATTTCGAGGACGAAATTCTTTTAAGGGGGAAGGAATGTGATATCCCGGAATTTCGAGAAGTTTAAAATGTGATAATCTCCTAATTTAAATTATTTTAATTGATAATATTGTTATTTCAAATATAAATAACCAAATAATAATAATGTGATGTATTAATTATGATATAGATTGAATTATAATAAGGATAATTATTTAATTATGTTATTTTATAAATTTGATTTTAAAATAGATTTATCATTTCCAATATTTAATAGTATTGTTTAAATATATATATATATATATATTGTCTTGAGTAGTTTTATATCAATTTCAAAGTTAATAATATGTTTATTTAAAAATATAAATGTTGAGTTGATTTTTAAATTGGATTTTAAAAGTCAAATTTGAATTTGATTCTGGATTTAAATTTGAATCTTTAAAAGATAATTATTTTAATATATTTGGGTCTAAAAATATATGAACAAGACTTTTATTTAAAATAAGATTTGTTTACAATATTTTCTTTAAAAGGAATTTTATTCATATAAATTTAGAAAATATTTATTTAATAGTGAATTGAATACAAGAGGTATTTTTACACTTAAAAATGAATGAAATACATGTATATGATTTTATTAGGATATAAATGAGTTTTATTTTATTTTCTTTTAAAGGTTTCATTTATTTATAATATAGAAAAGCATTTATAATTAAGAAATGTGTTTATTAATTAAGAAATTTATATAAAAGCTTTTAAAACTCTTTTTAAAAATAATATAAAAATGGAAAATTACAAGTGTTAGTTTTATATGCATCATAAATACATGTGTAAGGTAATTAAGAATGGATGAAGACAAGTGTCAATTTTCTTTCCATTTTCCTTGATTTTTAATAAACCATAAATTAAGTTTATAAAAGCCTACCTTTCCATTCCCTTTTTCTTTTTCTAATCTCAATCCTCAAAAACTAAAACCAGAAAATGATCAAAACCGAAATCATCTCAAACCAAAAATATACAACCTGAATTCATCTTCAAACCAAAACTGAGATTCATCTGCAAAGCTTAATTCTCAAATTTACAACATGAAATCCTGCAAACATTTCTCAAATTCAAATACCTGAAACCAGGCAATTTCTCAAACCTGAAACCCTTCCTCTGATTAAAAATCAGTACCCTGTAATCTGAAATCTTCTCCAAACCAAAGATCTGTAACCATTGTTCTTTCAAGCCTGTAAACTCATTTATAACATGCAAGAACAAAAGATTTGCATGCAAGAAAATCTGAGGCCATAGCAAAGTTTTCAAGAGCTTTTCCAAATTTAAAAGAAATCAAAACAAGCAGATGAAGTTTCAAAGCAATTCTGGTTCAAAACTTCCAGTTTCTCTGTTCAACATAATAGGTGAGTAAACCTTAAAACTAAACATTTAAGTAGCCTATGAATTCAGTGTTAATGTTTGATTTACTAGTATATGTATGTGCAAGTTTCTTTGCGAATCTATGATGTGAGTATATCTGTTGTTTTAAAACTTCCCTGATCCTGATTTAAGTCTCTGACTTGAAACAATAAACATGAGACCCCTTTTGTTTTGATGTATATGACTTATAGATGAAGTAACTTGTGTTATATGTTAATATCTAAAAGTATGTTTGTGTGAATATTCATATGTACATTGCTCTTATAGTAAAAAAAAATATATGAATGTTGATAACCTGTAGATTACCTCTGTTTAAGTTCTCAAGCTCATGCCTTACTTCCAAAATCATTTCTGCTTGATTTTTCTTGATGATAGAACTTAAGGTCCAAACAAAATTAGTTTGTTTGATTGTAAAGTAAGTTTTAAATTTTGTATTTTAATTAAACAAAGCAGACTACTCTGGAAAAACCTTAAAAACAGTTAATGGATAAAATAAGTGATATATTCAAATATCTTGAATTATTAATTCAAGTTTATAAAGTGAATCCCTATACAAAATCCTGATTTTTAAAGCTTGAATCACAATTTTTAATGAACTATTGAATGAGTTATTTGGGTTTGTCTGGAAATCAAGTTTTCGAGCATTTCTGGTGATCACGTGGTCGAGGGTGGTCGGGGTTGTGTGAGGTGATGGAGGAGCCTATGGGGGTGAGTGGAAAAATAGTGGTAGATGGCCACGGCCACGGTGGCGACAGCGGTTAGGATTTGAAATTTCTAACCCTAGTTTAGTTAAGGTAGAAGAATTGATCACCGCCATATCTATAAGTGATCGAGTCTTTCCAGATTTGAGTAGATGGTAGATGGGGTGTGGAGGAAATAGTGGCCGGAGGCATAGGCTTTCTGATGACCAGAATTTGGAGTTGTGGCGATTACAGTTTCGACATTGTCCAGTTTTTGAGCTCGAGTGCTCGATTACGTTTTCGAGTTGGATTTGAGGATCGGAGTTGTCGTGATGGTTGAGAAGAAGATGGGCGACTCGTCGATGGCTGGAGCGGTGATCGAAGATGGTGGCAACCTGTATGCACGTGCACGAGCAAGGGTGTGTGTCAGTGGGTTTTTAGTTTGGGGAAGATGAAGATACTCGTATTCGTACTCGGGAAGGACTCGAGGAAGTTTGCTTTTTGCTCGAAGTTGTTCCAGAGTGATACGCGAGAGAGGAAGTGATAGCTGTTAAAGTTTTTAACAGATGGAAATTTATAGCGAACTGTTTTAAAATTCTCGGGGAGGTCTCGGGTAGATTAGGAGCTGGCTCGGGTTTGCCTTCGGGTTGTTTGTGAGCTGAGTGAAACAGTTTTAACAGTTTAGATTTTCTTTTAAAATCAAACAGTTTTAAATTTTAAAACTAAACTCTATTTTTAAAAAGGGAAATAAGAAGAAGGAAGACTTGGCTTTTGTTCAAGTACAGATGGGTCAAACCCAAAGTAAATATTTAAATCAGTTTAAAAATTTAAATAAAGGTAAGTTTTAAATTTTTAATAATCAAGTTAAAACAAATTGTCTTGGAAATTCATTACTTTGTAATAAATGTTTTGACTAAATTAAAGTTGTATGATTTATTTAACTTAATTATATTAAGTTAAAATTTTAAGTTATTTTCAAACTTAATTGGAAATAAAATAAAGAAATGTTTTATCTTAAAACTTAATTTAAGTTTGATAATAAATGGAAATAATAAAGAGTGATTTATAATTAAATTAGTTAATGGTTAAGGATGAGTAAAATTAACAATTAAGTTTTCAAGTGATTTATTAACTTGTAATTAAGGATGCTTAATTAATAATTAGAGATAAGTAATTTATGATTATTTATTTTAAAACTTAATTAATGATTTTAATTAAGTAAGTTAATTATTAAGATCAAATGTTTTTAAATGATAATGTGTTATCTCAAGATTTAATTAAGATTTTCAATAAGTTGAAATTAATTAATTTAATTAAGAATTTAAGTTTAATTAATTAATTTAATTAACAAGGATTAATTAAGTAATTAAAGGTTAATTAAACTAGTAATTAAGAAGTACTTAATAAAGTTTTATTAAGTAATAATTAAGTTTTCTTAATTAATAATTAAGAAATTATTATCTAAAATAAAAGTAATTAAGGATTGATTACTTTGTATTAAAGGATATTGATTAATAATTAAGGTTTATTAATTAATAGTTAAAGAATAATTAATCAAGGATTAATTAATTTGTTTAAAGGGTAATTAAGGATGAGTTACTCAGTTATGATTTAAGAAATGAATGTGATTTATTTAAGTTAATTAATTTGTTAATTAATTAAGGATAGTCACTTGGTAATTGATTAAGTATAGTTACTTAATAAGATTGATTAAGTATAACTACTTAGTGTAAGTAATTAATAAATAAATTACTATATGTAATTGGAGTAATTATTTAAGGTTGATAAATGAAAGAAATTAATTAATGCATAATTAATTAATGTAATTAATTAAAGAATAATGTAATTAATTATAGTTAATTAATTAATGGAAGTAATTAATTAAGGATCATTAATTATTATAATTAAGGAGAGTAATTAAAGGTTAATTACTATAAATGATTAAGGATAATTAATTTGTGAAATTAATTAAGGATAATTACTTTATGTAATAAATAATTAATCAAGAGTGATTAATATTTAATGATTAATTAATTAAATGGATTGTAATTAATTAATGTTGATTAAGCAAGGATAGGAATTAATTCTTAAGTAATTAATTTAATTTAAGTTGATTAAATTGATTATAATATGGATTAATAAATGATTGCTTATGGATGATTGTTTGAGTAGAATGTCTGATTTGGTTGATATCTATTTGATGATATACTATGGTATTCTGTGATATGATATTGAATATATCTGTGATAAATGTGTGATATTTATCTATGTTAATGCTATGTGAATTCAAGTATTAAATTGAATTGAATTTTTTTAAACCTTTAAACAACTTGGCCTTAAAAGATACGTTTTGGATTTCGATGAGACCGGGATCGGGTTTCCGTATACCGGATTTCCAGGTCTGGAGACCCGAATACCACATCGATCCAAATTAACGATAGGTCGTGAATCAGGTGAAGATGAAGATTCAGAGTGCAAGGGTTATTGTCGTTAACTCTGAGGGTGATTCCAAAATGAGTGTAACGAGATAATGCCTTCGGTTTCGTTCGAACCCGGAACGAACTTGTATGGATTGAATGCTTTCAGCACATCGTCAGGTGGACGATGAGCATTCTAAGATAGATGTGTTCTGTTTAAAGGTAATCGTGATCTCAAGCCTCACAAACCGGGAATGGCTAAAACAGGGGAGGTGCAGCAAGGTTAGTGGGTAGCACCCAAGTAGGACAAGGTTACCTCTGTCTAGATGTCCCTTTCTATTTTCGACTTAGTGGTGCGGTTGCTGATCCCAACCGTGAGGTATCTTGTGCGGGAATTATCCAGTAAGGGATGTTCCGACCTTGTGTTGCAGGGGATTGGGAGTAATCCTCGGTACGGTGATCTAGGCCACGTACTGTGATGGGCGGTACCCCAGTAGCCCTGCCATTGTATGGAATCCAAACTCCAATAAGTGCCGTACGTATTAGTTGTGCCCAACTATGTTGGAATGTGAGATGTAAGCATTTCAGCTATTTCTGTATTTTACTTGAAAACCCTAGACCCTATTATAATATAACTGGATTTCCTATCAAATGTTTTGGTTAGCGTAAGGTAAAAACTTTTCCATGTTTATGTGTGGGAAGTCTTACGTGATACCTTTGTTTTCAAAAGGTTTTGAAGTTAAACAATTTTAACCCGTTTACTCACACCAGACCCATGTCTGACCCAAGTGTTTATTTCTGTTTTATAAACTCTTGGGTACTCAAATTTTTACGAGTAGCCAAGGGATTCAGGTTTAGCTTTGACGAATATTCTGGAGGAGCAATGGAGCAGGAGGCTTCGGCGTTCGTAGATATAGTATTCCGCTGTGTTGATATCTGTGATAGTGTCTTGTCTGGTATTTGAGTTGTAATGTCTAGACAGATGTTTATAACTGTCTAGTAAGTGATGTATATGCTGTGTAACTCTGTAAATTGTTGTATACTATGTAATAGTTTATGTTATTAATATAATTTATTCGTTCCGCTGTGAGATCGTTGTTGTTGTTTCTTTCTTTCTTCTCTTCTTTTCTCTTTTCTATCCCTTTCTTTCTTATTAATGATGCGTCATTCTGTGGAATGAGTGGCGGGTCATTACAAACATAATAGAAGGATGGTGGTTTGTCCTGCTAAAAAGATGTCCAAATAATCAATTCAGTTTAACTTATAATAGAACGGGGATTTATTCTGCTAACAGATGTTCAAACAATTTATTAAGTTTAATATATAACTCATTCATGGTTGTCTGGTTATTTAATGGCACAGACAAGAGATCCCTTGGTTTAAAATCAGTTTACTTACAAAGAGAACCGACTTAAAATAATTTGATAGAGTTTAAAATTACTTTTATTAAATAATAATTGAATCTTTATTTAGTTACTAATTAAATGCTAATTAACTATAATTTAAAACTTAATTAAACTTAATTAATTCTTAATTGAATCTTTATTAAACCCGGTTAGATTAATTTATTAAACCCTTCCTAATTAGAAATTAACTATTAATTAACCCTAATTAAATAATAGTTAATTAAACTTAATTACACTTAATTAAATAAAAGTAATTATTAATTAAATTTTAAGTTAATTAATCATTAATTTAAACTTCCTTAATTAATTGATTAAAATTAATTAACTTTAATTCATAATTAAACACTAATTACTTAACTTAATTACAATTAATTAATAATTATCCTTAATTAAATAATTAATTAATCAAATAATTATTAAGATCATATTTAATTACCAAAATAATTAACTTTTTTATTGAATTAGTATTTTGAAAAAGATTTTCAAAACCATTTAAAAAAGAATCACTTTAAGTTCTAAAACACTAACTTTTTCTGAACTGCATTCATAACGACTATCGTTATAAATGCAACTCGTTAGAGTTAGCTCCATGTTAGATTTTTCTCCAAACTCAACTTCTATCATTACTTCTTTTAAAAACACATGGAAAGTTTTTACTTTGGAAACTAAATTAAGAGTTTAAATCTTTGAAACTTTTTAGTAACTTGAAAACTAGTAGACAAGTTGATTTCTTTCCAAGCGATCTCAAGTCACAATAGCATGCAAGTTACTAACTTTCATAACACATAACCAAACATACAAGCTCACACATACAAATTTATACAATCATCACATACATGAGCAAAGTTAATAAATTTATCACAAATCTAAACTTTTAAACTACATTTTCAGAATCTAACTACCGCATCACAAACAACTAACATATATATCAAACCAACACAAGAAAATCCAACATTTTCAAGAAACATATCATACAAAAAAATTACTAACATAAAAGTTTAAAACATTTTCCCAAAAACAAAAAGTCTACTCACCAAAATCTACCAAATCTTTTCTAACTTTGAAATAAACCTAGAACTTTGAAAATCTTTTGGCAAAAAGTGATTCCTAGACCTAAACTAGGCAAAGTAGGCTCACCCTATGGGCTTTTGGGCTCACCCAAGAAGGAGGAGGGTGGATATGTGCTTGAAATTGAAGAAGAAGATGAGGTTAAAAGGAAAACAACATTTTAAAGGGGTCTAAAGTAGAAAAAAATTTGATTTTTAAACTTGAAAATTTCAAGAGGAAGTCATTAAAAATTTTAAACAAGAACTTAAGATTTTTTAGAAGTAAAATGAATGGATAAAATGGAATGAAAATATGGAAATTTGTATATATGAAAAATGGATGAAATAAAATTACTAAAATAACCCTAGGTACCATTACCCTCCATTTAAATTTGAACACGTCATCACTTATCCTACTCTCCTTGATCCACACTCCTAACCCTTCGGTGCCCCCTTTTACCTAATGTGCAATACCCTTCCATTGTACCATGATGGCAAATAGGAATGTGACTTAACATCTTTAACATCTTTTCACTTATTTTCATTTTTAATAATTCATTAAAGGTCACTTCTCTTTATTAACTTAAGTAAACATACATTTATACTTTTAACATACTAAACTGATGATATAAGTGCGTGTCTAAATATATTAAGGTGTTTTATAACCTTCTAAACAACTTTTTAATGGTCAAAAATACAAAATTTTCAAAAAGCTTTCCGGTCACATTTTATTATTTCCTTTGAACTATTTATTTTTGTAAACTAAATTAAAAAAATCTTTTCACCGTCGTTGGATATAAATTAAAAAAGGTTTTTTGAGTTTTAAAATTCGAATATTAATTATTTTTATAATATATTTAAATATTCATATTAAAGTGATTAAATTTCAGGTCATTGTAGAAATCCCTAACCATTCATTGCCTTGTTCATACATACAATGTAGCGACACTGTGCAATCTGTAACCATTCAATGCGTTATCCACACGTACATTGTAGCCATGCTCTGCAATCCATAACCATTCAATGCCTTATCCATACATACACTGTAACCACGATGTGCAATCCATAACCATTCAATGCCTTGTTCCATATGTACACAGTAGCCATGCTGTGCAATCCGTAACCATTCATTCCATGTCCATACGTACACAGTAGCCACGCTGTGCAATCCGCAACCATTCAATGCCTTGTCAATATGTACATTGTAGCCAAGTTGTGTTGACCATTCAATGTCCTGTCCAATCCAACACTATAGCCATACGTACATTGTAACCATTTAATGCCTTATCCATACGTACACTGTAGCCATGCTATGTAATCCATATCTTATTATTTGTCACGCCTATAAAAATTGTTATTTTGAACTACTTAGAACACAACTAATATAACCAAAACAACAATCAAATTACGTATTTATTTAAACAAAAATGGATCCTTACCTTTACTACAAAAACCAGAATAGGAACCGAAGAATTTCTTTCGGAAGCAGATGAATAATCATCTGCTTCTCACGTTTCGTGAATAGCCGGGACATTGAGGAAGATCCAAAAAGGCATTTCGGGAATCGATCTGATTCTATCTCTGTTCGTTCCGTTTGAAGAAAGGAAGGATCCCAAAGAATCGATCTTTCTTTTAGTTGCTGAATCTCTGTTTGATCGATCAATGTGTGATCAACGAGGAAAAAGAGCTAGACAACCAAAGCTTGGAGTTTGAAACACAATAGCTCGAAGTAAGGTATTATTTTTTTTGGTAAGAATCTACCATCAACCACCATGGTAGTACTCCTAGACGATTTGACCATCGTTACAAAAGAGATCATAGAGATGGACATGATAGGATGATGAAGGATTACTTCATTGATAATCCAACCTACGATATCACATTGTTCTGTCGTCGAATCTGCATGAGCCCGGATATTTTCAACAAAATTTATCTCAAACTCCATGAAATCAACCTATATCTTATTTATAGGTTAAATGGAGCACTTGAACCTGGAATTTCACCACATATCAAAATCTCGGTTGCATTATGCATGTTGAGCTATGGAACGTCTGGTGATCAATTAGACTAATATTTTAGGATTGCATCATGAACAACAATTTAGTGCACGAAGAAATTTTGCAAAACGGTGATTGCACGGTTCGGTAATGAATACATACGTACATCGAGACCAAATGATGTTACCAGATACTATCTAGAGAAGAAGCTAGGGATTTTCTAGGTCTGCTTGGTAGTTTGGACTGCATGCATTGGGCATGGAAAATTTGTTCGACCGGTTGGAAAGAAATGTTGAACGGACATAAAAAAGTGTCAACAATGATTTTAAAAGCTATGCCATCTAACGATTTACGGATTTGGCAAGCCTTTATGGAGCACCAGGTTCATAAATCGATATAAATGTTTTAAAGCAATCATACTTGTTTCAAAACCGCCTAACGGACTGTCTACAGAAGATGAATACAAAGTTGGTAATGTTGTGTATCAAATAGGATACTATTTCGTGGATGGCATATATCCAAAGTGGAGAACCTTAATGCAATGGTATAAGGTCCTAAGCAATGATAAAGAGAAATATTTTACTAAGGAATTCGCAAGCTACAGAAAGGACATCAAACATACATTTGGTGTTTTGCAAGCAAGATTTTAGATTTTACATGCCGATTTCTTGATGTAAGCGTTCTTTGTGACTATGTATACATGTATCATAATTCATAACATGATTGCGGAGTCTGAAAGAGGTGGGTATAAGAACAGAAAAACTAATTACCCAAACATGTTTAAGGGTTCAAATACTAGACCTCAAAGAAACATTAACTCGATGGAGTAATATGATTCAATGGTGCAACATATTGAAGAACAATTAGCACATTTTGAATTACGTGACCAATTGGTGGACCACTTATGGGTGCATAGATGAAGAAATGTTAGAACTACTTAGTCATAAATAACAATATAGTTTACGAGCTCGTTGACTTAGTTGTTTATTGAAGTCGTTTGTTTGGTAATATTAGCTTTTGTGCACAAAAGTGTTTTGTGTACTAGGTTGTTTAAGTTGTTTATTAAAGTGTTTTGTGTACTAGGCTTATGTAATAAAGTGTTTTGTGTACTAAGTTTTGAAGACTATATGTTGAGCTTTCTGTAATATTAATGGTGAACTTGTTTACTTCTTAGTACTACAAAAAATTTGGTTTACTTAAGTTGTTTACTTCTTAGTACCGCAACACATTTCTTCTTAGTTCGAAATAAAAACCATACAATAATATTATAGCTAATACAACAGACACAAATACACAACTAATACAACAACCACTAAACAACTAATACAATAACCACTAAACAACCACTGAAAAACTAATACAACAAATACATAACTAATGCCCACCTCCACTGCAACCTCCACCTGCAATGTTTCTCTCTCTCTCTTATAAGCTTCCAGTTGTTTAGTTACCAGTTCTTGTTAGAGAGGAGAAAGCTTACTAAAATTACAAGTCATCATTTTAACGAGGTTATTCTCTCGCATCATAGCTTTCTTCTATATGTGGACCTGTTTTTTGAACTCTCGATATTGCATAATAACTTGTTGAAAACTCCAAATTTGGTTGATGCCTTTTTACTGAATATTTTGCTCTATGCTCTCTTGTTTTACCAATAAAATTCTCCTGAGTATCAAAGAATTTTTAAAAATCCACATTTTGCTACTCTAATTGAATTTATTTGTTTCTACCAATATGATAACCGTCAGCGTTTTCTTACAGTGGCGATCTTTATTTAGAATTAGGATCACTCCCTGGACTAGAATCAGAGTAATACATTCTTCTAGCCTTATTCTGCTACTCAAACTAGATGTTGTTTGGGTTCTTTCATTTCAATTAAGAGGAGAGAAGATCAAAGCATTCTTGAAACTTTAACGAATGGCCATTTTGTGCTTGATAAGCCTTGCACGCTTCTTCTATCTGTTTAACAAAGTCAGAAGCGTACGAAAATACAACACAATCTGAAAACTATGCAACGGAACTAAAAAAGCTTACAACGCTGTAGGTGCAGCATCGTTTTGTTGTCTATCCTACAACCTGGTTAGTATTGCTAAATAGTTTTGGCGGGCAGGGTTCATAACCTGATATCCTCTTCTTAGAGAAGCCCAAGTTCTCTTGAATGGTTCTACTGTGTTATAGTAATCCACAACTCTTTGCCAAAAAAATCACCGTTCATGTTGTTTTCTATGATACTATCATTTGAAATTCGTATCCATGATTTAGCAAGCGAAATATATTATTGCGGAGTAAACTTAACTTGCTTTTTTCTAGCTTTATTTTCTCCAGCATCACCTTCGACAGTTTCAACTTCAATGTCTTCTATTCCAACGTCAAATTCAGCTGAAGTTGATCTCCTATGAAGACCGCCTAACATACCACTCAATGATTTTTAATTATTCTTCTTTTTGATGTATTTCGCACTTTGAGGCGGATTCATCTCTTCAAGAGCTTCGTCGTTGCCCTCTTCCATACTTTCTACATCTTGATTTTCTTCTTCTTCAGAACTGGTACTAACACCAACATTGGTAGGATCGTTGCATGCATAAGAATATTTCCTTAAGGGATTCTGCATTGCTTCTCGATTGTGAATCTCTAACTTTACACACTAAGATGATGGTGTTGTTGTTGGTTACATTGCATCATCAACGAAATGTACGATGAATGATCTTTGTACGGGCCAATGGGTCATAGTTGGTTTGTGGAGCGATAGAATGGAAGGATGGTGATTGTTAACGAAGGAATGTGGCTGGAGCATGGGGTGGGTAAGGTTGACTTTAGTGCACGTTTGAATGCGGTCAATAGCCATATTCATGTTGTAGTCATAGCACTTGTTGTTGATTTGTTGGATGATGATCGGAAAAGCCGGTAGAAGAGTACGATGGATCAAATGGATGACTCTGTGATGCGGAGACGGATTTCTTGCTCACGGCCTTTTTTCCTAGATGTTTTGCTGAGGAAGACATTGTGTAATTGTAAATAGAGGAGAAAAAAGTGAAGAAGTGTTGTTGTGGAAGGAGGAAGAAGAGAGGATCGGGTATCTAATGTGGTATACCAACCGTTGGTTGTGCAATGGCTAAATATTATAGTGGAAAATAGTTTGTCGTTATAATATTATAACAGAAAAGTATTTGCCACTATAAATATAATAGAAAAGTCTTTTCTGTTATGATATTATAACAGTGAACTCTTTGTCGTCATAAAAAGCAGTCCTCTATTCACTCAACCAGCCATAGAATAACTCCGAACTAGCCAGAGAGAAGTAAACAAGTCACACCTAGTTGTACGGTGGCTAGTTTTTCAACTGAACAAGCCATTATTGGTTGTGCTTTTGGCATCACCTTACAAGAATAAAATAAATGAACCACCTTGACTTCTTTAGAAATTTTAGAGTTGAATTTAGTCTATGTGAAATAATATTTCATGAATTTTATATTTTATAAGATAAGAAATTGTTTTTATCGATTGAACTACTCAAAATACAAAGTTATAATCTAAAAAATATATTATTTTCCATCAACTAAATGCAGGATGAGCATGAATCCAGATCACATTTCAAAATATGGTTACTCATACATTAAACGAAGCATTATACAATCAAAAAAGTTGAGAAAATACGGCTATTTATACACCTCGTCCTATAATTTCAAAATAGTATATCTCTCCTGTCAATTTGTTCAATTATTTAATTCGAAACACACACACACACACAACCACACACACACTATATATATATATATATGTGTGTGTGTGTGTGTGTGTGTGTGTGTGTGTGTATGGGGAAGAATCGACTATACCTCAGTTTTGCTACACTTTTAATCCCCCTTAATATCAACCACAAATTTCGAATGAAATAATAGTATTTTCTCTTTCTTTCCACTGCACCTTAGTTTCAGTACCACTTACGCATATATTTACCATTATTTGGAACACTGCTATATATTGAATAGTATATACAATAGAGATTACATAGAAAATACACTTGACATTTGCATACAGCCGCTACTTACCTTCAAAATTCACTTTTCCAGCTAGTAAATACATGAAGTAACGATTAAAAAAGTGTCATTATAAATACAACTGGTTAACCTGGTTCACATCAAATTCTAGATCATTCAGAAAGTTGTATAGAAATGATAAAGATATCAACATTGCTTTTTGTCACTCTTATCTTAATCCTGATCACATTTCTTCTCTAGCTCTCTGAATCACAACAAATTCCATGTGACCGAGAACCAATGGCAGACTCAGTTCATGCCTAGTGAGGTTGTAACATCCCATATCTGGAGGCCAAAAGCTAAGCACTACAAATGCTGCAGTCATCCACAGTATTAACTTCTGGTGATAAAATACGGTAATGATAATGGTATCCATAATATCAGAAGCATTTGAATATGAATAAAATCACAGATTTCAAAAATAACATGTTACTGATTACAGTTCAAAACAAATTCATATCCAAATTACATAGTCCCATATCATTTCCCAGGTAAAGATCAATTATAATCATTACAAAATTACACCAAGAGAAACATATGATGATGCCCCCTTGGTTGATTAAAGTAATATAGTCATATCTAACTTAATATACACTGCGGAATCAAAACAAAATGAAACTGCAAATCTTAATTAGCTATTCGTCAGCCACCTGCTCGTCTCCGGAAGCTTTATTCGCCAAAAGACTAAAACCTGAAAGCCTTAACCCTCAGCCTACTCAAATCAATTTTGAGTAATCGAGAGTTTAAGGCGAAACAAAAACTTCGAGTCAGACATAAAGCCTAGTGTGAATAATTCTGTTACATCATAGTTTACTGATATTAAGTGAGACCATGCCACTTAGCAAAACTGGTTTCCCCTCATAATATCCTCTTTAAAACATATATTTTGGAAATCCTTTCCCGCAACTAAACTGGTTAATTAAACTCATTATATCAAAATAGCAATATCTTTTATGCTAACAACTAGACTATCTGCCCGTAAAACAAGTAATATGTGAGCTATCTTCCCACAATATAATAGCAAGGTCAGTTATGCTACAAATGGACTATCTATCCATACAACTGGGTTGACTGCCCGCAAACTGGAATAAGTTTCCGAAATCTAGGCTGACTGCCTGCAAAATAGACTAACTATCCGAATTATTTTCTTAGGGTTAACTACCCTTTAAATTTTCCATGAAAACCTTTTCAAAATGATTTAGTCCTTCAAATCATTCATATACAAGGATAAAAAAATTTCAACTTTACTCTTAAGCTATTTTGCCATGTTATACACTTTACTCAAAATAATGTTGATGAATTTTAATTAGGATTAGCTATCCTTCCAAAAAAAGTTAAAACCCTTTTTAACTTGAAAATACTTAGGCTATATTGCTTATTCAATACATTCGAAATCTTTGTTTAAAACCTTTAAACAACCCTTTCGAAACCCTTAAAGGTAACCCCTTGGAAACCATGGAAAGACCCTTTCGAAACCATTAAATATAGCCTTTTGAAAACATTGGAAAACCTTTCCTTTATTTTCTCCGAATGCAAATATCAGACATCCCCCTTTAAAACCTTTTAAATATTGCCTTTCGAAAACATAGGAAAAACCTTCCTTTCAATCCTTTCAAAACCCTGGGGAACCACCCCTTTTGAAACCATTCATTAAAACGTTCTGAAACAGTCAAAACTCAATCCTTTCGAAAGCACTTTGGGTTCAATTTAAAACATGTTGAAGTCTTTCGGAACCATTCAAAAATTTACCCCTTCGAAACCTATGAAAAACGTCTCCGTCGAAACTATTTGGATTCTGCCTTCAAGTAGAGCAAAAGGACCGGAAACCCATTAAAGTCGAAAGCATCTATTTCGAAACCATTTGGGTTTTACTTTACTTATAGAAAAAGGATCTTAAAAACATTTAAGTCGAAAGCAACTTCTTCGAAATCATTTCCTAAGTAATGAATTGATGGTGTCGAAACCATCCCTTCGAAAGCATTGGAGAGGTGACCAAGTTTTTAGAAAACAAAACAACCCTTTCGAAACCATCTGGGTCTAAAGGTAAATAGGCGGCAGCAAAAAGGTTTTGACTTAGTCGAAAGAAATTATTTAAAATAGAGGCGCAACCCAATCGAAGCCATTTCCTTTAAATAATTTGACCCAGTCGAAAGCTACTTTGTCGAAAGCCATTTATTCGAAAGCAAGCAGGCGTATTTCTTTAATTTATAACAAAGAACTACCTCAACCCCTGGTTTTGACTCCCTACCATCCGCCTACATCCAATTCACTACATACAAGTAAACTGATACCATGTGCATTGGTTACGACTGTGTCAGAAGCGAAGATGAAGAGGTAGAACTTGGTGCCGACGGTGTCGGAACAGTGAAAAACATGCAGCAAACAGTTCTTTTCACCTAACATGCCTTATGTGTCTAATTGTGATTGGTTGCCTCTTTCTTTACCAACAAAAAGCAATGCACTTTGCAAAAGTGTTGTCGACTTTCCATATTTTATAATTTAAATTATTTTTTCAAAAAGCCCCTTCTCCTCTTTTAATTATATAAAACATTTAAATCCCATACTTTAAATAATTTTATATAACCCTTAAAACACTTAGGAAAAATCTACAGAAATTCTAGAAAATCTATTTAATATGTTTTCCAACATATAAAAATTTCAGACCCCAACCTTTTATTATTTAGCTAAAAATAATTATAAACCCAAATTAATATTTTATTTACTAGAAAATTCATATTAATTCCACGAAAATTCAAAAAAATCTAAAAATTGAAACCCATCTCCAAAATAATATTTTTGATCTTCATGGAAGTTCGCAAGGCATTTGGATGTCATTTAATAGAGTTTTCACCTTAAAACATATCATAAAATCAATATGAATATACATAAATCATCAACATGTATACATAATCATTCCATCATTCGAAATCATGGCAAATCAATGCAAAATATTCAGCAATCATCTGAAAACCGAAAATACAATCAAAAATGAGATGTGAACATTATTCACCTTAGCTTTAGAGATTATAGAGATTGAGATGTGAATAGACTTGATTTGAATTAGCTCCTTCCTAGCTTTTCTTCCTCTTTTCCTTGTTAATGGTGGTCGACCTCTTGTTTTAAAATTTTCAAAATGAAAATGAACGTGTAAAATTTTACATGGCCAAGGCTTGGAGGATATAGGAATGGCTTCTTTCCTATTTTACCCCTCCCTTGTTTCAATTTAAACTCTTCCTTAGTTCATTGTTAAATAGAAGGGCTGCCCTTAATTAAAAATCAAATCTCAATCCCTAATCAACACATTATTTTATTTAATTCAAATAATTAAATATCCTAAATGATGTTCCCAAAAACCTGGGGTGTTACAGACTCCCCTCCTTAGATAGTTTCATCCTCAAAATTACGATAAGGTACATAACAAATCAAACAAGAAGGTAAAACATACCATCAAACAAGTCAGGATAAGTATCTCTAATCCTGCTCTCAATCTCCCAAGTATAGTCCATGTCATCGTCGCTCCACTGGACTTTGACTAATCTGACCGTCTTGGTACTTAGGTTCTTCTCATCTCTCGCAACAATACGAATAGGCTTCTTTACTATAGTCAAATCCGGTTCTACTACTAAGTCATCTAGGACAGTCGGTGCAATAGTTGTCTATGGGTGTCTAACACGCTTTCTGAGATGAGAAACATGGAAAACATCATGTACTCCTACTAAACTGCTCGGTAATTCAACTCCATATGCGAGTTTCTAAATCCTCTCAACAATAGGAAAAGGTCCAACAAATCTCGGTGATAACTTCCCCGATTTTCCAAATCTAATCACACCCTTCATCGGTGACACTTCGACAAAAACCTGGTCCCCAATTGAGAACTCTAGATCTTTCCGTCTCTTATATGCATAAGTCTTCTGCCTAGACTAACTCTCCTTCATTCTAACCCGAATGACCTCAATCTTTTCTGCAGCTTCTCTGACTAAATCTGGACCAAGAACCAACCTATCCTCAGTCTCTAGCTAACATACGAGAGATTTGCATGGCCATCCATACAAAGCTTCAAATGATGACATCCCAATACTAGTCTGATAACTGTTGTTATACGAAAACTCGACTAAATGCAGATGGCCTTCCCATGATCCCTCGAAATCTAGAACACAAGCTCTTAACAAATATTCCAAGGTTTTGTTAATTCTTTCCATTTGCCCATCTGTCTGCGGATGGTAAGCGGTACTCCTTTTAAGCTTGGTTCCCAAAACTTCTTGCAGACTCTCCCAGAATTCGCTAGTGAACAAAGGATCCCTATCACTAATTATGTTACTAGGAATTCCATGCAGTCTAACCACATTCTTCATAAACAACCTTGCCAAAACAGGTGCCGTTCTGGTTGACCTAATTGGAATGAAATGGGCACTCTCGGTCAACTGTCCATTATGACCCATATACTATCATTTCCCCTGTTCGACCTTGGCAACCCGTCAATAAAATCCGTGGAGATAGAATCCCACTTCCATACTGGAATATCTAATGGCTGAAGCAATCCACTTGGCTTCTGGTGTTCGGCCTTTGCTTGTTGGCAAATCATACACTGCTTCACACACAACCCAATATCCTGCTTCATACCTTCCCAGAAGAAACTACTTTTCATATCCTGATACATCTTAGTACTTCCTGGGTGAGTAGAGAACTTTGAACGATGGCATTCCTCTATGACTTCTTTCCTTATGTTTCCTACAATCGGAACACACAATCTCCCTTTCTTTCTCAACCTCCCATTCCGGTCAAGACTGAAATCTTTCAAGTTATCGCTCTCGTTTCCATCTCGTAACTTTCCGATCCGTTCAGTTAATACCAGATCCTCTTCCTGTATAGAAGAAATCCTTTCGATCAACATTGGTCGAACATCCAAACAAGATAACACAACTGTATCTTCACTAGACCCAGCCTCGGATCTCCACTGCATCCTGCAATCTGCTAATGCTTCTAAATCCTTCCACTCAGTAATCATTGCCAATACTGCGTTCTGATGTTTCCTACTAAATGCATCTACAACCTTGTTGCCTTTCCCCGGTGTGTACTCAATTTCAAAATCATAAGCAGCGATAAACTCTAACCACCTTTGCTGACTCATGTTCAACTCCTTTTGAGAGAACAAATATTTCAGCGCCTTATGACCTGTGTATAATTCAAACCTTTCTCCCAAAAGGTAACGTCTCCACACCTTCAAGGAAAAAATAACTGCAGCCAACTCTAAATCATTCGTCGGATATCTAACCTCATGTTGTCTAAGCTGTCTAGAAGCATAGGCAATCACTTTACCCCTCTGCATCAGCACAGCTCCTAGTCCTGTTCCACACGCATCAATGTAAACCACCAAATCCTGATTCCCTTCCGAAACAACCAAAACAGGCGCATGGGTCAATAAGTGTTTCAAACTCTGGAATGCTTACTCACACTTATCGGTCCACACAAACTTTACATCCTTTCTTGTCAGCTTGGTCATCGGCGTCACTATCCGTGAAAAATCTTTGATGAACCTCCGATAATAACTAGCCAACCCAAGGAAACTCTTTATCTCCGCTACTGTCCCGGGTCTCTTCCAACTATTCACTGCTTCAATCTTAGTTAGATCCACTCACAACCCTTCCACTGAGGCTACATGACCTAGAAACTTCACTTCTTTTATCCAGAAATGAAACTTTGAAAACTTTGCCTTCAGTTGATGCTGTCTCAGAGTCTCTAGCACCACTCTAAGATGAACTTCAGCTCTCTTTCATTCTTAGAGTATATCAAGATATCATCTATGAAAATCAATACGAACATATCCAAGTGCTCTCGGAAAACCCAGTTCATCAAATCCACCAAGAAAGTTGGCGCATTAGTCAGTTCGAATGGCATAACTAACCATTCGTATGACCCATATCTGGTCCTAAACGCCGTCAAAGGTATACTATCCTCTGGTACTCTGAGTTGATGGAAACCTATCTCTAAATCCAACTACGAGAATACCTTGGCTCCACTCAATTGGTCGAACAAATCATCAATCCTCGGCAATGGATATTGATTCTTTATCGTCCTCTCATTCAACTTACGATAATCGATACATAGCCTTAACGATCCATCCGGCTTCTTAGCAAACACCGCAGCTGCTCCCCAAGGCGAACTACTTGGCCTGATAAAATTCTTGCCTTATAAATCCACCAACAGCACCTTTAACTGCCTCATCCCTGTAGGGGTTATCCTGCTTGGAGGTCTACTTACAGATTCTGCTCCCAGAACCAAATCTATCCAAAACTCAATGGCTCGTTTCGACGGCAATCCAACTATAGGCTCAAAACATCCGCGAATTCTCTAACCATGAAAACTCGACTCAACTCATCTTCCGATTCGATAGCACCAACAAAGCACACACCTCACCGCAAGAACCTTTTATGGTATAAACTATCTGATCACAACAATCTGGGTGTTTAAGCGATATTTTCCTATCCTGGCAAAATATCCTAGCATCGTACTCACATAATCAATCCATCCCAAGAATAATCACGAAACCAACAAAATCAAACACATGCAAACTGCAAACAAAAGTATAACCTAACAGGTCAAACTCTAAGTGATCACATATCAACTCTAGAGTTGCATACCCTCCTATTGGATTCGAAACCAGTAAGGAAGTAACTAAATAAGTGGGTTCTAGGTTAAGCTTATCTATCAAACGTCTAGATATAAAAGAATGCAATGCACCAGTATCAAATACAACATTAACATGCATACCATGAATCTGAAAGGTACCTCCCAAGACTGCCTTTCTTTTCTCCTGAGCTGTAGGCTTAGAAGCAGCAGGCTCCAATGCATATACCTTGCCTTTTCCATACTTTGCGGGCTCCTTGCATTAGCTCTTATAATGGCCAATCTAGTCACAGTTAAGGCACCGAACACCCTTCTTTCCGACTATGTCCTTAGCCTTCCCAACATGAAACTCATTAGCAAAGTGCCCCTTCTTATCGCACTTGAAATGGACAATCTCAGACTTCCCCTTCTTAGCTTCTCCACCCTTCTAAGCACCTTTCTTAGGAAAGAACTTCCTCTTCTGATTTTGCCCAACCTGGACTTCTTTAGCCTTACTATTCTCTAGAGAATCAAGAATCTCCTCATGCCTTAAGGCTATCTCCATAACAAAGTCAGTAGGACTCTAATATGAGGTAATGTGGCCCTAGCTAACTCAGGCTTCAACACCTTGATAAACTTCTCGTTCCTCTTTCATGACTGTATCCACTGAAGCATACCTATACCGAGCCAAATCCTCAAACTTCCTAGCATACTCTAGAATTGACATCTCCACCATCTCTAATTCAGCAAACTTCCTAATCAGAGCTGACTGTTCTATTGCAGACATTAACCTCTCCTGGAACCTTCCCTTGAAATCAGCCCTTGACAAAGTTTCCTCGTCCACACTAGCCGTCACACTATTCCACCAAAACAATGCGGCTCCCTGAAGCTGTCTGGATGCCAACCTCCTCTTCTGCTCGTCATTGAGCCCCAAGTCTACAAAAACCCTTTCACAATGCAACAACCAATTTTCCACTTCTATAACATCCTCCATCCCCAGAAAAGACTTCCCTCCAAGCTTAGCATAATCTTCGCTCAGCTTAGCATTATGATTAACTACTGGAACTTCCGGAACTCCGACTGCAGCAATATATCCTCCTACCATTCTACCTGAAACTCTAACTTGCATCATATTCACAAAAATCTGATACATAGCCCTCATGCCCACTTGCGGGACGCCAACACCCACATTCTCTGGTTGTGCCTGACCTTGACCTCTTCTCACATTAGGCCTGACATTTCCTTCGATGCCCACCCCTCCTTGGTTAACTCTTCCTCTTCTTCCTTCCATATCTGTATTCAAACCATATGAGATGTAGAAAAATAACCTAACAAGGATAGCAGACTAGAGATAAAGCTTATACTTATATATAACAAATACAAGTACGTTACTATAGCGTTATCCCATAGCCCAATCTTACTCTAATTCCTTAAAATTATATTTTAAAAATCATTTTTAGTTTAAAGTTTTTTATAAACCATGCTTTAATACCAAGTTGTAACATCCCATATCTGGAGGCCAAGAGCTAAGCGCTATAGATGCTGCAGTCATCCATAATACTAACTTCTGGTGACAAAATACGGTAATGATAATGGTATCCATAATATCAGAAGCATTTGAATATGAATAATATCACAGATTTCAAAAACAACATGTTACTGATTAAATTTCAAAACAAATTCATATCCAAATTACATAGTCCCATATCGTTCCATGGTAAAGATTAATTATAATCATTACAAATTACGCCAGGAATGATAAATGACGATGCTCCCTTGGTTGATCAAAGTAATATAGTCATATCTGACTTAATATACACATCAGAATCAAAAAAATGAAACTGCAAATCCTAATTAGCTATCTGTTAGCCACGTGCTCATCTCTAGAAGCTTTATTCGCCAAAAGACTAAAACCTGAAAGTGTGAGAAATGCGGATTATGGATCTTAAGGCTAGTATAAACACTAGAGGGGGGGTGAATAGTGTTTTAAGGAATTACTAATTCTTTTTGAGTTTATATTAATTTGAACACAAATGTATGCAATATTCAGACACAGATATGACCACAGATTCAAACACAGATGCAAATATAAAGTAAAAGCAGTAAAGGAAAGAACACACCGGATTTTATATTGGTTCGGAGTTACCCTACATCCAGTCCCGCACACAAGTACGGATTTCCTTTCAAAAGCAATCTTTACAATTACAACCCTCGATTTCAAGGCCATGAGGTACACCACTCCAGATTCACAATCCTCTGGGTAGAGATACTTGATTTCCCGGGCAACAAGTTCACCCAATTGAATTCCTAGGCTACAATCACACCTTTTCTCACTTGATTGATTTCCAAGGCTACAATCACACCTTTTCTCGCTTGATTGATTTCCAAGGCTACAATCACAACTTTTCTCGCTCGATTGATTACAAAGAAGCATATAACTCTGAATAGCACTGAGGTCTTATTGAGATAGTGATAGAGAATCAAACTAGAAATGATCTAGTTAAATTCAATGGTGATTTCGGCAGAGTAATGGTAAGAATATATATAAAGAAATGTGGAAGAAGAAGAGGAGTGAAAACCAGAAAAATATTATTGAAAATTCGTTGAAAACATCCTCTATTTATAGAAGAACAACAGCCATGTCCATTCGTGAAAGGTTATGGCGAATAGACACTGCTTTTGAAATTCAAATTTTTTAAACCAACTGCCACTATGTCGACATGGCCATTTTGGGTATGTCGACATCCCAAAGGAAATTTTGGTGATTTGTTTTTCTTTGAAAATTACTTCTATCTTATATTAAAACTATTTTAAACTTTATAAATATACTTAACTACAGTTAAAATACATAAGTAAATATAGAGAATAATATATATAATTTTACTATAATTTTATATTTAAATCTAAGTATAAATATTAAATTTAGTATTAAAGATAGTTTAAAACTAAGGATAATTTGATTTTGAAAATAAAGATTATTTTAAGGCTAAAAGTATTTAAAATCAGGATGGATGTTTTTTATTCTTTTTAAAAGGAAGGTTTTGAAATCATTTTGAAAACAAGATAATTTTGTAAAATCATTTAAATAAAAGTTAGCGGATACAAAACAATGTTCCACTAGATTTTTCGTAGGTTCCATCCTACTTAGGGTTCCATCCCTTTAATGGGCTCGAAGTGGATTCCATTCCACGACTAAATTGGATTTTAAGATGCCAGTGCTTTTCTAGGAGTTTTAACAAAATTCCTAATTAAATTACTTATTATTGAAATCTTGAACTCTTGATAATCTTGCTATTCTTGATACTCATGAGTCTTCAATCTTGAAATCTTGAATCTCTATACTGTACAGTCTTCATTCTTGATACATGCATGGTTAAATCCTGCATATACATATATATCTAAACTATAATGTTAGTATTTATATTTTATAATCTTATTCTAAGGTTTTTGTCATCAAAACCATTATCTCAAGGACTAACAATCTCCCCCTTTTTGATGATGACAACCTTTGTTTATAAAATATTACTTCTATCCTAATAACTCCCCCTAAAACTGATAACTCCCCCTTAATCTATGCCTAACTATCCTATTTTATACTTCTCCCCCTTTGTCATCAACAAAAAAAACTAACTCCAAAGTATATAACTCCCCCTCATTCTTGTACTAATGTACCTGCATTAATAAACTATACAATGGAGTATATAATATATAGATTAAGAGACAATTATATTGATAAACATGATAATTAATTAAAGATCATATAAATATCAATGCATATGTATACATGTTTTGTACAACAAATATCAATCCACACCAAATATCAATTCATATCAAATCAAATCAAAACAAATGAAATCAAATCAATCAAAGCAAACAATTAAAATCAAACAAAGCAATCAAATAAAACATTACGAGGAACTTCCACCCATCCTTCTTCTCCAAAAATAGGGTCTGCTTTAATGGCATCCCAATTTTCATTGTCATTGGTGAGAGACTAGAGGATGTGCTTCGTTATCATCCTTGTGCAGGGAGGAAATCATCCATCATATTGCATCGAAATGCCTTTCTTGCTCCTTGATCATCTGCATTTGACTCAACTCTAAGTGTAGCTAGTTACGAAGAATGAACGAAAGAATATTCTTGAAAGAATTAAGAGTTTCTTCAAGATTTTTGATTAAATTATGAATTGGATTGGCCATATTTTAGTTTGAGAGAAGAATGATAGACAAAGTAGATAAGAAATAATATTGAGGGATGAATTCTGGAAGAAATAGGTATTTATAGGTGTATAAATTCGTTTGAAATGAATAGACATAAGGTAGTTATTCAAATTTCAAATTTAAAATGAAATGTCATTTCTGACCAGTTCATGTCGACATGGTCATAGGGGGGATGTCGACATGGTGCAGTGAATTTTGATGGCTTATTTTGATTTTGTGAATAATTGTGTGTATATATATTTATATAATATACTAACATTTATTCTGGAGATAAGATAAGCTAGATAACAGAAAAAGGAATTCAATTTCATTGCATAACTGAGTGATAAAATGATTAATCATAAAGAACAACATGACCATTAAAACAAACTAAACTAATACAACATGAAATGAAAAGATAGAACTAGTTAGAGGATGATGAAGATGAAGATAATCCAAGCTTCTTGCTTACTTTGGAAATAAACTTGTTCATCTTGGATGAAATTTTATCCAACTTCTTACTAACGGATCATTCAAGAATCCGTTGATTCTCAACAATGGTCTTTTGGTTTTTGAGAAGTGTTTTGTTGGTTGGATTAGGAGGATAGTCAATACTTTCCAAGGATGTTTCACCTTCTTCTTCTTCTATTTCCATTTCATCCCCTTCTTCTTCTTCTTACTCTTCCTCCTCTTCCATCTCTTCATGAGCCAAACGCTCTTCCGTTTCGGCAATAGTCTCATAAGGTTGAAAAACAAATGGAATTTTCATAAGAGAAATATTTGAGTGATTGAAAACCTTTCTTGAAACAAATTCTTCTCCTTTGAAATCTACTCCAAAATAGTTAAAAATCCTAGTGAGATAGATTCCATGATACAAAGTATTCTCACCCATTTCAAGATTTTTGGGACGAAGTTCATCCAAAATAACTTACGCCCAATTAACATCATAATTTCCAAAAATAGCAAAAAGTGCTTTGCAAACTTTTGAAGTAGGATTGTTAAAATTCCCCGATCTTGGGGTCAAAGTATGTTGTAAAAGAAGATTGACAATTCTAGCTTTTGGTCGAAAGTTTTGATTTTTGAATTCAAAATCATCATTTCCTTCAAAAATGTGATGAAACGTCTCACGATTATTTTCATCAATATTAAAACTAGAAAGATCCATTCCCGTATTCTTGCAAATTAGAATGGTACCCCAAAGATCACAATTTAAAACGATTCTAGCGCCTTTGACACTACTCCAAATTTCATCATCGTTTCCATTATAAAATCCTCGATTAAGATTTGCATAGAAAATTTTAACAAGATTTAGATAGCAAACAAAATCATTTTGAGAAGCACCAATAAGACTAAGAACATGATTATTTGCATAAAGAGAATCAATTTCATAAGTTGAAAAATCTTGACATAAAGCAAACTTTCCGGGATGGACTTTTCCATAGTTAGCATAATTGATGTATGCTTTTATGGCCTCCGGATCATTGAAGAGTTGCTCTTTTATCTTTCTGGAAATTCTCATGGTGGAAGGGTTGCTTGAAGAAGCCATTAGAGTAGAGAGTAGAGAGCTTGAAGTTTTGAAGAGAGAGTTTGAATTTGAAAATGAAAGTGAAAAGATGTGATAAAAGATAGTGAATAAATAGATTCTCAAAGGACATATTCTCTGGTCAAAAGATGCCTTTTCAGATAATTGAATGAAGTGAAAAGGTGGAGGGAAATTCAACCATTTGAATTCAAATTTTGGATTTCAAATTATGTACCCATGTCGACATCATGGTAGGGATCATGTCGACATGTGTCTTTGAATTTCTATAATTTATTTTTCATAAGAATTCTAATATATATATATATATATATTCTTATTATGTTTAATGTCTATATATATCTGGAATATTATTAGTATATTCCATAAAATATTATGATACTAAGAAAAATAAAAAAAATAAAAAAAAATAATAATATAATAAGATAATAATAAAAAATAAAAATTTTAAATTTCAAACAACACACCAATTCAAAATCAATCAATCAAGCAATCAATTCTAAGCATGCAATTTCAACCAATTGTATTGTAAATGTGTACCTTTTTCTGAGTCCGTTTCTCTGAATTCGTTGGAGTCGTGAACTGCCGTGAAACACATATTTGAATTATCTCTCTTTTGATCATCATTGCTTGAAGACGAGTCTTAGTCATCTAGAGTAGCAGTAAAAGCACGTTTTCGTTTCTTTACGGAATCATTGTTTATAGGAAGGTTTTGCTTATCTGGATACGGACAGTCTCTTTTGATATGGCCTGATTCGTCATAGTTGAAGCATTTGATATTGTTTGGCACTACATTCTGATTTCCAGCGTTCTTATAGTTGTTTCTCTTGAGATTATTCATCTTTCTGTATTTCAGGAATTTCTAAAAATTCTTGGTCATAAAGGCTATCTCTTCATCATTATCGCTGTTTGAGTCTGATCCATCGGTTAATGCATTGAATATCATTGATTTCTTTTCAGATGCTTTGCTTTCTCTTCTCCCGATCATTTGAACTTCAAACGACATTAGATTTCCAATTAATTCTTCTATCTTTAAGGTACTGATGTCATTTGCCTCTTCGATCGCAAGTGTCTTTTGATCCCATTCTAGAGTAAGAGAATTTAAGATTTTTCTGACTTGATCTTCTTCGGAAAATTCCTTTCCCAAGGATATTAGAGAATGTACAATATCCTGGAATCTACTATACATATCTGAAAAAGACTCATTAGAATTCATTTTAAATAATTGAAACTGATTTGTGAGCATGGAAATTTTGGTCTGTTTAACTTTGCTTGTTCCTCCGTGAGTAACTTGCAAAGTTTTCCAGATTTCATATGCAGACTTACAAACTGACACTCTATTAAATTCATTCCTATCAAGTGAACAAAACAGAATATTCATTGCTTTAGAATTATTTTTTGCAACAGTCTTTTGCTCAGCGGTCCACTGTGCAAAATCAGTTGTGGGTTCAGAATATTCATTCTGTGTGATATTCCAAGTGTCTAGTCCTACAAATTATAAATATATTTTCATCCTACATGCCCAATATGCATAGTTACTGCCATTAAAAAGTGGTGGTCTGATATTAGACTGACCTTCTACAAATGAACTAGTAACAGTAGTAATAGAACTAGTGTTAGTAACAATACCAGTGTTGGTAGCCATTTTGAAAACTTTTCAAAATTCAGATTATGAAATTTTGAAAACCTTGCTCTGATACCAAATGTGAGAAATGCGGATAATGGATCTTAAGGCTAGTATAAAAACTAGAGGGGAGGTGAATAGTGTTTTAAGGAATTACTAATTCTTTTTGAGTTTATATTAATTTGAACACAAATGTATGAAATATTCAGACACAGATATGATAATAGATTCAAACACAGATGCAAATATAAAGTAAAAGCAGTAAAGGAAAGAACACACTGGATTTTATACTGGTTCGAAGTTACCCTACATCTAGTCCCGCACACAAGTACAGATTTCCTTTCAAAAGCAATTTTTACAATTACAACCCTCGATTTCAAGGCCACGAGGTACACCACTCCAGATTCACAATCCTCTGGGTAGAGATACTTGATTTCCCGGGCAATAAGTTCACCCAATTGATTTCCTAGGCTACAATCACACCTTTTCTCACTTGATTGATTTCCAAGGCTACAATCACACCTTTTCTCGCTTGATTGATTTCCAAGGCTACAATCACACCTTTTCTCGCTCGATTGATTACGAAGAAGTGTATAACTCTGAATAGCACTAAGGTCTTGTTGAGATGGTAATAGAGAACCAAACCAGAAAGGATCTAGTTAAATTCAACGGTGATTTCGGCAGAGTAATGGTAAGAATATATATAAAGAAATGTGGAAGAAGAAGAGGAGTGAAAACTAGAAAAATATTATTGAAAATTCGTTGAAAACATCCTCTATTTATAGAAGAACAACAGCCATGTCCATTCGTGAAAGGTTATGGCGAATAGACACTTCTTTTGAAATTCAAATTTTTTAAACCAACTGCCACTATGTCGACATGGCCATTTTGGGTATGTCGACATCCCAAAGGAAATTTTGGTGATTTGTTTTTCTTTGAAAATTACTTCTATCTTATATTAAAACTATTTTAAACTTTATAAATATACTTAACTATAGTTAAAATACATAAGTAAATATAGAGAATAATATATATAAAATTTTACTATAATTTTATATTTAAATCTAAATATAAATATTAAATTTATTATTAAAGATAGTTTAAAACTAGTGGAAATTAGGAAGACATCCCTATCATACTTTCATATTGTAAAGCGGGTCCTGTCAAAGTTTCATTGTAAATCTGATCCCTATTTCTAGAAACAAAGAAAAATTATTGCTAAAATGTCAACAACTTTTATAAATAAGTGCTGATATTTCAGCAACTTTCCTTGTCAAAGTTTCATTGTAAATCCAGTCCCTATTTTCTAGAAACAAAGAAAAATTATTGCTGAAATGTCAGCAACTTTTATAAATAAGTGCTGATATTTCAGCAACTTTCATACACTGTGTTCACAGTGTACATAAATGTTGCTGAAATGTCAGCAACTTTTATAAATAAGTGCTGATATTTCAGCAACTTTCATGCACTATGTTCACAGTGTACAGAATAGTTGCGGAAATGTCAGCAACTTTTATGAAAAGTTGCATCATGCTCTGCAATAATCGTGAATAAAACATAGGGACCTAATTTACACTGAAATTTAGTGAAGGACTTTTCGTGTATTTTGAACCTTAATAAGGACCTGTGCCAAAAGTACCCTTAAAACTAAGGATAATTTGATTTTGAAAATAAAGATTATTTTGAGGCTAAAAGTATTTAAAATCAGGATAGATGTTTTTGATTCTTTTTAAAAGGAAGGTTTTGAAATCATTTTGAAAACAAGATAATTTTGTAAAATCATTTGAATAAAAGTTAGCGGATACAAAACAATGTTCCATTAGATTTTTCGTAGGTTCCATCCTACTTAGGGTTCCAGCCCTTTAAGAGGCTCGAAGTGGATTCCATTCCACGACTAAATTGGATTTTAAGATGCTAGTGCTTTTCTAGGAGTTTTAACAAAATTCCTAATTAAATTACTTAATCTTGAACTCTTGATAATCTTGCTATTCTTGATATTCTTGATACTCATGAGTCTTCAATCTTGATATCTTGAATCTCTATACTATACAGTCTTCATTCTTGATACCTGCATGGTTAAATCCTGCATATACATATATATCTAAACTATAATGTTAGTATTTATATTTTATAATCTTATTCTAAGGTTGTTGTCCTCAAAACCATTATCTCAAGGACTAACTGAAAGCCCTAAACCTCAGCCTACTCAACTAAATTTTGACTACTCGAGAGTTAAGGGGAAACAAAAACTTCGAGTCAGACATAAAGCCTAGTGTGAATAATTCTATTACATCTCAGTTTACTAATATTAAGTGAGACAACGCCACTTAGCGAAACGGGTTTCCCCTCATTAATATCCTATTTAAAACATATATTTTGCAAATTCTTTCATACAACCAAACTGGTTAATCAAACTGATTATATCAAAATAGCAATATCCTTTATGCAAAAAAATGGACTATCTATCTGTAAAACAAGTAATATGTGAGCTATATACCCACAATATAATAGCAAGGTCCGTTATGCTACAAATGGACTATCCATCTATACAACTGGCTAACTGCCCGCAAACTAGACTAACTGTCCAAAATCTAGGCTGACTGCCTGCAAAATGGACTAACTTCCAAATTATTTTCTTAGGGTTAACTACCCTTTAAATTTTCCTTGAAAACCACTTCAAAATGATTTAGTCCTTCAATTCATACATATACAAGGAAAATATATTTTCAAATTTACTCTTAAGCTATTTTACCATGTTATATACACTTTACTCAAAATAATGTTGATGAATTTTAATTAGGATTAGCTATCCTTCCAAAAAAGTTAAAACCCTTTTTAACTTGAAAATACTTAGGCTATATTTCTTATTCAATACATTTGAAATCTTTGTTTAAAATCTTTAAACAACCCTTTTGAAATCCTTGATGGTAACCCCTTGGAAAGAATTGAAAGACCCTTTCGAAACCATTAAATATAGCCTTTTGAAAACATTGGAAAACCTTTCCTTTCTTTTCTCCGAATGCAAATATCAGACATCCCCCTTTAAAACCTTTTAAATATTGCCTTTTGAAAACATAGGAAAAACCTTCCTTTCAATCCTTTCAAAACCCTGGGGAACCACCCCTTTCGAAACCATTCATTAAAATGTTCCGAAACAGTCAAAACTCAATCCTTTTGAATGCACTTTGGGTTCAATTTAAAACATGTGGAAGTCTTTCGAAACCATTCAAAAATTTACCCCTTCGAAAAATTTGAAAAACGTCTCGGTGGAAACCATTTGGATTTTGCCTTTAAGTAAAGCAAAAGGATCAAAAACCCATTAAAGTCTAAAGCATCTGTTTCGAAACCATTTAAAACTATTTCTTTCGAAACCATTTGTGTTTTACTTTACTTATAGAAAAAGGGTCTTAAAAACATTTAAGTCTAAAGCAACTGCTTCGAAACCATTTCCTAAGTAATTAAGTGATGGTGTCGAAACCATCCCTTCAAAAGCATTGGAGAAGTGGCTAAGTTTTTAGAAAACAAAACAACCCTTTTGAAACCATCTGGGTCGAAAGGTAAAAAGGCGGCAGCAAAAAGGTTTCGACTTAGTCGAAAGTAATTATTTAGAATAGAAGCGCAACACAATCAAAACCATTTCCTTTAAATCATTTGACCTAGTGGAAAGCTACTTTGTCGAAAGCCATTTAGTTGAAAGCAAGTAGGCGTATTTCTTTAACTTAAAACAAAGGACTGCCTCAACCCCTTCGAAACCCCTGGTTTCGACTCCCTACCTTCCGCCTACATCCAATTCACTACGTACTAGTAAACTAATATAACGTGATTGGTTTCAATTGTGTCGGAAGCGAAGATGAGGAGGCGGAACCTGGTGCCGATGGTGTCAAAACGGTGAAAAACATGTAACAAATAGTTCTTTTCACCTAACATGCCTTACGTGTCTAATTGTGATTGGTTGCCTCTATCTTCACCAATAAAAAGTACTGCACTTTTCAAAAGTGCTGCCGACTTTCCAGATTTTATAATTTAAATCATTTTTTTCAAAAAGCTCATTCTCCTCTTTTAATTATACAAAACATTTAAGTCACATACCTTAAATAATTTTATATAACCCTTAAATCACTTAGGAAAAATCTACAAAAATTCCAGAAAATCTATTTTAATATGTCTTCCAACATACAAAAATTTCATAGCCCAATGTTTTATTATTTAACCGAAAGTAATTATTAACCCAAATTAATATTTTATTTACTAGAAAATTCATATTAATTCCACAAAAATTCAGAAAAATCTGAAAATTGAAACTCATCTCCAAAATAATATTTAGATCTTCATAAAAATTCACAAGGCATTTGGATGTCATTTAATAGGGTTTTCATCTTAAAACATATCATAAAATCAATATGAATATACATAAATCATCAACATCTATATATAATCATTCCATCATTCAAAATAATGGAAAATCAATGCAAAATATTTGGCAATCATCTGAAAATCGAAAATACAATCAAAAATAAGATGTAAACATTATTAACTTTAGCTTTAGAGATTATAGAGATTGAGATGTGTATAGATTTGATTTGAATTAGCTCCTTTCTAGCTTTTCTTCCTCTTCTCCTTGTTAATGTTGGCCGGCCACTTGTTTTAAAATTTTCAAAATGAAAATGAACATGTAAAATTTTACACGGCCAAGGCTTAGAGGATATAGGAATGTCCTCTTTCCTATTTTACTCCTCCCCCATTTCAATTTAAACTCTTCTTTAGTTCATTGTTAAATGGTACGGCTACTCTTAATTAAAAATCAAATCTCAATCCCCTAATCAACATATTATTTTATTTTATTTAACTAATTAAATATCCTAAATAATATTACCAAAAACCTGGGGTGTTACAGAGGTCTACCGTGCCCATAATGGCATTTTTTAATTGGATGTCAAACAAGTAAGCTTATCTAGACATAAGTCATTCTGATGTGTTGGGGCTCCTACCAGAATAAATAGCAACAACATTTTCTAACCTACACTAGTTTAACCACGGTCCATTTTAAAATCAGAAGTGGAGATATGGAACAACAATGAATTTGCTAATGCTTTGATCGTAGCTAACATATTTCGTAAAAGAAAATAAAGACCTATAATTACATAATTGTAAAAGTTAATCTATTTTGATGTTCAATAGCGCTATTTTCAGTTTATTGACATGTACAATATAAGTGATTAAATATTAACTTACAAAAAGGTGTTTTAAAAACATCGTCTAAATCTATTTGGTTTGTTTTCTTTTAAAATTATCACTGTAAGTTCATATTGCTACCAATCAAGGTTGAAAAAATCGTTAAGCGGCTGCTAGGCGGTAAGCATGGACTAGTGATTAATCGAGGATTAATTGAAGCAAGGCATTTGTGATAAACTTATGTATTTTGGATAAAATTGTAGTATTTTATTTAGTATTAACTGATCCACAATGGGATATCATGGATTTTGGATGAGTTTGGAAGCAATCATGTAGACAAAATCGCTAGAAACAAACATTTTGATGCTTATAAGAGGCATTAAGCCTAAATTGGTGCATAGATGGTGTTTATAAACCTGTTTATATGCTTAGATAATGCAGCAAGTCTCATCTAGACAGATTAAGCAACAACCTGGGTAGTAAGGCTAGCCTAGCGCCTAGGCGGAAGCCTAGAAAGATTTTTACAACAGAGCTACCGATAATAGATATTCCTGCAACTATCTAAGACTTATTCTAAATTATAAAGATGTTAAAACCTTACTAACTTTCCATTGCATGACGAGACAATGAGTGCTTATTCGATTGAATTTATCATACTAGGTGATTGATTTTTTCAGTGTATGAAACTTATAGGGATTTTTTTAAAACAAACAAGTCATATTGTAATATTTTCTACGGTTAAGTCGGATATTCATATAACGTATATACTTTGGACCAAAAATGAGATATCCATGAATATATGAATCTATTCACGTCTTATATAAAAACTTTTTCAATTTTTCGCCCTCACTAGATGAGATTTCCGCCCACGTCACTGCCGAGAACTGATTAGAAAGAATTTCCCAAAGTGCGAACAATTCATACAGTACGGTGGTGATCAAGGACAGGAACAACCTCAAGACTGATGTTAGCAATTGAGCCAAATAAGCAACGACTAGATGTGCGATGCTGACGCAGCAGCGGATAACTGAAATGGATAAATCTTTGAAAATAGCAATCGATGGAATAGAAGATACCGAATGGACCAAATCCGTTGATCCAAAGATACCGGATTCTAGCTATCCCAAACACGTTGATCACGCACGATACCGTGTTTAAAGATCTACGATTCTTCGACGTTGATCTAGCGCACAAGATTCCATGAATCGGCTTCTACGATCGTTGATCCGAGCGCACTCGAATGCCGAAAGAGGAGATAGGAGATCACACTCAACTACCAATTTAATGAAAACACAAAGCTAACAAACAAAAGTTTTATTCAAAATCAACTAACTATTACAAATGGCACCACCATCCCTATTTATAGGGTTACAACATACACGGCTCAAATCTGGACAACACTTAGGTCAGGCACGACCTAACACAACAACGACTTACGACCTAGTATAGGTCGTTAACGACCTAACATATCAACATTACAACAAAACAACATACATCACAAAGCCTTCGCGACCTAAAACAAGTAGATTGCAATAAGTAAATGATTTACAGTATTTACAACAGTCACAACAACACGACTTAACACTTGAGCGACCTAAAAACAAGGCAGCGACCTAACTTTCCAGCACATAAGGTCGAGCGACCTAAGATGGATGCGGCCTAAGCTTCAGCGACCTAAGAAGTTAGCTTCTGGGATTCTTCACACGACCTAATTCTCCTCGCAACCTAACTTGGGTCGTAACTCGTTCACGCGACCTAACTTAGGTCGTAGCTCGAGACAGTCTTCACTCGAAATATCGGAGCGACCTAAAGGAATGAGAACTTCGTTAGGTCATTCATGCGCCTTTTCCTTTAACTCGTTAGCTCGTTCGCATGCCTTAACACTGATTCCGTTGACTCGTGATCGACCTTCCCTAGGTCGTGAGCGACCTATAGATTCATTAGGTCGCGAGCGACCTAAAATTTCACTATGTCGTGAGCGACCTAAAAGCCTTGAACAATTCAAATCAGATGCGCCAGTAGATCGCGCTGCATCATCCTCCCCCTGTTGACAAGAATTCATCCTCGAATTTGTACCGTCCTCTTCCACAATAAGCTCAGCCCCGTGATACGGAATCAAATATTTGACATTGAAAACATCAGAAGTATGAACATTATCAAGCAATTTTAACTGATACGCATTCTCATTGATTTTCTTCAAAATTTCTACTGGATCGATTTTTCGAGCTTTCAACTTATTATACGTTCCCACTGAAAAACGATCTTTTGTAAACACGGCGTAAACCAAATAACCTTCTCTGAAATTCACACATCTTCGCTTTTTATCTGCCAGTTGTTTATACTTCTCATTTGATGCAAGCAATCGTTCATGAACAGTTTTGTGGCATTCCTGCAACTCAGTCACCAAATCACTAGCCCGCTTAACAACTCCCTTCTGATATGGCACTATCGTCAAATCCAATGGACCCTTCGGACTTGCTGAGTATACAACTTGAAATGGACTGAAACCCGTACTACGGTTAACAGCGTGATTATGTGCAAACTCTGCCTGACATAACTTCATATCCCAACTCTTCAAATTTTCCTGTACAAGACATCGCAACAAATTTCCCAATGATCTATTTACCACTTCCGTTTGCCCATCAGTTTGCGGATGATAGGCACTACTAAAATTCAGTTTCGTTCCAACCATCTTCCACAAACTTAACCAAAAATGGCTTAGAAATCTAGTATCCCGATCTGAAACAATAGATTCTGGTAGCCCATGTAATCGATACACCTCTTTAAAGAATAACTTAGCAACACGGACGACATCAGCTGTCTTCTTACAAGCGATAAAATGTGCCATTTTCGAAAATCTATCTACCACCACATATAAAGAATCATTTCCCCTTTGAGTTCTAGGCAAACCCAAAACAAAGTCCATGCTGATATCAACCCATGGTCTGGTAAGCACAGGTAATGGCATATACAATCCCGCATTCGTCGCTGTTCCCTTCGAAACTTGACAGATATGGCATCTCTCCACAAACCTCTCAACTTCTTTTCTTATAGTTGGCCAAAAATATGATTGCGAAATCAACTGTAATGTACGGTCCCTCCCCACATGACCTTCCTCATGCATCTCCTTCACAATCTTCATTCGTAAACTGCACTCGGGTATACATAATCTGTTTCCCTTGAATAGAAAACCATCCACTAATACAAACTCATCAGTCTTTTCCTCCTTGACTTCATTTACAAACTTCGCAAAGTAAGGATCATCAACCAATAATTCGGGCAACACATCAAACCCTATCACTTCAACCTTCATTGTAGTCAACAAATGATTCCTTCGACTCAATGCATCTGCCACTCGGTTTGTAATTCCCGACTTATGCTTCACCACAAATGTAAATTGTCGTAAGTATGCAATCCACGAGGCATGCCTAGCTGCGATCTTGTCATGTCCCTGCATATGCTTCAACGCTTCATGATCAGTGTATAAAACAAATTCTTTATGAAACAAATAATGTCTCCAATGTTTCACAGCTTGTACGATAGCATAAAACTCCACATCATATGTATTATATCTCATCTTTGCTCCCGATAGCTTCTCACTGAAATATGCAATAGGACGACCTTTCTGACTCAACACCCATCCAATTCCAACCTTCGATGCATCAGTATGCAATTCAAACAACAACTGAAAATCCGGCAATACTAGAATTGGTGCTGTCGTCAAAAGTTCCTTGATTCTCTCAAAAGCAATTCCTGTTTCCTCTGACCATGAAAATTGCTTCCCCTTCATACAATCAGTAACTGGTGCCATCACGCTACTGAAGTGTGGAATAAACCTTCGGTAGAATGATGCCAAACCATGAAAGCTTCTAACTTCTGTAATCGTCCTGGGTTGTGGCCAATTTCTGATTGCTTCAACTTTATTCTGATCCACCTGTATACCTCCATCCGAAATAACATATCCCAAAAATAAAACACTATGCATCATGAACACACATTTCTTCGTTGCAGCATAAAATTGTTCCTGTCGCAATATCATCAACACTTCCCTCAGATGTTGCAAGTGTTCTTCTGAGCTTCTACTATATATCAGTATATCATCAAAATACACCACCACGAATTTCCCAATGAATGGTCTAAAAATCTGATTCATCACCCGCATAAATGTACTAGGTGCATTCGAAAGACCAAACGGCATAACCAGCCATTCGTACAACCCTTCTCTCGTCTTGAATGCTGTCTTCCATTCGTCCCCTGGTCTAATTCGAATTTGATGATAACCACTTTTCAAATCAATTTTCGAAAAGATAGTAGCTCCACTAAGTTGATAGAACAAATCATCCAATCTAGGCATAGGGAATCTATATCTCACTGTAATCTAGTTCATGGCCCGACTATCAGTACACATCCTCCATGTTCCATCCTTCTTCGGTACTAACAAAGCTGGCACCGCACAAGGACTTAAACTTTTCTGCACACGCCCTTGCTCAAGCAACTCTTCCACTTGCCTTCTCAACTCCTCGTGTTCCTTTGGACTCATTCGGTAATGTGGCCTATGTGGTAGCACAGTTCCTGGAACAAGATCAATTTGATGTTGAATGTCTCTCAACGGTGGTAACTCCGTTGGTAGCTCCTCATGAAATACATCATCAAATTCTCCCAGCACTGGCTTTACTTCTTCAGGAATCTCAACCACTTCATTACTCTCACGTCCAATCAACAAAAACACTTTGGGCTCCTCTTCTACTTCCTTAACAAACTCCTTCAAAGATAGAAAAGTTTTAAGTTCTTCAATCTCTTCCGACTTTCTTTCTTCGTGTTGTCGCTTCTTAGGAATTAAAGTGATTTTTGTACCTTCAAACATGAAACTATAAACGTTAGTACGACCATCATGTTGCACCGCTCTATCGTATTGCCATGGTCTTCCCAACAACAGATGGCATACATCCATGTCAACCACATCACACCAAATTTCATCCTTGTATTTCTTCCCAATTGAAAAATTCACACAAGCCCTTCGTCCAACTTTCACCTCCCCACCTTTCCTCAACCAAGCTAACTTGTAAGGTTTCGGATGCTTCTCTGTCTTCAATGATAACTTCTTCACAGCTTCTGTAGAGATAATATTGTCACAACTTCCTACATCAATAACAAACTTGCAAACCCTTCCCAAGATAGTGCATGTTGACTGAAAGATGTTACTCCTCAACCAGCTAGTTTCCTCTTCCTGCTTTGGTGTTAAGCAATTTCTCCTTATCATCAATGAATACCCTTCATCTCCCGACACATTTTCTTCCTCCTCATCATGTAGTGAATTAGAACATTCAGCTTCTGCATCCTCATCTTCCACTTCAGCAATCATAGTTCTCTTCTTCGGTTTTGGACATTCGCTGCTCTTGTGACCCACTTCTTGACAATTATAGCATTTGAAATTGGTGTTGACTTTTGGTTTAGCCACTTCATGAACAACCGGCTTATTCGATGCTTTAGGAACATTAGAACTACTACCCGCTCCTTTGTTCTGCACTGTAAAACTTGGAAACACACCTCCCCCACGTCTTCCTTGTTTCTCCCAAGCCAACGCCTTTTGATGTGCTTCTTCCACAGATCTAGGGTCGAACATGTTCACCATATCCTGGATCTGTGTTCTAAGTCCACCAACAAACCTAGCGGTCAATTGTTCTTCTGTCTCCATAATGTCATTTCGAGCAATCAACTGGTAGAACTCATCTGCATAATCAGTAACAGCCTTCATCCCTTGCCTCAGGTTCTGTAATCTCTGATACATTAGTGATTGGTAATTGTAGGGTAAGAAAGTGGCCTTCATCAATTTCTTCATCTTTTCCCAAGCAACAATCCTTGACTTCCCCATCCGCTCTCTAGTCAGTTTGGTTTGCTGCCACCATGCCATAGCTCTCCCCCTCAACCTAGTAGCAACCAACTTTACTTTACGATCCTTCGGAACCTCCTTGAAGTCAAATATTTCCTCAACATAAGCTAACCAATCAAGAAATTCCTCGGCTTGCATACCTCCCTTGAATTCCGGTATTTCAGTTTTCATTCCAGACTCCCACTTGTGATCATATTCCGAATGATTGCTTCTTTGACCTCGTCCTCGTCCATGAACACTACCACCATCAAACTCCTCTTCAAAATCTGATGTATATTGGTGTCGATCCTGACCACCAACATCTCGACTACCTTCATTCCTTCCACCAACATCCCTTCGATCTACATTCCTCCATTCACGATCATTCTCATTCCTATCACGATTTCGATCGTCAACATTTCTATAACGATCTCGACTCATACTTCTATGATCACTATCAACACTTCTCTCTCGATTGGAATGTGGTGAAACTCTACTTCCCCCATGGTTAGATGCAGGTGAAACCCTTCTCTGATTTTGATTCATCTCCAACATCATCTTCTCTAATCGACCAATCCCTTCATTAAGCTTCTCACTAAAGTTTTCGTTAATTCTTTGCTCCATCTCATCAGCTTCTTCTCTTCTATACAATGCTTCAACATTCTGATGGCGATTAGCTCTTCTTGGCGGCATGATTACTCTTCAAACAAAGTTAACTCTCGGCCTCGAACGACAAAATGATACACGACTTGAACTCTTGAATAAGAATTGGCTCCAAGGTTCGGCTTAGCTATGATTGGCTAAGTCTAGCTCTAATACCAAATGACGCAGTAGCGGATAACTAAAATGGATAAATCTGTGAAAATAGCAATCGATGGAATAGAAGATACCGAATGGCCCAAATCCATTGATCCAAAGATACCAGATTCTAGCTATCCCAAACACGTTGATCGCGCACGATACCGTGTTTAAAGATCTACGATTCTTCGACGTTGATCTATCGCACTAGATTCCATGAATCGGCTTCTACGATCGTTGATCCGAGCGCACTCGAATGCCGAAAGAGGAGATAGGAGATCACACTCAACTACCAATTTAATGAAAGCACAAAGCTAACAAACAAAAGTTTTATTCAAAATCAACTAACTATTACAAAATGGCACCACCATCCCTATTTATAGGGTTACAACATACATGGCTCAAAACTGGACAACACTTAGGTCGGGCACGACCTAACACAACAACGACTTACGACTTACGACCTAGTATAGGTCGTTAATGACCTAACAGATCAACATTACAACACAACAACATACATCACAAAGCCTTCACGACCTAAAACAAGTAGATTGCAACAAGTAAATGATTTACAGTATTTACAACAGTCATAACAACACGACTTAACACTTGAGCGACCAAAAAACAAGGTAGCGACCTAACTTCCCAGCACATAAGGTCGAGCGACCTAAGATGGATGCGGCCTAAGCTTCAGCGACCTAAGAAGTTAGCTTTTGGGATTCTTCACACGACCTAATTCTCCTTGCGACCTAACTTAGGTCGTAACTCGTTCACACGACCTAACTTAGGTCGTAGCTCGAGACAGTCTTCACTCGAAATATCGGAGCGACCTAAAGGAATGAGAACTTCATTAGGTCGTTCGTGCGCCTTTTCCTTTAACTCGTTAGCTCGTTCGCATGCCTTAACACTGATTCCGTTGACTCGTGATCGACCTTCCCTAGGTCGTGAGCGACCTATAGATTCATTAGGTCGTGAGCGACCTAAAATTTCACTAGGTCGTGAGTGACCTAAAAGACTTGAACAATTCAAATCAGATGCGCCAGTAGATCGCGCTACATCAGATGCAATCCGCAACTCGGTTCAAAAGGCGAAGAGGGAAGAAGGGTTCAAAATGGAGGACATGTGTCAACAAGATAAGTGCTTTCAAATTGATAACAGAGCTCACAACTTGCCTACTTCATGTGGCTACCCGTACATTTGTCTTCTTAATTAATCAGCAAGGGGGTCTTCCATAGTTAGTATTGTGATACTTCTATTTCAATGCTTGTTGTGTGCTTTTGTTTGGTTGGCTGTTGTATTTTGAATAAACTAGTAAGTGAACTATGGCATGCACATGGCACTACAAAAAAACACTGAAATAATGACCGAAGATTTCGGTCTTTAATAAAATAGTCCAGTCTTTAAATACATTTTAAAGACTGATTAGTAACTAAATTTCTGTCTCTAAATCTCAAGTCGCAAAAGGAGTCTGAGACTGAAATTTCAGTGTTAATATATAAAGACTGAAATTCAGTCTTAGGTATCAGTAAAGACCGAAATTTTAAAGACTGACGTATAGTCTTTAGTCAGTCTCAAAAACCATATGAAAATATGTATAATTAATTTCTTGTTATTTAATGCCACGGAAACAATAATTTGAATGTTTATCAACCTCATAAGTGTATATAAGTATATAATATACATATACACAACATTTTCATAACTCGGCAACAATAAGATACAAAACAGTATTCATTATAATCGAACATAATTTCTACCATAATAAATTTGATTTGCATCATACAATGAACTTGGAGTAATATTCAACATTATATTACAATACATATTAAAATTGGTATAAAATTACAACATATAAATTACATAGTCGTTAATAAAATTAAAAACACTTTAGACAATGTACGACCACACTTTTGTTTCACACATTTGAATTGTTTTCACTTGCTAGCACCATACGCACTACTACTTGAACATTAGTAGAAACAGGAGCATAAAGTGTAGCATAGCTACCTAACAGTTTGTCCTTCACGAGTGCCATTTGAATGAAGTATAGACATTAATGTTCTTTAGAAGTAGAAAATCTGATTCCTGTAAACATGGACATATTAGTTAATTTGTAATTTTATCTATACTTGAAGGTGATAAATGAATAAATTAAATAAAATCTTTTTGAAACCGAACAAGTCAAATGGTTTACTGTCTTTGCAAAGATATCTATGCAACTATTTTACTAACAAAAATTGTGTCATCCTTAATGCATTGAATTTTTTTCTTCCTCGTATCTGGTTACAGACTTATTTTCAAAGAATTAAAGAAAAATAAGTTGAATCTCCATTTTTATTTTACCAATTCCAGATGTTTATAAACTGATAGATCATTATGAAAATTTACCTGATCTTATACATTCATCCCAAGATTTTTGTGATCTGTTCCATTATGAGTAGTAATGGCGAGAATGAATTAGGATAGGGAGAACAAATGGAATGACTAAACAACCACATCCGTATGCCTGAAGGCACCTTTCCATATCATCTTAATACTTTGAGCTCAAGGTTGAAGTAATATTACCGACAGAGAACATTTATGCCAATTAGAGAAAGGAATTTAGGAAGGTGGAGAAGATGTAAACAATTAATACATGTTTGTTTACTAAAAAAGTAGTGCGTGAATGAGTACGTAATTCAAGGAAAAATTGGCACTGATAGTTCATGACGATATAAGACATGCATAAGTAATTTCAACCGTTGGATTAGGGAAGATAATTATTCAACTTTTATTTGTTTATATGTTTAATAAAGACTGCTTAGAAACTGCAATTCTATCTTTAAGCAGCATTGGATTTTACAGACCTACTACAGGCTGTATTTCAGTCAGTAAATCTGGAAATCAAAGTCTGATTTTTTAAAGTCTTAATCGGTATTTTATTACAAACCAAGTTTTTTCAGTTTTTAATTCTCAGTCTCAATTTTGAAGTTTTTTTGTAGTGCGGGCAGTTGTCAAATAAATAAGCCCGAGAGAAGAATTGTGTGATGTTTTCGTGTTTGTTCTTCCTTATATTTACTGAATGACGAAGCACCCTTATGTTTATTGCTTTAAACTGTAAAATTATTTTGATGATGCTTCGATGTCTTCGATAAGGCGTTGATTATGTTATTTTAGTGCAAATTATTATGAAGGCCGTCGGAAATTGCTCTTGTTCGTGTAGTGCAAATAACTTCAAAATCTACTTAAATATAGAATATTGTATTTTCAAAATCTAACCGTTATCACCTATGGTAGTTTTGGTCTTAATCACATTTAAAATAATTTATATAGTTTCCTTTTATTTTTCTCAAATTTACAGGAAGGTCACCCTCCTTCATGTTTAAGTTTAACCTAAAAGGATGAAGCTGAAAAATACTTATGACCATGAATAGGATCTATCATAAGAAATATTTTTAAAAACAAAGGTAAAATAAACTCAAGATTTTTTATTTTTACAATTGAAAGATAAATTAATGGTAAAGAACAACCAAAAAAATTCAAGGGTAGACTCTGTTTGTTTAGAATGCTAAATTCTAAATTCTGATTGCTGAGCTATGAATTTTGAATGTTGTTTGCTGAATGTTGAATTCTGAATAATCATTATTTGTTTGTTTGCATTTCAAGACTTCTTATTCGAATTAATAATTTTTTTCTTTTGATAATAACAGCCCTCTATATCAATTGGTTTTCTAATAGAAAATTTGAATTTTTAAATGCTTAAAATTCAAAAAAATGAATACAAAAATGTTTTAAAAATGTTAATTTTCGAAAATTAAAATTTCATAATTAATAAAGAAATATTTTAATGTTTGAATTATAATTTCTAAAAGCAATGAATTTTTAGAACTTTTGTTTAAATTTTTATTGAATTTCTAATTAAAACAAATAGTTCTATAAACGTTTAATTTAAAATATTCAAACTGAAAAACCTTGAATTTAAATAGAATCATAGATTTTAGGAGTATACTGGATTTTGTAAATCAGGAAAATGAGCACAGAGAAGAAGTTGCAAAAAAATTCAGTCTAAAGGACAACAAGTTTGTTTTTTAGTCTGAAAGACATTTTTTAGTGTAAACAAAAAATGATAGTTACAATTATCATTCTGTGATTTGCACTAGAAAGTGTCCTTCTGCCTAAAAAACAAACTTGTTGTCTGTGGGACTAATTTTTTTTTAACTTTTTCCTTAAGCCTAAAAACCCATTTATTTGTGATTTCTAATGTTAATGTTAAATTTTCTAACTTGCATTATATTTGTAGATTTTAACAACTGTATAAAGTGAACAAAATATCATTTATCATTAGAACTAAAAATAGGGAAGGAAAAGGTTTTGAATAATTTTGTCTTAATAGCTGGTTTTAATCCGACAGAAAACAAACAACATTAGAAGTGATATTTGTAACTTCTTACAAACACAGCCTTACACGAAATTATTCATGAGTGAAAACTATTAATAATAACAACGTTTTCTTTAGGAACTTGCACCCGATCCAGTGTGTTATCTAATTTATTTTGTAGTTCTTTTTAATAATTCTATCTACTAACATCGATCTACCTAGATTTTGCAAGAAGAAGAAACATTTCTTTCCTAAGGTTTACATAAATCCCATTATGTAATCATGTAATTAAAATGATACCGATTGGATTAAGGTCATTTTCTGAAAAGTTATTTACATGGTATTTCTAATATTATACATCCGACGTAAAGTCATCGCCTAATGGAGTAGCATTATTCCTGCCAAACGTGCAACTTATCTATAACATTTAACGTGCACAATTTGATCCAAAAACAGTTGATAATTAATGTTCATGTTAGGATTTTATATCGAGAGAAGGAGAGAGATATAACTAAAGCACAAAAAGAAACTACATTGTTATTGCTTACACTTGAACGATAGGAAATACTAATCTTTAAATAAACTAAAACATTAACCTGCTAACCTATTGAATAGGTAATAATGCATTATTTTAGGAAGCACTACTATCTATCCTAAGAACTAGGACAACAAAGACTAATTCATAACTTCTAACACTCTCCCTTAAACTGAATGTGTCTCAAACATTCAGTTTACAAAGTAACAAACAATCTTCAATGAACTGCGGTTCTTGATTGTTTCATCGTCTTGCATTAACGATCTCGATCACCGATTACCACTAGGTTGGAAATGCTCTACCCTACTGCTTCACATTAAATGGTTTACTTCTTATGAACCATCACTAAAAATCTTATGGTTTAATTCGAAGGACTCACTAGACCTCTCCATTCGGGTCATTCCTTGATACTACAGTATCTGTCATCTCCCCAACAAGCTAGAGCTGCGGCTCATCTTCCTTTGCTTGTTGGATGACACGAAACCAAAACTGCTTCACTCGCAGTCCTGCCTACTTCACTTAGGCATGCCTATCTTCATATCGGCATATCATCAAACAGTTTCTGAGCATTCTACAAATCGTCCAACCTCAAAACCACGTCACTTTCACACACACAAGCTAACTACTGCATGATTTTTCACTCAATACATCTCTGCATCTCTGCTTGTTGCCCATATCTTCATTAACACAAACTGAAATCACATCAACTTCAATAATATCAACACATACGTGAACAAATCTCCAAACTGCAGCTAACCGCAAGCACACAACTTTCTCTACACCCTCTTCCTAACAGACCACCACACACTGCTCAACCATACTGTTGTATCACCATTCTAACTGCAACCCATACTGCCTTTCTTTCTTTCTTGTGTGCATCATAACCCGACTTGCTTCCTTTCATCACTCAGTGCCAAAGTGCCTTTCTGCCTGTAGACACCCTCTCTTCCCATTGCTTCACACCCTACATACCCACTTCTGTCTAAATTCCAGTTCATTTCAGTGCTCCACCACAACACTATAACTCAACTTCCTACATATACTATTGCCAACACATACAAACTTCTGCCTCTCTCCCTTCTACAACCACCACTTCTGCCAACAGACTGCCATCCACAACTCAAACAACACTTCACAACTGCTACTCACCATACCATCACTTCTATTGTTCCATCACAGCACCCATTGCCACAACAAATTGTGCAACAAATAATCACAACAACTCCACGGTCATTCTTTATATTATCAACATACATCCCTGACCACTGCAACAGCAACCACCTACCTGACATCTTCCTTCCCTCTGTCATAATTCATTCACAAACAACACTCAACACCACAAACATCTCAAATACCACAAACACAGTGAACAACATGCTGTCAAATACCCCTTTTGATCACTGACATCAGACTACCCACCTTCATACATATACCACTCCGTACCAACAATTCTGTCATCCGCCCAAATCCGCAACCTCAGTCGAACTGCAACATTTCACCTGCCTTCCTTCGACAACCCTGCAAACTTCACAATTGCAACATTTCTACAAATACTTGACCGCTGTCTGCAATTACTACCTGCTTCTTCAACCATCCCCATTCCACCACCATAACTTCCACTGCCATAAACACTTTCTACTGCTCTGTCCAAAACAACAACATTCCTACAGTCATCCTTTACATCACAAACCATCATCAACTTCTCACAACAACATCACCTATATCAACTTCACTAGCTCATACACCTCCTACAACAAAACTGCAATCGAAAGCATCACGACTTCAGATTAGTGGCAGCGGCATCATTCTCTTTGGAAGGAGAGGAACAGTTAAGGCCCTTTTTTTAAAGTGATTTGTGTTGAGAAAGGAGAAGAGGCATTTTATTGCGGAAAGAAATAAAGAACGAAATGAAAAGGAGGATCTACTCTTCGTGAAACAAAGAGATCTTATTCTGCTATCAGTATTCTCACGTATCTCTCTTTACTCTCTGCCTTGGCTCTGATACCATGTTAGGATTTGATACAGAAAGAAGGAGAGAGAGATTTAACAGAAAACACAAACTACTACATTGTTATTATTTTATTTTTATTTTTTTATTTTTTTACTCTCTCTTACTTGTTTCCTCAGCCCTCTGGTACTCTCTCTCTACCTTCTCTCTAACCTCGCTCTGATACCATGTTAGGATTTTATATTGAGAGAAGGAGAGAGATATAACTAAAGCACAAAAAGAAACTACATTGTTATTGCTTACACTTGAACGATAGGAATTACAAATCTTTAAATAGACTAAAACATTAACATGCTAACCTATTGAATAGGTAATAATGCATTATTTTAGGAAGCACTACTATCTATCCTAAGAACTAGGACAACAAAGACTAATTCATAACTTCTAACACTCTCCCTTAAACTGAATGTGTCTCAAACATTCAGTTTACAAAGTAACAAACAATCTTCAATGAACTGCGGTTCTTGATTGTTTCATCGTCTTGCATTAACGATCTCGATCACCGATTACCACTAGGTTGGAAATGCTCTACCCTACTGCTTCACATTAAATGGTTCACCTCTTATGAACCATCACTAAAAATCTTATGGTTTAATTCGAAGGACTCACTAGACCTCTCCATTCGGGTCATTCCTTGATACTGCAGTATCTGTCATCTCCCCAACAAGCTAGAGTTGCGGCTCATCTTCCTTTGCTTGTTGGATGACACGAAACCAAAACTGCTTCACTCGCAGTCCTGCCTACTTCATTTAGGCATGCCTATCTTCATATCGGCATATCATCAAACAGTTTCCAAGCATTCTACAAATCGTCCAACCTCAAAACCACGTCACTTTCACACACACAAGCTAACTACTGCATGATTTTTCACTCAATACATCTCTGCATCTCTGCTTGTTGCCCATATCTTCATTAACACAAACTGAAATCACATCAACTTCAATAATAGTTCAAACATATTACTTCATTTCCTACTTCTCCTGTGGTCAAATTTTTTTGTCAAGGCGGTTTGGTATAGTGCAATAAAGTCAGCAATATATACAAAAGAGGTTACATAGAAGGTGGTAACACCTGACATTTTCATGCAGTACACTTGGACATGTACTCACCATTATTAGAACGCTGCAATAAAGTCAACAATGTATACAAAAGTATTTATGTACAAGGTGGTAGCACTTGACAATTGCGTGCAGTCCACTTACGCATATACTTACCATTATTGGAACACTGCTATAAATTCAACAGTATATACAAAAGAGATTACGTGTACAGAGATCGTAGAGAGCAAATCAACTATACCAAACCCCCTCTGTCCCCCTGTCTCCAACCAACCAAAGACGTCGATTTTCAACCATTTTGCAATTAAACCCCAAACAGTAGGAGAGAGAAATGAGTTTAATTGCAAAATAGCTGAAAATCGGCGTCCTCGGTTGGTTGGAGACAGGAAGAAAGAGGGGGTTTGGTACAGGGGATTTGATCTCGAGATCGTAACACTTGACATTTGCATGCAGCCGCTAGTTACCTTCAAAATACACTCTTCTAGTCTAGCTTGTAAAAACATGAAGTAACTATTGAAAACAGAGTTATAAATACAAGCAGTTCAACTGGGTTCCCTTCAACTTCAAATCATTCAAAGGGTTGTATATATAGAAAAGATGAAGATATCGCCATTGCTTTCTGCCACTCCTATCTTAATCCTGATCGCATCTCTCTTCTCTCGCTCTCTGAATCACAACCAATGCCGTGTGACCGGGAACTGATGGGAAAGAATTATCCAAAGTGCAAACAATATGTACGGTACAGCGGTTAAGGACAGGAACTGCCTTTGGAATGCTGTCAGCATTTGAGCCAAATAAGCAACGGCTGCAGGTGCGACGCAATCAGAAATGCAGTTCAAGAGGCAAAGAGAGAAGAAGGGTTCAAAATGGAGGAGAGGTGTCAGCAAGATAAGTGCTTTCAGATCGAGAACAGAGCTCGCAACTTGCCTACTTCATGTGGCTACCCCTACATTTGTTCTCCTTATTTATAAAATAATCAGCATGGGAGTCTTCTGTTGTTAGTAGGATGATATTTCTATGTCATGTTTGTTGTGTGCTTTTGTTTGGTTGGCTGTTGTATGTTGATAAACCGGTGCCACGGACACTGATAGTTGTCAAATAAATAAGTTTGGGAGATGAATTGTGTGATGTTTTGGTGTTTGTTCTTGCTTATTTTTGTTGAGTAATGAAGTACACTTATGCTTACCATTTTAAACTATAAAATTCTTTTTATGATGCTTTGATGTTGACGCAGCAACGGAATTACAAAATGATGATTCTGTGAAAAGTAGCAATCGATGGAATGAAGAATACTGAATGGCCCAAATTCGTTGATCCGAAGATACCGAATTCTAGCTATCTTCGTCACGTTGATAGCGCACTATACCGTGAAAGAAGATCTTCAATTCTTCAAGCGTTGATCAAGCGCACTTGATACCGCGAATCGGCTTCAACAATCGTTGAATCGAGCGCACTCGATTAACCGAAAGTGGAGATAGGAGATTACACTCAACTACCAATTTGGTGAAAGCACAAAGCTAACAAAACAAAATTTTTTATTCAAATCAACTAAACTATTACAAATGACCCACCCCGCCTATTTATAGGCTTACAACTCAACATGCCAAAATAGACAACACTTAGGTCGTTGCCGACCTAACAACACCACACGACTCTACTTAGGTCGTACGCGACCTAACAGATACACGGTTCACACAGTTATACGCCGTATACAACTCACACGACTTATACAGAACGACCTAAAACATACGACTTAACAATAATCAACGGCATAGAGTAAAGCGGCATAAGAAATCCACGGCTTCAATCTTCAACGACCTAAGAAGTTAGTTTCTGGGATTCTTCTCACGACCTAATGCTCCTCACGACTTATCATAGGTTGTAGCTCAATCCTGCGACCTAAGCTTGACCGACCTAAAGCCTCGCGACCTAAGGACATAACATCTTCACGCGACCTAACTAGGTCGTAGGTCGTTGGACGACTTAAGGCTCCTCTGCGTAACTTGTTTCCACTGTCCTCTACCTGTCCCTTGCTAGGTCGTTCCTGATAGGTCATATGCGACCTATAATGAGGCAACTTACTGATTAACACGTTAATCAACTGTTTCACTTCTCCCTTCTTCTCTTTAGATCGTGGACGATCTAAAGTCATTCCGTTAGGTCGTGGACGACCTATAATTTCCTCCTTAGGTCGTGGACGACCTAAGTCTTGTGAATTTAAAAGCTGCGCTGCATCATCCTCCCCGGGTTGAGAAAATTTCGTCCACAAATTTGCATCTTCCTCCTTCGCAACACACTCATCCCCATGGTACGGAACTAAGTATTTGACGTTAAACACATCAGAAGTATGAACATTATCCGGCAATTCCAATTGATATGCGTTCTCATTGATTTTCTTCAAAAATTTTACTGGACCAATCTTCCATGCTTTCAATTTATTGTACGTTCCCACTGGAAAACGATCCTTTGTTAACACTGCATAAACCAAATCTCCTTCATTAAATTCAACACTCCTCCGCTTCAGATCTGCAGATCGTTTGTACTTCTCATTCGCCTTTTCCAATCGTTCTTGAACGATTCTATGACACTTTGTCAATCCTTCAACAAAATCAGCAGCTCGCTTGACTGTCCCCTTTGGTTGTGGTATTATCGTTAAATCCAATGGTCCCTTTGGCAAACTAGAATACACAACCTGAAATGGGCTGAATCCAGTACTCCGGTTCACTGCATGGTTATGAGAAAATTCTGCTTGACATAGTTTCATATCCCAACTCTTCAGATTGTCTTGCACAAGACATCTCAACAAATTCCCCAATGATCTGTTCACGACCTCGGTCTGTCCATCTGTCTGCGGATGATAAGCGCTACTAAAGTTCAATTTCGTTTCCACCATCTTCCACAAACTTAGCCAGAAATGACTTAGAAATCTAGTATCCCTGTCTGAAACAATCGATTCAGGTAGCCCATGCAATCGATACACCTCCTTAAAGAATAACTGAGCGACTCGGACGACATCTGCTGTCTTCTTACATGCGATGAAATGTGCCATTTTAGAAAACCTGTCCACCACAACGAATATAGAATCATTTCCCCTTTGAGTTCTAGGCAAACCCAAAACAAAATCCATACTGATATCAACCCATGGTCTAACCGGCACGGGTAACGGCATATACAATCCCGCATTTGTTGCTGTCCCTTTAGATACTTGACAAATATGACATCTCTCCACAAATCGTTCAACTTCCATTCTTATAGTAGGCCAAAAATATGATTGCGAAGTCAACTGTAATGTACGGTCTCTTCCCACATGACCTTCCTCATGTAACTCTTTCACAATCTTCATTCGTAAACTGCCTTCTGGTATACACAATCTGTTTCCCTTGAATAGAAAACCATCCACTAGCACATACTCATCAGTCCTTCCTTCATTGATTTCATCCATGATCTTAGTAAAGTAAGGATCATTAATAAACAAATCTGGCAACACCTCAAACCCTGTCACTTCAACCTTCATTGTGGTTAACAAATGATTTCTTCTGCTCAACGCATCCGCTACACGGTTTGTAACTCCAGATTTATGTTTCACAACAAATGTAAACTGTTGCAGGTACGCAATCCACGATGCATGCCTTGCTGAAATCTTCTCTTGCCCTTGTAGATGTTTCAAAGCCTCATGATCAGTGTATAACACAAACTCCTTGTGAAATAAGTAATGTCTCCAATGTTTAATGGCCTGCACAACAACATAAAATTCCACATCATACGTACTATATCTCATCTTCGCTCCTGATAACTTCTTACTGAAATATGCAATAGGACATCCCCTCTGACTCAACACCCCTCCAATTCCCACCTTGGATGCATCCGTATGTAGCTCAAACAATAACTGAAAGTCTGGTAATGCTAAAATTGGCGCTGATGTCAAAAGTTCTTTGATTCGTTCAAAAGCAACCCCTGCTTCCTCCGACCATGCAAATTGTTTGCCCTTCATACAATCTGTAACAGGCGCCATCACACTACTAAAGTGTGGAATAAACCTTCTATAGAATGAAGCCAACCCGTGAAAACTTCGAACTTCTGTTATCGTCTTGGGCAGTGGCCAATCTCTAATTGCTTCGACTTTACTCTGGTCAACCTGTATTCCTCCTTCCGACACAACATATCCTAGAAATAAGACACTCCGTGCCATAAACACACATTTCTTTGTAGCAGCATAGAATTGTTCTTTACGAAGGATAATTAACACTTTCCTCAAATGCTGAACATGCTCCTCTGTACTAGCACTGTAGATCAGAATATCATCAAAGTAAACTACCACAAATTTCCCAATGTACGGCCTAAAAATTTGGTTCATCACCCTCATGAATGTACTTGGTGCATTCGATAGACCAAACGGCATTACCAGCCATTCATACAATCCTTCCCTCGTCTTGAATGCTGTCTTCCATTCGTCCCCTGGTCTAATGCGAATCTGATGATAACCACTTTTAAGATCAATCTTTGAAAAGATCACAGACCCACTGATTTGATCTAACAGATCATCAAGCCTCGGCATCGGAAATCTTTATCTGACTGTTATCTTGTTCAATGCTCTACTATCTGTGCACATCCTCCACGTTCCATCCTTCTTGGGTACCAACAAAGCTGGCACTGCACAAGGACTCAAACTCTCCTGAACTCGCCCTTGTTCCAGTAATTCCTCCACCTGTCTCCTTAACTCGTGTTCCCTTGGACTCATCCGATAGTGTGGTCTATGAGGCAATGCAGCACCTGGCACCAAGTCAATCTGATGCTGTATGTCTCTAAGCGGTGGTAACTCCTTCGGTAACTCTTCTGGAAACACATCTTCGAATTCCTCCAAAACTGGTTTCACTTCCTCTGGAACTTCAGTAACTTTACTGCTTTCATGCCCAATCAACATAAAAACTTCAGGACTCTCACCTATCTCTTCCACGAACTCCTTCAACGACAACAAAGTTTTCAATTCCTCGATCTCCTCCAGCTTGTTCTCATTCTGCTGTCGCTTTTTCGGAACTAATGTGATCTTCGTGCCCTCAAACAAGAAACTGTAACTATTCGTTCGACCATTATGCTGTACTTCACGATCGTACTGCCACGGCCTTCCCAACAGCAAATGGCAAACATCCATGTCAACCACGTCACACCAATCCTCATCCATATATTTCTTTCCAATAGAAAATGGAACATGAGCTCGCCTCTCTACCTTTACTTCTCCTCCTTTCCTCAACCAAGCAAGTTTATAAGGACTAGGATGTTTCTCCGTTTTCAATTTCAACTTCCTCACAGCTTCCGTTGAAATGATATTATCACAACTCCCAGCATCAATGACAAATTTACAGACCTTTCCCAAAATAGTGCATGTTGACTGGAAAATGTTACTTCTCAACCAACTCGACTTTTCCTCCTGCTTCGGGGTTAAACAAGATCTTCGTAGCATCAGATTACATACCTCGTCTCCCGACACTTCTTCTTCCTCATCACGCTGTGAATTGATATCTTCTTTGACATCCTCATCCTCCACCTCAACAATCATAGTAATCTTCTTCGGTTTTGGACATTTGCTGCTCTTATGACCCACTTCCTGGCAATTATAGCATTTGAAATTGGTATTGACTTTAGGTCTAACCACTTCTTGAACAACCGGCTTACTCGATGATTTAGGAATATTAGAACTACTACCCACTCCTTTGTTCTGCCCCGTAAAACTTGGAAACACACCTCCCCCACGTCTTCCTTGTTTCTCCCAAGCCAACGCCTTTTGATGTGCTTCGGCCACAGTTCTGGGGTCGAACATGTTCACCATATCTTGGATCTGTGCTCTAAGTCCACTGACAAACCTCGCGGTCAATTGTTCTTCTCTCTCCATGATATCGTTTCGAGCAATTAGTTGGTAGAACTCATCAGCATAATCAGCAACCGTCTTCGTTCCTTGCCTCAAGTTCTGTAATCTCTGATACATTAGTGATTGGTAATTATAGGGTAAGAATGTAGCCTTCATCAATTTCTTCATCTTTTCCCAAGCAACAATCCTTGACTTCCCCATCCGTTCTCTAGTAAGTTTGGTTTGCTGCCACCATGCCATAGCTCTCCCCCTCAACCTAGTAGCAACCAACTTCACTTTACGATCCTCCGGAACCTCCTTGAAGTCAAATATTTCTTCAACATAAGCTAACCAATCAAGAAACTCCTCGGCTTTCATACCTCCTTTGAACTCTGGAATTTCAGTTTTCATTCCAGACTCCCACTTGTGATCATATTCCGACTAATTCCTTCCTTGTCCTTGTCCATGAACACTACCACCATCAAACTCTTCCTCGAAATCTGATGTATAGCGATGTCGATCCTGACCACCAACATCTCTACTACCATCCCGTCTTCCACCAACATCCCTTCTATCTACATTCCTCCGACCTCGATCATTCTCATTCCTATCACGATTTCGATTGTCAATATTTCTATAACGATCTCGACTCACACTTCTATGATCATTATCAGCACTTCTTTCTCGATTGGAATGTGGTGAAACTCTACTTCCCCCATGGTTAGATTCGGGTGAAACCCTTCTCCGATTTTGATTCATTTCTAACATCATCTTCTCTAATCGACCAATCCCTTCATTAAGCTTCTCACTAAAATTTTCATTAATTCTTTGCTCCATCTCATCAGCTTCTTCTCTTCTATACAAAGCTTCAACATTCTGATGGCGATTAGCTCTTCTCGGCGGCATACTTGAAAACTTCACAAACACTTCAATTCTCGGCTTGGACAAATCGAAAGATACCAAATGATGTACACGACTTAACCCGGCCTCGCGACTCAACTTGGCTTAGCTCAATTCAAATTCTTTTGGCACGCAAAACAATCCCGCGCAAATCCAAACACTTTTCCAACTTTGATCTAAAATGAAATGGATCAAGATCTTCCAATTTGTTGCAATATGTGATGAACACGATGAACAATCAACTCCTCAAAAATGCAAATCCGAACTCCAATACTTCAAAACAAAGATGAACCCTTCAACTTGCTCTCGGCGTAGCTCAAGATCGTACAAATCAACACTTCAAACTTCAAATTCTCGGCTTCAAGACTCAATTTAGCTATGATTGGCTAAAACAAGCTCTGATACCAAATGACGCAGCAGCGGAATTACAAAATGATGATTCTGTGAAAAGTAGCAATCGATGGAATGAAGAATACTGAATGGCCCAAATTCGTTGATCCGAAGATACTGAATTCTAGCTATCTTCATCACGTTGATAGCGCACTATACCGTGAAAGAATATCTTCAATTCTTCAAGCGTTGATCAAGCGCACTTGATACCGCAAATCGGCTTCAACAATCGTTGAATCGAGCGCACTCGATTAACCGAAAGTGGAGATAGGAGATTACACTCAACTACCAATTTGGTGAAAGCACAAAGCTAACAAAACAAAAGTTTTTATTCAAATCAACTAAACTATTACAAATGACCCACCCTGCCTATTTATAGGCTTACAACTCAACATGCCAAAACAGACAACACTTAGGTCGTTGCCGACCTAACAACACCACACGACTCGACTTAGGTCGTACGCGACCTAACAGATGCACGGTTCACACAGTTATACGCCCTATACAACTCACACGACTTATACAGAACGACCTAAAACATACGACTTAACAATAATCAATGGCATAGAGTAAAGCGGCATAAGAAATCCACGGCTTCAATCTTCAGTGACCTAAGAAGTTAGTTTTTGGGATTCGTCTCACGACCTAATGCTCCTCACGACTTATCATAGGTTGTAGCTCAATCCTGCGACCTAAGCTTGACCGACCTAAAGCCTCGCGACCTAAGGACATAACATCTTCACGCGACCTAACTAGGTCGTAGGTCGTTGGACGACTTAAGGCTCCTCTGCGTAACTTGTTTCCACTGTCCTCTACCTGTCCCTTGCTAGGTCGTTCCTGATAGGTCGTATGCGACCTATAATGAGGCGACTTACTGATTAACACGTTAATCAACTGTTTCACTTCTCCCTTCTTCTCTTTAGATCGTGGACGATCTAAAGTCATTCTGTTAGGTCGTGGACGACCTATAATTTCTTCCTTAGGTCGTGGACGACCTAAGTCTTGTGAATTTAAAAGCTGCGCTGCATCAGATGTCTTTGATAAGGCGTTGTTTTTTTTAAAACAAATTCTGAAATATATTGATTTCAAAATATGTTTAAGAAAAAGCTGGAAAATGTGCATGGATCTATGATGATCACAACCGCTATTTGCTTGTTTGAGATGCAACGTATGAGCACGATAATGCATAAAAGGTAACATAAATGTCTTACTTGCATCTGTTTTTTTTTGGCAAAGCCAGCGGGGTTGACTAGGCCCCTACCAGATTTATTGCAACCAGAAAATGATTCAAACAAGCTTTGAACCAAGCTAAAAACAGGAAGGAAAAAAGAATAAAAAAAGGAGAAGGAAAAACAGGACAGGAACAACTAGACAACCCAAGCCTGAATAGGATACTGCCTATTGCTCCTAACCAGATGCATGTAAACTCTATTCCTCACTTCAAACCAAAGAGCTTCATTAGTTTTGATCAAATTATCAAATATTCTTGCATTTCTTTCTCTCCATATGACATCCAAATAGATTTTCAAACAAACCACCACCACACAAACCTCCTCGGTCCTCCTAGTTGCATCTTTATAGATAATTTCCAAAGCAGAGCATAAGTTGGTAGAATAAAGATCATACCCAGTAATGCACCTGATTCTACTCACCAGCATATGCAAGGCAGAGCAATCAAAGAAAAGGCGATTCACTGATTCATCACACACATCACAGAAAACACATGTGGTGCACACTGACATTCCAAACCTGTACAAAACATCCCTGGTCATCAGAGCTTGACTAAGAACCTTCCACATCATCAAATTCTCCCTAGGCACAGAGTCTTTAGACCAAACCGCAAAGAACCAACTAGCAGCAGGTAGTGGAATAGAGACAGATAAGAAATTGTAACTTGCATCTGTTCCGTGGACCAATGAACTGAATTGTCTACATGGCACTTTGTCGTTTTCTTTAAGACGTTTCATCTATTCATTAATTAAACATGTGGAAAACTAAAAGAGCTTCAATTTTGTAATGGAAGAAAATATAGGAGTATTATAAATGTTGTATTAGTGTTTTTTTATTACTAAAAAAACGGAAATGAATATAAAATGTTCACAAAATTAAAGTTTTATTAATTAATGAAAAAAGATCTGAAAATGAACATTATAAAACATTCTCAAATTTACTATTTTATTAATTTATATCACAAATTAACGTTATAAAACGTCTATGACTATTTGAAAAAACATTAAATGCACTTTTTCAAACATTAAAACATCATAACTCCCTATGGTGTGGGAATCAAACAATAAATGCACTTATTCGAATCCTTTTGTTGATTTTTTTAAAATTCAAACAATTCCAATAACCCCTCACTCGAACTAAAAAAAATTAGAGCAATTTCCAAAAAATAATAATATAAGATTGCATATAAACAAAGATATCATTCTATTTGAACCTTTATGTAGTGAGCGAGATTCAAATTATACTAGAGGGACTTGTAGTTTGAATTCTATATCAGACATCAAACATCAAACTGATAGAGTTAAGGGTACGCCCTATGAGCAATTGTATAACTTGTTACATACATCTAACTCGATAACCAATTTTTCTCGAAATTAAAGGTGTTTTCTTCCTATTATATACTTGATATAATATGTTATATTAATTAATTAATTTGATTGAAAGTTTATTTCATAGAAAATTCATAAATGGTATGTTTTGTCATAGTAGTTACAAAGTGTATAACCATGAGTAATTTATCATAATAAAATCAAACATACTATTTTAAATATTCCTAGTCAAGATGTATTTGGATTGGATATCGGTACATCTCTTTAGACTATAGTACTTAATGCTCCTCAAATATTGGGAAGTGTATTACTCGTGATTGTTGGGGATACCAGTGAGATTACATACTGATAGTATTTGGTAGCTTTGGAATGACTCACTCAATCATTTTTGTCGGTTAATTTAACTAAGATCAAACAAAAAAAATCAACATGACCAAATTACATAGTTCTCTCGACTTAAGAATAATGTTGATCTTCAATGTGGAAGCTCCACTTTAATTATAATTAAATCGTGGCACATCGTTCATTGAATGATTATAGTCGGATCGAATGGAAGTGAAACACTATTCAAGAGAAGATTCATCTCCTCGGTTATATGAGGTTAGTATCATCGTCAATTGAAGTCAACTCAAAGTCAAAGTCACTAACCAAAGCAGTTCCATTAATAATAATTGTTATTATGAAACGAAGGACTTTATGTTTGGACTATAGAATTTAATATGGGCGGTATTGGAATTTTGATCATTACCAAATTCCATAAGTCCAAAGTGATATAGTTTTGACAAAGAAAATTGATGTAAATAATTGTCACTACTGGGTAACACTTAAATAAAGTAAAATTTAATTTTACCATATCTGTATAAGCGATAAATTTAGCCATAATGTCACACTACCTGCAAAGTGATGTACAAACGTTAATATTCAAATTTTTCGATATTAGTCGCTGATCAAATTTACATCTAAGAGTCATACAACCGAAATATTGAATACTCCTACTGCCACTCGATTTAATTAATTATAATTGTTAAAAATTAATTAAATTAATTAATATTTATAAAATATTAATTATAAAATTATATTTAATTAGTGTTAATCAATATCAAATTGTGTGTATATAATAGTTATAAATGCACGTATCGATATATGATATCGACGTGCATTTAAATTGGATGCACATTTATATGATTGGGCTTGGAGTAGTAGGAGGCCTAACATTTGGTACGCCCAGCTATATGGAGGGTAGAATAGGACCAAATGATGATTCAAAAGCAATGGCTAAATCTCTACCGGATTAGAAAAATAACCGAAAATTTTTAATTAAAAATTAACCGCAAGCGCACGGCGTACAATTTTAGTACGTGGCGAGTACGGGTAGATCCGCAGGGAGTTGTTTAGATTTAAAAATTTCTATTCAATCAAATTAAACCAAGATTTGAAGTAGTGATTAGCTAAATATATAAAACAAAATGCTAGAACAAAAGTGATGGAAAATATGAGATTAGAAAACAATTTATAGGCAAATCCACTCTTATATTTTAATAAATCAACACAAAAATAATCTATAATCTCTATTTTTGATACTAAGCGGAATTATTGAAGTATTTATCATAAGTATAGTTTATTTATGATATTGATTAACATAATTTAAACCATCAAACTATAATACAACCAAGGTTTTAAATATCGGATTTTGGTCACGTTTCGTCTCGGAATTTTTACACAAGTTATCTCGTATCGGGGGAGATCTCGGACGAGATGAGTGCATATCGGGTGTACATCTCGGATTGACATCTCGGATCTTATAATGCATCTCAGGAATATCTCGGATGTACTTATGTGTCTAAAATTAATGTATTAAAAATTTATTTAACGGTTATAACTTTCTTAGTAAAAATAAAAAAGGTAACATACTTGATTTACATGGAAAAAGGAATATTTTTAGAAGAGTAGTAGCTTGATTAGCTTAATTGATTTGGTAATGATTGAATAATATCATTTTATTTGAACATAATAAAGAAGTGAAACCTTTCGCTATGACTCATTAAGATAAAAAGTAAAAAATATGTTCAAGAAGTTGGTAAATTATAATTGGATCGAGTAATTTCTTTTGAATCGATATGAAAATAAAAAATATTATGCAAAATAACAAAAATGTAGAATTTCGGGTGAGATCTCGGATTGAGATTTTGATCTATATTTCGGGTGAGATTTGAATATCTCGGACGAGATGAGTGTCGAGGGAGATATGGAGGAGATTTGTTGTCTCGTCTCGTTTAAGTGTGAAAAAGAGATCTCGGAGGAGATCTCGGGCGATATATAGGAGATTTAAAACCATGAATACAACAACCAAAGCCAGTTATCAATTCTCATGGAAATGAAGTCAAAGAAAAAGCTATTTTAAGTATGATCTATTTACTATTATATTTAGTAACAAAGATCATCAAATTTTGTTTTTACCTTAATTTCATAATCACAAATCAATTAGTAAAATGATGATGTAAATTGTGTTTATGTTTGAATAAGAATAGCTTATTCGTAAATACAACATAAGCTATCAAATGCATTTTTATAAACTTACATCAACATTTATTTTTCATGAAGCATAAAAGAGACCATAAATCACAAAATATGTTGAATTTACATAATTTTAGAAAGCTTCATTACCCCTAAATTGAAGGGGTTTAGCTGCTCATTTGTGTTATCATATCAACACATGTAAATTTCAACATTTAAAAGCAAGCAAAATGAAAGCTAATTAGAATAAAAAAGAACTAAACTATTTGCATAAAAATAAAACTACGCTATTAACATGAAATGAAAGAGCAAGTAAATAATAATGAACAAGAAAATAAAATTAGAACAAAAATGAAGTAAAAGAACAAGAGGCTTAGGAAGCCATTTTTATTTCATATCTTTGAGGCTACAACTTCCATGCTAATTTCCTAAGTGATTAAAGATCCATTATATATACATTAGAGGGCTATTTTATACATGCACTAAACCCTAATTCATATTTTAGGGGGCTTCTTAAAATACCTCTTAGGAAGTGTGGCCACCAAGTCATCATTAGTCTCTAATTAATCCATCATCAAGTATACATGAATCTTTAACGTCCACTAACTTGTGCAGTAGCTTCTAATTATAGATTAAGGTAAGTGGGTAGGTGGGGTACTATATGATGCATGAGTTTGAATTATTTCCATCTTCATTTCCTTTTTTCCATCCTTGTGCATGCATATTTCCATGAGAACACCTTTATATTTCCATCCATAATTTCTATAATTAAAAAGAAAATGTGCTAATAAATATTCTCAAAATTAGTTCATGCACAAAATTACTATTTTACCCCCACATTGATGTATGAATGATGACTTGAAAGCATATTTGAAATCTGGTTTTAAACATGTAAAAATACTTAATTATGACATTTATTTAGATAAAAATAGATTAATATGGATGTAAAAATATGCACATTTACGTGCACATCAAATACCCCACACTTAACTTTTTATTCGTCCTCGAATAAAGAAAAACTAAGATAAATCCCTTTTCGTAGGAAATATGATTGCATTGAGCGTATGCAACAAGCCGTTAAACCTTTAGGTTCTCTAGTAGGACGAGTGTTGTCTCGTGAGGGTTTTCAGTGGATACTACCCACAAAATCCAAATGCAATATGATATTCTCCTAAATGCAAGGTTTATTTACAAAGACATATATGCAAGTTTTTGAAAATATTTACAAGTGAAGAATTTACTTTCAAATCGACATGAATAAGTTAAATATAAGTTCTGCTCATTATCATAAAATTTAAGTCCTTTTACTTGTCAAACTTCAAACAAAAATTAAGTAATCATCACAATTAGACTCTAGTTCGGCTAGTTGGTTCGGTGATAACATAGTGTAACTATGAAACAGATCCTTAGTTTAATATTAAAGTTTTTCAAAGCGGTATTTTCATTTCTTTCGAATAACAAGTCAAATCACATAAGTGAAAATAGTGCTTGGATTTCAATTGCTTATTCTCTCTTTATTGGAATTTTTTTTATATTAACAATATTTACATATGTCTAACTCAGAAAACTGAGGCCAAATATATAACCCATGCACTGCCTTTCGGGCTTACGTGAGGGGAATACAGAGCATGGCGAGTGCACACACAAGTGTGTACACCTATCGACTGTAGGCGTTATTAATGAAAGAATTTTTATATACATACACCTAACTCGGATAAACTGAGGCCAGATATACCGATCTTGCACCGACTTTCGAGCTTATGTGAGAAGGGTACAGAGCATTGCGAGTGTACACACTTGTGTGTGAACATATGACTCTAGGTGTTTATAAATATATATACATATATACAAAAAATATATTTTATTTTTTTTTCTTTTTTTATGAATAGAGAGTTTTACAATATTATCTTGGCATTACTTAACTTAAAATATTTAAAATGTTATCGCCTTTACTTTAAATTAACCACTTATTAAACAAAGATTTCAATTAGGATATACTTCATAATTATCACCCATGAACCTTCCTATATACTAATTAAACCATCGTTACTTTTAATCAAACTTTATTTTTTCTGAGACAAATAAAGTTTCGAAGATTTCAATTTAATAACCAACACTTGTACTTATCCTATGGTGTTTCTTTGAAAATAAATTAAAATGCTAAAAAGAATTTTTTTTTGAGATTTGTTTTTATTTTTTATTGTTTTTAGAAATTTTGAGTTTTGGAAAGAGTATGCAAAAATAAACCATGAAAATTCAAAAATGAAGATGAGACTCTCCCCACACTTGGTTTTGACTATGTCCACACAATCAATGCATGATATAATGAGTGTAACGAAGAAAAGTATGCACATGTTTATAAAAGAGGGTTAACATTTCTTACTAGAGTAGCATGACTCTTGAAGAATCATGAGTTCCTCCTCTTGATCACACGGTAAATCAAAGAAAGGTTTGAAACGATGACCGTTGACTTTGAAAATCGATCCATCCCTGGGGTTTTGTATTTCTATGGCACCGTGTGGAAAAACAGTTTGTACCATAAACGGTCCGGTCCATCTCGATTTAATTTTTCCAGGGAATAAATGAAGTCTAGAATCATATAAAAGAACTTTCTGGTTTGGTGAAAACGTTTTTCTTAGGATTGATTTGTCATGAAAATCTTTTGTTTTTTCTTTGTAAATTGTTTTGTTTCCATACGCATCGTTCCTAAGTTCTTTTAGTTCGTTGAGTTGTAGGTTTTTGTTTTCACTTGCTTACTCGAGATCAAAGTTTAAGTTCTTTATTGCCCACAATGCTTTGTGTTTGATTTCTACTGGTAAATGGCAAGCTATCTCGTAAACTAAACGAAATGGGGACATCCTAAGGTTAGTTTTAAAAGCAGTACGGTAAGCCCAAAGCGCGTCGGTCAAATTCTAAGACCAATCTTTTCGATTTTTGTTAACTGTTTTCTCCAAGATTTTCTTTATTTGACGATTTAACACTTCAAATTGGCCACAAGTTTGAGGGTGATATGGAGTGTAACTTATGGGTTATCGCATATTTCTTCATTAAAGTTTCAAAATAACGATTGCAAAAATGGGTGTCGTTATCACTTATTATTATCGAGGTGTTCCAAACCTCGAAAAGATGTTTTCTTTAAGGAATCTCACAACAATTCTATGGTCGTTGGTTTTATACGGAACGACTTCGACCCATTTCGAGATGTAATCAACAGGGAGAAGAATATACAAATTTCCAAAAGAATTAGGAAAAGGTTCCATAAAGTCGATACCCTAAACATCAAAGATTTCGATCGTAAGAGTGGGGTTTAGAGGCATCAAATTTTGTCGAGAAATTCTTCCAAGCATTTGGCATCGATCGCAAGTTTTATAAAATTTGAATGAGTCTTTGAAAAGAGTAAGCTAATAGAAACCACACTGAAGCACCCTTTCAGCAGTTTTTCGAGGACCGAAATATTCACTGCATGCTTGATCGTGGCAAACGAAAGAACACTTTTGATTTCGCAATCTGGGATGCAATGTCGAATGATTTGGTCGGAACAATATTTAAACAAGTATGGATCATCCCAATAGAAGTACTTGACTTGGGAAAAATTTATATTTATCTCGTGTCGACCAAAATGAGGGAGTTTCTTTAGTGACTAAATAGTTCACTATGTCAGCATACCACGGATTGACAGAGACAGAAAGAAGTTGTTCGTCGGGAAAGTTTTCATTGATTGGTAAAGGCGATGGTGCGTTGGGAAGACGAGAAAAGTGATCAGCTATGACATTGTCGGATCCTTTTTGTCTTTGATTGTAAGATCAACTTCTTGTAATAAAAGGATCCAATGAATTAAGCGAGACTCAGCGTCCATTTTAGCAAAAAGATATCGAAGAGCGGAATGGTCCATGTAAACAGTGATATGTGAGCCTATCAAATATTGTCGGAATTTTTCGAGAGCCAAAACTACCGCTAGAAGCTCTTTTTTAGTAGTTGTATAATTAAGTTGAGCATCGTTCAGAGTCATACGTCTGAGGGTGCGACGCAGTGGAAAGGTGGCTTAGGTTCTGGTAAAAAGACCTAGGTTCGATTCCTACCATGCGCTTCCCTATCCTATATAAATTTACCCGAGAGTATGGGGGCTTGGATCAGCGGACGAATTTACTATACCCTCCTTAGGAGTTTACCAGTCTATCGGGTTCTCCTGGGTTTTAAAAAAAATCATTCAGAGTCATACTAGTGTAGTAGATAACGTAATGAATCTTGTTAATGCACTGTCCTAAGACAACACTAACTAGAAAGTTCGAAGCCTCACACATTATCTCAAATGGAAGATCCCAATTCGTCGAGAATATTACAAGAGCATAAACAAGTTCATTTTGAGACTTTTGAAAAAAGAGATACAATCAAAGTTAAAATCAAATGGAACGTCTTTTCCAAGAAGAGTAGTAAGTGGTCGAGCAATCTTACTGAAGTTTTTCACAAAGCGTCGGTAAAAACCCACGTGTCCAAGGAAAGAGCGAATGTCTTTAACAGATTTGGGAATGGTTAGGTTTGCAATGATATTGATTTTCACTTTATCTACCTCAATGCCTTTATTTGAAATGACATGTCCAAGGACTATACCTTGAGTGACCATAAAGTGGCATTTTCCCCAATTTAGCATTAAGTGTTTATCCTTGTATTGTTTAAAAACCAATTCAAGATGGTGTAAGCATTCGGAAAAAGAGTTTCCAAAGATAGAAAAATCGTCCATAAACATTTCAAGAAAACGTTTGATCGTATCAGAAAAGATGCTGACCATGCATCTTTGAAACGTAGCAGGAGTGTTACAAAGGCCAAAAGGCATACATCGATACGCAAAAGTGCCAAAGGGACACGTGAAAGTTGTCTTCTCTTGATCTTCGGGAGCAACTGGGATTTGTTTATAGACGGAATAACCATCAAGAGAGCAATAGAATTCATGGCCGGCTAAACGTTCGAGCATTTGGTCGATGAAAGGAAGAGGGAAGTGATCCTTACGTGTTACAACATTTAATTTTTCGATAGTCAATGTGTGAAGATCCTGAACTCGGCCTTCGAAAATCGGCAACCGTACTTCACTTGTACTCGAATGCCGTAGATTCAAACGCCGAATCTGGCTCCTTAGAGCTTATAACAACATTAAGTATAACAACACAACGGAAGAAAGAAATGAATGATATCATATACAACTCCAATGAATACAATATCCATAATGATATACAACAATGATATCAATATAATACAAGAATATCAGAGATAAATAATGATACAGCGGAAAACAGAAGTGATAACTCCGAATGATCCGACAAAGAGAATGAGACCAATAACTCCAAAATTAGCTCGAACCACCATCACGTTGCACTAAGATAAGCAACGTTAGTCATGCGTGAACTCCAAAACTGAATTAGCTCCAGATAATCTACTAAACCTGACTATCTGAAAAACCGAACTCTAGACTGCCCGTGTAGAAAATTGTGGGCACCCAGAGTTTAGGAAGGGAACAATAAACTCCGAGTCAGTCATGGGACTGGTGTGAGTAACAAAAACAGTTTATCTTTAAAACAAACAACAAAAGAATTTTAAACATTGAAATCCGCAATGCTTTTTGAAAATGAAACTACCATAAGACCTCCCACCACACACACAATGCAATCGCAGACTTGGAGGAGATTTCTTCTTATGATAGTCAAATATGCTTACTACGCAAAATTCTTTTGATATTATTAATAGTGCATAGTGGAAACCATTTCGAAAGTATAATATTAATCTTAGCCAGCATAGGTACCATTATATTATGCCTGCCATAGCTGCCGCCTGAGGAGACAGGTTATACAACTGCAATCGTAAAGGGCTCGTATTGTTTCTTTGGATTTTCCAACAAATGGTCAGGCTACGGAACTTCCTATGCCACGTAGGAACGCCTCAGGAGGGACGCCCGGAGAACCAACCTGGGTCTCTGCCAACACAAGGCCGGTTACCCCCTTCCCGGGTAGTAAACCTGAGATATGCCACCCCCGGTTGTTTGCGACCTTTATCCGAGGCGCCTCGATCACACAGCAACAATCACACAGTAAATGAGATTGGAGCAACCACATAGGTAAATATCTGGGCTTCATACCATGATATCACCTTTTTCCAGAAGGAATGGACATACCCTAGGGGAGCTACCCATGAAACCTTGCCGCATCTTTCCTGTTTCGACAATTACCGGTCTGTGAGGCTCGATGAGGTATCATCCACAAAGCTACGCTTTTTCACAAAGCCATGCTTTGATCAACAAATGATCAGCAACACACAACAACACTCAGCATGCCACACTACCAAATTGGGAGTATATCATTGATAACCTTCAACTACATAACCCATGAGCTCGTACGTCTCAGAGAAGGGTGTTAAGCTAAGAGAATAAATCTCCGCCACCAAACAGAAATATATTCGAAAGAAATCAGTTTTATATCTCAAAGTGTAATGTCAGACATACAACCATACAAGTCTGTTCCGGGTTTGAACAGAACCGAAGGCACTTCCAAAGAAGCCCTTGCAATCCGGGTATTCACAATCCCGATCGGATTTCCCATCACTTAAGAAATCTCTATACCGGCGCGACTTAGTGCAGAGACAATCGATAGGTTATCCTATCGTTCTCACAAATACCCAGTCTTCAACACCGGTCTTCAAATGCAATCCATATACGACGATCATTATTCGGAATGTGTTATATGACACAAAGGTCCTCTCCCGGCTAAACCGAATAATGAGCGCAATATTTTAAAACATATGGATAATGGAATTTCAATTAAGTCACAACTTATTATCCAAAACTTTTCTTTCAAATGGTTTAACCAAATTACCATTTTAATCTTTAATACAAAAAGATTCGTCTCATAAAGTTCACCCAGTTTCACACAGATTTATTCATAGATTTTCCAAATCAATCTCCATTTCAATTTGATTAACTCGTTAAATCTTTAAATCAAAGATTTAACTGATAGCTTTCAAAACAATTCCATTTCGACCTTTTATACGAAAGATACACCTTTCCAATTTCAAAACAAAGTTTAACAATCTTTCACAAAGATTTATTCATAACTCGGAAAACCATTTTCCTTTCAAACTTGAAATTCTTTTGACACAAATTGGAAATTCATTCCTTATATGAAAGCTTCTATTATTTGAAAACAAATAGTTTTCATTTCGGAAAATCTAGTTCATTCATACGAGTTAAAGTCTTTGGGTTAAATTCCAGTTCTCAAAACTATACTTTTGAAATGGTTTAAATTCATAAAACACATTTATATCATCTTTAACCAAAATTTCCAAACATGGAATTCAATTCCAAATTTTGAATTCAAATTCAAATTAAATTATTTAAATTTGAAGCTTTACCAAGTTATTCAAAATAACTTTATTCTCAAAACTTCTTTTCAAAAGCTTTAATATTTAACCCAAATCCATTGCCGAAATCAATTGGAACTAAAATTTCAATTTCAAAAATATTAAATTTAAATTATCTGTGACTTAACCGATTTCCTCATGAAATCCATATTTGTGTGTGTATGGTGTAGTCCAGGGGTTTTACACAATAGTGCAACAGGATCAATCATCACAGATTCAAAACACAGAAATATAGTTGATAAGCAGTATAAACTATAACGCTTATCTTTCATATACAGATCACAGATATATATATATCATAGATAATAAATTACATTCATCCCTGATAAATAACTACAGTGCAAGTCACACACAAATCAGAATATATCACAAAGCATCACAAATCAAAGATACCAAGCAATTCAACTATTCAATCAAACCCAAACATTCACAAGTAAATTTATTAATCAACTGATTAATTTAAATTAGATATATTACTTATGAATAAATTGTTAATCTGGGTTAATTATCATAAGTTAATTTCAAATTATCTGAAATACATTTCCCTTTCGAAATTTATTAGTTAACCTTTAATTATTAACTAATCATTCTTAATTAATGAATCAATTAATCTTTAATTATTAAATAAATCTTAATTAATCACCATTATTAGTTAATCCTTTAATTATTAACAAATATTTTACTCAAATTTCAAATCATCATTCAATTAATTACATTCAGTAATTATCTATTAATTACTTCTCTATGTAATTATATTTTCCCAAATTATCAAGTGATTATTCTGAATTATACTTAAGAAATTTAAACTTGAACTAATCAAATTAACTCAATTGACTACACTAAATAAATTAATTCCTTGATTACTTATATTAAGTAATTGTACTTAATGATTCCACACATGATCATTATACAATTAATTTATCTAAATTCATTATTAAAATTAGTCATATTAATTAATTGTTCAAATAATCTTAGTTAATGATTTCATTAACTTTTAAATTTCTTCAATCACCTTTTTAAAGAAAATTTCTTATATTAATCATTATTGATTATAAATCGATTCACCATTAAAAACTCATTCGTTAATGAATTAGAAATCATTAATCTTCATTACTTAAAGTAACACATTCATTTCTTATGGTTATTTACTATATATTGAAAACATTGTTTCAAATTCCCTTTTTTTTAAATGTCAATTCAAATTCAAATTTGAAATAGATTCATGTTTATCTTCAAATAAGTTTAAAACAAAATTAAGTTATAAAACTTAATTAAATCACAAAATTTTAAAATCTGATTTGGAATTAGTTCCAAGTTTAAATTTTAACTTGTTTAAATTTTTCATTTACAAATTTCTAAGTCCATTTTAAATTCAAATTTACTTTTCAATATACTTAATTACTTTTAAGTTATTTAAACAATTTGGATTTTAAAATTTTATTTATGTCTAAACTGAATTCTAATTCAACTTGGATTACATTTACTTTTTGATTTAACCTCAGTTTTTTTAAAACCTTGCTTGATAAATTTGAATTTGGTTTTAAAATTTCCAGAACAAAACAGTTTCAGGTTAAAGCCTGGAACAAGAATTTGACCCGAGCTACCCTGTCCCTTGCTTCGAGTAAATGACTCGAACCACTCGAGTACGACGCGAGGAAAACTCATTCCTTCCCAGGCAAAATGAAACACTCAGGCACAAAGTGCTCATGCACGTGCACAAAGTCGTTGGCCATCTCCGGCCATCGCCACGACGTCGAACAAGTCGACATCCACCCATGCATTCATTCCCAGTCGCCAAATCGTCACCAACGTCTCGAGTTCAAGATCAAGCTAAAAATTCGAAACCTGGAAACAACCCAGACATCACCACCCCAACCTGTCAACGCCTCGCTCTCACGGCTCCGACCACTAGACGACTCGAGATTCCGGCCTCAACTTCGTCCACGACCAAGCTTCCATTCCTCAAATTCTCGTCGCACTCGATCACCTATCGGCGACGATCAAATGAAAATTTTCAACCCCTCAAAAACTAGGGCTACGAACTTAAATCCATCACCGTTGCCACCACGTTCAACTGCAACCCCAACCAGTATTTTTCCTAGGACTCCCGTAGGCTCCTCCATCTCCACGAACAACCCCGACCAACTCGACTCAGTCGATCACCAGAAATTGGTAAAAATCCAAATTTCAAACAAAAACGAACTGCTCTCAAACCAGTTGTTTAAAAATCCTCAAACAAGGCTTAAAAATCATAACTTTCAATAAGGATCCAAGTTATATCCTTGAATCAATGATTCGTGAAGTTCGAAATTTCCAAAAATGAAAGTTCTTACTGTAAAAATTTGATTTTTCATTCTATATGTATTTTTATCTCATGAAACTATTTCTAGATTGCAGCTCATACTTAAACACCACTGTTTTGTTTTGAAACCAAAGTCTAATATGGATTATAAAACAAGAAATTGAATTTTCTTCTTGGATTTTACTCTGTAAAATAAACAGAGAAAGAGCATTCACTGATACCTATATATACACAGAGCAAATGGCAATATATATGACTTAAATTAAATTTCTGGTTGTTACTCACCTTGAACATTTTGATTTCCAGAAGTTTCAAGTTGAAAGCTGAAGCCTTTTTGAATTTACAAAGTTGAAATCTTGGTTTTGAACTTGATATTAGAGCTTCTTCTTCTCAGGCTTGTGTAAATTTTGTTTTGATGTTTTAATCTGAAGTTTGTTTGTTTAAAAAAATGATTTTTACTTTAGTTTTTCTCAGTTTATAATGGTGGATGAATACTGGAACGAAAAGTTTGTTAATGTATATAGGAAATAAGGTTTACAGGGTATGTTTGTGACGACCCGACTTTCCACTCCCGGAAAATCGCATCGACAGTAAGAAAGAAAGGGGTGAGAAATAGAAAAGAGAAGAAGAGAAAAGAAAACAACAACAGATACTCACAGCGGAAACGAAACGAAATATAATATATCTCATAAATATTACATAGTATCATATACATCATCTATCAGAGTTACACAGAGTACACATCACATACTAGACAGTTATAAACATCTGTCTAGTTATTACATCTCAACACAATACAGATCAATACAAAGATCAACACAGCGGAAAACTACTATCTGTATCTACAACGCCGAAGCCTCCTGCTCCATTGCTCCTCCAGATTACTCGTCAAAGCTAAACCTGAATCCCTTGGCTACTCGTAAAAATTTGAGTACCCAAGAGTTTATAAAACAGAAATAAACAACTTGGGTCAGACATGGGTCTGGTGTGAGTAACAGGTTAAACTTGTTTAACTTCAAAACCTTTTGAAAGAAAAGGTATCACGTAAGACTTCCCACAAATAAACATGGGTAAGTTTTTACCTTACGCTAACCAAAACATTTGATAGGAAATTCGATTGTATTATAATAGGGTCTAGGGTTTTCAAGTAAAATACAGAAATAGCTGGAATGCTTACATCTCACGTTCCAACATAGTTGGGCACAACTAAAACGTACGGCACTTATTGGAGTTTGGATTCCATCAATGGCAGGGCTACCGGGGTACCGCCCGTCACAGTACGTGGCCTAGATCACCGTACCGAGGATCACTCCCAATCCCCTGCAACACAAGGCCGGAACATCCCTTACTGGATAATTCCCGCACAAGATACCCCACGGTTGTCATGATTCAACCGCACACACTAAGTCGAAAATAGAAAGGGACATCTAGACAGAGGTAATCTTGTCCTACTTGGGTGCTACCCACTAACCTTGCTGCACCTCCCCTGTTTTAGCCATTCCCGGTTTGTGAGGCTTGAGGTCACGATTACCTTTTAAAAGAACACATCTATCTTAGAATGCTCATCGTCCACCTGACGATGTGCTGAAAGCATTCAATCCATACAAGTTCGTTCCGGGTTCGAACGAAACCGAAGGCATTATCTCGTTACACTCGTTTTGGAATCACCCTCAGAGTTAACGACAATAACCCTTGCACTCTGAATCTTCATCTTCACTTGATTCACGACCTATCGTTAATTTGGATCGATGTGGTATTCGGGTCTCCAGACCTGGAAATCCGGTATACGGAAACCCGATCCCGGTCTCATCGAAATCCAAAGACGTATCTTTTAAGGCCAAGTTGTTTTAAAGGTTAAAACAATTTAATTCAATTATCTTTATACACTTAGAAAGATAATTCACAATAGATAATCAACATTATCAATATCATCAGATAATCCATATTATCACAATTCAACTAAACATCCATATCACATAGCATATATCTCATCAGAGATATCAATCAAATGCAAAGCATTCAGTATTATCATCCATCCATAAGTAATGATCTATATCATCTCTAATTAATTTAAAGTTAATTAAATTAATTACTTTTATTTTATAAATCCTTCTTACTTAAACATTAATTAATTATAAATTAATTAATTATCCTCTAATTACCTTTTTCAATTAATCATCTTTGATTAATTATCTTTTAATTACCTTCAAGTTATTTATCTTTAATTAATTACTCAAATTAATTAACCTTAACCACTTATAGTAATTAACCTTTAATTACTTCATTAATTAATTAACTATAATTAATTAAATTAATCACTATAATTAATTATATTAAACCTTAATTAATTACAAATTAATCACTTCATTTATTAATTAATCTTAATTAATCAATTCTTAATTACATCATTAATTATATTAATTAATGATCCTTAATTACAAATTAATTATTAATTACTTAAATTAAATTAATTACATTAAGTAATTAACTTTAAATTAAACAACATTTATTAATCACCTTGATTAATCTTCAATCAGTAATTAACTACTCTTAATTACTTTCATTTACTAAATTAATTCTCCTTAATTAATTTCTTAATTAATCCCTTGATTAATTATTCAAGTAATTAAACTCAAATTACTTCCATTAATATATCACCATTTAATTAATTACTTCCAGTAATTATCTATTATTTACTTCCCTAAATAATCATACTTATTAATTACAATTAAGTAATTATTATTAAACCATCTCTTGATTATCCTAAATTAATTAAACTTAATTAATTAACTTAACTAAATCAAATTAACTCCATTAATTACAAATGAGTAATTAATTCCTTAATTACTTTTATTAAGTAATTACATTTAAACCATTTTCACAAATGATTATCTTTAAATCAATTTATCTAATTAATTATCAAAATTAATCACATTAATTAGTTATTTAAATAATCACAAGTTAATGACCTACATTAACTATTAACAACCCTTTAATTACTTTTCTTAAGTAATTAACTTAGATTAATTATTTATTAATTTTAAATTAATAAATCTTTATAACCAATTAATTAATCTTTAAATTATTTAATTAATTAAGTGTTAACCATAACTTAATTAATATTTAATTATTCATCTAATTAATTCTTAACCATTTATTAATACTCTAATTTATAATCCTTAATTATAAATTAATTATTCCTAATTAATTAATCTTAATTATTAATTAATTTGTTTAAACCTTTAAGTATCTATTAATTAATCCAAATGATTAATTAATCAAATAAATAAATTATCCATTAAATTCCTTATAAATTTAATGAATATAAACTTCTAATTTTCTTAAGATAAAACTTTGTTTTATTAATAATCAAGTTATTCATTTACAAAGTATTCTAAATCTTTAATAATAAATTAATTAATTCAAAACATTAGTTTATTAAATTTATTAAACCATTTTTAATTACCTTTAAGTTTAATGATTTCAACTTTAAGATACAACATTTTTCTTATCCATAGATAAATTATCATTCTTACCTACATTTGAAAATATCCATTTCAAATTTACACCTAAATTTCATTTTAAATTTGAGACTTAAAATGAATAACAATTTGTCTTTATCAAAGTTTAAATCTAATTCAAAAACTTTTACATGTTAAAGAAATCTTATATCTTTTAAAAATTCAACTTCCTGTTTTTAAATGTTTCTTTACAGTCTTTAAATTTAGATTTAAATTTAAACAGACAGCCTGTTTGAAAAACCTGGTAACACACAAAAATACTCGAGACTTCCTTAAATCACTTCGAGTCGTGCCCTCTAAAAACCCGAGCATCTCACGAAATAACTCGAGTACGAACTCGAGAAAACCCAGACCTCTACACTGCTACCATTCCAGACTTCACCCAGACATGTACCATCGCGTGCACGTGCACATCCACCAGCGGCGTCTCCGTCCATCGCCGAGTATCTCCACACATTGACGATCATCCACCTACCAGAAAACGACCATCACCTCTTCGAACATCACGCAAAATCGAAATCGAGCCTAAAAATCAAAGCCTGGAACAGGAACCATCGTACAGATCAAAACCTGTCAACATCGTTCGTGCTCACGATTCCGACCACCTGAACTCCTGCAACTTCGACCATGTCATCGTTATCGAACAAACTTCACTCTCTCAAACGCCTGTAGCACTCGATCCATCATGGAAGTCGCGATGATCATTTTACCCAAACTAGCAAAAACTAGGGTTCTAACAAAGAAACCACTACTGCTACCTCCTCCATGAATTAAACATCTTCCAGACAATTTTCCAACCATCTCCGATCACTCCTCTGTCATTACCCAAAACCCCAGCTACCACAAATCAAAAGATCACCATAATTTTCCAAAACTCCATATTTAGTTCATCCCAGAACTGCTCCTTAAATACTAAGTTAAAAATCATGATTTTAATGTTAAAAATCATATTATAGTTTAGATATTCGATTTATAATCCTGGATTTATGAATTACCTATTTTGAATTTTCACTTATATATACATGCACTGATTTTTCTTATGTTTCCAGAGACAACAAACTAATATTTTAACTTACTTACAATTTTAAATATTAACTTAAGAAAATCAACAGCTTCATTTTTATAAATTTCATTCTATCAGAAACTTATGATAAGTATTTTAATGAAGTTTTGTGCCTGGAAAATCAAAACAGAACAGGCAAATAGAAAGAAACAGCATACACACATATATATTTACATATGCACACAATACATCCATTGTTCACAGCAGCTTTCAGTTATACATACAAACATTACATATTTATTCACTTCAAACATGATTATCACATGAAGAAATCAAGCAATTTACTTAAGTTAGTTTTAAATAAAAAGTGTTACTCACCTGTTCAAAGATGAAACAGAGACAGTTTTACTTTTGAAAACAGTAGACTTGCAAGCTTCTTTTGAAACTGAGAACTGTGTTTGAACTTTACTTGTTGGATTTAAAACTGCATGCATGTTGCTTCCAAGTTGAACAAATGAAGGCAGATAGACTTGAGGTGGTTCCAGATTGCAAAATGAATGCAGACAGTTTTCTTAAGTTGATTCCAGATTGAAAAAGGCAGGTAGGCTTTAATGTTGAAAAGAATTGCAGACTGATTGTTTTGATTTAATCTCAGGATCGAAGAGTATAGGTTTTGAAATTGATTTGAGATTGTGGTTTTATGAAGAGTTTAGAATATTGAAAATCATATTTACAGGGTATTGATTTTTGGTTTGAGGCAATTTGATTTGTATAAGTTCAAATCTGAAAGCTATATTGATTTCAGATTTTCATTAGAGAAAGAGTTTTTGAGTTTCTTGTTTTTGAAAAGGAAATTAGAAAGAATGAAGAAAAGGGATGCAAATGTATATATGTAAGTGAATTTATGATTTTATAAAAATAAAAGAAAATGAAAAATAAATAAGACACTTGTCATAAACATTGGTTACTTAAATTACACATGTTAAAACAATGACTTTAGAAAATAACACATGTCTCTTAAGTAATTTTTACATATTTATTTATTTTAGAAGTATATAAAATGGCTTTTCTTTACTTATAAAATACTTATCTATATATATTTTACTTTTTAAAGAAACAAAAACAAATTATATTTTAAAATAAAAGTTTATACAAATATTCTAAAATCCAAAACAAATTTAAATATTTATTCTTTTGAATTTCAAAACTTGATTTCAAATTCAATTTAAATTAAATCCTAAGATTCAATTTAAAAGTTAAGTTATATATATATATACATATATAACTATTCATTCAATTAAATAAAAATCCCATATTCTTTAAAATCCATTCATATTAATAAAAATAATACATTATACTTATTATCTGAAATTAACATATTTGAAATTTAAATAATTTATATAAGAGATTATATTATCAAGTGATATTTTAAAAAGAAACAAAACAAACCATTTTTGTTAACTCTTATTTATTTAAACTTAAGTAAAAATATCTTAAGCAATTAAAGTATTTTAAAACTATAAATTTACTAATTTAAATAACTTTGAAAAGTCATATTAAATTAAATCTAAATTCCCAATTTACCCAAAGCTTCTATTTACAATATATATATATAAATAAATATATATATTCAAATAGAAAATATCTTATTAACTTTTAAAAGATAAAATCACCAATTAGTACTAATTTAATCAGATTATTAAATTAAATTCAAATTTTATTATCAAAGATCATCAATATCAATTTAATTATTTAACAGATTATTAAATTGATATTGTTAAAATTTCCGGGATATTACATTCCTTCCCCCTTAAAATAATTTCGTCCCCGAAATTTAAACAAAGGTAATTTAATAATCTTATTAAAGATTTTAAATTTTAAAACACAAGCATATACTATCATCCATATGCTAACAACCATAGCAACCAATTCATCCAATCAATCAAATCTAATTATCTAGACAAAATTCTAGATAGAATTCCTCGAGTTTCCCCAAGTATATATATATACCGGGATACTCGCTCTACAACAATCTAAACTACTAAGATATAGATCTCCTACTCATCTAGATCTACAGAACTAAACAGAATATCAGACTACAGACGAGTCTGACTCAACAACTAAACCATCCAGAACTGCTGATTCTAAAACCAGAGATAGATCTTACACGTACTTCTCAGAGATACGTAAAACACAATGAATTCCAATTGTCCAAACTGGCAATTCAACCTTGAAAACCCAATACTTATCCAAATCAAAACACAGAAGAGATCCAAACATAACTCTACTTCACAACTATCAGTAGATTCCAAACTTACTTCTCCTATCCAAAGATATACTCCAAACTGCTTTCGCTGCTCAATTCTGATCTGAGGTAGCATACAAGCACAGACTGGACAACTCATTCCAGAAATAAGGTTCACGGATCCATAAATAAAACTCAGATACTTCATCAAAACTTGAGTTGCTGCACCAACTCCATCTCTAGGAAACATCCTTCAACTAGACTGAACTACCGGTACTACTCCTGGAATCCAGTCGATAAGAAAACTCAACCTTCAGATGCGGACAACTTCTGACTTCCTTGAAGACATCCAGAAAAACTCTGACAACCCAAGAGAACCCTCAAACTATCGCAAGTCACTTTTGCGATCAACCCAACCTATTTTCAAGGAAAATTGTTCTCTCTTAACAAATCAGAACAGCCCATACTTAACTATCCAATCTATCGAAGAAATGGATCCTCTTTGCTGCTTCTGAACTTCACCTTCAGAAAAACTACTCAGCCAGAAAACTTCTTGCCAACACAGAACACTCCGAGTTGCACTGCTGACACTGATGCTCCTATCCAAAGATCTTCGAGAAACTCGAACTCCGAATCAAACAGAACTCCATGCTGAACTCAGACACAACACCTAAGCAGTCACACTTCCTTAAACTTGTTCCAAAGAAAACATCTTCGGGAACATCAATCGTCACTGTATCTCATCATACAGCTACTATTACCTAAGGTATCAAGATACCATCACTCGCTTCTGCCTCATCGACAGATCCAACTCTACTCATCCAAATTTTCACTTCAAAGATAAACTCCGAACCATTACAGTTTCCTTCGGAGATTGGTGAAAACCTTTATCACAGCAAAACTTACTCGAGACAGTATTGGGTCTACAGTCTCGATAAATATACTTCCAACCTCAACATTCAAATTCCAACCATTGGTAGTCGTGTTTTGCACACCACCACCCTATCTACCTTTATAACTTATATTGGAGAACCTGAACAGGTAACCCAACAATAGGTAGAATATATATATAGTTATATAAAAATTACAAATACGCTCTCTCAAGATAGACATCACTCCAGAGCTAGGTATTCACTCAACCAATAGCTCTGATATTCACTTAACCAAAAGCTTAGGCATTCGCTCAACCTAAGCTCTGATACCACGTGTGACGACCCGACTTTCCACTCCCGGAAAATCGCATCGACAGTAAGAAAGAAAGGGGTGAGAAATAGAAAAGAGAAGAAGAGAAAAGAAAACAACAACAGATACTCACAGCGGAAACGAAACGAAATATAATATATCTCATAAATATTACATAGTATCATATACATCATCTATCAGAGTTACACAGAGTACACATCACATACTAGACAGTTATAAACATCTGTCTAGTTATTACATCTCAACACAATACAGATCAATACAAAGATCAACACAGCGGAAAACTACTATCTGTATCTACAACGCCGAAGCCTCCTGCTCCATTGCTCCTCCAGATTACTCGTCAAAGCTAAACCTGAATCCCTTGGCTACTCGTAAAAATTTGAGTACCCAAGAGTTTATAAAACAGAAATAAACAACTTGGGTCAGACATGGGTCTGGTGTGAGTAACAGGTTAAACTTGTTTAACTTCAAAACCTTTTGAAAGAAAAGGTATCACGTAAGACTTCCCACAAATAAACATGGGTAAGTTTTTACCTTACGCTAACCAAAACATTTGATAGGAAATTCGATTGTATTATAATAGGGTCTAGGGTTTTCAAGTAAAATACAGAAATAGCTGGAATGCTTACATCTCACGTTCCAACATAGTTGGGCACAACTAAAACGTACGGCACTTATTGGAGTTTGGATTCCATCAATGGCAGGGCTACCGGGGTACCGCCCGTCACAGTACGTGGCCTAGATCACCGTACCGAGGATCACTCCCAATCCCCTGCAACACAAGGCCGGAACATCCCTTACTGGATAATTCCCGCACAAGATACCCCACGGTTGTCATGATTCAACCGCACACACTAAGTCGAAAATAGAAAGGGACATCTAGACAGAGGTAATCTTGTCCTACTTGGGTGCTACCCACTAACCTTGCTGCACCTCCCCTGTTTTAGCCATTCCCGGTTTGTGAGGCTTGAGGTCACGATTACCTTTTAAAAGAACACATCTATCTTAGAATGCTCATCGTCCACCTGACGATGTGCTGAAAGCATTCAATCCATACAAGTTCGTTCCGGGTTCGAACGAAACCGAAGGCATTATCTCGTTACACTCGTTTTGGAATCACCCTCAGAGTTAACGACAATAACCCTTGCACTCTGAATCTTCATCTTCACTTGATTCACGACCTATCGTTAATTTGGATCGATGTGGTATTCGGGTCTCCAGACCTGGAAATCCGGTATACGGAAACCCGATCCCGGTCTCATCGAAATCCAAAGACGTATCTTTTAAGGCCAAGTTGTTTTAAAGGTTAAAACAATTTAATTCAATTATCTTTATACACTTAGAAAGATAATTCACAATAGATAATCAACATTATCAATATCATCAGATAATCCATATTATCACAATTCAACTAAACATCCATATCACATAGCATATATCTCATCAGAGATATCAATCAAATGCAAAGCATTCAGTATTATCATCCATCCATAAGTAATGATCTATATCATCTCTAATTAATTTAAAGTTAATTAAATTAATTACTTTTATTTTATAAATCCTTCTTACTTAAACATTAATTAATTATAAATTAATTAATTATCCTCTAATTACCTTTTTCAATTAATCATCTTTGATTAATTATCTTTTAATTACCTTCAAGTTATTTATCTTTAATTAATTACTCAAATTAATTAACCTTAACCACTTATAGTAATTAACCTTTAATTACTTCATTAATTAATTAACTATAATTAATTAAATTAATCACTATAATTAATTATATTAAACCTTAATTAATTACAAATTAATCACTTCATTTATTAATTAATCTTAATTAATCAATTCTTAATTACATCATTAATTATATTAATTAATGATCCTTAATTACAAATTAATTATTAATTACTTAAATTAAATTAATTACATTAAGTAATTAACTTTAAATTAAACAACATTTATTAATCACCTTGATTAATCTTCAATCAGTAATTAACTACTCTTAATTACTTTCATTTACTAAATTAATTCTCCTTAATTAATTTCTTAATTAATCCCTTGATTAATTATTCAAGTAATTAAACTCAAATTACTTCCATTAATATATCACCATTTAATTAATTACTTCCAGTAATTATCTATTATTTACTTCCCTAAATAATCATACTTATTAATTACAATTAAGTAATTATTATTAAACCATCTCTTGATTATCCTAAATTAATTAAACTTAATTAATTAACTTAACTAAATCAAATTAACTCCATTAATTACAAATGAGTAATTAATTCCTTAATTACTTTTATTAAGTAATTACATTTAAACCATTTTCACAAATGATTATCTTTAAATCAATTTATCTAATTAATTATCAAAATTAATCACATTAATTAGTTATTTAAATAATCACAAGTTAATGACCTACATTAACTATTAACAACCCTTTAATTACTTTTCTTAAGTAATTAACTTAGATTAATTATTTATTAATTTTAAATTAATAAATCTTTATAACCAATTAATTAATCTTTAAATTATTTAATTAATTAAGTGTTAACCATAACTTAATTAATATTTAATTATTCATCTAATTAATTCTTAACCATTTATTAATACTCTAATTTATAATCCTTAATTATAAATTAATTATTCCTAATTAATTAATCTTAATTATTAATTAATTTGTTTAAACCTTTAAGTATCTATTAATTAATCCAAATGATTAATTAATCAAATAAATAAATTATCCATTAAATTCCTTATAAATTTAATGAATATAAACTTCTAATTTTCTTAAGATAAAACTTTGTTTTATTAATAATCAAGTTATTCATTTACAAAGTATTCTAAATCTTTAATAATAAATTAATTAATTCAAAACATTAGTTTATTAAATTTATTAAACCATTTTTAATTACCTTTAAGTTTAATGATTTCAACTTTAAGATACAACATTTTTCTTATCCATAGATAAATTATCATTCTTACCTACATTTGAAAATATCCATTTCAAATTTACACCTAAATTTCATTTTAAATTTGAGACTTAAAATGAATAACAATTTGTCTTTATCAAAGTTTAAATCTAATTCAAAAACTTTTACATGTTAAAGAAATCTTATATCTTTTAAAAATTCAACTTCCTGTTTTTAAATGTTTCTTTACAGTCTTTAAATTTAGATTTAAATTTAAACAGACAGCCTGTTTGAAAAACCTGGTAACACACAAAAATACTCGAGACTTCCTTAAATCACTTCGAGTCGTGCCCTCTAAAAACCCGAGCATCTCACGAAATAACTCGAGTACGAACTCGAGAAAACCCAGACCTCTACACTGCTACCATTCCAGACTTCACCCAGACATGTACCATCGCGTGCACGTGCACATCCACCAGCGGCGTCTCCGTCCATCGCCGAGTATCTCCACACATTGACGATCATCCACCTACCAGAAAACGACCATCACCTCTTCGAACATCACGCAAAATCGAAATCGAGCCTAAAAATCAAAGCCTGGAACAGGAACCATCGTACAGATCAAAACCTGTCAACATCGTTCGTGCTCACGATTCCGACCACCTGAACTCCTGCAACTTCGACCATGTCATCGTTATCGAACAAACTTCACTCTCTCAAACGCCTGTAGCACTCGATCCATCATGGAAGTCGCGATGATCATTTTACCCAAACTAGCAAAAACTAGGGTTCTAACAAAGAAACCACTACTGCTACCTCCTCCATGAATTAAACATCTTCCAGACAATTTTCCAACCATCTCCGATCACTCCTCTGTCATTACCCAAAACCCCAGCTACCACAAATCAAAAGATCACCATAATTTTCCAAAACTCCATATTTAGTTCATCCCAGAACTGCTCCTTAAATACTAAGTTAAAAATCATGATTTTAATGTTAAAAATCATATTATAGTTTAGATATTCGATTTATAATCCTGGATTTATGAATTACCTATTTTGAATTTTCACTTATATATACATGCACTGATTTTTCTTATGTTTCCAGAGACAACAAACTAATATTTTAACTTACTTACAATTTTAAATATTAACTTAAGAAAATCAACAGCTTCATTTTTATAAATTTCATTCTATCAGAAACTTATGATAAGTATTTTAATGAAGTTTTGTGCCTGGAAAATCAAAACAGAACAGGCAAATAGAAAGAAACAGCATACACACATATATATTTACATATGCACACAATACATCCATTGTTCACAGCAGCTTTCAGTTATACATACAAACATTACATATTTATTCACTTCAAACATGATTATCACATGAAGAAATCAAGCAATTTACTTAAGTTAGTTTTAAATAAAAAGTGTTACTCACCTGTTCAAAGATGAAACAGAGACAGTTTTACTTTTGAAAACAGTAGACTTGCAAGCTTCTTTTGAAACTGAGAACTGTGTTTGAACTTTACTTGTTGGATTTAAAACTGCATGCATGTTGCTTCCAAGTTGAACAAATGAAGGCAGATAGACTTGAGGTGGTTCCAGATTGCAAAATGAATGCAGACAGTTTTCTTAAGTTGATTCCAGATTGAAAAAGGCAGGTAGGCTTTAATGTTGAAAAGAATTGCAGACTGATTGTTTTGATTTAATCTCAGGATCGAAGAGTATAGGTTTTGAAATTGATTTGAGATTGTGGTTTTATGAAGAGTTTAGAATATTGAAAATCATATTTACAGGGTATTGATTTTTGGTTTGAGGCAATTTGATTTGTATAAGTTCAAATCTGAAAGCTATATTGATTTCAGATTTTCATTAGAGAAAGAGTTTTTGAGTTTCTTGTTTTTGAAAAGGAAATTAGAAAGAATGAAGAAAAGGGATGCAAATGTATATATGTAAGTGAATTTATGATTTTATAAAAATAAAAGAAAATGAAAAATAAATAAGACACTTGTCATAAACATTGGTTACTTAAATTACACATGTTAAAACAATGACTTTAGAAAATAACACATGTCTCTTAAGTAATTTTTACATATTTATTTATTTTAGAAGTATATAAAATGGCTTTTCTTTACTTATAAAATACTTATCTATATATATTTTACTTTTTAAAGAAACAAAAACAAATTATATTTTAAAATAAAAGTTTATACAAATATTCTAAAATCCAAAACAAATTTAAATATTTATTCTTTTGAATTTCAAAACTTGATTTCAAATTCAATTTAAATTAAATCCTAAGATTCAATTTAAAAGTTAAGTTATATATATATATACATATATAACTATTCATTCAATTAAATAAAAATCCCATATTCTTTAAAATCCATTCATATTAATAAAAATAATACATTATACTTATTATCTGAAATTAACATATTTGAAATTTAAATAATTTATATAAGAGATTATATTATCAAGTGATATTTTAAAAAGAAACAAAACAAACCATTTTTGTTAACTCTTATTTATTTAAACTTAAGTAAAAATATCTTAAGCAATTAAAGTATTTTAAAACTATAAATTTACTAATTTAAATAACTTTGAAAAGTCATATTAAATTAAATCTAAATTCCCAATTTACCCAAAGCTTCTATTTACAATATATATATATAAATAAATATATATATTCAAATAGAAAATATCTTATTAACTTTTAAAAGATAAAATCACCAATTAGTACTAATTTAATCAGATTATTAAATTAAATTCAAATTTTATTATCAAAGATCATCAATATCAATTTAATTATTTAACAGATTATTAAATTGATATTGTTAAAATTTCCGGGATATTACAATGTTGTTTTGTACAGGGTGATGGATTATGTTGTACAAGTGATAAAAATTGTTGTACAAAAATTGAGCAGGGATATTTTCTTTGCTTGGGGCTGATGGATACATGCATTAATTAGTTTTTACCATATCTCATTTATAAAATCTTCTTCATTTCGGCTGTTACATGTTTGAGAAAACATGATAGCTTCCTTAGCAAGCTTCTATACTTTATATATTTTGTTTCCTTTTTAACTTGTCTTTATATTAGAATGTATTTTATTTCTTCATTTGGCAAGCGGTTCATGAATATATATTTGTCTTATCTTTTTCTTTTATTATTTTTGAATGCATTTCTATATTTTAATATGTTGTTATAATTTATTTAGTGTGTTTATAATATTTTGTTTTATAATTTATGAATTTCTATATTTAATATATTGTTAAAATTTAACTAATTTGTTTACTATATATATATTTTCTAAAATTTTATCTTATGTATTTTTATATTTATTTTGTAATATAGGTGAATTTCTAGATTTTAGTTTATGTTGTTAAATTTTATCCAATGTATTTATTTTATATTTTTATATCTTATATAATTTGTATCTTTATTTTTTAAACCATTTATTTATGATTTAAATTCAAATCAAATATATATATATGTTATTTCAAATTTACTCATATATGCTCAAATACATATATATTCACATATATACATATATATACAATATTTTAATTTTAAATGATTTATACAGAATTTATTTGAATTCGGGGAAACTCGCAATCTATTTATCGATTTATTTCACAAATTTTATTCAAAAACTAAATTAATTATCAATTTGAATATATAAAATCCGGGGTCGTTACAACCTTCCCCCTTAAAAGAATTTCGTCCCCGAAATTTGCCAGGGAGACATAAAGACAGATGAAAAATATTTCATCAAATCAAACTGAGCATCTATTCTGCATTTGGCTTACCAAATCAGAATATCAATAATAGATACAAGAACGAATCTTTTTAATGTTTCACAGGATACTCGATTTATCCATATCTACGAAATATGCAGAGGCATCGGTTAGTTCGATGGGATAACTAACCATTCGTAGAACATATCTGGACCCAAAAATAGACAGATATATGGGTACAATTCCAAAACTTTTAGTTTAGAAACCAAATTATACCTATCAGCCATAGCAACCAAAGCAACCAATTCACCCAAACAAACAATTTCTGACTCAGTTGGAATTTATGTCCCATATTAATATATCGAATCTCCTTCCTGGATCTACCAGGAATTATCAAAGAATTGAAAAGAGATGCTTGAACAAAAGAGATTGATATAGAAAAGATTGCTTCCTTATTGTTACAGGGTATTGACCATTTATAGTCGTATTTCCTTGTCCCTTATCTCATCCACTTCATACACTCATACTCACTATCAGTGGATAGTAAGAAAATTTACTGAGGCATACGGATGGATATCTTAAGGATTACTCATTCTAGGGTATACTTCACCCTATCTCTAATGAGCTACTTAATGTGTTATACTCCTTAGCTAAAGTTCAACCTTAGCTCTGATACCAAATGTAGCGATCCTGAACTCGGCCTTCGAAAATCGGCACCCGTACTTCACTTGTACTCGAATGCCGTAGATTCAAACACCGAATCTGGCTCCCCGGAGCTTATAACAACATTAAGTATAACAACATAGCGGAAGAAAGAAATGAATGATATCATATACAACTCCAATGAATACAATATCCAGAATGATATACAACAATGATATCAATATGATACAAGAATATCAGAGATAAATAATGATACAGGGGAAAACAGAAGTGATAACTCCGAATGATCCGACAAAGAGAATGAGACCAATAACTCCAACATCAGCTCGAACCACCATCACGTTGCACCAAGATAAGCAACGTCAGTCATGCGTGAACTCCAAAACTGAATTAGCTCCAGATAATCTACTAAACCCGACTATCTGCAAAACCCAACTCTAGACTGCCCGTGTAGAAAATTGTGGGCACCCAGAGTTTAGGAAGGGAACAATAAACTCCGAGTCAGTCATGGGACTGGTGTGAGTAACAAAAACAGTTTATCTTTAAAATAAACAACAAAAGAATTTTAAACATTGAAATCCGCAATGCTTTTTGAAAATGAAACTACCATAAGACCTCCCACCACACACACAATGCAATCGCAGACATAGATGAGATTTCTTCTTATGATAGTCAGATATGCTTACTACGCAAAATTCTTTTGATATTATTAATAGTGCATAGTGGAAAAGATTTCGAAAGTATAATATTAATCTTAGCCAGCATAGGTACCATTATAGTATGGCTGCTATAGTTGCCGCCTGAGGAGACAGGTTATACAACTGCAATCGTAAAGGGCTCGTATTGTTTCTTTGGATTTTCCAACAAATGGTCAGGCTAAGGAACTTCATATGCCACGTAGGAACGCCTCTGGAGGGACGCCTCGAGAACCAACCTGGCTCTTTGCCAACACAAGGCCGGTTACCCCCTTCCCAGGTAGTAAACCTGAGATATGCCACCCCCGGTCGTTTGCGACCTTTATTCGAGGCGCCTCGATCACACAGCAACAATCACACAGTAAATGAGACTGGAGCAACCACATAGGTAAATATATGGGCTCCATACCATGATATCACCTTTTTCCAGAAGGAATGGACATACCCTAGGGGAGCTACCCCTGAAACCTTGCCTCATCTTTCCTGTTTCGACCATTACCGGTATGTGAGGCTCGATGAGGTATCGTCCACAAAGCTACGCTTTTTCACAAAGCCATGCTTTGATCAACAAATGATCAGCAACACACAGCAGCACTCAGCATGCCACACTACCAAATTGGGAGTATATCACTGATAACCTTCAACTACATAACCTCTGAGCTCGTACGTCTCAGAGAAGGGTGTTAAGCTAAGAGAATAAATCTCCGCCACCAAACAGAAATGTATTGGAAAGAAATCAGTTTTATATCTCAAAGTGTAATGTCAGACATACAACGATACAAGTCTGTTCCGGGTTCGAACAGAACCGAAGGCACTTCCGAAGAAGCCCTTGCAATACGGGTATTCACAATGCCGATCGGATTTCCCATCACTTAAGAAATCTCTATACCGGCGTGACTCAGTGCAGAGACAATCGATAGGTTATCATATCGTTCTCACAAATACCCGGTCTTCAACACTGGTCTTCAAATGCAATCCATATACGATGTATCATTATTCGGAATGGGTTATATGACACAAAGGACCTCTCCCGGCTAGACCGAACAATGAGCGCAATATTTTAAAACATATGGATAATGGAATTTCAATTAAGTCACAACTTATTATCCAAAACTTTTCTTTCAAATGGCTTAACCAAATTACCATTTTAATCTTTGATACAAAAAGATTCGTCTCACAAAGTTCACCCAGTTTCACACAGATTTATTCATAGATTTTCAAAATCAATCTCCATTTCAATTTGATTAACTCGTTAAATCTTTAAATCAAATATTTAACTGATAGCTTTCAAAACAATTCCATTTCGACCTTTTATACGAAAGGTACACCTTTCCAATTTCAAAACAAAGTTTAACAATATTTTACAAAGATTTATTCATAACTCGGAAAACCATTTTCCTTTCAAACTTGAAATTCTTTTGACACAAATTGGAAATGCATTCCTTATATGAAAGCTTCTATTATTTGAAAACAAATAGTTTTCATTTCAGAAAATCTGGTTCATTCATACGAGTTAAAGTCTTTGGGTTAAATTCCAGTTCTCAAAACTATACTTTTGAAATGGTTTAAATTCATAAAACACATTTATATCATCTTTAACCAAAATTTCCAAACATGGAATTCAATTCCAAATTTTGAATTCAAATTCAAATTAAATTATTTAAATTTGAAGCTATACCAAGTTATTCAAAATAACTTTATTCTCAAAACTTCTTTTCAAAAGCTTTAATATTTAACCCAAATCCATTTCCGAAATCAATTGAAATTAAAATTTCAATTTCAAAAATATTAAATTTAAATTATCTGTGACTTTAACCGATTTCCTCGTGAAATCCATATTTGTGTGTGTATGGTGTAGTCCAGGGGTTTTACACAATTGTGCAACAGCATCAATCATCACAGATTCAAAACACAGAAATATAGTTGATAAGCGGTATAAACTATAATGCTTATCTTTCATATACAGATCACAGATATATATATATATATCACAGATAATAAATTACATTCATCCCAGATAAATAACTACAATACTAGTCACACACAAATCAGAATATATCACAAAGCATCACAGATCAAAGATACCAAGCAATTCAACTATTCAATCAAACCCAAACATTCACAAGTAAATTTATTAATCAACTGATTAATTTAAATTAGATATATTACTTATGAATAAATTGTTAATCTGGGTTAATTATCATAAGCTAATTTCAAACTATCTGAAATACATTTCCCTTTCAAATTTTATTAGTTAACCTTTAATTATTAACTAATCATTCTTAATTAATGAATCAATTAATCTTTAATTATTAAATAAATCTTAATTAATCACCATTATTAATTAATCCTTTAATTATTAACAAAAATTTTACTCAAATTTCAAATCATCATTCAATTAATTACATTCAGTAATTATCTATTAATTACTTCTCTAAGTAATTATATTTTCCCAAATTATCAAGTGATTATTCTGAATTATACTTAAGAAATTTAAACTTGAACTAATCAAATTAACTCAATTGACTACACTAAATAAATTAATTCCTTGATTACTTATATTAAGTAATTATACTTAATGATTCCACACATGATCATTATTCAATTAATTTATCTAAATTCATTGTTAAATTAGTCATATTAATTAATTGTTCAAATAATCTTAGTTAATGATTTCATTAACTATTAAATTTCTTTAATCACCTTTTTAAAGAAAATTTCTTATATTAATCATTATTGATTATAAATCGATTCACCATTAAAAACTCATTCGTTAATGAATTAGAAATCATTAATCTTCATTACTTAAAGTAACACATTCATTTCTTATGATTATTTACTATATATTGAAAACATTGTTTCAAATTCCTTTTTTTTAAATGTCAATTCAAATTCAAACTTGAAATAGATTCTTGTTTATCTTCAAATAAGTTTAAAACAAAATTAAGTTATAAAACTTAATTAAATCTCAAAATTTTAAATACTGATTTGGAATTAGTTCCTAGTTTAAATTTTAACTTGTTTAAAATTTTCATTTACAAATTTCTAAGTCCATTTTAAATTCAAATTTACTTTTCAATATACTTAATTACTTTTAAGTTATTTAAACAATTTGGATTTTAAAATTTTATTTATGTCTAAACTGAATTCTAATTCAACTTGGATTACATTTACTTTTTGATTTAACCTCAGTTTTTTTTTAAAACCTTGCTTGATAAATTTGAACTTGGTTTTAAAATTTCCAGAACAAAACAGTTTCAGGTTGAAGCCTGGAACAAGAATTTGACCCGAGCTACCATGTTCCTTGCTTCGAGTAAATGACTCGAACTACTCGAGTACGACGCGAGGAAAACTCATTCCTTCCCAGGCAAAACGAAACACTCAGGCACAAAGTGCTCGTGCACGTGCACACAGACGTTGGCCATCTCCGGCCATCGCCACGACGTCGAACAAGTCGACATCCACCCATGCATTCATTCCCGATCGCCAAATCGTCACCATCGTCTCGAGTTTAAGATCGAGCTAAAAATTCGAAACCTAGAAACAACCCAGACATCACCACCCCAACCTGTCAACGCCTCGCTCTCACGGCTCCGACCACTAGACAACTCGAGACTCCGGCCTCAACTCGTCCACGACCAAGCTTCCATTCCCCAAATTCTCGTCGCACTCGATCACCTATCGACGACGATCGAATCAAAAATCTCAACCCCTCAAAAACTAGGGCTACGAACTTAAATCCATCACCGTCGCCACCACGTTCAACTGCAACCCCAACTAGTATTTTTCCTAGGACCCCCATAGGCTCCTCCATCTCCACGAACAACCCCGACCAACTCGACTTAGTCGATCACCAGAAATTGGTAAAAATCCAATTTTCAAACAAAAACAAACTGCTCTCAAACCAGTTGTTTAAAAATCCTCAAACAAGGCTTAAAAATCATAACTTTCAATATGGATCCAAGTTATATCCTTGAATCAATGATTCGTGAAGTTCGAAATTTCTAGAAATGAAAGTTCTTACTGTAAATATTTGATTTTTCATTCTATATGTATTTTTATCTCATGAAACTATTTTTAGATTTCAGCTCATACTTAAACACCACTTTTTTGTTTTGAAACCAAAGTCTAATATGGATTATAAAACAAGAAATTGAATTTTCTTGTTGGATTTTACTCTGTAAAATAAACAGAGAAAGAGCATTCGCTGATACCTATATATACACAGAGCAAATGGCAATATATATGACTTAAATTAAATTTCTGGTTGTTACTCACCTTGAACATTTTGATTTCCAGAAGTTTGAAGTTGAAAGTTGAAGCCTTTTTGAATTTACAAAGTTGAAATCTTGGTTTTGAACTTGATACTAGAGCTTATTCTTCTCAGTCTTGTGTAAATTTTGTTTTGATGTTTTAATCTGAAGTTTGTTTGTTTAAAAAAATGATTTTTACTTCAGTTTTTCTCAGTTTATAATGGTGGATGAATACGGGAACGAAAAGTTTGTTAATGTATATAGGAAATGAGGTTTACAGGGTATGTTGTTTTGTACAGGGTGATGGATTATGTTGTACAAGTGATAAAACTTGTTGTACAAAAATTGAGCAAGGATATTTTCTTTGCTTTGGGGCTGATGGATACATGCATTAATTAGTTTGTACCATATCTTATTTATAAAATCTTCTTCATTTCGGCTGTTACATGTTTGAGAAATCATGATAGCTTCCTTACCAAGCTTCTATACTTTATATATTTTGTTTCCTTTTTAACTTGTCTTTATATTTGAATGTATTTTATTTCTTCATTTGGTAAGTGGTTCATGAATATATATTTGTCTTATCTTTTTCTTTTATTATGTTTGAATGCATTTCTATATTTTAATATGTTGTTATAATTTATTTAGTGTGTTTATTATATTTTGTTTTATAATTTATGAATTTCTATATTTAATATATTGTTAAAATTTAACTAATTTGCTTACTATATATATTTTCTAAAATTTTATCTTATGTATTTTTATATTTATTTTGTAATATAGGTGAATTTCTAGATTTTAGTTTATGTTGTTAAATTTTATCCAATGTATTTATTTTATATTTTTATATCTTATATAATTTGTATCTTTATTTTTTAAACCATTTATTTACGATTTAAATTCAAATCAAATATATATATATATATATTATTTCAAATTTACTCATATATGCTCAAATACATATATATTCACATATATACATATATATACAATATTTTAACTTTAAATGATTTATAAAGAATTTATTTGAATTCGGGGAAACTCGCAATCTATTTATCGATTTATTTCACAAATTTTATTCAAAAACTAAATTAATTATCAATTTGAATATATATAAAATCCGGGGTCGTTACACAATGTAAACATGCCAATCTGTCTGAGTATGAGTTGGAACTAGTTCAATAGAATCATTCTTGACAACGGTAAGTCCAGACTTTTTCGGTACAACATGAATCGGGCTAACCCATGAATTATCAGAGATTGAGTATATGATACCATTGTCGAAAAGTTTAAGAATTTCAACATGCACCGCATCTTTCATTATTGGGTTAAGCATTCATTGCGCGTCACGAACAGGCTTGGCATCATCAATTAAATGGATGCGATGTTGAGCAGGAGCGAGACTAATTCCCTTTATACTAGTGATCGACCATCTAATTGCTTCCTTGTTTTTTGAAAGGATTGAAAGTATGGAAGTTTCTTGATCAAGAGAGAGTCGCAAAAATTATGACGGAAAACATTTTGTTATCACCTAAGTATGTGTACTTAAGGTGATCGGGAAGGGTTTTAGGTCCAACTTCGGGAGTTGCTCGATTAAAGAATTAAGTTGAGATTCAAACTCAATTGGAAGAAATTCAAAAGGGAGCATGTATTCAATCTCATTAGAGATTTCGTGAAACAATTTTTTCGTACTCGGCCTCGCGTTCGCCGTTAAGGTCAATCGTCTCGTTTTCGAAGTTTTCGTGAACGACCCTATCTTCCAACATTTGGTCACATGGTTCATTCGATTGACTTTCAAGATTGAAAATGTTAAGATCCAAAGTCATGTTTCCAAAAGTGATTTTTATCGAACCATTGCAACATTTGATTAAGGCATTTGAGGTGGCTAAGAATGGTCGGCCCAATATCAAAGGGATTTGACTCGCAGGGTTCGTCACAGGTTGTGTTTCGAGGGCGATAAAATCAATGGGAATATGAATTGCCCTACTCTAATGAGCACGTCCTCGATTTCTCCCATGGGCTTCTTAATGGAACGATCAACGAATTAAAGCGTGATCTTCGTGGGTTTAAGCTCACTTAAGCCTAATTGTTCATACATAGAGTATGGAATCAAATTGACACTTGCGCCTAAGTCTATCTAGTATTTGTTAATCATCTTGTCTCCAATTGTACACGAAATCATAGGACAGCCAGGATCTTTGTACTTAATGGGCATGGATTGGGACAAGACTTTACTCAAACTGACTGCTAATAACACTTTTTTGGGCACTTGAGTGTTTCTCTTTAGGGCACACAAGTCCTTAAAAAATTTGGCATAAGTTGGAACTTGCTGAACGATGTCAAGAAGAGGGATGTTAACTTTCACTTGTTTAAAAATTTCCAACATCTTTTCCATTTGGTCTAAGTGTTTCTTTGGCCGAAGATGATGTGGAAATGGAACATGATTCTCAGTAGGCGGGTCTACTTGAGTAGAAGAAGAATTTTGATTGGCATTCGATTTGACGTTTAGCTCCACGTTCTGCTAAGATTTGTTCGTTGTTTTAGAAGTGTCGAGAGGGTTTTCCGGTAAATCGTTTGGATTAACGACTTGATTATCGATTTGATTTCCGGAATGCAGAGTTGTGATAGCATTTAATTGGGTGGCGTTGCTATCTTGAAAAACATGGGCTTGATTTGAATTTGCATTTTTGATTTCTGGGATTTGGAACAGGCTATCTTGGGAATGTGCCTTGTTCACGTTCACTTACAAACATGGCTAGTTGACTCATTTGCATTTCAAGTTTTTCAATCGATTGGCTCGTGTTTTGCATATATGAGGTTGATGAATTTCGCAAATTGTTGCTTGATAGGAAGCTTTGAGTGGTTGCTTTAGCCAATGTTTCAAGACTTTTCTCAAGTGAACTTAATGTTTATCGTCCTGGGAGGATGAGCAGAATTTGGTTGAAAATTTGATTGTTTCGGTTGATTATGAGACAGACCCGCAAAGTTTGGTCGAAAATTATTGGGCTGAAAGGGAGGATTCGAAGCATTATTCGAAAATGCTTGAAAATTTGGACGAATCATATTCGTGTTGGGATTGTTTGGGTTCCAAGCAAAATTCGGATGATTTCTCCAACCAGGATTGTATGTTGGAGAAAATAGGTCCTTTTTAACCTTATTGAAAGCATTGATTTGTTCGACAGAATTAGGGCACTGATCTGTTATATTATTAGGATCGTTGCATTTATAACACATGGGTTGGGAAGCTTGGTTCATTAGGTTTGATGAGAAAATGTTGTCGAATTTATTAATCAATGCGTCGATTTTAGCTTACAAGGCCAAAGGTGATCCTATCGAGTGTGTGCTCGATCGTGAGTAAATTGATTTTCGTTTGAACCTTCCTATTGGGACGACTTTTCGGCTAGGTTTTCAAGAAATTGCCAAGCATCATCATGATGTTGGGCAAGAAAATTGCCTTAGCACATTGATTCGAGCATGATTCGTGAGTTGTTTTCGTGTCCGTCTTATAGGATTGGAAAAGCGTCCATTTTTCGAAGTTATGGTGTGGACATTTCATCAAGAGCCCTTTAAATCTTTTAAAATATTTTCCAAATGGTTCTCTCTTGAATTGATGAAAATTTACGATTTCGTTTTGGATTTTAGATGTTTTTTCCAAAGGATGGAACTTTTTTAAGAAAACTTTCACAAATTATTCCCAAGTTTTAATCGAATTAGATGGTAAGCTGTACAACAATTTTTCAGCGTAATCTGTAAGAGCAAATGGAATCAATCGAAGTTTGATTTCGTCATCTGAAAGTTGTTGGAGTTTCATGGTTGCATAAACTTGTTCGAATTTCGTCAAGAAAATGTAAGGGTCATCATGTTCAAAATTGCCAAATTTTGGAAGAGTGGCAATATGGTTCGAGTGAATTTCGAACTGGTTACCCATTGGAGTGGGTAACATGATGCAAGATGGAATAGAAACTCTATCGGGAAAGATTCTATCCATAAGAGTTCGAGGGAAGTTATCATTCGCCATTTCAGGAGGATCGTTTGTTCGAGTTAAAAGATTAGTTGTTGAATTACGAGTCCAAGTATTCATTGCCGTGTCACGAGACCAAGTACTCATGCACAATTAAAAGTTGGGAAGAGAAAGAAGTTAGAATCGAGTTTTAGAGAATAAAACATGATTTGGAAAATGGAGTGAAAAATTATTTTTGTTTTTTTTTTATATTTTATTTTTAAAATGAGGAAAATATTTACCAAGAGAAATTTATTTTTCAAAAGAGAAGTTTGATTATCTGTTTTGTTTTTTTTGGCTTTTCAAATTCTTTTATATGTTTTTGTTTTTGTATTTTTTTTATGTTTTTGAATTTTCAAATTTTTAAATATTTACCAAAATGAATTTTTTTTTAGTTTTAGAAAATGCAAAATGGGACATTGATTTTTGTTTTTGTTTTTGAATTTTCAAATTTTTTTAATATGTTTTTGTAAAGAATTATATACATACATATATATATATATATTAGATTTTAGTTTTTCAAAATAAAGAAACATAAAATATATTTTTTTTGGATTTTTTTATTTTGATTGAAAATTTTCAAAGGAAAGGATTTATGAGGAATTTTTTTTTGAATTTAAAAAAAACAAAGTTAAGTTACATTTACAACTTTTTTTTGGTTTTGGATTTTTGATTTTTTTTAAATATGCATGAACTAATTTAACTAAATGAATGCAAAGGACTTAATTACAAATTTTCTACCCCTAGTAGCACTTAACCCAAAATTGTATAATCACACTTTGTTTTAAATCAATAAAATATTTCTTAGCCAGGTTACAGGCAGGAGTTATCGGTGTACCACGAATCACCGTAGCAATGCAAACGAAGGTTTAAATACCTTCAAAGAGACAACCATTATAATATTTACGAATTACCGTACTATTTGTAAATGGTTATTGCTCTGCCGTAGCCTAGACACCAAGAAATAAAATCGCTCAAAGAAGACAATTGCCAAGATACAATTAAACGCTAGGTGAGCTCGCAAATCCCTTAAGTCTAAGTCTAACCATTATTATTAGTTAAATTCTATAATGAAATGCAATTTGTGGGCTAAGCAAAGGGTGATGAAATCCCCCACCTTATGTGGATTTGGGTGTTGCGCTTATAAAATAAAAACAAGATGAGATGAATGCAAAACTGAAATTAAACGTGATTTTAACAATGCAACTACAATGATATTTGTTTTTGTTTTTTAATTTTTGATTTTTTTATATAAATGCAAGCAACCAACAATGCAAGATAAATAAAACCTGGATATGAGAGCACAATGCCAGAGCGTGTAGAATTATTAGCAATTTAATTTTTTTAGTAGTGATTTTTTTAGCAAGCAAAGAATTGTTTTCCTTGAAATTTTCTGCTTTACAAACAGGAAATTTCGAACAAGATATATACAATATTATATATATATATATATAAGGATGGAACTTAAAACAAACTAAAACAAAACAAAATAATTTTAAATTTTAAATTATTTTTTTAAGGATAAAACAAATTAAACAAAACAAAGTAAACAAAAGAAAACAGGTGTTTTTTCTTTTAAAACAAAGCAAACAAAAGAAACTAAAACAAAGTAATTAAAAGAGAATTTTTCTTCTTTTTTTTAGGCAAAAAGAAACTTAAGACAATCTAACTCAACCCAAATTTTTTTTACAGGACGGAAAAACAAATAAAAATGAAAGAAAACAATTTAAACAAAATAATTTGCAAAAAGAATAAAAAATTAAAAAAACTAAATCCTTCTGGACCAACAACTCAGCCCCGTTTGTTTCTTTTTTATAATACCCTTAACACAATTTCTCTGATCAAAATAGAACACACAAAACAAGCAAATCGGGGATTTTTTTCTAAAAAATGTAAAAAATTTAAGTTTTGATTCCCAAAATTGATTTCGGTGTTAGGATTCTGGCAATTTTCACGAGGCGACGGTATTGAGTAATCGATGGGGAATCGGAGTCACGGTGGTGGTCTTAGGTGATTTGCGGTGGTTCAATTTGTCAATTTGACTGCGGGTGAAGTTCTGGTAGCAGATTCTGGTTTTTTTCCAAGCGTTTGAGGCTTGATTGATGTGAAGTGGCTGTTGTCTGAGGTAAGTCTGATTGAATGTTCGATGATGGATTTGGGTATTTTTGTTCGAGTGTGTTGATGGGTTGATGTTAGATGAGTGTTGTTGTAATGGGTAGGGTAGTTTCGGTAGAGACAGATGGTGCAGTGTGAATGTTTGGGTTTTTGGTTAGCAAAGGTGGTTGCAGGAGTAGTTGCAGCTATGTATGATGATGGTGGAGTTTTGGTGGTGAGGGCAACTGCAATGATGGTGGAGTTAAATTGTAGTGGGTGGTCAGTGATGAAAGGAACAGTGGTTATATAGATAGAGCAGTAATTGTAGCTGCAGCTATGGTATGTCCAAAGGAGAAATTTGAAGAGGAAGGGGGTTATGGCAAGGATGTATGGTGAGGAAGTATGGAATTTCAGTGTAGTGGATGAAGTTGTGGTTATATGAATGAAGTTGTAGTTGATTGTGGAAGGCAAGGCAGTATGTTGTATGAATATAGCAGTTGCGGTTAGTGGTTGTATGCGCAGAGGATGTGGTGGTTAACTGGTTGTGATGAAGGGTAGTGTGGTGTGCAGGCAGGGGTTGTTTGGGAAGAGTGGCAAAGTGGTTGACTGATGTGTATGATATTGAATATGCACAATAGTGGGATGTACAGCAATGAGAAGTTGTGCACAGTAGTGCATAGAGGTAATGAGTGGTCTTGTACAGTGGTTGTCTGAAGGGGTAATAGGCAGTGTTAACCCGCCTTTTGGCAAGGCTGTAGGCAGGCATATTTAACTAAGTCGATTTCTCAGTTATTGAGGATGGAATGTGGTAGGTTTGAGTCGGCTGAATGGATAGGTAAAGCAGCACGTTTGGAAGTCGCTCGGCACTGGAAGTCGCTCGGCACAGGAAGTCGCTCGGCACAGGAAGTCGCTCGGCAGTGGAAGTCGCTCGGCAGAGGAAGTCGCTCAAGAAGTCGCTCGGCACAGGAAGTCGCTCGGCATAGGAAGTCACTCGGCACTGGAAGTCGCTCGGCATTGGAAGCCGCTCGGCACTGGAAGCTGCTCGGCACTGGAAGCCGCTCGGCACTGGAAGCTGCGCGGCACTGGAAGCCGCTCGGCACTAGAAGCCGCTCGGCACTGGAAGTTGCTCGGCACAGGAAGTCGCTCGGCAAAGGAAGTCGCTCGGCACTGGAAGTCGCTCGGCACAGGAATTCGCTCGGCACAGGAAGTCGCTATAGGAAGTCGCTAGTACCATGGTGAAGGATGTTGGCTCGGCTATGGTCTTGATGGGCCCGGACCACTCAGAAAGCCCAACAACTCAGGGTTTGCCTATAAATACAGCATGTGGGGGTTTAGAAAAGGAGGATCTTCTTTCTGCTCTCCGGCTTTCTATTTCCTAAGGCTAGGACTACTCTGCCATTTTCTAACTGTAACCGATTATTACAGCAATAAAAAGGAAATTTCTAGAGTGGACGTAGGCCGGAGTCAGCCGAACCACTATAAAATCTATTGTTCTTTACTGCTTTCATTTCAATTTTTACTGTTCTTCATATTTATACTCTCTACACATACATTCTATCTGTGATTTGGTGCTTTCATCTGGATCTGGGTGTTAGTGACCAATTTTGGCGCTAACATTTTGGTGCTTTCACTAAGAAGCAAGCTCTAGGGGATTTCAGAGCTAGGATTTTTGATTCAAATGCTTAGGAACTTGGATTCTAGGAAGTAATGGCTAGGCCACCAACAAGGAAGCAAGTGACAGAAAGGAGCAATCAAGAGGGAAGTCAAGAGGCTTCCTCTGGAGCTGGAGCAGGTCAACCATCCATCTACATCACCAGAGAGGAGATGGAAGCGATGCAGAAAAGACAAGAGGAGATGATGCAGGCTCTTCTCAGACAATTTGCACAAGTTGGAAATGCAGGAGCTCAGATCCGTGGAGCTGGATCAGAAGCGCTCAACCAGTAAGCAGAGGGAGTGGCTCAGCAGGGGCAAACCCCAATCGGCAGACGGCTATCAATCTGGATGGACCTAGACTCGGGGGCACACCACCAAGAAATGCTGGACCAATCCATAGAGGGATACTAGATGATGCTGTGCAACCCGACACCAACAGGAGTGCAGGAGTACGTGATGAGAAGTATGTGCCAGGATTCCCTCGTGAACTCAGGGGACAGATTAGAGGTAGCAGACAAGGATTACTGTTTGGCGACAATGATAGATTAGCGGAGATGGTCAGACGAGCTGTGAGAGGTGGATTAATAAATAAAGACTTGGAGGATGTGAATAGGAGTCCCTTTACTCCTACTATCAAGCAAGCTAGGAACCCACTGGATTTTAAGCAACCGATGTTGGAGATGTATGATGGGAGAACGGATCCCGCCGTTCACCTGACAAAGTACACGAGGCATATGGAGGTACTGGAGGCATCGAATGAGGTCATGGCTCGATGCTTCCATTTGTATTTTTCGGATATCGCTGCTATGTGGTTCAAACATCTAGAGAGTGGTTCTATTGACACTTGGACAGAGCTAATTGAGAGGTTTATGAAGCAATTTCGGGTCCATATAGTCAGACCCAAGAACGTAATGACTTTGACATCGATGAAACAATGGAAGGGAGAATCGCTTAGGGATTTTTTAACCAGATTCAACGCAGCGGCAGCTTCAGTGGATCGACCCGATCTGTCAATGGTTTTGATGGCAGCAGTCTCAGGAATCGCAGATAATTCGGATTTCAAGATATCATTGGAACGGGACCCACCGAGGGATCTCGGGGAGTTCTACCATGAGGCGGAAAGGTTCCTGAGACAAGAGGATGCACAGACTGAGAGAGTAGGGAGAGAGGATGAAACTTATGCAGTTAGGGGTGGAGGTCCACCCAGGGAGGATTCAAGTAAAGACGATAAAGGAAAAAGGAAAAGAAATGGCAACAGTGGCACTTCAAAGAGGCCTCGAAGGGAGTCAAAGTTTTCTTCTTACACAGATTTAACTGAGACTCTAGAAAGGATTTACTTGGATACTCGGGGGCACCTCCAGTATCGAAGACCGGCTTGGAGGGAACCATCGGAATACGAACGGGCGTTAGGAAAGCATTGCATATTCCATGAGCTGGATGGGCACAACACGAATGATTGCAGGCATTTAAGGATATCATTGAGGAGCATGTAAGGAATGGTCACCTGCAACAATACATAAGGAATCGAGCTGTAGCAGTGGAACGGGAGCGGCCACCGCCTACCTCGAATGAAGGTGGCGCTGGATCTAGTCACCCCCGGCTTGTTATCAACTGAATGGATTTATGGTTCTGAATAAGTAATAGAAATCGAAGTAATATGGTTAGTTCACTTACATACGTACGGGATCGAGGATGTTCCCCAGGCGTGCTCTGAGATGACGAAAAACCATACTGCTTGGATCTATGAAATCCTGTTTTCTTTCTGTTTTTCTGCAAACTCTGGTTTCTTCTTTGGTACTTCGTACATTTAATCCCCTTTGTTGTACGAACTTTCACTTTGATAACTGAATTATGTAATGATTGGGATTGGACTAATTCAATAAATAATACAGGCCAAGCGATTACCGTCCCGACCGGAGAGACGGGACAATAATCGCGAATTACGAGTCCCTTTGCCGGAGAGCAACGGAATGGACTCGAACAGAATAAAAAAAAGTCCTCGACCGGAGAGTCGAGGCCAGAGAAATAAAAAAAGTCCTCGACCGAAGAGTCGAGGCCGGAGAATACAAAGTCCTCGACCGAAGAGTCGAGGTCGGAGAATATAAGAAGTCCTCGACCGGAGAGTCGATGCAGGAGAATACAAATTCCTCGACCGGAGAGTCGATGCCGGAGATATAAAAAGTCCTTGACCGGAGAGTCGAGACCGGAGAATACAAAGTCCTCCACCGGAGAGTCGAGGCCGGAGAATAGAAGAAGTTCTCGACCGGAGAGTCGAGGCCGGAGAATACAAAGTCCTCGACCGGAGAGTCGAGGCCGGAGAATATAAAAAGTCCTCGACCGGAGAGTCGAGGTGGAGAATACAAAGTCCTCGACCGAAGAGTCGAGGCCGGAGAATATAAGAAGTCCTCGACCGGAGAGTCGAGGCCGGAGAATACAAAGTCCTCGACCGGAGAGTTGAGGCCGGAGAATATAAGAAGTCCTCGACTGGAGAGTCGAGGCCGGAGAATATAAGAAGTCCTCGACCGGAGAGTCGAGGCCGGAGAATACAAAGTCCTCGACCGGAGAGTCGAGGCCGGAGAATATAAGAAGTCCTCGACTGGAGAGTCGAGGCCGGAGAATACAAAGTCCTCGACCGGAGATTCAAGGCCGGTGAATATCAAAGTCCTTGGCCGGAAAGCCGAGGCCGGAGAATATGAAAGTCTTGGCCGGAGAGTCGAGGCCGGTGAATATGAAAGTCCTTGGCCGGAGAGTCGTGGCCGGTGAATATGAAAATCCTTGGCCGGAGAGTCGAGGTCGGTGAATATGAAAATCCTTGGCCGGAGGGCCGAGACCGGTGAATATTGAAGTCCTTGGCCGGAGGGCCGAGGCCGAAGAACTTACAAGCCCTTGACCGAAGAGCTGAGGCTGGAATAGGGTAACGTGACCCGGCGAGGTCTACGGATTCAAGGTTAAACCCGGAGAGGTCATGAATTTAATAATATGGTCATGAATGGGATATGGACTTCGGATATCGGATTTGAGGCTATTCAAAACACACCTTTCAATAGCAAGGCATGTTTTGGGGGGCAGAGTGTTAACCCACCTTTCGGCAAGGCTGTAGGCAGGCATATTTAACTAAGTCGATTTCTCAGTTATCGAGGATGGAATGTGGTAGGTTTGAGTCGGCTGAATGGATAGGTAACGCAACACGTTTGGAAGTCGCTCGGCACTAGAAGTTGCTCGGCACAGGAAGTCGCTCGGCATAGGAAGTTGCTCGGCATAGGAAGTCGCTCGGCACTAGAAGTCGCTTGGCACAGGAAGTTGCTCAGCACTGGAAGTCGCTCGGCAGTGGAAGTCGCTCGGCAGAGGAAGTCGGTAGAGGAAGTCGCTCGGCACTGGAAGTCGCCCGGCACAAGAAGTCGCTCGGCACTGGAAGTCGCTCGACACTAGAAGTCGCTCGGTAGTGGAAGTCGCTCGGCAGAGGAAGTCGGCACAGGAAGTCGCTCGGCACTGGAAGTCGCCCGACATAGGAAGTCGCTCGGCACTGCTCGGCAGTGGAAGTCGCTCGGCACTGGAAGTCGCTCGGCATAGGAAGTCGCTCGGCATAGGAAGTCGCTCGGCACTGGAAGTCGCTCGGCACTGGAAGTCACTCGGCATAGGAATTCGCTTGGCACAGGAAGTCGCTACACAAGTCGCTCGTACCATGGTGAAGGATGTTGGCTCAGCTATGGTCCTGATGATGGGCCCGGACCACTCAGAAAGCCCAACAACTCAGGGTTTGCCTATAAATACAGCATGTGGGGGTTTAGAAAAGAAGGATCTTCTTTCTGCTCTCCGGCTTTCTATTTCCTAAGGCTAGGACTACTCTGCCATTTTGTAACTATAACTGATTATTACAGCAATAAAAAGGAAATTTCTGGAGTGGACGTAGGCCGGAGTTAGCCGAACCACTATAAAATATGTTGTTCTTTACTGCTTTCATTTCAATTTTTACTATTCTTCATATTTATACTCTCTACACATACATTCTATCTATGATTTGGTGCTTTCATCTGGATCTGGGTGTTAGTGACCAATTTTGGCGCTAACAGGCAGAGATGTAAGTGAATGTTGCTGTAACTAAAGGAGGTAATGAGTGATATGAGTGGTATGAAGTTAGGGGTAGAGAGAAGGGCAGTGAGTTGTATGTTGAAATGGTGGAGTATTTGATAGTGTTGTATTTTGTTGTGAGGAGTAGGAAGAGATGGTGGAGGAAGGGTGGAGTAGGGAATGATTAAGTAGTGAAGTTGTTGTTGCGGTTTTGGGATGAGAATGATTGATACTGTTGTTGCACTGTGCTGGTGATGTAGTTGATGAAGGACGAAGAAGTTTTTGTGAAGAAGAAGAAATGTATACTGATGTAGTTGAATGTTGAAATTTGCACTTGTATGTGTGTAGGCAAATGATCGAGGTTTTGGGGAATTTGATGAGGAAGTAATGAATTGGAAGTTATGGGTCGGGGGGGATATTGGCTATTGAATTGTTTGTAGTGGGTAGATTGTGATGAAGTGTTGGCTGATGTAGATGTCGTCAGTGGTGTGGTGGAAGCAGTGCTTTCAGGTGGTAGTTTCAGGTTGGTTTGGTGATTCCAGTATTGCACTACTGTTGAAAGAGGTGGTGGTGTGGTTTATGATGATTGTATGCAAGGAGGAATGAATGAATGGAGTTCATATATATGGTGGATGGAAAGTTGTAACGATGGTCTGAAAATGGGAAATTTTTTATCGCACTTGGTGGTCAGAAATTTAGGTAGAGGGGTAGTAAGTTGTCAGAAATGTGGACAGTGTTGTATGGCGACTATTGCAAGATTTCTGTGCAAAGAGCATGCACAGTGAAGGGAATTGTGATTAAATGATTGTATTTTGTATAACAATGAAATGTGTATAGTAAAATAGTGAATGAATTTTTTTTATTTTGAAATGTAAATTAACACACCAAACAAACACACAATAAAATCAAACAACAGTAATTCGAAGAATAGAAATAAAATCAAATCAAATTCTCCGGCAATGGCGTCAAAAACTTGTTTAACGACTAAATCTCTATCGAATTAGAAAAATAGCCAAACAAATTAAATTAAAAATTAACCGCAAGCGCACGACGTACAAATTTAGCACATGTCAAGTACGGGTCGATCCGCAGGGAATTGTTTAGATTTAAAAATTTCTATTCAATCAAATTAAACCAAGATTTGAAGTTGTGATTAGTTAAAATGTAAAACAAAATGCTAAAACAAAAGTGATGGAAAATATGAGATTAGAAAACAATTTAGAGGCAAATGCACTCTCATATTTTTGTAAATCAACACAAAAATAATCTATGATCTCTATTTTTGATCTTAAGTGAAATTAGTGATGTATTTATCATAAGTATGGTTTATTTATGGAATTGATTAACATAACTTAAACCATCAAGCTATAATGCAACAAACAACGCCACTTATCAATTCTCGTGAAAATGAAGTCAAAGCAAAAGCTATTTTAAGTATGATTTATTTACTATTGTATTTAGTAACATAGATCATCAAATTTTGTTTCTACCTTAATTTCATAATCAAAAATCAATTAGTAAAATGATGATGTAAATTGTGTTTCTGTTTGAATAAGAATATCCTATTTCTAAATACAACATAGGCTATCAAATCCATTTTTATAAACTTACATCAACATTTATTTTTCATGAAGCATAAAAGAGACCATAAATCACAAAATATTTTTAATTTACATAATTTTAGAGAGCTTCATTACCCCTAAATTGAAGGGATTTAACTACTCATTTGTGTTATCATATCAACACATGTAAATTTCAACATTTAAAAGCAAGAAAAATGAATGCTAATTAGAATAAAAAAGGACTAAGCTATTAACATGAAATGAAAGAGCAAGTACATAAAAATGAGCAAGAAAATAAAATAAGAACAAGAAAGAAGTAAAAGAACAAGAGGCTTAGAAAGCCATTTTTATTTCATATCTTCGAGGCTACAACTTGCATGATAATTTCCTAAGTGATTAAAGATCCATTATATGTACATAAGAGGGCTATTTATACCTGCACAAAACCCTAATCCATATTTTAGGGGGCTTCCCAAAATACCTCTTAGGAAGTTCGGCCACTAAGTCATCATTAGTCTCTAATTAATCGATCATCAAGTATGCATGAATCTTTAACCTTCACTAACCTATACATTAGCTTCTAATTGTAGATTAAGGTAAGTGCGTAGGTGGGGTCCTCTACGATGCATGAGTTTGAATTATTTCCATCTTCATTCCTTTGTTTCCATCATTGTGCATGCATATTTCCATGAGAACACCTTTATATTTCCAACCATAATTCCTATAATTAAAAAGAAAATGTGTAGATAAATATTCTCAAAATTAATTCGTGCACAAAATTATTATTTTACCCCTATATTAATGTATGAATGATGACTTGAAACCATATTTGAAATCTGGTTTTAAACATGTAAAAATACCTAATTATGACATTTATTTAAATAAAAATAGATTAAATTTGGATGTAAAAATATGCACATTTACGTGCACATCAAATACCACCACACTTATCTTTTTATTCATCATCGAATAAAGAAAAAGTTAGATAAATCCTTTTTCGTAGGAAAAACGATTGCATTGAGCGTATGCAACAAGCCTTTAAACCTCTAAGTGTCCCTAGTAGGACGAGTGTTGTCTCGTGAGGGTTTTCAGTGGATACTACCCACAAAATCCAAATGCAATATGATATTCTCCTAAATGCAAGGTTTATTTACAAAGACATATATGCAAGTTTTTGAAAATATTTACAAGTGAAGAATTTACTTTCAAATCGACATGAATAAGTTAAATATAAGTTCTTCTCATTATCATAAAATTTAAGTCCATTTACTCATCAAACTTCAAACAAAAATTAAGTAATCATCACAATTAGACTATAGTTTGGCTGGTTGTTTCGGTTAATAACATAGTGTAACTATGAAACATATCCTTAGTTCAATATCAACGTTTTTCAAAGCGGTATTTTCATTTCTTTCGAATAACAAGTCAAATAACATAAGTGAAAATAGTGCTTGGATTTCAATTGCTTACTCTCTCTTTATTTGAAAATTTTACTTATATTAACAATATTTACATATGCATAACTCAGAAAAATGAGGCCAAATATATGGCCCATGCACTGCCTTTCGGGCTTACGTGAGGGGAATACAGAGCATGACGAGTGCACACACAAGTGTGTACACTATCGATTGTAGGCGTTATTAATGAAAGAATTTTATATACATACCCCTAACTCGGATAAACTGATGCCAGATACATCGATCTTGCACCGACTTTCGGGCTTACGTGAGAAGGGTACAGAGCGTGGCGAGTGTACAGACTTGTGTGTAAACATATGACTCTAGGTGTTTATAAAATATATATACATATATACAAAAAAATATTTTTTCTTCTATTTTTTCTTTTTTTTGAAGAGAGAGCTTTACAATATTATCTTGGCATTACTTAACTTAAAAGATTTAAAATGTTATTGCCTTTTCTTTAAATTAACCACTTATTAAACTAAGATGTCAATTAGGATATACTTCATAATTATCACCCATGAACCTTCCTATATACTAGTTAAACCATCGTTACATTTAATCAAACTTTATTTTTTTTGGAGATAAATAAATTTTCAAAGATTTCAATTTAATAACCAAAATTTATACTTATCATATGGTGTTTCTTTGAAAATAAATTAAAACGGTAAAAAGAAATTTTGTTTTGAGATTTGTTTTTTTATTTTTTTATTGTTTTTAGAAATTTTGAGTTTTGGAAAGAAAATGCAAAAATAAACCATGACAGTTCAAAAATGAAGATGGGACTCTCCCCACACTTGATTTTGACTGTGTCCACACAGTCAATGCACGATATAATGAGTGTAAAGAGGAAAAATATGTACATATTTATAAAAGAGGGTTAACATTTCTTACTAGAGTAGCATGACTCTTGAAGAATCATGAGCTCCTCCTCTTGATCACACGGTAACTCAAAGAAAGGTTTCAAACGATGACCGTTGACTTTGAAAATCAATCCATCCCTGGGGTTTTGTATTTCTATGGCACCGTGTGGAAAAATAGTTCGTACCATAAATGGTCCGGTCTATCTCGATTTTAGTTTCCCAAGGAATGAATGAAGTCTAGAGTCATATAAAAGAACTTTCTGGTTTGGTGAAAATGTTTTTCTTAGGATTGATTTGTCATGAAAAACTTTTGTTCTTTCTTTGTAAATTTTTTCGTTTTCATACGCATCGTTCCTAAGTTCTTTTAGTTCGTTGAGTTGTAGTTTTCTGTTTTCACATTGCTTTCTCGAAATCAAAGTTTAAGTTCCTTATTTCCCACAATGCTTTGTGTTCGATTTCAACTGGTAAATGGCAAGCTATCTCGTAAACTAAACGAAATGGGGACATCCCAAGGTTAGTTTTAAAAGCAGTACTGTAAGCCCATTGCGCGTCGGTCAGTTTCTGAGACCAATCTTTTCGATTTTTGTTAACTGTTTTCTCCAAGATTTTCTTTATTTGAGTATTTGAAACTTCAATTTGGCTACAAGTATGAGGGTGATACGGAGTGGATAACTTATGGGTTATCGCATATTTCTTCATTAAAGTTTCAAAAGAACGATTGCAAAAATGGGTGCCGTTATCACTTATTATTATCGAGGTGTTCCGAACCTCGAAAAGATGTTTATTTAACGAACCTTACAACAATTCTATAGTCGTTGGTTTTACATGGAACGTCTTCGACCCATTTCGAGATGTAACCAACAGTGAGATGAATAAACAAATTTCCAAAAGAATTGGGAAAAGATCCCATAAAGTCGATACTCTAAACATCAAAGATTTCGATTGTAAGAATGGGGTTTAGAGGCATCATATTTCATCGAGAAATTCTTCCAAGAATTTGGCATCGATCACAAGTTTTATAAAATTCGAATGAGTCTTTGAAAAGAGTAGCCAATAAAAACCACTCTGAAGCACCATTTCAGGAGTTTTTCGAGAACCGAAATATCCACCGCACGATTGATCATGGCGAAACGAAAGAACACTTGTAACGACCCGTATTTTTAACACTTTAAAAATACGAATTAAAATGAAAATTTTGGATAAAAATCCGAAGGAAATAAAATTTTGTGTTGTTAAATGTAAATTACAAGTTAAAATACAAAACTGAATTCTGAAATAACTTATTTGTAAATTAAATACGGATGTTAACTTGTAGTGAATGTAAATAATGGATTGAATTTGATTGTAAACCAAATTGGTTATGATTGTAAACAAAGAATAATTAAAATGGTAGATTTAATAATGGAAGTTTATGTTATTGAAACTAATATAAATAAATGTAACTTAATATTATAGTTGATTGAAAACAGATAATGACTGAAACTGTAATTCGATAAAGATGTTAACTTGTAATTGAACGTAAGTAAAGATTTAAATTTGAATGTAACAAGTAATTGAAATGAATTGAATTTGATTTTAAACAACGAAATAAATAAAATGTTACATTTAATATTGAATTTATAATATTGAAATCAACGTAAATGAATGTAATTTAATATTACTGTGAATTTAAATAAGATGATAACTGTAGAAAATGGAAGTAAATGAATTATAAACCATTGATAATAATGTATAAGTAAATGGTTGATTCAATAATGAAAGTGTAAATCGAAATAAAAGAATTCATTTGGAATTAAATAACTTGAATTTGAATTACAATATAATTGAAGGCTGAATCTAATATAATCTTTTATATTGGATTTATAATGGAAAACTGCATTGTAAAAGATTGTTAATTACTGTGAAATTTAAAAATAGGATTTGTGAACAATTGAAATTTGATTTAAAAGTTAATAATTTAAAATTGGGAATTTTATATTGGAATTTAACAGTCGAATAATTTATTTTTCGAATATTGGATTTAATTAGGCAATTAAATCGATAATTTAATAAGTTAAATTTCAGAAATAATTGAAAATCGAGTTGAATATGATTGAAAATGATTTGTAAAATTTTATCTTATCATATTGGAGTTATAAGAATGTTATAGACTTTTAAAATTAATTTTTGAGTTAATTTGCGAAAATTGAATATTTTAATATTTAATTATCGATTGTAAAATAGCTAATTTTTGAACAGTCTCAGAATTGAACGAAACAAGTTCCATTGGGTCCGTAATAGTTAGTTATTACCGGATTTCAATTTTCGTATCAATCGGAATTACGGTTTGACCGTGGCAGCTCGAAACGCATCGAGTTATTTTTAATTTATAAATCGTCGAGTTAAAAATAGTCATTTTTCAAAAAGTCTCGGATTTCGACGAAACCAGTTTCATCGGATCCGTAATGGGATATTATTGTAAGGTTTCAAATTTCATAATTTTTGGATTTACCGTTTGTCCGGTACGAATTAAAACGCATCAAAATCGGTTTAAATCGGTTTAATTTAAATCGATCGTTTATTGCCATAACTCGCACATACGGTCGAATTAGGTTCCGAAACCTATTCCATTGTGTCCGGAACGTGGGATAAACCCTAGAAACGCCGGTCACCGCGCGTAAATCGGAGTTCGGAAAATTTGGAGTGAATAGTGTTCGTTGAAATTTCTATAAAGGGACCCCTTAACTTCTTTATTTCACAAAAATCAAAACCCTAGGGTTATATTCAGAGCCGCCGCCTCCTACCTGATGCACGGCCAGAAACTTTCGACCTTTCTCCTCTAATCTCTTCAAATCCGTAAATCTATCCAACAAACTTCCAACATGAAACTTGTAGAGGGGAGTGAGATCTAGGTATTCAACGGCTATGATCGTGTTTGGGGCTTTGAATCAACGGCAAATCGACCTATAGGGTGCGGCTGTTGTGCACGTTTTCCCATGTCATATGGGGTCCGAGCTCCATGGCTTTGCAGCCGAGCATAGAGGAGGTGATGGCCTTCAGCGTGGTGGTGGAGTGATGCAGTTTCGAGCGACGAGGAGGGAGCGGCTTTAAACCCTAGTTTTGAAGATTGGGTTTCTTCGTGAGTTCGGCCTGGGAGTTTCACGAACGCGTGGGAAGAAGGTCATGTACGGCGGGATCTTGCAATTGGAAATGGACGGTCCAGATTAGCCTGTAGGGTTTTGAAATTTAAAATTAAAGTGTAAATTGATTTGTAAATGTTTAAAATGATGTTTCTCTTTCATACGAGGTCGGTTTCGGACGAAACTTTTTGCGTTGGGTTCGTATGGACGAGCTCTACGCGATGCAACTAGATTGGAATCATTTGAAGCTATAGAAAATTTTGAGTTAAATCGAACGCCGTTCGATTTGATTTAAAATCGTAAAATCAAGGTGAGTGTTTTATAACGCTCACAACGTACTGAATATCTTTATGCTAGTTGAATTGACATTATGAAGTGTTATGATTTTATTTGTCGTTGTTAGATATAAATTAATTGTCATATAGCTTGTTATCTGAATCAACCATTGAAAAATGAAATTGACAGTTAAATTGAAATTGAAATTGAGTTGCGATTAAATTACCTGACATTGATAACTATGAAACTGCCATGAATTGTATTGACTATTGGATGATGTATTGTGATGGATGTCATTGGTTGATGTTTGAATGTTTGGATGTTTATTTGCTTATATATATACTGTTATGCATACACATGACACTGTGATATAATTTAAGTGACATATGTTCATCCCTGAAATTAAATGAAATAAATAATCACTTGGCCATAGGATAGAAAATTATATACGGACACTGAATTTGGCTAAATTAATAATTTTTGAAAATGTCGTTGAAATTTATTTAAATGTTTTGATATAAAAGTTATAAATAAAAATCGATTTATAGAAATTGAATTCATCGAAAAATTGAGTTTGGAATGTTGAAATGAATTTTGGTTAAAGGAATTTTGTTAAATAATTAAGTTGAGACTTTGAAATTTGAAATTTGAATATGATTGAATGTCGAAAATTGATTTGTTTAAAGATTTAACTTTTATTCGAACTTTGAATATTTCTAAGAAAAGTTATATGAAATGATATTTCAGGATTGAAGTTAGAATTGAAACTTGGATTCAAAAATTTGTTATTAAAAGAAATTTGATTTAATGTTTAAATCGATATTTTGAAATTGGATTTGGAATTGAAATTGGGATTTAAATTAATTTGGAATTGAAATTTAAATTCATTTGGGATTGGGAATTAATTTGGAATTGGAAATTAATTTGAAATTGGAAATTTAAAGTGAACGGAATTTGGTTTATTGAATTCGAAATTTATATGGAATCAAAATTTATTCGAGTTGAAATCGGAATTGAATCAATTAAATCGAAATGGACATTGAAATTGATTTGGGTAGGAAATTGGGAAGTTGACCGGTTTGACTTTGGAATTTGTTTAAATGAATATTTTAGTATAATTGATTTAAAATCTATATTCTTTAAATATTGAAATTATTTTGATTTTCAAACTGTTTTACTATATAAACCATTTTTTATATTCAAATTATTTTCGATTAAACTATTTAAATATTTTCTATTAAACTATTTTAACTATTTTAATTATTTAAACTACTTTTAAATTACTTAAAACTATTTTCTAAAATTTTCAAGCTGGTCAATAAGGTGAATTGTTTATATTTAAATCTCGAATTTAAATACGAATTGGGTTAAATGAAGTTGCAACCTAAATTGAAATTCGAAATGATTTTGAAATTGAAATGAGATATTGAGGCGAAAAATGATTTTTGAAACGGAATCTTACATTTTGAATAGATATGATGATATTTGAAATGGATTTGATTTTTGAAGCGAATATGATATTTTGATATCAATTATGAATCGAGTTAAAATGTAAAAGAGCCATCGGTGTAATAATACGTAGTTATTAAAGAGACCGGGATCGGATATGGACATACTCTCTGTCGATACCGAAAACCACTTTAATAACTAGTATGCGTGGAGTGTTGATCCAAAATGAAGTGGATGGTTTGGTGAACGCGTTGACTGAAGAAAGAGAACGATATTGGATGACCCCTGACATGACTAAAACAGGAGCCGCGCCGGGCCATTGAGGTTCGCCACCTCTAGCGGACACACTTCTTCGATACCATATCTATTACATTTGTGATTCGATTTGGGTGCACCCCTTGATTTGGGAGTGTTGTTTCGCGGTGTTGGGGTAGCTGCTGGCTATGCTCAACATCAGTCCGGATCACGCAACTACTAGTATCCTAGTTGGTATCGCCTCATGTACCTTGTCATACTGATTATCCTATTCGCGACCACTACGTTATGGTTTGTACCTTGAGTATATGGATTGCCCTCTGGTGACTTCCGGTTTTGGGGAAACTACGGTCTTGTATATGCTCTTGGGAATATAAATGTGTTAAGCGGCGAATGGGCGTTGACTTAACACTATTTTGATACCTTTACTTTACTTTAGACATTATCTATATAGCGTATCTTATTGTATATATAGATAGTTTAACGGATCCTTGAGAGATGGAAAATCCCGTAACATCTCTTGAGTTATTGCACGCACGTTGACACTGGATAGGAGATGTCAAACCCCGTAAACATCTCTGACGCCGTTTACACTCATATTTATTACGATTGATTTAACTTTCATAAGGATATTTTAGTCCTGACTCGAGTGTTTTGTCTTTTCATTACGCTCGGGTCAGCCTGAGCATTTCAGTTTAGGTTGAAGATCATTTCCTTGGAGGACGGAGACGAAGATTTGGTATATTATCTACTACTATTATATTCATTCCATTCCACTGCATTGTTGTATGATATTTGCTGTGTATGTAACTATGATAAATGTTGTATAATAATAATCAAATGTATTCATTTCAAATGTATTCATTTAATTAACAGCTTCATGAACTGTTATTTTATTATCATACTTTAGCCTTCCGCTGTGAGATTCTGTGTTGTTTCATTTCCTTTATTTCTTTCCTTTTCTTTTCTTATTTACCCCAAATTAACAATCCTCCATTTTGAATGGTTTGAGTTGACGTGTGTGTTTGATCATCGACTTAAACTGTACAAAAAGGCGGGTCGTTACAGTTGGTATCAGAGCTTTGGTTTAGCGATAAACCTTGGCTCTAGTGGGGAATAACTCATTGAAATAGAGGTAAACTATATGAATGAGTTGAGTGTATATGAGAGAGCGTATTTGTAATTTTGATAAAAATGATTTTATATTGTGTTAATTTGTTCCGTTGAGTATTTATGAATTCTGGTTGGTACTTGGGACGCCAAGGCATCGATAGGAATTTCTAAACACTCGAATAGGACATATTGACATAATATTGTTTTGGATTATATTTTATATATAAAAGAATTATCTTGAAAATTATAAATTTTGATTTTATTGGTTGTTAGGAGATGATAATATTAGATTATAATCGTTTATTGTTGGTTAGTCAATATTTCTAACTATTGACTATTAGATGATTTTAAGAAATGAAACTTGTAGATATGATTGACAATGAATATAAATGGTAAATAAAATGAATTTAAATTAAGATGGAGAATTTAAATTCCGATGTTTTGAAAATTTATTAACAAAAATTTGAGATGTATAATATGAGTATTATATGATAGTATATTTGAGTTGAAATTGTTTTCAAAGGATTTCAGATGAAGTAAGTGTTATACTCCCCTTTTGACGCTAGAAAATGATTTCGGTGATGAGTGCACGCATCGTCGGCGTTTATTTTCAAGAGTCCGAGTGGGGAAGACCACTTAATAGCTTGTCTAAACCTTGTTTTGTTTCAAATTGAATTTTATTTTATATTCTCTATAGTATGACTTGATATATATTAATATAAGTATATATTATTTCAAACTTGATTTGAATTAAAACCGGAGTTGAAATTCTTAAGTTCTTTGATATTTAATAATTATAAACTATTGAGATAAACAAATATTTGAATCATTACAGAACTTCTAAATTGTGAAATGAGAAATGAACCTAAGAGCTAAGTGAAAATATCAATTGAAGTAGATATCCTTAGAATTAGGAAATTATGAACTTAAAATAAAATTGAAACTGTAAAACTCGCATAGTATTAAATTTCATTCTATAGCATAAATATAACTTACCAGAATATTTAAGAAGTTCAAAAATGTTATATGAATTGTTAATTGGATAATATACAAGTTTAGGTTTGAATAATGAAATATGCATTTAATTAATGGTTTGCAAATATAAATAAAATTGTTAGTAAATAATTGGAATTTAAATTAACATTTAAAGGTGATTCACAATTATGTTAATATAAAATGGAAATACTATATGTGAATGTAAATGTGAAATTAAATTATAGTGAAATTTAAGTAATGACTTAAGAATTAATTAATTGAAAATTCAACTTTGAATGAAAAGAGGTTGTATGTTGTTTAACTACATTCTATTTGCATAACTATAACTTACCAAATACTTAAAAAGTTAAAATGTTAATAAAGATAAGTAAATGAATAATATACAAGTGTGATTGCGAATAATAAAATGTGAAGATCTATTGATAGTTGTAAATATAAAGGAAATTTAAGTTGTAAAGTGAATTAAATTTAAAATTAATTAAATATAGAATTAGTAAATGGAAACTAATTAAATTTGAATAAAACTAAATGTCAATAAACTTGGAAGTGTATGAAATTAAAATTTTGACTTGGAAATGTATAATTGATTTATTATAGATTTGGATGGAGGTTAATGTTTGATATGCATTGGTTGTTAGATAGATGTTAATTGATTAAGTATGATTCATTTTGTTAATAAATTGAATAAATGGAATATAAATTTAAATAATTAAATTCAATTTGAAGTAAGGTGATGTTGAATATAATTGTAATCAATTTAATTTGAAGAAAATTGTCTTGAGTTAAATGTGGATGTAATAAAGTGAATAAACCGGAAAACAAATTTAATATAAACTTATTTCATAAAAATATAAAAGAAATTAACAACTTTGTGTTAATGCTTGATTTTCCGGAAACTTTAAATTGGATAGTTTGTATTTGTAATAACAAACAAATGTGGAAATCTAAAATTGTCCGGTATGTGCTGAAACTAAAAGTACCATAACTTTTAAATGAATAATCGGAATTTGATGATCTTGGACTTTTCGGAAAGCTTAGAATCTGTAGCACGACTTTTGTTTAGAGTATTTCAGAAAATTCATTGGTTTACTAGGTTAAAAATGTAAATGTCTATCGCTGTCCTGTGTAAGAATAAGCAAAACCAATAGCATTTGACCTTAGTATTTATGACATAACTTTTTAATGGTTTATCGGATTTTCATGATCTTGTACTTCCTGGAAAGCTTAGAGCCTAAGCTCCAACTTTTGTTTTATAAGCTTTTCTTATTTCTGTCATTTAGGAGGTCGAAAATCTGAAATTACATTTCAGGCCTGCGCTAAATTGCTCGGGGCTGAAGCGTATCATTTTAGTAAAATGACCGTAACTTTTGAACGGAAGGTCCGAATTCAATGATTTTGGACATTCCGGAAAGCCTGAAACGAATGCAACAACTTTTGTTTAGATTCCATCGTCAAATTTTATCGTTTAAGGGACCAAAAACCGAGATTCATTTGCTGTCCTGAAATTGGAATTGCAGTTTTAAGCTAAACTTGTTATATGTATGTTGTTTATGATAAGTATATCGATCTATCTTTATATGCATGGTTCTAACTTGGTTATTGAGAATTTTAGTAGGTAGCAAAGGGGTTGCGCTTCGTTTGTGGAGCTCGCTTCTGCGCTTAATGCAAAATGTAAGTTAAAATGCTAATAAACGCTAAATAAAAGGTACGTTCTCGGATTACGGTTTATGTTGTGGTATATTATTGTGTTCCCCATGTTTTGGGATGCCTCATTCTTGTAATGAGATGTATATCATGCAATTATTACCACTGTGAAATTTTTCGGTCCTAGCCGCGCAAAGGAGGTGCTGCCGAATTTTTTCAAAAATCCGGGAGTTAGAAAATTTTGAGATTTTAAAAATCCTATAACTGAATTTTGCAAATAAGTCAAATATTTGAATGAATTATATCTAAATGATGGTTTCTCCTTCTCCGTTCCTTTTCGAGGACGAAAAGTTTTAAGTGGGGGAGAATGTAACGACCCGTATTTTTAACACTTTAAAAATACGAATTAAAATGAAAATTTTGGATAAAAATCCGAAGGAAATAAAATTTTGTGTTGTTAAATGTAAATTACAAGTTAAAATACAAAACTGAATTCTGAAATAACTTATTTGTAAATTAAATACGGATGTTAACTTGTAGTGAATGTAAATAATGGATTGAATTTGATTGTAAACCAAATTGGTTATGATTGTAAACAAAGAATAATTAAAATGGTAGATTTAATAATGGAAGTTTATGTTATTGAAACTAATATAAATAAATGTAACTTAATATTATAGTTGATTGAAAACAGATAATGACTGAAACTGTAATTCGATAAAGATGTTAACTTGTAATTGAACGTAAGTAAAGATTTAAATTTGAATGTAACAAGTAATTGAAATGAATTGAATTTGATTTTAAACAACGAAATAAATAAAATGTTACATTTAATATTGAATTTATAATATTGAAATCAACGTAAATGAATGTAATTTAATATTACTGTGAATTTAAATAAGATGATAACTGTAGAAAATGGAAGTAAATGAATTATAAACCATTGATAATAATGTATAAGTAAATGGTTGATTCAATAATGAAAGTGTAAATCGAAATAAAAGAATTCATTTGGAATTAAATAACTTGAATTTGAATTACAATATAATTGAAGGCTGAATCTAATATAATCTTTTATATTGGATTTATAATGGAAAACTGCATTGTAAAAGATTGTTAATTACTGTGAAATTTAAAAATAGGATTTGTGAACAATTGAAATTTGATTTAAAAGTTAATAATTTAAAATTGGGAATTTTATATTGGAATTTAACAGTCGAATAATTTATTTTTCGAATATTGGATTTAATTAGGCAATTAAATCGATAATTTAATAAGTTAAATTTCAGAAATAATTGAAAATCGAGTTGAATATGATTGAAAATGATTTGTAAAATTTTATCTTATCATATTGGAGTTATAAGAATGTTATAGACTTTTAAAATTAATTTTTGAGTTAATTTGCGAAAATTGAATATTTTAATATTTAATTATCGATTGTAAAATAGCTAATTTTTGAACAGTCTCAGAATTGAACGAAACAAGTTCCATTGGGTCCGTAATAGTTAGTTATTACCGGATTTCAATTTTCGTATCAATCGGAATTACGGTTTGACCGTGGCAGCTCGAAACGCATCGAGTTATTTTTAATTTATAAATCGTCGAGTTAAAAATAGTCATTTTTCAAAAAGTATCGGATTTCGACGAAACCAGTTTCATCGGATCCGTAATGGGATATTATTGTAAGGTTTCAAATTTCATAATTTTTGGATTTACCGTTTGTCCGGTACGAATTAAAACGCATCAAAATCGGTTTAAATCGGTTTAATTTAAATCGATCGTTTATTGCCATAACTCGCACATACGGTCGAATTAGGTTCCGAAACCTATTCCATTGTGTCCGGAACGTGGGATAAACCCTAGAAACGCCGGTCACCGCGCGTAAATCGGAGTTCGGAAAATTTGGAGTGAATAGTGTTCGTTGAAATTTCTATAAAGGGACCCCTTAACTTCTTTATTTCACAAAAATCAAAACCCTAGGGTTATATTCAGAGCCGCCGCCTCCTACCTGATGCACGGCCAGAAACTTTCGACCTTTCTCCTCTAATCTCTTCAAATCCGTAAATCTATCCAACAAACTTCCAACATGAAACTTGTAGAGGGGAGTGAGATCTAGGTATTCAACGGCTATGATCGTGTTTGGGGCTTTGAATCAACGGCAAATCGACCTATAGGGTGCGGCTGTTGTGCACGTTTTCCCATGTCATATGGGGTCCGAGCTCCATGGCTTTGCAGCCGAGCATAGAGGAGGTGATGGCCTTCAGCGTGGTGGTGGAGTGATGCAGTTTCGAGCGACGAGGAGGGAGCGGCTTTAAACCCTAGTTTTGAAGATTGGGTTTCTTCGTGAGTTCGGCCTGGGAGTTTCACGAACGCGTGGGAAGAAGGTCATGTACGGCGGGATCTTGCAATTGGAAATGGACGGTCCAGATTAGCCTGTAGGGTTTTGAAATTTAAAATTAAAGTGTAAATTGATTTGTAAATGTTTAAAATGATGTTTCTCTTTCATACGAGGTCGGTTTCGGACGAAACTTTTTGCGTTGGGTTCGTATGGACGAGCTCTACGCGATGCAACTAGATTGGAATCATTTGAAGCTATAGAAAATTTTGAGTTAAATCGAACGCCGTTCGATTTGATTTAAAATCGTAAAATCAAGGTGAGTGTTTTATAACGCTCACAACGTACTGAATATCTTTATGCTAGTTGAATTGACATTATGAAGTGTTATGATTTTATTTGTCGTTGTTAGATATAAATTAATTGTCATATAGCTTGTTATCTGAATCAACCATTGAAAAATGAAATTGACAGTTAAATTGAAATTGAAATTGAGTTGCGATTAAATTACCTGACATTGATAACTATGAAACTGCCATGAATTGTATTGACTATTGGATGATGTATTGTGATGGATGTCATTGGTTGATGTTTGAATGTTTGGATGTTTATTTGCTTATATATATACTGTTATGCATACACATGACACTGTGATATAATTTAAGTGACATATGTTCATCCCTGAAATTAAATGAAATAAATAATCACTTGGCCATAGGATAGAAAATTATATACGGACACTGAATTTGGCTAAATTAATAATTTTTGAAAATGTCGTTGAAATTTATTTAAATGTTTTGATATAAAAGTTATAAATAAAAATCGATTTATAGAAATTGAATTCATCGAAAAATTGAGTTTGGAATGTTGAAATGAATTTTGGTTAAAGGAATTTTGTTAAATAATTAAGTTGAGACTTTGAAATTTGAAATTTGAATATGATTGAATGTCGAAAATTGATTTGTTTAAAGATTTAACTTTTATTCGAACTTTGAATATTTCTAAGAAAAGTTATATGAAATGATATTTCAGGATTGAAGTTAGAATTGAAACTTGGATTCAAAAATTTGTTATTAAAAGAAATTTGATTTAATGTTTAAATCGATATTTTGAAATTGGATTTGGAATTGAAATTGGGATTTAAATTAATTTGGAATTGAAATTTAAATTCATTTGGGATTGGGAATTAATTTGGAATTGGAAATTAATTTGAAATTGGAAATTTAAAGTGAACGGAATTTGGTTTATTGAATTCGAAATTTATATGGAATCAAAATTTATTCGAGTTGAAATCGGAATTGAATCAATTAAATCGAAATGGACATTGAAATTGATTTGGGTAGGAAATTGGGAAGTTGACCGGTTTGACTTTGGAATTTGTTTAAATGAATATTTTAGTATAATTGATTTAAAATCTATATTCTTTAAATATTGAAATTATTTTGATTTTCAAACTGTTTTACTATATAAACCATTTTTTATATTCAAATTATTTTCGATTAAACTATTTAAATATTTTCTATTAAACTATTTTAACTATTTTAATTATTTAAACTACTTTTAAATTACTTAAAACTATTTTCTAAAATTTTCAAGCTGGTCAATAAGGTGAATTGTTTATATTTAAATCTCGAATTTAAATACGAATTGGGTTAAATGAAGTTGCAACCTAAATTGAAATTCGAAATGATTTTGAAATTGAAATGAGATATTGAGGCGAAAAATGATTTTTGAAACGGAATCTTACATTTTGAATAGATATGATGATATTTGAAATGGATTTGATTTTTGAAGCGAATATGATATTTTGATATCAATTATGAATCGAGTTAAAATGTAAAAGAGCCATCGGTGTAATAATACGTAGTTATTAAAGAGACCGGGATCGGATATGGACATACTCTCTGTCGATACCGAAAACCACTTTAATAACTAGTATGCGTGGAGTGTTGATCCAAAATGAAGTGGATGGTTTGGTGAACGCGTTGACTGAAGAAAGAGAACGATATTGGATGACCCCTGACATGACTAAAACAGGAGCCGCGCCGGGCCATTGAGGTTCGCCACCTCTAGCGGACACACTTCTTCGATACCATATCTATTACATTTGTGATTCGATTTGGGTGCACCCCTTGATTTGGGAGTGTTGTTTCGCGGTGTTGGGGTAGCTGCTGGCTATGCTCAACATCAGTCCGGATCACGCAACTACTAGTATCCTAGTTGGTATCGCCTCATGTACCTTGTCATACTGATTATCCTATTCGCGACCACTACGTTATGGTTTGTACCTTGAGTATATGGATTGCCCTCTGGTGACTTCCGGTTTTGGGGAAACTACGGTCTTGTATATGCTCTTGGGAATATAAATGTGTTAAGCGGCGAATGGGCGTTGACTTAACACTATTTTGATACCTTTACTTTACTTTAGACATTATCTATATAGCGTATCTTATTGTATATATAGATAGTTTAACGGATCCTTGAGAGATGGAAAATCCCGTAACATCTCTTGAGTTATTGCACGCACGTTGACACTGGATAGGAGATGTCAAACCCCGTAAACATCTCTGACGCCGTTTACACTCATATTTATTACGATTGATTTAACTTTCATAAGGATATTTTAGTCCTGACTCGAGTGTTTTGTCTTTTCATTACGCTCGGGTCAGCCTGAGCATTTCAGTTTAGGTTGAAGATCATTTCCTTGGAGGACGGAGACGAAGATTTGGTATATTATCTACTACTATTATATTCATTCCATTCCACTGCATTGTTGTATGATATTTGCTGTGTATGTAACTATGATAAATGTTGTATAATAATAATCAAATGTATTCATTTCAAATGTATTCATTTAATTAACAGCTTCATGAACTGTTATTTTATTATCATACTTTAGCCTTCCGCTGTGAGATTCTGTGTTGTTTCATTTCCTTTATTTCTTTCCTTTTCTTTTCTTATTTACCCCAAATTAACAATCCTCCATTTTGAATGGTTTGAGTTGACGTGTGTGTTTGATCATCGACTTAAACTGTACAAAAAGGCGGGTCGTTACAACACTTTTGATTTCGCAACTGGATGCAACGTCGAATGATTTGGTCGGAATAGTATTTAAACAAGTATGGATCATCCCAATAGAAGTACTTGACTTGGGAAAGAAATTTATATTTATCTTGTTTCGACCAAAATGAGGGAGTTTCTTTAGTGACTAAATAGTTCACTATGTCGGCATACCATGGATCGACAGAGAATGAAAGAATTTTTTCGTCAGGAAAGTTTTCATTGATTGGTAAAGGCGATGGCGCGTTGGGAAGACGAGACAAGCGATCAGCTATGAATCCAACAATCTCATAGCTGATCGCTTGTCTCGTCTTCCCAACGCGCCATCGCCTTTACCAATCAATGAAAACTTTCCTGACGAAAAAATTCTTTCATTCTCTGTCGATCCATGGTATGCCGACATAGTGAACTATTTAGTCACTAAAGAAACTCCCTCATTTTGGTCGAAACAAGATAAATATAAATTTCTTTCCCAATGAATTAAGCAAGACTTAGCGTCCTTTTTAGCGAAAAGATATCGAAGAGCGGAATGGTCCATGTAAACAGTGATGTGTGAGCTTATCAAATATTGCCGAAATTTATCGACAGCAAAAACTACCGCTAGAAGCTCTTTTTCAGCAGTTGTATAATTGAGTTGAGAATCCTTCAGAGTCATACATCCGCGGGTGCAGCGCAGTGGAAAGGAGGCTTGGGTTCTGGTAAAAAGACCCAGGTTCGATTCCTACCATGTGCTTCCATATCCTATATAAATTTACCCGAGGATATGGTGGCTTGGATCAGCGGATGACTTTACTATACCCTCCTCAAGAGTTTACCAGCCTGCCGGGTTCTCCTGGGTTTTTAAAAAATTCATTCAGTGTCATACTAGCATAGTAGATAATGTAAGGAATCTTTTTGATGCGTTGTCCTAAGACAGCACTAACTATAAAGTTTGAAGCCTCACACATTATCTCAAATTGAAAATCCCAATTCGTCGAGCAAATTACATGTAACGACCCCGAATTTTATAAATATTTAAAATGATAATTTATTAATTTTTTTAATTAAAATTGTGAAATTAATTGATGAGGTGATGCGAGTTTCCCCGATAATCCAATTATATTCTATATAAATCATTTAAATTTAAAATATTGTATACTTGAGCATATATGAGAAAATTTGAAGTTATAAATATATGTATATATTTGATTTGAATAAAAATTGTAAATATTGTATATATGTGTGAATATATATATACGATATAAAAGTGATAAAATAAACGAATGAAAAATAAATGAAAATAAAATAATAAAAACAAATGCAAAATACTTAAGCTAATAATATAAGACAATAAATATGAAGTAAAATAATTATAGAATCTTATTTAAAATAATAGAACAAAAGCATAGAAATAAAACAATACATAAGTCAATTCTTTATAACAATAGTTTTTATAGCTTTATATCTATATACATGAAGTATAAAACAAAACATTTAAATACTATCAGCCCCGAAAAGAAGAAAACAAAATGAGTAAATGTTGCACACCTTAATTAATACAAGATCACTTCAACATGCCTTTTGTACACAAGAGATATGTACCAGCCAAAGTCAAGTATGACTAAAACAAAGATATTAGTGTACAAGTTATATATGAGATCTGCAGCCACCACCAATTTAAATCTTTGTACAGCCGAAGTATTGCAAAGGAAGACATAAAGTACGCAGCAATTAATGTTAGGATCTTGAGCACCCAACATATTATCATTTCAGCCTCCACAAAGAAAAATATCACCGCTACAAGTTTGTACAAATAAATATTATAACCCTGTACAAATTTTAATGCCTGTACACTTCTTTTCTTTCATATATACATCCATATTCATCCCATTCGTTCATTTAGAACCTGAGCAAAGAAAAAAAATTAAACAACACCATATTTCTAAACTCGAAATCAAATAACAAAAGCTGCAAGATCAAGTGAAAAGATTTCAACTTGCAAGGTTCAGCCTGTTTCAAAGTAAAAGCAAGCTCAGCTCTTTTCTTTCCTGGAAATCTAATGTGAGTAACTCCATAATCTAAATAGTTTGATTATATTGTTTTGTTGCCTGCTTATCTCTGAACTTAGTTTGTTTGTGAGCAAACACTTGAAAACTATACATTTTTCTTCTGGTTTGCAATATGATGATCTGCAATTGTGTATGCTTGTGTGAATATGTACCTAGGTGTAGATGGATATATTAATGTATGTCTGGAAACTAGAAAATAAGCCTCTGTTCTTTGTTCCAGGCATCTAAATCAAGAAAGAAAAAAAATTCATAACCTTGTCCAAAATCCAATTCCCTTACCTCTGATCCTTGTTTGATCTCAGAATTCAAACAAAAGTTGTTTGTTTTGACATGTCTTTAATTGTAAAAATGAATTCAAGCAAAATGAACTAAAGATTCTCTGAGAAATATGAAAATACAGTTAGAATTCAAATCTTGTAGAAATTCGAATGTTATAAATCTTAGTTTCAATCATACTATTTGGAAGCTTATCAAAATTTATGATTTTTGAAAGTAAATTCATAATTTTTAGTTCGGTATGCTGAGAGCATTTGCGAGTTGAATAAAAAACCCATTTTTGTTAAATTCTGGTTATCGAGTTGATGATTTATCTCGTGATTCTAACTAAAGCTTGCTGGAGAGTCGTAGATCACCAGAAAAATAATAGTAGCATTTATAAACGATTAAGGAGGTGTTACGACATGATTCTAGGGTTTAAGAACCCAGTTTGATCGATGTGTTCTTCGACATCGTGTAGCAACGTGGGTTGGCCGGAGTGAATCGCGACTGGGGGAAACGAGAGAGGGAACTGCGGTGCAGCTCTGGGCGTGGTGACGTGGTGTCTGGTGGACGAGATGGTCGGGGCGATGGGTTTTTCCTGATTTGGGTTTAGGTTCGGTTGACCCTGATGTGCTCGATTTTGATTCTGGATGAACCAATTGAAACTGGGTAGCGATATTCGATGGCAAGTTCGATGGCGATTGGTGGGAGGTTGCGGCGGTGGTCAAGGGTGGTCAGGTTGCTGTGCAAGGTGCACGTGCACCAGTGGTATATGGCATGGGTGCTGAGTGAAGGAAGAAGTGGACTCGTTAAAAGATGAAGTCGCGTTCGGGAAAGTAATGGCATAGCTCGAGTCTCATCTCGAAGTAGGATTTTAGGTGTTAGAGTAAAGTACTTAGAAAATTTTTAATTTGAATATTTTGGGTCACTCGGGTTAATTTTTGGAAAATCTCAAAGTAGTGCTCGGGTTGCCTGGGGTTTTGTGTTTCCAAGCTTAGGAACTATAGCAGGTTAGTTAAAGAAATTTCTAAGAATTGTTTCTTTTATAATTGATGATTTTATTGCTAAATTAGAGGGTAACAAACTAAAGGATTTTGGAATAAAGGATTTTTGAAAACAATTAAGTTTTAAACTTATATTTTTAACGAGTTATTTTAAACGGAACTAAATAAGTGATTTAGAAAGAAAAAATCAAATGTTCTAAATTCTTAACTTAAAAGTAAGTTAATTCATATCATTAAGGATAATCAAGAAATTAATAATTTCAATTAAGATTAATCAATTAAGGGTAATTAATTGCTTAAAGATAATTACCTAATGGAAGTAATTAAAGGAAATTAATTTTTGATTAAAGATTGATAAATCAAGTGATTTAACAATAATTAATTTAAGGATAATTAATTAATGTGATAAATTAATTAAGGTGATTAATTTGAGGATAATTAATTAAGGGTAATTAATTAATTAAAGAATAATTTAATAATTATAAGTTAATTAATAAATGATTAAATGTTAATTGATTAAATGGGTTTGTAATTAATTAATGTTAATTAACCAGGATTAGTAATTTATTCATAAGAAATTAATCTGTTTTGGATTAATCAGATAATTAATTGACCTTACCTATGGATGTTTGAATTGTATTAAATGTGAATTGTTGATATTCCCTGATCTGTGATGCTTAGTGATATATTCTGATTGTGTGTTATCTGTACTGTAGTTCATCTATCTGGGATGAATGTAATATATTATCTATAGTTTATTATCTGTGATCTGTGGATAAAAAGATAAGCGTTATAGTCATACCGCTTATCAACTATATTTCTGTATTTTGATATGTGATGATTCATTGTGTTGCACTACTGTGTGAAACCCCTGGACTACACTTTTACACACACAAATATGGATTTCACGTGGAAATCGGTTAAGTCACAGATAATGTAAATTTAATGTTTTTGAAATTGAAATTTTTATTTCAATTGATTTTGAAATTAGAAATTTGGGTTTAAAGTGAAAAGCTTTTGAAATGGAATTTCAAAGATAAAAGTTATTTCGAATAACTTAATCGAGTTTTGAAAATTTAAATAATTTGATTTAAATTTGAATTCCAGTTTGGAATTAAATCCTATGATTTGAAACTAGGGATTAAAGATGATATAAATGTGTTTATCTGGATTTAAACCATTAAAAAAAATGTAATTTTGAGAATTTGGATTTAACCCAAGGATTTCCACTCGTATGAATGAATCAGATTTTCTGAAATGAAACTGTTGTTTTAAAAGAATAAAAGCTTTCCGATAAGAAATGAAATTCCAGTTTAATTAAAGGAATTTCAATATTGAAGTGAAAATGGTTTTCCAAGTTATGAATGAATTGTTTTGAAAAGCTATGAATTGAATCTGTTTATTTTTAACAGATTTAAAATAATGATTGGTTTAAATCATTTGAAATGGGATTGTTTTGAAAGCTATAAGTTAAATCTTAAAGATTTAACGAGTTAAACTGAAATGGGGATTAATTGGGAAAATCTGTGAATGAATCTTTTGTTTAAAAGATTAAAATGTGGAAACTGTTTAAACCGTAAAGATTGAATCTTTTTGTTTAAAGATTTGAAATGGTAATCGATTGAAACCATTTGAAAAGAAAGTTTTGGGTAATAAGTTGTGACTTAATTGAAATCCCATATCCATATGTTTTTAAATATTACGCTCACTATTCGGTTTAGCCGGGAGAGGACCTTTGGGTCGTATAACCCATTCCGAATATGTGATACGTCGTATATGGATAGCATTTGAAGACCGGTGTTGAAGACCGGATATTTTTGAAAACGGAAGGATTACCGTCGAGTTACTCTGCATTGGCTGATCCCCGATATAGAGGTTTTATCACCCTTAGTGACGGGAAGTCCGGACGTGATTGGAAATTATCCGGATTTGCAAGGGCTTCGTGAGAAGTGCCTTCGGTTTTGTTCGATCCTGGAACAGACTTGTATGGATTGTATGTCTGACATTACACTTTGAGATATAAAGCAGATTTCTTTCAAATACATTTCTGTTGGTGGCGGAGAATTTATTCTCTTAGCTTAACACCCTTCTCTGAGACGTACGAGCTCAGAGGTTATGTAGTTGAAATTTATCAGCGATATATTCCCAATTTGGTGATGTGGCATGCTGAGTGTTGCTGTGTGATGATCAGTGTTTGATCATTTGTGATATGATCATTTATTTGATCATTTATCTTTGTGATCATAGGTTGATCATCTGTTGACCCAAAGCGTGGCTTTTTGAAAAAGCGTAGCTTTGTGGACGAGACTTCGTCAGGACCTCACTACCCGGAAATGGTCGAAACAGGAATGTTGCGGCAAGGTTATGAGGGTCGCGCCCTTTAGGGTATGTCATTTCCTTTTGGAAAGAGGTGGTATCATGGTATGGAGCCCAGATACTTACTCATGTGGATACACTTTCTTTATGATGTGTGATGTTGGATACCGAGCTCGGATAAAGGTCCCAAAGGACCGGGAGGTGGCATATTCGTGAGTTACCTGTTACAGGGGTAACCCGGCCTTGTTTGGCAGAGAGCAGTTTGTCTCTCGGGGCGTCCCGCCAGAGGCGATCCCATGCGGCGGAAAGGAAGTTCCTTAGCCTGACCATTTGTTGGAAATCCAAAGAAACAATACGGAACTTGTACGGTTTTAGTTGTATTACCTGCTATGGAATGTGGCGGTAACCTGCTATTGAACATAGTAGCTATAGTAGGCATACGATAATGGTCGTATGTTGGCTAAGATTAATATTATACTTTCGAAAATGTTTTCTGCACTATGCACTAGTAATAATAATTCAATGATTTTGCGTAGTAAGCATCTTTGACTATCATAAGAAGAAATCTCCTCCAATTCTGCGTTTGCATTGTGTGTGTGGCGGGAGGTCTTATGGTAGTTTCATTTTTCAAAAGCATTGCGGATTTCAATGTTTAAAATCTTTTGTTGATTGTTTAAAGATAAACTGTTTTTGTTGCTCACACCAGTCCCATGACTGATCCGGAGTTTATTGTTCCCTTCCTAAACTCTGGGTGCTCATAATTTTCCACACGAGCAGTCTAGAGTTGGGTTTCTTTACAGATATTCAGGTTTAGTAGATTATCTGGAGCTAGTTCATTCATCGGAGTTGCTTATCTTGGAGTTGTGGATTCATTCTTGTCTGAAGATCATTTTGGAGTTATCATTTCTATTGATATTGTTCCGCTACTGTTGTTATCTTTTCTTTTCCGCTGCTATTTCTTGTATCATATCTCTGACGTATATTGATATTCATTGTATCACTCTGTTGTATCAGATATTGTATATCAATGTATTATTCTTTTCTTCCGCTGTGTTATTTACTTAATTGTGTTATAGCTCCGGCGAATCGGATTTGTACGGTCGAATCTGCGGCATTCTGGTACAATGTGAAGTACGGATGTTGATTTTCGAGCGGGCAAAACCCAAGTCGTTACATGTGGTATCAGAGCTAAGGTTGAACTTTAGCTCAGGAGTATAACACGTTAAGTAGCTCATTAGAGATAGAGTGAAGTAAACTCTAGAATGAGTAATTCTCAGATATCCATCCGAATGTCTCAGTAAATTCTCTTGCTATCCACTGATAGTAAGTATGAGTGCAAGAAGAGGATGAGATAGGGGACAGAGGGAAATACGACTATAAATGGTCAATACTCTGTAACAACAAGGAAGTAATCTTTTTCTATCAATCTCTTTTGTTCAGCATCTTTTCTCTATTCATCGATAATTTCTGGTAGATCCAGGAAGGAATTCGACATATTAATATGGGACATAAACTCCGAAAGGACCAGAATTGTTTGTATGGATGAAATTGGTTGCTTTGTTTGTTATGGTTGATAAGTATACTTTGGTTTCTAGACTAAAAAAATTTTGAAATTGTATCCATATATCTGTCTATTCTTTGGGATTCCGATTTATTCTACGAATGGTTAGTTATCCTTTTGAACTGACCGATGGCCCTGCATATTTCGTAGATCTGGATGACCCGAGTATTTTGTTGATTGTTAAACAGATTGGTTCTCATATCTGATTTTGATATTCTGATTTGGTAAGCCAAATGCAGAATATATATTCAGTTGATTCAATGAAATATTCTTCATCTATCTTTTTGTCTCCTTGGTAATTTCGAGGACGAAATTCTTTTAAGGGGGGAAGTCTGTAACGACCCCGAATTTTATAAATATTTAAAATGATAATTTATTAATTTTTTTAATTAAAATTGTGAAATTAATTGATGAGGTGATGCGAGTTTCCCCGATAATCCAATTATATTCTATATAAATCATTTAAATTTAAAATATTGTATACTTGAGCATATATGAGAAAATTTGAAGTTATAAATATATGTATATATTTGATTTGAATAAAAATTGTAAATATTGTATATATGTGTGAATATATATATACGATATAAAAGTGATAAAATAAACGAATGAAAAATAAATGAAAATAAAATAATAAAAACAAATGCAAAATACTTAAGCTAATAATATAAGACAATAAATATGAAGTAAAATAATTATAGAATCTTATTTAAAATAATAGAACAAAAGCATAGAAATAAAACAATACATAAGTCAATTCTTTATAACAATAGTTTTTATAGCTTTATATCTATATACATGAAGTATAAAACAAAACATTTAAATACTATCAGCCCCGAAAAGAAGAAAACAAAATGAGTAAATGTTGCACACCTTAATTAATACAAGATCACTTCAACATGCCTTTTGTACACAAGAGATATGTACCAGCCAAAGTCAAGTATGACTAAAACAAAGATATTAGTGTACAAGTTATATATGAGATCTGCAGCCACCACCAATTTAAATCTTTGTACAGCCGAAGTATTGCAAAGGAAGACATAAAGTACGCAGCAATTAATGTTAGGATCTTGAGCACCCAACATATTATCATTTCAGCCTCCACAAAGAAAAATATCACCGCTACAAGTTTGTACAAATAAATATTATAACCCTGTACAAATTTTAATGCCTGTACACTTCTTTTCTTTTATATATACATCCATATTCATCCCATTCGTTCATTTAGAACCTGAGCAAAGAAAAAAAAAATTAAACAACACCATATTTCTAAACTCGAAATCAAATAACAAAAGCTGCAAGATCAAGTGAAAAGATTTCAACTTGCAAGGTTCAGCCTGTTTCAAAGTAAAAGCAAGCTCAGCTCTTTTCTTTCCTGGAAATCTAATGTGAGTAACTCCATAATCTAAATAGTTTGATTATATTGTTTTGTTGCCTGCTTATCTCTGAACTTAGTTTGTTTGTGAGCAAACACTTGAAAACTATACATTTTTCTTCTGGTTTGCAATATGATGATCTGCAATTGTGTATGCTTGTGTGAATATGTACCTAGGTGTAGATGGATATATTAATGTATGTCTGGAAACTAGAAAATAAGCCTCTGTTCTTTGTTCCAGGCATCTAAATCAAGAAAGAAAAAAAATTCATAACCTTGTCCAAAATCCAATTCCCTTACCTCTGATCCTTGTTTGATCTCAGAATTCAAACAAAAGTTGTTTGTTTTGACATGTCTTTAATTGTAAAAATGAATTCAAGCAAAATGAACTAAAGATTCTCTGAGAAATATGAAAATACAGTTAGAATTCAAATCTTGTAGAAATTCGAATGTTATAAATCTTAGTTTCAATCATACTATTTGGAAGCTTATCAAAATTTATGATTTTTGAAAGTAAATTCATAATTTTTAGTTCGGTATGCTGAGAGCATTTGCGAGTTGAATAGAAAACCCATTTTTGTTAAATTCTGGTTATCGAGTTGATGATTTATCTCGTGATTCTAACTAAAGCTTGCTGGAGAGTCGTAGATCACCAGAAAAATAACAGTAGCATTTATAAACGATTAAGGAGGTGTTACGACATGATTCTAGGGTTTAAGAACCCAGTTTGATCGATGTGTTCTTCGACATCGTGTAGCAACGTGGGTTGGCCAGAGTGAATCGAGACTGGGGGAAACGAGAGAGGGAACTGCGGTGCAGCTCTGGGCGTGGTGACGTGGTGTCTGGTGGACGAGATGGTCGGGGCGATGGGTTTTTCCTGATTTGGGTTTAGGTTCGGTTGACCCTGATGTGCTCGATTTTGATTCTGGATGAACCAATTGAAACTGGGTAGCGATATTCGATGGCAAGTTCGATGGCGACTGGTGGGAGGTTGCAGCGGTGGTCAAGGGTGGTCAGGTTGCTGTGCAAGGTACACGTGCACCAGTGGTATATGGCATGGGTGCTGAGTGAAGGAAGAAGTGGACTCGTTAAAAGATGAAGTCGCGTTCGGGAAAGTAATGGCATAGCTCGAGTCTCATCTCGAAGTAGGATTTTAGGTGTTAGAGTAAAGTACTTAGAAAATTTTTAATTTGAATATTTTGGGTCACTCGGGTTAATTTTTGGAAAATCTCAAAGTAGTGCTCGGGTTGCCTGGGGTTTTGTGTTTCCAAGCTTAGGAACTATAGCAGGTTAGTTAAAGAAATTTCTAAGAATTGTTTCTTTTATAATTGATGATTTTATTGCTAAATTAGAGGGTAACAAACTAAAGGATTTTGGAATAAAGGATTTTTGAAAACAATTAAGTTTTAAACTTATATTTTTAACGAGTTATTTTAAACGGAACTAAATAAGTGATTTAGAAAGAAAAAATCAAATGTTCTAAATTCTTAACTTAAAAGTAAGTTAATTCATATCATTAAGGATAATCAAGAAATTAATAATTTCAATTAAGATTAATCAATTAAGGGTAATTAATTGCTTAAAGATAATTACCTAATGGAAGTAATTAAAGGAAATTAATTTTTGATTAAAGATTGATAAATCAAGTGATTGAACAATAAATAATTTAAGGATAATTAATTAATGTGATAAATTAATTAAGGTGATTAATTTGAGGATAATTAATTAAGGGTAATTAATTAATTAAAGAATAATTTAATAATTATAAGTTAATTAATAAATGATTAAATGTTAATTGATTAAATGGGTTTGTAATTAATTAATGTTAATTAACCAGGATTAGTAATTTATTCATAAGAAATTAATCTGTTTTGGATTAATCAGATAATTAATTGACCTTACCTATGGATGTTTGAATTGTATTAAATGTGAATTGTTGATATTCCCTGATCTGTGATGCTTAGTGATATATTCTGATTGTGTGTGATCTGTACTGTAGTTCATCTATCTGGGATGAATGTAATATATTATCTATAGTTTATTATCTGTGATCTGTGGATAAAAAGATAAGCGTTATAGTCATACCGCTTATCAACTATATTTCTGTATTTTGATATGTGATGATTCATTGTGTTGCACTACTGTGTGAAACCCCTGGACTACACTTTTACACACACAAATATGGATTTCACGTGGAAATCGGTTAAGTCACAGATAATGTAAATTTAATGTTTTTGAAATTGAAATTTTTATTTCAATTGATTTTGAAATTAGAAATTTGGGTTTAAAGTGAAAAGCTTTTGAAATGGAATTTCAAAGATAAAAGTTATTTCGAATAACTTAATCGAGTTTTGAAAATTTAAATAATTTGATTTAAATTTGAATTCCAATTTGGAATTAAATCCTATGATTTGAAACTAGGGATTAAAGATGATATAAATGTGTTTATCTGGATTTAAACCATTAAAAAAAATGTAATTTTGAGAATTTGGATTTAACCCAAGGATTTCCACTCGTATGAATGAATCAGATTTTCTGAAATGAAACTGTTGTTTTAAAAGAATAAAAGCTTTCCGATAAGAAATGAAATTCCAGTTTAATTAAAGGAATTTCAATATTGAAGTGAAAATGGTTTTCCAAGTTATGAATGAATTGTTTTGAAAAGCTATGAATTGAATCTGTTTATTTTTAACAGATTTAAAATAATGATTGGTTTAAATCATTTGAAATGGGATTGTTTTGAAAGCTATAAGTTAAATCTTAAAGATTTAACGAGTTAAACTGAAATGGAGATTAATTGGGAAAATCTGTGAATGAATCTTTTGTTTAAAAGATTAAAATGTGGAAACTGTTTAAACCGTAAAGATTGAATCTTTTTGTTTAAAGATTTGAAATGGTAATCGATTGAAACCATTTGAAAAGAAAGTTTTGGGTAATAAGTTGTGACTTAATTGAAATCCCATATCCATATGTTTTTAAATATTACGCTCACTATTCGGTTTAGCCGGGAGAGGACCTTTGGGTCGTATAACCCATTCCGAATATGTGATACGTCGTATATGGATAGCATTTGAAGACCGGTGTTGAAGACCGGATATTTTTGAAAACGGAAGGATTACCGTCGAGTTACTATGCATTGGCTGATCCTCGATATAGAGGTTTTATCACCCTTAGTGACGGGAAGTCCGGACGTGATTGGAAATTATCCGGATTTGCAAGGGCTTCGTGAGAAGTGCCTTCGGTTCTGTTCGATCCTGGAACAGACTTGTATGGATTGTATGTTTGACATTACACTTTGAGATATAAAGCAGATTTCTTTCAAATACATTTCTATTGGTGGCGGAGAATTTATTCTCTTAGCTTAACACCCTTCTCTGAGACGTACGAGCTCAGAGGTTATGTAGTTGAAATTTATCAGCGATATATTCCCAATTTGGTAATGTGGCATGCTGAGTGTTGCTGTGTGATGATCAGTGTTTGATCATTTGTGATATGATCATTTATTTGATCATTTATCTTTGTGATCATAGGTTGATCATCTGTTGACCCAAAGCGTGGCTTTTTGAAAAAGCGTAGCTTTGTGGACGAGACTTCGTCAGGACCTCACTACCCGGAAATGGTCGAAACAGGAATGTTGCGGCAAGGTTATGAGGGTCGCGCCCTTTAGGGTATGTCATTTCCTTCTGGAAAGGGGTGGTATCATGGTATGGAGCCCAGATACTTACTCATGTGGATACACTTTCTTTATGATGTGTGATGTTGGATACCGAGCTCGGATAAAGGTCCCAAAGGACCGGGAGGTGGCATATTCGTGAGTTACCTGTTACAGGGGTAACCCGGCCTTGTTTGGCAGAGAGCAGTTTGTCTCTCGGGGCGTCCCGCCAGAGGCGATCCCATGCGGCGGAAAGGAAGTTCCTTAGCCTGACCATTTGTTGGAAATCCAAAGAAACAATACGGAACTTGTACGGTTTTAGTTGTATTACCTGCTATGGAATGTGGCGGTAACCTGCTATTGAACATAGTAGCTATAGTAGGCATACGATAATGGTCGTATGTTGGCTAAGATTAATATTATACTTTCGAAAATGTTTTCTACACTATGCACTAGTAATAATAATTCAATGATTTTGCGTAGTAAGCATCTTTGACTATCATAAGAAGAAATCTCCTCCAATTCTGCGTTTGCATTGTGTGTGTGGCGGGAGGTCTTATGGTAGTTTCATTTTTCAAAAGCATTGCGGATTTCAATGTTTAAAATCTTTTGTTGATTGTTTAAAGATAAACTGTTTTTGTTGCTCACACCAGTCCCATGACTGATCCGGAGTTTATTGTTCCCTTCCTAAACTCTGGGTGCTCATAATTTTCCACACGAGCAGTCTAGAGTTGGGTTTCTTTTCAGATATTCAGGTTTAGTAGATTATCTGGAGCTAGTTCATTAATCGGAGTTGCTTATCTTGGAGTTGTGGATTCATTCTTGTCTGAAGATCATTTTGGAGTTATCATTTCTATTGATATTGTTCCGCTGCTGTTGTTATCTTTTCTTTTCCGCTGCTATTTCTTATATCATATCTCTGACGTATATTGATATTCATTGTATCACTCTGTTGTATCAGATATTGTATATCAATGTATTATTCTTTTCTTCCGCTGTGTTATTTACTTAATTGTGTTATAGCTCCGGCGAATCGGATTTGTACGGTCGAATCTGCGGCATTCTGGTACAATGTGAAGTACGGATGTTGATTTTCGAGCGGGCAAAACCCGAGTCGTTACATTACAGGAGCAGAAACAAGTTCATTTTGAGACTTTTGAAAGAAGAGATACAATCAGAGTTAAAATCAAATGGAACGTCTTTTCCAGGAAGAGTCGTAAGAGGTCGAGCAATCTTACTGAAGTTTTTCACAAAGCGTCGATAAAAACCCGCATGTCCAAGGAAATAACGAATGTCTTTAATAGATTTGGGAATATGTAGATTTGCAATGACATCGATTTTCGCTTATTCACCTCAATGCCTTTATTTGAAATGATATGTCCAAGGACTACCTTGAGTGACCATAAAGTGGCATTTTTCCCAATTTAGCATTAAGTGTTTATCCTTGAATTGTTTAAAAACCAATTAGATCATCAAATTTTGTTTCTACCTTAATTTCATAATCAAAAATCAATTAGTAAAATGATGATGTAAATTGTGTTTATGTTTGAATAAGAATAGCCTATTTGTAAATACAACATAGGCTATCAAATTCATTTTTATAAACTTACATCAACATTTACTTTTCATAAAGCATAAAAGAGGCCATAAATCACAAAATATGTTGAATTTACAAAATTTTAGAGAGCTTCATTATGCCTAAATTGAAGCGGTTTTGCTATTTATTTGTGTTATCATATCAACACATGTAAATTTCAACGTTTAAAAGCAATCAAAATGAGAGCTAATTAGAATAAAAAAGAACTAAACTATTTGCATAAAAATAAAACTAAGCTACTAACATGAAATAAAAGAGCAAGTAAATAAACATGAAAAATAAAATAAAATAAGCAAGAAAGAAGTAAAAGAACAAGAGGCTTAGGAAGCCATTTTTATTCCATATAACTTTGAGGCTACAACTTGCATGCTAATTTCCTAAGTGATTCAAGATCCATTACTTGTACATAATGGGGCTATTTATACATTCACAAAACCCTAATCCATATTTTAAGGGGCTTCCCAAAATACCCCTTAGGAAGTGTGGCCACAAGTCATCATTAGTCTCTAAATAATCCATCATCAAGTATGCATGAAACTTTAACCTCCACTAACTTGTGCATTAGCTTCTAATTGTAGATTAAGCTAAGTGGGTAGGTTGGGTCCTCCATGATGCATCAGTTTGATTTATTTCCATCTTCATTCCTTTGTTTACATCCTTGTGCATGGATATTTCCATGGGAACACCTTTATATTTCCATCTAAAATTCCTATAATTAAAAAGAAAATGTGCAAATAAATATTCTTAAAATTAATTCATGCACAAAATTACTATTTGACCCCCATATTGATGTATGAATGATGACTTGAAAGAATATTTGAAATTTGGTTTTAAACATGTAAAAATAGCCAATTATGACATTTATTTAAATTAAAATAGATTAAATATGGATGTAAAAATATGCACATTTACGTGCACATCAAAAAGTTTAGAATGGGTAAGAGAAAAGTGTGGATCTAGAACCATTTTTGCTTCTTTTGAACCTTAGCTGTTTATACACCTCTCATCCCATTCTAAAAGAAGTTAATTTATACTCGCCCTAGATCAGACGGTCACTCTTGCCTCTCTTCTCCTCATTTTTCAAGCTTCCAAAAACATAAATCATATCAAATCTAAAGACCGATGTTGTTGCATTCAGATTGGTAGCTCTTTTTGGATTCTAGAATCTAATTCAAGGTGTTTCGATTTAACATCTCAAGGTGTTTCATCTTGGCTATAAGCAAGGTGAATTTTATTTATTTACATTCACATATCATATATAATCGTTCATTTATTATTATATGCTAAGGTAGTATATATATTTTTTCATGAATCTACATATATTGGTGTGTTGTCTTCATTTAGATAATAATATATATACGTGTCTAAAAAAGTTACATTTGTATTTTCATACATATTGCTCACAACCTAAAAACTGTTTTGCTATAATATTAAAATGATTTACAACAACACTGATTTAAATATAAATATAAATATAAATATTATTTAGTAAAGTATATTTTATATATTATTAATATATATGTATAGATATATGTAAAACAATAGTTTTTTTTCCTCATACATGTTATAAATCTGTATATAATGTAGTATTTTATTTTGATATAAATATTACATCTACATTATAAATATACATGTATAAATTACATAAAATATGTGTATATAAATTTTAATATAATATGTACAAGTGCAAAATTGTTTTCGGAAAAAAAATTGTATTAATTTCACATGGAACTAATTAATGTAAAAAAAATTATATTTTTAACTAACATAATTTAAAAACCCAAAAAAGGAATATTTTTTTGGCCAAAAAATATGTATGCTTTTACATATATTCATTTATTAATAATTTACATGAATACATATTCATATATATTTAAAGATTATATATATACATAATATTTCCAAAATATTATTTTATATACGAGTAAATAAGCACGTCCAGGTAGGCTTGCATCCAATCACAATGTGCATGCATTAATTCAACAATGCACTTTGTAGCATTTTTCAAAGCATGTACAAAGTCTTTTTACAGATATAATAAACACTTCTTTACTGAATATGTACCCAAATTCATAATTAATTAGATATATTATATTCAATAAATAAAATGTTACTAGAAGTTGGAAACATGAAGAATCATGGACATAACAACTCCATGAAATTACTAACATGTAGCTAGCAAAGTAATTCTACTGTTAAAAGCATTTTCATAGTTTTTTTTATTTTTTATGTATTTTATCACACAAGACAATTTCTTTCTTTGCGTAATCTCAATTTCGCTTAATTTTCGGCCAGGTCCTACGCAATGGAATCGCGAACCTGACCAACCGTGGGCTAAGCAATTGGAGAATGGGGTGCGACCCTACCCCAGTCTACAACCTTAATTCTTAAATATTTATTTTTTTGGGAATTTTCAATGAGTCACCTCTTTTGATCATTTTGGTACATCCTAACACAATTTTGATCTTCACAATCTCCTGGTTGCAATTTTACTCACTCAGGAAGTTAAGTCTTACCGTACCCACTATTGAAACAAACCTAATTGGTCTTCTATTCCCCAATCGACAAGGTCACAATGTTAGGTGATATCGTATAATATGTAAGGTGGAATGTCAACAATTCAATATATGCAATAAGAACCGATCAATGTATAAAACGAACAATGCAAAATATCAACAAAAAATTAAATGTATGCCCAATATGATTGTCTATTCATATACAGATTACTTTTCCAAAGTAATAGCTTCTATTAAAAATGGGTTAATACGTTTTTCTTTTCTTTTGAAATCTCATCAAAATATTTAACAAAATCACCTTTTTTTAAGTAAAATTTACCTCCAAAATAGAGTGAGAATATTTCAAGTGTTATAAAATAGCCATCCTCCACTTTTTAAAACCATAGGCTAACACACCTTAAAAGTTTAATGCGTTAAAATATAGACCATTATGTGTTAAAATTTTAGTTACGTTCACGTGTGACAATTTTACTCTATCATCGCACATTAAAATATAGATCATTATGCGTTAAAAATTTACTCAGTCACTCTTTGTTAAAGGATAAGCCGTTGAACCTTAAAATATTTAGTTCGTCGTTGCACGTTAAAATATAGGCCACAAACTACATGTATATATGAACACAGCTCTGCGTAATATCTTTAGCATGCATTCAGGTATGTATACCTCTTTCGTATGTCATGAACAATATATATTTACTTGTGTAGCTTTTGCATGCATTTTGTTTAGCCACCAATGTAATATACATTTTGTGCAACTTATATACTACATATTTACTTCTTTAGCATTCACCAACATAATATGCATTTTGTTTTGCATTTGTAATATACATGGTTCGCATGTCATGAGTAATATGTATTTTTTACAACTTGTAATTCACCAACATAATATGCATTTTGTTTTGCCTGCATATATGCATGAGTCGCATGTCATGATAATACATATTTTGTACAACTTGTAATTCACCAATATAATATACATTTTATACTACTTAATATATATATATATATATATATATATATCTCTGTGTGTGTGTCCATGTGTGTGTGTGTGTGTTTATGTATATATGATTTTATAACTTAATATATGTACACCTTGTGAATAGTAATTTTCGTGTGCTTCATAACATGTATACTTATTATTACATGCTCAAATGCACTGACGTCTACATGAGAGGTGCAACAACATTAAAAAATTTAAATAATTGTACTTTAAAACTAATTGTTATAGTTAGTCCCACATCGTCCAAAATATATTAATTTTTTTTGTATTTAAGCTAAGAGGTGAAAAATAAGTTGTTCTAATAACATTAAACAAAGTTGGGATGGTGCCTTCAAGTTTATTATGGCCACGAGCATGACATTAAAATTGAAAAATAATTCAAGTAATTTTAAATTGTCCTATCGCTATACTGTAAATTTGTAGCTCGACCAGCTAAGGATCCAAATGTTGCTATCTATATTTCTCTATAGAGATGTAAATGGTATTTTGAAAAATTAAGCTACGTTGTAAATTTTCAGCCCAGCCAGCCAAGAATCCAGATGTTGCTATATATATTAGTGGGTATTTTGGGAAACTAAGATATGGTGTAAATTTACAGCCCGACCAGCTAAGGTTCCAAATGTTGTTGTCTATATTTCTTATAGAAATGAAAATGGTATTTTAGAAAATTCAAAAGGACACCGTGGAATCCTATTCATGGAATTCTCATTTTTGGTGGTAGTGATATATATATACATACACACATTTACATAAATACATATGCTAAACATATGTATTTAAAAAAAGTAATTTTCGAAACAAATACATTACACAGACACTCAATATATTTATTTAAAATTAATATATTAGTTTGAATTGAAGTTACCTAATATTAATTTTACAAATCTAGTTCTAAATCTAAAATTTTAATTGAAATTTAATTTTGACTTCCATTGTTATTTACAATTATGTTATATTATAATATTGTATATGTATATATGTAAAATATATTAATATAAATGCTTATATTTACAAACACTATTTTGCAATAATATAAAACTATATATATATATATATGTGTGTGTGTGTGTGTCTATATATTTGTATATGCATATACCTATTTGATAGTACACATGTATTTAGAGGGGCTAATATGTCCTTTACAATATAAATCCTGACATCTATACACGGACATGTACACCATTTGCACGTGCACATACACACGTATGTATATATGATACACATATTATATTATAATTGTAAATGTATTAATAATATAAAAATTTATATTATAAATAAAAGAAAATATTGATTTTACTTAAAGTTAATTTAGATAAGATCTAAACAAATTTAGACTTCATAGGCACAATAAAGATCCAAATGATAGTTTCTTTTGGAATTTACCCAATTAGTCTGCTATGGGCTGGCCCAATTCCAGCACAAAGCATATACAACATTTCTAGGGAGCAATCTAAAAGCTTGTGCATTTATCGCCATGCACATTTATCTTGGTATAATGAACGGTCTAGGAATTTCTATCCTAAAACTTCATAGGAAACAGCCTCATTTCTACATTCATATAAGTGAGTCTATCAAGAGAACTCCTAACCTAGGTACTCTACTCTATATGGAGTATAGAACTCATTATTACACCCATATTTTCTAAATACTTGTAAAGGAGAATTAATAAAAGAAAAAAACCAAAAAGAACCACTCCCATAATGCAAGTTGAACTACGATGTGGAAGCAAAGAGAAAAATGGAAAATCCATACAGTACTGCCCCATTCCTTTTAACACAACTTCAATGTCATACTGTTGCTCTGTTATCCCGAGTCGACCATAAGGTATAGGTACTGCAATACAATCCTAATATTTACTATAAAAGACATAACTTTGGCCAACCTTTAATAACCAAATATGAAAGTTGTGCTGCTACCTCAAAAGTAAGCTAAATAAGTTGGAACTGTGGCACAATCTTTAAGTAACAACCGGATGTAGAGATCGTGCTGTAGATTGAAAAGCAATACTAGAGATATAGAACTATGGCACAATACTTAAAGCAATTGTATGCAATAAGGATGTGCCGCAATCTTAAACTAATATTTAAGTTCTAAGGCTATGCCATAATCTTAGATTAACGTTGAAGCAAAAAGAATGCGCCGTCATCTTGATTTGACATTGAAATGAAAGAACATGGCTGCAATTCTGAAGAATACTTCCCACAAATATAATGACTCAAAGGATGAGGCAATAGGGTAAAACTACCACACAACCATAAGCAAAGTCACATTCCTCAAAGGCAAGCAAAGAAGCCTTGACATCATTCTCAAATTCCTTAAACACAACTTAAATACGAAAATGGTGGCATGGTCTTTATCGATAAGAACAAATTAAAATAGGTTTGGGCGATATGACCATTCTTCAAAATGGTGGCATTGTCTTATTTATTGATCCATGCAGCTTGGCCCCGTTCACCGCTAACATTGTTATTTTGGATGGAACACTGTAGTATAGCTTTGGGAGGGTCAACGCAATTCAGATGCTGTGCAATATCATTACTCTATGTAATTATTAAGGCACAATCCTCAATGGCCCATCCACGATTAGAGTGCTTATAAATATGCAGTTTTACTAAGATGGGGCAGTTTCTCTTTACGGCTTCATCTACATATGTGAGTAGTTCATTGGATTGTTGCTTTATGAAATCATTGAGTTATGGTCTATTCAAAATTGGATTTTCCTGCTTCAATTTCAAGCTTTGTTCCCAAGTTCAAAATTCATCAACTCAAATCATGGTTTGCCGCCTAAGGCCACGTTAACAATCCATGTACAATAAATCAGCAAGATAGATGATCGATACGTGGCATAATCCAAAGGCAGAAATCAAAAGAGCAGAAGTTGGACTTTAGTGACCCACCTGAATTTTAGATTTTTATAAATGAATAGAGAACTGTAGCAGAAAAGGGAGAGGATTTTTTTTACTTTACTTTTTATGGAAATGGAAGTCAAAATTGTACTCGCTACCATTTTTTTACCTATACCAAGTATAAATGAAGAAGATAAGGACATTTTCCATGGACGTAGGTACATTAAAATCCGATCCGTGTAAATTCTCTATCATTTATTGATTTCAGTGCTTTATTTTACTTTTTTGTCTTAAATATTTAAATCAGAATGTATTGTTCTAACGAATTGGATAAAAACTTTTCATAAGATTCGAATAATTTTCCTCATAATTGTGTAAGCATTATAGCAACATAATTACTCCCTTTAAATGCAATTTTAATATCACTTAATTTTATTGATTCCTAACCATGAAAGCATTTAACAACGTGGTTGCTTCAATAAAATTATTGGGTGCTTTTGGGATGGAAAAGCTCATTTGAAAAATTTATTCACATTTTCTTTAGATACAACTATACCACCATGAATCCCATCGATTCCAACACTCCTCCTAACGAAGAACAACTTCATCTAACCTCAAAAATACCTAAAAGACAACTCCTCACCTCTGTAACCCAAACTAAGGCAGGTGCTTTTGTAGAGCCCACCTCAGATCCTGTCCTAACTATTCTTCAAGCCTTAACGAAACAACCGAACCAACGCATAGATGGACTAGATAGATCCATGGACCAATATCATGCCCTTAAACCAATTTCCCCTCAACCTTTCACAACTCACTATCATTATTCACTGATTGCACTGACTATGCAACGTGTGAGTGACAACAACAATCTCCAAAGTGAGAACAATGATGATAGTCTAAAACAAACAATTACCAAGCTCAAAGGAAAAAAAAATCAATTCCCGGATCAAATCGAAGTCTGTGAATATCAATTTATTACTACTGAAAAAGCAAGTACGAACTACACCCAATGATGATGTTACTTCACTCTATAGAGATGGTTCATCTCAAATAGATCTCAAGGAGGATAAGATCCATCAAATGAAAGCTCGTATAGAGCAATCGACTCTACTTTACTAACAAAACAACAGAGAGGAAGTAAGGAAAGAGGGTTCTTTCCCGTTTAGTGAAACTGTTATAGAGGTAGACTTCCTTGATAACTTCAAAGCTCCATCAATCGATAAATTTGATAGGACTACTAACCCAAATGATTATATTTGCACTTTTGAGTAACATGGACATTCTAAAGGTGGAGGGAGGGGATGCCTAGGTGCAAGCTCTTCCTAATATATCTTGCGGAGGTGGCTACCAGAAGATTCAGAAGGTATGGATTAGGGAAGGTTCGTTCTTGGCTAAAACTAGTTGTAGATTTCTTAAAATAGTTCAACTCTAGGAGAGAGGCTTCCCCAAAGGTGAATATCATGTTCATCGTGACGTAGGGTAAAAATAAAAGCTTAGGAAACTTTATAAAATGCTTCAAATCTGAAGCTCTTTGGATTTGAGTGGCTTGTAAGGAAGCACCGTTGATGGCAATACATGCTAGGATCATAAGGAACACTATTATGTAGGATATGAATAGTAGGAAGCCATACAATAGCATGAAAGCTTACTATGAAAGGGGCAGTGGCTACATCAAAATGGAAGAAGCCGGGGATATAGAATTATCTTCATCTGAGAAACTTTTGATCCCCACAACAAAAGAAAATGGATGGGGGGAGGGGGCAGAAGCATACCATCTGTTGTATATGCGTGTATTGAATATGGGTGTATATGATTTTTGTTTGATGATAATAAACATATATATATTCATTTAAATGTATTTGATATTGTACTATTTTATTTTCACAGATTAAATAAATATTTGCTGAATAAAATAAATAACACAGAATTTGAATTCAAACAGAAATTTTATTCAAACAAATACTTATTACAATTTTCAATAGTACAAATTCAAGCTCTCACTATACATATACAATTTTGATTACAATACATCACAATTTCATATTTACATTTAACCTCACTACACATCACTCATTCACTCAATTCGTATTTTATCTTCAACTTCACTTCAGTTTGAATCCAGCATCTGAGCAATCTGCAAAAATATATACTGACGCAGTAAAATTGAAAAAGAAATATTTTTGCAATATAAAATAAAAATGTGATTTTGAAAATTTTATTTGCCTCAGTTATTTGGGTTGTTCGTCGTCATTTAATTCTGAATTCATCATACACGAACATCTTGTGACATGCACAGTGTATCACTGTACATGCCACAAGGTCGTGCACACCGATATACACTTGATAATTACAGGGACAGGTGAGCACAAGGTCAAACCCAAATAAAAAGATGGGTTCAACTCAGGTGCAATAAAAATAATGTCACAAACTTCAGCACAAGGTCAAACCCGAGCTGCAAGCTGGATTCAACACAGGTGCAAATTCCAAGATGAAGTTCGAGTGAAATCAAAATGAAAAGTGACATGCACAAGCACAAGAACATGTCAGAGGATCAAGTACAGTGTAACCAAATCTATACCAGTCTCGACCAAAAAGGTTCAGTGATGTAGCAAACAAATTCAACAAGACTGGTCAGGCACACAAGCACATATTCAAGTACTTGAACAAATATACAGATTCAAACAAGTCCAGAACACAAATCCAAAACAGGCAATAGTGAAGTACGACATCACTAACAAATGCAAGCTCAAGTAATCAAGTGAACACAATACAGCAATGAACCAATACAGCAATGAATCAAGTGAACAAGTGCATACATATATACAAGCAACTGAAGTGCGGCTACAAATGCAACATGACTCGAATGCACAGATAAAATGAAGTGTAACTGCAAATAAAAATGCAAACAAATGCACCAGTGATACCAATGAAACCAAGACCAGAAAACAAGGCTAAAACTCAAGTCTGGTAACAACAATCGACAACAGGAGTAGACTGGATGATGATATAGTGAAACAAAATCAAGACCAATATCAATGCACTAATCTCAAATTGAACAGCAACAGCAAATGGCAACAACCGGAGTGAAAAAAGAAAGAAGTACCAAAGAATTCAATGCCGTGTAAATCAATAGGGATGAACGAGCAACAGGAAGCCAGAAATTCACGAAATCAAAAATGGCCGAAGTAAAAAAGAATTCAACACCGTGGTGACCACGTAATGAATCAACAACGTGTCAATCAAGAAATCAACGTGTATACGAATTGAACAAGTCAGAATCAATCTCAAGCATCCAAGCATCATCGACCGGCCAAGCAAAATAAATTGACGAATTCAAATAATTATATACGACGAAAATAAAGGGATTCGAACCCTATAAAAGCAATCAACATCATCGGCAAAAATGTATCGAGTTAAAAGCAAGCAAATCAGAAGAATCAAAAAGGCATACATTACATACCGAAGTAAGAAGTCAAAACTCGATCAACAATTGGGGCCGTCGTGTGCAAAGTAGAGAGATCGACAAAGCATCATTCAATCGAGAAATCGAAGTCGACAGCTTCAATTTCAAAAGCCCTAATTTAAGAGCAAAGAGGAACGAGATCGAACGAGGCCATTGTTTTCATCTCAAAAGCCGGCCAAAGATATAAAAAGAAAAAGGGGAATTTAATCACTATTTTAAGCCGGCCTTTGTTGGGCTTTAATTTTAAAAAGGCTTTAAATTATTTAAATTAGGGTTTAGTTATTGTTTTTAAAGCGTTTTTAATTTCTTCCTTAAAATCGTTGTAATTACTAGTCGTGTGACTAGGGGACAAACTACGTGGCGTAGTTTGAGAATTCGCAACTCAGTGGCTGAGTTGTGGCAGGGTTTTGAGCGTAGTGTTAGGATAGTCAATAGCGGGTATAGCGAGTTTACGTGTGTAAGCGAGGGACTATCTAATTTCTAGTAGAAACCTTGGGGGCAGCACGTAGGCAGGGTTTTGCCGAAGCTGGGTAAATTCTGTGTTGTTCTCTTCTACATTTTATTATTCTGATATTATTTGTGCTGTGTTTATTCTGCTGTGATCTGTGTTAAAATTAATATACACTTCCGTAATAACTTTTATAATTAACACTATCACCCTATTCACCCTCCCTCTAGAGTGAAATCGATCCTACAAGTGGTATCAGAGCAAGGAATAGAGTCAAATTTTTTATTTAAAAATTCAATTTTTTTTCAAAAAATTGAATTTTTTAAAATGACTTCTTTTAATAATGCTTTTGCTGAGGGTCAGTCGATAGTTAGACCACCAATGTTCAATGGTGATTATGCTTATTGGAAAAATAGGATGAAAATTTTTCTAGAAACCATTGACGCTTGGGATATTGTTGAGACAGGTTATAGAACTCCAACTATAACTGTAGATAATCAGGAAATTAAAAAACCGTAGGAACAATGGACAGAGCTAGAGAATAAATTACAAAATATTAATGCTAAAGCCATGAATTCTATTATTTGTTCATTGGATCAATTTGTATTTAATCGTGTCTCACATTGTCTAACTGCGCAGGAAATATGGCACACACTCAAAGTGACTCATGAAGGAACATCTCAAGTCAAAGAATCTCGCCTTGCCATGCTAAGCAGCGAATACGAGAACTTCACTATGGCAAAAGAAGAAAATGTTAAAGAGATGTTTGGACGACTTTCCAATATCGTATACAAATCAAAAGCTCTCGGAAAATCATACACAGAATTGGAAATAGTCCGAAAAATCCTCAGAGTCCTTCCACGAAGCTTTGAAGCGAAAGTTACTGCCATTCAAGAATCAAAAGATTTAAAAAAACTCAAAGTTGAAGAACTCATCGGAAATCTCACCACTTACGAGCTAGAAATAAAGTTCAAGGAAGAGCGTGATGGAGGAGATACTCGGAAGAAATCGATAGCTCTCAAAGGAACAACAGAAAGTGATGATGATGACGATGATGATGGTGTAGCAGAACTAGAGCTGTTAATAAGGAAATTCAAAAAGTGGAATCACAAATACGGAAATCCAGCTCTAAATCAAAAATTGAAAAGCAGAATAGCCAAAGTATTTGACAGCCTAGACGAACAGAAGATCATCTGTTACAAGTGCAACAAACCCGGTCATATCAAGCCCGATTGTCCACAAAATAAATTCAGCCGTGGAAAGAAACAGAAAAAGAAAAGTTTTGCAGCCACTTGGGATGAAACAGACGAGGAAGATCAAAGCACTGGCAGTGAAAGTGAAAAAGCAGAATTGTGTCTTCGAGGTAATATAACTGACAGTGACGATGATGAGCCAAGTGAGGTATCAAAACCTACCCATTCTGAGTTGCTTATTTATTTCCACGAAGTAAACGGTTGTTTTGAACGACTTAGGGAGAGATACACTAAACTTGAATCACAAAGAGATAGTTTGATAGAAATAAATGAACAGCTTGAACAGTTAGTTAAAAACTATCAAAGTAGAATCCCTAAGTGTGATAGTGTCCAACATTCGAAGATGAGTTTAAAAAATCAGAAATTAATATAAAATCACTTGAAAATGAAATTCAGATTTTGAAAGAGAATGAAAATACTAGGAGAGAGAATTCTATTAAAAAGTGCACGCAATTATTAAACGAGAATGAATCTCTCAAAGCACAAGTCCAACAACTGTCAACGACTTTAGGAAAATTTTCTAAAAGTAAAAAATCGTTGAATATGCTATTAGGGAAACAAACTGTCAATATTGATAGACAAGGACTTGGGTATACTCAAACAGAACGGTATAGAAGTGAAACTAAGCAAGTCAATTCAATATGCACTATTTGTAGAAAAACTGGACACAATCAAAATAATTGTTGGTATAGACCCAAACATGTGAAAACAATTCCAATTTGGGTTCCAAAAGGCACAAATATAGAATCTCTCAAAGTTAAACAAATCTGGGTGCCAAAAGGAACAAATATAAATAGTTATGGGTCTCCACAAAATTATTTTTCAAATTATTCTGCCACTAACAACCATGGATCTATAAAAACAAATAGGTCACAAAAATCATTTACCGTGTAGGTGTGGTGGCAGGCTAAGGAACAACAACAGTGTTATCTGGATTCTGGCTGTTCCAGAAACACAACGGACGACAATTCAAAGTTCCTTAGCCTAGTATAAAGGTGACAGATTCACAATGGGCAAACAACGAAAGATTGTCGTAAAGGTAAAACAGGTAATGGTAATTATTTTGATCGATACATTCTATCTGCACCATAATCCGAATTAAATCAGCCAGTTATGTGAAATAATTGATGATGTTAATTCTGACTTATTCAAAATGTTGACCAATCATCTTTGAATAAAATTGCTTGGATTAATTATGATGTTGATTGATTACTGATTTCTCATGCTACAAGTAGATATATTTGTTTACTTGTTTATTTCAACGGCTTCAATTCAATTTCAAGAGAACTTCATTCAAAAGGATGTTACAAATTATTTTATGAAATTTGTTGAATTTTCACAGTCTGGTCTATAACATTGAAAATGATGAGTGAAAGAAATATTTAGATGCAGATTACACTGGCAATCTAGTTGATGAAAAATTACTAGTGGAACGTGATTTAACATTCAGTAATTGCATCATTTTTCAAAGAAAATATCTGCATATTTTTCATTTCAAATAATTTTCAATTAACAGATATTTTTCTTAGATAAACCCTCCAAGAAAATCATTTTTGACCTTGTTTCAGATTAGTTATTTCAGAGAAATTAATTTTAAAATTGATTTTAAATCACTACATTAACTAATCTGACCCCTACTAATTATCGAAAAGATAAATAGTGATTGAAAAAGTGATGAGTGTTGATATTAATCATATATTATAACTCGAGATAGTATATTTAATAAATTTCTTTAGAAATTTAAACAAGAGTTATAAAACTTTTTGGTTGACAAAAAAAATTTCACGACCATTTCTATTTCTATCATTTTTCTATCAACCATCACTCATCAAAAAATATATTATGTCAATATGTGGTATTTTAAACGGGAATCATTCGTTTTTCATTTTATTATATTTCTAACAAATAAAAACATCCAAAGTATTCACTCTCATTTAAAAGTCCTCACGGTTATGCATGGGTGAATTACTTAAATTTTTGATTATGTGCTTCCATGCTCATTTAAAAGTCCTCACGGTTATGCATGTATGGAACGCATATCAAAATTTATTAATTAAAAAAAAAGAAGGAAAAGAGACAAGTTGATTCTAATCCCATTTAAAAGTCCTCACGGTTATGTGTGGTTAGAAGATACTTGAATTCATTTTTAATAAAAATTGGAATACTACTAATCTCATTTAAAAGTCCTAACAATTATGCATGGTTAGTAGATATTCAAATTCCTGATATAAATATACCACAAATAGACACAACTATATGGTTTTATATGATGACATTATCCCTATCATTCTAAAGTGGAATATGCGTCAAACAGAGTATTTATGATTTTTGTTTGATTTTTATTGAAATTTAATATTTATACTCAATTGGGAATTAATATTGATTTAATGTCTATCACTTTATCTCTATTTTTCCTAGCATTATTATTCTTTTGCTGATAACAAAAGGGGGAGAGAAAAGTTAAGATTTTGAAAATAAAGGTCAAATATTTTCTAATTGCATCAAAGCTCATTTGAATATTTTATTCTCATGCATATATGTAGGGGGAGCTTTGTGTAGAGAGGGAGCATTCAAATAGGGGGAGCAAATTGAATAATCAAATACATTTAAAATAGTCAAAATCTTAAATATATGTTTGTTATCATCAAAAGGGGGAGATTGTTGAATATGCGTGTATATGATTTTTGTTTGATGATAATAAACATATATATATATATATATATTCATTTAAATTTATTTGATATTGTACTATTTTATTTTCACAGATTAAATAAATATTTGTTGAATAAAATAAATAACACAGAATTTGAATTCAAACAGAAATTTTATTCAAACAAATATTTATTACAATTTTGAATAGTACAAATTCAAGCTCTCACTATACATATACAATTTTGATTACAATACATCACAATTTCATATTTACATTTAACCTCACTACACATCACTCATTCACTCAATTCGTATTTTATCTTCAACTTCACTTCAGTTTGAATCCAGCATCTGAGCAATCTGCAAAAATATATACTGACGTAGTAAAATTGAAAAAGAAATATTTTTGCAATATAAAATAAAAATGTGATTTTGAAAATTTTATTTGCCTCAGTTATTTGGGTTGTTCGTCGTCATTTAATTCTGAATTCATCATACACGAACAGCTTGTGACATGCACAGTGTATCACTGTACATGCCACAAGGCCGTGCACACCGATATACACTTGATAATTACAGGGACAGGTGAGCACAAGGTCAAACCCAAATAAAAAGACGAGTTCAACACAGGTGCAATAAAAATAATGTCACAAACTTCAGCACAAGGTCAAACCCGAGCTGCAAGCTGGATTCAACACAGGTGCAAATTCCAAGATGAAGTTCGAGTGAAATCAAAATGAAAAGTGACGTGCACAAGCACAAGAACATGTCAGAGGATCAAGTACAGTGTAACCAAATCTATACCGGTCTCGACCAAAAAGGTTCAGTGTTGTAGCAAACAAAGTCAACAAGAATAGTCATGCACACAAGCACATATTCAAGTACTTGAACAAATATACAGATTCAAACAAGTGCAGAACACAAATCCAGACTAGGCAATAGTGAAGTACGACATCACTAACAAATGCAAGCTCAAGTAATCAAGTGAACACAATACAGCAATGAACCAATACATCAATGAATCAAGTGAACAAGTGCATACATATATACAAGCAACTGAAGTGCAGCTACAAATGCAACATGACTCGAATGCACAAATAAAATGAAGTGTAACTGCAAATAACAATGCACACAAATGCTCCAGTGATACCAATGAAACCAAGACCAGAAAACAAGGCTAAAACTCAAGTCTCGTAACAACAATCGACAACAGGAGTAGACTGGATGATGATATAGTGAAACAAAATCAAGACCAATATCAATGCACTAATCTCAAATTGAACAGCAACAGCAAATGGAAACAACCGGAGTGAAAAAAGAAAGAAGTACTAAAGAATTCAATGCCATGTAAATCAATAGGGATGAACGAGCAACAGGAAGCCAGAAATTCACGAAATCAAAAATGGCCGAAGTCAAAAAGAATTCAACACCGTGGTGACCACGTAATGAATCAACAACGTGTTAATCAAGAAATCAACGTGTATACGAATTGAACAAGTCAGAATCAATCTCAAGCATCCAAGCATCATCGACCGGCCAAGCAAAATAAATTGACGAATTCAAATAATTATATACGACGAAAATAAAGGGATTCGAACCCTATAAAAGCAATCAACATCATCGGCAAAAATGTATCGAGTTAAAAGCAAGCAAATCAGAAGAATCACAAAGGCATACATTACATACCGAAGTAAGAAGTCAAACTCGATCAACAATTGGGGCCGTCATGTGCAAAGCAGAGAGATCGACAAAGCATCATTCAATCGAGAAATCGAAGTCGACAGCTTCAATTTCAAAAGCCCTAATTTAAGAGCAAAGAGGAACGAGATCGAACGAGGCCATTGTTTTCATCTCAAAAGCCGGCCGAAGTTATAAAAAGGAAAAGGGGAATTTAATCACTATTTTGAGCCGGCCTTTGTTGGGCTTTAATTTTAAAATGGCTTTAAATTATTTAAATTAGGGTTTAGTTATTGTTTTTAAAGCGTTTTTAATTTCTTCCTTAAAATCGTTGTAATTACTAGTCGTGTGACTAGGGGACAAACTATGTGGCATAGTTTGAGAATTCGCAACTCAGTGGCTGAGTTGTGGCAGGGTTTTGAGCGTAGTATTAGGATAGTCAATAGCGGGTATAGCGAGTTTACGTGTGTAAGCGAGGGACTATCTAATTTCTAGTAGAAACCTTGAGGGCAGCACGTAGGCAGGGTTTTGCCGAAGCTGGGTAAATTCTGTGTTGTTCTCTTCTGCATTTTATTATTCTGATATTATCTGTGCTGTGTTTATTCTGCTGTGATCTGTGTTAAAATTAATATACACTTCCGCAATAACTTTTATAATTAACACTATCACCCTATTCACCCCCCTCTAGGGTGAAATCGACCCTACACCATCCACGTATGAAGTGGCAGAGAGAATTTAACTTCGTAGCTAAGACTCCCCTCACCCACATACCTGGTCAGATATATGAGATGACTAGAACTGAACTTGCATGCAACATCAAAAACAAAGGGAAGAATCTAGAGTAAAACAGGGGAGCATATTGCTGCTTCCATAGAGCCAAATGGCCACCACGCTAATAACTACCAACACTTGAGTAATGAGATTAAAAGACTAATTCAAAAGGGCTACTTAGGCAACTATCAAAAAGAAAACAATGGGGAGAGGACTAGTAATCTTTATCCAGATCCAAATGAAGGCCTAGTAGGGAACCCCTCCAATCTCATTACGCTGAAACTACCCCTCTTCACAAATCATTCTATGCAAGCTTCCTAGTCATTGATCAACCGTCTCCATATAGTGCGTTTTTTTGGAAGGCCTGCAATAATTGACATGGGGGTAATAATTTCTCAAAAAGACTTACTTGTAATGTTTCATACTCCTACTGGAATATGGTCAATTAGAGGGGAACAATTATTAGCTAGATAACTATACAATGTAAATCTCAATTCTAGCACTAAAATTATTTGAAACTATTCTGTTGCCTCTTCTAATAATTATGATTTTTGTAATGGAAAACAAATCAAGCCGGTTCCATGAACTACAGTGGTACAAAGTACTATAACTGATGTTGAAATAGGTCATTCTACGACCACAACATCAATAAGAAAGACGAAGAGGGAGTATATGCATATGATCGACACCTATAAGTATAACTTAGTCTATGCACATTATATGTTAGAAGAAGCTTAGAGACAGGCTTTCTTTGCCACTTCCCAGCGTGAATATGAAAGTGAAGTAGATCCGAGATTAGGAGAAACAAGGAGAGAGTTTAAGCCATTAGGTGATCTCGAAGATATAAAGATAGATTCTAACCATCTTTCAAAAGTTCTCAAGATAGAAAAACCTCATCACGAAAACTAGAACATAATTGATAGACTTTCTTAAGAGAACAGTAGATGTTTTCACTTGGGCACACTCATACATGGTAGGGATAGACCCATCTATTATTTACCACACACCCAACATCGATCCTAGTGCTCATCTAGTTAGGCAAAAGCGTGGGACTGTAGATTAGGAAAGGCATAATGCTTTATATGAAGAAGTTAAGAAGCTGAAGCCAAATGGGTTCATCAGAGAAGTGCATTACCAAAGTGGACCATCAACACTATTCTTGTGAAGAAGTCCAATGGGAAATGGATAACTTACGTAGACTACACCAACCCAATAAGGCCTGCCTAAAGGATATCCTTTAGCCACCTAGAATTGATCAATTGGTAGATGCAACTAGTGGACATGAGCTGCTTTCATTCATGGATGCATACTCGAGTTATATTTAGATAGCTATGTTTGAGCCAGATCAGGAGCATTCCGGTTTTATGATGGAAAAAAGCTTATACTGCTACAAGGTCATGCTGTTCGGACTCAAAAACACCGGATAAACCTACCAAAGGTTCATCAATAGGATGTTCTTAGATCAGATCGGGTAGAATGTTGAAGCATAAGTACATAACAAGCTAGTTCAGTTGAAAGAATCACCAAGTAATGTGTAGATTTGGAGGAAACCTTTGCAGTTCTGAAGCAGTATAGCATGAAGCTTAATCCTTTGAAGTATACTTTTAGTACTCAGTTAGGAACTAGCGTATATAGCAAGCTCCAGTAGCATTGAAGCAACCCCAGAGCAGATTGAGGCCATAAGGAAGATGGAAGTTCTAGAGAAGCCAAAAGATATCATTTGCCTAAATGGTAGAGTGCCAGATCCAAGCATATTCATTTCCAAAACAACCGACAAATGTATACTGTACTTCGACTAAGTGAAAAAGGGATGGAATTTGAAATGGACTAAAGAATGCAAAATCACATTCAAAATCTAAATGATCATGTGATTAGTACTCCTATCCTATCAACGCCAGTAACAAGTGAGGATTTCTATGTATATTTGGCTAAACTGATAAAGCTATAAGTACTATAGTGGTTCGAGAAGATGAAAGAACCTAGAGGCCTATATACTATACGAGCAAGCGCTTGCCTAAGGCGGAACTCAATTACTCGATCATTAAAAAGTTTTCCTACAGCCTGCTCCTTACATCAAGAAAATTACAGCCATACTTTTCGGCACATCCCATCATAGTCCTCAAAGACAAACCATTAAAGCAAATAATGCATAAGCCAGAGATGTTGGGTCGCTTCTTAAAATGGGCAATGGAACTTAACCAGTACGATATCTCCTACCGCCCTAGGAAAGAAATCATAGGAGAAGAACTAGCATATTTCATTGTGGAATGCATGCTACCCACTGAGCCACAATTCGTGGAAGAGACGCCCACTCCACAATTTTGGAAATATTTTGTGGGTGGGGCATCAAACGTGTAGGAGGGAGGGATCAGATATGTATTGATCACCCCAGATGAGAAGAAATTTTATGGGGTAGTGCAGCTTGGGTTCAAAGATAAAAACAACATGGCAAAATATAAATCTCTGCTCACGGGCTTAAGGATGGTTCAGGTAATTAAAGTAACCCATATTAAAAGTTATAGTCACTCCCAATTAGTTGTAAATCTAGTGCAGGGGAATTACCAAACGAAAGAGCCAACCTTAGCCAAATATGCAAAACTTTCCAAAAGGTTGCTAGAAAAGTTTGATCAATTTGATCTGGAGCAAATCCCATGCGAGAACAATTCTTCTGCGGAATCGTTAGCCAAACTTGAAAGCACTAAAGTTGATTAGAAAATAAAAGCTATCCCAATAGGACATCAAGTCGAATGAAGCATCACTAAGGCCAACAAAATACCGGTCCTGACTAGAAAAGAGTGAGTGACGGTCAAAGAAGCTCAGAATCAAGAAGCAACTGAAAATCTAGAGCAATTTCCAACTACATCTATCCCCAATAGACAAAGGAAGGTTCATAAATGACCCCTATCAAAAAATTCTTGATAAATGGAGTTCTATCTCCAAGCAAGAATGAAACCAATAAAATAAGATATCAGGCTCCATATTTTTTCTTCTTCGAAGTCAGAAAGAGCATTCTTCAAATATCTTTCAAGCCTTTCATTAGTAGGTGTTAGTTGGAAGTTCTCTTCCTCTAAGGTCATAGTAGAAGTCGTAGCCATAATTTAAATTAAGGTACGCTTAAGTCATTCATACCAGAGATAGTGGAAACCAAAGGCACATTAGATCGATGACTTCGATAGACTTGAAGGGATGCCCACAAGGAAGAAGGGAATAAACCTAATTAATAGTAACTATAATTTATTTCAATAGAAATCAAATTACAAAAAGCTATGTTTAGAAAGACGTATCCCATAAGGCTAGTTTATACGAAGAGTGCAGCAAATTAACATAAAAAATAACAATAATACATGGTACTCACTCCTTGTTTTGATTCCTAAGTCTAAGCCTAAACCATTCCAAATGATTAATTACCTTATTTTAGACCAATCACTCCCTTAAATCATCTTCTTACTTTCCTCCCCATCGACCTGCACACGAATACTCCCTCCTCAAGTGTGCATGCATGCAATATCTCACTCCCTGTTTCAGGAAATCGCCCCCCAACTTTGCCAACGAACTCCATCTCGCACGAGCTTCACACTTTCACCCTCTCACCCAGCTCGGTCCATTCCCCCAAAACGCAACCTGACCCACCCTGCTCACACACGTGCAATGTCGCACTCCAGCACATGAAGCCACTCCCTTCCAAAACTTCACCACCGACTTGCGCCCTTACCACGAGAAAGCCCAATCTACCCTCCGATCCACCTAGCGCTTCCTTGATCACCCTTAATAAAACCGTAATTTACTTTCACCATGTCGGACTCACCTAGCAGTGTCGGAAACCCCAAATCTTATATGGATTTGTAGATCTAGTGTACATTAATCTAAAGAATCCACCTTTGTGATTTTTAGTTGAGTATAAAATTATATTTTGATTTTTGAGGATAGCAGCCATTTCTTTTGTTTACAGAGATTGAAAAAAAAGAAGGAGAAGGAAAAGTCAGAATGTGTTGAATATTCTTATTGTATGGTTTGATTTGTATTGCGATTCTCAGCATCTCATTATGCAGAGTTTCGTTCACATACGAACCACGAACGATAAAATAAAATACGATCGCGCACAAAAATGTGACATGATCCCAAAACAATAATAATATACACAAGTTCTCTTATTCTATAAAGTTTCAAAAGTAGCAACATTTTGCCAAAAAATTGTCAAATGATAAATTTAAACATTTTTCGATTAAAAATTATGGAAAAATAAAATAAAATAAAAATACATCATTAAAAATCGAGCCATTTTTATTAGAAATCAATTTATTTTTATTTATTAAATTTGAATCAAATCTGTATATTTAAATAAATTAAATACTTTTATTCGAAACGGTAAAAATTTTAGATGGTTACATTCTTCCCTCCTTAAAAGAATTTCCTCCTAAAAATTTCTAAGGGAAGAAAAGTGCCCCCAAACCCTTAAGCTTTCACAATCGATTAGATAAAATGTGTTATTAATTTTTTAAAAGTCTCAAATGTTACGAAAAATTTCACCAGCACCTCCACTACACGGCTTGAACCGGAGAAACTACGTTTCGCCACAAAAGGCCCAAATCAATAAAAGAAAACAAATGCTTGAAAGTGGCCTCATATATTTGGGGCATACAATCATCAAAAATAGTATAAACCTATATCGATTAGTCGAGCAAACAAACTTTACTCATGAAATTAAAAATAACAAGCTAGCCTTTGCTTCCATAAACCTATATCTTATTTACAAATGATATCAAATCATATAACTTGCACTTATAATGTTAAGAGCATGCAATTATTTTAAAGCCCATATGTTGTACATGTGTCATCCATATGCAATACCTAACCCGATCACCAGCTGGATCGCACCAATTTCCCTTCCGAACTAGTATCCCTCACTCGACTTCCCTAGTGTAGAGTCCGATCAGGTTCCTTGATCAGAAACCTCCGTTCTCCTTGCATAGTCATATACTATGGTAGAAAATTTCAAATCTGATCAAAAATCCATATCAAGTGTTCGCCGTCAATAATAGAATGAAAAATCTTAACATGGACCCGAGTAAATCGCCTCGAAATCGTGTACTCGATTCTGGATCAAAAAGAATCATGCGAATAAAATGATCTACATACAACTTACCTATTATTCCATTGGTTTCTTAACTACACCACATATTTTTAAGCCACATTTATTTATACCAATAGTATTTCATTTAATACTAAAACCATTTATTAACCATTTTATAAAACTTTTCTTAAGTATATAAACATGTTATTAAACACAACTTATGTTTATTAATCACTTTTAAACTTAAGTTCATATTCATATAATACTCCACTACATCTTAAGAGTATATATACAATTTCAAATTTTTTTTTAATTAATTAGGATGTTCGAAAAATTAAAACTTGTTTTAACTTACTATCTTCACAAATTTATAAGTTACAAAAACATATTATCTTAAAATTTCACAAAATACTTAGCTTCAATTTCTTAATTAACTTGGAAGTTTCTGAGTGCCCAAAATCATTGAAAATTCCATTTCATTTCAATAAATGAAAATTACACATAAAAAATTATAGTGGGATGCACAACCCAAATTATCCTAATGCATATGATATATGAGCCATATAATAACTTAATTGAAAACTTCAGAATTAAACACCCAGGTTTTATTTAAACTTTATTTTGAAATAAAAATAATATACATATCCCATTTTGTATATTAAACCTTACTTTCAGAATTTAAAAAAAATTGTTTTACCAAAACAACTCCGATGCATAACTACATGGTAGCATTCCCTTGCTTAGAAACTCGAAAATGAATGTCGATAATGCTGTAATCACCACTAGAATTATTTTCCGATGAGGTCAGTGCTTTCTGTTTACTTTAAAATATATTTTAAATATTTCTACTCATAAATACTTATAAATAATTCTATAATTATTTTCTCCAAAACAGTGAAAAACAATTTTCAAAACACCGGGGTTAAACATCTTAAATTGTCAGCTTAAATCCTTTTTACTTATAAACCATACATATATAATTACACTCTCTTATAAATAATCACTTCACCAATGAACATCTTTGTTTATATTATAACAAACAACCCTTATTAAAATTAAATTTTAATTTTAACCCAACATTATCCTCGAACGCCTTATAATCAAATCGTGAAACTGAATTCACAAGGTATTCGTTTTCAATTTAATCCAACAATAAATGCTCAAAAACTAACTAAAAACAACTAATCAAACAATAAATGATAAAAATCGAATATTATCATTCCTTAATAAACAAACACATCATAAGTGACTATATCAATTTTTTGAAAATTATACCTTTATATATAAAATATAATCCAGATAAATTTTTTTCATTTACATAATTTAAAAACAATACCGTATCGATTTGCCTTATTCAAGAATTTAGAGACCCCTATCGATACGGTTGTACTTTCTGTATCGATCAGAATTTATAAACCACTCAACTGATAAATCAACAAAATATAAACCTTTTTTATAGCACTAACAAACAAATGCTCTTATATATACACATTCAAACTCATTCTAGGCTATTACTAACCCCATCTCTAATGAGTCTACTCCACCAAAGCCAAGGTGTTCGCTCAACCTAAGCTCTGATGCCACTTGTAACTACTTGTCTTTTCGACCCTTAAAGGTCGATAATAATACATCCACGGTATTCGCGTGCCGAGCATCCAAGTACCAGAAAAACAGATTGTTGGGGGAAAAGAAAGATAAGACATAACAGAATCTCACACAATGATGAGTGATATATAATATACAACAAATCTTCACAAATGAAAAACCATAATAAACATTCATCTATCAGAGTAACAATCTATCATCAGCCTCGAAAGTTATAATAATCTATCCCCACAAATTCTGACAAATACAACCAACAAATGCAGTGGAAAATATAATATATGCGAATACATCTTGGAGGCATCCAGCTTGTCTCCTAAAGCTCCCAAGCATCCATAACTGAATCTAAAATATGCTCGGTCTGACCCGAGCACTATTAGAAAATAACGTCCGGATCAGTCTGGTAAACCAGCATGAGAAACCCACATTATATGGACTTTAATGTTACAAAATCATTTAGAAATCAAAGTATCTTATAAGACCACGCACATATAAACACAGACGGGTTTTTACCTTAAGATAACCAAACCCTTTTATAAGAAATCCAGTGATATTACAATAATATCTAGGGTTTATATCGAATCATAGCCGAAATTGTTACATTAATTAAATTCCAGCATAACAAGTATACAACTATGTCCAAAAGGCACTTATTGGAGAATGGATTCCATACAATGACAAGGAACCGGGGTACCGCTTGCTACAGTACACATCTAGAAAATGTACCGAGGGCCTCATATGAACCCCCCGCCAATTAAAGCCTGGCTTACTCCTTACCAGATAGTACCAAATATGTCACCACCTCTATTTCTTTAAAACGTTTCCCTGAGAGCTCCCATTCACAACCAAGTCCATAAATATATATCTAGAACGGTGATGCCCATACCCTAATTGGTGCGACTCACATAGCCCTACCACATAACCCATATTTAGTTATTCCTGGGTGTAAGGCTTGAGGATATTCCCCTTTTTAGCAAATCCTACTTGGAATGCTAGCACTGCCCTCTAGGAAACAGTGCAATGCCAGTATTAAACTGTACAAGTTGTTCAGGATATGTACCAATTGAATGCACTACTTCTACTACATTCATTTTTGAATGACTAGTACAAGTAGTTCTTGCACTTCAAAGAACTCTGTATTCGATCATCTCTCCAATTTGAACGCTTCTGCCTGTTTGTAGTGGTTTTCAGATAATATATCTGTTCCTGGTCTCTACGAACCGATAACAGTAGTTTTAAAAATTGGCTAACATTTTATAGTCGGTTATCTAACTATCAAATAAACAAACAATCAAATTAGAGATTTAATTTCACATGTAAACTAAGCATGGTTAAGCACATAAGCAACCACTAAGCCTCTTTAATTAATCCTTCCATTAATTAAAACTAATTTGTAAATTCATATATTAAAATACTTTTACAAAGATATACATTAACAAACCTCCCTACACTTTTCAAAACTTGAAAAATATTTATATATTTGTTTCAACTATATAAATATATTTCCAAATCTTTAGAAAAATTTCATTTCCAAAACCAAACTTAATTTCGGTTAAAACAAATGTTATTTAAGAACATTGATAACAATAAACCCAAAACACCTTTAGTGTAAGTAAATGGATCGTTCAGAAATTGGACCAATATATTTACCACTACTTCCCGATTTCAAACAGAACTATCCTCGATTAATAATAAAAATCAGACAACATAAAAAACTATCCTTACTGTGATATACATTTTTTATTCTTAAGATAGAGACGAGTTTCCATACCTTAAATTTCATGTAAATCTGAAATGAACATTTTCCACATCACCGTACTTTAAAATGGTCATTTATGGTAATCAGGTCTCGGTCTTTTTATAAATCCCTTTTTTATAAATTGCCCTTATAAAACTCCTTATATTTACAAAACAGGAAAATAGGCACAAGGAAGAAGTTGTAAAAAAATAGTTTCAAGGACAACAAGTTTGCTTTTTAGTCTGAAGGACACTTTTTAGTGTAAAGGAAAATGATAGTTACAACTATTATTCTGTGATTTACACTAAAATGTGTCCTTTAGCCTAAAATGCAAACTTCTTGTCCTTGAAACTAACTTTTTCTCCAACTTTTTCCCTAAGCCTAAAAACCCCTTTACAAAACTTATTTTATAAAATATTATTTATGAGTTATAAATTCCCTTTATAAATATCTAACCATATTTATAAACCACCTTTTATAAATCTTCAAATTTATTTAATAAACTCTTTTATAAACATCTTTTATACAATTTTTTAAACTCATTCATAAAACTTATTTGATAAAATATCATTTAAAAACTCATTTTTGTAAATTTCTAAATTTATTTGCAACTCCTTTTACAAAAAAACTCCAAATATAAAACCAAACTTCAAATATAAAACAAACTCCAAATATAATTATAAAACCCATAACTTTCCATAACATGATCATTCCATATATTACAATAAATCCATGACTGACTAATTACTCCAATTTATCAGAACGATAATATTTTCCCTTTTATAGAATACCATTTATAAACCTACTCTTTTATTTATAAAAATATCCTTTTTAATCTCTCATTAATTTATAAAATACATTTATGAATCCGTACTTTTATTACAATAGTTATATAAAATGGTACAAAAATATCTATTTGAAAATATTTCTATCTTCTTTTTTGAAAACAAAAATCACTTTACTATTAAGATAATCCCCTTTTATTTCCTTTAAAATAAACATTCATTATTATAATAACCTTTCTATAAATGTAAATACTTTCCAAAATAATTTTAAAACATTTACATATATACATATATTAGAAAAGAATAATACAAGAAGTTGAAGTAAAATAGAGCAGTACACAAACTAATTTTAAATAAAATATTATAGAAAATCCAAAATGGTCATATAAAAAATTCATTTCCCAAATCGAAACCATTTTCAAATCAAAACTGTAATTTATAGTATTTCAAATACTATAATGAGGCCAATAGCTACCATATCACTGAACCAATACTATTACTACCTTTTTCTTTAAAAAGGTACAACTTTTAACATATGTCACTATCACATCCAATATGGTCATACTATCAAATTTAGGTTTTAACAGTCTAAATAACAGGTATATAACTGAAATTAAAATCAACTGGTATATAATCAGAATTGAAAATCACAACGATAAGAAATCTAGATTCCTCTACAAATTTTTCCTTTATTTCATTTGAAATGTTATTCGCTTTTCAAAAGCAGATATTTTAACCAAACAAAGCCAATAAATCATTTTAACATAAAAATATTTTTTATCTACTATATATCATATATTAACTGTTCAAATGTGAGATAACTCACCGAAATTCTAGTAGATGCCAAAGCGTTCCAGATTAAAAGAAAATCGAACGACGTTCGATTTTTTCCTAAAATTCCACTAGCTCCAAACTTGACGAATCTTGTCCAATGCATAGCAAACACTAATATAAGTGCAACGCAAAAATTCTTGCCTCGATTGTACCTCGTATGAGACAAATATACATTTTAAAGTTATTGGAATACTTAAAACAATTAATTATTAAATTAAATATTAATTACCCTAGTTTAAACTAATCCCTCCTCGAAATCATCTTCTTCCTTCCCTCCTAATCGACCTACACACGAACATGCCCTACTCAAGTATGCACGCACACAATATCTCACTACCTGCTCCTTGAAATCGCTCCCAGACTCACCAACGAACTCCCTCTCATGCGAGCTTTGCATCCATCAACCGTCTCGGTCCATTCCCTAAAAAGCTATCCAACCGGCCATTTCCATGAACATGCAATGCCACACTCCATCACATGAAACCGCACCCTCCTAGAATTTCACCACCGACATGCCTTGCCACGAGAAAGCCAAATCTATCCTCCGATCCACCTAACGCCACCTCGATTGCCATTAAATCAAAACACTAATTTACTATCATCACGTCGGCCTCCACCAAGCACTGCTATAACCCCCAATCTTATATGGATTTATAGATCTATTCTACACGAGCCTAAAGAATCCACCTTTATGATTTTTAGTTGAGTATAAATTAGATTTGATTTTTTAAGATAATAGCTATCTTCTTTTGTTTAAAGAGACTGAAAAAAGGGAAGGAAGGATAAGTTAGAATGTGTTGAATATTCTTGGTGTATGGTTTGATTTGTATTGCGATTCTCAGCATCTCGGTACATGGAATTTCGTTCGCATACAAATCACGAGCGATAAAACAAAAATACAGTTGCACAAAATAATGCGGCACAATCCCAAAACAATGATAACATAAACAGATTATCTTATTATGTAAAGTTTCAAAAATACCATCATTTTGTCACAAAATCAACAAACGATAAATTTAAATATTTTTCAGATTAAAACTTATGGAAAAATCAAAAATAAATAAATTAAAATACATCATTAAAAATCAAGTCATTTTTATTAAAAATTAATTTCCTTATTATTTATTAAATTTGTATCAAACTAAATATTTAGATAAATTAAATGCTCCTATTCGAAACGTTAAAAATTTCAGGTCGTTACATTCTTCCCTCTTAAAGGAATTTCATACCCGAAATTTCCAAAGGAAGAAAATATTCCCAAACCCTTATGCTTTCGCAATTAATTATATGAAATGTGTTATTATATTTTTAAAAGTCGCCACAGCAGACCCAAATCAATAAATTTCGACAGCACCTCCTTTGCGCACCTCGATCCGAAAAAAATACAACTTGCCACAATAGGTCCAAATCAATAAATGAAAACAAAAGCCCAGAAGTAGCCACCCATATCCATGGCATAAAATCATCAACAATAATATAATCATGTACCTATTAGCCGAGCAAACAGACTTTACTCATGAAATTAAAAGGAGTAAGCTATCCTTTGCTTCCATAAACCCATATCTTATTTACAAATAATATCACACCTTATAACTTGCACTTTTATATGTCAAAAGCATGTAATTATTTTAAAGCCCATACGACGTACATATGTCATCCATACGCAAAACCCCTATCATCAGCTGGATCACACCAATTCCACTTCCAAACTAGTATTGCTCATTCGACTTCCCTAGTGTAGACTCCGATCACGTTCCTTGATTAGAAACCTCCATTCTCCTTGCATAGTCATATACTAGATATAAAACTTCAAAATCAGATCAGAAATCCATATCATGTGTTCGCTGTCAGTAATCGAGTGAAAAATCTTAACTTGGACCAGAGTAAATTTCCTCGAAATCGTGTACTCGAATCTTGATCAAAAAGAGTTATACGAATAAAATAATCTACATACTACTTACGTATTTATTCCATTGGTTTCTTAACTACACCAACTATTTTTAATTCATATTTATTTATATCAATAATACATCATTTAATACTAAAACCATTTATGAACCATTTTATAAAAAATTTCTTATGTTTATAAACACCTTATAAAGCACAACTTATGTTTATTAATCACTTTTAGACTTAAAGTTCATATTAATATAATATTCCACTACATCTTAAGAGTGTATATATAATATCGGATTTGTTTTACTTAATCCGGCTATTCAACTAATTAAAACTTGTTTTAACTTACTAACTTCACAAATTTATAAATTACAAAAATTTATTTTCTTAAAATTTCACAAAACACTTAGCTTTAGTTTCTCAATTAACTCGAAAGTTTTTGATTATCTAAAATGGCCAAAAATTCCATTTAATTTCAGTAAATGAAACTTATCAACAACAAATTATAATGGGATGCACAACACAAATTATCCTAATGCATAAGATACATGAGTCCATACAATAACTTAACTGAAAACTTCAAAATTAAACACCCGGGTTTAATTTCAACATTATTTTGAAATAAAAATAATCTACATATCCTTTTTTGTATATCAAACCATACCATCAGAATTTAAAACATAATTTATTTTACCAAAACAACTCTAAAACAGAACTACCATGGTATCATTCCCCACTTAAAACTCAAAAAATGAATGCCGATGATGCTGTAGTCATCACCAGAAATATTTTCCAACGACATAAGTAAGTTCAGTGCTTTCTATTTCCATTAAAATCCACTAAAAATATTTCTATTCATAAATACTTATAAACAATGCTGTCATTATTTTCTCCAAAACTTTGAGAATTTTTTTTCCAAAACATTGAGGGTTAACTTCTCAAATACTCAGCTTAAAACCTTTTTATTTATAAACCATATTTTATAAACAATACACATATGATTCCACTCTCTTATATAAAATCATTTCACAAATGAATATCTTTGTTTAGACTATAATAAACAACTCTTATTAAAATTATATTTTAATTTTAACCCAACATTATTCCCGAAGGCCTTATAATCAAATCGTGAAACTGAATTCATAAGGCGTTTGTTTTCAGTTTAATCGAACAACAAATGATCACAACTAGCTGAGCACAACTAATCAAACAATAAATGATAGCAATCGAATATTACCATTTCTTAATAAACAAACACATCATAAGTCACTATATCAATTTTCTGAAAATTGTTCTTTTATATATAAAATACAATCGTGGTAAAATTATTTCATTTACCCAATTTCAAAACAATACTGTATCGATTCGCCTTGTTCAAGAGTTTAGGAACCTCTGTCGATAAGATTATATCTTATCTATTGACCAGAGTTCATAAACCACTCAACTGAAAATCAACAAAATATAAAACCTTTTCTATAGCACTAACAAATACATGCTCTTATATATATACACTCAAACTCATTCTAGGGTATTACTAACCCTATCTCTAATGAGTCTACCCCACCAAACCCAAGGTGTTCACTCAACCTAAGCTCTGATACCACTTGTAACAACTCGCCTTTTTGACCCTTAAAGGTTGACACTAATACATCCATGGCATTCATGTGCCGAGCATACAGGTAGCAGAAAAATAGGATGTTGGTGGAAAAAAAGAAAAGAGAGAACAAAATCTCACATTGTGACGAGTAATATATAATATATAACAGATTTTTACCAAAGAAAAGCTATAATATACATTCATCAATCCGAGTTACTATCTGTCATCGGACTGGATAGTTATAATAATATGTCTTCACAAATGTTGATAAATACAACCAAAAAATGCAGTGGAAAATAAAATATATGAAAATACGTCTTAGAGGCATCCAGCTCGTCTCCTAAAGCTCAAGAGCATCTATAATGAATCTGAAATATGCTCGATCTAACCTAAGCATTATAAGAAAATAAAGTTTGGATCAGTTAGTAAACCAATGTAGCACACATCATTTGGATTTTAATATTATAAAATCTTTCAAAAATAAAAGTATCTCGTAAGACCATGCCGCACAAAAACCTGGGCGGGTTTTTACCTTACAATAACCAAACTCTTTCATAAGAAATCTAATGATATTATAATAATGTTTAGGGTTTAAAGTAAACATCGAATCATAGAAGAAATTGTTACATTAAGTAAATTCTAGCATAATGGATTTGCAACTAATTCCGAAAGGCGCTTATTGGAGAATGGATTCCATACAATGACAAGGTACTGAGGTACTGCCTACTATGGTACATCTCTAAAAAATGTACTGAAGGCCTCACATTGACCATCTACCAACACAGGACCAGCCTATCCCTTATTAAATAGCACTGAATATGTAATCACCGTAGTTGCTTTGCAGCCTTTTCACGAGGCTCTCATGCACAATCAAATCCATAAATATATATATCTAGAAGTGTAGTGCCCATACCTTAATAGGTGCGACCCATATAGCCCTGCTGCATATCCCATGTTTTAGTCATTCCTGGTTGTGAGGTTTGAGGCTGCATTTACCTTTTCAGCAAATCCCAATTGGAATGCTAACACTACCCTTTAGGAACAATCCAATGTCAGCATTCATTCATACAGGTTGTTTAAGTTTTGAACAAATCGAAGGTACCACTTATACTACATCCATTTTGGAATCACCCTCAGGATTAGTAGCATGTTGCCCTTACACTTCAAAGAATTCCATCTTCGATCATCTTAAAGATATCTCCAATTCGGACACTTATGCTGGTTCCTAGGGGTTTTTGGATAATATATTTGATCCTTGTCCCTCTAAACCGGCAACGGTAGTTTTAAAAATTGGTCAACATTTTACAATCGGTTATTTAACTGTAAAATAAAATAAAAATCAAATCAAAGGTTTAATTTCACATGTAAACCAAGCATGATTGAGCACATAAGCAACCACTAAGCTTCTTTAATTAATCATTTCATTAATTAAAACTACTTTGTAAATTCTTGTATTAAAATACTTTTCCAAAGATATATTCGCAAACCCTCTCTACTCTTTTCAATACTTGAAAAATATTGATATACTTATCTCAACTGTATAATTATATTTCCCAATCTTAAGAAAGATTTCATTTCCAAACCACACTTAATTTGGGTTAAAACAATTGTTATTTAAAAATATTGATAACAATAAACCCAAAATACTTTCGGTGTAAGTAAATGGAACTTATGGAAATTAGATCAATATACTTACCACCACTTCCTGATTTCAAATAGTTTTATCCCTCAACTAACAATGAAATTGGACAAGTTAAAAAACTATCCTTGCCTTGATACACATTAGTAGGTTGTGACTTACCTTCACTAGTCAAGACAGCTACACATCCAGCACTTCAACAGCAAACACAAACAACATCAATAACCGTTCATCTGCCAAATGGATACCAAGCATCACTCTGCTCATCTCTGCATCCAAACTTCACTCATCCAACAAGATCTTCTTTTTAGTTCTCGGACCTTCTCATTCGAAAGCACTGTGCCACTTGAATGCATAGATCCATATTCTTATGTCACTAAATTAACATCACCAGTAACCGCAAAATGAACAATTAACTTTACAATAATCACCAGCATTGAAATCAAAACAGTCAATAGTCACCATGCTCCACAATCGCTCATTTTGATCTGCGTACACATTCCAACATCTTAATATAAACTCAATTTTGAAACAACTATTAGTACTAATGAGGAAAACAATAGCAAGCTGCTGAAACAAACTCGAGCACCTCCTCACCAGCAACAACCATCGCCATCAACCATTTCAAAGAGCAAACAACACCTCAAATAACACAGTTTTCATAATCATAGGAAAGCTTTCATTACATCACCATTTTACCGTACTAGCTTTTCAATAAGCAATAGGCATGATGGAGAATTTAATGCAGCAAGCTAGACGAGGCATTAACTTCAAGGCGACCATATCCAAACGTCAAGGGAAATAACAGAACTTATCTTGAATAGCTCGACCATCAAGCACAACAGTCACAGCCTCACCATCAATCAAAATTAAAGCTACTTCATCATATCTCAATATTTTACCATATGCTACTATTTATTTCATAGCCTCTCAATATCCAAAATCAGAAAATTGTTAAATGTAGAGGTTAATTTATGTTTGCAACCATTTCCAGACTCACAACCTAGCACATGGAATCTTAGAGGAAGCATCACAAATAAATAAAATTCATACAGATCTGACAACGATCACCATCCAACAGTTTTCTACAACCAAACATAGTATAGAATGCTACCATTCTCACCGACCAAGCATCAACTTCATGCAATTTTCAACCACCAAAGAAATATCAACCTTAGATCTGCACTACTAAGCTACCACCGGTCTAAATTTTCACCAATGCCAAACAGTACTACATCGATCTCTAAGCAATGCAAGTTCCGGTGTAAACACAAAAACATAATTGTAGACAAGCATCAACTCCATACCTACAAAACCTAATACGAGACACTTCTTGATCCCATCGAACATGAAATAATTAAGACGAAAATTCCGAATCGAAACAAACTGCGGTAGCAACATTCTACGTGAACGACAGTGCAGATCGACGACGTCAGAACATTTAGATCTTGTCAAATCAACGCGGTTGTTAACATAAAAGCTTGTCAACATCCCCAAAGCTAAGTAGTTAACAAGAATGTTGTTAACTTCACAAAAGAATGATTTTAGAAGTGATCACTCTATTCGTAACCCCTTATGAATGGGTTGATTAGGACGTATTGCTTGCGAAGGGTGGTCTTATGAAAATATTAATTGTAGCTAATAGGTCCAATCAAACTCATTAAAATGAAGGTCAAAGAGAGAACACCCCTTTCGATACCCCTTTTTGAGTGATCGGTAGGGGTTGTTGGTATTAGACATTTATTTCTTTCGATAATGTCAAAAGGATCATTTTGCTCTTAAAAAGGGGGAATTCACATTTGATAGTATTGTTTCTACTCTTTTGGAAAGAACTCCTTCGAAAGGGTTGTATGTATTATGGAATGTGTACACCTTTTGAAGATATTCATCTAGGTAGCAGAGCTTTGTATTCATACATCAAATCCCCTTCGAAACGTCCATTTCGATCAGGTCGAAAGTTTGTTTGCTCTTTCGAAGTAGACTCGGTGTACAATATACAAGTTATATTTTCTATATGCAGTGGAATAACATCTCGGACAATATATGTTCCATGAACTTATTAATATCAAAACACTATTACCCTCTTTGTTTAAAATTTAATTATCTTCAAACACGATGATAATGTGATTCAAATACATACTGTCTAAGTTGATCCTACTGCATCGCATAAGTCAAATAGGAGTTAAGAAGATAAGTAAGCATCATGTGCAATTGGCCATTAGTCAAACTAAGGGCAGAAACGATCTTTCTCATGATCAAACTATTTACTGAATCCATGCACTTCCTTTTCCAATAGTAATTCAAATTGAGTTACAAGTAAGATATCTTTTCCCAAATTGATTTGGGGTTACAAAGGTTTGTTTTGCTAAGAAATAAGAGAAAGAATTTAGGATCCCCCAAAATTGGGTCCCCAAACTCGGACCCCTAGTGTAACAGTCCTAATTTTGATTAACATTATTTAGGATATTTAATTAGATAAATTAAATGATATAATGTAAATAGTTAAGGGAATTGAGATTTGAATATTAGAGGATAGCCATGCCTAATTAACTAATGAACATAAATGGGAATTAAAATGAAATAAGTAAGGGTAATAGATAAAGGCAAAATAGGAATAGGTTATATTTTTATACCCTAAACTCTCATGCCACTTTCATTTGCACATTCACAAACTAAAATCAAACTTAACCAAGGTCGTCCACCATTTGAAGAAGTAAGAGGAAGATAAGCAAGAATCAAAAGGAAGAAGCTTAATCAAATTCATTCAAAAAGCAAATCTCGAACTCCTTAATCACAAGCTAAGGTGAATAATAGATTACATCTCTTATTTCTTATTTTTGGTTCTAGATTAGATCCGAATATGTTATGCAAAGTATATGCTATGTTTTGAATGTTAAAATAGATATATATGCTTGTTGATGAATTTTGTTTGTTCATATAGATTTTATGACAAGTTTTGATTTGAAAAGCCTATCAAAAGGCATCCGAATGCCTTGTGATTTTGATATATGATCAGAATAATATTTTAGAGATGGATTTCAAGTTTCATAATTTTCTAAATAAAGGCGGATATATTATGAATTTTCTAGTGAAGAAAATGGTTAAATTGGGTTTAAAAATTAATTATGGCTATTATATATTAGCTTTGGGTAAGAAATTTAAATATGTTAGAAAACATATTAAAAGTGATTTATGGGAATTTTTGGAGAATTTTCCTTAGTGTTTTAATAAGTATATAAATATATTTAAGGTATGTGACTTAAATGTTTTATATTTTTATAAAAGGAGAAAGGGAAATTTGTAAATGTTTTGAATTGGTAATTTTTGAAATTTGGCAGCGCTTTAGAAAAAGATTTTGGAAAAGTATTGGAGATCAATAATTTGTTGACAAACAAAGCAAGTTAGAAAGAAATTGCTTTATAAATTTAAAAATCAGCATTAAGAAAGTTTTAATGTTTCGCCACTTATATTAGCACCTTTCGACATCATAGTTCCCCCTCCATCCTAGTTGAAACCAATACACAAGGTATCCAAGACTTGGTACACAGTGGATTGGAGATGGGCAAAAGGTATATAGTCGAAACGTGCCTTCGAAGGGGTCGAGGCCTTGTTTTGGTTTCAAAGGAAATGCCACTTGCTTAGCTTTCAAAAGAATGCTTTTGAATGAGATAGCTTTCGACTTGGTCAAGTGTTTTAAATAAAAGAACTTTCGAAAGAGGTTGCCGCCTTTGTTTTAAGAATATGCTTTCGAAGGAGTCGAAAACCCTGCTGCTGCATGTTACCTTTCGAAGCAATGCCTTCGAAAGGGTTCTTTTACTTTAAACTTAGAGCCGCTTCTCCAATGCTTTCGGAAGGGTAGGTTTTGATACCATCCACTTCTTTTATTTAGGAAAATGATTTCGAAAGAGTTTCTTTTGTCCCATTTTTTTAAGACCCTTTTGATATTTTGAAAGTTAAACCCAAAGGTTTTAAAAGGAAAGGTTTTAAATGGTTTCGAAAGTATGATCCACAAGCTTTTACTTGGACCCAATTCTTTCGAAAGTTTTGTTTTATGTAATGAACTTTAAAGCTTTTGAAAGGTATCTAAAGAAGGTTTCGAAGGGGAGGTTCCCCAATGTTTTCAAAAAGTATATGATAAAGGTTTCGAAGGAGTGATTCTTTAATAGTTTCGAAAGGTTTTCCTTTAGTATTTAAAAGGAAGGTTTCTAATGTTTTCGAAAAGCAAGTTTGAAGTATTTTAAAAGGAGATGTCAAAGGGTATATAAAGCTTTCGATAAGGACACTTTCAATGGTTTCGAAAGGTCTATTATAAATGGTTTTGAAAGGTATGATTTAGCGTTTTAGCCTAATGTTACAAAGTAAAGTAGTTAACTTGTTTCGAAAGGGGTACTTTCAATGGTTTTGAAAGGGGTACTTTCAAAGGTTTCGAAAGAGATTGTTTAAAGATTTTAAATAAAGGTTTTGAATGTTTTCATCAAAAATGTTTTAAGTAAAGCATATATCATGGCAAAGAGATTTTAGTATAGCAAAAATATATTTTCATTGTTCAAGTATGGTTTAAAGGGATTAAATCAATTTGAAAGGTTTTTAAGGAAAATTTGAATGGTAGTTAACCTAAGTAAATGGCTCAGATATTTGAATACCAGATGGAACTGGTACAGGGTCGCACTCTATACATTAAATATAGGCCATAGCTAATTTATTCAAAATTCCAGTGTGTATGGCTTAGTCACAGGTAAGACTTAAATGTTTTTACACACAGAAAGGAATATACAGAGAAGGAGGATAGGTTATTGGTAAGCACAAAACCATTGATGTGACGACCCGGAATTTTTGAGCATTTGAAATTGGAATATTTAATTAATTTTAAATATTCAGAGGTTAATTATAAACTTAAATTTCAAATATCGCTGTATTGAGTAATTTAATTATTAAATTAAATTTATATTAAAGTTGGATAAAATAGTAAATCTGGCATTCTAAGCTAATTAAAAATATTTTGTAAGCTCGTAAAATTCGTAATGATAATACTAAAGATAATAGAAGTTTCAGAATGTAATTTCAAACTGTTTTGTTCTGTTTTGAAATTATATTGTTTAAATTTAAATTTGAAAAATAGCCTTCCGAGGCACAGTCTCGGAATTCGACGAAACCAGTTCCATTGGGTCCGTAATATTGTATTATTATCGGATTTCAAATTTAGCAGTGATCGGAGTTATTGTGTGATCGTACGGTAGGTAAACGCACTGAAGTTAGATCGAAAATTTAATCACATTTTAGTCATATCCATTTAATACCTCTGGTCATTTCTTCCATTCGAAGCCACCCTACTTTCTGAATTACGCAGACCTACCCTTTCCCTTCTCGTTTAAAATCATGATCTTTTCTTCCTTCTTCCTTAAGCTCAAATCAACTGGATAGAAAAAAAAATACGATAAAAGTCTTTAACATTCAACTTCGTAAATTACTTCCTCCCCAAATTTTTAATTCACGAGCCTTATATTCCCTTTCCCTTTTTGTTCCAGGAATTACCCTAGCTCCTCCTCTTCATTTTAAATTGTAATCGAACGAAGAAAAAAAAATAGCAGTTCGAATTCCCTCAACAAAAGAAAAATCGCGCCTCCCTGTTTATCTCGAGCTCGACTCGAAGTCGCGAAGGAGGAAGCTCCCGCGACGAGGTGGCTTTGTACGGTGACGTGGGTTCGTGGATCTCGTTCTCGAGTGGAGAAGGTCGACTTCGAATCTCGTGAGGCATCACGAAGGGGGCGACACGAGCTTGATTTCGCATGAAAGCAGGGATGCATCGAATCTCGATTTGATGGAGGAGGCGACCTATGCGAGTGGTCACATAATTGGAGGGCGCGTGGCATAGGGCTGGTGGCTCTGGAACTTGTTCGACCTGAAGGGAGAAGGCGCGGGGAAAAAAAAGGGATTGCTCGCGTAAGTGACGCTAGTCGTTCGTGGTCGTGAGGTTGCGTGGTGCTCGAGCAACAGTTGGTGCACGGAGGAGGCTGCGTATTGGGTTGTTCAGGTGGATTTGGGTTTCTGGTAATCTTTTTGACTAAGCTTATTTTTTCACCAAATCGAATTTTAGTGGAAAAAAAAAATTAAAATTATAAACAGCAAGTTTAAGTTTATAAAAAAAGAAAAAAAAACGTATATGATTTACAGTGAAAATATATATATGCCTATATACAGTAAACAGAAAATTAATTTTTATTTACTGAAAAAGATATAGGGTTGAAACAGGAATTTTATAACATTTTGACTTGAATAGTTTATATTAGAAATGGGACCTTTGGTTTATATAGATTAATTTATTTAATAAACTTATTTAGTTGATTTAATTATAAAAAGGAAATTTGATTGAGATTAAATAATTGGTTAATCAAATATATTTAATAGAAAGTAATTGTTGAATTAGTTCGATATTAATGAAATAATCTACTACTTATACAAGGTTTAAACTATGAAGAAACAAGTCAAGATTTGGATTTGGAATTGCAAAAATCAAAGGTGAGTTAATCTCACTCAGTTAAATTATAATTTAAATTTAATTGGTTAAATTTAAATAATTGGTTGAATGATTGATTTGGTTTGATGTGATGCTATATATATAGTAGTATATAGCAATATATACATATTGGCATATGTATATATTGGAGTTGTTGATATTCCTGCATTTTATAGTGGATGAGACCCTATGCGCCGCATAATAGCGGATGATATTTATTTAAACCCATATACCGCGATATTTCACCTCGAAGTGGAATTGGTATTGTGCTAACGTCTGTGGATGCAGGGAAACAGGTTGGAGGGATCCAACTGGATTCCTCAAAAAAATTTATTTCATTATCCTGTGATCTGAATATTGATATCCTGTGATGATTTGATATTGGATGTTGTGGTTGATTGAATTCCCAGTATAATAAATTTTGAAAATCTATGGGATTGAATTTTTGAAGAAAATAAAGAATAAAAATTTAAGTAAATTGGAATAAATTTAAAGGTGAATTGGAAATAAGATAAAATGAAGTGAATTGGAATTTTAGTAAATATGGGAAAAAGAAATTTAAAGTTTACTGAGGAGTAATAAAATTTAAAACTCAAGTGATATTGTTTTTAAAGAAATAGAGAAATTTCTTTTAAATTTAATGATTTAATATAATTTAAATTAAAAGCGTAAATAAGGAATGTTGGGAATTTAAAATAGGTATTTTCAGAAAAAGGGGGTTTTAAATTCACAAATGAGAAATAAAATTTAAAAGGGTGTTGTATTTGAATGAATAAAGTAAACAAGGAATTTTATTCCAAAGTAAAGCAAATTTGAAATCAATTGTAGAATTGATGTAAATGTTTGGAATTTGAAATTTAAAGAGAAATGAGAATTTGGAAATTTATAAACTGGGTTTATAAAGTGAAATAAATGTCGGGGGGGGGCATTTTAAATATAAATTCAGGATGGGAATTTATAAAGGAAGGAGAATTGGTTTAAGAATAAATAATGATTTATTTTTAAAAGAAGTGGAAGAGAAGTATTTTCTGGATAGCCAAGTACATTTGGTTTTAAAAGCAATTTTAAATATTTGCTAAAGATTTATTGTTATTTTAAAAATCAGGTTTAGAAAATCTATTATTTCAAATGTAAATTTTCAAAAGTAAGTATTTTTCAAAACTATTATTGTAATAGATATAAAAGTGATTTGATAATACGTTTTACAAGGAAATTTGTTTATATTTTTAAAAGTGGCTTTATTTTAAATGTTTTTAAATATATATTTGGACTTAAGTTTTAAAGTAGTGTTCAAAGGTGTTTTATAAAGTATATTTATAATAAAGTGTTTTACAATTATTTTAAAATCTAAAATGGTTTGTACTTGGTGTTCCAGTGAAAATAAATATTTGGAAAATGATTCCTTGAAGGGAATATAGTTTGAAATTGTTTCCAATGGGGATTGGAAAGGGAAATAATATGTGGTGAAGATATTTGGGCAAATAAAATAATAATGTGGGAAATTATTTATTGTGTGATGGTTGCTTGTGGATGTTAATTGATAGTTAAATAACCGACTATCAATATTGGCCAAATGCGCTGATCGTTTCGAAGAGACCGGGATCGAGTTTCCGTATACCGGGATTCTAGGTCTGGAGACTCGAATACCACTTCGATCCGGTTTGTACGTTTCGTGTAACGTGTTCAGAGTCGAAGATGGAGCAGTGAAGTGCAAGGGCTAGTCGCTACTAATCCTGAGGATATTTCCAAAATGGATGTAGTAGGAATAGTGCCTTCGGTTCCGTTCGGACCCGGGACGGACTTGTATGGACGAATGCTTTCGTGACAGCGTCAGGTGGACGATGGGCATTCTAAGGGATATGTGCTATAAAGGTATCGTTTAGCCTCGAGCCTCATCAACCGGGAATGACTGAAAATCAGGGGTTATGCAACAAGGCTTCGTGGGTAGCCCCCACTTGAGAGTAAAGTCATCCCTGTCTAGATGTCCCTTTTATTTCGGCTTAGTGGTGCGGTTGCTGATCCCAACCGTGGGGTGATTTTATTTGGAATTATCCAGTAAGGGATGATTCCGGCTTTGTGTTGCAGGGGAGCGGGCGTACTCCTCGGTACTGTGATCTAGGCCACGTACTGTGACAGGTGGTACCCCAGTGCCTAGTCATTCGTTGGAAATCCATTCTCCCTACGTGCCTTGTACGAGTTTTGTTTGTATTACCCACTTTGTGGCTAGTATGCCGGAATTTAATAGATGTAACAATTTCGGCTATTTTAATAAGTATTTGTGAATAGACACTATTATAATATCAGAGGATTTTGATAAAAAGTGTTTAGCTATCGTAAGGTAAAAACCCGACATGTTTATTTGTGGCGTGGTCTTACGAGATGCTTTTATTTTCAAAAGGATTTTTGAAACTTTAATAATCAATTGAGTGTGATTTTCTCACGCTGGTATTCCAGACTGACTCGGGTATTGTTTTATATGATGCTCGGGTCAGACCGAGTATTATAGGTTACAGGATATGATGCTGTGGAGCTCAGGAGATGAGCTGGATGGCGAGACGTATCTCCCGTACTTGTTTATATATATATATTCCGCTGTGTTGATTGTTGTACTTTGTTGTATTGAGAACATGATATGGTTATTGTCCAGTTGTATGTTATGTGTTCTCTGGTGTATACTCTGATGCTATATTATATAAAACTGATATAGTTTTGATTTGTGTAAGGATCTGTTAATATATATTATATTTTATTCCGCTGCGATGGTTAGATTCTGATTTTGTTTTCTATTTTTTTCTTCTTCTACCTCTTCTTCTTAACTCAAATGGTTCGATTTTCCGGGTCTGGAAAGTCGGGTCGTTACAGTGGTATCAGAGCTTAGGCTAGCGATAACCTTGGCTCTGGTGGGAATTTTGAGAGTATTAATAGATATGACCGCGTATTTGTTAGTGAATATAAAATGGTTTTATATTGTGTTGGTTGGTTTATTGAGTGGTATATGAACCTTCGTCGGCACAGTCTGTACACCTGTATCGAAGGGGTTTCTAAACACTTGAATAGAACAGTTCGACACAGTATTGTTTTAAATAGGGTGAATGAAATAATTTTGCCCAAATTATTTTTATATATAAAAGGATAACTTTTGTAAATTATATATATATGGTTGCTTGGTTGTTAGGAAGCAATGATATTAAATTATTATCATCATTGTGTAAAAATTGAATCAGAAATTGGAAAAGTATAACCAAAGATGAAAAATAAATTTATATAACAAAATGGAATTTGAGAATATAGACTATAAATGCAATTTATAAATTGAGATAAACTTTATATACAAATGTGAATTACAAATGTGATTTATAATCAAACGAGATAAATTCATAAACAAATGAAATTTGTAAATGTAAACTGTAAATGTGACTTATAACTTGAAATAAAATGTGATAGAATTCCAGAGTAATGTTTGGATATAAAATTGAATGGATTTTGAATTTGAAGTTTTGGGGAAGGTTTAAATTCCTTTGGATTTAAAAATAATTTTTAAAGGTTTTGGGGAAATAATGGTGATATTATTTCATGAATATTTTTGAAATTGAATTGAAATCTTGTGGGATTTGGGAATTAAAAATGTTTGAAATGTTTCAAAGTGATAAAAGCATTAAATTCTCTTTCGGTCGCTGGAAAATAATTTCGGTGATGACTGCAGCATCATCGATGTTAATTTTCGAGTCTCTAGAAGAGAAATTGCTACCAAATTGTTTTGAATCAAAATTGTTTGCAAATGATAGATTTGGCTTTAGAAATGCAAGGAAGTTTGGATATATGTGATTCCAAAGGGAAGTTTGAAATGTAAAAGGCTGTTTAAACTCTAGAATTTTAACTAAGAATGTTTATAGCATATAAAAAGTTTGATAACTTGTAAATTTGGAATTTGTTGAAATAAAATTCAACTTCGTAAGTAAGTAAAGGGAAACCGAGTACTGGAATTTAAAATTGAATTGTGTGAAGTTATGTGGAATGGGAAAATTAGTCAGGATGGACTAAAAATAATGAATGTTTGGAAATAAAATTTATTGGTTAAATAATGAATTGGTGAATGAATAAATGAATCAACTATTGTACTTATAAAGTGAAGTTGATATTAATAAGAAGAAAATTGGAGAACTCTAATCCGGGAATTAATATTTAACTTAAGTGGATGAAAGTGAAGAAAATATATTTGAATTTAACTTAAGATAAGTTAAATAAGAATTGAGAATTGGAATTGAATTAAATGTAAGTAAGTTGAAGTTGAATTGAATTGGATATAAAGGTAATATAAAATGCTTATAATTGTGTAAAGAAATTCATATTCTTAAGTTCTTAAGTGTAATAACTTGAAATTTGATTATAGAGATGGAAATGGACTTAAATGAATAGTCCCAGATCTTAAGTAAGTAAGTTAAAACTTATGAATAGAAATGAAATTGTAAGTCATAAATGGGAATTCATTTCTTTGAACCATTAAGAGTTATAATTTGAAATTGTAATTATTAAATGGAAACGACTAAGATGAGAAATCTTAATTTTTAAATAAATCCAAACTTGAATTATAGGATAAATAGGATAAATTGAACGTAAGAAAATTAAGTGAAGTGATATTTGGAATTAAAAAGCAAGTATTTAATTTTAACCAGCGAAGGAACCAATTAGATAATAAATTAGTTAATGAAATTGAATTGTGAGTAAATGAAATTGGATTAAAATAGTGATGGTTTGAATTGCGAATGGAATCCAAATAAGTGAAAATAAATTGGAAATGGCCTGGTTATTAATAAAATAATTCCATATGAATTGAGTATGGGAAATAAAATTCATAATGATTGAGTGAATGAACCACTTATATTAAATAAATAAATGGATGGAATTTGATTAAATAAGAATCAAATGAAAGATGGAAATAAAACTTTAAAGGGTTGGTTAAATGGAAAATAAACTTAAGTTATTGACTTAAGTAAATGTTGAATGGAAACTGAACTCAAACAGAGGAGTGGTTTAAATAAGTTGAGAAATAGTTATTGAATGAATTAACTTGGATTGTTTTCGAGTTAAATAAAATTCAATTTTTGGAAGTTGGAGATGAATTGAATTTAAGAAAAAAAAATTGGAAATGAAGTAGTAAATTGAAGTAAGTTGAAATTCATATGAAATGGGAGTTCAATCTGAATATATACACTTCAGTGGTGAAATAGTAAATAAATATAAGAAAATTTATATGAATTTAAGAATTGAAGAATGAAATTCTTAAGAAAATTGGTATTGGAAATATACTTAGTAATTTTGGAATGGGAAAAAATATATACTAAGTGAATAGTTGGATGAAGACTAAAACTGAAGTTGTGAAATGGGATAGTTGTGAATAAGTAGATAACAATCAAAAGGAATGTGAATAAAAGAGAATTAATGTAATTGGTAATCAATTGGAATTTATACGTAAGATGTACGTATATTATTTTATTCGCATAGCTATTTGGTTCAGACGTCGAACACAGAATTTCGAGATAGATATATCGATCCGAGTTGGATTTTTTTCACTCGATTTTCGACGGCGAGCCTGGATATGGATTGTTGATTGATTCTGGATATTCTCTATCATAGATATGACTATGCAAGGAAAATGACGGTTTCTGATCGAGAAACCAGATCTGAGTCCGCACTAGGAAGTCGGGTGGACGATACTAGTTCGGAAGTGAAATTGTGTGATCGATTGAGCGATCAAATGTGATATTGCGTACGGATGATATATGTGCATCGTACGGGCTAAGTAAAACAAATATTGAAATTTGTAAAGAAAAGTATAAAATGACTCTGGAATTGTGATTGAATATTATTGCTTAGTAGGATATACAGGTGTATAAAAGCAATGGATAAATTGGGATTTTGATTTTTGAAGATAAAATTTAATGGCCCGATAAAAGGTATGTATTTGAATTTCTGTATGAAATTTGATTGGGTTTTTGATCCAGCCACTTGGCTTTTTGTTTTCTTTTTGAGATTGGGAGACCGTAGAGCCATTTTGTAGTAGTACCGAGCTAGCCGCGCAAAGGAGACGCTGGCGAAATTTTTCGGAAATTTAGGGAGTTAGAAAAATTTTGAGAAATTTTGATAAGTTAAAATTTGAATTCAAATTTGAATTGATAAGTAGGTGATATGGTTTGGGGCTTATGAATAAGTTTGGGAAGTTAAAAGATGATTAGTGTATCATTAATAAAAGATTGTTTGGGTATTGTTAAAACGGTTTGAATTGGGAAAATAATTAACGGGGATTGAATCATTCCTCTTAACTGGTAATTTCGGGGACGAAATTCTTTTAAGGGGGGAGGAATGTGACGACCCGGAATTTTTGAGCATTTGAAATTGGAATATTTAATTAATTTTAAATATTCAGAGGTTAATTATAAACTTAAATTTCAAATATCGCTGTATTGAGTAATTTAATTATTAAATTAAATTTATATTAAAGTTGGATAAAATAGTAAATCTGGCATTCTAAGCTAATTAAAAATATTTTGTAAGCTCGTAAAATTCGTAATGATAATACTAAAGATAATAGAAGTTTCAGAATGTAATTTCAAACTGTTTTGTTCTGTTTTGAAATTATATTGTTTAAATTTAAATTTGAAAAATAGCCTTCCGAGGCACAGTCTCGGAATTCGACGAAACCAGTTCCATTGGGTCCGTAATATTGTATTATTATCGGATTTCAAATTTAGCAGTGATCGGAGTTATTGTGTGATCGTACGGTAGGTAAACGCACTGAAGTTAGATCGAAAATTTAATCACATTTTAGTCATATCCATTTAATACCTCTGGTCATTTCTTCCATTCGAAGCCACCCTACTTTCTGAATTACGCAGACCTACCCTTTCCCTTCTCGTTTAAAATCATGATCTTTTCTTCCTTCTTCCTTAAGCTCAAATCAACTGGATAGAAAAAAAAATACGATAAAAGTCTTTAACATTCAACTTCGTAAATTACTTCCTCCCCAAATTTTTAATTCACGAGCCTTATATTCCCTTTCCCTTTTCGTTCCAGGAATTACCCTAGCTCCTCCTCTTCATTTTAAATTGTAATCGAACGAAGAAAAAAAAATAGCAGTTCGAATTCCCTCAACAAAAGAAAAATCGCGCCTCCCTGTTTATCTCGAGCTCGACTCGAAGTCGCGAAGGAGGAAGCTCCCGCGACGAGGTGGCTTTGTACGGTGACGTGGGTTCGTGGATCTCGTTCTCGAGTGGAGAAGGTCGACTTCGAATCTCGTGAGGCATCACGAAGGGGGCGACACGAGCTTGATTTCGCATGAAAGCAGGGATGCATCGAATCTCGATTTGATGGAGGAGGCGACCTATGCGAGTGGTCACATAATTGGAGGGCGCGTGGCATAGGGCTGGTGGCTCTGGAACTTGTTCGACCTGAAGGGAGAAGGCGCGGGGAAAAAAAAGGGATTGCTCGCGTAAGTGACGCTAGTCGTTCGTGGTCGTGAGGTTGCGTGGTGCTCGAGCAACAGTTGGTGCACGGAGGAGGCTGCGTATTGGGTTGTTCAGGTGGATTTGGGTTTCTGGTAATCTTTTTGACTAAGCTTATTTTTTCACCAAATCGAATTTTAGTGGAAAAAAAAAATTAAAATTATAAACAGCAAGTTTAAGTTTATAAAAAAAGAAAAAAAAACGTATATGATTTACAGTGAAAATATATATATGCCTATATACAGTAAACAGAAAATTAATTTTTATTTACTGAAAAAGATATAGGGTTGAAACAGGAATTTTATAACATTTTGACTTGAATAGTTTATATTAGAAATGGGACCTTTGGTTTATATAGATTAATTTATTTAATAAACTTATTTAGTTGATTTAATTATAAAAAGGAAATTTGATTGAGATTAAATAATTGGTTAATCAAATATATTTAATAGAAAGTAATTGTTGAATTAGTTCGATATTAATGAAATAATCTACTACTTATACAAGGTTTAAACTATGAAGAAACAAGTCAAGATTTGGATTTGGAATTGCAAAAATCAAAGGTGAGTTAATCTCACTCAGTTAAATTATAATTTAAATTTAATTGGTTAAATTTAAATAATTGGTTGAATGATTGATTTGGTTTGATGTGATGCTATATATATAGTAGTATATAGCAATATATACATATTGGCATATGTATATATTGGAGTTGTTGATATTCCTGCATTTTATAGTGGATGAGACCCTATGCGCCGCATAATAGCGGATGATATTTATTTAAACCCATATACCGCGATATTTCACCTCGAAGTGGAATTGGTATTGTGCTAACGTCTGTGGATGCAGGGAAACAGGTTGGAGGGATCCAACTGGATTCCTCAAAAAAATTTATTTCATTATCCTGTGATCTGAATATTGATATCCTGTGATGATTTGATATTGGATGTTGTGGTTGATTGAATTCCCAGTATAATAAATTTTGAAAATCTATGGGATTGAATTTTTGAAGAAAATAAAGAATAAAAATTTAAGTAAATTGGAATAAATTTAAAGGTGAATTGGAAATAAGATAAAATGAAGTGAATTGGAATTTTAGTAAATATGGGAAAAAGAAATTTAAAGTTTACTGAGGAGTAATAAAATTTAAAACTCAAGTGATATTGTTTTTAAAGAAATAGAGAAATTTCTTTTAAATTTAATGATTTAATATAATTTAAATTAAAAGCGTAAATAAGGAATGTTGGGAATTTAAAATAGGTATTTTCAGAAAAAGGGGGTTTTAAATTCACAAATGAGAAATAAAATTTAAAAGGGTGTTGTATTTGAATGAATAAAGTAAACAAGGAATTTTATTCCAAAGTAAAGCAAATTTGAAATCAATTGTAGAATTGATGTAAATGTTTGGAATTTGAAATTTAAAGAGAAATGAGAATTTGGAAATTTATAAACTGGGTTTATAAAGTGAAATAAATGTCGGGGGGGGGGGGGGGGGCATTTTAAATATAAATTCAGGATGGGAATTTATAAAGGAAGGAGAATTGGTTTAAGAATAAATAATGATTTATTTTTAAAAGAAGTGGAAGAGAAGTATTTTCTGGATAGCCAAGTACATTTGGTTTTAAAAGCAATTTTAAATATTTGCTAAAGATTTATTGTTATTTTAAAAATCAGGTTTAGAAAATCTATTATTTCAAATGTAAATTTTCAAAAGTAAGTATTTTTCAAAACTATTATTGTAATAGATATAAAAGTGATTTGATAATACGTTTTACAAGGAAATTTGTTTATATTTTTAAAAGTGGCTTTATTTTAAATGTTTTTAAATATATATTTGGACTTAAGTTTTAAAGTAGTGTTCAAAGGTGTTTTATAAAGTATATTTATAATAAAGTGTTTTACAATTATTTTAAAATCTAAAATGGTTTGTACTTGGTGTTCCAGTGAAAATAAATATTTGGAAAATGATTCCTTGAAGGGAATATAGTTTGAAATTGTTTCCAATGGGGATTGGAAAGGGAAATAATATGTGGTGAAGATATTTGGGCAAATAAAATAATAATGTGGGAAATTATTTATTGTGTGATGGTTGCTTGTGGATGTTAATTGATAGTTAAATAACCGACTATCAATATTGGCCAAATGCGCTGATCGTTTCGAAGAGACCGGGATCGAGTTTCCGTATACCGGGATTCTAGGTCTGGAGACTCGAATACCACTTCGATCCGGTTTGTACGTTTCGTGTAACGTGTTCAGAGTCGAAGATGGAGCAGTGAAGTGCAAGGGCTAGTCGCTACTAATCCTGAGGATATTTCCAAAATGGATGTAGTAGGAATAGTGCCTTCGGTTCCGTTCGGACCCGGGACGGACTTGTATGGACGAATGCTTTCGTGACAGCGTCAGGTGGACGATGGGCATTCTAAGGGATATGTGCTATAAAGGTATCGTTTAGCCTCGAGCCTCATCAACCGGGAATGACTGAAAATCAGGGGTTATGCAACAAGGCTTCGTGGGTAGCCCCCACTTGAGAGTAAAGTCATCCCTGTCTAGATGTCCCTTTTATTTCGGCTTAGTGGTGCGGTTGCTGATCCCAACCGTGGGGTGATTTTATTTGGAATTATCCAGTAAGGGATGATTCCGGCTTTGTGTTGCAGGGGAGCGGGCGTACTCCTCGGTACTGTGATCTAGGCCACGTACTGTGACAGGTGGTACCCCAGTGCCTAGTCATTCGTTGGAAATCCATTCTCCCTACGTGCCTTGTACGAGTTTTGTTTGTATTACCCACTTTGTGGCTAGTATGCCGGAATTTAATAGATGTAACAATTTCGGCTATTTTAATAAGTATTTGTGAATAGACACTATTATAATATCAGAGGATTTTGATAAAAAGTGTTTAGCTATCGTAAGGTAAAAACCCGACATGTTTATTTGTGGCGTGGTCTTACGAGATGCTTTTATTTTCAAAAGGATTTTTGAAACTTTAATAATCAATTGAGTGTGATTTTCTCACTCTGGTATTCCAGACTGACTCGGGTATTGTTTTATATGATGCTCGGGTCAGACCGAGTATTATAGGTTACAGGATATGATGCTGTGGAGCTCAGGAGATGAGCTGGATGGCGAGACGTATCTCCCGTACTTGTTTATATATATATATTCCGCTGTGTTGATTGTTGTACTTTGTTGTATTGAGAACATGATATGGTTATTGTCCAGTTGTATGTTATGTGTTCTCTGGTGTATACTCTGATGCTATATTATATAAAACTGATATAGTTTTGATTTGTGTAAGGATCTGTTAATATATATTATATTTTATTCCGCTGCGATGGTTAGATTCTGATTTTGTTTTCTATTTTTTTCTTCTTCTACCTCTTCTTCTTAACTCAAATGGTTCGATTTTCCGGGTCTGGAAAGTCGGGTCGTTACAATTGAGATTAGGTGACCCTGGGAGGAGTAAGTTGAGGACAGACCGTCCAGAAGTTTGTCTAATAATTGATAGAATGTTTATTTTGTCTGGTAGGCCCGAGTCAGCCAACGGTTAGTAGTTAGCCAAGCAAAACTATATTGTCCGGACAGATAGTCCATTTATTACCTGATTTATGAGCATATATGATATTGCTATTATTGTTTTAATCAGTTTGATTGCAGGATTCTGATTTGCAAAAAGATATGTTTTAAAGGGATATTAGTGAGGGGAAACCCATTCCGCTAAGCGGCATGGTCTCACTTAATATCAGTAAACCGAGATGTAATAGTATTATTCACGCCAAGCTTTATGTCTGACTCGAAGTTTATGTTTTCCCTTTAAACTCTCGGGTGCTCAAAATTAATTTGAGTAGGTTGAGAATTAAGGTTTTTCAGGTTTAGTAGGTTGGATGAATAAAGCTTCCAAAGGCATGTAAGAGGAAAAGCTAGCTATATAGGAGCTATTTAGTTTTATTTCCGCTATGACGTATGAAGACTGATATGTCTATTTAGTACTCTAATCATCCAAGGGGGCATCTTCATATGTCGCTCTTGGCGTAATTTTTAATAATTATTGTTTGCGCCAAAATTGGTCACAAACACCCAATTGCCGACGAAAGCAAACGTTCACAATTACAGATCACAGATAGTAAGTTTATAGAGAATAAAATATAAAGAACGCTCGGAAAATTAAAAGGAAAGCAATAGAAACACACGATTTATAGTGGTTCGGCTATCTCCAGCCGACGTCCACTTTGAAGAGTTGCTATTTTATTGATTATCACTCGCTGGTTATAAGGGTACGATTGATAATAATCAAGTTACAATGGAATTCGGCAGAGTAACGGCGTAGAAGAACCACCAGAGATCCCTTTTCTAAAGACCCTGGGCTGCTATTTATAGGCGTAGACTAGAAATATCTGTCTCAAACTTTGGAAGACTCCTTCCATCACGTGGGTAGGCCCACGTGATCGATCCCTGGTCATTTTAACTCGATCCATGATCGATACGAATGAGATTCGTATCAATCCAAATTTTTCCCAATCGAGCCGAGATCGATCATGAATATTCCTGAGGTCGTACGCAAGCTCCTGTAAAAATTTGGTAGCATTTGGACCTGTAGATTGTGAGATATGATCGATGCAAGTTTGGATTTGTTAAAGGCAGCCGAGTTCGCATCACTTCTATTCGCATCGCTTCTGAGCACTTGATGATTGATGATGTGGCGCTAACTTTTAGGATCGATCCACTTTTCATGCCGAGCGACTGAGTCTTCCACTTGAACGTGTTTCCTTCGTATCGTTCTCATGAAGTTGCTTCGTATCGACCATCTAGTTAGCTGGCTTCGTATCTGTGAGAAATCCGGATTACGGATCTTAAGGCTAGAATTAACACTAGAGAGGGGGTGAATAGTGTTTTAAGGAATTACTAATTCTTTTTGAGCTTATCTTAATTTGAACACAAATGTATTGCAATATTCAGACACATATATGATCACAGAATCAAACACAGATGTAGATATAAAGTAAAAGCAATAAAGGAAAGAACACATCAGATTTTATATTGGTTCGGAGTTACCCTACATCCAGTCCCGCAACTCAAGTACGGATTTCCTTTCAAAATCAATTCTTACAATTACACCCTCGATTTCAAGGCCATGACGTACACCGCTCCAGATTCACAATCCTCTGGGTAGAGATACTTGATTTTACGGGCAACAAGTTCACCCGATTGATTTTCCAGGCTACAATCACACCTTTTCTCGCTCGATTGAATACAAAGAAGTCTATAACTCTGAATATCGCTGGGATCTTGTTGAGATAGTGATAGAGCATCAAACCAGAGAAGATCTAGTTAGATTCAATGGTGATTTCGGCAGAGTAATGGTAAAAATGTATATAAAGAAATGTGGAAGAAGAAGAGGAGTGAAATCAGAGAAATTATGAATATAAATTCGTTTAAAACAGCCCCTATTTATAGTAGAACAACAGCCATGTCCATTCGTGAAAGGATATGACGAATATACACTTCCTTTGAAATTCAAACTTTTGAAATAAACTATTACCTTGTCGACAAGGGGTCCTTGGGGTTGTCGACAAGCCTAAGTTATTTTTGGTAATTTGTTTTTCTTTGAAAATAACTTCTATCTTGTATTAAAACTATTTTAAACTTTATAAATATACTTAACTATAGTTAAAATACATAAATAAGTATAGAGAATAATAGTTTGGTATATATAAAATTTTACTATAATTTTATATTTAAATCTAAGTATAAATATTAAAAGTTAAATATATTATAATTAAAAGATAGTTTAAAACCAAGGATAATTTGATATTGAAAATAAAGATTATTTGGAGGCTAAAAGTATTTTAAAACCAGGATAGATGTTTTTGATTTAAAAAGGAAGATTTTGAAATCATTTTGAAAACAAGATATAATTTTGTAAAACATTTGAATAAAAGTTAGTGGATACAAAACAATGTTCCACTAGATTTTTCGTAGGTTCCATCCTACTTAGGGTTTCATCCCTTTAATGGGCTCGAAGTGGATTCCATTCCACGAATAAAATGGATTTTAAGATGTCAGTGCTTTTCTAGGAGTTTTAACAAAATTCCTAACTAAATTACTTATCTTGAAATCTTGAACTCTTGATAATCTTGATAATCATGAGTCTTGATATCTTCGATCTTGAGTTCATCAGTTCTTGAATCTCTATATTGTACAGTCTTCATTCTTTGGTACCTGTATATATATCCTGCATATACATATATATCTAAACAATAATGTTAGTATTTATATTTTATAATCTTATTCTAAGGTTGTTGTCATCAAAACCAACTTCTCAGGGACTAACAATCTCTCACTTTTTGATGATGACAACCTTTGTTTGTAAAATATTACTTCTATCCTAATAACTCCCCCTAAAACTAATAACTCCCCCTTAATCTATGCTTAACTATCCTATTTTATACTTCTCCCCCTTTGTCATCAACAAAAAACAAAGTTTAAATCTATACAACTCCCCCTTAATCTAATACTATATTACATGTGATTATAATGATAGTGTTATAATAAATAATCAACACTTAATTCTGAAACTAAAACTTAGCCCTTAATAACTAACTCTCCTAACTAAGAATCCATATATGATAATATTTATAATAATGATAATGTGAGAATTCAAATATGAGAACACAAATCATTTATTAATTATATAATGTTATATTTACATTTGCGTAGAAAACGTAAGTAAGATCATATACAAATAACGATAAGAAAGACAGAGAAAAAACTAACATGTATCCTTGACAATGGGAGATCTATGAACCGAGCAATTTGGGTAGTGGAAACAGAAATTTCCACGTTGTTCGACTAGATTTCCATCCTTGTCAAAGCACACTTCGCCAATGCAAACAACTTTGTCGTCATCTTAAGCGTGCACTTCTTCCATGGGGGCTTCTTCTTCTTCCTCGCTGTCCTCTTGCACTTGAACACTTGAGGATTCTTCATCGATCAAGATGGGATTGGCATGATTGTCCATTAGAAACTTTTGCAAGTTTCTAAGGATTTCGCCTTGCTGTTCTTGTTCTTTGGCCATTCTGATTTGCACCACTTGAATTTCAGTCATAAGTTGCAGTGCATCCTTCAAGGAAACCTCCATTTTCATCACTCGTGTAAGCGTAGTTCGTTGAAATGGTCCGGTAGAAAGAGAAGGGAATGAAAAGGTTGAATTTTTGTTTGATTTGGAGGAGGAGGCCATTGTTTTATTATTTTCAGAAGTTAGAACAGAGAAAGAGCAGAAAGAATGAACAAAATTTCGAAATAAGAAGAATATATAACCACCCATTTGAATTTTGGTGGGAAAATTTCAAAAGAAGAAAATTCGTTATATGTCAACAGGAGTAAAGGAGGGTTGTCGACAAGGTACTTATATTTTTGCTATTTGATTTATTTTAATTTAATTTTAATTATACTTGTTATATATTTATATTCTATATTTCAATTATTGAACAAATACGTAATTCTCTTCTTAATTTAGTAAATATCGATTCATTTAAGGGTTTTGTTAAGATATCAGCAATTTGATTCTCGGAATTGATAAAATCGAGAGTAATTACTTCCTTACTTATATTATCTCTGAGAAAATGATGTCTGATATCAATATGTTTAGTTCGAGCATGATGAGTAGGATTTTTGGATAAATTTATTGCACTAGTATTATCACAATAAATTGGTGATTTTGAGATATTTAAACCAAAATCTTTTAAAGTTTGTTGCATATATATTACATGAGAACAAGCCAAAGCAGCAGAAATATACTCTAATTCAGTTGTTGATAAAGATACTGTGTTTTTCTTTTTACTAAACCAGGAAACCAGAGAACGCCCCAAAAAGTGACAAGTTCCACTTGTACTTTTTCGGTCTGATTTACAACCAGCATAGTCAGCATCACAATAAGATATTAATTCAAAAGTCATTTTTAGGATAAAACAAGCCATAATCAAAGGTATGTTTAACATATCTTATGATACGTTTTACAGCTTTTAAGTGGGTCTCTTTAGGTTGGGATTGATATCTTGCATAGAGACAAACACTATGCATGATATCAGGTCTACTAGTGATATAGAGTAGTGATCCAATCATTCCTCTATATAATTTTTGATCTACATCTTTCGAGAGATCTTCTTTACTTACGTACTCATTGGTTGCCATGAGAGTGGGTTTTCCACTTGCAGTAGTCAAACCAAATTTACTAACTAGGTCTTTAGCATATTTTTCTTGACTGATAAAGATACCATTATCTAATTGTTTTATTTGCAATCCTAGGAAGAAGTTTAATTCACCCATATGACTCATCTCAAGCTCTTTTGTCATTATTTCAAAAAATTCTTTATTCATTTCAAAATTAGTTGATCCGAAAATGATATCATCTACGTAAACTTGTACTAGTTGAATATCATTTTTATTTCTTTTAGTAAAAAGAGTATTATCTACTTTACCAATTTCAAAGTTCAATTGTAATAAGTAAGATCTTAGTCTATCATACCAGGCTCTAGGAGCTTGTTTTAGACCATATAGAGCTTTCTTAAGTTTGTAAACATGATTTGGTAATTTTTCATCTTCAAAAAGTGGTGGTTGTTCAAAATATACTTCCTCTTTTACAAATCCATTTAAAAAGGCACTTTTAACATCCATATGAAATAATTTGAAATTATTATGATTTGCGAAAGCAAGTAGAATCCTAGTTGCTTCTAATCTTGCTACGAGAGCAAAGGTTTCATCACAATCTATTCCTTCTTCTTGACAATAACCTTCAGCGACTAACCGGGCTTTATTTCTAACGACCTCACCTTGTTCATTCATTTTATTTGTCTAAACTCATTTAGTTGCAATTATAGTTTTATTTTCAGGTCTAGGAACAAGTTCCCAAACATTATTTCTAGTGAATTGATTTAGTTCTTCTTGCATAGCCAAAATCCATGAATCATCCGTTGATGCTTCTTTTGGATTTTTGGGTTCAATAGTTGATATAAAGGCTACATTACTCATCTTACTTAGTTGATTTCTAGTTGTAACAACAGATTGCATATCTCCTAGTATATTTTCTATAGGATGATCTTTTAAAAGTTTAATCTTTCTATTAGGATGATTAATTTCATTATTAGTTTCAGTTGACTCCTGATTTTGAGTAATTAAATCCTCTTCATCATTTGTATCTTCAAAATTTTTGAGATTTTCATCGAATGAAACATGCATTGTTTCTTCGATGGTGTTAATTCTTAAATTAAACACTTTGTATGCTTTACTTCTATTAGAATATCCGATAAAGATACCTTTGTCGGATTTAGGATCAAATTTATCTAAGTTATCTTTTGTATTTAAAATAAAACATTTACTTCCAAAAATTCTAAAATAAGATACCTTAGGTTTCTTTCCGTGAAGAAGTTCATAAGATGTCTTATCAGTTAAAGGTCTAATTAAAATTCTATTTAAAATATAACAGGCGGTAGCAAATGCTTTTGCCCAAAAATGTTTTGGTAATTTACTATCTGAAAGCATAGTTCTCGCACACTCTTGAATCATCCTATTTTTACGTTCTACTACTCCGTTTTGTTGTGGAGTTCTTGGAAATGAAAATATGTGAATTATTCCCTTTTTATTGCAGAATTCCTCAAACTTTTCATTTTCAAATTCACCACCGTGATCACTACGGATGATTATAATTTTTACAGAAAGTTGATTTTGAATCCTTTTTGTAAAGTTCTTAAAACTTTCAAAAGTATCACTTTTATGTTTCAAAAATATTATCCATGTAAATCCAGAATAATCATCTACAATTACAAAAACATATTTACTGTGATTTATTGACTGAATTTGAGATGGACCAAATAAATCAAGATGAAGTAATTCAAGAGGTTTTGAAGTTTAAATCATAACTTTTAATTTAAAGGAAATTTTTCTAAGTTTTCCTAATTGACATGCATCACAAAAACTATCTACTTTAAAATTTATTTTAGGGAGACCTCTTACTAGATCATGTTTTGACAGTCTAGATAAGAGTTTGAAATTCAAATGCCCAAATCTCTTATGTCAAATCCAAGGGTCACTTGTATTTTCCAAAAGACACAGGTTATCATTTGAAACTTTAATACTAAGAATATAAATATTATTTCTCCTAATTCCCTCAAATATTATGGTTGAATTATTATCTTCAATGTGAAACTTATCTTTTTCAAATTTAATTTTATATCCTTTATCGCAAAGTTGACTAATACTTAGCAGAATATGTTTCAGATTCTTAACTAGCAAAACATTAGTAATAATAGGAGTTTCAGAGTTACCGACATTGCCGATGCCATTCACATATCCTTTTGAGTTGTCTCCAAAGTTAACCAGTCCTCTGTCTTTGTATATTATATCATTCAGCATATCCGGATTACCAGTCATATGTCTAGAGCATCCACTATCGAGTATCCATTTATTCTTTTTGATCCGCACAATTTGTCCATTGTGGATTGATTCCTCAACACCCATAAAACATGTTTCCTGCACATCATACAATTTTGGTAGACAACTTGAATTTGAATATCGATTATATGCAGACTCTTGAGATAGTGATGATCTGAATATTTCTAAACTAGTATTAACAAGTTTTTCAAACATAGCCATTTTAAAAGCTGTTTCAAAATTAATATTATGAGACTTTGAAAACCTTGCTCTGATACCAAATGTGAGATATGCGGATTACGGATCTTAAGGCTAGAATTAATACTAGAGGGGGGGTGAATAGTGTTTTAAGGAATTACTAATTCTTTTTGAGCATGTCTTAATTTGAACACAAATGTATGCAATATTCAGACACAGATATGATCACAGAATCAAACACAGATGTAGATATAAAGTAAAAGCAATAAAGGAAAGAACACATCGGATTTTATACTGGTTCGGAGTTCCCTACATCCAGTCCCGCAACACAAGTACGGATTTCCTTTCAAAATCAATTCTTACAATTACACCCTCGATTTCAAGGCCATGAGGTACACCGCTCCAGATTCACAATCCTCTAGGTAGAGATACTTGATTTTACGGGCAACAAGTTCACCCGATTGATTTTCCAGGCTACAATCACACCTTTTCTCGCTCGATTGAATACAAAGAAGTCTATAACTCTGAATAGCGCTGGGATCTTGTTGAGATAGTGATAGAGAATCAAACCAGAGATGATCTAGTTAGATTCAATGGTGATTCTGTAGAGTAATATTAAAAATATATATAAAGAAATGTGGAAGAAGAAGAGGAGTGAAATCAGAGAAAATATGAATATAAATTCGTTTAAAACAACACCTATTTATAGTGGAACAACAGCCATGTCCATTCATGAAAGGATATGACGAATAGACACTTCCTTTGAAATTCAAACTTTTGAAATAAACTGTCACCTTGTCGACAATGGGTCATTGGGGTTTTCGACAAGCCTAAGTTATTTTTGGTAATTTGTTTTTCTTTGAAAATAACTTCTATCTTGTATTAAAACTATTTTAAACTTTATAAATATACTTAACTATAGTTAAAATACATAAATAAGTATAGAGAATAATATTTTGGTATATATAAAATTTTACTATAATTTTATATTTAATTCTAAGCATAAATATTAAAAGTTAAATATATTATAATTAAAAGATAGTTTAAAACCAAGGATAATTTGATATTGAAAATAAAGATTATTTTGAGGCTAAAAGTATTTTAAAACCAAGATAGATGTTTTTGATTTAAAAAGGAAGATTTTGAAATCATTTTGAAAACAAGATATAATTTTGTAAAACATTTGAATACAAGTTAGTGGATACAAAACAATGTTCCACTAGATTTTTCGTAGGTTCCATCCTACTTAGGGTTCCATCCCTTTAACGGGCTTGAAGTGGATTCCATTCCACAAATAAAATGGATTTTAAGATGTCAGTGCTTTTCTAGGAGTTTTAACAAAATTCCTAACTAAATTACTTATCTTGAAATCTTGAACTCTTGATAATCTTGATACTCATGAGTCTTGAATCTTGATATCTTCGATCTTGAGTTCATCAGTTCTTGAATCTCTTTACTGTACAGTCTTCATTCTTTGGTACCTGTATATATATCCTGCATATACATATATATCTAAACAATAATGTTAGTATTTATATTTTATAATCTTATTCTAAGGTTGTTGTCATCAAAACCAACTTCTCGGGGACTAACAGTATCGATATCCCCAGGTGCTACTTCGTATTGATCAATGAGGATGCCATTCCTATCGGTCCATCACGTATCACTCACATCGATCACTGGCCGATCGATTCGAAAAATGTGTATGGTGGATCGATACGAAATGATAATACGAAGCAGCTCGATTTTAATGGATACGAAGGAAGCTGGTGGGTGGTTGATACGAACTAAAGCCTTTTCGTATCAATAATTCAGATGTCGTTTCATGTCGATCACCGCACACCCTTTGTATCGACTGTTTTGGTGGCATGCTTTGTATCGATCGTAGGCCGATCGATATGAACCAAGTTGATGAGGAGGCCAATACAAAGTAAGCATGGACGAGATCGATGCGAAGCGTTTCTTGTTGATGGGTACAGAGTGGTGCAAACATGATTGATACGAAATGGCAACTCTCCATGGATATGCAATAGTCTGGCTTTGATGGATACGAAATAAAGCTTTATGAAGGGATGGATTCGAATGGAATCGATACAAAGGAGGTGGTCTGATGGATACGAACGTAAGCATCGCTTGATTTGCATCGATCATATCTTGAGCATATGTACTCCAATTGACTTGAAATTTAAAACGTAGCCTTTCCTAGCCTTGTTCATTATTCCCAATCGATCCCGTCTTGATTGGAGCTCGGTTAAGTTTTGACGGTATCGATCATAGCCTTGTTTCCAACCGATCTCTAATCCCGATTTCCATCCTTTTTAGCCTATTTGTTGATATCCTGGCCTTGACCAAAATGCGGGAAAACATTTGCCCCCAAAAACATGCCTTGTGGCAAAAAGGCGTGTTTTGAATAGCTCCGAATCCAACATCCAAAGTCCATATTCCATCCATAGCCATACCATCTGATTCATAATCCAATCTGTTACCAAGCCATCCTATCCAAGTGCCATAGCCATATCCAAGTCCGCGACTGCTCCGAGTCGATGTCCGATTCAAAGTCCAGTAACCAAATCCTTAACCAATTCCATAGCTATTCGAACTCGTCAACCGAGTCGTAATCTGTCAGTATCCAATGACCAATAAACAAATCCATAACCTTTTTGGGTTAATATCCAAATCAAGGACCGCTCCGGGCCCTTTGCCAAATCCAGGACCACTCTGGGTCCATTTATCCCAAGCCGAAATCGGAATCCATGACCTCTCCGGGTTGCGTTATCCTGTTATGACCCCAACTCTCTGGCCAAGGGCTTTTATGTTCTCTAGCCTCGGCTCTCCGGCCAAGGACTTTTATATTCTCCGGCCTCGGCTCTCAGGCCAAAGAATTTTATATTCTTCGGCCTCGGCTCTCCAGCCAAGGAATTTATATTCTCCAGCCTCGACTCTCCGGCCAAGGACTTTTATATTATCCGGCCTCGGCTCTCCGGCCAAGGACTTTTATACTGTGTTCGAGTCCATTCCATCGCCCTCCGGCGAAAGGACTTGTAACTTGCGATCGTTGCCCCGTCTCTCCAGTCGGGACCGTAATCGCGAGACCTATATTCTTTATTACATTAGTGCAAATCCAATCATTCAGAATAAAAGTATTTACAGCCAGGGAAAACCAAATAAATGTCTGTACATCCAAGGGAGAAACCAAAATTTTTAGGAAAACAAAAAGAAAAATAGTATTTCATAGACTCGAGCAACACGGTTTATCATCGTCTCAGAGCATGCCTAGGGACCGTCCTCAGTCCCATACTTGAGTAAGTGACTTTGCCGTATTATTTCGAGTTCTATTACTTATTCAAAGTCATAAATCCATTTAGTTGATAACAAGCTGGCGATGCCTAGATCCAGTGCCATCCTCGTTCGAGGTGGGCGGTGGCCGCTCCTGTTCCACTACCACAGCTCGATTCCTTACATATTATTCTAGATGACCATTCTTTACATGCTCCTCAACGATATCCTTCAAATGCCTACAGTCATTCGTGTTATGCCCATCCAGCTCATGGAATATTCAAAGCTTTCCCGATGCTCGCTCATATTTAGAAGGTTCCCTTCTTGCCGGCCTTCGATACTGGAGGCGCACTCGTGTATCCAAGTAAATCCTTTCCAGAGTCTCAGTCAAATCCGTGTAGGAAGTAAACTTTGAATACCTCCGTGGCCTTTTTGAAGTGTTACCGTTATCATTCATTTTCCTTTTGCCTTTATCATCTTTGTTTGGATCCTCCCTGGGTGGACCTCCACCCCTTACTGCATAAAGCTTCAGCCTCTCTCCCTTCTCTCTCAGCCTGCGCATCTCCCTACTTTAGAAACCTTTCTGCTTTATGGTAGAACTCCCCGAGATCCATTGGTAGGTCCCGATCCAATGATACCTTGAAATCTGAATTATCTACAATTCCTGAAACTAACGTCATCAAAACCATCGATGGATCGTGCCGATCCACCGAAGCCATTGCCACATTGAATCTGGTTAAGAAATCCCTGAGTGACTCTCCTTTCCATTGTTTTATCGATGTCAAAGTCATCACATTCTTGGGTCGGACTATGTAGACCCGAAACTACCTCATAAACCTTTCAATCAACTCCGTCCATGCACCAATAGAGCCACGCTCCAGCTGTCTGAACCATAATGCTGCTATATCCGTCAAATACAAAGGGAAGCATCGCGCCATGACCTCTTTCGATGCCCCCAATACTCCATATGCCTCATGTACCTCGTCAAGTGAATAGCAGGATCTGTTCTCCCGTCATACATCTCCAGTGTTGGTAGTTTGAAATCCGGCGGGTTCCTAGCTTGCCTAATCATCAAAGCAAAGGGACTCCTATTCACATCCTCCAAGTCCCTATTCACCCATCCGCCTCTCATGGCTCGCCTAACCATCTCTGCCAATCTATCACTATCGCCAAGCTGCAGTCCTTGTCTATTGCCTCCAATTTGCCCCCCGAGTTCACGAGGGATTCCTGGAATCTTCTCTCATGGATGAAATCCCATTCCTCTATCAATGCCATGTTGCACAGCTCCACTTGGTACTCTGCCCGGGATTGGATCAACATGCTCCATGTGAGTGCCCCTTAGTTCTGGTGCTGCTCCTAATGGTCCTGCTCTATTCTGAATTCTGGTTGCCCCGTGCTCCCGATCACTATCTCCAGCATCTCCTGCAGTTGCGTTCCCTTGATTCTACACTCCAACTTGCCCAACTTATCGAAGTAGGTTCTGCATCATCTCCTCTTGTCTCTTCAGCATCGTTTCCATCTCGTCTCTGGTGATGAAGATCGAGGCCTGATTCGCTCCCGAGGAAGCCTCTTGACTCCCTTCATGCTGACTCCTTTCAGTCCTTTGTCTTCTTATCGATTTCCTTGTCATAGCCTTCTAAATCCAAGTCCTTAAGCTTTCAAATCCGAAATCCAAGCATTAGAATCCCTGAGTGCTAGCTTTTCAGTGAAAACACCAAAATGTTTGCGCCAAAATTGGTCACAAACACCAAAATGCTGACGAAAGCACCCTTCACAATTACAGATCACAGATAGCAAGTTTATAGAGAATTAAATATGAAGAACGCTCAGAAAATTAAAAGGAAAGCAATTGAAACACACAATTTATAGTGGTTCAGCTATCTCCAGCCTACGTCCACTTTGAAGAGTTGCTATTTTATTAATTATCACTCACTGGTTACAAGAGTATGGTTGATAATAATCAAGTTACAATGGAATTCGGAAAAGTAATGGCGTAGAAGAACCACCAAAGATCCCTTTTCTGAAGACCCTGGGGTGCTATTTATAGGCGTAGACTGGAAATATCTGTCTCAAACTTCAGAAGACTCCTTCCATCACGTGGGTGGGCCCACGCGATCGATCCCTGGTCATTTCGACTCGATCCATGATCGATATGAATGAGATTCATATCAACCCAAATCTTGTCCAATCGAGCCGAGATCGATCATGAACATTCCTGAGGTCGTACGCAAGTTCATGTGAAAATTTGGTAGCATTTGGACTTGTAGATTGTGAGATATGATCGATGCAAGTTTGGATTTGTTGAAGGCTGCCAAGTTCGCATCGCTTCTGGGTAAGTGATGACTAATGACGTGGCGCTAACTTTTGGGATCGATCTACTTTTCATGCCGAGCGACCGAATTTTCCACTTGAAAGTGTTTCCTTCATATCGTTCTCATGAAGTTGCTTCGTATCGACCATCTAGTTAGCTGGCTTCGTATGGATACCCCCAGGTGCTGCTTCGTATTGATCAACGAGGATGTCGTTCGTATTGATCCATCACGTATCACTCACATCGATCACTGGCCGATCGATACGAATAATTTGTATGGGTGGATTGATACGAAATGATAATTTTTAATGGATACGAAGCAGCCCAATTTCAATGGATACGAAGGAAGCTGGTAGGTGGTTGATACGAACTAAAGACTTTTTGTATCGATAATTCAGATGTTGTTTCGTATCAATCACCGCACACCCTTTGTATCGACTGTTTTGGTGGCATGCTTCGTATCGATCGTAGGCCGACTGATATGAACCATGTTGATGAGGAGACCGATACAAAGAATGCATGGACGAGATCGATACAAAGCGTTGCTTGTTGATGGGTACAGAGTGGAGCAAACATGATTGATACGAAATGGCAACTTTCCATGGATACGAAATAGTCTGGATTTGATGGATACAAAATAAAGCTTTATGAAGGGATGGATTCGAATGGAATTGATACGAAGGAGGTGGTCTGATGGATACAAACGAGAGCATTGCTTGATTTGCATCGATCATATCTTGAGCATACGAACTCCGATTGACTTGAAATTTGAAACGTAGCCTTTTCCAGCCTTGTTTATCATTCCCAATCGATCCTGTCTTGATTAGAGCTTGGTCAAGTTTTGACGGTATCGATCATAGCCTTGTTTCCAATCGATCTCTAATACTGATTTCAATCCTTTTTAGCCTATTTGTTGATATCCCGGCCTTGACCAAAAGGCGGGATAACAATTATATTTGATCAAAACCTAGGAATCGATTACGGGATTATGTTAATTAATGTGAAATATTTATTAAAAATGTAATAAGAAAAGTTGTTTTAATCGGTGCCGATTTTATTTCATATTCATGTGCTTCATATATTATGGATGCCATTAACATTACCATATTTTGTCACCGAAAGTTAATACTATGGATGACTGCAGCATCTGTAGCGCTTAGCTTCGGACCTCAAGATAAGGGATATTACACCTAGGGTCGTATTTATCTATGCAAGTTATCCCCCTTTCGTGCCCATCCTTTCGATTCAGTCGAAAGGCCTTCCTTCAACATTCCGTGTGTATCATTTTGGCATGGTTGAAAGGCCTTCCTTCAACCTTCCGCGTGTATCCTTTCGACATGGTCAAAAGGCCTTCCTTCATTCTTCTATGCACCTCCTTTCAGTGCGGTCGAAAGGCTTTTCATTTAATCTTACTCATCCATTTTTACACCTCTACCTTTTCATTTCATACCTTTCGACCCAATCAAAAGGATCACCTTGACAACCTTCCGCTGCCGTTAAAGGTTGGGTGCCTCTTTTGCTTTTCTTTTTACTAGACTGCTTACGACTTTGTTGAAAGGAGGGTAGGAGTGCTCTTCACTCGGTGTTACTATACTATTGCAGGCGAGAGATGAGTTGAGTTTTCACATAGCTTCGAAAAGGATGGTGAATGATGAGTGGGTCTTAGCGAAAGGACTCCGGGCCTTCCTGTGGAGATTTCATCATGCCTTTGAAGGGTCCTAATCATTTCCAAAGGCTTGTTCTTGCTATTGAAAGGTGTGTATTGGAATCATTTCATCAAGTAGTAGATTGACAACGATGACACCTATTATTCTAAAGGAATTGGTTCTGGTGTGCAAGTCCATCATTCAATACCCTCGAAAGGTGTTCCAAACCCATACTAGCCTCTCTTATATAGGTGGATCCATCTACACCGGAAGGTCTAAATGAGGCAGAAGGGTAACTTTGCCTTCTTTCCTACCGTTTCAAAAGCTTTTGTTTTGCTTGCCATTTATAAGGGCACCTGGAGCTTGCAACTCCTTTGAAATGCTGCTTTTGAACTTTGGCGAAACCCATGTTTTCAATTCCTATGGAATCCAGTACTTGTAATAAGCCTTCTTTCATACCTTTTTCTGATGTGAATTTTTATGGTTAACATTTTGGCCCCCTTGTATGAAAGAAGCTTTTGTTCTTTAGGACAAAAATTTAACAATTACTCCATTTTTAATGACCTCATTTCCCTGCAAAGTTCAAAGTAAATAATATTGATTTATACTAAAATATGTTTAGTAATTTGTTTGCCATATAATTGAAGATGACATTACTATAATAGAGTCCCTGAACTACAATTTTGAAAGTAATTAGTTGACCAACATCTAGAGTTAAGAAATGCACAATTGTAAATGATTGGGAACCAATGGAAGTCCCACCATCCCACTTTTGTAGTTATAAAAGAAGTTCATGAATTGAACTCTCATCATTTCAATAGAATACCATGTGTATATCAATTGAAGTCCTGGAGTTTTATGTTGGTGACAAAAAATGTTTGGTAATAAAAGGCAATAAGCTGTCTTCTTGAAGTAAGTCATAGAAGACCATGAATCCCTATTCGGGGATGAGTAATAGGTATTTAGAAACCTCTAATGTAAACAATAATGATCGAGGGACTGAGATTCAAATATTGATAAATGTTGTTCAAAAGTTAATAGTAATAAACTAGTTTCCATGATTCAGATATAAATAAAACAAACTCAAAATTTTAATCGAAGATCAGAAGTTCATTGAGATCTCAATATCAGCTACCATGGAACCCAGATTCAGGCATTAAAATGTGAAATCCAAACCCAAATTCAGGTAGTAGGAAGACTAGAAATCTAAAACCCAAATTTGGGCATCAACAAGTGAAGTTCAAAAGTCAATAATTGAGACTCGAAACCCATATTCAGGTTTTAGTAGATGATAATCAGAAATCCATAATAATAGCCATCATAATAGAAATCTTATGTCCAGATTCGGGTATTAGTGGATGATAAAGAGAAATCCATAATAATAATCTTCAAAATAAAAATCTTAAGCCCAGATTCGGGCATTAGTTATTAAAGTCCAGTGGTTAGTAATATCCCAAAAACCCATATTTGGGTATGTTGAAGACCATAAATTATTAGTTAGGACCCGAAACCCTGATTCAGTTGTTAATAAGCGAAGTCTCGAACTTAAATATGAAAGACCCGAAATCTAGATTTAAGGATTAATAAGTGAAGTTCAAAAATTCTTCTTTGATAATCAGTCGGAGGCTGTAGATTCTTATTTAAGCCTTCTGTCCTGTACTGTTCCTTTAGGCTTTGTATGTTGTTGTTGTTTGATTTGCCATTTTCGAGCTTGGATGTCTTACTTTATTGTTTGATGTGACACTTCACTACAATAAAACTAGCCTTTGGTTGCATAAATTGGTGGCATTTATTTGTGAATGCAACTAAAAACATTTCACCCTATAGTCAAAACGTGGCAAAAATTATTTTACCTTTCGCGCCTTACCAAAATCTTTCCGCCTAAGTCTAATAAACGTAACCAGTACATTCCCTATCATTAAATTATCTAACACTTATAAAATTTCTAAACCTAAGGAACAAAATTTCCCAAATCGCTTCAAAATAATTTCCCAAATCGCTTTTTGATTCACCATTCCTCTCCACATCACTCATCTCCACATCGTTGTTTATTTTCATCGTTGCATCTACTCCTCTCCACATCATCGTGGTAGCTCTCCAACATGTTTTTCTCCTCGCGGTGCCCTAAATAGGTATATTTAGGTTGATCTTTATAAATTGATTTTCTGATTGTGATTAAAGCTTGCGCATAAAATTGGTTGTGAATTTTTCTAATTGTTTGTTAGGTTTACTAATCTATTGATGCTGCAAGTTATTATAGATTATATTGCAAGTTATTTTGTGATTGTTTGTGATTACTGTAGGTTTTATTTTGTGATTGTTTGTGATTACATCTTAGAATGTAATTGTACAGTTTATTGTTTTGATATTTTCAATAAAAAATAGAATTTTTACTGCCGTGTTAAAGAAATTTTGTGATTGTTTGCATTGTAATTACTGCAAGGGTATCTCAGTTATTTTGTGATTACTGACGTCATTACTGCAAGTGTAGCTCAGTTATTTTGTGATTGTTTGCATTGTGATTTATTAGTTAACGAAACCGGATGAGCAATCTATTACTGGTTGGAAACATGTGTTTTTCTGGTTCTACAAATAGTAAAATTTGATAGAAATGATACAACACTACTTAATAAAGAAAGCAATTTGTCTGCCTTTTATTTACAAGGAAATAACAAATACAAATATGTATTACCATATATTCATTCACAGTTTGGACCTTGTACACCATTTTTGTTCCTCAAAAGTTATAGGTACTTTCATAAACTTCAATGCCAAGATTTACTTTCACTCATGAAAGCTTTTCTTGCTTAGTTCTTAAAATAAATCGTTCAACATGGCTAGGAGAACAATTTTTAATGCAAAAAGAAATAAAATGATACTGTCAAGTAGACCTTAGTAGTGGTTGTCTTTGTAATATGGACCTTAGTGATGGACAAGTAGAGCTATATGGATGCAACAACTAATAATACAAGCAACCAATGTTAACACACACTTATAAAATTCATACTAACATCTTTGGTATTTTTGAAATAAAAATAAAGGATGTGTCCATATATATTTTGCAGTAACAGCAAACTCTCAGTAATTTTAATCAACTTTAGTTTGGTATCATTCTTACACAAATTTGTTAAGTATTCAAATTGTTGTTGCCGTAGGCTGCTTGAAATATCTAGATTGTTCAAACTGCTTTTATTCATTGCATTTGTTCCTGTACAAGCGCATTCCGTCCAAAATTAACATTTATTTTGCAACAAAAAGAATTTGCTTGCCTATCAAGTGCTAATCTACACTATACTTGCTGATGAAAAATGTATTACCGAATTATAAAATACACTTGCTGATGTGATATTCTACTATTTCATTATTATTTTCACGAGCTTGAAATATTTTCTTAGTTTCAGACTAGAAATTTGAAAGATAATATTTTGATTTTTAAACATTCGTATATTTACCAACCAGTATGACTTCATTTAAGGCAGTATGGAAGATCCACACCCGCATTCGCAAATGTATGGATTACTCATGTTTAATATGTTCTTTTTATATGCAATTTTAATTACCATTTGCTGAATGGCTTCACATTTTTGTGCGTTCACAATATAAATAATTTTCCGGCAGATGCTTTTACATGGTCACATGGAGTTATCTCACTGATACATATCTATATGCGTTATATTTTCAGCAAATGCGTCATAATTTCAGTCACCAAACGAAGAAAAACAAATCTATGTAACCTTGTGAACGGGGTTTGATTCAAGTGTGCAGTATCCTAAAACTAAAAACTATATCTGTTATTTCATTCACTGCAGCACATGCTATCTCTGTTTTATTCATTTTATGTGGTTTATTGTAGTTTATTATCCTTACTATGGGCGTGTTACCAATGTTCCAGATAGTGCATTATTTATAAGATGCTTGGATGTTTTTTTGGGTAATAACTTCAACGTCTAGTTATTTTTTTGATTACAACAGATAACCAATTTATACGTCAAAGATTGGAAACTTATTTGCCTTCATATGTCGAAAATGGAAAAAGACTGGGTTTTTTTAAGCAGGTGATAAAACCATGATTAACTTAATATGTATTTTGAGAATTATAACAAATAATCTAATATTAAAGCTCAATTTTTTTATTTCTTTTACTTTTTTCATAGAACTAGTATAGAGTACCGACAAGGAGCAATGAATTTTGTGAATGCTACAAAGAGGAATGCAAGAAGTGTAGAAAAAAATTTATGCCCTTGCAAGGATTGTCGGAATCTTAGTCGTCATGATGAACAAATCATCGTTGAACATTTAATTATAAAAGGAATGGATCCTAAATACATGGGTGGTGTATGGTTTAACCATGGTGAAGAGATAAATGTAGAGAAGAAAACAAATACGTTAGATGTATATGATCTATTCAAGATGATTCACTATGAAGATGAAGATTTTTTGAATCAAGATTTTTTTGATGATGATAAAGATAATGTTAATTCTCAAAGAAAAGAGGATGAGTTACTCAAGAACTTGGAAGATGCAGAAATTCCATTATATCCTGGTTGCATAAATCACACAAAATTATCTGCTATCACCGTCTTGTATAATCTTAAATGTGAGACTGGTTTGTCTGATAGTGGGTTTGATAAGCTTTTAACTGTGCAACATTTATTTCTGCCGAAGGATAACGTGCTTCCCAAAAACTTATATGAAGTACAGAAATTTCTTAGAGCATTCGACATGGGTTTTGAAAAGATACATGCTTGTGAGAATGACTGTTGCCTTTACAGAAAAGAATACAAAGATTTAGAAAGTTGTCCAAAATATGGTTCTTCAAGATGGAAGAAAAATCAAGATACTGAAGAGGTTATACAAGGTATTCCAGTTAAAGTATTGAGATACTTTCCAATAATTCCGAGATTTAGAAGAATGTATAGATCTCAAAAGATGGCAGAAGATTTAAGATGGCATTTTAATAATACAAGCAACGATGGAAAAATGCGTCATCCCGTGGATTCTACGACATGGAAAATGGTGGATGAAAAGTATAAATCTTTTTCATCTGATCCACGCAATCTTAGGCTTGGTCTTGCTACAGATGGATTCAATCCATTTTCCATGTTGAGTTCGAAATATAGTTGCTGGCCGGTGATGCTTGTGACATATAATCTCTCGCCTATGTTGTGTATGAAGAAGGAAAATATTATGTTAACTTTACTTATTCCAGACCCAAAGCAACCTGGGAATGATATTGATGTATATTTGGCGCCTTTGGTGGAAGACTTGCATCATTTGTGGTGTAATGGAGTTGATGCTTATGATGCATTTAGTAAAACTTTGTTTAAACTGAATGCAATTTTGCTATGGACGATTAACGATTTTCTGGCTTATGGAGATCTTGCTGGATGTCGTGTGAAGGGGGGAAAAGCTTGCCCATTATGTGGTGTCAATACCCATTCTCGTTAGTTGAATCATAGTCGAAAGAGCGTCTACATGGGTCATAGAAGATTTCTACCTGCTTCAGATTCACGGAGGAAACAAAAGGCATTGTTTGATAACACCATAGAGAAAGGTAGTGCTCCTAGAATACTAACTGGGAGAAACATTCATGCATTGTTGAAGGATTATCCAAATGATTTTGGAAAAGAAAAAGAAGAGAAAAGTAAGAAGAGAAAGTGTGTTTATGATACAGAAGATGAAGATGATAGTTCTAACGATTCTACAAAAATGGAGCTATTGAGGTGGAAAAAAAGATCAATTTTCTTTGATTTGCCTTATTGGAAGGTTAGTGGTTAGTTTATTTATTTTTCATTATTTTAATAGAAGAAAAATCCAATAATGCGTTATAGTTTTGGTTTTCGCAGGAGCTTCCATTACGTCACAATATAGATGTGATGCATGTGAAGAAAAACATTGGTGAAAGCCTATTGGACACGATGTTGCATGGTAATAAATCAAAAGATGGAACCAACTGTAGAAAGGATTTAGAGGATTGGGGAATTCGAAGTGAGCTTCATGCACAACCTCGTGGGAATAAAACATATCTTCCACCGGCTCCATACATTTTGTCAAAATCCGAGAGAAAAATATTTTGCAAAAGATTGTACGATTTCAAAGGACCAGATGGCTACTGTTCAAATTTGAAAAATCAGATTTCGTTGCAGGATTGCAAAATTAGCGGATTGAAGTCACATGATTACCATGTATTAATGCAACAGTTATTGCCAGGAGCATCGAGAGGATTAATGGCAAAGAAGGCAAGAAAAACATTAATTCGCTTATGTTTTTTTTTCAACAAATTATGTCAACGTGTTCTTGATAGAGAGAAGGTAGAACAAATCAATGTTGAGATTATTGAAGTTTTATGTGAGCTTGAAAAATATTTCCCACCATCTTTTTTTGATATAATGGTACATTTATCCATTCATCTTGGAAAAGAAGCACTAATGTGTGGACCGGTTCATTTTCGTTGGATGTACCCATTCGAAAGATACATGAAGACACTTAAAGACTATGTCAGAAACTATGCACGACCAGAGGGATGTATTGCAGAATCCTATCTTGCAAAAGAATCCATGATGTTTTTCGATGAATTTTTGAAAAAATCAGGACATATAGAGGAGAAAGAAGCTCGAAATGAAGATTATGAAAGCAGTGTAATACTCGAGGGACTTCCGATTTCAATATCCAAGACAGTTAAACTGTCAGTTAATGACAAAGAAAGTGCTCATTTAGCCGTGTTAATGAATATGGTTGTGGTAGAACCATTTATAGATTAAGTGTATGTTATATTGTTTTAATTATTTTGATGTGTTCATAATGCTATATAAAACTTATAATCAATTATTCATTACTAGTTTGCATTTGGAGGAATTAGAAAAGTCAGACCCACGCATGACAAAAAATGCGACCTTACTTTGGGAAACACATACAAAAAATTTTGCCGATTGGATTAAATTAAAGGTTAGTTAGATTTCAAATATATTCTTTTTTGACTATTAATCTTACTATAAAATATACATGCTAAATAAAATTTGTTGTAGATACCTATTACCTCCAAGGATCATGATGACATGTTACGATGGATTGCTTTTGGTTCGAAGGATGATGCCATGTCTTACAGTGGATATATCATCAATGAGCAACGTTTTCATATAAAAGATGTAGGGAGAGAAACTCAGAATTGTGGGGTGACTTTTGATGCGACTACTATGTGTAGAGCAAGTGCAAAAGATATGTCCCAAGTGGTTGATGTGGTCACTTACTATGGAATATTGACAGATATAATTTTATTAGATTATCATACGTTTTATATTCCAGTTTTTAAGTGTCGTTGGGCGTATAAAGGAAATGGAGTAAAAGTTGATGATGATGGGTTCTCTTTTGTTAATTTACAGCAAGCATCGTTTTCACGAGATCCATACATACTTGCATCTCAAGCAAGACAAGTATTTTATTCAAGAGAGAATGATGTTTCTAATTGGTATGTTTTAATGAAAGCACCATCAAGAAGTTTTAATGATTTAGAGGATCACGATTGCATCGAGGAAGATATCCAAGTCGTGGAAGATAACGAAATAACCGAAATGGATGATGAAGATGTTAGTTATGTTAGAGAGGATTGCGAAGGCATACTTGAGTAGATTATATGTTCTACTTGAGTAGATTATAAAATTTGTTGTACTATCATTTGAAAAATGTATTACAATCAAGTAGTTTCTTTTCCTTGTTTCATGACAGCTTTGACATTTATCACCTTTGTTATGTCTACTACTCAAGAATCAAAACCTAGCATTAAACCTTACATATATGTCATTTGAAGATGTATGGTAAGCTTATGATTGAGGATCTTCATTTCTACTCTAGCATGCATCATTAAATTTGTTCATTCCATCTCAAGTCTCCTTTTCACATCATTCTAACATTTAGAATCACATTCAAGAATGATTCCCTTCTCCTTGTACATTTACTTATTTCTCTACGACTTCTTTTATTCATGCACAATGATTTGATAACATTTCTTTTTTGTCTGGCTCTATTTGGATTTGATATGTCAAATCAAATTTAATATTATGTTTATGTTGAATTTAATTCCATTCCTATGCCAAGTTTGTTCCCTGTTGCATAATTGTCAAAAGATATCTTAATTGTCAAAAGAATCGGAACTCAGAAGACAGTGAGTGATAACCAAAGGATAGTGACTGATAAGGTAAGTGGGTAGTTAGTCTACATATGTGTTTGTGTGTACTGTGTTTGTGAGGATTGTCTGACTATCTGTAGGTTGAGTTGGGTTTGTGAATATGTTGTGTAATGTGTGCTTGTGTGAGTTGTGTGTGAGTTAGCATTGCTATGTTTTGTGTTTGTGAGAGGTTGCAAATTTTGTTGAGTGTGTTGTGCTTTTTTTTATTAGATGTTAGGTGCCTTCATTTGTAAATGCAAGCATAGAAAACATATTAATATACATTTACAGAAATTATATGTTTTGATTATTCCATTATTAAGTATTAATGTGATTATTTACAGAGTTTACATTACAGAGTTCATATACATGTATTAATAACTATTGTATTCAAGGTTACATAATAGATATTGTTTACTGTCCTTTATATGAAGTATTCTCAAAATAAGTTACTGTTTTTTGTTTCATTTGCAGAAAAAAGATGCATTCAAGCTTTGTACGTACTCGCAACCAGAGAAAGGCTGATGATGAATCTCAGAAGTATAAGTCAAAGCGGAAGTATAATCCAAAGAAAAAGGTTAAGATTCCAACTGGTGCTTGCACCGACAGTGAAGAACCAACAGTCAATGCTAAGAAGCAAGCCATTGTTTGCAATAAAGACAAAGAACAAGAGCCACCTGTTACCCCCTCCGACCCAAATGAAGAAGGACTTCGCTCAGAAAATGAAATCCTTCCTGAACAAACTGATGATGCTGAGGGAGAAATTGGGAGAGCAAGTGAAGCTGAATCTAGAATTACATCTCGGAAAAGAGGCGGTAGAGGTCCAGCAAAAGCAAAAAGACTCCCATTAAGCAGTCAGGATCGAATTGAAGTTGAGTTTAATGATATAGGTATACCAATAGGGAAAGGGTCAGTACATTTATCCTCTTTTCTTGGACCGCTTGTGCTGGAGCTGGTTCCATACACACTTGATGATTGGAGGAATCTAAGTGATGAGTTAAAAGTTGTTTTGTGGCAATCGATTCAGGTATGAGTTAAAAATTGTTTTTGTTGTTTATACATCTGTTTGCAAGTTGCTACATTGTTACATCACGTATTATAGTTTTGGCTGAAAAAAATTGTTTGATGCATACATATGGCTGTTGTTTGATTTTAATATCATGTTTTCATGTATTGTTGCAGATTAGATTTAAACTGGAAGAGGATTGGCAAAGAAAAGCTGTATTTCAACAAATGAGAGTAATTTGGAGATCGTCAAAAAGTAAATTGGTCGAAAATTAAATAAAGTGGAGAACGAAGAGGAAAGACTAAAACTGAAACCTACCAACATCAAAAGCATGAACGAATGGAGAAGGTTTGTGAAGGCGAAAACAAGTCCGGAGTTTAAGGTAACACTATTCACTATTTTATTTGCTAGAACACTTTAAAAGTTAATGATTGGGATCCAATAACACATATGGTTATTTGCACAGCAGAGTTGATTATCATTTTCAAAAGAACAATTTTATTATCCAATAACACATATGGTTTTGTTTTAGTCTCAAAAAAAAGAAAACATTTTGCGTTTCATTTGTTTTGCATTTATGTTCACTGTGCATTTTTGATCTTTGTTCTTGTGTGCATGTCAACTCAACACTTTCCATTTTAACTTTGTTCATTCTGTACACATTTCTTGTTCACTTGAATTTAGTTCAGTTTAGTGCTGTGTGTTTGGTTTTGTATTGTGTTATCTTGCATTAAAAAAATTGTTGGATTTGTTTTCATCTTGCATTGGAATTTTCAACTAGTTTGCTATTACATTTCATTTCCTGGCTTTTGCATTTCGTTTTCTGTTTTACATTGCTGTTGCATTTCATACTTCAACAAGCTTGCATTGCATATACCCAAAAACAAAAATAAAACAAAAAAACATTGCATTGCATCTTAGATTTTAGTTTTCATTTTTACATATCTATTTCTTGTGCTCACTGTTTTCACTTGATATTATGTTCACTGTTTTATTTCATTTGTCTTTTAGTTTCTGATACATTGAATTTTCCTCTACTACAAGCAACTGTTTTCAAGTTTTTGTTCTCTATTTACAGAACAAAATATCCATGTTTCTTCTTTACATTGCCTTTATCAAACACTTCTCAAACAACTTCTCTCTGTCACTCTTCACTTCCTCAACCAAGCTGCCATTATCGTATAACAATATATCAACTTCTCTCTGTCACTCTTCACTTTCTCAAACAACGAAGCTGCCATTATCCTATAACAATATATCAATAATATATCTTTCTATTTTACAGAAACGAAGTGAGAAATATTCGGCCCTTAGGGATAAACAACTTCCACACACAACTAGTCGTAAGGGAAGGGCTAGATTGACCGAAGACATGGTTAGTTAATTAAGTATAGCTTTATTTAATATTATTTTATACCTGTCCAGTTTTTTATTTAATGTTATCCTAAATTTAAAGAAAGTCCAAGTCCGTCGTCCATAACTAGAGCTGATGTTTGGATTAAATCTCACATAAAAAAATAGTGAACCGGTGACCGTGGAAACTGGAAGTGCTATTATAAGTTTTTTTTATTTTATCTGTATATAAAAAATTGTCCGAAACTACGATAATTTTACCATTGTACATTATCTATTTGTATTTATTTATGTAGGAGGAGATTAAAAAATTTGGTAGCCTCACATTCCAGTTCGTCACAGAATGTCATTGGAGATGCTCTTGTACATGTACTCGGACAAGATAAACCAGGACGGTTAAGGGCATTGGGAAGGGGTTGCACTTTAACCAAGCTAGCTGTGGCCCAGGCCAAAGATAAACAGGTATCGCAGTGTCGAGAGGAAATAACAGAAATGAAGAGTATGCTGCAGGTTCTGATGAACCAGAAGGTAAACTATTAAAGTAATTTATATATGTAAAATAAAAAATTCAAAGAGCCATATAATTTAAAATACTAAAAAGAACAAATTTATTCTCTCCCACAAACTTATTATATGTTCTCTGCCATTTTAAGTATGGTCATTTTAATTTTAGCAAACTTATTACATTAACTGATCAAAGTCCATTTAGTAGTTTTCGATAGTCAATTAAACACCTACATTACATTTAATTGAGTGCTTTTAAGATTAAAATATCCTGATATTAGAGCTTTGTTGCAGGGTGTAGAAAGTTCGAAAAGGAGCACATCTGAATTGGTAAAAATAATAATTATATTACTCAAGAAATAACATTTAGATTTCAAATTTTGATCCAGTGATTGCTATAATTTTGGTTGAATAATTGCAGAGCAATGACGATATATGTTCGATGTTGAATTGGGATGGAAACTGTGAAGTTGTTGCCAATGGGAGGGTGTTGTCCAGGGACCCAACTGCGGTTGTCAATGGCATTCGTCTTGGATCAAATGCTGTGAGCGTTATTGTAGATATCGTGGGCAAACCATATACTTATTTATGGAGGCCTACACCTAAAATGACAGTATTAGCAGACGCTGTGAATAAGGTAGTAGCTTGGCCATCAACTTGCATTAAGATGGCGCTGCGAGTATGTAACGACCCGTAAATTTCAACTGTTTTAATAACGTAATTAGTTGAAATTTTGTGAAAATTTTAAACGATAAAATTTTGAAATATAAATTTGATATTTGGAATGCGTTTAGTTAAACATAGCAACTGGTAAATTTTCGTCCGAAAATATGAAAGTTTATTTCGCGCGTAAAATTCACTTCAATTTAATCAGTTAAAAAGCGTTGAAAATAAAACGTTTTCAAAACCAAAATATTTTTACATAGAAAAATTCTAAAACATCTTCTGAGCAAGACGTTAGTTTGTCGTTTTTCCAAATTCGGACATCTTTGGCTCCGTCGATCTTATTTTTCAGCGTTTTTCTTGCATTTTCCGCTATTAGAAAATTCGAATTTTTATAATTCAATCGTACCACTGATTTCTATATACCGTTTTGATCATCTCGTCCTACTGATCTCTACAGTATATTCGTTTGTGCAGTTTGGTGTTCGGTACGCAACGAGGTCAATAAAATGATTTCCGTACCGGTACACGTTTAAACTTTTGGGCTTCCTTGTTTCTATTCAGCCGATCACTTTTATTATTTCCTTGAATTCATGTTTTAACTTTTAATATCCAACCTGTCACATTTATTTTGATGGTTCAGCTCCTTTTTCATTTGGTTGCTTTGAGAATATAATAACTCCTATTGCTCTTTTCATTCTTTTGCTCTGCCCCTCTTCGTTCTCCCAATCTGGTCGTTGCTTCTGAAAAATAATTTGAATAAATTAAAGCATATATATAATGTTTGCATTTTTGTTTTGGAGACCTGCTATCTCCATCTTTCTATTTTCTCCTACAAGCAAGACTTCCCCCTCTCTCGATCGTCGCCGCTCGTCTCCAACCCCTCCGCCTCGATCTCCTCTGACCTTCGCTCACCTTCCACTCACAGCCAGCGCAGTCCCCTTGAACCCGACCACTACCTTTTCCCCTCCAAAACTCCAACCTTCCCACCACCGCTCCACACAACAGCCACCGCAGGCGCCTTCCACCCCACCTCTTCGCCCTGCGCGATCCACAGCAGCCAACCCGCCATCTCCGCGACCAGCTCCGACGTCCCCTGCCTCAAACTGTCACCCGAACCCACCTGAACTCCACCGAGCCATCCATTCCCATCCTTCCAATCTCGAGCACCCCCTTCATCCCTTCCCTCTCGCATGAAGCCAACCTACATCCCTCTAGCCGAGCCAGGCGAGGCAATCTTCCTACCAGCCGAGGAGCAGCACACATTTCTTCCTCTCCAGCCGAGCTCAGGTGCCATGGGCAATCCCTCCTTCACTGTTTAGCCTTGCCTGGCCAAACTAGCATGCAACTTTGTCTATAAGGTATATATACATACCTATATATATTTTATTTGTTTGTTTGTATATATATTTATTGTTTTTTTGATTCTACATAGCGGTTGCTGTTTTATATATTAGTACATATATTAAGTATACAAAAGTTTAGTATTATACGTTATATACATTCACTAAAAGAGGTTCGTTCATGTATATACGTGTACATATCAACTCTGCATATACATATTGTCTGCATACTCAAGTTTGAATTTATATATTGCTATTGTATATGGTCTGCATTTGTTGAGCAGCTGTTATAGATAATTCGATTTCAGTATAATGTATATATATATATATATATATATATTTGTTTTGCAATTAATCATAGCCGATGCATATAACTGTTATTAGCATATACTGGCATTTGTTGTTTATATGTAAATGTTTATAGTACATACTATAAAGAAAATACATGTCTACCAATAATACGTGTTTTGGGATATATGTTATACATAAATAGTTTTGTTTATATACATTTCAGTACATATGTTGTATGCTAGCAAATTTTGGTTTCAAAGTATATATACACGTCTTTTATATGTTGTATGCACATTGTAGTTTATAACAGATTTATAAGCATATATATAAGAGTTATATGAAATGTTAATTTATATATTAGATTTTAAAGAGTTGTCTGTTATTACATATAATATATTTCGTGTTATATTAAGAGTGTAGTATAGGTTGATATGTTGTTATACAGTAAATATACATGTATATGTTTTAGGTGATATATATGTATATTAATTTGTTAAAATCTAAGTGTACGGTTACATAATTTATTTTATACGTTTGACTTTACTATTGGGGTATAGAGTAAACAATGATTTTTATTTGTTTTACCATTGGTTTACAGGTTATGTAGACTCACTATAGACACTATACTTTTATATAAGTTAATATTTAAAAGACCTGGTAGTGTACAAAGTTATTTAAAATGTATATAGGTTGTGGAGTCCATATATGTTCTGTGTTGTATAAAAGTTCATAAGTTATACATTTTATATGTGCGTAAGTTAAATATGATTTTGAAATTTTATTTTATTATTTTTATATTTGTCTTAAATTAAATTATTGAAAAAAAAAAATATTTTAATAACAATGTACATATTTTCAGTCTATATCAAACTGATTTGTTCTCTTCGACTCTCATTTATCAGCTTTGACCCTTCAAAATTCGTGCCAATACTGCTTGCTTTGGAATTCGGGTTTGGATTCGTAGCCTATCTCATTTCGTTGTCTATCATCTAGCCTCGAAAGGTGAGCAATCACTCACGATTAATGTTCTTTTATTTATTAAATCTGATTTCAATAGAAACGACAATTGAAATATGCTGCTGTTAGTTAATTACACTGTTATATATGCTATTGCCTGTATCAGTTCACCTGTGACATCTGACACCATTATCTGTTAATTATTTATGCAATAATAATACAGTTTGGCTGATAATTGATTGATTGTTGATGTTTGTATTGGACGTTAAATTGTTAATGTTAAAATGATAAATAGTATGAAATTGAACTTGATATAGGATAATTAAATGTTAAATTTGATTAACTGACATTTGTATAATATGACCCCTTAACTGTTGAATTTATTGACACGTAGGATTTGTTTAATTACATATTGAACCACTGAATGTATGTTGTTATATTGATGATGTATGAAATTGTAAATAGATGACAAGTGAAAATCGTAATGTAATAATCTTTAATTTACACGAAATGATAGTGTAGATTCTAGAAATAATTATATTAATTCGTACAAATAACAATGCGAATTAATACGGTTATTTCGGGATTATTTAAATTCATTATTGGATTGTTATTGTTTGTTGTTATTGCTTGTTTATTTACTTTGACACCATCCCAGTTATCACACTGCAAGTTCCCTTTGTATGTTTTGATTTTGAATTGAATTGGAATCGGGTTGAAATGATAAATACCCAAATTGAACTTTGACCTAGGATAGAAAATTAAATAAAACCCGATTGGTCAATAATTTGATTTAGAAATAAAACGAAGATTTTATTTGAATAAATATAATGGTTTTGAAATGAAGTTGAAATTTGAATTTTTAATGAAAGGAAAATGTTAATATTTAATATTAACAATGTAATTGATGAAAGAATGTTGTTTAATTTGAGAAATTATATAATTAAGTTTGAAATTATAATTAAGTTTGAAATTATTAAACTTTGAAATGATTTAATAATTAAGTTTTGAAATTATAATTTAGTTTGAAATTATTAAACTTTGAAATTATTTAATAATTAAACTTTGAAATTATTTAATAATTAAGTTTTGAATTATTTAATGATTAAATTGAATTGAATTCTTTAATAAGTAAAATTGAACTTTTGAATAAGTGAATTTTGTTTCGTAAATAATTGAAATTGAATTTCTTTATTAAGTAAGTTTTTGGAAAATTATTTAAGTAAGTAAATAAGCGAAATTGAATTTCTTTAACAAGAAATAAAATGTGATTTATTGAAATTAATATAAGACTTGAAATTTAAAGAATTTGGTTTGACGAATTTAGTTTAATTCAAAATTGTAAGTTTTGATTTAATGAAGTTGAACTTAAGAATTGATTTAATGAATTGGAAATTTAATAGAAATTGTTTTGAATGATAAAGTAACTTAACGAATATTGAATGAAATCGACAAATGAATTTAAATTGATTTGAATGTTGAATTAAATTAATTTAAATGATTTTCGGAATGAAACTTATATACGAACTTGAATTGATATTTGAATTGTTTTAAATGAAGATGGAAATTGAATTATGAGATTTTGAAATGGTAACTTGGAAGTTTTGAAACGTAAATATTGGAAATTGGTTTAGAAAGACAAATGAAATGCTGGTTTACGAATTGAAATTGAAATTGATTTGGTTTTTGAAATATATATAAACGAGCAATCGGTGTAATAATTACGAAAGTTATTAAAGAGACCGGGATCGGTAATGGATATACTCTCTATCTGAATCGAAAACCACTTTAATAACTATAACGCGGAGTGATGATCCAGAATGAAGTGGTTGGTTGATGTACGTGTTGGCTGAAGAAAGAGAACGATAATGGATAGCCTTGACACTTGTGTCAAATTGGAAATGACTAAAACAGGAGCTGTGCCGGGCCAATGGAGGATTAGCTACCTCAAGTGGACACACTTCTTCGAACTACTTATACTTGTTGTCGATTGGTGCACCCTTGATTTTGGGAGTGTTGTTTCACGGTGTTGCGGGCGCTGCGGCGTTGCGTTCTCACCAGTCTGGATCAGGCGAACGGTAGTATCACTACCTTGGGTATTGCCTCATGTGCCTTGTCATACTTGTATTCCATTTATACGCGACCACTACGATTTTGATTTGTACCTTTAGTATATGGATTGCCCTCTGGTGACTTCCGGTTTTGGGGAAACTACGGTCTTGTATATGCTTTTGGGAATAAAAATGTGTTAAGGGTGGAATGGGCCATGACTTAACACTATTTTGATATCTTTATATTACTGATAGACATTATCTACTTATCGTACACTACTACATAGTAGATAGTTTGACGGATCCTTAAAGGATGGTTATTCCAAACATCCTTTGAGTTACTTGTATTTCAATTGCTATTTCACTTGAGTTGGATTTATTGATATAAGAATGTTAATCCTGACTCGAATGTCTTGTGTTTTTGCTTTACGCTCGGGTCAGACTGAGTGTACCAGTATTCGAGACTCACCTTTGAAGTTGGAGCTTTGCTTGAAGATCCAACCATCTATTCTGCTTTCAGCATTCGATGATTCCAGTGATGTATTCTGATTTGTATCTGATGTATCGTATTTCTCTTCTGTTGTAAACTCTGATGTATTTTATATATTCATATAGTAGCTTCATGAACTACTATCTCTTTTATTTCCCCTGCAAATTATTACTCTGTGTATGTGATCTGTGATTACTTTATTTACTGTATATGTTCAGTTTTGCCAATTTAAATTAACAACGCGGTATTTTGAGCAATTCAACTCCGGCATGAGTGTCTACCTATACACTTATAATGGATGCGAATGGTCCAAAATGGCGGGTCGTTATAGTTGGTATCAGAGCTTTGGTAGCTCTAGGCAAAACTTAACATATAGGGTAAATGTATTTACAGAATCACTCTCATTCGAGTTTCAATCTCTTCCTCTTGACTCGATTCCTTTGAATTTTGGAACGTTCCCTCGGCTTTCAAAATTCATTCGTGTTCCTCACTATTCGTCTTCTGAATTCTGGAGTATCACACAACTCCACTTCGAATGATCTTTATAATGAATCGGCGGTCAAGCCAAACTTCGAATGATTCGTAAAGGAGAAAAACTCCTTTATAATAGGCATCGACTTACCGGAGATTTCTGTATCCTCGGTTTACGATGCTACCTATTTCCCGCCATACCTGAATTCTATTTCTTGAGATCAATTGTTGATTTGCCGCGGAATTCAGCATCGATCTTATTCCTGAAGCTACGGTTGACCCGGTTAAGGTTGCCCGTGAATTAAATAAACTCCTCCATCTTCCGATTGTGGAAATCGAATTATCTTATCTTCTGTTTCAAACTTGTTTTCGAATCAAATTTCTCTTTGATTTGAGTCCATCAAATTTGAATCTCTGTCTTTGCTTTGAAATCTATTCTTATATAGTCGAGCGAGGAAGTGTATTTGTAAATTAATATCGTTTTCAAATTTGGTAAATGGGATAAATTTGTATGATTATATTATAAATATTTATAAGTAAATTTTTCTAAAAATTTAATAGGTTAATTAAATTGTTTGTTTGAAATGATAATATTTGATTATCATTTATTGTTCTAAATAAATTTATAAATATGGTTTATAAATTGATTTGAAATTTGAAATGAATTTAATTCAGAAATTTGAGAATTTAGTTTCCGGTGATTTCGAACTTTGGTTTTTATAATTTTAAAGTATATATTATTGGAAGTATTTTCAAATAGAAATCGTTTCCAAAGAATTTTAAAATGTTGAAATCAGTGCTCTTCTCTTTGTCGCTGGAAAATAAATTTCGGTGATGGCGGCCGCATCATCGACATTCATTTTCGAGTTTCGAAGTGGAGATACTATTCTGTAGCTTTGCTACGGTTTTGTTTTGAAAAATATTTTGATTTGAATGTCTTCAGTATAATTTGATTTATATATATATATATATAAGTATCTTATTTTAAAATTTGATTTGATATAAATCTGATATATAACTCTAAATTGTTTAAAGTTAATTGGAAATATAATTCTTAAATTTTGTTAAAGGATGATTTTAATTATAAATAAAACCAAATTTGGAATAAATATTTAAACTTGAATAATTGAATTGGGAAAATTTTATTTGTATATTGTTCAACTCCATTCTAATACAACTTACCTAAATCATTCAGAAGTTGAATATGTAATTGGATAATATATAAGATAAATTGAATGTATAAATAAATTTGAGTGTTTATAATAAATGGTAGACACTAAATTTTGATTATAAAGATGTTAATAGGGTTAGATAGGATAATAAATAAAACTCAGTTAATAATGAAATAAATTTGTTTTGAAAGAATTAATAAATTGAAATTTGATCAACTTATGAAAATACCTTGAATTTTAAAGAAATTAATAGATGTAAATTAATTTAAATCGAAACTTTTATGGTTTAAATTAATTTATAAGGGTTAAATATATGTGATAAGATATATTAAGTAGAAAATTTAACAGTAATTTGGAATAAAGAAGAATTTAAAAGTTGTTGAAGAAAATATGATTATAATAAAGGACTATTCAAAATTTATGGTTTTAGAAATTGTAAATTTAAGATAATTGGATAATAAGATAATGAATTTAGAAATAGTTGAGATTGATTTTAGTGAAATCAAATGGATTAAATCAATTATTGAATATCAATTAATTTAAATTTGAATTTATATGGTTTAAATTTATTGTTATTTTGTGTTTCAAATCTGTTTTTCTTTCTGGTTGTTTCTATTCTCCTACCTCCTTCCTTTTCGGGGATGAAAAGTTTTGAGTGGGGGAGAGTGTAACGACCCGTAAATTTCAACTGTTTTAATAACGTAATTAGTTGAAATTTTGTGAAAATTTTAAATGATAAAATTTTGAAATATAAATTTGATATTTGGAATGCGTTTAGTTAAACATAGCAACTGGTAAATTTTCGTCCGAAAATATGAAAGTTTATTTCGCGCGTAAAATTCACTTCAATTTAATCAGTTAAAAAGCGTTGAAAATAAAACGTTTTCAAAACCAAAATATTTTTACATAGAAAAATTCTAAAACATCTTCTGAGCAAGACGTCAGTTTGTCATTTTTCCAAATTCGGACATCTTTGGCTCCGTCGATCTTATTTTTCATCGTTTTTCTTGCATTTTCCGCTATTAGAAAATTCGAATTTTTATAATTCAATCGTACCACTGATTTCTATATACCGTTTTGATCATCTCGTCCTACTGATCTCTACAGTATATTCGTTTGTGCAGTTTGGTGTTCGGTACGCAACGAGGTCAATAAAATGATTTCCGTACCGGTACACGTTTAAACTTTTGGGCTTCCTTGTTTCTATTCAGCCGATCACTTTTATTATTTCCTTGAATTCATGTTTTAACTTTTAATATCCAACCTGTCACATTTATTTTGATGGTTCAGCTCCTTTTTCATTTGGTTGCTTTGAGAATATAATAACTCCTATTGCTCTTTTCATTCTTTTGCTCTGCCCCTATTCGTTCTCCCAATCTGGTCGTTGCTTCTGAAAAATAATTTGAATAAATTAAAGCATATATATAATGTTTGCATTTTTGTTTTGGAGACCTGCTATCTCCATCTTTCTATTTTCTCCTACAAGCAAGCCTTCCCCCTCTCTCGATCGTCGCCGCTCGTCTCCATCCCCTCCGCCTCGATCTCCTCTGACCTTCGCTCGCCTTCCACTCACAGCCAGCGCAGTCCCCTTGAACCCGACCACCACCTTTTCCCCTCCAACACTCCAACCTTCCCACCACCGCTCCACACGACAGCCACCGCAGGCGCCTTCCATCCCACCTCTTCGCCCTACGCGATCCACCGCAGCCAACCCGCCATCTCTGCGACCAGCTCCGACGTCCCCTGCCACAAACTGTCACCCGAACCCACCTGAACTCCACCGAGCCATCCATTCCCATCCTTCCAATCTCAAGCACCCCCTTCATCCCTTCCCTCTCGCATGAAGCCAACCTACATCCCTCTAGCCGAGCCAGGCGAGGCCATCTTCCTACCAACCGAGGAGCAGCACACATTTCTTCCTCTCCAGCCGAGCTCAGGTGCCATGGGCAATCCCTCCTTCACTGTTTAGCCTTGCCTGGCCAAACTAGCATGCAACTTTGTCTATAAGGTATATATACATACCTATATATATTTTATTTGTTTGTTTGTATATATATTTATTGTTTTTTTTATTCTACATAGCGGTTGCTGTTTTATATATTAGTACATATATTAAGTATACAAAAGTTTAGTATTATACGTTATATACATTCACTAAAAGAGGTTCGTTCATGTATATACGTGTACATATCAACTCTGCATATACATATTGTCTGCATACTCAAGTTTGAATTTATATATTGCTATTGTATATGGTCTGCATTTGTTGAGCAGCTGTTATAGATAATTCGATTTCAGTATAATGTATATATATATATATATATATATTTGTTTTGCAATTAATCATAGCCGATGCATATAACTGTTATTAGCATATACTGGCATTTGTTGTTTATATGTAAATGTTTATAGTACATACTATAAAGAAAATACATGTCTACCAATAATACGTGTTTTGGGATATATGTTATACATAAATAGTTTTGTTTATATACATTTCAGTACATATGTTGTATGCTAGCAAATTTTGGTTTCAAAGTATATATACACGTCTTATATATGTTGTATGCACATTGTAGTTTATAACAGATTTATAAGCATATATATATAAGAGTTATATGAAATGTTAATTTATATATTAGATTTTAAAGAGTTGTCTGTTATTACATATAATATATTTCGTGTTATATTAAGAGTGTAGTATAGGTTGATATGTTGTTATACAGTAAATATACATGTATATGTTTTAGGTGATATATATGTATATTAATTTGTTAAAATCTAAGTGTACGGTTACATAATTTATTTTATACGTTTGACTTTACTATTGGGGTATAGAGTAAACAATGATTTTTATTTGTTTTACCATTGGTTTACAGGTTATGTAGACTCACTATAGACACTATACTTTTATATAAGTTAATATTTAAAAGACCTGGTAGTGTACAAAGTTATTTAAAATGTATATAGGTTGTGGAGTCCATATATGTTCTGTGTTGTATAAAAGTTCATAAGTTATACATTTTATATGTGCGTAAGTTAAATATGATTTTGAAATTTTATTTTATTATTTTTATATTTTGAAGAAGTTCTGAAGACATGTGTTATGCATGAGATAAATTCCTTGGTAAAGATGATATTTGCATTTGATCCAGGAATAACTGTGGCCTCTCTTTGCTGACTTTGTTTTGTTTTCCCTGTTATTCTTGTTTTTTTTCCTTTTTGTTCTTCCTTGTGTTTTGTAACACCTTAGTTTCCTCAGTTTTCTATGAGCTTTTTGCTCTCTGTTGTATTTGTTGTTCTCTGGTGTTGCAATAAACTGGTCGGGGACCATCCAACCCCGTCGGCCTTGCCAAAAAAAAAAAAAAAAAATTAAATTATTGAAAAAAAAATATATTTTAATAACAATGTATATATTTTCAGTCTATATCAAACTGATTTGTTCTCTTCGACTCTCATTTATCAGCTTTGACCCTTCAAAATTCGTGCCAATACTGCTTGCTTTGGAATTCGGGTTTGGATTCGTAGCCTATCTCATTTCGTTGTCTATCATCTAGCCTCGAAAGGTGAGCAATCACTCACGATTAATGTTCTTTTATTTATTAAATCTGATTTCAATAGAAACGACAATTGAAATATGCTGCTGTTAGTTAATTACACTGTTATATATGTTATTGCCTGTATCAGTTCACATGTGACATCTGACACCATTATCTGTTAATTATTTATGCAATAATAATACAGTTTGGCTGATAATTGATTGATTGTTGATGTTTGTATTGGACGTTAAATTGTTAATGTTAAAATGATAAATAGTATGAAATTGAACTTGATATAGGATAATTAAATTTTAAATTTGATTAACTGACATTTGTATAATATGACCCCTTAACTGTTGAATTTATTGACACGTAGGATTTGTTTTATTACATATTGAACCACTGAATGTATGTTGTTATATTGATGATGTATGAAATTGTAAATAGATGACAAGTGAAAACCGTAATGTAATAATCTTTAATTTACACGAAATGATAGTGTAGATTCTAGAAATAATTATATTAATTCGTACAAATAACAATGCGAATTAATACGGTTATTTCGGGATTATTTAAATTGATTATTGGATTGTTATTGTTTGCTGTTATTGCTTGTTTATTTACTTTGACACCATCCCAGTTATCACACTGCAAGTTCCCTTTGTATGTTTTGATTTTGAATTGAATTGGAATCGGGTTGAAATGATAAATACCCAAATTGAACTTTGACCTAGGATAGAAAATTAAATAAAACCCGATTGGTCAATAATTTGATTTAGAAATAAAACGAAGATTTTATTTGAATAAATATAATGGTTTTGAAATGAAGTTGAAATTTGAATTTTTAATGAAAGGAAAATGTTAATATTTAATATTAACAATGTAATTGATGAAAGAATGTTGTTTAATTTGAGAAATTATATAATTAAGTTTGAAATTATAATTAAGTTTGAAATTATTAAACTTTGAAATGATTTAATAATTAAGTTTTGAAATTATAATTTAGTTTGAAATTATTAAACTTTGAAATTATTTAATAATTAAACTTTGAAATTATTTAATAATTAAGTTTTGAATTATTTAATAATTAAATAAGATTGAATTATTTAATGATTAAATTGAATTGAATTCTTTAATAAGTAAAATTGAACTTTTGAATAAGTGAATTTTGTTTCGTAAATAATTGAAATTGAATTTCTTTATTAAGTAAGTTTTTGGAAAATTATTTAAGTAAGTAAATAAGCGAAATTGAATTTCTTTAACAAGAAATAAAATGTGATTTATTGAAATTAATATAAGACTTGAAATTTAAAGAATTTGGTTTGACGAATTTAGTTTAATTCAAAATTGTAAGTTTTGATTTAATGAAGTTGAACTTAAGAATTGATTTAATGAATTGGAAATTTAATAGAAATTGTTTTGAATGATAAAGTAACTTAACGAATATTAAATGAAATCGACAAATGAATTTAAATTGATTTGAATGTTGAATTAAATTAATTTAAATGATTTTCGGAATGAAACTTATATATGAACTTGAATTGATATTTGAATTGTTTTAAATGAAGATGGAAATTGAATTATGAGATTTTGAAATGGTAACTTGGAAGTTTTGAAACGTAAATATTGGAAATTGGTTTAGAAAGACAAATGAAATGTTGGTTTACGAATTGAAATTGAAATTGAAATTGATTTGGTTTTTGAAATATATAAACGACCAATCGGTGTAATAATTACGAAAGTTATTAAAGAGACCGGGATCGGTAATGGATATACTCTCTATCTGAACCGAAAACCACTTTAATAACTATAACGCGGAGTGATGATCCAGAATGAAGTGGTTGGTTGATGTACGTGTTGACTGAAGAAAGAGAACGATAATGGATAGCCTGGACACTTGTGTCAAATTGGAAATGACTAAAACAGGAGCTGTGCCGGGCCAATGGAAGATTAGCTACCTCAAGTGGACACACTTCTTCGAACTACTTATACTTGTTGTCGATTGGTGCACCCTTGATTTTGGGAGTGTTGTTTCACGGTGTTGCGGGCGCTGCGGCGTTGCGTTCTCACCAGTCCGGATCAGGCGAACGGTAGTATCACTACCTTGGGTATTGCCTCATGTGCCTTGTCATACTTGTATTCCATTTATACGCGACCACTACGATTTTGATTTGTACCTTTAGTATATGGATTGCCCTCTGGTGACTTCCGGTTTTGGGGAAACTACGGTCTTGTATATGCTTTTGGGAATAAAAATGTGTTAAGGGTGGAATGGGCCATGACTTAACACTATTTTGATATCTTTATATTACTGATAGACATTATCTACTTATCGTACACTACTACATAGTAGATAGTTTGACGGATCCTTAAAGGATGGTTATTCCAAACATCCTTTGAGTTACTTGTATTTCAATTGCTATTTCACTTGAGTTGGATTTATTAATATAAGAATGTTAATCCTGACTCGAGTGTCTTGTGTTTTTGCTTTACGCTCGGGTCAGACTGAGTGTACCAGTATTCGAGACTCACCTTTGAAGTTGGAGCTTTGCTTGAAGATCCAGCCATCTATTCTGCTTTCAGCATTCGATGATTATAGTGATGTATTCTGATTTGTATCTGATGTATCGTATTTCTCTTCTGTTGTAAACTCTGATGTATTTTATATATTCATATAGTAGCTTCATGAACTACTATCTCTTTTATTTCCGCTGCAAATTATTACTCTGTGTATGTGATCTGTGATTACTTTATTTACTGTATATGTTCAGTTTTGCCAATTTAAATTAACAACGCGGTATTTTGAGCAATTCAACTCCGGCATGAGTGTCTACCTATACACTTATAATGGATGCGAATGGTCCAAAATGGCGGGTCGTTATAGAGTAAATTTGAACGACGTCAGTACGGTAAATTTTACACTTCTCATACTAAACTGTTGAATTACACTTCTCATTGAAACATACTAAAGTTTTAGTTTTAGTTTTTAGATATTAGTACCCCAAATTAATCCATTTGTATATTTATTTGTTTGTTAAAATCTTAATAAAAATTTGAATAATTTTTTTATATTAACAGCACTGTCCACAATATTATGGTTGGAATTACACTTCTCATTTTATAACCTGTGAATGAATTGCTAAGTAATTTGCTAAGTAGAAATTTATTTGTTTGTTAAAATAAACCATCTTTATATTTATTTGTTTGTTAAAATTACACTTCTCATTTTATAACCTGTGAATGATTTGATAAGTAATTTGCTAAGTAGAAATTTATTTGGTTGTTAAAATAAACCATCTTTATATTTGTTTGTTTGTTAAAATTACACTTCTCATTTTTAGAGTAACAGCACTGTCCAAGACGACAAATGCAAGATTTATGGTTGGAATGAGGGTGAAGGGGTAGTTGCCGAAGGAAGAGACTACTCCAGAGAGCCACAATATGTTGCTAATGGTATTCCGCTCGGTCCGTCTACCGTTGTGATTTCGGTCAACAAAATAATAAATAAAGATGCTTATTTGTGGCGACCCACATGTGATATGTCATGCATTGGAGATGCAGTTGGTAGGAAAGTAGCATGGCCAAAATCAAAAGTTGAAGTTGATAAAGAAAATGGAAATGACAGTGTAAATTGTGCGACTTCTCCCATGAAATCTACACCCTTGGTCATGAAGAAATCAGAGCATGTAAGTATTAATTTTCAAAATTGAAGAAATTACCTGTGTATGAAAGTTTATTTATTATGTGTATGTTTATATTCTTCATAATAATCTCTTTTTTTCCAGCCAATTGCAAAGTTGACAAAAGATAGCAAATGCCAGTTGATTGATTTGGGTGGAACAAACGTAGTGGTTGAAGGAACTGTTGCATCAACTGATCCGATAACGATGGTCCATAGTCGTATATTGGGACTTAATGCTGTAAAAGTTTGGGTTGATATTGTGAGAGATGCAAATGCAGAGCTATGGAGACCAACATCGGCGTTGACGTGCATGGAAGATGCACTTGGCGTTCCCATAGCTTGGCCAACGGAAAAAGTCATTCTGAAAACAAACTGAAAGGTATATAACTTGTTCATCATAAATGTTTTCAAACTTTGATTCTAATACCCTGACAATATTCCTAGATAATCGACTATAAAAATTAGTTATATTACTCAATAAATATTGGTGTAGAGCTAGAGTTTGTGTGGCTGTTGATAGTGGATGGAACAGAGTTTGTGTGGCTGAAGTGTTGAATTTATATAACCAATTTTAACACATTCACCATGTACTAATAAAGGTTACTGGAGCCTGGTACAACTTTGATAGAAAAGTATATCCCTAGTTGATGTAACAGAACCAGTTTTAACACCTTCAGTGTACTCACTGCGTAGCCTGATAAGCTATCACATTATCAACAACATATTGTTCTAGCAATAATGCAATACTTTGGTAAATTAACTACCAGCTTGTATTCAACATCCACCAACACAGTGAAACTGCGTTGCCCCAACTGTAGGTGCTATGAGCCAACAGGGTCGCGTTGCTCGCTACAACTAAGGCGAACACACGTTCATTCTTTAACATATCTAAACCCCTAGTAGTTAGTTAAATATCATTCTACACTTAAGCACTGAATGGTCACAATCTGCCACATGATAAAGACATTTATCTTTGTCATAAGTTCATCTGCTAATGTGCAAGTCTAGTGCACTGACTTCACAAATATGATGTAAAAGTTGTTGGACGATTATGTGCTCACATCAGTGGTTAACACGCAGAGGCATATTTGTTTGAAGTATTATAGTCTAAGGACTTCTATATTTGTCCATTTTTGATCTTTGATACCTTCACCTCACAAATATTTAGTAACATGATTATTATCGTTTACGGGTAGATAAACGTTTGTGAAGAATTCAAGCAGCAGCACTGGTTTTTGGTATGGTAGCAGCACATGTATGTAGTTAGGTTGATTAAAACTGTTATGAAACTATTATGAAACTAGTATGTATGGTAGCAGCACTACTTTAGCTGCATGTACTATTATGAAACTGTTTATGGTAGTTTGGTTGTGTAAATGTATGGTTAACCTTTTGTCTTGACACTAATGTTATGGTATATTAGTGATTATGTAATTGCTTTTGTTTGTGTTATTGTGGTTCATTGAATGTGTTATTTTTGAATGTGTATGTGTTTATATATTATGTTATTGTATAAGTTTTGAAGTAATTGAATTGGAGGCGAAATCAGATGCAGTCGTGGAACAGCAGGCAATAAAATCGAAACATACGGTGGCGGAGAAAAAACGCCACCAAAAATAGTAACTCAGCAATTATAGTAACTTGGATAATCTCCGTGGCGTTCAAAAAACGCTACAAAAAATAATAATAAGTGCAACAAAAAAATAAGATAGTAAACGACACCTTTTCGGTAGCGTTTCTTGAACGCTGTAAAAAAGATCTTTAGTAACGTTTAAAAAACGCTGCCAAAAATTCATTTATAGTGGCGCTAAAATAAATGCAACAAAAAATCATGGATTTTTAGTCGCATGTTTTCTAGCGGCATTTATCAAAACGCCACCAAAACTTTTTGTAGCATTTTTTGTGCGCCACTAAAAATCAAATTTCTTGTAGTGCTTCTCGGGCTCGAACATCTTAGTCCGTTGTTTAATATGCCGCTTCTCGGGCTCGGACATCTTAGTCCGTTGTTTGATGCGCCACCACTCAAGCTCGGATGTCGTAGTCCATTGTTGTCTGGTGCGCTTGGTTAGCTTATCCACAAGTAGGACCCAAGGACTTACGCAACATCCCTCCAGGAGGTGCCTTAACCTGGCCATAGCGTGGCACGATCAAGGGCTTGTTCGGTGCCTTGGCCAGGCCATAGTGTGGCAGGACCAAGGGCTTACTCCGTCCTCCCTCTAGAAGGTGCCATGACCCGGCCATAGCATGGTGCGATCAAGCTCTTGTTCGGTGCCTTGTCCAGGCCATAACGTGGCGGGACCAAGGGCTTACTCCGTCCTCCCTCCAGGAGGCGCCTTGACCTGGCCATAGCATGGCGCAGTCAAGGGCTTGTCGATGCTTTAACCTGGCCATAGCCTGGTGCGGATAAAGGCTTACTCTAACCTCCCTCCATGAGGCGCTTTGACCTGGCCAACTCGGTGCGGGCAAAGGCTTTGACCGTTTAAGGTAATGTCCAAGTGCAAGGAGAATTTCACTCCCAACCATGTAGATTTTCTTAGTAAAGTAGTTCTTTATTGAATCCAATTAGGATCTCTTTGAAAATTAATTGATTTTGCCTTGTCTGAAGGAATTGATCACCGTTCCTTCTAATGCCCTACAATGATTTGTCTCATGTTCATTCATCATGTGGTAGTGACAATAAGATCCTCCCCGATTTCTTTCATATTTAGGTTTTTTCTTCTGTGATGGCCAATAGTTGAGCTCTTCCTTGGTTAGCAAATAAGCATTCTCGATTGATGTTGTCAAATTGCATTCCTTAGGGAGTCTCGACTTGAAGTTTGTCTTTTGAGGATGATTTCTAGATCTTTTATTATTGGTTCTGATGCTTCACCCTCAACGACCAGTTTTCTTTTCGAACCCCTTTGAAGTTCATATGTATGCAATGCCCTGCTTGTTGCTTGATGCCATTTATGTGCAAAGGTGTTGTAATCATCCATCATTCCTTCTTCAAAGATTGTGCCTTTGGTGTAGAGTTGAATTGTTTTCCTCATTTGGTCAAACAAGTTGTTACTTTCATTCTTTGTTCTTCCTAATGCAAAGGTTGTTGTGGGGCCAATGTGAAAAGGGTTTAAACTCCATTTAACTGGATGATATGATTCAGCTTTCATTTTCTTCATGATCCTTAAAGCTTCCAATCTCAATATTTGTTCTTCATGAAGTTTAGAATCATTAACTGTCCTATGGGAGAACCCAATTGGATGTGGCTCTAAGGATCCTTGTTTAGACCTTTTGATTTTGCTAAACATGATGATGTAAAATTTAAAGTAGGTAAGCTTGGAATAGAATTTGGTTAGAGGAAAGTAGAGTTGGAAGTTCAACTAGATCGGAGGTTTGAGCCCTCCTTCTAGCGGCAAAATATTAACAAGAAAACCTATCAACACCTCAAAGTAGAATTTAAAGTATAGATGACTCCTTTGAGACCTACTTTCAAAAAGGCAAAAGTGGTTGATGCCCCTCAATTAGGTTTAGATAGCCATAATCCTTCTTACTCTCTTCAGTTTTCATTCAAATAGGTGATGTAGTTGTAACTCCTTCTTATCTAACCTTTCGACTAGTACGAAACACTAAAAATTCTTCTTATATTGCCTTTTGTACTAGTTAAACTGGTTTAGTATTCTGTCGAAACCCCCATGTCGAATTAGTTGAGGTGACCCTTAGGTTAGTTCTAATGAGATAAGGACGCGGATTGAATGGATCGGTTCCAACTTCTTCGAAAGCTAACCTTTCGATTACTTGAGTATAGTAGCTAAGGTTCTAAGGATATTAGTTGAGCTGAGGGTATTGACTCATCTAATGGTGAACCTTCGATCGAGTTGGCATAAGAAGACTATAAACTGAATGTAATAGAGATATCAAATCAGTTGAAAATTTAAAAATTCCATAATCTTGCTTTGATTAAACTCAAGTAGTACAAATTGATCAAATTCCTAATCTAATTTTAAAATTAGAGTTTTCAACTTTAATAAAATACAAGAATGGAGTGAAAGAATTCAGATCCCAAAAACCAGACCCCCTCGGGTCATATTTATTGGTGCAGGTTGGCGCCTTTCGACTTGGTCGAAAGATGGCCTTGGAGACCTTTCGTTGTCGTTCACATTAAGACATCCTTCCGCGTTGCTTTCAAATTGACTTGAGTGCTTCCGACTTCATCGAAACGGGTAGGTATGCTTCTCCACCTTTTTTCCCTTATTGTCACAAGTAAGAAGAGGCAAGAGCTTTTGACTCTATCCATAGGTGGATCTTTAGGGTTTCGAAGGTGTTGAAATGTTGAAAGTTTTAACGTGTAAGGTAGCTTTTGAAGACATACTTGTGGACTGATGCAGAACCTCCTCTTCTGGTATAAAAGTCAAAAGAGTAGATAAGCACTATGAATATTTGAGAGAATTTTGTTAATTATGTTGCACACTCTATATATGGTCATTTTTTTATTGAAAAATAATTTCAGTTCCTTGCTAAAAAATAAACATCGTTAACAAACATTCAAGTTATCAATAATTTCCACTTGCATACATGCTTACTATTATTGGAATGTTATTTACCTTCAGATTTCACTCCTCTAACTAGTAAACACATGAAGTAATGATTAAGAGCAGTTTTAAATACCCCCAGTTCAACTCTGTTTACTTTAACTTCAAAATCATTCAAACCACAGTTGAGAAAAGAAAAGATGAATACATCACCATCACTCTTCAGTATCACTCTTATCTTAACCCGGATACATACATGCCTAATCTCACTCTCAGATTCTCAATAACCGCTATGGCAGCAATAACTGATCAGAAAGCCTTACCAAAAGTGCAGACAGTACATAAAGTACAATGGTCAAGTACAGGATCAGTCTTAATGTAGTTGTCAGGAACTAAGTCAAATAAGTAACCACTACAGGTGTGAAGCTATAAGCAATGCTATTTATGAAACAAAGTGGGAAAAAGGGTACAGAATGAACAACATGTGTCAAAAGGATAAGTGCCTTAAGACCAAGATCAGAGGTAAAAACTTGCTTGCTTCATGTGGCATACGGATCACTTGTTTTTTCTTGATCAAGGGAGTCTTCCATTATCAGTATAAGTGTTTTCCATATGCTTGTTTTAGTTCTATAAGTTCTATATAAGGTTTGTTAATTTTTTTGTTAACCACAAAACTCACTCAAGAGTGAAAGCATGAAAGAAAGGGCTTCCAGAATCGTAAAAAGAAAGCTTTCAAAGTTATCAAGGGGAGTCATCCAAAGGCCATTGAAAATGTTCTTCATAAGGGGTTTTGCAAGTGTTAAAAAAAGGGTTCCGTCATGACTCAAAAAGGAGGGTTTCGAGCGCATTAAAGATAGCTTCCAAGGGAAGCATATGGGTGTCGCAAGCATTACGCACTTCCACAGGAAATGAGAGCTAGGGCTTTCACAAACACTACCCCTTTCGTATAGGTTGAACCTTTCAAAGCGAATGGTTCCACCACTAGAAAGAAAGTCAACTAGAACTACCGTTCCGCAAGTGTTAAAAGTTGGTCTTCTATGATAGTTGAAGAAATTATCTTCGAAGACAATCTTCTGCAACCATCCTTTGTCCACCAATGAACCCCATCCATATTAATTGTCCTTCCGCCATCATAATAATCATTCAAATCAATCCAAACACCCTACCGCACATGTCCAAGTAACCCACCATAACTTTGATTCAAGGTTTCGAAGGTGACGAAGGGGTTAGAAATGCTTCCGCTTATACTCACACGTCATAATTAAGTACCATGATTCGTTTGCCACCAAAAGAAGCACACCTTTTGACGGTGTCAAAAGATTCCAGAAGTGTTCGAAGCAGTATTGATGAATTTTAGATCAGTATCCATCAATAACATGCTTTCAAAAGAAATGAAAGGGCTAATTTAAGCATGCTAGAAGACCCGAACATCTACCTACAACTTCAAAACTATGAAAGCGGAAGGTTGAGGGTGGAAGGATGGATGCGAAAGGTCGGTGAAGAGGCCTTTCGATAGGTTCAAAGGGATGGACGCAAAAGGGTCCAACCTGCATATATAAATACGACCCTAGAGGTCCAAGTTCAGGGCCAATATTTAGATTCTTACATTTCTTTTAAACCAAGTTCTTTTAACCCTAAATAAAATTGGCGATAAAATATATTACTTGAAATCCATTTGTGAGAAATAAAAAGAGACGTGATACACACTTATTTTCTTAACCCTTTATTAGCTTATGCTACGTTATAGAACCTATTTGGATATCTTGACTTTAAAGCATATCATCATTACGTCCAAAGCCCTTGTGGTATTAAAGAAATTTGATAATGATAATTTAACATTACTAAGTCTGCTAGACTTAAAATATTTATCCAAATTAAAGCTCTATAGCATATTGAATCCACTCATTACTTAAAATTATGTATATCGAGTTTCAAATCCTTTCTAAGGGTATTGTTCATTCGAAGGGGTTCTTTTTTAACCAATGAATTAGACCCTTTGGGAGGACTTCTTTGAAAGGAATCTGAATGCTTTCGAACATATCTTGGCCTTCGAAGAAGATCACTCCCATTGTAACTGTATCGACCCCATCGAAAGGGTCCATTCGAATGGGTTCTTGACCTCATTTTGATCCTTTCAAAAGGGACAGTAAACAGGACAACAACATTGAATCTTGATTCTGGGAATACAATCCCTTCGAAGTCCTTCTAAAAGGATCTACTTCTGATTCACTTCAATCCAATGCACCTTTAGATGTTATCGGTTATATCATTAACATTTTTGGCGCTGCTTATATGAAGTTTCACCTATGGAACACGCCATCAATGCCTTTCGAAAGGGTTCCTTTTGAAGGAATATGACCCTTTTAACTTAGTTAATACTTATTGTTCCCACAGTGCTACAACCTTAGATTACTATAACAAATTTGAAAGGGGTATTGAAGGGGTCATTCACTTCTCTAACCTTACTTTGGGGCGTTGACAAGAAATCTTGTTACCATTTCTGGCGCTAGAATGAGAGCTTTAACCTTCGACCTTATTCTTTCCTTATATAATAATTATGGAAAGTTTGATTTATTGTAGGAAAATGAAGTTAAAAGGACTCAATCGATTGGATGAAGAAGCTGTGCACACAACAGTTTTAGAGGAAAATATTACGCCGACCTTCAACTTAGAGGGCGTTGTGCCAGGATGACCATCAACTCTGGTGCAACCTGATGAAAATGCAGGTAGGATAAAACATTTGGAGCAACAGCTGCTGAAAATGCAAGTACTCCTGGAAGCATCCCTTACTCAGAAATCATCTAAAAATGCTAAGTCAACAATAGGGGACGAAGTGGTCTCCCCATGGAGGAATCTGAAGGCTTACATATTTGAGGGCAAGAGAAAGATTGATTTAATATCATCAAAGAAGAAGGAAGGTTATGCAACTAAAGCCGGTCACAAGGGTAGAATGCAAGACAAATCCTAGGAGCTATTTGGAAGCTTAACCTCAAAGGAATATAATCCAAATCGAAATAGCTATCATGATACTGAAACATATTTGAAAGACATGGCATATAAATCTGTTAAAGGCATGATGAACGCTAAAGGGAAAAGAACTTCAGATGAGCAAGTGAATGATAATGATCGAGTGGCTCCATTCATTGAAAAAATCATGGCAACAATAATTCCATCTCATGTTAAGGTTCCAACTATGAAATACTATGGTACTACTGATCCTATTGACCACCTAATGGCTTTTGATAGCCAAAGGGACCTTTATAATGCCTTGGGGGCAGTGTGATGCAGATTATTCCCATTAACACTTCAAGAGGCTCCTGCAAAATGGTATCACCAATATCTGGAGAAAACTACCCACTCATGGAATCAATTCTCCTATGATTTTCTGTTCAGTTTTGCATATACAAAGATCCAACAATTGACTACATCATTTTGGCAAACATCAAGAAAAGGTAAGGGGAGTCATGGGAGATTATCTTAAACAGTTCGATATAGAGGCATTAAAAGCCAAAGATATGAACAATAGGGATAAGCTAATTGCAGTGCATTTAGGATTGATAGAAAACATGCCGTTTTGGAAAGAGCTCTTCATCCATGGATGTAAAAATTTACAAGACTTTCACTCTCAAGCTGATAGATTCATTCGAATGGATGAATTATACTATGCAAAAATTAAAGCTAACCCTAAGAAGGAGATTGGAAGATTTGGATGACACAAAAGGTCAAGGTGGGAAGACTCCAACGCTAACTCAGTTGCTTTGAATAAACCTTTGTTTTATATCTGTGCCACAACTAAAGAAAATTTTAATTTTCCAACTTCATTTAAGGCCAAGAACTTCCCCGAGTAGAAAAAGGGGGTGATTATTGCGCTTATCATATGGCAAATGGCCATAAGACGGATGAGTGCCGAGTGCTAGCTGGGATTATTCAAAAGCTGATTCGTGAAGGGCATCTAAAAGAGTTTGTCCAAGGCAAACAGAAAGCACCACGAACTGACAATGAATCCAAAAATTCCTCAATAAAGCTGTGAATGTCTTAGTGGATGAAGATCCGTTGAATTTATGCCCAATTGTGAATAAGATTGATGTGATTGATTGGGGACTGCATCCATCGGGAAATAGTAAGGAAGCTAGGAACAAATATTTCAAAGAAGCTAGGGAAGGGGTGTTCTCTGTATGGGAAGAGCCTCCGCTCAAAAACCCATGACTTAACATCTCACCTGAAGGGAAGAGGAAGAGGATCGATGCTAACTCTATAGAAGAAAGCGAGACCATTACAGAATTGGATTGACTAGGAGAAATGAAGAGGACAAAGCCAACAGAGAAGCTTGAAGAAGTATGTATAGATTCAACCGATTCAACCAAAATAATCAAAGTGGGAAAGGAGTTAAAGAACAACTTGAAAGCAAACTTGTTTCAATTCCTTAAATCTAGCAAGGACATATTTGCATAGAACTATTCAGATATGGTCGGGGTTGACCCATTAGTTATGTACCATGCATTAAATATTAACCCAAATATGATTCCTATTCGGCAAAAGAAGAGGCAATTTGAAAAAGTTTGATTTGACACCGTGAAAGAAGAGGTTAAAAAGCTACTTGAAAACGGATTCATTCGAGAAGTTTTTTTTATCCAAAATAGCTTGCAAACCTTATGTTGGTAAAGAAGTCAAATGGAAAGTGGAGAACTTGTGTCGATTACACTGATCTGAACAAAGCATGCCCAAAGACTGTTATCCGTTACCTAGAATAGACCAGCTGGTTGATGCGACTAGTGGACACAAGCTATTATCTCTCAGGGATGCTTATTCAGGATATAATCAAATTCCCATGTTCAAGCCGGATGAGGAACATACAAGCTTCATTGCCGATTGGAGAACTTTTTGTTATAAACCAATGCCTTTCGGGCTAAAGAATGCAAAAGCTACTTATCAAAGATTAGTCAATAGAATATTCAAAGAATAGATCAGTCGAAATATGGAGGTTTATGTGGATGATATGCTAGAAAAGTCCTATGAAGCTGAGAATCACCTTAAAGATCTTGAAGAGATGTTTGAAGTATTATGAAGGTACCAAATTAAACTAATTCCTCAAAAATGCTCCTTTAGGGTTCATTCAAAATGTTCTCAAGTTACATTGTAAGTGCACAGGGGATTAAAGCTAATCCTAACCGAATCTAAGCTATCAAAAACATGGCCGAACCCAAAACAAGCAAAGACGTAATGAGTCCGAACAAAAGAGTTACTGTAATGACCCTAAAATAAAATAAAAATAAAATGAAAAATATACATTTATATTAAGAAATTCTGAAATTATAAAATATATATAATGCATTAAAACAGAAAAAAAAAATTGGCAAAAAATAAAATTTGCATGGGAGCTTCTGTTTGATAAAATGCAAGGGATTAAGGTGATTAAAAGAAAAATTGGAACTCAAAATAAATATAGCTCTATGTCCAAAGAATTATATAAATACATACATTAATATATATATGGAGTGTTTTCTGTTTTATTTAAAAATAGAATAAGATGAAGTTTAATAAAAAGGTTTACATGTCTTATAATTGTGCTAAAAATAATTAGCATAATATATGTGATTTTTATTTAAATATAGAAGGAATTACTGATTTGACAAAGAGGCAGAAATATATATATATACATACAGAATCAAAAAAAAATTTCCATATCTTATATTTATTTCAAGCAAATAATATGGGTGAATGATTTTTACATTACATAATAAGGTATGATAGTATGCATGATTGAATGGAGATAATAGATAGGTAGAAAATACAAAGGAGATTTTCAGATTCCTTAAACTTATAAAAAGAAATAATAAACCGAGGGTCACATGCATATGGCATGAGTAGAAAAGAGTCATGAAAATAGTATTGAGTGTTTAAAAATGCATGATCCTCGAAATAACTAATTAAAGTAACCTAATGTGTGCATTTCCAATTTATGACCACACAGGAATATGATATGTACATGAACATCTAAGGGTATCAGGGGAATTACCCATTTTCTTAAACCCTAGAATGGATTTATAAATAACTGCACATAACCAAATCCATCATTCTCTCGGGATCAAAACAAAAATAAAATAAACTAGGAGAAACACTAGCTTGAGGCTTTGGGGGATTTGTTGTTCAAAGGATTAAGGCAGTGAAAGGAAAACATTAGGTGAGTATTTATCCTTTGTATGCAATGGCATTAAGTCCTATTGCAGGCAGCCTAAAATATTATGAGTCATTTAAATCTCTGAAATGATTTGTTATGGGTGATATGGATGTTTGTTTGTGCATTTTTGATTGGAGCATTAATCTGTAAGTGGGCTTTTAGAGTTAACATGTTTTGAGCATTCTTGTTCTATCTTATCATCATTAAACATGGATATAGATTAAATAGGGGAACATGGGGTTGAACCAGAAAATATACAAGCAGTTATATCTTTCTGAAATATGAATGAAAGAAAAACTAAATTGGTCACTTGGGAGTTAGTCAATGATCTGCTTACTTCAGGTGGGAGCAAGTATATGCATGGTGCAACTGCACCCTGAGGCCTTTGTGTGTTGGAATAATTTAAACAACCTGGGAGTTTCCTTCACAATGCATACATAGTGTTCATTTGACAAGGAGATGTAGACCAGAAAATGAATAAGGAATGGGATTTATAAATTTGGGTTATCAATATCTAGACAGGGAGTTAAATTAATCAGGATTAATGTGATGTTCTGGTTAGTTGCTGGGTGAAAATTTGGAGTATAAAACCTGAGTTTACTTATCTAGATTTGGGGAGAATGAATTAAGAATTGTACATATGTTTATTTTAACTGTTTGCTGTGTATTGTTTAAATAGATGAATGTGTTTGTATCACTTTGTATGAACCAAAACATGCTAAGTATAAAAATCTGTTAAACTAGGAAGGCACTGCAAGATTATCAAAAAAAAATTATGAATATGTATACAAAATTGATAAATGCTCATACCAGTGAAAACTGACCCTTTTGGTTGCCCTTGCAATCATCTGGGTGTCTCATTAAAATTGGGGCAGCTCAGTGATTTGCTTGCAGGAAGATGAAGTTGGCTTGATGAATGAAGATGGCAATTAGCTGCTAGTATAAATAAAAGAAACCAGTTTTAAAAATCTGTAGTTGCTTTGTAATGAATTTATTAGTCAAATTTTATGTTGTAACTGAAGTTTCTTGTAAGGAGATTACTAAGTATTTGGGTTGAAAATATGTACTTAAGTAAAACCTGTTGTGAGTGATCATTGATGATGTTTGGTTAACTACCAATTTCTTTTAAGAATGTCTGATTTGGAGAAAAATAAGGAGATAGACATATCATATACATATGATATGTGCATATATATTTGATCTCTGATTTTTATTGCTTATATTTTGTCTTAAGGAAATTAAACAGCTAAGGGGGTTGGTTTTTGAAATGAACTCTCAAAATTTTAGTAGGATATTCAAGTGAAATGAATTTGTGCATGGCAGGTAAGTGATGCTGGCATGTGCATGAATTCTGGAAATTTGTATGTAATTGAGTATTAAAATTTCAAAAAGAACTATGAGAGCAGTAGACCTGAAAGATACTGAATTTTGAATAATTGATTGAATACATATAAGAATGCATTTCCAGAAAACTTAAACTAGGCATAAACATGCTTGGGATTAGGAGTAGGACTTTGTAGAAGTTTGTTAATATAAGGGATATGGGTTTGCAAGTGGTAAAAGAGGGACTATGGTCGGCCTAGATGGCCATGAGTCAAACCCTTGGAGCTTGGAACCACTTCATTTCAATTAATGAAGTGTAAGTGCTTCTGGGACAAATCAAAGAAAACACCAAGCAGCCCTTAAATAACACCAAGTAGATCCAATAAATCAACAAGAATGTAAGTCTGCACCATATTAAACTTAAAAATGCTAAAAGTCCTCATCCATTCAACCTGAAATGATAAATGGAAATTAGATCCAATATCCATGCCTGCAAGCATAATTTGTAAGTAATTTCATGCAAATACTTGATAACTATCATGAGATCAAGTAAATGCTATTTTAGTGTTAATAGAATTATTTAGGCAGATAAATATATATAAGTCAAATAAATATATATATAAGTGTTATAATTTGCCAAAATGTACCTCTGGCAGTAGAACAAGACTTAGAAAAGAAATAAGTGGCTATGTCAATAGCTTGTATGGTATTTTGATTTCTATTTGATTTAAATTCCCTCCGATGAAAAAATAATAATAAAGAAACAATTGTATATCATCAAATATATAATTGACTTAATTTGTTTGTACACTGATATGATTATATTGGTAAAACCAGGGTCTTGGGAAAAATATTTGGAAATTATATAAATATTCAAATATAAAAGTAATGAGGTTTAGTGGTGAATTCCTCTTGAATGTAAAAAAAAAAATCTCTATGTGTTATAGAGTGAGGGTCACCACAGTTGGTATCAGAGCTATGTTTTAAATAACATAGTAAATGTTGTTATATGCATATGGATGTTTGAATGCATTGTTTGAATTATTGGTGTTGAATGCTTTTGTTTTATGTCAAAAAAATATATATGTATGTACATGTGATACATGCACAGTGTGCACAGAAATAAAAATGAAACAAGTAAAGACACAAAAAATTGATAGGGGTAAATAAACTAACATAAAAATCATATTTATAGCATTATGGTAGGACCAAGGCATCACACAGGTGCAGGATCATCACGTGAGCCACCTGTGATGAGCATGGAGGATTTTGTGAGAGCTTTAAGGGATGGAATGGCACCAAGGCAAGACAATCCTCATGAGGAACTCTCCAAACTACTTAAGACATGTACCACTTTGGGAGGAAAGGATTTTGAAGGTACTGAAGGAGCTATAGGTGTTCAAACTTGGATAAGAACTATGGAGAGGGTCTTCAAAGATATGCAAATCAATGACCAAAGGAAGAGACAGATAGCTTCAAGGAAATTGAAGGGGGTTGCACTGGATTGGTGGGAAGTTGTGACAGTAGGAAGACAAGACGATACTATCACTTGGAATAATTTCAAGGACATGCTTGAGGCCAGATTTGTCCCAGCATCTGCCAAGGCCACACTGCTAGAAGACTTTATTAGATTAAGGCAAGGAAGCATGAGTGTGAATGAATACACTCAGAAGTTTGAAGCATTATCCAAGTATGGAATGGTGATAATAGGGAATGCAGAAGCAAAGAATGCAAGGTACATTCAAGGCTTGAACCCTAGTCTGTCAAGGGCAATGTTGCCATACAAGGACAAAACCTTTGATCAGGTAATTGATCTAACACTCTCATTTGAGCAACATGACACTGCAAGGGAGAAATTCAGGAATATGAAGCTCAATAAGAAGAAGGGTGGTCAGAACAAAGTGCAATCTTATGACAAGAGAAATGCAAGTAAAGGAGTTAAGAAAGGGGAAGGAGCAATAGCACCTGAAAGCAAGAAATTCACTCATTGTTTTAATTGTGGAAAAGCTGGACATTATAGTAACCAATGCCCTGACCCTAAAATACCTAGAGGAGGCTGCTATAATTGTGGAAAGATGGGTCATCTCAAGAAGGATTGCCCAGAAACCAATAGGGGAACAGCAAGGGTAGGAGCTTTGGCAGCAGGTAACACTGGGAATGTTGGGCAACTTGAAGGTATAATTTTTATTCATACCCAACCAATATCAGTAATATATGACACTGGTGCCTCACATTCACTAATATCTCTAGAAATTACAAAGAAATTAGCACTTGCATGTGTTTCTATTGATCAGCCCTTAATTGTACACAGTCCCATAGGGAGTCATTGTATGTTAGGGATGAAGTGTATGGGTCTGAAATTAATTATAGGGGGTTATGAATTTAATTCAGACTTATATACCTTAAATTATCCTGGTATTGGGATTATTTTGGGGGTAGATTGGTTAATGAGAAATAAAGCAATTTTAAATTTAGAAAATCTTACTATTTCCTTGGAGACAAATGAAGGCAAAAGAATTACCATCTTAAGTGAAATAGCAAAGAATACATGTTTTAATAAAATCTAGAGTATTAATGAAGTTCAAAAGGAATTAAAAATAGAGGAAATCCCAGTAGTCAATGGATATATAGATGTGTTTGGAGAAGTGAAGGGAATTCCTCAAAATAGACCAGTTGAATTTAAAATAAAATTAATGCCGGGAACAAATCCAATCATTAAGAAGCCTTATAGAATGGGTCCAAAAGAGTTGATAGAATTAAAACATCAACTAGAAGAATTAGAAGAGAAAGGATTCATAAGATCAAGTAGTTCCAGTTGGGGTTCCCCAGTGCTTTTTGTTAAGAAGCATGATGGAACAATGAGGATGTGTGTGGATTACAGGGATTTAAATAAGGTGACCATCAAGAATAAGTACCCACTGCCTAGAATAGATGATCTATTTGACCAATTGCATGAAGATAAAATATTTTCAAGGCTAGACTTAGCCTCTGGATTTCACCAAATGAAAGTTGCAGAGGAAAGCATTGAGTACACAGCCTTCAACACAAGGTATAGCCTTTATGAATTTCTAGTAATGCCATTTGGTTTGACCAATGCTCCCTCCTATTTTGTAGACTTGATGAATAGAATTTTTAGAGACTTTTTGGATAAGTTTGTCTTGGTATTTATAGATGACATATTAATTTATTCAAAGACAGAAAATGATCATGCCATGCACCTACATTTAGTATTATCCAGACTTAGAAAACATGAATTAAAAGCGAAGTATTCAAAGTGTACATTTTGGCAACATGAAGTGAAATTCTTAGGACACATAGTGTCACAGCAGGGAGTAAGTGTAGATCCAAGCAAGGTCATTGCAGTTCAAACATGGAGTAGGCCCAAGACAGTGACTGAGGTGAGGTCATTCTTAGGTTTGGCAGGGTACTATAGGAGGTTCATCAAGGATTTTTCAAGAATAGCAGCACCAATGACCAAACTAACCAAGAAGAACCAACCATATGTGTGGACTGAGCAGTGTGAACAAGCTTTTGAGAAATTGAAACAAGCATTGGTGGAAGCTTCTGTCCTACAAATCCCAGAAGCAAATGAAGGAATGGTTGTATACACTGATGCTAGTGGGTCTGGGTTAGGTGCAGTGCTTATGCAACATGGCAAGGTGGTGGCATATGCATCAAGACAGCTTAAACCCAATGAAACCAAATATGCAACTCATGATCTAGAATTAGCTGCAATAGTGTTTGCACTAAAACTATGGAGGCATTATTTGCTTGGGGCAAAATTTGAATTATTCACAGATCATCAAGCATTGAAATATTTATTTTCTCAAAAAGATTTAAATATGAGGCAAGCAAGGTGGTTGGAGTTTCTAGCTGCATATGATTTAGATATTTTGTACACTCCTGGAAAAGCTAATAGAGTGGCAGATGCTTTGAGCAGAAATCATGTTAGATTAGCCAGTTTGATGATTGATGAATTTAAAAACCTTGTAGTGCTTGGGGAGGCAGATATATACAGCAAGGATGAAGTGAATTTTAAAGAACATGGTGATATGGTGGAGTATGGTACACTGGGAATAATCACAGTGAAGTCTAATCTGGTGGAGAAAATTGGTGGCATGCAAGACCAAGATAAAAATTTGAAGGAAAAGAAGGAAATGTTACTTAGCAACCTTGAGTTGGAAAATTTTAAAATAGACTCCAAGGGTTATTTGAGGAAAAATGATAAGTTTTGTGTACCAGACCTTGCAGAGTTGAAGGAAGAAATCATGAATGAGCATCACAAGACCAAGTACACCATACACCCTGGTGATACTAAAATGTATCATGATTTAAAAAGAAGCTACTGGTGGCCAGGAATGATGCAAGCAGTGGCAAGATATGTGGCAAAGTGTTTCACATGTCAACAAATTAAAGCAGACCACCAAAAGCCTTCTGGCATGTTGCAACCTTTGGAGGTACCTCAGTGGAAATGGGAAAGTATTTCCATGGATTTTGTGGATGGTTTGCCTAGAACTAAGAAAGGCAATGATATTATATGGGTAATTGTCGATAGACTAACCAAATCAGCTCACTTTGTCCCTGTCAGGTGAGATAGAAATGCACATAGGCTTGCATAATTATTTATTAAGGAAGTGGTGAGGCTACATGGTATACCCAAGACTATTGTAAGTGATAGAGACACTTTGTTCACCTCAAGATTTTGGGAAAGCTTCCAAGAAGCAATGGGAACACAACATTGTTTAAGCACTGCCTACCATCCTCAAAGTGATGGGCAAACAGAGATAGTGAATAAAATATTGGAAGATTTACTTAGAGCATGTGTGCTTGATTTTGGGGGTAATTGGGAGGATCATATTCACTTGGCAGAATTCACTTACAACAATAGCTATCAATCAACAATAGGAATGGCTCCCTTTGAAGCCTTGTATGGGAGACCCTGCATGTCTCCTGCCTGTTGGTTGGAAGCAGGAGAGGGTGTAATATTGGGGACAGATCATGTTAAAGAAACTTCCAACATGATTGAATTAGTTAGGCATAGAATGAAGGCAGCACAATCAAGACAGAAGTCTTATGCAGATAGAAAGAGAAAGCCAATGGAGTTTGAAGTAGGAGAGCATGTTTTTCTAAAGGTATCACCAATGAAGAAGGTGTCCAGGTTTGGGAAATCTGGTAAGCTATCACCAAGATTTGTAGGACCATATGAAATTATGCAAAGAATTGGTGCTATGGCCTACAGACTTAAGTTACCTGAGGAGTTGAGTGGTGTGCATCCAGTATTTCATGTTTCTCAATTGAGAAAATGGGTGCATGATGAAGGAGCAATTCTGGAGTCACCTACTCAAATTCAAGTCCAAAAGAATTTGGTTTATACAAATGAACCAGTAGGGATAGTTGCCAAGGAAGAGAAAAAGTTGAGGAACAAGGTGATCAAACTTGTAAAAATTCAATGGAGCTTGGACACTAATGATTGTACATGGGAGGTTGAAGATAAAATGAGGGCTAAATACCCCAATTTGTTTACTGATGGAGAGGTATGTTTAAGCAGCTTATGATGATTTTTCTAAAATATTCTTATATATTGTTTGCTTTCATAAACTGTGAGTATGGGGTTATGGAGTTAAAACAGGCTATAGATTAGTGTTTTTTTTTAATTGGAGAAAAATTATGGGGACATAATTCCTTTAAGGGGGAGGGTATGTAATGACCCTAAAATAAAATAAAAATAAAATGAAAAATATACATTTATATTAAGAAATTCTGAAATTATAAAATATATATAATGCATTGAAATAGAAAAAAAAATTTGGCAATAAATAAAATTTGCCTGGGAGCTTCTGTTTGATAAAATGCAAGGGATTAAGGTGATTAAAAGAAAAATTGGAACTCAAAATAAATATAGCTCTATGTCCAAAGAATTATATAAATACATACATTAATATATATATGGAGTGTTTTCTGTTTTATTTAAAAATAGAATAAGATGAAGTTTAATAAAAAGGTTTACATGTCTTATAATTGTGCTAAAAATAATTAGCATAATATATGTGATTTTTATTTAAATATAGAAGGAATTACTGATTTGACAAAGAGGCAGAAATATATATATATACATACAGAATCAAAAAAAAATTTCCATATCTTATATTTATTTCAAGCAAATAATATGGGTGAATGATTTTTACATTACATAATAAGGTATGATAGTATGCATGATTGAATGGAGATAATAGATAGGTAGAAAATACAAAGGAGATTTTCAGATTCCTTAAACTTATAAAAAGAAATAATAAACCGAGGGTCACATGCATATGGCATGAGTAGAAAAGAGTCATGAAAATAGTATTGAGTGTTTAAAAATGCATGATCCTCGAAATAACTAATTAAAGTAACCTAATGTGTGCATTTCCAATTTATGACCACACAGGAATATGATATGTACATGAACATCTAAGGGTATCAGGGGAATTACCCATTTTCTTAAACCCTAGAATGGATTTATAAATAACTGCACATAACCAAATCCATCATTCTCTCGGGATCAAAACAAAAATAAAATAAACTAGGAGAAACACTAGCTTGAGGCTTTGGGGGATTTGTTGTTCAAAGGATTAAGGCAGTGAAAGGAAAACATTAGGTGAGTATTTATCCTTTGTATGCAATGGCATTAAGTCCTATTGCAGGCAGCCTAAAATATTATGAGTCATTTAAATCTCTGAAATGATTTGTTATGGGTGATATGGATGTTTGTTTGTGCATTTTTGATTGGAGCATTAATCTGTAAGTGGGCTTTTAGAGTTAACATGTTTTGAGCATTCTTGTTCTATCTTATCATCATTAAACATGGATATAGATTAAATAGGGGAACATGGGGTTGAACCAGAAAATATACAAGCAGTTATATCTTTCTGAAATATGAATGAAAGAAAAACTAAATTGGTCACTTGGGAGTTAGTCAATGATCTACTTACTTCAGGTGGGAGCAAGTATATGCATGGTGCAACTGCACCCTGAGGCCTTTGTGTGTTGGAATAATTTAAACAACCTGGGAGTTTCCTTCACAATGCATACATAGTGTTCATTTGACAAGGAGATGTAGACCATAAAATGAATAAGGAATGGGATTTATAAATTTGGGTTATGAATATCTAGACAGGGAGTTAAATTAATCAGGATTAATGTGATGTTCTGGTTAGTTGCTGGGTGAAAATTTGGAGTATAAAACCTGAGTTTACTTATCTAGATTTGGGGAGAATGAATTAAGAATTGTACATATGTTTATTTTAACTGTTTGCTGTGTATTGTTTAAATAGATGAATGTGTTTGTATCACTTTGTATGAACCAAAACATGCTAAGTATAAAAATCTGTTAAACTAGGAAGGCACTGCAAGATTATCAAAAAAAAAATTATGAATATGTATACAAAATTGATAAATGCTCATACCAGTGAAAACTGACCCTTTTGGTTGCCCTTGCAATCATCTGGGTGTCTCATTAAAATTGGGGCAGCTCAGTGATTTGCTTGCAGGAAGATGAAGTTGGCTTGATGAATGAAGATGGCAATTAGCTGCTAGTATAAATAAAAGAAACCAGTTTTAAAAATCTGTAGTTGCTTTGTAATGAATTTATTAGTCAAATTTTATGTTGTAACTGAAGTTTCTTGTAAGGAGATTACAAAGTATTTGGGTTGAAAACATGTACTTAAGTAAAACCTGTTGTGAGTGATCATTGATGATGTTTGGTTAACTACCAATTTCTTTTAAGAATGTCTGATTTGGAGAAAAATAAGGAGATAGACATATCATATACATATGATATGTGCATATATATTTGATCTCTGATTTTTATTGCTTATATTTTGTCTTAAGGAAATTAAACAGCTAAGGGGGTTGGTTTTTGAAATGAACTCTCAAAATTTTAGTAGGATATTCAAGTGAAATGAATTTGTGCATGGCAGGTAAGTGATACTGGCATGTGCATGAATTCTGGAAATTTGTATGTAATTGAGTATTTAAATTTCAAAAAGAACTATGAGAGCAGTAGACCTGAAAGATACTGAATTTTGAATAATTGATTGAATACATATAAGAATGCATTTCCAGAAAACTTAAACTAGGCATAAACATGCTTGGGATTAGGAGTAGGACTTTGTAGAAGTTTGTTAATATAAGGGATATGGGTTTGCAAGTGGTAAAAGAGGGACTATGGCCGGCCTAGATGGCCATGAGTCAAACCCTTGGAGCCTGGAACCACTTCATTTCAATTAATGAAGTGTAAGTGCTTCTGGGACAAATCAAAGAAAACACCAAGCAGCCCTTAAATAACACCAAGTAGATCCAATAAATCACCAAGAATGTAAGTCTGCACTATATTAAACTTAAAAATGCTAAAAGTCCTCATCCATTCAACCTGAAATGATAAATGGAAATTAGATCCAATATCCATGCCTGCAAGCATAATTTATAAGTAATTTCATGCAAATACTTGATAACTATCATGAGATCAAGTAAATGCTATTTTAGTGTTAATAGAATTATTTAGGCAGATAAATATATATAAGTCAAATAAATAAATATATATAAGTGTTATAATTTGCCAAAATGTACCTCTGGCAGTAGAACAAGACTTAGAAAAGAAATAAGTGGCTATGTCAATAACTTGTATGGTATTTTGATTTCTATTTGATTTAAATTCCCTCTGATGAAATAAATAATAATAAAGAAACAATTGTATATCATCAAATATATAATTGACTTAATTTGTTTGTACACTGATATGATTATATTGGTAAAACCAGGGTCTTGGGATAAATATTTGGAAATTATATAAATATTCAAATATAAAAGTAATGAGGTTTAGTGGTGAATTCCTCTTGAATGTAAAAAAAAATCTCTATGTGTTATAGAGTGAGGGTCACCACAGTTACAGCCTCGAGCAGATTCATTTCTAAGGCAACCGATAAATGCATTCCATTCTTCAATGTAATCAAGAAAAGAAAGAACTTTTAATGGGGATAAGACTATAAGAAAGCCTTTCAAGAATTTAAAAATCATTTGGAAAAGCCACCAATATTATCCAGCCCCAAGAATGGAGAGAGTTTATACCTATATATGGCAGTCTTGGAACATGTGGTTAGTTTGGTTCAGATTAGAGAAGAAAATGAAACTTAGCTTCCCTTTTATTATGTGAGCAGACGATTGAAGGATGCCGAAGTTCGATACCTAGTCATAGAAAAGTTGGCTTATTGTTGATACCTACAGCACGGAAACTCAGAGCATACTTTCAAGCACATTCGATTAGGGTACTGACCAACTTTCCACTCAAGTAGGTTTTCAGTAAACCTAAGACTTCGGGTAGTCTAGTAAAATGGGGAATTGAACTTTGCCAATATAACATAGAATTTTAGCCACGGGTAGCATTCAAAGGGCAAGCATTAGCGGACTTTATCAATTATTGTATAGGCCTCGTTAAAGAGCAGTCAAAGAAAGAAAAGAATCAAAAGCCCACATGGCAACTATTTGTGGATGGAGCATCAAATGAGCAGGGAGCAGGAGTAGGGTATGTCACAATCACACTAGATGGACACTGCCTACACTATTCAATGAAGCTAGGATTTCCTACAAAAAATAACGTAGCTGAACGCGAATCGATGATGGCAAGACTAACTCTAGCCTTACAACTCAAGATCCTACGAATTCAAATCTTTAGCAGAAAAGGCAGAAAGTTAGGGTAAAATAAAAGAAAACGAAATAGAACAAGAAAGAAAGAACATAACATCAGAATCTCCCAACGGAACGAAAATATATAATATCAAAGGAACAACACAAATGGTTACTCTAAATATAGAAATATTAGAGTTACTAAAACCTAAGTACTATCACCAGCCTTGAACATTAGAACTTTCCATCTTCACAATTCTGATATAAACAATACAAAAATGCAGGAGAAATAAGAATACCATGGAAGATAATCATCCAGCTTCTCTCCAAAAGCTACAAAGTGTTCATTGCTAAATATGGAAACATACACACGGCAAACCCGAGCATTATAAGAAAACAACACCCAGATCTGTCTGGTAAACTAGCATGAGAAACTCAAGAAATCGCAACAAGTAATAATAACCATTGAGAATGTATGGATTCCCATAATGGTTTACCCCTCAAAGAACCAATCATTCATTAAGTTTAACATATACTGATATGATAGATAATGTCTAGATGTAGAGTATAAATCATATCAAATAGTTGCTATGTGAACACCATAACAATAATAGGTATACAATCAATACCACTAGGGTGCATTCACATAATAGATTTTCCGTGGAGATCTCTTTGGATTTAGCCGAATCTGAACTCCTGCACAAGGATCAGAGATATCCTTCCAAGCAACGTACATCTCAAGGCAATATACTATAGGATATGCATAACTAGTCCACGCCTAGACAATCGTGTTTCTGAATGCATCGCTCATGCATGCATGTCGGTATGTAATATTAGATGGAGCTGCCTTCACCCTTAGGATTGCTAAAATGCTATGTTCCCTTTGGCTATGCATCCTATCTTTGGTTTTAGTCATTTCTGATGTCGAGGCTACATTCGGAATCTCTCACTCGAGTCTTCATCACTCGAACCGAACATGAATCTCTAAATAGATTCCCACATCTCGAACAGATCACAAATCACTACATGGATTCGAGCATCTCAAACTGATCTCGAACCTCCATATCGGTTCATTGCATAAGTCTTTCGACGAATGCTAACGTTGTCCTCTCCTTGGAATACTCCTTAAGATAAATAATCCAATACGATAGCATCTTTTGAAATGTTAACACTGACCTCTTCCTCGTACTTAACATTAAGATTGACAGTTCAACTCCATAACATTTCACTTCACAACCACTTCTAAAACATAGAACTTATATAGTAGTTTTGAAGTGGTATTCGATAAGTAAAAAGCTTACCGATCTTGGTCTCTTCAAAATTAATTCGATGAATTTCCGGCTAACTCAATTTCGATTTTTCAAAAGTAACTGAAACTTAGAGACGTTCCATACAAATGCTCCTCCTCAGGGGTTCTCAATGATATGAAATCAAGAAGCCTTTCTTTATCTTCTTAAGTCATTTTTGGTCAAGTTCGATAATCGACTAATCGATTATCTAATCAAAATAATTGTTTATACAAATCACAATTCGTATGCTTAACTTGTTTCCAACATTCCAGCACAACTATTCCTCGTTCAAGAGTGAAGCCCGGTATGTTAGAGCACTGGTTTTGTTAACCCGCCTTCTGCTAAGATAATACACAGGCGGATTTAACCCAACAGACCTCATGATCATCAAAGTAGAAAGCCCGGAGAGATGGTTACCAAAATTGGAGATCGATTATATTTGGACCAATAAACGATAATTGGATGGATGAAGATGGACAACACTAAAAAATGGCTAGTATGGAATTAATACTTTCCCTAGAAGAGGGATCGAAATAGAGGGATTGGAATAAAGAGATTGGATTAAACAAGATGCACACAACACAACTCAATGATGATCGCTACATAACTCAACAACCACAAGGCGGATTGAAGTGAAACTTTAGGAATAAAAAGAAGGGACCCTAGGGAGTCTGCCTTGGGGATTGCATATCAAAATGGAGGAGTTTGGAGGGATTGGCCTTCCTCCTTATGAGGGATCGACCGTCTTCCCTATGAGGGATTGGCCATATTCAAGTTCATAGTAATGATCAATCAATAACTCAAACTCTACAAATGTAATCAACATGAAAGTTGGAAGGGAAGTAAATTACAACATGAGGAACACCCCATAAGGATCGTAGCCCCTAACTCCATCAAAATAGTGATAGGCCTTGATCCCTATTATGGATAGTGATCGACCGAAATTTTCTTGGGTCGGGTCGTCTGGGCCTGGAGGTTCTTCTAACAGAATTTTAGTCCGACCCGTACATGGCTTCCTCTATAAATACAAAAGGCATGACATCGGCAAAGGGATCTTATTTCTGCTTTATTCTATCTTCTACTTAGGCTATACTACTATTTCTATTCTAGGATTTCACAGATTTGTAAATGTAATAGTAGCATAAACGAATAAAAGGAAAATCTTTGTAGTGAACATAGGCCGGAGTTAGCTGAACCACTATAAATCTGTCTTTATTTACTTGCTTTCTATTTTAATTTTATTATTCTTTAAGTTATATTCTCTATATTATATTATTTGAGATCTACGATTGGATATTAGTGCTTTAATATAACTGGGTGTTGGTGTCCATTTTTGATGCCAACATTTTGGTGCTTTCAATAAGAAAGCAAGCCCCTATGGATTTGGAGTTCAGATTGGAAATCAACTAGTTGGCTTAGATTTGGAGCAATTGTTTGACAATTAACAATGAGAGTGCTACAAGAAAGGAGTCATCATGAAGGGAGTCAGGAGGCTTCCACAGAAGCTGGAGCCAATCAAGCATCTATTAACAGCAACAGGGATGAAATGGAAATGATGATGGATGCTATGCAGGAAAGGATGCTGAAGAGATAGGAGGAGATGGTGTAGGATCTACTCCGACAGATTGGACAAGCTGGAGCATAGAGCCAAGGGAATAGATTAGTAAGAGCTAGTGGTAACTTAAACTAAGGAGTTGATGTGGCATAAGTCTTTAGAAATCAGAACCGGGACAATGGAACGGAGCTATTGGACAAAGGAATGGAACAGAGCAGCCGGGGGCAGTCCTCGGCCATCTTAGAGGGATTGGCCCCGATTCCCAAAGGCTTGGGGGCACGTCCCTGAGTCTAGTTGATCGTGATGTTGGAGGATCTGCGGTCAATCCCATGGAGCTTGGTGCGAATGGAAATTTAGATGCTCGTCCGGAGGAGTACGATTTAGAATTCCCTCGTGGACTCGGGGGGTAGTTTGGAAATGATGATAGGAGACTATTGCTAGATGATAATGATAGGTTTGTAGGGTTAATCAGGAAATTTATGCATGGAGGATTAGTGAACAGGGATCTGGAGGATGTAAATAGAAGTCATTCACTCCTAATATGAGGAATGCTAGGAATCTAATAGAGCTTAAACCACCAACACTGAAAGTACTGAACGCATCAGAGGAGGTCTTGGCATGATGCTTTCCCCTGTATCTAACGGATATAGTTGCACCGTGGTTTAGGTAGTTGGAGAGCGGTTATATTGGCAGATGTACAGGATTAGTCGAACGATTTATGAGGTAGTTCAGGGTTCACATTTAGAGACCCAAAAATGTGATGAGTCTAGCAACACTAAAACTAAAAACCTCTAAGGAGTTTTCTAACTCGATTTAATGCCATGGCAGCATCGGTGGATCGACTAGATCCATACATGGTTTTGATGGCAGCTGTTATAGGAATTGCCAATGACATGGATTTCAAGGATTCATTGGTGCGAGATCCAACTACGGATCTCGGGGAGTTTTATCATGAATAGAAAGGTTCCTGTGGCAGGAAGACGCACGAGCCGACAAATCGGAGGTATGTAAAGTGGAAGATCATAAGGAGATGCAAACAAGATTGACAAAGGCAAACTAAAATTTGATGATGGATATGATGAGATGAAAAGGCAATGGAAAGAGTAGGAGTCGAAGTTCTTCTCCTACTCGGATTTGATGGAAAGCCTAAAATGGATTTATCAGGACACTAGAGGGCTACTCCCCTATCGGAAACTGGCAAGGAAGGATCCCACGGAGCGGGAGCATATGTTCGGAAAGTACTGCCTGTTCCACGAATTGAACGGGCACGCTAGAATGAATGTAGCCATTTAATTGATATGATTGAGGAGCACGTTAGGAAAGGAAGACTGCTACAATATGTGAGGAATCAGACAATGGCGGTGGAATTAGACTAGCCACCATCCGTATTGAATGAAAACAGGAATAGCCCTGGATCGGGGCCACTGATCGTCATCAACTGATCATGATGGTGAGGGCCAAGTTCAGGACTTAGACTCTGGCCATAATAGTAATAATAATAAACTCTATAATAAGGTGGCTAAGTTACCTACACATGTACGGGATCGAGGACGGTCCCTAGTCATGCTCCGAGATGATGATGAACCATCAAGCCTGGAGATACCTCCTTTGGCTTTTTAGCTTTTTGGATTTCTGGTTGTACGAATTTTTTTTCTGTAATAAATAAAACAAGACGCGAGTATTGTCCCGACCGGATAGATGGGGTGGTATCCGCAAGGTGCGAGTCCCTTCGCCGGAGAGCAACATAACGGACTCTTCATGGATTAAGTCCTCGACCGGAGAGTCGAGGTCGGAGAAAAAAACCCAACAGGACGTCAGGTATGGATTATGCCTGGCAAGGAGTAGGTCGCTTCATTGGAGAACAATAGGATTGGCCTACTTAGGTCGTCGAGTATGGATTATGCTTGGCAAGGGTCCGGGGTGACCACTATAGGCCTAGGACTTAGGCCAAAACATCACTTAATGTTCAGGGACACTGAACCGAAGTATAGGAAATAACATTGCTTCGTCGGAGGGCAACATGATCGACTTACTCAGACGTCGAGTATGGATTGTGCTCGACAAGGACCGGAAGAGGTTACGGATTTGGATATCTGCTTCAAACAACTATGGATTTGGATATGGACCCAGAGCGGTCACGAATTTGGATATGAATCCGGAGTGGTCCCAAATTTGGCTAACGACCTAGTGACGTCAAGGATTTGGATAAAACGATCCGAAGAGATTGTGAATTTGCATGGACACGGAATTGGATATCGACTCAGAATGGTCATGAATTTCACTAACGATCCGGAGAGATCATGGATTCAGATTCGACAATATGTCTATTGATGGGTTATGGACTTTGAATTTTGGATTCATGGAAATTCAAAACACACCTTCCTTTTGTAAGGCATGTTTTGCAGGGTAAAGTATTGACCCTCCTTTTGCCAAGGTAGTACACAGGCGGATTTAGCCCAACAGACTTTACTATCATCTAGGTAGAAAGCCCGGAGAGATGGTTACCAGGATTTGAGATCGATTATATTTGGAAGTATGGACGATAGTTGGATTGATTTGGAATGGCTAAGTATGGAACTAATACTTGCCCTTGAAGTGGGATCGGAATAGAGTTATCGGATTAAACCGGATGCACATAACACAACTTAATGATGATTGCTCCATAACTCAACAACCACAAGACGGATTGAAGTGAAACTTTAAGAACAAAAAGAAGGGACCCTAGGAAGTCTACCTGAGGGATCTCACATTAAATGAAGAAGTTTAGAAGGATCGGCCCTCTTTCCCATGAGGGTTCGGCTCTCTTCCCTATGATGGATCGGCCATATTCAAGTTTGTAGCAACGATCGGTCAATAACTCAAAATATACAAATGCAATCAACATGAAATTTGAAGGAGGTACATTAAAACATGCGAAACACCCCACAGGAATTGTAGCACCTAACTCTATCAAAATAGGGATCGTCCTCGATCCCTATTATGGAGAGCAATCGGCCTAAATTTTCTTGGGCCGGCTAGTTTGGGCCTGGAGGTTCTTCTAGCGAAATTTCAGTCCCATTCGCACACGACTTCCATTATAAATATAGCAGACGTGGAATTAACAAAGGTATCTTCTTTCCACTTCATTCTACCTTCTACCTAGGCTATACTCTGCCATTATTATTCTGGGATTTCATGGATTTGTAACTGTAACAACAGCATAAATGAATAAAAGGAAAATCTTTAGAGTGGATGTAGGCCGAAGTTAGCCAAATTACTATAAATCCGTGTCTCTCTTTAATTTCTTTCTAGTTTAATTTTATCATTCTTCAATTTATACTCTCTACATTATATTATCTAAGATCTATAACCGGATATTGGTGCTTTCACATAACTGGGTGTTGGCGGGCATTTTTGACGCCAACGGGTTGCATCAAAGCCTTGCCTAGACACTTCACTCTTGAGTCTCACAAATAGATAACTCTACCTCGTCGGCTTTTAGTGTTAAGTATAGTATTAATGATTTCCATAAACAAGAAGAAGTCAACTTGATTAACACATTTTCGACATTTTCTGACTACTATTCCTCAGTCCAGTAAATTAGAGCTCTATTTCTCCATCCTTTTCGACAGCAATCTTAACTCTCACAAATAGATAAGACTTACTTCGTCGACTTTTTGTGTTAAGCATAGTTAATTACTTTTCAAACAAGTAATCAAATAATTAACCATTTAGCCACTAAGCAATACTCAACCACTTTTTGAAAACATTTGTGTATTCGTTTAAAATACTTGAAATGCTTATAATAGGATTTAAAACATTTATCTAGAATAATACTTGAAGACAATAAATTTACAATTTTCCTTAAAAACATGGGAATGGCATGCTTTCCCACAAAATATCTCTTCTTTAAAAATTCGCTACTACTTCATTAAATTCATAAATATCTCAAACCACTTTTAAAATCCTCTAATATGAGTTAGAAAACCCTTGTAGAAATAATGAAACAAAATACATAATTTTTTTTATCTTTTCAACCTATTAAATTCAAAAATCAAGTCTAATTGGGGCAGTTTTGCGCAAATGATGTCTAACAATGTTATAAAATCATATTTATTACACTTAATTTTATTTCAAAACATTTCGATATTCGAAGATGAAGTGTTCGAATTTCTAGGTCGGTATATTCTCCCCCACTTAGAATATTTCGTCCTCGAAATTCAAATAAGAATGATAATCAAAGGAGGTAGACGAAACAAGATACATATATAGAGTACCGATGAAACTATATACGAGCTAAACTGTAGACCAAAATGAAAACTAAGTGACTCCACCTCAAGCTACGAGTACACATCAAAAGATACACGATACCTAGATAAGAAGGAAACCTAATATATAAGAAACCTTGGATGGACTTCATTCAAACCATTCTCCGTCTTCTTTGTAGCACCCCGAGCTGTTGAATATGCTAGTTTATGATTTTTGTTTGATGATAATAAACATATATATATATATTCATTTAAATGTATTTGTAATTATACTATTTTATTTTCACATAATTAAATAAATATTTGCTGAATAAAATAAATAACACTGAATTTAATTTCAAACAAATATTTTATTACAATTTAGAATAGTACGAATTTGAGCTCTCACTATATAAACACAATTTTTAACTATACAATTATCATTTACATTAGCACCTCACTACCTATCACTCATTCACTCGTATTTTATCTTCGACCCTGCTCCAGCCTGAATCTAACATCTGAGCAATCTACAAAATAAACACTGAAGCAATAAAATTGAAAATGAAATATTTTTGTAGTATAAAATAAAATGTGTATTTTTGAAAATATTATTTGCATCAATTATTTGGGTTGTTCGTCATCATTTAATTTTGAATTCATTAAACACGAACAACTTGTGACATGCATAATGTATCATTGTACATGCCACAAGGCCGTGCACACCGATATACACTTGATAAAACTCCACGCATACACATAACTCAACCGATACCAGACTACAAAGAAACCAAGGCCAGACTACAAAGAAACCAAGGCCGCAAATTTCAACCAGATCAATGAGCAAGGAAAAATGGAGACAACAAAGTACAGACCTGGCAACATATGCAAACTAGCTCAAAGCAACAACTCAGTGCAAACAAGTGCACAAGAACAAGCCCATGAAATAGCATACACATAAACATTGCAATTGGGAAGTTTAACTCGAAGTAACTCAAGATCAGACACAATGCAAACAGCTCAAATGTTCAAATTCAAGAGATCGAAGCAAATGCAACTAGACGTGGCAACATGAATGCAATGACCAAAGGCAAAAGATATAACAATTAGTCTGCAAAAATGACCAGAGGCAACTCCACGCAGACAACACATGAAAATGCACACACCAGTACAACAAGACAGTGATATGTATGAAACAAGTGCAGACAACATGAACACAGATGAACAAGTCAATGCTACAGAGGTGACAATATACATGAAATCAAGTGCAACATCAACACGGTAGTGGACAGAGCAGTGCAGATCAACCCAGACCAATATCACACAACAGTTACAAGCATCAGGTCGAAAATGTTACAGGCATCACAACATACATATATGCATGCGTAAATGCACATATATATATAGTGGAAACCAGATGTAACAGCAGTCAACATAAATTCAAAATGTCTAAACCATGCTGAATAAGGTACAGCTCGAACAAGTCCAGATAATATCAAACAAAGTCAATAATTATGTCAAGCCAAAATCAAAACCGTGATGACCAAGAAAAAAATCGAACAAGCCAAAATCAAAGCCATGGTGACGAAGAAAAAAAAATCAAATCGAACAAGTCAAAATCAAAGCCGTGATAATCAAGCAAAAGTATATACGAAAGTGAACCAGTCAAGATGAATCACATGTATTCGATCAAAATCAAATGGCCGAGCTAAAATTATCGGACAAGTTTAAATAATATATTCGATCGAAAATTTAGTGTTTTCAACCCTATAAAACCCATTATCATCATCGGCATGTAACATTGAGCTCATGCAAATTAACCAGTAAAGCAAAAAGCATAAATCACATACCAATTTAGTTTAAACTCGATCAAATTGGAGCGACCGAAATCATATCACAGCTAGAGGATCAATTGTCGAAGCCAAACAGACCAAATAATCACTGCAATTGATCTGATATAGGCAGCAGCTCCAATTAACAGAAGCGCTAATTTTTAAAAGAGAAACAATGGTTCTCAAGCAAATGAAAACGAGGCAAAGGATACGGGCCGAAGATATACAAGAGGATAAAAAGAAAAGGCGTTTCTTTTAATTTTTATTGGGCCAGTTTTCTCTATTTGAGCTTAGTGTATTATATAGGGTTATGTGTTTTTAAATTGTTTTCAATTTGTAATTTTTTTTAACTTTTGTAAAATTCTAGTCATGTGACTATGGGATGAACTACGGTGGTGTAGTTCGAGAATTTGCAACTCAGTGGCTGAGTTGTGGCAGGGTTTTGAGCATAGAGTTAGGTTAGTCGATAGTGGGTGTCGCGAGTTAATGTCTGTAAGTGTCTGACTACTTAATTTCTAGTAGAAACCTAGGGGCAGCACGTAGGCAGGCTTTTGCCGAAGCTGGGTAAATCTGTGTTGTTCTATTTCTGTTTTTTAATATTCTGCTATTATATGTGCTGCTATTGTTCTGCTATTATCAGTGCTGCAATTATTTTATATATTTCTGCATTAAAATTTTATAATTATTAGTATCACCCTATTCACCCCCCTCTAGGGTGAAATCGATCCTACACGAGCATCCTCGCTCTTGGCACTTCTAACCTTAACAAAGGAATAAGCACACAAATACTCAAACTACATTCATAATCACTAGCGACTAATGCTTATGGTTCACTCAGGTTCAAAACTATCCCATCAACCAAGGACGATAAACAATTTACTAACATACCTTAAGACGAACTGCCTTAGGTTCTTAATTTAATGATTATTCATGTTACCTCATAATGAATCAAAGATTCATTCCGTAAAATCTTCATAAGCCAACATAACAAATCTTACAAATGTACTAAAGCCCCTATGATGCATATGAACCATCTGTATGCAATATCTGATCTGATCACTCATCGATTACATAGATTTCACTTCTCAACTAGTACAAAGCACTTGACCTCTTTAGTGCGGACTTTGATTTGGTTCCTTGATTAGAGACCTTTGTTCTCCTTGCATAGCCATATACTATAATAGGAAACATCAGGATTGTATCACGAATCCATATCAAGTGTTCATCATCAAGAATCGAGTGAAAAATCCTTATTCGGAATGATGTAAACCACCTTGAGAACATGTACTCAAATACTGGATCAAGAATAGTTATGCGAATAAAACGATCTAAATATAATTTACCTATTTATCCTATTGGTTTCTTAACTACACCAATTCCACGTTAATCACATTCATTTATACATGTAGTTTGTCATTCAATACTAAAACCATTTATGAATCATTTTATAAACAAAACTTCAAGATTATCTCATACTCGTATAATACTCCATTTCATCCTAAGAGCATATACTAAACATTATTTTGTTTTACTTAACAAGTATGTTTAACCATTTAACACTTGTTTTAACTTACTACCTTTACAAATTCAAGTGTTATATAAACTCAACTTTATATCTTCAAAAACACTTAACTACAAGTTCTATAACAACTTGAAAGTTCCCTGCTATCTAGAATCGTCGAAATTGCATATCATTTTAACAAATGAAAACTACCAAATAACATATCATATCATGATGCACATACCATAATGCTTAGGCTACATGTGTCCATGAAATAACTTAATAAGAGAACTTTAGAACTAAACATTGGTTCTCATTTCAAATCAATTTTGAAATAATATATATATATACCTTTTGTATATCAAATCATACTTTGAGATTAAATCAAAATCCATTTTACCAAAAAAACTTTGTAGCATCCCACATATAGAAACACAAAAAAGAATGTCGATGATGCTATAGTCATCATCGAAATCATTTTCAAGCTATAGAAGTGAGTTCAGTTGAGACGACCACCCATTACCCCTGCACTGAACCTAGAGAAAATGCGCTGTAAAGTGTGCCAGGCGACCATGGACGATTGTCAGGGTAGATTAAAACAGCAGAATCTATCGTATTACTCACAGCGCATGGACAAAATACAATAGAACAAATATATAGTGAAGCTTCACAGAATAGAATCTCATCAATAAAACTTCATAATAGTTGAATACAAACATCTGAATAGTCAATACAACAAGCCTCACTACATATCACTCAGAGAATACAAAGCAGCGGAACATCCAGTACATATAGTAAGAAGATAATATGCAAGCCTCCAGCTCGTCTTCGACATCAGCATCGTGGAAAGCAAGAACAGCACCTATCACCTGCTACCTAGTCTGCTCGTCCCAAAATGGACGAACAGCCCAAGGCAATAAGAGTTAAAACATAAAGCCTTGAGTCAGACAACAGTCTTAGTGAGCGGTAAATTAACTAACAACATACCAAAAGAGCATAAAGGAAAAGGAATAGGAATACAACCCTCCCACTCCACCTCTTTCTACAGTGATAGCCCCCAGACACATACTAAGCAGAAGCAAACATAGCAGAGCATACAATTTAAAGTAAAGCAATTATCACTCGAGTCAAGGGCGATGTTTTCCAAGCACAAACCCCCAAGGCCTAAACCAAGATCAGATAAGCACCCAGAAAACACTGCTCTTGAGACCGAATGACGATACAACCAAACATCCATGACTCTGGCTATCACTGTTATCATTGCTTCGATATCATCGTTAATTGAATGACTGGCACATTCTTTCAGCCATCCGTCAAGGGCTAATGGAAACCCCGGTTCTAGACATTACTCCCACACGTCGTCGTGACCCGTGCCTAGGACTATCGAATCTGCCCAGAGTACTTGACTACCAATCATTAGCCTTCAGGGACTATCGAATCTGCCCAACGTACTCTTGCTTTGAGCATGCTATAACCGTTAACAACGATGAGATCTCAGCCTTCTAGTCATCCTCCTCGACGACTATTTCCATACTAGCTCAAGCGCCTCTCGAGCAAACCATTATCCTCTAACTCGAACCATTTCACCGAGTTATCAACATGCTTGGAATGATCCCGTCTGGATTAGACCAAGACTATCTCATATCTCATATCATGCTTCGCCTCATCATCATCATAGCAAAGCTTCATCTCAACATCATCATCAAATCTATCCATATGAGCTTCATCATCCGCTACATATGCCACGAGCAGCTTTTCCAATTCAAGAGCCTTTCCCTTAGCTTTTGAATCATCTTCGACCAACTTGTCTAAATCAAATCATCAATCATCTAATTTATAGCAATCAATCAAGGCAAACATTAATCCAAGTAATCAAGCATTCAAATATGATCTAAATAGACAATTGTAACAATAATGGCAATTTCGTAAATAAAGAGTCCAAAGTCTAACAAGCATGAAAACATGAGCAAAGTCTCTATAATCTTGATGAATGAACTTGCATAGGTTAACACTTAGTAAAATGGTTGTCAAATCATCATAAACAATGGATCTATATGGATCTATACTTAAGTTTACAAAGATGCATTAAAAATCACTACTTTAACACAAAATCAAGCCAAGAATCTGATATACTCCTTTGGATCCATGTGAGAGATAATCACCACTCACCAAATCACCTAAACACCTCAAAAGAAACCCACTTCAGATCTGGACAGCGAAGGATCTAACTTGATCTATCACCAATCCGCTTCAAACGATGAAATCTCACTTCAATGGATGTAGATCTTCAATCTAAGCTCTTGAATCTTCAATTTGATCTTCAACTTGGATGGATGGAATCAATAGATTAGAGTGGAGAAAAGAAGTGAAGAAGTGTAGAAGTCGAGCTCTCAAAATGGCAGCACTTTGTCGCTTCAAAATCCGGATCCCAAAAAGTGAGAAAAATCCTCCTATTTATAGGCTGATTTCACCTTAACTCGTCCGCCCCCTTAAGTCGTTGCCGACCTAACTATCCTCGACCTAACACACACGCAACCCACGACTTAACTTATATGCGCGACCTAACAGGGTCTCCGACCTAACAGGGTAGCCGACCTAAAACCCACGCGACTTAACAGGGTTGCGACTTAAGCCTCTCCGACCTACGACTTAACATGCGCATGCGACCTAACACAAGCGCGCGACTTAACTCAGACACACTACCTCGCGACCTAACAAATCAACAGAGTCACGACCTACGACCTAGCGCACATGCGCTTCCTTGCGACCTAACACACACGCGTCCTAACTATCTTAGGTCGCCTACGACCTAACTCAACACAGAACTCACGACCTAACTCTTAGGTCGTCTACGACCCAACTACGCTAACCACTAGGACGCTAACTACTGTAGGATACTAACCCTTAGGTCGCTCAAAACCTTAGGTCGCTAACATCCTATAGGTCGTTCCAACCGACCAAACCTACCTCACGACCTAAGCCAGCACTCGACCTATCTTCTATACGACCTATCCCAAACTCCTTAGGTTGCCAGTTTCTATGAGTCGCCTATTTCCTTAAGTCGTCTACGACCTAAGCCTCAACATACGACTTATCTAGCATACGACCTATTTTAATCCTTAGGTCGCCAACTTCAACTTCCTTAGGTCGCCTATCCTTCTTAAGTCGGTCAATTCTCTTAAGTCGCTCACGATCAAATTTCGACTCGACTTAAGCTTCGAACGACTTAAACACTAGACGACTTAACAACATTACGACCTAATGACAACAGTTTTACGATGTTTCGATCCGTAAAAATACAGGTCGTTACATTCTCTCCCCCTTAGGAATTTTGTCCCCGAAATTCCAAACAAACAAGAGCAATCAAAGACTATTCTACACGCCTACCATCCATAGCAATCAACAAACCATGCATCCAATTCTAGCTTAGCATGCAGAACTCTAAATCTTAGAACAAGTTACAATGTCATTAGATGACACGACACCTTAGGGCCATACCTTGAAGAGTTCAGGATGAGCTGCTTTCATCCTCTCTTCCACCTCCCATGTACAGTCGTTATCATCGTCACTCCATTGTATCTTGAACAACTTAACTACCTTCCTCCTAAGCTGTTTTATGTCGGTTTCAACAACACGAAGCGGCTTACGAGGTCTCTTATCGACTGGATCAACTTCGAAATCTTCACAGCTATCAGCAGAAACTACTGTATTTGAGTCGTGCACATACTTCCGTAGATACGATATGTAAAAAACATTGTGCACACCCGACATCTTTTCTAGTAATTCCAATCTATAAGCGAGCTTTCCAATTCGCTCGATGATCGGGAATGGTCCAACAAATCTCGGAGTCAATTTCCCTTTCTTCCCGAATCGAAGAACATTCTTTAGTGGAGAAATCTTCACAAAAACCATATTACCAACGTCGAATTCCAAATCCTTACGACGCTTATCGGCATAACTTTTCTGACGGTCCTGGGCTGCCTTCATTCGTCGCTGAAATGATCCCTATACAATCTGAAGTCTGTCGAATCAACTCTGGCCCAAGTATCAGCTTTTCTCCAGTCTCTAACCAACATGTCGGAGAGTTACACGGTCTTCCATACAATGCCTCATACGGTGCCATACCAATGCTTGACTGGTAACTGTTGTTGTATGCAAATTCCACCAAATGAAGGTGGTCTTCCCATGATCCTCCGAAATCCAAAACACAAGCTCTGAGGAGATCTTCTAAAACTCGGTTGACTCTCTCGGTCTGACCATCTGTTTGGGGGTGATAAGTTGTACTCAAACACAACTCGGTTCCCAAAACTTCCTGGAAGCTCTTCCAAAATCCACTAGTGAACAATGGATCTCGATCGCTCACTATACTCTTCGGAATACCATGGAATCGAACAATCCACTTAACATACAACTCAGCCAACTTTGATGTAGTCCTAGTCGATCGAAAAGGAATGAATCTTGCACTCTTAGTCAGACGATCTACGATGACCCAAATCCCTTCATTTCCCGTTCTTGTTCTAGGTAGTCCATCAATAAAATCCATCGATATTTGTTCCCACTTCCATGTAGGAACTTCTAATGGCTGAAGCAATCCACTTGGCTTCTTCTGTTCGGCTTTTACCAACTGCCAGTTCATGCACTTGGAAATAAAATTTCCAACATCCTTCTTCATACCTTCCCAGTAGTAGGTTCTCTTCATATCCCGATACATCTTATTTCCACCTGGATGAATTGTCAGCTTCGAGTGATGACTTTCCTTCAGAACTTCACTCCTCAATTCATCTATATCGGGAACAACTAGTCGTCCTTGCTTCCGAAGCCAACCCTCTCGATCGACCTCGAATCCTTTATCCTTTTCTAGATCCAATCCAGATTCCAATTCACGGATAATCTTGACAATCTTATCATCTCGCTTTTGACTCTCGCCAATCCTTTCCACAAGAGTCGGTCTTATCGATAAGTTTGCCAACATCTCAGGTTCCAATTCACATCTAGGCCTGAAGTCAAATCCAGCTAAATACTCGAGATTCTTCCATTCTAAAAACATGGCTCCCAATCCTGCATGTCTTCGACTTAACGCATCTGCCACTGCGTTACCCTTTCCTGGAGTATAAGCTATACCAAAATCATATGATGCTAAAAACTCTAGCCAACGTTGCTGCCGAAGATTCAAATCCTTTTGGGAGAAAAGATACTTCAACGACTTATGATCTGTAAACAACTCGAATCGAACTCCCAATAGATAATGTCTCCACATCTTCAGAGCAAAAACAATCGCCGCTAACTCCAAATCATGAGTCGGATAATTCCTTTCATGCGGCTTCAGGTTGTCGACTTGCATACACAACAACTTTATCCCTCTGCATCAGCACTGCTCCAAGTCCAGTACCACATGCGTCGGTGTAAACCACCATCTCATCATTCCCACTTGGAATAGTCAAAACAGGAGCACTTGTCAATCGCTCTTTCAGGATTCTGAAAGCTTGCTCACACTTATCATCCCATCTGAACACTTGGTTCTTCTTTGTCAATCCTGTTAACGGTGCAGCTATCTTGGAGAAGTCTTTGATAAACCGTCGATAATATCCTGCTAATCCAAGAAAACTTCTCACATCAGATGCATTCTTAGGTCTAACCCAATCCTGGATTGCTGCCACCTTAGCGGGATCAACCGCTATTCCATTTCCAGAGATAACATGGCCTAAGAACCTCACTTCACTCTTCCAGAAGTGACACTTCGAAAACTTAGCCTTCAGCTGATGTTTCCGCAAGATTTCCAAAACAATACGCAAGTGCGTCTTGTGCTCTTCTTCAGTTCTGGAATAAATCAGAATATCATCCACGAACACAAGTACGAACTTGTTCAACTGATCTTTGAACACTCTATTCATAAGATCCACAAAATATGCTGGCGCATTAGTCAATCCAAACGGCATTACCAGCCACTCAAAGAAATCAGATGGTGTCCTAAAAGCAGTCTTCGGCACACTATCCTTAGCCACTCTCAACTGGTGAAATCCCGTTGCCAAATCCATCTGAGAAAACACCTTAGCTTCGTGAAGCTGATCAAACAAGTCATCTATTCTCGGTAATGGATACTTGTTCTTCTTAGTCACTTTATTCAGCTCACAATAATCCACACATAACCTCAGCGATCCATCCGCTTTGGTTGCGAACACAACTGGTGCACCCCATTCGGACACACTACGCCGAATGAATCCTTTCTGCAAAAGATCATCAACCTGCACCCTCAACTCCTGCTGTTCCCTAGGCGCCATCCGCCTAAGAGGCATTACAACAGGTCTGGCTCCTTCAACTAGATCTATATGAAACTCGATCTCTCTATGCGGCGGTAACCCTTTGACCTCGTCAAAGACATCCTCAAATCTATTAGCGATTGGCACCGATGACAGTTCATCTCGTGGAACAACTAGCGAATACATGAATCTCATGAAGACGCCTTCTTCATGCTTACATCGTATCACAATCTTTCGCCCCTCCACATTCTCAACTGTCACCTCCAACCTTTCGCAATCAACCTTTGCCGCATACTTCCTAAGCCAGTCCATACCCAAAATAATTCCGAACCCCGCAAAGTTCAGAACAAAACAATCACGAACAAAAGAGCAACCATGACTCGACACAATCATACCACGGCATAACATACACAAACAAGACGAACCCCCAACTGGATTAGTCACAACCAATGGCCTATCAACAATATCCGGTTCTAAACCCAACCGGCCTACAAGTTCATTACAAACAAAAGAATGCGACGCCCCAGTATCAAATAACACTCTAACTGGAACACCACATATGGAAAGAGTACCTTGAACCACTACACTCTTTCCCTTCTCTTCAGCGGCAGGAGCTTTCGAAGATGATGGAACAGCCCCCAAAGCATAAGCTTGCACAATCTGCTTGTCCTTCCCTGGTTCCGGACAATTCTTCCTGATATGCCCCGGCTTGTCACAGTTGTGACACTTCATCGGTACTTTCGGATTCTTACAATCCCTAGAGAAATGGCCCTTCTTCTGACAATTGTAGCAGGTCACTTCGCCCTTTGGCTTCTTCTGACCATCCCTACCCTTTTTCTGCTGCTGCTGCTTCCTCTTCTTGTTTCCACTATGCTGGGGTTTAGACTCTTCCCTGGTCACAACAACAACAGATCCTTCCTTAGGAAACAGATTCTCGTGCCTGAGAGCCTTCTCCACAAGCTTCTCGAATGGATCGTCCAAATGATCCACCAACTGCCTCCCAAGATAGCTGTCCAAGCCTGTCACAAACTTCTCATTCTTCTGATATGCAGATTCAATATACGACCGGGCATACTTGGACAAAGCTTCAAACTCAGAAACATACTCAAGAACTGGTCTTCCACCTTGCTTGAGCTCCACAAACTTCTTGAACAGAACAGACTTCCGAGCTGTAGAAATGAACTTAGCTTCAAATCTGGCTTGGAATTGCACCCAAGTAATCTCTTCCTCCGGGGTATCAATAGTGATAGAATTCCACCAATCAGAAGCTCTTCCTTGAAGCTGTCTTGATGCTAACTTCCTCTTAGTTGCATCCTCAATTCCCAAGTCACCAAAGATCCTTCTACAAGCATCTATCCACCTCTGAACTTCAATGGTTGATTCTGTTCCCAAGAAAACCTTTCCTCCAAGAGCAGTGTAGTCCTTACACAGCTTAGCAAAATCCACCGGTTTTGGAGTTTGAACTTGAACTCCAACATCCACCGATGGCCCCGGAGCTGGCATCCTTCTCATGATCGAAGTCATCATAGCTTCGAACATAACAGCATAATCAGCAGCCCCCTCAGTAGCACGGCCTTCCCTAGCAGTTGGTCTCCCTCTTCGACTCATTCTCAATATCTATAAAAAGGAATGATTAGCACATCTAGAGAAACAACTGCATAAAGGACTCAAACTCTACTAAGCTACTATATTATATATAGTAATCATCCATCAAAATACAATTACGTCTCTCATACGTAATTACGTCAGCGAGCGTTGGGTAAAATCGATTAACCAATGCTCTGATACCAAATGAGACGACCACCCATTACCCCTGCACTGAACCTAGAGAAAATGCGCTGTAAAGTGTGTCAGGCGACCATGGACGATTGTCAGGGTAGATTAAAACAGCAGAATCTATCGTATTACTCACAGCGCATGGACAAAATACAATAGAACAAATATATAGTGAAGCTTCACAGAATAGAATCTCATTAATAAAACTTCATAATAGTTGAATACAAACATCTGAATAGTCAATACAACAAGCCTCACTACATATCACTCAGAGAATACAAAGCAGCGGAACATCAAGTACATATAGTAAGAAGATAATATGCAAGCCTCCAGCTCGTCTTCGACATCAGCATCGTGGAAAGCAAGAACAGCACCTGTCACCTGCTACCTAGTCTGCTCGTCCCAAAATGGACGAACAGCCCAAGGCAATAAGAGTTAAAACATAAAGCCTTGAGTCAGACAACAGTCTTAGTGAGCGGTAAATTAACTAACAACATACCAAAAGAGCATAAAGGAAAAGGAATAGGAATACAACCCTCCCACTCCACCTCTTTCTACAGTGATAGCCCCCAGACACACACTAAGCAGAAGCAAACATAGCAGAGCATACAATTTAAAGTAAAGCAATTATCACTCGAGTCAAGGGTGATGTTTTCCAAGCACAAACCCCCAAGGCCTAAACCAAGATCAGATAAGCACCCAGAAAACACTGCTCTTGAGACCGACTGACGATACAACCAAACATCCATGACTCTGGCTATCACTGTTATCATTGCTTCGATATCATCGTTAATTGAATGACCGGCACATTCTTTCAGCCGTCCGTCAAGGGCTAATGGAAACCCCGGTTCTAGACATTACTCCCGCACGTCGTCGTGACCCGTGCCTAGGACTATCGAATCTGCCCAGAGTACTTGACTACCAATCATTAGCCTTCAGGGACTATCGAATCTGCCCAACGTACTCTTGCTTTGAGCATGCTAGAACCTTTAACAACGATTAGATCTCAGCCTTCTAGTCATCCTCCTCGACGACTATTTCCATACTAGCTCAAGCGCCTCTCGAGCAAACCATTATCCTCTAACTCGAACCATTTCACCGAGTTATCAACATGCTTGGAATGATCCCGTCTGGATTAGACCAAGACTATCTCATATCTCATATCATGCTTCGCCTCATCATCATCATAGCAAAGCTTCATCTCAACATCATCATCAAATCTATCCATATGAGCTTCATCATCCGCTACATATGCCACGAGCAACTTTTCCAATTCAAGAGCCTTTCCCTTAGCTTTTGAATCATCTTCGACCAACTTGTCTAAATCAAATCATCAATCATCTAATTTATAGCAATCAATCAAGGCAAACATTAATCCAAGTAATCAAGCATTCAAATATGATCTAAATAGACAATTGTAACAATAATGGCAATTTCGTAAATAAAGAGTCCAAAGTCTAACAAGCATGAAAACATGAGCAAAGTCTCTATAATCTTGATGAATGAACTTGCATAGGTTAACACTTAGTAAAATGGTTGTCAAATCATCATAAACAATGGATCTATATGGATCTATACTTAAGTTTACAAACATGCATTAAAAATCACTACTTTAACACAAAATCAAGCCAACGATCCGATATACTCCTTTGGATCCGTGTGAGAGATAATCACCACTCACCAAATCACCTAAACACCTCAGAAGAAATCCACTTCAGATCTGGACAGCGAAGGATCTAACTTGATCTATCACCAATCCGCTTCAAACGATGAAATATCACTTCAATGGATGTAGATCTTCAATCTAAGCTCTTGAATCTTCAATTTGATCTTCAACTTGGATGGATGGAATAACTAGATTAGAGTGGAGAAAAGAAGTGAAGAAGTGTAGAAGTCGAGCTCTCAAAATGGCAGCACTTTGTCGCTTCAAAATCCGGATCCCAAAAAGTGAGAAAAACCCTCCTATTTATAGGCTGATTTCACCATAACTCGTCCGCCCCCTTAAGTCGTTGCCGACCTAACTATCCCCGACCTAACACACGCGCCACCCACGACTTAACTTATATGCGCGACCTAACAGGGTCTCCAACCTAACAGGGTAGCCGACCTAAAACCCACACGACTTAACAGGGTTGCGACTTAAGCCTCTCCGACCTACGACTTAACATGCGCACGCGACCTAACACAAGCGCGCGACTTAACTCAGACACACTACCTCGCGACCTAACAAATCAATAGAGTCACGACCTACGACCTAGCGCACATGCGCTTCCTTGCGACCTAACACACACGCGTCCTAACTATCTTAGGTCGCCTACGACCTAACTCAACACAGAACTCACGACCTAACTCTTAGGTCGTCTATGACCCAACTACGCTAACCACTAGGTCGCTAACTACTGTAGGATACTAACCCTTAGGTCGCTCAAAACCTTAGGTCGCTAACATCCTATAGGTCGTTCCAACCGACCTAACCTACCTCACGACCTAAGCCAGCACTCGACCTATCTTCTATACGACCTATCCCGAACTCCTTAGGTCGCCAGTTTCTATGAGTCGCCTATTTCCTTAAGTCGTCTACGACCTAAGCCTCAACATACGAATTATCTAGCATACGACCTATCTTAATCCTTAGGTCGCCAACTTCAACTTCCTTAGGTCGCCTATCCTTCTTAAGTCGGTCAATTCTCTTAAGTCGCTCACGAACAAATTTCGACTCGACTTAAGCTTCGAACGACTTAAACCCTAGACGACTTAACAACATTACGACCTAATGACAACAGTTTTATGATGTTTCGATCCGTAAAAATACAGGTCGTTACATTCTCTCCCCCTTAGGAATTTCGTCCCCGAAATTCCAAACAAACAAGAGCAATCAAAGACTATTCTGCATGCCTACCATCCATAGCAATCAACAAACCATGCATCCAATTCTAGCTTAGCATGCAGAACTCTAAAGCTTAGAACAAGTTACAATGTCATTAGATGACACGACACCTTAGGGCCATACCTTGAAGAGTTCAGGATGAGCTGCTTTCATCCTCTCTTCCACCTCCCATGTACAGTCGTTATCATCGTCACTCCATTGTATCTTGAGCAACTTAACTACCTTCCTCCTAAGCTGTTTCATGTCGATTTCAACAACACGAAGCGGCTTACGAGGTCTCTTATCGACTGGATCAACTTCGAAATCTTCACAGCTATCAGCAGAAACTACTGTATTTGAGTCGTGCACATACTTCCGTAGATACGATATGTGAAAAACATTGTGCACACCCGACATCTTTTCTGGTAATTCCAATCTATAAGCGAGCTTTCCAATTCGCTCGATGATCGGGAATGGTCCAACAAATCTCGGAGTCAATTTCCCTTTCTTCTCGAATCGAAGAACATTCTTTAGTGGATAAATCTTCATAAAAACCATATTACCAACGTCGAATTCCAAATCCTTACGACGCTTATCGGCATAACTTTTCTGACGGTCCTGGGCTGCCTTCATTCGTCGCTGAAATGATCTCTATACAATCTGAAGTCTGTCGAATCATCTCTGGCCCAAGTATCAGCTTTTCTCCAGTCTCTAACCAACATGTCGGAGAGTTACACGGTATTCCATACAATGCCTCATACGGTGCCATACCAATGCTTGACTGGTAATTGTTGTTGTATGCAAATTCCACCAAATGAAGGTGATCTTCCCATGATCCTCCGAAATCCAAAACACAAGCTCTGAGGAGATCTTCTAAAACTCGGTTGACTCTCTCGGTCTGACCATCTATTTGGGGGTGATAAGCTGTACTCAAACACAACTCGGTTCCCAAAACTTCCTGGAAGCTCTTCCAAAATCCACTAGTGAACAATGGATCTCGATCGCTCACTATACTCTTCGGTATAACATGGAATCGAACAATCCACTTAACATACAACTCAGCCAACTTTGATGCGGTTCTAGTCGATCGAACAGGAATGAATCTTGCACTCTTAGTCAGACGATCTACGATGACCCAAATCCCTTCATTTCCCGTTCTTGTTCTAGGTAGTCCATCAATAAAATCCATCGATATTTGTTCCCACTTCCATGTAGGAACTTCTAATGGCTGAAGCAATCCACTTGGCTTCTTCTGTTCGGCTTTTACCAACTGGCAGTTCATGCACTTGGAAATAAAATTTCCAACATCCTTCTTCATACCTTCCCAATAGTAGGTTCTCTTCATATCCCGATACATCTTATTTCCACCTGGATGAATTGTCAGCTTCGAGTGATGACTTTCCTTCAGAACTTCACTCCTCAATTCATCTATATCGGGAACAACTAGTCGTCCTTGCTTCCGAAGCCAACCCTCTCGATCGACCTCGAATCCTTTATCCTTTTCTAGATCCAATCCAGATTCCAATTCACGGATAATCTTGACAATCTTATCATCTCGCTTTTGACTCTCGCCAATCCTTTCCACAAGAGTCGGTCTTATCGATAAGTTTGCCAACATCTCAGGTTCCAATTCACATCTAGGCCTGAAGTCAAATCCAGCTAAATACTCGAGATTCTTCCATTCTAAAAACATGGCTCCCAATCCTGCATGTCTTCGACTTAACGCATCTGCCACTGCGTTACCCTTTCCTGGAGTATAAGCTATACCAAAATCATATGATGCTAAAAACTCTAGCCAACGTTGTTGCCGAAGATTCAAATCCTTTTGGGAGAAAAGATACTTCAATGACTTATGATCTGTAAACAACTCGAATCGAACTCCCAATAGATAATGTCTCCACATCTTCAGAGCAAAAACAATCGCCGCTAACTCCAAATCATGAGTCGGATAATTCCTTTCATGCGGCTTCAGTTGTCGACTTGCATACGCAACAACTTTATCCCTCTGCATCAGCACTGCTCCAAGTCCAGTACCACATGCGTCGGTGTAAACCGCCATCTCATCATTCCCATTTGGAATAGTCAAAACAGGAGCACTTGTCAATTGCTCTTTCAGGATTCCGAAAGCTTGCTCACACTTATCATCCCATCTGAACACTTGGTTCTTCTTTGTCAATCCTGTTAACGGTGCAGCTATCTTGGAGAAGTCTTTGATAAACCGTCGATAATATCCTGCTAATCCAAGAAAACTTCTCACATCAGATGCATTCTTAGGTCTAACCCAATCCTGGATTGCTGCCACCTTAGCGGGATCAACCGCTATTCCATTTCCAAAGATAACATGGCCTAAGAACCTCACTTCACTCTTCCAGAAGTGACACTTCGAAAACTTAGCCTTCAGCTGATGTTTCCGCAAGATTTCCAAAACAATACGCAAGTGTGTCTTGTGCTCTTCTTCAGTTCTGGAATAAATCAGAATATCATCCACAAACACAAGTACGAACTTGTTCAACTTATCTTTGAACACTCTATTCATAAGATCCACAAAATATGCTGGCGCATTAGTCAATCCAAACGGCATTACCAGCCACTCAAAGAAATCAGATGGTGTCCTAAAAGCAGTCTTCGGCACACTATCCTTAGCCACTCTCAACTGGTGAAATCCTGTTGCCAAATCCATCTGAGAAAACACCTTAGCTTCGTGAAGCTGATCAAACAAGTCATCTATTCTCGGTAATGGATACTTGTTCTTCTTAGTCACTTTATTCAGCTCACGATAAACCACACATAACCTCAGCGATCCATCCGCTTTGGTTGCGAACACAACTGGTGCACCCCATTTGGACACACTACGCCGAATGAATCCTTTCTGCAAAAGATCATCAACCTGCACCCTCAACTCCTGCTGTTCCCTAGGCGCCATCCGCCTAAGAGGCATTACAACAGGTCTGGCTCCTTCAACTAGATCTATATGAAACTCGATCTCTCTATGCGGCGGTAACCCTTTGACCTCGTCAAAGACATCCTCAAATCTATTAGCGATTGGCACCGATGACAGTTCATCCCGTGGAACAACTAGCGAATACATGAAGCTCATGAAGACGCCTTCTTCATGCTTACATCGTATCACAATCTTTCGCCCCTCCACATTCTCAACTGTCACCTCCAACCTTTCGCAATCAACCTTTGCCGCATACTTCCTAAGCCAGTCCATACCCAAAATAATTCCGAACCCCGCAAAGTTCAGAACAAAACAATCACGAACAAAAGAGCAACCATGACTCGACACAATCATACCACGGCATAACATACACAAACAAGACGAACCCCCAACTGGATTAGTCACAACCAATGGCCTATCAACAATATCCGGTTCTAAACCCAACCGGCCTAGAAGTTCATTACAAACAAAAGAATGCGACGCCCCAGTATCAAATAACACTCTAACTGGAACACCACATATGGAAAGAGTACCTTGAACCACTACACTCTTTCCCTTCTCTTCAGCGGCAGGAGCTTTCGAAGATGATGGAACAGCCCCCAAAGCATAAGCTTGCACAATCTGCTTGTCCTTCCCTGGTTCCGGACAATTCTTCCTGATATGCCCCGGCTTGTCACAGTTTCGACACTTCATCGGTACTTTCGGATTCTTACAATCCCTAGAGAAATGGCCCTTCTGCTGACAATTGTAGCAGGTCACTTCGCCCTTCGGCTTCTTCTGGCCATCCCTACCCTTTTTCTGCTGCTGCTGCTTCCTCTTCTTGTTTCCACTATGCTGGGGTTTAGACTCTTCCCTGGTCACAACAACAACAGATCCTTCCTTAGGAAACAGATTCTCGTGCCTGAGAGCCTTCTCCACAAGCTTCTCGAATGGATCGTCCAAATAATCCACCAACTGCCTCCCAAGATAGCTGTCCAAGCCTGTCACAAACTTCTCATTCTTCTGATATGCAGATTCAATATACGACCGGGCATACTTGGACAAAGCTTCAAACTCAGAAACATACTCAAGAACTGGTCTTCCACCTTGCTTGAGCTCCACAAACTTCTTGAACAGAACAGACTTCTGAGCTGTAGAAATGAACTTAGCTTCAAATCTGGCTTGGAATTGCACCCAAGTAATCTCTTCCTCCGGGGTATCAATAGTGATAGAATTCCACCAATCAGAAGCTCTTCCTTGAAGCTGTCTTGATGCTAACTTCCTCTTAGTTGCATCCTTAATTCCCAAGTCACCAAAGATCCTTCTACAAGCATCTATCCACCTCTGAACTTCAATGGTTGATTCTGTTCCCAAGAAAACCTTTCCTCCAAGAGCAGTGTAGTCCTTACACAGCTTAGCAAAATCCACCGGTTTTGGAGTTTGAACTTGAACTCCAACATCCACCGATGGCCCCGGAGCTGGCATCCTTCTCATGATCGAAGTCATCATAGCTTCGAACATAGCAGCATAATCAGCAGCCCCCTTAGTAGCACGGACTTCCCTAGCAGCTGGTCTCCCTCTTCGACTCATTCTCAATATCTATAAAAAGGAATGATTAGCACATCTAGAGAAACAATTGCATAAAGGACTCAAACTCTACTAAGCTACTATATTATATATAGTAATCATCCATCAAAATACAATTACGTCTCTCATACGTAGTTACGTCAGTGAGCGTTGGGTAAAATCGATTAACCAATGCTCTGATACCAAATGAGACGACCACCCATTACCCCTGCACTGAACCTAGAGAAAATGCGCTGTAAAGTGTGCCAGGAGACCATGGACGATTGTCAGGGTAGATTAAAACAGTAGAATCTATCGTATTACTCACAGCGCATGGACAAAATACAATAGAACAAATATATAGTGAAGCTTCACAGAATAGAATCTCATCAATAAAACTTCATAATAGTTGAATACAAACATCTGAAAAGTCAATACAACAAGCCTCACTACATATCACTCAGAGAATACAAAGCAGCGGAACATCCAGTACATATAGTAAGAAGATAATATGCAAGCCTCCAGCTCGTCTTCGACATCAGCATCGTGGAAAGCAAGAACAGCACCTATCACCTGATACCTAGTCTGCTCGTCCCAAAATGGACGAACAGCCCAAGGCAATAAGAGTTAAAACATAAAGCCTTGATTCAGACAACAGTCTTAGTGAGCGGTAAATTAACTAACAACATACCAAAAGAGCATAAAGGAAAAGGAATAGGAATACAACCCTCCCACTCCACCTCTTTCTACAGTGATAGCCCCCAGACACACACTAAGCAGAAGCAAACATAGCAGAGCATACAATTTAAAGTAAAGCAATTATCACTCGAGTCAAGGGCGATGTTTTCCAAGCACAAACCCCCAAGGCCTAAACCAAGATCAGATAAGCACCCAGAAAACACTGCTCTTGAGACCGAATGACGATACAACCAAACATCCATGACTCTGGCTATCACTGTTATCATTGCTTCGATATCATCGTTAATTGAATGACCGGCACATTCTTTCAGCCGTCCGTCAAGGGCTAATGGAAACCCCGGTTCTAGACATTACTCCCGCATGTCGTCGTGACCCGTGCTTAGGACTATCGAATCTGCCCAGAGTACTTGACTACCAATCATTAGCCTTCAGGGACTATCGAATCTGCCCAACGTACTCTTGCTTTGAGCATGCTAGAACCTTTAACAACGATGAGATCTCAGCCTTCTAGTCATCCTCCTCGACGACTATTTCCACACTAGCTCAAGCGCCTCTCGAGCAAACCATTATCCTCTAACTCGAACCATTTCACCGAGTTATCAACATGCTTGGAATGATCCCGTCTGGATTAGACCAAGACTATCTCATATCTCATATCATGCTTCGCCTCATCATCATCATAGCAAAGCTTCATCTCAACATCATCATCAAATCTATCCATATGAGCTTCATCATCCGCTACATATGCCACGAGCAGCTTTTCCAATTCAAGAGCCTTTCCCTTAGCTTTTGAATCATCTTCGACCAACTTGTCTAAATCAAATCATCAATCATCTAATTTATAGCAATCAATCAAGGCAAACATTAATCCAAGTAATCAAGCATTCAAATATGATCTAAATAGACAATTGTAACAATAATGGCAATTTCGTAAATAAAGAGTCCAAAGTCTAACAAGCATGAAAACATGAGCAAAGTCTCTATAATCTTGATGAATGAACTTGCATAGGTTAACACTTAGTAAAATGGTTGTCAAATCATCATAAACAATGGATCTATATGGATCTATACTTAAGTTTACAAAGATGCATTAAAAATCACTACTTTAACACAAAATCAAGCCAACGATCCGATATACTCCTTTGGATCCGTGTGAGAGATAATCACCACTCACCAAATCACCTAAACACCTCAAAAGAAACCCACTTCAGATCTGGACAGCGAAGGATCTAACTTGATCTATCACCAATCCGCTTCAAACGATGAAATCTCACTTCAATGGATGTAGATCTTCAATCTAAGCTCTTGAATCTTCAATTTGATCTTCAACTTGGATGGATGGAATCACTAGATTAGAGTGGAGAAAAGAAGTGAAGAAGTGTAGAGGTCGAGCTCTCAAAATGGCAGCACTTCGTCGCTTCAAAATCCGGATCCCAAAAAGTGAGAAAAACCCTCCTATTTATAGGCTGATTTCACCTTAACTCGTCTGCCCCCTTAAGTCGTCGCCGACCTAACTATCCCCGACCTAACACACGCGCAACCCATGACTTAACTTATATGCGCGACCTAACAGGGTCTCCGACCTAACAGGGTAGCCGACCTAAAACCCACGCGACTTAACAGGGTTGCGACTTAAGCCTCTCCGACCTACGACTTAACATGCGCACGCGACCTAACACAAGCGTGCGACTTAACTCAGACACACTACCTCGCGACCTAACAAATCAACAGAGTCACGACCTACGACCTAGCTCACATGCGCTTCCTTGCGACCTAACACACATGCGTCCTAACTATCTTAGGTCGCCTATGACCTAACTCAACACAGAACTCACGAGCTAACTCTTAGGTCGTCTACGACCCAACTACGCTAACCACTAGGTCGCTAACTACTGTAGGATACTAACCCTTAGGTCGCTCAAAACCTTTGGTCGCTAACATCCTATAGGTCGTTCCAACCGACCTAACCTACCTCACGACCTAAGCCAGCACTCGACCTATCTTCTATACGACCTATCCCAAACTCCTTAGGTCGCCAGTTTCTATGAGTCGCCTATTTCCTTAAGTCGTCTACGACCTAAGCCTCAACATACGACTTATCTAGCATACGACCTATCTTAATCCTTAGGTCGCCAACTTCAACTTCCTTAGGTCGCCTATCCTTCTTAAGTCGGTCAATTCTCTTAAGTCGCTCACGATCAAATTTCGACTCGACTTAAGCTTCGAACGACTTAAACCCTAGACGACTTAACAACATTACGACCTAATGACAACAGTTTTACGATGTTTTGATCCGTAAAAATACGGGTCGTTACATCAGTACATCCAAACCATATTCTTGGTAGTTAACCAAAATCATTCCAAAGCGTCATTAAATACTTCATATAATAATACTAAGTATCATGATCCCAATTTCCTAAATATTTACCTTCAAATAATATTATAATTATTTTCGCCAAAATTTCAAATAAACATTTTCAAAGACACGGGGATTTAAGTTCTCAAATTATTTTTTAAATCCTTTTCGTTTATAAATCACATTTTATAAACCGTGATATAAATCACTTTCTTATATAAATCTTTTCACAAATATTTATTTCTAAAATATTCTATCTTTCCTTTTTGGTTATATTAAACATCTTTTACTAGTTTTAACTTTTAACCCAACATTGCCACCGAACGCCTTATATTCAAACCGAAACTTAATTCAGAAAGTGTTCGTTCAATGTACCTACGATTACTGTCTACCCAATCCATGATGTAGAAAGTCAAAACTGCTCATAAACAGGTTGAGATCAATAACAAACAATACTCAATATTCCAAACATGTTGAGTATGATTAACAATCAAGGTTATGGGGTATTAAACTATGAGGAGCACTAATATCAAACCAAAAAAATAGGTAAACTATAACAGATAATATACCCTTGAGAATCTGCATTCCCCTTGCAGCTGCAGAAGCAGCAAAAACCATTAGCCGCTCTTCACTCTTGGGCATAGTAAAATCTTTAAAAAAATGCCCAAGCTAATGGCAACCATAAAAATCTTTTGGTGCAAACTATGCCCCAATCTTTGAAAACTTCTCAATCGGTACTTTCTCTATCTATACTCTAGCCACCCAGCCTTCTTTCCCCGATTTGCAACTCCTAGCAAAGTGTCTCTTTTGCCTACACTTATAACAAATGAAGTTGGTTAGGCCATCCTTTCGTGGCTAGAACTTACGTTTGTTGCCTCAAGTGGATGCAGATATTGATGGCTTGGGAGCCGAAACCTCAAATGAAAACTCTATACTTATAATATCCTTGAATGCTCCCTAGTTATGATCCGTCATATCCTTATATACCATGTCGCATAAACTAATCCAAGCCTGGTCTTTGAGGATAGTCTTGGTGCGTTGAACCTCTTTTTGCCTAATATCTCAAACTCGCGCCATATCAATGTAAAGTCTTTCAGTAATCGATTCTGCACAACTTCTTATATTATACTTCCCTTAGCATTAAAAGCCATAGTACTCATAGTTCTTTCTACCTAATCATAGCAAAACTTCTTTTAGGATACGAAAGGATAGAGTTATTTTAAAGAAAGGATTCTAAGAAAGAGGTATTCCTAAGCAATATTTTAAAAGTCTAGTTTTCAAAATACAAATACGCCCTCATATGTGTAATACACTGGACTCATTCTAGGGTGTCGCTTACCTTATATCTAATGAGCCATACTCAACCAAAGCCAAGTCATTAGTTCTACCTTAAGCTCTGATACCAAATGCAATGACTCAACTTTTTGACACTTGAATGTTGACACTAAATACATCCATGGTATTCTTGTACCAAGCACAAGTGTTGGAAAGATAGAAAGTTAAGGTAAGATAAATGAAAAGGAAATTGAATAAGAAAAAGAGATCACAATATTAGAATCTCACAACAGAACAATAATATATAATGTCAAAGAATTAGTACGAAGGGTTGATCTAAATACATAAATATTAGAGTTACTAAAAACTAAGTACTATCATTAGTCTGGAAAATTATAACTGCCTGTCCTTTCAATGCTGATATATAATACAGAAATGTAGTAGAAATAAGAATACTACGAAAGGTAATCATCTAGCTTCGCTCCATAAGCCCCAAAGATTCCGCAGCTAAATCTGTATACATACACGGGGCTGACCCAATCATTATAAGAAAATAACATCTAGATCAGTCTGGTAAATTTGCGTGGGAAACTCAAAAAATATGCAACAAGTAATAGTGACCATTGAGACCGTATGGATTCCTATAATGGTTTTCCCCTCAAAGAAACCAACCACTCATTAAGTCTGACATATAGTGATATGATAGATAATGTTCAGAGTGTAGCACATAAACCATATCAAATAGCTGCTGTATGAATGCCACAACAATAATAGGTATACAATCAATATTACTAAGGTGCATTCTTATAATGGATTTTTCATGGAGAAATCCTTGGATCTAGCCAAATCTGAACTCCTACAAAAAGGACCAGAGATAACCTTCCGAGCAACATCCATCTCTAGGGAATGTACTATAGGAAATGCACAACTGGCACATGCCCAGACAATCATGGTTTTGAATGCATCGCCCTTGCATGCATGTCCGTAAAAAATACTAGATTAAGTCGCTTACACCCTTGGGATTGCTAAAATCCTACATTCCCTTTGGATATGCATCTTATCTCTGGTTTTAGTCATTTCCAATGTCGAGGCTACGTTAGGCATCTCTCACTCGAGTGTTCTTTATTCGAACAGAACATGAATCCCCAAATGGATTACCACATCTCGAACAGATCATGAAACATGGATCTAAGCATATCAAATAAATCTCAAACCTCCACATTGGTTCCTCGCATAAGTCTTTTGACGAACACTAACATTGTCTACTCTCATGGAGTACTCCTTATGATAGACATCCCACATGATAGCATCGTTTGAAATGTTAATCCTGACCTCTCCCTTGGACTTAACCTTAAGATTCATAGTTCAACTCCATAACATTTCACTTCACAACTGCTTTCAAAACATAGATGTAACAACCCGCATATTTCACGATTATATATTTAAATGTTTTATTTAAATATAGCATCGTTAATCGGATTAAAGTCCGAAATATTACTTTTTGTAAACCGTCGAATTGGGACTCGGGACCACTTTCATTGAGTTCAAAATGGCGTTTACGACCTTTTTGAGTATAAACATCGATATGTTTGGAGTTGAGTAGAATTTTGATATTTTCATTTGGGGCTTTGGGTTTGGGTTTCAGCCCACTAAGAGAACCCAACTCCTCTACATAATAACTCCCACTCCACCCCTCTACTCTTCATTCATTTCATTTCCAATTTCCTAATACTCAAGCCCTAAAATAAAAATGGGGGAAAAGAAAAGAAACTAAAATTCCAAAGCCCTAGATTCTTAGGAAATTCAAGATCCAAGCTCCAAAATCAAAGAGAAGCTTATGTAAGCATCCTCTTCTTCTTCTCAATCTCAATCTCTCTCCAATTTCAGAAATTTCCTATAACTTAACTTAGGAAATATTTTCTTATGATCGTAGATTAGAGCTTCTAGAGTTGAAGTTGAAGAGTAGTTGATCTTTCCTTTGTTTTTGAGCTTCTCATTCGTTGTTTTTGGGTTTAAAGGTGAGTTCTTTAACTCACATCTATTTCTATAACTTTCATTATTGTTAGGTATGTATTCCTAACATCTATTCATGTTCATTTGTCCATTGAGTGCTTTAAGAATTCTGGTCGATGCTCTTGATCAACGTTATCGATAGGAGTCTCCTAAACGCTATGATGAGATAGTCAGACACAATAAATTGATTTGTAAAAAGTAAAATTGTCTAAAAAGATGATTACACAAATTTAATTATAATTTTGAAATTCTTGGCTTTACGGGAAAGAGGATCAATTAAAAGAACTCCTTTCTGATGCTCCTATTCTTGTGATTCCCGAAGGGAATCAAGAATTTATTGTTTGTACCGATGTTAGTCGTATTGGTTTGGGTGTCGTTCTCATGCAAAAAGGGAACGCGTTATCACTTATATTTCTATACAATTAAAGCCTACCGAGACTGGATATGCCACATATGATCTAGTGCTCGCGGCCATTAATTCCGCCCTTAGAAATTTGGTGTTCATTAGTGTTTCCCTTATGAAGGGCGTTGTACGTTTCAGTCGATCGAGAAAATTAGCACCTTGATATGTTGGTCCATTTCCCATCACCGAACGTATTAGTTCCGTGGCTTATCGCCTTTTATTACCGGCTCAATTTTCTGCTATTCATGACGTGTTCCACGTTTCTCAACTACGGAAATGCCTTAGGGATTTTGATTCTATTCTTGAGCCCGGTGTTATTGAAGAAATTGAGGTTTCACCCAATTTGACTTATGAGCAACATCCTATTCATATCATTACATCGGAGGTTAAACGCCTTCGAAATAAAGATGTTCCGTTTGTGAAAGTTTAATGGTCCTCAAATCCTAAGGATTGCTCTTGGGAATCTAGAGAATTCATCGAGCAAACACATCCGGACTTACTCTCTCGTGCTCTTTAAAGGTGAACTTCTCATTTTAATTTTTTTTTCTTTTGCTGATTATGCCTTTATATGTGGTTGTTACTTTTTTTTTCCTCTTAATTATTGCGAGGACGCAATTTCTTTAAGGTGGGGAGTCTGTAACAACCCGCATATTTCACGATTATATATTTAAATGTTTTATTTAAATATAGCATCGTTAATCGGATTAATGTCTAGAATGTTACTTTTTGTAAACAGTCGAATTAGGACTCGAGACCACTTTCATTGAGTTCAAAATGGCGTTTACGACCTTTTTGAGTATAAACATCGATATGTTTGGAGTTGAGTTGAATTTTGATATTTTCATTTGGGGCTTTGGGTTTGGGTTTCAGCCCACTAAGAGAATCCAACTCCTCTACATAATAACTCCCACTCCACCCCTCTACTCTTCATTCATTTCATTTCCAATTTCCTAATACTCAAGCCCTAAAATAAAAATGGGGGAAAAGAAAAGAAATTAAAATTCCTAAGCCCTAGATTCTTAGGAAATTCAAGATCCAAGCTCCAAAATAAAAGAGAAGCTTAGGTAAGCATCCTCTTCTTCTTCTCCATCTCAATCTCTCTCCAATTTCAGAAATTTTCTATAACCTAACTTAGGAAATATTTGCTTATGATCTTAGATTGGAGCTTCTAGAGTTGAAGTTGAAGAGTAGTTGATCTTTCCTTTGTTTTTGAGCTTCTCATTCGTTGTTTTTGGGTTTAAAGGTGAGTTCTTTAACTCACATCTATGTCTATAACTTTCATTGTTGTTAGGTATGAATTCCTAACATCAATTCATGTTCATTTGCTTTTGATTTGAATTGATTTGGTGAATTTTCCAATTTTTGGTTTTTAAGTCCAATTTTATGAAAATCCTTCCATGGATGTTTGGACATGATATTTTGGGTGTATCGAAGAGCCTATAAGGCTGGGTTGTCGCTTGGCATAAATCCTTATTCTTCGTTGCTCGTCCGATCGCTCCCGAATCGTTTTGGCCATCATGGCCTAGGCAAACTATTGCCCAGAAAAGGCAACCGGACGTCTGGTTGGAAGATCCAGACTTCTGGTTAGGGCAGCAGATGAAAAAAATATACGACAAAAAAGAAAAAAATGGCAGAGACTTGGACCAGACATCTGGTCCAAACCTACCAGACGTCTGGTTAGTTTTCAGACGTCTGGTTAGAGTTCAGACGTTTGGAAGGTTTCTGGAATATTTCCAAAACCCAAATCCAGACTTCTGGATGAACCTCCAAACGTCTGGAACTACCAATTTTTCCTATTTTGGTTGTTTTTGAGTGGATTTCCAATTTTTATCGATTTTTTGTTGATCCGATTGGTTGTTGTCATTTACTATCGACTTTGATGACTTCTTTCTTTAGATTTTTTGGAATATCCATTTGATGGATTCGATATCGATTTTTATGGATTTAATTCACATTTTTGTATGTGAATTTTTGGTGATTGATTGTTTTTACAATCATTTCTGTGATTTGTCACTTTAAAATACAAAGGTTTCTATACTAGTAGTAAATACTAAAACTCTTTCATTAAAATGATTTCGACACTATTTTAAATATAAAGCTCGCTTTTCAAACCGTTTTCCAATCTATTAGTATATACAAACCTTTACCTCATTCGTATGAGAAATTTAATTAAACGGCTTAGCAAAACAAGTGGTATGAAACGCTTGCGTTTACTTCGTCGGTTAATTCTTGGACTTGTTCGATTGAACTCTTGTGACAATTTTCGAGTGAAAATCTACAATTTGTTCGTAAATATTTAAGTTAAGCCAGTGGTTATGGGACATGAAGCTAAACTCATTTATTTACTAGCTTAGTGTAATTTACACTTATCGATCGATGATGATCCTTTGGTAATTTAGACTAGCGATGTGCGATGTCTCTTTGTCCATAAAAGGGGGACTATACCTTGTTAGGAGGAGTTACGGCTCAAAGTCCGCAAGGGGGGATTATACCCTGTTTGGAGGAGCTTCGGCTCATAGGAGGAGCTGTGGCTCATAGTCCGCAAGGGGGGACTATACCCTGTTTGGAGGAGCTTCGGCTCATAGGAGGAGCTTTGGCTCATAGTCCGCAAGGGGGGACTATACCCTGTTTGGAGGAGCTCCAGCTCATAGGAGGAGCTTTGGCTCATAGTCCGCAAGGGGGGACTATACCCTGTTTGGAGGAGCTCCGGCTCATTTTATGGGATAGCGACCCATTTGTGATACACGTGTTGGTGAGTTTTCATGCTCCCATTAGTGATAGGCCTCCCCTTTTTGTGGTTTCTGGATTTTTAGTTGATGATTTCTAGAATTTGTGTTTCACCGATTTTTGTGATTGGCATTTATATGTTTTGTCAATATTTGTGTTTTGGTGAATAATTTAAAGAATATGATATTCTTTTTACTGTTTGAGAATATTTGAGATATTGTATGATTTTTGTTGTTATCTGATGTATACTTGTCATAGTATGGCATTATTGTTATCATACGTTTTTGTCATATCTCTTATCCTATCTCATTTTATATGATATTTATAGCTAGACTAATCTGTTTATTATTTTTCTTCTTAAATAATACTCGGGTCAGACCGAGGTATTTCAGGTGCTTCTACTTGACTTCTTATCAGGGACCATCATCTAATTTTTGGCTAACTACTTTAGATTAGTAGTTTTTGGTTTTTATACATTCGAGATAGAGACTCCTTGATATATACTTATTCTTTTGTGATGTAGTGGATCTTGTATAACCACTACTTTGATGTACACTTCTATGTGTTATATTCATATTTGTTTTTGCCTTATTGATATGAATATCTGCGACTGATTTGTTTTATGCTTATTTCTATATTTGTTTCGGAAGCCCACATAACCACTGTGTAGTAGCTTTGAGTTTGTATTTGATACGTCGAATTTCCTCTTGAAATGAAATGCAAGTCACACATATCGGTACTCGCACAAAGCAATTACACAGATGGTCCCTCCTCAACAGCCTTATTCTTCGTACTAATTGATGGCATTACCTAGTAGTGTCCTTGGTTAGTGTGAGTATAGAGGTGGGGCGTTACAATAGAACTCGTATACTAGCTTTAAAGTGGTATTCGATAAGTAAAATACTTGCCAATCCCGGTCTTTTCAAAACTAATTCAATGAATATCCGGCTAACTCAACTCCGGTTCTTTCAAAAGTAAGTGAAAGCTAGAGATGTTTCATACAAGTGCTCCTCCCCGGGGCTCTCATTGATATGAAATCGAGATGCCTTTTGATAACTTCTTAAGTCATATTTGGTTAAGTTCGATAGTCGACTAATCGATTATCTAGTCAAAACAATTGTTTATACAAATCAAGATTCGTATGCTTAACTCGTTTCTGACATTCTAACTCAACTATTGCTCATTTAAGAGTAAAGCCAGGTAAGTTAGAGCATCGGTTGCATCAAAGCCTTGCTTAGACACTTCATTTTTGAATCTCAAAAATAGGCAAGTCTACCTTGTCGGCTTTTAGTGTTAAGTATAATATTAATGGTTTCCATAAACAAGAAGAAATCAACATGATTAACACGTTTCTGAAATTTTTTGACTTACTATTCCTTGGTTAAGAGGGAAACCAGTAGGTTAGAAATCTATTACTCCATCCCTACTCGACACCAATCTCAACTCTCATATAAGGATAAGACTTACTTTGTCAACTTTTAGTGTTGAACATAGTTAATTACTTTTCAAATAAGTAATCAAATAATTAACCATTTAGCCACTAAGCATTACTTATTCCCTTTTTGGAAACATTTCTATATGCTTTGAAAATACTTATAACAGGTTTTAAAACATTTATCCAAAATATTACTTGAAAACAATAAATTTGCAATTTTCCTTAAAAACTTGAAAACGACATGTTTTCCAATAAAATATCTCCTTTTTATAATTTCACAACTAATTCTTAAAAATGCAAAATTATCTCAAACCACTTTTGAAATACACTAAAATGAGTTAGTAAACCCATGTAAATGAATGAAACAAAATACTTAGATTTAAAAATCTTTTTAATCCTTTTAAGTCAAAAAATAAAGTCTAATCGAGGTACTTTTGCATAAGTGAAGGTTTTGATCTCTTTTCGAGATGTTACTTTACTTTTTACTATACAAACATTTAAAAAAATATATACATATAAGACATTATAAATATGTGAGAAGCCCCTAAAGATCACTCTACAAAGTTCCATAGCAATCGCAAAATACAAGGCAATTCATAACTGCATCTATAGCGACTATCGTTGTAAGCACACTTTTAAATCTGAGTTCGGTCTAAACCAAAGTTCATCTATAAACTATGTGCTTTGTTCAAGGTATTTTCACAAATAATATAATTCCATTCAAGTCGATTCCAAGTTTGTTCAATTCCATATACGTGGATCACATATGTCACTTACTTTTAAAGTAAGAATCTAAACCAATGTTTTTATCGTAAGTTAACAACAATTCAAGCAACATAATTACAATCAACACAACATATATATGTGTTATATTTTGTTCCCAAGTGAGACATTAACTAACATTTAACCACACAAACAACCAAGATCCAAGCTAACCAAGTCCAAGCTAAACCTAGCAACACCTTTTTCTTCCTTCTGTTCTTGCTTTTGTCTTCCTTTTGCCCCCACCTTCTCCTATATTGCTCACGGCTTATGGTCCTAGGGTGAATATTGCTTTGGTTCTTCAACATTTGGCATGGTGGAAGGTTTTTTAATGTTGTACTAAGCCTTGTGGAAAAGTTTGAAGTGATTTGGAGTTGATTTGCGATAATTTTCTTTAGAGCATAAGAGATGAAGAGGATAAAGAAGCCGTTGATTTTTCTCACTTAAGCTTTATGAATTTGTGATTCTAAATCTATGGCACACCTGTCCTTATATAGGCTTAGGAATGGTTTTTCTTAAGTTATCACTCACCCCACACCATGCCATGGAAGCTTCGCCTCCCATCACTTCTCCTTTAAGTTACTTCTCCTTTATGTTAATTACCATTATACCCTTCTCATGATATCTTTTATCCATATGGAACCTTCTAGAACATTCCAAGATTTATGAAGAAGAAAGTGTGTTAATATATTTATTTGATCATTAGACTAGTGCACAAGTGTTCGAATAACTTATATCAATCGAAAAGTTGTTTATCGATAAACCTATTTTCGGTCACATTAATGATTTTTCTTCGAAGAACGTATTTTTGTAAAAAAAATTCAAAAACAAGTTTATTATCATTACTTATCAATAAATGATGTCTAAGAGGGTTATAAAATCATATTATAACAGTTAATTATGTTTCAAAATATTTCGATATTCGATGATGAAGTTTTCGAATTTCCAGATCGCTACATTCTTCCTCAATTTGAACATTTCATCCTCGAAATTCAAATAGAAATGATAATCAAAGGAGATAAACAAAAAAAGATACATATATATAGTACTATTGAAACTATATACAAGCTAAACTGCAAACCAAAATGCATACTAAATGACTCCACCTTAAGCGATGAGTACACTACAAAAGATATACGATACTAAGATAAGAAATTATCCTAATATATAAGAAACCCTGGATGGACCTCCTTCAAAATGTCATCCATCTTCTTTGTACCACCCAGAGCCTCCTTTCTCCTTGGCACTTCTAACCATAACAAAGGAACACGCACACAAATACTCAAATAGCATTTACAACCACTAGCAACCAATGCTTATAGTTCGCTCAAGTTCAGTACTCGCCTATCGTCCAAGGACGATAAACAATTTACTATGCATACCTTACGCTCAACAGCGTTAGGTTCTTACTTAGATGACTATTCGTGCTATCTTATAATGAATCAAAAAGTCGTTCCCTAAACACTTCATATGCCAACATAATACATTTTGCAAATGTACTCAAGCCCGTATGATGCATTAACCATCCGTACGCAATATCCGATCCGATCACTTATCGATCATATAGATTTCACTTCCCAACTAGTATAGATCACATGACCCATTTAGTGCGGACTCCGACTTGGTTCCTTGATTAGAAACATATGTTCTCCTTGCATAGCCATATGCTATGATAGAAAACATCGGAATTGTATCACGAATCCATATCAAGTGTTCGCCGTCAAGAATCGAGGGAAAAATCCTTGTTCGGAACGGAGTAAACCACCTCGAAAACATGTACTCGAATACTGGGTCAAGAACAGTTATGTGAATAAAACGACCTATGTACCACTTACGTATTTATCCTATTGGTTTCTTAACTACATCGATTCCTCTTTAATCACATCCATTTATACCAGTTGTATGTCATTCAATACTAAAACCATTTATGAATTATTTCATAAAACAAAACTTCAAGTTTATCCATGTTTTATAACTTAAGTTCAACTCGTATAATAATCTATGCTTCATGAAGAGGCGCGTGTGTTAATTAGTTTCTGATGTGTTCATTTGACCATTAGGCAAGTGCGTAAGGGTTCGAACAACATATATTGATTGAAAAGCTATTTACTGATAAACAGATTTTCGGTCACGTTACTAATTTTTCTTCGAAGAATAGATTTTTGTAAACAAATTTCAAAAACAAGTTTCTTATCATTATATATCAATTAAAAGTCTAATAAGGTTTTAAAATCATATTTATAACACTTAGTTATATTGCAAAATGTTTCGATATTCAAAGACAAATTGTTCAAATTTTCGGGTCGCTACAATGTCGTAGCCAAAATTTCATGGGGTAAAAGGATAAAATATTCTAAAATCAAATATAAAACATAATCATAACATTACCTGGTTCTTATCTCTTGATTCCTACAAGATCTGGAAATTGATTTAATGGAGTCCAGGTATTTTCGATTCATCGTTTCAAGGTGTGTTTCAAAGGCAACATCCAAGGTAATTTTTCACTTTATTTATTTACATATGTTTTATCATTCACATGGTTGGATTTTGTAAGCTTTGTCATATATTCATATGATCTTTTTGAAATTCTCCTTTATCTTAATTGATTATGTGACAATTGTATTGTTTTATTTCAGATCCACAATTATTCTTCATCCCACTATTATATATGTTTATTTTAAATTAATTTGATTAGATTGTTCATCACCGTTTGTGATGACCCACCTTTTCGACCCTTGAAGATCGTCACTAATACATCCACGTATTCATGTGCCGGAAAGGCAAATAATCGTGGGTTTATAAGAAATAAAGGTAGAAAATAGAATAATAACAGAATCTCACATCGTATTAAAAAGCATAATTATACATGCAGGAAGTGAATATAATCACTCCAGTTTGATTCATCAGAGTTACGGTAAGTACTAACCCAGCCAAGGACATTTATTACTACAAATCCTTGTATGGGCTGGTAGATACAAATACATGATACATGATACACGATACAGCGGAAAGTTAGAGTACATAACTATAGACAAAGGACCCTCTAGTCTTCATACTTCAGGCTCCTTACAAAATGCTCCAAGCTACCTGACTACCTGACTGCTCGAAAATTACGGCCCCCAAAATTTAACTACGAAAAGAAAAATAAATTCCGGGTTAGTTATAGGACTGGTGTGAGAAAATCAAAATACGGATGTTTTGAAAACAAAAGGGTATAAATTGAATTTGGATATGATCCAAGGAGAAAACTAATTATAAAGGATGAATTAAACCAACCAAACTTGAATAAACAAAATACATTAGAATATCTAATGAGTATTCTTTTACATTAAAGAGAAACTGAGTTTCTTATCAATGTCAAGAATAAATAATCCTTGGTTTTCATCTAAACCATTAAGAGTATAGACTCTATGATATGGCACGATGCACCGTCCAGAATAAATTTCAAGTACTTTATCAAAATATGTATTTTAATAGTTGCACCCAAAGGGATATGATCCATTGGCCGCAAATGCGTCTTTAAGAGAAAGAAAAATCCAGTTGGAATATAGTGAGCCACTTTGATAAGAATAAAACTGTGAATTTCAGTTGTTGAAATTAACATAACAAATTCACCATTCGTTGTGCTCAAGCTGGCTCAGATTTACTCACAAAATTATTTCTTAGTATGACTATGTATTTAGCTTGTATTTTCGAATTGTAAAGTTCTAAATAATGACTTAGAATAGACTGTTAGCACATAACAACTAAAGTATATCGAAGTTAGTGTGAGCGATATTGACTTTGTTAGTTTTTTGATATGATCTAAGAAATGATAGAATGTATCATTTTATGAGCATCAGAATTTAATAAATATTTTGATAGAAATTACAAAAGTTTTATTATTAGTCAAAATGCAGAGGAAGCATGCGTTCATAAGAAAGAATGTTAAAAGGTATATAGATATTTCTAAACATACATAAAAAACACATTGCTGATTGTTAACGATGCACTTGTGTTAAAATAAGCTTTATTTATTTTGATACTCAACGTTGGATTTGCAAATGATGTCTTTTATAGTAGGTACAAAAAATATTGGGAATGTCCCAAATGATATGCAGGGACACCTTATTAAAATGTGTAATGTAGAACATGTAAGATGGATTCCTTAGGCATTGGCTATAGGAATAATCGTACATGTTATGTTGTCTACGATATCCTGATTTTTTTGATGTATTTGATAAATGAAGCAAATATCAAATCCAAATTGATATCACTAAATGGTTGTTTGAGGTGATCTCGTATATTTATGAAATACTAGAGAATTATCTATAGAAACAACAAACTCCTTATGAAAAAGTGTTCGGACTCAAACTTCATAAGTGACATTGAGTATATGTTAATAATAAATTCAAGTTAAGAGTCTTTATGTTGGAAATGTTCCAAATGAAATACTATGGTCGATTCAATGAAAAAAGCTAAGTACATCACCCCGAATAGCACTAGAATAAAAGCAATGCGTATAACTATAAATGCACAAATTTATAACTGAGCTGAGGGGGATTCCAAATGTTGAGAATCCCATAACATTGTTATATGATAACAATGTCACGATATAGTTCATAGAAGAACTTAGAGCTTACTAGAAGTCGATAGACATATTCTGAATTGTTCCCTATGATAAAGATAGTTTACTAGTGTTAAAGAGATTTGATTGATATAGTAGGCAATTGAAACATAATTGCATACCCGTTCAATGAGGGACTGACCTAATTGGTTTTGTGGAAACCAATTGAAGAAGATGGAATAAGATTCCATATTTTATCTCAAGTGCAAGTGGGAGATTGATAGAGTTAAGGGTATGCCCTAAGGGCAATATCTGATTTTGTTACATATATCTAACTCGATAACCAATACTGTTCGAAATATAAAGGTGTTTTCTTTCTATTATATACTTAATATAATATGTTATACTAATTAATTAATTTAACTAAAAGTATATTTAGTAGGAAATCCATAAATGGTATGTTTTGCGATAGTAGTTAAAAGTGTTGTAATCGTCAGTAATTTGTCATAATGAAAATAAATTACTATTTTAAATATTTCTAGTCAAGCTGTATCAAGGTTGGATATCGATACAACCATTGAGACTAGAGTATGTAACGCTATCCAAATATTAGGCAGTGTATTTCTCATGACTGCTAGGGGCACCAAGAGGTTACGTACTTATAGTTATTGGATAACTATGGAATGACTCACTCGTTAGTTTTCTATTGGTTAATATAAATAAGGTGAAATAGAAAATACCGATGTGACAAAATTCCATAGTTCTATTTACTTGAGAAAACTGTCGATCTTCAATGTGGAAGCTTCGCTTTGATTATAATTAAATCGTGGCATGGCTTCTATTGAACGACTATAGTTGGGTCGAGTGAAGGCATTGGAAGTGAAATACTATTCAAGAGAGGATTCATCTCCTCGGTTATATGAGGTTATTATCACGGTCAACTTAAGTCAACTTAAAGTCAAAGTCTCTTGCTAGAGCATTTTGATTAACAGTAATTGTTATTATTGAACCAAGGACTTTGTTTTTGGACTACAAACTTGTATGGACAATATTTGAATTTTGTCATTACCTGATTACATTAGTCCAAAGTGATATAGTTTTGATGAAGAAAATTGGCGTAAATAATAGTCAACCATGTAAGCGATAAATTTGGCCAAAACAGGCACCTGCTAAGTGATGTGTGAACTTTAATAATCAAATAGTTCGATATTAATAGCTAACAAAATTTACACCTAACGAGTCAAACAACCGAAATAATGAATATTCTTTTGACCAAATATTTAATCGATTTGTAATTGTTATAAATTAATTAAATTAATTAATTTTTATAAAATATTTATTATAAAATTTGATTTTGGTTTGATGAACGAATATTATTAAATATATTTATAATAGTTATAACTATATTAATCGATATACGATATCGATAAACGGTAAATTGGACCTAACTGCAAAATAATTTTTATTCGGGCTTTCAATGGGTTTAAGGCCTATGAAAGTGGCTGGTAGGATCGACTCAAATCAAGGGGATATGTGCATCCTAATGACGGTTAGAGAGATTTAAAATGGAGGGTTTAGATGGAAAGAGAATGGGTAACGATCTTGATCTTAACTTTTCTCCTTCTCTTCCTCTATCTAAAGATCTTTACCCTCCCCTTTTGGAAAACTTATAAAGCCTCCATATCCACTACAATTTCAAGCTGACCTCTACCCTACTTTCCCCTTTCATATCAAGCTTAAATCAAATTAGTTTCAGTACTAATCGATAGCTGGTGATCAATAGTTCATAAGCTAGAAACCTACTGAATTGGGATAAGTTCAAGAATCACGTTCCATTATTTCAAGGTGTGCTTACAGGCTTTGGCTACAAGGTACATTTCTAATAAGTTTATAAATATTAATTTACATTTACAACATTTATTCCATATATTATATTGCTAGTTAGGTGATGATTCCATCATGTTAATATATTGTCCCAATATTGATTGGTTGTATGTATATGTATACATATGTTAAACAAAATTATTTTACCACATTTATATGCATCACGGCTCAATAATTTAAGAAATTTTTTATTTTTTAAATAATATAATATATAATATATATAAGTTATAATTCTAAAAACAACTTTATACTTATGTAAAAGATGAAAATAAAATTTTGTATATAATGTTTAATATGTATAATAATTTCGAAATGAGTAAAATAATTTGTATATTTATATATTATTTCAAATAATACTTAAATTAATTAGTTATATAAATAATTAGATAAATACATATATGCCTTATAAATAATGTTTTAAGTTTTATAAAATTAGAATAATACATATTATACTCTCGGCTAAAATAAATAACATTTTTTCAAATATTTAAAATTCAAATCGAGTATTGAAAATTAGATATTTAAATTGTTTTAAATTATAAAATTATATAATAAATTTTAAATGATAAAATTGTATTTAAAATTTTACTAGAAATTTAAATTTTAAATTTAGTTTGAATTGATTTTTTAATTAATTGTTATATATTTTCGTATGTTTAATATAATATATAAATATTTTAAAATTAAAAATTAAAAAGAATCCCAGTTGTGTGCATGACTATGTGTTTATATATTCAATATAAATTATTTAATGATTTATCTGTATTAATATATATTTATTATTGTACATATATATATATATATATATTATTGTACATATATGTATAAGTATTTAATATAAATAGAGTTATATATATATATATATATAGTAATAAAATATTTATACATCTATTGTGTTATGTCTTATAGCAAAATATTTTTGAATTAATCTTATATATAATTATAAGTATATACATATTGTTAATATTTCAAACTTATGTATATGTATATACATATATATATTTATATTAAATTATATATAAAATCATAGTTTATACATATACAATAAATATACATTTTTATAAAATTTATCTATTAAAACTAAATGTATATATAACAATACATTTGGACAATATACTTGCATATTGGATGAGCTAACGTGTTCATTGCAATGTAAATCCAACATCTATACACAGGATTGTTATACCTTGCATGGATTTTTATTTTATACATGCACACACACACACACACACATATATATATATGCATAAGATATACGTATATATATAATATAACATAAATTAAATAAAATTATATTATTTTATAAATTTACATAAAATAAAAGATTTTATTTCAATAAAATTTAGAAAATAAGTTAGACATCATAAACCCAATAAAGATCTAGTATGGTAATAATTTTGAAATTCAACCATAACTCCCACTATGGGATGGCCTAGTTCCAACTTTTATATATCTACTAGTTCTCAATTCAATGTGTATGTTTGTAATGTGCTTAATGAAAAAAAATTATATTTTGATATATTTTGTCTTCGGCAATGATGATAAAAAAACATTTTTTTAAGGTAATGATATTTTAAAATAATTTAAAACTCAATTTGAGGTTTGAATTAGTTTTATATTCATAATGAATGCATGTGTCATTTACTTAATAAACTTTGTACACATGTTTATGAATTATATATATATATATATTAAAATCAAAAATAATGTATTTATATGTTTATGTATCTTAATTTTAGTAATCTCTTGTTAACTTATATAAATAATTATACATATATATATACACACATATGACATAAACAACTTTAAAAATTAAAAAATGCTTATAACATTTCAATACAGAAATAAGTTTAAAAAAATAATTTATTAAACTACACGGAATTAGATTTTTTTTTTAGTTTTGTCAAATACTTTTTAGGCCAAAATTAAAAAAGATTTGAATTTTGTCATACATTTAAAATATATTATTTCATTTATAAATTACCATTTTATTAAATTTAAAATATGGATATAAATATGTTATAAATGTTTTTGAAATATTATATTTTATTTTGTATAAATATATATATTAAATATATTAATATTCAATTCAAAATTTGAATTTCAAATAAGATATTATTTTGAATCTAGAAATGATTTTAAATTTTGAATATTTCTTTATATTTTTAACATTGTATTTTCAGTCAGTATTATATTTAAAATATATCTACACAAAATTATTTTAGTGTGTATATATATAGTTTTATGTATATATTAAACACATAATGTGAGTATACTTTAAATTATAATAATTTTAAAATAAAATTAAACAACAAACACGTATATAAGGGACTAACATATTTGTTGCAGTATAAATCCCAACACTTATATATAGGCATGTTAAACCATGTACACATTGATAGAGTTAGTGTTTTGCCCTAGGGGCAATTATGAATTTTATTACATATATCTAGCTTGATAGCCAATCTTGCTCGAAATAAAAGGTATTTCTTTTTATTATCCACTTGATATAATGTGTTATATTAATAACTTATTTAATTAAAATTATATTTAATATAGAAAATCTATAAACAGTATGTTTCACGATAGTAGTTACCATATGTTGTAATCAGGATTGATTTATCACAATAAAATAAACATACTATTTTAAATATTCATAGTCAAGATATATCGAGGATGGATATCGATACATTTATAAGACTATAATATGTAACACTCTCCAAATGTTAGCCATTATATTAATCATAATTGTTAAGGACACCAAGGGTTATGTACAAGTTATTGGAAAACCATGGAATGACTCACTCGAGAGTTTTTTATTAGTTAACATAACTAAGGTCAAAGTTAAATAGAGAATCTCGAAGTGATGATGTTACACAGTTCCCTCGACTTGATAAGAACCTGGATCTTCAATGTGGAAACTTCACTTTGATATTAGTTAAATTGTGGCATGATGTTCATTGAACGGTTATAGTTGGGTTTGAGTTGAAGCAGTTGAAGTGAAACACTATTCAATAAAGAATTCATCTCCTCAGTTATATGAGGTTAGTATCACGGTCAACTTTAGGCAACTCAAAATCAATATCTTTGGCCAAAGCACTACAATTAATAATAATTGTTATTATTAAGCCAAGGATTTTGTGTTTTGAATTACAAAGTTGATTGTGTATGATGTTGCAATTTTGACCAAAATTAAATTTCATAAGTCCTAGTATGATATAGCATTGATGAAGAGAATTGAAGTAAATAATCGTTACTACTTGGTACCGGTTATAATGCTTAAATCTGAATTTTACTTATAAATGTGTAAGCATTAAATTAAGCCAAAATATTAGACCACTAGCTAAGATGACGTGTGAACATTAACATTCGAATTGTTCGATAATTAATCCTTGATTGAATTTACACTTTTAAGTCGCACAACCGAAATGTTGAATACTCCAAATTAATGACATAATTTAATTAATCTATAATTGTTGTAAATTTAATGAAGTAATTAATATTTATGAAATATTAATTATTAAATTTTATTTGATTTTTTTAAATAACATTGGTATTTCATAAAGTAAATGTATATATCGATATATGATGTTGGTAGGACATTTTAAATTAGATTTAAATAGATTAAATTCTAAGTATTTTTTAATTAATTAAATTAGTTTATATTTATGAAATATTAATCATAAAATTTTCATTTGATTTTTTGGAATACCATTAGTATTTAATAAAGAGTGTAGATAAAAGTTATAAACGTGCATATTGATATATGATATCGGTAGAGTATTAAAGTAGATTTAAATGGATTAAATACTAAATAGGTTTGGAATTTTTTTTATGCCCATTCCTTCCTAGATATAACCAGCCAAAATAAGGTAGAGAATAAATGTTCAATTTTGAAGTGAAGGGGAAAAGAAGAAATTAAAGAAATGTAAAGATACCCTGTCTATAATATTCTTTACTGCCTTCTTTATTTTATACTTTCATTTGGACATTTTCTATATCTCTCCTATCATGTCATGGCCGAAATTTCATGGGGAAAAGGATAAAAATATCCATAATTAAATACTAAATAAAATCATAACAATATGTGGTTCTTATCTCTTGATTCCTACAAGATCTGGAGATTAATTCAATGGAGTCTAGGAATTTTTAATTCATCATTTCAAGGTGTATTTCATAAGCAACGTCCAAGGCAATTCTTTAATTAATTAATTTATTTATATATATGTTTTTTCATTCACATGCTTAGATTTTGTAAGATTTCTTATGTCCAATTGATCCTTTTGAATTTATCTTTTATCTCAATTGATTATATGACAGTCGTATTGTTTTATTTAGATCCACATTTGTTCCTTATCCTTCTTTTATATATGCTCATTTCAAATTAATTTGATCAGATTCTTCATCACCATTGCTTATTTGTTTTTATTCTATGTAATTTTTAGATTTGTTTTCTATTATATTTAATTCACATGTGCCAAATTCATCCAATTATTTTTCTTTTATTTCGGTGTTTTAAAAAAAAGGAAATTCAAAAGTTAATTTTGATCTAGATCTATTTTATACTTTTATAAAAGTTATATTCACAATTGTAAATGAATTGTTTATGCTAATTATTTATTATTCCTTGATTTAATATCTATAATTATGTGATTAACTTTTGGATACAAACATTTGAATATCATTCATGGAAGAATGAAAGTTTTTTGTCATAGAATTTACAGTGGATTTTTGTTCAAATTTTATATATTTTTCCCTCTTCTAAATTTTTTTTAGCAAAGCTAGCCGGCTTTAAAGTGGGTCGTGCCACTATATAAATAAACAAAACAGGTGCTCTGCACATGCACAGAATAACTACGCGGGCAAGAAGCCCAAAAAATGAGAAAAAGAAAGCACAGGAGCTAGACAGAGATGCCTAATCTACTAACGCAACATGACTAATCTTCCTCAGAAGAGGGAGAACAATCACGACCATCCGCCGAAGATGGACCAATAACAAGAGAAAATCCCGAGAAAAGAGCAGCTAAATGTGGATCATACCCAACAGAGTCAGGAGAGTACAGAAATTTCCTATCCCACTTGACATCGTAAAACTTACTTTTGTTTTCCTCTCCAATCGCACCTTCCGTTGTGAGGCATAAACCATCACCCACAATATGGTAGATAAGAAACCGACTCTCACCCCCAAGATCACTAATAAAAGCATAAAAGATGTCTCGCTCTGGAGAATATCTCATATTAGAAGGAGCGTGAACCCAAGCACGCTCAACAGAATTCCAAGCAATGATATCAGATGAGGAAGCAGAGGGAATTTCGACCAGGGAAGAAGGAGGAGAAATAAGTGATGGACCTTGATCTGGCGAAGAAATGGAGGGAGCAACACAATCCGGAGCAACAACAGGAGGTACCCCAGAAGGAGCAATAGCAACGGGCAAAAAAATAGAGGGAGCAACACAAACCGGAGCAACAACCAGAGGAACCACAGTGGGAGCAATAACAACAGGAGGCACAGAAGTATCAACTAATGGGACAACAAGAGCGACCTTCGGAACCCAATGCCGAAGAGGAGGACGAGGTAGAGGTAACCGGTCAACAAGGGGAACAACCTTAGATGAACAAGAATCAGCTAAATGGCCAAAGGACTGACAAGACGAGCAAATCTCAAGCTTCCAACTATAGCAAACTCTGACCTCAGCAACGTGGCTCACATCTAATCTGACCTTTAAAACGCTAGGGAGAGGTTTGTCAGGAGTAATCTCAATTAGAGCTTTGGCATAGACTAGTTTCTTTCTGGCCACAGTATTTACATCATAACAAATCACCTTACCAACAAGGCCAGCTAGCCAGTCGATACCAATAAGAGGCTGAAGAACAGATGGAATATGCGAAAAATGGGCGCAAACAGGAATAGAAAGGACTAGCTCCCTAGCACGATCCACAGACGGACTCCAAGTTGTAATAATGAATGGCTTCCCATCAATAAGAATGGGGTCAGCCTCAAGAATTCGTTGCCTCTCCTCAGAACGTGAAAACTTAAAATAGAACAATTCGTTATCAAAGTGGACACTTAAACCACCCCTAGGCTTCCACGTGGAGTTGCACCTCGCCTTAACAATATGATACGGAGGATTGGAGTCAAGAAAGAAACCAACCAAGTGGTCTTTCCAAAAGTCCACACCAGCCTGAATAACTTCCAAGGGTGGAATCATCACACCCTCACTTTCAATACTATCAAAGAGACGCAGCGTATGAATACCGGCATTATTAGGCAGCTTGGAGAACAAGGAAGACCACTTAGGGACAGGCTGAAGCAGAGGGGGGTCCAACAAATTAGCTTTCGGTACTGCAGGAAATGGAATTTTGTCTAAAGCATTACAACAAACACCAAATGTGCATCCCACAGTTACCCCATCAGATGCCTTGGAGAGACCACTAGCAACAGGCAAGCAATCACCACTCTCTATTACCACTTCACTACTATGTTCAAGGGCAAGCCCCATCTGCTCAGCACTAACAATCGGCTCAATCTCAGTAACAGACCAAGATGAAGTACCTCTGTTCGATAGCAATGGAGAGAAGGGGGATGGAACTAGTGAGTTGACAGGAACTTCAAACCCAAGGAGAGGCTGCGAAGAGGACAGATCACCCAAAAGGACGGCCATAGGGTTAACAACGGAGACAGGCACACACCCAACAGGAGAAACACACGGAACAGTATCGTGAACATTGGCATCACGCGAGAGAGAGGAAGGCTGAGAAGGCTTCAACATCTCCTCTTCTCTTCTAAATTTATTGTTTAAGAAAAAAACTTTCTTAAACTCTAGCGTCATTTCTAAATTAAAACTTATCCTAAATTATTTACTTTTAAATCTAATTTATTTACATATATGTTTATACATGTGTGTGTGTATTGTATAAATACAATATTCACAAATATGTGTTTTTTTAAATCTAATATGTTAAATCACAAATTTGCATAAAAACATGGAATTATACATACGTTGATTTATTTCAAATTTAAAATAAGATCTTCTATTATTATATAACCTTGTATGTCAAACATTTCTTTAATTGAAACCAAATTTATTAATACCGATTTTAGATTTAATAAATTTTCAAATGTGAATTTAATTTACAAATACACACATTTTAAACCAAAATAATGGACAACAAAGGCATATGTAAATGAGAATTAAATCTGTTGTGGTGTTAATCCCACCACCTACATACGTTATCATAATTATGCACACTTCTTACATGTTGCTTTTATACAATATGTACTGTTAGTATATTTGGATTTACTTACATTTCTTGTTATGTTTAAATTGATCATCAAAGACATTTGTTGAATTGTTAATCTAATCAGAGAGAGAATAAAAGGTTTCTCTCTTCAACTAAAGCTATTTCTTATCTTAGTTGATTGTATAAGGTTTAGACAAGGAAACGAAAGATTTCATTTTCAAATTAATTTCAGTTAGTAACTACTGTTTGCGCCAAATTTGGTCACAAACCCCAAGTATTTTGAAAGCACCAGTGTATGAATACAAATCAGTAATATTCAAACACAAATATCAGATCTAAGCAAGCAACAAACAGCAATCCAGAAATAATGAACAGTGACACACAATTTATAGTGGTTCGGCTATCTCCGGCCTACGTCCACTTCAAGGTTTTTATGATTTTATTGCTCGATGCTTGAAGATTACAATTTCTTATCGCGTAGTACAACAGATTTTATGATTATATCTGGATCTAAGGCAGCAATGGTGATCTGGAGTAAATCTGGCAGAGTCTGGGCGCCCTTTAGCTCTCAATATTATCCCACCTCCTTTCTGAATGACCAGGGGCTCTATTTATAGGCGTAGGAGGCTGATATTTCGCTGAAAATCTGGTAGACCACTTCTGGCATGTGAGGGGGCCCACATGCCCGGCCTCACGAAATCTGGGCCCACTTTGGGATCGATTCGAACTTCATTCGAATCGATCAAGGAATCATCCAATCGAGGTGAAATTTGGTGTGGACATTCTTCAACATGTATGCAAGCTTCAGTGAAAATTTCGTTGCATTTGGATGAATGGTTTAGGAGATATGATCGATTCAAGGTCATGTTTTTCTTAGTCTGCTGCTTTCGAATCCACACTTTCGTATCCATCTGTTCGGCTCGATCGAGGCACATGCGTGGGAGATGACGTGGTGCGAGTTCCCTGGATCGATCCAATTCTTGCGGCGTATTGACCGAGTTATCTGTGCGCCTTGTTCGCATCGTTATTCCACGTTGGCGAAGACCATTCCTTCTCTCGTCGATACGAACTTGATGGACACGAGTAACACAGTCCGGGATCGATTCGAAGACGATCGATTCGTAGACGATCGTTTCGAAATCGCTAGCTCCTGGTGGATTCGAACAAACTGAGGCGGTGTCGTCCTGATGGACACGAACCTGATGGATTCGAAGCAGGGTCACTGGATGGATACGAAGTGGAGTGACTTCATGGATTCGAAGGACTTCAACCTGAGGGATACGAAATGGAGTAGCTTCATGTATTCGAAGTGGCTTATCCAGTCCGATTCAAACAAATGCTTGTTGATGGTTGCGAACTATATGGAGTCGAACCGATGGATACGAACAGAGGTTGCACTGATGGATTCGAATAGAAGCTCTGCCTATGGATTCGAACTTAGGGTCACCTCCTCCAACTTGCATCGATGATATCTTGAGCGTACGAACTCGGATTGACTTGAAACTTGGAACGTTGCTTTTCCTGACCTTGCTTGACGTGCCTTATCAATTGTAGCCCGATCCAGACTCGAGTAAAATTCATCGATATCCATGGTGAACCTGCGATGCACAATCGATATTCATGACTAGTAATCATTGATTTTCAGTTAACCTTTGGGTATCTCAGCTTTGCCAAAAAGGTAGATAACACTTTGCCCCCCAAAACATGCCTTTTTTGTAAAAGGCGTGTTTTGATCAGTCTCAAATCGAATGCAGTGAGTTCATGTTTTATTCAGAGCTTATAGCATTTTCAATCAAGTCCATGGCTGTTCGAAGCCGAATTGTTATCAATTTATTCTAGTGGAAGTTAAGAATGAAATTCTACAGTCTCTCCATACTATCGGTGGTCACTCCGGACCCTTGCCAAGCCCATTCCAGGCTTAGCGATCGAATAGTAAGATCCTATTGCACTCCGGCGTTGCTTTCTATTCCTTGTACTCTAGCCCCAGTTAGGGCGTAAAGCGATGTCTTGGTCGTTCTGGACCGATCGTAGCCTCTCCGGGCTCATGCTGGATCCCATCCTGTCACTCTCCGATGAAGGGGAAACAACGTTAAGTGGGTCAATCCTGTCACTCTCCGGCGAAGCGACCCACTTCTTACGCTCCGGTTCAGTGTATCTGAACATTAAGCGATGTCATGATCTGAATCGTCGGCGGATCACAGCCTCTCCGGGCTCTTATCGAATCCCGATCCAATCACTCTCCAGTGAATAGGAAACGATGCTTAAGTGAGTCCCGGCGAAGCAACTCACTTCTTGCACTCCGGACCTCGCCTCTCCGGGTAGGATCATAAAGCGATCATCTTTATATTGATATTTAATGTTTATCCTTTAACTCTCCGGTCAAAGGTTTATTTCAATAAATGTTTCTTTATTAAATTCAAATCCTAGATGTTCAATCTCAAACACCAAGAAAAACAAGACAATGCCTCTCCGGGCGGAGCGGTCTATTTCCATCTTAGAGCATGCCTAGGGATCTCTCCGGTTCCCGTACATGAGTAAGTGGGATAGCCGTTTTATTTTGGAAATCAAATCTAAGAAAACTAATCGACCAAAGTCCAAATCTTGTACTTGGCCCTTGCCATCATAATCAGTTGATGACGAGTCGTGATCCCGATCCAGGATCATTCCTATTAGGTGGAGGCGGTGGTTGTTCAGGTCTTACTATCGCTGCCCGTTCTCTGGTATATTGTGGCAATCTACCACTCCTGGCATGTTCTTCCACCTTATCCCTTAGGTGGCGGCATTCATCGGTAGTGTGCCCATCCAGCTCATGGAATATGTAGTATTTTCCAGTCCTGCGTTCCCGCTCTGTGGGATCTCTCCTGGGTGGTTTTCGATAGGGGAGTTGCCCCCGAGTTTCAGTGTAAATCCTTTCTAGGCTTGCCGTCTAATCTGTGTATTGCCTGAATCTAGGCTCTCGGAATTTCTTCCGTTTATCAGGACCATCATGTGCGTCATCCTGCTTTCTCTTTCCTTTGTCTGCCCTGGACTGTTCCCTGGCGGTTCCTTCGCCTTGTACAGCATTTACTTCCTGCCTCTCGGCTCGTGATTCTTCTAATCGAATGAATTTCTCAGCTTCATGGTAAAACTCTCCAAGATCTTGTGGTGGATCTCTTGTCAATGAATCTTTGAATTCGGTGCCTTCTCCAACTCCTGCCACCGCCGCCATCAAAATCATCGATGGATCCGGGCGATCTACAGAAGCCACCGTTGCATTGAATCGCAGTAGAAAACCTTTTATGGACTCTCCGGTCCTTTGCTTTATCGAAGCTAAAGTCATCACACTCTTGGGTCTTCTCACATGGACCACAAATTGTTCCATGAAGCAATCTACAAGCTTGCCCCCATGTCCTGATCGATCCAGTCTTTAATTGCCTGAACCAAAGTGTAGCCAAGTCTGACAAAAATAAAGGGAAACATCGTGCCATCACTTCCTCGGATGCTTCCAGTACTTCCATGTGTCTAATGTATCTGGTAATATGCATCGTCGGATTCGACTTCCCGTCATACGGATCCATCGTTAGTAGTTTGAACTTTGGAGGGTTCCTTGCATTCCTTATATTCGGAGTGAACGGACTCCGACTGACTTCTTCCAACCCTCCGCTAGACAATCCTCCTCTCATGAGTCGTCGCACTAATCCAGCCATCTTTTCATCTCCATCCTGGGGTTGCCCTCTTGGTTTTGAAGGGTATTCTGGTACGTACTCTTCGTGTGGCCCGTTAGCATCAGCGTTGGCTCCAGCTTGTTGAGCTCCATCTGTAGGCCTTCCAGTATCAAATCCTGAGGGTCTGCCCCCAAGTCCTTGTTGATTGCCTTCTGGACCTGCATTCTGACCTTCATTAGGTTCCGCAACCCTAGCTCCTTGTTCCACATTCATAGCTGATGTAGCTGGTTCTAGGTTCTGTATTCCTGCAGGTCTTATCTGTTTAAAGAAATTCTGCAGCATCTCTTGTTGGCTTTTCATCATTCTTTCATGCATCAGGTTATTCATAGCCTCCACTCATCTCTAGTAATGTAGATCGAAGCTTGTCCTTCTCCAGCACCAGAGGATGCCTCTTGACTTCCTCCTTGCTGACTTTGCTCAGCTCTCTGTCTTGTTTGTCGAGTCATTGTCTTTCAAATCTCAGCTCTTCACGCTTTCCAAATCTGAATTTCAATCCGATGTAGCGGGTGCTAGTCGTTCTCAGTGAAAGAACCAAAGTGTTTGCGCCAAATTTGGTCACAAACCCCGAGTATTATGAAAGCACCAGTGTATGAATACAAATCAGTAATATTCAAACACAAATATCAGATCTAAGCAAGCAACAAACAGCAATCCAGAAATAATGAACAGTGACACACAATTTATAGTAGTTCGGCTATCTCCGGCCTACGTCCACTTCAAGGTTTTTATGATTTTATTGCTCGATGCTTGAAGATTACAATTTCTTATCGCGTAGTACAACAGATTTTATGATTATAATCTAGATCTAAGGCAGCAATGGTGATCTGGAGTAAATCTGGCAGAGTCTGAGCGCCCTTTAGCTCTCAAAATTATCCGACCTCCTTTCTGAATGACCAGGGGCTCTATTTATAGGCGTAGGAGGCTGATATTTCGCTGAAAATCTGGTAGACCACTTTTGGCATGTGAGGGGGCCTACATGCCCGGCCTCACGAAATATGGGCCCACTTTGGGATCGATTCGAACTTCATTCGAATCGATCAAGGAATCATCCAATCGAGGTGAAATTTGGTGTGGACATTCTTCAACATGTATGCAAGCTTCAGTGAAAATTTCGTTGCATTTGGATGAATGGTTTAGGAGATATGATCGATTCAAGGTCATGTTTTTCGTAGTCTGCTGCTTTCGAATCCACACTTTCGTATCCATTTGTTCGACTCGATCGAGGCACATGCATGGGAGATGACGTGGTGCGAGTTCCCTGGATCGATCCAATTCTTGTGGCGTATTGACCGAGTTATCCATGCGCCTTGTTCGCATCGTTATTCCACGTTGGCGAAGACCATTCCTTCTCTAGTCGATACGAACTTGATGGACACGAGTAACACAGTCCGGGATCGATTCGAAGACGATCGATTCGTAGACGATCATTTTGAAATCGCTAGCTCCTGGTGGATTCGAACAAACTGAGGCGGTGTCGTCCTGATGGACACGAACCTGATGGATTCGAAGAAGGGTCACTGGATGGATACGAAGTGGAGTGACTTCATGGATTCGAAGGACTTCAACCTGAGGGATACGAAATGGAGTAGCTTCATGTATTCGAAGTGGCTTATCCAGTCCGATTCGAACGAATGCTTGTTGATGGTTGCGAACTATATGGAGTCGAACCGATGGATACGAACAGAGGTTGCACTGATGGATTCGAATAGAAGCTCTGCCTATGGATTCGAACTTAGGGTCACCTCCTCCAACTTGCATCGATGATATCTTGAGCGTACGAACTCGGATTGACTTGAAACTTGGAACGTTGCTTTTCCTGACCTTGCTTGACGTGCCTTATCAATTGTAGCCCGATCCAGACTCGAGTAAAATTCATCGATATCCATGGTGAACTTGCGATGCACAATCGATATTCATGACTAGTAATCATTGATTTTCAGTTAACCTTTGGGTATCTCAGCTTTGCCAAAAAGGTAGATAACAACTACTACACATATAGGTGTACTTGATACACTCGTATACTTAAAATATATCAAATTCAAAATCTTTCAAACTAATTAAATAAAATAAAGGATTTTATTTAAAACACTTTTTAGATTGAATTTAAAATCTCCTTAGACTTCAAAGAACCAATAGATCCAAATAGAATTTTTTTCAAAATATACCCATTTCACTTACTTCTAACTGACCCAGTTCCAACAGTGGTATAAGAGCCAAATAGTCTATGCTGTCAAAAATAGGTATGTTAGGGCGGACCAGTTATGCTTACCAATTTAGTAAGGTGTCTAGAAAAGTACTATACAGGCTTTGGTTCGGGTAAACAAGCACCTTGCGCTTTTTGGTTGCCGGCCCGGCCTGAAAAGTAAAGTGAGCCCAAAGTTTGCCTATAATAGAAAAGTCCCAATTTGAATTCGTCCTTAGGCTAATTTTCAAAATTGTTTTGAAAATTAAGTTTTAAATTTTAAATTTAAAAGTTAAGACTAAAATAAGAAATGCACTATAAATGTTATAATGTGGTCTGAAAATTGTTTTGAAATTGAAATAAATTTCTAACTTAAAAGTTATATTTAAAACAGGAATTACATTATAAATCTTATAATATGATTATCAAAGTTGGCTTTGTAAACAATGTATATTATAAATGTGATAATATAGTTCTCAAAAGTGCTTAGAAAATATAATAACCATATTTCAAAAAAATTACTATTTATTAATAAGATTAATAAATTGAGTAATTTAATAAAATAGTTGATTAATTTAAATTAATGCATATATATAGGTATATGCTACATTATCTTGAATTATTTAAGATAATGTAAGCATATATGTATATACATAAGAAATTTTCGAAATTAATATCTAACAGATATTTATATATATGTGTGTGTGTGTGTATCCATAAATGTTATGGTATACATTTTTAATTAAAATGTTAGTTAATTAAATTAGTTAAATAAGATTTAATTAGTGTAATGTTCATAAGACAATTATATAAGTTAATTAAATTATAAAAATTATATAATAATTAGACTTATGTAGTATGAATGTAATCAAGTGGAATAAAAAAACCCAAATAAACTTAAGGGATAAATACATGCATATAGTGCATATACTGTGATTTCTGATGTGTTTTGCACCTGAAACATGTTTCATAAGAGATACAGTATTCCATAAGTCGATGTCACCCAATATAATATATTAAAGATTATGAATCTTTAACATAAAGTTGTCCTATACAATTTATATTTTAATAGGTTACTTGCATACTCCATAGCTCTTGAGCTTTCCTCAATCCAGTGATGTTACGTGTAAGACAGTGTGATTGAATAGATGAGGTAAGATAACAACACATATTTGTTGAGCTTTCCTCAAGATATGTGCTGTACACTTAGGACGTCACGAAATGGTAGGCATGAGGGAATAAACTTGTGATGACCCACCTTATAACTCGAGCCGTTTTTAAACTAACATTTTATACCGTAAAAGTAAACCACTTGAGATATTTTATCCAAATTTTATTTAAGTTATAAAATCTATTATTTAATCATTTAAAGATATATTAAATAATCATATTTAAAGAGATTAAATTACGGGTCGTTACATCAAATATTTAGTGTCGACTTTTGAGGATCGAAAAGGCGGGTCGTCACAAATCTGACTTTATTTGTTGAGATTTCCTCCAGGTAAAATTGAGATGAGGACAAGGAACTACATGTTAGGAGTTTTATATGATGCAATTGATAAGGAGTTATCCATCATATGTAGGCCGATGATTTATTGAGCTTTCCTCAAGGTCAAAATCACAAGGCATATGAGTCCTAAAACCCAGTAGAGATATCGAAATATTTCTATGTTTTCCCTTAGAGTTTTGAGAAACATAAAAGTCTAGTAAGAGCCTTATTAGTAAAATGAAATGGTGAAATTTAACCTTTATATTATTGTGAGAACATTTCCCGTATAAAGTTAAAATAATCTACATCAATAAATTTATGCAATGAATAAAAATTGATAAAATTTTGATCGGTAAAATATAAAACTAAATTTAAATAAGATTGACTTAGGCATATAAAATATACTTTCCAATAACTCTTTTGGCATGTTGTTATTCCAAGACCCATATAAGAGCCTAATTCTACAACTACTAAATATATGTTCATGCTTCATTCACTTGAAGGTTTATTTTCCTAAGACTACGTATTATCTATTGAGTTTTTAAATTGTAAGAAATATTAGAAAATGGATATTTGATCCATATTCAATCACACGCAAAGGCTGTATGGTGAAAAGTCATTGTTCGTAATGTGTGAAACTTTGAAGAAATTGGTTCATTTGGAATAAGCAAATCAGTGCAAGATCATGAATTCAATGACTGATTATAGTAAGGATTTCGTTTGAATGGTTTGACTATTTTGGAAAGGAAAACAAATGTATGAAGGTAGAAGTAACTTAAGGTACAACTGGAATGAAGAGAGTGAACAGTCATTTCTACTTCATAAAGAAATATTAGAAACAAGAATTATAAAATAATAATTGATACTTAACATTGAAACAAGAAATAAGATTTCTATTCTAAAATGTATTTTATATATAGAAAACTGTTTTTTATGAAATTTTTTCCTTCGAGTTCAAGATATATTTGATCAGAAAACTATCAACTATAAGATGTATAATATTAGGCCAGAAATACCCATACCGAAGAACTTTCTTGGCAAGTGTTTGACCGCCTGAATGATCCCCACATTCTCCTCCGTGTACCTCTACTAAGATTGTCCTAGCTTCTTCCTTGGTTACACATCGGAGTAATGGAATTGAGAATCCCCGCCTATATAACTGGCCGTCTTGAATTACATATCTTGATGCTTTTCTTAACAGCTTTTGGAGTTCTTTAGAATTTTCCGGCAGGGAGCCGTTGAGCAGATATTCTTTGATTGGGGTCATCCATGACTCTTGTTCTTGAGATACAGTCATGATCCAGTCGATATCCATTTCATCTGTGCTTGGAGCTGACAAAACCTCCACAGGAACTAATCCCAACAACTGAGCTTCTCCGGAGCTTGAATACTTTGCTAGAGAATCTGCCTTCATATTTTCCTCTTGAGCTATGTGGCTTATCGAATAATGATCGAAATCATTGAGAAGTTCAGAAGCCTTTGACAAATAAGCGGGCAGATTTCCTCCTTTAGCTTGAAATTCCTTCTTGACTTGACACACAATAAGCTAAGAATCACTGAAGATTTGCAATGCTTTGATGTTCAATTCCTTTGCAATCTTTAATCCAGCAATTAGAGCTTCATATTCTGCTTCATTGTTTGTAGAAGGGAATTCCAGTCTTAATGCATAACACAATGATCGTCCTTCGGGGGTTTCAAGCACAACCCCAGCTCCGGAACAGTAATCATTTCTTGAGCCATCAATATATAACTTCCATTTGGTTGGGATGTCAACTGTAATCTCTTCCTCTTTGTCACCCTTATCTGTATACTCTGCGATAAAATCCGCTAAGGCTTGCCCATTGATCGCTCTTCGGGGATGATAAGTGATATCATACTGGCTGAGTTCAATATTCCACTTTAAAAGACGGCCCGAAGTTTCTGGGCGAAATAGGACTTGCTTTAGGGGCTGGTCGGTGAGAACTTTGATAGGGTGAGCTTGAAAATACGGTCTCAGCTTTCTGGAAGCAATCAGTAAACAGTAGGCGAGCTTTTCTAACTTTGAATAATTCATTTCTGCCCCAGTGAGTCTTTTGCTGATATAGTAGACCGGACGTTGAACTTTTGCATCCTCTCGTAACAGTGTTGCACTTAAGGCATGTGATGGAACTGCCAAGTATATGAAAAGGTCTTCGCCGTTGCTGGGCTTAGAAAGTATTGGAGGCTCTTCCATATGACGGATTAACTCATCGAAAGCTTTCTGGCATTCGGGTGTCCATTCGAAGTTTTTCTTTCCTTTCTTTAAAGCGTCAAAGAAGGGGATGCATTTATCAGTAGCTTTGGAAATGAATAGACTTAAGGCAGCAACTTTTCCATTTAGACTCTGCAGTTCCTTCTTTGTTCTAGGGGCTTTGACTTCTCGTAGAGCAGTAATTTGAGCAGGATTGGCTTCAATGCCCCTAGCGCTTACAATAAAGCCCAAGAATTTCCCGGACTCTACTCCGAATGAACATTTCAAAGGGTTGAGCTTCGTTCCGTATTTTTGGAGGATTTCGAACATCTCTGCTAAGTGGTCCATATGGTTAACTGCTTTCTTCGATTTTACTAACATATCATCGACATAGACCTCCATTGTCTTCCCAAGTTGCGATTTGAACATTGTGTTAACAAGCCTTTGATATGTTGCCCCTGCATTCTTCAATCCAAAGGGCATTACTTTGTAGCAATAAAGACCAACATCTGTGACGAAGCTCGTATCCTCCAGGTCCGACTCATGCATCATTATCTGGTTATACCCGAAGTAGGCATCCATAAAAGATAACAATTCGTGCCCGGCTGTTCCATCTACCAGCTGATCAATCCTTGGTAACGGGAAGCAGTCTTTGGGACATTCTTTGTTTAAATCTGAGAAATCAATGCACACTCTCCATTTTCCATTTGCCTTTTTAACCAGCACAGGATTTGAAACCCAGTTTGGATATGTGGACTCCCTGATGAAATGATTTTCCATGAGTCGGTCTACCTCTTCCTTTAGCACTGCTGACCTTTCTGGACCTTGGGTTCTTCTCTTCTGTTTCACAGGTGTGTACTTTGGATCAATATTCAGAGTATGTACAGCAATCTCTGGAGATATTCCACACATATCAGCGTGACTCCAAGCGAATACGTCAAGATTTGCTTTCAAAAATGATATTAGTATATTTTGGACTGCCATACTAAGTTGTGAACCCACATTTAGCACTTTGTTCGGGTCCTTAAGATCAACAGGTATTGGTACCGTTACTTCCATCGGCACCACTCGATTTTCCTCTGCACTGGCTTTTCTGGGGTCCATTTCTCTCCTCGCACCACTATGCTCGCCAGTGCAGGGACCGCCCTGTATTTGCTACAAGGTTGGGCTTTTGATGCGGAGGGGAGCTGCCGCATCTTTTCCCATTTCTCTCTTCCTGGCCTCTCGAAGTTCTATCAGGTAGCATTCCCGCCTAGCATTCTGATCTCCCTTAATGACACCAACACCATTATCTGTAGGGAATTTCATAGTCAAGCACCACGGGGCCAGAATGGCTCTGAATGCTGCCAAGGTTGGACGGCCAAGGAAGGCATTATAGGCAGAAAATCCATCCACAATTACAAAAGTTTGTTTCCGAACTACCCTTTTCTTCCCCTCTCCAAGTTCAACAAACAAGTCGACGGTTCCGATTGGTTGTTGCGGTTCCCCAGTGAACCCAACAATCTTTTGTGATGAAGCCTGAACGTCATTCATCGGAATCTTCATTTGATCAAATGTTTTCTTGAAGAGTATGTTGCAGGAAGCACCGCAATCAATGAGCACTCGTCTAACAATAGCTGGCCCAATCCCAGCAGAAATGACCAGGGGATCTATGGTTGGAGCTTCAATACCCATAGAATCCCTAGCCTTGAACATATATCATCATTAGAAATTTTCTGCTGCTTCAGGGGTGTAGCGTCTTCTATAGCAAAGACATCCTCTTCTGCCGGGGTGTATTTCAAAGCGTGGGCATATCGTTCCATTTCACCCCAGCTTCTACCCGCTGGGTGTGGGCCTCCTGTAATCACGTTGATAACTGGCCTTTCGGATTCATGTGCGGGAGCGCCCTTACCTGAGCCAGATGGATGAGTGGGAAGCTGCTGCCCCTGAGTGGACGAGTTTGGGTCATTTCTGCTCTTCTTTACATACTGTTGCAGCTTGTTTTCCCTTAATAACTCTTCAATTAAGCTTTTCAAGTGACGGCATTCGTTGGTATCATGACCGGGTTGGTTGTGAAAGCGGTAGAATTTTCCATTTCGCATAGCACCTTTTCCCGGTTTTATCTCAGCAGGTTTGGGATAATCCACAGCATCCTTGGTGGCAAAGAAGATGTTTTTAGGAGTGTCAGTTAATGGAGTGAAATCTGAGGGCTTGAAGAAGCGAGATTTCTTTAGATCTTTTTGTTTCTTCCCATCATTATTTTCCCTTTTCTGACCTCCAGAATCTTTCTTAGCTGAAGTAGCAATGTTGTTCTCTACTCTTGTCGCCACCACTTTCATTGGTGCTGGAAGATTCTCCAAGCGTATGAACTCGTCAGCTTTCTTATAGAATTTCTCGAGCGAATTCGGTTCTTTCATTTTCAGCCACTTCCCCAAATTTGCTTGACTTATCGATTGCTCGCATTAGATAAGTCAAAACCATTCGTGGTTCTGCATTGTCAACTTCAGCAAGAGCTATATTAAAGCGATTCAGGAATGACTTAATAGGCTCTCCGGGATTCTGCTCAATACTAGACAATGACATAATGTCCTTCGCCTTTGAGGCGTACAGCCTGAATTGCTCTTTGTACTTTCGGGTCAGATCGGAAAACTGATCCACAGATCGAACAGGAAGCTTGGTAAACCAAAGAAGTGCTACTCCTTCCAAATATACCGGGAAATACCGACACTTAATCTCATCAGTTGCCCTTGCGCCGGTCATGTGCCAGTCATATTTATACAAGAATTGATTTGGGTCGCTTGTTCCCCTATAAGCAGGAATGGTGGGGGGAACAAATTTTCTAGGAAACTCAGCTTTCAGAATCCTCTCAGTAAATGGAGTTTTACTCGGTGCGAATCCTCATTCGCTCTCATCTTCATCTCTCTGCATGCTTTCTTTCATTATTTGCCGAATCATGCCGGAAAGATATTCCTCATTATTCAGTGACTTTGCAGAGTAGACTTCGGCCATTTTCTCGGAGGTTTGTCCGGGTAGATGTTCACGGAAAACTGGCAATGGCCTAGATCCTTCAGCCTGGAGAGGTACCCCTTCAGCAGCACCTGATCCCCCTTGAGGAATATGTCTTCCTTCGGAGTTGCGAAGAGTATCAGCAATGTTTTCTTCATTATTAACTGGTCTCTGACTTGCCCCGAGCAAAGCATTTAACTTCTCCATCATTAGAGTATTCTGAGTTTCAAATTGCTGGTACAACCCGGATACAGCAGCATCTAATTCTTCTCGCGTAACCCCGATGCCTGGAGCTGCCTGACTTGGAGACAGAGAAGTGGCAGTATTCTCGTGAGTATCTTCAGATCTGACAGACTTACGTTTCCTTCCGGGAGCCATTATATCCAACAGACTTCTGGTTTTGAAAGAGACTTTCTCAACAAACGGTTTTGGAGCAATGATGACAATCTTCCTGAGTTGGGTTCTCAGTGAAAGCACCAAAATGTTAACGCTAAAAATTGAACGCTAACACCCGGTGTGTGTAATAGAGTTGTGAAAGCACCACCCGTGTGACGGGAACAGGAATTAAGCAGTAAAATAGTGAAAAAGTAGTAAAAGACAGCAGTTTATAGTGTTTCGGCTTGAGGTCGAGCCTACGTCCACTTTGAATCTCTTTATTACTGAATCTGGTTACAAAATGATACAATACACTTATGAAATACGATATATTTCAATTCCTAAACACTTTCGACTATTAGCTCAAGCTTCGATGTCGAAGATCTCCTCGAATTCGTGTTGAATGCAGTAGATTTCTCTCAAAGCTTGTTGTAATGTCTTGAGTGATTGAAGTTCTTCAAATGTTGGATGAGTTGAGAATCCGGCAGAGTAATGACGCTTCAAGAAATGATCGGCCAAAAGTCCCCTACTTGTTGGAGTTTGGGAGGTATTTATAGGAATTGAATTCTGGACAGAAGTTCTGCCAAGTCTTAGGTCGCGTACGACCTAAGTTAGGTCGTAGGTCGCGAGCGACCTAAGCTAAGTCGCAGTCCATTAACGACTTAAGAAGCAGGCTGATGAAGTTGCACTTGGATTCATCTGAAGTGGTAAGTCGTAAGCGGGTTAAGGAGGGTACTAGGTCGTTGGCGACCTAGTGGGCTGGTAGGTCGCAAGCGACTTATAGGAAAGCGGCATAGGGAATTGGTCAGTTTGTATAAACTGGGCAGCGGAGTTAGATCGTGAGCGACCTAAGGTAGGTCGTGAGCGACCTAAGGTAGGTCGTAAGTCGCACTGTCTTTTGAATCAGTTAGGTTGCTAGGTCATGAGGTCTCTGCAGTTAGGTCGTTAGCTTTTAGGTCGCTAAGTCTGCTTCAGGGGTTAGGTCGTAAACAACTTTAGGTCGGTAGCTCGTAGAGTCTGCTAAGTCGTGAAGCTCTTAGGTCGTGACATTCCTTAGGTTATTAGGTCGTGAAGTCTGGAGCCATTAGGTCGCGAAGCTCACTAGGTCGTTATATTCCTTAGGTCGTGAATAGCTGTTAAGTCGTGAAGCTATAGGTCGCAGAGTTTTAGGTCGGCACTAAAATATGAGTTAACAACTGCAGTTTTGTCGCCTGGGCCGGATTGATGGGCAGGAAGTTGTTGCCCCTGAGTGGATGAGGTTGGGTCGACTTTGTTTTTCTTCACATATTGTTGCAGTTTATTCTGTTTCAGCAACTCTTCAATCACATTCTTTAACTGGCGACATTGGTTAGTGTCATGGCCAGGTTGATTGTGAAATCGACAAAATTTCCCATTATGCACTGCACCTCTCCCCATCTCAGGTGGTTTGGGATACTCGACAACATCCTTCATTGCGAAGAAGATATTTTCCGGTGTATCAGTTAAGGGAGTAAAATCTGAAGGATTAAAGCGGCGAAGTTTCTTCTCATTCCTCTGCTTCTTTCCTCCGTCATTTTCTCTTTTCTGGTTTCCAGATTCTCTTTTGTTAGAAGCAACATCGTTATTCTTGACTTCGGCAACAACTACTTTCACTGGCGCAGAAAGGCTTTCTAGGCGCATGAATTCGTCGGTCTTTTTATAAAACTTCTCAAGTGAATTCGGTTCCTTCATTTTTAACCATCTTCCGAATTCACTTGATTTGTCGATTGCTCGCATCAAGTAAGTCAGGATCATACGGGGTTCTGCATTATCCACTTCGACCAAGGCTATATTGAAACGGTTCAAGAAAGATTTGACAGATTCTCCGGGAGCTTGTTCAAGGCTGGACAGTGACATTATATCCTTAGCCTTTGAAGCATACAACCTGAACTGATCCTTGAATTTTCGAGTTAAGTCGGAGAATTGATCTACGGACCGAACTGGTAGCTTTATGAACCAAAGTAGAACCACTCCTTCCAAGTACACTGGAAAGTATCGGCATTTAATCTCATCTGATGCTTTTGCACCGGTCATATGCCAGTCATACTTATATAGGAAATGATTAGGGTCACTTGTCCCCCTATAGGCCGAGATAGTAGGAGGTACAAATTTCCTTGGAAATTCTGCTTTTAGGATCTTTTCAGTAAATGGAGTTTTTCTTGGAGCAAATCCCCAGTCGCTCTCATTTTCTTCCCTATGCATGCTCTCTTTCATGATTCGGCGAACCATCGCTGATAGGTACTCCTCATTGTTCAAAGGCATCGCCGGGCAGACGTCAGCTATTCTTTCGGAAGTTTGCCTGGGCAAATGTTCGCGAAAAGTTGGCTGCGGCCTTGATCCTTCTGCTTGGAAAGGTGGCGCTTCGGCGGTGCCAGTTGCTCTTTGAGGAATCCTTTTCTCTTAGGAATTATGGGCATCTTCGGCAAAGGTTGTTTCATTGTTTTCTGGTTGTCGATTTGCCCCAAGCAGAGCGTTTAATCTGTCCATCATCAAAGCGTTTTGAGCTTCAACTTGTTGGTATAATCCAAACACTACATCGTCTAATTCAGCCCTTGTGACTCCAATGGTAGGAGTTGCCTGGTTTGCTACTGGGGAAGCGAAGGTCCCCTCATGAGCATTTCCGGATCTGGTAGATCTCCTCTTTCTTCCAGGAGCCATGATTTCAGATAGACTTCTGGTCTTTAGAGAGATTCTTTTAGCAAACTTTTGCGAAGCAATGGTGAAAATATTCCTGAGTTCAATTCTCAGTGAAAGCGCCAAAAATGTTAACGTAAAAATTGAACGCTAACACCCCGGTGTGAGTATTAGTAAAGTGAAAGCACCACCCGTTGGTACGAGAACTAAAAATAAACAGAGAATAGCAGAAAAGTAAAGAGACAGTAGTTTTATAGTGGTTCGGCTCAAAATCAAGCCTACGTCCACTTTATCTTCTTTATTGCTGATTCGATTACAACTCTTTACAATGAACTTTGATTACAACACACTTAAGACGAGTAGCTAGAACTTGAATGGAGAAGAGCACTTCAAATCCATGTTGAATGTGTTAGATCTCTTCCAAAAGTTCGTTGAAGTGTCTTCGATGCTTGGAATGCTTGAAGTGTTGGATGAGTTGAGAAAACAGCAGAGTATCGGCGTTTCCGAAATGATTCGGAAAAGTCCCCTCTGAGTTGGAGCAGATGCAGTATTTATAGGGAAAAAACTGTGCTGAGCCATAGGTCGTGAACGACCTAAGGTAGGTCGTAGGTCGCGAGCGACCTAAGGTAGATTGTGGGTCGCCAGCGACCTAGAAGACATGGCTTGATAGAGTTGCACTTGATCTGTCTGAATGGGTTGGTAAGTTGTAGGTCGTGAGCGACCAAGGGGAGTAGTTGGCGACTTAACCATGTTGAGATACTTAGTGGAGCGACCTAGGTAAGTTGCAAGGGTAGTAGCGATTTAGTGCGAGTCGTCCTATATCTTAAGCGACATAAGGATGTGAAGCTTGTAAGTCATAGTTCATACACGTGATAGGTCGTGATAACCTTAGATCGCTAGGTCGCTTGTGACCTTAGGTCGCTAGGTCGCTGCATCTATCTGATGTGGTATACTGTTGCCCCGTGTTGATAGTTTGGTCGCTAGGTCGTTCCATCCTTTAGGTCGCTAGCTCGTTCTGGCTTGTGCTAGTTGCTAAGTCGTCATCTGTTTAGTTCGTTAGGTCGCTTATACTTTTAGGTCGTTAGGTCGCTTATCACTCTAGATCGCTAGGTCGTGGAAAAGAGGAGTTAACAATCTCAAAGAGAGGGGCGAAGTATGTCGTAATGGCCGTTGACTATTTTACTAAATAGGTTGAAGCTGAACCACTTCCGGAAATCACTTTTGGGAAAGTATTGAGATTTGTTATCAAGAACATCATCACCAGGTCCAGAACCCCAAAAAATAATTTTTGACAATGGAACTCAACTTGAAAGTGAAGAATTCTCCCATTTCTGCCATAAGAATGGGATCATTAACAGTTTTTCATCTGTCGCACATCCAAAAGCTAATGGAGCAGTTGAGGCTGCAAATAAGACCATAAAGAAAATTTTGAAAAAGCAACTAAATAAGGCGAACGAAAATTGGGTAGAGGAGCTGCCACTAGTGCTATGGGCCTACCGAACATCTACTAATACAGCAATGGGACATACCCCTTACTCTATAACATACGGGTATGAGGCGATGCTACCAATCGAGATTGAGATACCCTCACATTGAAGGATTTCCTAAGCATTTGATAAGAATCAAGAGCTAAAAAGAGAATAACTGGATTTAATACATGAATTAAGAGATGAAGCAGTGGTAAGAACCACCACATATCAAAGAATAATCTCGAAGTATTACAATTCAAGAGTAAATGTTCGATCGTTTCAAGAAGGGGATTTGGTACTCCGAAGAGTGATGGTCAATACTAAGAATCCAGTAGATGGCCGCTTGGACCAAACTAGGAGGGACTATTAGTCATGTGTAAGATAATTCCCCCAGGAGCCTACAAATTGTGTCGCCCAGATGTCAATATGGTACCAAGAACATGGAATGCTGAGCATTTAAGGCTATATTTTCTGAAGATCAATCAATAAAGAACTTCTTTTCAAAGAGAAAATCAACATGGTTGGGAGTGAAATGCTCCTTATATTTGAATACTACCTAAGATAGTAGCCTACCTAAGATGGTAGAAAAGCCTCTGTCCGTGCCGAGATGGCCAGGGCAGAGCACCTCCTAGAAGGAGGGCAGGTAAGCCTTTAGCCGTGCCATATGATGGCCAGGTTAAAGCTCTGGATAAGTCCTTGGTCGCGCCTCTGGTCAGGTCAAGGCACCTCCTGGATGAAGGACGGAGTAAGCCTTTATCCACGCCATAATATGGCTAGGTTAAAGCACCGAACAAGCCCTTACCCGTGCCATTCTATGGCTAGGGGTAAGGCACCTCTTGGAGGGAGGATGGAGTAAGCCTTTATCCTTGCCATAAGATGGCCAGGGTAAAGCACCGATCAAGCCTCTGTCCATGCCGCAAAATGGCCAGGGCAAGGTGCCTCCTGGAGGGAGGTCGGGTAAGTCCTTGGTTCCAGCCACTAAGATGAGCTAACCAAAAGCACCGGACAACAACGTACCGAGACGTCCAAGCCCAATAAGAGGCCCATCAAACAATGGACTAAGATGTCCAAGCCCAAGGGGAGGCTCATTCAATCACGAACTGAGACATCCAAGCCCAAGAAAAGGCACATTCAGGGATGGACTAAGATATTTAAGCCTGAAAAGAGGCTCATTAAATAACGAACTAAGATGTTCAAGTTCGAGAAAAAGCATATTCGATCATGGACTAAGACATCCTAGCTCAAGATGTGACTAATTAGATTATTTCTATGTATTCAAAACATGAAGGGTTCATACATATCAAAGAAGACAAAAGAAAAAGAGTAGGATAGAGCTCTGCATATTACCCAAATCTGGGTTTCAGGTTTCTCGTATCTGAATTTCATTAATTAATACCCGAATCTGGGTTTTGGGACATTCAGCACTTCATTTACTAATGCCCTAATCTGGATTTCGAGTCTTTATCAATCACTACCTTTATTATATCCGAACCTGGGTATCAAGACTACTACTTATTCAAACCCTAAGCTGGGTGTAAAATTTGAATAATGGATTTCTATCATAAACACCCGAATTTGGGTTTCAGGTCATTATCAACTGCAATCTTTATTATACCCGAATTTGGGTAGGGGGACATTATTGATCACCCTCATTTTTATACCTGAACTTGAGTTTCAGGATTATTATCTGATTTTGCCCTAATCTGGGCCAAAGATTCGTTTACAAAGATAATTGTCTGACCTATGCCACATTAAAGGCTTAGAATTTGATATGAAAACAATATCTATTAATTACTATCTAATTTACTTTTAAAAAACCCGAATTTGGGTTAAGAAATTCCACACAGAGGACTATTTTTCGGATATAGTTATCTGGATTCTGGATGTCACGTTATCAACTTCCAAACTTCATGAGTTAACACCCAAATCGGGGTTGGATTACATGGTTTTCTAATCTTGATCAAATCCTAAAATGGGGATATGTTGTAATTGAGTCTATTGCAGACAACCGAAAGTTTCAAGCTAGTTTTCTTAATGCCAAAATTAAAGTTGGTGTTTATTCATTCCAAATGATGCTTAACAAGCGAATGAGGGCATTAGTATGCTGACCTATTACTAAACTTGCATGTAAGTATGATAATAACAACAGCGCGTATCACTAACTTTGAATTTTGTAGGAAAAATAAAGTTATGAAGAGTAAGAAAGTTATGAAATCTTTGTCCTAAAGAACAAAAGCTTCTTTCATAAAAGGGGGGAAAATGTTAGCCATAAAACCTACTTGAGAGCAGAAGTATAAAAGAAGGTTAATAAGATTGAGGTTTCGATGAAGAAACATGCCAAGACATCATAAAGGACAAAAAAGGATGTTTCGAAGGCATTGAGCATGTATCGAAAGAGTCGAAGGCACCAATACACATACAGTGCAAAGGCCTTCAACCCAGATGGAAACAGATAGACCCTTCCGCCACTACCAACCTTTCGACATAGATAAACAAGCAAGAATGACTTTGAAACCCCTTTCAAGGGTAACTGATGGTGTTCTTCCAACTACATACCAAATCTTTCAAAGGTTTCGCCCTCATCACAGCCTTTTCAAAAGCATATACAGGCCTTTCGAACTGGTCGAAGTCCTTAATATCAAAAGAAGATTCCGCAGTAGCTCACGGGCATGCATTCAAGAGCTACTCAACATCATCGAAACCATTGACAATTGAATCTCTTCGAAACCAACATAATCGACCAATCAACAGTGTTAGTAACTCCAAACTTACTTCCACTAACAACAAAAAGGTGAAGAGGCATTAGGGAAACCTTTCGACAATGTTGAAGGGTGCTATAAAGGAAGCAGTACTCTGAAATCAACAAAGGCGAAAGGATGATAAAGGCTTTTTCGACTCAGTCGAAAGGTCTAGAATGTATAAAGGAACTGTAGAGTAAGACAAGAAGAGCAAAGGATACCTTTCGACAACATCGAAAGGAAGCATGGCCTTTGACTATGTCGAAAGGCGTAAATCAGCAAATAAAAGGGGGTCCTTTCGAGTCGGTTGAAAGCAAGGGCGCGAAAGGGGGGCCTATAAATAAGGCCCAAGGGATTTAGTATTGGGAACTGAATTCTGGAATCCTGAATTCAATTTCTTTACTCAACTTCCTTTGTGATAATTGTATTCTGAAGAAACCCTAAATCAAGTTAGGGGAAAAGCTATATATCTTGTAACTCATTTTGGTTTATGAAGAAAAAGGGAAAATGGCTTGACCAGTAAGGAGATTAGTGACGAGGAAGATCATTTAGATCATTAGCTAGACTAATGATCAATTACACATGTTTCTAACCTTTTCTCTTGAATTCTTTTTATCTATGCTATGTATAAGATCAGCTCGGGGGTTTCCAACCAATACACATCCTCATCGGAGCCTGTACTTAAAACTTAAGGCAAAAGAGATGATGGGGTGTCGACTTGTGTAGCTCACAAAATTTGGAAATGTCCAGATCGGTCCTATAAAAGAAAATTAAGTGGATTGTAGGCAATAATAATCTAGGACTATTCCGAGAGGGAAAAAACCCCTCTCGATCGGATTGAAAAGGGTATTTTCGAAAGGAATCATAGCTAATGATTGGCTAACAATCATAGTTGAACTCATTTGAAGGGGATCAACCCCAAAACGTACTAGTGACCCTTTCGAAGAGTATCCATAGCAAGAGTAGCGGGAACACAAAGTCAAAAGCAGTTAGGTCATAATAATGAAGTAAACACCCTCGACGTAATTGGAAGGAACTGAATGATACCTTTCGACATGATCGGAAGGTCTTTAGAGTATGAATGATCAGCTACATTCGACCCACTTGGAGGATAAGACTTTCAGATGTAGTTCTCAAAACTATATCCCAATGATAACTCCTTGAGGTTTTTCGACTAAACCAACCTGGTTGAAGGGTTGGAATGGATATATTAACCCTTTCGACTAAATCAGGTTGATCGAAAAGTTGAGGTAGATTTATCAATCCTTTCGATTATGTCAACTTGATCGAGGGGCAGAGCATACACTTTAAACCCTTTCGACTATGTTAATCTAGTCAAAAGGCATGCTTCTGAAGGAGTAGATCTTCTCAATAACTTGGTCTCTTTTAAATTGAATCACCTTATGAATAGCATTGGGGATGTTGGTAAGATTTCTTGTTAACATAACTGCTTTCCTTATTTTTTCATTTGAATAAATATCAAAAATCCTAACAATGGTAGAAGTGTGGAAATCGAGAAAATCATTCTGCTAAGGATTCTTCCAGTTCCTTCTTAGCGCATCTTTCTCTTGCTCCTCTGGAATGCTTACGAGTATTAAGCACTTCAGTAGAAATACGACGATCATAGAAATTGCTTTACTTCACTATAGCTAAGTTGATCAAGAAGGCTTCTGGTTCCTTTTAGCTTTGCGTTCTCTTTCTCCTCTGAAGTGTTTGCAACCATTGAACACTTCAGACAAAAATTGGTACCTAAAGATGTCGCCTTTTTATAGATCCATTTGTGAACTTAATTCAGATGACTGCTTTCTCCTTCGTTCCATATGGGTAACCGATAAACTTTATTAGTAAGCTTTCATCAAAAGTAGTTGCCATTTGAATTTGGGATTATGTCTAGTATTTTCTGAACTTTGCTCTTCGGCAGAGGGTGATTCGCAGCTGACTATGCTTTGTGTGAGTGGTAGAATCCAGTCATATTAGGTAAAGAAATTACTGCTTTACCTTTATTTCTATTTTCTCTATAATCCGAACCGATAATTTCTTTTTCCTTACAGGTGGTATATCTAGTAGGATTTTGGATTTGGTCGCCTCTATGCACAACCCTGAAGGTGACAAAGGATCGTGCAATATGGAATATTAAATAAACTATCTACTTATGCAGAATGTAAATTTAAAAGTATTGTAATAAAGTAAATGACACCAGAGATTTTTATACTGGTTCGAACTTTCCATTCTACGTTTAGTCCTAGACTCCTTCTGGAATTTAATTATCAACCCTTACTTAACCTGGAGGAACAGGTATTACACCGCATGAGCAACCGAACAGGACTTCAACCGCCTAAGCAACAGAATAGGACTTTAACCACCTAAGCAACCGAACATGACTTCAATAATACAGAGAATTATCTTGACCGAATGTGCTCTTTTAATAGCATGGATAAGTCTTTAAAGTACACCCTTCCTATAATCTTCTCCATTGTGCTATATCGTGTAATTTGTGAACATAGGAAGTTTATTAAATCACTAATGAAGTATTCTTGAATGAACAAGTGATCAGAATGAAGTAATGAATGTTTAGAGTTCAAATAGTAAGATAGATTAGAAACAAGAGTGAGAATTAGTTATTAAAACAATGAAATTCATGGCTTTTTATAGAGATCTAAGAGTTGTATTTGTTCATGAAAGATAGCCATGAAAAGATATGAAAGCAACTCTTGAATCATGTGTTGTTTCTGTTCATTGAAATGAAGTGTCTTTTGAAAAAATAGCCATTATGAAGATTCGGCCGTCTAAATATAGCAACTTAGCCAACTGAATCGATTTAAAATCGAAATAGTAAGGAAACAGTGTAAAAATAACACAAATCAGCAGGCTGAATTATCATGGTCAGTCGTCTGAATGTTCAAAATAATTTGTGCAAATGCACAGTATTCAACCGGCTGACCATTCAGCCATTTCTTGCTTATCTAAATGTTTTGGAAACCTTTATATTGTGTGCACATGCATATATCACTTCAGAGAGATTTTAACATATATTTACTACTAAACTCAGACCTTAAACTTAATACTTTGCTAAAGCTTTAATCCGGAATCGGGTCTGCAAATTGTTAGACTATTTCTCGAGTAAAACCAATATCTTCTCCTACAAGTTTGGTTAGTTCATATAATATTTACTTATATAGTTGTTACAATCAAAACATCAATATTTTAGGTTCTAACATTCTCCCCCTTTTTAATGATGACAACTATGTAAGTTCTTAAATATATAGAGTAATCTCTCCCTCTAATTGGATACTTCCCCTATCAATGTTATTCTCCCCCTTTGTCATCGATAAAAAAGAAAAAGAATTGATATGAGAAATAAAGTAGACAAACATTTCACATAGACATATAAACACATAGACATGACAAACAAATAACCATCTCACATAGAAACTTAATATAGAATATGATATTAATGATTGAAGAAAATATCATAAACACATAAACATTACAAGATTTTAAGATAAAAACATGTCTTAACCAAACATAATAATCATACAACATATTGTCATGAAATAAATAACATAGGAACACAACAAAACAGTCAAAGAGTTTAGATAATAAAAACCATACCAACTCAGTCGTTGCTACTTTCTTCTTCCTCTACTTCTTCTTCCAAGGTTGTCTAAGAACATGGTGTCGGATTTTCAATAATACCTGCAGAAGTGGATCGAGAAAAAGAAACTTTTTCTCAAATTTTATTTAGAAAATCTTTTATCGAGTTTAGCTTTTTGTTTGCTTTAGAAACATTCTTCTCAGCATTAGCTAAACGTCCATTGAGTTTGCTTTGATTCTAAGATAATGTGACAAGATCTTGCTTAAGAGGCACGTCAATATTTAACTCATGAATTTTGTCATCCTCTTCTTCTTGTTGAGGAGCTTGAGAAGAAATGGCAATATTCATGTCGCAAGGTTTCAGAATTCCTTGGTTACGATTTGCACCCCATTCTTGAAAACTAATGATTTGTTGACTTTCTAGACGTTTAGGAAGACCCAGAGGCCATGGTTTTTGGATTTAAGTTCACCTATAGTCATGAAGTCGGAATTGGGCAATGGAACTCCAAAATTTTGTAGAGTCCACATTATGTAAGCTTCATAATGAATGGCTTTGTAGCTTCTTCTATGATTGAAATTAAGAAATTCATCCAATATTATTTTACCCCAATTTACTCGTTGAGAAGAGTAAATAGCGTATAAAGCTTGAAAATCTCTTTTGTGAACTTTCTCATAACTTCCGGTCTGAGGCTGAAGAGATCGAATAAGAGCACGATGGATAATTCTTGCCTTTGGAAATAAGGCACTAGATTTTAAGATGTTTAAATCATCCGACAAGAAACGATGTGATACTTCATCGCGATTGTACATATCAACCTCAATATCATCAATATCCAATCCCTCGGATGGACATCTTAGAATGTGGCCAAACCTTTGAAGAGGTAAGTAAATTTTTACTCCGCAAACTAACGTCCATATACAATCATTTCTATATTGTGGATTTCGATGATTGAGATTCATGATGGCATAGAAAATTTTAATCAAAAGAGGGTAGATTTTAACATTATTAGAATCATACCCGGTAAGTGAATTGAAACCATGAGCTCCGGCTAACGCTCTGATCGCATAGCCATTGAAATCAGGAAATTTCATAAATGCTCCTTCGAAAAGCTTTGAATTTTTCATGCCATTGAAGCGATTCACCGCTGTATCATTGTGTAGCCATGCTCGAATTTGACTTTCCGATGGTCTAGTTGTTGCTTTTTTTGATCTTGGAGGCATGTTGTTCTATGGAAAAATGAAGAAAAAATTGAACTTTTGAGGAAGATAGGGTTTGCTTTTGTGTTTTTCTAGGTAGTGAATAGTTGGGGTGGAAAATGAACAGGTAGATGATAAAAAGGAGGTTAGATTGAATACTTGCATTGGAAAACGTGCAGGTCTTATTTTAAAAAATAGACAGCCGGTTGAAAAATTGAAGGTAGTCGGCTGAAAGTAGAAAATTTGAACCCGCAAGTATTTAGTTAAAAATTGGCATGATTCAGCGGCCGAATTGGTGGACTCAGTCGGTTGAATTTAGAATAATTTTTTAATATACTTGAATATTCAGTCAGCCGAACCTATAGGTTCAGTCGGTTGAATCTGTTGATTTTTTGAGGTTTAGCCTATTTTCAGTTCATTCTAACTTGGTTAACAAACAATGCTATATATATATGTGTGTGTGTGTGTGTACATATTTGTTTTTCGAGCTTTATTCTCATGTTAAAAAGAATATAATTTTATTTCAACTAACATATTATATATCCAAATTACAATATCAATTTCATGAACATAAATTAATAAAAACGTAGATTTTATTTTTTAAAAGTCTTGGATTCGTCTGAAGAGGAAATTTCTAATGAGCTTGGTTCAACTTTGGTGACATCACGTAATGGATTAATAAGAGACCAAACATTACGTTGAGCACCTTGTTCCCAAGAATTTGGAGAAACGTGAGGTTGTTGAGGAGATGGATTGTGCACACCTTGTTTAAGAGTCGTTCCATAGAATTTGAGAGCGAATTGTTTGAGAAAATTTAAACGTCTACCATGGTGTTTTTTCTCATAATACATCTCACATTGTATACTTAAGGTTTCACGCTGGTAGTGATGAATATCATCGATTTTCTCCTTGGTAGAAAGTGATCCAAATTCTAATTTTTTTTTCTAGCTCATTTGTCGTTTGGTGTATATCTGGTATGGTGATTAGGAGATGGAGTAATCTTTACTGGAACATACACTGGAGTAGGTTTATTGTTTCTTCATAGTCTATTCCTTCCTCTTGATTGTAATCATATTGAGCGACTAATCTAGCTTTGTTTCGAATGATATGCCCTTGCTCATCGGCTTTATTTTTGTAAACCCACTTACTACCAATGACTGTTTGATTATTAGGTCCAGGAACTAAGTCCCAAACTTTGTTTCGTTCAAGTTGATTTAACTCTTCTTGCATAGCTATAATCCAGTAATAATCTGTTGAGGATTTTTCGGCCTTTTTAGGTTCAATTTTCGATAGGAAAGCCACATGACTCATTTGATTTAATTGATTTTGTGTTCTTACGTTAGAATTTATTTCTCCAATAACATTTCAATCAGGTGATTTCTTAGTAGTCTTAGTGGAGACCAAATCTCATTTTCATTAGGTGAATTGTTGTTTTCAATTTCAGTATTATTTTTAATATATTCAATATCAACTTCTATGATATTTGATTTTGGAATTATTTCTTCATCTTCATTTTTATTATTAAGTTTGAAATTTTAAGTAAATGACACATGAAGTGTTTCTTCGATTATTTTAGTTCTTTTATTGTAAATTCTATATACCTTGCTTCATTTTGAGTATCCAATGAATATTCCTTCATCGGATCTTGGATCGAATTTACCAAGTTGGTCTTTTGTATTTAATAAAAAAGCATTTTGAACCAAAAACTTTAAAATATGATATGTTAGGTTTTCTTCCATTAAAAAGTTTATATGGGGTATGTTTTGTTAACGGTCTGATGGAGACTCGATTTAAAACATAACAAGCAGTTGCTACAGCTTCTGCCCAAAAATGTTTAGGTCGAGTGATTCCATTAATAAGTTTCTAGCATAGTCTTAAAGTGTTCTATTTTTCCTTTCTACAACTCATTGTGTTGCGGAGTTCTAGGAAATGAAAAATTGTGCAAAATTCCTTTCTTATTTCAATATTTTTCAAAAATATCATTATCGAATTCACCACCATAATCGCTTCTATTGTTTTTAATTTTTATATTTATAATATTTTGAATTCTCTTTGCAAAATTTTTAAAATTTTCAAAAGTGTCACTTTTATTTTTCATAAATATTGTCCAAGTATATCTTGAGAAACCATCTACAATTACAAAAACATATCTATTATGATACATAGATTGAATTTGAGTTGGTCCAAAAAGGTCTAAATTTAATAACTCAAGTGGTTGTAATGTAGAAATAATTTTTTTGGATTTAAAAGTAGATTTAGTTAATTTTCCTAACTGACAAGCACCACAAATACTATTTACTTTAAAATTCATTTTTGGTAAACCTTTTACTAAATTATTTTTGGATAATTTGCTTATTGCTTTAAATTTTATATGACAAAATCTTTTGTGCCATAACCAATGATCATTTTCTTTGACTACTAGACACATATTTGTGTTATGATCAACTTTCATATTTAAAATGTATATATTACGTTCTCTGGTTCCTTCAAAGATAAGATTCTTGTTTTGATTAAATATGCTACATTTATTTTTCGAAAAAGATATATTAAAACCTTTATCTCATAATTGACTTATACCAAGAAAATTATGTTTTAAATTTTTAACTAGTAAAACATTTGTAATAAGAGGTAAGTTAGATGTACCGTCATTGCTCGCACCGCCTTTGCCGATGATATATCATTTGGAATTATCTCCAAATGTGACAGATCCTCCATCTGAGTAGATAATGTTGGTCAGCATATCTTTATTTCCTGTGATATGTTTTGAGCAACCACTATCAGGTATCTACTTTCCTCTTTTCTTAGTTGGTACTTGGTCAGATAAAGCCATAAAACACACATTGGCTTGTTCGGAGTCACTCTCAATGTCACTGTCTGATGAGGAAGATGATTCTGAATCATCCCATGTAACAAAGAATGCTTGTTTCTTCTTAGATATGCCCCTTTTAGTTTTGTACCTGTTTTTCTTACGATCAGCACGATCCTTCTTTATGTGACCCTTTTTATGACATTCATAGCATTCGAGATTTGAAGTTGATGGTTTGTTATTATTGTCTCTCCTGTTGTTTCCGAATTTCTTGTTTTTTGAAATTTTAAAAATTTCTTAAAGTCTTAGCAATAAAAGCCATGTCATCTTCATCTTCTTTTGAATCTTCTTGTTCAGCTTGGAATGCTATGGTCTTTCTATCTCGTGCTTAATATCTTTTTGCCTGCAAATTTACTTCATATGACATTAGATTTCCTATCAACTCCTCTGGTTCTATGGTTGAAATGTCGTTAGCTTCTTCAATATCTAAGACGTTCTGTTCCCATTCATCCGTTAAAGAGTGGATGATTTCTGAAACGATATCAAAATCTGCGTATTTTTCTCCTAATGCCAAAAGTGAATGATATATATATCTTGAAACCGAGATTACATTTCATTTATAGTTTCATCTTGCTTCATTCTAAAATTCTGTAACTGCTTCTTAAGCATAGAAATCTTTCTTTGCTTAACTTTGTCAATACCTTCATGTGTAACATTAAGAGTTTGCCAAATTTCATAAGCTGTTGTACACCTACAAACTCTATTAAATTCATCTTTATCGAAAGCACAAAATAGCATATTCATGGCTTTTGCATTTGAGGTAGCATCTAATTTTTTGTGTTTGACCATTGTGCATATGGTGTAGTTGGTATAATATATTCATCATGAGTTATATTCCAAGTGTCATATCTGTTTTCCTGCTTATAAATTCTCATGCAAGTTGACCAATAATTATAATTCAAACCGTTAAATAGTCGTGGTCATGTAGTGGATTGACCTTCAATAAAACTTGTGCTAATGTTATTTTCCATATTAACTGAATATCAAATAATTATGCTATGGTTATATTATGACCTTGCTCTGAAATCAAATGAAAGTCACTAAGGATCGTGCAATATGGAATATTAAATAAACTATCTACTTATGCAGAATGTAAATGTAAAAGTTAAGTATAAAGCAAATGACACCAGAGATTTTGTACTGGTTTGAACTTCCCGTTCTATGCCCAGTCCCAGACTCCTTATGGAATTTAACTATCAACCCTCACTTAAGCCGAAAAAACAAGTATTACACCACTTGAGCAACCGAATAGGACTCCAATAATACAAAGAATTATCTTGACTGAATGTGCTCTTTTAATAGCATGGAGAATTCTTTAGAGTACACTCATCCTATAATCTTCTCCTTTATGGTATATCATGTAATTCGTGAAGATATGAAGTTTATTAAATCATTAATGAAGTATTATTGAATGAACAATTGATCAGAATGAAGTATTGAATTCTTAGAGTTCAAATAGCAAGATAGATTAGAAACAAGAGTGAGAATTAGTAATTAAAACAATGAAATTCATGGCTATTTATAGAGATTTAAGAGTTGTATTCATTCATGAAAGATAGCCATGAAAAGGTATAGAAGCAACTCTTGAATCAAGAGTTATTTTTGTTCATTGAAATGAAGTCTCTTTTGAAAAAATAGTCGTCATGAAGATTCAGCCGTCTGAATGTAGCAACTCAGCCAGCTGAATCGATTTAAAATCGAAACAGCAAGGAAACAGTGTAAAAATAGCATAATTCAGTCAGCTGAATTATCATGGTTAGCCATCTGAATATTCAAACTAATCTATGCACATGCAAAGTATTCAGCCGGCTGACTTATGCCATTCAGCCGACCGAGTTTAGTGTTTTCTAGCTTATCCAAATGTTTTGAAAAACTTTATACTCTGTGTGTGTGCGCATATACCACTTCGGAGAGATTTAAACATATATTTACTACTAAACTCAGACCTTAAACTTAATACTTTGCTAAAGCTTCAATCCGGAATCTAGTCTGCAAATTATTAGACCATTTCTTGAGTAAAAACAATATCTTCTCCTGCATTTTTGGTTAGTTCATATAATATTTGCTTATCTATTTATCACAATCAAAACATCAAAATTCTAGGTTCTAACAAACCCTGCTATCTTCCTTATCAAATTTGCCTATTCTACTATGAGAAATATCAGAATTATATTTACCACTTTGTAAGTATCTCTCCAATTTTTCCTCATAATTATCCCATTGATATGATTCTAGCATCTGATTGCTTACATGTAATTACTGTTTGTTTGATTTCTGAAATATAATGAGGCTATCTAGTTCGATTTCTTTCTATAATTGCAAGCTTCTTTTTTCCTTGCTGTTGTGTAGTCTCGTATTTCTTTCCTTCCATATGTAGTAGACAACAGTAGTAAGAATATGCTTGAATGATACTTTCCCAATTGAATTACTTTGTTTTGTTTTTGAATTTTTCCTGAATATGTTGGATGTTGCTTCTTATATTTTGTGTTGCCTGCTTTTGGTTGAATTTGAGTTTTTCTTTTGCAATAGACCAAATGTGCATAGAGTATGCACACTCAAAAAACAAATGCTCGTTGCTATCTAAGTCATTTTTCATAGCAAGCATATATCTTCTCCATTTGTATTCCACTTTTTACACTGAACTCTAGTAGGCAATTCGTTGTGAATCGCAAAATAGGCACAGGTAGCCATTTTTGGACAATTGTTTCTATTCCAAATGATAGAATGCCAATCTGCCACGGTTTCAGCTCCTTCTATGTTTTTCTAAGTGCATTTGAATGTGAATTTGCCTTTAGAACTTAATTTCCAATGCCTTCTATCTTTTAGAATGTTGGGATTGATTACTATTTTTTTTTGAATATTGATGTCGCTAGTTTTGAATTTCTCCTCCATTTATGATTTGAATGAAGCAATCTACATTGGCATTCACATCTCCAAACCGATATATATTAAACCAACCTGAAGATTTACAAGACGTTTTCCATGAACCCATGGGTCGAACCAGAAGCTGATTTTCTTTCCTTCTTTAAATTGTCTTTCAAGGTATTTGGCCCCTATTTCTCTGCAGTTTAAAATATTTTTTCAAGTAAAAATGTAATGATTCTCTACTAGCATAGTCGAAAAATTCTTGTTTTTGAGATGTTTTTCTTTCATCCAGTTCGCCCACATTGATTTTCCTTCTAAAAATTTCCAATAAAATTTGGGATTTCACATTGCACTTAAATCACTAAAATTTCTCAAAACCATGCCCCTTATTTCTTTGATTTGCAGACAGCTTTCCAGTTGACTTTGTGAAATTTTCCTTTCCGTATGAAGTTAGAACATAATTTCTCTATTTTTCTGAATTGCTTTTATTGGAATATTGTGAGTTTGCAGCCAATACATGATAATAGCAGTGATGACTGTGTGAGTTCATTCTAGTCTTCAGCTAATGAGAGCAGTTTGCTAGACTATCCCTTTAATTTGCCCTGTATTAAATCTTGTAGTCTGGCACAATCCTAGTCGTTTATTTGATTCATACCTGTGCAGTTAATGCCCCGCTATATCCCCGCTATAACTCCGATATATCTTATAGCGGATTCCTACCGCTACGATTTTTCCATATATCCCCAACATGTAGCCTTTCCGCTTTAATCCCCGCTATTTCCGCTATATCCCGTTATTTCCGCTATATTCCGCTATTTCCGCTATATCTTCTATAAAAAATTGGATTGAAAAATGATATTTATACGCTATAAAAATTATGAAATTAATTAATTTCATTGAAATTTTGATATATGTTTAGAAATGATAATACTCTAATATTCTACTAAATTAAATTAAGTTATATAACAGTTTTACGTTCATTTACAATACATTTGCACATATTTTTATTTAAACTTATTTTTGTATTAATTATAATTCAAATGAATGTTAATTTTTCACATAATTACTATCTATATATTTGTAAAAACAACAAGTATGGGATTTATATGTTATTTTAGAGTAATCCGATATATCCCGCTATATCTTCGCTACATCCCCACTATGACTTTTTGCACCTCTACCGCATTGAATCCACCGAGCGCTTTAACTGCACAGATTCATACTAAGTGAAAGACCTAAATATTTTACTGGCAACTCTCCCTCTAGAAATTTTACAATATTCAAAATGTCCAATTTTCTTGTCCATGCTTTGCTGAAAAAACACTTTACTCTTGCATTCATTTATCTGTAGACCTGCACAATAATTAAGTTTTCCAAATATCTTCACCAAAGTGTTAGCACTATCCTCATTTGCATTTAGAAACAATAGTAAGTCATCTGCATGTAGTAAATGAGTTATACTTGGTTTAGTTTTATTGATTTTTTTTTAAATTTCCTTTGATTTGTTTGGTTTCCATTTGTATAGAAAAGAACTCCATAGCTATTGTGAATAAGTAAGGTGAAAGAGGATCACCTTGCATTATACCTCTATTACTATGTATAAAACCATTCAGAGAACCATTTATTAGTATAGAGTAAGCAACATTATTAATACATTCCCCTACTAAATGACAAAAAATATCATTAAACCTTGGTTGCTTCATCATATGTATTATAAAATGTCTGTTTACTTTACCAAAAGGCTTATGCAAATATACTTTTATACAAATTCAATTCTTATTTCCTTGATTAATTTTTTTACCATTTCTTGAGCTAATAAAGTATTTTCTAAAATTAGCCTTCCTGGTATAAATGCAGATTGATTTTCAGCAATTATATATTTCAAAAATACTTTTAATCTGTTACAAGGAATTATAACTATAATTTTCTATATAAAATTACAACAACAGATTGGTCTATGGTCTTTAAGGTTATTAGGAACTTTTACTTCTGGAACTAAAGTGATATGTGTATGATTTATACTTTTTAAGATTTTCCCAAAAACCAAAACTTATTTACTACTTCAAACAATTGTTTCTTAATATTCTTCCAGTGAACTTTGTAAAATTTTACTCCAAACCCATATAGTTTGGACATTTATCATTATTTGCATTAAAAATGATTTTCTTAATCTCATCCCTGCTCGTAGGAGCAAATAATATTTCTTGACTATTTGAATGTAATAAAAATTTCGTGTTTATATCTGGGAAACTTGTTAAGTAATTATCAACGTTGTAAATGGTAGTATAATTTGATAGCTTCTGACTTAATTTTAGAAGCATCATTTATTATATTACCATTGGCATCAAATAATTTCCAATGTTATTTTTATTCTATCTATTAGACATTTTCGCATAAAAATTTGCTGGCCTCATCCCCATTAGTTATCTAGTCAACTTTAGCTTTCTCCATCATGTTAATGCCCTGCATATGAAGAGCATTAACTAGCTTACTATGAGTTTGAATTTTTCTATATATATGAGAATTGTACGAGCTATCTTTATCAATAAAATTCTGCAAACTCTTACATTCCTCTCTGATTTGTCTAATTTTTTATTTTGGTTTATTCTTGTTCCATACTTTCAGATTATTTTTAGTTTGTTGCAATATTTTACTGTATCTACAATGGGTTGTACCCTAAACAAAAACGGTAAAACTGTTTTTCACTGCTTCTTTATATGAATTTTCAAATATCCATCCATTCACAAATCTGAATGGAGCATTTATTTTACAAGGAATCGCTGTCAAGTCCCCTGGAATTGAAAGATGATGTAAGAAAAGTCCCTCCCGAATAAGTTATGAAAATTAGGTCCCTATTTTTAGATTTTGGCTAATTTATACCGTTTTTGTCCCTGAAAAGAATGCTAGGTCGATTCTCTAAAAGAGGACAGTTTGGTAAAAAATAACAAAATAGGGACCTAATTTACATGTGTTTATGAGCAGGGACTTTTTGTGCAAGAGCTTTGAAAATAGGGACCTTTGGTCCAAAACCCCTTTATTTTATTTGAGTTATATTTTGCAAAAGAGATTTGTATTAGGTAGTGATCACTAGTTGCTTGAGAAAGAGTATTAGTGTTAAAATTTGGAAAAAAAATTTAGAATTCTTGATTCAATAAATTTTATCTAGTTAAAGTGTATATTTCTATATATTCCAGATTTCCATGTAAAATTGTATCAAAAAATAATAGGTTTAGTTAACCCTATTCTTAATAAAAATGTATTAACTTTCTCCAGTTTTCTATGGGAACTGGAATACCCCCTCTTTTTTCATAAGCATGCATGAAAGTATTAAAAAATCCTAATAATAACCATGGTTCATGTTTCTATTTAATAATTCAAGATGTTTCCAAAGCATGATTCTTTCATTTTAACTATTAGAAGCATAAATAAAGTGATTTCTACAAGTAACTCCCATTTATTCATGCACATATAGTTTACATATTATAAGTCTATAAAGTGATGTTTGATTTGCCAAATATTTGGGTCCCTTAATACTAAAATTCTACCATTGCCTCCTATTTTATTATCATCTATTATACTCCAGTTATTTAACACTCTTATTGCATATTCTTCAATTTTTAGATCATCCAATAAATGTTCTAGAATACATATTATACTAGGTTTATAACTACCTAGCAAGCTAGTTAAATCTAGCAATCTTTCACGAAAATTTAACCCCTTTATATTCCAAGCTATAATAGAAGTTGCTATATAAGTGAACAAATTATTATTAAAGGATACAATAAATGATATTATAGGCGTAATCCATTGCAGTCTTTCTGCCCCTCTTTTTGTGTGCAGTTTTGTCTTGGGATTTTACCTGCTCATCCCATTTTGGATTTCTCATGATATTTTTGCTCCTGAATTCCCCCTCTTCGCATTGTCCCCTTCATTAGTGTAATTATTTCACTTATATTCTTTGTTCCACACTTTTTCCTTTTGCTTTTATTTTCAGGGGATATAAATTCTGCTAACACTTCATTCATAGTTGAGGTTGTTAGATTTGGGAATGGAGGAGTCGCTTCAACATTGTTTCTATGATCTATAACATTTTCTTCACTACTTTTATCTATATTTGCTGTAATTATTTGCTCTATGTTAGTATATAAACTTGAGTACTCCTTTTAGGGGGAGACTCAATGACCTGTTTGATATAATCTCCATTTGTATTCATTTGGTCTTTTATTGTTTGCAAGGCCTATGGAGTCCGTTCTACATATCCATTACTACAAGTGTTTGCTTATAGTTAAGGAGTGGGTTCTTGTATGCTTTCGGTGACCTCTTCCGAGATAATTGTTGTTTCAGTACTTTTTGTTGAATCTATGATTACTGTTTCATCATTTTTTAAGTCTTTAGTTTTTTGATTTGTTTGATTTGTCGTTATTTGATTTTCACTAGCATCTTCTCAATTTTCCAAAAGAGGAAGTTTTGAAAGGAAATTATACATGGTGGAATCAAATTCAGTTAGGAAGCAAACAATTTTCTATGAGTAGAAATATCAAGTTTTCATTTTGTAATTGAATAGTATTTAATGTATGCCATGGGAAATTTTGGTAAACGAAAAACAAAACATCCAAAAACCCCTAAAATTTTCCTAAATAAATGTCAATCTTTGAATATATTGGAATTTCGATTGTTTGTATTAACATAGTAAGATCGAACCTGTAATTAAGATTTAGATAATTTATAGTTTATTCCACTTTATTACTTTTAATTTTACTTAAAGTATAAAAAGAGCTCTAAAAGAAAGATAAAAATAGTGTGCAAAGTATGAATTTTATTATATTGTATTTTGCACTCCTTATTTCTGTAAATTAACCACGTATGCACCCTTTTTCGCTTCATGTTGCTTTGTGTAAACATAGAATAGATATGAAAGATCTAAATTATAAGACTTGTTTTCCTTTAAATAGAAGAGATGAATTCCATTATGTTAATATGAGATGAGTTTGGTATTATTCCTTTTAGTGTACAAGTCAGTTGTGAGCTAAAGAAATTACATATATTTTTGTTTGGAGTTTGGGACTTGTATGAAATTGATATTTAAGTTAATTAGCATTTTCTTCGCATATAATTAGAGCTATTTTATTTCTTATATATATATAATTAATATTAACATATTTATTATTAAAGTTAATAAGCTAATAATTATAGCAAATTGAACGTGACTAAAATCAATAGGATAGTAAATAGCATTAATTTCTTTGGAAGGGGCCATAAGTCATCCCCGTATTTTGCCACATACGTGGGTTCGGTCCAAAAAGTTAATGATAATTATAGGAATTAATCCATAATTAAGGGAGTAATAAGGGGTTACCTTATATGGCCTTAATTATTAATTGTGTAGGATAATGTATGTATGCAATTGGTATATATATAAAGTATGACTAACTTATAGTGACACAAGTTAGTCTAAAGTTACATAGAAGTCTGCCCAATTAAATCTGACCACCAATAGTACAACTTTGGGGATTGATGTGGGACATCGCCTATAATAAGTAACCCCAGTAGACGCGAGGTTAGTCCCAATTCTGTAGGATAAATCTGCCAAATTAATCTGGCTACCAGTTCCTATGAATAGTCAAATTAATCTAAGTTGTCACGGTTTGGATTATGGGTCATAATCATGATATTAATACGATAAGAGAAATCTTTAGAGTTGTTCGCTTCGGGTTTAGTGTTATTAAGTGGCAATTGTAGGCTCAGCCTTTTTTCTTTAGGAGAAGTATCAAGTGACCTGATGGGATTTCTTACGATGTCAGTTAGTGAGAACTATGTAGGGACCCGCCTTGGGTTAGGTATTAAATAAAGGGGACCTGGCAATTTTCATAGGCATTAAATGGTCAAAGTCTGCCTAACTCCTAATAAAAAGGTATTAAGTGGTTTGGTGGCTCTCACACTTGCATCGTTAATGATAGTTGCATTAGAATTTGGAAATAGATTGGAAATGGGTTAGGTATTAAATGACGAGGAATGGCTTATTTTATAGGTATTAAATTATTAGATACTGCGTAATTCTCAATAAAAGATATTAAGTGATTTGGATTCTTCTCTTGCATCGTAAATGGTAGTTGCATTAATTTTGGAATTGGAATGGAAAGGCCTTTAGGCTTACAGTTAATGTTATTAGTATGGTATAGTTTGAATATGTAAGACATATTTCTTATCCAAAAGATACTGCCCAAATACAATTATGGTAAAGCTTGAGAGTTTCGTTTCACTAGACATTTATTGTTCTGACCTACTCCTTATTAGAACACATAGATTATGGGAGATAATGCTGATTTAGGAGACGAAGGTGGAGATGAAGACTTATCGCAATTATCTATCTATATATGCTTTTTAAATATTTTTAATGTACCCAGTTCTACAATTATATTATTTTGAAATATTGTACTATGGAGGTTTTACGTAGACAAGTTGTGAGATTTTGTGATAACATGCGTTGTTTCTATATGGTTTTCTTTTATAAAATGAGTATTTATTTCTGATATAATATTTTATCCATTCCGCTATGAGATTCTATAAGTATAGGTAAATAGCTCTATGCACTGTGTATTGTTTAAAATTTATCAACTTAACAGCTCACCTTAAGATGGGCCTAATGTTCAGGATGGGCCGTTATTAGGTCGAAATTAGGTCTGTTTCAGGGTGGGTTGTTACACCGCATTTCTTTAAAATGCAAGTGAAAACATTATATTAGTATAATCTCTCTTATAACCCTCTAAAACATGTATCATGGCCAGATATTAATTACAATTTTGATAGTGTGTTGTGAGTTGTTGAAGCGAAATAGTCACTATAAACGCACTTTGAAATCCCTTGTATTTATTATGTGTTAAATTGGTTAAATTGTGATTAGATTGGGAAAATATATATATTTGTTTGTTTCTTATACTGCTTTTGGTGTGTTTGACATATAGGAATTGGTTTGGGAAGTTGTAGAAATTACGAAGTTGTGATAGTTACAAGCGAAAAGGTCGCAATGGATGCACTTTGAAATCGCTTTGTGTTCGGCGATTTTTAAAGTTAACTTTGAATGACATCGTAGGGCTTCTCCATATTCTTAGTAACCATTATAAGTGTACTTATTAGTGGAAATATCAAAGTCTAAATATATTTTATATTTAAATGTGGATTTTTAAGGAGAAGGGTTATAAATAATAAAACTAACTTTTATGGTTTTTAAATAAATTGTAAAATAAGTATTTTAAAGTGATATTTTAATTAAATGTTTTTAACCATAGTATAAGTATTTTCAAAGTAGTTTTAATGTATTTTCCAGTATATATTAGTTTTTAGAAAATTAATTAAATATTTTATTAAAATAAATAGAAGCTTATGTAATATAATACCTTTTTAAATTGTTTTTAGTAAATTTGATGGAGTGATTTATCTAGTTAATTCCTTTGACGAATGAGACCTCGGCCTGCTAACTTGCTATATGGATTCATCCCTTTGTGATCAGCATCAGAAGGACTATGGTCGCCTAGGCTATGGAAGTTTGAGAAAATAACAGGTATGTGATGTTCTTATGGTGCATGGTCGTTCTTAATTAGTGGTGTCATGTTCCTTATACCTTGGTTTGTATGTAGTTTGAGTAGTATTCTATATATGCTCATATTTCTTCTATCTTTTTTGATTTTCATTCTTGTTTGAATTTCGAGGATGAAATGTTCTAAATAGGGAAGAATGCAGCGATCCGTAATTTCGAACACTTCGTCTTTGAATATCGTAACTTTTTGAAAAATTATTAAGTTTTATTATTATGATATTATAACCTTGTTAAAAATCTTTAGATTAATAAACAATGATAAGAAACTTGTTTTTAAAAAATGTTTACAGAAATAAATACTTCGAAATAATATCGATAATGTGATCGAAATGTGTTTTGTCAGTAAATAGCTTTTTGTTCATCGGAAGTTGTTTAATTTTTTTTAACATGCTAATTTTCTTAGGAAATAAGAAATAGAAATATTTTTCCGTTTATGGAAAATAACATAATTAGTGATGTCATGCATGATTTATGTCTTAGTTATTTCAAGTAATTAGTATAATGGTCATTTACTTAGAAGTGAGCTGAAAAGGAAATGTGATGGAGCATATGGGAGGGTGAGCCTTTCATGGAGGGTGAGAGAAAGTGTTAGGCAAACATCTTGAGTCTATATAAGAGAGGATATGCCACTTGATTTACATCGGGCAAAATTTACAAAAGTTATAGCCTCTCTTTCATGTCTTCCTCTTCATAAAATTCCTAAAAAATGTAATTTCAAAACACATCCAGTTCAACTCAACATGGACAAGAGCCTTAAGACACATCACAACATTTTATATCAACTTAGATCTTGAAAAACTAAAGCACAGCTCGCTCCATAATCTTGGACCATGATAAAATATAAGGCAATATTGCCTTAGAACTTGAATTAAAGCAAGGTGAAGGTAGGAAGTCTGATGTTAACAAGGGTGTAGTAGGAAGTGGTTGCTTGGACTTGCTTATTTATTTGGTTAAGGTTTAGCTAACTCACCTCCTCGAATGAAAATATAGTGCATATATGCTTTTGCAAAAATTTTATATGTTGTTTGAATAGATATCGTTTATATGTTGTAATATTCATTTTGATTCTTTCTTTCAAAGAAAATGGCATATATATTCATATGTATGGACTTGGAATGGACATGAATGGTCTCGAATGACTTTTTGCATAGCCTTAAAACAAAGAACATAGGGCTTGTTTAAACATAGGTTGAATTGGACTTGAGTTCGGAAGTGGTTTTATAGGGATAGTCGTTATAAATACACTTTGAAAATGCTTTGTTTTCGGCATTTTCTATGAATTTTTATAGAGAGATCCTTAGGGGTTTCTCACCATAGTTACATGTATTATGTTTATACTAGTTACTACATGTAAAATAAGTTTGTTAGCTAATCAAAAGCGATTAAAACATTGAACTATGCAAAACTGGTTTAGCCAAGGTCTTTAACGGTAGTTATCCGCAACACTTTAAAAAGGCTAGTTTTTCCTCTATACCACTTTTTACGGATTCCTATTTCTCAATGATATCCCACGATCGAGACAATTGGCTGAATCCTGTGAAACCATTTCATAGAAGTTCATTGATATCTTCTTTTTATAAATCAAATCGACTTCGATTCTTGAATGATCCACATCACTTCTGGTTCTATTGTAACAAAAGATTCCCTTTTTCTGAAGCATTTGGAAATGCTGTCTTTTCTCTTTGAGATTTTTTTTAAAATGACTTTAAACTTAAGTATTTTACTTCAATATTTTTAGTGGACTTTTCTAACATATATTAGAGTATTTTAAAAGTAGTTTGAAATTTCCATGAATTTTTAGTACTTTATTAAAGTAAGTGGTTTATTTTTATATAAAGGAAAGTATGGCTTTTTTTAGTTTTAAAACAAATTATGAATTAGATATTATAAGGTAATATTTTAAATAATTGTTTTCAACCATATTCTAAGTCATATAAAGTACATTTTAAGTATATATAGTTTTATAAAATTAGTTAATTATTTTATTAAAGTATTAAAAGCTTATGTAATATAGTATCTTTTTGAATTGTCTATAAAATATCTTATCTTATAAATAAATTATTATACATGCATCTTTATCATTTTTAAAATGTTTTTTAAATTATAAAACAATTATTTATAAAAGAGGCTTAGGAATTGCTTAGTGGCTAAATCGTGTTTTGTTTACTTACTTGTTTAAAAAGTAATTTACTATGCTTAATACTAAAAGTCGAGCGAGGTAGAATTCTCTATTTGTGAGAGTTAAAATTGATGTTCAAGTAGGGAGAGAAGAAATAGTGCTTTAACCTACCGACTTCCCTCTTGACTGAGGAATAGCAAGGTTAGAATGTTGGTAACGTGTTAATCATATTGATTATCCATTCGATTATGGAAGTTATTAATACTATACTTAACGCTAAAAGCTGACGATGTAGACTTGTCTATCTGTGAGAGTCAAGAATGAAATGTATGGGCAAGGCTTTGATATGCAACCGGTTTCCTACCTTACCTGGCTTCACTCTTGATCGAGGGATAGTATAAGTTGGAATGTCGGGAATATGTTAATTCTATGAACATTGATTTCTATAAGCGACATTTTTAACAAGATAGTTAATTTATCTACCAAATATAACTTAAGAAGTATCGAAAAGTTTCATAGCTTCATACGCTTTGAGAACCGTTGGGGAAGATCTTTCATATGAAACATCTCTAACTTCCGCTTACTTTTAAGAAACCGAAATTGATTTATAACCGGAAATTCATTGATTGGTTTTGGAGTGTCCTGGACCGGTAAGTGTTTTACAAATCAAGTACCACTTCAAACTAGTATACGAGTCTATGATTTAAAAGAGGTTGTGAAGTGGAATGTTATATAGATGAACTATCTATCCTAAGGTTAAGTCCAAGGGAGAGGACATCGTTAAAATTTATGACTTATGTTATAAAGTTGAACTATCTATCATAAGATTAAGTCCAAGGGAGAGGTCAACATTAACGTTTGTCAAACGTGCTTATGTAGGAATCCATGGAGTGATTTGTTTCAGTCAGAGTGATAATGACTCTTGTAAAAGATGCTGCACAAAAGGTCGACATTGGAAAAATGACAAAGGATAAAGTAGGATGCACAATCCAGGGGTTTAGCTAACCTATTGGGGTACGTCAACTCCATTATCTAGAGTATGCTGATAGATGTTGCAAACGGGAGTTGATGGTACTTGGTTCATGTGTTAGGGCATGGGTTAATTGTGTTTACCTTATAGTATATTTGATATAGAGATTTTCGACACTCGAAAAGTAGTTTTTGATCCTTGTGCATGAGTTCGGATCCGGCTTGATCTGGAAAGATCTCAACGGAAAATCCATATATGCGAATGCGCCTTAGGGGTTTTAAATGTATTAATATTGTTGTGTGATTAATGTAAGCATCATAGCTATTTGATCTAAATTATATTTCACATCCTAGACATTATCTATTATATCACTATATTAACTTAATTGATGGTTGGTTTCCTTTGAGGGGAAAACCGATACAATAATCTGTATGGTATCAACAGTTACTATTACATGCTACATGTATCTTAAGTTTTCAAATACCGGACTTGTGTCTGACATATGGTGTAACGACCCGTAAATATATCACTTTAAATAAATGATCGTTTAGCTTTATGGATATAATAATAATTTTGTAAATAATTATTTATATTAATTTTATGATTTTATATATAAAATATGATCATTTTAATTAGTTAAGAATGACAAGAAAAATTATTTTCAAAATTTGTTTACAAAAATATGCATATTAATTTAAAAGAGAAAATATGATCGAAAATATGATCGAAAATTAGAATCGGGATTTGTAACGATACAACGTGTGGATGTTATGCAACGGTGTAGGAATATGTAACATACACATACACATGTACATATGGATACATGAAACATACACATAAACATATATATACAAAAATAATTAAGTATAAAAGTATAATATAAAATATATAATATATTTAAAGATTTCTTACTCCTTAAGCATGTATAAGTCAACATATGCATACATGAGAAGATGGAAGTGATGGGCACATGGGAGAAGGCTTTTTCCATGCCTTGGAGGGGGGAAGGTGTGTTGGAGAAGCCTTGAAATGGTGATGAAGATGACGATGTATGCATGGATACTTTTACACTCTTCTTTTCCTATAAATACCCTACCCTCTTCTCTTCATATTTCTAAGCCTTGTCTTCCACTTTAATGGCATCCATCCTAAGAGAAATAATGTCAAAATTTATTTCATAAAGAATTTAAATTTTAATATATAGTTATATATAGTTAAACGCCTCAAAACATGCCTGAAACTCCACCTTTTCTCTTTGTTCTTCAAATCTCCACCCCACTTCATCATTAGGCCGAGCACTTCTTTGCTCCACCCTAGACTGTGCACCCCCAAGCCATCTCAAGTCTTGGTCGAGGCATCGAGGAGCTAAATCCAAAGAATAGTGAGGTTCGGAAACCGAGTAGCGGAGCTATAGCAATTTTTAATCAATCATTCAAAATTGAAGGTGAGAACTCCTAAACTATTATATTATATTTTGGATGATGATATAATGGTTGCAAATGGATTTTTATTATGCTTTGATCAATAAGTTTGGATGCTTTCATATGAATATTGAAAATATATGCAAGTCACGAAAATACACGTCGATAAGCACAAAGGAAATCACTATCTTCTATATTAATGAATTGGTGTGTATGGAAGGTTATATCTCTCTAAAAGGAGGTTTAAAATGAGTTTGAAATGTTTTGTAAACATTTAAAAGTGTTTTGGTGAAGTTTGAATGAGAATTGAAAATTAAGTCAAAAATAGGCGCGTCGCGTAACGGTAGTTCGCGATTTACGGCATAAAAGTCAAACAGGTGTAAAAGTTGGAATATAGCTTGGAATTATTCGAGATTAGAATTATCTGAACTATTATATCCATACTTTTCAATTGAAGAAAGAAAATTAAGATTTCGATAAATAAATTTTGAAATATGAGTAAAACAAGTTTTTGAAAAAACATAGTTTTGAAGTTCGAAATCCAAAACTGGATTTCTTTGGAAATGATATTTAAAATTGTTTAAAAATATGGAATAAATGTTATAAATGTTTTAAAATATTTTAAAAGTGATTTAAGTAAAAAAATGAATTTTCAAATAATAAAAATCGTTTTGATCAATATAGCTAAAATAAGCACTTTCTCGCGGCATTTTTTAATAACTTCTAAAATATAGTTTTAATCTTGACAATTCTTTTCCAAATCTTTTATAAATATTTTTAAAGGAATAATTAAGTGTTTTAATGATTATTTGGAATTTTTATAGTTTATTTGAAAGAATCTAAATAAACGATTTAAAGAAAGGTTTTCACAAATTAAGTGGTTTAATCTTAGCTCTAAAAACGAATGAGTAGACTGGATTTTTCTATTCGTGAGATCCGGATATGTGATGCTTACACTAAGGAGATGTTCAGGAGCAACCAGTGCTCTGGTTTACCTGGCCTCTTCCTTGGGCGAGGAATAGATAAGGTTGAAATGTCAGAAACGAGTTAAGTGTAAAAAGGTTTAAAGAAATCAAAAGCAGTGATTAGAGAGGTTTAATGATTCCGTATATACTGAAAAGAATGATTAAGCAATATATATCTCCAAAAGAGGTTTTGATAAAACAAACTAAATCAACTAAAGAATGATTCCATATTCTCAAAACATCTTTTTATCGATGATTGTTTCGAAGGAACCGGGGTCGGATTTGGATGATTCCTATCTGAAGACCACTTCGAACCAATTTACGTACTTTAAGTGAAGACATGGATATGATATTTGGGATTTTCATAATGAGGGACTGCTTGTTGATCATTTGGGGATAAACTCCCAATATAGATATAGTAGCAGTAGTCCCTTCATTATAAAATATCAAATGCAAGGACTAATCGCTACTAATCCTAAAGGTACTCCCTATAGGATGTGGTAGGAGAGTGCCTTTGGTTTGTCCTATACCTGGACAACTTGTATGGATGAATGTCTGACATTGCATTTCTTGTTACATAAGTGATCTCCATGAACGTATTATCTGCTTTGTGGTGGAGAAGGAAATTTCTCTTAGCTTAACACCCATTCCTAAGACGTATGAGCTTAGGAGTTATACGTTTGTAGAGATCAGTTGTGTGACCATAGAATGACAGTGTGGCATTCAAAGAAAGATGATGTGCTATGTGAAAGGTAATCATTACCTCAGGCCTCACACCCAGAAATGGCCGAAACATGGTAGATGCAGCAAGGCTATGTGGTTCGCAACCATTAGGGTATGATTATCCCCTTCTAGATATATTTCTATCCGCTATGACGTTCAGGTTTAAATTATTGTGGTGTATGCTAAGAGACATCTCGAATAGGTCGGTAATGACCGGGGTGATGACATATTCGGTACTATATAGGAAGAGGTAGGTTGATCTTGTGTTGGTAGAGGACCATCAGTTAGGCCTTGGTACATTCTTCTAGAGATGTACATCCGGAACATAGTCCCTTTACCTGGTCATTTGTATGGAAATCCATTCTCCAATAAGTGCCTGCCATTTTGTTTGTAGAACCCACGTTTGTGGTTAGTATGCTGGAATTTAATAATGTAACAATTTTGCTAAGATTGATAAGTTTACTTGCAAATGTTTTCAATGATATGTCAATAAAAATAATATCAAGTCTTACGTAAGAATGTTTTGGTTATTATAAGGTTAAAACCTATTCTATGTTTATGTGAGTTCGCACACCAGTCCCATGATAGACCTGGAGTTTATTTTGTTTTCCCTTTAAACTCTGGGTGCCCTATTTTCCCGAGCAGCCAAGTAGTCATGATTCTGTCTGGAGTATTTTAGTGAAGAGCATGCTGGAAGAGGTTTTTGGAGCAATGGAGCTAGAGAACCCGATGTGGATGTTGATCTGTCTATTTTTATTTTTCTATTATGTTTAAGTTAGTTAATACCAGTAAATGTGGGAACTGGCAGTTATAGCTGTTCCTAGCTGGGTTAGTTCATGCAAAACTCTGATGTAATCTAGTGAGGGTGGTTGTATATACTATCTATCTATTTTAGCGTAATGTGAGAAATTGTGCTTCTATCTTTTTCTTTACTTTACCCTTGGAAATCTGCCTCCTCGGCACTTGTATTTACGGCACGTGAATACTGTGGATGTATTAGTGTCGATTTTTGAGAGTCTAGAAGACGTGTCCTGACATTTGGTATCAGAGCCGAAGGTTAAGCGAGAACCTTGGCTTTGGTGGGGTATAACTCATTAGAGATAGGATTAGCAATACCCTAGAATGAGTTTAATATTTAGGAGTGCGCGTTTAGAATTCTTTTCTGAATAAAATCAAGTTGTGCTATATACACATTCCTTAAGATAATTTCGTCTTTGTCTTCTAAAGATTTCTTACTAAATTCAAGTAGTAAGACATGAGTACTCATAGAGGACAAAGGAGGGGAAATAACAGCACCATAACAACCAACAGTCAAGCTCCAACCGCCATTGTAGAAGAAATAGCTCCCGGAAAAACCCAGGTTAATTTTTCCACCCTGTGCAAGAATTATACCACCTTAGGGGGAAAACCTTCAAGGGTTTAGAAGCTACATTGAAGTACAAGCTTGGATTAAATCATGCGAAAGGATCTTTAAGACATTGAACATTAGTGATGAGAAAAAGAGATTTTTGGCCTCGTGGCAACTTCAGGAAGGGGCTTTGGCTTGGTGGGAGTCCATCAGACTAAATGATTCGGACGGCAATTTCTCCTAGGAAAGGTTTAAAGAGGTTTTGGAGGAGTAGTACATGTCAGCGTCCGGGAAATCTCATCTTTACAGAAGCTTTATGGATCTAAAGCAAGACGTAATGACTATTGAAGTGTATGCTAATAAGTTTAATGAATTATCTTGTTTTGGGTCGGGTCTAATTGACATGCCTTTAAAGATAAATGAGAAGTTTATTTTTTGGATGAACAAGAAGTACTAGAGCAGGATGACTACCTATGTTAAGGGGTCATTTATAGATATTCTGAATATGGGATTCCGTTATGAAACATTGGACAAGATGAAGCCGGTAGTAGCTCATACCAACAACAACAACACCAACAATTGGAAGAAGAGGAAGTTTAATCAAAATGGGAAAAAGCCAGGTCAAGGCAAACCTGGAGGAGGAGGCCAAGGTAACTATTTGAAAGATGCTACGTGTTACAATTGCCAAACAAATGGCCACCTGGCGACTCATTGCAGGAAACCAAAGATTGATAGGCCACCACCAAACTGCTATAATTGTCATCAATTGAGACACATGATCAAGGACTGTCCGATCATGAAGAAGGGAGAGCAGGCCAGAGTCTACGCAATAAAGGATGATCCTTCAAACTCTCAGGATGTGAAGGGCAAGGGAGTTTTGGAAGGTAATATTTTTATCTAAGATGTTTTAGTTAGAGTATTGTTTGATACAGGAGCTTCTTAAAGTTTTTTTGCTAAGAAAACCATAGAAGAATTAAAACTTGAACCTAAGATAGTTGATACCCCTATTTGCATGACGAATCCTATAGTTGGTACCACTAACCTTTGTATGAATTATGAAAAAAAACCCAATTTCCCATTCTTCCCATCAATTTCCTTTTGACCTATTTTCTTAGATTTTATTGGATTCGAAATTTTTCTTTGTATGGATTGGTTGACTAAGCACAAAGTTGTTCTAAATTGTGAAAAAAGAACGATTTTAGTTAAAACAAAGTTAGGGAAGTTTATAGAAATACCTTGTGAAGATTCTAGTCCAAGATGGGAAGTTTCCTATATGCATTAGACTCGTCCCATGAAGGATTAGAAACAATACATGTTTTTAAAAAATTTCCCGACGTCTTTAAAGAAGTAAAGAGTTTACCCTCACATCGAGAAATCTAATTTCGTATTAATTTGATTTCTGGTGCATGATAAGTTTAACAACATGACCGAAAGATGGATCCATAGGAGAGGGAAGAATTAAATAACCAAACACAAGAGCTATTAAAGAAAGGGTTGATAAGACCAAGTCATTCAAGTTGGGGATCGGCAGTAGTTTTTGTTGCCAAGTTGGATGGATTTTTAAGATTATGCGTAGATTACCGAGATCTGAATAAACAAACGATTAAGAGAAAGTATCCACTACCTCGAATAGATGACTTGTTTGATCAGTTACATGGTGCTCGGGTATTCTCGAAAATGGATCTAGCTACAGGATTACATCAGTTGAGAATCGTAGAAGAATGCATCCATCTAACTACATTTAAAGGTCCAAATACTTTCTTCGAGTAGTTGGTTATGCCTTTTGGGATAACCAATGTGCCTGCCTACTTTGTGGACCTAATGAATAGAGTATTTAGAGATGTACTCAATAAATTCGTGTTAGTCTTTATTGATGATAAGCTTATCTATCCTAAGATAGAAGAAGAACACAGAAGGCATCTAGAAATTGTGTTGGAGATATTAAGAAATAATATGCTTAGAGCCAAATTCTCAAAATGTCATTTCTGGGAAAAGGAGGTAAGATTCCTTGGACATATAGTGTTAAGGGATGGGATTTCAGTAGATCATGTAAAGATTGCAGCTGTTTTAAATTGGAAGCAGCCACAAACTCCTAAAGAGATTCGTAGCTTCTTAGGTCTGGCAGGGCATTACAAAAGATTCATTTAAGACTTCTCAAAGATTGCCTACCATCTAACAAAGTTTAACATGAAAGATGCTAAATTTATATGGACCCTTAAATGTGAAGCAGCGTTCCAGGAACTCAAAAACAGGTTAACAATTGCTCCCATCCTAGCAATTATAAATGGAAATAGTGGATTAATAGTTTATACAGATGCTTGTGGAGAAGGATTTGGTGCAGTTTTGATGCAGGAAAGGAAGCTGATTGCTTATGTAGGAAGACAACTAAAGACTTGTGAGAAGAATTATGCAACACACAACTTAGAATTATTAGCCTTGTTGTTCGCATTGAAAATATAGAGGCACTATTTGCTGGGTAAGAAGTTTTCATAGATTATTTCAATAAAACATTGAATTGAACTTAGTAAATAAAATTCCCTCTTTTAATTAGGTGAAAAGTTTGAGCTCTTTACGGATCATAAATCTTTAAAGTATCTTTTTACTCAAAAAGATTTAAACATGAGGCAGCAACGTTGCTTGGAATTTCTCGCATCTTATGATCTAGATATTTTATACGCACCCAGAAAAGTCAATGTAGTAGCTGATGCATTAAGTAGGAAATATGATGTTGTTTCTTGTTTGGTAGTAACTCCATCTCTTTTAGAAAGAATTTCCAACAAGCAAAAAGAAGATCAATTGCTAAAGAAGATTTCTAAAGCTAAATACAAAGGGCAAAATTCAAGCTTCGAATTTGATAGCCACAGAGTTTTACGATTGAATAGGTGAATTTGTGTTCCGGATGTGGAAAATCATAGGCAAGAGGTATTAGCTGAATGTCACAAAACCAAACTCAACATTCATCCAGGAATTAACAAAATGTACAAAGATATGAAGCGCACATTTTGGTGGAAAGGCATGAAATGGGACATAACCATTTATGTTAGCAGATGCACCAATTGTCAACAAGTCAAGAGCGACCAATAGAAAATTGCAGGGTTACTTCAACCTCTGGAGATTCCAGCTTGGAAGCGGGATCAAATACCAATGGATTTCATTGATGGTTTAACTCCAATGAGGAAAGGGGATGAAGGCATTTGGGTTATCATAGACCGATTAACTAAATGTGCACACTTCATTCCACTTAAGCTAACAAGGACCGATGCAAGCCTTGCAGATATATATATATATATAAAGGAAATTTTACGATTTATTGGAGTTCCGAGGAGTATAGTAAGCGATCGGGATCCAATCTTTACTACTCCATTCTGGGAAGCATTACAGACCGCTTTAGGGACAAGGCTGAATATAAGCACTGTCTATCACCCCTAAATTGATGGACAGACAGAGAGAGTCAATCGCATTTTGGAAGATCTTCTCAGAGCTTGTATTCTAGACTTTGGAGGCTCATGGAAAAATCATTTGCATTAAACAACAGTTATCAAGCTAGTATCGGCATGACACTGTATGAAGCTCTATATGGTCATCTATGCAGGTCACCGGCATATTGGATTAAAACCGGAGATCGGTTAGTAATTGGTCCTGATATGATACAAGAAGCTTCAGAGAAGGTTGATATGATTCAAAAGAAGCTAAAGGAAGCCTAGAGTAGACAAAAAAGTTATGCAGACCAAAGGCGTAGAAATCTGGAATTCTTAGTTGGAGATTCATTCTTTTTGAAAGTCTCTCCGATGAGAGGAGTAGTGAGATTTGGAAGAGCTGGGAAGTTAGCACCTCAATATGTTAGACCATTTCTCATTCTTGAATGAATCGGGCATTAACTTATAGAGTACAATTACCAGAAAGGTTAGCAGGAGTGCACAATATTTTTCATGTATCTCATTTAAGGAAACATGTGCATGACCCAGAGTAAATCATAGAAACAACTGCTTAGGAAGACTTGGAGGTGGAACTGAATTTGGCAGTTATTAGACGACCTACTCGAATCGTTGATCATAATGAGAAATAAATAAGGAGGAAGGTGGTAAGTTTAGTCAAAGTTCAATGGAGTGGAAATGGCAAGGATTGCACTTAAGAAATGGAGGATATAATGAAAAAGGCATATCCCAAATTTAGGATGGAAGAATCGACTGTATAAATCATGTCGTTGTAGTGTACTCATCGCCTCTAATGTAGTTAATTATCCATATTTTTGTATATATTCATTATATCGATTATATTTCCTTTTGTGCTGGTTCCTTCTTATCTTAATTTCGAGGACGAAATTCATTTGAGGAGGGGAGTGTAACAACCCGTAAATATATAACTTCAAATAAATGATCATTTAGCTTTATCGAAATAACAATAATTTTGTAAATAATTATTTATATTAATATTAATGGTTTTACAAATAAAATATAATCGTTTTAATTAGTTAAGAATGGTAAGAAAAATTATTGGGTACTTTTGGCACAGGTCCTTATTAAGTTTCAAAATTCACGAAAAGTCCTTCACTAAATTTCAGTGTAAATTAGGTCCCTGTATTTTATTCACGATTATTGCAGAGCATGATGCAACATTTCATAAAAGTTGCTGACATTTCCGCAACATTTCTGTACACTGTGAACATAGTGTATGAAAGTTGCTGAAATATCAACACTTATTTATAAAAGTTGCTGATATTTCAGCAACATTTATGTACACTGTGAACACAGTTTATGAAAGTTGCTGAAATATCAACACTTATTTATAAAAGTTGCTGACATTTCAGCAATAATTTTTCTTTGTTTTTACAATAAAACTTTGACACAGATAGTTGCTGAAATATCAGCACTTATTTATAAAAGTTGCTGACATTTCAGCAATAATTTTTCTTCGTTTCCAGAAAACAGGGACCCGCTTTACAATGAAACTTTGACAGGGACCCACTTTACAATATGAAAGTATGATAGGGATGCCTCCCTAATTTCCACAAAATTATTTTCAAAATTTATTTACAAAAATATGCATATTAATTTAAAAGAGAAAATATGACCGAAAATCGAAATCGGGATTTGTAATGATACAACGTGTGGAAGTTGTGCAACATTGTAGGAATATGTAACATACACATACACATGTACATATTCATACATGGAACATACACATAAACATAAATATACAAAAATAATTAAGTATAAAAGTATAAAATAAAATATATAATATAATTTAAGATTTCTTACACCTTAAGCATGTATAAGTCAATATAAGCATACATGAGAAGATAGAAGTGATGGGCACATGGGGGGAGGCTTTTGCCGTGCCTTAGAGGGGGGAAGGTGTGTTGGAGAAGCCTTGAAATGTTGATGAAGATGATGATGTATGCATGGATACTTTTACATTCTTCTTTTCCTATAAATACCCTACCCTTATCTCTTCATTTTCATTCATCTTATTCTTCATATTTCTTAGATTTTTCTTCCACTTTAATGGCTTCCATCAAAAGAGAAATAATGTCAAAATTTATTTCAAAAAGGATTTAAATTTTAATATATAGTTATATATAGTTAAACACCTCAAAACAAGCCCGAAACACCACCTTTTCTCTTTGTTCTTCAAATCTCCACCTCACTTCATCATTAGGCAGAGCACTTCTTTGCTCCATCCTAGGTGTGCACCCCAAACCATCTCAAGTCTTGGTTGAGGCACCTAGGAGCTAAAATTCGAAGAATTGTGAGCTTCGGAAACCGAGTAGCGGAGCTATAGTGAATTTTTAATCAATCTTTTAAAACTCAAGGTGAGAACTCCTAAACTATTATATTATATTTTGAATGATGATATGATGTTTGCAGGATTTTTATTATGCTTTAATCATCAAGTTTGGATGTTTTCATATGAATGTTGAAAATATATGCAAGTCATGAAAATATATGTCGATAAGCACAAAGGAAATCACTTTCCTCTATATTAATGAATTATTGTATATGGAAGGTTAAATCCCTCTAGAAAAAGGTTTACAATGAGTTTGAAATGTTTTATAAACATTTAAAAGTGATTTGGCGAAGTTTGAATGAGAATTGAAAATTTAGTCAAAAATAGGCACGTCATGCAATGACAGTTCGCGATTTCACGCCATAAAAGTCAAACAAGTGTAAAAGATGGAATATAGTTCGTAATTCTTCGAGATAAGAATTTTTCAAACTATTATATCCATAATTTTCCAATGAAGGAATAAAATTGAGATTTCGATAAATAGATTTTGAAATATGAGTAAAACAAGTCTTTGAAAAATCGCGGTTTTGCAGTTCGGAATAAAAAATTGAATTTCTTTGAAAATGATGTTTTAAATTTGTTTAAACATATAGAATAAATCTTATAAATGTTTTAAACATTTTAAAAGTGATTTGAGTAATAAAAATTAATTTTTAAATAATAAAAAATCGTTTTGATCAATATAGCTAAAATAAGCACTTTACGTAGCACATTTTCGCAGCACTTTTTACTAACTTTTAAATTAACTTTAAACTTGACATTTCTTTTTCAAATCTTTTATAAATTTTTTTAAAGGAATAACTAAGTGTTTTAATGATTATTTGGAAGTTCTATAGTTTATTTAAAAGAATTTAAATAAACGATTTAAAGAAAAGTTATCACAAATTAAGTGGTTTAATCTTGGCTCTAAAAGCCGACGAGTCTAACTGGATTTTTCTATTCGTGAAATTCGGATGTGAGGTGCTAAATTAAGGAGATGTTCGGGAGCAACTAGTTCCCTGGCTCACTTGGCCTCTTCCTTGGGCAAGGGATAGATATGGTCGAAATGTTGGAAATGACTTAAGTGTAAAAAGGTTTTAGGAAATCAAAAGCAGTGATAAGAGAGGTTTAATGATTCCATATATACCGAAAAGAATGATTAAGAAAAATTATCTCCAAAAGTGGTTTTGATAAAAAGAACTAAATCAATAAAAGAATGATTTCTTATTCTCAGAACATCTTTTTATCGATGATTGTTTTGAATGAACCGGGGTCGGATGTTGATGATTCCTATCCGAAGACCACTTCGAACCAATTTACGTATTCAAAGTGAAGACCTGGATATGATATTTGGGATTTTTAGAATGAGGGATTACTTGTTGATCATTTGGGGATAAACTCCCATATACATATAGTAGCAGTAGTCTCTTTGTTATGAAATATCCAATGCAGGGACTAATCGCTACTAATCCTAGTGGTACTCCCGACAGGATGTGGTAAGAGAGTGCCTTTGTTTTGTCCTATACCTGGACAACTTGTATGGACGAATGTTTAACATTGCATTTCTAGTTATATAAATGATCTCTATGAACGTATTATCTGCTTGGTGGCGGAGAAGGCAACTTCTCTTAGTTTAACACCCTTTCCTGAGACATATGAGTTCAGGAGTTATATGTTTGAAGAGACTAGTTGTGTGACCATGGAATGACAGTGTGGCATTCAAAGAAAGATGATGTGCTGTGTGAAAGGTAATCGTTACCTCAGGCCTCACACCTGGAAATGGTCGAAATAGGGTAGATGCAGAAAGGCTATGTGGTTCGCAACCATTAGTGTATGATCATCCCCTTCTAGATATATTTTTAATCGCCATGACATTCGGGTATAAATTATTGTGGTGTATGCTAAGAGACGTCATAGGTTAGTAATGACCGAGGTGATGACATATTCGGTACTATCTATAAAGAGGTAGGTCGGTCTTGTGTTTGTAGAGGACCACCAGTTGGGGCTCGCTACATTCCTCTAAAGATGTACTACCGGAATTTAGTCCCTTCACTTGGTCATTTGTTTCGAAATCCATTCTCCAATAAGTGCCTGCCATTTTGCTTGTAGAACCAGTGTTTGTGTTTAGTATGTTGAATTTAATATTGTAACAATTTCGGCTAAGATAGATAAGTTTACTTGCAAATGTTTTCAAAGATATGTCATTAAAAATAATATCAAGTATTTTTACGTAAGAATGTTTTGGTTATCAAAAGGTAAAAACCTGTTCCGTGTTTATGTGCGGTGTCTATGAGATACCTTTTTATTTTCAAAACAACGTATTTTGAGTTCTCACACCAGTACCATGACTGACCCGGAGTTTATTTTTTTCCCTTTAAACTTTAGGTTCCCTATTTTCCTAAGTAGCCAAGTAGTCAGAATTGTGTTTGGAGTATTTTGGGGAAGAGCATGCTGAAGAGGTTTTCAGAGCAATGGAGTTGGAGCAACCGATGTGGATGTCGATCTGTCTATTTTTATTTTTCTGATTTGTTTAAGTTAGTTAATACCAGCAAATGTGGGAGCAGACAGTTATAACTATTCATGGCTGGGTTAGTTCATACGAAACTCTGATGTACCCTAGTGAGGGTGATTGTATGTACTATCTATCTATTTTAACGTAATGTTAGAAATTGTGTTTCTATCTTTTTCTTTACATTACCCCTAAAAATCTACCTCCCCGGCACTTAGATTTACAGCACGTGAATACCGTGGACGTATTAGTGTCGATTTTCAAGAGTAGAGGAGGCGACACTCCACATATGGTTTTTGTTTTCCCTAAATTCCTAATGTACTCTTTCGAGTTGGCTGAGTAAGGAAGATTTTACTTTGGACACTTCAGAGTTTGGGACATGAGCTGGAGGCTTTAGTTTTCTATCTATTTCTATTACTGTTTCACTATATTATGTAAGTAAGTATCAACATATTGAGGAAATAAAGTTATAAATGTCCAGGCTGATGATAGTACATAGATTTTTGTAACTCTGAAATTTCTGTATTCGGGTAACCCTTTGTACTATCCTTTTGATAATATATATTACTATTGCATTGTAAGATTCTAATGTTGTGTTCTTCTTTCTTGATCTATTTTTTTCTTTTATCCTAACAATCAACTCTTTCGGCACTTGGGTGCTTGGCATATGAATACCATGGATGTATTTAGTGTTGACATTCAAAGATCGACAAGGCTGGTGGTTAAATCGTGATATCCAGTCTCGATACATCTCTACTAGGAATATTTAAAATGATGTGTTTTATTTTATTTTGATACAATACCCATGAATACAACTATTTGTAATTACTATCACAAACAAACCATTTATGGACTTTCTATTAAATATATTTTAATTAAAAATTTAATTATTTATAATATATTATAGCAAATATAAAATAGGAAGAAAAACCACATTATTACGAACGAGAATTGATTAAAGGTTAATAATTTCAATAAATTACATAATTACTCCTAGAGAATACCCTTAACTCTATCAGTCTTCCACTTGCATTTGGGGCCAATTATAAAATCCCAATCACATCCCTTTGATTGGCTTCTTGAGAGCCGATTGTGCCAGACACATAGTGAATGGATCTTCTATGTTGTCCTTGGTATCTACACTTTATCATTACCTCTTTCTTCTCAATGAATACTCTAATAAGGTGGAACTTACGAAGAGTATGTCATGACTTTATGTGTGCTTAGAGCTACATGGCGGTCCGTATAGTCGCATTGTTATCACAGAACAATGTCGTTGGATTCTCGGTGTTGGGAATTACTTCGAGCTTACTCAAAAACTTGCACATCCAGACTACCTCTTTAGCTGCTTCATTGAGGGCGATGTACTCGGCCTCTATCGTCGAATTAGCTATTGTCTCTTGTTTGTAACTTTTCCAGCTAACGGCTCTGCCTTTAAGCATAAAGACATAACCGAACATCGATTTACTATCATCAATGTCATCTGAAAGTTCAAACTCGTACACCCCTTCATAAGAAGATCTCCATTCCCGTAAAGGAGGAATAAGTCTCGAGTATTTCTTAAATACTTTAGTAAATATTTTGCAGTCATTCAATATTTTTCTCCATAATTAAACTGGTGTCAGCTTACACACCCTCATGTGTATGCCACATTCGATCTAGTACATAGCATATTGCACATTATGGAGTCGATGGCTGAAGCATAGGGGATCCTTTTCTTACACTCTTTCTCCGCATCGGTATAAGGAGCGTCCTTCTTAGAAAGGATGATTCCAAACTTCTTTTGAGCGTTGCCATGCTTAGAATTCTTCATGTTGAACCTCCTCAATATGTAATATATGTACATGGATTGGGACAATCTCAGCAACCTCTTGAATCTATCTCTGTAGATCTTTATACCTGGTATGTAGGTTGTTTCATCTAAATCCTTCATGGAGAAGTTTATGGAAAGACAAGCTTTCACTGATTGCAATAATGAAATGCCATTGCCAATCAACAGAAAATCATCGACATATAGCATAAAGAATACGATAGCATTGCTTTGTTCTTTTCTATAAACGCATGCTTCCTTTGTGTTTTGATAAAAACAAAACCGTTTGATTAACTTATCACAAAACTTGTTCCAAATTCCTGAAGCTTGTTTAAGTCCATAAATGGACATTAATAACTTGCAAGCCTTGCCCTCACTGCCATTGGCCAAAAAAACCTCGTGCCGCGACATATAGATGGTCATTTCTAAATCACCATTTGGAAATGCCGTCTTTACATCCATTTTCCATATTTTGTAGTCCTAGAATGCGACAATGGCCAACATAATCCAAATGGACTTAAGTACGGCTACGGAAGAAAAGGTCCCGTCATAATCAATACCTTGAATTTGACAAAATCCTTTTACAACTAGCCTAGCCTTTACAAGTCTCTACTTATCTATTTGCATTTAGTTTTTCCATAAAAATCCATTTGCAACTGATGGATTTTATCCCTTTAGGTACATCCAACAAATTCCAAACTTTGTTGTTTGTACATGCTGGAGTCTAGAGTCTTTACTCTATAGTGCTTTTCGGAAAGATAGAGGAGTGTTTTCTTCTAAGACACGATCCTTCTTTCCACCATTTTTTAAAGGCTAAATCTCTATCGGATTAGAAAAATTGCCGAAAAAATTAAATTAAAAATAACCGGAAGCGCTCGGCGTACAATTCTAGTACGTGGCGAGTACGGGTTGATCCACAGGGAATTGTATTGATTTTAAAATTTCTATTCGATCAAATTAACCAAAGAGTTTGAAAATTGTTTTAAGCTAGAGAAAATGCAAAAACTAACTGCTACAAAAGTGAATGAAAACTATGAGATTAAAAGAAAATTTAGGGATAAATCCACTCTCATCATCGCATAAATCAACACACAACATGAAATTATGATCTCTCTTTTGGTAATTAGTGAATTTAGTTGATATGTTTATCATATGTATGGCCTATTTGTGCTATATATTAGCCAAACATAAACCATCAAACTTTAACATACCCTTTAAACGCACTTAGCAACTCTCATGAAAATGAAAATGAAATTAAAAATAAAATCTATTTTAAGCATAGCTTATTTACTATTGAATTAGTAACATAAACCATCAAATTTAGATTCTAAATCCACTTCCATTACGAAAATCAATTAGTTAGTTGATGATCTAAATTGTGCTTATTTGAGTAAGAGTAGCCTATATGTGATTAACATTATAGACTATCAAATTCATTAATAAACTTACATCAACATGCAACTTTCCATTAAGCATAAAAGAGAACATAAATGAACAAATTATGTTGAATCTACATGATTAAGAGAGCTTCATTACCCTTAAATTGAAGGGGTTTAGCTTCTCATATTTGTTATCATTTCAATAATTGGTGGTTGCAACATAAGCATAAACAAGAGGAAAATACAAGCAAAGTAAGAAGAGAGCTGATTAAAATAAAATAAAAGCTAATCTACTTGCATAAATAAAAAGATCTACACTACTAACATGAAAGGAAATAAACAAGAAAAGAACTTGAATTAAAATTGCAGGAGTAAATTACATGAAAGAAAATGGCTAAATAGCCATGAAAAAGAAAAGAGAGCTTTTTGTTTACTTTTGAGTTTGAAACTAAACTAACTAAAGAGTAGGCTAAGAGCTTAGTTACATGAACATATGGGGTATTTATACAAACCTAAAACCCTAATCCATATTTTTGGGGACTACCCAAAATACCCTTAAGAAAGTGTGGCCTCCAAGTTATCATTAGCATGAGCATAATCCACCATTACATGTGCATGTAACTTTAATCTTCATTAGCATGTGCATTAGCTCCTAATAGGGGATTATGGTAAGTGGGTAGGTAGGGTCCTCTATGTTGCATGAAATGGTTTATCTCCATCTTCATTTGCTTACCTTCTCTTGTGCATGCATATTTTCCATGAAGCCTCTTCCAAAATTCACTAAAATTACTACAAAACAACATTAAAATATCCAAGTAAATTTTCTCAAATTATTATATGCATAAAAGTGACCATTTTGCCCCTCTATGAAGATGAATAAATGATGATTTCAAAATAATTTTAGTTTTGGTTTAAACATGTTAAAAACACCATATATGCTCATTTATTTGATTAAATTAGATTAAATATGGAAATAAAAATATGCATATTTACGTGCACATCAAATACCCCCACACTTATTTTTTTATTCGTCCTCGAATAAACTAAACTAAGGTAAATCCATTTTCGTAGGAAACACGATTGCATTGAGCTTATGCAACAAGCCATTAAACCGCTAGGTGTCCCTAGTAGGATGAGTGTTGTCTCGTGAGGGTTTTTAGTGGATATTACCCACGAAATCCAAATGCGAAATAAAAATTTGCTAAATGTAAGATTTATTTACAAAGATATGAATGCAAGTTTTTGAAAATATTTACAAATGACGAATTTACTTTTAAATTGACACAAATAAGTTAAATATAAGTTCTGGTCATTATCAAGAAATTTAAGTCCTTTTACTTGTCAAAATTTCCAATAAAAATTAAGTTATTGTCATAATTAGACTCTAGTTTAGCTAGTTGTTTTGGTTGATAGCATAATGTAACTATGAAATGGATCCTTAGTTGATTATTGAAGTTTATCAAAGTAGTATTTTCATTTCTTTTGAATAACAAGTCAAATCACATAAGTTAAATTTATTTATGATGGTTAATAGTTAAGGGCTAAATCCATTAGGCCTCTATTATTTTCCTTTTCCACCCTACTGCAACCAAAATAGTAAAAATATCTAGTCTGTCCCTATATATTCCATTGGATATGCCAAAATGTTTATTTGCTTTTTTTTTGAAATCGTTACTTAATTAGGTGGTAGTACATAGTATTATATGTCTTGGGTAGTACATAACATACTACATATCAACTTATATCTAATGATTCGAATCATGCTGCACAAGATTAGAAGTTGTGACCTCATGGACCAAAGCTGGAGTGTCTGGCCACTAAGACAGCGATGTTGGATGTTTTTTTCCTTCTTCATTATTCCAAGGCTCATCGAAGTATTGTATAAAGTTCCATGTTTATATTACATCATTCAAAGAATCCACCATGAAGAAAATATTGATTTGATTTCGCAAACTTCAAAAATTTATTTAATCGATGGTGAGAAGATAGACAGGAGAAATTAAATAGGTAATACTATTTACTGCCATCTAAACATCTTCTCTAACTCATTTATTCTCTTACCAAATTAAATACTTCACTCACCCATCCATATCTACCTTTTAATAATATTTTGAATTTCCTAAAAACTTAAGTAGAATTCATCTCTTTTTCTCTTAAACAATGAAATTAAATTCTCTTCATCCAATTTCTCCACAATCGATCTTTTTTTAATCTAATTTTCATCGATAAATATTAGTCCAAATAATTTGTTGTGACTAAGTTTTTATTAACTTTAATTGTAAACTTTGTAACCCTAGCTATGATTAACATATTAAAGAACAATTTTGAGCCCAAATTTGCTGCCACGATTGAACACACTAAAGAACCTTCATCGCTACTTTGAAATATTCAAACATTAACATTTTTGTTGTTTTGATAAGAAAACCAAAAAAGAATGACGAAGCCGATTGTATTATAAAATGGTATGATGTACTGACATATATTAAAGGCTAATTCAATTTGCCCCCAAAAGGTTACTGAGTACTCCCGCACAAAATTTGGAAAACAATTGTGCCCATATTTTTTCCGAGTATGCCCATGTTATTGATAACTCTTTCCCTTTATACCCTTCAGCCTAGTTAAAGGTCATTCCAGCAAAAATTTAACTACATAGGCTAACCACATGATTTGTAAATTGCAACACAGTTATAGCGAGTGGTACCTTAGCCAATCATGCACCTCCATCGCATAGTTGGTCTATAAATCATGCATTGTAACTATGAGATATTTCCAATCAGTCACACAGTTGAACATCTCCAAACTGTGCACTTTTATATTTAAAAAAATAAAAATAAGATAAAAGTCCAAGTTTTACCTCTTTTGTTTCTATTACATTTGCACTACCATCATCATAATCCATTAATTCAAACAAAAGATTTGAGATTTTACTTTGATTTAGATTGCTAGGGTTTATTGATTATGAGCAATTGAAGAAAGAAAAATTGAATTCAAAAGAGGTAAATAACATCAGGGTAATTTTGTCCTATTTTTTAATTTTAGAGGCGCTACTCAACAATATCATGTGTTTAAATAGAATCAGCCTATATTATATTATCATTATCCTCTCCCTATAAAATTAACGGGATATAAAAATAATGTTTTACATTAAAATTCTAAATATAACTTAATATTTTAACTCATGAACTCCTAATTTGAAATTGATAAAATATTTTTGCTTACTTTGTTCATCTCGGTATCCTATTCCATTATTGGTTTGTAGGATTGAAAATAGTTATGTTTGAGGATTTGATTCACTACAAGGTACATCATCATTTCCAACGGCTTAAAATTTTGGTGGTCGTCGGACGCTAATAGCAGTAGTTGGAAAAAATTTGTCACCAAATAGTGATTCAAATGATTTTACGACGGCGCCGTCGTCGGCTTTAAGGATCCCAACGGATTATCGAACAGCTTTCCGACGGCCGCTGCGTACACGTAGGAAGCCACGATTTAACCATATATGTGCCGCCAGCCATCGAAAGCCATTCGCAACTAGCCAACAGAAGCAATTAGAAATCTTTGGTTATTATTTACCAATTAGCCGTTGGAAACCATTAGTAGCCGTTGGTTATTGTTTACCAATAAGCCATCGAAAACTGTCGGCAACCTTCAGAAAATTGGGCTGTTTTTAATTTCTGCTGCCATTGAATCTCACAGAACACATACATATCAATATATATATCAGCTCAATTCCACACACACACACACATATATATATATATATATATATATATAGACACACACACACACAAATGAGCCCAAATCATATATAAAACATCAATAATAAAAAAGCATCAATACTTACAACAAACCAAACTAAAAAAATCCACCATACAACAAAACATTCCAACAACATATACAAAATAAACTTCAAATATCTCAAAATGTATCAATCATGCCAAAAAAACCCAACACGTCATCCAACGTCTTTTCAAAATGTATCTACATATCAAAATACATCATCCTCACCATCTCCAAGTGCATATATGTACAATATGTCATAATAAACTAAAAAAATCATACCTATCAAGCATCATCATCGCCTCTGGAACCAACTGACAAGGGAAACATGCCATGCTACTCCATATACGTATTAATGCGCTCTTCCAACTACATTATCTCTATAGCACGACGGCGGTCTCATTCGTCCAACTCAGCAATCCTGGCTCTGTGGTCCTGAATCTCTGCTAGGTCCTAAACTTTATTGTAGACGCTTTGCTTGTGTTTAGCCTGGAACACTTATATGATTTATTAAGGAATTTTTTTTAATGGCAAGCAAAAAATGTAGGCTTAGCAGCCACTATAAAACTTATATCGTAGAGGAGGTGTGAAATTGAATAGCATTGAGATTCAATGACACTATTGCCTTACTTTCTTTGATTAAATTGAGAATGGTTGTGGTGACTTCTCAATCTAGTATTTTTGCATGTATATATAATGAAAAGAAACTTAATTAATAAGAAAAGAGGTTACATGAATAGATTATCATGACTGTGTTCAGAATCAAAATTTTGCTTATATTTATTTTTGGAATTCATCCTGATAATCTACCTATTCTATGTTAACAAGAAATCTTGTCAATACCTCAAAGCAAAGTTAGAGGAGTAAATGATTCCTTCGAAAGCCCTTTAGAATTAGTTGCAGCATCTCGAGGTTATAACCCATTAGGGGTAGTTGAGATCTAACTGACTCGAAAGGGTCCTTATGCCTTCGAAAGAAAACCCTTCGAAGAAATTGTTACTCCTGTCATGGGAAGGACTTCTTTAAAAGTGAAGATATGCTCAGAAATATTAAAAAACATTTCGAAGGAGTCCTCTCGAAGGGTTTAACTTCAATGACCTCATGGTGAATTCCTTCGAAGGACTAATTCCCATTGAAAGGTTTCAGAATATATCATGTATATATCAAGTAAAAGTGGATTCAATATGCCATGGAATTTAGTTTTGGATAAATAACGTAAGTCCAATTGACTCAATAATATTGAAGTATCATCACCACATCACTTTCGTGCCACATGGGCTTTGGATGTGATGATAATATCCTTTAGAGTCAAGATATCCAAATAAACTCCATAGCATAGCATATGTCAAATAAGGGTTAAGAAGATAAATGTGTATCATGTGCAATTGGTTATTAAACAAGCTAATGGCCGTAATGATCATCCTCATATTCGAAATCAATATTAGATCCATGCATCCTCTAATTTTCATTTCTCATAAATGGATTACAAGTAGTAGAATTTTTCCCCAATTTGATCTAGGGTTACAGGAATTTGATTTGGCCAAGAATTGAAAAGAAGTTTCAAGAATTCAAAAATTGGTCCAGAACATGAAGCCCTAGGGTCATATTTATAGATGCGGTTAGGACCCTTCTACATCCATCCTTTTGAAGCTATTGAAAGGTCTCTTTTCCAACCTTTCGCACCCATCCTTTCGCCTTTGTTCTCCCGTCTTTGTCGAAAGTATGCTAGTGGAAAATATTAATCCGATATTTACCAATATTGCTTTCGAGTACTTCTAGAGCCTTTTGACGCCATCAAAAGGTACGCTTCCATTAGTGGAGAATGAGTCACGGTACACCATTCTGTTGTATGAATGTAAATGGAAGCATTTCTAACTTCTTCATCTCCTTCGAAAGCTCTTCATTGTTGTTAAGATCTGGTACTATCATGATAAGTTGCCGCTTAAATGAGTGAGGTAGGGTATTTGGTTGGTTTCGAATGGGTTTAATGGTGATGAAAGGACCTATGCGAAAGGTTATTTGTGATGGAGAAGGCTTCTTGGTGGTCAGGTGATAGTTGCAGAAGGTAACTTTCGAAAGTAATCCCCTCAACTAATGCAAAAGCACCATCTTCTGATGCTTGAGGAAGCGTTATTATTCACTGTGTAATGTTCCTTGTACTTGTAGAAGAAATCAACCGATTCGTACGGCTAATCTATGCTTTCGGAAGGGTTATTTTGATAATATATTCTTTTGTGGATGATAAATGGTGGCAAAACAAACTGTTTCGAAGGGTTTCATGCATGTGCAGAAGTTTGTTATCTGATACCTTCGAAAGGTTCTTTTAACACATACGGAACTCTTTGATGCATGCAGAACCAACTGTTTTGGAAGGACCAACTGAAGTGGAAGGATAGCCTTAACCCCTTTTGACTCCTTCGAAAGCCCATGCTCCATTTAATATTTGCAGAAGTATCAAATGCTTATAACACCGATTCAATCTCTTTGAAACCTACTTCATTGCTTTTGAAACACCAATTTTGGACCATGGCGGAACCCTTCTCTTTAATTTTTGCAAAGCTTTTGTAGGCTTTCTTTTATTCCTACATTGTTGAGTGAGCTTTATGGTTAACATTTTCCCCTAACCCTCCCTCCCGTATGAAAGAAGCTTTTGTTCTTTATGAACAAAATTCAAGAATTCCCCTTTTTTCTTTATTTCATCCACAATGGTCCTCTTCACTAAACCCTTTCCCCTGCGAAATGAAAAGAAAACAACATTTCTTATTGTTAATTCAAAATTTATATAAGAATATGTTCAGTGGTTTGTCCATATTATTGGTGATAGTATTAGAATCCTTGATATAGAATCCCAGAAACCTAAATAATGGAAATTAATAGATCATCATTTGAGGACAGTAAATAAAGAGAAATTCACAGTTGGGAACTTTAATTGAAGTTTTGAGATTCAACATTTTGTAACATTATGAGAAAACCAGAAATTCGTCTCTGCTCAATAGAAGTCCATAAATCTAATTATGAAATGAAATTAATAAAAGAGGGCCAGAGATTCAAATTCAACCTTAATAATGGAAGTTTAGAAATTGTCTTCTGGAAATAACTGATAAAAGGCTAATAACAATTGTTTGGTAATAATATAAACTCAGAAATCATCATGTGGAAATAAATCATAGAAGACTAGTAATCCTCACTTAGGGGTAAATAATATGAGTTTAGAAATCCTCGTTTGGAAATAATAGAAGTCCTAAAACCCAGATTCGGATGCTGATAAGTGTTGTCCAAAAGTTAATAGTAGCAGACCAGAGACCCTGATTTGGGTATTAGTAAGATAGATCCAGAAGTTAGTAGAAGACTAGAAGTCCATAACAACAGTCCCGGAACCCATGTTCAGGCATTAATGAGTGAAGTCAAAAAATTAATAGTAAAAGACCCGAAACCTGGATTCGAGTACTAATAAGTAAAGACTAGAAATTAATAGTAAAAGACTCGAAACCCAGAGTCGGGTATTAATAAGTGAAGTCTAGAAATTATCCTTTGAAAATTAGCCAACGGTTTTAAATTCTTATCTGAGCTTTTTTTTTGCACCGCTTTTTTGGGCTTTAATTGTTCGAATGTTTTGCTTCGTGTCGCCTCTTCTAGTTCTTGATTCTTTTGACATGCCACCTTTTAGGTTTTGTATGTTTTCATTGTTTGGTGTGCCACTTCTCGGGCTTGGACGTCTTAGTCTGTTGTTTGTCCGATGCACTTGGTTAGCTTATCCACAACCAGGACCCAAGGAGTTAACTGACCTCCCTTCCAAAGGTGCTCATGTGAGGCCTTATGTGCATGACAATAGGCTTGTTCGGTGCCTTGACTAGGCCATATTATGGCGGGATCAAGGGCTTACTCCATCCTCTCTCCAGGAGGTGCTCCAGGAAGGCCTCATAGGCAGGACTGAAGGCTGGTCGGTACCTTGACCTAGCCATAGCTTGGCGCATTCAAGGGCTTACTCCATCCCCCCTCCAAGGTACGCCTTGATCTGGCCATAGCGTGGCGCGATCAAGGGCTTGCAGATAATTTAACCCGGCTATAGCATGGTGCGAATAAAGGATTACTCTGTTCTCCCTCCAGGAGGTGCTTTGACCTAACCATCTTGGCACGGACAAAGGCTTATGACCGTGTAAGGTAGTTTCCAAGTTTAAGGAGAATTCTACTCCCGATCATGTAGACTTCTCTTAAAAAAGTGGTGCTTTATTCATCCAATGTGGGAAAATACAGTCGCAAATGTTCTGCGTTCCATGTCCTAGGAACCATACTGCCATCTGGTCGACATAATCTGTAAGCTCCCGAAGGAATAACTTTGCACACAATTAGAGGACCCTCCCAGTTTGATCCAAGTGGTCCATCTGCAGGATTTCTAGTGTTTGACATCATTCTTCGGAGCACTAGATCTCCTTATTGGAATGATTCTGTCCTTACTTTCGTGTTGCAATATTTTGAGATTCTTCTTTGATATTCTGCAGTTCGAATAGCTGCTTCATCTTTTAACCCATGTATTAAATCCAGTGATTCATTTCTCAACTCTTGGTTTAGATCAAATGCATATGCAATTCTTTGATGTGAAGGTATTTCGATTTCAATTGGTAATATTGCTTCACACTCATATGTTAGAGAATAAGGGATATGACCTGTAGCAGTTTTGGTGGACGTGCGATATGCCCAGAGTACAAGTGGTAACTCTTCTGCCCAATTTCCTTTAGCCTTACTCAATCATTTTTTCAAGATGGTTTTAATAGTTTGTTGCCAGCTTCGATGACTCCATTAGCCTTTGGATGTGCTATGGAAGAAAAGCTTTGATAATTCCGTTCTAATGGCAAAATCGAGAAAATTCTTCACGTTCAAATTGTGCTCCACTGTCAAATATAATTTTGTAAGGAACCCCAAATCTAGTGATACTGTTCTTAATAACGAATCTAAGCAGCTTCCAAGAAGTGATTTTGGGTAGTGGCTCTGCTTCTACCCACTTAGTAAAGTAATCAATGGCCACTACAGCATACTTTGCTCCTCCTTTTGAAATCGCCAACGGTCCGATCAAATCGTTTCCCCATACATCAAAGGGTCATGGACTTGAGATTGGAGTTAGATGGCTTGTTGGTAAATGGAGAATCTTCGAGTATTTTTGACACCCTTCACATTTCTTTACGTATTCTATAGCTTGACTGGTCATTTGAGGGCAATAGAAACCTTGTCTTATTATTTTCTTAGCCAACTTTAACCCATTGGAATGGTCTCCACAAAATCCTGCATGCGCTTCTTTTAGTAATTTCAATCCATCTTCTGGATTCACACATCTTAAGTAAGGAAGAGCATATCCTTTCTTATAAAGAATCCCATCCATCATAGTGAAGGTCGGAGTCTATCGCCTAATTGTCCCTACTTCTATTTTATCAGATGGTAATATCCCATTGGTAAGATATTCTACAATAGGCATCATCCAAGTATTACTGCAACTGTTATCTGCTCTTGAATGATTGAGCTCTTTATATGGAATTTCTTCATTAATTTCTCTTCCTTTTTATTCCCGTTTCATGGCTTGAGATCTAGTTAAAACCAGAATTTCTTTCCCTGATTCGAGCATCTTCTCTTCAATACTGGGATTTGTCTGATATCTTACTAGTACAATACGGGTTTTGGAGCTCCTCTTGAACTAGCCAGTTTTGCTAATGAATCTTCTTGAGAGTTATCTTCCCTTGGGACGGTGTATAGAAAATATCTTCAAATAAGCTAAGCATTTTCAACACCTTCTTAACATATAGGGATAGTTTGGCGTCATTAATCTGATATATCTGCTTTATCTAATTTACCATAAGTTGAGAGTTGCTAAATATTTGAATTCATGGGATTTTAAGTGGTAAGGACAGAGCTAGTCATGCCACCATCGATTCATATTCAGCTACGTTGTTTGTTATAGGAAATCCTTGCTTTATTGCATAGCATAGACGGTGTCTGTCTAGCGTGATTATGACATATCCTACTCGGGCTCCATGCTCGTTTGATACCCCATCCACAAATAGTTGCCATACGGGCTTTTGATCTTTCTCTTTCTCTGACAGTTCTTTAAAAAGTTTGTACATCCATTGATAAAGTCTGCTAATGCTTACCCTTTGATTCCTGCTCATGGCTGAAATTCAATGTCATATTGGCTATGTTCAATTCCCTATTTTACTAGCTTATCTTAAGTCTCAGGTTTACTAAAAACCAACTTGAGTGGAAAGTTAGTTAATACTCTAATTGGAAGTGCTTGAAAGTACGCTCTGAGTTTCCATGCTGTGAGTACCAAATAGTAAGCCAACTTTTATATGACTGGATACCGAACCTTGGCATCCTTCAATCGTCTACTCACATAATTAACAGGAAGTTGAGTTTCATTTTCTTCTCTAATCAGAACCGAACTTACCGCATGTTCTTAAACCGCCATATATAAATATAAGCTTTCTCCATCCTCGGGGTTGGATAATATTGGTGGCCTTTCTAAATGACTTTTAATTCTTTGAAGGCTTTCTTATAATCATCTCCCTACTCAAAGTTCCTTCTTTTCTTAGTCACATTGAAGAAGAGGGTGCATTTATCAGTTTCCTTGGAGACGAATCTGCTTAGAGCTGCAATTCTACCATTCAAACTCATTACATCTTTACTAGTTTTAGTCTCGGCCATGTCTTTGATAGCTTGGATCTGGTCAGGACTCGCTTCAATCCCTTGTGCGCTAACAATATAACCTAAGAACTTTCCATAATAAACTCCAAAAGAACATTTCTGATTATTCAGTCTCATTTGATACCATCGTAATACTTCAAACATTTCTTCAAGATCATTAAGATGATTCTCAGCTTCATGAGACTTTACTAGCATATCTTCCACATAAACCTCCATATTTCGTCCAATCTGTTCCTTGAACATTCTATTGACTAATCTTTGATAAGTAGCTCCCGCATTCTTCAGCCCAAAAGGCAATGCTTTATAATAGAAAGTTTCCAATTGATAATGAAGCTTGTATGTTCTTTGTCTGGTTTGACCATGGTTATTTGATTATACCCTGAATAAGCATCCATGAGAGAAAATAGCTTATGTACACTAGTTGCATCAACTAACCGGTCTATTCTGAGTAACAGATAATAGTCTTTCGGGCATGCTTTGTTCAGATTAGTGTAACGGACGCATGTTCTCCATTTTCCATTTGACTTCGTTACCAACACTGGGTTTGCTAGCCATTCTGGATAAAAAAACTTCTCGAATGAACCCATTTTCAAGCAACCTTTTAACCTCTTCTTTCAAGGCATCATATCAAACTTTATCAAATTGCCTTCCCTTTTGTCGAATGGGGGTCACGTTTGGATCAATATTTAGTGCATGGTACATAACTAAGGGGTCAATCCCAATCATATCTGAATAAGTCCATGCACATACGTCTTTGTTAGCTTTAAGAAATTGAATTAAGTCTGCTTTCAAATTATTCTTCAACTCTTTTCCTACTCTAACTATCTTGGCCGAATCAGTTGGATCAATGCATATCTCCTCAAGATCCTCTTTAGGCTTTATCCTCTTTGTTTCCCCTCGGCAATCTAATTATGTAATGATCTCACTTTCTCCTATAGAGTTAGCATCAGTCATCTTCCTCTTGCTCCCTGGCGAGATGCACCTTCCAAACACATGTTTATTTATTTTATTAGATCTTATTTTTTGCTTTTCAAATGCTAGATGTAAAAATCCATCATCTAAAGGCCAAAAAATAGTAGAAGAATCACAATAAGAAGAGTAATCCCTTTTATATTGATCAAGAGTTGCAAAATTGCGGAAGCTAAATTGTTCTCCTCGCATAGTACCCAAACCTCTTTTAGTTAAGAATTTTACCATCAAATATTTCAGTGAGACAAAATCATCCACCTCATCCAGCATAGGGCGGCCAAAGAATGCATTGTAATATGATGGCCGATTGATGATCACAAATAGATTTTCAAGAATTCTGCAAAATAGTGGTATTCCCATTTGCACTTGCAGCTTTACTTGCCCTCAGAGTTGACCCTTTGTTATTGAACACAAAAATAGGTTCAAGACTAGGCTCTAGCATATCTTTAGGCATGCCCATTTGGTCAAAAGCATGCTTGAAGACGGTCGACTGCACTTCCAGTGTCTACCAAAATCATAGACACTATGGAAAGCTCAATTTGAGCTGTGATAATAAGGGGTTATTATGGGGATGATGAATTCCTTTTTTGAGCTCTTGTGGAGTGATGACAAGATTCGACATCTGTATATTAAGCCGCAGATTTTTAAGTGGAAATCTTCTTGGACAGAGAATACTCCTTCACTTGCTTCCTTGATATATCAGCTTCTGGCTCCTTTACTAGTTCCCGCTGGATGCGGTCCCCCATGAATTACATCAATCCTATTTAAGGGTGGACTCAAGTTTAATGGATCTTCATATTCTAAGATATTCACAGCATTATTAGGAAACTTTTACCATCGCTAGCACGGGGTGCTTTCTGTTTATCTTAGATGAATTCTTTCAAGTGTCCTTCATGGATTAGCTTTTAAATAATTCCAGCTAGCACTCGGCACTCGTCGGTCTTATGATCATTCACCTAATGATAAGCACAATAATCCTTTCCCTTTTTTTGCTCAGGGCAGTTTCTAGCCTTGAATGATGTTGGGAAGTTAACTTTTTCTTTAGTTGTGGCATAGATATAAGACAATGGCTTGTTCAAAGCAATTGAATTAGCATTAGAGTCTTCCCACCTCGGCCTTTTGTATCCTCTGTCAAATCCATATCTTCCACTCTCCTTCTTGGGGTTAGCTTTCTTCTTGGCATAGTATAATTCATCCATTCAGATAAATTTATCAACATGGAAGTGAAAGTCTTGTAAATCTTTACATTCATGAATGAAAAGCTCTTTCCAAAATGGTGTGTTTTCTATCAACCTTGAATGCACTGTAATTAGCTTGTCTCAATCGTTCATATCTTTAGCCTTCAAACCCTCTGTATTGAACCTTTTGAGATAATCACCAGCGATTCTCCTTGCCTTTGTTTGAAGTTTGCTAATATAGTGTAATCAACCGTTGGATCTTTGCATATGAAGAATTGAGTGGAGAATTCGTAGGAGAATGGTTTCCATGAGTAAATCGTTTTCTCCCAATACCGGTGGTACCATTTTGCGGCAACCCCTTAAAGTGTTACTGGGAATAGCCTGTATTGTATTGCTCTAGAAGCATTATATAAATCCATTTGGCTGTAGAAAGTCATCAGGTGGTCATCAGGATCAATAGTGCCATGATATTTCATAGTTGGAACCTTAACAGGACATGGAATTACTATTGACATGATACCATCAGTAAACGGAGTTACTCGTTCATTGTCATTCACTTGCTCATCTAGAGTTTTTTCCCTTTAGCATTTAGCATGTCTTTAAAAGCCTTTTCCGCCGCATCCTTTAAATAAGCTTCAGCGTTATGATAGCTTCTCCAATTTGGATTATATTCCTTTGAAGTTGAGCTTCCAAATTGCTCTAAAGATTTATTCTGTATTCTACCTAGATGATCGGCTTTGGTTGCATGACACACCTTCTTCGGCTTTGGTTGCATGACACACCGTCTTTTTTAATGAAGTTAAGTCAATCTTGCTCTTGCCTTCAAACGTATAAGCTTTCAAGTTCCTCCTTGGGGAGACTACTTCATCTACTGTTGTTGGTTTAGCAGTTTTAGAAGATTTTCGAGAAATGGTTGCTTTCAAGAGCTCTTGCATTCCAAGTAGTTGTTGCTATAAATGCCTTATCTTTGCTGCATTATCATCCAGTTGCACTAGAGTTGATGATTTTCTTGGCACAAATCCTTCTAAGTAGAAGGTTGGAGTAATATTTTCCTCCAGAACTGTTGTGTGTACTGCTTCCTCATCCAATCGACTAAGTCTTCTCGATTTCATTTTCCTATAACAAGTCAAACGTTTCATAGCTAGTCTATAAGGAAATAACAGGATCGGAGATTCAAGCCCTCCTTCTAGCACTAAAAATGTTAACAAGAAATCTTGTCAACACCTCAAAGCAAAGTTAAAGGAGTAAATGATTCCTTCGAAACCCCTTCCCAATTAGTTCCAGCATCTCAAGGTTATAACCTAGTATGGGTATTTGAGATCTAACTGACTCGAAAGGGTCTTTATTCCTTCAAAAGGAACCCCTTCGAAGAAATTGTTACTGCTTTCATGGGAAGGACTCCTTTAAAGGTGAAGATATGCTGCGAAATATTCAAACACCTTTCAAAGGAGTCCTCTCGAAGGGTTTAATTTCAATGACCTCATGGTGAATTCCTTCGAAGGACTAATTCCCCTTGAAAGGATTTATAACATAGCATGTATTTATCAAGTAAAAGTTGATTCAATAAGCCATGGAATTTTGTTTTGGATAAACAACGTAAGTCCAATTGACTCGATAATATTAAAGTATCATCACCACGTCAATTTCGTGCCGCATGGGCTTTTGATGTGATGATAATATGCTTTAGAGTCAAGATATCCAAATAAACTCCCTAATACAGCATATGTCAAATAAGGGTTAAGAAGATAAGTGTGTATCATGTGCAATTGGTCATTAGACAAGCTAATGGTTGTAACAATCATCCTCATATTCGAAATCAATATTACATCCATGCATCCTCTCATTTTCATTTATCATGAATGGATTACAAGTAGTAGAATTTATCCCCAATTTAATCTAGGGTTACAAGAATTTGATTTGGCCAAGAACTGAAAAGAAGATTCAAGAATTTAGAAATCGGTCCAGAACTTGGACCCCTAAGGTCGTACTTATAGATGCAGTTAGGACCCTTACGCATCCATCCTTTCGTAGCTATCGAAAGGTCTCTTTTCCTACCTTTCGCACCCATCCTTTCGCCTTCATTCTCTTGTCTTTATCGAATGTATGCTAGTGGAAAATATTTATCTGATATTTACCAATATGGTTTTCTAGTACTTCTAGAACCTTTCGACACCATCGAAAGGTACGCTTCCATTAGTGACGAACGAGTCATGGTACATCATTTGTGTTGTTTGAATGTAAACGGAAGCACTTCTAACTTCTTCATCTCCTTCGAAACCTCTTCATTGTTGTTAAGATCTGGTACTATCATGATAAGTTGCCGCTTAAATGAGTGAGGCATGGTATTTGGATGGTTTCAAATGGGTTTAACGGTGACGAATGGAACTGTGCGAAATGTCATTTATAATGGTGGAGGCTTCTTGGTGGTCAGGTGATAGTTGCAGAAGGTGGCTTTCAAAAATATTCCCCTTGACTAATGCGAAAGCCCCATCTTCTTATGCTTGAGGAAGCATTATTAGTCAATGTGTAATGTTCCTTGTACTTGCAGAAGGAGTAAACCGATTCGAAAGGCTAATCTATGCTTTCAGAAGGGTTGTTTCGAAGGGTTTGATACATGTGCGGAAGTTTATTATCCGATACCTTCGAAAGGTGCTTTTAATACATACGAACCTCCTTTATGCATGTAGAACCAACTGTTTCGGAAGGATCAACTGAAGTAGAAGGATAACCTTAACCCCTTTTGACTCCTTCGGAAGCCCATACTCCATTTAATATTTGCAAAAGTATCAAATTCTTGTAACACCGATCTAATCTCTTCAAAAGCTGCTTCAATGCTTTCAAAACCCCACTTTTGGACCATGGCAGTACCCTTCTCCTTTATTCTAGCAAAGCTTTTACAATGCTTTCATAAGCTTTCTTTCATTCCTCCATTCTCGAGTGAGATTTATGGTTAACATTATATTATATTAATTATAAGATCTAATTTTAGTTTGATCTTAAATTTTTAACCTAAATCTAATGTGTCCAAACTATAAATTTAATTTGATTCAAATTGAAATTAGTTAGGTGGGATGATCAAATATCAGTTATCTGTTATTGCAAATTTTTCCTAATTTTGATATCTGGGGATAGTTTGTGACAAAATCACAAATTCGGTTGCATCTTATTTTATAAGCTATATTAATTAATGTTTTAATAAGAATCTGTTTTTACAGCAGATAGTCATATAATTTTCATCTCATTATCTAACTATATTTTGATGTGCGGTTTACTTTTATATAAGAAAGTGATTTTATAAGTTACATCTAGTTTTAATTATAAAATCATATATTATCTGATTTAGCAGGATCATATATTATCTATAACGTTGTACCTATTACTAGGAAGACCAAAAGCAAGTAAGTAATACATGTGACTTTCTATTTTAAACCGAAAAACAAGTTCCAATGAATAATCTAAACAATTTCAATTTTGTTGCAGTCGAGAGATCAGTAAATAGTCAAACCTAAATACATTATTCATTACCTCTTGGTTGCCAAAGAAATAATGCCTATTCCACGTTCCCAGATCTGTGACAACTTCAAAAATCACGTCCTTCTCATCAGAAGTCAGCTATTCTCATCTTGTTCCCTCAAGTAGCTGCGCTCATTATTGCATAAATTTTTATTGCATTTCCAAATAAAAATATAATTGAAATTAACACTATATTATTTTAATTCTTTATAACTAATTATTTAAACTGATTATTAATATTTTATAATTTATAATATGCTTACATAGGCCTGTTGTGATTTCGGGTCATGCAATGTGTATGTGAGTGTGCCATCTTCATTTTATTACTTTATGGCATTGGTACGAGCAAACACATCCATATAGGAGATACGACCCAAATGCTCTCTCTTCGAAAATAATTATTATGTACTGTTATTGTATATACAAAATTATACGATGTAATAACTATTTATAATCATAATTAATAAACTTACTAGCTTTAGACGGTAACACTGGATCGAATTACAACCACCGAGGTGTGTGATTGGGTTCTTATTTATACTTGCAAAGTTCCTTTTCGACTTTGCATGTAAATTTAAATCGAACGTTGTATTTTACATTTATATATTATATACGAAACAAGTTAATGATAAATTTTGACTTATCAGAATATACTCTATATAATGTGTGATAGATTATATATGAAACTTCAGTTTAAATAATTAATAAGAGATTAGTAAACTTACCTTCGCTTCATCGTTATTCAGTGGCAACCCAAGCTTCTCACATGCTTGCGCCTATCCGGTCCGGCTTCTTCTCTGCTTTTTTGCAGCTGACATCGTGTTGTGATAGTTCTTCCTCATTTTCTTCATCCAGTAGCTTCTACAAAGGAGATGGTCAACTTCTTGCAAGTCTACCGCCCCCTACACGTGAAAAAATATAAGTTATACATTTATGCTTAATCAACAAATGTACAGTGGTTATATATAATGATATACATTTAAATGCTTCAATTGGAAGATGAATAGGTAATGCTCCAATACATTAAAGAAATCTAAAGGAATTATTTTCTTCGGCTTGAAGAGCAATATAGGGATCTATACTTCAAGTTTACATAGAGTTCAACTTTTAACATAGTCGAACAAAGCTCTTTATAAAATAAACTAAGTTCCGTTATAACTGTCCAAACTTTCACGGGCAATAGTTCTCTGAAAGCAACAGATAACAAATTTTCCATCATTGCGTGACAATCGTGGCTTTCATCCCACTCAGTTTACCGTTTTTAAAGTCGACTAACATCTACGAAAATTAGAAGAAATCCCATCAGGAAATCATAACCTTCCACCCATTTTAATAGAACTTTAACTTGGTTATTGTCTAACTTATAGCATGCTTTAGGGTTTTTAGTTTCATTTACCTTATATGAAGCTCAAGACGCTTACGTAACTCTTATATATCAAGTTTTGATTTCAAATTGTCCCAAGTCTCCCCTTAACACTCAAAATTATATTAAACACATTATCAAACACGTTTTTCTCATTGTGCATCACGTCAATATTATAACGAAGTATGAGATCTTTCCAATCAGAAAAATCCTAAAATATACTTTTCTTGCATCAATTATGAATCTTTGATTAACCTGGAATTTCAATTTGTACTTCAATTTCATGTATCTTTGGATAATCTATTAAAAGTTCATATATTTCTTCGCTTGACCAAATTGTTGGTGGCTGCATAATCTTTGCTCTATTAGTTATTAAGTTTTTTCTATCTTTTCTAAAAAGATGATTAATATGGAGCAAACATCGATGAAAATCAAACCATGAAATTTTCTTCCCATGCAATAAAGAAAGTACTCCCATTCAATAAGGACAACCTAGACGATCGATTGTTCTCTAACCTGAAAGCATTGTATACGTAGGAAAATCGCTGATAATCCATAATAAAGAAGCGAACATATGAAAATTCTTTTTTTCCAAAATGTCGTATGTTTCAACTCCTTTATGCCATAGTGTTTTCAGATCTTCAATCAATGGTCGTAAATAAACATCGATTCCTTGTGTCGGATCATCAAGTCCAGGGATGACAATAGTAAGAAACACATATAGTGTTTTTATACACATCCACGGAGGTAAAGTGTAAGGTGTAATGATAATAGACCAAGATGAATATTTACAACCAAATTGAGAAAATGATAAAAATCCATGCGTACACAAACCAAGTCCAACATTATGGCTCTTCGCTGCAAAAGCGAGATTGTCTTATCAAAATGCTGTCATGCTTCTCCATCAGCTGGGTGTGTTCGCGTACCTTCTTTCTATGTTCTCACACTGTGCCATCTCATATGAGGCGCAGTTACAAAAGATGCATATAACCTTTGAAGCCTAGGATTGATGGGTAAGTAATGCATAAGCTTTTATGGAACTTCTATTCCTTTTTTCTTGGTTTATATCTCTCCTAGTTACATATTGTACACTATCTAAGATCGATGTCCTCTTTCCAAAACAATATGCTACCATTTAACTATGTATCTATCTTTTGATATAACAAACCAAATGTAGACATAAGTTTTTTCACTTCATAATGATTTTCGCACATTAACTTATCGGCTGGCATATGCCTTTTGGCAGCTTGTACAACAGTTGTAAATTCGGCTTCTGTGAAGTTGTATTTTGATTTTATCGTAATGTATTCTATAGTTACTGATAATTGGATGCTGCTTTTACAGCCATTTCAAAGGGGTTTCTTAGCAACATCCAATAAATCATAGATTTTTTTACTCCAATATTTGATTCTTCTTCGATAGTTGCATCGTCGTCATCAACTTCAACTGTAAGGAACATTGATCATGCTGCATCTTCAACCATATCTTCTATGAGATTCATCATTACAATGTCATTACCCAACTCCTCCTCTGACTATACATGATTAGGTGCTATAAGTTCTCCATGATGATCCCACAAAATATAATATGAAATGAAACTGTTTTAGCACAAATAAACTTTAACCATATCCGGTATCAAAACCTGGGGGGAGATGGTTCGGGAAGAGGAGAGCACTCTTGGGCACCAGCCTCAGATAGATAGCTAGACCATTTGGTTAAGGAAAAAGGTACTGTGCTTTGGTCCTAAGACGGAAGAAGGCCTATCTCTTCCAGTAGGGAGAGGAAGCGAAGCGGAACATATAGACGATGGAACCAATGAAAGGACTGGTCAACCAGAATAGTGGCGGGTTGACTGATCGACCAAAGTAAGAAGAAGCAAATGTTCACTCACGTAACTCAAGATGAGCTAATTCAATCCTTGCGTTGAGATACCCATGAATTCACTCCCCACTCAAGAAAATTTTTCGCAGATAAAAGGTTTTCTGGTTTTGTTGTGTTTAGTTTACTCCAATTGTAGGAGAAACTGCTTCAAGTTTTTACACCTACTATATAAATAACGAATTTCTTCATCATTTGCATTATTACTTAAAGTGAATCCAATAAATATATGTACACCATTATAAAAATGTTCCTTTATTGGGCCTCTCAATCCCTTTTGTTGATATATTCACACTACACCACAAAAGGCTTTTAACAGCGTCTGGTAAACGCTGTAATATGATACAACAGCGTTATTTCAAACGCTGTATAACGACATGCTGTCGTATATACATAACTTACAACAGCTTTTCTATAAACGCTGTTGAAACATCTCTGTGACAGCGTTTATTACGAGCTGTCAATAATGTTTTTACAGTGTTTTCAGACGTGCTGTATTATGTTTCAACAGCGTTTATAATTTAGTTGTCGAAGATGTTCAAATTCTACTTTAACTGTTTACAACAGCTTTTTCTAAACGCTGTTATTGAATCATCAACAATTTCGACAGCATGTTACAAACGCTGTTATTGAATCATCAACTATTTCGACAGCATGTAAAAAACGCTGTTATTGACAATTTTAAGATAATTACAGCACGAATTAAACGTTGTTGTTTCTTCATTGACAGCATTAATCAAACGTTGTCCTCTATTTATATAACAGCTTTAATATTCCACTCTATTTTTGAATATTCCAAAACTATATTTTAAGCATATTCAAGCAACTAGTATATATAACAGGTTCTAATAACTATTAATTGGTTACATAAACTAGTTAAGACAATATTAATAAACAAAAGACATCCATAAACCAAGTTTCAATAATATCCATAAACAAAAATAATAAAGTAAACCAAGTTGCCACAAATTCTGTTAAACAAAGACACGTTATATGTTAAGTAAAAGTATAATATCAATACAGTAAGTCCACACCAAATGCCAACAACAAAACGTGCATCTAAAAAGTTTCATATGCTTGCTACTTGCTACTTGCTACGGAAGAAGAATGTGTCATCGCCATCTTTAATTACCTGCAATGAAGAAATTTGAAATGATCAGTGAGTAAACGCCATCTAAAAATTTAAAGTTTCATATGATAAAATGCTTAACTACGCTAAAAAATCACTATATGGATCTAAAAATTTGAAGTGATCAGTGAGTAAATGCTTAACAACCCACCACTATAATCAATACAAACCAGTGCACATCACCAGTGAACATCAAACCAAACTGCACCATATTCCATCCCCAACTACCCCCACTACCACCCTATTGCAAATTCCTCCATCATCACCATTTAAATACACTCTGCTACGGCCATAACAGCTGCAACAAAATCCACTCAACTACACGACCAGACACCAAGCATTGTCATTACATTTACACCACCATTCATCTTCACTGCTTCTCCCCTGTTCAAACCCGGTCAGACCAAACCACCCACTTCTGCCACTTCTCCTCTCTGAACACATCCTTCATTACTGCCACATTCAAACTGTCACATTACTACTCATCTCGTCATCAGCATATCATGCATCACATTACCCACCATTTCTTCAACATTCAAACTATTGCTTTGCACTGCACTTTGCACTGCACTTTGCACTGCACTGCACACAGATTAATTATGCCTATTTTCACACCATGTTTTCTCTTCTTTTTTTTTATTTCCCATCAATAATTAATCAATTATCCTATCGAGCAAAAAAGCATTTTATTTCTTTAAGTTTACCCTTTTCATTTTGACTTTTTCGTTTCATTGCAAATGCACTACACTACTTCACAAACAAACCAATTACCTTACATATCAACAGCCTACCCTGCTACTGCATTCATCACAACATCATCAACATCCTACCATCAACACTTCAACACATACAACCATATCTCCCCAACACCTCTGCATTTCACCCCTGACAACCAACTGACTGCTATCAGACATCATTTCCACCAACTATTCTACATTTTACCCCACTGCATACTCACCTTCATCCCCTTTCACAATCACTGCTATTCACAACTCCACAATCTTGCCATATAATTCAAAAACCACAACCATTCTCACTGACCACACTCTGACATCCATCTCTGCAATCACCCACATACACTACCCTTTCACCACAAAAACAGTCACCGTCCTGCTATTCACCCTATACATTAACCACTAGCCCATACAAACTTCCACATACACACTGATAAACATCTACACACTGACAAATTACACAGCAATACCCTTCCATTGCATTAGCAGTTCCAGTGCTCCAACTTCTACAAACAGTTTCAATCAACTCCGACCAAACCACCCTGTTCACTGGCCATTACCCAATACCACTACATCCATACATCAAGAACTGTTGTTTGTACCACAAAGTCTAAACCAGTGTGCTATTTGTATTACAACTGCAACTGTGCTGCTACCCTTCACACAAATTCAACAAACAATTTAGACATCAAAACCAAGCAAGTCGATCACTTCTACAATCAAACCTTTATCGCCTGCAGTGCCTCAACCTGCCTGCATCACCTCAACTTCCTTCCTTTGAAACCTGCTACATACATTGACTCAACCACACAATCATTCAAACTCCATTCTCCTTATCAAACTGACCAAATACCCACTGCATACATCTGCTACCATGACTGTGCACGAGCTTCTGACCAACCACCAGAACAAACTGCAGCCAACATAAACAACCTGTAAACGGATTTACATTCGAATACCCATTGCATAAATCGAATACCCCCAACACCTGAATCAAACCATCGCCATCTCCCAAATCACTACGCGACCACTCCTGAATACCCAATACCCAAATTGTGACAATTCCAATCACCAATCGCATGCACCACATCATCAAACACCAGCAGTCAATAACTTATAACCTACACCAGCAGTCACCTTTGCCTTGAAATCACCATTCAAACTCCCCTTACTCATTCAACACTCCCTACACCACCTCAGTTTCAAAACCTGAACACAACCACACAAACCTGAAACCAAGCCATTCCACTGTTCTACCAACTTTATACCTCACTGCCGCCGCCATATTGCATTTTCCACAACCAAAACCACCGTACCCTACTTCTACCAATTTAGTTGCCTATCACTTCTCTGGCATATACACACCTGACAGTCCACATACCTTTGTCATCCACAACCTGTTCATCGCCTACATTACCACATCCTACAACCAGTTCCCCACTTCAACTCTACTTCCACATCACCAAACATCGCTACTCAATATTGCCTTATACTTCACTTCTCCAACACCATCTGTGCATACAAACTACAAACTCTTCCAACTGCTCACAACAGTCTCTGTTGCTAAATCACCCGCCTCCTCCCACATCAAATACTTCACTGCATTACCCTAAACAGTGCTAATCATCCACCACCATCTCAGAAAACACCTCTGCTGCAACCAAGCATACCCTCTGACCACACCATACTTCCCCTACCACCAGCATACAACACATCAACCTTTAGCAAACTTCATTTGCCTTCCCTCAACTTCACTATCACCATTTCCAAACTTCCCCCATCAAACTGTCCCACATAACTCCTCCACCAAACATCATAACCAACGTACTTCACTGCTGTTACACCATCTCATTTCGACAGCTTCCCCTACATCAAAACTGCACACAGTCATCACCAGCCTACATACTGTTGCATCACCAAACAACTACACCACTGTCATATAAAACTGAAATCAGTTCACACTTCCATCAAATACAATAAATACCTCAACTTCAACACTTCATTATCACTTCACATCCTCACCTTCCTTTGCCAAGCTCCTCCTCTTGCTACTGCCTATAACACTCCTTTGTTATACAACCATTCAACTCCAAAACAAATACCAGAACTACATAAAAACTTCACTTCACTCCCAAAAAAAAACAATGGACATTTTTTCCCAAAATCAGGAGAGTTAACAATGGATTTGAATTTATGAGATTTAATAAAACCGCTCACAGCCAATCAATGCTCATTTACACTAGCATATTTAATCAAATGAAACTATAGTAGTTTTTTATCTTGTCTATTGCATATAAACAAGATGTGAAACTTACATGGAAGTTGAGCCAATTCTAACATTCGCAACAGGCCATGCTACAGTCGAGCCAATAGCATCTGATAAGCATTCCATGAAAGATGTAGGCCGCCATATAGGTGCATTTGGGACTTTTACAACATCCACCCAAACTCTTATCGCATTTGGTCCCAGTGGAACAGAATGTACCAAAGCATTTGGATCTGTTGAAGACACGGTTCCTTCTGCTACTATTTTTCCAGTACCCTCTAAATCAATCAACTTGCATTTGGTATTTACAGAAAAATTTGCACTCTATCACATAACAAAAAAATGGTAATACGATATCAACAATTCTTTGAGAGGAATATTAGCAATATGAACATGTTACCGTAAGAGATGTTGGAGCATTGATCATAGGAGCAGGACATGTGCTAGCGTTAACCGTTTCAACAACCACTGTTGATTCTGGCCATGCTATTTTCTTACCAATAGCTTCTCCAATACATGTCATGCCAACTATAGGCCTCCACAAAAATGCATCTTCTTTTTTCGGATTGTCCACCCAAACTATCTTGGCATCTGGTCCAAGAGGAATACCATTAATTATCTGATTTGGATCACTCGAGTACACTCGTCCTTTAGCAACCAGTTCTTTGCTCCCACCTCAATCATACAGCTTGCAATTGGTTTCCATGCTATTAGTTTTACTCTATTAAAAAAATACATTTGTTTAAGTTGAACATAGAAATATACAAAAACATTGCACAAATTTCAGTAACACATCTTTAAAGCGTTGTAGCAATAGAAATATACAAAAAAATGCTAAACCATACTATCATACTACCATAAAATGCTAAATTTATGGATAGAGATTATTATCCACGATGGCCCTACATATTAAAAAAAATGCTAATTAGTGTTAAACTTACCTTGTTTTGTTTTCTGGAGTCCTCACTTTTGTGTATAACAACTTTATCAGATGGCCATACTACTATCTCATCCTTGGCATCTCTTATATATACCAAACCAGGAGAAGGCCTCCATAAGAAAACATCTAATTTTCTTGGATGGACAATCAAAATTTTTTTGGCATTTGGACCTAAAGGGACTTCATTGCACAGTTCTTTCGGATCGCTTGACACAATTTTTCCTTCGGCGACAACCTCGTCATCATCTTCATGCCAAGGCAGTAAACTACAATTATCACCTGTTTGACTATACTTACTCTGCAATTAACCAAAACTATATTATATTGATTATTGATTTAGATATCAAATTATGTATGAGGTTGCAACCGTTGGATTTTTACCACTACGGATGTGTTCTCTTCTCCCCAACTTCCTTTATCCTGCCAAATCAATAATATTGCAAATTAATGGTAAAAATAAATAGACGTTCATTTAACCAAAGAATAAATTGTCGAAATAATCACAGAAACTTATAATAAAGCTTTTAATCTTTGACAGTATAAAATCTTTTCAGAAAAGAACAAAGAAAAAAATACTGAACATCCAGTGAGTTATAACTATACTTTCGCAGCTTTGGTATGCCTGATGCAGTGTTCTTCACATTTTTATATATTTTTTTATTGCAACCAACTGATGTAGTTAGCTATTCAGTATTTTTTATATATCGGCTAATAAGTAAATAAACTAAATGCTATGTAGACCAAAGGACCTTCAGAAAACAATATTAAATATGGAAACATATGAACAGTTGATGATTTTTTAGATACCTAAAAAGAAATTAGTACAAAAAAAGCAAAGAAGGAAGTTCTAGTATTTAAACAATTTTAAAAAGAGAAAATAGCGCTGAAAATGATGATATTTTGTTCAGTGGCAAATAGTCTTATTCTAACAATCTTGAAAGGAAAAAAACAATCTATTATTCATACAGAAGAACGTTCAGAAAATTGGTTGGAATAAATGGTAGTCCACAGCAGAAACAAATAGATGGACATAAGCATGACATGTGCATAATGCCATGCTTGTTGACGAATAATTGAAACTGTTAATTTGCAAACACGGTTAAAGGAATGGAAAAACAAATGGTATGTCAAGGAAGGTAACAAAACTGGGTACCTGACATATGTAATTGTTATATATCAAGTTACAAATCTACATTAGTGTTTGAAGAATGAAGATCAAGCCGAGTAACCATTGAAAAAAAATGTGTTGTTTTTGGGTTGATGGTGATTTCAGCAAGCAGATTATAATTTTACGTTGTCTCCGATGGCAATTCTCCAAATATGGTTGTATACAATACAAGAATATCACCGGTACATATAGAATAGTAACAAAAGGAGAACTATTTATTAGAGAACGATGACCGGCAGTAATAAATCAGAGTTCAGTGCAAGTGACAAACCGTGTAACACATATACTCAAACAGCTTGAGATCTACAGAAAAGTGGCATTGAGCTACAATGGACGCCAAAACATAGATATCTTGTTTTGTCATTTAGGTTATCTCCATGAAATTGAAAATCATTCTCGAAATTTCTGAACACCAAAAACATTTGAAATATAAATTAAAAGTCGTACCAGACGCTTCATTAACATGTAAACCACTTGCTTTAGTTCTGAGACACTATGTTGACATTGAGCTACTTGAGTATCTTTGATTTGTGAGAGAACCGCCTTGGTCGCAGTCATGCCTCTTCCCATTCCACGTAGTCGTCCAGGTCTATCTTGTCCCAACACTTGTGAGAGAGCATCATCTTTGAAATTACATGTTAAGCTAGGTTGTGATTCATTTTCCACCTTTTTTATTTTCTCCTACAAAAAATATATTTTAAATATGAGTTCTAATTTATATTATTTTCAAAATAATTACTTTAAAAAAGGTCAAAAGCACTTACAACAATTTCGGCAACATGTGCATTCACGGGTTCGCCATTCTTATGAGTGTGAGATTTAACCCAAACATCAACTCTAGAAATGGAAGAAGGATTTACACTTTCCTCTTTCTGCATTAAAAATGACATAACATTAGATAAAACAACTAATCATAGTAAATTAATCAAATATTTTTTCTCACCATATCTTCAGTTAATCGTGCCATTCCTCGACGACTACAAGTATGTGGCATTTGTTTACCCCTCATGGATTTGAATTTTTCGCTTCGTAACTATGTATAAAGATTTATCACATTTATTAGTTAATTTGCATTCTTTGTGCACTTATATTTTATATATAGAAATGATTAAAACAATTACTATATAATTACCTTAAACTCATTACTAGTTCTGGACTCAACAAACCTTTTCCATTCCTTCATAGTTTTGACATTATCTGGTTTTAGTCTAAGCCGTTCCTCCGTGTTTTTTGCCTTTAATAACTTGTCAACTAGTTTGCTTTTTGAACACCTCCAAATACATCCCATTTGCCGAAGAATGGGAACCTTTTGCCATTCTTCATCTAGTTTAAATCTAGCCTGTAATAAAGAAAAATATCAAAATATAGTAATTTTATTTAAAAACTGAATAAAGAAATTAATAAGATTGCATAGTCATCGAGAAGACAGACAATGGAAACTGCTAAATTTCCACAATGTCCAAAACCCCAACCACTAATCAGGCAAACTTTCGTACAAGTTAGGTACTACATATTACAGTAAGTTGAAATAAATATATCGACAAAGGGAAGTTTAGGCCAAGTATCAGGGTGAAAAGACATATAGTATATGAACCAACAACAAATAATGTATTATTGTGCACACATGTAAAAATGAAAATTATAGGGACATCAGATGTATTAGCTAACAACTGGGTTATCAAAATTAAAGAACAAACGGTGAACATAACAAACCAACTGCATTTCAAAACCTAAGTAAACTAATCCACAACATACAAGTACATCCAGGTTGCCAAAATTTTAAGATTAGTAAAAGTTACAGTAAACTACCTGGTTAACCATTTTAGAAAAAGGTAAATCAATCCTCAAAAACTACCATTCGAAGAATTACCACTGAAGTCATAAAGCATAACAAACTAATAGCATATAACCCTTAGAAAAAAATTATAATTACTCAGTGTCCTGAAAAATATTTCACATAGTTTTGATTTGCCTTCGTAGCTTTTCCCAGATGGTCTCCATTGTGATTTCTTATATCTTGATCATTGTTTTTGTTTGATTTCGTTTGAGTTTAGTTATTTTTGTTATCATATTCTTCATGATTATTAGAAAAATTTTCTCTTTTTTTCTTTATACAGTTGTAAGAAACACATGCACTGTATTGTGAATGTATTCGCTGTTAGTGACATATCGTCAATATTCCACTGTTTCATATGGTCACTGGGTTGCTGATGTATAAAAAGTAAAGAAATAAATAGATTTAATAGCAGTAATCAGTATACAGTAACTAAGAACATTGCAAGATAAGCAAACCTGAACGGATTCCCATAGAACTGATTTCAATTCTTCACCAAGTTGCCTCCAGTCCTCAAGTGTAAATGGAACATGCTCGCGCACAAGTGGCCCCAGATAAGAAGATAGCTTCACCGACCCTTTTCCTATCGGTTCGCCCGATGAGTTAAACTCGACTTCGATTCGTCTTGCAACATCTGAAGGAAGTCTTTTCACTTTGGTTGGGCCTCTAGTCTTCTTTTTCGAAATCTGATTTGCATCAATGTCTTCAATTATTCTCTCGATTTCCATTGTTGTTTCAGGATTTCCATCGACTTGCATAGCAGTGTCTGCGATTGAGTTGTTTGCATTCCCAACATCATTGTTTTCCAAAGGTGGCTCAATATGCTCTCCTATTGCATTAGACCCATCGACTGCATATGTGGATTGTTCGAGTCTTTTTTGATTGCGCGTAATCCTCTTATCCATTGTCTTTTTCGTACTTCTAACCATTTTCTGCAAGTATAACATATCAACATATGAATTTCAAGTTATAAGAGCATATTCTAGGTAAAACTTTTAAGGTACAAATAAAAAAGACTTTGTCAGAGCATGCAGTATGCACTATATATTGCTGCATGACGTGACATTTTTGACTTGTATCACTTGACCTAGTCAATGTTATTTCTGGTTCAAATTGGTGATCATCCTTGTAATTAAACTAATTATTTATTTCATTACGTTACTAATTCTTTGCACTGGTACAGTGCACTTGATTGTCAAGGGAATCTAGTACATAATTATCATGAGTGTTTTTTTTAAATTAATCATCCAATATATTTTCATAACCAAAAATCAGTTTGCCTTACAAAAATTGTAACATATAGAAAGTACAAATTGGCCTGCGTCTTACCAAAATCAGAACTCAGGTCCAACTTCGATCATGCGAGGAGCAGTTAAGTCTTTGAGCAGTAGGCCTTGTAAAAAATGCAATATATAAAAGATGCAAATAGGATGAGGATTGATGCTATTTTCTGTACAGATGGTTTATTTGAACGTTATTTGCTGCTTTGATTTATTAATAACAATAACATTCCATAACAATTTGTCCCATGGTAACAAACAATATTAGAAAGACAGAGCCTTTACTACATATTGTGTTTTAGCAGTGTCATTAGCAATCCAATGCATCGGTGAAAATAAAACAAACAATATTTGCAAGAATATACAACTGCAATTAGTATACACTATACATTTGTGTAGCCATCTTAGGAAAAAAAATCACAGGCTTTGTGTTGATTATAGCAATTAGCAAGAAAACCATATGAAACATATATACTACTATAATTTTAATATATTGGTGGGTCATCTGCATCCATATCGTTTCCAAAGTTGCTACTGACATCACCATATACATACATCAAAGTTCAAAACAAAATTTCAAATTTCAACATTTAGTAAGACTTCAAATCTAACTTAAACTTCTCATAACAAAACAAGACATCAAAACTACTCAAGTATGCCTTCGCAATCCTCCCTGACATAACTAACATTCTCAACTAAATCATCTGCATCCATATCGTTTTCTTCAGGGCCGCTCGCAACATAGTTAGCTTCTTCAACAAAATCATCTATCTCTAATTCATCAAAACCTCTTGGCGGTGCTTTCATTACAACATACCAATTAGAAGAATCATTTTATCTTGAATAAAAGACTTGTTTCGCTTGAGATGCGAGGATATAAGGATCTTTTGAAAATGAAACCTGACTTTGATGTAAATTAACAAGAGTGAATCCATCTTCAACTTTTATCCTGTTTCCTATGTTCGCCCAATGACACTTAAAAACAGGAATATAAAAAACATTATAATCTAGTAAAATTATTTCAGTCAGTATCCCATAGTACGTAACCACATCAACCACTTGAGAAATGTCTTTTGCACTTGCTCTACACATGGTAGTCGCGTCATAAGTTACTCCGCTATTCTGGGTTTCTCTATCAACATCTTTTGTATGAAATCGTTGTCCATTAATAATATATCCTTTGCAGGAGAATGCCGTCTTTTTAGGACCGTATGCAATCCATTTTAATATTTTATCATGATCCTTTGAGTCAACAGGTATCTAAAAAAATATTCAAACATATTAAACAAGTAATTTCATTAATTCATATATGAAAATATTGAAATTCTTTAACAAACCTTCCTTTTAATCCAATCAGCGAAGCTATCTCTATGGGTTTTCCATAGTAAGTTCGCATTTTTTTTCTAAGCGCTTGTTTGAATTTTGCAACTCCTCCAAATGCAAACTAGTACAGTAAAAGTGATGTTAAATTATAGTTGCCAATACAAGCACATCAAATCAATGAAAGTGGGACATAACATATACTCACTCTAAAAATGGTTCCACCATAGCCATATTCATTAACACAGCTAAATGAGCAATTTCTTTCTCATTGGAAGATAATGTAATTGATTTGGACATTGAAATTGGACGCCCTTCAAGTATTGCGTTATCTTCATAATCTTCATTTCGATCTTTTTTTTCAATATCTACCGACTTACTCAAAAATTCACTAAAAAATTTCATGCATTCTTCGGCAAGATATGATTCTACAATGCACCCCTCAGGTCGTGCATAATTTCTTACATAGTCTTTGAGTGTTTTCATATACCTTTCAAAAGGATACATCCAACGAAAATGAACTGGTCCGCACAATCGTGCTCCTCTTCCAAGATGAATTGTCAAGTGTATCATAATATCGAAAAATGAGGGTGGAAAATATCTTTCAAGTTCACACAATATTTTAACGATATCATCATCAAGTTGTTGCAACTTCTCCCTATCAAGAACACGTTGACATATTTTATTGAAAAATGAACATAGACGAATTATTGCATTTCGGGGTCTGGTTGGCAATAAACCTCTTACTGCAACCGATAATAATTGTTGCATTAAAACATGATAATCATGAGACTTCAAACCACTAATTTTACAATCCACCAACGACACGTATTTTTTGAAATTTGAACAATAACCATCGGGACCTTTGAAATCATACAACCTTTTGCAAAATATTTTTTTCTCCAATTTTGATAATGTATACGGAGCTGGTGGAAGATATGTTTTGGTTCCACGGGGTTGTGCATAAAGACCATGCCGAATACCCCAATCCTCTAAATCATGTCTACAATTAATCCCATCTTTTGATTTGTTATCATGCAACATTGTACTTAGTGTGCTTTCACAAACATTTTTCTCAACATGCATTACGTCCAAATTATGACGCAATGGAAGTTCCTACGAAAAAAATTAACATTTAAATTTTCTATATATTCTTTTTTTTAGATTAATAAATAAAAAAGAGATTTGAATACTAACCTCCCAATATGGCAAGTCAAAAAAAATTGATCTTTTTTTCCACCTTGATAGCTCCTTTTTTACAGAATTATCATCTTCATTATCTTCATCCTCACTACTGTCATCGATCTTCCTTTTCTTACTTTTTCCCTTAATCTGCTCTTTTCCAAAATCATTTGGAAAGTCCTTCAAAATAAGAAAGATGTTTTTACCTGTTAGAATTCTAGGCATCTTTCCATCCTCTATAGTGTTATCAAACCAAGCTTTTTTTTTCCTCAACGGATGTGAAATAGGCAAAAATCTTCTATGACCCATATAAACATTCTTTCGACTATATTTCAACCATCGACGATGAGTTTTGACACCACATAATGGACAAGCCTTTTTACCCTTTACACAACATCCAGCAAGATTACCATAAGCTGGAAAATCATTTATCGTCCATAATAAAATAGCTCTCATATTAAAAAGTGTCTTACTAAATGCATCGTACGTCTCAACTCCACTACTCCACAAGTAATGCAAATCCTCTACTAATGGCGCCATATATACATCAATATCATTCCCCGATTGCTTTGGACCTGGAATTAGAAGTGTTAGCATAATATTTTCCTTCTTCATGCACAACATAGGCGACAAATTATATGTCACAAGCATTACTGGCCAACAACTATATTTGGAACTCAACATGGAAAATGGATTAAACCCATCTGTAGCAAGACCAAGTCTGAGACTACGTGGATTGGCTGAAAATGATTCCCAATTTTCATCAATTGTGCTCCATGTTACAGAATCTACGGGATGTCGCATCTTTCCATCACTGCTTTTATTATTGAAATGCCACCTTAATGCTTCTGCCATCTTTTCAGATCTGAACATTCTTCTGAATCTTGGAATTATTGGAAAATATCTCAACACCTTAACCGGGATACCCTGCATAATCTCATTTGTATCCTGATTCATTTTCCATCTTGAGGAACCACATTTCGGACAGTCATTCAAATTTTTATACTCTTTACGAAAAAGACAACAATCATTCTCACATGCATGAATCTTTTCAAACCCCATATCAAATAGTTTGAGGAATTTCTTTACTTCATATAAAGTCTTAGGAAGTACATTATTCTTTGGCAAAAACAGTTGTTGCACATTAAGAAGCTTATCAAAACCAGAATCGGATAATCCAGTTTCGCATTTAAGGTTATACAAAATAGTGATGGCAGATAACTTTGTATGATCTATGCAACCGGGATATAATGGGGTTTCTGCATCTTCCAAGTTCTTAAGTAAATCATCGTGTCGTCTCTGTGCATCATCCTTATCTTTATCATCATCAAAAAAATTATGATTAAAGTAGTCTTCATCTTCATAGTGAATTGCTTTGAGTAAGTCGTACGCCTCACTCTTTTTATTATTATTTTCAACATCTACTTGCTCGCCATGATTATACCACCTACCATCTTTGTACTTAGGATCCATTCCCTTTATAATTAAATGCTCAATGACGGTTTCACCATAATGATGACTAAGATTTCGACAATCTAAACAAGGACACAAAATTTTCTCTGCATCCCCTAACTTTTTCTTCGCAACACGTACAAAATTTTGACGTCCTTTTCGATACTCTTTACTGGTTCTATGTTTAAAATTGAAAGCAACAAGAATGTTAGCTTTCATTTTCAAAACATGTTAAGTCTAAAGTTATGTGCAAATTTACTTGTATATGATTACCTGTGTAGACGCAACCAGTCTTTCTCCATCATCATATATAATATGGAAGCAATCAAGTATCTAAAATTCAAAATAGTAATTGTAAAGTACTACCACACATGAGTATAATAATATCCTTTGGATAATACAGTTGAATATGACAGAACTCTACAAATTAGTCATTTTGTTATTAGCACCAAACTGTTTTCAAAAAATTTGCCATTACAACGGCACCATTTTGTAGCACCAGAGTAATGTCTATGCATTACCCCTCTCCTGATACTTGGCTTGCGCCATTAACAACAATTTTATCGACTTATACAACAATGTCAGAATCATATACAACATTAGCACCAAACTGTTTCCAAAAAATTTGTCATTACAATTCTCGCACACAATCGCACACATCAACAAGTATTAAAATTATGTAATTACCAGTACAATATAATAGTAGCGTGTAATTGTATATAATTTATTCCAAGATAGTATATGTTTCTCGAATAAAAATCAAAACTCAGCGACCCAATTTCACATGGTTGATTTTGACAATTACATAACTATTATAAATAGCAAGGCAAACAAAATTGGAATGGAAAGAACATGCTAAAACTTGAGTGAACAGTTAAAGAAAAATATTCTTCACTATAAAAGAATATCCATACACTATTACTATACCTAAGCATTTATTAGACTCTATATGTGTGTGTGTTTGTATATGTATATATATATAGAATTAGCGGTTGTAACTTTTTCTAGTTTTATGTAAAATATACTTAAATATAGAGAGAGCGTATTTAATCTAAATGCAAATAAGAAAAAAAACATTCCAAACTAATCTTTTTCATTTGCAAATTTCCAAGTTACTTCAATTATACTTTTGTTTCCTATTTTTATGCAAAAACCCCTAAAAGAAATGCTACTTATTCATGTCTTCATCTCTATTCTTATTATTTCCAATCATCATCTCAACTTTGGATTTACTCACTCACTAATTAACATTTTTTTCTTTTCTGATTCACACATTTATAGTTAACATTGTTTTCTCTATGAACTCAACAAAACTACAGTTAATAAAAATGTATTATTCACTCCATTTTGGATGAAATGGTCATCAAGTTTTCTTAATAAAAAAACTTTTGTATTTTATTCCCTCCAATTACTTATTTTTATGCTATTTTAATAAAAGGACATTGAAAAAAAAATGTTCTATAAAACTGTGTTTTTATATCAAGTTACTGTACATAAAAATATGCTTGTATGGCTTTGAATGTTCTTCTACTAATCTTGGAACAATTTCCTGTAATGACTTTTTCAATTCCAAGTGTTTGTTAAAAAAGTTCAAGTAGTATTTTTTTAGCCATTAACTTCAGATGTGAATGCATTAAATGCATATTTTCCATATACAGCCAAAACATCAAATAACAGCAGTTTTAAAAGTTGCACAGCTAAGTGCATATGCATAGTTGATTCACTTCTCACATTTATTCATTGCATGCCATATATATTTCAGTTATAGTACACTTAGGGACTCAGACCTAATATCTCTTTAACGGTGCAAATAATATTAAGCTAAGTTGACAAAGCTAAAAAATAAAGATTGTCATAACCTTTTCACGTTTCTAACTTCATCTTAATATGAATGACCTGACATGTATTTTTCTAACCAAGGGTCATTGACTCATTTCTTTTACTCATATGTGGTATTCAAGTTCAGAAAATAAGAATAGTGTGGAGTTCGTACATATTTACCTAAGTAAGAATAGTGTGGGATTCGTATACATTTACCTAAATGAAATATTATAGCATTAACATATATGAATATCACATATCTCGATGGAGGCTAATTTAACCTTTAGGTGATCCATGTTAAAAAAATAAAACCTTGAAGCTAAAAAGAGAAGTTGGGATAATCAGCCACTTGAAGAATAGAAATTCTTCAGAAACTTCTACTGCAATGTAGAAAATTCAGGTAAGTATATTACCGTGTAACGCTGATGATAGGAATACTATTTTGACATTTTACAATGATTGAGAGCACTGCATTGTTTAACATCTTATAGATGTGAATTTGTTCGGTTGAAGTAGTAAAAAATGTGTAAAACATGTGAATTTGTTGGGCTGCTAATAGAAAACTCTAATATTTTCTTAGTATCAAAACCAGATTTCTAAAGGACTTTTCCTCACTACAAATTATCATATCCTCCAACATAACAAATAGCTTCTCATGCAGTATCATATACGATGGAGTAAATTGATTGCTACTTTTCTCATGAAAATGAGAAAATTCAGTATCTAGAACTGTATTTAGTAACTATGTGTAAGAAGTGAAAATTCAATATCCAAAACTATACTTAGTAACCATAGTCAACACAATAAATATATTAGTCTTCTAAATTTGGTAACATTACTAGCTTTCTAAATAAGGCCTATATTATTTCTAAACTCTTTAAAACGTACTATTTTGAAATTTTGAATACTCTTAATAGTGTTCACACCACCATAGGTATTTATTATGTTAGTAATTAGCATTTATAAAGTATTGCACATAGAAGCTCAATGAAATACTGCACAAGTACATGTCCATAGCTAAAAATAAAAATGAAGGCTCTATACATATTTGGGATGAGACTAATTAAGCTACAATGCAATTATAACCTAAACTGACATACGTTAAATAATTAATAACTTGAGCTGACAAAAGTTCAAAGATTAATCTGCACATAATGTGAGAATAAGCGGATATCTATAATAAAATATTGGCAAACAATAAAATAGTAGTATTTGGTGCCTCTATAACACGAGAATTAAAACCATAAACTAAATGCTTAATTATTCAAATCAATAGCAATTACAGTTTCAGATTACCGGATTTTCACTTAATACCCAATATCATACGAATAAGCTTCTCCATCCTATAGAGCATGAACCCACACAACCTACGAGACCATAGCCCTAAAATCCCCAAATTTTGCAATTGGAAAAAAAGCTAATTTGCTGAAGCAATTTATAAGAGAACAAATTTTCATCCAGAAAGCATAGCGATAGTAACAACATAAGTTTCTAAAAGTACAACAATCATTATTGGCTTACATCACAAATAGGTGAGGAGAAGTATGGGGCTAAAATCCACGGTCGAACAAACTCTAGCCAATTTCTCTTGACCTGGAAGAAGCAGACGAAATTAGAGAAAGAATGGACCTCTTTTATTTTAGAGTTTTTAATCTTTTTGGGGAAGATGAAGAAGATGTTTATGCAAAATTGAACGTAAAAATAAAGAAATAATGCGGCCTCAAAAATTATTTGGAAGCCCGCCTTTTTAATGTTTGATAGGGTTAGCTGTACAGCGTTTATATTTATTCATATTGGTTTGTGCAAAATTAAAAACAGCATTCAACTCATAAACGCTGATACATATTGCTGTGTAAAGGTACTTTTCTTGTAGTGTCAGCTCTTCCGATCAACAACATAATTAAACATTTTTCCTATTTAAAAAAATATGATGGACATTCAAAAATGTATTAATCATTTTATGGATTAACATTTTATTTTTCAATTCATTTATATGTTTTATTAATTATATAATATATTATTCTTTTTGAATTTTTTATAAAATCTTGTAAATTATCAATTTTAACAAATATTTTCAATTTTAGCAAATTATGAATATAATATTAAAATTTTAGTTTATTGTTTTCTACTTAGACAGTCGGTCATCCTATTTCCCATTACAAACACAATAATAATTACATTTTGTAAATCATTTCATTTTAAACGATTTAATAAAATTTCGGCAGCACTTCTCCTTTGTTCCCTATATCGGACACAAATGCCTATACATAGCTAGGGAACAAAAAAGAAGTGCTGCCGAAATTTTGTGAAAATAATTTACAAAATATACTTATTTTATTGTGTTTGTAACATGTCCAATACAGGGAAAGTCCGACAAATATTGTATTAGATGATTATTGATGTCAGTTTTATGACAAAAATGCATATCTATATAACAATCATATACAATAGTAGTAAGATGGGGCCAAAAACTCTCTAAGAGATTTAAAGTTCCGATGGAATGCAGTGGCCTTGGATGGAAAGTGGCGATTTTGGGGAAGAAAGCTAGGGTTTGATAGAGGATGAAGATAAATGAATCATTCTCGACCGAACCTGTTGTATAATCGCATTGTCTGACGGCTTCCGACGACCGTCGATGGCTATTATTAGCAGCACCTTCCGACGGCTATTATATATATATTTATATTTTTTACAATTCCACGCTTTTTAAAATAAATTTAATATAAATTAGTTTATTAGAAAATTTTAATCTATAGAAAAAATTGAATAGTTTATATTAGTTATCAATGAATATGAAATAAATATTAATTATTACAATATCTTACTTGCCTTTTCAAATTAATTTAAAAGTTTTAAATTATAATTACATAATGTTTATAAAATAAATTCATAAAACTATTACATGTCATAAATTTCACCAAATTTTTTATAATTGATAGACTGGAAGTTGTAGAAAATGATTATCTTTATTCGATTTTCAATAAAATTAATTATCGAATATAATTATACAACAAAAAAGATTATCGACAACACTTATTTAATCAAAAACTTTTATAAATTGAATAAAAATATCTTTACAAAATCTTAGGATTTGAATTATTATATTTTGTCAAATTTCAAACTTATATAATAGAAGCAATAAGTTTAAATAAATAAAATAAAGGGCCGGCGGAAGCAAAATGATAGAGCTGTTAGCGGTCGACGGAATGCTTCGTCGCAAATTACTGCTTGTCTTGTAGTGATTTCATTCTATTTCTACGTTGTTGGGTTATGCATTCACATTTACTTCTAGATCATCTTTTAAGTCCAAGATGGGTTTTTTAAATAGGTTCTATTTTTAATTTTACCAACTGATTACGAGGCATTGATAAGTATTTAGGTGCATGTAAATATTATCACCCAATTAAATTCAAGAAAAATGGAAAAGGTAATCAGAAGAAAAAGGAGGAAGGATAGATTTGGTAAGAAAATTGGGTGGGAAATGATAAGATTTGGTAAGTTAATTAATTTCTAGCTAAAACAATCAACCGTTAAAAATGGCAGCAGTAAGATTCTTCAAAAAAGATATGGTTGTCAAAAACTGATTTGTATGTATAAACAATAGGTACCATTAGAAAGTTTGTAAGGTAATCTATGATTAAGAGCGTGATTATTAAATTGGCTTTTGTACAAAGGGTTATCAAATTTTAAAGTTTGAAATTGGTTTAGTTAGTTAGGCATGGTGATTATAATGCTAAAGGAAGTAATTTTACAAAATTATTAGCATAGGGACCTGCTTTATATTACAGTCATTACGTAGGGATTCAAAATGATTTATCACAGTAATAAAATAACCGTATACAGGAGTAAACTGGGTGCACAAGAACAAAGTGCTCCAATATATTCATAGTCCTTGTTTACTCTTTTCGCTCTCATAATTGACTCATTTACGATAATTTAATTGTCTGAATAAAAAACAGTATGTACATTGAAAACATAAAACATAACCTATTTATTTCCTTTTTTTAATAATGTTTTCTTTTATGTGAAGTTTGGTTTAATTTTCATATTAAATCATATATTAATTTCACTATATGCTATATTCAAATTTAGAACAAATCTTTTTAGTACTGTGTATAATGCATGTCAATTTCAGCTATATTTACATCTTAAGCAAGCAAAATCGCCAGCTTGTTTCTAAAAAAATTCAACCAATAATTTTTTTCTAATTGTCCAGTGAGTTTAGTAGCTAAGAGTTTGTAATCAAATCCTTAATTTGCTGTTGAAACTCATGTCATCTTCCCAATTTTGTTGATAATTTAGTAATTTAAAGTGACCGACCTCTTATTAGCATTTAGGTTTCTTCCTCATTATTTGCATAACATTTTGGCCTTCTTTCTCGCTTCAATTAAATTCAGATGCGTAACATAAATGAAATAATCTGTAATTTTGGCAGTGAACATAAATGTGTAATTAACATTTATTATTGTGATCAAATTACTTTGGCAGAGTATTTTGAAGTGCATTTTTTGCCTTCCCAAATAATGACCTTTAAAGACAAATTATTAAAACCGCAATTTTGTGACCGTTGACAATAAATAATGCATCAATGCATATTTATTTCTAAATAATCTTAGTGACAGTTAAAAATTGATAAATATTACAAAAGATTGGTATAAATATGAGATGTGTTTATTTAGGACTCACGTTCATTCATACGATATTTCTTTCATCAACAATTTCTTTTACTCTATATTTTTGAGCAGATCCTCCTTTGGTATAGAAGTTAGAGATGAACAACGCATCGATGTTTCTTCCACTTGACAAATCCAAGAGCCTGAGAATAAGGTAACAAAAAGTTTCAAATTAATTACTTGGCCGTTTTAGGTTTTATATGCATTTTGATGATCAAGATGACGAATGATATTATTTTTAATTCTAAAAAAAGTTCATGTAACATTGATGAAAAGTTGAATAATTCTTAAAACCGATGCAGGCCTAGAGATATAGTGGAAGCGGAGAAGCACAAATCATATTCTCGGTGGTTTAACAGCCATAAGCGATCTTCTTGCTCTCCATGGCTTATTTCATCACTTACTGGTCCGTTCAACATAAGAATTTATGAGTTTTATATATTTTTATGTTTAATTTTTCATCTACAGACACACGAAGAATTGGATAATTATCGATATTTAAGAGATGAAATAATCTTTTATATAAACTATAGAGTACTCTTAATATCATAAGATTAATTTTTGTTATCTGCGTAGATCTAGAGAACAAAACAAGTAAAATGATGAAGTTAGTCGAAGCTGAGGGTGACACCTTCACAAAGCGTGCAGCAATTTATTATGAGACAAGGCCACAACTAATCTCGTTGATGGAAGATTTATATCAATCACATCGCTCTCTAATCGAGCGTTATAATAAGCTAAGAATTCAAAATTTGGATGATCGCCTTTCAGATGGTGATAATTTATCATGTATTAATGATGCTAATGAAGAATCAAGTGCAGAGAGTGAGGTCAGTGAAGGCACTTGCGAAGACACCATTAAAAGTGAACTAAGAAAGGAAATCGAAAATCTAAGAGTGGAAAATGAACGGTTAAGGGAAGAAATAAAGAAGAAAAATGAGGAAAAAACGAATTATTGGATATTTTCTTTACTTAAGTTTTTTAAGTTATGGAGATAATAAATAGTGAAATTTCTACGGATCTTAGACATGATGTATATCTCAGTTTAATTTACCTTTTTGGTAGTGCATATTGTTTATTTGATGCTCAGTAAATGGTGAATTCATATTGTACTTTCGGTTAATAGTTGGGTACTTGTTATATTGTTTGATTCAGTAGTATGAGACTGAGGTTAAAAGTATAATGTGTATATAAGATGTTGTAGCTTGAATTTGGACTAGTGTATGCATACAAGTCTGGTACGTGTGTCTTAAATAACTTTTTTTGCCATTAGTGAGGGAATTGTCGATAAAATTTTGTGCAAAAAGAACAAATCATTCAAAAATAATAAGTAATTAATTTCTTATTTTTGCCATTATTAGGGCAATGATGTATTCCAATGAAGTTCAATACTTGATTCTATTATACTAATTTAACTTAATGCTTTGAACAAAAATGATACCTATTGGAAACACAAAATACGACGTCTTCATTTATATTTGTTCGATAAACTTCTAATTTTCATATTGAAGCAAACATTATCTTCCTTTTTAAATGAAAATACATCATATATGAAAATGAATTGGAATCAGTCACTGTTTGGCTGAGAACAAGCAGCTAATCATATGCACCATTTCAAAAATGTTCAGTCATAAGACTGGGATGGAGTTGGAAAAAGTTAACAAAAAGAAAAGTACACAGTAAAAGCTGCTACATCAAAACATATTATAGTAAACAAAGCTGCAGCTAAAAAATGTATAACTGCCGATTGAAGACTAAAAAGATGGTGTATAGATATTATTTTCATTATACATGTAAACAAAAAATTGAAAGTTTTTAGCTGTATCTCAGTTTCAGGTAGAATTAAACTATAATATGCTCTAATATTAAAAACTTATTCAACCAACTCACAGAACTAAAACAAGCACACGGAAAACATGGCACACAAATATGATCATACTGATAATGGAAGACTTCCTTGATCAAGAAAAACAAGTGATCTGGAAGCAACATGAAGCAGGCAAGGTTTGACCTCTGATCTCGATCTGAAGGCACTTATCTTGCTGACACCTATCCTCCATTATGTTCCCTTCTTCCCATTTTGCTTCCTGAACAGCATTGCTTATAGCTTCACACCTGCAGTCGTTGCTTATTTGACTTAGTTCCAGACAACAATCTTGAGTTTGTTCCTGTACTTGACCACTATACTGTATGTACTGTCTGTACTTTTGGTAAGGCTTTCTGATCAATTCTTGCTGGCATGGCGGTTACTGAGATTCAAAGAGTGGGATTAGGCATGTACGAATCAGGGTTGAGATCATAAGAGTAATACAGAAGAGTGATGACGATGTCTTCATCTTTCTTTTCTCCACTGCAGTTTGCATGATTTTGAAGTTGATGTGAACAGAGTTGAATCTGTTTTAAATCATTACTTCATGTGTTTACTAGCTAGAAGAGTGAATTCCCAAGGCAAGTAACATCCAATAACAGTAAGTATGTATGCAAGTGGAAATTATTGAAAACTAGAAAGGTTATCCATAATGTTGATTTTCAGTAAGAAACTAAAATTAATTTTCAATATTAAAAATAACCATATATAGAGTGTGCAAAATGTTGTTGTTATGCGATTCAAATATGTGCCTATGAGTGCTTTAGATTGAAGATATGGTGTAGATCTGCGTGTTCGAAGAGTTGAGAAGTCGATTGGAGGAAGTGATCAAAAGATATGGTGTAGAGCTGCATGTTCGAAGAGTTGAGAAGTCGATTGGAGGAAGTGATCAAAAGATATGAAGAAAAGAAGCTATTTTTCGCCAGTGTCAAAAATTCAGACGTTTGAGTTACTGTTCCAGACGTCTGAGTTACTGTAGCTTTTTGACTTTCAGGTAATCAGACGTCGCTGTTGCTTCTAGTTCTTTTCCGAGAGTTTGGTCAGACCTCTGATCCTCTTGGTCAGAGTTGCTGTTCAGACAAATCTGCATGTTGGTCAGACGTCTCTGTTGATGATTGTTCTATTCTGAGAGTTTGGATGGACGTGTGACCCAGGGTGTTGGCTGATTCGAATTTTGAAGGGCAGCTTGGTCATTTTGGTGTTTGTTTCTTCTCTATTAATGGTGCAGGTTCTTTTGATGTGATCTGATGGTCTAGAGCAATTGGAACATCTATATTAGTCTCCTAATCATCTCTTTAATAACTGTAATTAATAGAAACCCTAGCTAAATCAATTTGGAGGTTTTCTATTTTGAGTGCCCTATGTTGTAACTTCTTCAATTGAGTGATTGATTAGAGAGAGTCTCCGCATCTTATAACTCTCTAATAATAGAATTGGTTTATGATATCTGATGATTGTAATAAAAGGGGTTGTTGCATCTTCGTGGACATATGATACAAATCCGAATCACGTTAAATTTTCCGTATCTCTCTTATTTCTATTATTTGACTTTATGTGATTGCATATTAGAATTTGAGTTGCGTTGGTATTCATATTAGATCCCGATCAAATTACTTCCGCTAAGCAATTTTTTCGCAACAGTTTGATATCGGAGCTAGTGTTATTGATCTGTTTGAGTATTAATGGTTACTTCCAGAAAGTCTATCAGTAGATCTGGTGTCAATTATGTTGTTACACGTTTTGATGGAAAGGAAGATTTTGGAACTTGGAAGATGAAGATGGAGGCAGTGTTGAAGAAGGAGAAGACTTTTAAGATTCTTTTTGCGCTTGATAAATTGAAGGACATTGAGGCAATTGTTTTGAAAGAGATGGATGATGAAGCTCTTACAACAATCCAGTTGCGACTTTCAGATGAATTTCTTAGAGAATTCTCTCAGAAGAAGACGGCGAAGGAATTATAGGATGCATTATCTGATGCATATCAAGATAGGTCTCTCAGGAATCGGATTATTTTTCAGCAACAATTATATTCGTTTAAGAAGAAGCCCGGAGCCGATCTTATAGAGTATGTAGATGCTTTTATCACTTTGATTATGAACCTGAAGGCAGCGGATGTTGATATTAATGATGAGGCTCATGCAGTGATCCTCTTATGTTCCTTGCCAAAGGAGTATATTGCTTTTATTAATTTTATGATATATGGTCGTAGTAAGATTAGTCTATCAGATGCAAAGGCTGGTCTTTCTAATGAAGTGTTGAGATGTAGATTGACGGACACTAGTTTGGATAGTGATACAGAGGGCTTATCTATTTAGAAAGGTAGAGGCCAAAGCAAGTCAAAGAATGGTGAAGGTTGAAGTAATTCAAGGTCTTAGTATTAGGGGGCCTAAGCGATTGACTTGCCATTATTGTACGAAACCATGGCACTTTATAGCTCAATGTCCCAAGCTTGAAGGAAAAAGAAAAGACCAAAAGCAAGCTTCAACATCTAATGCAGAGAAATCAGATATAGAGAGTGATATTGATGTGTTTACAGCTTCTGCCTCTTCTACGAAGAGCAACTTATGTCTTATTGATTCTGGCATATCCTATCATATGACATCGGATAGAAACTCTTTCTCTACATACAGTGAGATTGATGGAGGAGAAGTTCTAATGGACAATGATGTTTCTTGCCGTATGGTTGGTGATGGTAGTGTGAAGCTCAGAATGTTTGATGGTGTTATTCGTACTATTACCGATGTTAGACATGTACCTGATTTGAGAAGGAGCTTGATTTCTATCGGGGCTTTGAATAGGTTTGTATTGAAGATTGTAGTTGAAGGAGAGAAAATGAAGATATTGAAGGGTTCTATGATTGTTATAAAAGGCGTAAGGGTAGGAAATCTTTATTTATTGAAGGGCACTGCTGTAGTTGGTGAATCGGCTTTTGTTACTTCTGCTGATTCAGATTCTTCTAGATTGTGGTATTTACGGATGGACCATGTCGGCGAACGCGGTTTTGGATGAGTTGAGAAAATTACGAGGTTTGATTGATGGTGTTCAGCATTCAAAGCTTAGTTTTTGTTAAGAGTGTGTTCTTGGAAAGCAAATAAATATTTTTTTGTTACAGGAATAAAGCAAAAGCTATCTTATACTAAGTTCACACAGATGTGTTGAGACACTCCTCTTACCCATCCTTGGGTGGATCCAGGTACTTCGTTTCATTTATAAACGATTTCTCTCGTAAAGTTTGAGTATACTTCCTACAATCGAAGAGTGAAATCTTTGCCAAATTTCGAAAGTGGAAATCTATGGTTGAGAAGTAGTCAAGGAACAATTTGATGTTCTCCATTGGGATAATGGCGGTGAATTTGTATCAAAGGAATTCATTCATTTTTGTGAGTGTGAAGGCATTAAGATGTATTACACCACACCTGGCGACCCTCGGTCTAATGGAGTTGTTGAAAGGATGAATTAGACATTGTTGGAGAGAACTCATTGCCTCAGATTGACTACTAAGTTGAAGAAGAGATTTTAGGCAGAAGCTTTATCAATGACGGCTTTCCTCATCAATCATACACCTTCTACTGCCATAAATATGAAGATCCTTAAAGAAGTATGGAAAGGAGAGCCTATTAGCTATTCAATTCACGGAGTGTTTAGATGTTCAGCTTATGTACATGAGAGCAAATGAAAGCTGGAATTTAGAGTTCGCAAGTGTATCTTTCTAGGTTATAGAAGAGGAGTGAAGGGTTATGATGCAGCAGTGGATAACAGAAATGTATGAAATGGTGAAAGTAGCAGTCGGTGAATTGAAAATACCAAACGACCAAATCCGTTGATCCAAAGATACCGGATTCTAGCTATCTTCGTCACGTTGATCGCGCACGATGTCGTGAAAGAAGATCTACGATTCTTCGTACGTTGATCTAGCGTACTAGATTCCGTGAATCGGCTTCAACAATCGTTGATTCGAGCGCACTCGAATATCCAAAGGTGGAGATAGGAGATTACACTCAACTACCAATTTGAGAAGAGGCACAAAGCACTCAAACAAAAGTTTATTCAAAATCAACTAACTATTACAAATGACACAACCCCGCTATTTATAGAGTTTTACAACCCAGGTCGGCGACCTAACTCACGCGACCTAACTCACACGACCTAACTATTACAACATCAAGCGACTTAACAGCCATGCGACTTACGACTTATAGTATTTACAACAGTTACAATCATACGAGTTAAGAAAATTACAACACACGACATAACAAACAACAACATCACGCGACATATCATCTGGAGCGGCCTAAGGTACTTGAGCGACCTAAGGAGAGTGACTTATCTTCAGAGCGACATAAAGTTGAGCGACCTATCTTCCTGCAACATAAGATTGAGCGACCTATCTTCTTGCGACATAAGATTGAACGACCTATCTTCCTACGACATAAGATTGAACGACTTATCTCCCCACGACCTAAGATCGAGCGACCTATCTTCCCGCGACCTAACATAGATTGTAATTTGTTCCCGCGACCTAACTTAGGTCGTATCTTGAAAAAGTCGGAGCGATCCAAAGTAATGAGTTCTGGAATGCTTAACTCGCTAGGTCGTTCCAGCAACCTATCCCCCTGATTTAGCTCGCTAGGTCATTCCAGCGACCTATCCCACAGTTTTAGCTCGTTAGGTCGTTCGCGACCTAAAACTTCATCAGGCTGGGCTGCATCATCCTCCCCTGGTTGGGAAAAATTCACCCTCGAATTTAAAAGTTCTACCCATTGGATTGTTCATCTTCGTAATAAGGTATAAGATGTTTAACATTAAACACGTCATAAGTGTACACATCCTCCGGCAGCTTCAACCTATAAGCGTTTTCATTGATCTGTTTCACAATCTTTACAGGACCAATCTTTCGAGCCTTAAGTTTATTGTATGCTCCCACCGGAAAACGATCTTTCGTTAGTACAACATATACTAAATCACCTTCATTGAATTCAACACTTCTTCGCTTCAGATCCGCAGATCGTTTATACTTTTCATTCGCCTTCTCCAATCGTTCCTGAACGATTTTATGGCATTCTGTCAATCCGTCAACAAAATCAACAGCCCGCTTAACTGTTCCCTTTGGTTGTGGCACTATAGTCAAATCCAACGGCCCCTTTGGCAAGCTCAAATATACAATCTGAAATGGACTGAAACCCGTACTACGATTAATAGCATGATTATGTGAAAATTCCACCTGACACAACTTCATATCCCAACTCTTCAAATTATCTTTCACAAGACATCTCAATAAATTTCCCAATGATCTATTCACCACTTTCGTTTGCCCATCTGTTTGCGGATGATAGGCGCTACTAAAATTCAGCTTCGTTCCAACCATCTTCCACAAACTCAACCAAAAATGGCTTAGAAATCTAGTATCCCTATCAGAAACAATAGATTCGGGTAGCCCATGCAATCAATACACCTCTTTAAAGAATAATTGAGCAACACAGATGGCATCAGCTGTCTTCTTACAAGCTATGAAATGTGCCATTTTCGAAAATCTATCCACTACAACATATATTGAATCATTCCCCCTCTGAGTTCTAGGTAACCACAAAACAAAATCCATACTGATATCAACCCACGGTCTAGTCAGCACGGGTAAGGGCATATACAATCCTGCATTCGTTGCTGTTCCTTTGGAAACTTGGCAAATATGACATCTCTCCACAAATCTTCCAACCTCTTTCTTCATTGAAGGCCAAAAATATGATTGCGAAATCAATTGCAAAGTACGGTCTCTCCCCACATGACCTTCTTCATGCAACTCCTTCACAATCTTCATTCGTAAACTGCACTCTGGTATACATAATCGATTCCTTTTGAATAGAAAACCATCCACCAATACAAACTCATCCGTCTTTCCCTCCTTGACTTCATCTACAAACTTCGCAAAGTAAGAATCATCAACAAACAATTCTGGCAACACATCAAACCCTGTCACTTCAACCTTTATTGTAGTCAACAAATGATTCCTTCACCTCAATGCATCTGCCACCCGGTTTGTAATTCTCGACTTATGCTTCACCACAAATGTAAACTGTTGCAGGTATGCGATCCGCGAAGCATGCCTGGCTGCAATTTTTTCCTGCCCCTGCAAATGTTTCAGTGCTTCATGATCAGTATATAGAACAAATTCTTTATGGAACAAATAGTGTCTCCAATGTTTTATAGCTTGAACAATAGCATAGAATTCCATATCATAAGTATTGTATCTCATCTTGGCTCCCGAAAGCTTCTCATTGAAATATGCAATAGGACGTCCCCTCTGACTTAACACCCCTCCAATTCCAACCTTCGATGCATCAGTATGTAACTCAAACGACAACTGGAAATCTGGTAATACTAGAATTGGTGTTGTCGTCAATAATCCCTTGATTCTCTCAAAAGCAAAGCCTGCTTCCTCTGACCATGAAAATTGCTTCCCCTTCATACAATCAGTAACTGGTGCCATCACGCTACTGAAGTGTGGAATAAATCTTCGGTAGAATGATGCTAAACCATGAAAACTTCTAACTTCTGTTATCATCCTGGGTTGTGGCCAATTTCTGATTGCTTCAACTTTATTCTGATCCACCTGTATACCTCCCTCTGAAATAACATATCCTAAAAATAAAACACTATACGTCATGAACACGCATTTCTTCGTTGCAGCATAAAATTGTTCATGTCGCAGTATCATCAACACTTCTCTCAGATGATGCAAGTGTTCTTCTGTGCTTCTACTATATATCAGTATATCATCAAAATTCACCACCACGAATTTCCCAATGAATGGTCTTAAGATCTGATTCATCACCCGCATAAATGTACTAGGTTCATTCGAAAGACCAAACGGCATAACCAGCCATTCGTACAACCCTTCTCGTGTCTTGAACGCTGTTTTCCATTCATCCCCTGGTCTTATATGAATTTGATGATAACCACTCTTCAAATCAATTTTCGAAAAGATAGTAGCCCCGCTCAACTGATCTAACAAATCATCAAGTCTCGGCATCGGAAATCTGTATCTGATAGTTATTTTATTGAGTGCCATGCTATCCGTACACATCCTCCACGAACCATCCTTCTTCGGCACTAACAAAGCTGGCACCGCACAAGGACTTAAACTTTCCTGTACACACCCCTGTTCAAGCAACTCTTCCACTTGCCTTCTCAACTCCTCATGTTCCTTTGGACTCATTCTGTAATGTGGTCTATGTGGTAACACAGCTCCTGGAACAAGATCTATTTGGTGTTGTATGTCCCTCAATGGCGGTAACTCCGTTGGTAACTCCTTAGGAAATACATCGTCAAATTCTCCCAGCACTGGCTTTACTTCTTCAGGAATTTCAACCACTTCATTACTCTCACGTCCAATCAACAAAAATACTTCAGGCTCCTCTTCTACTTCCTTAACAAACTCCTTCAAAGATAGCAAAGTTTTAAGTTCTTCAATCTCCTCCAACTTGCTTTCTTCGTGTTGTCGCTTCTTAGGAATTAAAGTGATTTTAGTACCTTCAAACATGAAACTATAACTGTTAGTACGACCATCATGTTGCACCGGTCTATCATACTGCCATGGTCTCCCCAACAACAGATGGCATACATCCATATCCACAACATCACACCAAATTTCATCTTTGTATTTCTTCCCAATCGAAAAATTAACACAAGCTCGTCGTCCAACCTTCACCTCCCCACCTTTCCTCAACCAAGCTAATTTGTAAGGTTTCGGATGCTTCTCAGTTTTTAATGCCAATTTCTTCACAGCTTCTGTAGAGATAATATTGTCACAACTTCCTGCATCAATAACAAACTTGCAAACCCTTCCCAAGATAGTACTTGTTGACTGAAAGATGTTACTCCTCAACCAGCTAGTCTCCTCCTCCTGCTTTGGTGTTAAACAAGATCTCTTCATCATTAATGAATACCCTTCATCTCCCGACATATTTTCTTCCTCCTCATCATGTAGCGAATTAGAACATTCAGCTTCTGCATCCTCATCCTCTGCCTCAGCAACCATCACTCGCTTCTTTGGTTTTGGACATTCATTGCTTTTGTGACCAATCTCCTGACAATTGAAACATTTGATACCACTATTGATCCTGGTCTTAGCAACTTCATTAACAACCGGTTTTGCAACAGCCTTCGAAACATTCGCATTGCTACTAGCCCCTTTCATTGGATTGTTGGAATTTGTAAACACACCACCACCTCTCCTTCCTTGCTTCTCCCAAGCTAGAGCTTTTTGATGTGCTTCAACAACAGATCTGGGATCAAACATATTCACCATATCTTGAATCTGCATTCTCAACCCTCCAACAAATCTAGCTGTCAACTGCTCCTCCGTCTCCATGATATCATTCCTGGCAATAAGCTGATAGAACTCATCTGCATAATCATTCACTGTCCTCGTCCCTTGTCTCAAATTTTGTAATCGTTGATACATAAGAGATTGATAATTGTGCGGCAAGAAAGTTGCTTTCATCATCTTTCTCATTTTCTCCCAAGTGACAATTTTAGATTTTCCCATTCTCTCCTGTGTTAGCTTAGTTTGTTGCCACCATGCCATAGCTCTACCTTTCAATCGTGTAGCAACCAACTTAACTCTTCGATGCTCAGGAACCTCCTTAAAGTCAAAAATTTCTTCCACATTAGACAACCAATCCAAAAATTCCTCCGCTACCATTCCACCCTTGAATTCTGGAATTTCAGTTTTCATCCCCGATTCCCATCGACGATCATCTTCAACATCCCGATATGCATTTCGTACTTGGTCTCGATCTCGAGAATGAACACTACATCTACCACCATCTTCATCAAAAACAGATGTACTTTGATAACGATCTCGACCACCCACATCTCTATGATCTCGCATATCTCTTCTACTTTGTCTTTCATCATCACGGTATGGTTCATGTTCAAACTCACGTGGAGTTCTTCTCTCTTCATCTCTATACTCATGATGTTCTCTCCTCAATGAAACTGAAGATTCTCTTCTTTCTCGATAAGATTGCGGCGACACCCTCCTCACTTCCGTAACCGATGGCGAAACTCTGTTTCCTCCATGGTTCGAGAATGGCGACCTCCTTCTTTGACTTTGATTCATATCATTCATCAGTTTCTCTAACTTCCCAATGTCTTCATCAAACTTTTCATTGATGCGTTGTTCCATTTGTTCGGCTTCTTCTCTTCTATACAACACTTCAACATTCTGATGGCGATTAGCTCTTCTCGGCGGCATGATTACTCTTCAACAAAACTTAACTCTCGGCTTAAACTTCAAATTGAACTTCACACTTCAACTTTAACTTTCGGCCTTGAATTACAAAATGATGCATGGCTTCACTCTATTGGCTCGGCTTGAATTCTTCAATAAGAATTGGCTCCAAGGCTCGGCTTAGCTATGATTGGCTAAGTCTAGCTCTGATACCAAATGATGCAGCAGCGGATAACAGAAATGTATGAAACGGTGAAAGTAGCAGTCGGTTAATTTAAAATACCAAACGCCCAAATCCGTTGATCCAAAGATACCAGATTCTAGCTATCTTCGTCACGTTGATCGCGCACGATGCCGTGAAAGAAGATCTACGATTCTTCGTACGTTGATCTAGCGCACTAGATTCCGTGAATCGGCTTCAACAATCGTTGATTCGAGCGCACTCGAATATCCGAAGGTGGAGATAGGAGATTACACTCAACTGCCAATTTGAGAAGAGGCACAAAGCACTCAAACAAAAGTTTATTCAAAATCAACTAACTATTACAAATGACACAACCCCGCTATTTATAGAGTTTTACAACCCAGGTCGGCGACCTAACTCACGCGACCTAACTCACACGACCTAACTATTACAACATCAAGCGACTTAACAGCCACGCGACTTACGACTTATAGTATTTACAACAGTTACAATCATACGAGTTAAGAAAATTACAACACACGACATAACAAACAACAACATCACGCGACATATCATCTGGAGCGACCTAAGGTATTTGAGCGACCTAAGGAGAGTGACTTATCTTCAGAGCGACATAAAGTTGAGCGACCTATCTTCCTACAACATAAGATTGAGCGACCTATCTTCCTGCGACATAAGATTGAACGACCTATCTTCCTGCGACATAAGATTGAACGACCTATCTCCCCACAACCTAAGATCGAGCGACCTATCTTCCTGCGACCTAACATAGGTCGTAATTTATTCCCACGACCTAACTTAGGTCATAGCTTGAAAAAGTCGGAGCGATCCAAAGTAATGAGTTCTGGAATGCTTAACTCGCCAGGTCGTTCCAGCGACCTATCCTCCTGATTTAGCTCGCTAGGTCGTTCCAGCGACCTATCCCACAATTTTAGCTCGTTAGGTCGTTCGCGACCTAAAACTTCATCAAGCTGGGCTGCATTAGGTTATAGGTTATGATATCCTATCAGTAAGAAGATTATTATCAGCGGACATGTGACTTTTGATGAGAAGGTTATGTTGAAGGTGGAGTCTTCCTCATCCGATATAGTATGAGGATAGATTCAGAATACCAAGCACAAAGAAAGTCATCTTCAGATTCTTTCCATAGAGGTTCAGATGGTGTTTTCGATGAACCATTGTTGATGAAGATAGTACAAAGGTTGGTACAGCGGATCGGACTCAAGGTGGAGCTCATTCAAAGACTAGGCCTGTCAGATAGAGATAAAAGCCTAGGTGGCTTGATGAGTTTGTTGCACAACACCAAAAACATCTTTTGACAGCGTTTGAAAAATGCTGTAATAGGTCATAACAGCGTTGTTAGAAAGGTGTATAACAATATGCTGTCGTAGATACCAAATTTATAACTGCAATAAATAAACTCATTTAAGAACTCTATTGGACTGCATTCATTTTCTGCTGTTAATTTTCTGCAACGTTTGGCATTTGTGTTTGACCTTTTCAACCGCAACCAATAAATGTTGTTATTATGTTTTCATAGCGTTTAAAATTTGCTGTCAAATCTCTTTACATTGTTCTACACAACTGTTTAGTTGTTATTAACTTTTCATAGTGTTTTGTTATGCTATCGTATTAATATGCATTATCTTTTCAAAACACTGACAACACAGATTAAACGTTGTCGTTTGTTTTGACAATTTTTACAACGCTCCTATCATGTTATACTATTGCAATATTTATATACACATATCATTAAACTGCATTTTATTGTATTTCAACTGGATAATATACGTAACATATACAAATTAAACTAGAAAACTATCACATAAAAATATAACTATTAATTATTTCCATAAACTAAGTTGAACACAATCTTCATAAACAAATTTTACATAAATTCATAAACAAAGATAATTTCTATAAACCAACTTCATACAACATCTATATACAAAGGCACAATATCTAAAAAGCAAGTATGCATCAAATATTAACAACAAAATGTGCAACAATTTATTTTCATGTGCTTGCTATGCCAAAATGAGCTTCAAAAACCTAAAGAATGCATCATCTTGTACATTTTTATCAAAAACCTTCAATTACCTATAACGAAGAAATTTAAAAGTAGTGATCAAATACAAATTTTTAATAACATATCTAACTTGCAACTACTTAAGAATTATAGCACAACATATTTACATGAACTAATACACTTCATATTTCAGCAAAGCAAAAACCTGGTGCAACATTCCTATCAAGGACAGATACTTAGGGCTCTATGAGAAGTTTAAGCTAACTTGATGTAAATACACATTTTCTTAATTGCAAGTAATAGCTTGATAAGTAATGGGAATACATCCTAACTTAAACAATTATTCACAATTCATATATAGTAATATAAAAATCAGCAATTACTCTTAACATATAATGCCATACATGCAGTGCACTGGTCAATCGGAATAAAGAAGTTTCATACAATTGAATTTACTAAACAAGTTACGGTTCAGTACATAACACACGATCATGGAAATCACATATGTACATACCTTAGTTTAAAGATCTTTTTTGTGAATAAGATAGATGGTAATCAATTCTCCATGTCAACTCTAGATTTCGCTCGTATTTTTCTACAGGATGTTGTAAAGGTAGTTAGGAAAACAGTCTTAATTACAACTAATATTCTTAAAGTCGATTAAACTGGATTGCTAAACCAAATACAAAAAAGACTTTCCAACACTAAACAAATATCGTACGTTTAATATTCATGAGAATTTTCAGAAATCTAATACTACAACCATCATAATGGAAGTCGATCTTTGACCGAATGTGGAAATGTGACTAAAAATCAAACACCAATAAAAAAGTTCATAGTCAATTAAAAGGTAAATATGCATGCACGTCTTATCACATTTTAATTTCATCTGGCTTATTGTGATTGAAACTAGAAAAATGTCATTGTAATTGCATAGTTTAAGCATGTTCAATTGAATAATTTATTGATTTTTTCTCATGTATAAAAGTTCAAATCTCACTTTTATGGTGAATTGTTATGCACTAATAAATCATAATTGAGTTTGACTAAGAATTTCGATGGATCAAACCATAATTTATACAAATTGTCATTCTAGGGAAAAATGATTAAAAAGATTCAAATTTTCAAGTGTTTTTAATATGAATGAGTAGCGATAAATGTTAACTGTGATAGGTGTAAATATAAATTACACCTATCGAATGTAAAATTACAAGGTGTTAGTTTTCATTATAATGTAAATTTGTTTGTTAATATGTTAACTTTAGAATCATAAAAACACCTATAATTTAACTGTAAATTTCAAATGTAAATAAAAGCAATTTATGAAAACTAACACCTTGTAAATTCATAAAAGCATGCCTGGAAAGGTAAAGAACAAATTAGGAAGGGAAAGGAAAAGAATCTAACCTTTCCAGTGCTTCCTTAATTGAGTATTCAGTATACAACTAGCAAAATAATTCTTTTTATCGGACTTTCAGTCATAAGCCCATGTGTCCAGGTGCCGACCTTCGCACTTGCTCCAATGATGGTGCTAATATGTTCCATTTAACTTTTCTTTCAACTATAGTGGAATGTCATCCACAATGCATTCTAGAGGGAATTCTGTAGTACAACTTGGATGGAAATCCAGATTTTTCTGAGGATAATGATAGTTATAGCACCTAATTCATTTTCCACAAGTAACACAATACTGATCCTTATTCACTGGTTTTGCGCAAAAATAAACACGTACCAGTCTCCATAAAGAGGTAGTGTTATCGTTGATTTTCCAGAAGCTTCAGCACAAGCTACGTGAAGATGGAATTTGCAACTTGAATTTGGATGAGTACACTTGTAATTATTTCTGACACCATGTTCATGGCAAGCATATGGCACGTCTAAGGCTAAGGCCTCTTTGAAGCATGTTGATTGGAGTTTCTGGAAGGAAACAAGTGCCGATTTAGTATTTGGGTAATACTAGAAGCTAAAAAAATTAAAAAGGGAAAAAAAAACATTTTTCAGATTTAACTTCCACATGTGTACTTGAGAGGGAAGACGTCCTTCTCTAAGATCATATGGAAATCTACTTAATGTCTGCATTCATCATTTAACCAAGATTTAACCAAGTATAACGTTCTATCATGTCCCAAATGTGCATATGATTTTGGCACGAAGGTATACAATAGAACACACCAAACCTGGTTCCGTTCAAAATGATGCAAGGATGTCTACATTTATCCAAACGTCAATTATTTTTATAGTTAATATGAACGAGTAGCGGAACAAACTATATCATGCGTATTATATCATCCTCAGTCTCAAAACAACCGATAGTTGAAACAACATCACAATAGTGAGGCACGTAACTCTATTCTTGCATGTGGTCATATCAAGTTCAGTGATAGAATGATAGTTAAACTCAATATTTGTACCTTGCATTCAGTTTTCAACCACAAGTGCCTTTGTCTCTATGATATAAATACAATAATTAAACCATTTTAAAAATGTTACCAAAAGTCCAGATCTATAGACTCTATCTATAAAGCAGAGATACGAGTGAAGCATTTTTTTTTGAACATGTTTTGCAAGCAGGTTAATTCTACATTGTTCTGAAATTTTGAATGCACCATTATTATTCTCTAGATTCAATTGATTAGTTACTTTTGGCAATCATTTCTATTCTCCCTTTTGCGCACTAAGCATATATGCTTTGACCACAAACAAGTAACTTAATAACTAATTGTATTTAACCTTGTTTAGGCTGAAATTTTATGTATATGCAGATAGAAATTTAAGTCATATCAAAATATGCAGATTGAAATTTTGTACAAATAACTAATTGTATTTAATTTTGTTTAGACTAAAGTTAGAAAGGAAATAAAAAGGAAAAATGCATAGAAATAATAAAAAAGAAAGAAAGAAAAGAATGTGGGAGGAAGATAGAAATGCTTGGAGTTGGTTGCTGTTCCAATAATATGAAGTAACTCAGGTATGAAAAAGAAAGAATACTGTCTAGACACAGGCTTCAAGCAGCAGGTAGGAAAAAGACGCGTTTAGATATAGCTAACTTGTGGTTTTTAAGCATTTCCAAGTATATAGGACAGATACATAGTGCATATATTTAATCTTGTTCAGACTAAACATAGAAAGCAAATAAAAAGGCACAATGCATATATATACATAATAACAGAAAAGAAAAGAAAGTAGGAGAGAAATTGTGGTAAGAAAGAAAAAGAAAGAATGTTTAGATGCATAGAGGCTTAAAGCAGCATGTATATGTATAGGATGGTGGTGGAGATAGAATATTGAGATTATTTAGTGCATATTTTGCTAGTAGGTTAGACCGAGAATGATATATATTGAGGTTATTTGCGTGTGTGCATGCATACATACTATGATCAGTGATTCTTTATATATTGAATATGTATTATATCATTTTGATGCAAGTGATTTCCCTGGAGCTATTCTCATTTTTATTGGCTATATATTTTCTTTGTAGAATCTGATACTACAAACTAGCATAAAGAATTTGGAGATCACATGTTGGATAATATTGTATTTAGTTATATATATTGTTTGATGTTGTTAGGTTTGAAGCTGATATTCTCTTATTTTGAAACTCTCAACATGATATAAAATTTCTCATTTACTTTGGTTCACTGAACGTACACTCAATCAAATGGGTTTCGAAAATCAAATGAAAAGTAGAGCTAGACACTAAGAGAATAATGTTTAGTATAAACTACCAAAGATATCATATCGAATTATGCATTACAATATTTATTTTGTTGTTGTGATGCAATGATATAACAAAAAGCTTTAAGTGGAACATATTTTGCAAGCAAGTTAGATGTGAACATAAAACGACGCATTCAAACTCTAGAGCATAAATACAACTAATCAATTTGAACTCACAAGCGACAAACTACTAGAAACTATGGGTGAACAACAAATGTAGAATTAGAACAATGAAGGAACAAAAAATACAAACAATTTGAATTAGTTAGAGGTGAGCAACTCATAATCTAGGCTTTAATTCAAAACAAAATTCAGTTCCTTACCAAGCTTTGTCCTTATGTCAAGTTTGCACACTTCAGAGCTAATCGGGTAACTTTTGATGCTTTAGAAATTGAAGAATTGGTTCATCTCATTGATCAAGTTGTTCTTCAAGGGTATCAATGGTCAGCTAGAACTTTTATGAGCTTTATCAACAACTTGCCTACATGGGAAGTATGCTCAACGAATAAGAATGGTTATATAAGTTATAACAGTATTCACATCTTTTGAGCTTCCTTATGATAATAAAAAGTTACAAAACACAACATATAAGATGACAAACTTTATGATGATAGCAGTAAAGTTACTTAAAAGAGGAGAAGTTGAGCAGCATACAAACCTTAATTGCTAAATCCAATAAAAAAATTGGTATATTTTAAAGAGCTAAGTACAATTGGTGCAGTAGTAAGTTCAATTAACACTGCTAATAAAGATATTCAATTTATTGACTGCAACTTCAAAAATGTTGGTGGTTTCTCCCTTCAAATAACTAACATATATGGTAGCAATTTTGAAAATGAAAGAAACGGTCTTTGGTATAGATTAAAAGCTCTTAGTCAAAGCTACGATTTTCCTTGGATTATTTTGGGTGACTTTAATACTGTTTTTCATGCCAATGAAAAATTTGGTGGCAATAAAATCCCCCACAATAAGCTTGAAAAAATTAATAAATTTTTACTTGAATCTGGGCTTATTGAACCTAATATGAATGGCAATAAATACACTAGGAAATCTGGAAAGGAAAAAAACATTCACTGTAAGCTTGATAGAGTGTTAATTAATGAAAAATTTTGTAATGCTTTTCCTAATTTCTGTTGTTACTCTATTGAGCAAAACACAAGTGACCATACCCCTTTACTGATAAACTTTTTTCAAAATCAAACTAATAATAATAATAATAATAATACTAAAGCTGCTCCTTTTAGATTTAAAAATGGGTGGGTCTTAAGCAATGATTATAAGGAAATTATTAAAGACTGCTTTACTTTTACAAATAATGGTTCTTTTCAAGTCCAGTTTAACATGTTTCTTAAGAATACTAAAAGCAAAATTAAGAACTGGAATAAGGCTAACTCTAATAAGAATGACTGTCTAAATGATTTAAGGGAGGAAGGGAAATTTTTACAAAAACTTGCTGATGATAATCCAGGCAATTCTGATATCATTGACAAATTCTTTTCTAATCACACTAAGCTTTCTCATGAACTTTATATTAACACTATCAATCATAAACAAAAAGCTAAAGTTGATTGGCTTACTATGGGGGATGAGTGCACCAAATTTTTTCATGCTAAAATGAGCTGCAGAAAGCATATCAACAATATTGGCAAAATCATTGACAGTAAAGGTGAGTGCATAAATAACTTTGAAAAAATTGTTAATGAAGCTATTAATTACTATTCGCATTTATATTTCTCTGACTCTAATGAAATTAGTTTTCCTAATATTGTGTGTAAGAATGTGTTAAAGGATAATGCTACTGACATCTTACTAGCTCCTGTTAGTATAGATGAAATCAAAGCAATTATTTTTAATGCAGGAGATAATAAAAGTCCTGGTCCAGATGGTTTCAATGCTAAATTTTTCAAAACTCACTGAGATAATATCAAAGATCTTATTTCTAATGTAGTTAATGAATTTATGAATGAAGGTAAATTGCTCAAAAGTTTTAATCATACTTTCATTACCTTAATCCCTAAAAACAAAAATCCAACTTGTATAGAAGATTATAGACCAATATCTTGTTGCAATTTTGTCTACAAAATCATTGCTACTATTTTAAGTAATAGAATTAAGCTATTTCTTCCCTTTTTAATTTCTGAAAATCAATGTGCTTATATACCTGGCAGATTAATTTATGAAAATTCTTTGCTTGCACATGAAATGGTCAGGAATTTCAATTATAAAAAAGGGGATAAAATGTGTCTCAAAGTTGATCTTCAAAAAGCTTATGACAAAGTTAACAGAAATTTTATTATCCATATCATGAAATGCATGAATTTTCCTGATAAATTTTGTAGGTTAATTTTTGAATGCATAAATACACCCACCTTCTCGATTTTATTTCAAGGTAAACCTAAGGGTTTCATCAAGAGTAACAGGGGTATCAGACAGGGAGACCCTCTTTCTCCCTATCTTTTTACTTTAGTCATGGAATATTTTTCTATTCTAATAGATATTGAAACTATCAAAAACAATATTTCTCCAATTAATAGAGTTCAACCATCCATTACTCACCTGATTTATGCTGATGATCTTATGTTGTTCTCTAAAGCTAACAAAGATAATGCTGAGGCCATTAGTGAGATTTTTGAAAATATGTATAAATATGCTGGTCTTAAAATTAATGAATTTAAAACAAAAGCTTATTTTAGTAAATACTGCAGATACAAAAATGAAGTTCTAGAAGTTCTTAAAGCTAATGAAGGTAATCTTCCTATTAAATATCTTGGACTTCCTTTATCTGCTAATCATATAAAAGATAGTGATTGTTCCTATCTGATAGATAAAATTCAAAGCAAAATGGAAACTTGGTCATGCAAGCTTCTATCCATTGCTGGTAGGATTGAATTAATTAAAACTGTTGTTTATGCTATTATTCTATATTGGTTTCAAACACACCACATCCCTATTACTACAATTAAAAAAATTGAAAGCAGGTGTGCTGATTTTCTTTGGGGAGGAAAATACCATAAAATCAGTTGGGACAAAGTATGCAAACCCAAAAATGAAGGTGGGCTTGGTATCAGAAATCTTAATGATCTTAGTTTAACTTGTCAATTAAAGCTTTTTTGGAGATTTATAAGTGGAGATTCTTTATGGACCAAATGGATGACATGTAAATATCTCAAAAATGGTAATTTTTGGACAACTTTACCAAAAAATAATCAATCCAATGCCTGGAATCAAATTTTAAAATGCAGAGATTTAGGAAAATCTTTAATTCAAAGAAATTTCAAATCTGGTTGTGAAACTAGTCTTTGGTTCGATCCTTGGTTTCAAAATGATTCTTTTATTAATAGAGTAGGATGGGATAATCTTGTCATTTGTGGTGAAGCTAATGCTAATGTAAATGTCATAATTAAAAATAATCAGTGGCAGCCTCATCTCCATCCAATTACTAATCCTCATAAAAATTTTATTACTAATATCCCTTTAGACCCTAATGCAGAATGTGATCATTGGGAATGGTTAGCTAGCATCAAAGGTAAGTTCTCCTTTAAAAAAACTTGAGAGCGTATTAGAAACAAGAAACCTACTGTTGAGTGGCATAAGTGCATATGGAACAAGGTGAATAATCCTAAGATGGCTATCTGTACATATTTTGCTATCAAAAACAGATTGCCAACTCTGGATATAATCAATAAATGGGGGAGAAATGCTCTTTCACTCTGTTCCTTATGCAACTTAGCGAATGAAACTGTTACTCACTTATTTTTTTGAATGCAGTTACAGTTATTACATATGGAGCTAGATTAAAACTAAACTGAGCATGTACAATGAAAGCAGCATGGATCTAAATCAGATTATCATGGATATCTACAACCATTTTAAAGGAAAATCTCTTGAAATAGACCTTGCTCATGTTTTAATAACCACAGCAGTTTATCATATTTGGAAAGAGAGAAATAATCGTACTCATAACAAGTCGAAACTGTCCAAAAAGCAAAGATGGCTAATTATAGAGAATGACAGCAGAATTATTCTTCAGAAATCAAAGAAAAAGGTTAAAGACCAAACCAAATTTGATTTCCTTGCGGATTTGTGGAGCAAAGAAGCTGGTAACAAGTACATAGAACATTATCTCCTCAATCCGAAGGCCTATCAAAATGACTTAAGCTTTCATCAGCAATCTACTCAAAGCGATAAAGAGCTCCAAACCTCCAGACATCTTAAAGTTGATGATAATAGCTACAGATCTACAGATCTGGGTCGCGATGACACCAGATCTGTAAATCTTAGCTCGAGGAACCAAAAAGCTGGCTTGAATAGCTACACCAACTCTAGCAAAGCTGATAGTAGCATGAGAAACAAGCTCAATCATGGTCTTTCGTATTGGGAAAGGGGAGAAAGCAGCGGAAAGGAGAAGACTAAGGAGATTTAATTTCTCGCGTTCGAGAATATCTCGTCGCCATTTTTTTGTGCTTTGAATCTGATATGAGATATGTCGGCAACCCTAGTTAGGGTTTGTTTGTTGTATAGGTGATTACGGGTTGTATTGTTTTATACCCGATATCTTGATAACTTGTAAACTTGGGCTGGGCCCTTTTACCTTTCTTCAAAAAAAAGGTTCAATTAACACAATAATAGGTATAAAATTTACATCATTTATGCCTATAGAACACATGTCAGTAGTAAATACAGTTTATGACTCAATTTAAATCATGATTGAATAGTCTTAGAAGATAAAATATAACGGTTTTCTCAACAACTAGATATCAAGAGTAAATCTATACTATATTATTATTAGTGAGTTAAATTTCAAGCTCACACAGTCTCCCTTGAAATTTGGCAACTGAACAGTCTCCGCCCTAAATCATTATTTCTCTTTCTCAAATCAACTGTCACGGCTCTCTCTCTCGCTCGCCCAGCTTCTTCGTTACTTTTAATTTTAGCCTCCGTTCTTACGAAAGAACCCTAAATTCACTCTGTTTTCATTCCCCTCTTCTCTGACAAAAACCCTATATAAATTTTGGTTACTTCCTGACCTAAAACCTGATTTCCAACCTAATTTCCATATCGCTAACCGTCCGCCGCTGTACCCAGATGAAATACCTCCACGCGGCGAATCAATTGGCAAATTGATCTACCGCGATAGGCGATAGACGATTACAATCTTCAAAATTTGATTATCGTCGATTAGATGGTTTCTTCGGCTTCTATTCAAATCGAGGAATTGCTTGATAGCTATGGCCACTATGGTGGCGTGCTCGACCTTCCTCATCCCGTTGACACGAAATAGCAGTCTTCTTCGGTATTAGGTATCGGTCTTTCTTTCCTACTGTTGCTTATAGCTAACTTCTATCTATGCAATTGTTTTTAGGTCTTAGAATCAATTTAGCATCTGTTAAAATTATTGATGCTGGTGAACGTGTGATGAGTTTGAACGCTTATGCTTTAATCATAGCAATTATAGGCTTTCTTTGGCCAGTTTTTGTAGTCTTTATTTATTTAGTGTTCTTCCTTCTTTGTGTTGGAGGTGAAGTTATACTTAATCACAGCAGCTATATATACAAAACAAGATAAAGTTATGTTAAAACATTTATAAATATTTCACAAATTACCTGTCAACTTTCTGGAAGACGCTCACTGAAATAAGCACTGGCTGTTGGATATCTATACGTCAAATTATCTCTTATACCTTCATTTTGTTTGTTGTACATAACTTCATTTGGCTGCATTTGGTTTTGAAAGGTTTTGTTTTCATTATTGATTACTAATCTAAATGTTTCCTACCTGTAAATTTTTGAATGGATTACAATTATAACAATAGTGCGTAATTATTATTTTATACAGTTAATTAACAAAGTTGGAAATATATAAATTGGCATTTTATCCCACTAACAACTACTGCTCCAGTGACCAGCAAACTAGGCTATACTCTCTTATATAATATAATTTCCATGAACTAAAAATCTTGAATTTTTTTTTGCAAATAGTTACTGGTACAAAATGATCAAAAAAGAACCGTTAGATAATAATTATATTATTTTTTGCAATAGATGGATTTTGTTTTCTACTGAAATCTGAATAACCGAAAAAGTTATCCAAACTCAAGTTTCTTCTGCCATGTAAAGCTTTATTTCCAAAATTTAAAGGTTAAATTTTGCTATTTTCAAGGTAAACACACTGTTTTGAAGGATTTTGTAATAACTTGCTGGTATTCATTTATTTGATTTCCATATTTATTCCAAACTTTTAAGGGTAGCTACATCTATTATGCCCGTTCACTTTATTTCATTATTAAAGAAATCAGATATTAAGTTTGTTTCTATAGTTACTGAAAAGAACAATTTCGATAACATGACTTCCTTTGGATTTTTGTGGTCAACTATTTTACCAGCATGGTTCTTTGATTTTTCATCCACTTCAAACTACTATGATTTTTTTTATTTGGCTGCAACTTGGTTTGTACTTATTACATCTTCGTCCTATTACTTCACCAACGTGCTTCTTTTAGATTTTTCCTCAAATCAGATTCGTACAAAATTTTCTGCCTTTCTTTTACAGTACATTTACTGCTGGGTTACGTATATCGGTAACACTAGAATGCTTGATGCAAAATGCTCAACAGCTCCAGTGGCATAGGTTCTCACCACATCATGAATTGAATCAATAGGATATTGGTTTTTAGAAAAATGTGTTTGGTTTGCTAACAAATGTGCATACACGAATCAAATACCTGGAGGAGTTATAGGTTTCATTTTTTCAAGTTTCCATATGATCTGTTTTGTATTAAATAGGAAAACTTCATATAACGTTCTGCTTTTTTGAATGCTTTTGTGTTGTTGATCATGTTCTCTATAGTTTCATTATTGTTTTTTTAAGTATTCTTATTTCACGAGAGGTTTCAATTTTCAACTTCTTCACCTAAAAATATAGCAATAATAATAATAAAACACCTACAAAGATATACACAAATTAATTTATTGTCATACAATTCAAAACTAATAATGATGTGGTAATGGACAATGAATGTAAGGTAGTTAATTTGTAAAAATTAAATTTCTTTAGCTTATTTCATGCATTATGCTTATGTTTAACATGTCCTTAAGCATTGATCATGCATAAATATTTTCAAACTGTGTTATATTGCGACCCGGTGCCATTGGTTTTTATTTCAAACTGTGTTATTTTGTATGAGTTGGATAGATTTGAAATTTATTCTTTGTTTTCAATAATTTATATATTTAGCAGTAACCTTTAATGAGTACGGTATCATAAAAATGTATGCCATTTTAACTTAAGTTGATTTTGAACTATTTGTTATTCCCACCCATCACAATATTAGCTTTTCTGTGTTCAAAAGAATGTACTCCAAACTTAGCTTACCAAATGAAATAAAAGTTCTTTTTAAAGCTATTAACTATGGATTAGACGGGGTTTCCCATCCCTCGCAGCATTAACTTTCCGGGTTCAAAAGAACGTATCCCAAATTTAGCCTTAGATTTGCAGTTAAAGTCATTTTTTAAGTAATTGACAATATATCAAAGGACTTTCCAATTGTACATATTGCATTTTCAATTGAATAATTTCAAATTTTGTTCTTATTAAGTCTAAATATATTTTCTTTCCCGTTTTCCTTCTAAAATTCCATAGTTTCATATAGATGTAAACTTCTGTACTTCAACTGTATTATGCCTCTAGATGGTATGTATTGGATTTATAGTCAAGCCCATTTGCTTTGCATATTCAATTTCCATGACAGATTAAAGATTAACTTTATTTGTAATAATTTATAACTATGGACAATAACATTTAATGATTATGTATTGATTTTGGGTATCTCAGTCATTTTACAAGTTGATTCAAAAGTTTAGTAATTGCATTATGATTTTATGTAATGAATTTGAACTCAGCACCCTATTTAGTCTTACATGATGATTTCATCCAAGTTAATTCTGTATTTTTTACTACTGATGATATACAGGAATAAACAATAACCTTTTTTACGATTCTATGAAAGTTATTTATTAATAATTACTACTGTTATAATAACGTACATGATTTTTGTTCAGTCTGTAAGAATTCCGTAGCTTTAAATTTTAAAACTCTAAAATTTAAATCTTAAATTGTGATTTGGTTTTGCAACAACCTAGGTAGTGAAATATTTTTCCTCCTGACCTCTAGAAGTACATGTGTTTCCTCGCACATTCAAAACTAATGTTGACTTTTATAAGTTGCAAATTCATAAGAAACGTATTTTTTATATCTTAACTAGAACAATGTTTAATATGCATTGAAATTTAAAATCTTTAAAATTTTAGTTATGCTTTTTTTATAAATTATCTTTTGAACCATTTCTTTTTCTACCTTTATATTTGGACTTATTTAAAATTCATTGAAAATGTATAGGTTGGTGTGTTATTTCGTACTCTTGCATGATTTTCTTGCAGAATCGAACTTGATCATAATTGGTATTGATTTTACGCCTAAATTATTAATACTAATTTAGTTTTGTTTGTTGGTAATAATTTTCCCTTAAATTCTCTAAAACATTATTATTTAAGAAAAGCTAATGGATTTCGCTATGTGGCAGTGACGGTGATAGTGCAGTATTGTACATGGTTTCCCACTTCTGATTGTATATATGTGCATGTAACTGCAAGTATTTAATTCATTTACCCCCATAGTTTTTCATATGATTACAAATTTAAAATCAACTTTGGGTTTTATGTGAGTTTGATGAGCATTTTCATATTTATCGGTATACTTATGAATGAACTGAATCAACTTTCCAGTGTTATTACAGATATATAAATGTAAACAGAAATACATTTGCCAACCTTCTTTATTCCCTAGCCTCCTCTGTTTGATATTTGAGGGCCAAGGTAACTTACGTAGCAAATAAAATTCTATTCAAATTTCCTTGGTATTGTTACCTTTAGGTGATATTAAGTTTTAGTTATTTTCTATAGTTTGTCTTTTATCCCGTTTAATTTTCATTTACCTCATGCCAATTTCAAACAACTCAAACCATAACTTTATTATTTTCATTTTCTTATAAGTAGGTTGTTTCTCTTATATTTTTAATTATGCATTCATTTTACTGTAATTTTACCCCTGACTCAGTTGGCATAATTTTGGTTATAGAGTATTCAAAAGATTTAGGTTTCGTCATTTTCTGTGTGTGTATTTGAAATTTTTTGTTAAGTTAATGAACATATTCAACAAGAAGTTGTGAACCTCCACAAGAACAACATGTCTTTCATGAAATTTTGAGACTTGGTACATTATTATTACTAACATGAGTTACTAATATGTGTGTGTCTACACACACACTACCAACTTACAGTGAATAATTTTGGATCGATTAATAGGACAAGTTAATAATGTAGTAGCATCTTATTTTACTTGGCTTTTATTATTTTCACTACCATTTTGCATTCTATTTCAATATTTTTACAGATTAAATTTTAGATGCACAAACCAAAAGCTTTAGAAGCAACATATACATGGCTTCCTGAAGTATGTGTTGTGGGTTCGGTGCATGCTTCATTTCAATTTTGCCTCATTATCGTCATTTACCCAATTTTTACGCAATGATTATCTGCTCAAAACCATCAGGTTCTAATAAGATTTTTCATGATTTTAATATATATTACTGAAATTCTTATATTTCTTAAAATTATCAGGTTCATTTTATGTTTGTGATTCCTTCTTCGCAAATGCATACTCATATTCTTTGCTAATTTTTATGTTGATGTTGTTGTTTATGCCTTTTAGATTATTTGTCTATGTATAAACATATTTTTTTTTAAGTGAAAACTGGTACCACAATCATTTATAACAGATGAGATAGGGAAAAGAATGCTGAACAAAAAGCAAAGTACGTGTGTTACCTTTTCAAATCTTTTTCTTCTCTATCATGATTCATACTTCCTCATTTATTTATGGTTCATATATTTATGCTTTTTTTCAAAAAATAAACAACGATTAGGAGTAAGTAATCATCAATTAACATTAATATACTAAATCGCTTATTGTAGTAAATTAAGTTGGTGGTAGTCGAGGACGTGTCAACAAGCTTGAATAAAAGGCCATTATTGACATACATGGATATGAAGGGCGTTGGTCAACTAAGAATAACTCAGCCTATATCATTAAGAAACATGATAGAGGTGAGAAAGTGGGAAAAGGTTGTTTTCAACCAATCAGATTATATTATCATTCAGCTAAGATTATTATAAACTGTATTTTACCGTGTGTTATATGCGTAAAAGGAATCAATATGGGTATACTGACCATTATTTGTTCGGTTATAGTATATATTTGCTACTCATACATAATAAGTTAATTTCCATGTGCAGGAACACAATCAGGCTTCCAGTCCTAAACAGATGAAGTTAGCTAGAAGTTAAAGAAAAATAAAATAAGAGGATGTTAATGGCAAATAGTGGTTGTCTTCATATTTGATAGTAAATAAGACATAGAATATTGAATTATAATCTTTCTGTTTATATATGCATACAAAGGCAATGGCAAAAAAATTATGCATGAAAGTTTCTTAAGCTTACCCATTATTTTCAGAGATGAATATAGTGGCCGAAATTGGTTTCCTTCAATATTTGGTTATCATCTGTTCATATGATACACTCTTCCAGTGCTTAGTGCATAGTTTGTTATGATGTATTAATTACTACTATTTATTTAGATAGCAGTTCAATGTTCACCTAAATAGTGTGCTGTATTTCCAATTTATTTGGTTTTTCAAGTTACGCTTTCTTGCTTTCGTCCGTTACTTAGTTTGTTGGGTAACCATTTTTTACAGGAACAGAAATTTGGTTCATCGATGATTGGTCCAAATATATCAAATTCCAGCTATCTATACTAGATCACCAAGGCTTTCCATGCATATTTATAATTACACCATCAAACATGACTAAACATAAGCAATGAATGATTAAATTTACTTTGACATTTTTTTATCTTGGTTTTATAATAACATCCGTGTGCGTAGCACGGGTTCACACTAGTTATATTTAATTACTCGGTTCTTTTTTTAATAACTTTGAAACTTTAGTTTCCCATTAATTGTCCACAAGCTTATATTGATATTGATGGAATTAGTATCACTATCTAACATTGTGGTCTATTCTTAATATTCACAGTAAAAGAATGTAGTTTACGGTGTTTGTTTGAAAGTGCATGTTCAAATATTTGCACTAATTAACTTTTGTTTATTAAATGGTGGAGGTGGTGCAAATATTTGTTATATGTCTAATCTTATGTATGATATAAGTCTTGTATATAAAGCATTCCATTGCATAAGAGAATATGACTAGACTCATACTGAAATTCATATACGAACACTTCACCAAGGCAATTTTAGAACTTGAAGTGTGCAGGTTTCTTCTAATATAAATACAAATTGCAAACAAAAAATGAAAATAGAAAATAGAAGAACACCTAGGAAAATGAGAACCTTTAATGGGCTTTTGACATATTTTCTCTTAAGCCCAAAGATTAGAAGGAACAACTTCACCACTACTTGGCCTATTGCTACTACCACTACTACTTGCTGCTGCTGGTGTAGGAATACACACCACTTTCTTTGCTAGACTTTTTCTATTTTATTTTGCCACCATTATAAAATATAACTAAATCACACTTATAGTTAGCAGAATAATATATTGTTCTAAAGCTCAAAAACTTTCAATCCCCTAACCTATTATTCCAAACTAACAAATCTTATGATAATATATAATTGTCGGTTTTAAGCACTTCATCAAACTTATAATAAAAAAGTAATACATGTAATATATGTTGTAATTGGTTTGTTAAAGCTGCCCATATTGAAAAAATGAGCTAAATTATGAACCTAAAATAACTGTAAAATAGTTTTTATAGTTTACCTTCTCTTGATCATTCCTGGAGGAACACGAGGCAAAGACATCTGCACCCCATGATCCTAACCATATGATCACCATCAACTCCGACAACCATAGGTGAAGGCTTCACCAGCGAAACTTGAAACACCCTAGAATATATACCACCAGCCGGTTTGTTTATCATCATTTCACTTCCAACGTTTGATTTTTTGGGAACAATTTCAAAGAAGGAAGACAACAAATAATCATCAATGTCTGTGTCAAACTTGATGTTGGTCGGAAGTTGCTCAACGCTTTCGGGGATTTACCAAGTGTCAGTTTACTGACTGATCCATCTCCATCATACCTGGACTTGTATGGATTGAGTCGAACATAGCTTTTTGTTTCATGCATACCCACTTTGATGATTGTTTCTTGTGCAGGAAAACAAAGGCCAAGTGATTGATGGTCCAATCTAAAAAATAGATATGCAACATATCTCGTTTTCGTAGTCAACATTTTGCATTCTATTTTTCCAAAAATATTTAACCAGCAAACGCTAAAGAGATATGCCACTTCTTGAAATTTGTCAATAAAGTTTAAAACAATGGTTAACTTACTCTACTTCCTTGTTGCATCATAATCCAATCCAAATAACCTTCGTATAGCTATGCTTAAATAACAAAGCTACATAAGATCATAATACACATATAAAAACAGAAGCATTGCATTTGCATTCATTAAACCAAACAATCAACTTCACATTTTTAATTTGCAGCTTTCGAACCTATTTCCGAGTGTCAAAATTGAATTATTCATGCTTATCTAAAGCAATGTAGAATAATCTGTTGAGTATCCTATATATGTACACATATATCTTTTCTTCTTTACAATACAAGATGCAATAATATTGTTGATTAAAATGGTGCAAGTAAAGGCAAGTGCCGTTGCTTATAGATATACGTCCATATTCAGTTCAGCAAGTATATATCTTAACTAAAGCCAATATAGCATTTAAGGTACAAAACTATTTCAGTACCTAAAAATAGTAGAAATGTAAAGATTTAATGTTCAAAAAGGGAAAAATGGAACTATCCCATCATCTTTTTGGATAATTTAAAAGGTTGCTTTTGAATATAACTCAAAACCAGTATTATAATCTAAAATAAGTGTTTAAATATCATTTTGCTTTGAGGTAAATGTGCGTGTATCAAAATTATGGAGTTGGTTAAGTTTGGCAAGATTTGGACACATATACCCCTAGTTAAATTGGCTTAACTGGGAATCAGGGGATTGTGGATGGGGTTAAATTTGTTATCTTGTATATATAGAGATAGTTAGCTATACATAGACTCTTTTTTTTCTCATTTGCTTTCAAGCTAACATGTTAAAAGCAAAATGAGATTACATAATATGGGTACACATCAATTTCTATCTCCAATATTTGCTAATCGCGTACAATAGTAAAGATCAATAGGGTTGAAAATGTTTTATCTGAGAACAATGCAAATTACCAAAGAGCAGGACAAAGTTGTTATTTTAATTTTCAAACATGAATCCGATAAAATTGTTGGATCAAACATGCACAAGACAGAGTAAAGGTTGCTAAAGCCTAAACATAACAAGGATGTTACAAAAATGCCAGTTGTATAAACTACCAGAACCCATTCCAAAACTTCTTGAAACTACTACAAAAAGTATTAAAGATAAATTAGGTGAAGAAGCCATGAATAAAAAGAAAGTCATAAAGTTAAGTCATGCGAGTGAAATTCTTTGTAGACGCATTAAGAAACTAAAGCATGAAACTGAACAAGTAAAGAAAAGAAAGCAGAAGTCAGCTTAGCAACTTCATATGAAAAGAATGACACTTAAAAAACTGGAACTAAAGAGAAGAGCACAACTGATGGAGTGATGCGGCAGCGGATAACTGAAATGTATGAAACGGTGAACGTAGCGATCGGTGGATTGAAAGATACCAAAGGCCCAAATCCGTTGATCCAAAGATACCGGATTCTAGCTATCTCAAACATGTTGATCGCGCACGATACCGTGTTTAAAGATCTACGATTCTTCGTACGTTGATCTAGAGCACTAGATTCCGTGAATCGGCTTCAGCAGTCGTTGATTCGAGCGCACTCGAATACCGAAAGTGGAGATAGGAGATCACACTCAACTACCAATTTGAGAAGTGGCACAAAGCACACAAACAAGTTTTTTATTCCAAATCAACTTTTTTATTACAATGACACAACATCCCTATTTATAGGGTTACAACTCACACGACTCAACATCTGACCACACATAGGTCGTGAACGACCTAACACCCTGCGACTTAAAAACAAACAAATACAATACAACACATTACATTACAAGGCATCACCGACCTAACATAGGTTGCTAACGACCTTACAGACACGAGTTATAACAAAATACAACATAACAAAATACAACGACTTTTAACAATGCGACTCAATTTATATACAACACGACCCAAGACAGTAGCGACCTAAGGAATGCTTGCATCAGAAGTTCCAGCGACTTAAAGATCAGCGACTTAAGAGAATAGCTTCTGGAAACCTTCATGCGACCTAACACTTGAGCGACTTAAAGAACCCTCCTCCAGCGACCCAAGGTCTCGCGACCTACTCTTGAGCGACCTAAGGCCTTGCGACCTAAGGAAAACAGAACAGCTTCATGAACTTGCGACATAACCACTTGAACATCTCAAGAATAAGCAGCATAACTTCTTGCGACTCAAGAACCTCAGGCGACCTACGTAAGGTCGTTCGCGACCTAAGGACGGAAGGTCGTTCGCGACCTAAGGACGGAAGGTCGTTCGCGACCTAAGGACGGAAGGTCGTACTGGAGCGACCTAAAGAAGATATCAACATAAGAAAGAGCGACACAAATACTTGCGACCTAAAGAGCCATGTCTTTAGCGACCTACGAGCTAAATATGTTTCCTTTACGTGTTGTGAGTCAGGTCGTGATTCGTTAGGTCGTTCGCGACCTAAGGCGATCAGTTTCACACGATCAATATTTGACTCGTTAAGTCGTATCTTGATAGGTCGATTCTTGGTAGGTCGTAGCTCAGGAGAGTTAGGTCGTTGGCGACCTAAGAAGCAGGAAGGTCGCGCTGCATCATCCTCCCCCTGTTGGAAGAAATTCGTCCTCGAATTAACACTTTCCTCTTCTTCGACCAGCTTATTCTCGTGAAACGGCACCAAGTGTTTGACATTGACAATGTTAGCAATAGAAAAATGTTCCGGTAAACTCAATTTATAAACATTCTCATTAATTCCCTTCACGACTTCCAAACGACCAATCCCCCTAGCTCCTAGCTTGTTGTAAGCACTAAAAAGAAATCGATCATTGGTAAACACTGCATACATAAAATCTCCTTCCTTGCATTCAATGCTTCGTCGCTTAATCTCTGCTGATTGCTTATATTTCTCAGTTGCCTTAAGAAATCGTTCCTGTACAACTTTGTAGCATCCTTGCAACTCATTCACAAAAACATTCGCCCGTTTAATCACCCCTCTCTGCGGTGGCACTGTTGATAGATCTAATGGTCCTTTAGGGATTGTTGAATAAACAGCCTGGACTGGACTGAACTCAGTGCTACGATTAACTGTGTGGTTGTGTGCAAACGCAAATGCCCAAATGCTACGATTAATTGCATGGTCGTGTGCAAACTCTGCTTGACATAACTTTGAATCCCAACTTTTCAAATTATCATCCACGAGGCATCGCAATAGATTACCTAGGGATCTGTTCACAACTTCAGCTTGTCTATCCGTCTGTGTATGATTAGCGCTACTAGATTTCAACTTAGTCCCAGCCATTTTCCACAGATTCATCCAGATATGGTTCATAAAACGAGTATCTCTATTCGAAACAATTGATTCAGGTAACCCATGAAGTCTATCGATCTCTCTGAAGTATAACTGAACGACATTAACGGCCTCTGCAGTCTTCTCATAGATAACGAAATGAACCAATTCTGAAAACCGGTCAACCATCACATAAATAGAATCATTGCCATGTTGCGTTCGCGGTAGTCCCAAAACAAAGTCCACACTAACATCCTCCCGTAATTTAGCATGTATATGCAACGGCGAACATAAACTTGCATTTGTCGTGGTCTTCTTTGAAACTTGTCGATTATGGCTCTTCGGGACAAACCTTTCAACTTCCTTCCTCAGTGATGGTTCAAAATAAGACTGTGAGATTAACTGCATAGTACGATCATAGCTCAAGTGTCTTCCTACATGTAAGTCTTTGATAAATTTCATTTGCCAACTGCAATCTGTAGTAGACAACTGACTTCCTTCGAATAGCAACCCATCAACCCGTTTTCTCAACTCTTCTTGCTCTGTTGGACACATACGATGTCGTGGTCTATGCGGTACAATAGAACTTGACACTATATCAGTATGATGTTGTGTGTCCCTCAGTGGCGGTAATCCCTTGGGCAACTCTGTAGGAACTACATCTTCACATTCATTTACCACTGGCTCATCCTCCTCAGGAGTCTCAAGATCTTTACTGGTTTCATTCCCATTCAACATAAACACTTCCGCTCTATCCTCCACTTCTTTAACCAACTCTTCTGTAGATAATAGATTAATCGAATCCACCTTCTTCACTGATAAATTACCCCCTTCATCTCTTGACACACTTTCTTCATTCTCATCAATCCTCGCTGGTTGTGAATTTTCAACTTCATGTTCATCAAACTTCGTTGGTTGAAAAACATCAACTTCATCTGTATCTAACTTCGCGGATTGTGAGTAATCAACTTTATGGTCATCAAACTTCGTAGGTTGAGAAGAATCTACTTTATCTTCATCAAACTTCGGCGGTTGAGAACAATCGACTTCATCTTCCACTTCAACACCACCTTTCACTTCTTCAACAAATTCTTTCGAAGATATTAAATTAGTTGCTTCCTCCTTCTTCTCTGGCTTGCGGTCACTTTGTTCACGCTTCTTAGGAACTAAGGTAAATTTGGTTCCTTCGAACATGAAACTATAGTTGTTGGCATGACTATTATGTTGTACAGCTTTATCATACTGCCATGGACTTCCCAATAGTAGATGACATACATCCATATCGACAACATCACACCATATATCATCTTTGTACTTTTTCCCAATAGAAAATGTAACCAATGTTCATCTTCCCACCGTCACTTCTTCCCCTTCCTTTATCCATGCCAGTTTATACGGTCTAGGGTGTTTTTCAGTCTTCAACCCTAACTTCTTAACAGCTTCTTCAGAAATAAGGTTATCGCAACTTTTCGCATCAATAACAAATTTACAAACCCTTCCCAAGATAGTACAGGTAGACTGAAAAATATTGTTCCTTAGCCAAATAGAATCATTCTCATGTTTTGGTAAATTACACCCTTCGTCTCTATGACCACGTATGTCTCTATGATCATGCAAATCTCTTCTACTCGGTCTTTTGACATCACGACATGGTTCATTGTCAAACCCATGTTGACTTCTTCTCTCTTCCCCATGGTGATCTCGTCTCATTGAAATTGACGATTCCCTTTTATCTTGATAAGTTTGTGGCGACACCCTCCTTGCTTCCGTAACCGATGGCGAAACTCTGTTTCTTCCATGGTTCAAGACTGGTGACCTTCCTCTTTGACTTTGGTTCAAATCCATCATCAACTTCTCCAACTTTCCAAAACCTTTATTGAACTTCTCTTCGAGGTTATCACTAATTCGTTGCTCTATTGCCTTAGCATCTTCTCTTCTATACACATCGGCAATATTCTGTTGACGATTACCTCTTCTCGGATGCATGATTGAATCTTCACAAACTTTAACTCTCGGCCTTGACTTACAAATGAACAAACAATGTACGGCCTTGACTCTTCAAAAAGAATTGGCTCCAAAGACTCGGCTTAGCTATGATTGGCTAAGTCTAGCTCTGATACCAAATGATGCGGCAGCGGATAAATGAAATGTATGAAACGGTGAACGTAGCGATCGGTGGATTGAAAGATACCAAAGGCCCAAATCCGTTGATCCAAAGATACCGGATTCTAGCTATATCAAACACGTTGATCGTGCACGATACCGTGTTTAAAGATCTATGATTCTTCGTACGTTGATCTAGCGCACTAGATTCCGTGAATCGGCTTCAGCAGTCGTTGATTCGAGCGCACTCGAATACCGAAAGTGGAGATAGGAGATCACACTCAACTACCAATTTGAGAAGTGGCACAAAGCACACAAACAAGTTTTTTATTCCAAATCAACTTTTTTATTACAATGACACAACATCCCTATTTATAGGGTTACAACTCACACGACTCAACACCTGACCACACATAGGTCGTGAACGACCTAACACCCTGCGACTTAAAAACAAACAAATACAATACAACACATTACATTACAAGGCCATCACCGACCTAACATAGGTCGCTAACGACCTTACAGACACGAGTTATAACAAAATACAACATAACAAAATACAACGACTTTTAACAATGTGACTCAATTTATATACAACACGACCCAAGACAGTAGCGACCTAAGGAATTCTTGCATCAGAAGTTCCAGCGACTTAAGGATCAGCGACTTAAGAGAATAGCTTCTGGAAACCTTCATGCGACCTAACACTTGAGCGACTTAAAGAACCCTCCTCCAGCGACCCAAGGTCTCGCGACCTACTCTTGAGCGACCTAAGGCCTCGCGACCTAAGGAAAACAGAACAGCTTCATGAACTTGCGACATAACCACTTGAACATCTCAAGAATAAGCGGCATAACTTCTTGCGACTCAAGAACCTCAGGCGACCTACGTAAGGTCGTTTGCGACCTAAGGAAGGAAGGTCGTTCGCGCCCTAAGTCAAGTGGCATACTGGAGCGACCTAAAGAAGATATCAACATAAGAAAGAGCGACACAAATACTTGCGACCTAAAGAGCCATGTCTTTAGCGACCTACGAGCTAAATCTGTTTCCTTTACGTGTTGTGAGTCGGGTCGTGATTCGTTAGGTCGTTCGCCACCTAAGCTTGAGAGACCTAAGGCAATCAGTTTCACACGATCAATATTTGACTCGTTAAGTCGTATCTTGATAGGTCGATTCTTGGTAGGTCATAGCTCAGGAGAGTTAGGTCGTTGGCGACCTAAGAAGCAGGAAGGTCGCGCTGCATCATGGAGATAGATGCCTTTAACTTATCCCTCGACGTTATTTACAATCAACAAACAAATATAAATACAGGCATCGATGAGATGGTAGAATTTTCCACACTGAATTTTATTCACTTTGTGAGGAGGTTGAAAAGGAAATTGCAGTGGCAAATTTGCAGCTTGCGGCTATGAAGGAAGGAAAAAAGGGCTGCTACATAACATTCATGATTCAATTAAAGAGAAGGAATTTATCTAAATAATAGAAGGTTAGATAGACTGATGTAGAAGATGAAGTATTCAAGGCAAAAGGCAGTAAGATCACCAGAGCAGGAGTAAGAAAAAAGAAAAGGCATGACCAAAATATGATATTTCTAAGAAAAATGCTCAAATTTCTCTGCTCTAGAATTTAGAGTTCAAAAAATGACGATAAAAACGTCTGAATTTATTTAATTATATGACCCAACAACAGCCGGTAAGAATGTGTGTTATCTTCGCTTTCTAGTAGCATTTGATCTTCTAAGTACAACATTAGTCTCTCTACTACCTTAAATATAATAATCTCCTATTAGTTTCTTATTACCTGAAGACAAAATTCAAGGACTACTGTCAACGCTATCTGATTCTGAAAAAGGTGAGGAAACTATTAAATACAACAAGGAAATTGTTAATTACCAAAAATGTTAAATTCAAGAAACTGTTAAATTACCAAAAATGTTGATAAAATGCATTCAGTTTTATAAACTACCTAAAATGCTAGTTGTGTCAGCTAAATGCAACAAGGAAGCATGTCATAGAAATATTTCAATCTTTTTAATACATACATACATAATATAATAGGAATGATGGCTAAAAGAACTCTATTCATCAAAATTAAAATAGAAGCCTAATGAGTAAAATCCAATAGGTATAAAAAAGATAAATCATGATGTATTGCAATAAAAAAACATTACCCTAAAATACTAACGGTGGTGACTATTATGACGATCTTAAAGGGAGGTTTTGAAAATGTTAGTGATAATTAAAGGTAAATTAAGATAAATAAAAGAAACGACAATTAGGTCAATTTAATGTAATTTTATGAGGGGGCCAGTTTGATTAGTACCCTTCATGATAAAAACTTTTTAACAAAAAAATGGCCCCCTCATATTCAAACGTGAAGTGTCAATAAAAATACCCTTTCTTAATATGTTGTTTCATTATTACCTACTTTCCTTAATATATTTTTTGCTTTCTAATAAATATGGTCCATCCATTGCTTCAATTAATATATCCATAGCAGTTGATCATTACTGTCAGAATTAGACCATACCCAATTAATCCTTGTTTACCACTTTAACCTTCTTCGGGTTTCAAAATCTATCCATTGCTTATATTCAATTCTTCCATAAATGTCACATTAAATTTTACTAATTAGTCCTCATGAAGTATCAAATTCAAATCTTCCCCTCTTGAAGATATTAACTTAGAAACATTCCTTAAGATTTCAAAATTGCTTGGTTCGGAGAAGGAGCAAAATATTTCTCTTTTTAAAACTTTCTTCATCAAAGACTAGTTCCTTTAAAGTAAGACTTTTAATTAATAGTATTCAAAAATTGCTTGGTTTTCAAAAAGGAACTATGAAAAACTTTCCTTTTCAATTACTTGCTATAATAAAGACCTACTCCTTTTGGCAATTGGATCTTTAACGCAAAACATTCTAAACTCAATTATCATTCCAGAATAGTAGACCAAACATTTATTATTCCATAGATTTTCCTGATTACAAGACAATTATATTATTTTAAAATAATCATCAACATCTATTATTTTATTACTCAAAATATACTTTCATTTAACCAAATACTTTTTATAACTTTGTTTAAAACTTCCCCAGTCTTTCGTGATCCTTATCTTTATCAATTCCAATTTATTTTATTGCCATTTTAAATCCAATAATATTCTTATTCAAACAAGTTCTAAATCCAAATATGAAAAATGTATATATAAAATTCTTATGCTTTTCCTTATATACAAAAATATCCATCATTCATTAATTATACTTTTCCTTGTATACAGAAATATCCATTATTCATTAGTTATCGTCATTTAATTCCTTTCAATTTTCAAAAACACGTTATATAAGTTTAAACGATGGAAAAATGGAGTAGACAAAGATAACTTCTATCTTATTCCTATTACTCCTCTCCTATAATATTTATCATTAGATTAAAATTTCCAATTGTATTACTATCTAAATTTCAGCTATTATTCTCCATATTCCCTTATATGGCTCCTGCCTATCTTATTGGACATACTCATCCTTTTCTTTTCCACTTCCTTATTCCAATCAGATGTCATTTCCATTTATACCCCCTTCTTAAAAAGAATTTTTTAAAGAAAAGAACATCCAAATTTATAAAGTAAAAAATTCATATAAAAATAGAAGAATCAAAAAACTTTTTAATTCAACAAATTTTATAATGAGAAGTTAACAATTGAAACCTTCTTTTTTCAACTTTCAAGTCATTAGATTTTCAAAAGTCATCTACCATTTTGTTTTCAAAATGTTTCACCACTTTAAAATTACAGATATTTTCCAAACTTTTCACATAACAAATGGAAGTATATTTCCAAAGCCGTCTAAAATCACTTCTATCAAAAAAATTAACTTATAATACATAAGATCTTCATTTAATAAAAAAAATTAAAAGCTCTTTCAAAACATTCAATGAGTTTTCAAAAACCATCTTATCAAAATTCTTTCTCATGGGGTAGGATTTAAAAATTGACTTTAATTGTTCTTTCGTTTAAACTTCCCTACGCAATACTCTTAAAAATTTGGTTATCTTCTTTTGGTGATTAATGTACACCTTCTTATGGAAGCTTATTTCGTTCCTTCTTTATACCTCACTTCCAAATTTACTCCAATATTCTGCCTTATACTATTTAATTAATACTTAACATTTTATTCATTACCTCCATAAATGTCACTTTTTCCGTATTAAATGGTTGTTATCTTAACGAACGTTTCCTAAAGACATTTACTTTCTTATTCAAATTTAACCTAACTTCTTCCTTATCATACCATAATTACCTTAATGGTCTAATTAATCTATTTAATTTCTTGTAACTCCTCACTAATTGCACGTTCATTGCCTATTAAATTTGTACATTTACAACATTTCCTTCTACGTTTTCCACTTTTGGGGGCTTCCATATGTTGTGGTCATGCTCGTCTCAGTCCACTTCTTACAATACGATCTCCTCTCCGTAAGTAATCGAGTATAAATTTAACTCTATTTATTTTTTTCAACCCATAGTCATTTCACTCATCCTTTTGAAATATGGTTGCAATTACTTCTATAGTCGGAATTCATAGAGTTAGGCATATATTCAAAATAAGCATATATATTTATAGTAAAACCATTTGAAAAACCTTTTCAAAAATAACAAGTACGCCACTCATACGTATATTTTCTCTGTTGATCGGGTAACCTAAGCTCTGATACCAAATGTAACAATCCATCCTGAAGCAGACCTAAATTCCGATCCGAGAAGCCCCATCGAAATTTAGAATCATTCCAAAGCTGGCTGATTATTGGTAAAAAGAAAAACAATACAGAGCTATCTATTTATTCTTTCAGAACTCACACGAAAGAAACAAAATGTAATAGCAATAATAGTACCCATTTATTTCAAACCATTTCAAATGCCACAAAACAAAACATATCATAATGTTAACAACAGTAGTTACATCAATTTGTTCAAAAGTACATTTTATGGGTACAATAGAAAATAACATGAAAAAATGGATAACGACTGCCACAAGCTTCACTCTCGCCATCATCAAGGAATATCAACTCCTTCTCTAACCTATGTTGTAATCAGGAAGGAGTCAGAACAACAAGTGTCTGCTGAATAAAAACCTCGAGCCTTACTATTTCAGTACTTGGGCATTATATTTCAAAATAAGAATATGTCTTACGTATTTTGAAACCATTTAACACTCCATATAAGGAAAGGATGCGGGTCCTTAAATAGTCACTTAATGCATTCCATTCTCGAAGCAGGTTTCCAAATCTCATAACCCATAATCAACATCCAAAATATCTAAAACTATGAGAGATAGAACCAAAGCTATTAAATAACTTTTAATGAAAAATAGATAGACTCTAAACATTTAAAACCTCAATTGAGGTAGGCCTCCTACATTTAATACCTCTTCCCAATGCAGAATCCATATAGTCATCCATCTAGCTGATATTGCATGGAAATATCTTCGGACACTTAATACTTCCTATAAAAGTGGACCTATCCGAGATATGCTTAACAGTGCCTAAACCCAATCCCTTAAACAACCACTTAATACCTACAAAACCCTAAAGCATGTCCTTCGTCTTATGATCTGTACTGACGGTGACCTCTCACATTAGCGTGGGTACAGGTAGCCAGATTAATTGGGCAGATTTACCCTACAAAATTGGGACTAACCTCGCATCATCGTAGTTACTTATCATAGGTGATGTCTAACATCAGCCCCAAAGTCACTGTTGGTAGCCAGAGTAGCTGGGCAAACTTTTGTACGTCTTTTAACTGACCTCGCACCACTAATGACTTAATCATATTTTACAACACTATATATATTATCACACATCTCACCGTGTCCATTAATTAGGCTATATCAAAATTCTTTCTTATTTTTCCTTAACAAATTAATTAATTTCCTAAGGGGATTTAATGACAATCATTACCTAATTAACTACGCAATGAATAAGTTTTAATTTTACGCTATTTAAGATAACTAATATATAAATAAATACGCACTTAATATTTTTTACGCGTGTGGAGATAACATCCTATCTAACGTTAAATGTCAAATCCATTCTAACAATAATTGTACAATTCCTTTTTCCATATTATTGTAGTATTTCCAATATCCATAAAAAGATATTTTAATATCCTGAATAAAGGATCTAATATTCATATCCAAAAGTTGAAATAAATAGACTTGTACGTAATAAAAATTTCTACTCAAATTATCACATCAAATCAATGGAATAATCCCAAAAATAGGAATTGCAATTCCAGTTTCAGTTTCTATTCAACCATTCTTTTACAATGAATTAAACGATAGAATTTATCTTTTATTTCACATGGAATAAACGGTGAAAACTACAAATAAGTTCTTACTTTACACCCTATTCTTTAATTGAAATTTCATAACCAAGTTGGAATTAAAGAGGACTGGAATAGAAATAGAAATCACCAAAAACTGCAAATTCCCATAATTTAATGTAAACAATTGAAAATTCCAACAAAGATTGACATTGTGAATTATAGGAGTTTTGAGAGGTTATATTTTGTTTTATTTTCATAAACCGAAAATCCCCAAGTCATATTTAAATCCATAATATACTAATCAATTACTGGAATGAAAATGCTAAGATTTCCACTCACAGTTGGTCCTTAGCTTTGCTTCTCTTTGGATTTGAAGCACCCATTATAATCTCCTTCAAATCCCTTCTTATTGATATATACAAGAGGAGATTTGTATATATATTAGATTCAGAAAGGTTGGAGGAGAAGAGGATTAGAAATTAAATAATAAACAAAGACAAGTATATAGGATTACTTGCTTGAAATACTAATGGAGTGTTCTGAATCAAAGAAGAGATGAACTTGTAGAGCTCCGTTGATGTTCACTGTTAACAAGAAATCTTCTTAACACCCCACAGTAGGATTAAAAGTAAGAATGACCTCTTCGAAACCACCTTATGAATCAGTCGAGGTAATCTAAGACACCTTCGAAACCACCTTTCGAAATGGTTTAGGTGATTTAAGGTTGTGGCTTAATGGTGTCTAAGGGTTTTACCTGTGTCGGAAGCGTTTTGTTCCTTCGAAAGGTATCCCTTCGATAAGTTTTGATGCGAGAACTTTATAGCTGAATCCATATACAGGCATTGAATCAGATTCCATGTATTTAAAATACCATGCACTTGCTTTATTAATAATTTTTATGAATACAAGAGGCTTAACTATTACAAGGAAGTGAAATCCCCAATTTCATTTAAGGATTTAGGTTTACAAATTCAAGAAAAGAACAAGTATAGAATGAAAGAATTCAAATCCCCTAAACAACACCATTATGGACTTATTTATAGGCGCAGGTTGGACAGTTTCGCATCCGTCCTTTTGACTTAGGCGAAAGGGTGCCTTGATGACCTTTCGTCGCTATTGAATTCAGGGCGCCTTTCTAACTCTGCTTTTGAATGGAACTTGGGTGCTTTCGACTCCATCGAAAGGTATAGAAGCGACCTTCACCTTGTTGTTGAAGTGTTGTGTAAACATGATAGGATGTTCAAATGCGATCGAAAGGTACACATTCAACGTTTGAGGAAGGTGACGATGCTTTCTTTGTTTAAGATTTTGAAACACTTGAATCTTCCATCATTGGGTAACAAATCGATTTGCACTCCACTTTTATAAATTTTTGGATGCTTTCGACACTGCCAAAAGGGGTATTTTCTAGGCTTCGAATGACTTGTAGCGTTGTAGAAGGCTTAGTAGCGGAAGGTAGTTTTCAGAAGCATTCTCATGATTAATGCGGAAAACCCATTTTCTGATGTTTGAGGAATAATTATTGGTCACATGTGAGATCTTCTTTATATTTGTGGAAGGTATCAACCGATTCAAAAGGCTGATCTATGCTTTCGAAAGGGTCTCTTTGGTAAAATGTTCTTCAGCGGAAGGTAAACAACGGCGGAACCATCCGTCTCGAAAGGTTTGATACATATGCGGAAGCCTGTTATTCAATACCTTTGAAAGGTGCTTTTAACACATACGAAACTCCTTTATGCATGCGGAACCAACTATTTCGAAAGGGGTTAAATGAAGCGGAAGGTTACCCTCGTCCTCTTTCGACCTCTTTGAAAGTCCCTAGCCCGTCCAACATTTGCAGAAGCATCCCTTAGACTCTTTCGAAAGGTCTTGCTATCGCTATCGTTCTTCATGAATCCTTCCTTTGTATTCTTTTAGGTTTCGACGAAGTTGAAGTGATTTTTGATGATAACACTTGCCCCCTTAGCGAAGGAATGCTCTTGACTTTTTAAGTCAACTTTTCGACACCCATCATTTTTTCAGCATAAAAAATTTCCGCCTTTTAATATTCCCAAATGAATCTTGGCTGTTCATTTAAATCTGATCGAATGGCTTTCCTTGCATTTGCTTTGCGCTTATGAATTACGCTTCCTTCTTCTCCCTTTTCATTTACCTACGATTAAAAATCCGGGAGCAAGAATTAGAAATTTCAACCTCTCATTAAATTCTTAATTTGAAAAGACGCAAGTTCAGATTTAAAGTGAGCATCCATTTCATTTTAAACGATTCAATAAAATTTTGACAGCACTTCTTCTTTACTCCCTATATCGGACACAAATGCTTGTACATAGAGAACAAAAAAAAAGTGCTGCTGAAATTTTGTGAGCCCTTTAAGACAAAATAATTTGTAAAATATAATTATTTTATTATGTTTGTAAAATGTCCAGTACAGGAAAAACCCAACAAATATTGTATCAGATGATTATTGATGTCAGTTTTATGAAAAAAACGCATATATCTATATAACGATCATATACAATACTGGTAAGATAGGACCAAAAACTCTCTAAGGGATTTAAAATTCCGATGGAATGCAGCGGCCTTGGACGGAAAGTGGCGATTTTGGGGGAGAAAGCTAGGGTTTGGTGGAGGATGAAGATAAAAGAATCATTCTCGACCGAACCTGTTGTATAATCGCGTATAATCGCATTGTCCGACGGTCGTCGACGGCTATTCTTAGCAGCGGCTTGCAACGGTTTCCGACGGCTATTATATATTTTTTTTACAATTTCACACTTTTTAATATAAATTTGTTTATTAGAAAATTTTAATCTGTAGAAAAAATTGAATAGTTTATATTAGTTATAAATGAATATGAAATAAATATTAATTATTACAATCTCTTACTTGCCTTTTCATATTCATTTAAAATTTTCAAATTATAGTTACGTAATGTTTACAAAATAAATTCATAAAACTATAACATATCATAAATTTCACCAAAAATTTTATAATTGATAAATTTAAATTTGTAGAAAATGATTGTCTGTGTTCGATTTTCAATAAAATTAATTATCGAATATAATTATACAGCAAAAATGATTATCGACGGCACTAATTTAATTAATCAGAAACTTTCATAAAATTGAATAATTGAATAAAATTGTCTTTAAATTCTTAGGATTTGAATTATTATATTTAGTCAAATTTCAAACTTGTATAACTAATATACTATAATATAAGCAATAAATTTAAATAGAATGAAGGGCCGGCGGAAGCAAAATGATGGAGCTGTTAGCGGTCGACGGAATGCTTCGCCGCAAATTACTGTGTGTCGTGTAGTGATTTCATTCTATTTCTACGTTGCTGGGTTATGCATTCACATTTACTTCCAGATCACCTTTTAAGTCCAGGATGGGTTTTTGAAATAGGTTCTATTTTTAATTTTACATTGATAAGTATTTAGGTGCATGTAAATAGTATCACCCAATTAAATTCAAGAAAAATGGAAAAAGAAATCAGAAGAAAATGAGGGAGAAAGGATAGATTTGGTAAGAAAATTGGGTGAGAAATGATAAGATTTGGTAAGTTAATTAATTTCTAGCTAAAACAATCAACCGTTAAAAATGGCAGCAGTAAGATTCTTCAAAAAAGATATGGTTGTCAAAAACTGATTTGTATGTATAAACAATAGGTACCATTAGAAAGTTTGTAAGGTAATCTATGATTAAGAGCGTGATTATTAAATTGGCTTTTGTACAAAGGGTTATCAAATTTTAAAGTTTGAAATTGGTTTAGTTAGTTAGGCATGGTGATTATAATGCTAAAGGAAGTAATTTTACAAAATTATTAGCATAGGGACCTGCTTTATATTACAGTCATTACGTAGGGATTCAAAATGATTTATCACAGTAATAAAATAACCGTATACAGGAGTAAACTGGGTGCACAAGAACAAAGTGCTCCAATATATTCATAGTCCTTGTTTACTCTTTTCGCTCTCATAATTGACTCATTTACGATAATTTAATTGTCTGAATAAAAAACAGTATGTACATTGAAAACATAAAACATAACCTATTTATTTCCTTTTTTTAATAATGTTTTCTTTTATGTGAAGTTTGGTTTAATTTTCATATTAAATCATATATTAATTTCACTATATGCTATATTCAAATTTAGAACAAATCTTTTTAGTACTGTGTATAATGCATGTCAATTTCAGCTATATTTACATCTTAAGCAAGCAAAATCGCCAGCTTGTTTCTAAAAAAATTCAACCAATAATTTTTTTCTAATTGTCCAGTGAGTTTAGTAGCTAAGAGTTTGTAATCAAATCCTTAATTTGCTGTTGAAACTCATGTCATCTTCCCAATTTTGTTGATAATTTAGTAATTTAAAGTGACCGACCTCTTATTAGCATTTAGGTTTCTTCCTCATTATTTGCATAACATTTTGGCCTTCTTTCTCGCTTCAATTAAATTCAGATGCGTAACATAAATGAAATAATCTGTAATTTTGGCAGTGAACATAAATGTGTAATTAACATTTATTATTGTGATCAAATTACTTTGGCAGAGTATTTTGAAGTGCATTTTTTGCCTTCCCAAATAATGACCTTTAAAGACAAATTATTAAAACCGCAATTTTGTGACCGTTGACAATAAATAATGCATCAATGCATATTTATTTCTAAATAATCTTAGTGACAGTTAAAAATTGATAAATATTACAAAAGATTGGTATAAATATGAGATGTGTTTATTTAGGACTCACGTTCATTCATACGATATTTCTTTCATCAACAATTTCTTTTACTCTATATTTTTGAGCAGATCCTCCTTTGGTATAGAAGTTAGAGATGAACAACGCATCGATGTTTCTTCCACTTGACAAATCCAAGAGCCTGAGAATAAGGTAACAAAAAGTTTCAAATTAATTACTTGGCCGTTTTAGGTTTTATATGCATTTTGATGATCAAGATGACGAATGATATTATTTTTAATTCTAAAAAAAGTTCATGTAACATTGATGAAAAGTTGAATAATTCTTAAAACCGATGCAGGCCTAGAGATATAGTGGAAGCGGAGAAGCACAAATCATATTCTCGGTGGTTTAACAGCCATAAGCGATCTTCTTGCTCTCCATGGCTTATTTCATCACTTACTGGTCCGTTCAACATAAGAATTTATGAGTTTTATATATTTTTATGTTTAATTTTTCATCTACAGACACACGAAGAATTGGATAATTATCGATATTTAAGAGATGAAATAATCTTTTATATAAACTATAGAGTACTCTTAATATCATAAGATTAATTTTTGTTATCTGCGTAGATCTAGAGAACAAAACAAGTAAAATGATGAAGTTAGTCGAAGCTGAGGGTGACACCTTCACAAAGCGTGCAGCAATTTATTATGAGACAAGGCCACAACTAATCTCGTTGATGGAAGATTTATATCAATCACATCGCTCTCTAATCGAGCGTTATAATAAGCTAAGAATTCAAAATTTGGATGATCGCCTTTCAGATGGTGATAATTTATCATGTATTAATGATGCTAATGAAGAATCAAGTGCAGAGAGTGAGGTCAGTGAAGGCACTTGCGAAGACACCATTAAAAGTGAACTAAGAAAGGAAATCGAAAATCTAAGAGTGGAAAATGAACGGTTAAGGGAAGAAATAAAGAAGAAAAATGAGGAAAAAACGAATTATTGGATATTTTCTTTACTTAAGTTTTTTAAGTTATGGAGATAATAAATAGTGAAATTTCTACGGATCTTAGACATGATGTATATCTCAGTTTAATTTACCTTTTTGGTAGTGCATATTGTTTATTTGATGCTCAGTAAATGGTGAATTCATATTGTACTTTCGGTTAATAGTTGGGTACTTGTTATATTGTTTGATTCAGTAGTATGAGACTGAGGTTAAAAGTATAATGTGTATATAAGATGTTGTAGCTTGAATTTGGACTAGTGTATGCATACAAGTCTGGTACGTGTGTCTTAAATAACTTTTTTTGCCATTAGTGAGGGAATTGTCGATAAAATTTTGTGCAAAAAGAACAAATCATTCAAAAATAATAAGTAATTAATTTCTTATTTTTGCCATTATTAGGGCAATGATGTATTCCAATGAAGTTCAATACTTGATTCTATTATACTAATTTAACTTAATGCTTTGAACAAAAATGATACCTATTGGAAACACAAAATACGACGTCTTCATTTATATTTGTTCGATAAACTTCTAATTTTCATATTGAAGCAAATATTATCTTCCTTTTTAAATGAAAATACATCATATATGAAAATGAATTGGAATCAGTCACTGTTTGGCTGAGAACAAGCAGCTAATCATATGCACCATTTCAAAAATGTTCAGTCATAAGACTGGGATGGAGTTGGAAAAAGTTAACAAAAAGAAAAGTACACAGTAAAAGCTGCTACATCAAAACATATTATAGTAAACAAAGCTGCAGCTAAAAAATGTATAACTGCCGATTGAAGACTAAAAAGATGGTGTATAGATATTATTTTCATTATACATGTAAACAAAAAATTGAAAGTTTTTAGCTGTATCTCAGTTTCAGGTAGAATTAAACTATAATATGCTCTAATATTAAAAACTTATTCAACCAACTCACAGAACTAAAACAAGCACACGGAAAACATGGCACACAAATATGATCATACTGATAATGGAAGACTTCCTTGATCAAGAAAAACAAGTGATCTGGAAGCAACATGAAGCAGGCAAGGTTTGACCTCTGATCTCGATCTGAAGGCACTTATCTTGCTGACACCTATCCTCCATTATGTTCCCTTCTTCCCATTTTGCTTCCTGAACAGCATTGCTTATAGCTTCACACCTGCAGTCGTTGCTTATTTGACTTAGTTCCAGACAACAATCTTGAGTTTGTTCCTGTACTTGACCACTATACTGTATGTACTGTCTGTACTTTTGGTAAGGCTTTCTGATCAATTCTTGCTGGCATGGCGGTTACTGAGATTCAAAGAGTGGGATTAGGCATGTACGAATCAGGGTTGAGATCATAAGAGTAATACAGAAGAGTGATGACGATGTCTTCATCTTTCTTTTCTCCACTGCAGTTTGCATGATTTTGAAGTTGATGTGAACAGAGTTGAATCTGTTTTAAATCATTACTTCATGTGTTTACTAGCTAGAAGAGTGAATTCCCAAGGCAAGTAACATCCAATAACAGTAAGTATGTATGCAAGTGGAAATTATTGAAAACTAGAAAGGTTATCCATAATGTTGATTTTCAGTAAGAAACTAAAATTAATTTTCACTATTAAAAATAACCATATATAGAGTGTGCAAAATGTTGTTGTTATGCAATTCAAATATGTGCCTATGAGTGCTTTAGATTGAAGATATGGTGTAGATCTGCGTGTTCGAAGAGTTGAGAAGTCGATTGGAGGAAGTGATCAAAAGATATGGTGTAGAGCTGCGTGTTCGAAGAGTTGAGAAGTCGATTGGAGGAAGTGATCAAAAGATATGAAGAAAAGAAGCTATTTTTCGCCAGTGTCAAAAATTCAGACGTTTGAGTTACTGTTCCAGACGTCTGAGTTACTGTAGCTTTTTGACTTTCAGGTAATCAGACGTCGCTGTTGCTTCTAGTTCTTTTCCGAGAGTTTGGTCAGACCTCTGATCCTCTTGGTCAGAGTTGCTGTTCAGACAAATCTGCATGTTGGTCAGACGTCTCTGTTGATGATTGTTCTATTCTGAGAGTTTGGACGGACGTGTGACCCAGGGTGTTGGCTGATTCGAATTTTGAAGGGCAGCTTGGTCATTTTGGTGTTTGTTTCTTCTCTATTAATGGTGCAGGTTCTTTTGATGTGATCTGATGGTCTAGAGCAATTGGAACATCTATATTAGTCTCCTAATCATCTCTTTAATAACTGTAATTAATAGAAACCCTAGCTAAATCAATTTGGAGGTTTTCTATTTTGAGTGCCCTATGTTGTAACTTCTTCAATTGAGTGATTGATTAGAGAGAGTCTCCGCATCTTATAACTCTCTAATAATAGAATTGGTTTATGATATCTGATGATTGTAATAAAAGGGGTTGTTGCATCTTCGTGGACATATGATACAAATCCGAATCACGTTAAATTTTCCGTATCTCTCTTATTTCTATTATTTGACTTTATGTGATTGCATAATAGAATTTGAGTTGCGTTGGTATTCATATTAGATCCCGATCAAATTACTTCCGCTAAGCAATTTTTTCGCAACAGTTTGGTATCGGAGCTACTGTTATTGATCTGTTTGAGTATTAATGGTTACTTCCAGAAAGTCTATCAGTAGATCAGGTGTCAATTATGTTGTTACACGTTTTGATGGAAAGGAAGATTTTGGAACTTGGAAGATGAAGATGGAGGCAGTGTTGAAGAAGGAGAAGACTTTTAATATTCTTTTTGCGCTTGATAAATTGAAGGACATTGAGGCAATTGTTTTGAAAGAGATGGATGATGAAGCTCTTACAACAATCCAGTTGCGACTTTCAGATGAATTTCTTAGAGAATTCTCTCAGAAGAAGACGGCGAAGGAATTATAGGATGCATTATCTGATGCATATCAAGATAGGTCTCTCAGGAATCGGATTATTTTTCAGCAACAATTATATTCGTTTAAGAAGAATCCCGGAGCCGATCTTATAGAGTATGTAGATGCTTTTATCACTTTGATTATGAATCTGAAGGCAGCGGATGTTGATATTAATGATGAGGCTCATGCAGTGATCCTCTTATGTTCCTTGCCAAAGGAGTATATTGCTTTTGTTAATTTTATGATATATGGTCGTAGTAAGATTAGTCTATCAAATGCAAAGGCTGGTCTTTCTAATGAAGTGTTGAGATGTAGATTGACGGACACTAGTTTGGATAGTGATACAGAGGGCTTATCTATTTAGAAAGGTAGAGGCCAAAGCAAGTCAAAGAATGGTGAAGGTTGAAGTAATTCAAGGTCTTAGTATTAGGGGGCCTAAGCGATTGACTTGCCATTATTGTACGAAACCATGGCACTTTATAGCTCAATGTCCCAAGCTTGAAGGAAAAAAAAAGACCAAAAGCAAGCTTCAACATCTAATGCAGAGAAATCAGATATAGAGAGTGATATTGATGTGTTTACAGCTTCTGCCTCTTCTACGAAGAGCAACTTATGTCTTATTGATTCTGGCATATCCTATCATATGACATCGGATAGAAACTCTTTCTCTACATACAGTGAGATTGATGGAGGAGAAGTTCTAATGGACAATGATGTTTCTTGCCGTATGGTTGGTGATGGTAGTGTGAAGCTCAGAATGTTTGATGGTGTTATTCGTACTATTACCGATGTTAGACATGTACCTGATTTGAGAAGGAGCTTGATTTCTATCGGGGCTTTGAGTAGGTTTGTATTGAAGATTGTAGTTGAAGGAGAGAAAATGAAGATATTGAAGGGTTCTATGATTGTTATAAAAGGCGTAAGGGTAGGAAATCTTTATTTATTGAAGGGCACTGCTGTAGTTGGTGAATCGGCTTTTGTTACTTCTGCTGATTCAGATTCTTCTAGATTGTGGTATTTATGGATGGACCATGTCGGCGAACGCGGTTTTGGATGAGTTGAGAAAATTACGAGGTTTGATTGATGGTGTTCAGCATTCAAAGCTTAGTTTTTGTTAAGAGTGTGTTCTTGGAAAGAAAATAAATATTTTTTTGTTACAGGAATAAAGCAAAAGCTATCTTATACTAAGTTCACACAGATGTGTTGAGACACTCCTCTTACCCATCCTTGGGTGGATCCAGGTACTTCGTTTCATTTATAAACGATTTCTCTCGTAAAGTTTGAGTATACTTCCTACAATCGAAGAGTGAAATCTTTGCCAAATTTCAAAAGTGAAAATCTATGGTTGAGAAGTAGTCAAGGAACAATTTGATGTTCTCCATTGGGATAATGGCGGTGAATTTGTATCAAAGGAATTCATTCATTTTTGTGAGTGTGAAGGCATTAAGATGTATTACACCACACCTGGCGACCCTCGGTCTAATGGAGTTGTTGAAAGGATGAATTAGACATTGTTGGAGAGAACTCATTGCCTCAGATTGACTACTAAGTTGAAGAAGAGATTTTAGGCAGAAGCTTTATCAATGACGGCTTTCCTCATCAATCATACACCTTCTACTGCCATAAATATGAAGATCCTTAAAGAAGTATGGAAAGGAGAGCCTATTAGCTATTCAATTCACGGAGTGTTTAGATGTTCAGCTTATGTACATGAGAGCAAATGAAAGCTGGAATTTAGAGTTCGCAAGTGTATCTTTCTAGGTTATAGAAGAGGAGTGAAGGGTTATGATGCAGCAGTGGATAACAGAAATGTATGAAATGGTGAAAGTAGCAGTCGGTGAATTGAAAATACCAAACGACCAAATCCGTTGATCCAAAGATACCGGATTCTAGCTATCTTCGTCACGTTGATCGCGCACGATGTCGTGAAAGAAGATCTACGATTCTTCGTACGTTGATCTAGCGCACTAGATTCCGTGAATCGGCTTCAACAATCATTGATTCGAGCGCACTCGAATATCCAAAGGTGGAGATAGGATATTACACTCAACTACCAATTTGAGAAGAGGCACAAAGCACTCAAACAAAAGTTTATTCAAAATCAACTAACTATTACAAATGACACAACCCCGCTATTTATAGAGTTTTACAACCCAGGTCGGCGACCTAACTCACGCGACCTAACTCACACGACCTAACTATTACAACATCAAGCGACTTAACAGCCATGCGACTTACGACTTATAGTATTTACAACAGTTACAATCATACGAGTTAAGAAAATTACAACACACGACATAACAAACAACAACATCACGCGACATATCATCTGGAGCGGCCTAAGGTACTTGAGCGACCTAAGGAGAGTGACTTATCTTCAGAGCGACATAAAGTTGAGCGACCTATCTTCCTGCAACATAAGATTGAGCGACCTATCTTCCTGCGACATAAGATTGAACGACCTATCTTCCTGCGACATAAGATTGAACGACTTATCTCCCCACGACCTAAGATCGAGCGACCTATCTTCCCGCGACCTAACATAGATTGTAATTTGTTCTCGTGACCTAACTTAGGTCGTATCTTGAAAAAGTCGGAGCGATCCAAAGTAATGAGTTCTGGAATGCTTAACTCGCTAGGTCGTTCCAGCAACCTATCCCCCTGATTTAGCTCGCTAGGTCATTCCAGCGACCTATCCCACAGTTTTAGCTCGTTAGGTCGTTCGTGACCTAAAACTTCATCAGGCTGGGCTGCATCATCCTCCCCTGGTTGGGAAAAATTCACCCTCGAATTTAAAAGTTCTACCCATTGGATTGTTCATCTTCGTAATAAGGTATAAGATGTTTAACATTAAACACGTCATAAGTGTACACATCCTCCGGCAGCTTCAACCTATAAGCGTTTTCATTGATCTGTTTCACAATCTTTACAGGACCAATCTTTCGAGCCTTAAGTTTATTGTATGCTCCCACTGGAAAACGATCTTTCGTTAGTACAACATATACTAAATCACCTTCATTGAATTCAACACTTCTTCGCTTCAGATCCGCAGATCGTTTATACTTTTCATTCGCCTTCTCCAATCGTTCCTGAACGATTTTATGGCATTCTGTCAATCCGTCAACAAAATCAACAGCCCGCTTAACTGTTCCCTTTGGTTGTGGCACTATAGTCAAATCCAACGGCCCCTTTGGCAAGCTCAAATATACAATCTGAAATGGACTGAAACCCGTACTACGATTAATAGCATGATTATGTGAAAATTCCACCTGACACAACTTCATATCCCAACTCTTCAAATTATCTTTCACAAGACATCTCAATAAATTTCCCAATGATCTATTCAGCACTTTCGTTTGCCCATCTGTTTGCGGATGATAGGCGCTACTAAAATTCAGCTTCGTTCCAACCATCTTCCACAAACTCAACCAAAAATGGCTTAGAAATCTAGTATCCCTATCAGAAACAATAGATTCGGGTAGCCCATGCAATCAATACACCTCTTTAAAGAATAATTGAGCAACACAGATGGCATCAGCTGTCTTCTTACAAGCTATGAAATGTGCCATTTTCGAAAATCTATCCACTACAACATATATTGAATCATTCCCCCTCTGAGTTCTAGGTAACCACAAAACAAAATCCATACTGATATCAACCCACGGTCTAGTCGGCACGGGTAAGGGCATATACAATCCTGCATTCGTTGCTGTTCCTTTGGAAACTTGGCAAATATGACATCTCTCCACAAATCTTCCAACCTCTTTCTTCATTGAAGGCCAAAAATATGATTGCGAAATCAATTGCAAAGTACGGTCTCTCCCCACATGACCTTCTTCATGCAACTCCTTCACAATCTTCATTCGTAAACTGCACTCTGGTATACATAATCGATTCCTTTTGAAAAGAAAACCATCCACCAATACAAACTCATCCGTCTTTCCCTCCTTGACTTCATCTACAAACTTCGCAAAGTAAGAATCATCAACAAACAATTCTGGCAACACATCAAACCCCGTCACTTCAACCTTTATTGTAGTCAACAAATGATTCCTTCGACTCAATGCATCTGCCACCCGGTTTGTAATTCCCGACTTATGCTTCACCACAAATGTAAACTGTTGCAGGTATGCGATCCGCGAAGCATGCCTGGCTGCAATTTTTTCCTGCCCCTGCAAATGTTTCAGTGCTTCATGATCAGTATATAGAACAAATTCTTTATGGAACAAATAGTGTCTTCAATGTTTTATAGCTTGAACAATAGCATAGAATTCCATATCATAAGTATTGTATCTCATCTTGGCTCCCGAAAGCTTCTCATTGAAATATGCAATAGGACGTCCCCTCTGACTTAACACCCCTCCAATTCCAACCTTCGATGCATCAGTATGTAACTCAAACAACAACTGGAAATCTGGTAATACTAGAATTGGTGCTGTCGTCAATAATCCCTTGATTCTCTCAAAAGCAAAGCCTGCTTCCTCTGACCATGAAAATTGCTTCCCCTTCATACAATCAGTAACTGGTGCCATCACGCTACTGAAGTGTGGAATAAATCTTCGGTAGAATGATGCTAAACCATGAAAACTTCTAACTTCTGTTATCGTCCTGGGTTGTGGCCAATTTCTGATTGCTTCAACTTTATTCTGATCCACCTGTATACCTCCCTCTGAAATAACATATCCTAAAAATAAAACACTATGCGTCATGAACACGCATTTCTTCGTTGCAGCATAAAATTGTTCATGTCGCAGTATCATCAACACTTCTCTCAGATGATGCAAGTGTTCTTCTGTGCTTCTACTATATATCAGTATATCATCAAAATTCACCACCATGAATTTCCCAATGAATGGTCTAAAGATCTGATTCATCACCCGCATAAATGTACTAGGTTCATTCGAAAGACCAAACGGCATAACCAGCCATTCGTACAACCCTTCTCGTGTCTTGAACGCTGTTTTCCATTCATCCCCTGGTCTTATATGAATTTGATGATAACCACTCTTCAAATCAATTTTCGAAAAGATAGTAGCCCCGCTCAACTGATCTAACAAATCATCAAGTCTCGGCATCGGAAATCTGTATCTGACAGTTATTTTATTGAGTGCCCTGCTATCCGTACACATCCTCCACGAACCATCCTTCTTCGGCACTAACAAAGCTGGCACCGCACAAGGACTTAAACTTTCCTGTACACACCCCTGTTCAAGCAACTCTTCCACTTGCCTTCTCAACTCCTCATGTTCCTTTGGACTCATTCTGTAATGTGGTCTATGTGGTAACATAGCTCCTGGAACAAGATCTATTTGGTGTTGTATGTCCCTCAATGGCGGTAACTCCGTTGGTAACTCCTCAGGAAATACATCGTCAAATTCTCCCAGCACTGGCTTTACTTCTTCAGGAATTTCAACCACTTCATTACTCTCACGTCCAATCAACAAAAATACTTCAGGCTCCTCTTCTACTTCCTTAACAAACTCCTTCAAAGATAGCAAAGTTTTAAGTTCTTCAATCTCCTCCAACTTGCTTTCTTCGTGTTGTCGCTTCTTAGGAATTAAAGTGATTTTAGTACCTTCAAACATGAAACTATAACTGTTAGTACGACCATCATGTTGCACCGCTCTATCATACTGCCATGGTCTCCCCAACAACAGATGGCATACATCCATATCCACAACATCACACCAAATTTCATCTTTGTATTTCTTCCCAATCGAAAAATTAACACAAGCTCGTCGTCCAACCTTCACCTCCCCACCTTTCCTCAACCAAGCTAATTTGTAAGGTTTCGGGTGCTTCTCAGTTTTTAATGCCAATTTCTTCACAGCTTCTGTAGAGATAATATTGTCACAACTTCCTGCATCAATAACAAACTTGCAAACCCTTCCCAAGATAGTACATGTTGACTGAAAGATGTTACTCCTCAACCAGCTAGTCTCCTCCTCCTGCTTTGGTGTTAAACAAGATCTCTTCATCATTAATGAATACCCTTCATCTCCCGACATATTTTCTTCCTCCTCATCATGTAGTGAATTAGAACATTCAGCTTCTGCATCCTCATCCTCTGCCTCAGCAACCATCACTCGCTTCTTTGGTTTTGGACATTCATTGCTTTTGTGACCAATCTCCTGACAATTGAAACATTTGATACCACTATTGATCCTGGTCTTAGAAACTTCATTAACAACCGGTTTTGCAACAGCCTTCGAAACATTCGCATTGCTACTAGCCCCTTTCATTGGATTGTTGGAATTTGTAAACACACCACCACCTCTCCTTCCTTGCTTCTCCCAAGCTAGAGCTTTTTGATGTGCTTCAGCAACAGATCTGGGATCAAACATATTCACCATATCTTGAATCTGCATTCTCAACCCTCCAACAAATCTAGCTGTCAACTGCTCCTCCGTCTCCATGATATCATTCCTGGCAATAAGCTGATAGAACTCATCTGCATAATCATTCACTGTCCTCGTCCCTTGTCTCAAATTTTGTAATCGTTGATACATAAGAGATTGATAATTGTGCGGCAAGAAATGTGACGACCGCCCATGACCCCTGCACCGAGTCTAGAGATAGAGCGCTGTAAAGTGTGCCAGGTGACCATGGACGATTGTCAAGGTAAGATTTTAAACAACAGAATCTATCGTATTACTCACAGCGCATGGACAAAATACAATAGAACATAAGTATAGTGAAGCTTTACAGAACAAAGTGACATCATATAAAACTCCATAATAGTTGAATACAAGCATCCACATAGTCAATACATCAAGCCTCACTACATTCCTCTCAGAGAATACAAAACAGCGGAATATCCAGTACATATAAGAAGATAATATGCAACCCTCCAGCTCGTCTTCGATATCAGCATCGTGAGAAGAGAACAGCACCTGTCACCTGCTACCTAGTCTGCCCGTCCCAAAATAGACGAACAGCCCAAGGCAATAAGAATTAAAACATAAAGCCTTGAGTCAGACAACAGTCTTAGTGAGCAGTAAATTAACTAACAACATACCAAAAGAGCATAAAGGAAAAGGAATAGGAATACAACCCTCCCACTCCAACCTCATTCTACAGTGATAGCCCCCAGACACACACTAAGTAGAAGCAAACATAGCAGAGCATACAATTTAAAGTAAAGCTACCATCACTCGAGTCAAGGGCGATGTTTTCCAAGTACCAAGGCCTAAATCAGATAAGTACCCAGAAAATACCGCTCTTGAGTCCGAATGACGATCCAACCAAACATCCATGACTCTGGCTATCACTGTTATCATTGCTTCGATATCACCGTTAATTGAATGACCGGCACATTCTTTCAGCCGTCCGTCAAGGGCTAATGAAAACCCCGGTTCTAGACATAACTCCCGCACGTCGTCGCAGCCCGTGCCTAGGACTATCGAATCTGCCCAGAGTACTCGACCATCAACAGTTGGCCGTTGGGACTATCGAATCTGCCCAAACGTACTCTTGCTTAGAGCAGGCTAGAACCTTCAACAACGATGCTATCCAAGCCTCCTAGTCATCCTCCTCGACGACTATTCTCATATCCATTCATTATCCTCAACTCGAATCATATCACCGAGTTATCAACATGCTTGGAATGATCCCGTCTGGATTAGACCAAGTCTTCATCACATGATTGCCTCGCTTCATTACATCCTCGCGAAGCCTCATCTCATCATCACATCATCGAATCTATGCATAAGAGCTTCATCATCCCGCTACATATGCCACGAGCAGCTTTTCCAATTCAAGAGCCTTCCCCTTAGCCTTTGAATCACCTTCGATCTAAATCTAATCATCAATCATCTAGTTCATAACAATCAATCAAATCAAACATCAATCCAAACAATCAAGCATTCAAATATGATCTAAGTAGACAATTATAACAATAATGGCATTTTCGTAATTAAAGAGTTGAAAGTCCAATAAGCATGAAAACATGGATTATATCTCTACAAACTTGATGAATGAACTTGCATAGGTTAACATATGATAGAATGGGTGTAACATCATCATGAACAATGGATCTATATGGATCTACACATAGGATGAAGAAAATGCATGGAAATCTCTATTTTAACACCAAATCAAGCCAACAATCCGATATACTCCTTTGGATCCGTGTGAGAGATAATCACCACTCACCAAATCACCTAAACAAACCCAAATCAACACGCTTCAGATCTGGACAGCGAAGGATGAAGCTTGATCTATCACAAATCCGCTTCAAATGAAGAAATCTCTCTTGAAAAGATGAAAATCTTCAATCTAAGCTCTTGAATCTTCAATCTTGATCTTCGATTTGGATGGAAGGAAGCACTAGATTAGAGTGGAGAAAAGAAGTGAAGAAGTGTAGAAGTCGAGCTCTCAAAATGGCAGCACTTCGTCGCTTAAAAATCCGGATCCCAAAAAGTGAGAACAACCCCTCCTATTTATAGCTGAAAACTGCCCTAAGTCGTAACTCGGCTATCTCCTTAAGTCGCTGTCGACTTAACACTATGCCGACCTACGACCTAAAAACCCCCACGACTTAACAGAGCCTCCGACCTAACCCTTGACGACCTAAAGCAACCTCCGACTCAACACATGCGCACATACGAACCCTGTCTACGACTTAATGCGCACGCGCCTTAACTGGTTAGACGACTTACGACTTACTGCTATGCCGACTTAACTAGCCTATACGACCTAACGACTTATACCAACACGCGACCTAACAACTCACGCGACCTAGCACTTAGGCAAAACCCAGCTCCTCCAGGTCGTTGCCGACCTAACTATACACTACATCCTATAGGTCGCTCGAAACCTTAACTCGCCTTAAACTCTTAAGTCTCCTATCTCTTAGGTCGTCTACGACCTAAACCCTTAAACATCTACGCGACCTAACATAAGTCGCGAACAAACTGGGATACGACCTATCTACTAAGTCGTCTAACCGACCTAACTCTACCCCACGACCTACCCCAGAATACTTAGGTCGCCTAAACCTCCTAAGTCGGTCACGACTCATCACTTAGGTCGGTCACTGTCTTATGTCGGTCAACCATACTCCCTTAACTCGGTGAATTCCTTGAGTCGGCAACTCGACCCAGACTTGTTGCTTAACTCGTCCAAAACTCCTAAGTCTTCGTCCAAAACTCCTAAGTCGGCTACGACTTAGGACTTAAGCAAAAATTCTGCCAAAACCTGAAATGACTTAACAACCATACATTCAAAGGTTAATCATTTTAGAATGTTTTGATCCGTAAAAATACGGGTCGTTACAACTCATCTGCATAATCATTCACTGTCCTCGTCCCTTGTCTCAAATTTTGTAATCGTTGATACATAAGAGATTGATAATTGTGCGGCAAGAAAGTTGCTTTCATCATCTTTCTCATTTTCTCCCAAGTGACAATTTTAGATTTTCCCATTCTCTCCTGTGTTAGCTTAGTTTGTTGCCACCATGCCATAGCTCTACCTTTCAATCGTGTAGCAACCAACTTAACTCTTCGATGCTCAGGAACCTCCTTAAAGTCAAAAATTTCTTCCACATTAGACAACCAATCCAAAAATTCCTCCGCTACCATTCCACCCTTGAATTCTGGAATTTCAGTTTTCATCCCCGATTCCCATCGACGATCATCTTCAACATCCCGATATGCATTTCGTACTTGGTCTCGATCTCGAGAATGAACACTACATCTACCACCATCTTCATCAAAAACAGATGTACTTTGATAACGATCTCGACCACCCACATCTCTATGATCTCGCATATCTCTTCTACTTTGTCTTTCATCATCACGGTATGGTTCATGTTCAAACTCACGTGGAGTTCTTCTCTCTTCATCTCTATACTCATGATGTTCTCTCCTCAATGAAACTGAAGATTCTCTTCTTTCTCGATAAGATTGCAGCGACACCCTCCTCACTTCCGTAACCGATGGCGAAACTCTGTTTCCTCCATGGTTCGAGACTGGCGACCTCCTTCTTTGACTTTGATTCATATCATTCATCAGTTTCTCTAACTTCCCAATGTCTTCATCAAACTTTTCATTGATGCGTTGTTCCATTTGTTCGGCTTCTTCTCTTCTATACAACACTTCAACATTCTGATGGCGATTAGCTCTTCTCGGCGGCATGATTACTCTTCAACAAAACTTAACTCTCGGCTTAAACTTCAAATTGAACTTCACACTTCAACTTTAACTTTCGGCCTTGAATTACAAAATGATGCACGGCTTCACTCTATTGGCTCGCCTTGAATTCTTCAATAAGAATTGGCTCCAAGGCTCGGCTTAGCTATGATTGGCTAAGTCTAGCTCTGATACCAAATGATGCAGCAGCGGATAACAGAAATGTATGAAACGGTGAAAGTAGCAGTCGGTGAATTGAAAATACCAAACGCCCAAATCCGTTGATCCAAAGATACCAGATTCTAGCTATCTTCGTCACGTTGATCGCGCACGATGCCGTGAAAGAAGATCTACGATTCTTCGTACGTTGATCTAGCGCACTAGATTTCGTGAATCGGCTTCAACAATCGTTGATTCGAGCGCACTCGAATATCCGAAGGTGGAGATAGGAGATTACACTCAACTGCCAATTTGAGAAGAGGCACAAAGCACTCAAACAAAAGTTTATTCAAAATCAACTAACTATTACAAATGACACAACCCCGCTATTTATAGAGTTTTACAACCCAGGTCGGCGACCTAACTCACGCGACCTAACTCACACGACCTAACTATTACAACATCAAGCGACTTAACAGCCACGCGACTTACGACTTATAGTATTTACAACAGTTACAATCATACGAGTTAAGAAAATTACAACACACGACATAACAAACAACAACATCACGCGACATATCATCTGGAGCGACCTAAGGTATTTGAGCGACCTAAGGAGAGTGACTTATCTTCAGAGCGACATAAAGTTGAGTGACCTATCTTCCTACAACATAAGATTGAGCGACCTATCTTCCTGCGACATAAGATTGAACGACCTATCTTCCTGCGACATAAGATTGAACGACCTATCTCCCCACAACCTAAGATCGAGCGACCTATCTTCCCGCGACCTAACATAGGTCGTAATTTGTTCCCGCGACCTAACTTAGGTCATAGCTTGAAAAAGTCGGAGCGATCCAAAGTAATGAGTTCTGGAATGCTTAACTCGCCAGGTCGTTCCAGCGACCTATCCTCCTGATTTAGCTCGCTAGGTCGTTCCAGCGACCTATCCCACAGTTTTAGCTCGTTAGGTCGTTCGCGACCTAAAACTTCATCAAGCTGGGCTGCATTAGGTTATAGGTTATGATATCCTATCAGTAAGAAGATTATTATCAGCGGACATGTGACTTTTGATGAGAAGGTTATGTTGAAGGTGGAGTCTTCCTCATCCGATATAGTATGAGGATAGATTCAGAATACCAAGCACAAAGAAAGTCATCTTCAGATTCTTTCTATAGAGGTTCAGATGGTGTTTTCGATGAACCATTATTGATGAAGATAGTACAAAGGTTGGTACAGCGGATTGGACTCAAGGTGGAGCTCATTCAAAGACTAGGCCTGTCAGATAGAGATAAAAGCCTAGGTGGCTTGATGAGTTTGTTGCACAACACCAAAAACATCTTTTGACAGCGTTTGAAAAATGCTGTAATAGGTCATAACAGCGTTGTTAGAAAGGTGTATAACAATATGCTGTCGTAGATACCAAATTTATAACTGCAATAAATAAACTCTGTTAAGAACTCTATTGGACTGCATTCATTTTCTGCTGTTAATTTTCTGCAACGTTTGGCATTTGTGTTTGACCTTTTCAACCGCAACCAATAAATGTTGTTATTATGTTTTCATAGCGTTTAAAATTTGCTGTCAAATCTCTTTACATTGTTCTACACAACTGTTTAGTTGTTATTAACTTTTCATAGTGTTTTGTTATGCTATCGTATTAATATGCATTATCTTTTCAAAACACTGACAACACAGATTAAACGTTGTCGTTTGTTTTGACAATTTTTACAACGCTCCTATCATGTTATACTATTGCAATATTTATATACACATATCATTAAACTGCATTTTATTGTATTTCAACTGGATAATATACGTAACATATACAAATTAAACTAGAAAACTATCACATAAAAATATAACTATTAATTATTTCCATAAACTAAGTTGAACACAATCTTCATAAACAAATTTTACATAAATTCATAAACAAAGATAATTTCTATAAACCAACTTCATACAACATCTATATACAAAGGCACAATATCTAAAAAGCAAGTATGCATCAAATATTAACAACAAAATGTGCAACAATTTTTTTTCATGTGCTTGCTATGCCAAAATGAGCTTCAAAAACCTAAAGAATGCATCATCTTGTACATTTTTATCAAAAACCTTCAATTACCTATAACGAAGAAATTTAAAAGTAGTGATCAAATACAAATTTTAAATAACATATCTAACTTGCAACTACTTAAGAATTATAGCACAACATATTTACATGAACTAATACACTTCATATTTCAGCAAAGCAAAAACCTGGTGCAACATTCCTATCAAGGACAGATACTTAGGGCACTATGAGAAGTTTAAGCTAACTTGATGTAAATACACATTTTCTTAATTGCAAGTAATAGCTTGATAAGTAATGGTAATACATCCTAACTTAAACAATTATTCACAATTCATATATAGTAATATAAAAATCAGCAATTACTCTTAACATATAATGCCATACATGCAGTGCACTGGTCAATCGGAATAAAGAAGTTTCATACAATTGAATTTACTAAACAAGTTACGGTTCAGTACATAACACACGATCATGGAAATCACATATGTACATACCTTAGTTTAAAGATCTTTTTTGTGAATAAGATAGATGGTAATCAATTCTCCATGTCAACTCTAGATTTCACTCGTATTTTTCTACAGGATGTTGTAAAGGTAGTTAGGAAAACAGTCTTAATTACAACTAATATTCTTAAAGTCGATTAAACTGGATTGCTAAACCAAATACAAAAAAGACTTTCCAACACTAAACAAATATCGTACGTTTAATATTCATGAGAATTTTCAGAAATCTAATACTACAACCATCATAATGGAAGTCGATCTTTGACCGAATGTGGAAATGTGACTAAAAATCAAACACCAATAAAAAAGTTCATAGTCAATTAAAAGGTAAATATGCATGCACGTCTTATCACATTTTAATTTCATCTGGCTTATTGTGAAGATGGAATTTGCAACTTGAATTTGGATGAGTACACTTGTAATTATTTCTGACACCATGTTCATGGCAAGCATATGGCACGTCTAAGGCTAAGGCCTCTTTGAAGCATGTTGATTGGAGTTTCTGGAAGGAAACAAGTGCCGATTTAGTATTTGGGTAATACTAGAAGCTAAAAAAATTAAAAAGGGAAAAAAAACATTTTTCAGATTTAACTTCCACATGTGTACTTGAGAGGGAAGACGTCCTTCTCTAAGATCATATGGAAATCTACTTAATGTCTGCATTCATGAAATTAAGAGATAACCCTAATTCTGAGATCTGGGATATCTCGTATATAGAACCGTGTTGGGCCTGTTGGGCCAGTTTATCTGCTTTGTATTCATTTCAGTCTTTAGTTCATTTCGTACACTATATATATTACTGCAAGACCACTGTATATATTAAGAATTACAAACTATCAATTGAATAAAAGAAATCTCATTTTTTGTTCATCAAATCCTTTCATGGTATCAGAGCTTTGAAAGCCTAACGGCAAGAAGGTATATGATTCAAACTAAAACTTTGTTTTAGTCGTTTATCTCCTCAGCAAAATATCATCATCGGAGATCATACCCTTCTCTTGATCAAATCTCTATCCTTATCACTCTGCCTCGCCTAAAGCTTCAATAAACTAGGCTGCAGAATCATTTCTTTCTCTCAGTTCATCACGAACATCATTGAGTTACTCGTCTGTCATTTTCTGTGCGCAAAATTTATCAAGAAATCATTTCTTGATAAATAAGACGTCAGATAAGTATCTTTTGAAGGTCTGCATTCCTCCATATCAAGTTCTTGGCTGCAATTGATATCCAACTGCCTCACCATTCACTCTTGAAATGGCTGGAGACGAAGAAGCTTCAGCAACCACCTCACCAGTCTCCAGAAATGCTAATACCAGTCAAAATCTGCCAATTATAAAACCAAAAAGTCACTTAGCAGTTCAATTGGATGAAGAAAATTATCTGTTATGGAAATATCAGATTGAAACAGCCATAAGAGGGTATGGGCTAGATGACTATGTCAATGGCATGATTGGTATTCCTCCTAAGATGATTAAAGATGACAAAGACAACATGATACCTAACAGTGAGTTCTCAAACTATCAAAAACAAGATAGCCTTCTCGCTTCTTGGATAATGTCATCTGTAAGTGTGGGTATATTATCTCAAATAGTTGGGTGCAAATCTTCCAGAGATATATGGGAAGCTATAGAGCAAATTTTTAATTCACAAACAGCAGCAAGAATTATGCACTACAAGAAGCAGTTTCAGAATCTGAAGAAAGAAAACATGACAATGCAAGAATACCTCACCAAGGCGAAGAACTTCTGTGATAAACTTGCTGCTGCTGGACACAAAGTGTCAGAATCTGAGCAAGTTCTAACCATTCTAAATGGCTTAGATGAAAACTATGAAGCTGTGATCACAGTAATATCATCAAAGAAGAATCTACCAAGTATACAATATGTTAATTCTGCCCTCTTGGCTCAAGAAGGAAGAATTGAACAAAAGAAAACTGCAAGCACAGAGTATTCTGTAAACTATGTCACCAATTCCAAAGGAAAGGGTCAAGACAGAAATCAACCTGGTCAAAGAGGTGGTCACAACTTCAGAGGAAGAGGTAGAGGTAGATGGTCTGGCACTAATAAAGTAAAATGTCAAATATGCGAGAGACCAGGCCATATTGCATCAAAATGCTACTTCAGATTCGATCAGAACTTCGTTACTGGCCAGCAGTCAAACAATGCTCAAAGAAATCACAACCCAAATGTCAATCTCACTCAATCAGAAACAAGAAATCAAGGCAATCAATCAAAGAATCAGAATGAGTCAGACTCACAAAACAAGAATGATGATCTACTGTACGAAGATTGGTACCCAGACTCAGGAGCAACCAACCATGTAACAAACAATTTAGAGAATCTCAATCTGGGAAACAAAGAATATAAAGGTACACAATCTATCTATGTTGGTAATGGTAACTCATTAACAATCACACACACTGGCAAAGCTAAACTTAATAGCAAAAGAGAGTTGCACTTAAATAATCTTCTTAGAGTTCCTCAAATTAAGAAGAATTTAATAAGTGTTTCTCAATTTGCTCAAGACAATCATGTGTATTTTGAGTTTTACCCAAAGTTTTGTCTAATTAGAGATTTGCTAAATAAGGATATTCTTTTACAGGGTAATATGCACAATGGACTATATAAATTCAATCTAGTGCAAAATAGTGATTCAAGAGAGGAAGAAAAGTGGTGTAACCACTCAAAGCTTGATAGAAAAGTCAATTGTAACAAAGTCTTTGATATTTGGCACTGTAAACTGGGTCATCCCAGTGTAGAAACTGTTAAAAATGTCTTGAGAGATAATAATATCAAATTTGAAAATTTAACTTTGCCATATGTGTGTGAAGCTTGTCAATTAGGAAAGAGTCACAAAATGCCATTTAGTAATTCAACAACCAAATATAATAAACCTCTGGAAATGGTCGCAATTGACTTGTGGGGACCAGCCCCAGTCAATTCTGATTATGGTATGAATTACTATATTTCCTTTGTCGACTCCTTTTCTAGATACACTTGGATTCTGTTACTTAAGTCAAAATCCGAAGCAAAAAATGCTGTTATACACTTTGTTAATCAGGCTGAAAACTTAACAAATCAAAAACTTAAAACAATTCAAACAGATGGTGGGTCAGAATTCAAAACACTGAAAGAATTCTGTTCTAAGAAAGGTATTAATCACAGAATTACCTGCCCACATACATCTGAACAAAATGGAATGGTAGAGAGAAAGCACAGGCATATTGTAGACACCGGTCTAACATTACTTGCCCATGCATCCATGTCCTTAAAGTTTTGGCCTGATGCATTCACTACTGCTGTGTTTCTCATAAATAGAATGCCTACAAAAGTTTTGGGAAATAAAACACCATTAGAAATGCTACACAATACAAAACCAGATTATTCATTTCTCAAAACTTTTGGGTGTTTATGCTATCCATGTACTAGACCATATAATCAACACAAGTTAAGTTTTAGATCATTACCTTGTACTTTCCTTGGATATGCTACTAGTCAAAAAGGGTATAAATATCTTACAAGTGAAGGGAAAATAATTGTATCAAGACATGTTGCATTTAATGAAAATGTATTTCCCTTCACCAGTAATGACATAAAAACTACTCATAAGATCTATAGTGCCAAGAAATTTCTACCACCCATACCTGTATGGGATAAAGAAACTTCTACCAACACCAAGAGCAATGAGGATACAAACTCAAACCTCCAACACACTGTGCCCATTGAAGGGCCAGGTCAGAGTAATGATCTGAACTCAGATAATAATGAGTCAGAAGATCAAGGAACAAATGATCATAATGATGATCAAGACAACAGCTCTTCATCCAGCAGTGACATCACTGTACCTACACAAGAAGGACATCCCATGATTACTAGGTCAAAGCATGGTATATTCAAACCAAAGATCTACTCAGCTAATATAAGCAGCAAGGAGCCAAGCAATTACAATGAAGCCATCAAAGACAGTAAGTGGAAAAATGCAATGGATGAAGAATACAAGGCATTAATCAGAAATAAAACTTGGAGCTTGGTTCCAGCACCAGCAAACAAAAATATAATAGGCAGTCGTTGGACCTACAGACTGAAGACTCTGCCAGATAGTAGTAATGTAAAATACAAGGCAAGACTTGTCGCTAAAGGGTACTCTCAACAATTTGGATTCGATTTCTCTGAAACTTTCTCTCCAGTGGTCAAACCAACCACAATTAGAATTATCTTAACTATAGCTTTACATTATCAATGGGACATAAGGCAACTCGATGTAAACAATGCCTTCTTAAATGGAGAGTTACAGGAGGAAGTTTATATGCAACAACCCCAGGGATATACTCAAAACAACAACGAAAATCTTGTTTGCAAACTCCACAAAGCAATCTATGGACTTAAACAAGCCCCCAGAGTGTGGTATGAAAAACTGAAGTCTACTTTAATTTCCATGGGATACCAGGTATGCAAGTCTGATAACTCGATTTACACAAAGACAAGTGAAAGGTACATTACTTACATACTTGTTTATGTAGATGATTTCATAATCACAGGTAATGACAATAATGAAATACAATATGTTATCAATGTGTTAGACAAGACTTTTTCCATTAAGGACTTAGGCAAGTTACATTATTTTCTGGGTATAGAAGTTATTCCCACTACTGATAGAGGAATTATCTTAAGTCAGCAAAAGTACATCAATGAAATTTTAAATAGAGCCAAAATGTATGAGGCTAAATCAATGCCTACACCCATGATAAGTAACTTGCATCTGTCCAAATATAAAGGAGAACAAATCGACAACATAAAACAATACAGAAGCATAGTAGGTGCTCTACAATATGTTACGGTAACTAGACCGGATATAGCTTACTCTGTGAATAAAGTTTGTCAATTTATGCAGAAGCCTCTAGATTTACATTGGAAAGCTGTAAAGCGTATACTCAGATATCTCAAGGGAACAGCAAGTCAAGGAATAAAATTAAAGAAAAGCAAAAACTTATCTATACAAGGATTCGCTGATGCCGATTGGGCCTCTGATTGTGATGACCGGAGATCCACTACTGGACATTGTATCTTTCTAGGTGGGAATCCAGTCTCGTGGTGTGCCAAGAAGCAACCAACTATATCTCGCTCCAGCACCGAATCAGAGTACCGAAGCGTTGCCTCAGCGACAGCTGAAGTGATGTGGATAGAAGCCCTAATCAAAGAGCTGGGAATCAAGCTTTCACACAAAACTGTCATCTGGTGCGACAACTCCAGCACCGTAGCTCTTTCCGCCAATCCAGTGTTACATGCGAGAACGAAGCACATCGAAATTGACTTATACTTCGTCAGAGATCAAATAGCAAGAGGAAAACTCGAAGTAAATCACTTGCCAGCCTCCAGCCAAATAGCAGACATTTTGACGAAGGCCTTATCTCGCAAATACTTCGAAGAACTCAAGAGTAAATTATGTATTAAAGACACGGCAGAAGAATCGAGAGTGGAAGAAGAAAGCAAAACCCTAGCCGACATTGAAGGGGGGAATTAAGAGATAACCCTAATTCTGAGATCTGGGATATCTCGTATATAGAACCGTGTTGGGCCTGTTGGGCCAGTTTATCTGCTTTGTATTCATTTCAGTCTTTAGTTCATTTCGTACACTATATATATTACTGCAAGACCACTGTATATATTAAGAATTACAAACTATCAATTGAATAAAAGAAATCTCATTTTTTGTTCATCAAATCCTTTCACATGATTTAACCAAGATTTAACCAAGTATAACGTTCTATCATGTCCCAAATGTGCATATGATTTTGGCACGAAGGTATACAATAGAACACACCAAACCTGGTTCCGTTCAAAATGATGCAAGGATGTCTACATTTATCCAAACGTCAATTATTTTTATAGTTAATATGAACGAGTAGCGGAACAAACTATATCATGAGTATTATATCATCCTCAGTCTCAAAACAACCGATAGTTGAAACAACATCACAATAGTGAGGCACGTAACTCTATTCTTGCATGTGGTCATATCAAGTTCAGTGATAGAATGATAGTTAAACTCAATATTTGTACCTTGCATTCAGTTTTCAACCACAAGTGCCTTTGTCTCTATGATATAAATACAATAATTAAACCATTTTAAAAATGTTACCAAAAGTCCAGATCTATAGACTCTATCTATAAAGCAGAGATACGAGTGAAGCATTTTTTTTTGAACATGTTTTGCAAGCAGGTTAATTCTACATTGTTCTGAAATTTTGAATGCACCATTATTATTCTCTAGATTCAATTGATTAGTTACTTTTGGCAATCATTTCTATTCTCCCTTTTGCGCACTAAGCATATATGCTTTGACCACAAACAAGTAACTTAATAACTAATTGTATTTAACCTTGTTTAGGCTGAAATTTTATGTATATGCAGATAGAAATTTAAGTCATATCAAAATATGCAGATTGAAATTTTGTACAAATAACTGATTGTATTTAATTTTGTTTAGACTAAAGTTAGAAAGGAAATAAAAAGGAAAAATGCATAGAAATAATAAAAAAGAAAGAAAGAAAAGAATGTGGGAGGAAGATAGAAATGCTTGGAGTTGGTTGCTGTTCCAATAATATGAAGTAACTCAGGTATGAAAAAGAAAGAATACTGTCTAGACACAGGCTTCAAGCAGCAGGTAGGAAAAAGACGCGTTTAGATATAGCTAACTTGTGGTTTTTAAGCATTTCCAAGTATATAGGACAGATACATAGTGCATATATTTAATCTTGTTCAGACTAAACATAGAAAGCAAATAAAAAGGCACAATGCATATATATACATAATAACAGAAAAGAAAAGAAAGTAGGAGAGAAATTGTGGTAAGAAAGAAAAAGAAAGAATGTTTAGATGCATAGAGGCTTAAAGCAGCATGTATATGTATAGGATGGTGGTGGAGATAGAATATTGAGATTATTTAGTGCATATTTTGCTAGTAGGTTAGACCGAGAATGATATATATTGAGGTTATTTGCGTGTGTGCATGCATACATACTATGATCAGTGATTCTTTATATATTGAATATGTATTATATCATTTTGATGCAAGTGATTTCCCTGGAGCTATTCTCATTTTTATTGGCTATATATTTTCTTTGTAGAATCTGATACTACAAACTAGCATAAAGAATTTGGAGATCACATGTTGGATAATATTGTATTTAGTTATATATATTGTTTGATGTTGTTAGGTTTGAAGCTGATATTCTCTTATTTTGAAACTCTCAACATGATATAAAATTTCTCATTTACTTTGGTTCACTGAACGTACACTCAATCAAATGGGTTTCAAAAATCAAATGAAAAGTAGAGCTAGACACTAAGAGAATAATGTTTAGTATAAACTACCAAAGATATCATATCGAATTATGCATTACAATATTTATTTTGTTGTTGTGATGCAATGATATAACAAAAAGCTTTAAGTGGAACATATTTTGCAAGCAAGTTAGATGTGAACATAAAACGACGCATTCAAATTCTAGAGCATAAATACAACTAATCAATTTGAACTCACAAGCGACAAACTACTAGAAACTATGGGTGAACAACAAATGTAGAATTAGAACAATGAAGGAACAAAAAATACAAACAATTTGAATTAGTTAGAGGTGAGCAACTCATAATCTAGGCTTTAATTCAAAACAAAATTCAGTTCCTTACCAAGCTTTGTCCTTATGTCAAGTTTGCACACTTCAGAGCTAATCGAGTAACTTTTGATGCTTTAGAAATTGAAGAATTGGTTCATCTCATTGATCAAGTTGTTCTTCAAGGGTATCAATGGTCAGCTAGAACTTTTATGAGCTTTATCAACAACTTGCCTACATGGGAAGTATGCTCAACGAATAAGAATGGTTATATAAGTTATAACAGTATTCACATCTTTTGAGCTTCCTTATGATAATAAAAAGTTACAAAACACAACATATAAGATGACAAACTTTATGATGATAGCAGTAAAGTTACTTAAAAGAGGAGAAGTTGAGCAGCATACAAACCTTAATTGCTAAATCCAATAAAAAAATTGGTATATTTTAAAGAACTAAGTACAATTGGTGCAGTAGTAAGTTCAATTAACACTGCTAATAAAGATATTCAATTTATTGACTGCAACTTCAAAAATGTTGGTGGTTTCTCCCTTCAAATAACTAACATATATGGTAGCAATTTTGAAAATGATAGAAACGGTCTTTGGTATAGATTAAAAGCTCTTAGTCAAAGCTACGATTTTCCTTGGATTATTTTGGGTGACTTTAATACTGTTTTTCATGCCAATGAAAAATTTGGTGGCAATAAAATCCCCCACAATAAGCTTGAAAAAATTAATAAATTTTTACTTGAATCTGGGCTTATTGAACCTAATATGAATGGCAATAAATACACTTGGAAATCTTGAAAGGAAAAAAACATTCACTGTAAGCTTGATAGAGTGTTAATTAATGAAAAATTTTGTAATGCTTTTCCTAATTTCTGTTGTTACTCTATTGAGCAAAACACAAGTGACCATACCCCTTTACTGATAAACTTTTTTCAAAATCAAACTAATAATAATAATAATAATACTAAAGCTGCTCCTTTTAGATTTAAAAATGGGTGGGTCTTAAGCAATGATTATAAGGAAATTATTAAAGACTGCTTTACTTTTACAAATAATGGTTCTTTTCAAGTCCAGTTTAACATGTTTCTTAAGAATACTAAAAGCAAAATTAAGAACTGGAATAAGGCTAACTCTAATAAGAATGACTGTCTAAATGATTTAAGGGAGGAAGGGAAATTTTTACAAAAACTTGCTGATGATAATCCTGGAAATTCTGATATCATTGACAAATTCTTTTCTAATCACACTAAGCTTTCTCATGAACTTTATATTAACACTATCAATCATAAACAAAAAGCTAAAGTTGATTGGCTTACTATGGGGGATGAGTGCACCAAATTTTTTCATGCTAAAATGAGCTGCAGAAAGCATATCAACAATATTGGCAAAATCATTGACAGTAAAGGTGAGTGCATAAATAACTTTGAAAAAATTGCTAATGAAGCTATTAATTACTATTCGCATTTATATTTCTCTGACTCTAATGAAATTAGTTTTCCTAATATTGTGTGTAAGAATGTGTTAAAGGATAATGCTACTGACATCTTACTAGCTCCTGTTAGTATAGATGAAATCAAAGCAATTATTTTTAATGCAGGAGATAATAAAAGTCCTGGTCCAGATGGTTTCAATGCTAAATTTTTCAAAACTCACTGAGATAATATCAAAGATCTTATTTCTAATGTAGTTAATGAATTTATGAATGAAGGTAAATTGCTCAAAAGTTTTAATCATACTTTCATTACCTTAATCCCTAAAAACAAAAATCCAACTTGTATAGAAGATTATAGACCAATATCTTGTTGCAATTTTGTCTACAAAATCATTGCTACTATTTTAAGTAATAGAATTAAGCTATTTCTTCCTTTTTAATTTCTGAAAATCAATGTGCTTATATACCTGGCAGATTAATTTATGAAAATTCTTTGCTTGCACATGAAATGGTCAGGAATTTCAATTATAAAAAAGGGGATAAAATGTGTCTCAAAGTTGATCTTCAAAAAGCTTATGACAAAGTTAACAGAAATTTTATTATCCATATCATGAAATGCATGAATTTTCCTGATAAATTTTGTAGGTTAATTTTTGAATGCATAAATACACCCACCTTCTCGATTTTATTTCAAGGTAAACCTAAGGGTTTCATCAAGAGTAACAGGGGTATCAGACAGGGAGACCCTCTTTCTCCCTATCTTTTTACTTTAGTCATGGAATATTTTTCTATTCTAATAGATATTGAAACTATCAAAAACAATATTTCTCCAATTAATAGAGTTCAACCATCCATTACTCACCTGATTTATGCTGATGATCTTATGTTGTTCTCTAAAGCTAACAAAGATAATGCTGAGGCCATTAGTGAGATTTTTGAAAATATTTATAAATATGCTGGTCTTAAAATTAATGAATTTAAAACAAAAGCTTATTTTAGTAAATACTGCAGATACAAAAATGAAGTTCTAGAAGTTCTTAAAGCTAATGAAGGTAATCTTCCTATTAAATATCTTGGACTTCCTTTATCTGCTAATCATATAAAAGATAGTGATTGTTCCTATCTGATAGATAAAATTCAAAGCAAAATGGAAACTTGGTCATGCAAGCTTCTATCCATTGCTGGTAGGATTGAATTAATTAAAACTGTTGTTTATGCTATTATTCTATATTGGTTTCAAACACACCACATCCCTATTACTACAATTAAAAAAATTGAAAGCAGGTGTGCTGAATTTCTTTGGGGAGGAAAATACCATAAAATCAGTTGGGACAAAGTATGCAAACCCAAAAATGAAGGTGGGCTTGGTATCAGAAATCTTAATGATCTTAGTTTAACTTGTCAATTAAAGCTTTTTTGGAGATTTATAAGTGGAGATTCTTTATGGACCAAATGGATGACATGTAAATATCTCAAAAATGGTAATTTTTGGACAACTTTACCAAAAAATAATCAATCCAATGCCTGGAATCAAATTTGAAAATGCAGAGATTTAGGAAAATCTTTAATTCAAAGAAATTTCAAATCTGGTTGTGAAACTAGTCTTTGGTTCGATCCTTGGTTTCAAAATGATTCTTTTATTAATAGAGTAGGATGGGATAATCTTGTCATTTGTGGTGAAGCTAATGCTAATGTAAATGTCATAATTAAAAATAATCAGTGGCAGCCTCATCTCCATCCAATTACTAATCCTCATAAAAAATTTATTACTAATATCCCTTTAGACCCTAATGCAGAATGTGATCATTGGGAATGGTTAGCTAGCATCAAAGGTAAGTTCTCCTTTAAAAAAACTTGAGAGCGTATTAGAAACAAGAAACCTACTGTTGAGTGGCATAAGTGCATATGGAACAAGGTGAATAATCCTAAGATGGCTATCTGTACATATTTTGCTATCAAAAACAGATTGCCAACTCTGGATATAATCAATAAATGGGGGAGAAATGCTCTTTCACTCTGTTCCTTATGCAACTTAGCGAATGAAACTGTTACTCACTTATTTTTTTGAATGCAGTTACAGTTATTACATATGGAGCCAGATTAAAACTAAACTGAGCATGTACAATGAAAGCAACATGGATCTAAATCAGATTATCATGGATATCTACAACCATTTTAAAGGAAAATCTCTTGAAAGAGACCTTGCTCATGTTTTAATAACCACAGCAGTTTATCATATTTGGAAAGAGAGAAATAATCGTACTCATAACAAGTCGAAACTGTCCAAAAAGCAAAGATGGCTAATTATAGAGAATGACAGCAGAATTATTCTTCAGAAATCAAAGAAAAAGGTTAAAGACCAAACCAAATTTGATTTCCTTGCGGATTTGTGGAGCAAAGAAGCTGGTAACAAGTACATAGAACATTATCTCCTCAATCCGAAGGCCTATCAAAATGACTTAAGCTTTCATCAGCAATCTACTCAAAGTGATAAAGAGCTCCAAACCTCCAGACATCTTAAAGTTGATGATAATAGCTACAGATCTACAGATCTGGGTCGCGATGACACCAGATCTGTAAATCTTAGCTCGAGGAACCAAAAAGCTGGCTTGAATAGCTACACCAACTCTAGCAAAGCTGATAGTAGCATGAGAAACAAGCTCAATCATGGTCTTTCGTATTGGGAAAGGGGAGAAAGCAGCGGAAAGGAGAAGACTAAGGAGATTTAATTTCTCGCGTTCGAGAATATCTCGTCGCCATTTTTTTGTGCTTTGAATCTGATATGAGATATGTCGGCAACCCTAGTTAGGGTTTGTTTGTTGTATAGGTGATTACGGGTTGTATTGTTTTATACCCGATATCTTGATAACTTGTAAACTTGGGCTGGGCCCTTTTACCTTTATTCAAAAAAAAAGTTCAATTAACACAATAATAGGTATAAAATTTACATCATTTATGCCTATAGAACACATGTCAGTAGTAAATACAGTTTATGACTCAATTTAAATCATGATTGAATAGTCTTAGAAGATAAAATATAACGGTTTTCTCAACAACTAGATATCAAGAGTAAATTATATTTAATTACTCGGTTCTTTTTTTAATAGCTTTGAAACTTTAGTTTCCCATTAATTGTCCACAAGCTTATATTGATATTGATGGAATTAGTATCACTATCTAACATTGTGGTCTATTCTTAATATTCACAGTAAAAGAATGTAGTTTACGGTGTTTGTTTGAAAGTGCATGTTCAAATATTTGCACTAATTAACTTTTGTTTATTAAATGGTGGAGGTGGTGCAAATATTTGTTATATGTCTAATCTTATGTATGATATAAGTCTTGTATATAAAGCATTCCATTGCATAAGAGAATATGACTAGACTCATACTGAAATTCATATACGAACACTTCACCAAGGCAATTTTAGAACTTGAAGTGTGCAGGTTTCTTCTAATATAAATACAAATTGCAAACAAAAAATGAAAATAGAAAATAGAAGAACACCTAGGAAAATGAGAACCTTTAATGGGCTTTTGACATATTTTCTCTTAAGCCCAAAGATCAGAAGGAACAACTTCACCACTACTTGGCCTATTGCTACTACCACTACTACTTGCTGCTGCTGGTGTAGGAATACACACCACTTTCTTTGCTAGACTTTTTCTATTTTATTTTGCCACCATTATAAAATATAACTAAATCACACTTATAGTTAGCAGAATAATATATTGTTCTAAAGCTCAAAAACTTTCAATCCCCTAACCTATTATTCCAAACTAACAAATCTTATGATAATATATAATTGTCGGTTTTAAGCACTTCATCAAACTTATAATAAAAAAGTAATACATGTAATATATGTTGTAATTGGTTTGTTAAAGCTGCCCATATTGAAAAAATGAGCTAAATTATGAACCTAAAATAACTGTAAAATAGTTTTTATAGTTTACCTTCTCTTGATCATTCCTGGAGGAACACGAGGCAAAGACATCTGCACCCCATGATCCTAACCATATGATCACCATCAACTCCAACAACCATAGGTGAAGGCTTCACCAGCGAAACTTGAAACACCCTAGAATATATACCACCAGCCGGTTTGTTTATCATCATTTCACTTCCAACGTTTGATTTTTTGGGAACAATTTCAAAGAAGGAAGACAACAAAGAATCATCAATGTCTGTGTCAAACTTGATGTTGGTCGGAAGTTGCTCAACGCTTTCGGGGATTTACCAAGTGTCAGTTTACTGACTGATCCATCTCCATCATACCTGGACTTGTATGGATTGAGTCGAACATAGCTTTTTGTTTCATGCATACCCACTTTGATGATTGTTTCTTGTGCAGGAAAACAAAGGCCAAGTGATTGATGGTCCAATCTAAAAAATAGATATGCAACATATCTCGTTTTCGTAGTCAACATTTTGCATTCTATTTTTCCAAAAAAATTTAACCAGCAAACGCTAAAGAGATATGCCACTTCTTGAAATTTGTCAATAAAGTTTAAAACAATGGTTAACTTACTCTACTTCCTTGTTTGCATCATAATCCAATCCAAATAACCTTCGTATAGCTATGCTTAAATAACAAAGCTACATAAGATCATAATACACATATAAAAACAGAAGCATTGCATTTGCATTCATTAAACCAAACAATCAACTTCACATTTTTAATTTGCAGCTTTCGAACCTATTTCCGAGTGTCAAAATTGAATTATTCATGCTTATCTAAAGCAATGTAGAATAATCTGTTGAGTATCCTATATATGTACACATATATCTTTTCTTCTTTACAATACAAGATGCAATAATATTGTTGATTAAAATGGTGCAAGTAAAGGCAAGTGCCGTTGCTTATAGATATACGTCCATATTCAGTTCAGCAAGTATATATCTTAACTAAAGCCAATATAGCATTTAAGGTACAAAACTATTTCAGTACCTAAAAATAGTAGAAATGTAAAGATTTAATGTTCAAAAAGGGAAAAATGGAACTATCCCATCATCTTTTTGGATAATTTAAAAGGTTGCTTTTGAATATAACTCAAAACCAGTATTATAATCTAAAATAAGTGTTTAAATATCATTTTGCTTTGAGGTAAATGCGCGTGTATCAAAATTATGGAGTTGGTTAAGTTTGGCAAGATTTGGACACATATACCCCTAGTTAAATTGGCTTAACTGGGAATCAGGGGATTGTGGATGGGGTTAAATTTGTTATCTTGTATATATAGAGATAGTTAGCTATACATAGACTCTTTTTTTTTCTCATTTGCTTTCAAGCTAACATGTTAAAAGCAAAATGAGATTACATAATATGGGTACACATCAATTTCTATCTCCAATATTTGCTAATCGCGTACAATAGTAAAGATCAATAGGGTTGAAAATGTTTTATCTGAGAACAATGCAAATTACCAAAGAGCAGGACAAAGTTGTTATTTTAATTTTCAAACATGAATCCGATAAAATTGTTGGATCAAACATGCACAAGACAGAGTAAAGGTTGCTAAAGCCTAAACATAACAAGGATGTTACAAAAATGCCAGTTGTATAAACTACCAGAACCCATTCCAAAACTTCTTGAAACTACTACAAAAAGTATTAAAGATAAATTAGGTGAAGAAGCCATGAATAAAAAGAAAGTCATAAAGTTAAGTCATGCGAGTGAAATTCTTTGTAGACGCATTAAGAAACTAAAGCATGAAACTGAACAAGTAAAGAAAAGAAAGCAGAAGTCAGCTTAGCAACTTCATATGAAAAGAATGACACTTAAAAAACTGGAACTAAAGAGAAGAGCACAACTGATGGAGTGATGCGGCAGCGGATAACTGAAATGTATGAAACGGTGAACGTAGCGATCGGTGGATTGAAAGATACCAAAGGCCCAAATCCGTTGATCCAAAGATACCGGATTCTAGCTATCTCAAACACGTTGATCGCGCACGATACCGTGTTTAAAAATCTACGATTCTTCGTACGTTGATCTAGCGCACTAGATTCCGTGAATCGGCTTCAGCAGTCGTTGATTCGAGCGCACTCGAATACCGAAAGTGGAGATAGGAGATCACACTCAACTACCAATTTGAGAAGTGGCACAAAGCACACAAACAAGTTTTTTATTCCAAATCAACTTTTTTATTACAATGACACAACATCCCTATTTATAGGGTTACAACTCACACGACTCAACACCTGACCACACATAGGTCGTGAACGACCTAACACCCTGCGACTTAAAAACAAACAAATACAATACAACACATTACATTACAAGGCATCACCGACCTAACATAGGTTGCTAACGACCTTACAGACACGAGTTATAACAAAATACAACATAACAAAATACAACGACTTTTAACAATGCGACTCAATTTATATACAACACGACCCAAGACAGTAGCGACCTAAGGAATGCTTGCATCAGAAGTTCCAGCGACTTAAAGATCAGCGACTTAAGAGAATAGCTTCTGGAAACCTTCATGCGACCTAACACTTGAGCGACTTAAAGAACCCTCCTCCAGCGACCCAAGGTCTCGCGACCTACTCTTGAGCGACCTAAGGCCTTGCGACCTAAGGAAAACAGAACAGCTTCATGAACTTGCGACATAACCACTTGAACATCTCAAGAATAAGCAGCATAACTTCTTGCGACTCAAGAACCTCAGGCGACCTACGTAAGGTCGTTCGCGACCTAAGGACGGAAGGTCGTTCGCGACCTAAGGACGGAAGGTCGTACTGGAGCGACCTAAAGAAGATATCAACATAAGAAAGAGCGACACAAATACTTGCGACCTAAAGAGCCATGTCTTTAGCGACCTACGAGCTAAATATGTTTCCTTTACGTGTTGTGAGTCAGGTCGTGATTCGTTAGGTCGTTCGCGACCTAAGGCGATCAGTTTCACACGATCAATATTTGACTCGTTAAGTCGTATCTTGATAGGTCGATTCTTGGTAGGTCGTAGCTCAGGAGAGTTAGGTCGTTGGCGACCTAAGAAGCAGGAAGGTCGCGCTGCATCATCCTCCCCCTGTTGGAAGAAATTCGTCCTCGAATTAACACTTTCCTCTTCTTCGACCAGCTTATTCTCGTGAAACGGCACCAAGTGTTTGACATTGACAATGTTAGCAATAGAAAAATGTTCCGGTAAACTCAATTTATAAACATTCTCATTAATTCCCTTCACGACTTCCAAACGACCAATCCCCCTAGCTCCTAGCTTGTTGTAAGCACTAAAAAGAAATCGATCATTGGTAAACACTGCATACATAAAATCTCCTTCCTTGCATTCAATGCTTCGTCGCTTAATCTCTGCTGATTGCTTATATTTCTCAGTTGCCTTAAGAAATCGTTCCTGTACAACTTTGTAGCATCCTTGCAACTCATTCACAAAAACATTCGCCCGTTTAATCACCCCTCTCTGCGGTGGCACTGTTGATAGATCTAATGGTCCTTTAGGGATTGTTGAATAAACAGCCTGGACTGGACTGAACTCAGTGCTACGATTAACTGTGTGGTTGTGTGCAAACGCAAATGCCCAAATGCTACGATTAATTGCATGGTCGTGTGCAAACTCTGCTTGACATAACTTTGAATCCCAACTTTTCAAATTATCATCCACGAGGCATCGCAATAGATTACCTAGGGATCTGTTCACAACTTCAGCTTGTCTATCCGTCTGTGTATGATTAGCGCTACTAGATTTCAACTTAGTCCCAGCCATTTTCCACAGATTCATCCAGATATGGTTCATAAAACGAGTATCTCTATTCGAAACAATTGATTCAGGTAACCCATGAAGTCTATCGATCTCTCTGAAGTATAACTGAACGACATTAACGGCCTCTGCAGTCTTCTCATAGATAACGAAATGAACCAATTCTGAAAACCGGTCAACCATCACATAAATAGAATCATTGCCATGTTGCGTTCGCGGTAGTCCCAAAACAAAGTCCACACTAACATCCTCCCGTAATTTAGCATGTATATGCAACGGCGAACATAAACTTGCATTTGTCGTGGTCTTCTTTGAAACTTGTCGATTATGGCTCTTCGGGACAAACCTTTCAACTTCCTTCCTCAGTGATGGTTCAAAATAAGACTGTGAGATTAACTGCATAGTACGATCATAGCTCAAGTGTCTTCCTACATGTAAGTCTTTGATAAATTTCATTTGCCAACTGCAATCTGTAGTAGACAACTGACTTCCTTCGACTAGCAACCCATCAACCCGTTTTCTCAACTCTTCTTGCTCTGTTGGACACATACGATGTCGTGGTCTATGCGGTACAATAGAACTTGACACTATATCAGTATGATGTTGTGTGTCCCTCAGTGGCGGTAATCCCTTGGGCAACTCTGTAGGAACTACATCTTCACATTCATTTACCACTGGCTCATCCTCCTCAGGAGTCTCAAGATCTTTACTGGTTTCATTCCCATTCAACATAAACACTTCCGCTCTATCCTCCACTTCTTTAACCAACTCTTCTGTAGATAATAGATTAATCGAATCCACCTTCTTCACTGATAAATTACCCCCTTCATCTCTTGACACACTTTCTTCATTCTCATCAATCCTCGCTGGTTGTGAATTTTCAACTTCATGTTCATCAAACTTCGTTGGTTGAAAAACATCAACTTCATCTGTATCTAACTTCGCGGATTGTGAGTAATCAACTTTATGGTCATCAAACTTCGTGGGTTGAGAAGAATCTACTTTATCTTCATCAAACTTCGGCGGTTGAGAACAATCGACTTCATCTTCCACTTCAACACCACATTTCACTTCTTTAACAAATTCTTTCGAAGATATTAAATTAGTTGCTTCCTCCTTCTTCTCTGGCTTGCGGTCACTTTGTTCACGCTTCTTAGGAACTAAGGTAAATTTGGTTCCTTCGAACATGAAACTATAGCTGTTGGCGTGACTATTATGTTGTACGGCTTTATCATACTGCCATGGACTTCCCAATAGTAGATGACATACATCCATATCAACAACATCACACCATATATCATCTTTGTACTTTTTCCCAATAGAAAATGTAACCAATGTTCGTCTTCCCACCGTCACTTCTTCCCCTTCCTTTATCCATGCCAGTTTATACGGTCTAGGGTGTTTTTCAGTCTTCAACCCTAACTTCTTAACAGCTTCTTCAGAAATAAGGTTATCGCAACTTTTCGCATCAATAACAAATTTACAAACCCTTCCCAAGATAGTACAGGTAAACTGAAAAATATTGTTCCTTAGCCAAATAGAATCATTCTCATGTTTTGGTAAATTACACCCTTCGTCTCTATGACCACGTATGTCTCTATGATCATGCAAATCTCTTCCACTCGGTCTTTTGACATCACGACATGGTTATTGTCAAACCCATGTTGACTTCTTCTCTCTTCCCCATGGTGATCTCGTCTCATTGAAATTGATGATTCCCTTTTATCTTGATAAGTTTGTGGCGACACCCTCCTTGCTTCCGTAACCGATGGCGAAACTCTGTTTCTTCCATGGTTCAAGACTGGTGACCTTCCTCTTTGACTTTGGTTCAAATCCATCATCAACTTCTCCAACTTTCCAAAACCTTTATTGAACTTCTCTTCGAGGTTATCACTAATTCGTTGCTCTATTGCCTTAGCATCTTCTCTTCTATACACATCGGCAATATTCTGTTGACGATTACCTCTTCTCGGATGCATGATTGAATCTTCACAAACTTTAACTCTCGGCCTTGACTTACAAATGAACAAACAATGTACGGCCTTGACTCTTCAAAAAGAATTGGCTCCAAAGACTCGGCTTAGCTATGATTGGCTAGGTCTAGCTCTGATACCAAATGATGCGGCAGCGGATAAATGAAATGTATGAAACGGTGAACGTAGCGATCGGTGGATTGAAAGATACCAAAGGCCCAAATCCGTTGATCCAAAGATACCGGATTCTAGCTATATCAAACACGTTGAACGCGCACGATACCGTGTTTAAAGATCTACGATTCTTCGTACGTTGATCTAGCGCACTAGATTCCGTGAATCGGCTTCAGCAGTCGTTGATTCGAGCGCACTCGAATACCGAAAGTGGAGATAGGAGATCACACTCAACTACCAATTTGAGAAGTGGCACAAAGCACACAAACAAGTTTTTTATTCCAAATCAACTTTTTTATTACAATGACACAACATCCCTATTTATAGGGTTACAACTCACACGACTCAACACCTGACCACACATAGGTCGTGAACGACCTAACACCCTGCGACTTAAAAACAAACAAATACAATACAACACATTACATTACAAGGCCATCACCGACCTAACATAGGTCGTTAACGACCTTACAGACACGAGTTATAACAAAATACAACATAACAAAATACAACGACTTTTAACAATGCGACTCAATTTATATACAACACGACCCAAGACAGTAGCGACCTAAGGAATTCTTGCATCAGAAGTTCCAGCGACTTAAAGATCAGCGACTTAAGAGAATAGCTTCTGGAAACCTTCATGCGACCTAACACTTGAGCGACTTAAAGAACCCTCCTCCAGCGACCCAAGGTCTCGCGACCTACTCTTGAGCGACCTAAGGCCTCGCGACCTAAGGAAAACAGAACAGCTTCATGAACTTGCGACATAACCACTTGAACATCTCAAGAATAAGCGGCATAACTTCTTGCGACTCAAGAACCTCAGGCGACCTACGTAAGGTCGTTTGCGACCTAAGGACGGAAGGTAGTTCGCGCCCTAAGTCAAGTGGCATACTGGAGCGACCTAAAGAAGATATCAACATAAGAAAGAGCGACACAAATACTTGCGACCTAAAGAGCCATGTCTTTAGCGACCTACGAGCTAAATCTGTTTCCTTTACGTGTTGTGAGTCGGGTCGTGATTCGTTAGGTCGTTCGCCACCTAAGCTTGAGAGACCTAAGGCAATCAGTTTCACACGATCAATATTTGACTCGTTAAGTCGTATCTTGATAGGTCGATTCTTGGTAGGTCATAGCTCAGGAGAGTTAGGTCGTTGGCGACCTAAGAAGCAGGAAGGTCGCGCTGCATCATGGAGATAGATGCCTTTAACTTATCCCTCGACGTTATTTACAATCAACAAACAAATATAAATACAGGCATCGATGAGATGGTAGAATTTTCCACACTGAATTTTATTCACTTTGTGAGGAGGTTGAAAAGGAAATTGCAGTGGCAAATTTGCAGCTTGCGGCTATGAAGGAAGAAAAAAAGGGCTGCTACATAACATTCATGATTCAATTAAAGAGAAGGAATTTATCTAAATAATAGAAGGTTAGATAGACTGATGTAGAAGATGAAGTATTCAAGGCAAAAGGCAGTAAGATCACCAGAGCAGGAGTAAGAAAAAAGAAAAGGCATGACCAAAATATGTTATTTCTAAGAAAAATGCCCAAATTTCTCTGCTCTAGAATTTACAGTTCAAAAAATGACGATAAAAACGTCTGAATTTATTTAATTATATGACCCAACAACAACCGGTAAGAATGTGTGTTATCTTCGCTTTCTAGTAGCATTTGATCTTCTAAGTACAACATTAGTCTCTCTACTACCTTAAATATAATAATCTCCTATTAGTTTCTTATTACCTGAAGACAAAATTCAAGGACTACTGTCAACGCTATCTGATTCTGAAAAAGGTGAGGAAACTAATAAATACAACAAGGAAATTGTTAATTACCAAAAATGTTAAATTCAAGAAACTGTTAAATTACCAAAAATGTTGATAAAATGCATTCAGTTTTATAAACTACCTAAAATGCTAGTTGTGTCAGCTAAATGCAACAAGGAAGCATGTCACAGAAATATTTCAATCTTTTTAATACATACATACATAATATAATAGGAATGATGGCTAAAAGAACTCTATTCATCAAAATTAAAATAGAAGCCTAATGAGTAAAATCCAATAGGTATAAAAAAGATAAATCATGATGTATTGCAATAAAAAAACATTACCCTAAAATACTAACGGTGGTGACTATTATGACGATCTTAAAGGGAGGTTTTGAAAATGTTAGTGATAATTAAAGGTAAATTAAGATAAATAAAAGAAACGACAATTAGGTCAATTTAATGTAATTTTATGAGGGGGCCAGTTTGATTAGTACCCTTCATGATAAAAACTTTTTAACAAAAAAATGGCCCCCTCATATTCAAACGTGAAGTGTCAATAAAAATACCCTTTCTTAATATGTTGTTTCATTATTACCTACTTTCCTTAATATATTTTTTGCTTTCTAATAAATATGGTCCATCCATTGCTTCAATTAATATATCCATAGCAGTTGATCATTACTGTCAGAATTAGACCATACCCAATTAATCCTTGTTTACCACTTTAACCTTCTTCGGGTTTCAAAATCTATCCATTGCTTATATTCAATTCTTCCATAAATGTCACATTAAATTTTACTAATTAGTCCTCATGAAGTATCAAATTCAAATCTTCCCCTCTTGAAGATATTAACTTAGAAACATTCCTTAAGATTTCAAAATTGCTTGGTTCGGAGAAGGAGCAAAATATTTCTCTTTTTAAAACTTTCTTCATCAAAGACTAGTTCCTTTAAAGTAAGACTTTTAATTAATAGTATTCAAAAATTGCTTGGTTTTCAAAAAGGAACTATGAAAAACTTTCCTTTTCAATTACTTGCTATAATAAAGACCTACTCCTTTTGGCAATTGGATCTTTAACGCAAAACATTCTAAACTCAATTATCATTCCAGAATAGTAGACCAAACATTTATTATTCCATAGATTTTCCTGATTACAAGACAGTTATATTATTTTAAAATAATCATCAACATCTATTATTTTATTACTCAAAATATACTTTCATTTAACCAAATACTTTTTATAACTTTGTTTAAAACTTCCCCAGTCTTTCGTGATCCTTATCTTTATCAATTCCAATTTATTTTATTGCCATTTTAAATCCAATAATATTCTTATTCAAACAAGTTCTAAATCCAAATATGAAAAATGTATATATAAAATTCTTATGCTTTTCCTTATATACGAAAATATCCATCATTCATTAATTATACTTTTCCTTGTATACAGAAATATCCATTATTCATTAGTTATCGTCATTTAATTCCTTTCAATTTTCAAAAACACGTTATATAAGTTTAAACGATGGAAAAATGGAGTAGACAAAGATAACTTCTATCTTATTCCTATTACTCCTCTCCTATAATATTTATCATTAGATTAAAATTTCCAATTGTATTACTATCTAAATTTCAGCTATTATTCTCCATATTCCCTTATATGGCTCCTGCCTATCTTATTGGACATACTCATCCTTTTCTTTTCCACTTCCTTATTCCAATCAGATGTCATTTCCATTTATACCCCCTTCTTAAAAAGAATTTTTTAAAGAAAAGAACATCCAAATTTATAAAGTAAAAAATTCATATAAAAATAGAAGAATCAAAAAACTTTTTAATTCAACAAATTTTATAATGAGAAGTTAACAATTGAAACCTTCTTTTTTCAACTTTCAAGTCATTAGATTTTCAAAAGTCATCTACCATTTTGTTTTCAAAATGTTTCACCACTTTAAAATTACAGATATTTTCCAAACTTTTCACATAACAAATGGAAGTATATTTCCAAAGCCGTCTAAAATCACTTCTATCAAAAAAAATTAACTTATAATACATAAGATCTTCATTTAATAAAAAAAATTAAAAGCTCTTTCAAAACATTCAATGAGTTTTCAAAAACCATCTTATCAAAATTCTTCCTCATGGGGTAGGATTTAAAAATTGGCTTTAATTGTTCTTTCGTTTGAACTTCCCTACGCAATCCTCTTAAAAATTTGGTTATCTTCTTTTGGTGATTAATGTACACCTTATTATGGAAGCTTATTTCGTTCCTTCTTTATACCTCACTTCCAAATTTACTCCAATATTATGCCTTATACTATTTAATTAATACTTAACATTTTATTCATTACCTCCATAAATGTCACTTTTTCCGTATTAAATGGTTGTTATGTTAACGAACGTTTCCTAAAGACATTTACTTTCTTATTCAAATTTAACCTAACTTCTTCCTTATCATACCATAATTACCTTAATGGTCTAATTAATCTATTTAATTTCTTGTAACTCCTCACTAATTGCACGTTCATTGCCTATTAAATTTGTACATTTACAACATTTCCTTCTACGTTTTCCACTTTTGGGGGCTTCCATATGTTGTGGTCATGCTCGTCTCAGTCCACTTCTTACAATACGATCTCCTCTCCGTAAGTAATCGAGTATAAATTTAACTTTATTTATTTTTTTCAACCCATAGTCATTTCACTCATCCTTTTGAAATATGGTTGCAATTACTTCTATAGTCGGAATTCATAGAGTTAGGCATATATTCAAAATAAGCATATATATTTATAGTAAAACCATTTGAAAAACCTTTTCAAAAAATAACAAGTACGCCACTCATACGTATATTTTCTCTGTTGATCGGGTAACCTAAGCTCTGATACCAAATGTAACAACCCATCCTGAAGCAGACCTAAATTCCGACCCGAGAAGCCCCATCGAAATTTAGAATCATTCCAAAGCTGGCTGATTATTGGTAAAAAGAAAAACAATACAGAGCTATCTATTTATTCTTTCAGAACTCACACGAAAGAAACAAAATGTAATAGCAATAATAGTACCCATTTATTTCAAACCATTTCAAATGCCACAAAACAAAACATATCATAATGTTAACAACAGTAGTTACATCAATTTGTTCAAAAGTACATTTTATGGGTACAATAGAAAATAACATGAAAAAATGGATAACGACTGCCACAAGCTTCACTCTCGCCATCATCAAGGAATATCAACTCCTTCTCTAACCTATGTTGTAATCAGGAAGGAGTCAGAACAACAAGTGTCTGCTGAATAAAAACCTCGAGCCTTACTATTTCAGTACTTGGGCATTATATTTCAAAATAAGAATATGTCTTACGTATTTTGAAACCATTTAACACTCCATATAAGGAAAGGATGCGGGTCCTTAAATAGTCACTTAATGCATTCCATTCTCGAAGCAGGTTTCCAAATCTCATAACCCATAACCAACATCCAAAATATCTAAAACTATGAGAGATAGAACCAAAGCTATTAAATAACTTTTAATGAAAAATAGATAGACTCTAAACATTTAAAACCTCAATTGAGGTAGGCCTCCTACATTTAATACCTCTTCCCAATGCAGAATCCATATAGTCATCCATCTAGCTGATATTGCATGGAAATATCTTCAGACACTTAATACTTCCTATAAAAGTGGACCTATCCGAGATATGCTTAACAGTGCCTAAACCCAATCCCTTAAACAACCACTTAATACCTACAAAACCCCAAAGCATGTCCTTCGTCTTATGATCTGTACTGACGGTGATCTCTCACATTAGCGTGGGTACAGGTAGCCAGATTAATTGGGCAGATTTACCCTACAAAATTGGGACTAACCTCGCATCATCGTAGTTACTTATCATAGGTGATGTCTAACATCAGCCCCAAAGTCACTGTTGGTAGCCAGAGTAGCTGGGCAAACTTTTGTACGTCTTTTAACTGACCTCGCACCACTAATGACTTAATCATATTTTACAACACTATATATATTATCACATATCTCACCGTGTCCATTAATTAGGCTATATCAAAATTCTTTCTTATTTTTCCTTAACAAATTAATTAATTTCCTAAGGGGATTTAATGACAATCATTACCTAATTAACTACGCAATGAATAAGTTATAATTTTACGCTATTTAAGATAACTAATATATAAATAAATACGCACTTAATATTTTTTACGCGTGTGGAGATAACATCCTAGCTAACGTTAAATGTCAAATCCATTCTAACAATAATTGTACAATTCCTTTTTCCATATTATTGTAGTATTTCCAATATCCATAACAAGATATTTTAATATCCTGAATAAAGGATCTAATATTCATATCCAAAAGTTGAAATAAATAGACTTGTACGTAATAAAAATTTCTACTCAAATTATCACATCAAATCAATGGAATAATCCCAAAAATAGGAATTGCAATTCCAGTTTCAGTTTCTATTCAACCATTCTTTTACAATGAATTAAACGATAGAATTTATCTTTTATTTCACATGGAATAAACGGTGAAAACTACAAATAAGTTCTTACTTTACACCCTATTCTTTAATTGAAATTTCATAACCAAGTTGGAATTAAAGAGGACTGGAATAGAAATAGAAATCACCAAAAACTGCAAATTCCCATAATTTAATGTAAACAATTGAAAATTCCAACAAAGATTGACATTGTGAATTATAGGAGTTTTGAGAGGTTATATTTTGTTTTATTTTCATAAACCGAAAATCCCCAAGTCATATTTAAATCCATAATATACTAATCAATTACTGGAATGAAAATGCTAAGATTTCCACTCACAGTTGGTCCTTAGCTTTGCTTCTCTTTGGATTTGAAGCACCCATTATAATCTCCTTCAAATCCCTTCTTATTGATATATACAAGAGGAGATTTGTATATATATTAGATTCAGAAAGGTTGGAGGAGAAGAGGATTAGAAATTAAATAATAAACAAAGACAAGTATATAGGATTACTTGCTTGAAATACTAATGGAGTGTTCTGAATCAAAGAAGAGATGAACTTGTAGAGCTCCGTTGATGTTCACTGTTAACAAGAAATCTTCTTAACACCCCAAAGTAGGATTAAAAGTAAGAATGACCTCTTCGAAACCACCTTATGAATCAGTCGAGGTAATCTAAGACACCTTCGAAACCACCTTTCGAAATGGTTTAGGTGATTTAAGGTTGTGGCTTAATGGTGTCTAAGGGTTTTACCTGTGTCGGAAGCGTTTTATTCCTTCGAAAGGTATCCCTTCGATAAGTTTTGATGCGAGAACTCTATAGCTGAATCCATATACAGGCATTGAATCAGATTCCATGTATTTAAAATACCATGCACTTGCTTTATTAATAATTTTTATGAATACAAGAGGCTTAACTATTACAAGGAAGTGAAATCCCCAATTTCATTTAAGGATTTAGGTTTACAAATTCAAGAAAAGAACAAGTATAGAATGAAAGAATTCAAATCCCCTAAACAACACCATTATGGACTTATTTATAGGCGCAGGTTGGACAGTTTCGCATCCATCCTTTTGACTTAGTCGAAAGGGTGCCTTGATGACCTTTCGTCGCTATTGAATTCAGGGCGCCTTTCTAACTCTGCTTTTGAATGGAACTTGGGTGCTTTCGACTCCATCGAAAGGTATAGAAGCGACCTTCACCTTGTTGTTGAAGTGTTGTGTAAACATGATAGGATGTTCAAATGCGATCGAAAGGTACACATTCAACGTTTGAGGAAGGTGACGATGCTTTCTTTGTTTAAGATTTTGAAACACTTGAATCTTCCATCATTGGGTAACAAATCGATTTGCACTCCACTTTTATAAATTTTTGGATGCTTTCGACACTGCCAAAAGGGGTATTTTCTAGGCTTCGAATGACTTGTAGCGTTGTAGAAGGCTTAGTAGCGGAAGGTAGCTTTCAGAAGCATTCTCATGATTAATGCGGAAAACCCATTTTCTGATGTTTGAGGAATAATTATTGGTCACATGTGAGATCTTCTTTATATTTGTGGAAGGTATCAACCGATTCAAAAGGCTGATCTATGCTTTCGAAAGGGTCTCTTTGGTAAAATGTTCTTCAGCGGAAGGTAAACAACGGCGGAACCATCCGTCTCGAAAGGTTTGATACATATGCGGAAGCCTGTTATTCAATACCTTTGAAAGGTGCTTTTAACACATACGAAACTCCTTTATGCATGCGGAACCAACTATTTCGAAAGGGGTTAAATGAAGCGGAAGGTTACCCTCGTCCTCTTTCGACCTCTTTGAAAGTCCCTAGCCCGTCCAACATTTGCAGAAGCATCCCTTAGACTCTTTCGAAAGGTCTTGCTATCGCTATCGTTCTTTATGAATCCTTCCTTTGTATTCTTTTAGGTTTCGACGAAGTTGAAGTGATTTTTGATGATAACACTTGCCCCCTTAGCGAAGGAATGCTCTTGACTTTTTAAGTCAACTTTTCGACACCCATCATTTTTTCAGCATAAAAAATTTCCGCCTTTTAATATTCCCAAATGAATCTTGGCTGTTCATTTAAATCTGATCGAATGGCTTTCCTTGCATTTGCTTTGCGCTTATGAATTACGCTTCCTTCTTCTCCCTTTTCATTTACCTACGATTAAAAATCCGGGAGCAAGAATTAGAAATTTCAACCTCTCATTAAATTCTTAGTTTGAAAAGACGCAAGTTCAGATTTAAAGTGAGCATCCATTTCATTTTAAACGATTCAATAAAATTTTGACAGCACTTCTTCTTTACTCCCTATATCGGACACAAATGCTTGTACATAGAGAACAAAAAAAAAGTGCTGCTGAAATTTTGTGAGCCCTTTAAGACAAAATAATTTGTAAAATATAATTATTTTATTATGTTTGTAAAATGTCCAATACAGGAAAAACCCAACAAATATTGTATCAGATGATTATTGATGTCAGTTTTATGAAAAAAACGCATATATCTATATAACGATCATATACAATACTGGTAAGATGGGACCAAAAACTCTCTAAGGGATTTAAAATTCCGATGGAATGCAGCGGCCTTGGACGGAAAGTGGCGATTTTGGGGGAGAAAGCTAGGGTTTGGTGGAGGATGAAGATAAAAGAATCATTCTCGACCGAACCTGTTGTATAATCGCGTATAATCGCATTGTCCGACGGCCGTCGACGGCTATTCTTAGCAGCGGCTTGCAACGGTTTCCGACGGCTATTATATTTTTTTTTTACAATTTCACACTTTTTAATATAAATTTGTTTATTAGAAAATTTTAATCTGTAGAAAAAATTGAATAGTTTATATTAGTTATAAATGAATATGAAATAAATATTAATTATTACAATCTCTTACTTGCCTTTTCATATTCATTTAAAATTTTCAAATTATAGTTACGTAATGTTTACAAAATAAATTCATAAAACTATAACATATCATAAATTTCACCAAAAATTTTATAATTGATAAATTTAAATTTGTAGAAAATGATTGTCTGTGTTCGATTTTCAATAAAATTAATTATCGAATATAATTATACAGCAAAAATGATTATCGACGGCACTAATTTAATTAATCAGAAACTTTCATAAAATTGAATAATTGAATAAAATTGTCTTTAAATTCTTAGGATTTGAATTATTATATTTAGTCAAATTTCAAACTTGTATAACTAATATACTATAATATAAGCAATAAATTTAAATAGAATGAAGGGCCGGCGGAAGCAAAATGATGGAGCTGTTAGCGGTCGACGGAATGCTTCGCCGCAAATTACTGTGTGTCGTGTAGTGATTTCATTCTATTTCTACGTTGCTGGGTTATGCATTCACATTTACTTCCAGATCACCTTTTAAGTCCAGGATGGGTTTTTGAAATAGGTTCTATTTTTAATTTTACATTGATAAGTATTTAGGTGCATGTAAATAGTATCACCCAATTAAATTCAAGAAAAATGGAAAAAGAAATCAGAAGAAAATGAAGGAGAAAGGATAGATTTGGTAAGAAAATTGGGTGAGAAATGATAAGATTTGGTAAGTTAATTAATTTCTAGCTAAAACAATCAACCGTTAAAAATGGCAGCAGTAAGATTCTTCAAAAAAGATATGGTTGTCAAAAACTGATTTGTATGTATAAACAATAGGTACCATTAGAAAGTTTGTAAGGTAATCTATGATTAAGAGCGTGATTATTAAATTGGCTTTTGTACAAAGGGTTATCAAATTTTAAAGTTTGAAATTGGTTTAGTTAGTTAGGCATGGTGATTATAATGCTAAAGGAAGTAATTTTACAAAATTATTAGCATAGGGACCTGCTTTATATTACAGTCATTACGTAGGGATTCAAAATGATTTATCACAGTAATAAAATAACCGTATACAGGAGTAAACTGGGTGCACAAGAACAAAGTGCTCCAATATATTCATAGTCCTTGTTTACTCTTTTCGCTCTCATAATTGACTCATTTACGATAATTTAATTGTCTGAATAAAAAACAGTATGTACATTGAAAACATAAAACATAACCTATTTATTTCCTTTTTTTAATAATGTTTTCTTTTATGTGAAGTTTGGTTTAATTTTCATATTAAATCATATATTAATTTCACTATATGCTATATTCAAATTTAGAACAAATCTTTTTAGTACTGTGTATAATGCATGTCAATTTCAGCTATATTTACATCTTAAGCAAGCAAAATCGCCAGCTTGTTTCTAAAAAAATTCAACCAATAATTTTTTTCTAATTGTCCAGTGAGTTTAGTAGCTAAGAGTTTGTAATCAAATCCTTAATTTGCTGTTGAAACTCATGTCATCTTCCCAATTTTGTTGATAATTTAGTAATTTAAAGTGACCGACCTCTTATTAGCATTTAGGTTTCTTCCTCATTATTTGCATAACATTTTGGCCTTCTTTCTCGCTTCAATTAAATTCAGATGCGTAACATAAATGAAATAATCTGTAATTTTGGCAGTGAACATAAATGTGTAATTAACATTTATTATTGTGATCAAATTACTTTGGCAGAGTATTTTGAAGTGCATTTTTTGCCTTCCCAAATAATGACCTTTAAAGACAAATTATTAAAACCGCAATTTTGTGACCGTTGACAATAAATAATGCATCAATGCATATTTATTTCTAAATAATCTTAGTGACAGTTAAAAATTGATAAATATTACAAAAGATTGGTATAAATATGAGATGTGTTTATTTAGGACTCACGTTCATTCATACGATATTTCTTTCATCAACAATTTCTTTTACTCTATATTTTTGAGCAGATCCTCCTTTGGTATAGAAGTTAGAGATGAACAACGCATCGATGTTTCTTCCACTTGACAAATCCAAGAGCCTGAGAATAAGGTAACAAAAAGTTTCAAATTAATTACTTGGCCGTTTTAGGTTTTATATGCATTTTGATGATCAAGATGACGAATGATATTATTTTTAATTCTAAAAAAAGTTCATGTAACATTGATGAAAAGTTGAATAATTCTTAAAACCGATGCAGGCCTAGAGATATAGTGGAAGCGGAGAAGCACAAATCATATTCTCGGTGGTTTAACAGCCATAAGCGATCTTCTTGCTCTCCATGGCTTATTTCATCACTTACTGGTCCGTTCAACATAAGAATTTATGAGTTTTATATATTTTTATGTTTAATTTTTCATCTACAGACACACGAAGAATTGGATAATTATCGATATTTAAGAGATGAAATAATCTTTTATATAAACTATAGAGTACTCTTAATATCATAAGATTAATTTTTGTTATCTGCGTAGATCTAGAGAACAAAACAAGTAAAATGATGAAGTTAGTCGAAGCTGAGGGTGACACCTTCACAAAGCGTGCAGCAATTTATTATGAGACAAGGCCACAACTAATCTCGTTGATGGAAGATTTATATCAATCACATCGCTCTCTAATCGAGCGTTATAATAAGCTAAGAATTCAAAATTTGGATGATCGCCTTTCAGACGGTGATAATTTATCATGTATTAATGATGCTAATGAAGAATCAAGTGCAGAGAGTGAGGTCAGTGAAGGCACTTGCGAAGACACCATTAAAAGTGAACTAAGAAAGGAAATCGAAAATCTAAGAGTGGAAAATGAACGGTTAAGGGAAGAAATAAAGAAGAAAAATGAGGAAAAAACGAATTATTGGATATTTTCTTTACTTAAGTTTTTTAAGTTATGGAGATAATAAATAGTGAAATTTCTACGGATCTTAGACATGATGTATATCTCAGTTTAATTTACCTTTTTGGTAGTGCATATTGTTTATTTGATGCTCAGTAAATGGTGAATTCATGTTGTACTTTCGGTTAATAGTTGGGTACTTGTTATATTGTTTGATTCAGTAGTATGAGACTGAGGTTAAAAGTATAATGTGTATATAAGATGTTGTAGCTTGAATTTGGACTAGTGTATGCATACAAGTCTGGTACGTGTGTCTTAAATAACTTTTTTTGCCATTAGTGAGGGAATTGTCGATAAAATTTTGTGCAAAAAGAACAAATCATTCAAAAATAATAAGTAATTAATTTCTTATTTTTGCCATTATTAGGGCAATGATGTATTCCAATGAAGTTCAATACTTGATTCTATTATACTAATTTAACTTAATGCTTTGAACAAAAATGATACCTATTGGAAACACAAATACGACGTCTTCATTTATATTTGTTCGATAAACTTCTAATTTTCATATTGAAGCAAATATTATCTTCCTTTTTAAATGAAAATACATCATATATGAAAATGAATTGGAATCAGTCACTGTTTGGCTGAGAACAAGCAGCTAATCATATGCACCATTTCAAAAATGTTCAGTCATAAGACTGGGATGGAGTTGGAAAAAGTTAACAAAAAGAAAAGTACACAGTAAAAGCTGCTACATCAAAACATATTATAGTAAACAAAGCTGCAGCTAAAAAATGTATAACTGCCGATTGAAGACTAAAAAGATGGTGTATAGATATTATTTTCATTATACATGTAAACAAAAAATTGAAAGTTTTTAGCTGTATCTCAGTTTCAGGTAGAATTAAACTATAATATGCTCTAATATTAAAAACTTATTCAACCAACTCACAGAACTAAAACAAGCACACGGAAAACATGGCACACAAATATGATCATACTGATAATGGAAGACTTCCTTGATCAAGAAAAACAAGTGATCTGGAAGCAACATGAAGCAGGCAAGGTTTGACCTCTGATCTCGATCTGAAGGCACTTATCTTGCTGACACCTATCCTCCATTATGTTCCCTTCTTCCCATTTTGCTTCCTGAACAGCATTGCTTATAGCTTCACACCTGCAGTCGTTGCTTATTTGACTTAGTTCCAGACAACAATCTTGAGTTTGTTCCTGTACTTGACCACTATACTGTATGTACTGTCTGTACTTTTGGTAAGGCTTTCTGATCAATTCTTGCTGGCATGGCGGTTACTGAGATTCAAAGAGTGGGATTAGGCATGTACGAATCAGGGTTGAGATCATAAGAGTAATACAGAAGAGTGATGACGATGTCTTCATCTTTCTTTTCTCCACTGCAGTTTGCATGATTTTGAAGTTGATGTGAACAGAGTTGAATCTGTTTTAAATCATTACTTCATGTGTTTACTAGCTAGAAGAGTGAATTCCCAAGGCAAGTAACATCCAATAACAGTAAGTATGTATGCAAGTGGAAATTATTGAAAACTAGAAAGGTTATCCATAATGTTGATTTTCAGTAAGAAACTAAAATTAATTTTCACTATTAAAAATAACCATATATAGAGTGTGCAAAATGTTGTTGTTATGCAATTCAAATATGTGCCTATGAGTGCTTTAGATTGAAGATATGGTGTAGATCTGCGTGTTCGAAGAGTTGAGAAGTCGATTGGAGGAAGTGATCAAAAGATATGGTGTAGAGCTGCGTGTTCGAAGAGTTGAGAAGTCGATTGGAGGAAGTGATCAAAAGATATGAAGAAAAGAAGCTATTTTTCGCCAGTGTCAAAAATTCAGACGTTTGAGTTACTGTTCCAGACGTCTGAGTTACTGTAGCTTTTTGACTTTCAGGTAATCAGACGTCGCTGTTGCTTCTAGTTCTTTTCCGAGAGTTTGGTCAGACCTCTGATCCTCTTGGTCAGAGTTGCTGTTCAGACAAATCTGCATGTTGGTCAGACGTCTCTGTTGATGATTGTTCTATTCTGAGAGTTTGGACGGACGTGTGACCCAGGGTGTTGGCTGATTCGAATTTTGAATGGCAGCTTGGTCATTTTGGTGTTTGTTTCTTCTCTATTAATGGTGCAGGTTCTTTTGATGTGATCTGATGGTCTAGAGCAATTGGAACATCTATATTAGTCTCCTAATCATCTCTCTAATTATTAGTGAGTAGATTTTCAATAACTGTAAGTAATAGAAACCCTAGCAAAAATCAATTTGGAGGTTTTCTATTTTGAGTGCCCTATGTTGTAACTTCTTCAATTGAGTGATTGATTAGAGAGAGTTTCCGCATCTTATAACTCTCTAATAATAGAATTGGTTTGTGATCTCGGATGATTGTAATAAAAGGGGTTGTTGCGTCTCCATGGACATAGGATACAAATCTGAATCACGTTAATTTTTCTGTATCTCTCTTATTTCTATTATTTGACTTTATGTGATTGAATATTAGAATTTGAGTTGTGTTGGTATTCATATTAGATCCTGATCAAATTGCTTCCGCTAATCAATTTTTTCGCTACAGTTTGGTATCCGAGCTAGTGTTATTGATCTGTTTGAGTATTAATGGTTACTTCCGGAAAGTCTATCAGTAGATCTGCTGTCAATTATGTTGTTACACGTTTTGATGGAAATGAAGATTTTGAAACTTGGAAGATGAAGACTTTAAGATTCTTTTTGCGTTTGATAAATTGAAGGACATTGAGGCAATTGTTTTGAAAGAGATAGATGATGAAGCTCTTACAACAATCCAGTCGCGTCTTTCAGATGAATTTCTTAGAGAATTCTCTCAGAAGAAGATGGCGAAGGAATTATAGGATGCATTATCTGATGCATATCAAGACAAGTCTCTCACGAATCGGATTATTTTTCAGCAACAATTATATTCGTTTAAGATGAAGCCTGCAGCCGATCTTATAGAGTATGTAGACGCTTTGATCACTTTGATTATGAACCTGAAGACAGCGGATGTTGATATTACTGATGAGGCTCAAGCAGTGATCCTCTTATGTTCCTTGCCAAAAGAGTATATTGCTTTTGTTAATTTCATGATATATGGTCGTAGTAAGATTAGTCTATCAGATGAAAGGTTGGTCTTTATAATGAAGTGTTGAGATGTAGATTGATAGGCACTAGTTTGGATAGTGATACAGAGGGCTTATCTATTTAGAGGTAGAAGCCAAAGCAAGTCAAAGAATGGTGAAGGTCGAAGTAATTCAAGGTCTTAGTATTGGGGAGGCGTAAGCGATTGACTTGCCATTATTGTAAGAAACCAGGGCATTTTATAGTTCAATGTCCCAAGCTTGGAGGAAAAAGTAAAGACCGAAAGCAAGCTTCAACATCTAATGCAGAGAAATCAAATACAGAGAGTGATACTGATGTGTTTACAGCTTCTGCATCTTCTGCGAAGAGCAACTTATGTCTTGTTGATTTTGGCATATCCTATCATATGACGCCCGAAAGGAACTGTTTCTCTACATACCATGAGATTGATGGAGGATAAGTTCTAATGGGCAATGATGTTTCTTGCCATATGGTTGGCGTTGGTAGTGTGAAGGTCAGAATGTTTGATGGTGTTATTCGTACTATTACTGATGTTAGACATCTACCTGATTTGAGAAGGAGCTTGATTTCTATCGGGCCTTTGAGTAGGTTTGTATTGAAGATCGTAGTTGAAGGAGAGAAAATGAAGATATTGAAGGGTTCCATGATTGTTATAAAAGGTGTAAGGGTAGGAAATCTTTATTTGCTGAAGGGCACTGCTGTAGTTGGTGAATCAGCTTTTGTTACTTCTGCTGATTCAGATTCTTCTAGATTGTGGCATTTACAGATGGACCATATCAGCGAACGCAGTTTGGATGAGTTGAGAAAGCGAGGTTTGATTGATGGTGTTCAGCATTCAAAGCTTGGTTTTTGTGAAAAGTGTGTTCTTGGAAAGCAGATAAATATTTTTTTGTTATAGGAATAAAGCAAAAGCTATTCTACAGTTAGTTCACACAAATGTGTGGGGACCCTCCTCTTGCCCATCCTTGGGTGGATCCGGGTACTTCGTTTCATTTATAAACGATTTCTCTCGTAAAGTTTGAGTATACTTCCTACAGCCTAAGAGTGAAACCTTTGCCAAGTTACGAAAGTGGGAATCTATGGTTAAGAAGCAGTCGGGGAAGAATTTGAATGTTCTCCATTCGGATAATGGAGGTGAATTTGTATCATAGGAATTCATTCATTTTTGTGAGTTCGAAGGCATTAAGAGGCATTACACCACACCTAGCGACCCTCGGTCTAATGGAGTTGTTGAAAGGATGAATCAGACATTGTTGGAGAGAACTCATTGCCTTAGATTGACTGCTAAGTTGAAGAAGGGAATTTAGGCATGTGATGGCCTACATTTCGAAAGGTTTAAATTGACAATAATCCACACATGTCCAATTCAAACAATCTAAAACATAGATAATCAATGAGATTAATTAAGAAAAATAAGAAAAGAAGAAGAAAACAAACACAGAATCTCGCAGCGAAACGATAAAATATAATAATCAAGTAAGCAATTCATGAAGTTGTTTACTATACATTTGATTATAATCTATAAAACATTTATCAGAGTTATATATATACATCAGGGATAACTAAATATACATCAGGGATAAATAAATAATGCAGCGACAACATGATGCATGAATACTAATAGTAATCATATACCAAATCTTCGTCTTCGTCCTCCAGAATAAATCATCAATAAGCTGAAAAACTCAAGAATGACCAGAGCGTAATGAAAAGACAAAACACTCGAGTAAGGACTAAAATATTCTTATATGAGTCAAATCGATATCGGATATAAAATGAGTGTCGTGGCGTCAGAGATGTTTATGTGGTTTCACATCTTCTATCCGATGTAAAACGTGCATGCAATAACTCAAGAGATGTTACGGGATTTTCCATTTCTTAAGGATCCATCAAAATATTTATATGTATAGTAGAATACGCTACATATATAATGTCTAATCGGTAAAATAAATATCAAAATAGCGTTAAGGCTTTACATTGATCCCCCTTAATGCATTTTAAGCATTGTCGTACAGTTTGCATATAAAACACCAGTAAACTGTCGGTGGATAGGGATGCGCCGTGATAGGACAACACTAAACCAAAATCATAGAGGTCTCGTATAAGGATAAGAGTATGATAAGGCACGTGAGGCGATGCCCAAGGTAGGATACTATCAGTTTACCCTTCCCGGCTGGTGGTAACGCATCATAGCCATAACCGCCCACCGCATCGAACACTCCCAAAATCCGAGGGTGCGCACCAATCAATCACAATGTAAATGATGGTAATACGAAGAAGTCCATCCGCTAGAGATAGCTAGCCTCATTGACCGGTATGGCTTCTGTTTTAGTCATTTCAAATTAACACAAGTGTCTGGCCAATCCATCATCGTTCTCTTTCTTCAAATCCAGGAAATGTACGCCAAATCCAACCACTTCATTCTGGACCATCACTCCACGTACACAGTTATTAAAGTGGTTCCAATATTGACAGAGTATGCCAATAAGAGGCCCTGGTTTCTTTAACAGTCAAACGTCGTTTTACACATCGGTTGATACTTTTACATTTCGAAAACAATTCGTACTTGATAACAAAATATCATATTCGCTTCAAAAGCAAATCTATTTCGAAATCATCATATTTACTTAAAATATACCATTTCATTTCAAAATCATTTTCGCCTTGATATCCCGATTTCGCTTCCAAAATTATTTTGAATTTCAATTTAGGTTATAACTTAATTTTAACCCAATTCGTATTTAAATCCAAGATTTAAATATAAACATTCCACCCTTTTGACCAGTTTGAATTTTTAGAAAATAGTTTTAAAATAGTTAAATAGTTTAATAAAAAATAGTTTGAGTATTGAAATTGGTTTACATAGTAAAATAGTTTGGAACATCAAAATAATTTGAATATTTAAAAAGATAGATTTTTAATAGCTTATACAAAAATAATTTATTTGAAAATAGTTTCAAAGTCAAACTGATTCAATTTCAAATTTCCAAATTCAAATCACATTAAATTTCCATTCGATTTAATCGATTCAATTCCGCTTTCAAGTCGAATTAACTTCGATTCCAATTTTAATTCAAATCAATTTCAAATTAATTTCAATTTCAATTCCAAATTAATTTCAATTCCAATTCTAAATTAATTTCTACTCAATTCCCAAATTAAACCATTTTGATTTATATCAATTCCAAGTTCGATTTTCAAAATATCGATTCAAAACAGTTAAATCAAATTTACGATCAATATTCGATTTAATCCAAATTTTCAAATATAATTCAATTCCGAGCTCAATTTTGAAATATCGTTTTATATCACTTTTACTTAGTAACATTCAAAGTTTGAATAAAAGTCCCATCTTTTAAATCAAATCAATTTCTGAAATTTAAATCAAAATTCGATTATAACTTAAAAATCTCAACTTCGGTTATTTAAAACATTTCGTTTACCAAATTTAAATTTCAACATTTCGAGCTCAAGTTCGAAAATAATTTGATTTCTATAAATTTGATTTTTATTTCTTTAAATCAAAATCATTTAAATAAATTTCAAATCAAAAATTTTAAAATCCTTTAATTTAACCAATTCGGTTTCCGCATATAATTTTCTATCTTATGACCGTGTGATCAATTATTTCAATTTAATTTCAGGGATGGATATATATTATTTCAATCCAAATCATAGTGTCATGGGTATATATCATTTCAACCTATTTCTTAATTTATTCAAAATAATTCAATTTACAGTTTTACATACTATAAATAATTTACAGGGTGATAGCAGAATATATATAAAAATAAATAAACATCCAATCGTCCAAATATCCATCAATTGGCATCCATCACAATCAATCATCCAAACAGTCAGTAAATCACAACAATTACCCAATTATCAATAATCGTGAATGTTACTAACGATTTAATTCAAATTCAATTTAACCGTCAATTTAAATTTCTGTCAGTTAAATTAGATGTCAATTTAAATGTCAATTTAAATTATCAAACAACAATCAATAAATTTATATTCATAATTTCAAATTTAACTAGCATAAAAATATTTTAGTACGTTGTGAGCGTTATAAAACACTCACCGTTTATTTTTGTTGTCGCCGGGATGTTCCGTTTTGGAACTAAAACCGGACGCTGTCCGATTTTAGCCCAAATTTCGAAAATCTTCAAATCCGTCCAAACCAGTTCCATTGCGAAGCTCTCATTATCACGATTGCAACACAAAAGGTCTTGTTCCAATCGGACTTTGTATGTAGGAGTTATGCAATTTATAAGTTATCGGAATTTAAACTAATAAATAAATAACAAAAACAACTTCACTACAATTACCCTTATGCCCCTCAACCTTCTTCCCCAAATAGATCAATGCCTGTACATGAACAAAGACACTCCACCCAAACATCCCGTGCACTAAATTCAATGATACGGAGCTACGGACCTCCGTTTGACGAACCGTCTTCGCCACCACGTTGCTCTACATAAACTCCACTTGATCGACATCTCAAATCAACGCCACGCCATCCGAATCCATTTGCAACCTGATAAGCCACGGTCGCACCCCTCCAGAGGTGATCGGATCTCACCAAAAACTACACCCAAATGCTACTTTCTATGACGAACACAAATCAAGACTCCAAACATCGAATCGATGATCGAACGCCTCAAAAATCTCAACACTAGCTCATATCTTGCTCACGACAACACTGTCTAACTCTAGTAAATAAAGCCGCAACCTCTAAAAAATCGTATACGCGAAGATCTCAATGAAACAAAAAATTTAAACTTCGTTTCATATTTTTTTATCAAGTAAATTTGGAAGAATTTATTTTTTGAATGTCAACATTTTTTTTCTTTCTGTGCTCTGCTGTGTTTTAAAAGGAAGAGGAAGGAAGCAAATTTGAAAAGGAATAGATAGGCACGAGTATAGGGTGGCTACAGTAAAAATTTAGGTTGATGTAAAAGAATGTGGACTGTGGTCAAAATCAAGAATATATATATTATTTAAATTTTCAAAATATCAAACTGTAAATTTTGGATCCCAATCGAGGCATGCCGTCAGGCGTTCATATTGTTATACCCCTATTCCGAACACAATGGAACAAATTTCGAGACCTAATTCGATCGTATGGAGAAGATAGCTTTTTGAACCCAATTATAATTTTAAATTTTCGATATTAATTTCAACGCGTTTTTATCCCGTACGACCAAACGATAACTCCAAATACTATGAAATTTGAAATCCGATAATAATTCACTATTATGGATTCAATGGAACTGGTTTCGTCGAAATCCGAGACTGTGCCTCGAAAGGCTATTTTTTACTCGTTAATTTAAAAATCGAATAAATCATTTTTAAATTCAATTTAAAATTTTGTTTATCTTCATTCTTATTACTATAAAATTTATAAGCCTTTAAACCATTTTTATCTAACCAAACCCCAAGATTCATTTATTTAAGCAAATTCCAATTATTAAATTTAAAAATCAAATTATCCAATAAATCATTATATTTGAAATTTCAACTATTAAATATATAAAATTAACTTTTCAATATTTAAAATTGATTAAACATTCCAATTTCAGATACCCAAAATACTGGGTCGTTACATTCTTCCCACCTTAAAAGAATTTTGTCCCCGAAATTGTTAAGGTAAGAAGAATGGCCCAAAACCCATTTACTTTCCCAAAACCAATCAATTGAAACAACTTCTCAAAATCAATTTGTTGAAATCTCATTACCACTTTTACTAATTTCCAAATTCATCCATAGATCCCAAATAATATTATTTACCCAATCATTTCAAATTATAATTCGAAACCAAATTTTAATTATCAAAAATTTACCAACTCCTTAAATTTTAGAAAAATTTCGCCAACGTCTCCTTTGCGCAGCTAGATTGGAACAACTACAAAATGCCACTACAGGCCCAAACCAACAAAAGGAAACAAAAGCCAAGTGGCTCAATATAAAACCATCAAATCAAATGACAAAATAAACATGTACTTTTTGTCGGGCAATCCAAATTTTTCTTGATTTTAACTACCTGCATCTTATTTACCAATGATATCCAATCATATAATTTAAAATCATTTTATATTTTGCATTTTCAATTTCCAATACTTACTTTACTCAAGCTCGTACGATGTACATATATCATTCGTACGCAATATCAAATCTGATCGCTTACTCGATCACATAATTTCACTTTCAAACTAGTATCGTTTACATGACTCTCTAGTGCGGACTCAGATCTGGTTCCTTGATCAGAAACCGTTATTCTCCTTACATAGCCATATACTATGAAATTGTATTCCAGAATCAATCAAAATTCCATATCCAGGGTTCGCCGTCGAAAATCGAGTGAAAAAATCCTAACTCGGAACGATATAAATAATCTCGAAATTATATGCTCGAATCTGGATCAAATCGTTATGCGAATAAAATAATATATGTACAACTTACATATTTATTTCTATTGATTTTTAGCTATACCAAATTCCTTTGTTCATATTTACTTCATTTCCATTCAATTATTCACAATTATCATCCACATTGCATTATTCATATTGGTTAATTTCTTAGTATATTTTTCAATACCAATTATCTCTTAAGAATTTTCTCATCAAATTTTCTTAAGTCAATTATAAACATTTTATACATAAGTTCTTATGTTTATTACCACTTCACCACTTAAATTTATATCCACTTTTATTCAAATTCAAATTCAATTCCATTTAACTAAATTTATCTCCCAATTTTAAATATTGAATTTTATCAACCATATCCCAAACCATATTTACTCATCAATTAAATTAGTTAGTTCAATTAGCCCATTTCATTAATTATTTCAAATCTCAATAAATTCTATTTTCAAAATTTATTTTATTTAGCCCACTTAGGCTAAATTTCCAAATTTCACTTTATTAGTTCAATTCAATTTACTTAATTTGTTCACTTCACTAATTTATTCTACTACCTCAATCACTTCATTTAACTTTTCTTAAGTTAAATTTAATCTCTCATCTCAATTTCACAATTTCTTTTCTTATCTATAACATTTCTCAAATTTATAAGTTCAAAACTTATCTTTATTCATTTCACAAACACTAAGATAGCAAATTTCAGAATCTAAACACTCGGATTAATTTCAAATCAATTTGAAATCATATATATACATATCTCACTTTTATATCAAATCAAGGTTTTAAATTTCTTAAAATCAAAAACTTATTTATCAAAACAAGACTCCGTTAGCAAATCATTATGGTAGCAATCCATCACTTAGAAACTCGAAAATGTACACCGACGATGTCGCGATCTTCATTGGAATTATTTTCCAGCGACCGAAGTGAGTTCGGTGCTTTTATTTCTTTTAAAAACCATTTTTAACTATTTTTATTCAAAAATTATTCCAAAATAATACTATCATTATTATTTTTCCAAAACACTTTGAAACACATTTCAAAATCTCCGGGACTTAGATTCAAAACTTCTCAATTTTAAATCCATCTTAATTTATAAGTCCCATTTATAAATTGTACTTACATAATTTCACCTCCTTAAAACATTTCACAAATGTTTTATCATTGTTTATTTTATAATAACATCTTTTATTAAGGCACAACAACCAATTAATGATAATAATCAATATTATCATTCCTAACAACCAAACACACTATATATACCATAATAATTTCTAAAAATTATTACTATATATATAAAATATAGTCCAGGTAAAATTATTGCATTTACCTAATTTCAAAACAATACTATGTCGAATTATTCTATTCAAGTATTTAGAGATCTCTATCAATAACATTAATTACTCGAATTGACCAGAATCCATAAGCCACTCAACAAATCAACCAACACAATATAAAACAATTTTTATATTCACTAATAAATACGCTCTCATATATATACACTCAAACTCATTTTAGGGTACTACTGACCCTATCTTTAATGAGTTACCTCATCAAAGCCAAGGTTCTCACTAAACTTAAGCTCTGATACCAACTGTGACGACCCATATTTCGAAAGATTTAAATTGACAATAATCCACAAATGTCCAATTCAAACAATACGGAGCATAGATAATCAATGGGGTTAATTAAGAAAAATAAGAAAAGAAAAAAAACAAACACAGAATCTCGCAGCGGAATGATAAAATATAATAATCAAATAAACAGTTCATGAAGCTATTTACTATACATTTGATTATAATCTATACAGCATATATCAAAGTTATATATACACACATCAGGGATAAATAAATAATGCAGTAGACAACATGATGCAGGAATACTAATAGTAATAATATACCAAATCTTCGTCTTCGTCCTCCAGAATAATTCTTCCATAAGTTGAAAAACTCAGGACCGACCCGAGCGTAATGAAAAGACAAAACACTTGAGTCAGGACTAAAATATTCTTATGTGAGTCAAATCGATATCGCATATAACATGAGTGTCGTGGCGTCAGAGATGTTTATGGGGTTTCACATCTCCTATCAGGTGTATAACGTGCGTGCAATAACTCAAGAGATGTTACGAGATTTTCCATCTCTTAAGGATCCGTCAAAATATTTATATGTAGTAGAATACGCTACATATATAAAGTCTAATCGGCAAAATAAAAATCAAAATAGCGTTAAGGCTTTACACCGATCCCCCTTAACGCATTTTTAAGCATTGTCGTACGGTTTTCATATAAAACACCAGTAAATCGTCGGTGGATAGGGATGTGCTGTGATACGACAACACTAAACCAAAATCGTAGGGGTCTCATATAAGGATAAAAGTATGACAAGGCACGTGAGGCAATGCTTAAGGTAGGATACTACCTATTTACCCTTCCCGGCTGGTGGTAACGCATCATAGCCATGACCGCCCACCACGTCCAACACTCCCAAAATCCGAGGGTGTGCACCAATCAATCACAATGTAAATGATGGTAATACGAAGAAGTGCATCCACTAGAGGTAGCTAGCCTCATTGACCGGTACGGCTCCTGTTTTAGTCATTTCAAATTGACACAAGTGTCAGGCCAATCCAGTTGGTTGGTTGTTATAGAGGAGGAGACCGAATCTTTTTAGAAATATCATACTTGGTATTTGGTGCATTTTCCCACCGACAAGAGAGCTATTAGATGTAAGTGGATCTACAGAGTTAAAGACGATGACAATGATGATTTCAGATACAATGCAAGGTTAGTAGCAAAGGGGTATGTTCAAAAGAATGGGGTAGAGTATCATGATATCTTTGCTTCAGTTGTAAGACATACATCCATTCGTATTCTTTTGTCATTAGTTGCTCATTATGACATGGAACTTGAGAAATTAGATGTCAAAACTACATTCTTGCATGGTGATCTGGATGAGAAGACTTATTTGCATCAGCCAGATGGGTTCATTGATAATAGCATGTCAGATTATGGATACTCTAGAAGCTTCAAAGACCAATGTGTTTATTTCATTAGATGTGATGGAGATAGGATATATCTTTTGTATATATTAATTGCATCTCGAAGTTTGGTCAGAATTACGGAGTTGAAAGCGGAGCTCGGCTAGGAGTTTGATATGAAGGATTTGAGAAAAGCACAAAGAAATTTGGAAATGGAGATATTCAGAGATAGGAAGCGAAGAGAGTTGAGACTCACTCAGGCGCAGTACATCGAGAAGATCCTCGCTCGATTTGGTATGGAGAAATCTAAACCGATATGCACTCCATTAGGCTCTCATTTTAACTTGTCAGGACAGTTATCTCCTTCATCGGATGAAGACAAGTGGTATATGGATGATAACCTTATTCTAGTGTTTTTGTTAGTCTCATGTATGCTATAGTATGCACAAGACCAGATTTAGCCCATGCAGTGGGTGTTGTGAGTCGATATATGTCTAACCTAGGCAAAGAGCGTTGACAAGCAGTGAAGTGGATTCTTAGATATCTTCATGGCACTTCTTCAGTTGGCTTGTTGTATGGTGGAGCAGATGGCGACATCTTTCTTAGAGGCCACTATGATTCAGATTATGCTAGGGATAGAGTCGGACGAAAGTCAGTGTCCGGCTATGTTTTTACACTTCGCATATGCTCGATTTCATGGAGTTCAAAGCTCCAATCTATAGTAGCTTTGTTGACTACTGAGATCGAGTTGATATGGATTATGAAAGTGACTAAGGAGGGATTGTATCTACTTTAGCTATTGGATGATCTTTCGATGGTGTAGCAGACACTAGAGTTATTTTCAGACAATCAAAGCACGATTCATCTTGTAGAGAATCAAGCCTATAGTTTTCGGACGAAGCGCATTGATGTCATAGGATTTTTTCTTAAGCTTGAGGAAGAACGAAGCAAGATCAAGTTGGTGAAGGTGGGTACTATGGATAATCCTTCAGATATGATGTCTAAGTCACTACTTAAGGATAACTTTTAAGCATTGCTCAAACTTGATCGGTTTTATATCAATTGCTTGAGCGCCATGGGGGCAAGACCCGACAACCCTAATATTAATTGCTGATGAGACTTACATATTTGAATCGAAGTGGAGTGTTGTTATGCATTCAAATATGTGCCTATGAGTGCTTTAGATTGAAGATATGGTGTAGAGCTTCGTGTTGGAAGAGACGGAAAGTCGTTTGGAGGAAGTGATCAAAAGATATAAAGAAAAGAAGCTATTTTTTACCATTATCAGAATCTCATACGTCCGAGTTACTATTCCAGACATCTGAATTACTGTAACTATTTGAGTTTTAGGTAATTAGATGTCTCTTTTACTTCTAGTTCTTTTTTGAGAGTTTGGTCAGATGTGTGACCCCCTTGGTCAGACGTCTGAGTTGATGTTCAAACAACTTGCATACTGGTCAGACGTCTTTGTTGATGACTATTTTATCCTAAGAGTTTAGTCCGACGTCTAATCCTCTAGGTCAGACGTTCGAGTCGCTGCTTCAAGATTCTCACAGGGTGTTGGCTGATTTGAATTATGAAGGGCAGTTTCGTCACTTTGGTGTTTGTTTCTTCTCTATTGATGGTGCATATTCTTTTAATGTGATCCGATGGTCAAGAGCAATTAGAGCATTTATATTAGTCTTCTAATCATCTCCCTAATGATTAATGATCATATTTCCAATAATTGTAATTAATAGATACCCTAGCTAAATCAATTTGGGGTTTTTCTGTTTAAGTGCTCTATTTTGTAATTTCTTCAATTGAGTGATTGATTAGAGAGAGTCTCCACATCTTGTAACTCTATAATCATATAATTGGCTTGTAATCTCTGGTGACTGGAATAAAAGGAGTTGTTGGATCTCCATAGATGTAGGATATAAATCTAAACCACGTTAAATCTACGTTGTCTCTCTTATTTCTGTTATTTGATTTTGTGTGATTGCATATTAGAATTTGAGTTGCATTAGTATTCAAATAAGCAATACTAGATCTTGATTGAATTGCTTCAGCTACTCAATTTTTTCACAACACAAAATAATTAACAAAATTCTCCCAAATATTCATAGTCCTTATCTACTCTTTTGGATTTTGTTAGCAAAATGATGTATCAAATGAGATTCTATATATGATTCTTCAATGATGATTTAATGGGCTGACAAAAATGATAATTATTGAAAACAATAAAATAAACTTTATGTTTCTTTTTACCTGATAATGTTTGTGTGTGTATTGGATTTCATTTTCATGTTAAAACAGATACTATTTTTACTATGTATTATATTTAAATTTAGAATTGAAAGTTTTAGTTATATGTATAATGTATACCAATTTCAGGTATATTAAAACTGTAAGCCAAAAAAAATTGCAAACTTATTTTTAAACTAATATTGCTAAAACATTATTTGTATGTCAATTTATTTCAAAATGAATCCAACCAGTGTTTATTTTCCAATAGTTCCATGTGGTTCATAGCTAAAAGTGTGTGATTGAATCCTTTGCACTTGAAGCTCATGCCACCTTTTCCAACTTTGTTGATAATTTACCACATTATAGTAATTCTAAATAACCGACCTCTTATTAACTTTAGGGTTTCTTCCTCATTATTTGCATCAAAAACATGTTAACTGTTTTCACGCTTAACATAAATTCTTAGATATTATAACCACAACTAAATGTAAAATAAGCTATAGTTCTGGCAGTAAACAGAAATGCATATTTATTACCAAAATAAATAGATTTAATGTATAATTAGCACATCTATTATTGTGATCAAACACCATATTAGCATAGCACAAATGCTACCAGATTGTTTGCATTTAGAAATAATGATCTTTAAAGACCGATTAAAAACATAGCATTTTAGCGACCATTGAAAATAAATTTTTCATTAATGAATATTTATTTCTTAATAATCACGTGACTATTCAGCATGCCTATATATCACCAAATATTGGTATAAACATGGAATACATTTACTAAGACTCCCATTTTTTCCTACCGTATTTCTTCCATCAACTTCTTCCTTTGATTTCTTTTTTTAAGCAAACCTTCCTTTGGTTTCTTGTAGAAGTTGGAGATTAATAATGCATTGATGTTTTTTCCAACAGACAAATCCAAGAGCCCAAGCATGAGGCAACAACAAATTTCAAATTAGTTGCTTTCTTTTAGGTTTTATATGCATTTTGATGATCAAGAAGATGCACGAGTATAGTTTTTAGTTCTTAAAAAAAATCATGTAATATTGTTTGAGAGTTAAATAATTTTATAAACAGATGCAGGTCGAGATATAATTGAAGCGGAGATGCATGAATCATGTTCTTGGTGGTTTAACAGCCATAAGCGATCTTCAAGCTCTCCCTGGCTTATTTCTTCACTTACAGGTCCGTTCAACATAAGAATTTATGGGTTTTACGTATTTTTGATGCTTAAATTTTCAATTAAAGATACATGAAGAATTGGATAACTGTTAATAAATAAGAGATGAATTAATGTTCTATATAAACTGTAGAGTACTCTTAGTATCATAAGATTAATTTTTGTTATGTATGTAGAGCTAGAGAACAAAAGAAGAAAAATGATGAAGTTAGTCAGAGTTGAGGGTGACACTTTCACAAAGCGTTCATCAATTTATCTTGAAATAAGGCCACAATTGATCTCGTTGATGGAAGATTTATATCAATCACATCGCTCACTAATCAAGCATTATTATAAGCTAAGAATTCGAAATTTGGATGATCAAATTTCAAACAGTGATAATTTATCATGTATTGATGATCCTAATGAAGAATGAAGTGAGGTCGGTGAAGATATTGTGGTCAGTGAAGGTACTAGCGAAAATTCCATTAAAAGTGAATTAAGAAAGGAAATAAAAAAATCTAAGAGGGAATAATGAACTGTTAAGGGAAGAATTAAACAGGAAAAGAATTATTGGATATTTTCTTTGCTTAAGTTTTTTTAAGTTATGGAGACAATAAATATTCGAATTTCTACTAATCTAAGACATGTTGTATATCTCGGCTTAATTTACACTTTTGGTTGAGCATGTTGTTTATTTGATGCTCAGAAAATGGCGAAATCATATTGTACTTTCAGTAAATAGTTGGGTACTTGTTATATTGTACTTTCAGGATTAAGATGAGAGGAGTATGTTAAATTATGGAGGTAATATAGATATTAGAATTTCAATTAATCTTGGACATATTGTATAAATCACCTTGGGTTACATTTTTGGCTGAATATATTATTTGTGATGTTTTCCAGAAAATGTTGAATTCATATTGTCCGTTGTCTCAATTAAATGAGTTCGTGTTATATAGTTTGATTCTGTATACATGATACTGAAGATAGATGCATAATGCGTTTATAGGATGTTTTAGATTAAATTTAAATTAGTGTATGCAAACAAGTGTGATACATGGAAGTGACTTTGGTGTCTTCAATTACTATTTGTGGCTATTATGGAGGAAATAGTGGATGAAATTGTGCGCAAAAGAACAAATCGTCCAAAAAAACTTAATATTTTTCCATTATAGGATTATGATGTATTAAAATGACGTTTAGTAATTTTTCATTTTACGATAGTTTAATGTTTTGAACAAAAAAGATAATTATAGAAACACAAAATATAACATGTTTTTATTTCCTTTTATTTCATAATCTTACTTTTTAAGTGATGTTAGAATTAATTTGCATATTAAACATATATAGTCGTCTTTTATTTTTTGATTGCATTTACTCAAGACACATATGATATGTTGCAAAAGATAAACTTCAACTCAGTCAATTTGAATATGTACACAACATAAGAACAAGCATTTAGCATATTCAACAAAAGTTCAAAATTATATCCAAAGATTTCGACAAAGCATGCATTCTTGCTAACTACTGTAATATATCACATTTGGAAAGAGAGGAATGTCAAATTGCACTAGAGAAAAGAAACAGTAAGCTTTCGGTTGTGGAAAATCATTGAAGCAGAATTTCAAATTTTTAATCACAAAACCAGAAAAAAGCAATCTGAATCCAACAACCAAAAATTAGTCATTCATGAATTGGACAACTATGAAGAGAGAGTTGAGGCAACTTACAAAGCGAAAAGTCAATACAGGCATTTCCCGATGCAAAGTTTTAAAAACAAAGCCAACTATTTGATACTAGAGACAGGAGATCGGAGTAGAACAAATTTCGAAGGCAATAACATTGGAGGAATCTGATTCAATGCCTAAACCAAAAGAAACTCCTGCAAGGGAAGTCAAAACAAAACTAGTATTTAAAATATAAATTTTAAAACTAATAAGAATATTAATTACAATTATTGCTTACCTGATTTGGGCACGAACGACCTCACACCCAATATCATGCCAGAGGAGAAACAATTCCTACAGCAATACAGAGTTTTGCAACTCGATTTAAATAATCAGAGGATAAGTGAAAATTACTACAGAAGCAAGCTCAATAAAAATTTATCACTTATTTTTGTGGAATAAGGGAGAAAGCAGCAAGCCTTAAGGGCAAGAGAAGATATTCGCAAGCAAATACGAAGTGTCACTCAACATAATCTCAAATTCAAAGCTCAACAACAAAGATTATCCTTTTTCTGAAAGGAATAAGGGAGAAAGCAGCAATCTTCAGGGCCAAGAGAAGCTAAACTCAAATAAACACGAAGCTTTAGATAATATAAGAGGTTTAATCTCAAATTCGAAGTTTCATATGGAGGAAAATAACAATGAGAGGATCTGGAATCCCCCTTGAAAGAATTTACAAGAGTTTTACGGGAGATTGGATCGAATCGTCCCAATTTTCTTCAAACCCTTAGTTTTAGGGCTTAGGGGTTTTTAGTAGATTTCAAGTGAAGGAAGGGTGTGGCTTGTGTTTTTTTTATATGTATAAACGAGTATATATGCACGCCCAGGTGGCCCTACATTTAATCACAATCTGCATGCAATTATGGTTGCAATCCATGAAGTAGATTTGACTAATTCACAACTCATAAATCTAAACAAATAAATAGAAAATTTGATTCATTATAAATCCATTTCAGTACTAAAAATATAAAAAATAATAAATATGCTGAGAAATATAATTTTAACCAGCCAATATTGATTTTTATATACATATTAAATTTTTTTACCTAGATAAAATGATAAATGACGATCATTTTATGTACACAAAAAATTACTATAATGTTGATAAACACCGGACGAATAATTATCAGATGTGGATATGGTATGTATCTATTTTTCGGATATCGAATAATTTTTCATATTTCGTATACGAATACAGACGAATTTCGAATTTTTCGAATACTCATTGACACCCTCTTTAACCATGCAAATCAATGGTACTGCTTTAATGTGCATCTAATCGAACGTATATATGTACGTCCAGATAGGCCTACATCTAATCATAATGTGCATGCATTAATTCAACAGTACGTTTCAAATCATGTATACTTTTTTGTTTATAGATGTAGTATGCATTTCCTTGATTAATGTCGTAATGCCTATAAAGTTGTAAGTGAGATTCATTGCCTAAAAATAATGAGTCGCAAATATAGGAAATAAAATCAAAAGATATCAGCACACCATAAAAATATATATGATACAACCAAAATCAAAATATATACAATTCAGCCACAATTGAATGTTTGAAGTTGTAACAATCACTCTTCATTCAATTTGGATAATGTGCGATTATCATAAAATTGAACAGAAAGATCGTGCCTGCAGCACAGTGGGTAACATTTGGTTTCTATTTTGAGAAACCAATAATTTGTAATGGAAATGATACGTATGTATCATAGAAACTATGGATACTAATACAATATAAGTAATCAAACACGACAATAATCCAACATCACATATCAAAACAAATGTGCATGTAAATCTTTTTGGCACAAATATTTTAGCACCAATAACATCATAATCCAATAGAAGAACATCGTAATGTCGTGATAAATAGCAACAATAAAATAGTACAAAAAGCATCTCTCTCAATGTCGACTATGAAATGTCCTTACTTCACCATCAATTGCAAATGCTTTTATCCATTTTAGCTCTCCTGCAGCATATGTAGACATTGAATGACCAATAGAAGGAAAACATTAATACTGCATTATTCCCTACTCCAAGCATTGTAAGTTCAATTTGATAGGTGTAGTCATTCGTAAGCCATTTTAATCAAAGACCAAGATTCCCATGTAAGTCTTTTCTCTTAATAAAACCTTCCAAATTACTTGAATTTTGCTGCATTTGTCTTTACACAATTGCTTCAACACCACAGTAAAAAAAATATTATCAAAAAAATATCATGATAAATTAAATCCACATATAAATACCAACCAAAAATGTTATGGGCTTCAAAAAGTTCACTTGTTTGATATATTGAGTCCACTGCCCAGATTTAAAGAAAACCGAAACATGTACCTTTTAAAAAGAAGCCACATAAGAGACCAAACTTGAAAATTATTTTCAGTGAAAAGGAAAAAGAAAAGGGATAACAATAAACTAAGAAATCATACAACTAAAAGGTGTTACATATCAGGCTTAATGATATCATCCAAATTCGTTAGAAACAATCAGTTTAAGTGTATGTAATCAATCTTGAAATCATCAAAAACATTTTATCACTTGTTACAAAGTTTGGATAGTGGTTACACGGTATGGTAAGAACACCATTATATACCATGCAATTGGTAAGTTGAAATAGTATGGTACCTAGGCCTAATGAAAAATAGCATTACTTTTGCATATGACATGGATGACTACTATGTTGGTTATCACTTGAAGTCCAAATATGTTCGAGTGAATGATTAGCGAGCCCATACATAAGCGGGTTCATTTTGAGTATCCAAGTACAAATTTGCAGGACACTTATCTATTGAGGGGTTGGATAAGTTGTACTTGGGTACAATCAATAATGATAAAGATTCCATGATTTCTTATTTATATGGGTACAAAAATTGCGGCCTTTTCAGTAATTTGGTGTGCAATTAAACTCAAAACATTGTAATATTTAACATTTCACTCAATTTTATAGTTATATTCTTTTCAATGTATGACATAAAAAATGCTCATAGAAATTCATTTGAAATAAACCATAAGACTGAACAAATATTAAGTTTGAAACTGATGTCATAAACTGGTATGCATAACTGCTTTGTGTTAATGGGAATAAAAGTAAGTGGATTCACATATCTCTTGCTTATGCATAAAAGAGTGATGATGGAAATGAAATGTATGAGTGGTATAAGTTAGCAAAAAATAGTAAATATCACCTCTCATATCATTAAGCAATTGACTTGTAGCATCCATAAACGTACGATTCCTATTTAACAAAAAACATTAAATTTTAGTTTAAATGAACAGGTCCACTGAGTTTGTTGTTAGCAGATTCGATCATTTTAATTTTGGCTATGCAGTACAAAATTTTAGAATCCATACAGTAATGTAAGATTAAAATACACATTAGTTGATTCAGATCGAAGACTTTTTTAGTGGAATTGAGAAAGATGTCAACTCTGAACTCTGAAAATGTTACCAAAGTCTGTAATACAATATTTGGAGGACTATCAAGAACACTTGAAATATTGGAAACAGTATCAATATTGAGTACAAAGAGTGAATTGGATGTATGTTGTTTTTACAAATCAAAACCGAAGTAGGGTTTTTACCTACAATCCTGAAATAAGCATCGCATTACGGTTCTACGGTTCTGAAGTATTGTATATTAAATATTTAGCAGCAAGTTTTCGTTTGTCAAGCACCATATGTTGTTGTACTGCAATTCTCATAAGCAAAATCATGTGGGGTTGGTTTTGGATATAATTTTATCATGAGATGCAAAGTTTATGCTTATTTGTGTTTTATATTTATGCAGGTATGAAAAGTTTATTGGTAGACTAAATCAGAGCAAAAATAATCTACTAGCCAGTAAATATGAAAGAAGTAAGAACTAAATTAGTAGACTAAATCTTTAAGGCTTGCTGTAGTTGCAAAATGGTGCAAAATTATTCAAAAAATATATTTGATAAGCTTGCCTAGTATTGATGATGATGGAATTTCATCTATATCAAAATCTTGTTCAACGCTGTTAGATTTAAAGATCGATTTGTGCCCAATGATCGGTAATGGATCGCTTAAATCTCTTATAGGAAAGTGTTTAAATATCAGTTCTTTGACATTAGTTAAGTGTCATCTTGTTAAAGATTCAAGAATGGTAATGGTTGTATCAAAACTGCCAAAATTAGCTAGGCTGAAACTTGCTACGATGAAGATAGGCGATAAAGTTCTTGAAGCAATCGAAAAAAGTGCTCAAGCTTTGCATGTGCTACATCTAGAGAAAATTTTCAGTCCCACTGAAATCGACTAATCGAAAATAGCTTTTGTAAATAAGCTTAAGTTTGTTACAATGAGAGTTTGTGCAGGTTTAATAGGAGAATGCCTTAAGGGTTACGATGGATTGAATGATGGTTATTCAAAGATGCAACTCTTTAACAGATAAAGCTTTGATTAGCCTGTGAAAATGGCGAAGATTATAAGATTGGAAGAATGCAGTGGTATTAATTCTAGAGGTTTCATAGAACAAAAACTTGAGAGAGATACTTAAAGTGTTGTTTGTAACTAAATGTGGTATCCTAAAGATTTGAGAAACCGAAGTAGGAGAAAAAATAGAAATTCATATCATAGAAGGTTACCCTTCTTTAATAGTACTTGAGTTGAAGCAATGCATTGGCATGGATGATGAATTTCTCACATTTATAGGACCTGCGTTTAATCAAGTTACAAAAGTCAATGCAGCAGGCATGAACTCCTTCACTGATAAAGGATTACTAAGCGTATTTCTCAACCTAAAAACTCAAAGTGCACTCAGGAGTTTAGACTTTAGTGGATGCACAACAATATTTGAAATACTGACTGAAATAAAGGATGCAAATATAGAAATAGAGTAAAAGAAAACCTTAACATTGCAGAAATAAAGGATGCAAATACAATATCCTAGGGCGCCTATTTCTACCTGCAAACACAAAGAAAGAGTTAGTATCTCTATCATATACCCTCACAATAGATGTACTCAGTTATGAGAGAAGAGTCAATGGATAAAATACTGATCGATGGTGGAAGTAATAATAGTATGGTGAATTCTTGTTCAAAGGATGAACGAAGTACTTAAATCAGCATCTGGATGTGCACTCTTCTAACTATTTTGTTGTTGATATAGGATCACTTCAAAAAAATTATTTATAATTAAAATATTGAACATAGAGAACTTAAGTGATTCCTCAATTTAATAACCAAAATTACTATGTATCACCAATATGGACCCCAACTTTACTTAAACCGTCCTTCATACTTGCTATTTCCTGTAAATAACACTGTTTGTATTAGTGAAAATCTATATTGAAATAAAAGCATGAAATTGTAAATAAAATAATTCAGCTAAACTATACACTACTGATAAATATGGTGAAATTATTACCTAACACCTATGTTGCGTAATTGGAACTAATTGATATATGTTTTAATATTATACTTCAAAAATGGCAATAAATAAAATTCATCAACCTTGTACAATAAATATATTTTTAAAATATCTTTCATTTCAATCTCGCGAGCCAATTTATGATCTATGCATGTAACATAACACCCGATGAATTGGGCCATGATATATTATATATGCATTCTTCCTACACACATGATATATATTTTCATAGAAAATCTTAACCATGCACTTTAACATGAACATATAACTAAATCAGTGATTCTTTTGCAATATATATAATCCAAAAATGTATTAATAAGCACAGGTCATAGAAAATCTTAACCATGCACTTTAACATGAACATATAACTAAATCAGTGATTCTTTTGCAATATATATAATCCAAAAATGTATTAACATGAGTCAAATATGTCTGATTTTAATAAAATAAAATAAAATGCATAAATATGTTTTCATATGACATTAAATAAAGATCAGAATGTGTTATATTGTAATGGAATCAAAGTAGATTTGTACACAAAAAGCTTTATAGGAACGGTTGTTTAATAATGGTCATAACTAATATTATTTTTCTATAGATTTGACATATATACAGGTTTTTTTTGTATAATTCAATAATGGTCAAGATAGATTAAAAGTGTTTTGTTAAAAAACTTCGATAAAATTAATTTTTAGCTAAGTTTTAATGCTTCTATTAGTTTACTTGTGCTCTTTCTCTCGCATTGTGAAGAGGCTATTTCCGGACTCGAATCTGGGCGCCCAGATCACCATGCTGGTGCCCAGATCGAATATGTACCACGCATTGGTAAGTCACAAATTTTGCTAAAGCCAGTTACATAGGTAAGAAAATTAGTGGAACAATATTCGGAGTATGCCTGCATCCACAGGGAACTACAGTGTACTCAACTATAGTACAGGCAAACTCAGAGGAAACGAAAAAAATATTCCACCCACAAAGTTGTAAATGCAGTGCATAGGTTTGTGTATTAAAAATATTAAAACACTAAAAAGGTTTCACGGCAGGCTTATAATTTGTGTTTACCTGATTTCTCAATTCATATGATAAACTAATTAAAATTTAATAGGCTTTCATTCGTTAATGGTTTGAAATCGAAAACACTCAAAGTAGGCATATGACTCATTACTTTGTAATTAACATATACTTGTAACTTTCCAATCAATAAAAATATGAACTTAGCATAGGTTCAACAGCATAAAAAAATCTGTTAGCTGCAATGTAGGAAAAGTTAAAAAAATCTGTACTCTACGAAGCATATTCATCCTTTTTTTAAAGACACTGGCATTCTTTTGACGACACATCATGAAGAACGCCATATTTTCGTTGTATATGTACAGTATTCAATTCATAGTTTGTCGGAAATTATAAAAGGGAACGTTACATTTCAAAAAAGTGTTTTATTTTAGCAAACATACATGAGTGTCAAAGTATTTGCAAGAAGATCCAAATTGAAAACCATATTATGATGTTTTGTTATGTAATTAGAACCATTTACTTACATATAACATATTATTGCAGTCATCTCAACCACAGCAAGTATATCATGAACAAATTAGTGGAAGTGCCTAGACTACGTTGCATACTGTAGTAAAAATATGGTAAGAACTGCAGACCTACTAAGATAGCATTTAGACATTGAATGTGACAAAAAATTCAAACGATTAAATCTGAAACATTTGAACATATGTAGGCATGTAGCACAACACATACGTTAAGATCCAACTTGTTAAAGTAAGTTAATACAGTGAAAATTCAATATTAAGTAGTTTACAAAACAGAAATGAATTACATCCAGAAAAAAATTACAGGAAAGTACCTTTGCTTTCCTGGCATCAACCATACCATAATTCATTACTTGAGAGAAATTGTAGAAAACTTCACCTACTTAACTATAAAGAAGTTGATTACATAGTAAAGAGAGTATGTGTCTAAGGTGCACATCTCCATCAGACATACTTACACTGAACACTAAAAATAACAAAGGTTGGAAAAATAATATAGCAGGCTTACTTTTGATTTGACGTTTACTTTACAGTTCGTGTTAGCAAACAAAAAGTGATCCGTACAAATTTCTGTTTCTACAACATAATGAAATAAATTTTATTTTGGGACTAAGTTTAACAAAGTCAAATTTACCCTGTGTTTATCTTTGAGAAACATTTAGTTTACTGTCATCTGTCCAACACATTAGTAAGTTACTGATTTTGCTATAACCAGTTACATAGTTAAGTACATTAGTGAAACAAAGTTCAGAGTATGCCTGCATCTGCAAGGAACCACAATGAAAAACTGACATACTCAACTATGATACAGGCGAACTCGAAGTAAACGGAGAAAATATTCCACCCATGAAGTTGTAAATGCAGTATATAGGTTGTGTACTAAAAATATTAAAACTTGAAAATAAATCACAGCAGGCTAATAAGTCGTGTTAACCTAATTTTATAGTTCATATGATAAACTAAATAAATTTAACAGGCGGTCAGTCATTAATGCTTTGAAATCGAAAACATCCAAAATATTCACGGGAGATTTTAACTTATAACCTATTGAGTCGTTCAAAATATGAACTTAACACAGGTTAAACAGCATAAAAAGATTTCTTTGCTGCCGTGTGCTGGGAAAAGTTTAAGAAATCTATATTGTACAAAGCATGTTCACCCTTTTTTTTAATAATGACACCAACATTTTTTGGATAACGTACTGTGAAGAACATTATATTTTCATTGTAGATGCATGATATTCAATTTGTAGTTTGTCAAAAAATTAAAAAAGGAACTTCACATATCACAAAAGTGTTTTATTTTAGCAAGCGTGCATGAGTGCCAAAGTCAGTAAATGTGTGTAAAGTAGCTAAAAATTTTATTGATCTGTTAAAAGAAGTTTTAAACATCCCGACTTTTGCAAAAGGGTTCTTCCATAGTGCACTGCAGCACAGTATTTACTCTACCGGTACATCATCATAGTTAAGCAAAGTTAAAATAGATCGGAGTATATATTCTGGGATCCTTATCATCCCAGTGAAGCTGCTAATATCATTATTGCCAACAAACTTGTCTATGGAGATTCCAAATATATCTCCCCTATCAATCTCCATACATTTAGAAATTTATGTAATTCTAAATGCTGTTGAATCAAATTCTAAATTCCAAATGCTAAATTCTGATTAATGTGACTAAAAGGAGGAAAAAAAATCTAAATTCGAAATGTTGCTAAGTCAAATTAACCATAAGAAACATGTCATAAACAAAGAATATTCAATCGATGATCGGTAATTGTTAATCAAAGTTTGAATCGCAGTTCAGTGGACTAACATTAGGCTATCAGTGATCGTCCAAAATTATTAACCAATAATTGATGGCTGACGACCAATAAATGAGGATCGTAAGTCAAAGGCAGAGAGACATTGGATTTGGAATCTTCGATCGATCGTAAATTGAAGTTGGAGAACATGTCGGATTTGGAATTATCTTGGATTTGAAGCAGTGGAGCAAGGAAATGGTTGTTTCAATCAAATACACACACATGGTAAAAAATGAAAAAGTGAATTAGTTAAAAGAAACTACTGCTGCACCGTGCTATAAAATTCAAAAACATGTCCAAATTAAACAAATATTTTCTCTTATACTTCCAATAAGCTTGAATTATAGCTTTAATTTGTTGATATACTTTGGTTTTTTGTTTTCCTTATCATTCTTAAGTCACATATTGACTAAAATTAATTAATTTATACACTATTCATCTCAATATATCCTTAATTAAACACACTACCGAATTTGTGATATGGTACATGCATAAAAACGTTTCGTAGTAGCTGGATATGACAATATATGGAGCTTATAAAAGTATATTTAATGTAAATGAATTGAATAATAGTAGGTTGACTTATTAAATCATAATCCTTACCTTTTCTTTTAACTAATCAAACATATGCTTCTTCCTCACAAATAGACGGTTGTAGTTTCTCTGTCAACTGCTGCAATTTTGTCCAAGCGAAGCACATGGCACTTTGGCGGTGGCAACTTTGTAATCGGTGGCAAGTTTCGGGCGGTGTTGGATCTTGGCTCTGCCAACTTAGGCAGCATCACCTGCAGCTATCAGCGGCAGTTGAACAAATTTCCAATTTGACGTTCAAGCTTCTAGGCTGTAGCACTACTCCACTCGGCGTCAACAATCACCTAACGACAAAACCTAGATCTCATCGCGGTAAGCTTCATGACAACATCTCCAAATAGCAAAGCCTATAGAGGCACGTGATTTTTAGGCGATAATGAATTAAATTGGTGGTGGAAGCGTCCTTATTTGCTGCGGAATATTCTTTTGGTGAAGTCGATTTTGACTGGGTCGATCTTTGAGGAAGAAGCATATAAGGGGAATCAATTTGGGTATTAGAAGAGTCGAGTAATGGAATCTGGACGAATTGGGGGAGAGATCACATTTTAGGTCATAGAAATCAAGAATAGAAACAAAAGGCGTAGAAGGAAATAAAAAGGGTAATTTGGCAAGTTCAAAAAGACACCGTGTAACTTAGTTCATGGAATTCTCTTTATTAGTAGTAAAGATGTATCGTGACCTACGAGTAACGAATATCATATCCGATTATTAGTTGGGACATGGGCCTATTTAACTTTTTCAAAAAAAATTTGCTACAAATATGAAACTGCTGATTGAACCTAAATTAAGACATGTGCGCAGTTCATCCACTCCAACAATCAAGCATAAAATTGAAAGCGGTAGTTGTAGTTCAATTTCAGTCGATTTTAGAATACAAACCAGAGAGAATTATAGAATTAAGCCTCTGATTTTCAATAATAGGACTTCTCAAAAACTAATTATAAAAATATGCATGTTCTTTATTTTTATATGTAACAACCCAAGATTTTTGCAAATATTTTTAAATTAGATTTTATTTCAAAATTTTATTTTTAAAACATTTTAAAAGTGTAGTTGTAATTTTCCAATATTAGCTATATTTTGTTTATAATTTTTAATTCTAGTTTCAATATAATAAACTATTTTCTCTATTTATTTTCTATTTTCCTAAGACTATTTATTTATTTTCATTTCTACTTTATTTTGTTTTAACTTTTATTTTGTTTAATTGATTTTTATTTGTTTATATTGAATTAAAATGAATTGGAAATTCAAAGAGACAAAAGCTTTTAAAACTTGTGACTTTTCATTTGCTTGGCCTTTCATTTTCTAGTTTTAGCCGTGCATTTCATTTGGTTATTCACGTGAAAAACTTCCCATCATCCTCATTCTCACGGCTATTCTCATTTCTGAAAAAAAATGTAAGTTAATGGCTTCTACTTTTTCCTATTTTTTCCTCTTCATTTTCATTGATTTTTGCTTGCTCCTCTCTAGCTTTGCTCGGCCTATAACCACCATCACCTCCACCGACCACCACCATCATCTCCTCCTCATCATCCACGACCTACAACCACTCCTACCCCTCTGACCAGCATCATCCATGGCCTACAACCACTCCTACCCCTCTGACCAGATCTGGCCGTGACCACCATATGAAGCAAACACCACAAAAGTTGCAAATCCCTTGTAATATGCATAGCCGAGCCAAATATTTCACCATCCCCTTCATTTTCACCCCGGCCTTCACCCTTATCCACCACCACTAGCACATGCATCACCTCTGGCCTTCACCTCACATCTGACCTGACTTGTACATGACCCTGGCCGAGCCCAAACATGACCATAGGCCGAGCCTATGTTGAACCAAAACTCCTCTTTTTTGCTTTGACCTTTAGCATTCCATGCCTTGTAACTCCAATCTCTTTAAATTCCTATGCTAGCCGTGCCTAATTGTGTCCATACCCAAGTCTTACCATCAAATAAAACATGTATGACCGAGCAAACAAGGAGTCATGGTCAAGGAGTTTTGATTTCAAAGCTTGGCGATGTCATTTGTTAATTCTAATTTCCATTTTGTTTCAATTAATCTTTGTATTGAATATATATTTATATTGCTTTCTTTTATTGTTGTATACAAGATTAATATCTTGGCTCTCTCTCCACTTGAATCAGATGTCGTGCTATCGTGCTTTCTGGAATTTATCTATTTGTTTTGATTTGCAAACTCCAGCTTAAGAGGGTGAGTTATTCACGCTTGACATTCATACTTATAGAATTGTGAAACGATAACAAGTGAATATGTAGGACTGTTATATCATGTTATACCTGCCTGTGATATGTATTATATGATGTTAAACCCTGTTATAAACCTGTCACATCATCTGCTATGTTATGTTCTGTTATACTGTTTATTTATTTCTGTTTCTCACACTGCAAGTTCCCTGTAGAATAGAATCACTATGGGTTGAAATGATACATACCCGAACGGACTTTAGAATAGGGAAAAATCGTTATGGGCTGAAATGATAGGCCTGAGCGATTTTTATTTATTTTTATTAACTTGGGATTGCGGGTTTGAAATGATAGAACCTGGATTTTTCTTTGCAAATTACGGATTGAAATGATATATTATCCGTATCACTTGACTTAGGTTAGAAAATATTATACAGACCCGTGGTTATTTTATATATTTTTCTGAAATTTTTTTAAGTATTTTAAAATGTAAAAATATGATAATTTGATTTAAATTGAATTTAAAATGATTTAATAAAGGGTTAGTGATTTTTCTATGTATTAAAAAATGTTAAATAAATGAATGGAAAAATTGTGATTTGAAACATAACTTAATTTGGAAATTTGTGATTTGATTTTTAAATGGAAGTTTAAGTTAATTAAATAAAATTGGAAATTAAGTTTTATTTTTGAAATGGAAATTTAAATTTAAGTGTTAAGGTAAATTGTTAAAAATGAAAAGAATGGGAAAATGGTACACTTGAATTTAATAAGTGAAATTATTGGAAAATTTGATTTTATTTTGTAAAATATTCTTTATAAAATGATAAGTTAAAGGGTATTTAAATGAACATTTTTGAAGTGGGAAAATATGATTTTTTAAGTTAATATGGTTAAAATTGAAGTTTAATTGTTTCTGGAAATTTTATTATAAATTTGGAAATTGAATCAGTAGCACTTCAGAATTGTTATCATTTCTGAAATTAACTTAAAATCTGAAGTAAAAGATACTGCAGCACTTTGTAAGTGATGTGGTTGATGCAAATAAACTTAAGGCTAATTAACTAAAGGCTACTGCAGCACTTGGTAAGTGCTATGATTGTAGAAAGAAAATCTAAAATTTGAAACTAATAAAAGGGCTACAGTAGCACTTGATAAGTGCTGCAATTGGCTGAAATGAGGTTTTCAAATGTAACTGAACTATTACAGCAGTTTTTAAATGCTGTCTTTGCTGAAATGAATTGTTTCAAATATAACTTACCGCAACATTTTTCTAAGTGCCACGAAAGCTGAAATTTTAATGTTTTAAAGTATTTAAGTGAATAAATGAGCTCGAAAAAGGCTAAATTTTTAGGAATTGAGTATTTGATTTAAAGGTATAATGACTTCACTTTTAAATGGTTTAAATGAAATATTTTGATTTGAAATATAAACTATTTTTGAAATTATAACCACATGTTATAATAACGATTGGTTGTTAAAGAGACCGAGATCGGATATGGAAATACTCTTTGTCGATACCGAAAACCACTTTAACAACTGTCTACGCGGTAGAGATTCCAGAATGAAGTATGATGGTGGCGACGATCCTAAAGGTATATTTGCATGGAACCAACTCCCGTGAGTTGGCATAAGGTGGCTAAAACAGGAGCTATTGACGGGCCAATGAGGTAGCACCTCTGATCGAACACACTTCTTTGATACCATTCTATTACTTTTGTGATTGATTGGGTGCACCCCTTGATTTTGGGAGTGTGGCTCGAGGTGGGCGGTAGTGGCTGCTATGCGTTTTCACCAGTCCGGATGCATAATTGGTATATCTACCCTGGCATTGCCTAGTTGTGCCGTGTCACCTACCCTAGCGCGCCTTGTATGAGTTTCTATTTGTGTCGTACCTATGGAGTATCTTCTCGTAGCCTCTCGAGGTATGCAGGTACTATATAGACTATTGGCACTATTACGTGTTAAGGGCTATATGGGTAACCCCTTGACGCTATTAAAAAGTAAGTTTATTTTATTATTAGACATTATTATAATAGCGAATATTACTACATAATAGATAGTTTAACGGATCCTTAAAAATGGGCAATCCCAAGCATTCTTTAAGTTACTTGTGCATTTATTACAGTTCACTTGAGTTGGTTTACATTGTATAAGTATGTGTGTCCTTACTCGAGTGTTTGTGTTTTGCTTTACGCTCGGGTCAGCCCTAGTATCAGCTTTGGATTTCACCTTTTGGAGCTAGGATTGCTGGAGATCGTCTTTTATTTAGTTGCTATCTATTTCCATTCAGTATTTCTATGTCAGATTTGTATTAGAGACATATGTATTTGGATTTCTACTGTACTTGTTTCAGAACTGTATCTGTTTTCAGACTATGTATTTTGAATCTGTTTTGAGACTATGTATTGTAGTGGCTTCATGAACCACGTTTTATTTTATTTTCCGCTGCTAGTTATTCTGATATTCTGTGTCTATGATTCTGTGATTGGTTTTATTTGCTCCAAATTTATTACAATCAATTGTTTTGTATTATTCAAGTCCGACATGTGTGGTTTTATTGTCGATTTGAATGGTCTAAAATAGTGGGTCGTTACATTTGGTATCAGTGCTTTGGTGTTAGGCAAACCTTAGCCTAAGGAGCAAAAACTCATTAGAGATAGGCTAGAAATACCCTAGAACGAGTGAAATCAACCTCAGAATCGATTCTTTGTGAGAGAACGTATTCTCAAAGTATAAAATGATTTTAAAATGATTTTTCAAAGGATTTTTTTTCAAGATTATTTTGATATAAACTTTTCTTGTTTTAAAGGAAAAAATTTCTAAACTTCCTTCTTTTCGTATCTACCTTGTTAGAAATTTCTTTAATTAGGATATTCATCCAAGTGAATTTATCTTGTCTTATCTTATCTTTGTCTTCTCGTTACCTTTGTTCTAAAAATTCATTCTTGATTTTTCAGGATGAATCGTGGAAATGCCAGAGGTAGGGGTCGTGGTATTGCCCCAGCTCCTCAACCTGCTGCACCTGTTAGGTTTACTGTTCTCTGTAAGGAATTCTCTCAACTTGGTGGTACCAAGTTTACCGGTTCAGAGAGCATTATTGAAGCCCAGCAATGGTTACGGAGTTTAGAGAGGATCTTTGTCGATCTCGAGATTTCTGATGCCCAGAAGCGTCAATTAGCAGCTTGGCAGCTGCAAGAGTCGGCCTTGGATTGGTGGGAGTCTGTTACAGCTCACACTAACGAGGGTGATATTTCGTGGGAGCAGTTTAGGTATCCTTTGTGTTATCTTAAATTTTGTTCCCATTTCCTTTCTCTTGAATCTATCTTAAGTTTTGTTTCTGTATCTTCTTTCCAGGGAGGCTTTTGTGGCAAAATGGATGCCAGAAGCCGGGAAATCTCAGCTTTATCGTGAGTTTATGGATCTCAAGCAGGGTACCATGTCCTTTTCTGAGTATGAGCGGAAGTTTAACGAACTTTCCAAGTTCGGTCCTGGCCTTATTGACACCCAACTTAAGAAGAATGAAAAGTTCATAGCTGGAGCTCGCCCATAGTTCTATGATCATCTCATTTCTCATGTTCATGGCACTTTCACCGAGCTTATGGATATGGCTATTCATTATGAGAACCCTACTTCCAAGGGTCCTGCTGTTGCTTGTGCTCCTTCATCTCAGTCTTCCTCTGCTAACTCTAAGAAGAGAAAGCCAAATTTCCATCAGCAGAAGAAGAATTGGCTCAAGAATCCAGGATTGGGATCTTCATCTTCTCCTTCTCAAAGGCAGCCTATCGACCTATCTTCCATTACCTGTTTCAAGTGTGATCAGAAGGGACACTATGTGACGCAGCGGCGGAATACAAAAATTGATGATACGATGAACGTAGCAATCGGTGGATTGATGGATGCTGAAAAGCCCAAATTCGTTGATCCGAAGATGCCGAATTCTAGCTATCTCTGACACGTTGATCGCGCACGATACCGTGAAGAGAGATCTACAATTCTTCGAGCGTTGATCAAGCGCACTTGATTCCGCGAATTGGCTTCAACGATCGAAGATTCGAGCGCACTCGAATGTCGAAGGTGGAGATAGGAGATACACTCAACTACCGATTTTAATTGAAAGCACAAAGCTAACAAAAGAGAATTTTATTCAACAATCAACAACCTTTTACAATGACATTACGTCCCTATTTATAGGGTTTACAACACGGCACAATGACTTAAGAAAAATTACAACACTTTACACAAACGGCATAAGAAAACAAACACCAATGTATAACGACTTATCAATAGTACTTCACGACTTAAAAATCATCTCGCGACTTAAAGTATTTCGCGACTTATCAACAGTACTTCACGAGTTATCACTTCTTCTTCCGACTTATCAAATCTTCTCACGACTTATCACTTCACGCGACTTAAAGTAATTCTGGAGCTTGTTCGCGACATGAAAATCTTCAATAGCTTCGGCTTCATGAGCAACTTAAGAGAATACAGCAGCGACCTACTGGAATTCACGACATAAGAAACTCGGCGACCTACTGGCGATGCCGCGACTTAAGCAAACTGGAGCGACCTAAGGAAGAAGCTTGTCTTGAGGATTAGGTCTGTAATGTATCGTGTTTTGCCCGCTCGAAAATCAACATCCGTACTTCACATTGTACTAGAATGCCGCAGATTCGACCGTTCAAATCCGATTCGCCAGAGCTATAACACCATTAAGTATAACAACACAGCGGAAGAAAAGAATAATACATTGATATACAATATCTGATACAACAGAGTGATACAATGAATATCAATATACATCAGAGATATGATACAAGAAATAGCAGCGGAAAAGAAAATGATAACATCAGCAGCGGAACAATATCAATAGAAGTGATAACTCCAAAATGATCTTCAGACAAGAATGAATCCACAACTCCAAGATAAGCAACTCCGATGAATGAACTAGCTCCAGATAATCTACTAAACCTGAATATCTGAAAAGAAACCCAACTCTAGACTGCTCGTGTGGAAAATTATGAGCACCCAGAGTTTAGGAAGGGAACAATAAACTCCGGATCAGTCATGGGACTGGTGTGAGCAACAAAAACAGTTTATCTTTAAACAACAGCAAAAGAATTTTAAACATTGAAATCCGCAATGCTTTTGGAAAATGAAACTACCATAAGACCTCCCGCCACACACACAATGCAAACGCAGAATTGGAGGAGATTTCTTCTTATGATAGTCAAAGATGCTTACTACGCAAAATCATTGGATTATTATTATTAGTGCATAGTGAAGAAAACATTTCGAAAGTATAATATTAATCTTAGCCAACATACGACCATTATCGTATGCCTACTATAGCTACTATGTTCAATAGCAGGTTACCGCCACATTCCATAGCAGGTAATACAACTAAAACCGTACAAGTCACGTATTGTTTCTTTGGATTTTCCAACAAATGGTCAGGCTAAGGAACTTCCTTCCGCCGCATAGGAACGCCTCTGGCGGGACGCCCCGAGAGACAAACTGCTCTCTGCCAAACAAGGCCGGGTTACCCCTGTAACAGGTAACTCACGAATATGCCACCCCCCGGTCCCTTGGGACCTTTATCCGAGGCCTCGATAAGCAACATCACACATCATAAAGAAAGTGTATCCACATGAGTAAGTATCAGGGCTCCATACCATAACACCACCCTTTTCCAGAAGGAAATGACATACCCTAAAGGGCGCGACCCTCATAACCTTGCCGCAACATTCCTGTTTCGACCATTTCCTGGTTGTGAGGTCCTGACGAAGTCTCGTCCACAAAGCTACGCTTTTTCAAAAAGCCACGCTTTGGGTCAACAGATGATCAACCTATGATCACAAAGATAAATGATCAAACAAATGATCATATCACAAATGATCAAACACTGATCATCACACAGCAACACTCAGCATGTCACATTACCAAATTGGGAATATATCGCTGATAAATTTCAACTACATAACCTCTGAGCTCGTACGTCTCAGAGAAGGGTGTTAAGCTAAGAGAATAAATTCTCCGCCACCAACAGAAATGTATTTGAAAGAAATCAGCTTTATATCTCAAAGTGTAATGTCAGACATACAATCCATACAAGTCTGTTCCGGGATCGAACAGAACCGAAGGCACTTCTCACGAAGCCCTTGCAAATCCGGATAATTTCCAATCACGTCCGGACTTCCCGTCACTAAGGATGATAAAACCTCTATATCGGGGATCAGCCGATGCAGAGTAACTCGACGGTAATCCTTCCGTTTTCAAAAATATCCGGTCTTCAACACCGGTCTTCAAATGCTATCCATATACGACGTATCACATATTCGGAATGGGTTATACGACCCAAAGGTCCTCTCCCGGCTAAACCGAATAGTGAGCGTAATATTTAAAAACATATGGATATTGGGATTTCAATTAAGTCACAACTTATTACCCAAAACTTCTCTTTTCAAATGGTTTAACAAATCACCATTTTAAATCTTTAAACAAAAAGATTCAATCTTTACGGTTTAAATAGTTTCCACACTTTAATCTTTTAAATAAAAGATTCATTCACAGATTTTCCAAATTAATTTCCATTTCAGTTTGATTAACTCGTTAAATCTTTAAATCAAGATTTAACTTATAGCTTTCAAAACAATTCCATTTCAAATGATTTAAACCAATCATTATTTTAAATCTATTAAAGATAAAAGATTCAAATCATAGTTTTTCAAAACAATTCATTCATAACTTGGAAAACCATCATTCAATTCAGTCTTGAAATTCCTTTAAATTGGAATTTCATTTCTTATATATACGAAAGCTTTTATCATTTGAAAACAAACAGTTTCATTTCAGAAAATCTGATTCATTCATACGAGTTAGAGTCTTTGGGTTAAATCCAAATTCTCAAAATTACCTTTTAAATGGTTTAAATTCAGATAAACACATTTATAACATTTTCAATCCCTAGTTTCAAATCATAGGATTCAATTCCAAACTTGAATTCAAATTTAAATCAAATTATTTAAATTTTCAAAACTCGATTAAGTTATTCAAAATAACTTTTATCTTTGAAATTCTATTCCGAAAGCTTTTTACTTTAAACCCAAATTTCTAATTTCCAAATCAATTGAAATTAAAATTTCCATTTCAAAAATATCAAATTTAAATTATCTGTGACTTAACCGATTTCCACGTGAAATCCATATTTGTGTGTGTAAAAGTGTAGTCCAGGGGTTGAACACAATAGTGCAACACAATGAATCATCACAGATCAAAATACAGGATATAGTTGATAAGCGATATAACTATAACGCTCATCTTCATTCATAGATCACAGATATATATCACAGATAAGTAAATTATAGATCACAACATAAATCAGGATGTATCACAAAGCATCATATATCAAGGATATCAAATAATTTAACATTCAATGGAATCTAAACATTCACAAGTGAATTTATTAATCAACTGATTAATTTAAATCAGATGTATCAATTTATTAATCCGGGTTAATTATCGTAATTTAATTACAAATTATTTGAAAATCTTTCTTTCAAATTTATTAGTTAACCCTTAATTATTAACTAAGCATTCTTAAATCAATGAATCAATTAATTTTTTAATTATTAAATTAATCTTAATTAATTGCCATTATTAATTAATCCTTTGATTTATTAACAAATAATTAATTCACATTTTAAATTATCATTTAATTAATTACATTCAGTAATTATTCATTTATTACTTCTCTAAGTAATTTTTATTTTCAAAATCGTCAAGTGATTATTAATTTAAACTTAAGTAATTAACTTGAACATTTTCAATCCCTTTATAAAACTAACTTTTAAAACCTTTAAATTTACAAATTAAAGCCATTCTTTGTTATGAAGGGATTTAAATCAAATCCCCTACAATTTCAAATATCTACTTATTTAAAGTATTTAAATTTTATAACTTTCTTTTATTTCAAAAATCTGGAATTTAAACATTTATTTAGCCTCAGTTTAACCTTGGTTTTAATTAAAAAACAACAATTTAAAATCTGTAAAACTGGTACAGGTTAAAACCTTGAAAACTAAAACTACCCGAGACAACTAAAACTTGCTTCGCGTCCAAACTTAACTACTCCGAGTAAAACATGATATATACTCGAGAAACTGGAGTCTCCCTCCACACTGCTTCCATATTTCACCAGAAATCACAAAGTGCACGGTGCACATGCACCATAGCTTCCGCCTGCTTCGACCAATGTTGCAACGTCGACCAAGTCGATCCCCACCAGCACAACCATTCCCAATCACCAGAACTCTGACGCTCACGAAAAATCGAATTCTAGCTCGAAACTGAAAACTGGAAACTCGAAAGCAACTTACTTCAAAACCTGGCAACACCCCACGCTCCACGCTCCGACCACCGGAGCACCTGAAAATTTGGCCACGGCTTCGTCAATCACCCTACTACCAAAACCCAAAAACTCGAGACACTCGATCAATCCCTGAGTTCGAACGAGACGAAAGATCTCAGCATTCAAAAACTAGGTTTACACACGAAAAATCATCGCCATCGTCTCCACGTTGATCTGGCCACCTCGACTCCATTTTTCCTAGCTTCACCCATCACTCCTCTACCTCTCGACCAACCCACAACGCCTCCAGTCGACGAGGTAACCCACGGCACCCCAAAAAGCTCAAAACAGTGAAACTGAAACTGCTCTTTCACCAAAGTTTTAAAAATTATAATTCTTGTCTTAAAAATCATGGTTTTGTATGATGTTTCGATTTATACTCCTAAATCTTTAAAACCAGAAGTTTGATTTTTTTTAACATATTGAAGTTGAGCTGTGTTCTTTAGTTTCCAGAGTCATTTACAAAATAATTCAACTTAAATAAATTTTTATACTTGGATTATAGTTAAACAATCAACTATTGTTTACATCTTACCCTCAAACAAATGATAGATTTTGAGAAGAAGGTTTATTTACAGAACTACAAAAAAAACAAGGAGCAGGTAACAGAGTGTAGAAGAACAGATATGCCAGACTTACACCAACATATATACATATATAAGATATATGTCATCACAGAGGGAAGCATACCAGATTTACTTAAGTTATAAGTTTAAATAAAAAGTTACTCACAGTGGTTTTGAAGAAGAACAGAGCACTTAGTTTTGCAGACAGTTTGAACTTGAGAACTGGAAACATGTTTTCAACTTTGATCTTCAAATCATTTTGCTTCTCTACTTTGTTGTAGTTGCTTATGTTTAATTGTATTTGATGATGTAGAAGCTTGTTTGGGTTTTCAAATGGAGTTTCATTTTTATTCTTGTTTAGTTCGAATTGAAATGAGAAGTGATAAGGGAAAGAAGTTTACAGAGTGATGTTTAAACAAGCTACAGGTAATAATATCTTATACAAACAGTGTACACATTTGTACAAATTATCAGAGAAAATTTTATATCTTGGTGGCTGAAAGAGATTTGTATACAACTCGAAATGACTTTGTTATGCTGTTAAGATATGGAGCATTTAATGCTATTGTACTTATGTTTCATACTTTATACATATCTCATTTCCTTTTACTTGCCTGTGACTTCATTAACAAGCTATAACATTTTACATTTTGCTTTGATTTTTATTTGTTGTTTGTTTAGAATGAAAATGATATTTACTCAGTTTTTTACTTAGCTTGATGGACGAAAATGTGATGAGGAAGTTGATATAAGTGAAAAGAGTTGTACAGGTGATTATATTTTGCTTGTGCCATAGAGTATATATTTTGTACAAATACCAGAGATTTTTTCTTTGGTTTGGAGCTGATATGATAATATTCATGCGTGCATTAATTGTGTTGTACCAACATAAGCAGAGATTTTTGTTCTCTTGGTGGCTTGTTTTACATTGTGGTGGTGGCTGATATGATATTTGCATTTATTTGTTTGTACTTGAACCTGTTTGTCCTTTGTTTATTGATTTGAATTTCTTTTCTTTATTGAATTTAAAACTCTACTTTATACTATAAACAATTTCTATTTTTATTCTACCATGTTAGATTGTAGTTAATATATTTATTATCTTATATTTAATTTATAATTTCAAATTATTATTAACCATCAATTCTAATAGTTAAATATTATTATCAATTATTTATTTACACTTTAAACTCAAGTCAAATATATATCTATATATACTTACAATATTTTAAATTGAAATGATTCATACAGAATATACTTGAATCCGGGGAAACTCGCTCCATTTTATCGATTTATTTTACTATTTTTATTCAAAAATAAATTTAATTATCGATTTAAAATAGATTAAAATTCGGGGTTGTTACAAGGTCGTTCGCGATTCAAACCTCGTTCGCGACTTACTAGAGGTGATTTAGGTCGTTCTCGAATCAAGCTTGGAAGCTCGCGACACAAGGAGGAGGGGCGACTCGCTGGAATTAAGTCGCTGGCGACATAAGGCGTACGACCTATCAGGCTTTCGCGAATCAGAGCTTTGCAATTCAGGTATGTTTCGCAATTTAGGGGATCTTCTTTTTTTTGCGACTTATGTTTCATGATTGATGTTTTGCGCGCTGCATCACTATGCTAATAGTTGCCCTACTTCAGTTGGTGCTGTTGTTCCTCCACCTTAGAGTACCAGGAACAACCTCTGTCATGTCTGTCTGCAGCCTGGTCATTTCAAGAATGATTGTCCTTTGTATCAGAAGGCCAAGCCATCTGGTATTTTTGCTGTTACCTCTGCTTCTTCACCTGCTCCACCTGCACATGCTCCTGCTCCTAGTGATAATCAAGGTACTCTCCAAGGCACCTTTTCTTTATTTAATCATCATGTTCATGTTTTATTTGATACTGGAGCTTCGCATAGTTTTATTTCTGTGGATCTTTGTGATAAGTTTGAGCATCTTCTTTCTCCTATGTATGCTGTTGAATCTTTGTGTGTTTAAAATCCTATTGGTGGTCCCGCAAGCCTTAATAGGATTTATAAGCAAGTGAGACTCTTCTATTCTGGCCATAAATTCTCTGGTGATTTCTATGTTCTTGGTTTCAGTGCTTTTGATTTGTTGCTTGGAGGTGATTGGCTTAAGAGGCATGGTGCTCGTATCTCTTGTAAATCTCGAATTGTTTCTCTTAAGGATGATCGGGGAAATCCTTTGGTTATTCAGTGTCGTATGCCTCATGATTATGCTGCCAGCTTTATTTATTCTCTGGATTCTTCTCCTGGTTATCTTTAGTCGACTCGTGTGGTCAATCTTTATCCCGATGTATTTGGTGAAGTCACTCCTTTACCTCCTAAACGGGAAATCGATCTCTGTATTGATCTTATTCCTGGAGCTCGACCTGTAGTTCTTCCTCCTAGAAGAATGGCACCCCGTGAGAAGGTTGAGTTGGGAAAGCAAATCGAGGACTTGTTCTCCAAAGGTCTGATCAGACCTAGCCACTCTGAATGGGGAGCAGCGGTGGTTTTCGTCACCAAGTCTGATGGTTCTCTCTAGATGTGTGTTGATTATAGGGAGCTGAACAAGCTCACTATGGAAAACAGATATCCAATGCCACGCATCAATGATATGTTTGATCAGCTTATGGTGCTACTATTTTTTCTCAGCTTGATCTTGCCTCAGGTTTTCACCAGCTCAGAGTTGCTGAGGAAAGTATTCCCAAGACTGCTTTCCGTACTGAGAATGGGTTTTTTGAATGGTTAGTCATGCCTTTTGGTTTGACTAATGCCCCTGCTTTCTTTGTTGATTTGATGAATCGTGTTTTTCGTGATGTGCTTAATAAATTTGTTCTAGTCTTTGTTGATGAAATCCTTGTCTTCTCTAAGTCCAAGAAAGAGCATGAGTCCCATTTGAAATCTATTCTGGAGACTCTTAGAAATCATCAGTTGAAGGCTAAATTTTCTAAATGCCATTTCTGGAAGGATGAAGTCTGATTCCTCAGGCATATTGTTTCTGGTAATAGAGTTTCTGTTAATCTAGTCAAGATCGATGCGATCAATGTAAGTCTTTCTTTCCTTCTCTTTCCTTATTTCATTCAATTTATCCTATCTTTCCAGTTGTCCTTATTTATCCCTATTCTGTGCAGGATTGGGAAACTCCTAGGACTCCAACTGATATTCGTAGTTTTCTGGGCCTTGCCGGTTATTACCGGAGATTCATTGAGAATTTTGCTCGGACTGCTACACCTCTCACCGCTTTGACTCGTAAGAATGCTAAGTTTATTTGGAGTGATGAGTGTAAAGCTGCATTCAATGAGTTAAAGCACAATCTTACTTCCGCACCAGTTCTTACCATTCCAAATTGAAATGACGGATTAACGATATACACTGATGCTTGTCGTGAAGGTTTGGGAGCTGTTCTGATGCCGGATGGGAAGGTCATTGCTTATGCCAGTCGTCGGTTGAAGACCCATGAAGCCAATTATGCGGCTCATGATTTAGAGTTGCTTGCTGTTGTCTTTGCTTTGAAGCTTTGGAGGCACCATCTTTCAGGAACTAAGTTTGAGCTCTTCACTGATCATCTGTCTTTGAAGTATATTTTCACTCAGAAGGATTTGAATCAGAGGCAAGTTAGGTGGTTGGAGTTTCTTGCTTCTTATGACCTTGACATCAACTATACCCCCTGGGAAAGCTAATGTTGTGGCAGATGCTTTGAGTCGGAAGAAGGCGATGTTGTGCCAGCTGGTTGTTTCTTCTCCTCTTTTGGATCGTATCATGGCTAAGCAGGATGAGGATGAGATGCTTAGATTGATGAAGGAGAGTGTTCATAGCAGAGTTGGTAGTAGTAGTCTTGATGGCAGTGGAGTTCAGATCGATGATAGAGGTATTTTGAGGATTAATAATCGGATTTGTGTCCCGAATGTTAATGGATTGAGATAGGAGTTACTTCGGGAAAATCATTGGTCCAGACTTTCTATTCATCCGGGTGTGACCAAGATGTATCAAGATATGAAGAAGTTGTATTGGTGGAAGGGTATGAAGCGGGATATCTCTATTTTTGTTAGCAGGTGTGCGACTTGTCAACAAGTCAAGGCCGATCATCAGAAGACTCCTGGTTTGTTGCAGCCTCTTGAGATTCCCAATTGGAAATGGGAACAGGTTTCTATGGATTTTATTGATGGATTACAGAGGACTAGGAGGGGTAATGAGAGTATCTGGGTTATTGTGGATGGACTGTCCAAATCAGCTCATTTCATTCCGCTCAAGTCTACCCGTTCTGCTTCTAGCTTGTCTGAGATCTACATGAGGGAGATTGTTCGTCTCCATGGTGTTCCTCTCAGTATTGCTTGTGATCGTGATCCTATCTTTACCAGTCAGTTTTGGAAAGCTTTTCAGGAATCTTTGGGTACTCATCTGAATCTGAGCACTGCTCACCATCCACAGACCGACGGTCAAACGGAAAGAGTGAATCAGATTCTAGAGGATCTTCTTCGTGCTTGTGTGCTTGATTATGGAGGATCTTGGGAAGATCATCTCCATCTTGTCGAATTCACCTACAATAATAGTTATCAGGTATAATCTAATCTTCTGTTTTAATCTTATCTTAATCTTTTATCTATCTCATTTCTATCTTCGAATTCAGGCTAGTATTAAAATGTCGCCGTTTACTGCTCTTTATGGACAACCTTGTAGATCTCCATCTTGCTGGATTGAATCTGGTTCTTGGTCCTGAGATGATTTTAGAGGCTTCTCAGAGAGTTGAGGAGATTAAGAGGAAGATGAGGATTGCTCAGGATAGGCAGAAGAAGTATGATGATCGTCGTAGGAGGAGTTTGGAGTTTGCTGTTGGTGATTTGTTTTCCTTAAGGTCTCTCCCTTAAGGAATGTTATTCGATTTGGTCGTAGAGGGAAGCTTTCTCCTAGGTTCATTGGTCCTTTCTGCATCTTGTAGAGGATTGGTTCTTTAGCTTATCGCCTGGATTTGCCTGAGAAGTTCTCTGGAGTGCATAATGTATTCCACGTTTCGCATCTTCGTCGCTATCTGCATGACCCATCTCTTATTGTTCAGCCTTCTGCTCTTGATAGTTTGGATATTGAGCCTAATTTGACTGTAGAGAGGAAGCCACTTCGTATTGTAGACAGAGGTACGAAGCAGCTAAGAAGGAAATCTATTAGTCTGGTCAAAGTACAGTGGAGTATTGATGATCAAGACTGTACCTAGGAGACGGAGGAGAGCATTCGTGCTTCGAATCCGGAATTGTTCATTTCAGGTACTATTTGTTTTTCTATCTTGCTTTTCTTTGTTTTCCTTGTTTCGTTCTTTTCAAGGACGAAAAGATTTGAGTGGGGGAGAGTGTAACAACCCAAGGTTTTTGCAAATATTTTTAAATTAGATTTTATTTCAAAATTTTATTTTTTAAAAAAAAATTATTTTTAAAACATTTTAAAAGTGTAGTTGTAATTTTCCAATATTAGCTGTATTTTGTTTACAATTTTTAATTCTAGTTTCAATATAATAAACTATTTTCTTTATTTATTTTCTATTTTCCTAAGACTATTTATTTATTTCCATTTCTACTTTATTTTGTTTTAACTTTTATTTTGTTTAATTGATTTTTATTTGTTTATATTGAATTAAAATGAATTGGAAATTCAAAGAGACAAAAGCTTTTAAAACTTGTGACTTTTCATTTGCTTGTCTTTTCATTTGCTTGGCCTTTCATTTTCTAGTTTTAGCCGTGCATTTCATTTTCTTATTCACGTGAAAAACTTCCCATCATCCTCATTCTCACGGCTATTCTCATTTCTGAAAAAAAATGTAAGTTAATGGCTTCTCCTTTTTCCTATTTTTTCCTCTTTATTTTCATTGATTTTTGCTTGCTCCTCTCTAGCTTTGCTCGGCCTATTACCACCATCACCTCCACCGACCACCACCATCATCTCCTCCTCATCATCCACGGCCTATAACCACTCCTACCCCTCTGACCAGATCTGGCTATGACCACCATATGAAGCAAACACCACAAAAGTTGAAACCCCTTGTAATATGCATAGCCGAGCCAAATATTTCACCATCCCCTTCATTTTCACCTCGCCCATCACTCTTAGCCACCACCACCAGCACGTGCATCACCTCTGGCCATCACCTCACATCTGACCTGACCTGTACATGACCCTGGCCGAGCCCAAACATGACCATAGGCTGAGCCTATGTTGAACCAAAACTCCTCTTTCTTGCTTTGACCTTTAGCATTCCATGCCTTGTAATTCCAAACTCTTCAAATTCCTATGCTAGCCGTGCCTAATTGTGTCCATACCCAAGTCTTACCATCAAATAAAACATGTATGGCTGAGCAAACAAGGAGTCATGGTCAAGCAATTTTGATTTCAAAGCTTGGTGATGTCATTTGTTAATTCTAATTTCCATTTTGTTTCAATTAATCTTTGTATTGAATATATATTTATATTGCTTTGATTTATTGTTGTATACAAGATTAATATCTTGGCTCTCTCTCCACTTGAATCAGAAGTCATGCTATCGTGCTTTCTGGAATTTATCTGTGTGTTTTGATTTGCAAAATCCAGCTTAAAAAGGTGAGTTATTCACGCTTGACATTCATACTTATAGAACTGTGAAACGATAACAAGTGAATATGTAGAACTGTTATATCATGTTATACCTGCCTGTGATATGTATTATATGATGTTAAACCCTGTTATAAACCTGTCACATCATCTGTTATGTTATGTTCTGTTATACTATTTATTTATTTCTGTTTCTCACACTGCAAGTTCCTTGTAGAATAGAATTACTATGGGTTGAAATGATACATACCCGAACGGACTTTAGAATAGGGAAAAATCGTTATGGGGTGAAATGATAGGCCTGAGAAATTTTTATTTATTTTTATTAACTTGGGTTTGCGGGTTTAAAATGATAGAACATGAATTTTTCTTTGTAAATTACGGATTGTAATGATATATTATCCGTATCACTTGACTTAGGTTAGAAAATATTATACAGACCCGTGGTTAGTTTATATATTTTTCTGATTTTTTTTAAGTATTTTAAAATGTAAAAATATGATAATTTGATTTAAATTGAATTTAAAATGATTTAATAAAGGGTTAGTGATTTTTCTATGTATTAAAAAATGTTAAATAAATGAATGGAAAAATTGTGATTTGAAACATAACTTAATTTGGAAATTTGTGATTTGATTTTTAAATGGAAGTTTAAGTTAATTAAATAAAATTGGAAATTAAGTTTTATTTTTGAAATGGAAATTTAAATTTAAGTGTTAAGGTAAATTGTTAAAAATGAAAAGAATGAGAAAATGGTACACTTAAATTTAATAAGTGAAATTATTGGAAAATTTGATTTTTTTTGTAAAATTTTCTTTATAAAATCATAAGTTAATGGGTATTTAAATGAACGTTTTTGAAGTGGGAAAATATGATTTTTTAAGTTAAAATGGTTAAAATTGAAGTTTAATTGTTTCTGGAAATTTTATTATAAATCTGGAAATTGAATTAGTAGCACTTCAGAAATGTTATCATTTCTGACATTAACTTAAAATCTGAAGTAAAAGATACTGCAGCACTTTGTAAGTGTTGTGGTTGATGCAAATAAAGTTAAGGCTAATTAACTAAAGGCTACTGCAGCACTTGGTAAGTGCTGTGATTGCAGAAAGAAAAACTAAAATATGAAACTAATAAAAGGGCTACAGTAGCACTTGATAAGTGCTGCAGTTGGCTGAAATGAGGTTTTCAAATGTAACTGAACTACTACAACAGTTTTTAAATGTTGTCTTTGCTGAAATGAATTTGTTTCAAATATAACTTACCGCGGCATTTTTCTAAGTGCTGCGAAAGCTGAAATTTTAATGTTTTAAAGTATTTAAGTGAATAAATGAGCTTAGAAAAGGCTAAATTTTTGGGAATTGAGTATTTGATTTAAAGGTATAATGACTTCACTTTTAAATGGTTTAAATGAAGTATTTCGATTCGAAATATAAACTATTTTTGAAATTATAACCACGGGTTATAATAACGATTGGTTGTTAAAGAGACTGGGATCGGATATGGACATACTCTTTGTCGATACCGAAAACCACTTTAACAACTGTGTACGCGGTAGAGATTCCAGAATGAAGTAGGATGGTGGCGATGATCCTAAAGGTATATTTGTGTTGACCCAACTCTTGTGAGTTGGCATAAGGTAGCTAAAACAGGAGCGATTGACGGGACAATGAGGTAGCACCTCTGATCGGACACACTTCTTCGATACCATTCTATTACTTTTGTGATTGATTGGGTGCACCCCTTGATTTTGGGAGTGTGGATCGAGGTGGGCGGTAGTGGCTGCTATGCGTTTCCACCAGCCCGGATGCGTAATTGGTATATCTACCCTGGCATTGCCTAGTTGTGCCGTGTCACCTACCCTAGCGCGCCTTGTACGAGTTTCTATTTATGTCGTACCTATGGAGTATCTTCTCGTAGCCTCTCGAGGTATGCAGGTACTGTATAGACTATTGGCACTATTACGTGTTAAGGGCTATATGGGTTACCCCTTGACGCTATTAAAAAGTAAGTTTATTTTATTATTAGACATTATTATAATAGAGAATATTACTACATAGTAGATAGTTTAACGGATCCTTAAAGAATGGGCGATCCCAAGCATTCTTTAAGTTACTTGTGCATTTTATTACAATTCACTTGAGTTGGTTTACATTGTATAAGTATGTATGTCCCGACTCGAGTGTTTGTGTTTTGCTTTACGCTCGGGTCAGCCTGAGTATCAGCTTTGGATTTCACCTTTTGAAGCTAGGACTGCTGGAGATCATCTTTTATTTAGTTGCTATCTATTTCCATTCAGTATTTCTATGTCAGCTTTGTATTAGAGACATATGTATTTGGATTTCTACTATACTTGTTTTAGAACTGTATCTGTTTTCAGACTATGTATTTTGAATCTGTTTTGAGACTATGTATTGTAGTGGCTTCATGAACCACTATTTATTTTATTTTCCGCTGCGAGTTATTCTGATATTCTGTGTCTGTGATTCTGTGATTGGTTTTATTTTCTCCAAATTTATTACAATCTATTGTTTCGTATTATTCAAGTCCGACATGTGTGGTTTTATTGTCGATTTGAATGGTCCAATATAGTGTGTCATTACATTATAGATGCGCATTTTCGGAATGCACATGTATAAATTTTGATTTTATACAAGGTCATTCTAAAAATGCATATGCACAAAAAAGAAAAACAAACCTATTTTCATAATAAGTTTTTGATGAGAACTATTATTGGAATAAGTCTTTTATGGAAGCCTATTTTTAAAATTTGATTAGATTGACAAGCATGTATATAAACTAATTTATTGAACATACACCCACCAAACAAAGAGAAGCACACAGGCATGGCATAGAAATATGATCATACTAATAGTGAAAGAGTACTCGCCTGATAATGAAAAATAGGTGAATTGGAAGCTGTAGGAAGTAAACAGGTTTTGACCTTTGATCTCGATTTGGAATGTAATAACCCGCCATGAAGCAGATCTAAATTACGACCCAGAGAAGGCCCATCGAAACTTAGACTCATTCCAAAGCTGGCTATTGATTGGTAAAAAGAAAAACCACACAAAGCTATCTATCTATTCTTTCAGAACTCACAGCGGAAGGAGCAAAATATAATAGCAATAATAGTACCCATTTAATTCAAACCATTTCAAATGCCATAAAACAGAACATATCAACAACAATCGTTGCATCAATTTGTTCAAAAGTATATTTTATGGGTACAATAGAAAATAACATAAAAAATATAGATAATGACTACCACAAGCTTCACTCTCGCCACCTTTAAGCATGATTAACTCCTTCTCTAACCCGTATTGTAATGAGAAGGGAGTTGAAACAACAAATGTCTGGTGAATAAAAACCTCGAGCCTTACTATTTCAGTACTTGGGACGTATATTTCAAAATAAGAATATGTGATACGTATTTTGATACAATTTAATACTCTATATAAGGAAAGAAAACGGGCCCTCAAACAACCACTTAATACCTTCTATTCCTGAAGCAGGTTTCCAAATACCATAAACCATAAATAACATCATAAATGTCTAACAATGCGAGAGATGGAATCCAAGCCACTTCATACCTTTTAATGGAAAATAGGTGGAATCTGACCATTTATGACCTCTGTTAGGGTAGACCCCATCATTCAATACTTATTCCCAAGGCGGACTCCGCATAGGCATCTATCTAGTTACATTGCATGGAAATCTCTTTAGACATTTAATACTTCCTATTGAAGCAGATATTTCCATGATATCCTTAACTATGCTTAAAACTAATCCCGACCATTTAATAGTTCCTTTAGAGAAGAATGCGGGCCCTTAAACAACCACTTAATACCTCCAAAACCCTGAAGCAGGTCCTTTGTGTTATGACCCGTACCCACGTTGATGTCTCACATTAGCCCGACTATTCGTAGGTACTAGTAGCCAGAATAACTGGGCAAATTTACCCAACAGAATTACTAACCTAACATCATCGTATTTACTTATCATAGGTGATATCTTACATCAATCCTAAAGTCACACTGCTGGTAGCCAGATTAGCTGGGTAGACTACCATGTCTTTCGACTGACCTCACATCACTTATGACGTAGTCCTATTTTACAACACACTATATTTTATCACACATCTCACCTGTTCTGCTGAGACTCAAGTCACCCTGCCGGAGCTCCCCAAACCTTGTCAATTAACTAGGCTATATAAAATTTCCTTCTTATTTTTCCTTAACAAAACAATTACTTTCATAAGGGGGAATTAATGATATTATTACCTAATTAACTATGCAATTAATATGTTATAATTGTACACTATTCACGGTAACAATAATAATACAAGTCCATTTTCTATATTATCAATGGTGTCATATTTCAAATATCAATAACATGGGATTTCAATATCGTTAACATAGGATTTAATATTCATATCCAAAAATTGAAATAAAAGGACTTGTACATAATAAAATTTTCAACTCAATCTAATCTATCACATCTAATCAATGGAATAATCTCAAAAATAGAAATTGCAATTTTAGTTTCAGCTTCTATTCAACCATTCTTTTACAGTGAATTTAATGGTGGAATTTATCTTTTATTTCACATGGAATAAACGGTGTAAACTACAAATAAGTTCATACTTTACACCATATTCCTTAATTGAACTTCATAATCAAATTTGAATTAAAGAGGACTGGAATAGAAATTGAAATTACCAAAACTTCAAAAACTACATATTTCTATAATTTAATGCAAACAATTGAGAATTCCAATAAGAATTGACATTTTGAATTATAGTATTTTAGGGGTGCTTTATTTTTTTTTATTTTCGTAAACTCAAAACACCTAAGACATATTCAAATCCATAATGTACTAATTAATTATTGGAATAAAAATGTAAATAATTCCACTCACAGTTGGCCCTTAGCTCTGCTTCTCTTCGGATTTGAAATGCCCATTATAATCTCCTTCTTATCTCTTTTTTTGATATATAGAACAAGGGATTTATATATATATTAGATTTCAAAAGATTGGAGGAGAAGAGGATTAGAAATTAAATAATAAACAAAGATAAGTATATAGGATTTCTTAACTTAAACACTAATGAAGTTTTCTGAATCTAAGAAGAAATGAATTGATAGAGCTTCACTGATGTTTCCAAAATACTTTTGAATAAAAATGAGGATTTTAGATTCTTATTATAAGGGTTGAAATGTACTAGAACCGTAGGATGAAAATTGGATAAGAACGGATAAATCTGTGACGTTCGTTGATAGGAAAACCATAGTCATCGCTAGCGGTCGACCGGTTGAGGTCGGTGGTCGACCTCTCTGCCTATTTCGAGAATGTAATTATTTTTGTACTATTGGTTTTATGTAATTCCTTTATTATAATTTTAACGTTAATTTTTAACGTTATCAATTTCTTAACCCCCAAGTCTAATCTCAATTAATTTTCAAATCTCAAATTTAATTATTTATTTGTATTTGAAATCGAATTAAATTATTCTAAACCTGGAAAAGTCAAATGCCCATAACCTCTTCGTTTGAGCTTCATTTTTAACACTATATATAGAAACAAATCATAATTTCATCACGAACGCAATGGTTCAACTTACGTGGCCAAATTCCATTTTTTCCTCTACTTAATTTAATTTAATTTACTTATTTAACTCTTACTGATTTTACGGGGTGTTACATTCTCCTCTCCCTCTTAAAAAGGATTTCACCCTCGAAACTTCAAGGAACAAACAACGTAACGCGTAAAACATCCATGTTGTACAACTAAGCCGTCTACACATCCATCAACTCAACCAAAGTGTAATGTGATTATGTATTGCAAACATACTAAAGTGAGCTCAAACCTAGCGTGAGTGTGTAATCGTGTCATGCAAGTATGTATGCAAATACCCTAAACATGCATGAAAATTTATACATGAGTGTAAAGGGATAGTGAAAAAGTGTAGCAAGCATCTTCTACCATCCAATTTAGCAACTATGATGCAACCAAATCATGATTTTGGAGAGAAAAGTTTACCACAGAAAACTTAGGATGAGAATTCCTCGTGCCTTCCACTGGATTTTCTCTCCATTATACTCGGACCAATCTAATTTCTTTGTTGCGGTGTTTCCTAGTTCTATGCTCCACAATGCATGCAGCGGTATGGGACGTTATTGGCTCTATCTCATTATCCTCCAATTGATCAGGCTTTACTACAACGGCGTGTCGTTAAAGGTATTATCTCGAATGCAAAACGTGAAAAACATCATGGACTCCAACCAACTACAAGTTTTCTTATTTTTTCCAATATTAGGAAAGGCCCAATAGATCTTGGTGCCAACTTTTCCAACTTTCCAAACCTTATGACCTTCACACGCTGTCTAACCAATTCTATCTTTTCGAGCTCTCTAAATTCAAATCTGGCCCAAGTAAAATTTTGTCGGTGGTTTCCTACCCACAATTTGGCGATTTGTACGGTCTCCCATAATGTGATTCAAGGGTGTCATACCAAGCATCAATTGGTAGCTACTATTATATGCGAATTCTACTAAGAGTAAGTGCCGCTTCTGATGTCCTCCAAAGTCCATAATGCAAGTTCTCAACAAACCTTTCAAGTTTCCTTTCACTCCTTCAGTTTGTCCGTTGGTCTGTGGGTGATAAGAGATGTTAAGATTTAACGAAGTTTCTAAAGCTGCTAGCAAACTCCTTCAAATTTTGTTAGCAATTAAGCGGTCACCATTACTAATGATATTAACCAAACTTCCATGAAGTCGATCCACCTCCTTGATATGAATCTGCTCTAGAGACGATGCGATTCTATTGTTCTAAATGGAAATAAAAGGGTCTCTTTGTTGATCAGTGGCATTCTATGAGCTAAATTTTTATGTTTCCCAAAACTCTAAAGTTTTGGGATTGAAACATTCGTTTACTTTAGGTTGATAACCTAATTCCTTATTAGTTTCCAGTCTTACTTATAGTTTATCGCTAGTTTAGTGGCCCTATAAAATTTCCTTACTTACATTGCTTCTCAATATGTACATACTTATCAAGTGGTTCAATGACATTCGTAAAATCAACAGCGGAATAAAATAGGGATATATCTCATACCACATTATACACTTTCCAATAACTAAGGGGACAACCGGTGATTATAACCTAAAAAATTTGAATGAAAATTTTGTTGGAAATTGGCATTTATTATCAAGTGGTATAAATAGCGTTGAGGTCCTAACATTCTTTACTAAATAAAAATGAGTTTTCTTAAGGATATTGTTATTGACACTCCAGTTTTGGATATGATGGGGCTAAATTTTATGAGCACTACCAACAAATTTAAATTGCTATGAGGGGTACACATCCCATTAATCAAACATATATTTTTACCTCTTTTATCCTTAATTAAAACATCAAAATCCTATAAACTTTCATTTACTTTCTCCTTCTCCTTCATTTTTTTGAAAAAAGAAAATAATAGCGAGAACAAAAAATTCATCTCGATCTTCAAAATCAAATTCAAACTTTGCAAAAAAGGTGATAGAAAGATAATTTCTTAATCCAATTTATTACACTTTTTTAAACTATGATAAAAAGTATGGTTTAATTTTACTATGTTGAATACTTTCTTGAGTAAGAAATAATTTTCTCTCTTTCTCATTTGCAATTTCACCTAGAGATGAGTTTGAATTCTATATTATTTGATTAATGATTTTGAAAATGTTAGTGTTAATTAAAGGAAAATTAAGATAAATAAAAAAATGACAATTAGGTCAATTTAATTGTAATTTTATGAGGGGACCAGTTTGATTAGTACCCTTCATAGTAAAAAAACTTTTTTAATAAATAAATGGCCCCCTCATAACCAAATGTAGAGTGTCAATAACAATACCCTTTCTTAATATGTTGTTTCATTATTACCTACTTTCCTTAATTTTTATTTTTGGTTTCTAATAAATGTGGTCCATTCATTGTTTCAATTAATATATCCACAGTAGTTGATCATTACTGTCAGAATTAGACCATACCCAATTAATCCTTCTTTACCACCTTTAACCTTCTTCAGGTTTCAAAATCTATCCATTGCTTATATTCAATTCTTCCATAAATGTCACATTAAATTTTCCTAATCAGTCCTCAATTCTTGTAAAGCTTAAAATTTCACAAACATGAAGTATCAAATTCAAAATCTTCCCCTCTTGAAGATATAAACTTAGAAACCTTCCTTAAGATTTCAAAATTGCTTGGTTTAAAGAAGGAGCAAAATAATTTCTCTTTTTAAAACTTTCTTCATCAAAGACTAATTCCTTTAAAGTAAGACTTTTAATTAATAGTATTCAAAAATTGCTTGGTTTTCAAAAAGGAACTATGAAAAACTTTCTTTTTCAATTACTTGCTATAATAAAGACTTATTCCTTTTGGCAATAGGATCTTTAACACAAAACCTTCAAAACTCAATTATCATTCCAGAATAGTAGAACAGACATTTATTATTCAAAAGATTTTACTGGTTACAAGAAAGTTATATTATTTTAAAATAATCATCAACATCTATTATTTTATTACTCAAAATATACTTCCATTTAACCAAATACTTTTTATAATGTTGTTTAAAACTTCCACAGTCTTTCGCGATCCTTTTCTTTATTAATTCCAATTTATTTTATTGCCATTTAAATCCAATAATATTCTTATTCAAACAAGTTCTAAATCCAAATATGAAAAATGTATACATAAAATTCTTATGCTTTTCCTTATATACAAAAATATCCATCATTCATTAATTATACTTTTCCTTATATACAGAAATATCCATCATTCATTAGTTATCATCATTTAATTCCTTTCAATTGTCAAAAAGACCTTATATAAGTTTAAACGATGGAAAAATGGAGTAGACAAAGATAACTTCTATATTATTCCTATTACTCCTCTCCTATATTATTTATCATTGGATTAAAATTTCCAATTGTATTACTATCTAAATTTTAGCTGTTATTCTCCATATTCCCTTATACGGCTCCTGCCTATCTTATTGGACATTCTCATCCTTTTCTTTTCTACTTCCCTATTCCAATCAGGTGTCATTTCCATTTATACACCCGTTTTAAAAAGAATTTTTTAAGGAAAAAAACATCCAAATTTATAAAGTAGAAAAAATCATATAAAAATAGAAGAATCAAAAAGCGGAAAACTTTTTAATTCAACAAATTTTATAATGAGAAGTTAACAATTGAAACCTTCTTTTTTCAACTTTTTAAGTCATTAGATTTCCAAAAATCATCTACCATTTTGTTTTTAAAATGTTTCACCACTTTAAAATTACAGATATTTTCAAACTTTTCACATAACAAATGGAATTTTATTTCCAAAGCCGTCTAAAATCACTTCTATCAAAAAAATTGACTTATAAAACATAAGATCTTCGTTTAATAAAAATAATTTAAAAGCTCTTTCAAAACATTCAATGAGTTTTCAAAAACCTTCTTATCAAAATTCTTACTCATGGGGTAGGATTTAAAAATTGGTTTTAATTGTTCTTTCATTTGAACTTCCCTACGCAATCCTCTTAAAAATTTGGTTATCTTCTTTCGGCGATTAATGTATACCTTCTTACGGAAGCTTATTTCGTTTCTTCTTTATACCTTACTTTCCAATTTACTCCAATATTCTGCCTTATACTATTTATCATCCCATGATTACCTTAATGGTCCCATTGATCTATTTATAACTCCTCACTTATTACACGTTCATTGCCTATTAAATTTGTACAGTTACAACATTTCCTTCTATGTTTTCCACCACTATTATTTAATATGCTTATAGGGTCCTCGATTATAAGGAAGTGGAAGTCCAACAAAGAAGTCAAGTACTATTCGACTTCTGGGGGCTTCCATAAGTTGTGGTAATGCTCGTCTCAGTCCACTTCTTACGATAAAATCTCCACCCCATAAGTAATCAGAATGAGAGTGTAACGACCCAAAATTTTCGATCCCGAAAATTCCAGATAGTTAGGAAAGAAGAAAGAGATAGAAGAAGAAGAAACAGAAAAACAAGTCACAGAATCTCACATTCGCAGCGGATCAAAATATAATATCATATAATACCATTTATACAAAGAAACTGTATTAGTTAAATTACACTTTAATACATCAGAGTTACAACATATACACAATCACTAGACATATATAATCAACATGTCCAAATATACAACAATATATCATAGCGGAAACACTCCATACGTTCCTGCCATCTAGCTCGCCTCCGTGCTCTAGAACGACCTTACCTGAAAATCTGTAATACTCGGTCTGACCCGAGCATTACCAAAAAGCAACACCCGGGTCAGGCTGGAAACCAGCGTGAGTAAACCCATCTAACTTGAAATACAACAGCATAAAACTTACATAAAACCCGGGGTAACTCGTGCTGATTAACAAATTCATAATTTGCCAAAGATATCACTGATCTCACACATCAATATCTATGTACCTCTACATAGTTAAAGTAGTCCAATTACTTAAATCATCCCATTCCAGCCTATTTATTTCACATATCAACTCTATAAGGAATTTTATAGAAGATTTACACATCGAAGTGGTTTCGGGTATTTACTGATACCCGACCCCGGTCTCTTCGAATCAAATGTCATCTCTAATTCCAATTTAAGTAGATACCAATCAACTATAATACAAGGTATTATAGTCACACAGCAAATTTATTATTAATTGATATTCCACATTATTCTGTTGAATCCATCATATCATATTACCGTACATCACCACTCAATATTTGAGATATTCCCTATCCAAGTCATCCAATATCCTTAAATCATCCATAAGCAAGATTCACTATATAATTCCTAATTAATTTAATTAATTTCCAATTAAATTAATCATCAACCTTAATCACTTAGATTACCTTTAAATCCTGTTTACTTCACATTTATTTATTTACAAATAAATAAATTAATCATCCATTAACCATTCATCTTAATTAATCATCCTTTAATTATCTATCTAAATTATTTATCCATAATTAATTTCATTAAGTAATTACCCCATTGGTTAATTATTCTCCATTAATTAACCTTGATAAATTAACCTTAATAATTTCAATTGATTAATTAATCCTCAATTAATTAATTAATCACACTAGTTAATTATTAATTAATTGACCTTTAATAATTAATTAATTACAACAATCAACCCTTAATTACTCTTATTAAATAATCCTTAATTGTCAATAATTAATTACTCTTTAATTACTTTTATTAATTAATTACTCTTAATCACCCAAAAATTAATCAGTTAAAAGATAAGTCATTTATCTCAATTAAAATCTTATTAATTAAGTAAACTTTAAGAATTAACTTACTAAGTTAAATGATTAATTCAACTTAATTAATCAACCACTTAAATAAATACTTTATTTATCAAAGAATGATTAAGGGTATTATAAAAGCTTAATTATGTTTTAACTATAAAACATTATGTTACAATTTATCCTTACTTGAGACAAAACCCCAGATTTCTCAAACCAAACCCGAGTTTCCTTCCCTATTTTTCCGAGCTTCAGTTTTTTAAAAAAATCTTGTTAAGATTTAAAATGTTAAAATACTCCCTCAAAACACACTCGAGACAACTCGAGCCATCCTTCAATTTTTCCTAGGTCGATCCCGAGGCAAAATCCATCGTTCCCAAAACGAACACTGGTGCACAGATTGACTTGTGCACATGCACCGTCCATCGACGATGCTCCGGCCTTTCCGACCACCATCGACAAGTCATTGACCATCTCCACCCTCGATCTCAACCACCCAAAACCCAAAGCAAGCTCGAAATCGAAATCGAGTCAGTCAACACCATCAGGCATTAAACCATGACAATCAACCTTGCCTCGCACAACCTATTCCGACCACCAGCGACTTCGTATTCATGCCTGGAACCTCACCGCACCTCCACTTCCTTAATCCCTCTGCACCGGTCACACTCGATGCTACATCGCCACAGCAAATGCCACAAAAACATTGACCAACCCATCAGAACAGTAAACCCTACAACGCCCCTGTACCGCCGCCCCGATGAACGATGAACCTTCCAACCATTTTTCCCGTGACCTCCTCCCTTCCAGCCACCTCCAAGCACGATCTCGAACACCTCAGGTTCACCCATCGCCAGAAATCGATGATAACTCAATTCCCGTTCAACCCCAAATTACTCAATCAAAACATGTTTAAAAATCTTGATTTTACTTCTAAAAATCATCATTTCCAAAATCGATTCAGATCATATAAGTTAAACTTGAGATTTATCTACTTTGATTTTTGAATTAAATCGATTTACCACTGTAAATTTAATTTTATCATAATTGCTTCATGTGTATACTTGAAACTTATTTTTAAAAATCAAATTTGACAATTACTAACAAATTTCTTTCGAAGACCATAACATAAAAGTATTTATATAAGGAGGTATTGATTCCTTTGATTTAGTTTTTGTCTGTAACTAAGAACAGAGGTAATAACTATATACAAAGACATGCAGATCCACATTCACATTCATATATACAATCATTTCTAAATAAACATGCAAAACATGCTACTTATCATAATTTCCAGGATCATCTTATGCAATCATATATATATTGACAGATTAAGCTTTAAGATGCAAGTTTACTCACCTGTTCAACTTAAAAACAGAGAACAGTTATTTCCTAGAACTTAGTTTTCTTTGATTTGCATTCATCTTGAATCCTTTTGCTATGATCAGGTTGAAATCTTGAAACTGCGGATTTGCTTACTACCAGGTTTGAAAGTTTTGAACTTAAATCAGTTTTTGAGATAATCTGATCTTGCCTTGATCTGATATTGATTTTGTTGTTTGTTTTATATTTTCTGGTTTTGCTTTTGATTCTTGTGTTTGATTTTCTTTTCTTTCCTGGTTTACTATGTTGTGAACGAACTAGAACAAGGGGTATGCATATATAGAAAACAGGTTTTACAGGGGTAGGCTTTTGTTGTACAAAATAATCTTTGTTTGGTCAGAGATTTTTTTCTCACATGGAGGCTGAAATGATTTTAAACAATTCGAAATGACCTAAAGTTGTGCTAGCATTCAATGCCAATGCCCTTCATGTTTACATCCTTATCCCATTTTCTATGTTCATATATATATTTTTATTCTTCCCTTGCCTTACATATCTACTCACAGGAAACATATAATCTTTACCTAGTTTTGTTTTATTACTTTGCATATACCCATGTATTACATAGTTTATATATTTCTAGAACTACCTTATGTATTTATTTCTGTTTTTAAGCTTAACTATCAAACACTTAATTCATATTCATATATTGTATTCTTATATTTAGCATTAATAAGATTGATTTTATTCTAAAATATCTTGAAAGACTTTATTTGAACTTTTTAAATCATAGCTTTTCTTCCAAAATACATATATATATATATATATATAAATAAGAAATAGCCAAAAGTCTTATTTGCCTTTAAAATGATAAGTTTGTATGTATTTATCTATATACAGTTATGGTATTTTTTTTAAATTTTGAATGATGAAATTTATTATTTATTTTCTATAAGATTTTCATATCCAGGGATTTTACAATTCAATATTTATTTTAGTTTTCAAATCAATTTATAGATAAAATTATTTTTATCTTCTAGAAGAACTCATTTATTCGACTATCAAATTTAATATTCCAATGATTTATTTCAATTAATTACCAATTAATAACCGTTAAAAATCTGGGTCGTCACATTCCTCCCCCTTTTAGAACTTTTCGTCCTCGAAAAGGAACGAAACGAACTCATGGAAATGCTTAAAATCAGATAAATATTCTTTGACTGTTTTTAAAACACCTTTAAATATCTATATAATGTTAATCCAAAATAGTTTTTATAAAAATACTTTTATACTTGATGTTTCGACAAGTCCATCCTTGTTCTCACAGAAATTCGGTCATACGTTGATCAGGCGTAGGACTGAAAATCTATAAGTACTCGGTAAACCCATTTTCAACACCTAGTGAAAATATTTGGAAAATAATTTTATTGAAAATATAAAAAACAGTTTTGAAAATAGAGGAAATATCTTTGGTGAGAATGCTCTGGAAATCATCACCCCCATCCATGGTCGCAGTTACATCCTGGGTTACGTTGCCATCGCAGCAAAAGTCCATGTAACTGTAGGTCTCCGCGCCCCTCGATTACACCATGGAACCCACACAGATCGCAGTTACATTCCAGGGTTACGTTGCTGTCGCAGCAAAAGTCCATGTAACTGTTGGCTCTCAGCGGCACACACGATTTTCGCTGTCAAAATGAAACTTCTCCACTCTTACATAGGTCGCAGTCTACTGATGTAAAATCAAACGCAGATTGTTGGCTCTCAGCGGCACACAGGACTTTCGCTATGTTACCATAGTGTCGCAGTCTACCGATATAAAATCAAACGTAGACTGTTGGCTCTCAGCGGCTCACACGACTTTCGCTATGGTCTGTAGTAGATCGCAGTGACAATGAGTTACACTGTCGTCACAGCATAACCCAAATGCCTCTGTAGGCACCAGCCCCTCGACTTTCGCTACACAATAATCCTCAGGAAGTAGTTTTGTCCGGACTCCTCACAGGATCAACTTTAGAACCTCCCCCTTTGAGGCTCAAGGCAGTGCCACCCTGTGGCACTCCTGAGAAGTTCATTTCAAGGGAGCTCCTTTTTCCCCAGAGCCAATCTCAAAACACTTTATACTATACACATATAGTATTTTTCTAAATCATACACCTAGTATGAATTCCATATAAAGCTCTTTTACACAAAATCGATTCCCAAAATCGATAATTCTCAATTTAGGCTTTCCAAACTTTCACATTTGATTTTCCTCGAAAATCAAAAGCCTTTTTCAAATCCAAAGGTTCCCAAAACCTTTTCTCAAAACCATTTCCATAAAATCTTTTATATATAAATATATATATTCATATATATAATTTTCTTGGGAAATCTTTAAATCACTTTATACTTATATAAGTTCCCTTTGTATACTTCAAAAAACTTTCAAAAACCCTTTTTATTCTGGCTAGATTCAACAAGGGAAGTTTTATCTTATATAACAAAGATATATAACTTTGTTTATTCCAAATCATATATTCAAATTTGATTTACTCTTTTATAAAGTTATTAACCACATTACTTCCTTCCATAAAGTAAATTTTAATCGGAGAAATATTCAATTCCCACTTTACTTCATCATATATTTCACAAAATATACTTTCAATTTCAGAAATCATTTATAGTTCTTATCCACAAATTTCAATGTCAATTTTATTCAAACCCGTACGATGTCCACATATCATTCGTATGCAATATCAATCTGATCGCTCACTCGATCACACAATTTCACTTCCGAACTAGTATTGTCCACCCGACTTCCTAGTGCGGACTCAGATCTGGTTTCTTGATCAGAAACCATCATTCTCCTTGCATAGTCACATCTATGATAGAGAATATCCAGAACCAATCAAAAATCCATATCCAGGTTCACCGTTGAAAATCGAGCGAAAAATCCCAACTCGGATCGATAATACTATCTCGAAATTCTATGCTCGAATCTGGATCAAACCACTATGCGAATAGAATAATATACGTACATCCTACGTATTTATCTTCATTGATTATCAGCCCAATCAATATTTTTGCTCTATTCACATTCACTTTGATTTTATTCACTTATTTACATTTGCCTTAATCCCCATTTGGATTATCACACAATTCTTATCTCAGTTCGGTATTTAATCAACAACAGTTTAAACTCCGACCAGTTTATATTTAGAAAATAGCTTGAAAATTTTTAAAATTGATTAATAGTTGAAAAATAATTATTAGTTTGTAAAATAGCTATAAAATAGTTAAGTAATTGTAAAATAGTTGAAAAATAGTAATTATTTATAAAACCGTTGAAAAACAGTAATTAGTTTATAAACAGTTGTAAAATTGTTAAGTGGTTCCAAAAGTAGTTGTTAAATAAATATAAGGTAGTCTTGGAAAGAAAAGTTGTATAGTAAATAGATTTAAAACAGTTTATATCAAAATGATTTATTTAAAAATAGTCCAGAGCCAAACTGTTCAATTCCTAACCTCCATTTCAAATCATTTCAATTTCGATATGAATTAATCCCAATTCCCATTTGAATTTAAACTCGTTAAATCTTCAATTTTATTTCAAATTAATCCAATTCAAATTTTCCATTTGAATTTTATACTTATCCATCTTCAATTCTAGTTAATTCAAACTAAATTCAATTTGAACTAATGAAATCTGAATTTCATCATTAAACCATCTCGAATTATATAAATTCAAGTTAAATTTCAAATGTTGATTTAACCCCCTTAAATCAAATTAACCCTTATTTTTAAATTAATAATCCCAATCTTTAAACAATTTAATTCTGATTCCAAATTCCAAAATTCCATTTTAATTTACTCTTACTTCTACATAAACTTACTTCTAGGTTCAAATAATAATTCAAACCCCTTTTTAAACAATTTAATCTTTGAAATTCAATTTATTATCCAAATTAAATCTTCTAACTTTGAAACCAATTCTTAAACAATTTTTAGTTTGCAAATTTAATTCTTAAGTTCAAAGTGATTCCATTTAATTTCTGCAATGGATGTATATTAACTCAATTCATTTCTTAATTCAATTAGAATAATCCAATTTACAGTTTCATGGATTATTAATAACAAAAGGATGATATCGGGCTAAGCCAAAGTAAATAAACATCCAGATTATTTAAAACAGCATCCATCAATAGCACCCATTCCCCATTTCCAGACCTCAAATCCGTTTGAGATCACACATAACTCCCATTTCAAAACAACCCATTTAACTTCACTAAGTAAAATTTTAATTTCATCTTGAAATTTCCAATTTAGGTTGTTCTTATTTATCTTCCCCTATGTTAAATTCAATTCAGTTGATCCAGTCAATCTCACAAAATTTGAATTTCTCCATTTCAAATTCTTAAACTTCCTATCAATATCCCTTCTCACTTATAAGCTCAAAAACTTATCACATTTTAGGGAAAATTCAAAACTCAACACCTACTGTTTACTTCCAATCAACTTTGATCTTATGTATATCCCACATATATACATATTTATTTCATTCGCACTTCAAGTCATACTTTATATTTTAAGCCATTATTGGTTTTTAATTTCAAAACCAATTCCCTTTAAAATTTTAACACAACTCTTATTTTAAAATAAGATTCCTACACTTAGAAAATATTATTCATTATATCTATTAATACTTTGAAATAATTTCAAATCATCTGAACTTAGATTTAAACTTCACAATTTAAATTATTTTTAATTCCAATGTATAAGTCATACTTATCTAAATTGTTACTTCCTTAAAACATTCCATTATCAAAATACGACAAACATTTTATGATAATAACCAAGGTTATCATAACTGGAAACCAATTCACTGTATATTATCCCCTAATTTAATGGATAATAAAATCAAGGTAACTTAATTCAGCATTCTGAAAATACTCTTACAAAATTTCAGGATTTTACTCTCCGGTTTGAATCCATTTCAAACTTTACCTTTATTTAATTTTAATTTGGTTGTATTTCTATTACTTCTTAATTTATTTCCAATAATTTAACAACCAATAACTTTAACATTTATTAGTAAAAAAATATTGCTTTATATATATATCAAAACATATTCTTACATAAAATCATTTAAAATCTTTATATATGAAAATAACAAATACGCTCTCATATATATATATACAAACACTCAACTCATTCTAGGGTACTATTGACCCTATCCTTATGAGTATACCCACCAGAGCCAAGGTTCTCGCTTAACCTTCGCTCTGATACCAACTGTAACGACCCAAAATTTTCGATCCCGAAAATTCCAGATAGTTAGGAAAGAAGAAAGAGATAGAAGAAGAAGAAACAGAAAAACAAGTCACAGAATCTCACATTCGTAGCGGATCAAAATATAATATCATATATTACCATTTATACAAAGAAACTATATTAGTTAAATTACACTTTAATACATCAGAGTTACAACATATACACAATCAGTGGACATATATAATCAACATGTCCAAATATACAACAATATATCATAGCGGAAACACTCCATACGTTCCTGCCATCCAGCTCGCCTCCGAGCTCCAAAACGTCCTTACCTGAAAATCTGTAATACTCGGTCTGACCCGAGCATTACCAAAAAGTAACACCCGGGTCAGGCTGGAAACCAGCGTGAGTAAACCCATCTAACATGGAATACAACAGCATAAAACTTACATAAAACCCGGGGTAACTCGTGCTGATTAACAAATTCATAATTTGCCAAAGATATCACTGATCTCACACATCAATATCTATGTACCTCTACATAGTTAAAGTAGTCCAATTACTTAAATCATCCCATTCCAGCCTATTTATTTCACATATCAACTCTATAAGGAATTTTATAGAAGATTTACACATCGAAGTGGTTTCGGGTATTTACTGATACCCGACCCCGGTCTCTTCGAATCAAATGTCATCTCTAATTCCAATTTAAGTAGATACCAATCAACTATAATACAAGGTATTATAGTCACATAGCAAATTTATTATCAATTGATATTCCACATTATCCTGTTCAATCCATCATATCATATTACCGTACATCACCACTTAATATTTAAGATATTCCCTATCCAAGTCATCCAATATCCTAAATCATCCATAAGCAAGATTCACTATATAATTCCTAATTAATTTAATTAATTTCCAATTAAATTAATCATCAACCTTAATCACTTAGATTACCTTTAAATCCTGTTTACTTCACATTTATTTATTTACAAATAAATAAATTAATCATCCATTAACCATTCATCTTAATTAATCATCCTTTAATTATCTATCTAAATTAATTATCCATAATTAATTTCATTAAGTAATTACCCCGTTGGTTAATTATTCTCCATTAATTAACCTTGATAAATTAACCTTAATAATTTCAATTGATTAATTAATCCTCAATTAATTAATTAATCACACTAGTTAATTATTAATTAATTGACCTTTAATAATTAATTAATTACAACAATCAACCCTTAATTACTCCTATTAAATAATCCTTAATTGTCAACAATTAATTACTCTTTAATTACTTTTATTAATTAATTACTCTTAATCACCCAAAAATTAATCATTTAAAAGATAAGTCATTTATCTCAATTAAAATCTTATTAATTAAGTAAACTTTAAGAATTAACTTACTAAGTTAAATGATTAATTCAACTTAATTAATCAACCACTTAAATAAATACTTTATTTATCAAAGAATGATTAAGGGTATTATAAAAGCTTAATTATGTTTTAGCTATAAAACATTATGTTACAATTTATCCTTACTTGAGACAAAACCCCAGATTTCTCAAACCAAACCCGAGTTTCCTTCCCTATTTTTCCGAGCTTCAATTTTTTTTAAAAAATCTTGTTAAGATTTAAACTGTTAAAATACTCCCTCAAAACACACTCGAGACAACCCGAGCCATCCTTTAATTTTTCCCAGGTCGATCCCGAGGCAAAATCCATCGTTCCCAAAACGAACACTGGTGCACAGATTGACTTTTGCACATGCCCGTCCATCGACGATGCTCCGGCCTTTCCGACCACCATCGACAAGTCATTGACCATCTCCAACCTCGATCTCAACCACCCAAAACCCAAAGCATGCTTGAAATCGAAATCGAGTCAGTCAACACCATCAGGCATTAAACCATGACAATCAACCTCGCCTCGCACCACCTATTCCGACCACCAGCGACTTCGTATTCATGCCTGGAACCTCACCGCATCTCCACTTTCTCAATCCCTCTGCACCGGTCACACTCGATGCTACATCGCCACATCAAATGCCATGAAAACATTGACCAACCCATTAGAACAGTAAACCCTACAACGCCCCTGTACCGCTGCCCCGATGAACGGTGAACCTTCCAACCATTTTTCCCGTGACCTCCTCCCTTCCAGCCACCTCCAGGCACGATCTCGAACACCCCAGGTTCACCCATCGCCAGAAATCGATGATAACTCAATTCCCGTTCAACCCCAAATTACTCAATCAAAACATGTTTAAAAATCTTGATTTTACTTCTAAAAATCATCATTTCCAAAATTGATTCAGATCATATAAGTTAAACTTGAGATTTATCTACTTTGATTTTTGAATTAAATCGATTTACCACTGTAAATTTAATTTTATCATAATTGCTTCATGTGTATACTTGAAACTTATTTTTAAAAATCAAATTTGACAATTACTAACAAATTTCTTTCAAAGATCATAACATAAAAGTATTTATATAAGGAGGTATTGATTCCTTTGATTTAGTTTTTGTCTGTAACTAAGAACTGAGCTAATAACTATATACAGAGATATGCAGATCCACATTCACATTCATATATACAATCATTTCTAAATAAACATGCAAAACATGCTACTTATCATAATTTCCAGGATCATCTTATGCAATCATATATATATTGACAGATTAAGCTTTAAGATGCAAGTTTACTCACCTGTTCAACTTAAAAACAGAGAACAGTTATTTCCTGGAACTTAGTTTTCTTTGATTTGCATTCATCTTGAATCTTTTTGCTATGATCAGGTTGAAATCTTGAAACTGCGGATTTGCTTACTACCAGGTTTGAAAGTTTTGAACTTGAATCAGTTTTTGAGATAATCTGATCTTGCTTGGATCTGATATTGATTTTGTTGTTTGTTTTATATTTTCTGGTTTTGCTTTTGATTATTGAGTTTGATTTTCTTTTCTTTCCTGGTTTACTATGTTGTGAACGAACTAGAACAAGGGGTATGCATATATAGAAAATAGGTTTACAGGGGTAGGCTTTTGCTGTACAAAATAATCTTTGTTTGGTCGGAGATTTTTTTCTCACATGGAAGCTGAAATGATTTTAAACAATTCGAAATGACCTAAAGTTGTGCTAGCATTCAATGCCAATGTCCTTCATGTTTACATCCTTATCCCATTTTTTATGTTCATATATATATTTTTATTCTTCCCTTGCCTTACATATCTACTCATAGGAAACATATAATCTTTGCCTAGTTTTGTTTTATTATTTTGCATATACCCATGTATTACATAGTTTATATATTTCTAGAACTACCTTATGTATTTATTTCTGTTTTTAAGCTTAACTATCAAACACTTAATTCATATTCATATATTGTATTATTATATTTAGCATTAATAAGATTGATTTTATTCTAAAATATCTTAAAAGACTTTATTTTAACTTTTTAAATCATAGCTTTTCTTCCAAAATACATACATACATATATATATATATAAATAGGAAATAGCCAAAAGTCTTATTTGCCTTTAAAATGATAAGTTTGTATGTATTTATCTATATACAGTTATGTATTTTTAGTTATGGTATTTTTTAAAATTTTGAATGATGAAACTTATTATTTATTTTCTATAAGATTTTCATATCCAGGGATTTTACAATTCAATATTTATTTTAGTTTTCAAATCAATTTATAGATAAAATTATTTTTATCTTCTAGAAGAACTCATTTATTCGACTATCAAATTTAATATTCCAATGATTTAATTCAATTAATTACCAATTAATAACCGTTAAAAATCTGGGTCGTCACATTCCTCCCCCCTTTAGAACTTTTCGTCCTCGAAAAGGAACGAAACGAACTCATGGAAATGCTTAAAATCAGATAAATATTCTTTGACTGTTTTTAAAACACCTTTAAATATCTATATAATGTTAATCCAAAATAGTTTTTATAAAAATACTTTTATACTTGATGTTTCGACAAGTCCATCCTTGTTCTCACAGAAATTCGGTCATACGTTGATCAGGCGTAGGACTGAAAATCTATAAGTACTCGGTAAACCCATTTTCAACACCTAGTGAAAATATTTGGAAAATAATTTTATTGAAAATATAAAAAACAGTTTTGAAAATAGAGGAAATATCTTTGGTGAGAATGCTCTGGAAATCATCACCCCCATCCATGGTCGCAGTTACATCCTGGGTTACGTTGCCATCGCAGCAAAAGTCCATGTAACTGTAGGTCTCCGCGCCCCTCGATTACACCATGGAACCCACACAGATCGCAGTTACATTCCAGGGTTACGTTGCTGTCGCAGCAAAAGTCCATGTAACTGTTGGCTCTCAGCGGCACACACGATTTTCGCTGTCAAAATGAAACTTCTCAACTCTTACATAGGTCGCAGTCTACTGATGTAAAATCAAACGCAGACTGTTGGCTCTCAGCGGCACACACGACTTTCGCTATGTTACCATAGTGTCGCGGTCTACCGATATAAAATCAAACGTAGACTGTTGGCTCTCAGCGGCTCACACGACTTTCGCTATGGTCTGCAGTAGATCGTAGTGACATTGAGTTACACTGTCGTCACAGCATAACCCAAATGCCTCTGTAGGCACCAGCCCCTCGACTTTCGCTACACATTAATCCTCAGGAACTAGTTTTTTCCGGACTCCTCACAGGATCAACTTTAGAACCTCCCCCTTTGAGGCTCAAGGCAGTGCCACCCTGTGGCACTCCTGAGAAGTTCATTTCAAGGGAGCGCCTTTTTCCCCAGAGCCAATCTCAAAACACTTTATACTATACACATATAGTATTTTTCTAAATCATACACCTAGTATAAATTCCATATAAAGCTCTTTTACACAAAATCGATAATTCTCAATTTAGGCTTTCCAAACTTTCACATTTGATTTTCCTCGAAAATCAAAAGCCTTTTTCAAATCCAAAGGTTCCCAAAACCTTTTCTCAAAACCATTTCCATAAAATCTTTTATATATAAATATATATATTCATATATATAATTTTCTTGGGAAATCTTTAAATCACTTTATACTTATATAAGTTCCCTTTGTATACTTCAAAAAACTTTCAACAACCCTTTTTATTCTGGCTAGATTCAACAAGGGAAGTTTTATCTTATATAACAAAGATATATAACTTTGTTTATTCCAAATCATATATTCAAATTTGATTTACTCTTTTATAAAGTTATTAACCACATTACTTCCTTCCATAAAGTAAATTTTAATCGGAGAAATATTCAATTCCCACTTTACTTCATCATATATTTCACAAAATATACTTTCAATTTCAGAAATCATTTACAGTTCTTATCCACAAATTTCAATGTCAATTTTATTCAAACACGTACGATGTCCACATATCATTCGTACGCAATATCAATCTGATCGCTCACTCGATCACACAATTTCACTTCCGAACTAGTATCGTCCACCCGACTTCCTAGTGCGGACTCAGATCTGGTTTCTTGATCAGAAACCGTCATTCTCCTTGCATAGTCACATCTATGATAGAGAATATCCAGAACCAATCAAAAATCCATATCCAGGTTCGCCGTTGAAAATCGAGCGAAAAATCCCAACTCGGATCGATAATACTATCTCGAAATTCTATGCTCGAATCTGGATCAAACCACTATGCGAATAGAATAATATACGTACATCCTACGTATTTATCTTCATTGATTATCAGTCCAATCAATTTTTTTCTCTATTCACATTCACTTTGATTTTATTCACTTATTTACATTTTCCTTAATCCCCATTTGGATTATCACACAATTCTTATCTCAGTTCGGTATTTAATCAACAACGGTTTAAACTCCGACCAGTTTATATTTAGAAAATAGCTTGAAATTTTTTAAAATTGATTAATAGTTGAAAAATAATTATTAGTTTGTAAAATAGCTATAAAACAGTTAAGTAATTGTAAAATAGTTGAAAAATAGTAATTATTTATAAAACTGTTGAAAAACAGTAATTAGTTTATAAACAGTTGTAAAATTGTTAAGTGGTTCCAAAAGTAGTTGTTAAATAAATATAAGGTAGTCTTGGAAAGAAAAGTTGTATAGTAAATAGATTTAAAACAGTTTATATCAAAATGATTTATTTAAAAATAGTCCAGAGCCAAACTGTTCAATTCCCAACCTCCATTTCAAATCATTTCAATTTCGATATGAATTAATCCCAATTCCCATTTGAATTTAAACTCGTTAAATCTTCAATTTTATTTCAAATTAATCCAATTCAAATTTTCCATTTGAATTTTATACTTATCCATCTTCAATTCTAGTTAATTCAAACTAAATTCAATTTGAACTAATGAAATCTGAATTTCATCATTAAACCATCTCGAATTATATAAATTCAAGTTAAATTTCAAATGTTGATTTAACCCCCTTAAATCAAATTAACCCTTATTTTTAAATTAATAATCCCAATCTTTAAACAATTTAATTCTGATTCCAAATTCCAAAATTCCATTTTAATTTACTCTTACTTCTACATAAACTTACTTCTAGGTTCAAATAATAATTCAAACCCCTTTTTAAACAATTTAATCTTTGAAATTCAATTTATTATCCAAATTAAATCTTCTAACTTTGAAACCAATTCTTAAACAATTTTTAGTTTGCAAATTTAATTCTTAAGTTCAAAGTGATTCCATTTAATTTCTGCAATGGATGTATATTAACTCAATTCATTTCTTAATTCAATTAGAATAATCCAATTTACAGTTTCATGGATTATTAATAACAAAAGGATGATATCGGGCTAAGCCAAAGTAAATAAACATCCAGATTATTTAAAACAGCATCCATCAATAGCACCCATTCCCCATTTCCAGACCTCAAATCCGTTTGAGATCACACATAACTCCCATTTCAAAACAACCCATTTAACTTCACTAAGTAAAATTTTAATTTCATCTTGAAATTTCCAATTTAGGTTGTTCTTATTTATCTTCCCCTAAGTTAAATTCAATTCACTTGATCCAGTCAATTTCACAAAATTTGAATTTCTCCATTTCAAATTCTTAAACTTCCTATCCATATCCCTTCTCACTTATAAGCTCAAAAACTTATCACATTTTAGGGAAAATTCAAAACTCAACACCTACTGTTTACTTCCAATCAACTTTGATCTTATGTATATCCCACATATATACATATTTATTTCATTCGCACTTCAAGTCATACTTTATATTTTAAGCCATTATTGGTTTTTAATTTCAAAACCAATTCCCTTTAAAATTTTAACACAACTCTTATTTTAAAATAAGATTCCTACACTTAGAAAATATTATTCATTATATCTATTAATACTTTGAAACAATTTCAAATCATCTGAACTTAGATTTAAACTTCACAATTTAAATTATTTTTGATTCCAATGTATAAGTCATACTTATCTAAATTGTTACTTCCTTAAAACATTCCATTATCAAAATACGACAAACATTTTATGATAATAACCTAGGTTATCATAACTGGAAACCAATTCACTGTATATTATCCCCTAATTTAATGGATAATAATGTAACGCCCCACCTCTATGCTCATAATAACAAAGAGTATTAAGAGAAATACTGTCTATTATTACGAAGAATAAGGCTGGATAGGAGCGACCATCCGTAATTGGCCTTACACTAATATTGGTTATCTCGGTAGGAGTGGTATATACTTTTTATTTTTCTTCTATTATTTATTTACTCCCATCGACACACCCAATACTAGTATAAAACGAACTACGACGGTTCATAATAGTTTAGGACATTAGATATAACAATAACACAGATAATATAAATGCGGAACACAGATAAAAACAGAAGTATCGTATGTATATAACTGATGTCAGTTAATACATAGTTGACACGATACATATGATACAACCACAACTGTCGACTCTAGAAGTTATATATACAAGTACATTATCGACTAATATACATGAATACATATCGTTCTATACAATGACACGACTACTACAAAGTGACACTGACAACTTCAGAAGATGTGCAAAGTCTTCAAATCCTGAACAGCAACTCAAAGAAGAAAATCTACAACCTGAAATAACTCGGGTCTGACCCGAGTATTACATTCAAAAGAAAATAATACACGGGTCAGTCTAATTCAAACTCAGTTATTAGTGCATAGAAGCAATAATAACCAACATCAAATAGACGACAGTCACAGAAATCTCGTATATCCGACTCCTCGATAAAAGAGTCGGATAACGGCAGATATAACACTAAACAGTGTTAAATAATAAATCAACAATCCAAATCAATTTAAACAATTGAAATGTCAATTTAAAAACAACAATGCTGATTGGCTGCAGTACACGCTAACGTGTACTGCCTCGCCAATACAGGCTATGAAATACTCAGAAGATCAATAAATCCAAAAGCCAACGGATCCAACTCAAATCAAAATGAACCATTTCAAAATACTACTTCAAATATTGAATTGAATCCAACAAAACAATTTAACCATCAAAATACCAACTAAATCCGTCACTCCTGTTAGGGCTGCAGTACACGCACGCGTGTACTGCCTCGCCACTCCAATAATACAAACACGCTCGACTAGCAGAACAGAGAGCTGCAAAAGTAAAACTGCACCCAAATACGACTCCAAACAAGAACAGTGCACCTACATGCACGATGGAACTTTACAACTAACACAAGGTCAGACCCAAAGAAGCCAGGTCAACACATGTGAAAATAAACTAGATCACAAGGGCAACAAGTGGCAGTAAGCAAGTGCAAACCACGAAGGCAAGGCCTTAATATCAGATATGAGACAAAGAACAAACGCATATGCGCAATTCAAGGGCACCAGTACAAAGCTCCAAAAACAACAGACTCTAATACCAAGTAATGCTACTGGCAACAATGGAATGTAACTGGCAACAATTTAGGCTACAGATGGAAACTTCCAAAATGTCAGACTCGAAACAGAGACAAGTACAACCAGAATTCAAGTTTATATGCAAATAATAGTGCAGTGATAAAAATGAAGTGGTATGTAATGGTGAAGTATTAGATTTCAAGTGAGCACTGGGCCGGAACAATAAATGCTAAGCAATATCAATACGACAGAAACCAATCAAGACAGTGACAACAAGGCACTGCAAATGCAAGGCAATACTCACTGAAGACTACAAGCCAAGTGCCAGCAAATGTGCAATCATCAGACAGTGTAAGACTCAAGTGAGCATGGTTCAAAACAAATGCAAAATGAAGTAGTGAATACAGACACAACATACATGAAGATAACTGGCGCAACTGACATGTAAAACTCCTCATACATGATAAGGAAACAACATAAGCAAGTGGTACAACATGTTCAAAAGACAGAAGATCCCACGCATTCGCCAGTTATAACAAAATTAGGCAGCATTTTTGGACAGACATGCCAAAGTCAAAAAGGTTTCTTCGAATGGACGAAGTCACCAAATATCAGAGAATCAAAACACTGGTAGCAAGTTTCGAGCAAAGCTCAAAAGCACAACATTATAAAACAGTGTGCAGAGAAGTGCTACACAACCATAACAAAATGCGAGGAACAGCTGCGGCTATAAATGCAACACTGAGACACGAGGAGACCAACAATGCAACTAAATGAAACTGCCTCAAAGAATAATACCAGACACTACAAAGAAGCCAAGTACACGATGTCTATGCCAAACTACCATGAACCACTGAACTAAACAAACGCAGCACCTATCTGAAGTATACAGACTACTAAAGTCTAATATTAAGCTGTACCCAATAGAGCAACAGATCAATGGAGTGTCAGACTACCAAAAAGATCATAGACTTGTGGATAACAAGAAACTGTAATTTCAAGAGTAGACTCAACGACACATGCATACACACATACAATTGTATATATGCACATATATGGAGTTGCACAAAATTTGTCACACAAATTCAATTTAACAGTTAATGTCAAATAAATTTCGCAAACAGAAGTAAATCACAAAGTCAAAACTCAGTCTACAAATTTTTAACTAAATCAAGTGGCCGAAGATGACAGAGGGCCGAAGTCGAACAAAATAACATAATCAAATCTCGATTTCGAAAATCAACCACCGTGGATAACCCAAAATCGACCCAATAAGAAATGCAGGCAACTAAACATCAACATCATACCGAAATCAAAGGACCGAAGTCAAGTGAAACCGAGTCGATCACGAAAACCAATAGTGCCATAAGACCCAAACAACCAAGGAATCGAATCATATTGCAGTTTAAATCGCATAAAAACAGAGAAACCAACAACATTCAAATGGTTGAGTTGAGTCAGATGTGAGTGATGGACACTCACCTTTGTCGAAACGAAGGCGAGCACGGCCAATCGGAAGGAGATGCGAATGATACTACCGATCGACGAGAGAAAGTGGAGCTATGGCCAGCCGCGATTTCGAATTTCTGAAGCCCTAATATTTGAACGAGGCAGCCACCATTTTCGTTCTCTCCATTTCTTTTGCTAGGGTTTTCGAATGAATTGAATAATGGAGAGGTAAGTGGAACGGTTATGTGCTCTAATATAACCGGTACCAAAAGCAAAAGAAAACGTGGGCCTAGGTAAAATTTCTTTCTCTAAAACCCACCAATGTTCAACAATTTATTAACGAAGAATTTCAAACGATTCAAAATTGTAATAGCTATTAATCAACCGATTAAAATCTCAATCAACAATTAACAGTTTTATTAAAGAATTTTAACTCGAATAAATCTCAATTGCAATCAAATAATTTTCACATTTCAGATTCAATTTGAATTCCAATAACAATTATCAACTGAATTAAATCGTCATTTTGACGATAATTGAAACTACAAAAATCCCGCTTGTTACAGACTCCCCTCCTTATAAAAATTGCGTCCCCGCAATTTTCATAATTAAAGGTGTCAATAACAATTACTTTTCTAACATAAACTGGTTAAGCTAGAAAAATAAGAGTCAATAATTCAAATGCCAAAGAAATCTTCTAATTTCAATAAAAGAGATTCACAAATCCTTCAACAAAATCTAACTATCGATACGCTAATTAGAAAACAGCAAAATCTAATTATCAACAAGGATAATTGTAAAACACAAATCGCAATTCGCAAAACTGCAAATATCTAGTTATTCAACAATTAACTAGAAACCATAAATTCCATGATTTCCAAACTCTAACTATTACCAGAGATAGATAAAAACCAACGATTCAATAAAATCGGCATACTCTAGAATCAATTGGAAACTAGAAAATCTCATATTAATAAAATCAGCAACATCCAATTATCCAACGATAGTCAGAAAATCAATCAACAAATATCAAATTATCAAAACGATAATCAAATTTCTCAAATCAACAAATATTCGATTATCACAAGCGATAATCAAATTTCAAATTCAACAAATATTCGATTATCACAAGCGATAATCAAATTTCAAATTCAACAAATATTTAATTATCAAAAGCGATAATTAAATCTCAAATCAGCAAATATTTAATTATCAAAAGCGATAATTAAATCTCAAATCAGCAAATATTTAATTATCAAAATCGATAATTAAATCTCATATCAACAAATACTTAATTATCTAAAGCGATAATTAAATCTCATATCAACAAATATTTTAATTATCTCAGGCGATAATTAAATCTCAAATCAGAAAATATTTAATTATCTCAGGCGATAATTAAATCTCAAATCAACAAATATTTAATTATCTGAGGCGATAATTAAATCTCAAATCAACAAATATTTAATTATCTCAGGCGATAATTAAATCTCAAATCAACAAATATTTAATTATCTCAGGCGATAATTAAATCTAAAATCGACAATTATTTAATTATCTCAGGCGATAATTAAATCTCAAATCAACAAATATTTAATTATCTCAGGCGATAATTAAATCTAAAATCGACAAATATTTAATTATCTGAAGCGATAATTAAATCTCAAATCAGAAAATATTTAATTCTCTCAGACGATAATTAAATCTCAAATCAACAAATATTTAATTATCTGAGGCGATAATTAAATCTAAAATCGACAATTATTTAATTATCTCAGGCGATAATTAAATCTCAAATCAACAAATATTTAATTATCTCAGGCGATAATTAAATCTAAAATCGACAAATATTTAATTATCTGAAGCGATAATTAAATCTCAAATCAGAAAATATTTAATTATCTCAGGCGATAATTAAATCTCAAATCAACAAATATTTAATTATCTAAGGCGATAATTAAATCTCAATCAACAAATATTTAATTATCTGAAGCGATAATTAAATTCGAAATCAGCAAATATTTAATTATCAAAAGCGATAATTAAATCTCAAATCAACAAATATTTAATTATCTAAAGTGATAATTAAATTCGAAATCAGAAAATATTTAATTATCAAAAGCGATAATTAAATCTCAAAGCAACAAACATTTAATTATCTAAAGCGATAATTAAATTCGAAATCAGCAAATATTTAATTATCAAAAGCGATAATTAAATCTCAAATCAGCAAATATTTAATTATCTAAAGCGATAATTAAAAACAACAAATATCCGATTATCAAAAACGATAATCAGAACTCATATCAACAAATATCTAATTATCACAAGCGATAATTAGAAACAACAAATATCTGATTATCAAAAACGATAATCAGAACTCATAGCAACAAATATCCAATTACCTGCAGATAATTGGAAGCAACAAATATCTAGAAATCAATTAAGAAGACTAGAAAATCAACATAAAAGCTTGGATCGATCCCATCAGATGGCGAGTTTTTAATTCGCCGCACGTGCATCTCAGAGTGGCTGAAGCCTACCAAGTACTCAACATAATTTTTGGCGCCCATCAGATTGACCCGAAGGTCCGCAGAGTGACCCGAAGGTCTAGTACTGGTATTTGACCCGAAGGTCCGCAGAGTGGCCCGAAAGCCCAACAATTGACCCGAAGGTCCAACATATGACCCGAAGGTCCTCATAGTGGCTCGAAAGCACACGAAAGCATCAAAATGTTTCAATTAACGAGTCCGGAGTTAACCAAAATAGTAAAAGTGTGGTTCCATACTCCGCACTTTTGCTAAATCGTTTAAATCACTTCATCGTTTCCTTGAAAGTGCAAAATTGTGTATTTTGTAAAAATACACTTTACATTCTCAAACGGACAAGTCCGGAATTAAGCGAATCAGTAAAAGAAAGGGGTCATAGTCCTCGATTTTGCTGAAACGTTTAAATCGCTTCCTCATTCTTTTGAAAGCGCAAACTGTAAAATTTTCGAAAACAATTTTATTTATTTTGTAAAAATAACAATTCACATTCTCAACTGAACAAGTCCGGAGTTAAGCGAAACAGTAAAAGAAAGGGGTCATAATCCTCGATTTTGCTGAATCGTTTAAGTCGCTTTCTCATTCTTTTGAAAACGCAAACTGCTAAAATTTTATAAAACAATTTTCCAATCACGTGATTAAAACAGCAAATCAATAACAATTTCGGTAAGGAAATCGTACTTCTCAAAATACCGTAAAAACGGTTACACATCAGTATTGCGGAATAACCGCTTGAAAATCCACTTTTAAAAATTTGGCTGTTACTGAAGTCAAAGCGACAGTAATTTTAAAACATCAAATATCTCATCAAAAGAATTCACATCAAAATGTGACATCAGTGAATTTTCATTCATTAAAATTGTCAACAAAACACCGTGCCTCAAAAATTCAGCATTGGTGTAAAAATCCCGTTATAAAAATAACGGCAACAAAATACGTTTCATAACCAAGCATCGGTTCAACGTAAAATAAATGCAATAACGTGCAATTCAAATTTTGCACGTACTACAAAATGAACAAAGAAATTATTCGAAGGTATCTTCAATGAAGATAATTCAAACAGCAAAAATCTAATCAATATATGATTATTACAAAAGAAATCCAGCGGAAATTTCAACAAAAATCACATATCTGTAATTTCTTCGAATCCTCAATTCGGATTCGAAATTCTCAAAGAAACAAAATAATTACAGCTACGTAAACAACAAATGAAATTCATATCAATTTCGTATTTTGATTTTTAAATCAAAAAGATTATCAGTTGTACTCAGCGAAGACAGTTTCACTGTTTCCACTGCGCACTCTGATAAATAGAACACAAATCAATCAAATCATCAAAACGACAAAACACAATTCCACTCTTATTTTCAAATAAGGATATTTAAAAATTTCATCCATATTTCAAAACTTTAGTTTTGACTCCAAGCACAAATAAAACATCGACCAATAGTTGTAACATATGTTCCATCCGAGTTAAGTTTTATATTATGTCCATAAACCCCAAGCTCTGATACCAACTGTAACGCCCCACCTCTATGCTCATAATAACAAAGAGTATTAAGAGAAATACTGTCTATTATTATGAAGAATAAGGCTGGATAGGAGCGACCATCCGTAATTGGCCTTACACTAATATTGGTTATCTCGGTAGGAGTGGTATATACTTTTTATTTTTCTTCTATTATTTATTTACTCCCATCGACACACCCAATACTAGTATAAAACGAACTACGACGGTTCATAATAGTTTAGGACATTAGATATAACAATAACACAGATAATATAAATGCGGAACACAGATAAAAACAGAAGTATCATATATATATAACTGATGTCAGTTAATACATAGTTGACACGATACATATGATACAACCACAACTGTCGACTCTAGAAGTTATATATACAAGTACATTATCGACTAATATACATGAATACATATCGTTCTATACAATGACACGACTACTACAAAGTGACACTGACAACTTCAGAAGATGTGCAAAGTCTTCAAATCCTGAACAGCAACTCAAAGAAGAAAATCTACAACCTGAAATAACTCGGGTCTGACCCGAGTATTACATTCAAAAGAAAATAATACACGGGTCAGTCTAATTCAAACTCAGTTATTAGTGCATAGAAGCAATAATAATCAACATCAAATAGACGACAGTCACAGAAATCTCGTATATCCGACTCCTCGATAAAAGAGTCGGATAACGGCAGATATAACACTAAACAGTGTTAAATAATAAATCAGCAATCCAAATCAATTTAAACAATTGAAATGTCAATTTAAAAACAACAATGCTGATTGGCTGCAGTACACGCTAACGTGTACTGCCTCGCCAATACAGGCTATGAAATACTCAGAAGATCAATAAATCCAAAAGCCAACGGATCCAACTCAAATCAAAATCAACCATTTCAAAATACTACTTCAAATATTGAATTGAATCCAACAAAACAATTTAACCATCAAAATACCAACTAAATCCATCACTCCTGTTAGGGCTGCAGTACACGCACGCGTGTACTACCTCGCCACTCCAATAATACAAACACGCTCGACTAGCAGAACAGAGAGCTGCAAAAGTAAAACTGCACCCAAATACGACTCCAAACAAGAACAGTGCACCTACATGCACGATGGAACTTTACAACTAACACAAGGTCAGACCCAAAGAAGCCAGGTCAACACATGTGAAAATAAACTAGATCACAAGGGCAACAAGTGGCAGTAAGCAAGTGCAAACCACGAAGGCAAGGCCTTAATATCAGATATGAGACAAAGAACAAACGCATATGCGCAATTCAAGGGCACCAGTACAAAGCTCCAAAAACAACAGACTCTAATACCAAGTAATGCTACTAGCGACAATGGAATGTAACTGGCAACAATTTAGGCTACAGATGGAAACTTCCAAAATGTCAGACTCGAAACAGAGACAAGTACAACCAGAATTCAAGTTTATATGCAAATAATAGTGCAGTGATAAAAATGAAGTGGTATGTAATGGTGAAGTATTAGATTTCAAGTGAGCACTGGGCCAGAACAATAAATGCTAAGCAATATCAATACGACAGAAACCAATCAAGACAGTGACAACAAGGCACTGCAAATGCAAGGCAATACTCACTGAAGACTACAAGCCAAGTGCCAGCAAATGTGCAATCATCAGACAGTGTAAGACTCAAGTGAGCATGGTTCAAAACAAATGCAAAATGAAGTAGTGAATACAGACACAACATACATGAAGATAACTGGCGCAACTGACATGTAAAACTCCTCATACATGATAAGGAAACAACATAAGCAAGTGGTACAGCATGTTCAAAAGACAGAAGATCCCACGCATTCGCCAGTTATAACAAAATTAGGCAGCAGTTTTGGACAGACATGCCAAAGTCAAAAAGGTTTCTTCGAATGGACGAAGTCACCAAATATCAGAGAATCAAAACACTGGTAGCAAGTTTCGAGCAAAGCTCAAAAGCACAACATTATAAAACAGTGTGCAGAGAAGTGCTACACAACCATAACAAAATGCGAGGAACAGCTGCGGCTATAAATGCAACACTGAGACACGAGGAGACCAACAATGCAACTAAATGAAACTGCCTCAAAGAATAATACCAGAAACTACAAAGAAGCCAAGTACACGATGTCTATGCCAAACTACCATGAACCACTGAACTAAACAAACGCAGCACCTATCTGAAGTATACAGACTACTAAAGTCTAATATTAAGCTGTACCCAATAGAGCAACAGATCAATGGAGTGTCAGACTACCAAAAAGATCATAGACTTGTGGATAACAAGAAACTGTAATTTCAAGAGTAGACTCAACGACACATGCATACACACATACAATTGTATATATGCACATATATGGAGTTGCACAAAATTTGTCACACAAATTCAATTTAACAGTTAATGTCAAATAAATTTCGCAAACAGAAGTAAATCACAAAGTCAAAACTCAGTCTACAAATTTTTAACTAAATCAAGTGGCCGAAGATGACAGAGGGCCGAAGTCGAACAAAATAACATAATCAAATCTTGATTTCGAAAATCAACCACCGTGGATAACCCAAAATCGACCCAATAAGAAATGCAGGCAACTAAACATCAACATCATACCGAAATCAAAGGACCGAAGTCAAGTGAAACCGAGTCGATCACGAAAACCAATAGTGCCATAAGACCCAAACAACCAAGGAATCGAATCATATTGCAGTTTAAATCGCATAAAAACAGAGAAACCAACAACATTCAAATGGTTGAGTTGAGTCAGATGTGAGTGATGGACACTCACCTTTGTCGAAACGAAGGCGAGCACGGCCAATCGGAAGGAGATGCGAATGATACTACCGATCGACGAGAGAAAGTGGAGCTATGGCCAGCCGCGATTTCGAATTTCTGAAGCCCTAATATTTGAACGAGGCAGCCACCATTTTCGTTCTCTCCATTTCTTTTGCTAGGGTTTTCGAATGAATTGAATAATGGAGAGGTAAGTGGAACGGTTATGTGCTCTAATATAACCGGTACCAAAAGCAAAAGAAAACTTGGGCCTAGGTAAAATTTCTTTCTCTAAAACCCACCAATGTTCAACAATTTATTAACGAAGAATTTCAAACGATTCAAAATTGTAATAGCTATTAATCAACCGATTAAAATCTCAATCAACAATTAACAGTTTTATTAAAGAATTTTAACTCGAATAAATCTCAATTGCAATCAAATAATTTTCACATTTCAGATTCAATTTGAATTCCAATAACAATTATCAACTGAATTAAATCGTCATTTTGACGATAATTGAAACTACAAAAATCCCGGTTGTTACAAATAAATTCAAGGTAACTTAATTCAGCATTTTGAAAATACCCTTACAAATTTTCAAGATTTTACTCTCCGGTTTGAATCCATTTCAAACTTTACCTTTATTTAATTTTAATTTGGTTGTATTTCTATTACTTCTTAATTTATTTCCAATAATTTAACAACTAATAACTTTAACATTTATTAGTAAAAAAAATATTGCTTTATATATATATATATATATATATATCAAAACATATTCCTACATAAAATCATTTAAAATCTTTATATATGAAAATAACAAATACGCTCTCATATATATATACAAACACTCAACTCATTCTAGGGTACTATTGACCCTATCCTTATGAGTATACCCACCAGAGCCAAGGTTCTCGCTTAACCTTCGGTCTGATACCAACTGTAACGACCCGAAATTTTCGATCCCGAAAATTCCAGATAGTTAGGAAAGAAGAAAGAGCTAGAAGAAGAAGAAACAGAAAAACAAGTCATAGAATCTCACATTCGCAGCGGATCAAAATATAATATCATATAATACCATTTATACAAAGAAACTGTATTAGTTAAATTACACTTTAATACATCTGAGTTACAACATATACACAATCACTGGACATATATAATCAACATGTCCAAATATACAACAATATATCATAGCGGAAACACTCCATACGTTCCTGCCATCCAGCTCGCCTCCGAGCTTCAGAACGTCCTTACCTAAAAATCTGTAATACTCGGTCTGACCCGAGTATTACCAAAAAGTAACACCCGGGTCAGACTGGAAACCAGCGTGAGTAAACCCATCTAACATGTAATACAACATCATAAAACTTACATAAAACCCGGGGTAACTCGTGCTGATTAACAAATTCATAATTTGCCAAAGATATCACTGATCTCACACATCAATATCTATGTACCTCTACATAGTTAAAGTAGTCCAATTACTTAAATCATCCCATTCCAGCCTATTTATTTCACATATCAACTCTATAAGGAATTTTATAGAAGATTTACACATCGAAGTGGTTTCGGGTATTTACTGATACCCGACCCCGGTCTCTTCGAATCAAATGTCATCTCTTATTCCAATTTAAGTAGATACCAATCAACTATAATACAAGGTATTATAGTCACACAGCAAATTTATTATCAATTGATATTCCACATCATTCTGTTCAATCCATCATATCATATTACCGTACATCACCACTCAATATTTGAGATATTCCCTATCCAAGTCATCCAATATCCTTAAATCATCCATAAGCAAGATTCACTATATAATTCCTAATTAATTTAATTAATTTCCAATTAAATTAATCATCAACCTTAATCACTTAGATTACCTTTAAATCATGTTTACTTCACATTTATTTATTTACAAATAAATAAATTAATCATCCATTAACCATTCATCTTAATTAATCATCCTTTAATTATCTATCTAAATTAATTATCCATAATTTATTTCAGTAAGTAATTACCCCATTGGTTAATTATTCTCCATTAGTTAACCTTGATAAATTAACCATAATAATTTCAATTGATTAATTAATCCTCAATTAATTAATTAATCACACTAGTTAATTATTAATTAATTGACCTTTAATAATTAATTAATTACAACAATCAACTCTTAATTACTCTTATTAAATAATCCTTAATTGTCAACAATTAATTACTCTTTAATTACTTTTATTAATTAATTACTCTTAATCACCCAAAAATTAATCAGTTAAAAGATAAGTCATTTATCTTAATTAAAATCTTATTAATTAAGTAAACTTTAAGAATTAACTTACTAAGTTAAATGATTAATTCAACTTAATTAATCAACCACTTAAATAAATACTTTATTTATCAAAGAATGATTAAGGGTATTATAAAAGCTTAATTATGTTTTAACTATAAAACATTATGTTACAATTTATCCTTACCCGAGACAAAACCCCAGATTTCTCAAACCAAACCCGAGTTTCCTTCCCTATTTTTTCGAGCTTCAGTTTTTAAAAAAAAACTTGTTAAGATTTAAACTGTTAAAATACTCCCTCAAAACACACTCGAGACAACCCGAGCCATCCTTCAATTTTTCCCAGGTCGATCCCGAGGCAAAATCCATCGTTCCCAAAACGAACACTGGTGCACAGATTGACTTGTGCACATGCACCGTCCATCGACGATGCTCCGGCCTTTCCGACCACCATCGACAAGTCATTGACCATCTCCACCCTCGATCTCAACCACCCAAAACCCAAAGCAAGCTCGAAATCGAAATCGAGTCAGTCAACACCATCAGGCATTAAACCATGACAATCAACCTCGCCTCGCACCACCTATTCCGACCACCAGCGACTTCGTATTCATGCCTGGAACCTCACCGCACCTCCACTTCCTCAATCCCTCTGCACCGGTCACACTCGATGCTACATCGCCACAGCAAATGCCACGAAAACATTGACCAACCCATCAGAACAGTAAACCCTACAACGCCCCTGTACCGCCGCCCCGATGAACGATGAACCTTCCAACCATTTTTCCCGTGACCTCCTCCCTTCCAGCCACCTCCAGGCACGATCTCGAACACCCCAGGTTCACCCATCGCCAGAAATCGATGATAACTCAATTCCCGTTCAACCCCAAATTACTCAATCAAAACATGTTTAAAAATCTTGATTTTACTTCTAAAAATCATCATTTCCAAAATCGATTCAGATCATATAAGTTAAACTTGAGATTTATCTACTTTGATTTTTGAATTAAATCGATTTACCACTGTAAATTTAATTTTATCATAATTACTTCATGTGTATACTTGAAACTTATTTTTTAAAATCAAATTTGATAATTACTAACAAATTTCTTTCAAAGATCATAACATAAAAGTATTTATATAAGGAGGTATTGATTCCTTTGATTTAGTTTTTGTTTGTAACTAAGAACAGAGGTAATAACTATATACAGAGACATGCAGATCCAACTTCACATTCATAAATACAATCATTTCTAAATAAACATGCAAAACATGCTACTTATCATAATTTCTAGGATCATCTTATGCAATCATATATATATTGACAGATTAAGCTTTAAGATGCAAGTTTACTCACCTGTTCAATTTAAAAACAGAGAACGGTTATTTCCTGGAACTTAGTTTTCTTTGATTTGCATTCATCTTGAATCTTTTTGCTATGATCAGGTTGAAATCTTGAAACTACGGATTTGCTTACTACCAGGTTTGAAAGTTTTGAACTTGAATCAGTTCTTGAGATAATCTGATCTTGCCTTGATCTAATATTGATTTTGTTGTTTGTTTTATATTTTCTGGTTTTGCTTTTGATTCTTGAGTTTGATTTTCTTTTCTTTCCTGGTTTACTATGTTGTGAACGAACTAGAACAAGGGGTATGCATATATAGAAAACAGGTTTTACAGGGGTAGGCTTTTGCTGTACAAAATAATCTTTGTTTGGTCGGAGATTTTTTTCTCACATGGAGGCTGAAATGATTTTAAATAATTCGAAATGACCTAAAGTTGTGCTAGCATTCAATGCCAATGTCCTTCATGTTTACATCCTTATCCCATTTTCTATGCTCATATATATATTTTTATTCTTCCCTTGCCTTACATATCTACTCACAGGAAACATATAATCTTTGCCTAGTTTTGTTTTATTACTTTGCATATACCCATGTATTACATAGTTTATATATTTCTAGAACTACCTTATGTATTTATTTCTGTTTTTAAGCTTAACTATCAAACACTTAATTCATATTCATATATTGTATTCTTATATTTAGCATTAATAAGATTGATTTTATTCTAAAATATCTTGAAACACTTTATTTGAACTTTTTAAATCATAGCTTTTCTTCCAAAATACATACATATACATATATATATATATATATAGGAAATAGCCAAAAGTCTTATTTGCCTTTAAAATGATAAGTTTGTATGTATTTATCTATATACAGTTATGTATTTTAAGTTATGGTATTTTTTTTAAAAATTTTGAATGATGAAATTTATTATTTATTTTCTATAAGATTTTCATATCCAGGGATTTTACAATTCAATATTTATTTTAGCTTTCAAATCAATTTATAGATAAAATTATTTTTATCTTCTAGAAGAACTCATTTATTCGACTATCAAATTTAATATTCCAATGATTTAATTCAATTAATTACCAATTAATAACCATTAAAAATCTGGGTCGTCACAGAGAGTATAAATTTAACTTTATTTATTTTTTTCAACCCACAGTCATTTCACTCATCCTTTTAAAATATGGTTGCAATTACTTCTATAGTCGGAATTCATAGAGTTAGGCGTATATTCAAAATAAGTATATATATTTATAGTAAAACCTTTTCAAAAACCTTTTCAAAAATAACAAGTACGCCACTCATGCGTATATTTTCTCCGTTGATCAGGTAACCTAAGCTCTGATACCAAATGTAACAACCCGTCATGAAGCAGACCTAAATTCTGACCCAGAGAAACCCCATCGAAATATAACATTCCAAAGCTGGTTGTTTATTGGTAAAAAGAAAAACAATACAGAGCTATCTATTTATTCTTTCAGAACTCACAACGAAAGAAACAAAATGTAATAGCAATAATAGTACCCATTTATTTCAAACCATTTCAAATGCCATAGAACAAAACATATCATAATGTTAACAACAGTAGTTACATCAATTTGTTCGAAAGTACATTTTATGGGTACAATAGAAAATAACAGGAAAAAATGGATAACGACTGTCACAAGCTTCACTCTCGCCATCATCAAGGAATATCAACTCCTTCTCTAACCTACGTTGTAATGAGGAAGGAGTCAGAACTACAAGTGTCTGCCAAATAAAAACCTCGAGCCTTACTATTTTAGAACTTGGCAGTATATTTCAAAATAAGAATATGTCTTACGTATTTTGAAACCATTTAACACTCCATATAAGGAAAGGATGTGGGTCCTTAAACAACCACTTAATGCATTCCATTCTAAAAGCAGGTTTCCAAATCTCATTACCCATAACCAACATCCAAATATCTAAAACTACGAGAGATAGAACCCAAGCTATTAAATAACTTTTATTGGAAAATAGGCAGACACTGAACATTTAAAACCTCAATTGAGGTAGGCCTCCTACATTTATTACCTCTTCCCAATGCAGAATCCATATAGTCATTCATCTAGCTGGTATTGCATGAAAATATCTTCAGACACTTAATACTTCCTATTAAAGCATACCTATCCGAAATATGCTTAACCATGCCTAAACCCAATCCCGACAATTTAACACCTCATTAAGGGAAGAAGGCGAGCACTTAAACAACCACTTAATACCTACAAAACCCCGAAGCATGTCCTTCGTCTTATGATCAGTACTAACGGTGACCTCTCACATTAGCTCGACTATTCGTGGGCACATGTAGCCAAATTAATTGGGCAGATTTACCCTACAAAATTGAGACTAACCTCGCATCATCGTAGTTACTTATCATAGGTGATGACTGACATCAGCCCCAAAGTCACATTACTGGTAGCCAGACTTGCTGGGCAGACTTTTGTATGTCTTTTAACTGACCTCGTACCACTTATGACTTAATCATATTTTACAATAATATATATATTATCACACATCTCACCGTGTCCATTAATTAGGCTATATCAGAATTCTTTCTTATTTTTCCTTAAGAAATTAATTACTTTCCTAAGGAGGATTTAATGACAATTATTACCTAATTAACTAAGCAATTAATAAGTTATACTTTTACGCTATTTAAGATAACTAATATATAAATAAATACGCACTTATTATTTTTTACGCGTGTGGAGATAACATCCTAGCCAATGTTAAATGTCAAATCCATTCTAACAATAATTATACAATTCCGTTTTCCATATTATCAATGGTGTAGTATTTCCAATATCCATAACAAGGTATTTCAATATCCTTAACAAAGGATCTAATATTCATATCCAAAAGTTGCAATAGATAGACTTGTACGTAATAAAAATTTCAACTCAAATTATCACATCAAATCAATGGAATAATCCCAAAAATAGGAATTACAATTCCAGTTTCAGTTTCTATTCAACCATTCGTTTACAACGAATTAAATGATAGAATTTATCTTTTATTTCACATGGAATAAATGGTGTAAACTACAAATAAGTTCTTACTTTACACCCTATTCTTTAATTGAAACTTCATAATCAAGTTGGAATTAAAGAGGACTGGAATAGAAATAGAAATCACCAAAAATTGCAAATTTAATGTAAACAATTGAGAATTCCAACAAAGATTGAAATTGTGAATTATAGGAGTTTTGAGAGGTTTTATTTTGTTTTATTTTCATAAACCGAAAATCCTCAAGTCATATTAAAATCCATAATATACTAATCAATTACTGGAATGAAAATGCTAAGATTTCCACTCACAGTTGGTTCTTAGCTTTGCTTCTCTTTGGATTTGAAGCGCCCATTATAATCTCCTTCAGATCCCTTCTTATTGATATATACAAGAGGAGATTTGTATATATATTAGATTTAGAAAGGTTGGAGGAGAGGATGATTAGAAATTAAATAATAAACAAAGACAAGTATATAGGATTACTTGCCTGAAATACTAATGGAGTGTTCTAAATCAAAGAAGAGATGAACTGATAGAGCTTCGTTGATGTTCCCTGTTAACAAGAAATCTTGTTAACACCCCAAATTAGGATTAAAATTGAGAATGGCCTCTTCGAAACCACCTTTTGAATCTGTTGAGGTAATCTAAGACTCCTTCGAAACCACCTTTCGAATTGGTTTAGGTAATTTAAGGTCGTGGCTTAATGGTGTCTAAGGGTTTTAACTCTGTCGGAAGGGTTTTGTTCCTTCAAAAGGTATCCCTTCGATAAGCTTTGATGCGAGTACTCTATAGCTGAATCCATATACATGCATTGAATCAGATTCCATGTATTTAAAAATACCATGCACTTGCTTTATTAATAATTTTCATGAATACAAGAGGCTTAAGTATTACAAGGAAGTGACATCCCTAATTTGATTTAAGGATTAAGCTTTACAAATTCAAGAAAAGAACAAGTATAGAATGAAATAATTCAGATCCCCTAAACAACACCATTAGGGACTTATTTATAGGCGCAGGTTGGACCCTTTCGCATCAGTCCTTTTGACTTAGTCGAAAGGGTGCCTTGATGACCTTTCGTTGCTATTGAATTCAGGGATCCTTTCTAACTCTGCTTTTGAATGGAACTTGGGTGCTTTCGACTCCATCGAAAGATATAGAAGCGACCTTCACCTTGTTGTTGAAGTGTTGTGTAAACATGATAGGATGTTCAAATGTGTTCGAAAGGTACACATTCAACGTTTGTGGAAGGTGACGATGCTTTCTTTGTTTAAGATTTTGAAACACTTGAATCTTCCATCATTGGGTAACTAATCGGTTTGCACTCCACTTTCATAAATTTTTGGAGGCTTTCGACACTGTCAAAAGGGGTATTTTCTAGGCTTCGAATGACTTGTAGCGTTGTAGAAGGCTTAGTTGAGAAGGTAGCTTTCGGGAGCATTCTCATTGATTAATGCGGAAACCCCATTTTCTGGTGTTTGAGGAAGAATTATTGGTCACGCGTGAGATCTCCTTTATATTTGTGGAAGGTATCAACCGATTCAAAAGGCTGATCTATGCTTTCGAAGGGATCTCTTTGGTAAAATGTTCTTCAGCGGAAGGTAAACAGCGACGGAGCCATCCGTTTCGAAAGGTTTGATACATGTGCGGAAGCCTGTTATTCGATACCTTTAAAAGGTGCTTTTAACACATACGAAACTCCTTTATGCATGTGGAACCAACTGTTTCGAAAGGAGTTAAATGAAGCGGAAGGGTACCCTCGTCCTCATTCGACCTCCTTGAAAGTCCCTAGCTCATCCAACATTTGCAGAAGCATCGATCCCTTAGACTCTTTCGAAAGGTCTTGCTATTGCTATCGTTCTTCATGAATCCTTCCTTTGTATTCTTTTAGGTTTCAATGAAGTTGAAGTGATTTTTGATGATAATACTTGCCCCCCTAGCGAAGAGATGCTCTTTACTTTTTAAGTCAACTATTTCGACACCCACCATTATTTCAGCATAAAATTTTCCCGCCTTTTGATATTCCCAAATGAATCTTGGCTGTTCATTTAAATCTGATCAAATGGCTTTCCTTGCATTTGCTTTGCTTATGAATTACGCTTCCTTCTTCCCTCTTTTCCTTTACCTACGATTAAAAATCTAGGAGCAAGAATCAGAAATTTCAACCTCTCATTAAATTCTCAATTTCAGAAGACGCAAGTTCATATTTAAAGTGAGCATCCATTTCATTTTAAAATACTCAATAAAATTTCGACAGCACTTCTCCTTTGTTCCCTATATCGGACACAAATGCCTATACATAGAGAACAAAAAGAAAGTGCCGCCGAAATTTTGCGAGCCGTTTAAGATAATATAATTTACAAAATATAATTACTTTATTGTGTTTGTAACATGTCCAATACAGGGAAAATCCGACAAATATTGTATCAGATGATTATTGATGTCAGTTTTATGACAAAAATATATATCTATATAACGATCATATACTAGGGTTTGGTAGAGGATGAACATAAATGAATCATTCTCGACCGAACCTGTTGTATAATTGCATTGTCCGACGGCTACTGATGGTCGTCGATGGCTATTATTAGCAGCGGTTTCCAATGGTTTCCGACGGCTATTATATTTTTTTTTCACAATTCCTCACTTTTTAATATAAACTAGTTTATTAGAAAATTTTAATATGTAGAAAAAATTGAGTAGTTTATATTAGTTATAAATGAATATGAAATAAATATTAATTATTACAATCACTTACTTGCCTTTCCATATTCATTTAAAATTTTCAAATTAGAGTTAAGTAATGTTTACAAAATAAATTCATAAAACTATAACATATCATAAATTTCACCAAAATTTTTATAATTGATAGGCTGAAATTTGTAGAAAATTTGTCTGTGTTCGATTTTCAATAAAATTAATTATCGAATATAATTATACAGCAAAAATGATTATCGACAGCACTAATTTAATTAATCAGAAACTTTCATAAATTTGAATAATTGAATAAAAATGTCTTTAAATTCTTAGGATTTGAATTATTATATTTAGTCAAATTTCAAACTTGTATAACTAATATATTATAATATAAGCAATAAATTTAGATAAATAAAATGAAGGGTCGGCGGAAGCAAAATGATGGAGCTGTTAGCGGTCGACGGAATGCTTCGCCGCAAATTACTATGTGTCGTGTAGTGATTTCATTCTATTTCTACGTTGCTGGGTTATGCATTCACATTTACTTCTAGATCATCTTTTAAGTCCAAGATGGGTTTTTGAAATAGGTTCTATTTTTAATTTTACCAACTGATTAAGAGGCATTGAGAAGTATTTAGGTGCATGTAAATAGTATCACCCAATTAAATTCAAGAAAAATGGAAAAAGACACTACAAGAGATGCCGGCTATTCCAACGGCTCCAAGCCGTTGGCGGCCGTTGGAAGCCGTTGGAAATGCCATTGGAATAGCGTTCACGCTTTCCAATGGCTTTCAACGGAAGCAACATGGCTATTCCAATGGCTTTTCCAACGGCAATTAGCCGATGGACGCCGTTGGAAGCCGTTGGAATAAACTGACCAATTAGCCATTGGTAGCCGTTGCTAATCTGGGTGAAATTTTTTTAATAGCAGCAAGCCATTCATCTTCCAGCCACACACAATCAATATATATCAATTTCCATTCCATTCCATTTCCACTCCATTTCACATATATATCATATATTCAACACATTATACCACAAACAATATAAACAACCAAAAATCAACATCAAACATTACATTTTCAAACCAAACTCCAAGTCAATATGTACATAAACAACAAAACCCTCACCAACACCAACTCCAACCCCATATTCAAGTCAATATATACAATGCAAACACTTAAACCTCACCACCTCAAAGTCAATACATACACAATAACCATCAAACACAATCATCACCACCTCAAAGTCAATATATACAATAACCAACCGCAAAGACAATAATCATCATACCTCTCAAGCATCATCATCACCTCCGGAAGCACCAGACGACGAAGGAAAGGAACCATGCCTCTGCGCGTACTCCGCTAAACGTTGATTCAGCTGCTCCATTTGTATAGCGCGAAGACGGTCCTGCTCTTGCAGCTGCTCAACCATGGCTCAAAGCACTTTTATTTCAGCTTTGTCACACGCCTTTTGAGCTGCCCGAACCTGCAAATAGAATATGAGATGTTCACATTTGTATTATAATCATTTTCTTAAGCAATGTATATTTTAAAATATAGAAACGTAAATGACGTGATCTTAAGCAATGCATATATCACAAAGAAATGCATATTTTTAATACAATATATAGGTGTTAAAAGTATTCTTATATATTATTTTTTTGTTCATCCATTTTCATCGCATATCTTTATATATTTTTCCTTTTTTACTTATCTAATATTAATAAATCACATATATGTTAGATTTAACTCAAGTAGAAATCATCATATGTATAGTGTATCTATAGGTTAATTTATTAAATATAATATTGCAATGTTTATAAGATTACCGCTTGGTTTCCATAGCCATAGCGCCTATTCCGCTGCATCGGATCCATAATAACGTCGAAAATATTATCTTGCTCTTCTACCGTCAACTCATCGCGATCCGATTCTGAAAGCAGCTCTACCCGTGCCTCCTGAAACTTTGCCTAAAATAAAAAACAATTACAGGTTAAAATTAGTAGAATAGGATTTAAACATATCGATATTAATGAAATAAGATTTAAAATATGCATACATATGCAGCCGTCGCCTTATCATCATCATCCCACTGATATGTAATATTGCCAGCATTGTCTGCTTGTCTTGATGCGTGTGTGCGGGTAAATACCTCCATCATAGACACGCGACGTCCAAGCGATCTTTCCTGCAATAAATAATTTATATATTTTAATTTTTCATAGCTAATTACCGAACTGATTAATATACAAAATGTAACAACGGTTTAGATTCGTAATTGATAAATTTACCAAGTCCTCACGGTGATGCTGAAAAGACTTGGATCCACCACGATGCGTTACAGGATTCCTACTTCTATTGGCAGAGTTCCTCTCCGACTCCATCTGCAATTTAAATTGAATATTATATTTATACTAATTGCGAAATAATTAACTATATATTTGGTAGATTTACTTTGAACTCGTCAGTCTCCCACCAACTCATCCAAGAATCCCATACGGAAGCGCCCATCCAGTTCGGTTTCTTCCCCGATTTTTTAAGAGCTGGTATTACCTACCTGTAATTTTTGGCGACCTTCGAATTCCAGTGGCACTGAACCATGGCGACATCGGCCTCCGCCAAGTCCACTTGCCCCTGTACAAAGAGAAAACATTACTAATTATTCATTTATAGTTATTCATATAGTAAAGTGGTATAAACTCACCAGAAAATCCTGCCAGATGGCCTCCCTGACATGGTCAGGGATCTTACTCCACTTAGGCCAGGAATTTGTCATCCTGCTCATATATGATTGCTTGGAAATGCCAAGCACAACTCCTGAGGGCTCCAAATCAAATCCCCTGTGTTAAATATAAAACAAAGCTTTAGACAAGTATATATATGTATAAACAAATTTATATTGTTATCATTTTAATTTTGATACTTACGCTCCATCAGCCTTCGGCTGCAAATATACAAGTGGTCGAGCCGGAGGCTCACCACTACTCTCGCCGGCCTAGCGGGAAGAGCTACGACGTCTGGAGCCTGACATAATACCTGTTGAAAGTTTCATTTTTAATTATAGACATAGATAAAATGATGATGATATGTGGTGCATGTAATGATGATGATGATATATATGTGATGCGTGTGCGTGAATAATTGTAAAAATTACCGAATATTACTCAATCCTCGTCGTTTCCTGATTCAGACTCGGTCTCGTGTTCTATATCGTTTTCCTCTACACTCTCAAATGCTTCGACTAATACATTTGTCTCATCATTTAATTGTCCAAAATCAGTTTGATCGTCTGTAATTGTGATTTCAACATTTTCTTCGATATCTGCTTAATAGGCTTGTTCTTCTGGAATATTCTTTCCATCGAATGTAAATCTCGCTTTGATTTTAAAAACCGCAGACCAATCCGGTTTATCTCTTTTTAGAGACGGATAAGGGGTGTAATAAACTTGTAGGGCTTATTTGGCTAGTACAAAAGGATCGTACTGCTGATAACGGGAGGTATATTTTATTTCTATAAGATTATAATTTGGATGCACGTTAATACCAGAACCTGGAACATTGCTGAACCAGTTGCATCTAAACAAAAAAAATTCCTCTGTGGGTCTTATAAAATATGTCAATTGCAAAATCTGGGTTAACACGCCATAAAAATTATGTATATGATTATTAGGATCATCACTGCCTTTAACAAATACACCGGTATTGTTTGTTAATTTTTCAGCACCGTATTTTTTGGTGTTGAATTTATATCCATTAACGAAAAATATTGGATACGTTTTAACTTTCCTTTTCGGTCCCAACGCCAAATGTTTTAATCCTTCATCGACCACATTATTTATAGGATCACAGACGTAGTTCGAAAACCAAGTAGCGAAATTTTTGCTTAAATCGCCGTTTGGATTTTGTGATTCATGAACACTGTAAACAAAAACAATATATTTCTTTATTATTAATTTACACATGCAGTATTAAATTAAATTTATCAAAACTTGTAATCTGATAATTACCTAATAAATGGTGCAACTTCTGGACAATTAAGAGGAATATATGTGTGTGCTACATGGTAATCTCTATCATCTAACCATACTTCTACACATTTTCCAGCATGTCGACCATGTTGTTTAAAAATAGATAACATTGCTTCAGAAGAAGAATCTTGTTCAACGACCATGTTATTTTTAATTTTACCAACTGATTAAGAGGCATTGATAAGTATTTAGGTGCATGTAAATAGTATCACCCAATTAAATTCAAGAAAAATGGAAAAAGAAATCAAAAGAAAATGAAGGAGAAAGGATAGATTTGGTAAGAAAATTGGGTGAGAAATGATATGATTTGGTAAGTTAATTAATTTCTAGCTAAAAAAATCAACCGTTAAGAATGGCAGCAGTAAGATTCTTCAAAAAAATATGGTTGTCAAAAACTGATTTGTATGTATAAACAATAGGTATCATTAGAGAGTTTGCAAGATAATCTATGATTTAAGAGCGTGATTATTAAATTGGCTTTTGTACAAAGAGTTATCAAATTTTAAAGTTTGAAATTGGTTTAGTTAGTTAGGCATGGTGATTATAATGCTAATGGAAGTAATTTTACAAAATTATTAGCATAGGGACCTGCTTTATATTACAGTCATTACGTAGGGATTCAAAATGATTTATCACAGTAATAAAATAACCGTATACAGGAGTAAACTGGGTGCACAAGAACAAAGTGCTCCAATATATTCATAGTCCTTGTTTACTCTTTTCGCTCTCATAATTGACTCATTTACGATAATTTAATTGTCTGAATAAAAAACAGTATGTACATTGAAAACATAAAACATAACCTATTTATTTCCTTTTTTTAATAATGTTTTCTTTTATGTGAAGTTTGGTTTAATTTTCATATTAAATCATATATTAATTTCACTATATGCTATATTCAAATTTAGAACAAATCTTTTTAGTACTGTGTATAATGCATGTCAATTTCAGCTATATTTACATCTTAAGCAAGCAAAATCGCCAGCTTGTTTCTAAAAAAATTCAACCAATAATTTTTTTCTAATTGTCCAGTGAGTTTAGTAGCTAAGAGTTTGTAATCAAATCCTTAATTTGCTGTTGAAACTCATGTCATCTTCCCAATTTTGTTGATAATTTAGTAATTTAAAGTGACCGACCTCTTATTAGCATTTAGGTTTCTTCCTCATTATTTGCATAACATTTTGGCCTTCTTTCTCGCTTCAATTAAATTCAGATGCGTAACATAAATGAAATAATCTGTAATTTTGGCAGTGAACATAAATGTGTAATTAACATTTATTATTGTGATCAAATTACTTTGGCAGAGTATTTTGAAGTGCATTTTTTGCCTTCCCAAATAATGACCTTTAAAGACAAATTATTAAAACCGCAATTTTGTGACCGTTGACAATAAATAATGCATCAATGCATATTTATTTCTAAATAATCTTAGTGACAGTTAAAAATTGATAAATATTACAAAAGATTGGTATAAATATGAGATGTGTTTATTTAGGACTCACGTTCATTCATACGATATTTCTTTCATCAACAATTTCTTTTACTCTATATTTTTGAGCAGATCCTCCTTTGGTATAGAAGTTAGAGATGAACAACGCATCGATGTTTCTTCCACTTGACAAATCCAAGAGCCTGAGAATAAGGTAACAAAAAGTTTCAAATTAATTACTTGGCCGTTTTAGGTTTTATATGCATTTTGATGATCAAGATGACGAATGATATTATTTTTAATTCTAAAAAAAGTTCATGTAACATTGATGAAAAGTTGAATAATTCTTAAAACCGATGCAGGCCTAGAGATATAGTGGAAGCGGAGAAGCACAAATCATATTCTCGGTGGTTTAACAGCCATAAGCGATCTTCTTGCTCTCCATGGCTTATTTCATCACTTACTGGTCCGTTCAACATAAGAATTTATGAGTTTTATATATTTTTATGTTTAATTTTTCATCTACAGACACACGAAGAATTGGATAATTATCGATATTTAAGAGATGAAATAATCTTTTATATAAACTATAGAGTACTCTTAATATCATAAGATTAATTTTTGTTATCTGCGTAGATCTAGAGAACAAAACAAGTAAAATGATGAAGTTAGTCGAAGCTGAGGGTGACACCTTCACAAAGCGTGCAGCAATTTATTATGAGACAAGGCCACAACTAATCTCGTTGATGGAAGATTTATATCAATCACATCGCTCTCTAATCGAGCGTTATAATAAGCTAAGAATTCAAAATTTGGATGATCGCCTTTCAGATGGTGATAATTTATCATGTATTAATGATGCTAATGAAGAATCAAGTGCAGAGAGTGAGGTCAGTGAAGGCACTTGCGAAGACACCATTAAAAGTGAACTAAGAAAGGAAATCGAAAATCTAAGAGTGGAAAATGAACGGTTAAGGGAAGAAATAAAGAAGAAAAATGAGGAAAAAACGAATTATTGGATATTTTCTTTACTTAAGTTTTTTAAGTTATGGAGATAATAAATAGTGAAATTTCTACGGATCTTAGACATGATGTATATCTCAGTTTAATTTACCTTTTTGGTAGTGCATATTGTTTATTTGATGCTCAGTAAATGGTGAATTCATATTGTACTTTCGGTTAATAGTTGGGTACTTGTTATATTGTTTGATTCAGTAGTATGAGACTGAGGTTAAAAGTATAATGTGTATATAAGATGTTGTAGCTTGAATTTGGACTAGTGTATGCATACAAGTCTGGTACGTGTGTCTTAAATAACTTTTTTTGCCATTAGTGAGGGAATTGTCGATAAAATTTTGTGCAAAAAGAACAAATCATTCAAAAATAATAAGTAATTAATTTCTTATTTTTGCCATTATTAGGGCAATGATGTATTCCAATGAAGTTCAATACTTGATTCTATTATACTAATTTAACTTAATGCTTTGAACAAAAATGATACCTATTGGAAACACAAAATACGACGTCTTCATTTATATTTGTTCGATAAACTTCTAATTTTCATATTGAAGCAAATATTATCTTCCTTTTTAAATGAAAATACATCATATATGAAAATGAATTGGAATCAGTCACTGTTTGGCTGAGAACAAGCAGCTAATCATATGCACCATTTCAAAAATGTTCAGTCATAAGACTGGGATGGAGTTGGAAAAAGTTAACAAAAAGAAAAGTACACAGTAAAAGCTGCTACATCAAAACATATTATAGTAAACAAAGCTGCAGCTAAAAAATGTATAACTGCCGATTGAAGACTAAAAAGATGGTGTATAGATATTATTTTCATTATACATGTAAACAAAAAATTGAAAGTTTTTAGCTGTATCTCAGTTTCAGGTAGAATTAAACTATAATATGCTCTAATATTAAAAACTTATTCAACCAACTCACAGAACTAAAACAAGCACACGGAAAACATGGCACACAAATATGATCATACTGATAATGGAAGACTTCCTTGATCAAGAAAAACAAGTGATCTGGAAGCAACATGAAGCAGGCAAGGTTTGACCTCTGATCTCGATCTGAAGGCACTTATCTTGCTGACACCTATCCTCCATTATGTTCCCTTCTTCCCATTTTGCTTCCTGAACAGCATTGCTTATAGCTTCACACCTGCAGTCGTTGCTTATTTGACTTAGTTCCAGACAACAATCTTGAGTTTGTTCCTGTACTTGACCACTATACTGTATGTACTGTCTGTACTTTTGGTAAGGCTTTCTGATCAATTCTTGCTGGCATGGCGGTTACTGAGATTCAAAGAGTGGGATTAGGCATGTACGAATCAGGGTTGAGATCATAAGAGTAATACAGAAGAGTGATGACGATGTCTTCATCTTTCTTTTCTCCACTGCAGTTTGCATGATTTTGAAGTTGATGTGAACAGAGTTGAATCTGTTTTAAATCATTACTTCATGTGTTTACTAGCTAGAAGAGTGAATTCCCAAGGCAAGTAACATCCAATAACAGTAAGTATGTATGCAAGTAAATCTGCAAAAAAGTATCCAAGTCCTTTTCCTGTTGAAGAGTAAAAAGGTTGAAAAATGCGCCTGTAGAAATACCCCATAACAAAATCTATTAACAAAAAGCAAGAAAACTTTAATGGCGAACTACTCTAATCAGATCTCAAAGGCCGTTCAGTCTATCACACCCGAGCCTCCACCTCTCATTCCCTCTTCTTCTTCTTCAACCCCAAGGAGGTGCAACTTGAAATCGACAGCGAGGGGTTCCAATTAGTCAGGAACCGCCGGAACAGGGAGAAAACCCTTCACCAATCAAATCCAGCCCAATACCGCTCCAAGAATCAATCGCAGGCATATCATAATGGTTACGGTGATTCAAGAACCAACAGTTACAAGTACAATTCAAATCAAAATTCTCAGAACTCCTCTAAATCTGCAGCCGCAATACAGAAAAATCAAGAAATCAATGGTGCAGTAGCAAATCAAGGATACATTAAAGGGTCTTTCTCGCATAAAGCGTCTTCTTGGGCAGATTTGATTAGAGAGGGTGGTCTCAGTCACGATTTTGATCTAAAATATCAAGCACCTATCACCATTAACAACAAGAAAATAGTTATAATGAAGGAAGGGGTAAGCAGAAGAACAGAGACCAAGTTGGGCTGCTCGGTGATAGCTTATGTATACGGTAATAAGTCTTTTTATCATCATTTTAAAACATCTGTGCAAAGAACATGGAATCCCACAGGTAATTTTGATATTTTCGCAAGAAATAATGGATTCTTTATAATTAAATTTGCTGTTGAAAGTGATTGTGAAAAAACAATCAATGGAGGACCTTATTTCATCAATGGAAAGCTTATTATCTTGAAAAGATGGAGTAACAAAATTGCATTTGATAGAGATTTGTTATTCACCATTCCAATTTGGATACGGCTTCCCGAACTAAGTTTAAAATTGTGGGACAAAGAAGCATTCGGAGCAATTGCAAGTGTTGTAGAGGTTCTTCTAAAACTAGATGAACAAACAGCAAAAGAAACAAGATTAAGCTATGTAAGAATTCTCGTTGAAATCAAAGCAAATACAAAACTCCTGAAGAAGCATACATAATAAATGCATGATGGAGAAAACATTGTTCAGAAGATTGAATATGAGTGGATCCCACCAAAGTGTTTAACATGTACATGCTTTGGACATTCTACTGAAAATTGTTCATCAAAGAAGATTTGGAAAGAAAAACAAAATGATTTTTTGGGCAATAAAGAAAAGGACTCTATCATGGAACAAAATCAAGAAATTATCAAAAAAGCATATTTCAATGCCAATCAGCATACTGAGAATCAAGAGGTTTTCACTCCTGTAACAATGGAAAATTCTTTAACAGGCAAAATCAAGTTTTTTGAAAATATAAATAGCAAAGGTTGCGCTAAAGAATTGGATATAAATGTGAATAATCTTGTACTTACCAAGCAACTGGAAGATTCCCAAAAACAAGATATACCAGACCAGGTTATGACAGAGAATACAGATGAAAATTTAAATCAAATGCAGCAAATTGAAAATGAAACATCTTCAGCACTAAAGCAGTTTGTAAAGGATCCTGGTGCACATTCTATGCACTCCCCTGTTGGTGATGTTATTGAAATAGCAGATGAAATTATGGAAGTTAGCATAAATACGGATGAAATAATCATCAATGCTACTGGTAGGAAAGAATTCACTAATCATATCACAGGTTCAAGCAGCTTGCACCAAAATATATCAGAGGATATAGTTCAAAAGCCATGAAACTTGTCCCAAAACCCTTTGCTCCAGCTAAAAAGAATAAAAAAGAAAGGAAAAAACAAAACAAAAAATCTGCAGGAAATATTATCTCAAGACAATGAAGAAAATTGTGAAAGGATGATTTTCAGTAAAAATATATTATGAGAAATCCAAAGTGGTATGAACATTTAAAAATTCAAGACAGAAAACCACTTAAAAGAAAAAGGCATAAAAGTTCAGATTATCTAGAAGAGAAAAGAGATAGAGAGAAGCGGAAGGAATTCAACCCCAATCTCTCTATATGAAAGCAGTGATATCCTTATCATATCCTTTATATTTTATTTTATTTATAATGTCTATAATTACTTGGAATATTAGAGGGTTAAACTCTCCTGAAAGAAAATTAGATTTAACCAATCTAATCTTTACAAACAGACCTAATATTGTTGGCAGTCTTGAACACAAACTTGAGGATTAAAAAATCCACAATTTGCATTATAGCAATTTTAAAGAGTGGGGTATTGTTAATAACAATATTATAGGGGGTAATGGTAGAATAATGGTTACGTGGGATCCAAGTATATGGAGTCTAAGCCATCATTTTTTGAATTTTCAATTTATTCACTGTAAATTCATAAAAAAGGATGGTTTTCAATTAGAAGTTATTTTTGTTTATGCTTCAAATAGTGAAAAAGAAAGAAATTTTCTCTGGAATGATCTTGAGTCTTTAAACTATAACATGATAAAGCCTTGGATTATTATTAGGGATTTCAATACTGTTTTCCATTCATCTGAAAAGAGAGGTGGAATTCCAATTGGAAATAATTTTCTTCTTAAAACTGGCTTAACTGAACCCACTATTTTTGGGAATAAATATACATGGAAATCTAGTGAATTCAGAAATATTCGCTGTAAACTTTATAGGATTTTAATTAGGGTAAGTTGTGCTCACATCCCTAATAAATTTCAAAATAGAGAAAACATCATTCACAAACAAAACTTACATTTCCGCTTCCTATTTTCAAATTCGTGCACACAAAAATACACAAATACCCTTTATCTTTTTAACATTTCAAACGCGTATAACTTTATGTACAAAAACCGGATCAACATGCCGTTTTCACCAAAAAATCACAAATTTTATGATCTTTGAAATGAGATCCATTGTTGATACCAAAAATTCATATTTGTAGTAAATGTGCAATTATTTCAAATATTTGCAGACAATTCAGCAAATTTTGAACATTTTCGATTTTTTTTTTCAAATTTACAAATAATTGCAGATATTTCTGTAGCTATATGGTATAGTTGCAGAAATGTCTGTTATTCCGCCTTTTGGCAAGGCCGTGACACCAAGGAATTGACTAGTAATCCAATGACAGTCCGTCCTAGAGATCGGTCATACACAGGCTCACTATGGATATCGACGAATTTTGTCCGAGTCCGGATTGGGCCAAAATTGCTAGGACATGACAAGCTAAACCATGGGAGTCAACGTTTCAAGTTTCGAGTCAATCCGAGTTCATATGCTCAAGTTATGATGGATACAAGTTGAAGGGAAAGGCCATGTTTTCGTATCCATCAAATGGCCTGATTTCGTATCCATCAATGTTGACCTCTCCGTATCCATCGGCAGAAGATATGGTCGAATCCACCAGAGCACTCCACTTCGAATCCATCGAATTTTGCTTTGCTTCGAATCCATCAGTATGCTTGCTTCGAATCCATCCTAAGGCCTTGCTTCGAATCCATCCAGAGGCCTTGCTTCGAAACCAAGCCTCGGTTCGAATCCATCAGGCCTTCCTCCACTCCGAATCCATGCAATCGATATACTTCGACTCCATCCCATAATTTACTTCGAATCCACCCTGTTGAGGCAGCTTCGAACCCGTAACCGCTGACTTGCTCTTATCCAACGAGTCAATTAGCCAAGGTGACGTGTCTTCCATCGAAGTAAGCAGGGCGAGATATGTGGAGTCGAAACAGTCAATGCGGCACAAAGGCCGGATCGAGACGAAGCGCGCGCGCCACCTCACTTCAAGAACACGTGCAGCCAGCAAGGCGAAGAGATGGAGTCGAATTCATGGAGACGAACCAGACAGCCTATGAGGAATCTCAGTTCGTATCGACGGTATCTCGTGATCTATTGATCCAAATCCAATGAAATTTTGAGGGAAGCTTGCATGCACACTGAAGGATGTCCATGCCAAATTTCAGCTCAATTGGACATCATCTTGATCGATACGAAATGGATTCGTACCGATCGCAGATCGAGGCGAAACTTTCTGGAAACGGTCGCATGGGCCCCCTCACGTGCCAAACCAAGTCTCCCGAAGTTTAGGCGAGATCTGAGCCTCCTACGCCTATAAATAGAGCCCCAGAATCAACAGAAAAAGGATCTTTTTTCTCTGAAGCGTCCAGACTCTGCCGGATTGAGATTTGCATCATATTTTTGCTGTCAATTTCGAATTCTAATATGTAATCTGCTGTTCATTGCTGTAACCGCTTGTAATCATTGAAAGAGAATCAATAAAATCATCAAAACTTCATAGTGGACGTAGGCTATACGCCGAACCACTCTAAATTGCTTGTCTGTGCATTTTACATTTCTGTTTGTTGGAGTTTTTGTTAGATAACCTCTGTTTTACATTTATAATCTTCATTTTATCTCTTCAAATAACTCCCGAAGAGTGTTGTGCCCATTTTTGGTACAAACACTTTGGTGCTTTCACTGAGAAAAAACCCAGTTTTTTCCTTCTGCTCATTGGATCTACTGCCGATACCGGATTGCAAACATCTACGGGAGAAGATCCAGATCTGTCGTCAAGTGGTTCCTTCTATTCTATTCAGATTGCTCCAGATCTAAGAGGAACTGCATTCATCCATATTTTCGTATCCATGCTCTCAAATCCAGAAAATACGATCGATTTCGTATCCATCATTTCGTACCCAGAAAATATGTCGAAATTCAAATCGATCATTTCGACTCGATCTGCTTCGCAGTGCTCTGTTCGTATCGATCGCAACTGCTCCAATTCATATCGATACTCACACGCTGTTCGTATCCATCCATCTGCCTCCAATTCGTATCGATACTCACAGGTACTTCGTATCCATCACGATGCGCTTCGTCGTATCCATCACGATGCGCTTCTTCGTATCCATCAGGATGCGCTTCTTCGTGTCCATCAGGGTGCGTTGTCAGGGAGCACTACTTCGTATCCTTCAGGGTGCGCTACTTCGTATCCATCCATTTACACCCCATTTCGTATCGATACTCAACTGCAATTCGAATCGATCCAACTTCACCCAATTCGTATCGATACTCAACTGCAATTCGAATCGATCCAATTGTGTCCAATTCGTATCGATACGAAATTAAAAAAAAAAAAATTCGGGTACGACCCAGATTTCCTAAAAAGAGGCTAAATAAATTTTTTTTCGGGGGAAACCCCCCGAACCCTAGCCGCATAGCGAATTCAATCAACAATTTAGTGGAGGAACATTCCATCCGTGCTTCTAATTGTTCCATGACTGAACAAGACATAGGAGCTCACAACAACAAATGTTGAGTTGCAATCAAGGAATGGGTAAAGAAATACTACTCAACTAATGCTCCCAGAGGATGGAGAACCTAGCTAATATGCCAAGAGCTAGAGTTGGTTAATATATCACGCTTCTAAGGTGGAATGCAACTTCCTCCAATTGACCAGCTTTCAAACTCCTGAATTGACAACTATGGTACGAGGGCTAATATGGCAACTCCCTTACACTGTCTACTCTATCAACTCAAAGCATAGCTGGTCACCGCTGAACCATCTTCAAATGCCCGCATCTTAATCATTCTACGTCCACATGACTAAAAGCGTGCCATACAACCTTAAGAGGACTTCCTTAATACCCTATATAGGTCTCCTATCTGGATGAAAGTTTGGGATAAACACCAATCTATTAGCCCATTTTAACCAACTCGCCGTCCAATCGGCATTACCAACCACTCAAACATTGGACAATCATGTATACATCATTCACCAGTGTTACAAGACTCCTTGGCAATAAAATGGTCCTGATCATAATGTCGACTGAAGGATCTTCCCCAGTGGAGACCTATTCATTGAAGCCACCCTACCTGCAAAATTTCTAGTGAAAATTCAATATGTTGACTATGTCAGCATACTATGGAAATACAACCCCCGGCACTACCTCATGAAGTGAGAATGGCACATGGACTCCACCAAGAGTGATGAATGCCATCAAAGAACACTGTCATTCATGGTTAGAAATACCAGTTCTACTTCTCATATTGCTGAAGGGAATAAAGAAGCTGGCAGCCAATGAATTTATCCAAAGCCCACATCCAGTTGCTGCCGATACCCATAAATGAATTCATCACCAGCGCTTATTTCCAGACTTTGACAAGAGAACTGGCAGACCGCCGCCGACAACTACACCAACATGTCTAGGCAAATTTTGAGTTGATGAATCAGATGAAGGATCAACATAGCAGGATAAGGAGGGGACCTGCTCCATACTCTAGATCGGAAAACTCCTCTTCTCTAAATGGCTACCGTGAACGCCAACGCCATAAGGCTTCTCCGGGAAGGATAGCTCCGACCATATATGCAAGCCCCATAAAACGAAGGACCGGGAACATCCGATCCCTATAAATCAAGGACTTTGATCAAATTGAATCATTTGTGTTAGACTTCCAACTGAGAAGGGCTGGACGGAAGTGCAATAGCGAACACACGACGCTGCCTCACTTATCAATGAGATTTGATCTGATCTCTTTTTGAATTATTTCCAATTCAATTTCATTTACGTTGCGAAATATGACCTACGTGAATTAAACTACTTGCAAATGATGCAGGTAACCGAGTACTTAAGATTGGGTGCAATACAACCTCCGCGGACTATGATCAAATCATTGCGGTATCATCATGACGAGCATGATTCGACCGCTCATCGGCTACTATACGCCCCTGACTGGGGGCAAGGCATCAAAGCGGAAGAGACCGACTAGGTCAGAACTCTAGTACAAAGTGGATACAACCGACCATCCACTCATCCGCCTATGCAATTTAATTAGGAGATGTAAGAAAGACTTGGGGTGATATATCCCGACAATGTACTCTCCATCTCATACTTGAAGCTTGCCAAAATACTTATGCTTCTTCTAATGCCCGATAAAATCGGAATCACATCAAGGGTGGACGTGATGTCACCATTCATGCATCCAATCCTACATTAGACATTTGGGATTATTTGAGGGAACACATGTTTAAAGGTCCAACCCTCAATTCAAAGTCAACAACGGCTGACTGCCTACTCGCTAACCGTCACGAGCTGTCATTTCAACTCTCTTCCTTAGCTCGATCGAAAGAATGCAAAGTATAAATTGGATGTGACTCGACTGTCTGCTCTCCATTTCTTGCACCCGACTTAAGGGAAAATATACAACTCAAAGTGGATGTAGTTCGACCATCCTTTCCTATGCTCGAGCACAAAGCTTTCCAGAACACTAATCCTACTCCTTAGGCCTGGAAAAAACGGAATCCAAATGAACATGGATGCGATTCAACCGTCTATAAATTATATCTCATCCTTCATTGTGGGCGGATAAGTGAAAAGTAATTGGGATCCTACCGATCTCTCGCTAAGTGAAACCCCAAGCTCGGGGGCATATCGCTGCACAAAAAGCCGGACAAAAACTGATACATGGCGATCCATCAACAAACTCCAGCTTCTGAGAGCACAAACTGGAGTATAAACATTTTCCTAAAACCCCAGAGTACTCCGAGAGCGCGAGCTGGGTACAAACTTTTTACTTAACTCCGTACTCCCAGAGTGCGAGGCGGAGTATAAACATTTTCCTAAAACCCCAGAGTACTCCGAGAGCACGAGCTGGGTACAAACTTTTTACTTAACTCCGTACTCCCAGAGTGCGAGGCGGAGTATAAACATTCCTTAACTCCGTACTCCCAGAGTGCGAGGCGGAGTATAAACATTCATTCAACTCCGTACTCCCAGAGCGCGAGACGGAGTATAAACATTCAACAAACTCCAGCTTCCGAGAGCGCGAACTGGAGTATAAACATTAACTAACTCCGGATTCCGAGAGCGCGAAGCGGAGTATAAACATCCAACTCTGAACTCCCAGAGCGCGAGTCGGAGTATAAACATTCAACTCCGTATTCCCAGAGTGCGAAGCGGAGTATAAACATTCAACTCCGAACTCCCAAAGCGCGAGTCGGAGTATAAACATCCCACTCCAGATTCCCAGAGTGTAAACCGGAGCATGAACAACAACTAACTCCAAACTCCCAGAGCGCGAGCCGGAGTATAAGCATCAGACAAATGCGGCTTCGAGGGGGGTGGATCCGTCCGCCTAACGACTTCGACCATATCTCAGCCAAGATACATCACTTGTTCCCGGAGTGCGAACACAAAAAAGGAAACTCATAATAGACGTGACAGACCGTCTGGTCAACGAACTCCAGACTCCCAGAGTGCGAACTGGAGTATAAACATCAACTAACTCTGGTCCCAAGAGCGCAGATCGGAGTATAAACACCAACTGGATGCGAATGACCACCCATCAACCAACTCCAGTCCTCAAAACATGGTTTGGAGTATGAATACCAAAAGGGATGTGATTCGACTGTCCATCAATCGGCTATGGTTCCTCATCAAGTTCCATAGTATAAAAAGCGGATGTGGTACGACCGTCTGCTTCCCAATCTTCCCCTGACATGGGGGCACACTTAATACACAAAATTGGATGCGATCCGGCCATCCAGCACTAAGCGGGCGTGACACAACCGTCCATGCATCATCTCTTGTCCCCGGCACGGGACCCATAACATAAATTTATAGGGATGCACTCCAACCCTACGAGACAAAATTCCTTCCCTGATTCGACAGGGAGGCATAGATTCGAAGAACGGACCTAGCTGGATGTCCTATTCTGAATTGATATTACTACCATCCAACCACAAATGAACGTGGCATGACCGTTCATATGCTAACTCTCGCATGTGATCCGACGGGTTGTGCATGCAGCATGGACGGATGTGACCTAACCATCCGCCAATCAATTCCTTCCTACAGTTTAGTGGGAGAAGCATCAAACTAAAGTTGTAATTTGATCGACCACACTTCGACTTTTGCCCTTGACTGGGGGCAGAGGTACAAATCACCGAAAGAAGAGAAATGTGACTCGCTACATCTCTAGCTTGGCATCCTTTACAACTTAAGGAAATGACTACAAGGAGACCTTAATGCTAACCAATCAGAATGATGCCCGAAGTTCTGGGCAATCACTTATATCGTACCGCCGGATCGACGGGCAATATCGATCTACACCTTTCACATCGTACCATTGAATCGATGGTCAATATCGATCCTCTTTGACTACAAATCGATGTGACCCGAACGTCCATCGAATACCTTTGACCAACAGAGCACGGATAGAAGAATAAACCGCGAATGAGAGTGGCCTGACCATTTGTCCTCCGTCGCCTTCCTTCGATCCGTCAGGAAGAGCATGAGACCAAATAAGCATGACATGACTGCATTTGAGCTGACTTTATCCCTAGATCTGACGGGAGAACGTAAATCGAAATGGGCATGGTTTATCACCCAACTCCAAACGAATGCAATGCGACCATTCATTCATTGACTCTTACCATGATCTGACTAAAAGAGCAATTCAAAACAAGTGCAACTTAAACATCTGCACACTGATTCTTACCCTGGATTCGACAAGGGAAGCATCAATCCTGCATCGGATCTGATTGGACGATTCACTCTTCAGTTTTTGCCCATAGTGCGGCGACATAAGCAGCAAAGTGAATGTCATTGACCGTCCAGAATCTAGCTTATGTCCGAGTGTCAGCAAAGTAACAATGTATTCCTCCAAGAGGAAAGAACTATAACATAATACAGGATAGTCTCGACTCAGCCTTCCATCGGTTAACTCGATCCCGTGGTTCAACGGGATAAAATACAAAATTGAAGCGGACATTATCTACCATGCCACTTATCGAGATATTCCCCAGACTTGGGGGCACGAACAAGAAGGTAAGATTAATGTGATTCAACCATTCATCAGTCAAACCTGGTTCTTAAAACTTGAACTACAGCACAGACACAGCTAGGACGAGACTAGACCGTCCACATAATGCATCCACCAAACCGAGACGGGGGGCAAAAGATTAATTATCCGAGAGTTGATTATGACAGCTTGAACCTATGACCCATGCCAGATATTCATAACAACTCTAGCTTGCAACCGAAAGGATGCCTAGAGATAGAATCATTAGATCAATACCCGGACTTACGGGCAACTGATCATTATCCTGACCCTTCCAATGAGCAATGGATCGCAGGTACATTGAATGAAAAGCGCATCATTCAGAAACATAAGTAAATTCAATCTCAAAGCTGGAGCCAGCTATGTAGCAGCATACAGTACAAGGCTAAATTCTACTAATCCTTTGATTCAACATTCTTATAAGCCTGATCATTTACCATTGCAAATAAACACATGAGGCACCTACAAACCATCACGAGTATTGTAGATCAGATCACAACTCTGTGCAATGATGAAGAAAGAGTCAACTGTTTTACTTCAGGTGAATCTTGATGTGTTCGCTTGGACTCGATCTCATATATATATATATATATATATATATATATGTATGAACTCTCGCCAGCCATGAAGAACCCTGCATTCAATGTCGACCCGAGGCATGTCTCGGTAAGCAAAAAACGATACGACATGGATCTGGAGAGATCTGTTGCACTTAAAGAGGAGGCGAATCTGCTCAAAACCAGTGGGTTCATCCATGATGCCCTCCAACCAAAGTGAGTATCCAATCCTCTACTTATAAGAAAAACGAACGGAAAGTAGAGGACATATATCAACTACTCAGATTTGCATGGGGTATGACAAAGCATGGCTTTCCGCTTCCAATGATTGACCAACTGATGGACCTGACCATCATACATGAATTACTCACATCCATGGATGCAAACTCCAGATGCAATCGGATACTGAAGCATGTCCTAGACCAGGAATACAACTGTCTCGTTATTGACCTGGGCCTATAGTGCTATGCTGAAATCCCTAAATTCGAACTTGAGAACGCTTATGCTACTTACCAAAGGATGATTAGCAGATCATTCAAAAATCATATCGGTCGATCGATGAAAGTATATGTGGTTAATATGCTCGTGAGATCACGGCTATCAAACGACCATATCGATGAATTGAAAGAGGTATTAAGTGCTCTCCAAAAAATGCAGGATGAAACTCGATCCTTTAAAATGCTCTATCACTATTACATCAGAAAGATTCTTCGTTTTCATCATCAATTCTCATCGAATCAAGACTAATTTCTAGAAAATTCCGACAATTAGAGACACCCATGTACCAAGGACAACCAAGCAGCTCTGATAGATTGCTTAAAGAGACCTTCCATTTTACCCAAACCTTTGGATTGCGAAGATTTATACATCAATTGGGCCGTGTCAACACACGCCATAAGCGTCGCAATGCTATGTGAAGATAAGCGAATCCAAAGACTAGTAAATGATGAAGGCTGGCTATTGACAAGCTCAACCCCGTTAACGTCTACATCGAACAGCCGTTACGATAGGCCCAATAGAAACTTTAGATGTCTGAAAATTTACTCAAATGGAGTATCATGCTAAGCCAATGTGATGTCACTTATCTCCCTCAGAGAGCTCTCCATGGTCAAACATTAGCATACTTCAGATCTGAATCCATCACATCAGACGACTATCCAAAGAACAGTGGAGAATCGTCCAACCGATGGAGAACGTACACCGATGGAACTTCCAATAATCAGCTTTCTAACGTCGAAGTTGCGTTAATGACTCTTGAGGAACGAACGATCTCCTACTCCCTGAAACTCAACTTCCCTGCGACAAATAACGAAGCTAAGTATGAAGCTTTGGCGCTCAAACTTGCGAGAAAACTACGAGTGGAAACTTTACATGTCTTATGTGATTACTGGTTAGTAGCACGCCAAGTCAGGGAAGATTATCTGATTAGGGGGCAACGTCTTGCTCCTTATCTCAACCGGGTCCAAAAGCTACTACCTGGCTTCGACTATGACACCATTACACACATCCTCGGAGAACAAAATGAAAAAGCTAAGTCACTGGCCAAGCTTGCCAGTTCTGGGGATGTGCGGTGAAAAGACTTTGTCCCAGTTTAAAATACTTATTATTCCAAGCATTGGCATATGAAGATCAGCTAGATCTTAGAGATGGATCTAGGAGAGGAGTCATGGATAACTCCTATCGAAGATTATCCATAATCGGGGATTCTTATTGAATAAACGAATAAGAAATGGCATATCCTCCGCGAAGCATCACTGCATGATTATGTCTGGATCGTTTGACTCCGTCGATACAAAGTATTACTTTTGTGTCCATCGATCCGAGACCCGATATTACGTATTCACTGATACGAAGCATATATTCCAACCCTTCACATCGGTTCAGGAGAGGATCGTTGCGAGGAAGCATTTAAGAACAACCATCAAATGTTGTTACAATGAATTTCACATCGGTTCAGGAGAGGATCGATACGGAATTCAATATAAGATAAACTGACAACGACTCATGAACGTCAGCGAGAGTCAGATTAACATATAAGCATAAATGTTGGACTAATCTTCAATATCCCAGATTTACAGGAATTGGAAGCTCATTTGATAACGATTACAACAACAAACGGGTAACCGCTAGCATACAGCAATCGGTCGCAACAATACATGGTACAGCAGTCGACAGTCAACAGTTTACATTATCAAGAAGAACGGTCGAAGGTCACAGCTTCCACCGAAAAGACAATAACTATTCAGAGTAATAATAGCAGTATTTCAAAGCACGTCATGTTCCCACAAGACGTACTTTGGGGGGCAAATGTTATCCCGCCTTTTGGCAAGGCCGTGACACCAAGGAATTGACTAGTAATCCAATGACAGTCCGTCCTAGAGATCGGTCATACACAGGCTATGGATATCGACGAATTTTGTCCGAGTCCGGATTGGGCCAAAATTGCTAGGACATGACAAGCTAAACCATGGGAGTCAACGTTTCAAGTTTCGAGTCAATCCGAGTTCATATGCTCAAGTTATGATGGATACAAGTTGAAGGGAAAGGCCATGTTTTCGTATCCATCAAATGGCCTGATTTCGTATCCATCAATGTTGACCTCTCCGTATCCATCGGCAGAAGATATGGTCGAATCCACCAGAGCACTCCACTTCGAATCCATCGAATTTTGCTTTGCTTCGAATCCATCAGTATGCTTGCTTCGAATCCATCCTAAGGCCTTGCTTCGAATCCATCCAGAGGCCTTGCTTCGAAACCAAGCCTCGGTTCGAATCCATCAGGCCTTCCTCCACTCCGAATCCATGCAATCGATATACTTCGACTCCATCCCATAATTTACTTCGAATCCACCCTGTTGAGGCAGCTTCGAACCCGTAACCGCTGACTTGCTCTTATCCAACGAGTCAATTAGCCAAGGTGACGTGTCTTCCATCGAAGTAAGCAGGGCGAGATATGTGGAGTCGAAACAGTCAATGCGGCATAAAGGCCGGATCGAGACGAAGCGCGCGCGCCACCTCACTTCAAGAACACGTGCAGCCAGCAAGGCGAAGAGATGGAGTCGAATTCATGGAGACGAACCAGACAGCCTATGAGGAATCTCAGTTCGTATCGACGGTATCTCGTGATCTATTGATCCAAATCCAATGAAATTTTGAGGGAAGCTTGCATGCACACTGAAGGATGTCCATGCCAAATTTCAGCTCAATTGGACATCATCTTGATCGATACGAAATGGATTCGTACCGATTGCAGATCGAGGCGAAACTTTCTGGAAACGGTCGCATGGGCCCCCTCACGTGCCAGACCAAGACTCCCGAAGTTTAGGCGAGATCTGAGCCTCCTACGCCTATAAATAGAGCCCCAGAATCAATAGAAAAAGGATCTTTTTTCTCTGAAGCGTCCAGACTCTGCCGGATTGAGATTTGCATCATATTTTTGCTGTCAATTTCGAATTCTAATATGTAATCCGCTGTTCATTGCTGTAACCGCTTGTAATCATTGAAAGAGAATCAATAAAATCATCAAAACTTCATAGTGGACGTAGGCTATACGCCGAACCACTCTAAATTGCTTGTCTGTGCATTTTACATTTCTGTTTGTTGGAGTTTTTGTTAGATAACCTCTGTTTTACATTTATAATCTTCATTTTATCTCTTCAAATAACTCCCAAAGAGTGTTGTGCCCATTTTTGGTACAAACAATGTCTGCAACTATTGGGTATAGTTGCAGAAATTTATGCAACTATATGGTGTAGTTGTAGACATTTCTGCAACTATTGCATATAGTTGCAGACATTCAGCTACAACTATTGCGTATAGTTGCAGAAATTTCTGCAACTAGTGCTTATAGTTGCAGAAATATCTGCAACTATTGCATATAGTTGCAAACATTTCTGCAACTATTGCATATAGTTGCAGAATTGTCTGCAACTAGTGCGTGTAGTTGCAGAAATATCTGCAATTATTGCATATAGTTGCAGAAATGCAACTATTGCAAATAGTTGCAGAAATGTCTGCAACTATTGCGTATAGTTGCAGAAATTTCTGCAACTAGTGCTTATAGTTGCAGAAATATCTGTAACTATTGCATATAGTTGCAGACATTTCTGCAACTATTGCATATAGTTGTAGAAATGCAACTATTGCAAATAGTTGCAGAATTGTCTGCAACTATTGCGTATTTGTCTGCAACTATTGCATATAGTTGCAGACATTTCTGCAACTATTGCATATAGTTGCAGACATTTCTGCAACTATTGCAAATAGTTGCAGAATTGTCTGCAACTATTGCGTATAGTTGCAGAAATTTCTGCAACTATTGCGTATAGTTGCAGTAATATCTGCAACTATTGAATATAGTTGCAGACATTTTTGCAACTATTGCATATAGTTGCAGAAATGCAACTATTGCAAATAGTTGCAGAAATGTCTGCAGCTATTGCGTATAGTTGCAGAAATTTCTGCAACTATTGCATATAGTTGCAGAAATATCTGCAACTATTGCATATAGTTGCAGAAATGCAACTATTGCAAATAGTTGCAGAATTGTCTGCAACTAGTGCGTATAGTTGCAGAATTGTCTGCAACTAGTGCGTATAGTTGCAGACAATTCTGCAACTATTTGCAATAGTTGCATTTCTGCAACTATATGCAATAGTTGCAGATATTTCTGCAACTATTGCGTATAGTAGCAGAAATTTTTGCAACTATTGCCTATAGTTGCAGAAATGCAACTATTGCAAATAGTTGCAGAATTGTCTGCAACAATTGCGTATAGTTGCAGAAATTTCCGCAACTATTGCGTATAGTTGCAGAAATATCCGCAACTATTGAATATAGTTGCAGACATTTTTGCAACTATTGCATATAGTTACAGAAATTTCTGCAACTATTGCATATATTTGCAGAAATTTGTTGCGATTATTCATAACTGCAAATATTAAGAATATCATATTTCATAAAAAACTTGATTCGTCTTCAATTTAATTGCAGTTTTCCATTTAAATCGAAAAATAAGAAGAAGAATCAGAGCTCGACAGTGAAGCACAGGGGTAATTTGGGGAAAAAATTGGCGGAAAACAAAAACAGGGACGTAGAAAATATATTTTTTATCACAGGGATCCGCATTGAATTAAGTTCCGTTTTAAGGATGTGTGCCTAATATTCACTTTTAGTTAACCATCTTTTTGAAAAATCATTTTCTAATTTCCACTGTTCAACTCCCCCCCAAGCCACTAGTGACCATACCCGTTTACAAATTTTTTTCACTGGAAATCATAATTCTAGGAAAAATATCCTTTTTAGATTTTTTAATGGGTCGACTTATGAAAAAATTATATGGATACTGTTAAAAACAGTGTAATCACTTCAAATCATGGTTCTACCCAATATAAATTTAGAAACATATTAAAAAATACAAAGGGAAAATTGAAAATTTGGAAAAAAAATTAAAATAGAGATGATGTTAAGCTCATTAGAAAAGAATGTAAGTCTCTCCAAAACATTATTGATTTTGATAGCTCAGATAATTCTCTTGTTAGCCAATTTTTTCAAAATCAGGATAAATTAAGTAAAAGTTTGCATGTGCAAGCAATCAACATGAGACAGAAAGCCAAGGTAGAATAGCTTACTAAAGGAGATGAATCTAGCAAGTTTTTCTATGCCAAGATGTCTAATAGGAAAAAATCAATGACATAGGAAAATTGCTAGATAATAATGGGGTTATCTTAAATGATGTCTCTCATATAGAGCAAAAGGCTATCAAATACTTTTCTGATCTTTACAATACTGATTCATATAAGAATGATTTCCCAAGTATTGAAACAAAATTTTTACTTAATGAAAATAGCAGTGATATTCTTCTTGCCCCTGTAGCTATGGAAGACATTAAAAAAATTGTCTTTGGGTCTAATATAGATAAAAGCTCAGACCCTGATGGGTTTGGGGCTAAATTTTACAAAACACACAGGTGGATTTCAAACTTAACATTTATGATGCTGTAAATGAATATTTTACAACTGGAAAGCTTCTAAAAAGCTTAAACCGTACTTTTATTACTTTAATCCCTAAGGTTAAAATTTCTATGGGACTAGGGGATTACATGCCTATTGCATGTTGTAATTTTCTTTACAAAATTATAGCTAATAATTTGAGTAATAGAATAATATTTTTTAAAATACTTGATTTCAGAAAACTAATGTGCTTTTATCTCAGGTGGATACATTATTGAAAATACCCTTCTGGCTCATGAGATAATCAGAAACTTTAACAGGGGCTGTAAAAATAAAGTTTATATTAAAATAGATATCCACAAAGCTTTTGATTAGATTAAAAGATTTTTTACTATACACATGATGAGACAAATGGGTTTTCATGAAAATATTTGTAACTTAGTTAAGGAATGTATTGATACTGCCTCTTTTTCATATTAATTAATGGATCGCCTTGTTAGTTTATTAATAGCAATAGGGGTATTAGACAAGGTGATCCTCTTTCCCCTTATTTATTCATAATTGCTATGGAATATTTATCTTTGCAAATAGAACTTGAACATATGAATGGCAATCTCAGACCAGTTAACAGAAATTTGTCTAGTGTTACTCACTTATTATATGATGATGATTTGCTTTTGTTTATGAATGCAGACCCTAACAGTGCTCTATCTATTGCAAAAACTTTTGAGTATTTAAAAGATTATGTAGGTGTGCAAATCAATGATAGTAAAAGCAAAGCTTATTTTAGCAAAATTTGTGAAAACAAAGGGAAAATTCTTCAAATTCAAGAAGGCCAACTGCCTGTTAAATACTTGGGTCTTCCTCTTAGTATAAATCAAATTGCAAACAAAGATTACTCTAGACTTATTGACATCATTCAAGGCAAATTAGAGAGCTGGTCTAGTAAATTATTATCTATTGCTGGAAGATTGAAACTCACACACACTGTCATCATGGCTATCATAATGTATTGGATTCAGACTTCACAAAATTGAAAAAATGTGTGCCAATTTTATTTAGAGAGGAAAAATTCATAAAGTCTCATGGGCTACTGTTTGCAAACCAAAAAAGGCTGGAGGGCTGGGATTAAGATACATTAAGAATTTAAAAGAAGCTTGTAATCTGAAATTATTTTGGAGGTTTGTTGAAGGCATGTCATTATGGTCAAAATGGATGAAAAGTAAATATGTAAAAAAACAAGAATTTCTGGACAATGCCAGTTGAAAACCACCACTCCCACTCTTGGAAAAGCATTTTAAAGAGCAGAAATAATGGTATCAAATTATTGGAAAGATATTTTAGTGATGGGAAAAATACTAGCCTCTGGTTTGATTCTTGGATCAATGGTAAAACTTTAGTAAGCTTATTAGGTTAGACCAATTTACTACATTTTGGGGGAGCTAATCTAAATGTGGAGAGTATCATTCAAAATCACATTTGGAATTCAAGCCTTCATCCAGCTACCTCAATATTTAAAAAAGCTATTGAAAGCATTGAAATTGATTCAAGTATAGCTAATGATTGCTGGAAATGGAAACTTTTGAAAAAAGACAAATTCACTTTTAAATCTACTTGGGAATATATAAAATCCTTTGAAACAGAAATCGATTGGCATGCTACTATATGGAATAAGGCTAACTGTCCAAAGATGGCACGTTGTGCCTATTTTGCTCTGTTAAAAAGATTGCCAACCAGAGATAGATGCAGAAAATGGAGCAAAAATAATGAAATCAAATGTCTCTTTTGCAAAACAGAAAATGAAACAGTAGAACACTTATTCTTTGATTGTAATTACACAAGAAAAATCTAGTTCATTGCAAAAAACAAGCTCAATATTGGTCAAAGTTTTCCAATGCAAAGCATCAAAGCCAGTATTCAGCATATACAACAAAGCTTCAAAATCAAATCAAAAGAATTCAACAAAGCTAACATCATGCTAACTATTGTCATCTATCATATATGGAAGGAAAGGAATGCTATGTTGCATTCCAAAAAGGAAACAAATATCATTCAAACTTGGATATACATCGAAACAGAATTTCATATTCTTAATCGAAAAGCAAACAGGGAAAATTCACCATATCTTCAGCTTTATTCAGATGCTAAAGACCAAGATGATTATGAGAACAGTGTGGAATCATACTTACAGAGTGGAAAAATTCAAGAATGACATTTCCCATGGTGGCCATTACCAAATTAACAAATACTGGTCTCATAGTTCTTCGGGGAGAGAAGCTAACTACTCCATTAGCTTAAATACAGGAGGCGGCCATTCCAGCTCCAAAACCAGGAGTAACTCCTGCAAGGGAAAAAACAGAACTCGGTATTTTATAACTCTATAAATAAACATAATCAAGTTAAATTTACAAATACTGTATTACCTGATTTTGGCAGGAGCTACCGCTCTATATGCAAGGAACCAATGAAGCAGAAGCTCCCCCTAAATCATAGCAAAGCAAATCATTCAGATCTCAACAGGTAAAGAATTGGAGAATATCATTACATTAGCAAGCTTAATGGCAATATTTATCACTTATCTATGTGGGAGAAGGGCAAAAGCAGTCATCTTTGTAACAAATCAGTCCACTTGGTTGCTAACGAAATCGAAAGCAACAAGCCTTATAACAAATTTGATCATCTAGCTGATATAGAGAATCGAAATAGCAATAATAACAACAATTAGATCTCTAAAAAGTGCGTCGATATAAACAATAGTGAAGAACAAGAGGAAAGCAGCTCTCTTTATGGAAAATCTGAGCATTTACAGATCTAACAATTTCATTAACAAATCAGCCTCGGAGTGGAATGACGCTAGCAGTAATGGAGCAGCGAAGCATTGGGATCTGCCATAATTGGTTGTAGAGGCCTTAGAGCTTATTATAAGCTGGCTGTGAGTGTTTCATCTCATTTTTTGGTGGATTTCATGGTGTAGAAGTGGCAAGGAGTCGCTTATTGTCGCCATTTTTTATCTTCTCTGGAAAATGAGATGCGGCTAGGGTTTTAAGTTGTATATTGTTTTATATCGGTTTTGTAACGCTAACAGGCATGGGTCCTGTTTTGTATTAGTTTGGGCTTATTCCCAACTTTGTACCCATTTTCAAAAAAAAGTATGTATTGTGATGACCTGGAATTTTGGGCAATATCAATTTAATAATCTGTATTAAAAATTAAATTGATTTGATAATCTTTGTTAATAAAATTTGAATTGATTTAATGATCTTCTTTTAATAAATATTTAAAATGTTTTGGATTTTAAAGATATTTGTATAAGCTTTTATTTATAATTTGTTTTTATTACATTTTCTTTACATAAGAAATTCACATATATATTTACATAAGAATAAATAAATTAAGTAAAGCTTTTATTAACATTTAAATAAATAAAATAATACATTTGACATGTGTTAATTCCTTAAGACACCTAAATAACATGTGTTAAGTAAATATCAACTCAAATGACAAATGTCAAGATTTTGTTTTCTTTTAATTTTTAAATTAATCATTTTAGCTATTTTAAATACTTATGTTTTCCCCTTCTTCAATTCTTTCTTCTTTAATCAAAACTAAGAAAAACTTCAGCTGAAACAAAAAGATCAAAAACAGATCTGTAATTCATTTTTAAAAAGATCAAAATCCATCTGTAATCAAAATCATGAAAACACTTTCCAAAATCAAAGCAAAATCCTTGTAATACAATTCCAAATCAAATGATCAACCTGTAATTCCATTTTCAAGTTTCAAATTCAAAGCCTGTGCATTATTCTTATTCAACCTAGAATTTATTTACTACATGCAAATCTGAGACAGCAACTCAGTTTTCAAATTTCAAAAGCAAGCAATCAAGTTTTTAAAGATTCCAAGGTTTTCAAAGCTGTTTTCAAAACAAAAAGGAATGTTCTGTTCTTCATCCTCAAAACAGTGAGTAACATCACTTTTATAAGTTTAAGTATTTGAATCTGTTGCATGATAATTGTTGTGTTAAGTATGTATTATGTGTACGAGTATATATGCACGTCCAGGTGGACCTGCATTTAATCACAACGTGCATGCATTTATAGTTGCACCTTTGGAAGTAGATTTGATAGTACCATTGTTAATATAAACTGAACCTGAAGCAACAACCGAGAAGACCGAGACAACTGAAGAACATTCATAGAACTAATAACATATAAGCATTCATAATTTTATCAATCGTTTCTTTTGTTTTGGTTTATTTATAATACTTGTACTTTTACATGTATATGCTCTTTTAGCTAATGTGGGCTGTGAGCAAAAAATAGTCTTCGTTGCCTTATGACAGGATTGGGCTGGTTGAAAAAAATTCATGCATACACCCAGATGCGGAGACATAGAAACAGACATATAATAGCAAACACAGAAGGGGATTTGTTTTAGTGTGTGGAGGAAGCCGGTGCCCATGAAGAGAAGCTCAAGCTGGAAGTTCCAGCCAAGGTAGAGGAGATGAAGAAGGGTAGTGAGAAGAAGGATGAAAAGGATGAAGGTGTCATTGGAGATTTTTTTTGCTGGATTGACCAAGTGAACTTTGAGAATTTGCATGTGATCCTACTTTAACTGTGTGTTTATATGAATTTCTACATGGGTTTGTATGTCCACATGTGTACCATGTACGTGATGATTATGTAGGACAAATTTTCAAAGTAGGCTAGTTTATAAAACTATTTCGCGATGGGAGCTGGTTTTGAAACTTATTATCAAACAAGGCTGGTTTCTGCCTAGTCAGCAGCCAACTCAGCCATCTTATAACTGCCACGAGAAAGCGCAACTATGAGTTGCGCTTTTCTTATTTTGTTCTTGGCGCAACTTTGAGTTGCGCCAATTTTTATTTTTATTTTTCCCGTATGCGCAACTCCAAGTTGCGCATACTTCAACCTTTAAGCATGCGCAACTCATAGTTGCGCCTGCTATAATATAGCGTAGGCGCAACTATGAGTTGCGCCTGCAGGTAGCTGCTGTTAAAACAGAGACAGCAGCTACCCCTCTCTTCATAACCCCAAAAACATTTCCAAACTTCAAAACCCCTCTCATGCCCGAACCCACCACCTCCAAACCCAAATTTTAGCCAAACTCCACCAATTTTTCACAAAATTTACAAATTTCTTCTTCATTCTTCGATTAAACCAAAGCTACAACAATGGAAGCGGGATCCTCTTCAACACAAATAGATTTTGGTAATTTCTAAACCCTAGTTTTTTTGATTTATTTGTTATTTGCTTATAATTTGGTTGTATTTTCTAGAAATATTTTCAAATAGCATGTTGTACATCTTAGTAATCCAATGTGAACCGTTAAATCACTAATTGGTTGTAAACGATTGGTAAAAAATGGTTTTTTTGCATGAACTTTGAAGAACCGAAAAGTGGACCGGTAGACGGTAGCGTGCTTTATATGCAGGATAATCACCGCTCTAATGTTGAAGAGTTAATGAGGGTAATATTAATTGTTTTGTAATTATAGTAAAATTTTGCAAGCTATGTCGCATTTTGAATAAAATGTATGTTATAATCCTTTGTTTGCAGAGTGTAAAACCGGTGGATTGTCTGGATCATTCGTAAAGTTTTGAAGATTTGATGGAGATGGTTGGAGATCAACGTGTTCAACAATTACTACATCAAGCCGGATTCTGGTATTTCATGCAGATCAAATATATCAGATTCGATAGGTCATTAATCACAGCTTTAAGCGATAGATGGAGACCTGAGACTTGCACTTTTCATTTTTCGGTGGGAGAAATGACAATTACACTGCAAGATGTATATATTTTGCTTGGCCTTCCCATTGAAGGCGCCGTGTTGAATTACGGTGGTAACGTGGACGCCGAGGAGGTATGCCAACGTTTGCTTGGCAAAATTCCACCCCCTTAAGCGGTTGTCAATAGAAGAGAGTTGAAGGTCAAATGGCTAAATGACCTTATAATCGGCAGGGAGATTTCGGTCGATTCATCTATTGAGGAGATAGAACAGTTTACACGGGCTGTCATATTGCTTCTTATAGCATCCCGTCTTTTTGCGAACCATTCGAAGGGTAGAGTTAGCGTTAAATGGTTGTACTTGCTGGAGGATTTTACTACCATTTCCGATTATTCATGGGGTAGCGCGGTTTTGTGCGCATTGTACAAGAAGTTGGATAATGTGGCACTAAGAAAAACGAACGGGTTAGCTGGTTGCCTAACACTTTTGCAGGTATGTTTGTTTTGACTTATTGGTGTACCAAATTTATCAAATATTTTGAAAGACGTTTTTGAACACTGATAATATGCAGGTATGGTCTTGGACGCGTATTTCTATTGGACGACCAAATGTTCGTGCCAACGTCGCTCCAGGATTACCTTATGGGGCAAGGTAAAAGCAACCCGAAACTTACAGTGAATTTTTCACTTTTTTTATAATGACTGTAGATGGACCGGAGATAGACGTTGGCGAGATAATCCGGCACGTCATCCTACATTCTATCGCAATGAGCTCGATGTTATGGACGAGCATGCTGTTGACTGGACGCCATACACGGCTGAGATCGTACAAGATCTGCCGCCTATTTGCTTGGACGGGGAGCATAGTTGGTATGCAAGGACCCCGATTATTTGCTTGCAAAGTGTAGCCATGCACTACCCCGATAGAGTGCTGAGGCAATATGGCCTTCGTCAGCATATACCGGATCCAGCCGAACAGATTTTTCCGCACGGTTGGAATAGAGACTTGTACAACACGTATGTCGCAAGGTGGGATCACAGGTTGGATCACGTTCAGGCTGAACGCGTACCAAGAATTTCAATCGAACAATACTACAGTTGGTACTGGCATATCACACGGCGATTTGTTCTTAAAGAATCGTCAACCAGACTGCCCAGATATGCTCCACGGGGACCGGTGGAACGTGATTTGGTACGTGTTTATAAGTTTAAACCTTTGAACTTCCGCATAAAGCTTTACTTACTTGCATCATTGATTTTTGTGTTTTAGGTTCAAGGGTTGTATATGATTTCCAATGAAGTTGACGATGTCCTGGCAGATCCTGCAGATGAGGACAGAGTACAAGGAAAGTGCTTCAACATCAAGGAGATTATCAAGTCGCTTCTTGGTAGGCATAAGCTGGAAAGACCACCACCGTATGTGCCTCGTCCGCCCCAGGCTTTTGGTCGTACCTACCAAAGAAGACGTTTTAGAGGCACGGGGGGTCCTTCACAAGGTAGTCAGCCGGGGCAGGAAATAGTTGAAGCCGGACCATCTCAACCGCCTCCGACCCAAACTCAAATGACACTACGCGATCGCAGAAACATAAGAAGATAGGGTTGTGTTGGTCTGTATTTTGGTTGCTTTGTGTTGAAGTTGTAATGGCTTGAAACTTGCTGGTATGTAGGCGTTTCGATGTTGTACTATTGACTTAAAACATGTTGTTATATGAAATATGATGTTCTGTATGAAATATTTCACTTATTTGAATGAAATGGTGTACCTTTAAGTTGTGATTATATGAAAATTGGTGTTGTTGTTATTAGAATGAAATGATGTTATACGAAAATTGATGGAAATCTGGAAATCTGGAAAGCTGGAAATGATGTTATCAGAAATGCCCATATATCTCTTTGGAAAGTTGCAGCCGTGACTTGTTGTTGCGCATTCAAGAATATACTAGGCGCAACTATGAGTTGCGCCTATCAATTTCGTTCGTGCGCAACTTTGAGTTGCGCCTGTATACTTGGGCTATCTCCTGGCCCAACAGCAGCATATAAACATCACAACTCCACAAACCCATTTTCTTTCAGAAACCCTAGCCTCCATTTCCATTATTTTTACTACCAACAACACAACATTCCACTCAAACTCATTTAATTGTACGAAGGTTAACAAAAGATTGCACGTTCATCTACACTTGAGGTAAATATTCGAAACCCTATTCCAATAATGTTTGATAGATCTAGTGTTGACATTTAACTTTCTGTAATTTCGATAGATCAATGACTACCGTGCCGATTATTTGTCACTATGACGGCGATTTAGTCGTCGATGAAAATAGCAAGCCAACCTATGTTGGCGGAAAACATAAGGGATCGAAAGTCAGGAGGGGTTGCAATTTTCTTGAGCTGAAAACTGCAATTTACAAAGCTACAAAGATTGCTTCTACGGAGTTCGACATCTCATTGGTAAGTAAATGGGTAACGGATGACGGACCAATAGCTATTGAGGTAAACGACGACGACGACGTCGATTCTATGTTTTGTGTAGGGATGAAAGTAATTGAGTTGTATGTTAAGAAGACGGAGGTGGTACATACAACTGAACAGCAAGCTCAAATCTTTGATTATGCAAGTCAACCCGGACCTAGTAATACTGCTGAGCGAAGTCAACTGTATTACCCACACTACTCTTACCAGCCACCGAACGTTTACGCACAAGCAGCCGGGTATGCTTTTATGTGCTTCTTAATGTTTTACTCATGTTTTTTGTACTTAACAGTCCACTGTTTGTGTACAGGTACGGTGTCATGGCATATCCATCGCAGTCACCCGGGTATGGTTTCCTTCCTTATCCATCGTATCCTCCACAGTCAATTCCAACCCCGAATTCAAACGACTACTTGCATGAAATTGAAGATGAAGATGTTGACACCGAGGACATGGAGGGTGGAAATGTCGATATCCAAATTTCCCATTTGGATAGCATGGAAATCGCTGCTTCGTTTGACGAAGATGAAACATGGATCGAATCTATGAATGTTAACAATGACGCTCCTTTAGATGATATTCCAGAGGAAGTTGTTGACACTGATGAGCATATCGAGATGGAAGAACCGTTAGACGATGACCAATGCAATGATACAATAATGGAAAGATCTATTGTGCAGGAATGTCAAATTACCGACGAAATGTTCGGTCTGGAATGTGTGGAGAAGGGCCCTCGAGTTGGTATGATTTTTAAATCGAAGGAATCTTTAATTGAACATATAAGCGAATGGTCGATAAAGTGTTCAGTTTCATTTAAAAACATAAAGTCCCGCGCTAGAGAGTTCACTGCTATATGTGATATTGATGCTAATTGTCCATGGCGGCTTCACGCTATTGTGTCTAAAAGAGATCATGTTAGGTGGTGGATGATAAAAAAATACGGTGGTGATCACACTTGCTCAAATCCAATCATCAACTCAAACCACAAACAAGCAACAACCAAATTCATTTGCACCAAAGTCCTTCCACATGTTCGTTCGAACCCAAGTTACACTGCGAAATCTGTCCAAGAGCTTATGGCAAACACTTACAAAATTCAAATAAGCTACATGAGAGCCTGGAAAGGACTTAGTAAAGCGGTGTCTACAATATTTGGCGATTGGGAATCTTCGTACAATGACTTGCCTCAGTATCTTTGTGCTATACAGAAATGCAATCCAGGTACTGTTTATCATGTACATACAGAAGGAGTACAATTTTGGGGGGCTTTTTGGGCATTCGAACCGAGCATTGCAGGTTTCAAGCATTGTCGTCCGGTTCTTTCTATTGACGGAACACATCTGTATGGTAAATATCAAAGTGCATTGCTTGTAGCTACAGGAGTTGATGCAAACAACTCTCTTTTCCCTTTGGCATTCGCTATTGTAAGGACGGAGTCGGCGGAAACTTGGGGTTGGTTTTTTTCATGCATGGGACACTTAATTCCATCTTTAAATGCAAGATGCATTACATTCATTTCCGATAGAATGAAAGGAATTCCAACCGCCTTGCAAGAGAAGTGGAGAAGAGCACATCATCATCGCTTCTGCCTACGCCATTTGAAAGCAAACTTTAAAAAAGCTGGTTTTGGTAGTAAGATTTTGCAAAACTTATTTCATGCTTCTGCTGAAGCAAGAGATGAGTTAACATACAAAGAACTCAGAGACCAACTAAAAAATGTGAGTCCGGCTGCTGACAGATGGATTGATAGAAGTCTCCGACATAAGGATGAACAGTGGGCTCTTTACAAGGACAACGGTGAACGTTTTTGTATGATGACTACCAATGCTTCGGAGAGTTTCAATGGAGTTCTTAAAGGTGCAAGATCGTTACCGGTAAAGGCGTTAGTGGCACGTACCTTTCATCGTCTTAATAGCTACTTCTACAGAAGACGTACGGATGGAATGGATTACGCATCTACGCTAACGCCTAATTATGACAGAATGATGGAAAAATATTCAGCAGAAGCACGTACTATGAGCATTAACAGGTTCAGCTTAACGGAGTGGCAAGTAACAGACACAAACGCGTGCAACTACACAGTAAATATTGCCAATGACAGCTGCAGCTGTTCATGCAATATTCCTATTCTAACCCATTTTCCATGTCCCCATGTTTTAGCTGCATGCGCACGATGTAGAGGAGGAGCGAACAGAGTTTACCATGATCTTATTTCTTCCTGGTTTACGGCAGACAGTTATAGACATAGTTATTCTCCGGTCTTTCATCCAGTACCCGACAGCAGATATTGGGATGTACATGAAGGCCCTACTATAATCCCGCCGCCAACGCGAAGGAATACAGGAAGACCGAGGTCCACAAGAATAAGGGGAGTCATGGACGAAATGGATGACAGAAGACAGGACAGATGTGGACAATGCGGTAACTTGGGTCATAAGAGAAGAACGTGTGGGAAGCAATAAATATTTTACTTGTTTCTACTACTTCTGTCAATCCTGAACTGTATAACTTGTATTTTTATTCTGTACGCAACTTTGTTATCAAAAACTATCCTATGTCAAACATTTACATTACTTGCTATGTTATGTTACTTAGATTTTATTTATACCCAGCTTTTGTATGAATTTTCCGCAGTTTTACATCTATCGTCAACTAAACATAACAGACAAACAATAATACATCATCTAGTGCATATCCATTACAACAACCAAGCAAAAATAGAACCAAGTAATACAGCATTCATTAAAACTAAAGCATACATAACTCAATTGAACAAGTCTGATACACATCCATTACATTACAGTTGCATTACCCAGTTTACTAGACCCCTTTCCAAATTGGATTTACGAACTGCAAATATTCTATTTGATGTCGAAGCTGACTTTTTTCCTTTTCCAAACGTCTCACTTCGGCTTGCATCTCTAGCGCATACTCCACTCCCCTAGGGGTCAACGGACGATCTAGCCATTTGAAGAAATTACAGCACTCAACACCTTTCGGGTTAGTTATATGATCAAGGTAACCGGCACATCCGTAAAACCGACGTCCAGCATTTGTTTGAGTCTTGCATACAACTACCTCACAAACATCTCCACAGTGGCAAAGTGGATGTCTATCTTGTCTCACTCGTCCTTCGCCGTTAATTTGTTTCCCCGGTCTTTGATTCGTTTCCCCTAAGCAGATTTGATTATCCAAAGCAGATTGAACAACAACACCATTAGCCGGCAGAACTATCTCAAATTGAGCTTCAGGAACTGTTTCAAACTGAGTTTCAGGAACAAATTCATTTTCAGCTTCCATCCGTTCAACAAATTGAACCAAAACTTCATCTGGAATCTCCCAATTATCCATAAAAATTAGTGGTACTGTAAGTGTGGGTGAAGGGATTGTTGTAGCTTTGGTTTAATCGAAGAATGAAGAAGAAATTTGTAAATTTTGTGAAAAATTGGTGGAGTTTGGCTAAAATTTGGGTTTGGAGGTGGTGGGTTCGGGCATGAGAGGGTTTTGAAGTTTGGAAATGTTTTTGGGGTTATGAAGAGAGGGGTAGCTGCTGTCTCTGTTTTAACAGCAGCTACCTGCAGGCGCAACTCATAGTTGCGCCTACGCTATATTATAGCAGGCGCAACTATGAGTTGCGCATGCTTAAAGGTAGAAGTATGCGCAACTTGGAGTTGCGCATACGGGAAAAATAATATAAAAAAATTGGCGCAACTCAAAGATGCGCCAAGAACAAAATAAGAAAAGCGCAACTCATAGTTGCGCTTTCTCGTGGCAGTTATAAGATGGCTGAGTTGGCTGCTGACTAGGCAGAAACCAGCCTTGTTTGATAATAAGTTTCAAAACCAGCTCCCATCGCGAAATAGTTTTATAAACTAGCCTACTTTGAAAATTTGTCCGATTATGTATCTATGTTATTGATGCGAACTTTAATTCCGTGTTTTCATTTTTCACTCTCACGTCCAATGGAATAAACCACTACAACTCAAAATATAATAAAAATCTTCTCAAACCAAATATTGAGTATGTAATCAACTTGCTACCCAACTGATCTATACTCAAAACAAAAGGCGAATTACTTTAATTTGTGACCAATACATAACACAAACTTGAGACAAGTTGGTCAGATCGATTACTCCAATTTTCCAATTCAAGAATCATCCACCAACTTGTTACCCATAGCATCCTTTATTCATATATGATATATCTATTCATGCAGAGACAACAGATTAGAAGGAATATAATAGCAACTTGATATGCATTGAAAAAAAGAAAAAAAGAGAAAATAGTGGATATAATAGTTCTCCGAAGCACGTTTTTTTCTAGATCAGTTAGTGTAAAAATTGTGCAATGAAAACTTGGTTAACAAAAATAATGCACATATGATGAAAATTATGCTTAGTTGATGACGTTTGAAAAAATGTTATCCAACTTAAAACTCACTTTCAATAACACATGCGTAATGTGTTTTTCACCTCACACCAATGTTCTTCACTTAATTACAACTTTAACCAAACTCTAGAATAATGTATGCATAATAGATGAGCCCAAAATATTACAAATAACATCCAGATGGACTTGTATTCGATTGTTGGATCATATTTTTTCTTTTTGTTTGTATCATGAAGGTTTTTTTCAACATAAAATTAAGCTTTATGCATATTTGTTCTTATAGTTTTAGGATTTTATTGTTTTGGTGAATTTAAACCCTAAGCTTTTTCATAAGTTATTTGTTATTATAATTTTAGAATTATGTAGATAGTGTTCATGATGAATTCAAACCCAAATTCACCTTATCGCGGTACATGCAAGTTTATAACACTTTATTACAGGGCTTCTACTTAATGGCGGTACATGTATAAATCTAGTTATGATTATATGTGCTCAGTTTAATGGAAAATGAAAAAAAAATACAGTTAACACCAAGCTAATATTAGTTATTATATATAGTGATCATACAAAAACACCAAATTAGTATACGGAAATGAACTTAACAAAGCCAGGTTAAACAAAAGTACGATCATCATGTTTTTTCCTTCTGTTCAAAAAAGCCCATTTCAGTGCCAAAATTTTGGGTTTGACATCCTTCTTCTGTCACATTCTATTTAATTCAAAGTCAAAATATATAGTTATATGAAGATTATATCAAATAATATCATATCATTTCTCATACCAAGGTAAGCAACATCTATGGCAAGTGATGTGTTTTTCTTGCTTTCTTTCTTTTCTCCAAACCTCTGCAACATCTTCTCCTATTTTCACTGCATCTGAAGAAGTTCCAGATAGACCCTACCTTAAATCTAATGCATAAATCCCATACTTCCCTTTCCACTCCTCTGGAAAAATTTCATTAAGAAATCCCTCCTTTGGAAAAAAAAACTCAAATCCCTGAAAACATAAAAGAAATTCACATTCGGTCAATTTCCCCCAAGTATTATAATTGCCAAAAACTTCATGTTTATGATATACATCTAACTTCTACCCAAATACATTACCTGTAACCAGGAAGGAACATTGCTTATGTAAGACATAGCATAGATTACAGAATCAACATCAAGTATTTCACCAACTACCAGCTCAAATTTTTCACGCATAGACTTCTTGATTCCTGGAACAACTCTAATGTAACATGACCTAATTCTTTCAACTTTCAATAGCCAAGTGAAAGCATGCAGTTCAATTAAAGAAAGATTATGAATCAATATCTGCACTGAAACTGAGTCAGAAAAGTAAAATCGAAAATATATCATATCACGGAGAGTGCAATTCGTAGTGTGTGTGTGTACACACGCCATAATATGGTCTAAAATATAAATAATTACTTGTTAAGGGTATGACATTGTCCATTGTTGTTTAGAAGAGGGCTTAGAAGCTGAAAAAGAAACAACGTTCCACTTGGCAGTAGTTTTATAAGGTCTGTAGCTCCTTTGAAAACTCTATCGCCCATCGTCGGCTTATTAACTCTCTTTGTATTCAATTTCTCCATCATTTTTCCTTTCTAGTATTACGCTTCCTCTATTTTTATTTCCTTTGTGCATAAGCATTTTTTTATCCTCTGTTATTTATAAAGGAATTTAATTATTATATTATGACATCATATATGTCTCTTGTAAGTTAAGATTATATGAGATGGCATTGCTTTAAACTTATTACAAAATGTGATGTTATTTTTGGCCGGATACTTCCTTTTAAGGATAAAATATATAATGGACCAGATACATTCAGTTGAATTCCTAATTAAAAGTATTAGAACATAAAGCAAAGCAATCATGGAAACTACTGGATAATGAAGGTAGTAGATGCAGTGAAGCAAGAAGTAAGAATTTGCTTTTAGTTATGTCTTTAGTTGTCAGATATCTATGTTAAGCTAACTAATTAATTAATTAAAGATGCTGCATAAGATTAGACATGTGATGTGTTACCATCTCTAAATTAGCATGTAAGCTAAAACCCCATCATTAAATATTACTATTTAGAACTAATATAAAATGTACGTGCATCTACTGGCTAGAGATATTTACTTTTTATTTAATTAAAAAAAATAAGTGGACAGATGTGTATTGTAAGTGCAAATATTTTGATAATTGCAATACTTTTATTTTAAGTTGTATTGTTGGTGGTATTGGTGGTAAATTGATGGTAAAATTCCGTTGATGGATAGTTGAAAAGGGGTGGTGGAAGTTGTATACCAATGGCAAGATTCCATTGGTGGATGAGGTATTTTCGAAAATTCAAAAGAACACCATGAAAATCTTATTTATTGAATTCTCTTTATTAGCAGTAGAGATAGAGATAATATTAGCCAACTATCCAATATATACAAATCATTACCACCGTTAAGAATGTTTTTGCGAGTAAAACATTATTAAATAGCATTAATGAAGTAGATGGTCCACATGACAACATTCGTAAATTTAAGGAAATATTTGTCCAACTAACAATAGCCTTATCATCAGAAAAGAGAAAGAGAAAGGCACAACTGATCATAATAAACGATAAACTAATAATACTGTCATTTATTGTAAATTTTGAAAACTAATAATAAAATTATGTGCCATACTAAATGTAACCGACACTTATACAATGATCGTTATAACATCCAATCGTGGAAAACATTATCGATTGCAATAACTGGACAGATTTCAACTTTCATATCTCTAATTATAAATTGAATAAGATCCATTACTCACCATTATAAATTATCATACTTGCATCATTTACTAATTTTTGGTTTAAGCTATAGATTATGTGTGGAGACATCAATAAGCCTTATCAAATATTTTGAACATTTTTTTGTCATATGTACTATTTATGTTGTGTAAAACATTATACAGGTTTCAAATTTCAGGTCCTAAATTTTCATAGACTTAATTTGAGTTAGCAATATGAACTAATTTGGTATTTTTCAAATCACTTACAGTTTGATGAAACAGTTTGTAGTGAATCGAACTGATTTTGGTTCATAATGTAAACCATTGGACCACTTGAATTTCACATATCACATGGTTCTTTATATTCTTAACTGAAGGCACTTCGCATGTTTTGGAGGCTTGGAGTGCAACTGAATACAATGTGGGCAATTTGATGACACTGGTGATAGGTTTATTGCTGATGCTTTAACAATAATTACCAACTGTAAGTAATCACCTCTTATCAATTGTTTTATGAGACGATAAAACCTTACAATGTATTAGTATTTTACTTGAAATCCATTTGATTACCATAAGATATACAAAATACAATAACATTTATGCTCAGGTTTTAACTGAAAAATGATCAAAGAATCGGAGACTGCGTTGCAGCAATGATCAATTGGGGTTCATTACAGCATTATCAGTATCAGCAAGTAGAGAACCTACCGACAATTCATTAGCCTACACGATATTTGTTTCAGGTGTTTCAGGAAAACAGCAGTCTACTAAGTACTGACACAACAACCCACTTTGCAAGCTTAATGCCCACATCTCCCAGTTCTGAATGCTACTTCTCAGTGTCTCCAGACGTGGCACCAGACGTGGCACTGATAGTCGGTCATGCTGTTGTCACATCAACAGGCTGGCTCATAAACAATGATATTCCTGGCCTCGACGATTCCAAAGAAACAAACTCTTTACAAAAGAAAGAATACCAATCTGAATTGCCTACTCATGCCACCTTTTTTTTGCCATAATCTCACTCAAATCAATCTCCTTAATCTTCCCTTTAACTAAAATAGTACTTACATAATCCTAACCTACATCCTTGCCCCTGTCTTAGGCTTCTGCAATGCATACAGTGCAGGATTAACCGATATGAACATAGCATACAACTACAGAAAAGTATCTCTATTCATAATAGTAGCATGGGCCTGCAAAGATAACAGAGTAATAGCAGGTTTAGCAGGTTGTGGCCTTGTAAAATCAGAAGTGTAGCAAGTGACAAAGTATACTTTAAATATGGTTAACATAAATCAATGCAACATATAATATGACTAAAATAATCATAGCATGTAGATTTTTTATTATTGAAAACGAAGTTTGATTGAATGTACGAACATAATGTGTTAGTAAAAGTATAATGCGAAGAAGTGAATGAGAAATTTAGGTAAATTAGACTGGAAAACGCATAAATCCATCTATCATACACACAAAAAGTATAGTAATCAGCGTAGGTACGGAAACATAAAGCATAAATTTCATTATAACACCAAACAACAGCAGTAGAAACTTGAATGCAAATCTCTATGCTCAAAGTCCACTACAAAAACGCTATCAGCAATACCATGATAAAGTCATCATCGTTACTGTAATCAAAAGAGTTATTTCTTCCTTTAATTCTTACCTCTTCTCATTACAGTAAATCATTGTCATTACATTAAAAGAATTTTATTTGATGATTTGGAAGAAAAAATTATATGTAAAATCAATTTTGGATTCATATTCATATAGGTAAAGTTTCACGTTGTGAAATAGGTAATTTGTGAATAGATTAATTTAAAAAAGAGCAACAGTTTGCTATTTTGGTATAGAAATCCAAAACATATATGCTTCCATGAAGAAAAATGGTCGTAGGTAGGTATCAAAATTAGTACAGTCTGTCATAGCCATAGCTACGATTAAAATTCAGAACAGAGAAATAAAATTTAGAGTAAATGTCGGTATACCTGTATCATAGTAGTAGACAATGGGGAAATAGATCACTGTGGTGAAGAAGGGGATGTGGGTTAATGTGACCATTACTTATTGCACCATCACAGTATGTGCAAGACAGCTGTATTCAGATCGAATATTCCTAAAAATGGTAAGACAGCTAAAAATGGTAAAACAGTGATATATCGAACTTTTAAGTGCAGCTAAAAATGTTAATTGTTCTAAATGTTCTATGAATAATAAAATTCTTTTAGTGCCTATCAAGTTAAATATTCATCTAGTATATCAGGCTGTCATTATCTAGCAATGCTCACTCATGATAACTTTCTTTCAATCATTAGACTTTTTCAACTTATTAGTTTTAACATCGGTCACTTAACCAATTAACATGATTCAAAATTTAGATATGAAGAGTACTTTAAAGTTTTGTTTAACATTTTAATTTTATGTTTTTAGTTTTTTATTGCTGAAGAAAAAAATACTCATAAAGTGAGTAATTTTAACATCAAAAATTCATTCAAGTGAAAATAGAACTCTTGGTGCAAAATATGTTGAAAGTTGATTCGGGCATTATCTCGCCATAGTTTAACCACACAAATTGTGCAAAGGTTCTACTAATCAATAGTGATTTACAAAACTTTGACCACTGCAGCACACCAAATTAAGGTATTGTATTCCGTATGTAGTCAGCATTGTTAGAAAAATACCTTTGTTGTCTCCTTAGGCTTCAATAATAATAGGTATTGCTTCAATAATAATGGGTATTGCTGAGCTAGTTTTTAGCATGTTTATTTTATTTTTATTTATTTTTTAATTACCGAGTCTTAAGTTGCCTAGATGATCCTATTTTGTGTTTATTTCCTGTTTATGTACTTTCTAGTTTCTTCCATGAATGATTAATCGTTTTGCTTTGTCTTTCCACTACTACGATTGTTACTTCAATTCTCAACAATTGTATCTCTAGAATTTTACTAAGCGTATGATGTGTAAATAAAGAACAAAACCAAATAGTTTCTTCCATGATTTTTGCAAAACCTTAATATAGGATCCAAGCAAAATACAGTAAAATATTAAAATAAGAATTCTGCCAAACCTTGATTGCTATGGACCAAAATCAATGGCGGTCAAATCTGTCTGCTATTGTCGTCAATTGTAGCGTCAACCAAGGCAGCAGCGCATTTTTTTCTCGTATCAAAATTGCAAGCTTTGATCCATCTATAGTTACTGCTGAGAATTCTAGGGTTTGAAAGAGGCCGAACGAAGGGCGTATTTGGGGATGGATATGGGTTAGAGGACGGTAAAGAATCAACATGTGTAAAAGAGGAAGAAGGAATGATGTATTTGGAGATGAACATGTGCCCTGGTTGCATTTTACATGTAAACAGGACTGCGAAGTACATTTGAGTTCCCACCCGTCATCTTAGAGGATTATATCTGAGATAGTAGTGTCATATTACCAATCTCTCACCCATCCGCACGAATAAATCTCCAACGGAAATAAAGCTTTTGAAATCCAACATGTTTATCCGCCATTTAGAATTTCTGATATTATGCATTTCCATCAATAATACCAGATGACTTCTCTGCAAAATTCTAAAAAATTCATTAGGATTTGATTAGTGCAGAGTTATTTGTTGTTATAACAGAAAATTTTCAGACTGGTAAACGTGCAAGGGGTTTGAACCACAATTTCATTACTTTGGTCCCTCAGAAAGATAAGCATCCAACTATTTCTGATTACAGACCTATATCATGTGCTAATGTGCTAAATTAAACTGTGACCAAAATTTTGTGTAACAGGTTGAAGGGTTTTCTTCCTTAGTTGATGAAAATCAGACTACTTTTATAACATCAAGAAATATTGATGAAAATATTCTACTTGCTCATGATTGTATGAGATTTCAAAAAAGAGAAAGGAAAATTGTGCATTAAAATTGATCTACAAAAGGCATATGATATGATGAACATAAGTTTTGTTTGTCACGTGATGTTTTCCACTTTCAGTGACTATTCTTATTTATATCAACACTCCTGCCTTTTCTATTTTAGTTGATGGCATTCCTAAAGACTTTACATCATTATTTGCAAGGTTTTTTGGATTTTACAAAATGACCGACGTGTAAATAATGTTACATTTTTTATGCATGTACATGCATAAATCAATCGTTTATCCAAACGTGAATAAGACTAAGTTATTTTAGAAAATAATCAAATAGGTAAAGAAAGTAATCAACTATTACATTAATATCTAGAGAAATGTAACAAATATTAAAATTAGTGCTTCCAGCAGTTTGGAACTTATAAACTTTGCATCATTTCTCTTTTAAAAAGTATTAAACCACCATATTAATATATAGAGAATTTTTCTTGTTCATCATAAAGATCGCATGATACTCCCTTCCTCATAAACCCTTAATACTTGCTAAAATATAAAACTACTTGATGCTAGTGTATAGGTTCCGAACATTCCTTTACATTAATATCGTAATAAAAAATTGTAAGACTTAAATTGATGCAATGATTTTTCTGTATGCTTTTTAAAGTTTGGTATCAATGGCAGTAGCTTGTAAGAACTAAAATACAGTTGCAGCAATCGTTTTCTCTCTTCCTTGTCCAGGGCTTGAGACGGCATCAATAATATGTTGATGGCGGAGTTAAAAACAATGTATAAGGAATTTTTGTATGTAAATTACAATTCTATTTTAGTAATAAACTTGGAAAAAAAATTCATACATATATATAATATAATTAACTCAATGATGTAATATCTAAAAGCACTGCTTGACAATATGGAAAATAAAATAAAATGGAGAAAACGGCGATAATTACAATTCCTACCCATCTATGGTTATATAAAAAACCCCTTATGTAAATGGAGTAATACAATAGGTATGGAATACATATTATTATTGCTTAGCCGGTTTGTTTTGTTCTGCACCACTGATATCATACGTGCATTATGTTAAATACAATGGCATATGCAATTGGTCATTAGCGGTTAAACATATGTATATGGATCGCCAATTTAATTATCTTTTGGGTCTTCACATTTTGTGGTTGGCTAGTTTAATCCTCTCCTAAATATCATTGGTATTCAAAATAAGTTTATTTATTTGCTTTCTGCAGATGTAGTAAACGATAAATTATTATGATTCAGCTAACATTAAAGAAAGATGTAAAAGATGGTGGCATCCATTTAAAAGCATGAATTCATACCACCTCCCCTCAAATATACAAATTAAACAAATTCATAGTAACACATCAAAAGTACTTAAGTATTAGTTAAGTGGTAACTCTTTTGGGAACTATATTAAATATATATATTAAAAGGGAAAAAATAGCCTCGTATGAATGAAAAAAATGCAAACAATGTACAACTTGCACTACCCAGATGAATAAACTGTCATGCTAACTAAAATACAATTACCATAAATATTTAAATGTATGAAATGAGCTAACAATGTAGCAGCTTAAAGGACAGCATATTATTATTACCAAAGTCTGAAACTTTTGCATCATTACTAAGTTTACAGTCCTCGCTATTGTAAGATCTTTGATCATTTTTGAACTTTGATTCAATCTGCATGCCATAATTTCAACAAATAAAAAGTCAGAAATCTCCAAATGACCCTTAGTCTTCTTTCCCTCATCTTTGATTACCCATTCATCTTCGATTTTTATAGTCAAATGACAATTATAGCCAAGTCTTTTTGTATCCCCATAAAAACTGCTTCATATCTGTTTTCAAAAATATAAAATAATTTTACTTATTTGCATATTTTATGATGAAACATAAATGCAGCTTATATTCATTTTCTTTTAGTTAGAAAGGAATAATACGATGAAGGCATGCTGAAATGTTGATTTAATTTACAAAATGCAAAGGTAACCTTTCATCGTCCAATTATATTTATACTAAATTTGGTTTAATTTGGTAACTGCAAAGAGTATTGCACAATAAAGTAATAAAGTATTCCATTACTAAGTAAAGAGAGTGCAGAGAATATGCAAATATCAGCACTAAATTTCATAGAAATTTCACATACCATCTTGGTCTAATGAACCTTTACATCCTTGCATGCTACAGGTGTCTCATATGAAATACTTAATTCATGGAAATGCATTATGTACCTTTCTGTACAGAGACTTATAACTATTGTTATAAGTATGTTGACATACGTTTATATATAAAAAACATATGGAAGGAAGATTAAAATGTGTTTGGTACTGTTTAAGTAAAACTCAATGCATATATAAGTAAAATTAAAATGATACTATACATACAATCTAAATTATTTGAAATTGTATCATACATTAAATCTAGAACATTGGATATATAAACTACATTCTAATTACAATTAAACATTTTAATTACCAAAATTTAAATATCTCTAATATTCATTTTAGAATTAAAAACTTACCGATTCTTAAGGAAAGATGCAAAGCTTTCCTTAGTTAACTTATTTTCCTGAAAATTAAACATCTTCTTATATCCCGCAACAAATAAATGCATATAATTTGGACCAACTTCTAGAAATACAAAGGTAACCCTTCATTGTACAATTATATTTACATATACTAAATAAATGGTGGTTTTCACTCCTATAAAGTGTCGTACATAAATTGTCAAATTTTTAGATATAAAGAAGATTTAGAAACAACTAAAGTACAATGAATATTTTCAAGGTCCATAATCCAAAAAAAAATTACACTCCGCTAATAATTTAATGGGACGGAAATCTAAAAAAATAAAATCAATATAGGTAATGCCTATACTAAATAAACAGAAAATTTTGATTCGATGGTATTCACTTAGTGGTGAAGTTATTAGAAGTTCTATTGCACTAAGTGGAGTAAAATACATTTGATCGTTGTCTTATGTTTCCAGTTTTTTACTTTTACTTTACTATGCATAAGCTACTGGAAATCATTAATTGTATACCAATGCTGAACATTTGTTTCTAGTTTTTTTACATTTAAACTACTACCATTGTTATTCCAATAGTTTAAAATATGATTTTATTTGTGTTGTGAATGAAAAGGGTGTCATTTATTCATGTTATCGTATTTAAGAACATAAATCACATACTACTATTAATTGTGACTAAAACTATCTAGTATCCATTAAGCACATAAATCAGATAATATTATTGATGAAAATCTAGTTCTTAAGCATTTGCAAATCAAATTGAAGTAAGGCAGGGCTAAAATAATGATGATGAAATAAAGAGAAAATGACTGAAAATATAAATTGGGTAAAAACAAAAAACCCTTAGCCAGTGCTTGATTTTTGTTCGCATGTCAAACTTTATTAGGTTTTGCACAACTATTCAAATATAGAATTAAGGAAAGATAAAACTCGTTAAAAGTAAGTAAACCAAATTAAATTCGAGTACAGTTGATAAAGGTAGTAAATCAAATTGAAATCGAGTATAATAGGATCAAAATAGTGACTCAAAAAGACCACCTCATAAATAGACTCGTTGGTAACCTCCTCCTACCAAGATCCAGATCATCTTTGACAACAATTCTAGAGAAGCTGGAACAACCGAACGTCTTAGAGAAGATGGAAATTCCATTAGGAGTACTTTATTAGGCTAACAAACATTGTTATATAAAGGTACTAAGAAGCGATTGTGTTGAAAGAATAATGTATAAAGGTAATCATATTAGGTTAAATACTGGAACTATTGCCTACCATTATCCAATTCAGGAAGTAAAAGTAGAAGTAGATTATCCTTCATTCTTTCGGGTGGCAACTTTTGGTTGTAACAGGTTGATTTAACAACTCATATGATCTATGTACATGATTCTATCTTCATTATACAAATTAATAGTCTGTTGTACTTGATTCTATGTAGCCAGAACTCTTATTAATAGTAAAGATAAAGATAACAACTTATAAAGAGTGACAAAACAGTTGATCAAATAAATAAGATATTAGCTTAGAAATAGGAAAACTCACTAAAGCTTTAAACATAATTCTATAGAAATCAAAATAAAACAATAATTAAACTGGAGTATTACTAAACTAACATATAAGTGTAGCTATTTAACGAAAATTAATATATATTTTTTGTGTGCAAGTATAATAACTAATGCAAAAATATGTCCATTTAGTTATAACTGCCTCAAAAAAGATATATAAAATCATGAATTATTTTATTTCATAGACGATAAGGATCAGTTTGCCTATAGGCTTGAAATTTTTGTCAAATAACATAGTAGCAACACACTTTGAGTTTGATAAGCTCTAGTTGTTTTCGTTATCATATCAGACGTTTATTTCCTTTCATCATATCATACGTTATCATAAACCACATGACCAAAACTTTTAAGAATTAACACTACCTCTATTTTTTCCTTTCATCTTCTTTTATACACGATAAGGACAAAAAAAATACCTCAGTTGAAATCGATAGAATACCTAAAAGTGCAGAAGACTTGAACAAATCCGAGCGACTCCAGTTGACATCAAAGGAAGCTAACGTTATGTGGCGATAAGCTTCATTTGATGATACTGAAGCACCAATCGACGCGATGGGCGAAGGTGAGGAATCTTCGCGATGCAGTAAGCTAACCCTAGTCAACAAAATCATTCGATTGCAAACTGAAACTCGACGGAATGAGCATTAGGTCTGGTATCACTTTGGTTATCGCTCGTGATGGTGGATGATTGGCATGGATCGTTCGATTTGGTGTGATTAGGGTTTTTCAGCATCGTATGAAATGAAGGAAACGAAAGACGTAGATTAGGTTAAAAGGGCATTTTAGGAAGTTCAAAAAGACACGGTTGACTATAGTTTAATGAATTCTCATTATTAGTAGTAGATATATATATATATATATATATATATATATATATATATCAGTAGAACTTCTGTGTATGGATATATGTGTGCATGTGTTGTCTCTGTATTACACTGTTTAGTTTACAGGTTCAAGAATTGTTCAAAACCCCATTATTACATGACTTAAGATATGTTAGTGTTTAAGATGTAAACAAAAATTGTTTGTCTAGTCATGAATTAAAGTTTAAAAATTCATTTAAGTGAAAATAAATTTGGGAGTTGCTCTGTAAACCATAAGAACAGGGTAACATTAGTTTTGTCAAGAATTCAAGTATCCTAATTCAATGATTCAGGTATATGATCTGAATCCTAAACTTAAAACTTGATTTTTAAAACTAAAATCCTAATTTTTAGTGCTAGATTGAATGAGCAGTTCTGGGTTGAACAGAAAATGGTAATTTGGTGGTTTCTATTGATCCACTTGCTTTGGGAAGTCGGGGTTCTTCCTGGAGGTGGAAGAGTGATCGGGAAGTAAGGGAAAATTGTTAGCTAGGTGGATTGACCACCGTGGCGGCGGCGGTAGATGATTCAAGTTTGTAACCCTAGTTTTAACTAGGTCGAGTAAATTGATCACCACGACATATAGAGTTGATCGAGTGTAACGAAACTCTAGGTAATGGAAGCTTGGGTATTGGTGATGGTGTGGCCGGAGTTTTAGAATCGCAGATGGACGGAGATTCGAGGACGAGGCGTTTCCAGGTTTGGGTTGAGATCTCGAATTCGATTTTGAGATTGGGAGGACGATCTGATGATCATATTAGGGTGTATGAGTGTTTGTTGATGTGAGATGATCATCGGTGGTGTCCAGAGGTGATCAGTGTCACCGTGCATGTGCACGGTGCACTTTATTTTCTGGTAAGTTGAATTTGGTTTAGGGATTTATATGCTCGAGATTTTCTCGAGTAATTGGGTGATTTGCTCGAAGCACTTTGGGTTTGGCTCGAAGCAATAAGGGATGGGCTCGGGTTAATGTTGAATTCCAGGTTTTAAAGAAAACCTGTAGTGTTTTTAAAGTTTTTAAACTGAAGTTTAAAATGTAAAGCAAGATTCAAACAAGTTTTAAATCCAAGTTTAAATCTGATTTAAGTTGATTTATTTAAAGGTTAATTAATTTGAAATCAAGGATCATTAATTAGATAAGATTAGATTATAAATTAATGGTTAGAAATTAATTAATCAAATAATTAAAGATTAATTAAGTTACAGCTAAGCACTTAATTAATTAAATAATTAGAGATTTATTAATTGGTTATTAAAGATAAATTAATTTGTAATTAATAATGATTAATCTAAGTTTAATTACTTAAGAGAAGTAATTAAAGAATTGTTAATAGTTAATGAAGATCATTAACTATAGATTATTAAATAATTAATTAATGTGATTAAATTAAATAATTAATTATATTAATTAATTAAAGATAATCAATTGTAGAATTGATTAAGTATAATTACTTAATGGAAGTAATTAAGGAATTAATTACTCAATGTAATTAATTAAGTTTAATTTGATTAGTTTAAGTTAATTAATTAACTTTAATTAATTTAAGATAATCACTTTGGAATTTGATAAGTAATTACTTAATGAAATTAGTGAAGTGTAATTTCTTAGTGAAGTAATTAGGAATGATAATTACAGGATGTAATTAATTGAAGATTGAAAGTAATTTTGGATTTAATTACTTTGTGTAATTAATCAAGGGATTAATTAAGATAATTAAATAAGGAGTAATTAATTTATTTAATGAAGTAATTAAGGGTAGTTAATTAATAAATGGAATTAATCAAGAGTGATTAATAAATGTGGTTTAATTAATGATTAATTACTTAATGTAATTAATTTAAATAAAGTAATTAATTTAAAGATGTAATTAGGGATCATTAATTAATCTAATTAATGATGTAATTAAGGGTTGATTAATTAAGGAATAATTAATCAATGAAGTAATTATTTAATTGTAATTAATTAAGGACTAATGTAATTAATTATAGTAAATTGATAAATGAAGTAATTAAGGTTAATTACTGTATTTGGTTAAGGATAATTAATTTGTGAAATTGATTTAAGGATAATTACTTAAAGTAATTAAAGAATGATTAATCAAGGGTGATTAATTAAGATGAATACTTAGAGAATGATTAATTAATTGGATTTGTAATTAATTAATGATAAGGTAAGTAGGATTTATATAATAGAAGTAATTAATTTAATTTATTTTAAATTAATTAGAGATGAAGTAATTAATTTAATTCATTTTAAACTAATTATAAATGGTGGTTAATAAATCATTGCTTATAGATGTTGAATGATATTGATTGCCTTGAATGGTTAAGATCTCAGATATGAGATAAGTAATGCTATGTGATATGAATGCTTTGGTTGAATTGTTATGATAAAGTGAATTATCTATTTGTGATGATAATGTAGATTATCTATTGTGATATTGTGAATTATCTATCTGTGTGTATATAGATAATAGAATTGATTTGTTTTAACTTTAAAACAACTTGGACCTAAAAGATACGTTTTGGATTTCGATGAGACCGGGACCGGGTTTCCAGATTTGGAAGTCCGAAAACCATATCGATCCAAATTAAACGATAGGTCATGAATCTCAAGTGAAGAGGAAGATTCAGAGTGCAAGGGTTATTGTCGTTAACTTTGAGGGTGATTCCAAAAGGAGTGTAACGAGATAATGCCTTCGGTTTCGTTCGAACCCGGAATGAACTTGTATGGATTGAATGCTCTCAGAACATCGTCAGGTGGACGATGAGCATTCTAAGTGATGTGTTCTGTTAAGGTAATCGTAGCCTCAAGCCTCATCAACCGGGAATGGCTAAAACAGGGGAGGTGCGGCAAGGTTAAGTGGGTAGCACCCAAGTAGGACAAGATTTCCCCTGTCTAGAGGTCCCTTCTTATTATTCGGCTGTGTGGGCAGTTGATTGCAACAACTGCTGGGGTTGTCTTGTTCGAGACTATCCAGTAAGGGATGGTTCCGGCCTTATGTTGTAGGGGATTGGGAGTGATCCTCGGTACGGTGATCTAGGCCCCATACTGTGATGGGCGGCACTACACCAAAACAGGTGATTCCCAACGAGTATAACTGTCGCAAACAGTTTCAGCAACGCTTATTAGCGTCGCTGTAGGGGCGTCGCAATTTATTGCCAACGCTTATAAGCGTTGGCGAGTTCAATTTCCCAACGCTTATAAGCGTTGGAAGGTTATATTCGCCAACGCTTATAAACGTTGGTGTATATTATTTAGCAACGCTTATAAACGTTGGCAAATTAACCATCCAACATTGTTTAATTTTCTATGCTGACGCTTATAAGCGTTGGTATATTTTAATTGCCAACGCTTATAACGCTTTAACAGCATTATTATACTACATTCAATAGAAACCCAAAATTTACAATACTCATGATCAAATAACAACATAAATTTCATAGTCAACTACTTCATAACAATGTCAACTACTTCATAACAAGTACAATACATAATTAAGTTGGTTAATTCAATACATAATCAACTACTTCATAACAATGTCAAATTGGAATACAAAAGACAACGTAAATTTCATAGTGAAATTCTACAAATACCGAATACGAAACTCCGGCCATATAACGAAACCTCCATCTGAAAAATCACATAACTTGTACATTCCATTTTGAGGACCATCATAAATTGGTGCATCCGGTTCAAGAACATCATCCACCCAAATTACTTTCTCTACATTCGGTATCACCTTCCTAAAATGACTTCAATGATCTATAAAACGGTGGAAAAATGTTTCTCTAATAATGGTCGAGCTATGGTAGGATCTACATCCATGTCAAATTCTTCCTATCACAAAAAAGGAAAAAAATAAAGAAATCATGAAATGGTTAAATATATCATAATTTAAACTTGATGGTGAAATTGATGATAATAAAAATATAAATAAGACTTGCAAGCATTTAAAAGTTACTGTTTTGCCATAAGTTAGTTAGTCATTTACTGTTCAGAATAATTTATTTATTGCAACTTGCAAGCATCCTATTTATTTAGGATTCAAATATGTTTCAAAATCCTTATAACTGAAAAAAAATGAAGTATTGACCTATGATTCTTTAATTTTGATTGGTATGGGGATAAATCCACTTGAAGAAGCAGCACTAAGTATTTGTTAACTTCTGCCAAAAAATTGGAAGAAAGGTCAGCTATTCTGCGTTAAAATTGATAAGTCCAAATTGCCAAGAACCGGTCTATTTATCCATCACTAGTCTTAACTGTGTATAAGAAAACAGAGCCATCAGTATACTTGAATAAAAAGCCTGTTTTACCTAGTATTTGATAAGCCTGATTTAGAGATATGTAAAAATATGTGCATATCATAATAAAATATAGTAAGGGATCCATATTGGATTTGATTAAGGCACTGCTGCTTATCATTAACTGTTCTAATCATTTGCTACACTCTTAGTATATTTTTCATTGAAAAATGTGTAGCATTCCATCAGCAATGCCAAGTGAAATATGACCATAAACAGCAGACAAGGGTCCTAATTTTTTGAAAGAGTTGCAACCTTAATGATATTTGCAAGTGAATAAAGTCATTAATAGTAACACAATATATATAATTGAGTATAATCAAATGCAAACTAAAGAGGCCAATGAGTTTAGATTGTTGCTTATACACACAAATGGGTTAAATTCGTAGCTTTCAAAAATGTATGTAATTCATAATTACTAACTGGAGAATGCATGCAATAACTGTACAATGACTATTTAGACATAATTAGCATAACATTTTATAATCAACGACTATTTAGAAAAGATATTTTCAATACCATCTCATCGTGCACTCTATGGTAAGGTCTTTTGAACTTGCAACAATTGTAGTGATCGCATCCATGCAAATGCCGCTATCTAGCGGTTAGTGGGCCTGATATACACAACTTCGGATGACGGATAACACACAAATTATTATACCGAATATCATGTTTTTGTCACCAATTATTTTTCATGTTTTGTCCAGAATCTCCATAATTTATTTATTTATTAGCGCTCCAATTTCATGTTAGAACATCTTCATACTTAATCCTCTATGCAATAGTATGCATGCATGTATATATACACATTTACAATAAAACAAAAAAAAATGAATCTCTTCAGAACATCTTCAGAACGTCTATTTCTCTCATCGTCATATAAATTAATTATAGATTTATTTCTTCATATTCTCTATATCCCATAAGTTGCTCCTATGGAATATTTTGTTTCTTAAGTAATAAGATCTTGTTTGTTGATTCCTTGTATAACATGAGCTTGTTAGTACTGTGTTTGGTAGGTGGTGGCATCACATCTTATCATTTGGCTGGTGTCCACATTTGGCGAATTCAAAAACCATTTCCTCCTCGCTTTGGAAACCATGTCGTGGATAGCCATAGGCTAATTTAATTTATGTAGCTAAAATATAATATTACTCCGAATTCTGGGACATTATTATTCGTGAGCTATTTTCAATGAAAGTTATTACTAATTTGGCCTAGAAGGATAATGCACTGTAATATTCAAAACATAAGCTGGATACGGAAAATTTATAGTTATTAGTAATACGTGGTTGCTTCATTTTAATTTTTTTATGTTATTACTGAATTGTTGAATTACAACACATGAAGATTACTGTAATATTAATTTTCTTGATCAACAACTAAACACTAAAACTGTAACTATAAATTGTAAAACTATATGATAAACAGATAAATGAATCTGAAATTGAAATGGCTCTATGAACTATGAAGTATTACTATATGATATACAACATTAAGGACTGTAAAATTGAATGACATAAGCTATATGATATAAACTACGTGATATACAGATATAAACTATGAACTATGCCAGTAACTATGTTAGCACCATTCAACTATGAACAGTACGATCTACAACATTATGATGATCATTATGCTGCTAAAACAGTCCATCCCTGAAACCGGGCCGCTATCGCGCCTTGCATAAAAACTAGAATTTATAATGTCTACAATTTATCCTATATATGGTGATGCTTTAGTCACAATGCTTTAAGCTTCCAGATTAAATTATACATATATTAAACCAAATTAGTTAAGAAATGGTAAACATGCAGTGTAGTGTGCACTAAAAGATGAAGGAGGTTGACTGAGCCAAAGTTACTGACCTGAATCTATTGGACTGAAATTGATTTGGAGAGGCTGTTGACAGACAATTTCATATGGATTCGATGGATGAGGGTCGCGCAAGCTGAAAACAAACAAGTTTGTAGTGTTACACACAACATTTAAATGCAATGAGGATCAGAAGCTGCTTACAATGCAGACATGTCATTGACATGTAAATAAACTGTCTATGTTTGAAATTAGTGCAAAATAAATATGGCAATTCCTATCAGATTGAACTCAATTGATTTATTTCAATCCAGCAAGAACAAAAAAAACTATAGACGCTGTGAGAACTGTTCAGTCTACTTGTGTGTGATTTATCAATAATACAAACGCGTAACACCATATCATCAAATCATTGACTTACGAAACCCAAAATCAAGACATGCTAATATAACAGTAGAAAAAGAACCCAAAAAGGATGAGAAACCCATCAATAACCTCACTGCTTTGTATGCAGATTTTTTTGTATGGAGACATTCAGACTCATTACAATGCACACCAAAGTGTCAATCATTTTCCATTTTGTAGGTTTTTTTCCTTTTCACTTTGGTATAAAAAAAGGAAAGCTCAGAACCTTGCATCATCAAAAAAAATGATCCACAACATTCAAAGCGAATTTGAGCATACACCATGTCTTCGACAAAATCAACTACAATTACAATCATCGCTGCCACAGGTTAAAATATATGTTTCCATGTTAAAATATTTCATATGCTATCTTACCTAAAGATGCATTTCTTAAATCACGTATGTGTAATTCTAACTCTCATGCGATTGATAAACCACGGCCGAGATTAATAAAAATGAATCCAAAAAACTACCTGAAGTTGAGCGCCTGCCTGAGGTTGAGAGCGAGCGCCTGAAGTCCAGAGGGAGCGCATGAAGTCGAGGGCGAAATTGAATCGCCTGAAGCCAAGGATGAAATCGATTCCCCTGAAGTCGAATTACAAGTCGATTTTTTTTCTCCAAGTAGCTGAATGAAGCGTTGAGAAGGGGATTACTGATTAGGGCTACGGATGACAAAACGGATGCTCATTTACTTTTCTTGCCCCACCAACATTTGTTAATTTCAGTTTTACCGGAATTCCCAACGCAAATATATGTTAGGAATAAAAAAAATCATAAAATTGTATTTTCGATCATACATTTTTAACTTAGCAACGGATATTGTTGTGATTAATCGATAACACAAATAAGTGTTGGCAGCTGAAAATAATAAGTGTTACCAAATGACTGTTATGGTGTAGTGCGGTACCCCAGTAGCCCTGCCATTGTATGGAATCCAATCTCCAATAAGTGATCTCGGACTTGATTGTATACCTATGTATGCTGGAATTTAATGAATGTAACAATTTCGGCTATGTGAATATTTATTTGAAAACCCTAGACCCTATTATAATATAACTAGATTTCTTATAAATGTTTTGGTTATCGTAAGGTAAAAACTTTTCCGTGTTTATGTGCGGGAAGTCTTACGAGATACCTTTTGTTCCAAAGGTTTTCAAAGTTAAGCAACTTTAACCTGTTACTCACACCAGACCCATGTCTGACCCGGAGTTTATTTTCTGTTTTCTTAAACTCTTGGGTACTCAAATTTTTACGATTAGCCAAGGGATTCAGGTTAGCTTTGACGAATTCTAGAGGAGTATGGAGCAGGAGGCTTCAGCGTTGTAGATATATAGTGGTTCCTCTGTGTTGTTCTTTGTGTTGTATTTGAGTTGTAATGTTTAGACAGATGTTTATAACTGTCTAGTATGTGATGTATAAGCTGTGTAACTCTGATAGAAGTTGTATACTGTGTAATAGTTTATGTGATTAAAATATTTTATTCGTTCCGCTGTGAGATTCTGATGTTGTTTAGTTCTTTCTTCTCTATCTTTTCTATCTCTTTCTTTCTTATTAATGATGCGTCATTCTGTGGAATGAATGGCAGGTCGTTACACGTATGCAAGTGGAAACTATTGAAAATTAGAAAGTTTATCCATAATGTTGATTTTCAGTAAGAAACCGAAATTATTTTTCAATATTAAAAATAACCATATATAGAGTGTGCAAAATGTTGTTGTTATGCGATTCAATATGTGCCTATGAGTGTTTTGATTAAAGATATGGTGTAGAGCTTCGTGTTGGAAGAGATGAGAAGTCGATTGGAGGAAGTATCAAAAGATATGAAGAAAAGAAGCTATTATTTGCAGGTGTCAAAAATTCAGATGTTTGAGTTACTGTTCCAAACGTCTGAGTTACTGTAGTTTGAGTTCCAGGTAATCAGACATCTCTGTTGCTTCTAGTTCTTTTTCGAGAGTTTGGACAGACATCTAATCCCTTTGGTCAGACGTTTGAGTTGCTGTTCAAACAACTCTGCATGTTGGTCAAACGTCTCTATTAATGATTGTTCTATTTCAAGAATTTGGTCAGACGTCTGACCCAGGGTGTTGGCTGATTCAAATTTTAAAGGGCAGCCTTTTCATTTTGATGTTTGTTTCTTCTCTATTGATGGTGTAGATTCTTCTGATGTGATCCGGTGGTCTAAAAAAATTAGAGCGTCTATATTAGTCTCCTAATCATCTCTCTAATTATTAGTGATTATATTTTCAATAGTGGAAATTAGCCATAAGGGCCTCTTTAGCAAGTGCAATTAGTTTCTAGGACACACAACTGAAATAATTACTTTTAAGGACAAAATGCAAAATAATTAGTTTCTAAGGCCTAAAAACCTATGAAATTATGTCCTTGAAAGTAATTGGACTGCTGACTTTGTCCTTAAAAGTAATTATTCTGCTGACTTTGGCCTTAAAATTAATTTCTGTGGATGTGTGTCCTAGAAACTAATTGGACTGCAAAGTTTGTCCTTCTGGTGAAATGCCCCTTTTCAATAATTGTAATTAATAGAAACCCTAACTAAATCAATTTGGAGGTTTTCTATTTTTAATGCCTTAATCTGTAATTTCTTCAATTGAATTGATTAGAGAGAGTCTCCACATCTTATAACTCTCTAATCATAGAATTGGCTTGTGATCTCTGGTGATCGAAATAAAAGAGGTTGTTAGGTCTCCGTAGACATAGAATACAAATCCGAACCACGATAAATTTTCTATGTCTCTTTTATTTCTATATTTGATTTTATGTAATTTCATATTAGAATTTGAGTTGCATTGGTATTCAAATAGACAATACTATATCCTGATCAAATCGCTTCTGTTTAATTAATTTTTTCACAACAGTTTGGTATCGAAGCTAGTGTTATTGATCTATTTGAGTATTAATGGTTACTTCCGGAAAGTCTATCAGTAGATCTGGTGTCAATTATGTTGTTACACGTTTTGATGGAAATGAAGATTTTGGAACTTGAAAGATGAAGATGAAGGTAGTGTTGAAGAAGGAGAAGACTTTTAAGATAATTTCTACGCCTGATAAATTAAAGGACATTGAGGAAATTGTTTTGAAATAGATGGAAGATGAAGCTCTTACAACAATCCAGCTAAGTCTTTCAAATGAATTAGAGAATTCTCTCAGAAGAAGACGGTGAAGGAATTATAGGATGCATTAACATATGCATATCAAACAAGTCTTTCACGAAGCAGATTGTTTTTCAGCAACAATTATATACGTTTAAGATAAAGCCTAGAGCCGATCTTATGGAGTATGTAGATGCTTTGATAACTTTGATTATGAACCTGAATGTAGCGGATGTTGATATTACTGATGAGGCTCAGGCAGTGATCCTCTTATCTTCCTTACTAAAGGAGTCTATTGCTTTTATTAATTTCATGTTGTGTGGTCGCAGTAAGATTAGTCTATCAGATGCAAAGGCTGGTCTTTATAATGAAGTGTTGAGAGGTAAATTGATGAGAACTAGTTTGGATAGTGATACAGAGGGCTTATCTATTTAGAGAGGTAGAAGCCAAAGCAAGTCAAAGAATGGTGGAAGTCAAAGTAATTTAAGGTCTCAGTATAGAGGGCCTTAGCGATTGACTTGCCAGTATTCTAAGAAACCAGAGCACTTTATAGCTCAATGTCCCGAGCTCGAAGGAAGAAGAAAAGACCTAAAGCAAGCTTCAACATCTGCTATAGAGAAATTAGATACAGAGGGTGATATCGATGTATTTACCTCTTCTGCCTCTTCTACGAAGAGCAACTTATGGCTTTGTGATTCTGGCATATCCTATTATATAACGCCTGATAATAACTATTTCTCGACATACCGTAAGATTGATGGAGGAGAAGTTAATGGAAAATGATGTTCTTGTCGTATGGTAGGTGTTGGTAGTGCGAAGGTTAGAATGTTTGACGGTGTTATTCGTACTATTATTGATGTTAGACATGTACCTGATTTGAGAAGGAGCTTGATTTCTATCGGGGCTTTGAGTAGGTTTATATTGAAGATTATAGTTGAAGGAAAGAAAATGAAGATATTGAAGGGTTCCATGATTGTTATGAAAGGCGTGATGGTAGAAAATCTTTATTTATTAAAGGGCACTGTTGTAGTTGGTGAATCAGCTTTTACTACTTCTGCTGATTCAGATTCTTCTAAATTGTGGCATTTACGGATGGACCATATCGGCGAATGCTGTTTGGATGATTTGAGAAAGCAAGGTTTGATTGATGGTGTTCAGCATTCAAAGCTTGAATTTTTTGAAGAGTGTGTTCTTTGTAAGCAGATAAAGATTTTTTTCTTGTAGGAAAGCATAAAGCAAAAACTATCCTAGAGTAAGTTCACACAGATGTGTGGGGTCCCTCCCCTTGACCATCCTTGAATGGATCCAGGTACTTCGTTCATTTATAGATGATTTCTCTCGTAAAGTTTGAGTGTGCTTCCTACAGTCTAAGAGTGAAATCTTTGCCAAGTTTCAAAAGTGGAAATCTATGGTTGAGAAGCAGTCGAGGAAGAATTTGAATGTTCTCCATTCGGATAATGGCGGTGAATTTGTAACATTGGAATTCAATCATTTTTGTGAGTTCCAAGGCAATAAGAGGCATTACACCACACCTGGCAACCCTCAGTCAGATGGAGTTGCTGAAAGGATGAATCAGACATTGTTGGAGAGAATTCATTGCCTCAGATTGACTGCTAAGTTTAAGAAGGGATTTTAGGCAGAAGCTTTATCTATGGCAGCTTTCCTCATCAACAGCACACCTTCTAGTGCCATAAATATGAAGATTCCTGAAGAAGTATGGAAAGGAGAGCCTCTTAGCTATTCATTTCACAGAGTGTTTGGATGTCTAGCTTATGTACATGAGAGCAAAGGAAAGATGGAACCTAGAGCTCACAACTGTATCTTTCTAGGTTATAGAAGAGGAGTGAAGAGTTATAGGCTGTGGTGTCCTACAAGTAAGAAGATTATTATCAGCGGACATGTGAATTTTGATGAGAAAGTTATGTTGAAGATGGAGTGTTCCTCATTCGATAACAGTATGAGGACAGATTCGAAATAACAAACACAAAGCAAGTCATCTCCAAATTCTTTCCATAAAGGTCTAGACGGTGTTTTCGATGACATCATGGTTGATGAAGATAATATAGATGTTGGTACAGAGAATCAGACTCAAGGTGGAGCTCATTCAAAGATTAGGCCTGTCAAACAGAGAAAAAAGCCTAGGTGCCTTGATGAGTTTGTTGGATGTAACATCAAAGACATTGTGTAACGACCCGGAATTTTGGTCGTTGGATTTTGAACATTCAATTCATTTTAAGTGTTGAATGTGGATTATGAAGTGATTTTGAAACAAGAAGATTTTGGTTAAATCAATATAATTAGTTAAAATTTCAAATATGACTATTAAATTGGATTTGGATAAATAATAATTAAATATTTGAATTTATGAATCTAGATGTAAATGGGTATGAAAATGGTTTCTAAGATTTATTTTGAGTCTAGTTTGATTTGAATTTTAATGTTGGACTTTTGGATGGAATCAAAAGTCGATAAGTTGAATTTGGAATTTTTATATTAATTTAATAATGGGATTTAATAATATAATAATGCAAATAATCAGACTTTGATTCGGAATGAATCAGAAAGATTTCTAATGTGAATATAAATTCTATTTGATTTATAGTTGAGTTAGTAAAATTTTAAAAGTGATATTTTAAATGATTTTGACAGTTTCGAAAATCGTTCGAATTAAGCGACGAGTTAAAATAGCTTTCCGGGGCACAGTCTCGAAATTTGACGAAACTAGTTTCATTGGATTCGTAATAGTTAATTATTATCGGATTTCAATTTTCGTAGCAATCGGAGTTGTCGTTTGATCGTGACAGCTCAAAACGCATAGAAACTATTTTCACCGATTTAATTTAAAATTGATCGTTTATTTCCGTAACTCACACATATGATCGAATTAGCCTCCGTAACACATTCCATTGTGTTAGGAATGGAGGTAAAACCTTATAAACGCCTGACGGCATGTTTAATTCGAAGTTCGTTCGAAAATCAAGTAGATTGGTGAAAATTAATAATAAAATATTATATTAAAACGTTTATATGTATGTTTTAGGGCTGAAACCCTAGTCTACTTTCACGGCCGCCATCTAACGATTCAATGGCCGAAAACAATTCCCTTCTCCCTTGTTTTTCTCGAGATCCATGCTTTAATTCCAAAAGCTTTCTAAAGGAAAGCTGTAGATCATGGTGAGATCTACACATCCATACGGTGGAGTGGCACGAAATTCATCGAGGTGCCCAGTAATCTTCGACGAAGGCTGAGGGTTTGTTCGCATTTTTCCAAGCAAGGGTGTGGCCGAGCGTCGCGTGGTTCTAGGCAAAGGTGGAGCTCAAAATGGTGGTTTCAATGGTGGTCTCCGATCATTGTAGAAGTTGCCGGAGTGGTCACGATGTTGGGTCAAAGCACGACAGCATGGGTTTTGTAAAACCCTGGGTTGTCTTTGAACGGGAGGGAAGAAGGATTTGTGTGCGGTCGTGATTCGATTTCGTAGATCTAACGGCCGATGGTAATATCTGTTTTTAAAATAAAAGAAATTGTTTAAAATTTTATTCAACCTTTAAAAATCTATAACTTTTGCATGCTTGATCAGATTCCGACGAAACAGGAAGCGCCGGAATCGCAGCGACGACCGCTACGTAGTGGAGCAGATATGGGAACGATTAAAGCTCATGAAAATTTTCGATTAAATCGAAGGCGCTCGATTTAATTTGAAATTGCAACGCTTGGCGTTTTAAATGCAAGGTGAGTTCATCTCACTCACATCTGGATGCCATTTAATTTAAATAGCTAATATTTAAATGATTGGTTGATTGGTTGAATGTGATAATATTTATCTGATTGGATCGATATATTATTTGTTGTGCTAACATCTGTGGATGCAGGGAAACAGGTTGGAGGGATCCAACTGGATTACTCACAAATAGAAATTATATTCATAATATGCGATATATTTCATTGATATCCTATGATAGATTGATTTGGAATTTTCTTATGCTGTGTTATGGTTGGGTAATATAATTTGGTATTTTAAAATATCAATAAAATGAAATGGGGATGTAAAAGGGAAATGAAAAAGAATTTTTGAGATATGAATTTAAGGAAATTAAATTCAGGAAATTGGTTTGGAATTTGAAGTGTTTTTGTAATGGTGTTTTAAAAAGGGAATGAGGAATGGAAATTTATAAACTGGGTTTTATAAATGAAATGGAATATTTATCGGGGATAAATTTAAGGTATAGATTTCCGGTGGGAATCTCTATAAGAAGGTGCAAATTATTTTAAAAGTAATAGTGAGATTATTTTTAAAGGATGGGAAGCGTATTTCCCTGGAAAACTAAGTATGTTATCAAAGAAAAGCTTTCAAAGTATAAACTAGAAGTTAAAAAATGTGTTTTGGAATGTTTTAGATAAATTATCATTTTTAATTTTTTTTGGCAAAGCCAGCCTGTTTTTATAGTGGACAGTCCACAATTTATTAAACCAAAACCAATTACAAAGATAAAAGGCTACAAAGCAAGAACAGATACAACATTACAACCTGACAAATAAAACAGCGACACATCACTGCAAAATTTTGAAAAAAAGAGCGGAAATCGGAGAGGAAGATTGCAAGAATCTGCGCGAATTCCTTTCCTCCCAAATCGCCGCTACAGTAAGCTTGAGAAATCGGAGAAGATGAGTGGAAGAAACACTCTTCCATCTGGTTTGTTGAAAGATACGAACCCATTCGAGGCAGTAATCTCTGAACGGAGGCCGCTCATGAATATGAAGAAGAACACGTTTCCAAAGATGGTAGGAAAATAGGCAATTGAAAAACAAGTGTCCAACATTTTCAGAAGCACGATTACAAAGAATGCACACTGAGTGATTGATAACTTGCCTTTTGACAAGATTATCCTGAGTATGAAGAGCATTCATCAGGCATTTCCAGAGAAGGAGGTTGTGCTTAGGTATCGATCCAGTCTTCCATAAACGAGCATGCCAAGGAAAAGGTGAAGTGTGATACTGTTGAATTATAGCTTTGTAAACCAATGAAGTACTGTGCTGCTTGTCATTCCATTTAAGCCCCGACTGATCCACCATCTTAAATGAAGCAGCAATAGAGGACCAGAGGTTGTTCAACGTGGGAGAACACACTTGAGGCAAAAGGAGCTCCTCATTAACAATAAAGGCATTAGCATTAGCATTTTGAGGTATACCAGAGTTAATAATAAGACTATATTCAATCGAGTGGGCAAGAATCATACCTGGAGCACACCAGGGGGAATACCAAAAGGAATTGTTAGTGCTGCATTTCACCATAGGAAGGTAATGACTTCTATTCTTCATAAGTCTTTTCCAAAGGAAGCTAGCTTCTTTATTAATATCCATAGTCCAATAGTTGCCACCTTTAAGGTTGTACTGTCTATTCCATACTTCCCACAACCCCATAGAATTACCAAGTAATCTGTTGACATGTTGTGAAGCAGTGGCAATGTTCCAAATTTTAAGATTAATGATACCTAAGCCCCCGTTATTAAAAGGGAAAATAATCTTCTTATATGCAATCGATATGAGTTTAGTGGAGTAGATATTTCCATGCCACAGGAAATGATTAAAGGCCCTATTTAACATGTCAATAAGTTTAGTAGGGATGATGAAAAGCCTAAAATAGTAAGCACACATAGAAGTAGCAATGCTTTTAAGGATCACAAGCCTGCCAGCTTGTGAGAGATTATTAGCATTATAATTATTTAGTCTAGTTGTTATTTTTTCAAATAAAGGAAGGCATTGCGCTTTAGTAATTCTGGACTTACACATAGGGGCACCAAGGTACATGGCATTCTGATCCATGACCTGCAGACCAGAAATCAAAAGAATGTTCTGGTAATTGATATCTGTAACCCCAGCAATTTTTATATGAGATTTAATTTTATTTATGTGGAGACCAGTCATCTGATTGAATTTTTGAAGAATGAAGAACACCCTGTTGATGGATTTACTATTAGGTTTAGTAAAGAGCAAGAGATCATCAGCAAACATTAAAGTGGAGACTTGATGTTTTTGACATTTAGGATGAAAGTCAATATTTTTATTTTTGCATTCTAAACTAAACAGATTAGTAAGAACTTCCATAACTATTATGAAAAGAGAAGAAGAGATAGGGTCCCCTTGCCTTATACCCTTTTGAGTTTTGAAATAGCCAAAAGATTCGCCATTAAGAGATAGAGACACATGAACAGTAGAAATACACGTGTATATCCATGCTAAAAAAGGGAGGGGAAAGTTCAACTTGGACATGATAGCAATGATAGAATCCCATCTAACAGAGTCGTAGGCTTTATGAATATCAAGTTTCAGGAAGCATCTAGGAGAGATATTTTTTCTATTGTAACCCTTTATAAGTTCTTGAGAAAGTAAAATATTATCAGTGATAGATCTCCCAGGTATGAAACCATTCTGATTAGGAGATATAACATTAGCAAGGCAAATTCTCATACGAGCTGAAATAATTTTAGCAATACATTTATATATGACATTGCAACAAGAAATGGGCCTGAATTCAGAAACAGATTGGGGAAGATTAACTTTAGGGATAAGGGCAAGTTTAGTATGATTAATACCATTCAGTAAGGTGTTGGATTTGAAAAAATGTTGAATAGCTTTACAAAAAACATGATTCACAATATGCCAGCATTTTTGGAAAAACATAGCAGAGAACCCATCAGGGCCAGGAGAGCTAGAGGGTTTCATTTTTAAGATAGTTGCATGAATTTCTTCAGGAGTAATAAGTTTAATTAAATTACTAGCTTGTTCATTAGAGATAGAATTTAAGGGCAAATCATTAAGGACATGAAGATTATCACCAGAATCAGAGTGATCAAAAAGATGTTTATAATAATTAAGAAAGGAGTTCTTTATACTAGAATGGGTGTTTACTTCAAAACCATGCATATCCTTAATAGAGTGGATTAAGGCAGAAGACCTTTTAAGTTTCAAGGAATTATGAAAAGTTTTAGTATTTCTATCTCCTTCTATATCCCATTTTTGTTTATTTTTTTCACAGAGCATAAGGAGCTCAGATTTGATGGCTACTTTCAAGTTTTTGGTAAGCACATGAACTTTATCAGAAAGCATTAAATTACTGGGATCAGACTGCATCAGTAAATGAATATCATTAAGTTCAGAGCTTAATTTTGCAGACCTAAGGTTACCAGAACCAAACTTATTTAATGCCCAAACTTTAATAGCAGCTTTACAGTCTTTAAGTTTTGATTGCAGGATATACATTGGATTGCCAAATTTGGGAGAGGCCCAAACATGATCAATCATTGGAAAAAAATCTGGATCCGAAATCCAGCAATTGAAGAAATGAAATGTAGAAGGACCTTTATTATTTCTAACTCCCCAATCCAAAATGATAGGACTATGATCAGAAAGAGATGGAGTAGGGAAAAAAGAAATAAGAGAAGGTCAAGCATTGAAAGCAGATGAATTAAAGTAAGAACGATCTAATTTGCAAAAGGTTCTAGTACCAGATCTGCTGCAGTTATTCCACGTATAAAAAACACCTGATTTAGGGACTTCATGAAGCTGAGAAAGGAGGATGGCATTATTAAGAGGAGCAACATCACCCAAGGACAGAGGCAACCCCCCCATCTTTTCATCAGAGCTTTGCATGCAATTAAAATCACCTAAGCAAATCCAAGGACTGGTAGATTGCAGAGAAGGAAGTAAGTCAAGAAAGAACTGCCTATTAGCTTTCGAGTTATCTGCATATACAAAGGAAGTGTTAAATTTGAAATTAGTAGATAAGTGTTCAATATTGCAATGGATGAATTGTCTGTGTATTTCAGCAGCATTAATCGAGAAAGCTCTGGAGTCCCATAAAACCAAAAGACGACCAAAAGGGGCTGCAATATGATTGTGAATAAATTCCCACCCAGGAGCAATGCGTTTAGCAAATATCATAGTCTCCTCTTCAGAATATTTGGTTTCACTGATGCATATAATTCCCAGTTTGTTGCCTTTAATGAGTTGCCTAATTTCATATATTTTGGCTTCATCATGCCCACCACGAATATTCCAAAATCCTATATTATCTATCATCACTAATTTATTGTTGTTTTTTTGGCAGATTGCCTTGTAATTCTTTGTTGCCCCTGTTTCTTAGCAGAGGCTTTGTTTTTACCCTTTTTGGAGTTCTTTGGATTGAGCTTGGCCAAAATCTGCTCGTGATTATATTCATAGCCTCCATTTAAATCATCTTCAGGACAAAAATCAGATTCTGAAGATGTACCAGAGTCAAATATAGCATTATTATCCTTTGTTGGAGTAAACAGTGGGATTTCATGAGGAGGTTTTAAATTAGCATAAGGACTGATTGTAGGGCTATTATTCATAGTTGAAGTATCAACTGCAGTATTATTTGTAAACTCAGTATTAGAAGAGCTAACATGAACTGTTGCTTCCTTTTCAATGTGTGTACTATGATTTGTATTCTGCTGCTGGTTGTGATAACATGTTTCAGGTTGAACATGATGCTTCTGTGTACTAATGAAATCAATAGATTTGCCTTTACACTGCTGTTGAACAATATTACTTGTTTCAACTTGCAAGTTTCCAATTGTTACCATATTCTCTTCTATATATTCTCCTTCTTCAACATCAGATAGAATGGCAAAGGCGTTATTTGTTTCCAATGGTTCCTATGATACACCCTGTAACTGTCTATCTTTAACAGCCTCACATGACTTTGAATTTTTGTCCTTACTTAATTCTATCTCTGTAATCATTTTACCTTTATTTGGTTCCACCACTTTTTGTTTCACTTGAGAAGCTTTGGGTTTCCATTTTTGTTGCTTATTCTTCATATTATCCACTACATATTTCCTGGGGACAGTATTCCTACTTTTATCTGTGGGAGCAGATTGATTTGCCACATTTCCTTTTTCGGTGCTAACTTGCTCTTCAACACTATTTTTTCCCAGATCACAGTTTTTCGTGGAGTGACCAAAAACTTTACAGGACGTGCAAATCAGAGGCCTCCAGGAATACTCAATGTAAACTTTTTGACATGTCTCCTCACCATCTCCTATCAGCAAAAATGCAGGTAGCTCTTTGTCAGGAGTTATTTCAACTAAACATTTAGCATATTCCAATCTCTCACGCTTTTCCGTAGCTTCGTTGAAGCAAACTAATTTCCCCAGATGACAAGCAATCCAATTAATGCCAACTAGAGTCCAAGCTATATGGGGTATATTGTAAAGATGTATCCATATTGGAACAGATCTCACTAGAGATTGAATCGAGCCAAACGCTGGCTTCCAAGTTGTGATAACAAACATTTGACCACGAATAAACGTAGGGTCAGAACGAAGGACATATTGCTTGTCCTCATCACAGCTAAACTTAAAGAAGAAATTAGCTCCAATAGATTTGATGTCATAGGATCCTTTGAGTTTCCAAGATTTTTTAAAACGAGTTACTACTGCCATGTAATTTACTGGAACACCAAGAAAAAATCCCACTAGATACCCTTCCCAATAGCTCTTACCTTCTGACACCAGAATGTCAGGGGGAGTAAGCGGAGATCCTTGATAATCAAGATTGAACTCCGTCGGAATATAGGAACCAGCGTTCCTCGGTTTACTTGCAAACAGAGATGACCATGACGGCAGCGAGGCTGAAGAAGAATGAGGAGAACAAGGAGGAGGCAAGATTGGGGAGAGAGAAGCTGGTAGCGAAGGGTCCGGAGGAACAGGAGGGAGAGGAGGCGTCGGGATGAGAGCAGGAGGGGTAATGACAGACAAAGAAAGGGGTGGAAGAGGAAGGCAGGGAGAAGAAGAAGAGGGAATAGAGATGGCCGAAATAGCCGTTACTTTGGAAGCCATTATTTTTAAGAGAAAGGTAAATATTTATTTAAGTAATTATGGTATTTAATTATTTCAAAGGTAATTGTAGTAATATGTTTTCTAAAGGAAATTTTTGATTTAAGTTACTCAGGAAACTTTTATAGATTTTCAAAAGTATATTTTGAATAAAGAATTTAGTAACCTATTTTAAGTAATTTAAGTATATATTTTGAAAGTGATTTCCAGGAGATGGGAAAGTGTTTTAAAAATAAAAAGGTGTTTTATTTTTGAAGTGTGGGAAGAAATTTACGGGATTGAGACGTAAATTTTAAATTGGGATAAATCGAGCAGGATCTATAAAGGATTTTATGGGTCATTGAAATGGAAGTGTATTTCCCTGTAAAGCCAAGCATATCTTCAAAGAAGTTTTTATATATAAGTTGGAAGTTTAAAGTTAAAAGAATGTTTTAGAGAAAATTTTTATTTAGTCATTTTAATATTTTTAAGTAAATATTTATTCAGTTGATTTTCGAAGTGTTTATTTTTAAGGTTTATCTAGTATTTGATTTAAAAGATGGTTATTAAATATTTATACTCTATCTAATAGTTTAATTTAAAAAGTAGTTTTGGCTTAAGTTTTACTTGGAAAATTAGTATAGAATTTCATAACTATTATTTTAAATCAAAGAATATTTAAAGTAGCTTATTTTAAACGGTTTAAGTATTGTTTTTGAAGGTGGTTTAATTTATTTAAAAATCTAAATTTATGAGACTTGGTGTTTTTAGAGGAAAGAAAACAATTGCGTGAAATCTATTCCACGAGGGAAAAGAGTTCTGAAAACTATCTTCAAAAGGGTTGAAGTGTAGAAAAATTAATATCTTGCGAAGATATCTTGAGGAAACATGAATTTAGGAAATTTATTCCGTAAAAGGAAGATGGTTTGAAACTATTTTCAAAGGCGGTTGAAAATGGAAATATATCTTGCGAAGATATTTTGAGGGGAATAAATAATTTGGGTAATTATTTATTGTTTGATGGATGTTTGTGAATGTTAATTGATAGTTAAATAACCGAATATCAATATTGGCCAATGCGCTGATCGTTTCAAAGAGGCCGGGATCGGGATTAATTTCTCGAAAACCACTTCGATCCGGTTTGTACATTTTCATGGAAAAACGAGTTCGGAGTCGAAGATGGTGCAGTGAAGTGCAAGGGCTAGTCGCTACTAATCTTGAGGGTGATTCCAAAATGGATGTAGTAGGAGTAGTGCCTTCGGTTCCGTTCGAACCCGGAACAGACTTGTCTGGATGAATGCTTTCAGAACATCGTCAGGTGGACGATGAGCATTCTAAGTGATACATTCTAAAAAGGTAACGCTTAGCCTCAAGCCTCATCAACCGGGAATGACTGAAAATCAGGAGTTATGAAGCAAGGCTATGTGGGTCGCACCCATTAGGGTGAGGTCATCCCTGTCCAGATGTCCCTTTTTATTTCGGCTTAGTGGTGTGGTTGCTGATCCCAACCGTGGGGTGATTTCACTCGGAATTACCCAGTAAGGGGTAGTTCCAGTCTTGTGTTGCAGGGGATTGGGCGTGGTCCTCGGTACGCTGATCTAGACCAGGTACTGTGACAGGTGGTACCTCAGTGCCTAGTCATTAGTTGGAAATCCATTCTCCCTACGCGCCTTTTACGGTTTTTGTTTGTAGAACCCACTTTGTGGCCAGTATGCTGGAATTTAATCATGTAACAATTTCAGCTATTTGAATAAGTATTTGTATATAGATACTATTATAATAGCAGAGGATTTGATAAGAAAGTGTTTTGGCTATCGTAAGGTAAAAACCCGACATGTTTATTTGTGGCGTGGTCTTACGAGATGCTTTTGATTTCAAAGGATTTTTGAAACTTTAATAATCAGTTTGGATGTATTTTCTCACGCTAGTATTTCAGACTGACTCGGACGTTATTTTATTATAATGCTCGGATCAGACCGAGTATTACAGGTTCAGTATTGGATACTTTGGAGTTCAGGAGAGGAGCTGGAGACAAAGACCTATTACTCGTACTTGTTTATTTCCGCTGTAGTGTTTTGTTTGAAATTGCCAGCAGTTGTGAGGCGGGCTGATATAACTGCCAGGCTGGTAATTGTTCTTTACTGGTGATATACTCTGATGATGTATTATATAAAACAGATATGGTTTCATTTTGTGTAAAGATCTGTTATTATTTATTATATTTTGTTCCGCTGCGATTGTGAGATTCTGATGTTGTTTAGTTCCTTCTTTCTTCTATCTTCTTTCTTTTTCCTCAACAATCTGTCTTTTCCAGCACTCGATCGTCGGCATATTATACTGTGGTGAATTTTGTGTCGATTTTCGAGAGTCGAGAAGGGCGGGTCGTCACAGTCAAGCCTATAGTTCTCAGACGAGGCACATTGATGTCAGAGGATTTTTCCTTATGCTTGAGGAAGAACGAAGCAGGATTAAGTTGGTGAAGGTGAGTACTATGGATAATCCTTCAGATATGATGTCTATGTCACTTCCTAAGGATAAGTTGAGCATTGCTCAAACTTGATTAGTTTGATTTCAGTTGCTTGAGCGCCATGGTGGGCAAGACTCAACAACCCTTATGTTGATTGTTGATGAGACTTACATATTTGAATCGAAGTGGAGTGTTGTTGTTATGCGATTAAAATACGTGCCTATGAGTGTTTTAGATTGAAGATATGGTGTAGAGCTTCCTGTTGGAAGAGACAGAAAGTCGATTGGAGAAAGTGATCAAAAGATATAAAGAAAGGAAGCTAATTTTGCCACTGTCAGAAATTCAGACGTCTGAGTTACTATTCCAAACGTCGGAATTACTATAACTATTTGTGTTTCAGGTAATGAGACGTCTCTTTTACTTCTATTTCTTTCTCGAGAGTTTGCTCAGATGTCTGACCCTTTGGTCAGATGTTTGAGTTGCTGTTCAAAAAGCTTGCATATTGGTCATACGTCTCTGTTGATGATTGTTTTATCCAGAGAGTTTGGTCCGATGTCTAATCCCCTAGGACAGGCGTCGGAGTCGCTGCTTCGAGATTCTCACAGGGTGTTGACTTATTCGAATTTTGAAGGGCAGTTTCGTCATTTCGGTGTTTGTTTCTTCTCTATTAATGGTGCATATTCTTTTGATGTGATCCGATGGTCTAGAGCAATTATAGCATTTATATTAGCCTTCTAATCATCCCCTAATGATCAATGATCATATTTCCATTAATTGTAATTAATAAAAACTCTAGCTAAATCAGTTTGGGGATTTTCTATTTTAAGTAATCTATTTTATAATTTCTTGAATTGAGTGATTGATTAGAGAGATTCTCCACATCTTTTATCTCTCTAATCATGGAATTGGCTTGTAATCTCTGGTGACTGGAATAAAAGGAGTTATTGGATCTCCATGGATGTAGGATACAAATCTGAACCATGTCAAATCTTCTGTGTCTCTTTTATTTCTATTATTTGATTTTGTGTGATTGCATATTATAATTTTAGTTGCATTAGTATTCAAATAGGAAATATTAGATCTTGATCACATTGCTTTCGCTACTCAATTTTTTCACAACACAAAATAATTAACAAAATTCTCCCAAATATTCATAGTCCTTATCTATTCTTTTGGATTTTATTAGAAAATGATATGTCAAATGAGATTCTATAAATGATTCTTCAATGATAATTTAATGGGATGGACAAAAATGATAATTATTGAAAACAATAAGCATAACCTTTATGTTTCCTTTTATTTTATAATGTTTCTTTGTATGTGTATTGGATTTCATTTTCATGTTAAAACAGATACTATTTTTACTATGTATTATATTTAAATTTAGAATTGAAAGTTTTAATTGTATCTATAGTGTAAACCAATTTCAAGTATATTAAAACTATAAGCCCAAAAAAATTGCAAACTTATTTTTAAACTAATATTTCTAAAACATTTAGTTGTATGTCAATTTATTTCTAAATGAATCCAACCAGTGTTTATTTTCCAATAGTTCCATATGGTTCATAGCTAAAAGTGTGTGATTTAATCCTTTGCACTTGAAGCTCATGCTACCTTTTCCAATTTTGTTGATAATTTACCACATAATAGTAATCCTAAATAAACGACCTTTTATTAGCTTTTGGGTTTCTTCCTCATTATTTGTATCAAAAACATGTTAATTATTTTTCATGCTTAACATAAATTCTTAGATATTGTAACCTCAACTAATATTGTAAAATAAGCTATAGTTTTGGCAATAAACATAAATGTATATTTATTATCAAAATAAATAGATTTAATGGATAATTAACACATCTATTATTGCGATCAAACACCATATTAGCAAAGCACAAATGCCACCAGATTATTTGCATTTTGAAATAATGATCTTTAAAGACAGATTAAAAACATAGCATTTTTGCGACCATTGAAAATAAATTTTTCAATAAAGAACATTTAATTCTTAATAATCACAACGACTATATAACGTGCCTATATATCACCAAATATTGGTATAAACATGGAATATACTTATTTAGACTCTCATTTTTTCCTACCATATTTCTTCCATCAATATCTTCCTTTGATTTCTTTTTTTAGGCAAACCTTCCTTTGGTTTCTTGTAGATGTTAGAGATGAATATGTTGAATTTATGTGATTCAAATATTTTCCAAAGAAGACAAGAAAATAATTAATTGATTCAATCAATCAATTAATTTGGCTTGCATATGGAAAGATATGAGAGGATATTTTGGATGGAAACTTATTAATTAGCCAATCAATTAATTAGTCAATGCATTTGTTATATGAAGAAATAAATGATTAGGCATGGAGAATCAATCAATCAAAGGAATGATATGGAAACCAAGATTACGCCATCTATTTGTACTAAAATCAAATTATGCAATTTGGAAAGATATTTGGGTAATCAGGAAATTAATTTTCTTAATCTCCAAGCAACCCTTCATTCTCAAGCCTATTTAAATGAAGGAAGTTCATCTTCATATGAGTGTGAGAGAGCATCCACCATTATCCTCTTCTTCAGTAAACCCTAATTTCTGTAGTCAAATCCAATTAGGTGTTTTGAGCGCAAACAAGTCTTTGGATAATTTGATTATTCAATTTGTAATTATAGGTTAGTCTCTCTACTACTACCTATAATTTTGTAATCTCTCTCTTTTGTACTCTCTTTCTTCGGAAGAATAAAAGAATAATTGTTAGGTCTGTGGACGTAGGCAATCTAGCCGAACCACGTTAAATCTCTGTGTTCTCTACTCTTCCATTTCTCTTTCTTTGGTGATTATTTTTCATTGAATTGGTGGTTGATAATTAATCGACAAGCTAGATCCTTCTTTTGATTGTTTCTGCGCTTTAGTATTCCGCTGCAGTTTTGGAGTTTGCGCAAATTAATTGAAATTATGCACAACAGTTTGGTATCAGAGCTAGTTGTCTTGTTCTAGATTAGTTATCAATGGCAAATTTTTTAGTAGTGGTATGAAAAATTATAGCATCATCAAATATGTTAGAAAAGGAGTTTTAGGGACATGGAAGGTGAAGACTAATGACGGTGTTCTTCAGCAACAACTTTGTTCATCTAGAAGAAGAGATATAAGCCAGAAGCACCTTGGAAATAGAGATATGCATGGGTCCCACTTCAAGGGTCCTAGAAGGGGTGCTTGCTATTATTGTAAGAAGAAGGGGCATTTCATACGGGATTGTCCAACTCTTAGAAAGAAGAGAGAGAAGAATGAGAAAGCTTTAGTTTTGCCAGCAGTTAGATCAGATATGGATAGAAATGATAGTAATACATCATTATGTTCAACCAGTATTTCAAGTTTAGAGCATATAAGTTGGGTGATTGACTCTGGAGCCTCTTGTCATATGACGCCAGATAGGAGTTGTTTTGTCGGTTACAAGAAGATTGATGGCGGAGTAGTTCATATGGGGAATGATATATTCTTGTCATATTGTGGGCATTGGAAGTGTGAGGTTTATGATGCATGATGGTGTTATTAGAACTATCATAGATGTTAGACATGTTCCGATACTGCGTAGAAGTTTGTTGTCATTTGGAGCTTTTAGTAGACTTGGTATGAGGATAATAATAGATGGAGAGAATTTGAGAGTGGCGAAAGGTTCCTTGGTTGTGATGAAAGGGGTGCGAGTTAATGATATTTATGTGCTTCATAGAGAGACAGTCTTAGAAGAGTCGGTAGTTTCTACTGATTCTAGTATTTTAGATTCTACTCAGTTATGGCATCTTCGTTTAGGTCATGTTGATGAGAAGAGTCTTGAAGTATTAAAGAAGCGTGGGTTGATTGATGGTGTTTGTCAGTCGAAGCCTAGCTCTTGTGAAGATTGTTCTTTTGGAAAGAAGAAGCATGTCACATTTGATATTGGAAGACGTAGAGCTACAGAGTTTCTAGAGTATGTTCATTCTTATGAACGGGAACCCACCCTAGTTGCATCTTTTGGTGGAGCCAGTTACTTCGTCTTATTTGTGAATGATTCTCACGTAAGGTTTGGGTATATTTCTTAAAGGCCAAAGACGAAATATTTGTCCAATTTTGTAAGTGGAAGACCTTGGTAGAGAAGCAGTCGAGGAAGCGTTTGAAGGTTCTCAAAGTTGGAAATAGTAGTGAATTTATGTCATAAGAATTCACTAACTATTGTGCGTCCGAGAATGTAGCTAGAGATTTTTCTATTTCTGTCGAGTCATATTGTTATGGAGTGGCGGAGAGCATGTGTCAGATATTATGGGATAGAGCTTGTTACCCGACCACGTGGCCCGGCTACAAAGCACTAGCTGCAGAGGCTGTGATCAGAAAACTCGAGTCAAGACAGGACTTGAAGTGTAAGGCTCAATATAACTTGTGTAGGTTGACCTGCGTATGCGGTTCGGTGGTGGACGGTCGCCTTGCCTAGTTCGGTTTGATCGATTCAATCAGGACATCCAGGGAAAGGTCGCTCGACAAGAATGGTTCGGCACTTGAGGATCGGCCTCAGAGGAAATGGCTCATCTGGCTCGGTATTTAGTGGTCCAGTCTCGGAGGGTTCGGCACCAACGGCTCGGCCATGTCGGCTCGGCAATTGATGGGTCGGCCTTGGAGGGTTCGGCACGAATGGCTCGGCTATGTCAGTTCGGCCATGTTGGATCAGTCAAAGTAAGTGATGTAAGAGTGGGTCGGCCATGGCCATAAGGTCGAAAGTGATGTGACCGGCATTCTTTTGTTTTGACTAAAACCTCCACTTGCTTCGAGTTACGTGAGAGCAAACTTCAAGTCATTCGTGAGAAAACCCGAGCTCGGCCAAAGTGGGTCGGCAACCACCGTTCGGCGTTAGAGGGTCGGTATACTCGGTCGGTGTACAGGAGTTGTCAGTAGTGGGCCGGAGTGTTTTGGTCACGGGCCTACTCAGGAGAACCGGCTTATCTTCCCCTATAAATAGAGGGGCAGGGCTATAGTGGTAGGGGCCTTCTTTTTGTGAACTCCAAGGATACTCTGCCATTTTTGATATTCAACTCTTTTCTGCTCAAACTTGCATTCAAGCTGTTTGTTTACGGATTGTATCTATATTCACCTAATCAGTAAAGTAATAAAGATCATATTCAAAGTGGATGTAGGCAGTTACGCCGAACCACTATAACTCTGGTGTTTCCTTTTCTGTTATTGTTTTAATATTCGATTATGTTACTTCTCGGTTTTAATTTATTTTCTTCATTAATCTCTCTACATAACTCTATTCAAGGGTGTTAGTGACCAATTTTGGTGCTAACAGAGCTATAAGCTTGAGAATAACGCTGGTCTAGAAGAGAGATTTTGGGCAGAAGCGATATCTATGGCAGCATTTCTCATCAACCGCACACCTTCTATTGCCATAGTTATGAAGATCCCAGAAGAGATATGGAAAAGAGAGCCTGTTGATTACTCATTCCTTAAATTGTTTGGTTGTTCAGCTTATTTAGAAGACGAGAGACATGATAAGTTGAAGCCTAGGGAAAGCAAGCACATTTTGTTAGGCTATAGAGAAGAAGTGAAGAGGTATAGGTTGTGGTGTATAACAAATAGGAGAATTATGACTAGCAGGCATGCGATATTTGATGAGAGGTCTTTGTTGAAGGTGAAGCCTCTATCAAGTGATGACATTGGGAGGACAGAAAATTGCCAAACACATTTGGAGTCATCAGATTGTTTCCATAGTCGGAGAGATATTGGTATTTCCGATGATACCATGGTTGTTGAGAATATTACAGAGGTTCATACTCTAGGTGGAGCTCACTTGCTGGAAATGCCTTTTGGTTCAGTTGGCCATATTTGTAAGCATATTTGTAGCGATGATTCTTCATCTTATGCTTTCAATGTTGTGGAGCTTGTTGGTGAGTCTGCTGATGTTGACTTAGGAAAGTCTAGCAAAATTCTTGTGGAGGAGATTGGAGTAGATAAGGTTGAGTATGCCCTCACTCAATTTGGGATGGAGAAGTTGAAGCATGTTATTATGTCTCCATTGGTCTCTCAAAGATTTGTATCTATAGTTTCATCTCCAACATCGGATATGTTGAAGAATTTTGGTATTTTCTCGTATGCATTATGTTTGCTGAAGTGCATACTATCTATCTTGTGTTTGGGAAAGATTTGGAAGTTCTGTTTGGGCAATATTGCCCAAACTAGTTCACATTGAGCTTGTTGACGTAGACCCAATAATTTGTCGAGATGTGGTGATGCAGAGAGATTGTTATATTTGAATCAAGGTTGAGTGTTGAATTTATGTGATTCAAATATTTTCCAAGGAAGACAAGAAAATAAATAATTGATTCAATCAATCAATTAATTTGGCTTGCATATGGAAAGATATGAGAGGATATTTTGGAAGGAAACTAATTAATTAGCCAATCAATTAATTAGCCAATGCATTTGTTATATAAAGAAATAAATGATTAGGCATGGAGAATCAATCAATCAAAGGAAAGATATGGAAACCAAGATTACGCCATCTATTTGTACTAAAATCAAATCATGCAATTTGGAAAGATATTTGGGTAATCAGGAAATTAATTTTCTTAATCTCCAAGCAACCCTTCATTCTCAAGCCTATTTAAATGAAGGAAGTTCATCTTCATATGGGTGTGAGAGAGCATCCACCATTATCCTCTTCTTCAGTAAATCCTTATTTCTGTAGTCAAATCCAATTAGGGGTATTGAGCGCAAACAAGTCTTTGAATAAATTAATTATTCAATTTGTAATTATAGGTTAGTCTCTCTACTACTACCTATAATTTTGTAATCTCTCTCTTTTGTACCCTCTTTCTTCAGAAGAATAAAAGAATAATTGTTGGGTCTGTGGACGTAGGCAATCTAGCCGAACTACGTTAAATCTCCGTGTTCTCTACTCTTCTGTTTCTCTTTCTTTGGAGATTATTTTTCATTGAACTGGTGGTTGATAATTAATCGACAAGCTAGATCCTTCTTTTGATTGTTTATGCGCTTTAGTATTCCGCTGCAATTTTGGAGTTAGTGCAAATTAATTGAAATTCTAGACAACAGAATAATGCACTGATGTTTTTTTCCAACAGACAACTCCAAGAGCCCAAGCATAAGGTAACGACAAATTTCAAATTTATTGCTTTCTTTTAGGTTTTATGTGCATTTTGATGATCAAGATGATGCACGAGTATTATTTTTAATTCTTAAAAGAAATCATGTGATATTGTTTGAGAGTTAAATAATTTTATAAACAGATGTAGGTCTAGAAATATAACTGAAGCGGGGATGCATGAATCATGTTGTTGGTGGTTTAACAGCCATAAGCAGTCTTCGTGCTCTCTATGGCTTATTTCCTCACTTACAGGTCTGTTCAACCTAAGAATTTATGATTTTTATGTATTTTTTATGTTTAAATTTTCAATTAAAGATACATGAAGAATTGGATAATTATTAATAAATAAGAGATAAAGTAATGTTCTATATAAACTGTAGAGTACTCTTAGTATCATACGATTAATTTTTATCATGTATGTAGAGCTAGAGAACAAAAGAAGAAAAATGATGAAGTTAGTTGAAGTTGAGGGTGACACCTTCACAAAGCGTACATCAATTTATTATGAAATAAGGCTACAATTAATCTCGTTGATAGAAGATTTATATTAATCACATCGCTCACTAATCAAGCGTTATGATATGCTAATAATTCGAAATTTTGATGAACAACTTTTAGATGGTGATAATTTACCATGTATTGATGATCCTAATGAAGAATCAAGTGAGGTTAGTGAAGAGAGTGTGGTCGGTGAAGGTACTAGCGAAGATATCATTAAAAGTGAATTAAGAAAGGAAATCAAAAATCTAAGAGGGAAAAATGAGCTGTTAAGGGAAGAATTAAAGAAGAAAAGAATTATTGGATATTTTCTTTACTTAAGTTTTTTTAAGTCATGGAGATAATAAATATTTGAATTTCTACTAATCTAAGAGATGTTGTATCTCGGCTTAATTTACACTTTTGGTTGAGCATGTTGTTTATTTGATGCTCAAAAAATGGCAAATTTATATTGTACTTTCGGTTAATAGTTGGTTACTTGTTATATTGTTTGATTCAGTGGCATGAGACTAAGGTTAAAGTATAATGGGTATATAAGATGTTTTAGCTTGAATTTGAACTAGCATAAGCATACAAGTCTGGTAAGTGCAATTGACATTGTTATCTCGAATAACTTTTTTTTCCATTATTGATGAAATTATCGATGAAATTTTATGCAAAATGAACAAATCGTTCGAAAAAGTTCAGGCATTAATTTATTTTTTCCATTATTAGTGCAATGATGTATTCAAATGGTTCAATATTTGATTCTATTATAATAATTTAACTTAGTGCTTTGCACAAAAATGATACCCATTGAAAACAAAAAATATGACCTCCCTTACCTATTAAAAGAGAAGTTGGTAAAAGTTGCTACATCAAAACATATTACAGTAAATAAAACTGTAGAAAAAAAGTGAACTACTGATTGAACACTAACAAAATGGTGCATATATACTATTTTTATTATACATGTAAACATGTTGTATCTTAATTTCAGATAGAATCAAACTATTATTATAAGCTAGGACATAATTTACAACCATGACATAGAAATTTTATTCAATTAACTCACTAAATTAAGATAAGCACAAGCAAAGCATGACATGCAAATCTATCCTATTATATATAAAAGAGAATAAAAGTTTTTTTCGTATTATTTTTTATCATTCAATCTTAAGTCAAATACTTATCTCTCGTCGATTTGAGTAAACAATTTGCAATTGCACTCTCTAATTCTTTTAATTTCCAATCACAATTCATGTATCCATTGTATTTACTGATATTCATTGTGTTATATCTTAGCATTCTTCTGCTCTTAATTTATTTGTAATTAAGAAAATGTATTTTTGATAGTTTCCCTTTCATTTTTTGTAACTTTGTCTTCTCTTCCCATTAATTTGCAAATTCATCTTCCTAAAACCCTATCTCCATTTCTGTTTAATTCAATCTTCTAGTATGTTTCTAAATGTGGGAAATAGGCATAAGAATAAACTTTGTAAAAAATTAAGGCTGAAGGACATCAAGTTTCATCTTTGGGCTGAAGGACAAACTTTGAAAAAAATTTGGCTGAAGGACAATGCTAGTTAGAACTAGCATTTTGTATAGTGTAAAAACTGAATATAATGCTAGTCTATCTAGCATTTTGTATGGTGTAAAAACTGAATATAATGCTAGTTAGAACTAGCATTGTCCTTCAACCTAATTTTTTCCAAAGTTTGTCCTTCAGCCAAAAAATAAAACTTGGTGTCCTTTAGACTAATTTTTTGTCAAAGTTTGTCCTTTTCCCTAATTCCCTCTTTCTAAATTTTGTCAACATTTCTAATTTCTATTTTTTCTCTTTTGATTCTCATTAACTATATTTCTTTCAAATCATTTAAGGAAACACCTTTTATTTTGTAAGTAACCGTTGAATTAGAACCATCTGGATTTGGAATCTAGATGTTTTCATTTTGTTGGAAACCATCATCGATGAAAACTAATCTGGATGTTTTTGATTTATAACTTTCTTTTCATCCTTTCACAGTAGTTTAAAGTTGTTTGTTAGATTATTTTCATTTCATCGTTTTTATAGTTAAAAGCTGTTGATTTTTTTCATTTCTGAAGTTGTTTTCTTAGGAACGTTTTTACATCTGATCCCCATGCTTTGGTTCTTTTCACCAAATCAATAGGTAAGTTTTCATTTTTAGACCGTTATGTTAGAGTTTTAATCCTTATTTTGCATAAAGTTTACAGATTTTCCATAATCTTATCTGCTTCAGATCATGTCTACAATTAAACTACTGTATGTTCTCAGTTTTAAACCTTTTTCCAACTTTTTCAATATTTTTGTGTTCATGTTTAGTGATGCGTGGTTGTCTCCTGGATTTTATTTACAATTTCTTCAATTATTGTAAAAGTGTTTCATGTTACCTAAAAAGATATATATCTCATTATGAGTATCATAATCATAAAAGTAAAACAAAAATTCACAATAATGACATTTTAGGTGTGTTTTAAATATTTTGTTTCTTCTATGTCCGTGATTCTGTCAATATTATCAATATTAAACCACTCTATGTTGTCATTTTCAAATCTTTTTCCTACTTTGTCAATATTTTTTGGTTCATGTTTGGTGATGGGTAGTTGTCTCCAAGATTTTATTTACAATTTTTTTTGTGATTGTAAAAGTGTTTCATGTTATCTAAAAAGATAAATATATATCTAATTATGAGTATCATACTCATAAAAGTAAAACAAAAAGGCACAATAATGACGTCTTAAGTATGTTTTAAATAATTTGTTTCTTCTATGTTTTTAATCGTGCCAATATCATCAATTTGATTGTCTAATGTAAAATATTTATTTTTGAATATTGAAGAAGTATTTCATGTTAGTTAAAATGATGTGACCACTATGCATAAGTAGTTTATTAAAAATATGCACATAAAAGGGTTGTCCACACATTTATAGCAGTAATGCCCTTACTATCTATCCTCATTTACAATTTTATTACCTTTGTGGCATTATGTTTTCATTTTAGAATGTTATATTAGAGTTTTAGTCCTTATTTTGTATAAAGTTTTCAGATTTGCCATAATCATATCTGCTTCAGATCAGGTCTACAATTAAACTACTGTATGTTCTCATTTTTAAATATTTTTCCAACATTCTCAATATTTTTGTGTTCATGTTTGGTGTTGCATTATAAAAGTGTTTCATGTTATTTGAAAAGATATATACCTAATTATGAGTATCATAATCGTAAAAGTAAAGCAAAAATTCACAATAATGATATTTTAGGTGTATTTTAAATATTTTGTTTCTTCTATGTCCGTGATTCTGTCAATATTATCAATTTTAAACCAGTCTATGTTGTCATTTTCAAACCTTTTTCCAACTTTGTCAATATTTTTTTGTTCATGTTTGGTAATGGATAGTTGTCTCCAAGATTTCATTTACAATTTCTTTTGTGATTGTAAAAGTATATTTTTTATGTTATCTAAAGAGATATATATCTAATTATGTGTATCATAATCATAACAGTAAAACAAAAAAGCACAATAATGACATCTTAAGTATGTTTTAAATAATTTATTTCTTTTATGTTTATGATCATGCCAATATCATCAATTTGATTGTTTAATGTAAAATATTTATTTTTTAATATTGAAGAAGTATTTCATGTTAGTTAAAATGGTGTGACCACTATGCATGAGTTGTTTATTAAAAATATGTACATAAAAGAATTGTCCACACATTTATAGCTCTAAAGCCCTTACTATCTGTCCTCATTTACAATTTTATTGCCTTTGTAGCCTTATGTGGTATTATGAATTTTTTATTCATTTTTTTCAGTTATCCAAATAATACAATTTCTTCTCACAGTAAACAAATTAAGTATATTTTGTTCTACACAATCAAATTTATGAATTTTGTTTTTGATTCTTTGTGCTCGGTTTCTTTGTTCTCCAATAATGACATCTTAAATATGTTTTAAATAATTTGTGTCTTCTATATTTGTGATTGTGCCAATATTATTATTAACCATAAAATATGAATAAAGATAAAGAAGGCCTTTCAGAAAGCTTTCGCATGAATAAAGAGCAGCAAGTAAAGTCACCTTTCGACGGTGTCAAAAGGATTGTTCAATGCTAGAAAAGAGAAGCACATAAGAACTTTGGAGCAAACCTTCCGCCAGCATGAAAGAAAGAATTACTAAGGCACAATGAAGCATCTAGGTATAAAACTTCCAAGCACCTTCCAACTGGGATAGAAGAATGGTCCCACAACCATCATCATAAAACAAAGACAAAAGTAAAAGAGTTCAGATCAGACCTTTCGAAGGAGTCGAAGGGATGTAATCAACAATGTATAACAGTCTTAGACCTTTCAAAGGAATCAAAAGGTTTCATCTCTCAACATTCAAAGAGTTCTTAACTTCCGAAAGGGTGGAGAAGTCAAAGCAAGAGCAAGCAACTCTATAATGACCTTTTCATAAGCATAGCAATCCTTTCGAACCGGTTGGAACACATACAAAATACCTTTCAATAATGTCGAAAGGTTCATGAAGAAGGCAGCATTCATAAGTCAGCAAAGAATGAAAGACAACCTTTCAACAACATTGAAGGGAGGCACAGCTCTCGACAACAATCAAGTGAAGAGTAACCTTCCGACAAGGTCGAAGGGTTCATAATAATCAAGTGAAAGAGCAATCTTCCAACAAGGTCGAAAGGTTCCCAACAATTAAGTGAAAGAGAAACCTTCCGACAAGGTCGAAGGGTTCATAGTAGCCTACAGAAGGCAAACCCTTCGACAGAGTCAAAAGGTTCATTAAGGCATAGAGAAAAAACAGACCCTTCGACAATATTCAAAGGTCCATAATGGCATATGAAGGGGAAACCTTTCAACAAGGATGAAAAGTTTACAACTGCAAATAAAAGGGGTGACCTTTCGACTTAGCCGAAAGCATGAAGACCAAAGGAGGGTCGTCTGTATCTATAAATAACCCAAGGGGTCCAGTTTAAGGGAGGGATTTTCTCACTCTGCTCTCATTCTACAACTTCTGCTTCCACTCACCACGTTTGTAACCCTAATTTAGAAATTAAATTGAGGATTTGCCTCTTAAACTTTGTATCAAACTTCATTATGAGAAAATAAAGAGGATGATGGCTTGTGATCAACTTTGAATTTGGGGGTGAGCATGATCAAGCGTTAATTAAGCATTAACGGCTGATCATACATGATTTATTTCTTACCTTCTTTGTTCATTCCGAGTATATGTCGTAGAACCATCATAGGATATTTTCACGAGTTTTATTTCCTTGTGTATATATATATATATATATATATATTAAATTTATGATTTCAGCTACGAAAGGGAAATACTACTTGTGATATATGATGTTAGATCCCTGAAACGGTTTTGTGACATACTATATCAACTCTTTATGGCATCAGTAATCCTATCAAAGGGTTTCCACAAAAGGACTATCGACCCAAGAGGTTGAAAGCAATAAAGAAATATAAAATAGAGTAAGCATTCTTTCCGATAAGGTCGAAAGGTTTTGAATACAACCTTTCGACGTGATCGAAAAGAGGTGAAAAACATTGATAAATGACCACTTTCAACCTCCAGGGGAGATGAGACTTGATAAAGTGATAATGTTGAAAGTTATATGAATGTGAATAGCTTCAAGAGACAATTACTATTATGACAATCTAATCGAAAGGTTGGAGTGGCCTAATAAACCTTTCGACAAGGTCGAAAGGTTTGATAACCTTTTACTGGCCCCATAAACCTTTCGACAAGGTCGAAAGGTTTGATAACCTTTTACTATCTCAACCAAGTCAAAAGGTTGGAGCGGAACCTTAACCCTTCGGCATGGTTGATGGGTTAGTTATTCTTCCATCATACTGTATAAGCCAATAAAGCCAGGAAAGGCTTCCTCAAGCTTTCGACAATGTCGAAAGGTTTGGCAATTTGTCACTCTTTTTTATTAGGTCATCTTAGTTGAAAGTTAGAGCTATCGCCACAAATGCTTTCAACTCAATCATTCTATTCGAAAGATATGCCTCCAATGACATGATTCGCCTTAACCTCATGATTGTGTCCATATAAAATAATCTAATGTCAAGCATTGGGGATGTTGATAAGATTTCTTGTTAACATTTTTGGCGCTAGAAGGAGGGCCTAAACCTCCGGCATTATTATATTAACTCAACTAATTTTGGAAACTTGGATTGCTGTAGGAAAATGAAATCGAAAAGGCTTTCCACCTTAAAAGAAAGGGCCCAACATGCAACTTCACTAGAAGAAAATGTTTCGCCATCTTTCAACCCTTGGAACAGGGAACAAGGGCAGTCTTCCGCACCAGCGCGCTCAACCAACTCCACCACCGGCTGAACCGTCTCCGCAATTGGCTCCAGCTCAGAATCTTCGGCCAGAGAATCATATTGCTAAAATCACACACTTAGAAAGGCAAATGGAGGAGATGAAGAATCTCCTAAATGAAGTCCTATCCCACAAGTCATTCATGAAAGCTGTCACAGCAGGAGAAGAAGTTGTCTCTCCAAGGAGAAACTTGAAAATCAACACTAATGCTGTGAAAAGCAAAACTAACATTTCCCTGTCCAAGAAGAAGGATCGTCTTCCATTGAAGGCAAACTATCAAGGTAGGATCCAAGAGGAAGACAAGGACTATTCTACAAGCTCTACCTCAGATGGCTCCAAACCAAATAAGAAAGACTACTTAAGTAATGAAGCTTACCTCAAAGACATGGCAGAGAAGGCCGTGAAGGATCTATTGAATATTAAGTGTAAGAGAACAGCAAACGAGAGAGTAAATGATAATGTGAGCGTTGCCCCTTTCATTGAGGAGATAATGTCAGCACCTATTCCCTTTCACGTGAAGGTCCCTACAATGAAATATCATGGCACATCTGATCCCGATGACCATTTGATGGCATTTGACAGTCAAATGGATTTATACAATGCTTCTGGTGCCGTTAGGTGCCGCCATTTTCCAGTCACTCTTCAAGGAGCCGCTGCCAAGTGGTACAGACAGTACCACGAGAACACAAGTTATTCTTGGAAATAATTCTCTTATGAATTCTCGGCTCAATTTTGCATTTGCAAAGACTCATCGATCGATTATACAGTGCTCGCCAATATAAGATAGAATCATGGTGAGTTATTGGGAGATTACTTTTTTTTTTCAATGTTTTTTTTTTCTTCTTATTTGTTTTTTTTATATAAAATAGGAGAAAAAACGCCTTTCTCCGATGGCTCACAAAGAAATACAAAGCAGAAAGGACAACGGCCTTCCAACATGAACACCCCAAAAAACAGCAAAAAGGAACAACAACCAGTAGCTAGGAGAAAAAAACTACAGCTGCCCGTAACAAAGCCACCCAAAGATAGAGTGGGAGAAGATCAGTCGATCCACCAACAGTCACAAACCCGCCTTAACCCATAGGGAAAGGCCAGACCACCAAGCCATACCCACCAAAGAAGCCAACTAACAAACTCAAGACCCGCACAACCAGAGAAAAGTCACACCTGGGAGGCAGTAATAGGCGGCGAAGAGAAAACGCCCAGCTAGGATCCACGGATGAAATCCACAGGCGGAGGAGGAAGGTAGAGTAACAAAGATGCCACCATCGATGATCCAGCTGAGAAAGAACAAGGCAACCCTAAGATGCCGACCAACCAAAGTATAGTCACCAATGAATCTGCACTTGATAGAAGATCAGGCCCCAATAGTAGAACACCGAAGACCAAACAGTACCATAGTAGGAGCCACAGAAGCTGAATCTGAAAAACTAACAACAGCATTAAACATCAAAAAGGGGGGGGGAGGAGGGGAAGTGAGCGTCGGGTGTAGGTCCGCGCTCACTCATGGAGTTCAGCCAACTCCCAGTCTAGCGGAAGGCAAAGCACACGAAATAGAGAGAAGACCAACCAGATTCTCTGAGCGGGAGCTCATACGGCCCCTGAAAGGTCTACCGCGGAAGGCAAGGAAAACGTCGTTCCGAACACGCCGAATTATAGATGGAGGATCCATTCGAGCATTTTCGAAAATTGCCTTGTTCCGCGCGCACCACAGGTGCCAACAGAGAAGGCAGGGAACCAAGCGGAGAACAATGGAACGAAGAGACTTACCAGCACTCCCCGACCACCAAGAGTTCCGGAGATCAGAAGGTGAGCTGGCAACCCGACGAATACCAAGAAGGTTCCCGAAGTAGTTCCAGCACGATCTGGCCGAGAAACCACCGAAGAACAAATGATTCAGGGATTCCGAGTCCCCATTGCCGCAGCACCTACACCGGGAAACCAATGGAATGCCGATTTTTTGGAGGTTCTCGTCAAGTGGCAAACCATTATGGAGAATGCGCCACATCAAAATAGAAACCTTGGGAGGAATACGAGAGTCCCAAATGAAAGAGAAGATCGGAAGAATGGGTGCTTGGATTTTTATCGAAGACCAAGCTTTCAGAATGGAGATAATGCGCTCAAGGAAAGGAGCCAACCGAGTAGCGAGGATTTTAGAAATGACTTTGTTCGAAAAGTTGCAAAGACTGATAGGACGGAAATCCACACATGATGTAGGGGTCTCGCATTTAGGAATGAGGATAAGGTTAGTGGAGGTCCAACCAGAAGGAAGGGAGCCCCCAGAAAAGAAGGATTGGACGGCAAGACAAAAATCGTCTTGAATAATAGACCAAGCACGCTGGTAAAAAACCCCATTGAAACCATCCGGACCGCTGGCGCTGTCTTTGCTTAAAGCGAAGACAGCAGCACGTATCTCCTCAGGGGAAGGGAGATCTGTGATAACGTCACTTTCCGGAGAAAGGATAACACAGGGAATGAAGGCCAGAAGAGCCGGGTCGGAAACCGAAACCGACGGAGCGCCCAGAAAAGATTGAAAATGGGACAGAATGGTCTCTTTGACATCTTCAGGAGTAGTGGCCATAGAAAGATCCTCTCGCGAAATCTCACGGATCGAGAGGAGGTTGTTCTTTTTACGAATAGAGGAATGAAAGAATTTAGAGTTGTTATCGCCGACAACCACCCACTTGACCCTAGCCTTTTGACGAAGAAAGTCATTCTCAACTCGAAGTTCCGAGGAGAAAATGGTTTGAGCAAGAGCCCAAGCCTCCTTGTTAGCCATGGTAGGATCCTCGTCTAGCAAGGATTCGGCTGATATAAGAGACTCTTCGGCCAAACGAACGCGATCGAAAATATTCTTAAAGACCCGTAAGTTCCAATCCTTAAGGCAAGCTTTAAGACGCTTAAGCTTACGACTGAAGACCTCACAGGGAGACGCAATAACAGGAGAAAGCCAAGAAGAAGCGACCACTTGAAGAAAAGAATGATGAGAAATCCACATGCTTTGGAAGCGAAAGGAAGAAGGCCCCGTTAACGAACGGGGAGAACAGCGAACAACCATGGGAGCATGGTCAGAGAAGGACCTATGGAGATGAGCGATCGAAAAGGAGAAAGGGAGACGAAACCACTCCTCCGATCCGAAAACCCGATCAAGTCGGGATAGGATACGGTTCGGTCCCTCTTGGTTGTTGGACCAGGTAAAAGCAGAGCCAACAAAGGGAAGCTCAGTCAAACCAGAACTGACAATAAAGGAGTTAAAATCCCCCATCGCTACACGGTTGATGGCGGCTCCTCCCCGTTTTTCCGCTTGGCAGGCGACGATATTAAAGTCGCCGCCTAACACAGAAGTAGAGAAGCCCAACGAATCGAGCCCTAAAATGTCAGACCAAAGGACTAATCTCTCCAAACGATCACATTTGGCATACACCGCTGAAAAAAGAAACGGCGAGGAAAACAAAGGGGACGAGCAAGCCAGAGAAAATAGCTGATGGGAATCAAAAGCTACCTGAACCGAGATAGATTTGGACCAGAGGATCCAAATTTTCCCCGAGACATTGGCCGAGCCTCCGCCAAACCCTAAGGATAAGACTGTGCCGAAAATTCTCTCCGGACCCAGAAAGGGTTCGAGGAGAGCGACCAAGCCAACAGAGTGTTTTTTGACAATGCATTTTAGTCTAGCCAAAGACGCATCATTGCCAATACCCCGGACATTCCAAAAAAGCAAATTCGCCATTAAAAGCGAGGGAAGCACAGAAGACAAGAGACAAGAGAGCTCAGACTAGGTAAAGCGAGTACCGAGTAGATCGATCGATCTGCTCGGACGCCGCTATAGAGCGTGTGCGAATGGTGCGAGGGGTAGACTGGACTCTACGCGACCGGCGCCGAGGCGCCCTGGGGATAGAATCGGGAACCTGAGGAGAAGCCACTGAAAACACTTCAAGACCTAGATCTAGCTCAGGTTGCATCGAGGAACCAATCAACGGAGCCGAAGGCGAAGAGTTCCTAGCAATGCAGTCGAAACGCTCATTAAGGAGCGCGATCTCTGCCTTACTCATAAGGGGTTTGGAAATGGAAATAGAACAAGATGAAGAAGGGAGGGAGCAATCAGCGGAGCAGTAGGATGTAGCGGTAGCCTCCTGATCCGAACGATCCGATTGCTCCTGAGGAATCCGGCCAAATGGAGGAAGACGAGTCAGCCGCATACCAAACAGCTGGTGGAGCCAACCTAAAAAGAAAGAAGCAGACAACCTGAGAGAATCGGTCTTGCAGGAGCAATGCAACATCGACACGGTTGACCCAACCGAAACGACAGAGAGAGAAGAGGAAGAAAAAACAGGGTCAGAGCAGGATCGTGTAAGGGCACTAACAAAATGCGGCCCATATTGCTGTGGGAGTCTTACCATTGCCGGACTGTCACTAGTAAAACAGCCCCGCGTAGTAGGTAAGAGTCGCCTGGCGGACCAATCAACAGGGAATGGAGGGCATAATGATTGGCAATTTCTCGGTCTGTCCGTATAGTGGACCAGAATGGCCACTATACGAGCAAGACGAGAAGAAGGCCTGAAACAACAGCTCCATACCCTCAGAAAGATCCTAAAGGACCAGTCGAAACCAGTCAGAAGAAGGCTAGACCAATAAAACAAAGTCTCTGACGACAAAGGAACGGCTTCGTCAAGACTAAACAAATAAAACCAGCAGCGATCTGCCAGTAGGACAACCCAGCCTAACGACCTGGGATGGTTACCACCAAGCCGACCAATAGAAGTCCTCAAAACCAATTGAGGTCTGACATGCTGTACCAAAAAAGAAGACAGAAGACAAGGAACCAATGATCGAAAAGTGATCATCAGGATATAAAGGACCTGACACATTCCCGGTCTCAGGAGACACGGCTGTGTCAGGGAGCACACTCGAACGAGTGACAAGGCTCAAGCAACAACAGCAAACCAAACCAGCCGAAATCCAATAAACAGAATGCAACCCACAAGTATCAAAGGAAATGAAACACGGTAAAGGAATACTCACCTGCCAATAAATAGCATAACAAACCTGTCTGCACAAACCAAACTGCCGAAGAAAAGATTTGGCCAAAGATTCCAGCTTACCAGTAAGTTCCAAGACAACTATTTCCCTATCAGGCGGTAGACCAACCATATCAGCCAATGGAGCTTCGACTGAGAAAGATGGGACACCTCCAGACAGATCAACTTCCGGGATAAACCCCGCCACCTGATACCGTTCAGAGAGAAGTGGGGAGGTGATCAAATCCTGTATCCCACTACCACTGACCTTGCCCACAGAGCCAACCGACCCGAACTCGCAAATAGACTCAGACGAACCAACAACGAACTCAGCCCCGCAAAAAGTTAGCCTAGGGACAAAGCAAGTGGTGAAATCTTGCTTGCCAACCGGAGAAAGATCAGCAGACAAGGAACCAGAATCGATCTCAATCGATCCAAAGCAAACCCCAAGATGGTTCAAGTTCACGTCTCCTACCGCCTTGCTGGCAATGAGGCACGGTTCAAATCGGGCGATGAACTCCCGACCACCGTTGACCTACGGCAAGCTAGGTAAAGGGGAAACTGCCTCAGGTGCAACGACCGTCCACGGAAGCTTCCCAGTGAAGGGCATATCACGGACTGAATAATAGAAGCAGGGCGAAATCTCCATAAAGGACCCCCCCACCACCAGAAACCTACTGCGAGATAAAACTGAGCACGAGAAACTGGAATAAACACAGATCTCAATCGAGCTGGGGCAAGTGAAACAAACTGAAATCGGTGGTGCCACAACTTCCAATAGAGCAGCAGCTATTACAGCGAACTCGGGGCAATTTCGCACGAAATCACCGCGAAAATAAAAAACCCCCAAATCCATCAAACCCTAGGAACCAGCGATCGAGAGAGAAGATCGCAACCGAAGGTAGAGAACACAGTCGTAAAAAATTAGAGGAACTTCGCTCTTAAAAAGAAAAAGAAATTCGCAACGAGAGAGATTTAGAAGGCGGCCATTTTTAAGACCGTTAGAAAAAAGACTGAGTGCAAAAAAAAAATATTGGGAGATTACTTGAGGAGGTTTAACGTTGAAGCTTTGAAAGCCAAGGGAATGAATGACAGGGACAAGCTTACTGCAGTTCATTCAGGCCTTATAATCAATTCTTCTTTTTGGAAGGAATTATTCATCCATGGTTGCTAAGACTTGCATAACTTTCATTTTCAGGCCGACAAGTTCATCCGATGGACGAATTGTACTATTCTACGAAGAAGTCTAATCAGAGGAAGGACAATGGAAGATTCAACTCGGAAAGGATTTACAAAAAGTCCAGATTGGAAGATGCTAATGCTAACGCGGTGGCGTTAAACAGACCGATCTCCTACATTTATGTGATGACTCAAGACAAGGTCAATTTCCCGACCTCGTTCAAAGCTCAAAATTATCCAGAGCAAAAGAAAGGAGATAACTACCATACTTATCACAAGGTAAACGATCACAAGCCCAATGAGTGTAAAGTGCTGGCAGGGATAATTCAAAAACTGATTCGAGAAGGATAACTAAAGGAGTTTGTGAAAAACCCACAACAGAATTCCTTGCAAAAGACTAAGATAAGAAAACTTGCCGGTACCACTGTTAATATGATTGAAAACTTACAACCATTGAACCGGAGTCCACCCCAAAATAGAATCGACTTTATATATGGCGTACCACATCCTACAGGCAGGGGTCAGAATGCCAGGAGTAGATACATTCGTGAAGCTAGGAAGGGTGTGTTTTCTATGCAAGAAGAACCACCGCTCAAAAACCTAAAGTATAATATCAACATGCACAGTTGGTGATCAATACCCAGGAGTTGAGAAGAGGAATCCATCACCCCCACAATGACTCATTGATGATCACGGCTCAGATAGGATCCTCAGTGGTTACAAAGATCCTAGTCGACACTTGAAGCTCTATAAATGTGATCTTTTGACATGTATTCGATCAAATGGGGATCTCTAAAGACAAACTTGAGCGCAGTCCTGAACCCATCTTCGGGTTAAACAACAAGGGAATAACTCCATTAGGACAAGTGAAGCTTTTGGTACAGCTGGGACTCCCTCCGTGCTCTCGTGTTTTTGAAACAACTTTTGTAATCATAGACCAGCCATCATTTTACAACGCATTCTTTGGACATCCAGCACTGGATGAAGTGGGCACTTTTGTCTCACTTAAATATCTGATGATCAAATTCCTTACTAAGAATGGCTGGGGAACTATCCGAGGCAAGCAATTTGCATCAAGAGAAATGTACTTCGCAACTTTGGAACAATATAACAGGGAGTTTACTTGTTACTTTGATTCTTCCATAACTTTATAGCCTTTGGATGATGGGTTTCTACATCCATCATTCGAAGCGAAGAAAAAATCTAATAAACTAACAAGCGTATTGCTAAAAGATGTTTTGCAGTTTATGGAAAGAGAATGGATACTGATTCAATAGAGGTAAGTGAAATTATTACTGAGCTAGATTGCCGAGGAGAGGTTGAAAGAGTTAAGCCGATTAAGAAAATCGAGGAAATTCTAATAGATTCTACCGATTCTACCAAAATAGTCAGAGTGGGAAAAAATCCCGAGGAGCACTTAAAATTAGAATTGGTGGAATTCTAAAAAGTCAATAAGGATATTTTTGCTTGGACCCACTCTGACATGATTGGAATTGACCGTACAATCATGAGTCACGCCCTGAATGTCAATCCGAACATTCCCCCGGTCAAGTAAAAGAAGAAACAATTCGATAAGGTTAGGACCAATGCCTTAAAGGAAGAAGTAAAAAAATCACAACAAAATGGGTTTATCCAAGAACTCTTCTACCCCAAGTGGATGGCGAATCCAGTTTTGGTAAAGAAATCTAATGGGAAGCGGCGAACTTGCGTGGATTATACGGATTTAAACAAAGCTTGTCCAAAGGACTGTTACCCGCTGTCAAGGATAGACCAATTGGTTGACGCAACTAGTGGACATAAGTTGCTCTCCTTGATGGATGCATACTCTGGATACAATCAAATTCCTATGTTTAAACCTGACGAGGAGCATACCAGCTTCATTACAGGTGAAGGAACCTATTATTACAAAGTTATGCCATTTGGGTTGAAAAATGCCGGAGCAACTTACCAAAGATTGGTTAACCAGATGTTTAAAGATCAAATCGAAAGAAGTATGGAAGTTTACGTAGATGACATGTTGGTAAAATCCCAAGAGGCAAAGGATCATCTTGAAGATTTGGATAAAATATTCAAAGTACTCCAAAAGTATCAAATGAAACTCAACCCCCAAAAATGCAACTTTGGAGTTCATTCTGGAAAATTCTTAGGCTATATTGTCAGTGCCCAAGGAATTGAGGCTAGTCCGGAAAAGATTGAGGCCGTAGAGGATATGGCAGAGCCCAAGACAAGTAAAGATGTTATGAGTTTGAATGAAAAGCTAATAGCTCTAAGCAGGTTTATTTCAAAGGCCACCGATAAGTGCATCCCATTCTTTGAGGTAATAAAGAAGAGGAAAAATTTCGAACGAGATGAGGATTGCAAAAAGGCATTTCAAGAGTTGAAATCGCATTTGGAAAAACCTTCAATTTTATCTAGCCTCAAAGATGGGGAGGATGTATTCTTGTATATGGCAATTTCGGAACACGCGGCAAGCTCAGTATTGATCAGGAAATCCAAGGAATTACAATTACCGACTTATTATGTAAGTAGAAGGCTAAAAGATGCCAAAATCTGATATCCGGTTATTGAGAAACTAGCATACTATTTAATTCCCACGGCCCGAAAGTTAAGACCTTACTTTCAAGCACACCCGGTAAAGGTATTGACTAACTTTCCATTGAAACAAGTCTTTAGTAAACTTGAAGCTTCTGTCAGACTAATTAAGTGGGGAATTGAGCTAAGTCAATATGATATAGAATATCAACCCAAAGCGGCTATAAAAGGACTAGCATTGGCTGACTTCATTAATGAATATACGGGATTTGTTTCAGAACAATCCGAAATGGAAAAAGACTTAAAACCCAAGTGGTAATTATTTGTGGATGGTGCCTCAAATGAAAATGGGGCTGAAGCAGGATACATAATAATTACCCTTGATGGACACAGACTTCATTATGCTATGAAATTGGGTTTTCAGCAACTAATAATATGGCGAGTATGAATCTATGGTCGCATGATTGACCCTTGGTTTACAACTCAAAATCCAGAGGACTCAAGTGTTCAGTGATTCCCAATTAATGGTCAACCAAACCAAGCAAGTATACCAGACAAAAGATCCCAAACTCAGTCAGTATGTGAAGAAGGTATTAAAAATGCTCACACTTTTTGAAGATTTCTCTGTACAACAAATACCAAGGGGAGACAATTCCCAAGCAGACTCATTAGCTAAGTTGGCAAGCTTATGTGAGGCCCTTAAGACTCGAATTGTGACTGTGGGATTTCAGGCTAATCCTAGTATTGATGAAAATAAACAAGAAAAAACTAATGAGCTACTAGTATTGACCCGATCACGGGCTATAACACAAGAAATGGGGGAAACGAATCAGGAAAGGCCAAGTGAAGAATCCACAGCTCCAATAACGGAAGAATACTATGAAAACACTTGGATGGCCCTGATTATGAGTTATATTGTCAATAGGACACTACCTGCAGTTAGGACAGAGGCACAAAAGCTAAAGAGGCAAGCCCAAAGCTTTACCATTATGGATGGAGTTCTATACAAGAAAGGATATGCTCTCCCCTATTTGCGATGTGTAAAACCCGAGAGCGGATTAAGGATATTAAAGGAATCCCAAGAAGGACTTTGTGGAGATCACTCCAATAGGATCAAATTGGCCAAAAAGATAACGAGGCAAGGATTTTACTGGCCATAGTTAACCAACCAAGCAATCGAGTATGTTAAAAGATGTGAAAAGTGCCAACGCTACTTGAAGATACCACGTCTTCCCCCGAGTCAGCTAACCCCCATCACCAGCCCATAGCAATTCGATTTTTGGGGAATCGATTTAATCGGACCACTTCCAATCTCCACAGGTGGGGCGAAGTATGCTATAGTGGCAATTGATTACTTCACAAAATTGGTCAAAGCAGAACCACTTCCAAATATCACCTTTGGGAAAGTGTTAAGATTTGTCATTAAGAACATTGTCACAAGGTTTGGGATACCCTACAAGATAATCTCCGACAATGGAACCCAATTTGAAAGTGAAGAATTTTCACGATTTTGCCATAAGAATGGAATCATAAAAAGATTCTCTTCTGTCGCTCACCCAAAGGCCAATGGAGCCGTTGAGGCTGCCAACAAAACAATAAAGGAAATCTTGAAAAAGAGACTAAAAAAGGAAATGGGGAATTGGGTAGAAGAATTACCCCTAGTTTTGTGGGCTTACAGAACATCCACTAGAACTGCAACGGGCCATACCCCGTATTCACTAACATATGGTTGTGAAGCAATGTTACCAGTAGAATTGAGGTACCCTCTCATCGAAGGATTGCCTACGCCTTCAACCCAAATCAAGAATTAAAAAAGGAATCACTTGACTTGATTCATGAATTGAGAGATGAAGCAGCCTTAAGAACGACTGAATACCAAAGGAGAATATCAAAGTACTATAACTCAAAGGTGAAAACGAGGTCATTCAAACAAGAAGATTTGGTACATAGAAGAGTAATGGCCAATACGAGAAACCCATTAGATGGGAATATGGTACCGAGAACCTGGATCATAGAACATTTGAAACCATATTTTTCAACTCTGAATGAATAAAGTATTTTCAAGAATGTCTCTACTATGATTCACTGAGAAAAGTTTACATGGTTGGGAGTAAAATTCTCCTTAAACTTGGACTACCTAAAATGGTAGGCTACCAATAATGGTAGAAAGCCCTTGGTCGTGCCAAGATGGTCAAGTCAAGGCGCCTCCTGGAGGGAGGGCGTAAGCCTTTAGCCGTGCCAAATCAGAAATGGCCAGGTTAAAGCAGCACAAGCCCTTATCTACGTCACATTATGGCCATGATAAGGCACCTCTGGGAGGGAACAGGTAATCCCTTGGTCCCGCCATGCTATAGCCTGGCCAAGGTACCGAACAAGCCCTTAGCTGCGTCAAGCTATGGCCAAGTTAAGGCGCCTCCTGAAGGGAGGTCGGGTAAGTACTCGGGCCCTACTTGAAAATAAGCTAGCTAAGCGCACCGGAAACCCGGATGAAATGTCCAATAGACTAAGAAAAGTACCTGCCCGAAATGGGCAACCGCCAAAAATCAGTACCGCCTAAAATGACAACTGCTTAAATAAGCACAAGAATTGGACGAAAGAGTCCCTACCTGAAATAGGCCAAAACAAATGAATAAAAAAACTTGGGCCCGAGAAAGAAAAAGTATGCAAAATATCATCAAAGCCTAAAGATGACGCACTCGACAAGAGAATCAGAAAGAATTCACCGACTTCTCCCGATGAACATCTACAAGATTGATTCTCTGGTCTTCTATTATTAAGTATCAGAAATGGTATTCTGGTTTTCTATTATTAATTACCAGAAATGGTATTATGGTATTCTATTATTAATTACCAAAAATGGTATTCTGGTCTTCTATTATTAAATACCAGGAATGGATATTCAGGTCATCTATTACTTATTACCAGGAATGGTTTTATGGACTTCCATTATCAATGCCAAATTGGGTATTCTGGCCTTCAATTACTTATTACCCGCTATGGATTTTCGATCTTTCATTATTTTTTATCTGAGATGTATTTCTGATCTTCTACTGCTTATCACCAAAAACGGTCTTATGATCTTCTATTATTGTATGACAAAACAAGTCATCTAAACCTTTAACGTTTACAACCAAAGATAATCTCCCGGACCTTCATATTAGAACGGATGATCTGATTGGTAGTATGGTCCTCTCTTATTATTACCGGATTAATATGGGGATTTAGCTTTCTATTATAATGATCAATATGATTCTGGTCTTCCTATTATTATTTGATGCTGTATTTTCGGCCTTTATTGTCGCAAGATACGAACTTCTAAATTGTCTATGTATGGTCTTCTAACATTATATTAACAAGAGAAACTGATAAATCCCGACCATCAAGACCCAAATCTCAGAATTCAATTACTTATGATCATTACAGGATTTTAATGTTCAAAAGATGAATCTTCCATTAAAATAAAATCAGAGTTAAAGGTCAGCCAAACTGAAAAAGGTACTTGTAGTATGAACTGTTGAAACCTGACTTCTTCGATTTTAATGCGACAACTATATATTTCAATCTATATATTATTATGTCAAATATTCTTGCAGGAATCGTCAAAAGAAGCTATTATCATCAACAAGATTAAAGTTCTTTATAAAATCTATTTAGATATATTTGTACAATCTCTGATATGGTGATGAAACACACACACACACAAATATACTTTTGAAAATCATGCTTTAAAATAAATATAAAAAGGTATTTTCAAAATTATATATTTTCTCAAGTTCAAAAATACTAAAATGGACAAAGGAACAGAACAGTACAGAAATAGACGTCTGTATATTAATTCAGACGTCTGACATCAATATCAGACGTCTAAATTAAGATAACAGACGTCTGAAAACTATGTTGTTAATGCCTCTATTTCTATATGAAATAGACGTCTGTCATTTAATAACAGACGTCTGTCACCCTAGACAGACGTCTGAATTAAAAGACAGACGTCTAAATTAACTGTTTTTTGTTTCCTTTGATTTTTTCGAAATTCAAAAATATTCAGACATCTGTCACTTTTATCTCAGACATCTGAACTTGACGAACTGAAGCATCTCTTCATAAAATATCAAAATCTGAAGAGTTGTCTTCTTCACCAAGAGTTGCACTTCTTCAAAGAGTTGCAACTATTGAATTAAAACTATTCAACACTATAAATAGAGATGAAAATTCACTATTTCAACAACTAATTCTTTCTATCTTTTCTGATCTTATATTATTATAATATCAAGTGATTTTCAATTCTCTACTTCCTATCTTTGCACATTCAAATCATCATATCAAGAAGATTATAGGAAGGGTGTACTACATTGACTATATTCGTGTTATTCAAAGAACACACAAGTCAAGAAACAATTTATCAAATTGTAATTGAAGTCCTATTCGGTTGCTTAGGCGGAAAAGTCCTATTCGGTTGCTTAGGCGGAAAAGTCCTGTTCGGTTGCTCAGGCGGTGTAATACCTGTTCCTCCATGTTAAGTGAGGGTTATTCGAGAAATTCCAGAAGCAGTCTGGGACTGGACGTAGAACGAGAAGTTCGAACCAGTATAAAAATCCCTGTTGTCATTTTTTATTACTGCCATTTACTATTATTAATAATTCCGCACTTGCTAGTCGTAGTTTAACTATATTATCGATCCATATATACTTTCATTTGGTATCAGAGCCTGGGATTCTAGAGATCGTAACAACATCCTAGAATAAATGGCTACAAAGAGATCTAGTCAAGGCAATAAGAAGAGGAAAAGCAATAAAGAAGAATCAAAGGAGCAAACAAACAAATGCTTCATAGCTAAACTCAGATCACAATCGGTATGTTTAGATTCTTTATATAAAGATCTTCTGTTAGCACATGACGAATTATTAAAAGATTGTAAAACTCTGAATAAAGTTAATACAATTGCTTTAGCTAAGTTAAAAGATTGTGAGCAAGAAATTTCCAATTTAAAAGAGGAAAATAAATTTTTGGTAAAACAAACTAAATGTTTTGAAAATACCGTCGAAGAACTTGTTTTACAAAAAGATTTCCTACAAAAAGAAAATGAGCAGTTAGAAGATAAAAACAATGATCTTTTGGAGGAAATCAATGTTTTGCAAAATAAAAATACTTTTTTGGAAAATTCTTTAAATAATTCTAGTTCTTTAATTTTGTCTCTTGAAAAAGAGAATGAAGCTTTAATTAAAAAGAATTTAGAATTATCTAAAGAATGTGAGATTTTAAAAGTTAATAATAATATTTTTCAAAAAAAAGTTTGTGATTCTAAAGCTAATTTTGAAAGATTAAATACAAAAATCATAAATTTTAACAAAGGTAAAGATATCTTATCTTCCTTAGTTACAAATTCAAAAGCTCACAATGATAAAAGTGGTTTAGGATATAATAAAATTGATCGTAGAAATAGCACTAGATATGCTTTCATGTATAGTAAAAATGTTAGTGCTAGTACTAAAGTTCGAGTAAAATCTAAATCCAATTTTTATAGAAATTCAAATACTGCTATGACCAATAATGTTTATGATTTCTCTAGAAGTACAAAATCATTGACTAGAAATATGAATAAAAATTATCTAAGTATTTGGGTTCCTGTTAATTGGAAAAATAGAGAAAAATACATTAATGGTTATTTTGATATGGTAGTTAATAATGAAAATTATATTTATAAAGGATCAACCACACCTAAATGGGTATGGTTTCCTAAGACCTAACCCCCCGGACCCTAACATAATAAATGGGTACCGAAAATGATTATTTTTTTGTAGGTACTCGGAGAAACAAAAGGAAAAGGATAGATTTTGAAATTTTAAAGAATGTTCCATACATTTAATAGAATTACGTGCTTACAATGAAATATGGACTTCAGCAAATATGGTAAAATCTATTTTATTTTTCCTTCATAATTAATAATGAGTTTATCTCGTTATTTATAAGATATTTTATATAATTTATTATATTACTTCATTCTTTTTTATAATCAAAAAGGGGGAGAAATTCATATACATATTGAATCATAAAACATAACTTAAAAAGGTTGAAATACAAAAACAATCAGCCTAACAGACGTCTGATAGGTTTTAACAGACGTCTGTATACCTATTTTTTGTTTGAGCCGTCTGAACATTTTGTCACAGACGTCTGTCTTCAAATATAGACGTCTGCAATAAAAATTTAGACGTCTAAATTTAGTACTAAATGTTTTTTACTCTCTGTTTAAAATTAAGACCTCTGAGACGTCTGAACAAAATCTTTTAGACGTCTGTCATCATACTTAGCCGTCTAATATAATTTTTAGACGTCTAAATCTATTAATTTTTTCAATCTTTTTTATTTTCTACAGAACATCAGACGTCTGTTATGTGACTTGTTCTATAAGTAATTTATTCTTATGTTCTGTATCTTTTTATAAATATGTATTTCTGTCCTATATCACTGTTTCTCTTTGTTTAGTATATTAAGATGTGGAACCTGTTCAAACATATGTTCAAATCTGTTTTTATACTCCAAATATTCTGACTCTTCCACAACAAAATTTTATCATTGGTATGTTCTGAACAAAGTTCATATTGCTATTCAACAATGTGTTTTATCATCACATTTCTAACAAAACCCCTTACAAATTCCTTTTTGTTAATGACAAAGGGGGAGAAATATTAATCATTTTGCTATATAATATGGTCATGTTGACAAGGGGAGCAAAAGGTATGGTTTATACTAACCGTTGAATTATATAGTTGTCATCATCAAAAAGGGGGAGAATGTTGGAACCTGCCTTCTTCGATTTTAATGTGACAACTATATATTTCAAACTATATACTATGATGTCAAATATTCTTGCAGGAATCTACAAAGAAAAGCTATTATCATATCGTCAACAAACTAAGCTCAAGCTTTCTAGTATACTGATTATTATTTCCGGTTAGATATTTTTGTACAATCTCTGATATGATGATAACACACACACACACAAATAATTTTTGGAAAACATGTTCTACAAATATAAAATATCTTTTTATAGACATAAAAGTATTTTCAAAAGTTTCTCAAGTTCAGAATCACTAAAATAAAGAAGAGGAACAAATCAGTACAAATTCAGACATCTGTCACTTTTATTTAGCCATCTGTCATAAAAACAGACGTCTGTCACTTTAATACAGACGTCTGTCATAAAAACAGACGTCTAAATTAAATGAACAGACGTCTAAATTCACAGAAATTTGTTTCTTCTGCCTATTTGACTGTTTAAACTTACTTAGCCATCTGTCACTTTTTCTCAGACATCTGAACTTGACGAACTGAAGCATCTCTTCATGAAAATTCAAATTTTGAAGAGTTGTCTTCTTCACCAACAGTTGCACTCCTTCTAATAGTTGCAACTATTGAATTAAAACTATTCAATACTATAAATAGAGATGAAAATCCACTATTTCATTAACCAATTATTTCTATCTATACTTGCTTTGTATTATCATAATCACAAGCGATTTTCAATCTATACTTCCTATCTTTGCACATTCAAATCATCATATCAAGAAGATTATAGGAAGGGTGTACTACATTGACTATATTTGTGACGACCCGGAATTTTTGTATATTTGAAATGTGAATATTTAATTTGTTTTAAATATCCGAAGGTTAAATTTTAACTTTAATTTCAAATATACAGTATTTATTTGGATAATTAATTATTAAATTTAATTATCGGGATTGGATAAAATATTGAATCTTGATTTTAAGCCTGTTAAAAATAGTTCAAAGGTTCAGAAAATTTATATTGTTAATACTGAAGATGATAGAACTTTTAAAATGGAATTTTAAAGAGTTTTGTTCAGTTTTAAAAATATATCGTTGAAATTGAATTTAAAAATAGCCGTCCGAGGCACAGTCTCGGAATTCAGCGAAACCAGTTCCATTGGATCCGTAATATTGTATTTTTATTGGATTTCAATTTTCGTAGTATTTGGAGTTGTCGTGTGATCGTACGGAATGTAAACGCGCTGAAATTTAATCGGAAATTTAATATTTTAACTGGTCGATATTTCTTTCCTTATCCAGACTACGAGCCTTCTGGATCACGCTGTTTGTCCACGCGTTGAAACATCTGTACACGCGTCTTCCTTATTGAAAATGATAACAAAGATAAAAATAGGCTTGATTTACTTCTGTAAGTAAAAACGTTCTTCCCCTTTTCATTTCAATTTCCTAATACCAGCCCTAAATTATATGGCCGATCCTAAGAAAAGAAAAGAAAACGAGCAGCCTCTCCTCCTCAATTCGACAGTTAATTCAAATCGTTCGAGATCCAATTAGAATCGAAGCTGATCGACATCTTCACGCGACTTCAAATCGCGACCTCGATCTGGGCGTTTGATTAGCTAAGTTGCGGCTTAGTGGTGCTGTTCGTCGCTATCGTGGAGGGCTTGTACGAGAGGGAGGTGATGGAGCAAGGGCGCATGAGACTTTGGGCTTGCGATGGTATTGATCGCGAGTGACTCGAAGTCGGAGTCGCTTGCCTGAGGCTGCGACGCAGTGGGATGATGCTCGGCGGCTGCGAGGAGGTCGACTTCAATGCCGACAGTGTGGGGTTGCAGGCGAACTGCATCGACTCGAGTGAAGGCAGTCACTGTGAAGGAATTCGAGGCTAGCGGCGGCAACTCGAGGCGATCAATCGATGGTCTCGATTCACGGCGGGATGGTCGAGCTGGGGTTGTGATGTTGTTTCGATCTGGGCTGTGAGGTATTCTATTCGTTTATCATATTAACTTGATTTAATAACAATAAAAATGTATTTGCAGATTGGAAAAATTATTAGATGAACAGTAGAATAAAAATTTAAGGGTAGTCAGTTTGTTAAATATTATATATACGGAAAGATTTATATAGAGTTATATCAAAATAAGAATATTACTAGTAGTCTAAAACCATGGAGAATGTTGACTAATTTATTGACTGTGAAATTGATGGATTCGAATAATTTAAATATTAATAAACTATATATTGATATTCAAGGTCAAAACCGGAAATCAAATCAGGATTGAAGTGGACTGCAAAACAGAATTAAAGGTGAGTTAATCTCACTCAGTTGAATTTTATTTTAAATTTAAATAGTTAAATTTAAATAATTGATTGGATGATTGCATTGATTGAATATGCTATATTATATATATATAAAGTAGTATATAGCAATATATACATATTGGCATATGTATATATTTGAGTTGTTGATATTCCCGCATTTATATAGCGGATGAGACCCTATGCGCCGCATAATAGCGGATGACTTTATATAAATCCCATATACCGCGATATTCCACTTTGAAGTGGAATTGGTATTGTGCTAACATTTGTGGATGCAGGGAAACAGGTTGGAGGGATCCAACTGGATTCCTCAAAATTATTTAGTTTATTTGATATTCTGTTCTATGAATATTGATATCCTGTGATGATTTTATTGATGATTGAAATATTGGATGATATGGTTGGATTGAATATTTCAATAAAAGGAGTTATCAAAATATATTGAATTGGATTTTGAAAGAAATAAAAGAGTAAATTTTAAGTAAATAATTCAAGTGAATTGGAATAAGGGAATTTTGAAATAACAAGGGAAATATTAACTTTAAACTAAAGTGATATTAAATTTAATAAAATAAAGGATTTATTTTGAATGTAAGGATTAAATTTAATTAAAGGCTAAAGAAGGAATTTTGGAAGTTTAAAATTGGTATTTTCAGTTAAAAAGGGTTTTAACTCAAATAAAGGAATAAATCTAAAAGTTAATGTATTTTGAAATAAATGAAGTAGTAAAGGAAATTTATTTCAAAGTAAAGTAAAGTAAATTGGAAAATCAATTGGAAATTGATTTAGTTGTTTAAAATTGGAATTTTAAAAGAGAAGTGAGATTTTGGAGATATGAACTGGGTTTATAAAGTAAAATAAAATATAGTGGATATTTGAATATAAATTCAAGGTGGGAATTTATAAAAAGGAATATGAATTGGTTTAAAAATAAATGTTGATTTATTATTAAAAGATGTGAAGAGAAGTGTATTTATCTGGATAGCCAAGTATGTTTTTCCAAAGCAATTTTAAATATAAGTTAAAAGTTTTAATATGGTTTAAAAAGCATATTTTAGAGAATCTATTATTTCTAAATGTTAAAGCCTAAAGTAGTATTTTCAAAGATCTATTATTGTAGTAATTATATAAAAGTGATTTGGTATTATATTTTAAAAAGAGAAATTTAGTTTATATTTGTAAAGTGGTTTCATTTTAAATATTTCTTAAGTATATATTTTGTTAAGGTATTAAAGTAGTTTTTAAATTTCAATATTATTAAGTATATTTATAGTAAAGTGTTTTAAGATTATTTTAAAATCTAAGTGTTTTGTACTTGGTGTTTCAGAGGAAATAAATATTTGGAAATGTATTCCGTAAGCGGAAACTGTTTTGAAATTGTTTTCAAATGAGTTTTGAAATTTCGGAATTATATCTTGGAAAGATATTTGGGCAAATAAATAATGTGGGAAATTATTTAATTGTGTGATGGTTGCTAGTGGATGTTAATTGATAGTTAAATAACCGACTATCAATATTGGCCAATGCGCTTATCGTTTCGAAGAGACCGGGATCGGGTTTCCGTATACCGGGATTCTAGGTCTGGAGACTCGAATACCACTTCGATCCGGTTTGTACGTTTCGTGTAATGATTTCGGAGTCGAAGATGGAGCTGTGAAGTGCAAGGGCTAGTCGCTACTAATCCTGAGGATATTTCCAAAAATGGATGTAGTAGGAATAGTGCTTTCGGTTCCGTTCAAACCCAGGACGGACTTGTATGGACGAATGCTTGCGAAACATCGTCAGCGGACGATGGGCATTCTAAGGGATATGTTCTCTAAAAGGTATCGTTTAGCCTCGAACCTCATCAACCGGGAATGACTGAAAATCAGGGGTTATGCAGCAAGGCTTCGTGGGTAGCTCCCACTGGAGGGTAAGGTCATCCCTGTCTAGATGTCCCTTTTTATTTCGGCTTAGTGGTGCGGTTGCTGATCCCAACCGTGGGGTGATTTTATTCGGGATCATCCAGTAAGGGATGGTTCCGGCCTTGTGTTGCAGGGGAGCGGGCGTACTCCTCGGTACGGTGATCTAGGCCACGTACTGTGATAGGTGGTACCCCAGTGCCTAGTCATTCGTTGGAAATCCATTCTTCCTACGTGCCTTGTACGGTATTTGTTTGTATTACCCACTTTTGTGGCTAGTATGCTGGAATTTAATAATGTAACAATTTCAGCTATTTTAATAAGTATTTGTGAATAGACACTATTATAATATCAGAGGATTTTATAAAAAGTGTTTTAGCTATCGTAAGGTAAAAACCCGACATGTTTATTTGTGGCGTGGTCTTACGAGATGCTTTTGATTTCAAAATATTTTTGAAACTTTAATAATCAATTGAGTGTGATTTTCTCACGCTGGTATTCCAGACTGACTCGGGTATTGTTTTATATGATGCTCGGGTCAGACCGAGTATTATAGATTACAGGAAATGATGCTATGGAGCTGGATGGCGATACGTACTTCCGTATTTGAGTTATATATTCCGCTGTGTATTCAGATTGTGAGGACAAGTTATGATTACTGTCCAGTTGTATGATATTGATGTGATGTACTCTGATGATGTATTTGGATGATGTATATGTAAACAGATATAGATTTCTTTTTGTGTAAAGATCTGTTATTATCTATTATATTTTATTCCACTACGTATGTGAGATTTTGTTGTTGTTTTTCTATTTTTCTTCTTCTACCTCTTCTTCTTAACTCAAATGGTCCGGTTTTTCGTGTAGAAAAACTCGAGTTGTTACACTTGGTATCAGAGCTTAGGCTAGCGATAACCTTGGCTCTGGTGGAAATTTTGAGAGTATTAATAGATATGAGCGCGTATTTGTTAGTGAATATAAAATGGTTTTATATTGTGTTGGTTGGTTTATTGAGTGGCATATGAACCTTCGTCGGCACAGTCTGTACAACTGTATCGAAGGGGTTTCTAAACACTTGAATAGAACAGTTCGACACAATATTGTTTTAAATAGGGTGAATGAAATAATTTTGCCCAAATTATTTTGTATATAAAAGAAATAATTATTTGAAATTATTATAGTTATATATTTGGATGCTTGGTTGTTAGAAAATGACAATAATGAGTTAGTCTCATTATTGAGTAGAAATTGAAACTTATAACCTAAGTTGAAGAATAAATTTATATAACAAAATGGAATTTGAAATATAGACTATAAATGAAATTTATAAATTGAGATAAAACTTTATATACAAATGTGATTTATAATCAAAGGAGATAAATTCATAAACAAATGAAATTTGTAAATGTAAATGGTAAAAGTGACTTATAACTTGAAATAAAATGTGATAGAATTCCAGAGTAATGTTTGGATATAAAATTGAATGGATTTTGAATTTGAAGTTTTGGGAAAGGTTTAAATTCCTTTGGATTTAAGATAGTTTTAAAGGTTTTGGGGAAATAATGGTGATATTATTTCATGAATATTTTTGAAATTGAATTGAAATCTGGTGGGATTTGGGATTTAAAAATGTTTGAAATGTTTAGAGTGATAAAAGCATTAAATTCTCTTTTGGTCGCTGGAAAATAATTTCGGTGATGACTGCAGCATCATCGATGTTCATTTTCGAGTTTCCAAAGAGAAATTGCTACCAAACTGTTTTAAATTGGAAATGATTGTGAATTGGGTTGGTTTTGAAATTCAAAGGGAAAATTGTTTGGTAAAAGCAGATTATTTTGGAAATTGTGGTTTGATGTGATATACCAGATGTGTATGAGTTATTTATGGATTCAAAATAGTTTTGAAATAAAACCGGGCAATTGAATTCTGGGAATTCTATTTAAAATTTAAATGTGGAAATTTAAATGAATCAACAATATAAAGTATAGAATGAAGTTGATTTAAATAAGAAGGGAATGAAAGTTAAATTCTGGGATTATAATTATGAGATGAAATTAACTCAATGAGTAATATAAGTTGGTAGATAAAAGAGTTAGAGAACTTGAAGGTGAATGAATTGTAAAACTTGTATAAAATTTGTATCCTGGAATTAAAATTTAATTCGAGTATATGAAGGAGAATAAATATATTTGAATTTAACTTAAGATAAGTTAAATAAAAATTGAGAATTGGAATTGAATTAAATGTAAATAAGTTGAAGTCGAATTGAATTGGATATAAAGGTAATGTAAAATGCTTATAATTGTGTAAAGAAATTCATATTCTTAAGTTCTTAAGTGTAATAATTTGAGAGTTGATTGTAAAGATGAAAATGGACTTAAATGAATAGTCCCAGGTCTTAAGTAAGTAAGTTAAAACTTATGAATAGAAATGAAATTGTAAGTCATAAATGGGAATTCATTTCTTTGAACCATTAAGAGTTATAATTTGAAATTGTAATTATCAAATGGAAACGACTAAGATGAGCAATCTTAATTTTTAAATAAAGCCAAACTTGAATTATAAAATAAATTGAACTTAAGATAATTAAGTGAAGTGATATTTGGAATTAAAAAGCAAGTATTTAATTTTAACCAGCGAAGGAACTAATGAGATAATAAATTAGTTAATGAAATTGGATTAACATAGTGATGGTTTAAATTGCAAATGAATCCAAATAAGTGAAAATAAATTGGAAAGGGCCTGGTTATTAATAAAATAATTCCAGATGAATTGAGTATGGAAACTAAAATTCATAATGATTGAGTGAATAAACCAATTATATTAAAAAAATAAATGGATGGAATTTGATTAAATAAGAATCAAATGAAAGATGGAAATAAAACTTTAAAGGGTTGGTTAAATGGAAAATAAACTTAAGTTATTGACTTAAGTAAATGTGGAATGGAAACTGAACTCAAACAGAGGAGTGGTTTAAATAAGTTGAGAAATAGTTATTGAATGAATTAACTTGGATTGTTTTCGAGCTAAATAAAATTCATTTTTGGAAGTTGGAGATGAATTGAATTTAAGAAAAAAAAAAAAATTGGAAATGAAGTAGTAAATTGAAGTTGGAATTCATATGAAATGGGAGTTCAATTTGAATATATACACTTCAGTGGTGAAGTAGCAAATGAATATAAGAAAAATTTATATTGAACTTAAGAATTGAAGAATGAAATTCTTAAGAAAATTTGTAGTGGAAATATACTTAGTAATTTTGGGAAAATATATATATATATATATATATACTAAGTGAATAGTTGAATGAAGACTAAAACTGAAGTTGTGAAATGGGATAGTTGTGAATAAGGGGATAACAATCAAAATGAATGTGAATAAAAGAAAATTGATATAACTGATAATCAATTGAAATTTATACGTAAGATGTACGTATATTATTTTATTCGCATAGCTATTTGGTCCAGATGTCGAACACAGAATTTCGAGATAGATATATCGATCCGAGTTGGAATTTTTCACTCGATTTTCGACTGCGAGCCTGGATATGGATTGTTGATTGATTCTGGATATTCTCTATCATAGTTGATGACTATGCAAAGAGAATGACGGTTTCTGATCAAGGAACCAGATCTGAGTCCGCACTAGGAAGTCGGGTGGACGATATTAGTTCGGAAGTGGAATTGTGTGATCGATTGAGCGATCGAATGTGATATTGCGTACGGATGATATATGTGCATCGTACGGGCTTAAGTAAAACAAATATTGGAAATTTGTAAAGAAATTGATAAAATGACTTTGGAACTGTGATTGAATATTATTGCTTAGTAGGATATACAGGTGTATAAAAGCAATGGATAATTGGGATTTTTGATTTTAGAAGATAAAATTTAATGGCTCGAAAAAGGTATGTATTTGAATTTCTGTATGAAATTTGATTGGGTTTTGGATCCAGCCACTTGGCTTTTTGTTTTCTTTTTGAGATTGGGAGGCCGTAGAGCCATTTTGTAGTAGTACCGAGCTAGCCGCGCAAAGGAGACGCTGGCGAAATTTTTCGGAAATTTAGGGAGTTAGAAAAAATTTTGGAAAATTTTGATAAGTTAAAATTTGAATTCAAATTTAAATTTGAATGGATAAGTAGGTGGTATGAGTTGAACTTATGAATAAGTTTGGGAAGTTAAAAGATGATTAGTGTATCATTAATAAAAGATTGTTATGGAAAGTTGTTAAAACTATTTGGATTGGGAAAAGAACGGGTATCGAATCATTTCTCTTAACTGGTAATTTCGGGGACGAAATTCTTTTAAGGGGGGAGGAATGTGACGACCCGGAATTTTTGTATATTTGAAATGTGAATATTTAATTTATTTTAAATATCCGAAGGTTAAATTTTAACTTTAATTTCAAATATACAGTATTTATTTGGATAATTAATTATTAAATTTAATTATCGGGATTGGATAAAATATTGAATCTTGATTTTAAGCCTGTTAAAAATAGTTCAAAGGTTCAGAAAATTTATATTGTTAATACTGAAGATGATAGAACTTTTAAAATGGAATTTTAAAGAGTTTTGTTCAGTTTTAAAAATATATCGTTGAAATTGAATTTAAAAATAGCCGTCCGAGGCACAGTCTCGGAATTCAGCGAAACCAGTTCCATTGGATCCGTAATATTGTATTTTTATTGGATTTCAATTTTCGTAGTATTTGGAGTTGTCGTGTGATCGTACGGAATGTAAACGCGCTGAAATTTAATCGGAAATTTAATATTTTAACTGGTCGATATTTCTTTCCTTATCCAGACTACGAGCCTTCTGGATCACGCTGTTTGTCCACGCGTTGAAACATCTGTACACGCGTCTTCCTTATTGAAAATGATAACAAAGATAAAAATAGGCTTGATTTACTTCTGTAAGTAAAAACGTTCTTCCCCTTTTCATTTCAATTTCCTAATACCAGCCCTAAATTATATGGCCGATCCTAAGAAAAGAAAAGAACACGAACGAGCAGCCTCTCCTCCTCAATTCGACAGTTAATTCAAATCGTTCGAGATCCAATTAGAATCGAAGCTGATCGACATCTTCACGCGACTTCAAATCGCGACCTCGATCTGGGCGTTTGATTAGCTAAGTTGCGGCTTAGTGGTGCTGTTCGTCGCTATCGTGGAGGGCTTGTACGAGAGGGAGGTGATGGAGCAAGGGCGCATGAGACTTTGGGCTTGCGATGGTATTGATCGCGAGTGACTCGAAGTCGGAGTCGCTTGCCTGAGGCTGCGACGCAGTGGGATGATGCTCGGCGGCTGCGAGGAGGTCGACTTCAATGCCGACAGTGTGGGGTTGCAGGCGAACTGCATCGACTCGAGTGAAGGCAGTCACTGTGAAGGAATTCGAGGCTAGCGGCGGCAACTCGAGGCGATCAATCGATGGTCTCGATTCACGGCGGGATGGTCGAGCTGGGGTTGTGATGTTGTTTCGATCTGGGCTGTGAGGTATTCTATTCGTTTATCATATTAACTTGATTTAATAACAATAAAAATGTATTTGCAGATTGGAAAAATTATTAGATGAACAATAGAATAAAAATTTAAGGGTAGTCAGTTTGTTAAATATTATATATACGGAAAGATTTATATAGAGTTATATCAAAATAAGAATATTACTAGTAGTCTAAAACCATGGAGAATGTTGACTAATTTATTGACTGTGAAATTGATGGATTCGAATAATTTAAATATTAATAAACTATATATTGATATTCAAGGTCAAAACCGGAAATCAAATCAGGATTGAAGTGGACTGCAAAACAGAATTAAAGGTGAGTTAATCTCACTCAGTTGAATTTTATTTTAAATTTAAATAGTTAAATTTAAATAATTGATTGGATGATTGCATTGATTGAATATGCTATATTATATATATATAAAGTAGTATATAGCAATATATACATATTGGCATATGTATATATTTGAGTTGTTGATATTCCCGCATTTATATAGCGGATGAGACCCTATGCGCCGCATAATAGCGGATGACTTTATATAAATCCCATATACCGCGATATTCCACTTTGAAGTGGAATTGGTATTGTGCTAACATTTGTGGATGCAGGGAAACAGGTTGGAGGGATCCAACTGGATTCCTCAAAATTATTTAGTTTATTTGATATTCTGTTCTATGAATATTGATATCCTGTGATGATTTTATTGATGATTGAAATATTGGATGATATGGTTGGATTGAATATTTCAATAAAAGGAGTTATCAAAATATATTGAATTGGATTTTGAAAGAAATAAAAGAGTAAATTTTAAGTAAATAATTCAAGTGAATTGGAATAAGGGAATTTTGAAATAACAAGGGAAATATTAACTTTAAACTAAAGTGATATTAAATTTAATAAAATAAAGGATTTATTTTGAATGTAAGGATTAAATTTAATTAAAGGCTAAAGAAGGAATTTTGGAAGTTTAAAATTGGTATTTTCAGTTAAAAAGGGTTTTAACTCAAATAAAGGAATAAATCTAAAAGTTAATGTATTTTGAAATAAATGAAGTAGTAAAGGAAATTTATTTCAAAGTAAAGTAAAGTAAATTGGAAAATCAATTGGAAATTGATTTAGTTGTTTAAAATTGGAATTTTAAAAGAGAAGTGAGATTTTGGAGATATGAACTGGGTTTATAAAGTAAAATAAAATATAGTGGATATTTGAATATAAATTCAAGGTGGGAATTTATAAAAAGGAATATGAATTGGTTTAAAAATAAATGTTGATTTATTATTAAAAGATGTGAAGAGAAGTGTATTTATCTGGATAGCCAAGTATGTTTTTCCAAAGCAATTTTAAATATAAGTTAAAAGTTTTAATATGGTTTAAAAAGCATATTTTAGAGAATCTATTATTTCTAAATGTTAAAGCCTAAAGTAGTATTTTCAAAGATCTATTATTGTAGTAATTATATAAAAGTGATTTGGTATTATATTTTAAAAAGAGAAATTTAGTTTATATTTGTAAAGTGGTTTCATTTTAAATATTTCTTAAGTATATATTTTGTTAAGGTATTAAAGTAGTTTTTAAATTTCAATATTATTAAGTATATTTATAGTAAAGTGTTTTAAGATTATTTTAAAATCTAAGTGTTTTGTACTTGGTGTTTCAGAGGAAATAAATATTTGGAAATGTATTCCGTAAGCGGAAACTGTTTTGAAATTGTTTTCAAATGAGTTTTGAAATTTCGGAATTATATCTTGGAAAGATATTTGGGCAAATAAATAATGTGGGAAATTATTTAATTGTGTGATGGTTGCTAGTGGATGTTAATTGATAGTTAAATAACCGACTATCAATATTGGCCAATGCGCTTATCGTTTCGAAGAGACCGGGATCGGGTTTCCGTATACCGGGATTCTAGGTCTGGAGACTCGAATACCACTTCGATCCGGTTTGTACGTTTCGTGTAACGATTTCGGAGTCGAAGATGGAGCTGTGAAGTGCAAGGGCTAGTCGCTACTAATCCTGAGGATATTTCCAAAAATGGATGTAGTAGGAATAGTGCTTTCGGTTCCGTTCAAACCCAGGACGGACTTGTATGGACGAATGCTTGCGAAACATCGTCAGCGGACGATGGGCATTCTAAGGGATATGTTCTCTAAAAGGTATCGTTTAGCCTCGAACCTCATCAACCGGGAATGACTGAAAATCAGGGGTTATGCAGCAAGGCTTCGTGGGTAGCTCCCACTGGAGGGTAAGGTCATCCCTGTCTAGATGTCCCTTTTTATTTCGGCTTAGTGGTGCGGTTGCTGATCCCAACCGTGGGGTGATTTTATTCGGGATCATCCAGTAAGGGATGGTTCCGGCCTTGTGTTGCAGGGGAGCGGGCGTACTCCTCGGTACGGTGATCTAGGCCACGTACTGTGATAGGTGGTACCCCAGTGCCTAGTCATTCGTTGGAAATCCATTCTTCCTACGTGCCTTGTACGGTATTTGTTTGTATTACCCACTTTTGTGGCTAGTATGCTGGAATTTAATAATGTAACAATTTCAGCTATTTTAATAAGTATTTGTGAATAGACACTATTATAATATCAGAGGATTTTATAAAAAGTGTTTTAGCTATCGTAAGGTAAAAACCCGACATGTTTATTTGTAGCGTGGTCTTACGAGATGCTTTTGATTTCAAAAGATTTTTGAAACTTTAATAATCAATTGAGTGTGATTTTCTCACGCTGGTATTCCAGACTGACTCGGGTATTGTTTTATATGATGCTCGGGTCAGACCGAGTATTATAGATTACAGGAAATGATGCTATGGAGCTGGATGGCGATACGTACTTCCGTATTTGAGTTATATATTCCGCTGTGTATTCAGATTGTGAGGACAAGTTATGATTACTGTCCAGTTGTATGATATTGATGTGATGTACTCTGATGATGTATTTGGATGATGTATATGTAAACAGATATAGATTTCTTTTTGTGTAAAGATCTGTTATTATCTATTATATTTTATTCCACTACGTATGTGAGATTCTGTTGTTGTTTTTCTATTTTTCTTCTTCTACCTCTTCTTCTTAACTCAAATGGTCCGGTTTTTCGTGTAGAAAAACTCGAGTTGTTACAATATTCGTGTTATTCAAAGAACACACAAAGTCGAGAAACAATTTACCAAATTGTATTTGAAGTCCTATTCGGTTGCTTAGGCGGAAAAGTCCTATTCGGTTGCTTAGGCGGAAAAGTCCTGTTCGGTTGCTCAGGCGGTGTAATACCTGTTCCTTCGGGTTAAGTGAGGGTTATTCGAGAAATTCCAGAAGCAGTCTGGGACTGGACGTAGAACGAGAAGTTCGAACCAGTATAAAAATCCCTGGTGTCATTTTTATTACTGCCATTTACTATTATTTATAATTCCGCACTTGCTAGTCGTAGTTTAACTATATTATCGATCCATATTCACTTTCATTTGGTATCAGACCAAGGTCATCACATAACTATAACATAGTTATCTGATATTTTTTTTTAAATATGGACAATAACACTAGCAACAGTTTTACTGAGGGACAAGCCACTACACGACCACCATTGTTTAACGGATTAAATTATAGTTATTGGTCAACTAGAATGAGAATTTTTATGCAAGCAAGTGGATTTGAAACTTGGAATATCATCCAAACTGAATATCATATTCCTACTACAGGATATGCTGCTTGGTCTAATACACAAAAACTAGATGCTACTGCAAACGTAAAAGCAATGAACATGTTATTTTGCGCATTAGACAAAAATGAATTTAATCGTGTTAGTATTTGTAAAACTGGATATGAAATTTGGAATACTCTTAAGGTTACACACGAAGGAACAAATAAAGTAAAACAAAGCAAGATCTCTATGCTTAAAAACCAATTTCAAAATTTTAGGATGAAACAAGGAGAAAGTATTAGTGAAATGTACTCTAGATTCCAGGATATTTATCACTCTCTTTTAGCTTTAGAAGTCACTTTTACTGAATCTGATGTTGTATCAAAAATCCTTAACTCTTTAACTGATGAACGGGAACGAAAAGTCTTAGCTATCGAGGAAGCTAATGATATTTCAACCATAAAAACAGAAGAGTTAATAGGAAATCTAATGTCCTATGAAGTAAATTTGCAGGCAAGACGAGCACAAGCACCGGACAAGAAAACTATCGCTTTTCAAGCAGAAAAAGAAGACTCTGAATCAGAAGATGATATGGCATTTATAGCTAAGAATTTCAAAAAGTTTTTAAAATTCAAAAAGGGTAATAAATTTGGAAATAACAAGGGTTTTAATAAGCCATCAAGTTCATCTCTTGAATGCTACGAATGTCACAAGAAAGGCCACATAAAGAAAGATTGTCCTGATCGGAAGAAAGAAAATAATCTCAAAAAGGACAAATATAAAAAGAAACAAGCCTTCTCAGTTACATGGGATGATACAAAATCTTCTTCATCAGACAGTGAAAATGACAGTGATTCAGAACAAGCCAACGTTTGTTTTATGGCAACAAATGATGAAGTAAGTGATCTAACTTTTGACGATTTAATAGAAATAAACTCTGAATTGTTAGATAAACTTAGAATCCTAAAGAGTAAATATAAAGATGCTTTAGGAAAATTAAATAGAACTGAAATAGAAACTGACATGTTAAAAGATGAAAAGAAAATATTAGAGGAAGAGTTAGTAAAATCTCAAGAATCTTATGTTAATATAACATCTCAATTGACTGATTTAAGCAGTGAAATAGAAAAACAGAAATATGAGAATGTTAAATTAGCAAAAGAAAATTATGATTTAAACTCTAATATTAAAACACTTGATATAGAAGTATCAAATCTTAAAACAAAACTGGAAAATATTTCTAAAAATGTTTCTAAATTTAACAGTGGAAAAGAAAGTCTCTCTAAAATAATTGAGAATTCTCAAACTTGTTCAAATAAAAAGGGATTAGGATATAAAAAACCAATACAAAACCATTCTAAAAATAATGGGTCTTTATATACTAATTTTAAGAAAAAAGAATCTACATCTGTTCAAAAATCTTCTTCAAAAATTATTCATCCAAAATCAGTTATGATTTGGGTTCCAAAAACTAATAATAATTTGATTAGGAAAAACTACATTAAATCTTTTATTATATCTGTACATAAGAATGAAAATTTTATTTTTAAAGGGAACTCTAAACCCAACTGGGTTTGGCTTCCTAAGATTTAACCCTTTGGACCCTAACGGAGGAAGTGGGTACCAACAGAATTTAAATATTTTTTGCAGGTACCGATTAAGAAAAGAGGAAAATAGATTCTAGACAGTGGTTGCTCAAAACACATGACAGGCGACAAAAATATGTTAACAAACATTATCTACTCAGATGGAGGATCTGTCACTTTTGGAGATAACTCCAAAGGTTACATCATCGGCAAAGGCGATGTGAGCAATGACGGTACATCTAAATTACCTCTTATTACAATTGTTTTATTGTTAAAAATTTAAAACACTTAGTCAATTATGTGATAAAGGTTTTAACATAGTATTTTTTGAAAATAAATGCAATATTTTTGATCATAACAAAAATATTATTTTCGAAGGAGTAAGAGATCGTAATATTTATATTTTGAATATGAAAATAAATCATAACACAAATATGTGTTTAATAGCCAAAGAAAATGATCCTTGGCTATGTCACAAGAGATTTTGTCACATTAATTTCAAAAACTATTAATAAATTATCCAAAAATTGATTTAGTAAAAGGTTTGCCTAAAATTTTTTTTTAAGATAAATAGCATTTGTGATTTTGCCTACTAGGAATCAAAGTTTGATTAAACACTTGATTATACACTAAAATTTATGGTCAAATACGTTTTTATTTAAAAAAATTAACCACATTGATTTTTTTTAAAAAAAACCAAAAATAACATGTGGTTTACATTAAATATACTTCCTATTCCTCTAGTTTCCCTAAAAACATTCTAAGATTATTCATGGCTTACATTTTCTAATTACTATCAACCATCCATTCTTTCATATATTATGGTAAAGTATCAAATATATATAGTCTTTCGACTTTTGGCTTTCAAAGACATCTTACATTTTCAATCCCTTTCAAATCTTAAACAATGGAATTCCTTCTTGCTATATTTCTTGTCATCATGGCTGGGTCACATTCCAGAGACTATTCAAATTCAGAGTATTCTCCACCAACTACATCTTCCTCCGAATTTGACACTCCTACTCCATCAAATGAACCCCGTCATAATAATGGAAAAGAACTTTCTGGACATACACCTAACCGGAAGAAAGCCAAGAAATGTCTTGACCTCTCACCACGAACTAAGGAGAAGATTTATAATATTCATCACGATCAACAAAATATTATCAATCTACAAAGGGATATGTACTATGAGCAACAGATTAACTCTAGAAAACTTAGCTTACTAGAGTCCATTGCAATAAAATTCTGTGGAAAAGATATCCCAAGAGATATTGTTGCTGAACCTATTTTATACTCTCAACCAACATCATCGGGTTGGAATTCTTGGCAACAAAGTCCTCAACAACCACCTATTTCCCCAAATTCGTGGGATCGTCAACCTCAATGGTCTCCCATTAAACAGTCTGATGAACAAAATCAACACGAATCATCCAAAGGAAAGTCTTCGAAGTCTCCAAAAACTCCAAAGACTCCTAAGTAGATAATATATATATGACTGTATGTTGATTTGGTTATTCATATTTGCTTTGTTTTTATCAAAATAAATAAATAATTAAATATTTTTTCTTTTCTTTAAACTTAGCAAAAACATTCATCATCAGACATACAGACGTCTACATCTTTCAACAGACGTCTGTAAAAACAACTACTTTTACTATTTTCAGCCACACAGACGTCTGAATCATTTTTCACAGACGTCTAAATCTGACTATACTTTTGCAGCCAACAATTAGCCGTCTGTTTAAAGATAACAGACGTCTGTTATTCATAATAGACGTCTAAACATAAAACTATCAGACGTCTGAATTTAGTGCAAAATGTTTTTTACTCTCTGTTTCATTTTAAACCTTCTGAGTTGTCTGTCAATTATTTTTAGACGTCTGTCATACGTCTTAGACGTCTGTCATAAATTTTTAGACGTCTGATCTTCTTATCTTTGATTTTATTCTACAGAATCTCAGACGTCTGTTTAATTTTCAGACGTCCGAAACCCTGTTAAGAAGAAATCTATATACGTTATTCCAAACGGTTATTTTCTTCTTCTCGTCTCTCAAACTCAAAACCCTAGCTTTTTCCAATTAATCATATGGCGCCCAAATCTAAGAAACAAAAAGGAGATTCATCTCATCAACCTCCTCACATTCTTCCTTCGGAAGATCAAATTGAAGCGTGGTTATACCACGAACCTCGAAGCATGGCTCGTTACAAGGATTTATGTTCTCTTCAATCATTTCATGGTATTTTTCATAATCTGGATCATTTTCCTTCCTACAAACTTAGGCTCTATACTGATAGATCTCATATTACAAGTCTTATTGATTTCAAAGATAATCAAGTCAACATTTGCAGACTTAGTGTTCTATTATTTCTAGCAAATGTTAACAATCCAAAAATTAGACTTCATCGAGAAAAAGGAACGCTTTGGACAAGCGTTTTTGGAAACATTCTGCAAATAACTCCTTCTGACATTGGATGAATTTTAAAATGTAGCTCGGAAGGAGTCGACATAGATGACTTTAAGTTAGAAGGAGAGGAACTTAAACAAATCGAATATTATCTTTTTGAACCTGAAAAATCCACAGATAGATCAAATCATCTTCGTCCTCGACCTCGACTATTGCTTAGAATGCTAATAAAAACAATTTTTCCCCGACAAGGAAGCCATGAGGTCATTTACGATGATGAAGATAAGGCACTTCAATCAATTCTATCCAATACTCAAATCAATTGGGCTCAATACTTTTATGATGCTTTTCGCACTTATCATGACTCCAAGAAACGCTCAATTATCTATGCTCCCTATATTACTCGAATTTTAACTGCCTTCTCTATTCAAAGTCCATCAATTGAATTTGAAAAAATCAAGGTATCCAACATTCGCTTCTTCAGTTTAATGGGATTACCAGAATCTCCTCCGACATTTCCAACATTTAATGATTATAAAGCGGAACAACTTGCTTTACAAAAAGAAAAAGGAAAAGCAAAAGTAAGTAGTTCCGGACATAATGGAAATGAAGGCAATACTGAAAAAGAAAAGAATGATGAAGAAAGGGAAGATGAAGAAGAAGATGAAGATGAAGCTTTTGAGCAAGCTTTTATCCAAAGCCCAAATTCGGAAAATTTCGAGATAGAACTAATTTCTAGTACTTCTCGCTCGTATACTAAAAATGAAAAGCTCAAATCCGACATCATTATTTCTAAAAATCAAAAGAAAATTTCTCAACAAATAGCACAAGGCTTTTCTTCCATCAATTCTAGATTCGATTACTTTGATGCCAAAGTCGAAGAGAATGCACGAGAATTGAGAAATATCAAGACAATTCTTCGTCAATTATGGAAAAAGTCTCATGGATCCTCACCTCCTTCTTCTCCAACTTGGGGAGAATGGTGAATGAAGATGGTTCTCTTTTGGTTTCTCTTTTGGTTCAATCAATGTCTTCTCTCATAAATTTTTTTTTCTTGGTTCAAACAATGGTGAATGATAAGATTGTATAATTTTATCTGTCTTTTTTAAAATCAACTATGATGTAGTCTAAACATTGTTTTGTTAATATCTTGCTTGGTTTGTTTACATCTCTTAATTAGTGTGTTATTCACAGTTTTGTTACTTCTTTTTTATCCAAATCAACCCCAACATTTCTTTTTGTTAATGACAAAGGGGGAGAAATAATTATATTTCTGCTATATAATATGGTCATATTGACAGGGGGAGCAAAAGGTATGATTATACTAATCGATGAATTATATAGTTGTCATCATCAAAAAGGGGGAGAATGTTGAAACCTGACTTCTTCGATTTTAATGCGACAACTATATATTTCAATCTATATATTATTATGTCAAATATTCTTGCAGGAATCGTCAAAAAAAGCTATTATCATCAACAAGATTAAAGTTCTTTATAAAATCTATTTAGATATATTTGTACAATCTCTGATATGGTGATGAAACACACACACACACAAATATACTTTTGAAAATCATTCTTTAAAATAAATATAATAAGGTATTTTCAAAATTATATATTTTCTCAAGTTCAAAAATACTAAAATGGACAAAGGAACAGAACAGTACAGAAATAGACGTCTGTATATTAATTCAGACGTCTGACATCAATATCAGACGTCTAAATTAAGATAACAGACGTCTGAACACTATGTTGTTAATGCCTCTATTTCTATATGAAATAGACGTCTGTCATTTAATAACAGACGTCTGTCACCCTAGACAGACGTCTGAATTAAAAGACAGACGTCTAAATTAACTGTTTTTTGTTTCCTTTGATTTTTTCGAAATTCAAAAATATTCAGACATCTGTCACTTTTATCTCAGACATCTGAACTTGACGAACTGAAGCATCTCTTCATAAAATATCAAAATCTGAAGAGTTGTCTTCTTCACCAAGAGTTGCACTTCTTCAAAGAGTTGCAACTATTGAATTAAAACTATTCAACACTATAAATAGAGATGAAAATTCACTATTTCAACAACTAATTCTTTCTATCTTTTCTGATCTTATATTATTATAATATCAAGTGATTTTCAATTCTCTACTTCCTATCTTTGCACATTCAAATCATCATATCAAGAAGATTATAGGAAGGGTGTACTACATTGACTATATTCGTGTTATTCAAAGAACACACAAGTCAAGAAACAATTTATCAAATTGTAATTGAAGTCCTATTCGGATGCTTAGGCGGAAAAGTCCTATTCGGTTGCTTAGGCGGAAAAGTCCTGTTCGGTTGCTCAGGTGGTGTAATACATGTTCCTCCAGGTTAAGTGAGGGTTATTCGAGAAATTCCAGAAGCAGTCTGGGACTGGACGTAGAACGAGAAGTTCGAACCAGTATAAAAATCCCTGTTGTCATTTTTTATTACTGCCATTTACTATTATTAATAATTCCGCACTTGCTAGTCGTAGTTTAACTATATTATCGATCCATATAGACTTTCATGAACTAACCATGTGAATATTATTAGATGTATTGCAGGAATACAGGGACAATTTGGCAATCCTGGAATCTTTGTCCTAAAGAACAAAAGCCTTCTTTACACAAGGAGGGGGGCCTAAATGCTAACCATAAAATATGAATAAAGATAAAGATGGCCTTTCATAAAGCTTCCGCATGAATAAAGTGTAGCAAGTAAAGTCACCTTTCGACGGTGTCAAAAGGATTGTTCAATGCTAGAAAAGAGAAGCACATAAGAACTTTGGAGCAAACCTTCCGCAAGCATGAAAGAAATAATTACTAAGGCACAACGAAGCAGCTAGGTACAGAACTGCCAAGCACCTTCCGGCTGGGATAGAAGAATGGTCCCACTACCACCATCATAAAACAAAGTCTAAAGTACAAGAGTTCAGACCAGACCTTTCGAAAGAGTCGAAGGGATGCAGTCAATAGTGTATAGCAGTCTCAGATCTTTCGATGGAGTCGAAAGGTTTCATCTCTCAACATTCAAAGAGTTCTTACCTTCCGAAAGGGGTAGAGAAGTCAAAGCAAGAGCAGGCAACTCTATAATGACCTTTACGAAAGCATAGCAAGCCTTTCGAACCAGTTGGAACACATACAAAATACCTTTCGAGAATGTCAAATGGTTCATGAAAAAGGCAGCATTCATAAGTCAGCAAAGAATGAAAGACAAACTTTCGACAACATTGAAGGGATGCACAGCTCTCGACAACAATCAAGTGAAGAGTAACCTTCCGACAAGGTCGAAGATTTCACAATAATTAAGTGAAAGAGCAACCTTTCGACAAGGTCGAAAGGTTCCCAACAATTAAGTGAAAGAGAAACCTTCTGACAAGGTCAAAGGGTTCACAGTAGCCTACAGAAGGAAAACCCTTCGACAGAGTCAAAAGCTTTATTAAGGCATAGAGAAAAAGCAGACCCTTCGACAATATTCAAAGGTCCATAATGGCATATGAAGGGGAAACCTTTCGGCACGGACGAAAGGTTTAAAACTGCAATAAAAGGGGTGACCTTTCGACTCAGCCGAAAGTATGAAGACGAAAGGGGGGCGGGCCATCTGCATCTATAAATAAGACCCAATGGGTCCAGTTTAAGGGAGGGATTTTCTCACTCGGCTCTCATTCTACAACTTCTGCTCCGCTCACTATGTTTGTAACCCTAATTTAGAAATTAAATTGGTGATTTGCCTCATAAACTTTGTACCGAACTTCATTATGAGAAAATAAAGAGGATGATGGTTTTTGATCAACTTTGAATTTTGGAATGATCATGATCAAGCGTTAATTCAGCATTAACGGCTAATCATACATGATTTATTTCTTACCTTCTTCCTTCGCTCCAATTAAATGTCATGGATACATCATGGGATATTTTCACGAGTTTTATTTCCTTATCTATATTAAATTTATGATTTCACCTACGAAAGGGAAATACTACTTGTGATATACGATGTCATATCCCTGATACGGTTGTGTGACATACTATATCAACTCTTTATGGCATCAGTAATCCTTTCAAAGGTATTCCACGAAAGGACTATCGACCCAAGAGGTTGAAAGCAATAAATAAATATAAAATAGAGTAAGCATCTCTTTCCGATAAGGTCGAAAGGTTTTGAATACAACCTTTCGACGTGATCGAAAAGAGGTGAAAACATTGATGAATGACTACTTCAACCTCCGGAGGAGATGAGACTTGATAAAGTGATAATGTTGAAAGTTATATGAATGTGAATAGCTTCAAGAGACAATTACTATTATGACAATCTATTCGAAAGGTTGGAGTGGCTTAATAAACCTTTCGACAAGGTCGAAAGGTTTGATAACCTTTTACTGGCCCCATAAACCTTTCAAAAAGGTCGAACGGTTTGATAACCTTTTATTATCCCAACCAAGTTGAAAGGTCGGAGTGGAACCTTAACCCTTAGACATGGTTGATGGGTTAGTTATTCTTCCATCATACTATCTAAGCCAATAAAGTCAGGAACGGCTTCCTCAGCCTTTCGACAATGTCGAAAGGTTTGGCAATTTGTCACTCTTTTTGATTAGGTCATCTTAGTCGAAAGTTAGAGATATCACCACAAATCCTTTTGACTCAATTATTCTATTCGAAAGATATGCCCTCAATGACGTGATTCACCTCAACCATATGGTTGTGTCCATATAAAATAATTTAATGTCAAACATTGGGACTGTTGACAAGATTTCTTATTAACAATTATCTATTTGATTGTTTAATGTAAAATATTTATTTTTAAATATTCAAGAAGTATTTCATGTTAGTTAAAGTGGTGTGACCACTATGCATAAGTTGTTTATTAAAAATATGCACATAAAAGGATTGTCCACATATTTATAGCAGTAGAGCCCTTACTATCTATCCTCATTTAAAATTTTATTACCTTTGTAGTCTAATGTTATTACAAAATTTTTATTCATGCTTTTTTGTTACCCTAACAATACAATTTCTTTTGACAGTAAACTAATCAAGTATATTGCCTTCTACACAATCAAATTTATGAATTTTGTGTTTGATTTCTTTGTGCTCGGTTTCTTTGTTATCCTAACAAAATATTATGTCATATTTTATTATGGTTGTTCAAAACCTTTGGTTGTTTGCCTTATCTACTCAATTGTTTGTTTTATATCTGTTGTCCTTAGCGATAGTGTATTGCCAAATGCAATCATAGCCATCATTTATAATTCAATAGCAATCACCTATTTTATTTATTTGAAAGATAAACTTTGGTTTGTGTTCCCATATCAAAGGCAGTATTTTTGTACTTACCATGGCATTTTATATCCATTCAATTTCACTATTTCATTAAACCTTACGCTACTTCACCAACTATGTTCTTAGAATTGAATTCCTTGCTTTAATTAAATAAAGCAAATAATAATCACTATTGTTATGCTATGTTATTGTTGTCTTCCTAACAAATGTAGCAAAGATAAAGAAAACAAAAGTTTTAGATGCATTAATTCATATTATCCTATGTTTTCTTCACATAATACCACAAAATTTAGTTGTTGTCCGTAACATTGACATAAGAAGACCAAAAATTTGACCATTTCATGTAGAAATACTTGTATTAATTTCTTAGACCTTCTCTAAATGAATTGTATGATCTGCTCCTACCTTATTACTTCATTTCTTCCCAAAATTGGAAGAGCAATTTTTTTGGAAGTAATCCTATTCTAATTAACTATTTTCAAATTAAATTCATGTTTTCTTTATATATATAACATTTTCCTACTTTTTTATTATACCAGACTATAAATTTGACAGCCATATTTCACACTTGTAATTCAAAACATAAATTTTGATTAGTTTCTGTTTCATCGGAATTATTTTATTATTTACTGCATCTTATTCTGCATATTCATTTTCATTGTTTTCTACCTTTTATATCGTTTAACGATACTTTACCAGTCATGATCTTGGAATTTATTTTTTGTTCCCACTAAGATGATTTTATTATGAATAATATATAGAAGATGTATCCTACTTTTAATTTGTTACTTCTTATATTTACTGGAAGTTATGGTATGTTGCCCTATGGCTTCCTAAGGTATTGAGAAAAGATATAATGAGTGAAAATTTTGACGTACTGTTGTTATCTTTCAACTAAACTATACATTATTTTTTTCTTGGATTGCTAAATGACGAGTAACTATATTTGAACAACAAAGCACAAGATTATACAACTAAAATTGGGCTAATAATTTTTTTACTTTGTTTTATAATCAAATATATGTTGTACATTTTTCTTATAATTTATACTTTGTTTACAGACCGTCAATCCATGTTGATTGGAAGTAATTGACTGCTACAAGGTTAACACAGTTGCTTATATAGGTTTTCACACTTACGTAGTATATTGGGCAGTCTATTTAGTTTTACCTTATCAGTTCATCAAAGTTGCTTACATTATGTCTTTATAATGAAACAATTTTGTTTTTCACTTTTCCATTTGCTACAACTGATTCAAAATACCGTTAAGTTATAGTTATCATGATAAGTAAGAGTAAGGATTAGATACAAATATTATTGTGTGGTGCTTCATGGGTGAATTTATGTTTGGTTGTGTAGTATATGTTACACACTAAAAACAATGAAGCTTTGTTGTGCTAATAGTTATAACTCATGGGATTTATTTAGATTTCAAGCATTAATTATATTCATTATTTGGGATTGTGAACTTGAATGCATGATATGAATGAATTTAATGTATGTTTCAAAAAAAAGTTAAACTATGTGTTGGTATCTAAGTTGTCCAATTGACTTTGAATTTTTTAACTAATACATTAATTTTTATCTTTAATCTACTTCGCACATTCTAATCATTAAGCGATGGTCTTATGTTTCAATGAAGTTAGTTCAAACTGCCATAAGTTCATTTCAGTCAATGTTTTCAAAACGAGATTTAAATCGTAAAGTTCAAGCTTTAAATCGAAATGGATTCAAATCATAAATCGTCGATTCAAAAGATCCATATTTTAAGGTTTGCATATAGTTTGAAATTGATTTTGATGTTTGAACTTCCATAATTAAACATAAAACTCAATATTCTCTCTTATACCACTTTTATTTTGTTTGAAAGCATTATAATTAGAATTGTGAATCTAAATAAGAACATTAAATATGATAGTATGAGTTGAATGTTTTTTTATTTACGATTTGGACTAAGTTTGAAGCACAAATGTAAATCGAATCATTAAGGGAGAGATTCGATCTGAATCAGGATTTAAATCATAAGATTTTAATATTTTTGGCAACAATGATTTCAATCATCAAATGACTTTGATAAAATGAGTGAGTATATGTTAAAGCTTTAAAGGATTATATTTTTGTGTTCTTATCATTTTCGGTAGTACAAAAGGTTGGGAAATAAATTTAAAGCATTGAGTATATGATTTATTTTCTATAAAAAAAAGTAAGGGAAAAGAATATTGATTGAAATTTTAAAAAAGTTTACTAAGAAATGAGTTGAATCAAATGATCATGTTAACTGTAATTCAAAAAATATTTTTGTATTTATAGAAACAAATATTCAATGGTAAAAATAAATTAATATAGCTGCGATCCGTATGCTTATTTTTACTCAATTTTGATTTTAAAATCTACCTGATTTACACTTTCTCAACAAGGGTCATCTATTGCACATTGATCTGCTTTTCATATGCTAATTAATATGGAGCTTGCGGTCTTTACCAAATTGTGTAACATTATCACTATTCTCTAATAGCAAGATTCATTATGGTAAACAGATGAACATTCAATCCATTTAGGTTTAGCCACGGGGTCATGGAAGGATGACAACCTCTATCAACATATGCTGCTTGGTCAATGATGCTACACTATTATCCATACACTAATTTTTCTTCTTCATTTTTTGTATGTATCGAACCAAACAATCCTTCTGCATATTTGTTGTAATGCTGTAAATATTTGCTTTTATGGACTTAATTTAGCCTCACTTGACTTCTTTGTTCGGAACAATTTGATATTCATGTATTTAACAAGATTTATATAACACCCTTTCATTCGTCTTTCAAAAAAAAAATTCATTTAATGTAATTTGTTTTTGACGCTGAGATATTTGTCATAAGTTAGTATTTCCTTGATTGGAAATATTAGATCATCTATTTTATTTTCTATTGCCCACCTAGCTACTATGCTTTCAAATGCGTTTGATGACCAACGGCACAATTTATTATTTAGGTGCTAAAGAAATGCACTACCATATATCCTCCTTATTTTGGAAGCATGTTCGACTGTGCATCAAAATTGTTTGTGCATGAGCCATCGTGAACCATTCCATGCAACGATTATTTTTTTAAGATAGCTCCAACATTTTTATTGAACTACTAGGACCAATTGATCTGTCAACACATGATTGATCAAGAGTGCAAGTGCAACATATGCATCACCTTTGTATATATCTCTTTGTGATATATAGAATATGTTGTTCTAATTGTTTCTCTTTGATAATAGGGTGGATAGTACATTAAATTTGTTTTCTAATGCGCCCGTTGAATCGAAACCTATATTGTGCATGACATTTTATTGTCCAACATTAACACTTGCATACATTTTTTTACATTACTCTGGTTTGAACATTATTTACAAATATGATTTTACCATAACGTATTATTGTTTATTCAAAGCTTTACATTCAATGCCGTGTGCGTTGCATGGGTTCGCACTCGTACAATATAATAATGGAGGACTCTCCGGATCAATAGAAATAAGTGATCTAGAAGCTATATGAAGTAGGCAAGCTTCGACCTTTGATCTCGATCTAAAGGCACTTATCTTGTTAACACCTGTCCTGCATTCTGATCCCTTCTCCACACTTTGCCTAATCAGTTCAGGCTGACACGATGGTGATTACGGACCCTGTTGAGATTCAGAGAGTTAGAGTTGGCATGTACTTATCAGGATTAAGATGAGAGGAGTATGTTAAATTATGGAGGTAATACAGATATTAGAATTTCAAATAATCATGGACATATTGTATAAATCACCTTGGGTTACATTTTTAGTCGAATATATTATTTATTTGATATTTTCCATAAAATGTTGAATTCATATTGTCCATTGTCTAAATTAACTGAGTTTATGTTATATAGTTTTATTTTGTATACATGATACCGAGGATAGATGCATAATGTGTTTACAAGATGTTTAAGTTTAAATTTGTATTAGTGTATGCAAACAAGTGTGATGCATGGAAGTGACGCTGGTGTCTTTAATTAATATTTGTGGCTATTATGGAGGAAATTGTGGATGAAATTGTGCGTAAAAGAATAAATCATCCAAAAAAAATTCAAAGCCATTAACTTCATATTTTTCCATTATAGGATTATGATGTATTAAAATGACGTTTAGTAATTTATCCTTTTACGATAATTTAATGTTTTGAACAAAAAGGATAATTATAGAAACACAAAATATAACCTGTTTTTATTTTCTTTTATTTTATTGTCTTACTTTTTAAGTGATGTTAGAATTAATTTGCGTATTAAACAGACATAGTCTTCTTTTATTTTTTGATTGCATTTACTCAAGGCATATATGGAATACTGCTAAAGGTAAACTTCAACTTAGTCAATTTGAATCTCTACACAACATAAGAACAAGCATTTAGCATATTCAACAAAAGTTCAAAAATATATCCAAAGATTTCGACAAAGCATGCATCTTACTAACTACTATAATATATCACATTTGGAAAGAGAGGAATGCCAAATTGCACTAGAGAAAAGAAACAGCAAGCTTTCAGTTGTGGAAAATCATTGAAGTAGAATTTCAAATTTTTAATCCCAAAGCCAGAAAAAAGCAATCTGAATCCAACAACCAAAAATCAGTCATTCATGATTTGGACAACTATGAAGAGAGAGTTGAGGCAACTTACAAAGCGAAAAGTCAATTTAGACATTTCCCAATGTAAAGTTTTAAAAACAGAGCCAACTATTTGATACCAGAGACAGGAGAATGGAGTAGAACCAAATTCGAAGGCAATAACATTGGAAGAATCTGATTCAATGCCCAAACTAGAAGAAACTCCTGCAAGGGAAGTCAAAACAAAATCAATATTTAAAATTTGAATTTTAATACTAATAAGAATATTAATTACAATTATTGATTACCTTATTTGGGCATGAACTACTCATACCCAATATCATGCCAGAGGAGAAACAATTCCTACAGCAATACAGATTTTTGCAACTCGATTTGAATAATCAGATGTTAAGTGAAAATTACTACAGAAGCAAGCTCAACAATAAAATTTGTCACTTATTTGAATGGAATAAGGGAGAAAGAAGCAAGCCTCAAGGACAAAAGAAGATATTCGCAAGCAAATACGAAGCATCACTCAACATAATCTTAAATTTGTAGCTCAACAAAAAAAATTATCCATTTTCTGAAAGGAATAAGGGAGAAAGCTGCCATGTTCAAGGCCAAGAGAAGCTAAAATCAAATAAACATGAAGCTTTAGATAACATAAGAAGTTTAATCTCAAATTCGAAGTTTCATATGGAGAAAAATAATACTGAAAGGATATGGAATCCCCCTTGAAAGAATTTACAAGCATTTTACTGGGGATTGGATCGAATCGTCCCAATTTTCTTAAAACCCTAAGTTTATAGGGCTTAGGGGTTTTTAGTAGAGTTCAAGTAAATGAAGAGTGAAGTGGGTGGCTTTTGTTTTGTTTGATGTATGAATGTATCGTAACATATGGGTAGCAAATATCATAACCGGTTATCTGTTGGGCCATGGGCTTATTTAACTTTTTGAAGAAAAATATTGCCACAAATATGAAACAGTTGATTGAACCCTAAATTAAGCCACGTGCATAGTATATCAACTCCAGCAATCAAGCACAAAATTGAAAGCGGTAGCTGTAGGTCAATTTCAGGTCGATTTTAGAATACAAACCAGAGAGAATTACAGAATTAAGCCTCTGATTTTCAACTATAGGAATTCTCAAAAACTAATTATAAAAATATGCATGTTTTTTATTTTTATAGATGTGCATTTTCGGAATGCGCGTGTATAAATTTTGATTTTATACATGGTCATTCTGAAAATGCACATGTACAAAAAAAACAAACCTATTTTCATAATAAGTTTTCGACGAGGACTATTATTGGAATAAGTCTTTTATGGAAGCCTATTTTTAAAATTTGATTAGATTGACAAACTTGTATATGAACTAATTTATTGAACATACACCCACCAAACTAAGAGAAGCACACAAACATGGCATAGAAATATGATCGCACTAATAATGAATGAGTACTCACCTGATAAAGAAGAACAAGTGAATTGGAAGCTGTAGGAAGTAAATAGGTTTTGACCTTTGATCTCGATTTGGAATGTAATAATCCGCCCTGAAGCAGATCTAAATTCCGACCCAAAAAAGGCCCATTAAAAATTAGACTTATTCCAAAGCTAGCTATTGACTAGTAAAAAGATAAACCATACAAAGCAATATGTCTATTCTTTCGGAACTCATAGCAGAAGGAACAAAATATAATAGCAATAATAGTGCCCATTTATTTTAAACCATTTCAAATGCTACAAACAGAACATATCAACAACAATCGTTACATCAATTTGTTCAAAAGTACATTTTATGGGTACAGCAGAAAATAACATAAAAATATAGATAATAACTGCCACAAGCTTCACTCTCACTATCTTTAAGCATCATTAACTCCTTCTCTAACATGTATTGTAATGAGGAGGGAGTCAGAACAACAAGTGTCTGGTGAATAAAAACCTCGAGCCTTACTATTTCAATACTTGGGCAGTATATTTTAAAATAAGAATATGTCTTATGTATTTTAAAATAATTTAATAGTCCATATAAGGAAAGGAGACGGACCCTTAAATAACCACTTAATACCTTCTATTCGCGAAGTAGGTTTCCAAATACCATAACCCATAACCAACGTCATAAATATCTAACAATACGGGAGATAGAATCCAAGCCACTTAATACATTTTAATGGAAAATAGGCAGACTATGACCATTTAAGACCTCAATTAGGGTAGACCCCGTCATTAAATACTTATTCCCAAGGCAGACTCCACATAGGTATTTATCTAGCTAACATTGCATGGAAATCTCTTTGGACACTTAATACTTCCTATGAAGCGGGCCTTTTGAGATATCCTTAACTGTGCTTAAAACCAATCCTGACCATTTAATAATTCCTTTAGAGAAGAAGGCGGACCCTCAAACAACCACTTAATACATCCAAAACCCCGAAGCAGGTCCTTTGTGTTATGACTAGTATCCACGTTGATGTCTCACATTAGCCCGACTATTCGTTGGTACTGGTAGGCGGATTTACCCTCCAGAATTGGAATTAACCTCACATCATCGTGATTACTTATCATAGGAGATGTCTCACATCAGCCCCAAAGTCACACTACGGGTAGCCAGATTAGTTGGGCAGACTACTGTAACACCCCAGATTTTTGGTAACATTATTTAGAATATTTAATTAGTTAAATTAAATAAAATTATGCGTTGATTAGGGGATTGAGATTTGATTTTAATTAAGGTGTAGCCGTGCCATTTAACAATGAATTAAACTAAGAGTAAAATTGAAATGTAGGAGGGGTAGAATAGGAAAGAGGCCATTCATATATCCTCCAAACCTTGGCTGTGTATTAGAATACACGTTCATTTTCATTTGAAAATTTTATAACTCAAAGCCGGCCACTATTAACAAGAATAAGAGGAAGAAGATAGAGAAAAGCTAGGGAAGAAGCTAATTCAAATTCATTCACATCTCAATCTCTATAATCTCTTAAGCTAAGGTGAATAATGTTTACATCTCATTTTTGATTCTATTTTCATTTTTTAGATGAATGCCGAATATTTTGCATTGATTTGCCTTGATTTTGAATAATAGAATGATTATATATACATGTTGATGATTTATGTATATTCATATTGATTTTATGATATGTTTTAAGGTGAAAACCCTATAAAATGACATCAAAATGTCTTGAGAATTTTTATGAAGATCATAAATAATATTTTAGAGATAGATTTTAATTTTCATAATTTTTTGAAATTATATGGAATTTATATGAATTTTCTATTGAAGAAACTGTTAATTTTGGGTAAATAATTATGTTCGGTTAAATAATAAAAGATTGGGGTCCGAAATTTTTATACGTTGGAAAATATTTTAAAATAGATTTTCTGGAATTTTTGTAGATGCTTCCCAAGTGTTTTAAGGGTTATATAAAATTGTTTATGGTATGGGACTTAAATGTGTTATATAATTAAAAGAGGAGAATGGGCGTTTTGTAAAATAACTTAAATTATTAAATCTGGAAAGTCGGTACCCTTTTGAAAAATTGCAGTAATTTTTATTGGTAAAGAAAGAGGCAACCAATCATAATTAGACACGTAAGGCAGGTTAGGTGGAAAGAACTATTTGCTACGTGTTTTACACTGTTTTGACACCGTCGGCGCCAGGTTCTGCCTCCTCATGTTCACTCCCGACATAATCGAAACCAATGCACGTGGTATAAGTTTACTAGTACGTAGTGAATTGGATGTAGGTGGAAGGTAGGGAGTCGAAACCAAGGGTTGAGGCAGTTCTTTGTTTTTAAATTAAAGAAACACGCCTGCTTGCTTTCGACTAAATGGCTTTCGACTAAGTAGCTTTCGACTAGGTCAAATGATTTAAAGGAAATGGTTTCGATTGGGTTGCACCTCTGTTTTTAAATAATTGCTTTCGACTAAGTCGAAACCTTGTTGCTACCGCCTTTTTACCTTTCGACTCAGTGGGTTTCAAAAGGGTTGTTTTGTTTCCTAAAAACTTAACCACCTCTCCAATGCTTTCGAAGGGATAGTTTCGACACCATCACTTCATTACTTAGAAAATGGTTTCAAAGCAGATGCTTTCGACTTAAATGTTTTTAAGACCCCTTTTCTATAAATAAAGTAAAACCTAAATTGGTTTCGGAAGAGATAGTTTTAAATGGTTTCGAAACAGATGCTTTCGACTTTAATGGGGTTCTGATCCTTTTGCACTACTTGAAGGCAGAATCCAAATGGTTTCAACCGAGACATTTTCAAAGGTTTCAAAGGGGTAAATTTTTGAATGGTTTCGAAAGGTTTCCATATGTTTTAAATTGAACCCAAAGTGCTTTCGAAAGTATTTAGTTTTGACTATTTCGAATGGTTTTAATGAATGGTTTCGAAATGGGTGGTTCCCCAGGGTTTCGAAAGGACTGAAAGGAAAGGTTTTTCTAATGTTTTTGAAAGGCAATATTTAAATGGTTTTAAAAGGAGGATGTCTAATGTTTTGAAGTTTTAGGAGAAAAGAAAGGAAAGGTTTTTCCAATGTTTTCGAAAGTCAATAATTAATGGTTTCGAAAGGGCCTTTCAATGGTTTCGAAGGGGTTACCTTCAAGGGTTTCGAATGGGTTGTTTAAAGGTTTTAAACAGAGGTTTCGAATGTATGAAATATGCAATATAGACTAAATATTTTCAAGTTAAAAAGGACTTTAACTTGGTTTGGAAGGATAGTTAATCCTTATTAAATTTCATCAACATTATTTTATGTAAAGTATGTGTGTGTGTGTGTGTGTCATGGCAAAATGGCTTAGAGTAAAGCTAAAGATATACTTTCCATGTGTATATATATGATTTGAAGGACTATATCATTCTGAAAAGTTTTTCATGGAAATTTTAAAGGGTAGTTAACCCTAAGAAAATGATTCGGACAATCAGTCCAGTTTGCAGGTAGTAAGCCTAGATTTCGGACAGTTAGTCCAGTTTGCGGGTAGTCAGCCCAATTGTATGGACAAATAGTCCATTTGTAGCATAACGGACCTTGCTATTATATTGTGGGCAGATAGTTCACATATGTTGGAATTTTCTGAAATTATGTAGAATTTATATGAATTTTCTAGTGAAAAAAATGTTAATTTGGGTTAATAATTATTTTTGGTTAAATAATAAAAGATTGGGGTCCGAAAATTTTATATGTCGAAAAATATATTAAAATAGATTTTCTAGAATTTTTGTAGATTTTTCCTCAGTGTTTTAAGGGTTATATAAAATTATTTAAGGTATGGGACTTAAATGTTTTATATAATTAAAAGAGGAGAAGGGGATTTTTGTAAAATAACTTACATTATCAAATTTGGAAAGTCGACAGTCCTTTTGAAAAATTGCATTACTTTTTATTGGTAAAGAAAGAGGCAACCAATCACAATTAGACACGTAATGCAGGTTAGGTGGAAAGAACTATCTGCTGCATGTTTTACACTGTTTTGACACCGTCGGCACCAGGTTTCGCCTCCTTATCTTCGCTTCTGACATAGTCGAAACCAATGCATATGGTATCAGTTTACTAGTACATAGTGAATTGGATGTAGGCGGAAGGTAGGGAGTCAAAACCAGGGGTTCCGAAGGGGTTAAGGCAGTAAGTTGTTTTTAAATTAAAGAAACACACCTGCTTGCTTTCGACTAAATGACTTTCGACTAAGTAGCTTACAACCATGTCAAATGATTTAAAGGAAACGGTTTTGATTTGGTTGCGCCTCTGTTTTTAAATAATTGCTTTCGACTAAGTCGAAACCTTTTTGTTGCCGCCTTTTTACCTTTCGACCAGTTGGTTTCGAAAGGGTTGTTTTGTTTTCTAAAAACTTGGCCACCTCTCTAATGCTTTCGAAGGGATGGTTTCGACACCATCGCTTCATTACTTAGGAAATGGTTTCGATGCAGATGCTTTCGACTTAAATGTTTTTAAGACCCTTTTTCTGTAAGTAAAGTAAAACCTAAATTGGTTTCGAATGAGATAGTTTTAAATGGTATCGAAGGTTTCGACTTTAATGGGTTTCTGATCCTTTTGCTCTACTTGAAGGCAGAATCCAAATGGTTTCGACCGAGATGTTTTCAAAGGTTTTGATAAGGTAAATTTTTGAATGGTTTCGAAAGGTTTCCACATGTTTTAAATTGAACCCAAAGTGCTTTTGAAAGGATTTAGTTTTGACTGTTTCGAAAGGTTTTAATGAATGGTTTCGAAAGGGTGGTTCCCCAGGGTTTCGAAAGGACTTAAAGGAAAGGTTTTTCCAATGTTTTTGAAAGACAATATTTAAAAGGTTTTAAAAGGAGGATGTCTAATGTTTTGAAGCTTTAGGAGACAAGAAAGGAAAGGTTTTTCCAATGTTTACAAAAGGCAATAATTAATGGTTTCGAAAGGGTCTTTCAATGGTTTCGAAGGGGTTACCTTCAAGGGTTTCAAAAGAGTTGTTTAAAGGTTTTAAACAGAGGTTTCGAATGTATGAAATATGCAATATAACCTAAATATTTTCAATTTAAAAAGGACTTTAACTTGTTTTGGAAGGATAGTTCATCCTTATTAAATTTCATCAACATTATTTTGAGTAAAGTATATATATCATGGCAAAATGGCTTAGAGTAAAGCTAAAGATATATTTTCCTTGTATATATATATATGATTTGAAGGACTAAATCATTTTGAACAGGTTTTCAAGGAATATTTAAAGTGTAGTTAACCCTAAGAAAATGATTCGGACAGTTAGTCCAGTTTCTAGGCAATCAGCCTAGATTTCGGACAGTTAGTCCAGTTTGCGGGCAGTCAGCCCAGTTGTATGGACAGATAGTCCATTTGTAGCATAACGGACATTGCTATTATATTGTGGGCAGATAGTTCACATATTACCATTTTTATGGATAGATGGTCCATTTATTAGCATAAAGGATATTGCTATTTTGACAAAATCAGTTTGATTAACCGGTTTGGTCTCACTTAATATCAGTAAACCGAAATGTAATAGAATTATTCACACCAGGCTTCATTTCTGACTCGAAGTTTTTGTTTTCCCTTAAACTCTCAGATGCTCAAAATTGATTTGAGTTGGCTGAGGGTTAAGGATTTAGTCTTTTGGTGAATAAAGCTTCCGAAGACAAGCAAGTGGCTGACGGATAACTAATTAGGAGTTGTTTATGGTTTTGTTCCGCTATGTAAATTAAGTAAAATATAACTATATTACCTTGATCAACCAAGGGGGCATCGTCGTATGTCGCTCTTGGCATATTTTTGTAATGATTATAATTAATCTTTACCTGTGAAATGATATGGGATTATGTAACATGGATATGAATTATTGTTTGGAAATGTAATCAGTGAAATGTTGTTTTGAAATTTGAGATTTTGTTCATATTCATGTGCTTCTGATATTATGGATACCATTAACATTTCCGTATTTTGTCACCAGAAGTTAATACTATGGATGGCTACAGCATCTGTAACGTTTAGCTTTTGGCATCTACATACGGGATGTTACAACTACCCCATCTTTCAACTGACCTCGCACCACTTATGACTCAGTCATATTTTACAACACTCTATATTTTATCACACATCTCACCGTGTCCATTAACTAGGTTATATAAGAATTCCTTCTTATTTTTCCTTAACAAATCAATTACATTCCTAGGGTGGAATTAATGATACTTATTACCTAATTAACTACGCAATTAATATGTTATAATTTAACACTATTCACGGTATCTAATATATAAATAAATACGCGCTTATTATTTTTTATGCAAGTGGAGATTACGCTCTAATTAACGTTAAATGTCAATTTCAATTCTAACAATAATAATACAAACCCATTTTCCATATTATCAATGGTGCCATATTTCCAGTATCCATAACAAGGGATTTCAATATCGTTAACAAAGGATTAAATATTCATATCCAAAAATTGAAATGAAAACACTTAGACATAATAAAATTTTCAACTCAATCTATCACATCAAATCAATGGAATAATCTCAAAAATAGATATTGCAATTTTAGTTTTAGCTTCTATTCAACCACTCTTTTACAATGAATTTAACAATGGAATTTCTCTTTTATTTTACATGGAATAATTAGCATAAAATACAAATAAGTTTATACTTTACACCCTATTCCTTAATTGAAACTTCATAATCAAATTGGAATTAAAGAGGACTGAATAGAAATTGAAATCACCAAAAACTGCGAAAACTACATATTTCCATAATTTAATGTAAACAATTGAAAATTCCAACAAGGTTAACATTTTGAACTATAGTATTTTGGGGTTGTTTTATTTTGTTTTATTTTCATAAACCCAAAACCCCTAAGCCATATTCAACTCCATAATATACTAATTAATTACTGAAATAAAAATGCTAACAATTCCACTCACAGTTGGTCCTTAGCTTTGCTTCTCTTCAAATTTGAAACACCCATTATAATCCCTTTCATATCTCTTCTTATTGGTATATAGAACAAGGGATTTATATATATATTAGATTCAGAAAGGTTGGAGGAGAAGAGGATCAGAAATTAAATAATAAACAAAGATAGATATATAGGATTTCTTACCTGAAACACTAATGGAGTTTACTGAATCTAAGAAGAGATGAACTGACAGAACTTCGTTGATGTTCCCAAAGTATTTTTGAATAAAAATAAGGGGTCTATAGTCTTATTATATGGGATGAAACTTACCAGAACCGTAGGATGAAAATAGGTTAAGAACGGATAAATCTGTGATGTTCGTTGATAGGAAAACCATAATCACTGCTAGAGGTCGATCGGTTGAGGTCGGTGGTTAACCCCTCCGCCTATTTTGGGAATGTAACTATTTTTGTACCGTTGGTTTTATGTAATTCCTTTATTATACTTTTAACATTAATTTTAAACATTAACGATTTCTTAACCCCAAAGTCTAATCTCAGTTAATTTTTAAATCTCAAATTTTAAATTTAATTATTATTTGTATTTGAATTTGAATTAAATTATTCTAAACCATAAACTTCGAATGCCAATAACCTCTTTGTTTAAGCTCCATTTTTAGCATATTATATATGGAAACTGATCAGAATTTCATCACGAACGCAGTGATACAACTTTCATGGCCAAATTCCATTTTTACCTCTACTTAATTTAATCTAATTTACTTATTTAATTCTTACCAATTTTATGGGGTGTTACATTCTCCACTCCCCTTTAAAAAGGATTTTGTCCCCGAACTCACTCTAAGGAACAAACAGAGTAACGTGTAATAACATCCATCACTCAACCAAAGTGTAATGTGATTATGTACTGCAAACATACTAAAGTGAGCTCAAACCTAGCGTGAGTGTGTAATCCTGTCATGCAAGTATGTATGCAAATACCCTAAACATGCATAAAAATTTATACATGAGTGTAAAGTGATAGTGAAAAAGTGTAGCAACCATCTCCTACCATCCAATCTAGCAACTATGATGCAACCAAAATCCTGATTTTGGAGAGAAAATTTTACCATAGAAAACTTAGGATGAGAATTCCTTGTGCCTTCCACTGGATTTTCTCTCCATTATACTCGGACTAAGTTGCACGGTTTCCTAGTTCTGTGCTCCATAATGCATGCAGTGACATAGGATGCTATTGGCTCCAATTGATCAGGCTCTACTACAACGGCGGTGTCATGAAGGTATTTTCTCGAATGCAAAACGTGAAAAACGTCATGGACTCCAACCTACTACAAGTTTACTTATTTTTCTGAATATTGGGAAAGGCTCAGTATATCTTGGTACCAACTTTTCCAACTTTCCAAACCTTATGACCTTCACGCACTGTCTAACTAACTCTATCTTTCTGAGCTCTCCAAATTCAAATCTGATCCGAGTAGAATTTTGTCGGTGGTTTCCCATCCACAATTGGTGATTCGTATGGCCTCTCATAAAGTGCAAGGGTGCCATACCAAGCATCGATTGGTAGCCACTATTACACAAATTCTACTAAGAGTAAGTGTCACGCCTGATGTCCTCCAAAGTCCATGATGCAAGCTCTCAATAAATCTGTTATCCCGCCTTTTGGCAAGGTCGTGATAACGTAGATTTTACTAAAAACAGGTAGTTACCAACCTTGAGAATCAATGATATACAAGACTATGCACGATGGTCGAGCAGATTCAGATTGGGTCTCCATCAAGGTGCAATCAATATAAAGTGACAAGGAAGGCCCCATGATGCTACATTTCAAATTTCAAGTCAATCGGAGTTTGTATGCTCGAGCTATGGACAGATGAAGAATTTATATGGATCGATCTAAAATGATCCATAAAACGGCGCAAATCAACGATAATCGATCGATATCTCAAACTCTACAAAGCCAATTCACTTGAAACTTTCATACCCCTAGTATATTGAAGAGTAAAGCCTATAAAAACAATCGCACATAAATACCTTGAGAAATGAAGATAGCCGATCATTGTCGGCCGATCGTTATTTCTCAATCCTTCATAACGATCGATGAACATTCCAATTGCAGCAAAGGCTGATCCATATCTCGTAATCTAAAGTTCAAATTGACTTCACATTTTAGGGACAAGTTCATGTGGCATGTGGGACCCTCCAAAAATGATCGCATGTAAATTGGAGGCGAAAATAACGATCGGCTAAACTTTGGCCGATCGTTCTAAAATATCGAGTTAGGGCCATCGATCGTTATGGTGGGCCCCTATGGATCTAGAGACTCTCCTTGTAAAATTTCAGCCCAATCCATGCACGTCTTCTACTATAAATACAGTGGCCATTTTCCATAAAGAAGATCCTTCTTTTTGTTGCCTAGGCTCTGCCATTTTTATTCTTCACTTTTGTACTGATGGATCCTACCTGATCCAAACATCCTTGTAATCATAATCAAGTGCAAGATCAATAAAAATATGAAGTGGACGTAGACCAAGATAGCCGAACCACTATAAAAATCTGTGTGTTCATTAGATTTTTCTGCTATGTTTTAATTTCACTCATCATTTAGTCTTTACGAGATTCAATTGGGTGTTGATGCAAATTTTTGGCGTCAACAAAATCTTTCAGGTTTCCATTCACTCCTTCAGTTTATCCATCAGTCTATGGGTGATAAGCGGTGCTAAGACTTAACGAAGTTTCTAAAGCTTCTAGCTGACTCCTTAAAAATTTGCTAGCAATTAAGAGGTCACTATTACTAATGATATTATCCAAAATTCCATGAAGTCGATCCGCCTCCTTGATATGAATCTGCACTAGGGACGTTGCGATTCTATTGTCCCAAATGGGAATAAAAGGGTCACTTTGTTGATTAGTGGCATTCTGTGAGCTAAATATTTATGTTTCCGAAAATTCTAAAGTTTTGGGATTGAAACATTCATTTACTTTAGGTTGCTAACCTAATTCATTATTAGCTTCCAGTCTTACTTATGGTTTATCGCTAGTTAAGTGACCCCATAAAATTTCCTTACTTACATTGCTTCTCAATATGCATATATTTATCAAGTGGTTTAATGCCATTCATAAATTCAATACAGGAATAAAATAGGGATGTATCTCATACCACATTATAAACTTTTCCAATAACTAAGGGAGACAACTGGTGATTACAACCTAAAAACTCAAAATGAAAAGTTTGTTGGAAACTGCCATTTATTATCAAGTGGCATAAATAGTGTTGAGGTCCTAACATTCCTTACTAAATAAAGATGACTTTTTCTTAAGGGTATTGTTATTGACACTCCAGTTTTGGATATGAAGGGGCTAAATTTTTTGAGCCCCCCTACAAATTAAATTGCTATGAGGGGTACACATCCCATTAATAAAATATATATTTTTACCTCTTTTATCCTTAGTTAAAACATCAAAATCCTAAACACTTTCATTTACTCTCTCCATCTCCTTTCTTTTTTGAAAAAAGAAAATAATAGCAAGAACAAAAAATTCATCTTGATCGTCACAATCAGGTTCAAACTTTGCAAAAAAGGTGATAGAAAGGTAATTTCTTAATCCAATTTATTACACTTTTTTAAACTATGATTAAAAGTATGGTTTAATTTTACTGTGTTGAATGCTTCCTTGAGTAAGAAATAATTTTCTCTCTTTCTCATTTACAATTTCGTCTAGAGATGAGTTTGAATTCTCTATTATTTGATTAATGATTTTGAAAATGTTAGTGATAATTAAAGGAAAATTAGGATAAATAAAAGAATTGACAATTAGGTCAATTTAATTGTAATTTTATGAGGAGACTAGTTCATTAGTACCACTCATAGTAAAAAAACTCTTTTAATAAAAAATTGCCCCCTCATATCCAAAAGTGGAGTGCTAATAACAATACCCTTTCTCAATATGTTGTTTCATTATTACCTACTTTCTTTAATTTTTCCTTTTGGTTTCTAATAAATGTGCTACATCCATTGCTTCAATTAATATATCCATAGCAGTTGATCATTACTGTCAAAATTGGACCATATCCAATTAATCCTTATTTAGTCTCTTTAACCGTCTTAAGGTTTCAAATCTATCCATTACTTATATATGATTCTTCCATAAATGTCACATTAAGTTTTCCTAATCAGTCCTCATTTCTTGTAAATCTTAAAATTCACAAACATCAAGTACCAAATTCAAAATCTTCCTCTTTTGAAGATATAAACTTAGAAACCTTCATCAAGATTTTAGAATTGCTTGGTTTAAAGTAGGAGCAAAATAATTTCTCCTTTTAAAACTTTCTTCATCAATGACTAATTCCTTTAAAAGTAAGACTTTTAATTCATAGTATTCAAAAATTTCTTGGTTTTTGTGAAGGAACTATGAAATACTTTCCTTTTCAATGACTTGCTACAGTAAAGACTTGCTCCTTTTGAAAATAGGATCTTTAACTCAAAACATTCAAAACTCAATTATCATTCTAGAATAATAGACTAGACATTTATTATTCCAAAGATTTTCCTAGTTACAAGACAGTTATATTATTTTAAAATAATCATCAACATCTATTGTTTTATTACTCAAAATATAATGTCATTTAACCAAATACTTTTTATAACTTTGTTTAAAATTTACACAATCTTTCGCGATCCTTTTCTTTATCAATTCCAATTTATTTGATTGCCATTTTAAATCTAATAATATTCTTATTCAGACAAGTTCTAAATCAAAATAAGAAAAACGTATATATAAAATTCTTATGCTCTTCCTTATATACAAAAATATCCATCATTCATTAGTTATGCTTTTCCTTATATACAAAAATATCCATCATTCATTAATTATCATCATTTAATTCCTTTCATTTGTCAAAAACATTTTATATAAGTTTAAATGATGGAAAACTGGAGTAGACAAAGATAACTTCTATCTTATTCATATTACTCCCCTCCTACATTATTTATCATTGGATTAAAATTTCCAATTCTATTACTATCTAAATTTCAGCTATTATTCTCTGTATTCTCTTATACGGGAATGTCTCTCCTGCCTATGACATTCTCATCCTTTTCTTGTCTACTTTGCTATTCTAATCAGGCGTCATTTCCATTTATACAACCTTTTTAAAAATAATTTTTTAAGGAAAAGAACATAAAAATTTATAAAGTAGAAGAAATCATATAAAAATAGAAGAATTCAAAATTTGAAAACTTTTTAATTCAACAAATTTTATACTGAAAAGTTAACAATTGAAAGCCTTCTTTTTTTAACTTTTCAAGTCATTAGATTTCAAAAAATCATCCATCATTTTGTTTTTAAAACGTTTCATCACTTTAAAATTACAGATATTTTCCAAACTTTTCGCATAACAAATGGAAGTACATTTCCAAAGCCGTCTAAAATCACTCTCTATAAAAAAAAATTAACTTATAAAACACAAGGTCTTCATTTAATAAAAATAACTTTAAAAGCTCGTACAAAACATTCAAGGAGTTTTCAAAAACCTTTTTATCAAAATTCTTCCTCATGGGGTAGGATTTAAAAATTGGTTTTAATTGTTCTTTCCTTTGAACTTTCCTACGCAATCCTCTTAAAAATTTGGTTATCTTCTTTTTGTGATTAATGTACACCTTCTTATGGAAGCTTATTTCATTCCTTCTTTATACCTCACTTCCAAATTTACTCCAATATTCTTCCTTATACTATTTAATTAATACTTAACATTTTATTCACTACCTCCATAAATGTCATTTGTCTGTGTTAAATGGTTGTTATCTTAACGGACATTTCCTGAAGACATTTACTTGCTTATTCAAATTTAACCAATTTAACTTCTTCCTTATCTTCCCATAATTACCTTAATGGTCTCATTAATCCATTTAATTTCTTGTAACTCCTCACTTATTGTACATTCATTGCCTGTTAAATTTTTAGAGTTGCAAACTTTCCTCTACATTTTCTACCCCTATTATATAATATGCTTATAGGGTCCACAATTATAAGGAAGTCGGGGTCCAATAAAGAAGTCAAGTACTATTCAGCTTCTGGGGGGCTTCCATATGTTGTGGTCATGCTTTTCTCAGTTCACTTCATACGATACGATCTCCTCTCCGTAAGTAATCGAAGTGGGAGTAAAAATTTAACTAGATTTATTTTTCCAACCCATAGTCACTTCACCCACCCTTTCAAAATATGGTTGCAACTACTTCTACAGTCGGAATTCATAGAGTTAGGCGTACATTCAAAAGTATATATATTTATAGCAAAACCTTTTGAAAAACCATTTCAAAAATAACAAGTACGCCACTCATGCGTATATTTTCTCCGTTGATTAGGTAACCTAAGCTCTGATACCAAATGTAACAACCCGTCCGAAAGAAGATCTAAATTCCGATCTAGGGATGGCCCATCGAAATTTAGACCCCTTCCAAAGCTGGTCGTTTGTTGGTAAAAATAAAAACAATACAGAGTTATCTATTTATTCTTTCAGAACTCACAACGAAAGAAAATAGTACCCATTTATTTCAAACCATTTCAAATGCCACAAAACAGAACATATCATAATGTTAACAACAATAGTTACATCAATTTGTTCAAAAGTACATTTTATGGGTACAATAGAATAACATGAAAAGATAGATATCGACTGCCACAATCTTCACTATTGCCATCTTCAAGAAATATCAACTCTTTCTCTAACCTCTGCTGTAATAAGGAAGGAGTCATAACAATAAGTGTCTGGTGAAATAAAACCTCGAGCCTTACTATTTTAGTACTTGGGCATTATATTTCAAAATAAGAATATGTCCTACGTATTTTGAAACCATTTAATACTCCATATTAGGAAAGGATGCGGGCCCTTAAAAAACTACTTAATACATTCCATTCTCGTAGCAGGTTTCCAAATCGCATAACCCATAACCATAGTAAGAAATTTCTAACAATGCGAGAGATAGAACCCAAGCTATTAAATACATTTTAATGGAAAATATGCAAAATTTGAACATTTAAAACCTCAATTAAGGTAGGCCTCCTTCATTTGATACCTCTTCCCAAGGCGGAATCCATATAGTCATCCATTTAGCTGACATTGCATGGAAATCTCTTTGGACACTTAATACTTCCAATTAAAGCGGACCTATCCGAGATATGCTTAACCGTGCCTAAACCCAATCCCGACCATTTAATACCTCATTAAGGGAAGAAGGCGAGGACTTAAACAACCATTTAATACCTCCAAAACCCCAAAGCAGGTCCTTCGTCTTATTATTCGTACTCATGGTGCCGTCTCACATTAGCTCGATTATTTATGGTACTGGTAGCCAAATTAATTGGGCAGATTTACCCTACAGAAATAGGACTAACCTTACATCATCGTAGTTACTTATCATAGGTGATGTCTAACATCAGCTCCAAAGTCACATTGCCGGTAGCCAGATTAGCTGGGCAGACTTTCGTACATCTTTTGACTAACCTCACGCCACTTATGACTTAGTCATTTTTTACAACACTCTATATATTATCACAAATCTCACTGTGTCCATTAATTAGGCTATATCAGAATTCCTTCTTGTTTTTCCTTAACAAACCAATTTCTTTCCTAAGGGGCATTTAATGACAATTATTACCTAATTAATTACACAATTAATAAGTTATAATTGTACACTAATTACGATAAATAATATATAAATAAATATGCGCTTATTATTTTTTATGCATATGGAGATAACACCTTAACTAAGGTTACATGTCAATTCCATTCTAACAACAATTATACAATTTATTTTCTCTATATTATCAATGGTGTCGTATTTTCAATATCCATAACAAGGATTTCAATATCCTTAACAAAGGATTTAATATTCATATCCAAAAATTGCAATAAATAGACTTGTAGATAATAAAAATTTCAACTCAATCTATCACATCAAATTAATGGAATAATCCCAACAATAGGAATTGCAATTCCAATTTCAGCTTCTATTCAACCATTCTTTTACGACAAATTAAATGATAAAATTTCTCTTTTATGTCACATGGAATAAACGGTGTAAACTACAACTAAGTTCATACTTTACACCATATTCCTTAATTGATACTTCATAATCAAATTGGAATTAAAGAGGACTGGAATAGAAATTAAAATCACCAAAAACTCCAAATTCCCATAATTTAACGCAAACAATTGAGAATTTCAACAAAAATTGACATTATGAGTTATAAAAGTTTTGAGAGGTTTTTATTTTTTTTATTTTCATAAACCCTAAATCCCCAAGTCATATTCAAATCCATAATATACTAATCGATTACTAAAATGAAAATGCTAAGATTTCCACTCACGGTTGGTCCTTAGCTTTACTTCTCTTTGGATTTGAAACACCCATAATAATGTCCTTTAAATCTCTTCTTATTGATATATACAACAAGAGATTTGCATATATATTAGATTCAGAAAAGTTGGTGGAGAAGAGGATTAGAAATTAAATGATAAACAAAGACAAATAAATAGGATTTCTTACTTAAAATACTAATGGAGTTTTCTGATTCAAAGAAGAGATGAACTGACAGAGCTTCACTAATGTTCCATATTTACAAGAAATCTTGCTAACACCCAAAAGCAGGAATAAAAGTGAGAATGACCTCTTCGAAACCACCTTTCGAATCAGTCGAGGTAATCTAAATCACCTTCGAAACCACCTTTCGAAATGGTTGAGGTAATTTAAGGTTGTGGCTTAATGGCTCTAAGGGTTTTAACTATGTCGGAAGGGTTTTATTCCATCGAAAGGTATCCCTTCGACAAGCATAGATGCGAGTACTCTATAGTTGAATCCATGTACAAACATTGAATCAGATTCTATGTATTTGAAAATATCATGCACTTGATTTATTAATAATTTTCATGAATACAAGAGGCTTAAGTATTACAAGGATGTGAAATCCCCAATTTGATTTAATGATTAGGGTTTACAAATTCAAGGAAAGAAAAAGTATAGAATGAATGAATTTGGGTCCCCTAAACAACACTCCTAGGGTCTTATTTATAGGCGTAGGTTGAACCCTTTCGCATATGTCCTTTCAACAGTCAAAAGGGTGCCTTAATGACCTTTCATCGCTGTTGAATTCAGGGTGCCTTTCTAACTCTGCTTTTTAATTGAACTTGGGTGCTTTCGACTACATCGAAAGGTATAGAAGCGACCTTCACCTTGTGTTTGATGTGTTGTGTAAATAGGAAAGGATGTTCAAATGTGTTTGAAAGGTACACATTCAATGCTTATGGAAGGTGACGATGCTTTCTTTGTTTAAGCTTTTAAAACACTTGAATCTTCCATCATTGGGTATCGAACCGGTTTGCAATCCACTTTCATGCATTTTTGGAGGCTTTCGACATTGTCGAAAAGGTATTTTCTGGGCTTCAAATGACTTGTAGCATAGTAGAAGGCATAGTTGCGAAAGGTATCTTTCAAAAGCATTCCCATTGATTAATGTGGAACACCCATCTTTCAAAAAGTTGATCTATGCTTTCGAAGGGGTCACTTTGGCAAAATGTTCTTCTATGGAATGTAAACAGCGACGGAACCATCCATTTTGAAAGGTCTTATACATGTGTGGAAGCCTATTATTCGATACCTTTGAAAGGTGCTTTTAACACATACGAAACGTCTTAATACATGTGGAACCAACTATTTCGAAATGGGTTAACTGAAGCACAAGGGCAGCCTTGTCTCCTTTCGACCTCTTCGAAAGTCCCTAGCTCATTCAACATTCACAGAAGAATCCCTTTGACTCTTTCGAAAGGTCTTGCTATTGCTATCGTTCTTCATGGATCCTTCTTTTGTACTCTTTTAGGTTTCAACGAAGTTGGAATAATTTTTTATGATAACACTTGCCCCCCTAGCGAAGGGATGCTCTTGACTATTCAAGTCAACTGTTTCGACACCCATCATTATTTCAGCATAAAATTTTCCCGCCATTTGATATTCCCAACTGATCTTGGCTATTCATTTAAATCCAACCGAATGGCTTTCCTTGCATTTTCTTTGCTCATAAATTACACTTCCTTCTTTCCTCTTTTCATTTACCTACGATTAAAAACCTTGGAGCAAGAATCGGAAATTTCAACCTCTTATTAAATTCTTAATTTCAGAAGACGCAAGTTCAGATTTAATGTGAGCATCCATTGCTCTATATTACGAATCGATTTCTCATTTTCACTTTCGATTTCAAATTCTTAGGGTTTGAGTTTGCATTACTATTTTAAATTTTGAAAATGATTCAAGTTTATCGTTCGTGTAAGATGATTTTAAATTCATTTTCTATGCTGATTTTGATTGATCTATGGTATCAATTAGGGTTCGAAATCTAATTTGTCAAATTTGGTGCTATTTGCGCCTGTTGTATGCAGATTTCAAGATCGACCCCTATTATGCTCAGTTTTAGTTTACTTTGGAAGGTATTAAAAGTTAGAAATTTATGTCTCCTAATGTTAATTGGATTGAGAATGATACAATTTTTGTTACCATTGAAACCTTTAATCCACCTTTCGACTTAGTTGAAACCTCAAAATTTAAATAACCACATTTGTTTGCATTATTTTAACTTAGTGTTAACGCTTCTAAGATTCTGTTATATCCTTTTGACTCATTCGAAACCCATAATGGTTAACCGGAGTATAGCTATCTTCACTTCCCAATATATATTGGTCGAAACGTCTCAATTCCCTTTTGTCAGTGTCAATGTCACTTTGTTTCGAATTTTTCAACTTAATTAGGGTATAATGTTTCGAAAATGTATATATCCAAATTCATATTGTATAGATAGCTGCATTTATTAATAATAGAGTAAATATTTTTATTTTATTTGCTTTTTTTGGGCTTTCAACATTGTTGAAGGGTGTGTTCAGGTGCCTGTATTTCATCCTCCCTTTCGATACCTTTGAAAGCTCAATGACTCCCATAATTATTGTTAACTTCAACCACTTTTCAAAGGCATGGAACCATATGTTTCAGCATATATTTGAGCCATTGTAATAGGCTTTTAACACCTTCGAAAGGCATTAATATTGGAATGAATCTTAACTTTAATCAAATTATTTCACCTAGTAGGATCAAGGGTTTAAAAAGAACTTCTAAGAAATCTGAAAAGGATAAAGTTTTAGAACTAGAATTTTCCCCAAAGAAGACTGAAGCAGATTCAAGGCATTCCCTCATAGCTTCTCAAGACAAAGTAGAAGATATCCTTAATGACTTTGGAATTATAGAAATTGAAGCTATTCCTCCTAATGATAATGACACCATTCAAAATTCTCTAGAGGGATATTTTGCTTACACTGCCATCCACATAAGGCATGGAGGTTTTATTCCAATTCTTAAGTTCTTGTCAAGATTTCTAAGTCATCTTGGCATAGCTCCTATTAAATTATCGCCCAATGTATATACATACCTCATCTCCTTGGAGCTCATGGCCTTAGAGTCGGGCATTCCTTCTTTAAGTGTTGAAGTTCTTAATTACTTGGAGTGCCTCATCAAGCTTAGTAATTTGAATAGTTAGATTTTCAAGGCTAACCCTTACAAAAAGATAGTTTCGGAGGGAATAAACAAGTTCAAGGATTGGGAGATGCAATTCTTTTATATCAAATGCTTTCCAAGTATTGGTGGAGCCTTCTCTTCTCCTCATAAGTAGACCATTACCATTATTTTCATTAAACTATTTTCTTTTGCTGAATAATGTCTTCTTATTAGGCCCTCCTCCTAAGGATCTTCATAATGAAGGTAAAAGAATTGTAAAGTTGCTGATTTTCGCCTCAAACCGCATTAGGAATGGGCTTACTTTACTGACTTGCAGCAACCTCTAAAAGCATTCCTTCTACAAGAAAGCCTGATGATTCTTTGACAACCTCCTCTTGTCCAACATATCTCAAAAAGAAAACGCTTCCTATCTCTGGGTGACCCCATGAATTTTTCACCTTTGTCTCAAATTTGTCCCGATCAACCAGGTAAACTTAAGTGTATCATTTATAACTTGTTGTCGTGTTGTTCTTTAGATTGTTTTTGCTAATCTATTCTTTTTTGGTTTTAACAGCTGCTTCTCAAACTGAATTAACTACAAAGGATCCACTCCCTCCATCTTCAGAATTTGATGCTCTAGCTTTGACCCAAGCCATCGCTACGTCAAGAATGAATTGTAAAAGAAAATTAAGCGGAGTGGCTACCGCGGGACCCGCTCTCAAGAAAGCCATAATTGCTGACATACAATCTCCTCGTACCCCCAAAAAGGTTGAATTAGTTAGCATAGGCACAGCTTCTGAGGGTTCTATTCTTGGTCTCACTTCTTTTGTAGATGACCTACCCTCCGCATTTACTGATCAAGCTAAATTAGTTCCCTCAAAGGTTGACTTTATGTCTGGTATCATCATATCTGATTCTCCCAATGTCGTTGATCAAATGCAGAAAGATCTTGGCAATTCAAATCCTCCCTAGGAGTTGAATCCCTCTAGACTCTCATCACCAGTGCCTCCTAATAATTTTGAGGATGTTGTACGATCAATTATGAGCTCTTCATCATTTTCTTCTATACAGCCACCAACCTCTATACCTGATCCACCGAGTCATTGTCGATTTCTCATTGAACAACAACTTCTAGTACATTCCATACAGCTTGATTTTCTCATTACTATTTTAGATTGAATCTTGACTCCTATTTTACTTTTCCTTCTAGATATCCAAAAGTTGGTACTCCCTCCAAGAAAATGTTTCAAAGTCTTCTGCTAAGACGTCAAAGCTCAAAGAAGAAGTTTCAACAATAAATAACCAAATCAATTCCCTAACTGCTGCTAAAGATAACGCAGTGAGGAAACAAGAAAGATTGAGCGCTTCTCTTGTTCAAGCAGAATCTACAATTTCCAAGGAGAGGAATGCTAGGAAAATCTTAGCCGATGAAGTCTTGGCTTTGAAAATGATTCTGAAAGAGTCGGAGGACGAAAAGGCCAGGGTGATTGCTGAACATGTTCTCTCAAGAAGAAATGTACATTTTTTGAAAAGAAGTTGGAGAAGAAAAAGAATTCTTTAACCATGGCCATTAAAACAATTTCCGAGGCTAAACAAAAGGTATCTCAATTTCTGAGCACTTCTCTGAATGATATCATCGTCAATTCTTACAAGGATGCACTCATGCTAGCTTACTCCGATAATATAGTGAAGTGCCTAGATTTAAGCATTCCCTCACTCGATCCTGTGTTGATTAAAAGATTCATGGACAAAATCAAGGAAATGGAGCAAGAGATTAAGGTTCCTGATAGAGAAGAAATTGATGCCTCAAAGCTCTTACCTTTCGAAGTCCCTCATGTAGAAGAAGATTCTGATTTAGACAAGGAGGAAGACGATGAGGATGATGAAGCCGTTTTTGAAGAAGGTGGCAATGACGATGATAGCCCTGATGATGATGACGATAAAGGTCAGGGTTCTGGTGGCAATGGGGGCGATCATGATGACTCTCATGGAGGGGGTGGTGAAGACACTTCTAGGGCTTTGGATAAATTTATTCCTGATCCTACTGCCCTCGAAGCAGGTCAGACTGAATTTCCTGACCCTTTTGATCCCCATGAAAAAGACGCCTATTTTGATGCTGGAGAGCAAAAAAGGAAGAAGCAAACCCTATAAACTTCAATTCCAGTTTCTCCGGTATGGAATTCTTTATCAAAATGGCTCTCACTTCTAAGATAACATTGGCTAATATCTTTCCATTTTAGATAAGGAAGAAATCCATTCATCTTTATAAAACAAAGCTTGAAAGAAAATAGACGGAAATAAATAGCCTGCATAGAGAGTTAGACAAACAATTAAAAGAACACAATGCGCTCTCTGATAAGTATTATAAGCTTAATAAAAGCGCTGCAGTATTAGCATCTTTTAAAGATCAAGAAGTAGCCCATCGATCGAAAAGGGCACGTCTTTGTTATGCTTAGCTCTTGGAAGATAATAGAGAATTGATCACACTCTAGGATGTTAATTATAGACAGAGACAACTTGGTAGACTTCCTATATAAAGATTATTTGCAAACATCCGATTGTAGATTTTTCATACCTGGGTGATTTTAGTGGTGGTTTATTTAGATACCTACATAAGAGGTACTTAGATGAATTTGGGTCTGATCCCCACGCTGGGGCTTGCTGGAATTTACTAGAAGTCAACTCAATTTCTCGCACATTTGATTACTTCTGAGTTATTCAAAAAATCAATCTTGTACAGACCAAATGAAAATTTGAAATCATGTAATTATATTGATTTATGGATCTTCTGTATTAGTTCCTTATATACTTAGTTATATTTTATTATGTTATTACAGAGTAAATATCTCTCAAGCAGCCCCGTTACTAGGGATTATTTAGGAAAATATGTCAAATTAAGAAGTTATTATTTAGGAAAGGCCTTGCTCATAAAATCCTCAACATTGGCTAGATATTGCTTTCTTAGAGATCTTCAAAGGCTTTATATGCAACATCCCCATCTTCACATTGATTTTCGAGGCGAAGAAAAGGAAAAGCTCCTTAAGGAAATTCAAACATAACATACAAAATTGATTTGTTGTCGTGATAGTCCTCCAACTGGAGAATGGGATTATAGAAAATGTCCTCCAGTCATTACCCCAGAAGGATTTAATGCCCCTTTTGAATCGTCAATTACTCTTTTGGCTAACTCTTTGAATAAAGTTTAAAATGTTGTTTCCAGACTTTAAGTGCAATAAAACAATTACTTGATTACAACAATCAGATTGTACCCTCTGTTTTGTTTCTTCTTGAGTTGTAACCTCTACTATTGTAATAAAATAAATTTGTTATTTGAGTATTAACTTTTGTTTCGTTTGTTTGAATAGGAATTACAGTTAGCTACCACACCATTCTCATCAGATCCTTTATCTCATTTCACCGGTACTAGAGATAGGTTGATGGCGGATCTTGAAAAGAAAAGCATGTCTAAAGATCCTTTGTCTCACTACGCCATAGATTGCATACTGCAACACCAAAGAAGTGATGCAGGATGTGCCAAAAAATGTTGCTGAAGGCTAAAAAAGGGCAAAGGCAACACTTTCTCGGTGATGCATTTTGCCGCGTTGCCGCAGACCTCAAAGGCAACATTTTGACTATCTAAGGCAACATAAGAAATATTGTTGCAATAAAACCCTATTTGGGTCTATAGCAACATCCATAGGTGCATGTAGCAACATTCAAAAATGTTGCTATAGATATTAATTTTCTGAATTTGTGGGGCCCACAATGTAGAGCATATTTGATTTTTTAATAGAAATAAATATTTATTTAATAAAATGCTATTGCACAGAATTTGATATTCAAACAGTAATTTATTTAAATAAATATTTTATTTCAACATTTAAAATAGTACAAATTCCCGACTCCACTATTTTACAATTCAATGATAAATAACACTGATATTCACATATACAGATATTCCTCACTACATCGCTCAGTTCACTCATTACATATGCAGTTTCAATTTATACAGACACCAACACTGACAAATATATGACGAGCTGAGTGCCGAGCTGAAGGCGAGCCGAGTGCCGAGCCGAAGGCGAGCCGAGAAGCGGGTCCGGGCACAGCGCCGGCGGGGGTCCGGGGCACCGCAGTCCCGGTGAGGATCGACCTTGATCAAGTGGGCACCGCCCGATTCATCCGATTTCGGAAGATCGAGCCTTCTTTGAAACCTGTCTTCAACTCCATTTCAGATTGAATCCAACATCTGAGCAATCTGCAAAAATACACACTGACGCAGTAAAATTGAAAAGGAAATATTTTTGCAGTATAAAATAAAATGTAATTTTGAAAATATTATTTGCCTCAGTTATTTGGGTGACAATTTGGTCCAAGCGCTGGAATGGCGTAGGAAATTCTGGCTCTAAAAGGCGGTCATTAGAGACCTTAATGATCAAATCACTAGTCTCGAAGCAGATACCAAGAATAAAGATGAGAAGTTTCTCAATTGAAGCGTCAAATTAAATCCAACCCTTCGATCGACTTTGATCATGAGATGCCTAAGCTTTTCCAATAGGTAAGTGATTTGGAGATAAAATTAAAAGATAGTCAAGCTCAGTGTAAATCCTTTGAATTTATCATGGGGGTGATATTCCGAATATCAATTTACCAACTTCTCCATTCACCTCATCTATTGTGAAATCGATAAGGTCTTCTTCCTTAGCTATTCAAAAATTCCCTGCTACAACAAACCCACATCCAGGTTTAGATGAAAAAAGGTGGGTGAATGGTTTAGAAAGGTCAAGTTTGAAATGATGAGATACTTTAACAATCAACAAAAAGAAAGATACTCACAACGTATCAACGAGTATGCAGTCAAAATTCAAAAGCTTGAACATGAAAAATATCTTCTTGAAAGCGTATTCCCGATTTAGAAAGACAAAACAAGACTCTTAAAGGCGCAAATAATGATTTTAATCGTGCTTTGAAGACTCATATTGCATCTATTGATAATGCTGATGAAGTTAAGAAGAAGGAAAAGAAACTCAAAGAAATTCTTTCTATAGCGATTCGCCACATTGCTTGTAACGACCCTGAATTTTGAACAATTTAAATTGAGAATATTTAATTAATTTTAAATATTTGAACGATGATTTGACTTGAATTTCAAATTATCAGAATGAATTGGCGATTTAATTTTTGAAATTAATCTATTGAAAGTTGAATAAAATTTGAATCTTCAATATTAAGCCGGTTAAAAATAATTTAAAGGCTTAGAAAATTCATATTGATAATACTGGAGATAATAGAAGCTTCAGAATTGATTTTAAAAGCGATTTGTTCAGTTTTGAAATTGTATCGTTTGAATTGAATTTAAAAATAACCTTCCGAGGCACAGTCTCGGAATTTGACGAAACGAGTTTCATTGGGTCCGTAATATTGAATTATTACTGGATTTCAAATTTCGTATTTATCAGAATTGTTTTGTGAATATATGGCGGGTAAACGCGTAGAGAATTTAATCGAATTCAAATTGAATTTCTGTAACAACCTGGATTTTCGCCCGAATTATAATCATCGATAAACGATTAAAGTTGACAGATAATTTGTTGTTTATTGTTGGAAAATTTTATAACGATAAAATCTTCGTAAATTAACGATTTAATATCGACTGTTAATTTCTGTTTGAATTTGGAAATTGTAATCGATTGAAATTCTTTTATTTAAATTTTTTTTTCGTACGAATGAATATATATGCATAGTTTAGATTTTAACAACAAAATTAAATAAAAACAAATCAGTTTTAAAAAGAAGAAAAAAGAAATAAAAAAATAAAAAAACACCATAACCAGCCCATGCCTAAGCCCATACCCTTATTCACGTTTAAACCCATACCCCCCACGATCTTTCTTCTGTAAAACCCACGCCCCCTCACTTCACAAATAATCGAAAAAGATATACGACGAAAAAAAATGGCGACAAAACTTAGGGCTTCGGCGATTCAACTCCTCGATCTCCTTCAACACTTGCTCGTTCTGGCGAATTGGAGCTTCGTCTTCCTTCGTGACGACTCTGGCGAATTAGGGCTTCAGAAAAAATTGGGGTTTTCGTTCGTTCTTCCTCCGATCCAAATAGCTAGGGCTTGTTCAATTCAAAGGCGCCGGCTCCGATTTGTTCGATCGAATTGTTCCCTTGAGCGCTTGGCTTTGCTTGAGAACTCGATTCGTGCTTTGCTCGCGCCGACTCCATCTGCTCCGATTCGTCGACAAAAGGTGAGTGAACTCTCTTCACTCACATCTAATTCGAACCGTTCGAACTTGTCTGTTTATTTTGTTTTGAGGCCTTTGATTTTCGACTTGGTTTTATGATGAGTTTTGTTTCTGGTCTTTCACTGTAAATTATGGTTTTGTTGTAGTGGTTTACGTACCTCTGTACAATGGTTTCGAATTGAAGCCATGTTTGGAGTTGAAGCTTGAATACTTCATTTATGGCACTAGGTTGCTTATTTGTTTCGACCTTTGTCTTGGTCATGAGCTCACGGTATTGTGCGATTTCATTGGAGTAATTTGTTTTCTGAGGAGTATTAATTCTAGACGTATGTTGGTTTGTGATGATTTCTAGCTTGAATTACACCTCTTAAAACAGATCAAACCAAATAGAGATTAGTTATAAAAATCAGGATGATATCTGAAATATTGAAAGCTTACTGTATATTAGGCACTATATGTATTGTTGTATACTTATATGTTACGGTCTCTCATTAAGATTCATGATGCTTTAGGAAAATAACTGATGAACTTTGCAAGCCAGAATTTATGAAAATTATATGTATAAGAAGTATGTTCAGTTAAACTTAGTTTTATTCGAAATTTTGTAATAAAAGTAATACCTATAGTTCGAAACCATGTGTCTTTCCTTTGTGTACATATTTTGCATCATTTTATTGTCTGATACATTTCCCTGCTTAAAACTTGACTCAAAACTATGTTAAATCTGGCTTTACATTTAAACTCAGTTTTCTTTCTTTAAAATTTTCAAACATTTATATTTTTGCTTTGCCATGTTGCATAGATTTGATTACTGCTCCATGTATGCTTTAGCATTTATGCTGTAGTCTGTTCATTTGAGTCATTCACTAGACATTGGTTCATTCATGTATTCACTATGCATTCATTTCAGTGGTTGTCTCTGCATTCTGTAGCTTGTAGACTTGAGTCTGCACATTCATATATCTACTGTGGCACTTGAGTTATTTATAAATGTTTGTTTACTTCATTGTACCTCATTGTATATTCTGTAGCATGGTCTGGAGTTGTTGCATTCAAATGTTAGTTTCATTTTTATTATGTTGATACTGTCTGGTCTTCTTCATTGGGTTGATCTGTGAGTTCTCTGGTGGACTTTTCATTGTTGTTGTTGAACACTGTATCCACCTTCACTTGAAACTGTAGCCTTCACTGTGTACACTTTGTTGATCTTGTATATGGTCATAAGTCTTTGTTACCTGTCTGCATCAGTTAACTTGTACATGCTTGGTACATTCATAAGTAATGGATCAGACTTGATTTGTCATCTCACTTTCATGTATGGCTTGATTTTGAACTTTTGTGCATTTTCCAATTTCTTGAGTCTGCATTCTTGGTTTTCCAGTTGTATAGTGGAGTTTGTTGAATTTTGATTGATTCTGGGCATTCTTGTATACTTGACAGTTCTGTATGGCTTGATGTCTACATGCTATTGTTTGCAAGTCATGAACATGTGGGTCTGCATTGGTATTTAGTTGAAGCTCTTTTGGCACACTCTATATTGGTACATGCTCATTTTGTCTCTGTTCTTCATGTAGTGTCTGCTTATGTGCACCACTACTATTGTTGCACTGTACTTCGAGTGGCGTAATAGGTTTATCATGCAGTTTGTACATGTGCATTTCATGTAGGCATTGGCTCTTGAGTTGTGTACACTGCATTGTCGCATTCCAGTGCATATTCCAGTCTGCACATCCACCTATGCTTGCATGCTGTTAGTTTTTCACTTGAACCTGTTCTGGCACTGGGTTCACTTGATTACTTGAAATTGCTTCTCCTGTGCATGTCTGGTCATGTGTTCTTTGATTTGTACACTTTGTGATCATCCCTGAGTGCTTTTCGACCTGCTGTTACTGATGGTCCATATTATGTTCACATACCTTGTGTCTTTGCATTTGTACCATGTACTTGAGTCTGGTTCTTGTTACACTTCACCTGCTAGTCGACTTGCATGTTACTTTGACTCACTGTCTATTGTTGCCATAGCTTGATCCATTGTTTTGACCTGCTGCTGGTTCGAACTTGGTGTTATCTAGTTCTTTTGGTTGGTGCACATGAGTTGGCGAGGCAGTGCACGCGTGCGTGCACTGCAGCCACCCAAATCGACAGTTTTGAATTGATATTTCTTTGCGTCGTGATGCATTGATCTTTTATGTCGTATTGGCGAGGCCGTGCACGCGTGCGTGTACGGCAGCCAATAACACTGTTTATCTCTGTTGATGATTTAAATCTGCTGATTTATTGTTAACACTGTTTAGTGTTATATTTTCGTTATCCGATTTCTTTGTTAAAAGGATCGGATAGACGAGAATTATTGTGACTGTCGTCTATTTAAATTATTATTGCCTCTATGCACTAATAAACTGGTTTGAATTAGACTGACCTGTGTATTATTTTCTTTTGAATATAATACTCGGGTCAGACCGAGTATTTTTACAGCTTGAAGATTTTCGAGCAGCGAAGTTAGAGAGAGAGAGTAAAGAACCATTTTTAGTTTTCAGAAGAAAATTGTATTTTTAGATATTCCGCTGTATCAGTATTAAAATTGTATAAACTCTGATGTATATAAAAAGATTTATAGTAATGAAATAAAGATTCATTTGTTTTAATTGATTGTTATTATCTGTGTTTCTGTGGCTGATTCTGTTTAAACCTTATAAACTAAATAACAATTCGTCTTTTTGAACGTTTCAAGTTGGTTTAATTACCGACTGGAGATGGTCAAAAGGGGGAATGTTACAGAGTGGTATCAGAGCTTTGGTTTACACAAAGCTTAGTTTATGATGTTTAATATGAATAGTTACTAGAAACACTTTTAAAAAAAGGAGAATGTTTTTCAAATCCAAAGAAGTATAAAATTGTTTTAGAAAATATAAGATGAATGAATTTGGAATAGATCTTATATAAGTAAAGTGAATATTGAATATGAAATAAAGATTTTTAACTTAAGAAAAGTTAAATTGAAGCGAGTTGGCATTAATAAATATATGGATTTGAAATTTAACTAAAGGAAAGTTAAATAAATTGAAATTGATTTGATAAATTATTGAGATGAAAAGTTGAACTTGAATGATAAGTGATTATATGATATGAATTGGAAAGTTTAAATTTATAAGTTGTTTAACTTATAAAATGAGAAAGTTTAAGTAAAACCAGTTTTTAAATGTTTGAACAGTTTTGTTAAGTAAAACAAAATCTGAATTTTTAAATGTGATATGAATTTGACTTTAGTAAAGTTAAATAAAATAGAATTTCAAATAAATTTGAGCCGAACTTAAGCTGTATAGTGAAAATTAATGCAAGTGAAGATAAAATGAAATATAGTTAAGTAATGTTGAATGAGGTTGAATTTGATATCAAAATGAATTAATAAAGTGAAGAATGAATATGAATTTGAGTTATAAAAAGGAAATTCAACTTTAATTGTAAAAGTGAATTAGTGAATATGGTGAGTATAAGAAATCAATCAGAATTAGAATATAAACCAATTGAAATTAAGTGTGTTAAACCACATTGAATGTAAGCAAAGTAAATAAATTTGGTTTTTGCCAGTTGATTGTATAGAATTCATTAAGTGTTAATGAAATTGTATTTATGGAATTTGGAAGCTATGTAAATTGAATTCAAATTGAAAGGTAAGAAATCTAAATAGAATCAAATTTGATTTGAATCGAAAGCAAACTAATTTGAATATAAATTAGTGAAAGTGAACTAATTGAATTTGAATGAATGTTAGTAAAATCCAATGTGAATGAATCAAATGTGATTTAATTGGAAATCAAGTCGATGAATGATTTACTAAAGAACTAGTTGATTATCTTGGAAATGGAAAAGTGATAAATTTATATAATAGTTTAAATTGGAAATTTTGAATTATTATAAACGGCTTAAATTGAAGATTTGAAAAGTGTTAATAAAATATTGGAATTGTATAAGTGTTAAAAGTGAAATATTTAATGGATTTCATAAGTGGATGAAAAGTTTCAGAATTAAAAGTGAATCGAAGTTGCGAAATAAAAGAATTTATAAGTAATTTACTTATAAATTAAAATTCTGATATAAAACTGAGTTATAGTAGGAATGATTAATGAAGCAATTTTTATAAATTGAAGTCTTTATGAATAGAAATGGGATTTATAAATTCGAAAATGACTTATTTTGATAAGTAAAATCTTTATAGTTTGTTAAGAGATGTATATTCACGATTTTGGACAGTGAATATATTATTGAATAAAATGGACATATTTTTGGGAAAGTGATATTTAAAACGAAGTTAATTGTTTTAAAAGATGTTTTCAAAGGCATTGAATATCGAAACCATAGATTTCAACATTCATTGTTGAAATAGACGTTTTCGAATATAAGGAAATGGTGGACTATAACACTGTTGTTATAGTAAATGATTTTCGAAAGGAAATGTTTTGTATAGTATTGGGATTTATACATCTATCTAAATTTCGAATCCCTATACTAGTGATTTTGAGTTGTCGTAACGATGTTTTACGTAACATTCGTTTTTGACTCAAATAAAAATGTGAAAGAGAATGATTTCCTTAAAGATGAAATATATACTTGATTTTGATTAAAGTATATCGAATATTTTCAAATGTTGAAAATAAATTAGATTTGTGAATTACTTATTTTTAAAATAAGTATGGAAATGTTTTTCCAAATATGAAATGTTGTGAATATATTTCGTAAGGAATAAATGATTTGAAATTCATTTTTGAAGTCGAAGTTGAAAAGTTAAATGAGAATTTGAACAATTTGTTCAATTTGAAATTTTTCAAAAAGATTGAATCGTTAAGTTAAAATTGAGTTTAACTTCGACATCAAAGACAATATAAGTTGAGCTTTGAATTTCAGATGATGATTTGGATTGCATGTCTAACATTGTGAATTGATGACATAGCAATTGATCTCTATTAAATATATATCTGTTGGTGGCGGAGAATTTATTCTCTTAGCTTAACACCCTTCTCTGAGACGTACGAGCTCAGAGGTTATATATATCGATAGACATCAATTCTGTGTTGAGAATTGACGATGTAAGCGTGAAATCCAAATTGAATGTGAAAGTGGATAATGAATGGAATTATGAATATGAATTAGGTTTGAGATAACCTTAAATTTCCAAATCGACTTAGAGGAAAATTTTGAAACCCTCTATTTTGTTATGAATATGGATATGTAAGTTTTTAGAACTTATATATATGAATGCGGTAAATTTGAAACCGTTAGTTTAGAAAGACATTGTTATGGAAATCTTATGTATGTTTACATAGATGTTATATGTACGAAATGTGAAATGAAAGTACTACATATATGATATTATGTTTTCTAAACTGAGGATATGGAAAAGTACCTTCCATTTATTATTAAAGAAGGTATTGGAACTCTCGATGAGTGTCCATTTGAAATTCGTAGCTACGTAGAATTTTAGTCAGAGTGACTATTTGAATCGGAAATCCTTCGCGATAGTTCATCGCGATGAGATTAGATTTGATTGATGATTAGCGTAATTTGAGGGGCGAGATGCCCACAGTTACAAGCGATTCCACTGGGATAGTGGCGTAACCGCCGGGTAAACTGCAATCTAATGCCAGGCGAAATTTGAGGGGCGTGATGCCTACAGACACGAGCGATTCTACTGGGATATTAGCGTAACCGCCGTGTGTACTGCAATCTATGGCGACAACCATGGCGAAATTTAAGAGATGAGAAATCTACAGCCACAAGCGACTCTACTGGGATAGTAGCGTAACCGCCGGGTGGAACTGTAATCCATGGGGGAACGTGCTTTCCATATCCATTTTTAAAAGAATTTTTAAAAGTATTTTCACTGGGAATTGAAGCAAGTATATTTAGTACTTGGAGATTTTTAGACCTGCGCCTGGCCAGCGTATGCCTAATGTCTGTGAGAACGAAGATGAACTTGTTAAATTTCGAGTTAGCAAGTATTTTCAAACTGTAAATAGCAAATCAATGATCTGAAGTTAAAATTACAAAATTCCTACTTAATAAACTAAGGAAGAGGATCTTTGTAATGTTTTGAAAGTCCACAGCTTTGGAAGAGATATATTATATAAATCTCTAACGTGAAGAATTTTAAGTTTGAATCTGAGTTGTAAATCGAAAATGTTGATAAAAGACTTTTGCGTTTTGATTTTAGAAAATCAATGAACAAAAGAGAAGTTAAACAGAACTAGAGAGATTAAACAAATGGAATGAATCCTATATTCATTTATTTGTAATAAGTTTTAGGCTTAGAAAATTTTTTCTAGAGTATAAATATCGATGAAATTTTAACGACTTTTCCTTTTCGTGGACGAAAAGTTTTTAAGGAGGGGAGTTTGTAACGACCCTGAATTTTGAACAATTTAAATTGAGAATATTTAATTAATTTTAAATATTTGAACGATGATTTGACTTGAATTTCAAATTATCAGAATGAATTGGCGATTTAATTTTTGAAATTAATCTATTGAAAGTTGAATAAAATTTGAATCTTCAATATTAAGCCGGTTAAAAATAATTTAAAGGCTTAGAAAATTCATATTGATAATACTGGAGATAATAGAAGCTTCAGAATTGATTTTAAAAGCGATTTGTTCAGTTTTGAAATTGTATCGTTTGAATTGAATTTAAAAATAACCTTCCGAGGCACAGTCTCGGAATTTGACGAAACGAGTTTCATTGGGTCCGTAATATTGAATTATTACTGGATTTCAAATTTCGTATTTATCAGAATTGTTTTGTGAATATATGGCGGGTAAACGCGTAGAGAATTTAATCGAATTCAAATTGAATTTCTGTAACAACCTGGATTTTCGCTCGAATTATAATCATCGATAAACGATTAAAGTTGACAGATAATTTGTTGTTTATTGTTGGAAAATTTTATAACGATAAAATCTTCGTAAATTAACGATTTAATATCGACTGTTAATTTCTGTTTGAATTTGGAAATTGTAATCGATTGAAATTCTTTTATTTAAATTTTTTTTTCGTACGAATGAATATATATGCATAGTTTAGATTTTAACAACAAAATTAAATAAAAACAAATCAGTTTTAAAAAGAAGAAAAAAGAAATAAAAAAATAAAAAAACACCATAACCAGCCCATGCCTAAGCCCATACCCTTATTCACGTTTAAACCCATACCCCCCACGATCTTTCTTCTGTAAAACCCACGCCCCCTCACTTCACAAATAATCGAAAAAGATATACGACGAAAAAAAATGGCGACAAAACTTAGGGCTTCGGCGATTCAACTCCTCGATCTCCTTCAACACTTGCTCGTTCTGGCGAATTGGAGCTTCGTCTTCCTTCGTGACGACTCTGGCGAATTAGGGCTTCAGAAAAAATTGGGGTTTTCGTTCGTTCTTCCTCCGATCCAAATAGCTAGGGCTTGTTCAATTCAAAGGCGCCGGCTCCGATTTGTTCGATCGAATTGTTCCCTTGAGCGCTTGGCTTTGCTTGAGAACTCGATTCGTGCTTTGCTCGCGCCGACTCCATCTGCTCCGATTCGTCGACAAAAGGTGAGTGAACTCTCTTCACTCACATCTAATTCGAACCGTTCGAACTTGTCTGTTTATTTTGTTTTGAGGCCTTTGATTTTCGACTTGGTTTTATGATGAGTTTTGTTTCTGGTCTTTCACTGTAAATTATGGTTTTGTTGTAGTGGTTTACGTACCTCTGTACAATGGTTTCGAATTGAAGCCATGTTTGGAGTTGAAGCTTGAATACTTCATTTATGGCACTAGGTTGCTTATTTGTTTCGACCTTTGTCTTGGTCATGAGCTCACGGTATTGTGCGATTTCATTGGAGTAATTTGTTTTCTGAGGAGTATTAATTCTAGACGTATGTTGGTTTGTGATGATTTCTAGCTTGAATTACACCTCTTAAAACAGATCAAACCAAATAGAGATTAGTTATAAAAATCAGGATGATATCTGAAATATTGAAAGCTTACTGTATATTAGGCACTATATGTATTGTTGTATACTTATATGTTACGGTCTCTCATTAAGATTCATGATGCTTTAGGAAAATAACTGATGAACTTTGCAAGCCAGAATTTATGAAAATTATATGTATAAGAAGTATGTTCAGTTAAACTTAGTTTTATTCGAAATTTTGTAATAAAAGTAATACCTATAGTTCGAAACCATGTGTCTTTCCTTTGTGTACATATTTTGCATCATTTTATTGTCTGATACATTTCCCTGCTTAAAACTTGACTCAAAACTATGTTAAATCTGGCTTTACATTTAAACTCAGTTTTCTTTCTTTAAAATTTTCAAACATTTATATTTTTGCTTTGCCATGTTGCATAGATTTGATTACTGCTCCATGTATGCTTTAGCATTTATGCTGTAGTCTGTTCATTTGAGTCATTCACTAGACATTGGTTCATTCATGTATTCACTATGCATTCATTTCAGTGGTTGTCTCTGCATTCTGTAGCTTGTAGACTTGAGTCTGCACATTCATATATCTACTGTGGCACTTGAGTTATTTATAAATGTTTGTTTACTTCATTGTACCTCATTGTATATTCTGTAGCATGGTCTGGAGTTGTTGCATTCAAATGTTAGTTTCATTTTTATTATGTTGATACTGTCTGGTCTTCTTCATTGGGTTGATCTGTGAGTTCTCTGGTGGACTTTTCATTGTTGTTGTTGAACACTGTATCCACCTTCACTTAAAACTGTAGCCTTCACTGTGTACACTTTGTTGATCTTGTATATGGTCATAAGTCTTTGTTACCTGTCTGCATCAGTTAACTTGTACATGCTTGGTACATTCATAAGTAATGGATCAGACTTGATTTGTCATCTCACTTTCATGTATGGCTTGATTTTGAACTTTTGTGCATTTTCCAATTTCTTGAGTCTGCATTCTTGGTTTTCCAGTTGTATAGTGGAGTTTGTTGAATTTTGATTGAGTCTGGGCATTCTTGTATACTTGACAGTTCTGTATGGCTTGATGTCTACATGCTATTGTTTGCAAGTCATGAACATGTGGGTCTGCATTGGTATTTAGTTGAAGCTCTTTTGGCACACTCTATATTGGTACATGCTCATTTTGTCTCTGTTCTTCATGTAGTGTCTGCTTATGTGCACCACTGCTATTGTTGCACTGTACTTCGAGTGGCGTAATAGGTTTATCATGCAGTTTGTACATGTGCATTTCATGTAGGCATTGGCTCTTGAGTTGTGTACACTGCATTGTCGCATTCCAGTGCATATTCCAGTCTGCACATCCACCTATGCTTGCATGCTGTTAGTTTTTCACTTGAACCTGTTCTGGCACTGGGTTCACTTGATTACTTGAAATTGCTTCTCCTGTGCATGTCTGGTCATGTGTTCTTTGATTTGTACACTTTGTGATCATCCCTGAGTGCTTTTCGACCTGCTGTTACTGATGGTCCATATTATGTTCACATACCTTGTGTCTTTGCATTTGTACCATGTACTTGAGTCTGGTTCTTGTTACACTTCACCTGCTAGTCGACTTGCATGTTACTTTGACTCACTGTCTATTGTTGCCATAGCTTGATCCATTGTTTTGACCTGCTGCTGGTTCGAACTTGGTGTTATCTAGTTCTTTTGGTTGGTGCACATGAGTTGGCGAGGCAGTGCACGCGTGCGTGCACTGCAGCCACCCAAATCGACAGTTTTGAATTGATATTTCTTTGCGTCGTGATGCATTGATCTTTTATGTCGTATTGGCGAGGCCGTGCACGCGTGCGTGTACGACAGCCAATAACACTGTTTATCTCTGTTGATGATTTAAATCTGCTGATTTATTGTTAACACTGTTTAGTGTTATATTTTCGTTATCCGATTTCTTTGTTAAAAGGATCGGATAGACGAGAATTATTGTGACTGTCGTCTATTTAAATTATTATTGCCTCTATGCACTAATAAACTGGTTTGAATTAGACTGACCTGTGTATTATTTTCTTTTGAATATAATACTCGGGTCAGACCGAGTATTTTTACAGCTTGAAGATTTTCGAGCAGCGAAGTTAGAGAGAGAGAGAGTAAAGAACCATTTTTAGTTTTCAGAAGAAAATTGTATTTTTAGATATTCCGCTGTATCAGTATTAAAATTGTATAAACTCTGATGTATATAAAAAGATTTATAGTAATGAAATAAAGATTCATTTGTTTTAATTGATTGTTATTATCTGTGTTTCTGTGGCTGATTCTGTTTAAACCTTATAAACTAAATAACAATTCGTCTTTTTGAACGTTTCAAGTTGGTTTAATTACCGACTGGAGATGGTCAAAAGGGGGAATGTTACATTGCTAATCCTTTAATTGCTGAGAATTTTGACAATGTTGTAAAAGATCTTTAAAGTACACACTTATATTGTATAATATGACTTGTAAATAATTTTGTAATGTATGTAAATATCACCAGGTTTGTTGCCATTCTCTGTACTTGTAATGTTTCTGAATCTGCTTTTTGAAAACTTGGGCTACAGTTTCTTGTATTTGTTGAATCATTTAGTCTTCCATATCAACCTTGTTCTTCTGCAAAACACAAGGTAGAAAAATTTCTTAATGTTCATCTAAAATCTATGTAAGAATATCTTCAGTAATTCATCCATATTATTGACGATAGTATTAGAATTCTTGAAAATAGAATTCCAAAAATCTAAATCTGGGAGTAATGGGAGTCAACAAATCGTCATCCGAAGATAGTAAGTGATGAGGATTCCATAACTGGAAACTATTATAGACTTGAAATTCTCATCTGACAATAATAGAAGTCTTGAGATCTAATTTTAATAATGAGAGAAGTCCAAAAATGGAATTAGTAATAAAGGTCCAGAAATTCAAGTCTGGCTTTACTAATAAAATCCTCTTCTAGAAATAACTGATAGAAGACCGAGAATAAGTGTCTAGTAATAATGGAAGCCTAGAGATCGTCATCTAGAAATAATAAAATACCCGCAACCCAAATTTAGATATTGTTAAGTGTAATCCAAAAATTAATAGTAGAAGATCAGAGACCTAAGTTCGGGTATTAGTAATTGAGACCCAAAAGTCATCTTTTAGAAATAGTGGAAGACCACGAATTTACAATAGAAGACCTGAAACTTAGATTCAGGTATTGATAAGAGAAGTCCAGGAATCATCTTCTGGAAATTAGCCGAAGACCATAAATAATGAAGGGACGGTTTGGCACAGGTCCCTAATAAGTTTCAAAATACACAAAAACCCCAATAAAAAAATGTTTGTAAATTAGGTCCATAGAATTAAGTTACCGAATAATGGCATACACTTATGCAATTATTCAGTGAATAATTGCAGACATTTATGCAATTATATCAAAAAATTGCAGACATTTCCACAATTATTCACTGAAAAATTGCGGAAATTTCCGCAATTTTTTCAAAAAATTACGGAAATTTCCGCAATTTTTTCAAAAAATTATGGAAAATTCCGCAATTATTCACCAAAAAATTGCGGAAATTTCTGCAATTTTTTCAACAATTTGCAGAAAATTCCGCAATTATTCACCAAACAAATTACGGAAATTTCCACAATTATTCACCGAAAAAATTGCATAAATTTATGCAACTTTTGGATATAATTCCATAAATGTCTGCAATTATTCAGTGAATAATTGCATAACTATATGCAATTACTTAGTAACTTAATTCTAGGGACCTAATTTACATACTTTTTTTTACTAGGGTTTTTGTGTATTTTGAAACTTATTAGGGACCTGAGCCTAATATTCACAATAATGAAAGTAGTCCGGGAATTATCATTTTAAAATAATAGAAGACCAGAAATCCGCTCCATTCTTTGGGGCTTTGTTTGTTTGCTTCTTTTGCTTTGTGTCACCTCTCTGATTCCATGTTCTTGACTCTTTTGATATATGCCATCATTTAGGCTTCGTATATTGTTAATGCTTTGCGTGCCACTTCTTGGGGATGGACGTCTTAGTCCGTTGTTGTCCGATGCGCTTGGTTAGCTTATTCACAAGCAGGACCCAAGGACTTACCCAGCTTCCCTCCAGAAGGCGTTCCAACTAGGCCTTATAGGTAGGACGGAAAGCTTGTTCAGTGCCTTGACCAGGCCATAGCGTGGTGGGATCAAGAGCTTACTCCAACTCGGGGCGGACAAAGGCTTATGATCGTTTAAGGTAGTTTCTAAGTTTTTAGGAGAATTCTACTCCCAACCATGTAGATTTTTCTTAGAAAAGAGGTGCTTTATTGAATTTGACTAGGATTGCTTTACAAATCTATTGAGTTTGCCTTGTCTGAAAAGTTGATAAGCATTCCTTCAAGAGTTGTGCATTGATTGGTTTCGTATCCGATCATCATATGGTAATGGTAGTAAGATCCTCCTAAATTTCTTTCATACTTAGGCTCTTTCTTTTTGGATGGCCAGTAATTGAGTTCCTCCCTTGTTAATATGTAAATGTTCTCAATTGATGTTGTTAGGTTGCACTCTTTAGGGAGTCTTGATTTGAAACTGGTCTTTTGAGGTTGATTTCTAGCTTTTTTGTTGCTTGATTCGAGAACTTCATTCTCAATGACCAATTTCCTTTTTAAAAACTTTCGAAGCTTGTATGTAGGTAATGATCCACTTGTTGCTTGATGCCATTTTTGAGCAAAGGTGTAATAATCGGCAATCATTCCTTCTTCAAAAATAGTCCCTTTTGCATAGCACCGGATAGCCTTCTTCATTTGAACAAACAAATTATCACCTTTACATCTCGTCCCCCTTAAAGCAAAGCTGGGCGTAGGGCCAATGTGGAATGGGTTTAGGCTCCAATTGTTTGGATCATAAAATTCATCTCTCTTCTTTTTCATGACTCTTAAAGCTTCAAATCTTAACATTTGTTCTTCATATAGCCTTGAACCTTCAATATTTTTACAAGAGAATCCAACCAAGTGTGGTTCTGAATATTCTTACTCGGAATTTTTGATTTTGCTAAGCATCGTGGTGTAGGGTCTAATGTTAACTTGGAATAAAATAATGATAAAGGAAGGTAAGGTTGGGAATTCAACAAAGTCGGAGGTTCAGGACCTCCTTCTAGTGCCAAAAAATGTTAACAAGAAATCTTGCTAACACCCCAAAGTAGGATTAAAAGTGAGAATGACCTCTTCGAAACCACCTTTCGAATCAGTCGAGGTAATCTAAGAATCCTTCGAAACCACCTTTCGAAATGGTTGAGGTAATTTAAGGTTGTGTCTTAATGGTGTCTAAGGGTTATAACTATGTCGGAAGGGTTTTATTCCTTCAAAAGGTATCCCTTCGATAAGCATTGATGTGAGTACTCTGTAGTTGAATCCATACACAAGCATTGAATCAAATTCTACGTATTTGAAAATTACATGCACTTGCTTTATTAATAATTTTTATGAATACAAGAGGCTTAAGTATTACAAGGAAGTGAAATCCCTAATTTGATTTAAGGATTAGCGTTTGCAAATTCAAGAAAAAAACAAATATAGAATGAATGAATTTGGATCCCCTAAACAACACCCCTAGGGTTTTATTTGTAGGCGTAGTTTGGACCCTTTCACATCTGTCCGTTCGACTTAGTCGAAAGGTGCCTTGATGGCCTTTCGTCGCTGTTAAATTCAGGGTGCCTTTCTAACTCTGCTTTTGAATGGAACGGGTGTTTTCGACTCCACCGAAAGGTATAGAAGCGACCTTCACCTTGTGGTTGATGTGTTGTGTAAATAAGAAAGGATGTTCAAATGCGTTCGAAAGGTACAAATTCAATGCTTGTGGAAGGTGATGATGCTTTCTTTGTTTAAGCTTTCGAAACACTTGAATCTTCCATCATTGGGTATCGAACCGGTTTGCAATCCACTTTCATGCATTTTGGAAGCTTTCGACACTGTCGAAAGAGGTATTTTCTAGGCTTCAAATGACTTGTAGCATAGTAGAAGGCTTAGTTGCGAAAGATAGCTTCCGAAAGCATTCCCGTTGATTAATACGGAACCCCCATTTTCTAATGTTTGAGGAAGAAATATTGGTCACATATGAGAGCTCCTTTATATTTATGGAACGTTTCAACCGATTCGATAGGCCGACCTATGCTTTCGAAGGGGTCACTTTGGCAAAATGTTCTTCTGCAGAAGGTAAACAACGGCGGAACCATCTGTTTCACATGGTCCGATACATGTGCGGAAGCCTGTTATTTGATACCTTCGAAAGGTGCTTTTAACATATACGAAACTCCTTTATGCATGTGGAACCAACTGTTTTGAAATGGGTTAACTGAAGCAGAACAGTAGCCTCATCCCCTTTCGACCTCTTCGAAAGTCCCTAACTCATCCAACATTTGCAGAAGCATCCCTTCGACTCTTTCAAAAGGTCTTGCTATTGCTATCGTTCTTCATGAATCCTACTTTTGTATTCATTTAGGTTTCGAAGAAGCTGGAGTGATTTTTGATGATAATATTCCTAAAATATTTATGACTAAAAGTGAGGGGTCAAGGATCTTATTTATATGGGTTGAAACATATCAGAACTGAAGGATGAACATAGGTTAGGAACAGATAAATCTTGGTTATTCATTGATAGGAAAACCCTAGCCTCCACTAATAGGAGCGGTCGACCGCCCTATACGTACCGTTTGACCGCTAGTGGTCGACCAGTTGGGTTCGACGATCAACCCCTCCACCTCGCTTGGGAGCGTAATTATTTTTGTATCATTTTTTTATTTAATTCCTTTATTTTACTTTGACGTTAAATTTTAAAGTTAATGATTTCTTAACTCCCAAGTCTAATCTCAGTTAATTTTCAAATCTCAAATTTTAAATTTAATTATTTATTTGTATTTGAATTCAGATTAAATTGTTTTAAATTTGAAAACATCAAATGCCCATAGCTTCTTCATTTGAGCTCCATTTTTAGCATTTATATATGGAAACAGATCAGAATTTTGCCACGAAAAAAATGATACAACTTTCCTAGCCAAATTCCTACTTTTACAAAATTTCCATTTTTATCCTTACTTAATTTAATTTAATGTACTTATTTAATTCTTACTGATTTTATGAGGTGTTACATAGAAGCAGCTATCATGTTATCTTGCTGACAACTGTCCTACATTCTGAACCCTTATCCACATGTGTCATTGCTTATTTGACTTAATTCCTGAAAACATTCATCTTGAGGTCGTTTTGTACTTGACCGCCGTAGTCTATTTATTTTCTTCATTTCTATTAAAGCTTCCTACTCGGTTCAGGCTTACATGGCCATTATTGCGGACCCTGTTGAGATTCAGAGAGTATGGATGAGTGTTTTTTAACATGAAAATAAATGTATAACTTTTATTTCCATTCAAGTTTATTTTAGTTGATCCACAATATAATTCCATTAAGTTAACTGACAAATTATTTTTAAGTTAATCCGCATGTGAATTAACTGATAGAATAAGCTACTTTGATTTTTATTCAGTTCTTTACTCTTTTACTTTGATGTGTATAATTATATTCTCATACTTATGGAATACAAAATCTGTACATTAGATTACACATTTATTGCATATATAAAAATGTAAATCCAAACTTTATCTTATGTGGCTACAATAAAATAAGAAGATTTAGGACCATCTACATATCCACATAAGCTTAAATCATTTTGAGATTTGAACTCTTACAAATTATAAAAGGAAACAAAAGATCTAAGGCCATCTGCATCTCCAAATCAGCTTGATTCAACTTCGAAGCCAAATTCTGTTGAAGGTTCATAAGATGCTATACCATCAAATCCTTTCAAAAGGATATCCCTTCTGAAGATTCAGAGCTATGCATGCCTTAATTGTCTTCAGAATACATTGCCAGTGAATAAGAAGAAGAATCAATGTAACTTTCATTTACCAAGGAACATCATGCTTTTAGCTGTATGTGAAAGTAAGAGTTACCAAATGAAATAGCAACTGGAAGATTATGATTTTCCAAGAACTGACATTTTTCTTTAGATAACAAACACGAAAATAATGACCAGGGTGTTGTTTCCGTTTTATAGCTCATAGAAGCATAGGCACTTGTGTCTAAATGGTGAGTACTGTGAGAAAGAGCGGTACATCCAGTCTGACCAAAGATTGTTGAAAGAGGTTAGGGATTAAAGGTGTAGGCTGGTAGAACTAGAGCACATGTTATTGCATTTCCAAGGTTTTAAACCTAGCATGACGTAAGTCTACTGGATCCTGACATATACTTATATTTCCAAGACTCTTTAAACCTTTTTGTTCCATGCATTCGTGCATATACATATATTGCAATAAGCAATAAATTGTAACTTATTACTGACTACCAAAGCGCTATATTGATCATGATTTGTATATCAACTACAAACCTGAACTATATACAGTTAGACTTTATATCCATAAAACATCTGGTTACATGGCAGATAACGTTTTCTGTCATTGCTTCATTATAATTTTTTACTACGCATGTAGACTATCTTAATGCTTTTTTGTTTTCCACCTAAGTTAGCTGATTTTGCCTGACCATTACTGTAACTCCAATTTTCATAGATGTATATACTTTATTCATTCTCCTACAAGTTGTATACAAACACAACTACAAATCATTGTGTGGACAATATATAAATTTTAATGCCCAAATTGCAGTTAAACTATATTCTACTTTTCCTCCATCACACATCAACTAGAAAAAAATCAAAAACAAAAGTTGTAGTTAAATTATATTCTACTTTTCAGCTAATAGGCATCAACCACATCATTACAAACAAAATCCAAAACAATTTCACTTCATCTAAATAAACTTGCAAACGCAAACTTCATTATCATGCATTACGCATACTTACATGGTAAAATTTAAACACAAATTGATAGAAAAATAATTATGATTTGAAGCATAAATAAAATTGTCGTATAATTATTTCAAGCAGCAAGAACAAGCAACGATGATGAGAAGATGGCTACTTATCGTACACATGCACATTTCCATAACCAAATTCATACCAAATATAGTGAAAATCATGGTACCATAAGACAAATATCAAACAAAATAGTACATCAACAGTTACTAATTAAGAAAATGAAAATAATACATTTGATGATTTTATTAAGTGAATATTAGGCTCAGGTCCCTAGTAAGTTTCAAAATACACAAAAACCCCAGTAAAAAAAAGTGTGTAAATTAGGTCCCTAGAATTAAGTTACTAAGTAATTGCATATAGTTATGCAATTTTTTTGGTGAATAATTGCGGAATTTTCCGCAACTTTTTGAAAAAATTGCGTAAATTTCTGCAATTTTTTGGGTGAATAATTGCGGAATTTTCCGCAATTTTTTGGATGAATAATTGCGGAATTTTCCGTAATTTTTTGATATAATTGCATAAATGTCTGCAATTATTCACTGAATAATTGCATAAGTGTATGTCATTATTCAGTAACTTAATTCTAGGGACCTAATTTACAAACTTTATTTTACTGGGGTTTTTGTGTATTTTGAAACTTATTAGGGACCTGTGCCAAACTGTCCCTTTTATTAATATCAATGAAAGTAATAGATGTGCATGTAAATGTGCATATTTTTACCACCATATTTAATCTATTTAAATTAAATAAATGATCATATTGGGTATTTTAACTTGTTTAAACCAAAATTCAAATTATTTGAAATTGTCACATATTCATCTTCATATAGGGGCAAAATGGTCATTTTTATGCATTTATTAAATTGTGAAAATTTACTTGGAATTTTCTATGTTGTTTTGTAGGAAATTTGGTGAACTTTACAAGTGGTTACATAATGATATATGCATGCACAAGAGTGAAGAGAACAAATGAAGATGGAAATAATTCAAAGTGAAGATAATGTAGGACCTCACCTACCCACCCACCTTAATGTACAAATTAGAGGCTAATGCACATGCTTATGGAATTAATGGCTTCATGTACACTTAAATGAGGATTATTTGAAGCTAATGATTACTTGGCCTCCACGCTTCCTAACAGGGTATTTTGGGCATTCCTCAAAAATATGAATTAGGGTTTAACACATGTATAAAATCCCCTTATGTTTCATGTAACCCACCTCTCCCTTAGCCTCTCTTTAGTTTAGTTTAGTCTCAAAAATAAACAAACTCTTCTCTTTCTCTTTTCATGACTACTTAGCCATTTTTATTTTCATGTAATTTTTTTTTATGCAATTTAATATATGATCTTTTCCCTTTCTTGTTTATTTCCTTTCATGTTGTAGTGTAGATTTACTTTCATGCAAGTAGAATAGTTCTAATTCTTGTTAATTTGCTCTCTTTTTCCTCTTGTTAGTTTCATGTTGCTTTCTACATTTGTTCATATGATAACAAATATGAGAGGCTAATCCCTACAATTTAGGGGTAATGAAGCTCTCTAGTATGTAGATGCAACATTTTGATGTTTATGCTCTCTTTTTGTGCTTAATGAATCATTTGAAGTGGTTTAACTTGTTGTTTTTGATGTGAATTTGATAGCCTATATTGTTGACACCAAATAGGCTATGCTTAAACAATCACAAACAATGATTACCTCTTCATCTACATATGATGATGGTAATGAAGTGATTGTTGAAATAAAAATTTGATGACCTATATTTCTAAACAATAGTTAATAGGCCATGCTTAAAATAGATTTTGCTTTCAACTTTGTTGTCATATTTCATAAGAGATAAATGTGTATTAGTGGTTGTGTTATAGTTTGATGGTTTATATTATGCTAATTAATAGCACAAATATACCATACTTATGATAAGCACATCAACTAATTACACTAATGACAAGAAAAGAGAGATCATAACTTCATTTTGTTGATTTATGTGATCTAGAGAATGGAAATTGCCTCTAAATTGCCTTCACACTCTCATATTTTTATCAATTTTCTTTTGCTAGTTTTCTACATTTTTAGCTAATCACATTTTCAACTTTGGTTAATTTGATTGAATAGAGATTTAAAATCATCAATTCCCTACGGATCGACCCGTATTCGCCACGTACTACAAGTGTACGCCGTGCGCTTGCGGTTATTTTAATTTAAAATTCGTTCGGCGGTTTTCTAAACCGATAGAATTTCCGTCGACGAACAGTAATAACAGTACATCACTAGTTCATGACTCTTTCCCAATTATGAATTTTATTTTGAACCGCTTCAAATGGTTTTTGGGCATCAGGATCGCATACCTACTTCAACCTAGATAAGTATGAGGTAATGGTGCTTCTTCTTTCAAATAAAATATCATAAAATGGTTTACCTTTTGCTTCAATATTTTTTGAGATATGAAATGTGCATAATAAGTGAGAAACACATAGATATATAACATGGACGACACTCATTAAGGACAATTCTCGATCAATGATAATGACCGAAGGAGTGCTAGCAGTTGGAGCAAGAATTTCATTTAAACACTGTAAAGCTCATATGTAACTACTTACCATCTCATGATAAAAAAAAAGCATGTGCTCCTATAAATGTTTTCCATGTTGTTGTAACTCCAAATATCTCTAACAAAGGTTTTTCTTGATGATTAGTTTTATACGTGCAATCCATGATCAAAACATGTGGAAAACATCTAATAAGTTTCATGGAATAAGGATGTCCGAGAAATATATCTAATACTTCTTTTGTATTTTGGTCTTTACGATGGGATTTAATATATTTTTCCTCATCCAACATACATAACTATTGCATATAAGTCCTACATTCTATTTCTTTAATTCGATATTTAGCCTTAAAAATTGTAAATGGTTTGGATTGTCGAAGCATTATTCAGGTAGATTTCATTGATAACATGAAGTACTTCTCTAGCTTTTACACCACATGTGCTCAATTTGATTACATCTTCTTCTTCTTTTTTTCGAAAGTCTTCCAATATATGAATGCCCTTTAAACTTCATATTTTTTCAAATAGATGATAATGAATTCCTCAAATAACCTCCACTCTTCACTGATCCAACATTGATAGTTTAACTCCTTTCAGCAAGAAAGAGCATCCGCATTTTTTAGTTCCCGTCTTTCTTGACTTTATCTGATTATTGATTGATTTACTTTCATTCTTCTTAACATATATGCACTTCTTTCTCACCAATATGATATTTGACATCGACAACCATGTTTTTAGATTTTTAATTTGCTTGATAATAACAAATACCCCACAATACTTCCCTACTGTCATGTGAATGGAATACCTAAATCATATCTAGAAAGTTGAGTGCTCTTCAATCTTACAAGTAACATTATTGCTTACATAAAAAGGAAAAAAATATTATACCTTATTATTTCAAAATGAAAATGTGCGATCCCATTATAGTATTCGATCTTCAACACATGGTATATCACTAATCTGAATGATAAAATAAAATTGCAAAGAAGAGATAAAGCTGCATAAATAAGTAAAAACAAGTGTATAATTACCCTGGTTACTGTAACGACCCACTTTTGCGTATAGTTCAAGCCGATATAAACCACACATGTTCAACTCAAATTGAACGGAAAGACAGATAGTTAAGGTGAAGAAAGGAGATAGAAGATAGAAGAATAAAACAATCACAGAATCTCACAACGCAACGGAATAATATATATTTATCAACATAATAATTTACAAAGTCATTTACAAAAATGGTACATCAGAGTCAATATTAACATACATTCTAACCTGGACAGTTATAACAGCCTGTCCATGTCTATCAGATACAACATAAATATAATATAGCGGAAACAAGATAATAACTAGCTATCGATGAAGCCACCTGCTCCAAGCTCCTCCAAAATGCATCCGTAGAAAACTTGAACTACTTGGCTGCCCGTGCAAATTTGGGCACACAAGAGTTTTAGGAAAAAGAAATTAGAACTCCGGGTCAGACATGGGTCTGGTGTGAGAAACTAAAACAACTGAATTTACCTTAAAAACTCTTTTGAAAATCAAGGGTATCTCGTAATACCATGCCACACATAAACACGGATGGGTTTTTACCTTACGATGGCCAAAAATCTTTTTATAGAAAATCCAGTGATATTATAATAATGTCTAAGGGTGAAAATAAAAATATCAAATAGCTGTGATGCTCGTGAGTGTACATCACAACAATACAAGGTATAAAATCAAAACTCGATAAGGCTCACTCGCTAATTGTGTAGGACTTCCATGGAGATGCCCCAAAACATCTAGAATGGTCCTCCTGCACAAGGATCAGAGTTATCCTTCCGAAGCATCATACCCGTCTAGCCGGGGTATTATAGAAAAAACATAACTGGTCTTGCTAAGACCGAGTGCATCGCTCCCGGCATGCCAAAACTGATAGATAGATATTGCTAGAAAAGGGAGCAGACTACACCCTATGGGTTTGGCAACCATACTGGTCATGTCTCCTATCTCTGGTTTTAGTCATTTCCGCTGATGAGGCTAAGTCCGATGTTCCAGCTTACGCACCGTACCAAAATAGATCACGGAATCCCACATAGATTCCCACACTACAACGGGTTTCAGAATCACATATTGATTTCCGCATCTCAAATAAATCTTGGAATCACACATCGATTCCCACACCCTAACGGGTCTCGGAATCGCACAAGGATTCCAACATCTCAATATAACACGAAACTCCTCCATAGAACCGTATATAGTGTCGGAGTGGTTATAGGTTCGAGTCATCTCTTACGAGTACACTCTTCCGCTTCCCGGGCACTCCATTAACCATTCGTTGATTTTCCGAAATGCTCAATACCGATTCTTTAGGAAATAATCAGAAAATACATAAGAGTGAGGATCACCCCCTAACCGTTTAAGTGGACGGATCTCATTATCATTTATCCTAGAAGAACAAATGAGTTTATACGTATAGTATAGCACCACCGATGGTAATTGTACCATATAATTTTCTTATTTCTTCTAGATATTTCCAAAGTTAAAATCCTTCGGTGTTAAGTGCGGAATTGCTTCCATACCACCAAAATTAAAAACGATTACATATTTGGGCTAAGATTTGATAGTCGGTTATTTAACTGTCAAATAACAAGCATTCAAACAGAAATCACATTTCCCGCTGAAATCACTAAGCCTCATTTAATTTAATTTCGATAAATTGAATCTCTTTATCAAAAAAAACAATCATATACTTATCTCACCAGAATAAGCATATTCATAAATCATTCCTTTCAAAAATACTTGAAAACTCTTTCAAATAGATATGGAAAGTACATTCGGTATCGACCATGGATCACAACTCAATGGTGGCGTCTCTATCCCAGAGAAATCCAAACTTCACTGCAGGCAACTCTGCCTCTCGAATTATGCCATGAAATCAATCATAGATCGTAGTTTGCACAATGGTTACGTCGCTATCCTAGTGAATCCATAACAAACTGTAGGCAGTCTCTACCCTCGAATTACGCTACGAAAATATACCATTACTTCCCAAAATCTTTTATTTTAGTAAATATCTCAAAATAATACTTATAAAGTTTCTATATAAATTTCCAAGTTCAATTTAGGAAAATACTCTTTTATACAGTTTACTATATAATATATTATTTTTAAAACAATATTAATATTTGAACAAATTATCTTCGAAATAATAATATTTAATACTAGTTAACTCTTAAATAATAATTAACTTTTAAATCCAATTATTATAAAATAACTTCAAATAAATAAGTAAAATATAATTTTAAAATATTTTGAATAATTAAATAACTTTGAAACACTAATTAAATAATATTAAATAACTTTTAAGAATCATAGATTAATTAACTTTAAATCATTATTAAATAATAATTATTTATCTTTAAAACGTCATCAATAAATAATAATTATCCTTTAAATAACTTTAATTCAAAAATTAACTTCAGATTTGGAATGAGGCTTAGCAACTCTAATGGTACTTAATCAAGTCACCATTTATTTAAATAACTATCCAAGTTATAATTCCAAGATTTTACATAACATCACATATGTAAATTAAACTCACAGCTAATAACTAATTGTTAATACAACACTTGTCCTATACTGTCAATTTGGAATGTAATTAAGTGTCCACACTAATGTAATAGCAGAACAAGATTTATTTCTGCTAAATAAATGTTCAAATTCAACTTATCCATTAATAATAGCAGAACAATAATTTATTGTGCTAACCGGGTCCAATTAATTTAGTTAGCGAAACGGTGTTTTATCCCACTAACAAGTGTCCAAATTACTTTATACAATTCAATTTAACTCAATAGTATTTTATTTGGCTAAATAAACATCAATTATTAAGGTATGATAATTTAACAATGTTATTAATCCGAATAACATAATTAAATTTTGGTCCATTTCCATATGTTATAAACTAATACGTGGCCAAAGCTATCAACAAATCACACTAATATGTTGTACTTGTATTTGTGAGTTCAACGTAAAAATCCATGGGTCAATTGGCTTTAAAACGAGCTAGATATCACCATTCAAAGTTTTTAACATATTATAATAAAAAATTAACTCAAAATAATTTAGTTTCCCACCATAAGCTCATGGCCCAAGGCCCGTTAACCCATCCAAACCACACCGAAAAGAATAGTGCTTCTTCCCCTTCCACATGTTCACTTCTGTGCACAAATTCCTTCAAGTTTCCACTCCTCACATCCACATGAAAGCCTACAATCATCATGATGTGGCCTGGCTCCACTTCTTCAATGCATGTACACGTTCAAGTGCCTCAACCCACATCACTCAGCAGCTTCCCCATCCTTCTTTCTCAAACCCGTATCCTACCATAGCCCAACAGCTTCAAAATTCAAACCCGCTTCCATACCAAGACCCAAGCAGCTTGTTAAGTTTCGGCATTCCCGCGCACCTACGCGTTCGCTTCACCGTGTCTATCCAGGGTCAACGGTCGAAGTCTCCCATGCCGGCGTCCCGATTGAACATCCCTCCATCGCCTTCCATCGGGCATATAATCTGGTCTTGGCAACACATTGTAACAAAAGGAATCCCCCCAATATCAGCACAAGCAAAATAGAAGACCCAGGCCCGAAACTGGAAAACTGCCGAAAAACGGTCGACTGGTCATTTCTGGACCAGTCGACTGGTCCAGAGACCCCATGGTCTCTGGACGAAACCGGTCGACCGGTAGAAATGGACCGGTCGACCGGTTTTGGGCAGCAGTGCACAATAGTGCACTGCTTGCTCCCGGAACTCCCCCCCGAGCTCCGCTACTCCGGTCGCTTCCGCCTACGCCTCGCTACTCCACTCCTCTTCAACTTCAACATATCGTGTCGCCAAAATTTAACACTCCACCTCAACACTATATCCATCTCCATCACCAATGGTACCATACCATCATCAACACCGATAGCTCCAACTATCGCCACTTCTACCTTCACCAAACATGAATGCTTCCTCAATGGGTTCCGGCAAGGCCACCCCCCATTGCACTTCACCAACGAGTTCAGGCACAAAGCCCCCACCCGCTAATGAAGTGTTGGAAACACCCAAAACCAAACCGATCTCACCAAAGACCCGAACACTTAGGAGTGTAAACTAGTGTTCGCCAAGAAGATAGAACCACAATCTCACCCCAATACTCTTCTTCATCTACTAACCAAGCTCCTCTCTCACCCGTGCCACCCCGTGGCACCTAGCACTCCTCTAAGCAAATCAAGTTCGAGCAATGCTCGAACTTTCCAAATGGCAATGCTTTAGTAAACATATCCGCCGCATTATCCTTTGTGTGCACTTTCCGAAGATATACTTGCTTATCCTCATCCATGGCTACCAAGAATGACTCCCTCACTTCAATATGCTTAGTACGAGAGCTAAACGCCAAATTCTCCGCCAAATGGATAGCGCTTTGGCTATCACAATGAACATCGATACTATCGTGTCCAACACCCAAGTCACACAACAATCGCTTCAAATAGAGTGCCTCCTTAGCCGCCTCCACCGCGGCTATCAACTCCGCCTCCGTAGTGGATAAAGCTACTACGGTTTGCAATCTCGATCTCCAACTTTTGGCCGTGCCACCAAGTGTGAAGACATACCCGGAAGTTGACTTTCTCCTATCCCTATCACCGGCGTAGTCCGAATCACAATAACCAACCAACTTGCAATTCATTCTCCCACTACCGCCAAAAACAAGACCATGAGATGATGTACCTTTGAGATATCTCAAAATTAGCTTTACGGCTTCCCAATGCGATTTCCCCGGATTAGCCATGAACCGACTAACCACCCCGACGGCATTTGCAATATCGGGCCTTGTACACACCATGGCATACATCAAACTACCAACCGCACTTGCATATGGCACCGTTGCCATATAAGCCTTGTCCTTCTCCAAGATAGGTGAACCTCTACTCGAAAGCTTGACATGCAAAGGTAAAGGTGTAGTTGTCGCCTTTGCATTCTCCATGCTAAACCGGCTAAGCACTTTCTTGATATAATCCTTTTGAGTTAATTTCAACTCAAAACGCTTCTGATTCCTTTCAATCTCCATGCCCAAAATTTTCTTTGCTTCTCCAAGATCCTTCATCTCGAACTCCGATTTCAATTGTAATTTCAACTTGTTGATTTCATTCTTGTCCTTCGAAGCAATGAGCATGTCATCCACATACAAGAGTAAATGCACCCAACAATCATTTCCCAACTTCTTGAAATAAACACAAGCATCTTTGATGCTTCTATCAAAACCATTTTCAAGCATAAAATGATCAAACCTCTTGTACCATTGCCTAGGTGATTGCTTCAACCCATATAGTGATTTCTTCAACTTGCACACCATATTTGACTTCCCATTTACCCCAAAACCTTCCGGTTGCTCCATGTAAATGTCTTCATCCAAGTCACCATGCAAGAAGGCGGTTTTCACATCAAGTTGCTCCAACTCCAAGTCGTGAATAGCAACTATGGCAAGTAATATCCGGATAGAAGTATGCCGCACAACCGGTGCGAATATCTCATCATACTCCTTTCCCTTCCTTTGTGCAAACCCCTTAGCCACTAGCCTAGCTTTGTATCTCCCATCGTCCTTCACCTTGTAAATCCATTTGCACCCAATAGCACGGTTTCCTTTAGGAAGTGGAACCAAATCCCAAGTTTGATTCTTCATTAACGATTGCATCTCTTCCTCCATGGCACAAACCCATTTCGAGCTATCACTCGAATTCATGACGTCATCAAGGTCCATCGGCTCATCTTGGACTACTATAAGCGCATAGTCCATATTATCACAAAAGCTAAGATAATTCCAATCACCATATCTCTCGGGTGGTCTTATAAGACGACGACCCACCCGAGTAGCAATACCATCACCCGGACTCCTTTTGGCTCCACCTTGAGTCGAATCTTCTCTAGAATCGTGCACATCACCTACACTACTAGAGGCACCTTGTGGACTATGTGATGTACCATCAACTGCTCCCTCCTCACAAGCATCTTCTACTACTCTACTCTCTCTACCCCTTGGACAAAATGTGGGAATAACTTCCTTCTCATTCGATTCACCATGAACCAAATCCGGAACATCCGATGAGCTCTCATTCTCCTTGAACATTGCCGACTCATCAAAAGTAACATGAGGAGAGTTTATTACCTTCTTCGTTTCCGGATTCCAAACCCGATAGCCTTTCACTCCTTCCGTATAACCAAGCAAAACCCCTTTGAAAGCTCTAGGTTCAAGCTTATCATTTCCCGGATCATGCACATAAACGGGACTTCCAAAGACACGAAGATAGCTCAAGTCAATACTCTTACCTCTCCACACTTCCTCCGGAATTTTGTTATCAATAGCCGAGCACGGAATTCGATTAATAATGTGTACCGCGGTTGACATAGCTTCGGCCCAAAATCCCTTAGACAAACCCGATGTCAATCTCAAGCATCGAGCTTTCTCTAGTAGAGTATGGTTCATCCTCTCCGCAACTCCATTTGATTGCGGATCTCCAGTGTAGTAAAATGTCTCCGAATGCCATGATGCTTGCAATAATCTAAGAATTCTCCGGAAACATACTCCCCGCCATTATCGGACCTAAGAACCTTCAAAGATTTACCACTCTTATTCTCAACAAGAGCCTTCCATACTTTGAACTTAGCAAATGCCTCCGACTTGGCCTTCATTACTTACACCCAAACTTTACGAGAAAAATCATCAATAAAGGAAATATAATACTTTGCTCCACCCAAAGAAGCAACCGGTGCCGGTCCCCAAACATCCGTGTGCACATACTCAAGAACGCTTCTTGAATCATGTTTCCCTTCACCGAATGAAACCTTTGTTTGCTTCCCCATGACACACTCTTCGCAAAACTCTAGCTTGTTGAAACTCTCTCCACCAATCATCTCCCTTTTCCGAAGAATCTCCAAACCCTTCTCCGAGACATGACCCAATCTCAAATGCCACAACATAGTCGCATCCAAGTCACGAGAACTATCAACGCCAACACAAGTTTCACCTTCTATGGTCACTCCTTGAAGCAAATAAACACCATGAACTCTAGCTCCTTTCATAACCACAAGCGCCCCCTTCGAAACCCTCAAGCAATCTCTCTCAATAGTGATCTTGCACCCCAAAGAATCCAATTGCCCCAAAGAGATAAGGGACTTCCTAAGTCCCGGAACATAGCGTACATTAGTGAGAGTACGAACTACTCCGTCAAACATCCTAATTTGCACGGAACCGATGCCCTTTGACTTACACATAGCACCATTACCCATAACAATCGAATTTCCCTCTCTAGCTTCGAAAGAAGAAAAACAATTCCTATTAGGCGTCATATGATAAGACGCCCCGAATCGAGCACCCATTCGCTACCCGAAACATCCGATGCCACCGCCGTCAATACATCAACTTCTCCCTCACTATCAACACTCTCCACCGCAACCGATGAAGACGCCACTTCCTTCTTTCCTTTCTCCTTGTCCGGACACTCATTCTTCCAATGACCGGGCTTCTTACAAATATAGCACTTGCCTTTCTTTTCCTTCGACTTTCCTCTCCAACCGGGATTCCTAGATTTGGAACGACCCCGGTTATCCTTCTTCCAATATTCCTTCTCCACAAACAAACCTTGACCATTCCCGGCACTACTACTTCCTACACTCAACTCCTTCATTTGATCTCGCAACTTCTCACTAAGAAGACCCGTCTTGACATCATCCAACGTCAATGTATCACGGCTATAGATCAAACTATTTGAGAAACCCGTATAACGATCCGGCAACGAACATAACAATATCATCGCCTTTTGCTCTTCCTCAATCTTCAAATCTACCGCCTTCATCTTCATTAGCAAATCATCAAACACATTTAAGTGCGCCTTTAGCGAAGTCCCCTCTTTCATCTTATAGGTGAAAAACGTTCGCAACAAGATCAATCGGTTAGTTAGAGATTTCTTCATATACAACTCCTCTAACTTCTTCCAAATTCCCCCAGCGGTGACCTCACCACTAATTTCGGAAATAACATTCTCTCCCATAGCAAGTTGAAGTGTAGTAAATGCCCACTCTTCCATTTCGTCTCTCTCAACCTCCGATATGTCCGCCGGCAACAAATGTGTATCAAACACCACCCTATGAACCCGATTCCTCCTTAGAACCGCTTTCATCTTCCATTGCCATTTTTCAAAATCATTATCGCCATTCCACTTATCAATAACCAATTGCGATCCCGAAGCCGCATACGAACCACGTACATACGGCGCTACACCACTTGGACTAACCATTGAGGGAACACTAGAGTTATTATCCGATTCCGGCATTTCAACAAACACCTACCGACTCCAAAGCTCTGATACCAAATGTTAAGTTTCGGCATTCCCGCGCACCTACGCGTTCGCTTCACCGTGTCTATCCAGGGCCAACGGTCGAAGTCTCCCATGCCGGCGTCCCGATTGAACATCCCTCCATCGTCTTCCATCTGGCATATAATCTGGTCTTGGCAACACATTGTAACAAAAGAAATCCCCCCAATATCAGCACAAGCAAAATAGAAGACTCAGGCCTGAAACTGGAAAACTGCCGAAAAACGGTCGACTGGTCATTTCTGGACCAGTCGACTGGTCCAGAGACCCCATGGTCTCTGGACGAAACCGGTCGACCGGTAGAAATGGACCGGTCGACCGGTTTTGGGCAGCAGTGCACAATAGTGCACTGCTTGCTCCCGGAACTCCCCCCGAGCTCCGCTACTCCGGCCGCTTCCGCCTACGCCTCGCTACTCCACTCCTCTTCAACTCCAACATATCGTGTCGCCAAAATTTAACACAGCTAACCTCCACCTCGATGCCACTGACAACTCCGCCCTGAGCAACGTCACCATTCCCAACTGAATGGATCCCTGAACCACCCTTCAACATAAATGTACAGACGACACAACCATACAATCCAACCAAATGCATGCTACTTCATCATGTACGCACACCATAGTATATACACATACTTGCATACCCACACAAAAACAACACATACGCTCATCATGCACTACACGCCTCAGAGCCCACTCACGCATGCAAATGCCCATAACCAAACTGCTCTTTTCCCAACGTCTACACACATAATTCCATGCATGCCTTTCTATCTTTGTTACTTCCATTCGAAGAGAGAAGAAATGGAGAGCACCAAATGTATATATTCGTATGGAAAAACAAATGAAGAGGAGCATAAAAGAAATAAAGACAGAAAATGTGTGATCGTATTTTTTTGAGAGGAAAGAGAGAAAACAAATGAATGCAGGTGTGTTGAAGGATTTGTATGTAAAGTAGAAAGAAAGATATGGGCACTCTGTTGTGTGATGATGTATATAGGGAAATAAATTAAATGCAAAGCAACGAAAGGTTGCAAAGAGGACAAGCAAGGAAAATAAATCAATACATATGCAAAGATTGTGCTGTATCCATGCATCTCTTTTATAATGAAATTCAAACAAGCACAATTATCATGTCTACCCAAACTTGTTAAAAGATAGAAAAAGGACAGTAAAAAGACGTGTGCCAAGATTCTGTCTATGTTGTGTTCTCTGTAGACAATAGGACGTCCAATTTAATGCTAAGCCACCAAAATGTAAACCAGAGTACATACAAAGATAGACAACGACACGAAAATATCTACGTAAAAAGATTTTTTGGTTAAAGAACAGGCAAAGCGAAAAGAATGGCGTACATGAGTTTACAGTTGTATGCATATTAATGTGTTTTAATATGAGGTTTATTTTCCAAAGTTTTAGGGTGCCCTATCACACGTTAATCGTTCACATCCATGTCGCAAGCAACAGAAATAAACATATGATCGTGCACAATGATGTGTCATGATCACTAAACAATAATAAAATAGACCGATTAATTTATTCTGTGAAGCGTCAAAAGTGTCAACGTTTGTCCTAAAATACGTTAAACGAAAACTTATGCACTTTTCAAATTAAAAATTACAGAAAAATTCTATAAAATAAATTAAAAATAAGTTATCAGAAATCGGATGATTATTTGAAACAGATATTTAATTATAGTTTAAATTCAAATCTGAATATTAAATATCCAATTCGAGACTCAAAATTACGGGTCGTTATAAGGACCAATCCTTACAAGTGCTGGTAATACACAATATGAAATACAAACACAGCGGAAAGTGATAGATAACTTAAACAAAAAGACCCAAAATGCTCCATGCTCTATGCTCCATGCTCCATGCTCTATGCTCCATTCGAAAATGCTCCAAACAATCTAACTACTTGGCTGGCTGAAAAATAGGGCATCCAGAGTTTAAGAGGAAAAGAAAATAAACTTCGGGTCAGTCATGGGACTAGTATGAGAAATTCAAATACGGATATTTCAAAACAAAGGGTATCTCGTAAAACCACACCGCATATAAACACGAAACGGATTTTTACCTTATGATAACCAAAACTTTTGCTATGCAAAATCTGGGAATATTATTTTTAATGACATTCTTCTAAAATGCTTTTCAAATAAACTTATGAATCTTAGCCGAAATTGTTACATTGATTAAATTCCAACATACTAGCTATAAAGTAGGTTCTACAATCAAATCCGAAAGCACTTATTGGAGAATATATTTCCATACAATGGCAGGTAAGGAACTACCTCTGGTATAGTACACCTCTAGAGGGATGTACCAAGGATTAACAACTTTTGAAACCTCTACACCAGGCAAGACTGGCCTACCCGCAGACCCAACTTGGTGGTGAATAGAACCAAATATGACATCACCCATGTCGTAACCAACCTATCTAGGATCCTATAGCATACACAACATACTCGACTCATATAGAGTAATCTGAAAGGGTGATGACCATACCCTTATAGTCACGACCCACATAGCCTCGCGGCATGCCCTGTTTAAGCCATTTTTGGGTGATGAGGCATGAGGTAACGATTACCTTTCATATAGCACATTCCACTTGGAATGACACACTGTCATTCCATAATCACACAACTGATTTCTACAAATGTATAACTTCTGAGCTCGTATGTCTTGGGAAAGGGATGTTAAGCTAAGAGAAGTTGTCTTCTCCGCCACCAAATAGATAATACGTTTATAGAGATCAATCGATATGATTAGGAATGCAACGTCAAACATTTGTCGAGTTGTCTAGGAACAAGACAAACTAAAGGAACTCTCCTACCACATCCTGTTGGGAATCATTCCTAGGATTAGTAGAGAGCGGCCCTTGCATCGAAAATCAAATGAAGATACTACTGCCACATATATATGATATGAGAAATTTTCCTCGAGCATTAGTGATAAGCAACCCTTCATTTATTTACCACCATTCCATTTCTTCGCTTCGAATATGTAAATTGGTTCGAAGTGGTTTTTGGATAAGAATCGCTCAAATTCGATCCTGATTCCTTCGAATCAATGATGGATAAAATGATATTAAGTAAATAGGTGCTTATCATTTGATTACTTACTTTCTTTTTATAAAAAATATCTTCTAGCGATATACATATCCTTAAAACATTTCTTTCCAGTATATACGGAATCCTTAAACCTCTCTTTAACTTTGGAAATACCAAATCATTTTCATAATTCATATTGCAAAACCTTTTTGAGTTAAAAAGGGTCGATAGAAATTATACTAATTCTACTCAATATCAATTTCCATATTCAACGTTTACTATCCGTCGAATAAAGGTGAAATCACCTTTTAAATTCACACAGATAGTGCGGGTTCGCTCCTCGGAATTTAATACCAAGTGTAAGAATATTATTTCTATACAATCCAAGTTGTATTAAATTTGGAAAAATTAAATCTTCTATACTTGCCTCGTTTTTGACATTTTGACCTTATATATTCCTCGTCCAGGAAAGAAGCCAGGTGAGTCAAAGCACCGATTGCTCCTAAACATCTCCTTAGTTTGAGCACCTCACATTTAGATCTCACGAACATAAAAATCCAGTCTACTCATCGACTTTTAGAGTCAAGATTAAATCACTTGATTATAATAACTTTTCTTTAAATCATTTATTTAAACCATTTAAAATAAATTATAAAACCTTAAAATAATTTTTAAAATACTTAATTATTTATTTGAAAACATTTATAAAGGATTGGGGAAAAAATACTTAAGTTTAAAGCCATATTTCAAAAGTTATAAAAAGTGATGCAACTACGAATAGTGCTTTTAAGGCTTATATGATCAAAACAACTTTTCAATCATTTAGAAACTCATTATATAACTCAAATCTCTTTTAAAACATTTTAAAATATTTATATAATTTATTCCATATTTTTAAAGAATTAAAAATATCAATTTTTATAGATTATCGCTTTGGTTTCCGAACTGCCAAACTACGATTATTTTGAAAACTTGATTTTCGCATATTTCAAAATCTACTAAACAAAATCTTGATCTTTTTCCTTTGTTTGAAAACTATGATTATAAGAGCTCGGAAAATTCTTATTACAATGAATTCCAACTTCGAATCCATCGTATATATGGATTTAACTTTATACTGCGTGAAATCTCGAACTTCTGTTACGCGACGCGCTTTTTTGACTCAATTTTCACATCTTGTCAAAACTTCTCCAAATTGGATTTTAGTGTTTATAAAGTATTTATAAACCATTTTAAAGAGTTTTAACAATCTCAAATATACCATTTTGTTCATTAAAGGAAAGTGATTTCCTTGTGATATTCGACATATATTAAACGTGAATTGTTAACACACCCAAACAATAATATTTCATAACCAAACATGATGGCCAAATCATAGCAAGCAAACAACATATCATATCATCATCCAATGTATATATAAAAATGTATGTGGAGTTTCCTCACCTTGGATTAAACGATTAAATTAAAAATGGCTATAGCCTTGCTAACTTGAATTTAAAGCTCACGAACTCTTGCACCTTGGCTCCTAGGTGGCTCGGCCCTTGCTTGGGATGTTATGAGGTGCTCACGGCCATGGCTAGTGAAGGATGGAAGGTGAGGCCGTGAGATATTTAAGTGGAGAGGAGGATTTTGATTTGTGTTTCTAAGTGTTATGATATATATATATATATATATATATATATATACACACAAACACACACATATATATATATATACACACACACACATATATATATATATGTGTGTGTGTGTGTGTGTTATAATTTAATTTATATTTGAACTATATTTTGCCATTATTTTGCTAAGGCTTGAAGACATGACAATAGAGAGGAAAGGTTTAGGAAAATAAAGAAGGATAAATGAGGAAATGAAGTGGAGATAGTGTGGTATTTATAGGAGTAGGAAGGAGTAAAAATATCATAATATTTTAAGTGCATATACATCACCTTTGATCACTACCATCGCCTCCCCCAACATCCTATGGTTCGGTCGAAATGACTCCCACTCCATGTGTGTAGCCTATGTGCATGTACTTGTGTGTAAGTGTTGATTTTGGAATGCTTAAGTATTAAGGAAGCGAGAAAATATCCTAGATATTTTTGATAATGTATATATTTAAGTATATGCATATATTTGTGTGTGTGTGTGTGTTCATGTGGATGTGAATATGTTCATGGGTGTATACATTTATATGTCCATATGTATGTCACGTATAATTCACAATGTTGCGCAACTCTACACGTTGAATTGTTACGAATTTCGATTCCGACTTCCAGTCATATTTTCACTTCTTTGTTAATATACATATATTTGTAAACAACATTTGATAATAATATTTCTATCATTATATAATAATTAAAAGAGCTTATTTAATAATCAAAATAATTATTAAATCATTTAAACTCCATTTTAAATTCAAAAAATAATTATTCCAAAATAGGGACCTTATTAATGATGTCATATATACTTTTAATTTTCCAATATAATTAAATTATTTTATTACATATTGCCACTCTTATGGACAAGTGAGTGTATGTATTCAGCTCCGTACACAATGTCGGATGGCCAAAGAGCTGTTTATCGATAAAACAATTTTTGGCCATTCCATCGATATTTATTCCATGGTGTATATTTTTATAAATATTTATTCAAAATGAGATTTCCAATAGTATTTATTGTTCAAAAATCATTATTTATGTTAAAAAAATCTTATATTTGAATATTTTGAAATTTTTCTAAAGTGATGAATTTTCGAGTCGTTACATACTTCCACCCTTAAAAGAATTTCATCCTCGAAATTAAGGATAAGAAGAAGATAACTCGAAAATGAATATATATTTGGCAAAATGAAAAATATACAAGATATGATAAGTGAATATACCACATACAATGAGTACACTTCATCGATACACATGCAACTATATATCAATCATAAAATCAGGATAAGCTTTCCTCATTCTCTCTTATGTTTCCCAAGTGTAGTCTTCTCATCACCACTCCATCGGACTTTCACCAATCTCACAACTTTCCTTCTCAATTGTTTCTCATCGTGATGTACGATTTGAACTGGTCATCTAATAACTGCCAAACTTGGTTCAACTTCTAAATCTTCTTGGGCGGCTGTTTCTATAACCTGTTCTGGTTCATGCGCATATTTCCTTAGATGAGATACATGAAAGACAATGTGCACATTAGACAACCTTTTGGGAAATTCCACATAATAAGCTAATGGGCCAATCCGTTCAAGAATGGGAAAAGGTCTAATAAATCTAGGTGCTAACTTTCCCGTCCTTCCAAATCTTACCACTCTTCTCATGGGAGAGACTTTCAAGAATACAAAATCTCCAACTAAGAATTCCAAATTTCATTGTCTTTGATCAGCGTAACTTTTTTGCCTGCTTTGGGCTTCTGTCATCTTCTTTTCTGATCATGTCAACCTTTTCTTAAGCTTCTCTAATCATGTCAGGACTAAGTGCTAACCGTTTCGATCCAACATACTGGGGATCTATATAGATAACCATATAAAGCTTCGTACGGTACCATGTGAATACTTGCCTGATAGCTGTTGTTGTAAGAGAACTCGACAAGATGAAGATAATTTTCTCATGATCTTCCAAAATCTCAGATACAGGCTCTTAGAAAATCTTTTAACGCTCGATTTACCCTTTCAGTTTGCCCATCGGTTTGGGGATAATATGCGGTGCTTATACCCAGCTTTGTTCCCAAAGCCTTTTGTAATGCCTTCCAGAACATACTGGTAAAGATTGGGGCTCGATCACTGACTATACTGCTTGGGACACCATGCAATCTAACAATTTTTCTCATGTATATTTCTGTAAGACTTACAGCAGTTCTCTTTGGCTTTAACTGGGATAAAGTGTGCGCTTTTGGTCAATCGATCTACGATAACCCAAAGCCATCATTTCCCTTCCTTGGTTGAGGTAAGCCATCGATGAAATCCATCGATATTTGGTTCCATTTCCAACTTGGAATTTTAAGAGGTTGAAGTAATCCAGCAGTCTTTTGTTGGCCTCTCTTGACCTGTTAACAATTCGCACATCTGCTAACATGAATGAAGATTTCCCTTCCATACTTTTCCACAAAAATGTTCATTTTACATCTTTGTACATTTTGTTGACTCCTGGGTGAGTTTAGCTTGGAATGATGGCATCTAGTCAACACTTCTTGTCTTAAGTTGTCAACATCAGGAAGACAAATTCTTCCATTTAACCGTAATATCCCATGGTTAGCAACTTTAAAGCTTGAACTCTGTCCTTTGCTTATATCTTTAATAATCTTCTTTAGAAATTGATCTTCTTTTTGCTTGCTAGAAATTTTTCTAGAAGAGTCAGGGTTACTACCAAATAAGCTATAACGACATGCTTCCTGCTTAATGCATCTGCTGCTACGTTGGCTTTCCCGAATGTATATAAAATATCTAGATCATATAACACAAAAAATTATGGCCAATGCTGTTGTCTCATATTTAAATCCTTCTAAGTGAAAAGATACTTCAAAGATTTGTGATCTATGAAAAGTTCGAACTTCTCGCCTATTTAAAGAAGGAATATTATTTACCAAGGTCAAACAAAGTTTATCAAAATAAACTATGAGAAATTCTTACCTAGTAAATAATGTCTCTAAATCTTTAGTGCGAACACAACCGCTAATAGTTCTAAGTGGGGTGTTGAATAATTTCGCTCTTGCGCCTTTGATTTCCTACTAGCATATGTGATAACCTTTCTGTGTTGCATTTGCATTGCATCCACTCCTTCTCTGCAAGCATGGGTATAAATGGTTAGACCGCTGCTTTCATTAATAATAGTCAGGACTGGAGCAGTAGTTAACATTATCTTAAGTTCTTGGAATGCTTCTTCACATTTCGGTGTCCATTCAAATTAACATCCTTCATAGTCAACTTCGTTAAGTGATGAGAAATCTAGGAGAAGTCTTTAATAAATCTCCAGTAATATCCTGCCAATCCTAAGAAGCTGCGAATGTCCTTTGGAGTTTGGGGCTGCTTCGAATCCATAGTGGCTGTAATTTTCCCTAGATCAACTGAGGTTCCTTCCTTCGACACAGCTGCCCAGGAAATCTTACCTTCTCTTCCCAAAAGTGGCACTTCGAGAAATTAGCTTTGAGCACATTTCTCCTTAATCTTTCTAGCATAATCCCTAAGTGCCTTTCGTGTTCTTCTTCAGTCTTTGAATATATAAGAATATCATCAATAAAAACCAACATGATTTTGTGGAGCACTTCTCTAAATACTCTATTCATAAGGTCCACATAAAAAGTTGGCACATTGGTTTGCCCAAAAGGCATAACCAACCACTCGTTAAAATCATTTGGTCCTCTTAATGCAGTTAAAGGAATGCAATCTTCTGCTATCCTTAACTGATGGAATATTGTAGGTAGGTCCATTTTTGAAAATATTCGAGCACCATAAATTCGATCAAGCAAGTCATCAGTATAGGGTAAAGAATACTTGTTCTTAATCATTTTCTTATTTAGGCCTCGGTAGTCCACACAAAATATTAGGGAGTCGTCTGACTTTGCAACAAAAACTACTGTTGAGCTCGAATATTAGCGACTTAGTCTAATTAATCCTTTCTTTAACAATTCATTAGTTTGATTCTTTAACTCATTTACTTCCTTAGAGGCCATTCTTCGTGAAGAACGAAAAACGGATGTTGCATCGGAAATCTAGTCGATTCAAAACTCAATTTCCTTATGTGGGGGTAAACTTTTAACTTCCTCAAAAACATCCTAAAAGTCTTTAACAATTGGTATTTCTTCTAGATGTTTCCGAAATGAATTTAGGGCATACATAAAACTCTCCATTATTGGACTAGATTCTTCACACGTTATTTTAAAAGGTCCACTTCAATTATTTTCCAAATGCACCGTCCCTTTAATACAATCAAGAACAGCCTTATTTTTAGATAACCAATCCATACCGAGTATAATCTCAAATCCAATAAAATTGAGAACGATTAAGTCATATGAAAATTTTTGAGATAGGTAGGCAACTTGTACTTTTTCATAAACTATATCGAGATTAGTTTTACCACCCATGAGGTTAGAGACATAGATAGGGGTATCTAATATCTTTGTGGTAAGTTTCAATTTATTAACTAATTCTTAAGAAATAAAACTGTGGGAAGCTCCAATATCAAATAATACTCTAACTGTAACGACCCGTATTTTTAGCTATTTTAGATTATTAAATTTAATATAATTATTGAATAAAAATGGTTAGAAATAAAAAATTAATGATTTATTAATGTAATTTATTAGATATGAACTTAGATTAAAAAATTAAAACACAAAATTCAATAAGATCAAAGATGATAAAATATATTAGAAAGAAAATTAATTGATATTGAATTGCAAGTAATTGATAACAGAAATTGATATAATCAATGTTAAGTTAATAAAGAATCGAATAAATGTTTATTTAAAGTAAAAGCATAAGTTTATTTATATGAAATGGTATTTCTGATAAATATAAATTTTAGAAATAAGAAAACGTTTATTAGGTAAGAAATGAATAACTTCTACTGTATACAATAATTGCAAAGATGTTGAATTATTGTAAAATTGAAGTAGTTGTTTTATTATTTGAATTCGTTTTAAAAGCAAATTTTATAAGTTAAATAACTTATATATAGTAATTTATTTGACAATTTAATTGTTATATTTAATATTGGAAATTATTTAAATAATTGAATCCTGAATTTAATATGAATGAAAATGATGTCGGAAGTTGGTTTAAATTTTATTTAAAAAATAATGAAGATTGTTAACTTTTAGAATTGAATTTAAAGTAAACAAATTTATTTTGGAAATTACATTTTTTAATTAACGTGTAAAAATAGCCTTTAGGGTTACTGTCTCGGATTTCGACGAAACTATTTTCATCAGATTCGTAATAGTGAATTATTATAGGACATCAAGTTTCATAGCGATCGGGCTTATCGTTTGGCCATGCAAACTTGAAACGTGTAGAATTTATTTTCAGAACTTTAATTAAAATAATTTGATTTTGAAAAGCTATCTTCTGAATATGATGGAATTGACTCCTGATATATGTTCCATTGTGTTTGGAATAAGGGTATTACATATAAAACGCCATGCGACATGCTTCATTTGGAGTTCGAAAATTTCACAGATGAATAGTGATACAGAAATTTTCTATAAATTGCCCTCAACTATTTTCATTTGCTAACTAATATCCTCAGCCACCATCTAAACCCTTCCCATCTGACGATCGTTATTCCTCGTAACCACTCGAGGCCGTATCGGCTCTTAACCCCAAAAGAAAAAATGTAGATCTCATCGAGCTCTATAAGATGGACGGTTGGATAGTCAAATGGAGGTGTGAGGTGGCAGCGAATTTCATACGAAGGTGCGGCAGTTTTAGGGTTTTGCGATCTCGTTTTCACATGTATGCGTGCGCAGGTGAGCACGAGGAGGCTGGAGCGGCGCAGCGGTGCAGGGTGGTCGACGGCGCGTGGATGGTTGGCGATCGATCGAAGGAAAAGAAACGGAACAAGTGTCTGGAACTGTGTGTGCAAAGGAGAGAGGAAGAGGAGAAAGGTAAAGGTTTAAATATTTTAATTATTAATTAAAATTTAATTATATCGTTACGCTAATTACTGAATAACTTTTTCATACGAGGTCGAATTCGAGCGAAACGAGTCGCGTTGCGATTGTATCGACGAAGGCTACGACATGGAGCTGGATACGAATTTGTTTAACTCTAAAAAAATTAGTTTCAAATAAAGGTGAGTGATTAAACCCACTCACGAATACTAAAATATTTCTTATGTTCGTTAAATTGAAATCATGAAATGATTTATCCTTATTGATTGTTGTTTGGTAATTTAACTGACATTTAAATTGACATATAAATTGAACAGTTAGGAATTTTTAACCGACAGTTAAATTAGGAATTGAAATTGAATTGCTAGTTAAACAGTCGATATTGATAACTATTTAACTGTTGTGATATATTGACTGTTTTGGATGTTGATTGTGATGGATAGCTATTGGTTGATATTTTAGATGATTAGATGTTTATTTATTTTATATATATCTTGTTATCATCCTGTATATTATTTGACATTATATAAATTGTAATTAGAATTATATTCGAATAAATTAAGAAATAAGTTGAAATGATATATACCTATGACAATTTGATTTGGATTGAAATGGTATATATCCATCCCTGAAATTAAAAATCAAAATAACTAATCATTTGGCCATAGGATAGAAAATTATATATGGACATCGGATTTGTTAAATTAAATGGTTTTAAAATTCTTGAATTTGAATCTATTTAAATGATTTTGTTTTAAAGAAATAAAAATCGAATTTATAAAGATTGGATTATTTTCAAATCTGAGCTTTGAAAGGTTGAAGGTGGAATTTGTAAAAGAAATTGTTTAAAGAATTTAATTTGAAATATAAAGTTATAATCGACATATGACTTGAATTAAGGAAATTGAACTGTTTTAAAGGTTTGAACTTTTACTTGAACTTTGAATTTATCTAAGTAAAAGTGATATAAATGGATATTCAAATTTGGGCTCGAAATTGAATTATTTAAAGATTTGAACCTTAAATTGAACATTGAAGCTAAATTTATTTTAAGTAATTTAAATTGGTAAATTGAAATTGGACTTGAAATTTACATAAACTGAAATTGTTTAAAATAACAATTGAATTGAAATTTAAACCATTGAACCGAACCGTTGAATCGAATTTGAAGTTAAAAATGAATGTTTCAAAATTGAAGTTAATTCGAATTGAAATCGAAATTGAAGTTAATTTGGATTAAAATCGAATTGGAGTTAATTTGAATTTAAATCCAAATTGAGTCAATTTAAATTGATTTGAGATCGAAGATGATTTGAATTGGAAGGTTTGAAATTGAATTAGTTTGATTGAAATTTGGACTTGAGTCTAGATTTATTGGAAATGAAAAGAAACAGTTTAAATTTGAAACTATTTTCACTATAAACTATTTTACAATAAACTGTTTTAAAATTCATCTTTTTAAATTTTCAAATTATTTAAATTTTCCAATCATTTAATACATTACTATTTTAATATCTAAACTATTTTAACGGTTCAAACAATTTTAACTATTCAAACTATTTCAAAAATTCAAACTGTTCAAGTTAAAAACTGTTTTTGTTTAAATTGCTGATTTAAGTACGAATGCGGTTAAAATGAAGTTATAACCTAAGTTGAAATTCGAAAAGGAAATTTTGAATGAAATGATATTTTGAAATGAAATGACATATTGAAGTAAATATGATATTTTGAAGCAAATATGATATTTTGATATCAAGTAATGATTCACTTTTGAAATGTAAAAGAACAAACCAGTGTGTAAAACGATGTTTGGTTTTTAAAGAGGCCAGGGCCGATTATTGGCATACTCTCTGTCAATGTTGGAACCACTTTAACAACTGTGTATGTGGAGCAGACCCTAAAATGAAGTGGTTGGATTTGGTGTACATTGCTGGATTTTAAGAAAGAGAACGATAATGGATAGCCCCGACACTTGTGTCAATTTGAAATGACTAAAACAGGATGGTTTGAACCAGGCTAAGTGGGCTAGCTACCCCTAGCGGACACCTATTCTTCGATTTTTCTTGTGGACTCGGTCCATACTATTACCTTTGTTGTTGGTTTCGATTGGTGCACCTTGATTTGGGATAACCTTCCTTTGACTCGATATGGGATGGGTGGACGTGGTGGGCGGTCGTTGCGACGATGCGTTACCACCAGCCTGGCGACTCGAACTGTTAGCATACTACCTTGGGCATTGCCTCACATGCATTTTCATACTTTTATCCCTATACGAGACCACTACGAGTTTGATTTATTATTGTCGTATCACGGCGCATCTCTATCCCCCGACGTTCTACTGGGGTGTTAAATGCAAACTGTATGCCAATGCTTAAAAATGCGTTAAGGGGGATTAATGTAAAACCTTAACGCTAGGAAAAATATTTATTTTATTGATTATACACTACATATACATCGTATTCTACTATATATAGATATATTGATGGATCCTTAAGAGATGGAAAATCCCATAACATCTATTGAGTTATGGCACGCACGTTATACACTGGACAGGAGATGTGAAACCCTGTAAACAACTCTGATGCTATTATAGTCCTGTTATATGTGATATTGATTTGACTTACATAAGGATATTTTAGTTCTGACTCGAGTGTATTGTTTTACTGTATGCTTGGGTCAGCCTTGAGTTTTTAATGCATTGAAGATCATATTATTCTGGAGAACGAAGACGAAGATTTGGTATATTATATTGGTAGTATTATTTCCCTGCATCATGTTGTTCTGCTGCATTGTTTATTTTGTCTCTGTTGTATGTATAACTCTGATTTATGTTTTAAAATTATAAATAAATGTATAGTGTAAACAGCTTCATGAACTGTTTGTTTGATAATTATATTTTTTCATTACGCTACGAAATTCTGTTTTTGTTTTCTTCTTTTCTTATTTTTCTTAATTAACCCCATTGATTATCTATGTTTCGAATTGCTTTGAGTTGGACATGTGTGGTTTATTGTCGACTTAAACCTCCCAAAATATGGGTCGTCACAGTTGGTATCAGAGCCAGGTTTAGCGATAACCTTAGCTTTGTTACAGTTGGACTCATTAGAGATAGGGTTAGTAATACCATAGAATGAGTTTGTGTGTGTGTGCGCGCGCGCGTGTGTGTATGTATATGAGAGAGCGTACTTGTTAGTGCTATAAAAGGTTTTATATTGTGTTTACTTATCCGTTGAGTCGTTTATGAATTCTGGTTGGTACATGAGGCGCCATGTTATCGATAGGGGTTTCTAAACACTTAAACAAGGCGAGTCGACATAATATTGTTTAAAATTGGGAAAATGAAATAATTTTACCAAAATCATATTTATATATAAAAAGAAATAATTTTTTATAAATAAGCATATAGTTTATGAAAATTAAGTTTTGTGTTATTTTGGAATTTATTTATGGATGTTTATTGTTAGGAGATGATAATATTTAGCTATCATTGATTATTTGTTGAATTAAAATAAAAACGAATACTTTGTGAACCCTATTTCACGAAGCGTTCGATAATTAGATTGGACTGAAATCTAATTACAATAAGAATTATTTACAATAATAAAGATCTAAATGAATGAAATGTTTTCATAATAAGGTAGTGGAATTATATAAGTCTATTTACAATATGGCATATAAATAGAAAGGATTTAAAGGTTGAGAATTTTTGAATTTAAAATCCCATTGATTTTCAAAAATTATTTTCAAAGTTTTCAGAAATAATAATATTATTATTTTGAAAGTGTTTTTGACTAGAATTATATTTGAAAAAGAATTTTGGAAGAAATTAAAAGCATTGAACTCACTTTAGTCGCTGGAAAATAATTCTGAGGATGACTACAGCATTGTGAGTATTCATTTTTGAGTTTTTCAGTGAGAATTGCTACCGATAGAAATTTATTACTGGTTGAAACAAGTTGGTTATATTTCAAAGGTATAGTTTGATATATAAAGTAAATATGTATGATATTATTTCAAAATGTTTTGAAATGTAAAATTTGGGGTCTAAATTTTGAGATTTTCAGCTAAGCAAGGCCATAATATGATTATGTGGATTTTAAAGGTATTTGAACTTATTTGGTAAAGTTTAAAAGTGTTTGAACTTGTGTATAAAAGGGTTTGGAATTTTGTTTAATAAATTTGGATATGTAAAATAAATCCGAACTAGTATATATACTATTTAGGATATGAGAGTACTATATTAATTTGAACTTGAATCACAGAATATTTATTTACTTATGGAAAAGTGATAAGAACTAATTTAAACTTTAAGTTCAAACTTATGAAATGAATGGATTTATAAAATAAATTGAATATGAAGTGAATAGGCTATAAAACTAAGTTTGAAAATATTAACTTAACTAATTTGAGTTTATGGATGTTTATAAGCTTAAGTAGTGAGTTATGGATAAAAATTTAACTTTAGTTAAGTTAAAGAATGAATTTAGACTAAGAATTTGAGAACATAAATCCCGGTGCTTTTAAAATTGTTTTCAAAGATTTTGAAAATATATTAGTATTATCTAAAAATATTTACGAATGGAAGTTGTTTCAAAGGGATTTTAAAAACGAAGTAAGTCATGTACTCCCATCTTCTGTCGCTGGAAAATAATTTCGATGATGACGGCCGCATCCTCGATATTCATTTTCGAGTCTCAAAGTGGGGTAGGCCACTTAGTTGCTTTGTTATGAATTTGACTCAATAAATAGATTTTGATTTAATATTTCTAAATATGATTTGATATATATAAAAGATATGAGTACATATATTATTTCAAAATGATTTGGAAAGAAACCTAGTGTTTAGTTCTTACGTTCTCTATAAATTAAAAAAATTCGCTTATTGAAATGAAATGAATTAATGAAATGATTTTTGTAAATGGTCCATGAATAATTTGATATGAAACGTGTTAAACATAAAGTGAAATAATTGAAATTTAAATAAATTGAATGTAATGAAATAGATGTGAATAAATTGGAAGTAAACCAATTGGATGTTAATAAAGAATGGATGTTAATAAGAGATGATAGTGTACAAATAAATTGTGACATTGGATAATGTAAATTGATATAGTTTGAATTAATTAGATGAATATTAATTGTTGAATGGTTTCTTTTGTTGCAACACCTTGTTATAACTATTTTGGTTACATATGATTGTTATGTTGTGTATTATTGCTTATGCTTATGATTCAGATTAAGAATTCATATTTCATAGTTCTATTAAACTCATGCATGCTTTCTATATCTTTCTATAAGCAACTAATATTCAAACTTGAGTTGAGATAGGTACATATGAAGACAGTTTGGACATACATGCAATTCGACACACTTTTGCTCGCTTTAATATGAGCGAACTCGCCCATATTAATAATAATAAGGTACATATCACGGATTACATACTGTACTTCTATATTTTTCCCTACGGGATACTTCATCATTGAGATGAGATGTATGTTGTAAATTTTTCCGATCGAGCCGCGCAAAGGAGACGCTGCCGAAATTTTTCGTAAATTCGCGTGTTAGAAAAAAATTTGAAACTTTAAAATTTAATAGCTTGTTTTACAAATAAGCCGGTTTCCGAGTGGCATAGTGGAAGCATGGTAAAGTTTTGCAAAATAGATTTTAATGTTTTATATGTTGATTATTTTGAGTAAATATATCAAATTTTAGATTCCTTACATAATTCCTTTTCGAGGATGAAAAGTTTTGAGTGGGGGAGATTGTAACGACCCTTATTTTTAACTATTTTAAATTATTAAATATAATATAATTATTGAACAAAAATGGTTAGAAATAAAAATTTAGTGATTTATTAATGTAATTTATTGGATATGAACTTAGATAAAAAATTTAACTAACAAAATTCAATAAGATAAAAGATGATGACTTATATTAGAAAGTAAATTAAATGATATTGAATTGTAAGAAATTGATAATAGAAATTGAAATATAATTGAATCCTGAAGTTAATATGAATGAAAATAATGTTGGAAGTTGATTTAAATTTTATTTAAACAAGAATGAAGATTATTAACTTTTAGAATTGAATTTAAAGTGAATAAATTTATTTTGGAAATTACTTGTTTTAATTAAGGTGTAAAAATAGCCTTTCGGATTATTGTCTCGGATTTCGATGAAACTAGTTTCATCAGATCCGTATAGTGAATTATTATAGGATTTCAAGTTTCGTAGCGATCGGACTTATCATTTGGCCGTGTGAGATTGAAACGCATAGAATTTATTTTTAGAACTTTACTTAAAATAATTTGATTCTACAAAGATGTCTTTTGAATATGATGGAATTGGCTTCCGATATATGTTGCATTGTGTTCGGAATAGGAGTATAACATATAGAACGCTAGGCGGCATGCTTCGTTTGGAGTTCGAAAATTTCGCAGATGAATAGTGCCACGAAAATTTCCTATAATTAGCCCTCAACTATTTTCATTTGTTAACTAAAATCCTCAACTGCCATCTAAACCCTTCCCATCCGACGATCGTTATTCCTCAGAGTCACTTGAGGCTGTATCGGCTCTCGACCCCAAAAGCAAAAATGTAGATCTCGTTGAGCTCAATAAGATGGACGGTTGGATTGTCAAATGGAGGTGAGAGGTGGTGGTGAATTTCGTACGAAGGTGCGGTAGTTTTAAGGTTTCGCGATCTCATTTTCGCGTGTATGCGCGTGCACAGGTGGACGCGATGGCGAGGGGGCTGGAGCGGTGCGGCGGTGTAGGGTGGTCGGCGACGCGTGGATGGTTGGCGATCGATCGAAGAAAAAAAATGGAACGAGCGCCTGGAACTGTGCCAGCAGAGGAGGGAGGAAGAGGAGAAAGGTTAAGGTTTAAATATTTTAATTATCAAGTTAATTAAAATTTAATTATATCGTTACGCTAAATACTGAATAACTTTTTCATACGAGGTCAGAATCAAGCGAAATGAGTCGTGCTGCGATCGTATAGACGAAGGCTGCGACATGGAGTTGGATTCGAATTTGTTTGACTCTAAAAAAAATTCAATCTAAAAATAAAGGTGAGTGATTAAACCCGCTTACGAATAATAAAATTTTTATGATGTTCGTTAAATTGAAATCATGAAGTGATTTATCTTTATTAACTGTTGTTTGGTAATATAACTGACATTTAAATTGACATATGAATTGAACTTTTAGGAATTTGTAATCGACAGTTAAATTTGGAATTGAAATTGAATTGCTAGTTAAACACCCGATATTGATAACTAGTTAACTTTTGTGATATATTGATTGTTTTGGATGTTGATTTTGATGGATGGCAATTGGTTGATATTTTGGATGATTGGATGTTTATTTATTTTATATATATCTTGTTATCACCTTGTATATTATTTTACAGTATATAAATTGTTATTTGAATTATATTCTAATAAATTAATAAAATAGGTTGAAATGATATATACCTATGACACTTTGATTTGGATTGAAATGATATATGTCCATCCATAAAATTAAAAATCAAAATAACTGATCACTTGGCCATAGGATAAAAAATTATATATGAATATCGGATTTGTTAAATTAAATGGTTTTAAAATTCTTGAATTTGAATCTATTTAAATGACTTTTTTTTAAAGAAATAAAAATCAAATTTATAAAGATTGGATTATTTTCAAATCTGAACTTTGAAATGTTGAAGATGAAATTTGTAAAAGAAATTTTTTAAATTTTTTAATAATATGAAGTTATAATCGACATATGATTTGAATTTTGGAAATTGAAATGTTTTAAAAGTTTGAACTTTTACTTGAACTTTGAATTTATCTATGTAAAAGTGATATAAATGGATATTTCAAATTTGGGCTCGAAATTGAATTATTTAAAGATTTGAACCTTAAATAGAACATTGAAGTTAATTTTTTTTAAGTAATTTAAATCGGTAAACTAAAATTGGACTTGAAATTTATATAAATTGAAATGGTTTAAAATAAGAATTGAATTAAAATTTAAACCATTGAACCGAATCGTTGAATCGAATTTGAAGTTAAAAATGAACGTTTTGAAATTGAAGTTAATTCAAATTAAAATCGAAATTGAAGTTAATTCAGATTGAAATCGAATTGGAGTTGATTTGAATTTTAATCAAAATTTAATCGATTTAAATTGATTTAGATCGAAGATGATTAGAATTGGAAGATTTGAAATTGAATCGGTTTGATTGAAATTTGGACTTAAGTCCAGATTTATTGGAAATGGAAAGAAACAGTTTAAATTTGTAACTATTTTCACTATAAACTATTTTACTATAAACTGTTTTAAAATTCATCTTTTTAATTTTCAAATTAGTTAAATTTTCAAATCATTTAATATATAACTATTTTGACTATTTTAACTACTCAAACCATTTTAACTATTCAAACTATTTTCAAAAATTCAAACGGTTCAAGTTGGAAACTCTTTATATTTAAATCGTTGATTTAAATACGAATGTGGTTAAATTGAAGTTATAGCCTAAGTTGAAATTCGAAATGGAAATTTTGAATGAATGATATTTTGAAATGGACATATTGAAGTAAATATGATATTTTGAAGTGAATATGATATTTTGATATCATGTAATGATTCATTTTTGAAATGTAAAAGAACCAACCGGTGTGTAAAATGACGTTTGACTGTTAAAGAGACCAGGGCCGATTATTGGCATACTCTCTGTCAATGTTGGAACCACTTTAACAACTGTGTACGTGGAGGAGACTCTAGAATGAAGTGGTTGGATTTGGTGTACATTGCTTGATTTGGAGAAGAGAACGATGATGGATAGCCCCGACATTTGTGTCAATTTGAAATGACTAAAATAGGACGGGTTGAACCAGGCCAAGTGGGCTACTACCCCTAGCGGACAACTGTTCTTCGATTTTTCTTATGGACTCGGTCCATACTATTACTTTTGTTGTTAGTTTCGATTGGTGCACCTTGATTGGGGATAACCTCCCTTTGACTTGATATGGAATGGGTGGACGCGGTGGGCGGACATTGTGGCGATGCGTTACCACTAGCCTGGCGACACGAACTGTTAGCATACTACCTTGGGCATTGTCTCACGTACCTTGTCATACTTTTATTCTTATACGAGACCACTACGAGTTTGGTTTAGTGTTGTTGTATCACAACGCATCCCTATACCCCAACGTTCTACTAGGGTGTTATATGCAAACTGTACGCCAATGCTTAAAAACGCGTTAAGGGGGGTTAATGTAATGCCTTAATGCTAGGAAAAATATTTATTTTATTGATTATACATTACATATATAGTGTATTCTAATATATATAGATGTTTTAACGGATCCTTAAGAGATGGAAAATCCCGTAACATCTCTTGAGTTATTGCACGCACGTTATACACTTGATAGAAGATGTGAAACCCCGTAAACATCTCTGACGCTATTACACTCCTGTTATATGTGATATTGATTTGACTTACATAAGGATATTTTAGTTCTGACTCGAGTGTATTGTTTTACTTTATGCTCGGGTCAGCCCTGAGTTTTCAGTGCATTGAAGATCATATTATTCTGGAGGACGAAGATAAAGATTTGGTATATTATATTACTAGTATTATTTCTCTACATCATGTTGTTCTGCATCATTGTTTATTTGTCTCTGTTGTATGTATAACTCTGCTTTATGTTGTAAAATTATAATCAAATTTATAGTGTAAACAACTTCATGAACTATTTATTTGATTATTATATATTATCATTCCGCTGTGAGATTCTGTGTTTTTTTCTTCTTTTCTTATTTTTCTTAATTAACCCCATTGATTATCTGTGTCTCGGATTGTTTTGAGTTGGACATGTGTGGTTTATTGTCGACTTAAACCTCTTAAAATATGGGTCGTCACACTAACTAGATTTTCATTAATGTAGATATTACCATCAAGAACTCTCTTGCTGTTTGCATCAGTCGAAATTGAGGGTTCATCTTTGATGATAAAAACTCTTAGTTGTTCTCCTTTCTTTATCAGTGGCAATCCTTCTTCCGGTGCCCCGGTTTGTGACTATTGTAGCAATTCCTATCCTGGGTCTTAGGATTCTTATAGGTGTTGGCAAAATGACCCTTCTGTTAACAATTATAACAAGTAATATCCTTCAAATTGTTTTCTTACGGACTCCCTTCTAGCTTGCCTTGCCATGACTTCTTTGAACTTCCTCTTCTTCTAGTTATTGTTGCTGCTTTGAGTTTTGGGTGGATTCTATTTGTATAAAGTTTCATATCGGAAACCCATGTCTACCAAATCTACAATGGTTCCCTTTACATGCCCGGTCATCCTATCTTGATATTACCCCTTCATCCTAGTGATAAACATTTCAATCTTCTTTAAAGGAGTGTCTATAAGACCCGGCCCAAAATGGGACAATCCACTGAATTTGTTGGCCTCTACCGATATCTCTCCTTGTTTCAAATCCATAAAACTCCGATAAAGGTGGGATTTTCCTATAGCCGGCATATATTTTTCTTCCAAGACCTCCTTGAACCGTTCCTATGAGAAATTATCTTCTGAATCATTCAGTGTTATGGACTCCCACCATGCTAGAGCCCGTTCTTTTAGCTGCCGGGAAGCTAAGAACCTTTTATGTTCTATTCAATCCCTTAAAAATTCTTTCACAAGAGCGGATCCAAGCCTGAACTTCTATAACGGACTCCGTTCCTTTTAGTGGTTTACCAATCAAATTGGTGTAATCTTTACATAGAGTAGCAAAGTTAATTTGAGGTTGTACAGGAATTACCACTTCCTCAATTACTGTAGCATTTGATCGACCGTTGATGGTCATAATGTTGCTACCTCCCTTTCATCCCCTCTATTACTCATCTCCTACTATCTGCATATAGTAAGGAAACATCTTTAGAAATATTGACGAAATTGTCTCAGGGAATAGGTAAAAACTCGAATACACTTATTCAAATAAAATTTCAAATATGCACTCTCTCTGACGAAACTCATTCTAGGATATAACTAATATATCTCCAATGAGTTGACCCTATCCAGGCTTAGGTATTTTCCCAACCATAAGCTTTGATACCAAAATGTGATGACCCACCTCCTCGACCCTCAAAGATCGACACTAATACATCCTCGGTATTCACATGCCGTAAATCCAAGTGCCGAAGAGGCAGATTATCATAGGGCAAAGAAAATAAAGATAGAAGACAAGACAATAATAGAATATCACATCGTATTCAACACATAATTATACATATGAGTAGTACGCAATTACTCCAAATTGCCCATTAGAGTTCTAGTAAGTACTAATCCAGCCATGATAGTTATAAGGACCTATCCTTATAAGTGTTGGTAATATATAATACAAAATACATACACAGCGAAAACTGATAGATAACTTCCAAAAAAACCCAAAATGCTCCATGCTCCATGCTCCATCCCAAAATGCTCCAAACAATCTAACTACTTGGCTGCCCAAAAAATAGGGCACCCAGAGTTTAAGGAAAAAAGAAAATAAACTTCGGGTCAGTCATGGGACTGATATAAGAAACTCAAAATATGGGTATTTGAAAACAAAGGGTATCTCATAAGAACACACCGCACATAAACACGGAACGAGTTTTTACCTTTTGATAACCAAACATTTGCTATGCAAAATCTGAGAATATTATTTCTAATGAAATTCTTTTGAAAATGCTTTTCAAATAAACTTATGAATCTTAGCCGAAATTGTTACATTGATTAAATTCCAGCATACTAGCTACAAAGTAGGTTCTACAATCAAATCCGAAGGCACATATTGGAGAATGGATTTCCATATAATGGCAGGTAAGGAACTACCTTCAGCACAGTACACCCCTAGAGGGATGTACCAAGGATTAATAACTTTTGAAACCTCTGCACCTGGCAAGGCCGACCTACCCACAGACCCAACTTGGTTGTGGATAATACCGAATATGTCATCACCCCGGTCGTAACCGATCTATCCAGGATCCCATAGCATACTCCACATACATAAATCTAGAAGGGTGATAAACATACCCTTATGGGCGTGACTCTCATAGCCTCTCGGCATGCCTTATTTAAGCCATTTTCAGGTAATGAGGCCCGAGGTAACGATTACATTTTGCATAGCACATTCCACTTTGAATGCCACACAGTCATTCCATGATCACATAACTGATTTCTACAAACGTATAACTCCTAAGCTTGTATGTCTCAGCAAAGGGTGTTAAGCTAAGAGAAGTTGCCTTCTCCTCCACCAAACAGATAATACGTTTATAGAGATCAATCAATGTGATTAGAAATGCAATGTCAGACATTTATCCATACAAGTTATCTAGGAACAAGACAAACCGAAGGAACTCTCCTACCACATCCTGTCGGGAATAATTCTTAGGATTAGTAGCGAGCAGCCTTTGCATCGAAGATCAAATGAAGATACTACTACCACATATATATGATATGGGAAATTTCACTCGAGGGTCAGTGAAAAGTAGCCCTTCATTCATTTACTATCATTCCATGTCTTCACTTTGAATACGTAAATTGGTTTGAAGTGGTTTTCAGATAAGAATCACTCAAATCTGATCCTGGTTCCGTCGAACCAATCATCGGTAAAAAGATATTAAGTAAAAAATGCTTATCATTTGATTAATTACTTTCTTTTTATCAAAAATATCTTTTAGAGATATATATCTTTTAAAACATTTCTTTCCGGTATCTACAGAATCATTAAACCTCACTTTAACTTTGGAAATACCAAATCATTTTCATAATTAATATTGCAAAACCTTTTTGAGTTAAAAAGGGTCGATAGAAATTATACTAATTCTACTCAATATCAATTTCCATATTCAACGTTTGCTATCCATCGAATAAAGGTGAAATCATCTTTTAAATTCACACAGATAGTGCGGGTTCGCTCCTCGGAATTTAATACCAAGTGTAAGAAGATTATTTCTATACAACCAAGTTGTATTAAATTTGGAAAAATTAAATCTCTTATACTTGACTCGTTTCTGACATTTCGACTTTATCTATTCCTCGCCCAAGAAAGAGGCCAAGTGAGCAAGGGCACAATTGCTTCTAAACATCTCCTTAATTTAAGCACCTCACATTTAGATCTCATGAATAGAAAAATCCAGTCTACTCATCGACTTTTAGAGCCAAGATTAAACCACTTGATTATAACAGCTTTTCTTTAAATCATTTATTTAAACCTTTTAAAATAAATTTTAAAACCTTCAAATCATTTTTAAAATACTTAATTATTTATTTGAAAACATTAATAATAGATTTGGGAAAGAATACTTAAGTTTAAAGCCATATTTCTAAAGTTATAAAAAAGTGCTTTTAAGGCTTATTTGATCAAAACAACTTTTCGATCATTTAAAAACTCATTTTTTGTAATATCTTTTAAAAGATTATAGAATTTATCCCATATTTTTAAAGAATTAAAAATATCAATTTTAAAGAATTTGTCGCTTTGGTTTTCGAAATGCCAAACACTATTATTTTGAAAAATTGATTGGCTCATATTTCAAAATCTACTAAAAGAAATCTTAATCTTTTTTTTTTGAAAACTATGATTATAAGAGCTTGGAAAATTCATATTACAAAGAATTCCGACATTGAATTCATCGTATACATGGATTTAACTTTAAATGGCGCGAAATCGCGAACTTCTGTTACAAGACGCGCCTATTTTGATTCAATTTTCGCAACTTGTCAAAACTTCCCCAAATTGGATTTTTGTATTTATAAAACATTTATAAGCTATTATAAAGAGGTTTAACAATCTCATATATACCATTTCATTCATTAAAGAAAAGTGATTTCCTTGTGACATTTGATGTGTATTAAACGTGAATTGTTAACACATCTAAACTACAATATTTCACAACAAACATGATGATCAAATCATGGCAACCAAACAACATATCATATCATCATCCAAAATATATATATTTAAACATAAGTGGAGTTTTCTCACATCGGATTAAACAATTAACTTAAAAATGGCTATAGCTTCGCTAACTTGAATTCAAAGCTGACGAACTCTTGCACCTTGGCTCCTAGGTGGCTCGGCCCTTGCTTGCGATCATGGGAGGTGCTCACAGCCTTGGCTAAGGGAGGATGGAGGGTGTGGCCGTAGGGTATTTACGTGGAGAGGAGGAGTTTGCTTTGTGTTTATATATATATATATATATATATTTGAAATATATTTTACCATTATTTTGCAAAGGCTTGAAGACATGAAAATAGAGAGGAAAGGTTTAGGAAAATGAAGAAGGATAAATGAAGAAATGAAGTGGAGATGGTATGGTATTTATAGGAAAAGGAAGGAGTAACAATATCATGATATTCTAAGTGCATATACATCACCTTTGATCACTACCATCACCTCCCCCTACATCATATGGTTCAGTCGAAATGACCCCCCCTCTATGTGTGTAGCCCATGTGCATGTAATTGTATGTAAGTGTTGACTTTGGAATACTTTAGTATTAAGGAAGTGAGAAAATATCCAAGATATTTCTGATAATATATATATATATATATATTTAAGTATATGTATGTATGTGTGTGTGTTCATGTGCATATGGATATGTTCGTGCATGTATACATGTATATGTGCATATGTGCATATGTATGTCACATATAATCCACACTTTGCACAACTTCTATACGTTGAATTGTTAAGAATTTCGATTCTGATTTCCGGTCATATTTTCACTTTTTATTATATATATATATATATATATATATATATATATATATTTGTAAACAAAATTTGATGATAATATTTCAATCATTATATAATAATTAAAAGGGCTTATTTAATAATCAAAATAATTATTAAATCATTTAAACTCCATTTTAAATTCAAAAATCAATTATTCCAAAATAGCGACATTATTAATGATGTCATATATACTTTAAATTTTTCAAAATAAATTAAATTATTTTATTACATATTGTCCCTCTTATGGATAAGTAAGTGTATATGTCCAGCACCGTGCACTATGTTGGATGCCAAAGAGCCGTTTATCGATAAAACAATTTTCGGTCATTTTATCGATATTTATTCCAAGATATATATTTCAGTAAATATTTATTCAAAATGATATTTCCAATATTATTTATTTCTCAAAACATAAATATTTATGTTAAAAAATATTATATTTGAATATTTGAAATTTTTCTGAAGTGATGAATTTTCGGGTCATTACACGTCCTATTTGAAATGATTCATAAAATATAACTTTCATTATGTTTACATATGATTTGTCCAATATTGGGACAAATCCGATAAATAACTTATCAGATGAATATCAATATGTGTTTTAGTTAAACACGAATAGCATATAATGATTGTAAATAAAACTTGTCATATAAGAACAAGTAAGCATCTAAGGGCTTTCATTAATACTATATATTAATAATCTAATATATTATTACATTTTAATAAACAACTCCACAAACGTGTTAAAATAATTTAAGTTCAAAAACTCAAGTTGTAAAAATTCAAAATTTTCATACTTTAGAATATAGAAGTTTAAAAATAATCAAACTATAAAAATTAAGCATTTAAATTTTGAATGACTTAATTTTATATTTTATCATATTGTTGTTGTTATTCGATAATTGAACCAATCGACATTTCAATTGAATTGGATTATGAAATGATGAAGAAATTGATTAAGAAGATTGGTAAATAGGAGCACCAAGAGAAAAGTTCAGGTTTTGATAATACTTGATTGACCAATACTGATAGATCCATCGATCTGTGCCGATCGAAAAAAAAACTAGATTTTGGACACAAATTGCTTCTATTGTGATTCTACATGCCACTTTAAGGAAAATGTCATGTTTTGGAGATAGGGGTCAGGTCTGTACAGCTCGATCCAAATTACCATTTTGCCTCCAAGGATCTATAGCTTAAAGACTTAAGCAAAAGAGAAAAAAAGAGAAAAATTTAGTTAAGATATCTATTGTTACCGATCGAGCCATTGACCAATACCAATCAATAAAATCAGGGGTTTTGGGCAAATTTAACTCATTCTTCATCCTAATTTCTTAGATATGATTGCTTGAGCAATTCCAGAGATCTAGCAATTCATATGCATGGATTAATCTATAAGTAGTTATCTTTAACAAACGGAAAAGGGAGATTTATAGATTTTTGCATGGAGACTCCATTGAATTCGAAATCAATCAATTTAGATCTAATATTGCCTTGTAATTCAATTGGAATGATGAGGAAATTCATGAAACATCAATCAAATTATTAGCAAAAATAATAGGTACTAAGATCGAGAAAGATTCTCCCACAAAATGAAGAGGGTGATTTGACAATAGTTCAGGGAATTAGCTATTGAGAATATGGCATGTGTCAAGATCATTAAATACAAAATAGCTGCAAAGACTTTTCTCTATTTTTGAAAAATAGGAAAAAGAAGAGACGAGTGATGGGCTGCGGAGGACAAATGAGAACAAAAAACAAGTCCAGACCGACCTACGGCTGCTGTAGACTAGGAGGCAAATGTTATACCCATATTCCTCAAATATTGTTAAAGGCAAGTCAAAGGAGGTACAAAGCCCAGAGAATAGTCCTCACAAATAAAGCTGAGATAAAGAATAAAGAAGTTGAAATGACCCGGTTGACGCTGCACAAAAAGAAGTCGCAACTTACCATAAGTAACTGCGCTCAGTTATTCAATCAAAATCTTAATATTATCGCCAAGAATGACCATAAAGTGTGAGAGCTAACCTGCATTCACGATGTTTGATCAAACTAACAGAGCCACATCTAAAAAGCACGAAGTTTCAATGAGATGATGTACTGCGTTGATAAATCAGGGTACCAAGATAACAAATTTGTGGCAACGATCTTACATCAATAAGCCTCCATGTGTGCCACCCAAACTGATAAAGGAATGGGCCGCCATCAAGACGAGCAGATAAAGAATGCGCAACCATCAAAACAAGTTAATAAATAAATGCACCACCATCATGACATAACAAACATGGAGGCAAAAGGAACATGACAATAGAAGGAAACCGCTCTACAACCATAGGATACAATAAGGCCAATTATCATTCTTAAAAGCTTATGCATCGCTAACTTTTTCAAGTACATATCTGCCCTGCGATCACTGAGGCCTCTCCAAGAAGTACCACGAGGAATACAAAGCATTCCAAAGCCGCATATAGGGTTACCCAAGCATCACTCCACTGCAAATCTACACTTGTTAAACAAACAACAAAGAGATAAGCATCCAATCCCAGTAGCTTGCACATCCTCATAACAAGAGCAGTTCAAGGCAAGTGCAGACCCATATTAAAACACCATAGGTTAATCTAGGCAACTCAAATGACTCGACCAAGTACAAAACCGAGCAAATGTTATGAATCAATTAAGACATCATAGCTTCAATCATTCCAGCACAGAACCATGCAAGCGAGGCACACCGAACAACATAGGTAAGCCTCATAAATATCAACAATGCCTAAGACAGAATGGATGCACAGCTCTTAACACCAACACAATAAAAATGATCAAGACAGCATAGCTCTTCCTATAGAGAAGGGAGAGTGTAGATCAAATACGAAACCCATTCGAATTTGAAGTCTCCTGCCATAATTTCAAATATTCCACCTCAATTTCAAGCTTCCTTCCAAAATCAGAATTTAACTGCTCAAATCAAGGATTCCGGCCAAAAATATGCCAATAATCCACATGCATCAAGTAGGAAATGCGAATGGATGACACATGGCAAGATCCAAAGGTGGAAATAGAAGGGCTGAAAAAGGATTGTGGTGATCCACGTGCACCTCCATACTATAAATATAAAAAGCATTGTAGCAAGAAGGGGATCTTTTTCCAATTTGTTATCACTAAGGTTTAGAAAGTAAAATCATTGTACTCTCTGCCACTAAAGATTGTACCAAGAAAAATAAAGAAGAGAGTGACATTTCCCCGTGGACGTAGGATTCCTTAACATCTGAACCACGTAAATACTCTGTGTCTTTTACTTTTCTGATCTGTTTAGATTTCAATGTTAGATTTTGTTTAGTTTTTACTTGAATTAAATACAAATTTGATTTGACATTTTGACAAATAGGCAAAGTACAACTTCATAATTGTGTAAGCTTATAGCAGCACAATTACTACCCAAAGGAAAATTTAATATCACTTAAATTTGTTAATTCTAAATCACCGAAGTAATTAACACTAAATTTATCTCACGTTCATTTTGGATGTTGTGAGACGAAAAATCTCACAAATAAGTACTGTTGGAGTTCTTATCCAACGTACTCACCTCCTCGATCAGATCACAGAATCTTAATCTTACGGTTCGTTTGGTTTTCTACTACATTTTTATACTTAACAAATTTCTCATAGACATCGAATTTGTTCTTTATAAGATACACATATCCTAGTCTCGAAAAATCATTAGTGAAGGTAAAAAAGTAAGAACTGATATCCTTGGTTATTACAAGCACCGGGACACAAACATCACTATGTAGTAACCCTAAGATTTCATCATCTCTTTCATTGCTCCCACCGAAGGGGTGCTTGGTTATTTTATATTTGAGACACGACTCACACATGTCGAATAATTCAGAATCAAGTGAAGGGAAAAAAACCTTCGGTATTCAATTTGTGTAGTCGTTTCTCACTAATATTACTTAGCCTACAATGCCAAAGATGATTTTCATTTATATTGTTAGAAGAACTACTCACAGAACACACATAATTATTATTGATCACATAAATGTCATTTTCAAGAAAACCATTACAGAATTTATGTCCATTCAAACTAATGTTCATAACATTATTCACACAATGAAATATATATCTAGTGTCATACAATCTAGAAACAGACACAATTCCACAATAAAGTCTTTTACAAAATAGCAATTATTTAATATCAATACTACTCCACTAGGCAAACACAAATGATAATCTCCTACCGCTATTGAATCTACAATAGACCCATCAGCAACTAGGAGCCTCATCGCTCATTTTGCTATGTGGTGCAAGTTCCTAAGCTCCTATAACGAATTACATATATAAGTGTCAGATCCATTATCTAAAGCCCAAGATATTCTATTGATTAAAAAACAATTTTGAATCATACATGTACCTGACGGTGCTGCATAACCATTCTACTTTCTTTCTCTAAAATCTTTAGGTATTCGGAACAATTCCTTTTCCAATGACCTTTCTTGCGGCAGCTGTGACATTCACCCTTGTCGTCGGTCTTCTTACTTTTCTTATTCTTACTTTCTCTTTTTCACTTCTTTGAACCTTTCGAAGCTGTTGCACCACCATTAATAGCAAGCACAACCCCTTGATCCTTGGACGAAGTCTCAAGCAACCTCAACATATTAAGGAACTCCACGAGATTCATTGCTTATCTGTACATCCAATTGTAAAAGCCTATCAATATAGCCTTAAAAATCAGCACGTAACTGTCCACTTTCTATCCTTTAGTCATTTTGGTATTGAGCAGCTTCTTCACAAGCTCGTACCTTTCGAAACATGACTGTTCACCAAACAGTGCTGGAGACAATCAAATATCTCATGGACAAACATTGTTTCGTGCTGCCTCTACAACGGCTTTTCTAACGTAGATAGCACAAAAGCATGTGCGATCTATAGGTCTAAAACCCATTTCTCAAAAGGAAGTCTAAGTTCGGAGTCTACATCATCAGCGGGTTGTTCTTTAGGTTCGTATGTAATAGACGACCAAAGATGCTCATAAGTCAATGCTATCTTTATCGCTCTAAGCCAACTGATATAGTTAGGTCCGTTAAGCTTATTGCTTTCAGAAAACAGTTTTCGAGTTAAATTTTTTATAAGTTTTAATCTGTAGATTATTAGGACAATATCATAGTAGATGTCCTAATATTAGTAATGTTAAACTTTATGTCTTATTTTACTAATAAGCTTCCACTAGTCTTTTATGCTTAGCCAAAACCTAAGTCAAAACATAGAAGTCTTTCAACTTCACTAGTAGGTGCTAGGACTCGTTTGTCTTAGAATTTTGACCTTAGGTTCCCTCAATAAGTCATGGCTTCACTACAAATACATATAATTATCTTACCTCATCTATTAAATATATTAATAACACTATACATAACATTCCTAACTTGAGTTTGCTTAACAACTAAGGAGTATGCAAGTAATTTATTAATATATATATATATATATAGTAGAGGACAAAATTATATTAAAGATTCACAATCTTAATATATTATACAAAGTGATATCGATTTATGGAATAATGTTATTCTAATGAAATACCATTGTGATTCAACCGTCGGACACATCAAGAATCACAGTATATGTATATTTACGTATTTATTTATTCCTTAAGTCTATTTAGGGATTCTATAATGTTCCACTTTTGGTTTGTACATTCATATTATATAAGTTTCATTATTATATAATTTTTATATTTTAGTTAGCTTATATAATAATCTTATGTATAACATTATATTAACCAGTACGTATGACACAACCGTTAGACGTATGCAAAGAACTGTAAGTTAACTTTTGTTTAGTTCAAAATATTATGTACAAATGTGCACAAAACTCAATATATTCACTATATGTAAAAATTTGGTTTACTAAGATGACTGATCTCCCATCTATATGTTTGCACCAAATCGAAAAACTATGAGAATTATTATAACTCAAATACTCATGTTACTTAATGTTAGAATAAAACAAATAATTTGTAGATGCTCAATTAAAATTCGATGAAATAGATTATTCATATTTTCAGAAAAATATTGCTATCTTTCTAAAAATATATAATATGTATTTTCATTCTATAACTTATGGTACGCGTTTAAGTCAAAGAAAAAACTAAAAAGCATCAAAAGTCTTCATTTACCGCAAATAGAATTATACAATAACGTATCTTGAGAAATATTTACAGCTTAATATTCTTGTTGTTTCGCATTTTTCACACTTTGACTCTCAACTCTTCCATATTGACCACCACTAAATATGATAGTTGCGTAGATAGTCAATGGTTATTGATCTTCGTACAACTAAAATAGTAGTAAAACAATTTTTGAATAGCCCACTACGGTTATGTAAGTAACGTTAGTTTGTAAATAATTGCTATCACCCCTTATAGGAAAGAATTTTGGACTATTTATCTAGTAACAATGGTACCTTAGTAAAATTATGTAATGGCTATGGCAAATTTTCTATCATGTGGATTTGGATTGTTCAGTGGCTTTCCTATTACGTAGCTTTGGACAACTGGGTTTGTAGATTACAGTGATTTCACTATTATACGATGAATAACATTAAGCAGTAGCCTCATACAATTACAGCGACGTATTTAATTTGAACGCTATTGCCGTTAAAATAGAAGTAGACATTTAAGACTCAAAAATAGGAAGACATAAACCATAATAAGCGATTTCTACATCAGATGCTCGAATAGTGCTTAAGAAATAAGTTTAAGGTCTACTTTAAAACAGTAAATTCTACGACTTAATGATTTTTAACCTATGATTCCTAAATAGACTGGTAAAAACTTATGGATATAACAGACCAATTGAAAAGAGCATACAAATTATAGAAAGGACTTGAAATCCATGAGAGAAATAAAATTAATTCAGACATAAGACCAAATTACCAAGTCGGCATTACTGATGCCTTAATTTGATGGAACCGTGGTGTATAACTACTTCCTCTAGCAATTAATGGTTCTTCATTTTCTGCACTAATCAAGAAATGGAAGATGTTTTCAAAAGATAGTGGAAAAGAGTAACGATTTAAAGTCTCGATGCCATTCATATTGAGTTGTCCTCAATTTGTGATAAGAGAACGGTCGCTTTCATCTCTATGGCAGGCAAAGAAAAGCAGGGAGACATATGATAGTGGAACAATAAAAGGCATAACTGTCCTTTTATTCTTTTGTTTTCCTTTAACGGACACAAAGGGTATTATGGTAACGTCAAAAGCTTCAAATAGAGGTATTCCCGTTATATATAGACCAGTACGTTAGGCACATCCGTTGGATGTGTGCAAAGAAAACTGAAAGCAACTTTATTTATTGTGAAATAATGGTCATATGCATGGATGATATTTGACATCAATAAATATAAAATCAAACTTCTTTTTATTTTGAATTAGTAAGAACAAATAATAATCTCTCTCTTAGGACAGTGCAATTAGTTTAATTAGCTAAGTAATGATTTTAGTGCTCGACAGTCCCATTTGACCAATAAACAACAACAAATAAAGAACATGCAATCCATTTGAAGGTTAAGAAATTATTGAAATACCCATGGTATGAGTTCTCTACATTGGAGTTCTAAAGGTCTTGGGTTCAAATTTCAAAGACACCAAAATTGTGTTGCTAACGATTTCACTATTTTTTTTAAATCAAAATCTTTTTTTTAAATAAGATAATTCTTTTTCTATGTACACTGCATCACACGTGAATGAGCATAGGGTTCTATTAGTAGTAAAACTTGATCCATAAATCATTAAAGAACGATCGTGATATTTTGTCATGAAACTGTATTGTTTTTTGTTTGATGTGTAGTGTATGTATCTTAAATATTATTAACACTTTTAGTGAAAAATGGTTCAAGAGTTCAAGTGAAGACATACATTAATGTAGTTACTTTCTAGGTCAGCTGTGCTCTGCTTGCTCCAACTAACAAACAGTTTTTGGACTATCAATTTTAGGTTTACCAAGACATTCTTGATTTTCATATCACGCTAATTTAATTAGGATTTATTTCTTTTTTATGTGCAGTACTGATCGAATGTTGAAGATTTACATGGAAAATTATTCATTGTATACTATATACCATCCAAACTAAATATCGCTCTGCAAAAATTCAAACCATGAAGTCTAAAAAACATGTGTAAATAAATTGTGTTTTGCAATATTATTTTAATATGTTTTCACAGAAAACATACAACTTGTCTAAGAAAATAATAAAAGACATAATGTTATTTTTACTGTAAATGTGCATTCTTCGCTGTAATTATGATTACAACAAATGTATAAGAACAATAATTGCTTCAACAAAGCACTGATAATAACATTGGTTTCTAGCCAATAAGCAAAAATCCAATGACAGACGCATTAGGTAATATATATATTTAGGCGACAGGTTTGTAGTTGTACGTCAACTTATACTTTCTGGCTCATAGTAGTCAGCTTTGTGTCAAATTCTTAAACCATACGGACCACCATATTAGTGCCCAATTAAGCAATATATGTCAAAGTACAAAAATATAAAATATAACATCATATATACTAATATATAATCGTTAATAAACTTGATCAAAATATAATAATTTCTTATCCAACTTCTCAAATGTACCAATATGCCACAAAGATCAAATCGCCTATAGCAAGAAAACTGATAAGCTCTAACCTAAGCTCATTATCATCTTTGGAATTGAATGTATCACAAAAGATTTCCATTTCTTTTGTTGCTGCCAACAAAGCCGAAGAGACAGACCACCCATCCAACTAAGGAGATTTAAGAGGCTATCTTCAATTATTATTCACAAATGTTGCCATGAAGCAGCATTTTTGCAATTAGTTTAATTAGTTAAGTAATGTTTTTAGTGCTCGGTAGCCCCATTTTTTCAATGAACAACAACAAATAAAGAACATGCAATCCATAGTGAGGTTAAAGTCGTCTCTTTCTCAAACTAATAAACAATTCAATCCATTAAGCAAAATGCATGGAGGTCAAAAGGACACCACTATCTAAAATACTTATTAGGATCATCTTTGACATTGAGAGATAATAACTTATAATTTTATGATACTATTTTGTTTTGTCCAACTGTTCCATCCATTGTTTCATATTTGGTCATCCATGTGGCATGCCTTTCCATATATACATGGTTATGTACTTATCTTCGGCAATTATCTATAGTTGAAGTATGTATTCCATGTTATGCTGTCTTTCATGGTCACAGTTTGGCATTATAGTTTGCTTATAAAGGATCATAGATGTCGAACAAACTTTTTTTTACCTCTTCATACAAACTATATAATTAAGCTGTTATTAACACATGCCATCAGATACAGAATGTAATCCACGTAATCCAAAACTCCAATTATCCAATGAAAAAATGAAACAACCAAACACCTGAATGTCAAAGAAACTTCATAAATATAGAAAATAATGGAAATGCGGTCAGAAATAACATTTGAGAAAACAAAACGATAATGCACAAAATTCGGTTTTAGAAATTTAAAGAAATGAGAGTTGAGTAATTAATTTTTTCTCAGGCATTTTCTCAAACAGTTTGTTTGCATTAGAATACTTGCCAGTTATGAGTATTTAGCCAAAATTCAACTTTGATTGTGAGTGCAGACTTACCAGCTGAAAATGATAGAATGAAGTAGCTTCTATGACAAAAAACAATTTTTGATCAGAATCATTGAATTTGCTTGACTCAGTACGTAATAAAGACAACAGTTTGACAAAAGAAGACAATATTTATGTGCCTACTCATTCTGGTGGGTCAATATCAAATATCCATTGTTGTCTTTACAAAGAACTACTGGCGAGAGATGACAAAATTTTGTTGGGAAAGATTTAATTACAAATAAAGTAGAGTACCTAAATTAAAGAGCACACCTTAAGGAAGATCCAAAGCATATTCCAATCCATGTTTTCCAATTCACATGGGAAAATGACTGAATGAGCAGAAAACGCATGAGGATAAAGTAGTGTAAATAGAACGTGGATATCAAAATGGCAAGATTATCCTTAATTCGGTATCATACTCGGTGGGGTAGTTTGGTAATTTTCAAAGCTTCAAATGATGGTATTCTTATTATATATAGATAATATCATATTTAATTAATTTTAATTAATTAACTTTTTGCTTAATTGTTTATCATTCAATTTTAACAAATTATATTGAATATTTATATACTATAACCATTATTGTAATACACACACAAATATTAATTTATTAATTAACTTTTTATTAATTTATTTAATTAAATAGTTTTAAATAATATGTTGTTAAAAAAGGTGGTCCGTTTTTCAATGGCAGAAATCCCTAACCCTAGCTTCTCTCTTTCTCCCCAGCCGTCTCCTTCCTCGCGCATTCCCCCAGACTGTCAAAAAGCTTAGCTCCTAACACTGACAAGATTGATGCCTTCATACCGGTTGTTCCCAGGCGAACAAAAAAATGCGTTCGATCGCAATTTCATGCGGCAGTAAATTGGCTTCAAACCAGGCAAGATACACACATGAATTTGCATGTAAATAATATTCAAACGGGGCCAATTTGTCTTATTATGCTTTTCCACCTTTACACACGAATTTGCAACCCAAATTACCAAGCCAATCACCAAATTCCCCTGACAACACACGCATGAATGATAGGAACAGTCAAACCCCAATATCATGGACATGGAATGCTTGATAACCGAGGAAAATATTCCTGTATCCACACCTCCAAAAATTTATAACCATGTTGATTTCAGTCAGAGGAGATGCGCTAGAATGATCAATTCTATAGTTGACTCAGCAAAAAAGTATTAGGACAATTCGATTGTCATCTACGTAGTTGGTTCACGTCCGTATTATGCACTTTCAGCGATTAAAACTTGACTTCTGATCAGTGGAAGGAATCAATAGAATTTCCTTTGTCTTGAGAAATCCTGTTAAAATGGATATTTACACGAAAGGTATGATTAAATTTTCATTTGTCCGGGTACTGATAGAAATACATCATGACTTTAAGCTTCCAAATGAAGTCTCCATTGTTACTGAAAATAACAAATTGTTTTTGCAACCAGTGGTGTATGAATGGAAACCTAATGTGTAACAAAATTGCAACTATTTTGAGTACTCGTTGAAATTTTATGCCTTTGAGAAAGTTTGGATTTCCAAAGCAACGACGGCCCAAGGAGTGGCAAATGATTTTGTGGATACAGATAATTCAGAGCAAACAAATGCTTCAGCCCATAGTGGACACACTAACATGAAGTCTTCTAATATTGATTCAGTATCTAGCAAGGTTGATGAAGCACAATTACCAAAAGGCAACACAAACATGAAGGAAAGCATGCAATGTGATAGTGGTCACGAGAGGCATGAAATGAACCCAAACAAGCAACACATCAAATCAGTATAGGCAACTCTGCAACTGACAAGAATTTTCCAACGCCAAAACCAATGGACAATATAGTGGACACGTTGAACAAGAAGAAAATGCTAACACAGCACAATGCACTCATAATGCGTACGCTTCACACTTGCTGTCAAACAAAAAAATGAAATACCATTGGAGTGTGCAGAGACATTATCAAGCTTAGATGAAAGCTGTCAAAACAAGTCAAACGTAACGAAAATATTACAACACAGTTAGTATCAAATTACATAGAGCAGTCAAGTAAACATCGGTCCTATTTACATTCATAGGATCAACCAGGTGTTACTATAGTAATTCATCAAAAGTTCATAATGATAACAACTCTCTGACAGACCAAATGAGTGACATCGCTGCATCTTTCCAGAAGTAAGAGGACGGTGTACAAGATATGCAGGATATTGAAAGCTCACAAACACATAATGACGGTTCCATAGATGACAACGTAGGGGCACACACTAGATCAAATCAATGCAGAAGCAACGCCAAGGAGACACCCTATTTAATTTTTCAACATCGAAGATATCAGATGTGATAGACAATCCTGTATGGCATAACATGGTTGCACACTTAAAGTCGAAAGGTAAAAAATGAAATGTTCTAACTTCTAACTCACAGTTGAGTGCTCCTTTTCACATTGATTTAGGGAGCAACCCCTACAATTTGATTTAATGAATATGATAATGTGGAATGTTTGGAGCCTCAATTCCCTTGCTAAACAGCTAGATGTCATATAAACATTGAAACAGAAGCAAGCATTATAGTAGGCCTTTTGGAAAATAAACTGTAGATGATAAAATCTATGCAGTAGCTACTTCTATCAGTAACGATTGGGAGTTTACTCATAATAATGACTAGCACCGTAAGGGCAGAATTCTAATTTCATAAGATAAAAGTATGGGAAGTGTCAGTTATTCACAAAAATGAGCTGTATATTACTTGTTATATCAAGAACAAACTAGCACGATTTTTGTTGTACTTTCATGTACGCTTACCGCCAACCAGAAAATAGATCTAGATTATGGGATTACGTTAAGGAACAAGCCAACATCATTAACCTACCGTGGGTGATAGTAGGAGATTTTAATGTCATTCTGTATTGTCACAATAGAATTAGTAAGAGTCTATACAGCCCTTACCCAGATGCGGACTTTGTGGAATGTGTAGGAGTTACTAACCTTTTGGAACCACGGTGTTTGGGAAACTACTACACATGGAGGGAAGAAGATAATTTGTCCATTCATTGAAAAATAGATAGGCTTCTCATCAACAAGGAATGTTATAATAGATTTCCTCATTTCTCTGTCCACTTTGCCAACAACTCTACAAGTGACCATACCCCTATCATCTTTAATTTTGCCCATGTTAGACAATGTATCATGGAACATTGTAACAACCTAAATTTTTGTTACTGTATTTTAAACGTTTAATTAATTTTAAATATTTAAATAATTAGATTTTGGAATTTAATAACTTGAATTCAAATATGGCGATCGTTTAAATATTTGAATTGTGAATTGAATATTGATTAAATGGATTAAGTAATTTTATTTAACTCCTTTTAATTAATAAAAAATATTGTTGAATTCAATTTGGAAATTTATTTACAACAATAATTAGATCAGGTAAATATCGATAATTGGATCGAAAAAACAAAACGGTATTTAAATATGTAAAATTAGCATTCCGAGGCACAGTCTCGGATTTTGACGAAACCAGTGCCATTAGATCCAGAATAATAAACTGTCGTACATCGTTGAGTTTTGTAATGATCAAACGTACTGTATGGTCATACGAGCTCAAAACGCATAACGATTAATTTTAAATGTAATTTAATTTAAAAAGCTAACTTCCCTGTACTTTGGAATAGGTCTCGAAACTAGTTCCATTGAGTTCAGAATAGGAGTAATTAGTAAAGAATGCCAGTTGGCATGCTTCGATTTGAGTTCGAGATTTTGGGTGTGTTTATTGCCGGGTATTGTCGAATAAAATAATATATACCCATAATCTTACCCATTCTCTGCACTATTCGCACCCTAAACAACCACGACGCTTGGGTGGTGTTGTGTTCATGAGCCAACGAGAACGTTGGGCTCTAAAGGGGGGAGATTGTGATGCAGACCAAGTATTAGGTCGTGACCGACCTAACGAACCCTTAAGTCGCTCCAGCGACTTAGTGAAGCTCGCCAACGACCTAGCATGAATGTGCGCGCTAAAGAGATAAGCCGCTGCACCGGGTTACGACTTAAGCTAGGTCGCGTGAAGGAGTCCTGAAGCTGGTTCTTAAGTCGCTGCCGACCTATGATAAGTCGTAAGTCGCTCCATCTCAGTTAGGTCGCATGAAGCGGGTTATTTCTTAGGTCGCTGAAGGGTATTAGGTCGTCTGCATGTTAAGTCGTTACAATGTTGTTTTAGGTCGCTGCCGACCTATGTATTGTAAAGATATGATGACGCGTGTTTTGTACTATGTTGTAATTGTTGAGTCGTTGCCTGTTAGGTCGTAGGTCGCATCTGTTAAGTCGGCCGTGTGTTAGGTCGGCTGGGGCGGGTTAGGTCGTGTCTGTATTAGGTCGTGGACGACCTAAGTTGTAACATTCCCCCTTTTGACCGCCTCCAGTCGGTGATTAAACCAACTAGAAACGTTCAAAAAGACGAATTGTTATTTAGTTTATAAGGTTTAAACAGAATCAGCCACAGAAACACAGAATAATAACAATGAATTTAAAACAAATGAGAATTTATTTCATTTCTATAAATCTTTTTATATACAACAGAGTTTATACAATTTTATACAGATACAGCGGAATATCATAAAATACAATTTTCTTCTGAATTTAAAAATGATTCTTTACTCTCTCTCTAACTTCGCTGCTCGAAAATCTTCAAGCTGTAAAAAAATACTCGGTCTGACCCGAGTATTATATTCAAAAGAAAATAATACACAGGTCAGTCTAATTCAAACCAGTTTATTAGTGCATAAAGGCAGTAATAATTTAAATAGACGACAGTCAAATAAAATTCACGTCTATCCGATCCTTTTACAAAAAAAACTCGGATAACGGAAAGAATAACACTAAACAGTGTTCAACAATAATCAGCAGATTTATACTTCAATAGAGATAAATGAACAATTTATCAATCGCCTAAATCAATTTAAACAATTGAAATTGTCACTTTAAAATCATCAAGAACTCGATTGGCTGCCGTACACGCACGCGTGTACGGCCTCGCCAATATGGTATAAAAATCAATGCATCACGAGCAAAGAATTATCAATTCAAAAACTGTCGAGTTTGGGTGGCTGCCGTGCACGCTAACGTGCACGGCCTCGCCACTATCGTAAGAGATACGCAAAAGCTCAGTGAAAGTCACAAATGATCCCCAGGTCAAACCCCGAAATCGGTTCAACTTAAGAGAAATAAAATAATGTTGCAATGTCAAATACAGATCGGATTCACTGAGGAGTAATTCGAAAATCAAATTCGAATTCAATCAAGTGGTCGAAACAGTCTACTCAAATTCAAAGAGGCAGCCCACGAAATGAACTCATCTACAACGAACCAGACTAACAACTTCAAGTCAAGCATGCTACGGAACTGACCAACATAGCACAAGAATGAACAACATCAAGTGAGACCAGAACCAACAAAGCATCAAGAACCCAATATATCATATGAAGACACAAGAGAGTGCAGACATGACATGCACGGGGTTCAAGTGCAACAGATCCTCAAAGTGAAGTTTAAGTGCACAACAAATAGGAAGTGACAGTAAAGCTATGAAACTGGACTTCAACAAAATCAATTGCAAACAGGACTAAAATAGTGGTAGAATATTCATGAAGTCGATGCGCAAACAGCATATGAACACAAATGATCAAATGGTCGAGTGATATGAAAATGACCTGAATAGTGCATAAGGGCTACAACAGTGCACCAGAAATGTGAACAAGTCTCAAATAAATCAATACATATATATATATATATATATATATATAAATATATGCACAGTATGACACAAATGTATATTATATGAACCTGAAGCTGTAACTAATGTGCATGAATATGAAGGCCACAAATACAAGGCACCAGTAACCACTACATAAATCTGAGTATTGAAGACTCAATAGAAATTGCATATGAACAACAAATGCCACAATGAACTAATGCAGACTGGAGGGAATGAATATATAGTGAACTAAGTCATAGATCAGACCATGCAACCGGCTCGAAGTAGTGTACAGTTAAACTCACAGGTGTAAGGTCAGAACAATCTAACTCAAAGGTGCAAACTCCCAATGAATATCAAGACAGGATGTACAACATCAAATTTTTTTTTTTTTGAAATGACCAAGCTTTGTATTTAAATTCAAGAATGTAGGCATACACACATCATATGTATATATGCACATATATAGTCTTGAATAAACAGGTCACAGTAAAAGCCAGGCTACAGAACTGCGACCCAACCAAACTCAAGCAAGTGCACAAAAAAAAACTATAATGATTTCCCAGTATGAAACTGGAATCCGATACCACAGCACCAGTGGTGGCCGAAGATAGTACAAGGTCAGGGAATCACATATGCAAAGAGAAAAAAAAAACAAGTGACCAAAGTAAATGCGAAGCAAGCCGTGGTGGTCACAGTGAAGAACAATATCCATATCAAGTATTCAAAGTTTTTTTTTTTTATCAAAATTGAACAAGTCAACCGAGAAATACACGGAGACAGTCAAAATTCGAAACCGAGGATTTCAAAAACCAAGTCGTCCGAGATTTTTCAAATGCATACGCATTTTGATTAAGTCAGAGAAAAATCGCATCATCAAAACAAAATCGATTGGCCAAAGATAAATTCAAACATACAAAGACGAACGAGAATTAAGGGAAACAGGGATTCAAACCCAAATGATAACAACTTGAATATCTATCCAAATCAATGGCCGACAAACAAGGGACGAATCCAACAATCAAATACGAACGACAATTTTAGAATTCGAACACTAATACACTTGAAGTAGGAATTAGATGTAAGTGAAGGAATCACTTACCTGATTTACGAGCTCGATCGAAGAAAATCGAAGCCGGCGCCCTTTTGATTTTGAAAAGCCCTAATTTTTTTTAGATCGAAGCCGCCATTTTTTTATCTCGTCGATTTTTTTTTCGTTGATCTGTTTTGAAATGAAAATGAGGGGGGGGTTCGTGTATTTGCGTTTTAACAGAGAAGAGGGGGAGGTATGGGCTGCTATAGGGTGGTATGGGGGGAAAATATGGGATGGGTATGGGTAAGGTAAGGGGGTAATGTTAATTTTATATTTTTTTTTTCTTTAAAATCTAATTTTGTTTTTGGTAATTATTTTCTTTAATTTGTTTTGTTTAATTTTGTTGTTAAAAATCTAAACTATGTGAATATATTCATTTGTACAAATAAAAATTTAAATAAAAGAATTCTAATCGATTTACAATTTCCAAATTCAAACAGAAATTAACAATCGATATTAAATCGTTAATTTACGATGATTTTATCGTTATAAAATTTTCCAACAATAAACAACAAATTATCTGTCAACTTTAATCGTTTATCGATGATTAAAATTTGGGTAAAATCCCGGTTGTTACAGAAATTCAAATTGAATTCAATTAAATTTTATACGCGTTTATACGCCGTATGTTCATAAAACAATTCCGATAAATACGAAAATTGAAATCCAGTAATAATTCAATATTACGGACCCAATGGAACTGGTTTCGTCAAATTCCGAGACTGTGCCTCGGAAGACTATTCTTATTTTCAATTTAAACGATATAATCTCGAAACTGAACAAATCGCTTTCAAATTCAATTCTGAAGCTTCTATTACCTTCAGTATTATCAATATGAATTTTCTAAGCCTTCAAATTATTTTTAACCGGCTTAAAATCGAAGATTCAAATTTTATTCAACTCTCAATAGATTAAATTCAAAAATTTAATCGCCAATTCATTCTGATAATTTGAAATTCAAGTCAAATCATCGTTCAAATATTTAAAATTAATTAAATATTCTCGATTTAAATTGTTCAAAATTCAGGGTCGTTACAAACTCCCCTCCTTAAAAACTTTTCGTCAACGAAAAGGAAAGGTTGTTAAAATTTCATCGATATTTATACTCTACACAATTTTTTTACTAAGCCTGAAACTTATTACAAATAATTGAATATAGGATTCATTTCATTTGTTCAATCTCACTAGTTTTGTTTATCTTCTCTTTTGTTCATTGATTTCTACAATCATTGATTTCTAAAATCAAAACCCAAAAGTCTTTTACTAACATTTTTAATTTACAACTCAGATTCAAACTTAAAATTCTTCACATTAGAGATTTATATAATTATCTCTTCCAAAGCTGTGGACTTTCAAAACATTACAAAGATCCTCTTCCTTAGTTCATTAAGTCGGAATTTTGTAATTTTAATTTCAACTATTGATTTGCTATTTACAGTTTGAAAATACTTGCTAACTCGAAATTTAACAAGTCCATCTTCGTTCTCACAGACATTAGGCATACGCTGGCCAGGCGCAAGTCTAAAAATCTCCAAGTACTAAACATACTTGCTTCAATTCCCAGTGAAAATACTTTTAAAAATTCTTTTAAAAATGGATATGGAAAGCACGTTCCCCCATGGATTACAGTTCCACCCGGCGGTTACGCTACTATCCCAGTAGAGTCGCTTGTGGCTGTAGATTTCTCATCTCTTAAATTTCGCCATGGTTGTCGCCATAGATTGCAGTACACACGGCGGTTACGCTACTATCCCAGTAGAATCGCTCGTGTCTGTAGGCATCACGCCCCTCAAATTTCGCCTGGCATTAGATTGCAGTTTACTCGGCGGTTACGCCACTATCCCAGTGGAATCGCTCGTAACTGTGGGCATCTCGCCCCTCAAATTACGCTAATCATCAATCAAATCTAATGTCATCGCGATGAACTATCGCGAAGGATTTCCGATTCAAATAGTCACTCTGACTAAAATTCTATGTAGCTACGAATTTCAAATGGACACTCATCGAGAGTTCCAATACCTTCTCCAATAATAAATGGAAGGTACTTTTCCACATCCTCAGTTTAGAAAACATAATATCATATATGTAGTACTTTCATTTCACATTTCGTACATATAACATCTATGTAAACATACATAAGATTTCCATAACAATGTCTTTCTAAACTAACGGTTTCAAATTTACCGCATTCATATATATAAGTTCTAAAAACTTACATATCCATATTCATAACAAAATAGAGGGTTTCAAAATTTTCCTCTAAGTCGATTTGGAAATTTAAGGTTATCTCAAAACCTAATTCATATTCATAATTCCATTTATTATCGACTTTCACATTCGATTTGAATTACACATCACATCGTCAATTCTCAACACAGAATTGATGTCTATCGATATATAACCTCTGAGCTCGTACGTCTCAGAGAAGGGTGTTAAGCTAAGAGAATAAATTCTCCGCCACCAACAGATATATATTTAATAGAGATCAATTGCTATGTCATCAATTCACAATGTTAGACATGCAATCCAAATCATCATCTGAAATTCAAAGCTCAACTTATATTGTCTTTGATGTCGAAGTTAAACTCAATTTTAACTTAACGATTCAATCTTTTGAAAAATTTCAAATTGAACAAATTGTTCAAATCCTCATTTAACTTTTCAACTTCAACTTCAAAAAATGAATTTCAAATCATTTATTCCTTACGGAATATATTCACAACATTTCACATTTGGAAAAACATTTCCATACTTATTTTAAAAAAAAGTAATTCACAAATCCATTTTATTTTCAACATTTGAAAATATTCGATATACTTTAATCAAAATTAAGTATATATTTCATCTTTAAGGAAATCATTCTCTTTCACATATTTATTTGAGTTAAAACGAATGTTACGTAAAACATCGTTACGACAACTCAAAATCACTAGTATAGGAATTCGAAATTTAGATAGATGTATAAATCCCAATACTATACAAAACATTTCCTTTCGGAAATCATTTACTATAACAACAGTGTTATAGTCCACCATTTCCTTATATTCGAAAACGTCTATTTCAACAATGAATGTTGAAATCTATGGTTTCGATATTCAATGCCTTTGAAAACATCTTTTTTAAAACAATTAACTTCGTTTTAAAATATCACTTTTCCAAACATGTCCTTTTAATTCAATAATATATTCACGGTCCAAAATTGTGAATATACTTCATTTAACAAACTATACAGAATTTTACTTATCAAAATAAGTCAGTTTCGAATTTATAAACAACGTTTATAAATTCTATTCCTATTTATAAAGACTTCAATTTATAAAAATTGCTTTATTAACCATTCCTTTATAACTCAATTTTATATCAGAATTTAATTTATAAGTAAATTACTTATAAACTCTTTTATCTTCCAACTCCGATTCATTTTATAACTTCACATTATAAAACTTTTAATTCTGAAACTTTTCATCCACTTATGAAATCCATTAAATATTTCACTTTAACACTTATACAATTCCAATATTTTATTAACACTTTCAAATCTTCAATATAGCCCGTTTATAATAATTCAAAATTTTCCAATTTAACTATTATATAAATTTATCAGTTTTCCATTTCCAAAATAATCACTAGTTCTTTAGTAAACCATTCATCGACTTGGTTTTTCAATCTAAATCACATTTGATTCATTCACATTGGATTTTCTACTAACATTCATTCATATTCAATTAGTTCACTTTCACTAATTTACATTCAAGTTAGTTTGCTTTCAATTCAAATCAAATTTGATTCTATTTAAATTTACTTATCTTTCAATTTGAATTCAATTTACATAGCTTCCAATTCCATTAATTCAATTTCATTAATACTTAATGAATTTCCATACGATCAACTGGCAAAACCAAATTTATTCAATTTAACCAAATTTATTTACTTTGCTTACATTCAATTTGGTTCAACATACTTAATTTCAATTGGTTTATATTCTAATTTAGATTGAATTCTTATACTCACCATATTCACAAATTCACTTTTACAATTAAGTTGAATTTCCTTTATATAACTCAATTTTATATTCATTCTTCACTTTATCAATTCATTTTGATATCAAATTCAATTTGATTCAATATTACTTAAGATATGTTTCATTTTATCTTCACTTGCATTTATTTTCACCATACAACTTAAGTTCGTCTCAAATTTATTTGAAATTCTATTTTTATTTAACTTTACTAAAGTCAAATTTATATCACATTCAAAATTTAGATTTTGTTTTACTTAACAAAACTGTTTAAACATTTAACAACTGGTTTACTTAAACTTTCTCTTTTTATAAGTTATACAACTTATTAATTTAAACTTCCCAATTCATATCATATAATCACTTATCTTTTAAGTTTAACTTTCCATCTCAATAATTTATCTCACCCAGTTCAATTTATTTAACTTCCTTTAGTTAAATTCCAAATCCATATATTTATTAATGCCTACTCACTTCAATTTAACTTTTCTTAAGTTAAAAATCTTTATTTTCAAAAACAATTTTATACTTGTTTGGATTTGAAAACATTTCTTTTTAAAGTGTTTCTAGTAACTATTCATATTAAACATCATAAACTAAGCTTTGTGTAAACCAAAGCTCTGATACCACTCTGTAGCATTCCCCCTTTTGACCGCCTCCAGTCGGTGATTAAACCAACTAGAAACGTTCAAAAAGACGAATTGTTATTTAGTTTATAAGGTTTAAACAGAATCAGCCACAGAAACACAGAATAATAACAATGAATTTAAAACAAATGAGAATTTATTTCATTTCTATAAATCTTTTTATATACAACAGAGTTTATACAATTTTATACAGATACAGCGGAATATCATAAAATACAATTTTCTTCTGAATTTAAAAATGATTCTTTACTCTCTCTCTAACTTCGCTGCTCGAAAATCTTTAAGCTGTAAAAAAATACTCGGTCTGACCCGAGTATTATATTCAAAAGAAAATAATACACAGGTCAGTCTAATTCAAACCAGTTTATTAGTGCATAAAGGCAGTAATAATTTAAATAGACGACAGTCAAATAAAATTCACGTCTATCCGATCCTTTTACAAAAAAAACTCGGATAACGGAAAGAATAACACTAAACAGTGTTCAGCAATAATCAGCAGATTTATACTTCAATAGAGATAAATGAACAATTTATCAATCGCCTAAATCAATTTAAACAATTGAAATTGTCACTTTAAAATCATCAAGAACTCGATTGGCTGCCGTACACGCACGCGTGTACGGCCTCGCCAATATGGTATAAAAATCAATGCATCACGAGCAAAGAATTATCAATTCAAAATCTATCGAGTTTGGGTGGCTGCCGTGCACGCTAACGTGCACGGCCTCGCCACTATCGTAAGAGATACGCAAAAGCTCAGTGAAAGTCACAAATGATCCCCAGGTCAAACCCCGAAATCGGTTCAACTTAAGAGAAATAAAATAATGTTGCAATGTCAAATACAGATCGGATTCACTGAGGAGTAATTCGAAAATCAAATTCGAATTCAATCAAGTGGTCGAAACAGTCTACTCAAATTCAAAGAGGCAGCCCACGAAATGAACTCATCTACAACGAACCAGACTAACAACTTCAAGTCAAGCATGCTACGGAACTGACCAACATAGCACAAGAATGAACAACATCAAGTGAGACCAGAACCAACAAAGCATCAAGAACCCAATATATCATATGAAGACACAAGAGAGTGCAGACATGACATGCACGGGGTTCAAGTGCAACAGATCCTCAAAGTGAAGTTTAAGTGCACAACAAATAGGAAGTGACAGTAAAGCTATGAAACTGGACTTCAACAAAATCAATTGCAAACAGGACTAAAATAGTGGTAGAATTTTCATGAAGTCGATGCGCAAACAGCATATGAACACAAGTGATCAAATGGTCGAGTGATATGAAAATGACCTGAATAGTGCATAAGGGCTACAACAGTGCACCAGAAATGTGAACAAGTCTCAAATAAATCAATACATATATATATATATATAAATATATGCACAGTATGACACAAATGTATATTATATGAACCTGAAGCTGTAACTAATGTGCATGAATATGAAGGCCACAAATACAAGGCACCAGTAACCACTACATAAATCTGAGTATTGAAGACTCAATAGAAATTGCATATGAACAACAAATGCCACAATGAACTAATGCAGACAGGAGGGAATGAATATATAGTGAACTAAGTCATAGATCAGACCATGCAACCGGCTCGAAGTAGTGTACAGTTAAACTCACAGGTGTAAGGTCAGAACAATCTAACTCAAAGGTGCAAACTCCCAATGAATATCAAGACAGGATGTACAACATCAAATTTTATTTTATTATTATTATTTTTTTTTTGAAATGACCAAGCTTTGTATTTAAATTCAAGAATGTAGGCATACACACATCATATGTATATATGTACATATATAGTCTTGAATAAACAGGTCACAGTAAAAGCCAGGCTACAGAACTGCGACCCAACCAAACTCAAGCAAGTGCATAAAAAAAAACTATAATGATTTCCCAGTATGAAACTGGAATCCGATACCACAGCACCAGTGGTGGCCGAAGATAGTACAAGGTCAGGGAATCACATATGCAAAGAGAAAAAAAAAAACAAGTGACCAAAGTAAATGCGAAGCAAGCCGTGGTGGTCACAGTGAAGAACAATATCCATATCAAGTATTCAAAGTTTTTTTTTATCAAAATTGAACAAGTCAACCGAGAAATACACGGAGACAGTCAAAATTCGAAACCGAGGATTTCAAAAACCAAGTCGTCCGAGATTTTTCAAATGCATACGCATTTTGATTAAGTCAGAGAAAAATCGCATCATCAAAACAAAATCGATTGGCCAAAGATAAATTCAAACATACAAAGACGAACGAGAATTAAGGGAAACAGGGATTCAAACCCAAATGATAACAACTCGAATATCTATCCAAATCAATGGCCGACAAACAAGGGACGAATCCAACAATCAAATACGAACGACAATTTTAGAATTCGAACACTAATACACTTGAAGTAGGAATTAGATGTAAGTGAAGGAATCACTTACCTGATTTACGAGCTCGATCGAAGAAAATCGAAGCCGGCGCCCTTTTGATTTTGAAAAGCCCTAATTTTTTTTAGATCGAAGCCGCCATTTTTTTATCTCGTCGATTTTTTTTTCGTTGATCTGTTTTGAAATGAAAATGAGGGGGGGGTTCGTGTATTTGCGTTTTAACAGAGAAGAGGGGGAGGTATGGGCTGCTATAGGGTGGTATGGGGGGAAAATATGGGATGGGTATGGGTAAGGTAAGGGGGTAATGTTAATTTTATATTTTTTTTTTCTTTAAAATCTAATTTTGTTTTTGGTAATTATTTTCTTTAATTTGTTTTGTTTAATTTTGTTGTTAAAAATCTAAACTATGTGAATATATTCATTCGTACAAATAAAAATTTAAATAAAAGAATTCTAATCGATTTACAATTTCCAAATTCAAACAGAAATTAACAATCGATATTAAATCGTTAATTTACAATGATTTTATCGTTATAAAATTTTCCAACAATAAACAACAAATTATCTGTCAACTTTAATCGTTTATCGATGATTAAAATTTGGGTAAAATCCCGGTTGTTACAGAAATTCAAATTGAATTCAATTAAATTTTATACGCGTTTATACGCCGTATGTTCATAAAACAATTCCGATAAATACGAAAATTGAAATCCAGTAATAATTCAATATTACGGACCCAATGGAACTGGTTTCGTCAAATTCCGAGACTGTGCCTCGGAAGACTATTCTTATTTTCAATTTAAACGATATAATCTCGAAACTGAACAAATCGCTTTCAAATTCAATTCTGAAGCTTCTATTACCTTCAGTATTATCAATATGAATTTTCTAAGCCTTCAAATTATTTTTAACCGGCTTAAAATCGAAGATTCAAATTTTATTCAACTCTCAATAGATTAAATTCAAAAATTTAATCGCCAATTCATTCTGATAATTTGAAATTCAAGTCAAATCATCGTTCAAATATTTAAAATTAATTAAATATTCTCGATTTAAATTGTTCAAAATTCAGGGTCGTTACATAAGTGTTGTACAAATTTCTGTTGTGTGTGTTGTAACTTCTATAAATAGGCCGGTGGTGCCATTTGTAATAGTTAGTTGATTTGAATGAAAACTTTTATTTGTTAGCTTTGTGCTTTCAATTAAATTGGTAGTTGAGTGTAATCTCCTATCTCCTCTTTCGGCATTCGAGTGCGCTCGGATCAACGATCGTAGAAGCCAATTCACGGTATCAAGTGCGCTTGATCAACGTCTGAAGAATTGCAGATCTTCTTTCACGGTATCGTGCGCGATCAACGTGACGAAGATAGCTAGAATTCGGTATCTTCGGATCAACGAATTTGGGCCATTCAGTATTCTTCATTCCATCGATTGCTACTTTCACAGAATCATCATTTTGTTATTTCCGCTGCTACATCATTTGGTATCAGAGCTAGACTTAGCCAATCATAGCTAAGCCGAGTCTTGGAGGCAAGATTTTATCGAAGAATTCAAGTCGTGCATCACCTTGTTGTTCGAGACCGAGAATTTGAAGTATAGATCTGAACTAAGTGAAGTGTGAAGTGCATCATTTGGTATCATTTGATCATTTGTTTGTTCAAGGCCGAAAGTTAAAGTTTTGAAGAATCAACCATGCCGCCGAGAAGAGCTAATCGCCATCAGAATGTTGAAGCTTTGTATAGAAGAGAAGAAGCTTATGAAATGGAGCAAAGAATAAACGAAAATTTTAGTGAAAAGCTTAACGAAGGGATTGGTCGATTAGAGAAGATGATGTTGGAGATGAATCAAAATCGGAGAAGGGTTTCACCTGAATCCAACCATGGGGGAAGTAGAGTCTCACCACATTCCAATCGAGAAAGAAGTGTTGATAATGATCATAGAAGTGTGAGTCGAGATTGTTATAGAAGTGATGATGATCGAAGACGTGATAGGAATGTGAATGGTCGTGATTGGAGGAATGTAGATAGAAGAGATGTTGGTGGTCAGGATCGACATCGCTATACATCAGATTTCGAGGAGGAGTTTGATGGTGGTAGTGTTCATGGACGAGGACGAGGACAAGGAAGAAATCAGTCGGAGTATGATCACAAGTGGGAATCTGGGATGAAGACTGAAATACCAGAATTCAAGGGAGGTATGCAGGCCGAGGAATTTCTTGATTCGTTAGCTTATGTTGAGGAAATATTTGACTTCAAGGAGGTTCCAAAGGATCGTAAAGTGAAGTTGGTTGCTACTAGGTTGAGGGGAAGAGCTATGGCATGGTGGCAGCAAACCAAACTTACTAGAGAACGAATGGGAAAGTCAAAGATTGTTGCTTGGAAAAAGATGAAGAAATTGATGAAGGCTACGTTCTTGCCCTATAATTACCAATCAGTAATGTATCAGAGATTACAGAACTTGAGGCAAGGAACGAAGACGGTTGCTGATTATGCTGATGAGTTCTACCAATTAATTGCTCGAAATGATATCATGGAGAGAGAAGAACAATTGACCGCGTGGTTTGTTGGGGGACTTAGAACACAGGTCCAGGATATGGTGAACATGTTCGACCTATATCTGTGGCAGAAGCACATCAAAAGGCGTTGGCTTGGGAGAAACAAGGAAGACGTGGGGGAGGTGTGTTTCCAAGTTTTACAGGGCAGAACAAAGGAGCAGGTAGTAGTTCTAATGTTCCTAAAGCATCGAATAAACCGGTTGTTCAGGAAGTGGCTAAACCAAGGGTCAACACTAATTTCAAATGCTATAATTGTCAAGAAGCGGGTCACAAGAGCAGCGAATGTCCAAAATCGAAGAAGAGAACTATGATTGCTGAGGCAGAGGAAGATGAGGTAGAGGCTGACTGTTCTAATTCACTACATGATGAGGAGGAAGAGAATGTGTCGGGAGATGAAGGGTATTCATTGATGATGAAGAGGTCGTGTTTAACACCAAAACAGGAGGAGGAAATTAGCTGGTTGAGGAGTAACATCTTTCAATCAACGTGCACTATCTTGGGAAGGGTTTGCAAGTTTTTCATTGATGCAGGAAGCTGTGACAATATTATCTCTACAGAAGCTGTGAAGAAATTATCATTGAAAACTGAGAAGCATCCAAAACCTTACAAGTTAGCTTGGTTGAGGAAAGGTGGGGAGGTGAAAGTTGGGCGAAGAGCTTGTGTTAATTTTTCAATTGGGAAGAAATACAAGGATGAAATTTGGTATGATGTTGTGGACATGGACGTATGTCATCTGTTGCTGGGGAGACCATGGCAGTATGATAGGGCTGTGCAACATGATGGACGTACTAACAGTTACAGTTTTATGTTTGAAGGAACTAAAATCACTTTGATTCCTAAAAAGTGACAACAAGAAGGAAACAAGTTGGAGGAGATTGAAGAACTTAAAACCTTGTTATCTTTGAAGGAGTTTGTTAAGGAGGTAGAAGAGGAGCCTGAAGTATTCTTGTTGATTGGACGTGAGAGTCATGAAGTGGTGGAGATCCCTGAAGAAGTGAAACCAGTGCTGGAGGAATTTGACGATGTATTCCCTTAAGAGTTGCCAACGGAGTTACCACCATTGAGGGACATTCAACATCAAATTGATCTTGTTCCAGGAACTGTGTTACCTCATAGACCACACTACAGAATGAGTCCAAAAGAACATGAGGAGTTGAGAAGGCAAGTGGATGAATTGCTTGAACATGGGCGTGTGCAGGAAAGTTTAAGTCCATGTGCTGTGCCAGCATTGTTAGTACCGAAGAAGGATGGGATGTGGAGGATGTGCACTGATAGTCGGGCGTTGAATAAGATTACAGTGAGATATAGATTTCCTATGCCTAGATTGGATGACCTGTTGGATCAGCTTAGCGGGGCTACTATCTTTTCGAAAATTGATTTGAAAAGTGGTTATCATCAAATTCGAATTAGACCAGGGGACGAATGGAAGACAGCATTCAAGACGAGAGATGGGTTGTACGAATGGCTGGTTATGCCGTTTGGTTTTTCGAATGCACCGAGTACATTCATGCGGGTGATGAATCAGATTTTTAGACCATTCATTGGGAAGTTTGTAGTGGTGTATTTTGATGACATACTGATATATAGTAGAAGCTCAGAAGAACACGTGCAACATCTGAGAGAAGTGTTGATGGTACTGCGACAGGAACAATTTTATGCTGCAACGAAGAAATGCGTGTTCATGACGCATAGTGTTTTATTTTTGGGATATGTTATATTGGGAGGAGGTATACAGGTGGATCAGAATAAAGTTGAAGCAATCAGAAATTGGACGCAACCCAAGACGATTACAGAAGTTAGGAGCTTTCATGGTTTGGCATCATTCTACCGAAGGTTTATTCCATACTTCAGTAGCGTGATGGCTCCAATTACTGATTGTATGAAAGGGAAACAATTTTCATGGTCGAAGGAAGCAGGATTTGCGTTTGAAAGAGTCAAAGGACTTTTGACGACAGCACCGATTCTAGTGTTGCCGGATTTTCAGTTGTTGTTTGAATTGCACACTGATGCATCGAAGGTTGGAATTGGAGGGGTGTTGAGTCAGAAGGGACGTCCTATTGCATATTTCAGTGAGAAGTTATCAGGAGCAAAGATGAGATATAATACTTACGATGTGGAATTTTATGCTATTGTGCAAGCTGTGAAGCATTGGAGGCATTATTTGTTTCATAAAGAATTTGTTTTATATACTGATCATGAGGCGTTGAAGCATATGCAGGGACATGACAAGATTGCGGAAAGGCATGCTTCGTGGATTGCATACTTACAACAATTTACATTTGTGGTGAAGCATAAATCGGGGATTACGAATAGAGTGGCGGATGCATTGAGTCGAAGGAATCATTTGCTGACTACAATGAAAGTTGAAGTGACCGGGTTTGATGTGTTGCCAGAAATGTTTGTTGATGATCCTTACTTTGCGAAGTGTGTAGATAAAGTCAAGGAGGGAAAGACGGATGAGTTTGTATTGGTGAATGGTTTTCTTTTTAAAGGAAATCGATTATGTATACCGGAGTGCAGCTTACGTATGAAAATTGTAAAGGAGTTGCATGAGGAAGGTCATGTGGGCCGAGATCGTACTTTGCAATTAATTTCTCAATCTTATTATTGGCCTTCGTTGAAACGGGAAGTTGGAAAGTTTGTGGAGAGATGTCATATTTGCCAAGTTTCCAAGGGAACAACGACAAATGCGGGATTGTATATGCCATTATCCGTGCTGGTTAGACCATGGGTTGATATTAGTATGGATTTTGTTTTGGGATTACCGAGAACTCAGAGGGGAAATGACTCGATATATGTTGTAGTGGACAGGTTTTCAAAGATGGCACATTTCATCGCTTGTAAGAAGACAGCTGATGTCGTCCGAGTTGCCGAGTTATTCTTTAAAGAAGTGTATCGTTTACATGGTTTACCAGAATCCATTGTTTCTGATCGGGATACTAGATTTCTAAGTCATTTTTGGCTAAGTTTGTGGAAGATGGTGGGAACAAAACTAAATTTCAGTAGTGCTTACCATCCGCAGTCCTGGTCGGACTGAAGTTGTTAACAGGTCTTTGGGAAATTTGTTGCGGTGCCTGGTGAAGGATAATCTGAAGAGTTGGGATATGAAATTATGTCAAGCGGAGTTTGCTCATAATCATGCTATAAACCGTAGTACAGGGTTCAGTCCATTTCAGATTGTGTATTCAAGTTTACCAAAGGGGCCGTTGGATTTGACGATAGTACCGCAACCGAAGGGAACAGTTAAGCGGGCTGTTGATTTTGTTGATGGATTGGCAGAATGTCATAAAATCGTTCAGGAACGATTGGGAAAAGCAAATGAAAAGTATAAAAGATCTGCGGATTTGAAGCGAAGAAGCGTTGAATTTAATGAAGGAGATTTAGTATATGTTGTACTAACGAAAGATCGTTTTCCAGTGGGAACGTACAATAAATTGAAAGCACAGAAGATTGGTCCAGTAAAAATTTTGAAGAAAATCAATGAGAACGCGTATCAATTGGAATTGCCGGATAATGTTCATACTTCTGATGTGTTTAACGTCAAATACTTAGTTCCGTATCATGGGGATGAATGTGTTGCGAAGGAGGAAGGTGCAAATTCGAGGACGAATTTCTTTCAACCAGGGGAGGATGATGCAGGCCAAGTATTAGGTCGTGACCGACCTAACGAACCCTTAAGTCGTTCGGAAATTTAGGTCGTCTACGACCTAAGAACATAGAAGCTAACAAAGAAGATAACGAAGAAGGGATACAAAATGACGTCCTAGGTCGTGACCGACCTAATGATTCCCTTAAGTCGCTCCAGCGACTTAGTGAAGCTCGCCAACGACCCAGCAGGAATGCGCGCGCTAAAGAGATAAGCCGCTGCACCGGGTTACGACTTAAGCTAGGTCGCGAGGAACGACCTAAGTTAGGTCGCGTGAAGGAGTCCTGAAGCTGGTTCTTAAGTCGCTGCCGACCTATGATAAGTCGTAAGTCGCTCCATCTCAGTTAGGTCGCATGAAGCGGGTTATTTCTTAGGTCGCTGAAGGGTATTAGGTCGTCTGCATGTTAAGTCGTTACAATATTGTTTTAGGTCGCTACCGACCTATGTATTGTAAAGATATGATGACGCGTGTTTTGTACTATGTTGTAATTGTTGAGTCGTTGCCTGTTAGGTCGTAGGTCGCATCTGTTAAGTCGGCCGTGTGTTAGGTCAGCTGGGGCGGGTTAGGTCGTGTCTGTATTAGGTCGTGGACGACCTAAGTGTTGTACAAATTTCTGTTGTGTGTGTTGTAACTTCTATAAATAGGCCGGTGGTGCCATTTGTAATAGTAGTTGATTTGAATGAAAACTTTTGTTTGTTAGCTTTGTGCTTTCAATTAAATTGGTAGTTGAGTGTAATCTCCTATCTCCTCTTTCGGCATTCGAGTGCGCTCGGATCAACGATCGTAGAAGCCAATTCACGGTATCAAGTGCGCTTGATCAACGTCTGAAGAATTGCAGATCTTCTTTCACGGTATCGTGCGCGATCAACGTGACGAAGATAGCTAGAATTCGGTATCTTCGGATCAACGAATTTGGGCCATTCAGTATTCTTCATTCCATCGATTGCTACTTTCACAGAATCATCATTTTGTTATTTCCGCTGCTGCATCAGATTGTAACACCCCTTCAAAATGGAAATAATTGTCCCACATCGCGGAAAAACACTATGAAGTAGGTGCTTATATACCAAATTCTTCACCTCGTAACAATGTCGAAGCCTTTTGAGGAATAAAACCCCACACCTTGGCTTGGCCCATGAGGCGGAGGTGACTAAGTTGGGGACAGTATCTGCGTTAAGTGAGGTGCGGGCTGTAACAATGGTATCAGAGCCATACCCAGCTGAAATTGTGGTCTGTACGTGTTACAACCACGACGCTTGGGTGGTGTTGTGTTCATGAGCCAACGAGGACGTTGGGCTCTAAAGGGGGGAGATTGTAACACCCCTTCAAAATGGGAATAATAGTCCCACATCGCGGAAAAACACTATGAAGTGGGTGCTTATATACCAAAGCCTTGACCTCATAACAACGTCGAGGCCTTTTGAGGAGCAAAACCCCACACCTTGGCTTGGCCCATGAGGCGGAGGTGACTAAGTTGGGGACAATATCTGCGTTAAGTGAGGTGCGGGCTATTACATTGGTATCAAAGCCATATCCAGCAGGAATTGTGGTATGTACGTGTTACAGCCACGACGCCTGGGTGGTGTTGTGTTCATGAGCCAAAGAAGGCGTTGGGCTCTAAAGGGGGGAGATTGTAACACCCCTTCAAAATGGGAATAATAGTCCCACATCGCGGAAAAACACTATGAAGTGGGTGCTTATATACCAAAGCCTTCACCTCATAACAACGTCGAGGCTTTTTGAGGAACAAAACCCCACACATTGGCTTGGCCCATGAGGCGGAGGTGACTAAGTTGGGGACAATATCTGCGTTAAGTGAGGTGCGGGCTGTTACATACTTGCCCATACCTATCATGTTTGGGCCCATACCCCACGATGTCAAACCCATACCCACCTCCCTATAAGACAATGCTTGGAAGCAAAAGAAAGTCTCCCTTTTGCAAATCAAAACTTCAAAAATTAAAATCAAATTGAATACTCTATGGAAAATTGCAATTCTTGATTCCATGAGTTCGTCTAGGCAAGGGCTTCGATCCTATACCCTTTTATCTTGTGCGTCACTAATTTGGGGAGCTCGAATTTTGGGCAGCGGAGTTAGGACTCGCAATTTCAGGCGATTTAGGTGACGTTGGTTCGAATGGTGAGCGGAGTTGAACTCATGGTGACTTGGAGTGCCAATGGTGATCTAATGGATGTGCTCCATCACCATTTAGAGGTTGGATCCATGTATGGACGAGAGCAAGAAGGAGCAGGTCGGAATTTTGAGACGAGTTGTGAGTTTATCTTTATAGCGACGGTTGCGAAGCTCATCGGTCGTGGAGTTTGTCGGAGGAAACAGAGTTAAATTTCGTTGACCGGAGGTGGAGTAATTGGTGAAGGAAGGTGGCATCCATGGTGGTAAGCATCAGGTTAAGCTGGATTTTGAAAATAAGGAGGAGAAAGATTGGTGAGGCGGTTTAAGTTAAGTGATGTGATTAGTTTAATTATTAATTAGTTAGCTAATTAAATTATCGAACATTCATTAATCCATAACTTTTTCATACGATATCGGATTTGAATGCGCCAAGTTGTAGTGTACTCGTATCGTCATCGTCTATGCAATGGAGTTGGTTTAGTTGGATTTGGAGCAAGTGAAAATTTGGGCTAAAATCGAATGCTCGTTCGATTTTAGTTCAAACCGGAACGCTTCGGCGAAAACTGGAATCAATGTGAGTTTAACTCACATTCAAATTTACTATATTATATCTATGACGCTACAAAATAATATTGATTGCTTGGATGTTAGTTAAATTGTTTGATTGATTGTTTGGTTGTTTAATTGATTGTTTGGTTGAATTTCCGTTTGGAAAATGAATGAAATATTAAGTTGATTGTTATGAACCCATATGATTACATATATATTATCCGTAATCATTGTTTTGCAGCGAAAATTTGTAGAGAGACCCTAAGCAGTTTTTGCCAATAATTATTTATTTACATCCTTATGTTGTTATATTGATATTTAATTGAAATAAATCTTGATATTCCATTTAAATTTTTTAAGTTCGTTATAACGATTTTCGCTCTACCGTCATTTATTGATTTTCATACCCAAAACTCTATCATGTGTGTTTTGAACTTGAGCTTGTGTTTTCAGTAAATATAATTTTAAAAATCATTAATCATATTAATGAATGATATTTTAAATTGATTAATCATTTTAATTGATGGTTATTTAAATTGTTAACCATAAAATCCACTCAAGAAAAAAGTTATGAAAGAAGGCTAATGAAAGTGCTAGGCTCTACTAATATTAAAGACATGGGTTTCGTCAAAGTTTATGTAAGGGCGTTACGAAGGCATTGAGATGATTTTCGAAGGAGTCGCAAGCACCAGGCATCATCATAAATGAGAAACATAGCAAAAGCTTCCGAAAGATGGAAAAAGAAGGCAAGGCTACCCTTCCGCCTCATTAAAACCTTTCGATGCAGATGGATTCACATATATAAGAAAAGCAGGAATGGGTTCGAAACCCCTTTCGAAGGTGTTGAACGAAAGGCTTGCGCAATGGACCAGTTCCTTCAAAATGGAAGGTTTCGTCATTGTCAATATACCACTTGAAGAATTGATGTTGATACACCTTTCGAAAGCAAGGAAAAGCCTTTCGAAACAGTTGGAACCATTTGAAAGTATGGTGAAAATCCTACATGAAGGCTAAAGTACAACAACTCAAAGCAAAAAGCACATCTACCACCCTTTCAACGAAGTCGAAAGCAGCTCGGTAAAAAACAAAGAAAAAGAGGCACTCGGACCTTAATGGCATTGAAAGGTTAGAAAAAGGTTGTCAAGGAGATCCTTTCGACTGAGTTAGAAGGTCTGGAATAAGAAGATAGGAAGCACAAGAATGGATGAGAAAGCTCAAAAGGACAGCCTTTCGACAGCATCAAAAGCAAGTGCGTCTAAAACTGGAAGAGGGCCTTTCGACTACGTTGAAAGGATACACGCTCAAGATGAAGGAAGACCTTTCAACTATGTCGAAAGGATACATACGTAAGATTGAAGAAAGACCTTTCAACCTCTTCAAAAGGATGAGCGCAGAAGGCTGGATGAAGACCTTTCGACCTCGTCGAAAGGATGGAGATGGAAAGGAGCCGATTTGCATTTATAAATACGACTTTAGGGGTACGATTTTAAGGACCGGATTTTGAAATCCAAAACTCATTCTTCTATTTCTTAGCAAAATCAAGTCTTTGTAGCCTTAAATTGATTTGGGGGAAAAAGCTCTCTAATTTGTAACTCAATTTGGATTAATGTGTAAAAGAGGAAGGGCATGGATTCAATAAAGATATTGATTATGAGGGAGATCATTTCGATCTTTAGCTTGTCTAATGATCAATTTCACATGATGCTAGCTTACTTCTTAATTCCATTTTGTCTTAAGCGATGTCATGGGATCAACTTAGATAATATGCAATCGAATAACATTATCATCATATTTAATGACATTCAATGATAAATAAAGATGATGATGATGTTTCGATCTTAATAAGTTCATGGAACTTATGTTATCTAAGATGATTTCCCATTGCATATATATATATTAAATAAGAGCTTGCATATTATATATCAAATCCACTTCAAAAGAGCAAGGTCCCTTCCGACTTGGTCGAAAGGGAAGTCTCGAAGGAGATCAGACGTGTAAAATGAAAATCAACTCAATATGGATGAATTCCTTCAAAAGGTATACACGCACTATAATGCATAAGACCCTTTCAAAGGAGTTCTTCCCAAAAACCATGGTGTTGAAAGCATATATTTCTCTTAAATGGCAGAATGGACCTTTCGACATGGTCGAAAGGAATTGATGTCTGATATAAATAACCATTTTCGATCCATTCGGAAGTAGTGGTTTCGAATGAGGTGCTTTCTCCTTAATCTTCATCTTGGGATGGTTGATAACCACTATTAGTATTTTCATAAATCATCCTCCAAAAGCAATTTGTCCAAGTCAACTCGATCGAAAGGGAGGTTTCGAAAGGAGTAATCATTTCTAATAATCTTCTTATGTAATGTAAATTATTACTTGTTAACAACATAGCTTTGGAAGTATTGACAAGTTTTCTTGTTAACATTTTTGGCGCTAGAAGGAGGGCTTGAACCTGCGACCTTGTGGTTACCTTATAGACTAATTATTCCATATAATCACAGACTTTATGCAACTATATGGAATAAATGCAGACTTTGATGCAATTATATGGAATAATTGCAGACTACTCTGCTATTATTCCATATAATTGCCGACTTTTCTGCAATTATTCCATATACTTGCCATTTTCTGCAATTATATGAAATAATAATCAATTTTTCTTCAAATTTCAGCAATTATTTCATATAATTGCAGACTTTGATGCAATTATTTGGAATAATTGCAGACTACTCTGCTATTATTCCATGTAATTGCCGACTTTTCTGCAATTATTCCATATACTTGTCATTTTCTGCAATTATATGAAATAATAATCAATTTTTCTTCAAATGTCAGCAATTATTTCATATAATTGCAAACTTTTATGCAATTATATGGAATAATTGCAGACTTTTATGCAATTCAGTAGAATAGTTGCAGGCTTCTCTGCTATTATTCCATATAATCGTAGACTTTTCTATAATTAAATGGAATAATTGCAGACTTTTCTGCAATTGTTTCATATAATTACATACTTTTATGCAATTATATCGAATAATTATAGAAAAGTCTGCAATTATTCCAAGTAATCGCAGAAAAGTGCAACTATACCATATAATTGCTGAATTGTCTGCAATCATACCATATAATTGCAGAAAATTTGAAAATCATATGCATAATGCTACTCATTAGAAAGATAATCAAATTTGTGATTTAATGGTGAAAACGGTTTGTTAATCCGTCATTTCTACAAAAGTTATTGCGTTTTAAAGATTGATAATTAATGGGGTGCAAATTTTAATTATGGATGTGAGAATAACATCCACATATGAAGAACCAACATTAAGCTATGGAGCAGAGGGGTATTTTAGGAAAGAAAATTGCAGTATTTGAAAATAGGGATGTAATTTATATCTTTTTTTCTGGAAGTGTGTTTTGTGTATTAAGTTTGATTTTAGGGAAGAAAATTGCACATTTTGGGACACCCTTTCATGCTTATCGAAGATATCTACAACAACATAAGTACTACTTCTATACCTACCGATGGAGTCGAAGGCTTCCAGATCTTATGGGAAAGCAGCATTAGAGAGACACTTAGGAGTCAACAGCGGTGAAAGGTCATAAAGGCTTCCTTTCGACGGATTCGAAAGGACAGACGCGAAAGAGTCCAGCCTGCGCCTATAAATAAGACCCTAGTGGTGCTGTTTGAGGGATCTGAATTCATTACTTCCATCTTGTTTTTTCTTGAGTTTTTAAACCCTAGTTTCTAAATCAAATTGGGGATTTCACTTCATTGTAATACCTAAGCCCTTGTATTCATAAAAATTATCAACAAAGTAAATACATGGCACTTTCAAATGCATGGAGTCTGATTCGCTGCTTATATGCGGTTTCATCAATGGAACACGCACATCTATACCTTTCAAAGGGGTACCTTTTGAAGGAATAAGATCCTTTCGACTCAGTTAATACCTTTTGTTCCCACTAGGTTATGAACTTAGATTACTCCAACTAATTCGAAAGGGGTTTCAAAGGGGTCATTCACTCCTCTAACATTACTTTGGGGTGTTGACAAGATTTCTTGTTAACAGGAGGTTACATACTGTATAAAAGTTACTAACGAGGCCCTTATCAACCGAATGTTTATTATTTGTGCGGGATTTATTTGTCGAACTACCTATTTTCTATCAACTGATTAATTTTTGAACATAAGACGGTTATGGCTATGGTTAACATAACAATGTTGACCAACAATGTTCGAGCACAACAAAATAATTACATTACAAAGTCCCAATAAACTAAGTTCAAGGTTTCCAAAGTTAATACATTAAAAATTCAAATCAAACATGACCAAACATTACATCATAAGTTCATTACATGCCAAGGACCACAAACATGACTAAACATTAAAAGTTCATTACATTACAAAGACTACAATTGATTTATGGGATCATTCGAGCTTTCCTTACGTTTCTCGCGTTTGTCCATTTCATTCAAAGCCTCCTCAAACACGTCCACACTCGCTCCACTTCCAATAACTTTGCTACTCTTTTAGGCGACGGAGTATTCAAATTTTGCTTAAGCATTTCTATAGCGGTAACGGCGGCCAATTTCTGTAGTAGGAAAAATACTATATTATAAACTAAGCATAATCAACTTCTCAACAACATCAACTTTTTTACTACTACTTTGTCTCATCTCCAGACATTGAGTTGTAGGATGTGATACTTTCAAGTACCATGTCATGTATTTAGCAGTACAATCTCAAGGTTCGACCACCAATGGAAATCTTGATTTCGATGACAGTACATGATTTTGCCAATTTTCGGCATACCAAAACGATTATCATATGCATAATTATATTTATTAGCATTCAATCCTCTACGATATTTTTTTAGCTCCATTGAATTACTTGGGATTCGTTGACAAATACCAAATTATCATAGTAATCTTTGTGGATAGTATGGTTCAACAATATCAAAACATAATATAACACCATTGTAAAATGCAATATCGGGCAATGGGTAATGAGATCTCGCATCTTGATAAGGGTCCCAACAAACCTATAATGTTAAAAATAAACTCAAAAAATATTATTAAGTAAAGTATATTTTTAAGATATTTAATACTTATGACTTTTGCAGTTAAATCATCGAGTTGTTCTTGTAAATGAATTATGGCTAAGGTTGCATCATCAGATTGTTTCATCGGTTGCCATCTTCACATCCTAGGCATTGTGTTATTATAATTTTAACCAAGAACGGCATTTGGAAGCATAGAGAAATGATTATAAATTCATGCCTACATTAATATGTTTTAATACGATAATATAATATTTAAGGTTCAATATAAAATAATGAAATATACTCACAGTCAATAGTGTCAAGTAACCCGCCATCAACCTAATGTTTCGTCTAGAAGCCAAGCCTAGTTGACGACATAAGTAAGCTAATACTCTCATTTCCTATACCTATTCACCTAAATGGTTCATGTTTTCTAAACATCTCAAGTAAACAACAGACTCCTTTATCCTAGACTTATCACAAAATATAGAGCAACCCAACAATAAAAAAGATAAGCGCGAGAAATAATCTCATAATCATGTTCGTTTGCATTTCTTTGTTTGCTTTTCACTAAATTAATTAAATAAGAAGTGCAGCTTCACTGAAAATGAGTCATTTGTTTGTTCCGTTACTTCGCTTTCGTCAACTTCAAGATATTCCACTACTAGGTCAATTGCATACCGATCATCCTTCTCCTTGTACAGACGATAGCCAACTACGAGGACTTTTAAGATTTGGGAAGCATCATCTAGAGTGATTGTCATTTCTCTAAATGACATATGGAAAGAATTGGTTTATGGATGCCATCTTTCAACGAAAGCTGATATTGTTGCATAATCAACATGCTTATATGTATATTGCACTATATACAATCCCGAACTTTTTTACCTTTTCCACAACATCACTTGGCATGTCCTCTAAACTCCATTCTTGTAGCTTTCTCCAATGTGAAATGCATTTCAATGGTCCTCTCTACTGTAATACAATATATTACAATTTAACATAGTAAATTATAAAAGTATGTTTTACCAAAATACATGAACCTCATGCCTATTTCAAATTCCATATGCATTGTGTGTGTTAACACTTTAAGGAGAGATTCGTTAATGCTAGCGAAGAATAGCCAACTTCACTAGCTTTAGAATTAGTAGGACCAGTAATTGCCAATTTAGTAGATGGTTCTTGTTCTTGGTCATCCGACTTATCCTCCTCGCAAGAACCATCCCTGCTCAACTGATTCTCAATTGATCCTTTATTTGAATCATCACCATCTGAACCATCACCACCCTCTGAACCATCACCACCATCTGAACCATCATCATTTGAAGCTTTATCGCTTGATTCGTCTTCATTACTGCTTTCAAGTTCTTTTTCCAATTATTTTTCTACTTCTTTGATGATGGCCATTTTCCATGCTTTTTTACATTCCTAAGCTCATTTACAGCGTAACGCTACAGTCGTTGGTTGTTTATCTTTTCATGTATGCAATAGATGGGGAATACATATGAAAAAATATAAAAAAAACAAGAAAAACAACAGAAATATACGAAGAAACCATTTTTCCACGGCCAGTTGTCACCGTAGAAACCATATTCCCACGGCAAAAAACAGCCGATTGAAAATGTTTCCTACGGTGATTACCCACCGAAAGAAATTCAACCCTACGGCATTTAACCACCGTCGTAATTACTTTTTTTCGACTTTCAATCGTTGTCGTCATTTAACCACAGAACTACCTCAAAACTAACCCAAATAAATCATAGAAACTAATTAAGGTTTTAGAACTTACTTGTCGATTGCGTTGATTGACATTGAAGAGAGGAGCTTCGAGTAGATTTCTACGACTGAACTTCCTGAGAGCTATCACCTTTTTTCATTTTCAATGTCGTTGTTGAATCGGCGGTATTAGTAGAGAACGTCGGTTAATTATTTGAAGAACTGTGAGAAATAGAGTTTATAGGGGTGGTAGCCATTGTTTTGAGTGGTATAGTATTTAGAAGTGCATAAGAGTATTTGGTATGGTATTTTTTAATGATGGTATTAAGAATGAAAAATAGAGGTGGTCTTAGCACCAAACTAAAAAGATTAGCAAACAATAACGATAGGTCCCCAATAAAAAACATGGAAGTAATAAAGCCCCGTAGAAAGGACTTATAGCATTCCCAACTGTTGGGGTCATTACGCATCAATTCAAACCATATTGACCCAGCCACTCCTAACCAACAAAAAAAATACATCTCATCCATGATCAAAACGCCACTTTAACCGGCATTTATAAAACCAGTTAAAGTGGATCACGCGGATTGCAACTCTTTTTCACACGATTGCAATCCGCGTGGTGGGTTTATTAAATTCACACCTTAGCCGGCTTTTATAAAGCCGGTTAAGTTTAGCAGACTTTATTAAAACCGGCTGAGTTGACAACTCTGCGGGTTTTCAAGGCAATCCCAATATGAGCAACTGACGTCCTGTTGGGGTCGGTCAATTCCCAACCTTGACAAGGTTCAGAATGCTCTTAGAAAATGGAACCAATAGTAAATAATATTTCTTTGATCCAGATTAATGCGTAACAAATAAAAGGGATCATAGAAAGTTGTAGTAGATGCATTCTTAGAGTAATGTTACGGTAACCGAAAGTGGAAGATGCGAATTTGAGGATCTGGGAATTGAAGGTGGAAAATAGGGGGCGGGAGAAAAAAGAAGGGTTTGGAATGTTTTCGCATAAGATGACAAACAAATAACATGGTAAAGTAGCATTTTTGGCATTCTTAAAATCAAGTATAGAGGGAATACGGATAGCTAATTTCCATGCATCTACTTGTTTCTCCAGGATAAATTAACTTTTGAGATATATAGATTTCCCACCCCACCAGATATGGTATCCCAAGCCGGGTTGTCTTTTGTACAGGTATCTCAGAATAACAGGTAAAATTGGCACATTAGCAAGAAATGGACTAGTCTTAAAAGGAAGAAGGTAATTTCAAGTCAAGTATTTATACAGCGGCACAGTAGCTTGCAAATCATAATGCATATTCTATGGAATTAGCACATCTCAGTGTTAATAGTGAAAGAGGTACAAACATGACTTTAATGTTAAGTATAGTCTTCTGTAAAAATCTCTTAATCCCAATTTTACACAAGTACATACATATGCACTATGTGAAATAAATGAAAAATTGACCCCTCCAACAATCATGCGAAATAATTAACAGGTGGGCATACGTGAAATCAAGACATGTAGCATTGTTCATGTTCTATGTGGCTGATCACCGATTAAGTAAATTGTGTATAACGCTAATTTTCAAACAATTTTATGCATATGCATATGCATACACACACGTATGTATTACAAGAACATTAGCAAGCTCATTGACTCATATCAAAAAATAAATTAACCAACCATATTAATCACACTACTGACACTAGTTCCATATGAATTTTAAACATTTGATTGCAAATGGTATTCTTAATATCATCATCATATTAATAAAAACTAAAGGTACACAATTTTTGAGAAGGGATTGAAGACATAACGTATTTCTACAACATAAAAATGCAAAAAAAGAAAACCAAAACTACATTAACCAAATAGCTTGCAAATGTTACCTAATTTAGAGCTTTCCATAACCATGCCATCGCATCATTTTAAACCAAAACAGATCTTCCAAAAGAAAACCACTTCGTCCTCCAAAACTCCTAAAAATTACCATATTGTCAATGCCGCAATGAAACTGTTGGCAATGGCCTCTTCTCCCACGACAAAGGGGGTCGGAAAAACAATCCACTAGTACAAAACTGGTCATTTGTGTCGGTTGTCTAACCCCTGTTGTGTCGGTTTTACAACCGACTCATATGAAGACGACACAAAGACATTTTCCTGTTGTGTCGGTTGTACGACCGACACAAATATCAATCATTTGTGTCGGTTGTTAATAAAGAACCGACACAAAACTATGAACAGTTGTGTCGGTCTTTCTAATAGGACCGACACAAATCAGCTTGTATAGTGAAGCAAACCGCCGTTTATTGTGTCGGTCCTTTTAGAAAAACCGACACAACTGTTGCTTGTTTTGTGTCGGTTCTTTATTGACGACCGACACAAATGATTGATATTTGTGTCAGTTATTTTTGTTTTTTCAACCAACACAATTGATATACAGTTGTATCGGTTCCCTTTGAAGTAACAACCGACACAAGTTATATCTGAAGCAAAAAAAATATTATTACCGTTTAAGATTATAAAAACAGTATGAAATTGAATTTTAATTTTTTATAAACGAACATTACTATGAACTGATTGAACAAAAAATATAATTATATTATCCATCAACATAATTCATGTTTACAGACCAAAATAGAATATAATCTATCACAACATAACGTACATAACAAAATACCAACGTACGTTACAAAAGATCAGCGTACACAACAAAAAACAACTACATCCAATTATACATGATATAACTAGCTAAATTCTCTCGAACCTTGTCAATCTCTTGTTGGTTATAAGAACCGTCTCGTACAAAGTCCTGCAATTAAGAGAATTGTTATACAAAAGACAATAATTAAGTCAGGAATACTCTGCATATACAAGAATCCGAGAGGAATGTAATTCAAACACAGGCGATTTGAACGCAAGCATCAAAACATTCCTCAATTTAGAAGGGATGCTATTTCAATTTACCATGGACTCTGTCATATTCAGTAAATTTATGATGTTCTTTCCCAAAAAACATTGAAAATCACTTTAAAAAAGAATTACAAAGTGGTAAATGGTGTAACCTCTCCACTTGTGCGCATGATATTTTTATTTGCAATTTTGATTGAGAAATTTTCTCCAAATAGGACATGTCCTTCAGTGAGTAGAATACTAAAAAATATTTGCTACATATATTAATAATATAGTAAAGATTAACAAACAAGCCCATAATCAAAAAAGTGATTATCATCTATATCCTCTACAGCAGATTATTTTCAGTGAACTACTCATTACAAGGAAAAGAAATGTTTTACGATTGAACTTTGAAGTCTTCCTTTACACATAACAAATCTACAGCATGGATAAAAACAATAATTCACCGCCAAATAAAACTTACTAGGCCTGTGAGTAGTCTTCTTCACTGCCATGGCCACATTGGATCGAGGAAGAAACACTCCAGTTCCCTGTCAGTTACAGCAACCAATTATACTATTTAAATACAAAGATCATATAAGAAAATCATCATAATAATTAAAAGATCGACTTTGAACGAAACCTTAGAATTATACAGAGGTTGCCTGCTTTGCACGAATTGCAATCAAAGCAAAGCTGTGTCTGGTCACTTTTCCATTTGTTGCAATCTCCATTAGTCGAATTGTTAGTGAAATCTGCAGGTTTGTCCCATATCGTGTTGCTTCGGTACGTGAAGTTGCATGCAGTTGGCGGCTTGCAGCATCCAGACTATTCATATTCAACACAAAACACTTAAGTTATATTTGTTCAGATATGGTTAATTACAACAAGCAATTTCCTTTATTAGCCCAACAAATATAAAGCATGAAGTATTCCACAAATGTATTAGTAAAACGATAAATAGAAGAAGCTTTTGTAAGGATAAAATTTGGTGATGTAAACAGCAAGTAATGGTAACGTTTTGCTTTGGTAAACCAAATAATCATTTCAAATGCTTTTTTTTAAACATTTGTGTCTAAAATTTTGATATCAGGAGAAACTGTGTGCATGTTTATTCACAAATCACATATGCGTATTATAGTCATGTTTTTGAACTTAAGAAGACAAATAAGATGCCCGAACTCAACCCAACAGTTCAAGCATCCTCTATGAAAAACATGCCTGCACTTAAGTTTGTTTCTTCTCCTTCTTTCTTAATGCATAGACGTACCATACACTTCATTGATTCCTATGATTGAATACGACTGGAAGCCAAAAGTATGCTCTCTGTGCAAAGTATTCGACCATCAGATTGAAGAATGTGACAACTATCTCAACTGTAACTAGAACTTGAGCGATGGCAAGTTTTCTCATGTTGCTGAAATTAATAATCCGGAGAGCAACCAACAGAAAAATGTTAATCAACCCAATATTTTCCTACAAGCAAATCATTTAACCCAAATGGGAGACAAGTTTGGAAGAAAAAAGATACGACTTTGAGCACTCAACCACTGACACATGTTAGCACCAAAGAATGGCAGGAATCTGCCGAGCATTAGACAAAACAATCAAATCACTGTTGTAATAAGGAACACATTATTGCCAATGATAAAGGAACTTGTTTACCTCAGGAAAAAGGCCACGTGCTCAGTCACACAGCAAAAACAACAGCCCCATGTCCAAGTAATGCCTAGAATAGTGCATGCCAATATATTTAATACCCATGATACCTCATGCATTGATGATGATCTGGATACCCTCCCAACCAATAACAATCCCTCATCCAATCAATTCCCATGTAATGTTTCACCCATGCACCACTCATTAAACACCTGCACAAACTACCCCCATGCTTTAATCATGCTATTCCATCCCAATGCAACCGAAGTACCAAATTCATTCTATCTAAAAGTTTTCTTGAGCCGAGCCCATTGATTGCACACACCCAAAGATGGAAAACAACTTAACATCAGATTATAAAACTAATGCGGGTATATTTTCTACATACCCAAAACTATGGAAGTTCAATACCGTTTAAATAAAAAATCATTGGTTAAGTAGAATGAGTATGAATAGAAGTATAAAAACCATCAGCTATAGCCGAGTCATCTTTCACTGCCTTTCTTTTAAATTAAGCGGGAACGTATGTGTTTAAAAAAGTGTGCATTATACATTAAAATATCATAGTTTTAATAAAAATGCAATGTTGTGTATGCGTCATGGGATAATTCTTTTGTCTAAAATGCCTATATTAATGTGAAATACCCAAGCAATCCATTAGTTACACACTGTTATTCTAGAATTAGTCTAAGAATAATTACAAATAGAGTAGTTTAGATTCAGTATGAAATTCCACAAAAACATATATTCAGTATAAAATCTTCCACAAAAGTAACACGCTGCAAGTGAATTTAGATTTAGGCCATTATACGGGTACAAAAGGAACTGCTAAAGATGATACACTTTTTCATATTTTAATTCAATATAGAGACTACCATATCTGTTTAAGCCCAACACAAAAATAGCACATTTATTAACAGTAATTTTGCCGCATGGTCTCCTATAGTACTGCTTCCTTTAATATTTCAGTCCAATCCCGTACACAGTTTTGCTAGATTACCAATTAACAGGTTAACATACAAAAGACACCACAAGCCATATTTCAATAAGAAAAGCTTACAATGTCAGGCTGCTCCATTTTATTGTGTTTTGTATGTGACTGCGCCACCATGCCAACTTGATCATTGTGTTTTGCAGCAGCTAACAGTTCTTCAGTAAGTGCAATGGCCTGCATTTTGTATAAATCGCCTAATCAGTTACATATATAATTACATCTTCTTATCATTAGTTCATTGCGTTGAAATATGAGTTTCAAACTTAGAGATTCAGCACGGACACAACACATCATGAATTTCCAAGCAGGTAAGGATACATATTAGACCTGCAAAAGAATCAAAGATAAAGAGTGATGGGAATCTCTATAAAGCCAAGGAGCACATACTTCATTATTGTTTGTATCAGACATCCCCAATGTTTTTTCTTTTCACCTTACCTGATATGTAATGTACATTCCTCACATCTCAACGGCTACGTAGAGATATGGTCACTGTTAAAAGCAACATGAAGTCGCAAGACAGACTTCAACACTTGATAAAATGAACTTAAAAACAAAGCAAGTACAAAATGGGGAGAATTAGACAGTCAGATAGTTCTATAGGCACGATCACAGTTTGTACTTAACTTAATCCCGTAATCCTATACTCACTGACCCAGTAATACAAATTTTCAAAGAACTGAATAAAATTTGGAAAAAAATATGAATAATCCAATTAAATAAAAATAGGAAAAACTATCACCTCTTCAAGCTCCTTTTCTAGGTCAACATATTCCGAGTTTCCCGGCTCATCGTCCAAAAGTTCTTTAACCTGAATTAGGATAATATTGTTATACTAGGTATATATGAAAACTATCTGAAAGCTTAAATCCACCATTGATCATACCATATATCCACAAAATAAGCCAATGCAAGTGCGTGCATGGGAACGATTATCGGTTGGAGGACAAGTTGTGGTGTTATTGGACTATCACCTTTTAGATCAAATGTGTTGTTGGACTTATCACTTTAAGGTTAAGTGAATTAATTTTAATTCATGAACATTTTAAAATTAAAATCCACCATAAAATTATTACCATCAACCGAGACTTCTACCTCATGGAAACTCCTTTAACAGTGTAGCTTCCTGCCGCTGTCGATCGATACCTCATGGAAAAATAATAATCTGTGACTATTACTACAATAGCTCTAAAAATATTTACAAAACCAAACAATCACATATTCTTCTTTTTTTAGAAAAATATATCTAACCTATTTCAGTTATTTATACTGGGCCTTGAACTCAACACATGCTCTGCAAATTCAACTTCTTTTTGGAACTACCCATGCGTTACCCTGCTTTTCCTTAAATATGATTTTCTCGAACTTTTCCTAGCTTCTAACAGCAAAAACAACCTTATAATGGACATCTGCACCAAATGACGCTTTTGACTGGAACATCTCTTTTAGGCAAAACCACGAGGGAATGTCTTCACTCAATTTCAAAAGCTAATTAACATTATGGAACATAGTACTATGACAGACCTACATGATCAACTTGTCTGATGTTGGGGTAAAAAGGAAAGCTACACTTCAAGATATATGTACAAATTTTAACCTTTTCAGGCATGTTTATTTTGAGCTATTTTTAAACCAATTTGGAAAATCGAAGCACTTTACAAAGTAAAAGTTCATATGTGAATTGTTCTACATGGTAACCTTAACACTATTACATTTTAAATACCAAAATAACAAATAATTTCAACCATAATCCATTTTTTTGTAAAATAGCCCCAGAAACCACTACTCACTTGTTCTTTAAATGCGACTTTGAAACGAGATGTATCTATCAGCAACATAGACATATTTATACTGCATTAATCGGTTGTAACGAGAACCTAATTTGTATGTGAGAGTGCTAAATATTGAGATTTTTATACCAGTTTGATTAGGATGTATGTAAGAATGCCGTAAATTGAGGTTTTGAACATATTTGTATCCGATAGTTGTCTGTTACTTAGCAGTCATATATATACCTGAGCTCAAGGCTAAATTGTTTCGACTTTTGCTTTGTTTTGTCACTGGAAATATTATTCTTTATTGATCATTTGTAATAGTTTGCTTTGTTATGTAAATAAAATGAAACGGATTTGGTATGAACTTGTTTATATTGTCAAGACAGCTTAACTGAAAGAAATATAATCCTCTTTTACTAACTTAATTGGATGGCAGATTGTTTGTTTTGAATTTAAGCAAGTTAGGTATTCAAACAAACTGAAATTGAACGTAAATGATATACAACAAACAAACTACAGTTTAGGTATTCAAACAGTGACACAAACTCCTATAAACATACTCGAGACCATGGCTGGACAAGACATTTCACAACAAAACTCAACTGAAGAATCAACGCACAAGTAGATGTAGATCTCACGCACGCATAAACACTCAACAGTGCAATCTACAAAAAGAACAGACTGCTTCCCAAAACAAAACTAGAGCAGTACCAAGCAATAAAAATATTGACACTAACTTAGCATGCTTAGAAGTATTATCAACAGATGATATATAGAAGAAAATCTCTGTTGATCGGTGTTTAATAGTGATGTCTTTATTTAAAAAATTGTCTTCCAAATCTCCAAACATCAATTTGGAATGTTAAAAGCTTAGTAAAAACAGACTGAAGAAAGGAAATTACAGTGGAAGTGGGAGAACCGGATCTGATATCAAGAGAGCCTTGAGAAGTGCCTAGGTCGTTCTGGAAGTGAAGGACATCGGCTGCTACTTGGGATGGAAGAAGGGTGGGACCTACGGAAGCTTCAATGGATGAAATGAGGTCGTTCATTAGATCTTTCTGCGATGGAGGCAGATATGGGAATCCTTTCATTGGTGCCGGATAGGACGTTTTTGATGCTTGTGTTTTATGGGTTCGAGTTCTTCTGAGAAGGAGAGTAGATGGTGCGCAAACTCTTCAATCACTCGACTTAAGTTCAAAAGAGAGAGAAGCATAAGGAGACGGAATAAAATTTATGGTTAAGGAGACGAAGAAGAAAAGAAGGAGACGAAGAAGAAAAGAAGGAGACGGGTCGGGTACGTGATGGCTAAATTTTTCTCTAAAATTTATGGTTCGCGGTAAAAGATGGGGCGGCTGAAATTGATTTGGGGGGAAAAGTTGCGTGCATATTGTGTCGGTTTTTGGACAACCGATGCTATTGTATTTAATTGTGTCGGTTGTTCAAAAAACCGACACGAGTAGATCTATTGCTTTCCTTCAACTGTGTCGGTTTCTTAAGGACAACCGATGCAAATTATATTTTTAACATTTTCTTCTTACCCCATAAGTCAATAGTTTCGGTTGTTAATGGACAACCGACACAAATTACACTATTTGTGTCGGTTTTATGGACAACCGACACAAATGAGGCGAAGCAACTGATCTGTTTTGTACTAGTGAATCCACGAGTGGAATAACAACCGAGTGACACCTGTTGAGTGAGCTAGTGTTAGACCATCAAATACTACCAAGCAGATGCCTGATTTGGATCGGAGAAAAGGAGTGAAAACTACGAATCTGGCAAAGCAGTCGCGGTAAGCGATTGATTTTGGGATGGAAGGCAAGGACATCGGTGGCTTTGAGATTGTTGGCGACATAGTGGTAGAATTAGGGAGTGGATATGGGAAATAGATCTGTCAACAGATACTTTCGGATGCGGATAGTGTCATACCCGCATCCGAAACTATTTTTTAATATCAGATGTCCGCATTTGCGGATGTGGACGGATATCGGATAATTATTCCATCAACCAACGATCGATAAATCAAAAAACATAAATTGAAAATTTTGGTTTAACATAACTCTTTTTCAATCTCATTGATTATAAAAGTAAGAAAAATCAAGAAATATGACGATGATAAATAGTTTTGAGCATTTAACATGCACTAAATGCATACAATATAAATTATTAACATAATAAAAGAATAAATACGTACCTTTCATTGTACTAAAATGCATTTATGCACATAAAAGAACCTATAATTTTGACAAAAACTGGACGAATAATTTTTGGATATGGATACCTTTGTATCTGCATCCAGATCCGTCTTTTTCAATATCGGATATCATCCGCTTTTCGGATATGGATACAGACGGATTTCAGATTTTTTGGGTATTTATTGTTAGTCCTAATAGGAAATTGCTAAGTGTATTTTATGGGGACTGTGTTATTTTAGGCATGGAAGTATACTCAGTGAAGTCCTAAATTTTTAACAAAATTTTTGATTATTTGCAACGTTCAAAGGGCGTTGTAAAATTGTAACAATTATTAACCGTTGCTAAACCTTTTTTAACGGCTTTGAGCCGTTACAATTTTGAAATGGTTCGTAACTGTTACAAATTTTCCGCAAAACTACGTTGCAAAATTGTCTATATGGTGTAGTGAAATTCCCTGTTTCAAGCTTTGTCAAGTTGAGTTCCTAGATCATGTCGGTACTGATATGATTACATTGCTCAAAATCACATCAAGTTTTGAATGCTCATTTCCTTAATCATTCTTGATGTCCTCCAAGTTTCTGGAGCTGCTTGAGTCCAATTGGTTCCAATTAACCCGTTTGAGTCTGTTTCGAGACTGAAAATTTTGACCTTAACAATATATATGTATTCCAATGTGCACGGGTGTACACATAAGAAAGAATTTAAGGAGGCCTTCATGTTAGGTCTATATACGTGGTCAACTAAAGTCACTTATATGTGTACTTCTGTACACAAAAAAGTGCGGAGAGTAATTCGTTCCATGTAATAAACATGGTTGCTTTCTAAACTATCACATCAATGACCAACAATTCCCGCAATAACGGGATCCTTTTGTAAAATGTCAAAAAAAGTAAAGGTTGATTTGTTTTCAGAGCCGGCCTGGGGGAAGCCCACCAAGCCCATGGGCTGGGGCAACCCCCCACGTCTAGGGCAATTTTTTTTTTTTATCGTTCTCACTCTTTCTCTATTTCCAGTTTTCCACCGCCAGTTTTCCACCGCGACAAATTTAGGGTTTTTCCGCTTGCTTCGACGATCCATCTCAAATTTTATCGATTTCCACTCTAATCTTCGATTCTTCATTTGCGGTTGCAGTTTGCTGCTCGCTTGCTTGGCTGCTCCCTTCATCTTCCTGGATCAGTAAGTTGTTTGCTCTGTTGTCATTCTTACTTCCAGACTTCCAGTAACTTAGAATCTAAGTCTTAGATTATAATGGGTGAATGGGTTATATCATTTAGGACTTAGGAGTTGGCTGTCTCATGTCTGTCTTTGTTTTCGCAACTTTATTTTGCCTGCTGGCTGCTTTATGTCTTTAGTCTGTTAACATTTGATAGTTCCGTTTTAACATTTGATAACTTTAGTTCCAGTAACTTAACTTCTATCTTAAGTTGGAATTATCTTTGCAGTAATTTTGTCCACCTAAAGTTATGTTTTTTAATCAATTTTATAATCAATTTCAAGCTTGTTTATTAATTTATATGTTAATTAGTTTAGTTGTTAATATTGTTAGATAGTGGATATTATGACAAAAGAGGAAGACGATAAGAAACGAGTCAGAAATAGAAAGCAAAACTCCGGAGCTTACAATAGAAGGGTAAAACAACGTCAAGATGCAATATCTACATCGTTAGTGGGCTCAATTTCTAAATTATTCAATGCAAAAGCACAACAATCAATTGGTTCAAGTCAAATTAAAGAAGCAAGCGAAACTATTGATGAAAATGTTGATAATCATGTTGATGTAGATGTGGATTTGGGCAACAACATTGATGTAGATGAAGTAAGTAACGAAAAGGAAGAAAGTGTGCTTGATTTGAACAAAGATGTTGACGTTGATCGTGATCCGGGTTTATGGGGGCTCATAAGTGATACTAAAAGAATAATAATTGTTCAAATGGGCCCAATCAAAATTTTTAAAAAAAATGACAAGTTTCCAAGTGTAATAAAGTTTGGGAAAAGTAGAAGTTTCTCATCCAAGCATTATATTCGTCGTTTTCCAAATGGTGAAGAACATGAAAGGAAGTGGCTAATATATTCAAATGAATTGAACAAAGTATTTTGTTTTTGTTGCAAGTTATTCAAAAATAAACTAATGACAAGCAAATTATCGGAAAATGGTATAGATGATTGGCATAATCTTCCACACAAACTTAGAGAGCATGAAACTAATCCGGAACATTGTGAAAATGTTGTGAAATGGGTTGATTTGCAAAAGGGGCTAAAACTAAAAGCAACCGTGGATAAAAAAATGGAAGCTCAAATTGAAAAGGAGAAAATCCGTTGGAAGATGATATTAATTCGAATTATTGAAGTTGTGAAAACACTTTGTAAGAATAGTTTGCCATTTCGTGGAAGCAATGAGAAGATATATGAGAAGAATAACGGGCTTTTTTGCCAACTTATTGAGTTCCTTGCTAAATTCGATCCAATTATGCAAGATCATCTTCGACGTGTGGTAGATAAAGAAATTCAACATCATTATCTTAGTCATAAGATTCAAAATGAGATAATACTTCTATTATCAAATGAGATCAAAGTGAAAATAATAACCAAGATCTTAAAAGCAAAATACTTTTTAGTTATTCTTGATTGCACACCGGACTTAAGTCATGAAGAACAAATGTCACTCATTATAAGATGTGTAGATATTGAAGATATTAATGAGGTGAAGGTGGAAGAGTTTTTTATCGGATTTATAGTGGTTGATGATACATCGGGGCTTGGCCTTTTCAAACAACTTGAAAATGTTTTACATGAAATTAAACTTAACATTGATGACGTAAGAGGCCAAGGTTATGACAATGGATCTAATATGAAAGGTAAACATCAAGGTGTACAAAAAAGACTTGTTGATATAAATCCTCGAGCATTTTATATGTCATGCGGTTGTCATAGTTTAAACCTTGCATTATGTGATATGGCTAAATCTTGTGTTAAAGCAAGAATTTTTTTTGCATTCGTACAAAAAATTTATACATTATTTTCGGGATCTACTCATCGATGGGATGTTTTAAAAAGATATGTGAAAGGTTTAGCACCAAAAACATTATCGACTACTCGATGGGAAAGTCATGTTGAAAGTGTAAGAGCTATTAGATTTCAACCGTCAATGCTAAGAGATGCTTTAGTTGAAATTGGTAATAGTTCTAAAGAGGATATGGTGATGGCGGAAGCTAAAGGCCTATGTGTTAATGTTTTAGAGAATTTTGAGTTCTTGATAAGTCTTTGTATTTGGTACAAGTTATTAAATAAAGTGAATCAAGTAAGCAAAGCACTTCAACATGAAGATATGAATTTAGAAGATGCAATTACAAGATTAAAAGAACTTATTGAATTCTTCCAAAATTTTAGAGAACATGGGTTTGAAGAAATGGTGAAAGAGGCTAATGAACTTGCTATGGATGTTGGTATTGAACCAAAATTTGAGGTGAAAAGAGTTGCTCGTAGAAAAAAACATTTTGATGAGGATATTGCAACTAGTAATGAAGAAAGTCAATCACCAAAAGAGATTTTTAGAGTCACATACTTCATTCATATCATCGATCAAGCTTTAACATCATTCAAAGATCGATTCGAACAAATTGAACTTTATGACAACATCTTTGGATTTTTATTAAATGCAAAGTTTGTAAATCTTGGCAAAGAGGAGTTAATGGAGCATTGCATTCATTTGGAAAGCTACTTGAAATACAACGAACAATATGATATATATGGAAAAGATTTATTTCAAGATCTTAGAGCTTTGCAAACTATGTTACCAAAGGGAATAACCAAATCAATTGACATTCTTGATTTTATAAGATCTTATGTAGAAGATGGTGGTTTTCAATGTGCATGGGTTGCTTATCGGATTTTGTTAACTATTCCGGCTACAGTTGCTTCCGCGGAGAGAAGTTTTTCGAAGTTGAAATTGATTAAAAATTATCTTCGATCTACTATGTCACAAGAAAGATTGAACGGACTTGCAATGATATCAATTGAAAGTGCGTTTTTGGATAAACTTAATTATGATAATTTGATTGAAGAATTTGCTACAAAAAATGCAAGAAGAAGCATTTTTCTTTGAACTACTTGAATATTGTAGCCTACTTCATGTAGTGTCTTTTGAATGCAAAGTGATCGTTTTGTATGTTATGGTCTTTGGGCAATGAATATATATGAATTATTATTGCATTTTGTTTGATATTTTTATATAATGCATGTTTGTTGTTTGATTTATTTAATTTATGTATCGTTTATATGTATGAAAACGTATGGATATGTATATAGGAATGGGCAACAAAATTCAAGGGGGGCTTGGGCAACAGATTCTTTGGGCCGGCACTGTTTGTTTTGTCCTCCTGAAGAGTACGAAGCCCAAGCATTTAAGGTTTGCTTGTAAATTAGGATTTATATTTACTCCAAACATAACCCAGTTTAAATTCATATTTGAACTCGTTACAAAAAATAAGTTCTCGTAACTTTGTTTGGATTGCTTGATAATTTTTACTTTAGCTTTTGCCGTTTATAACATAAACTCTTGCAAGACAATCACTAAAAGCCTCACATTATCTTTACCACTAATAACCTACTCGTACCCTTGATAATAAATTCACGATCCAAAACTTTAGACATCAATTTACTCACATTATGACAATCATTAGGCCCGAGGAATAGAAGACCAAGAAAAAATACCTCTAATAGGCATTCTGTCAAACACTCATTTTGCGCTACCAATGTCTTTAGCGGAATCATAAGCATGAATTAATGAATTATCAGTCCCACATTTTACCAATACGGAATTTAACTGAATTGTCAATTGAACAAAGGCAAGTTCGGATGAAGCTTTAAGCAATGTTGAAAATATGTAACGGTAGAATTCAATACCAAGTTCAATTATTTCACAGAAAACATTGATATTTTCAATTAATAAACTGCTTTTACATACTCCCTTGTCAATAGGCAAATTCTATTTGAACCTCCATATTTGCCTTGCCTAAGATAAAACTACCCCCGTCCATTTTCATACCCTTCCTTCTTCTTTCTCTTGTTTGCCTAAACCATTTCCTCCAACAATTCACATCTAAAATTTGAATTTTTGAACTATACCAATGGATTTTAATCACAATACAGCGAGTCTATGGGATTCTAAAGCGGTGAACCATTAAAAAAAATTCATAAATTTAAGTGTTGAAAATTTACAGCCCGTAGAAGGGAGAAAACAAGATTATTGATGAATTTAAGTATGGATTGTACGTGGTAGTGCACTACCATCACGCAAGGACACTGAGTGGATATTATTTTTACCATGCATGAGACTGCGTGGTAAAAATAAGAACCACGCAGTCTTAATGCATGGTAAAAGTACGAATCACACAGTTCTAATGCTTGGTTCGTATTTTTAGCACTATTTGGACAACGTCATTCGCCTTCCCATTGCTCCTCCCCCTTGCATCGGTGCTTCCCCACACACATAATTTCAGATTGGCACCATCCAAATGCTTACCTGTCTTCGTGTATGAACCCTGTATTTTGTCGAGATGCGCGCGAGTTGATTAGGATAGGGTTTGCTGGGACGTCGGCGGTCTGTTGTTGATGGGCGACGTCGATTTGATGATGGAGGCGAAGTCTTGCTTAGGGTTTGCTGAGTTGAAAGAAAAACAAGAGCATATGAAATGGGAAAGGTCACAATGGGAAGAACTATAAAGATAGGGGTTACCAGAGCATATGAAATGGGGAAGGGCATAGATGGAAGAATTGTAAAGATAAGGGGTTACTCAGCAAATACAGGGGTTTGAGGGGATTTTAGTGGGGAACTCAACAAAAACGTATATTCAAATAAAATTTGCCTTGTCAATGAAGTACTTATGAAAGTGTCCAAAATCTTTTTATTTGGGGAATTCTTTCAAACACTGCTCGAGCATATTCAATGCTCCATCGTATTTAGTACAACTTAGCAAGTCTCGATTTTTATCAACGTAAGCTTCTTCTTTTTTTTTAAATTTGCAAACGAATCTATACACCTTGTTGAAAAGAGCGGGAGTCGAATGCATGATTGATGAAGTTTGCGGAAATCTGACCAGAAGTTGGTTTGACTTGAATTTTAGGTACCTTTAGAGCATTCAGTTTCCACTTTTGCAAGAATTTGAAGATGGAGATAATGATAATTTATTAAATAATGGTTTTGTCTCAAATGCTATGTACCTTCTGATAGGGCTGATAGAGATGGTTTTTGGGATAGTTGCCTCATTTGCTGTTTCGGTAGATGGTCCATGGGTGGTATGTGGTGGTTATAATACGACCAGGTTTATAAGAAAAAGAAGTGTTAGAGAAGGGAATATTGATGAAATGGCTAGGTTTAGATGAGTTTGTTAGTGGTAGTAGGTTTATTAATCTGGCTTGAATAATAGACAGTTTACATGCAGTAATGGTGGGGATAGGGAAAGTCCAATGATGGCAAAGCTGGACGGGTTTTTAATCAACTCCATATAGAATGATAAATATCCTCACTTTCCGATGCCGGAGGGTACGAAACATCCAACCAGTATTTTCAATTCCTCCCAACCATTGACAGAAAGAGGCAATTTATTCCACACTTCGTACCATAGTGAAATTTCAATTGATGGAAATTGGAAAATTCAAAATAGAACGCAAAATTTAGTTTTTTTGATCAGAATATTTGATAATGAAAAATATATACTTCGACAACTAGATAGAAGTCGTTATATTTTCCGTTGGACTTTTTCATACTGACATAGGATCAGATGAGACTTTGACTATGAACTTACATCAATATTACGGACAATATGGAACATTGGATAATTCATATTCTGAATGCATGTTAAAGTTGTCAATGATAACTAACAATTGTGTTTAGCAAATAACATGTTACGACCCCATATCTAAACTCCGATCGGGCAGCTATTTTGTCGTTCAAACTACAGTAATTTCTTCATACTGACTTGGAATCATACGAAACTTTGACTACTGACCTCATGTCCACATTACAGACGATACAAAACACTCAGGTACTTCATATTCTGAATATACGCTATAGTTTTTTATGGTAATTAACAGTTATACTTAATAAATAAAATGCTACATTCCCATATTTAAACTCTAACCAAGCAGGAGTCGTTATTTTTTTTGTCCAAACTACAAAAACTTTTTCATACTGACTCGGAATCAAATGCTTTGACCATTGAACTCACACCTGTATTACGGACAATACAAAACACTCGAATATTTATATTTTAAGCAAATGCTGTAGTTCTCTATAGTGACTAATAGTTGTACTTAGCAAATAACATGCTACGTCCACGTACCTATACTATGATTAGGCAGAAGTTGTTATTTTTTTTGTTCAAACCATAGCAACTTTTTCATACTAACTCAGAATCTGTTGATACACGAAGATTTTGATCAATGACAATGTACTTCAACAAAAAGGAAGAGATATATGCAAAATCAGAGGAAGATCGATGAAGACCAAAGTATAAACATGAGTATGATTTTTTAGGTCTAAAGTCTAGATTATTTGTTAAAATCTATCCTCAAGAGATTTGCACGAACATAAAAACACATCCTTAAAACTACATTCATGTGTCCACATTCACTGTGCAGATTTTATAGTTCAGTCGACTGAACAGGCATGGCCAGTCGACTGAAACTGGCACAGAATTACAAATATGCACAGTTTCAGTCGACTGAATTTCCTGTACAGTCGACTGAATTCATTACTGAAAATTTCTCTGTATATTTTCAGTCGACTGAATTTCCTGTTCAGTCGACTGAATTTGTAACTGCGAATTTTCTATGAATGGACAACTTCCTCCTCCCAAGAGTTGCAACCATTCTCCAATGGAAACAGAAGCATCTCTTCCCTGCATCTCTAGCAAACGAATGCAACTCTTCTACAAGTATAAATACATGCTTTTAACATTTGCAAATTACCAATTCTACTTGCTTTAATCTCTCTACTTACTTGAACATACTTTCAGATTCTTTTAAGTTTTCAAAAGCAAACCAATTGCTTGAATCTCTGTTTTGACTATAACATATCTTGATTCATAGCAATTCACATTTCCTAAATCTTCACAAACACTTTGTATACTCTCGAGGATAAGATTATAGGAAAGTTGAACTAAATTGACTCATTAGTGTTATCAAGAACACAACAAGTCAGAAATATTTTTTGTATCCAAGTTGAAGTCCTCTTTGGTAGTTGAGGCAAGAAATCCCGTTCGGTTGTTCGGGTAAGTTGTAAACCTATTCCTCCGGGTTAAGTGAGGGTTGTTGGTTAGTTGAATTCCTAAGAGGAGCTTAGGGACTGGACGTAGGACAAGAGGTCCGAACCAGTATAAAGTCTTGGTGTCTACTTTACTTACTGCTTACTACTATCTACCTAGAGCATTTTTATTCCATATTATACGATTCTACCGCATAGACTCTTTCAGAATCATGCTAGATTTTGGCCAATGAACTCACATCTACGTTACGAACGATACGGAATACTTAAATACTTCATATTCTGAACATATGATGCAATTCTTCCTAGCGACTAATAACCCTACTTAGTAAATAACAGGCTACACCCCCATAGAGCAATATAAATGGAAAACAGAAAATTCCGTGAAAAGTACATAAATTATGATTTTTTTCGATTTATTGTCAGATGAAAATCCTTTCGAAACTATTTTTTGGAAATTAGCACAAACCAAAAATTTAGGAAAAACTCAAAAGGAAAAGTTCGAAAGCGGAAAAAACAGAAGAAAAAAACAGCCCTACATTCTAGTATGGTACGGCCAAAACCTTTTTAGACAATTTTCCTATAATTTTAAGCAATGATGATATGCATAAATATACCAAGAAAATCCAAAATTAAGAAGATTTAGTGCATGGAGAATAATTTCAATGATTTATTTACATAGAAATGGCTCGATTTGAGGAGTAGTAGTAATGTAATAAAAAAGCCTAGTGTGTAAGGTGAAAGAATTTAGAATTTTTTTGAAGAAATAGGAAAGGGATTGTTTTAGTAATTTAAAGGAGAGAAAGATTAGACGGTCTCCACGAGGGTGATGTTATTACAACCTATTTTCATATAATAGCAAATGGTAGAGAACCAAGAATAGCATTAACCATATCACGGTGAATGATGAAGAGCTATTTGTTACACCCATTTTCTTACAGAAAATATTATATAAGTATATAAAGCAGAGCAAAGAGAGCATCATAGACAGTTGTGATGCTTGCGCAATACAAGCTAGAGGCACATGAAGCCTTTGGCATGTGAGGTCGTTGTAGTATAAGAAGGATGTGATCGTTGATAGAGCTAAGAGTGTGCCCTAGGACGATCATGTAGTTTTATTATATAGCTTAACTCTTATAATGAAACTTGTTGGAAACAAAGTAAGCTTTTAGCTTTATTTTCAATTGTATATATTGCTATATTAGGATATAATTAACGTTTTACATATTTTATTTAGAGGAAATTAGTTTAAAGGAAAAAGTTTAATAAAAATTTATTTTAACGGACGTTAAAATACAACTTCCGTCTCAAGGACAAGCGTGAAAAATTTCACGATCGTTCATTCTTTTTTAGTCTGTTTTCCTCTATAAACAAAATTTCTTCTCCATCAAGCAATGGCATTCCAAAACCAAATCAATTTTCTTCCTCAAGCTGATTTACAAGCGCAATCAGCTTCCGAAGCTAAGTCAATGGACGTAAATCCACAAATTTCAACAAATCCAGAACAAATAAACGATGAAACTGGGATTTCAAAAAGTAGGGTTTTGACTGCAATGCGTATAGATATAAAGAGAAGACGAAAAAATAATCCATCCACGGCTGTTGATTCGCCTGATGTTGAACAACAAACAAAGAGAACGATAAAATCTAGGGCAGCAAAAACTGTAAAAGAAGACGACATGAAGAGACAACAGCTTTGTGATGAAATCGTCAGTAGAAAAAGAAAGACAAAGGTATAACATCTGATTTATTTTTCTTCAAAATAATATTTTAGTATTTATTAGACAGTAAATGATAATTAGATCGATAGTTATTGAATGATACTTCAATACATCATTTGATTTATTGCATGCATCATATTGAAGTATTAGATGATGATGAACATAGCATTCAGTCTTTGACAAAAGACAGACTACAATAAGATGCATAGTTATAGAATGATAGACAAATATAGCATTGAAAAAATTGATAGAAAAACATTGCATTATAGAATGATAGTTGAATATATCACTGTATTTACTGTATGTATAATGATGCAATGATAAGTGAAAATAGCATTTCCATATTCGATATACGGTAGACAATAATTAAATAGATAGTTATTGAATGATAGTTCAATATATAATTTCATTTGTATACACAATATTGAAATATGAGATGATAGATGAACATAGCATTCAGTTTTTGATGGTTGATAAACAACAATAAAATGCATTGTTATAGAATGATAGACAAATATAGCATTGGATAGAATGATAGACAGACATAGCATTGGGTCTTTAAACTGTAGGAGAATAAATTGAAAAGGAGTAATGATAGACAAATATAGCATTGGATAGAATGATAGACAGACAATGCATTGGGTCTTTAAACTGTAGGAGCATACATTGAAAAGGAGTAATGATAGACAAATATAGCATTGGATAAAATGATAGACAAACATAGCATTGGGTCTTTAAACTGTAGGAGCATAAATTGAAAAGGAGTAATGATAGACAAATATAGCATTGGATAGAATGATAGACAAACATAGCATTGGGTCTTTAAACTGTAGGAGCATAAATTGAAAAGGAGTAATGATAGACAAATATAGCATTGGATAGAATGATAGACAGACATAGCATTGGGTCTTTAAACTGTAGGAGCATAAATTGAAAAGGAGTAATGATAGACAAATATTGCATTGGATAGAATGATAGACAAACATAGCATTGGGTCTTTAAACTATAGGAGCATACATTGAAAAAGAGTAATGATAGACAAATATAGCATTTCTACAAATAATGATAAATGAATATAGCACTAGAAAATTGTGCATTCATGGTTGAGAAATAAGATTATAGTTTGTTAAATACTGAATTATTCATTCATATTTTTTTGTACAGGAATCAAAAGGCAAAAGATAAAAAAAAGCAAAAAATACAGAAGGGAACAAATCAAAGAAATTATATCAGGAAAAAATTCAGTATAGATGCAGCTTGCTTCCAATGATAAAAAATTTCCAGAAATTAAGGAAAAAGGAGGTTATCTTGTTGATCAACTGAATTATTTAAAACAAACACCTTTTGAAAAATTTATGCTTGTGTTTTTCAAAGAAATTTTATCCATAGCTGCTTTTACAAAATCATCAAAAACCTTAGATGATATCATAGAAACATTTTCTATCACTGACGAAGCTTTTAAAGTGGGGAATGTTTTTTTAAAGATCAAACCTGAAGATATTTCAATTCTCTTTAGCTTACCTTTGTCTGGAATTAATATTTTTCCATTACCTAAAATGAGTTTACAAATACTTCCAGACAATTGTAAGGATTTTGTACTAAGAAATTTTGGAACAGTAGAGCACATAACAAAGGATCTTACAGTTTCAAAAATAAATAATGTACTAGAAACACAACAATTTCAAAATGAAACTGATTTTCCAAAACTGATTATTATTCTTGCAATGATAACCTTCTTCTTTCCCGACAACCAAAGATACTTACCATGGGGATATATTCCTTATATTATTGATCACAACAAAATGAACTCGGTATCTTGGCCAGTTTCAATTCATCATTCATTGATTAGAGCTTTGATGGCTTTCAAAACAAAGCCAAGAAACATGCCAGGTTGTTCCATGCTCCCAATTATAAGTACAACATTCTAACTTTATGTTAATACATTTATGTCTATAAATTAAATTATATACATTATATATTTTAACAAGTAATATTTTATTTGTAGTTTTTCCTATGTGAGCATGTCAATTTGATATCTCCATTAGCAACATACTGTTCTACTTTACCTAGATTTGGGAGGTGGAATATAGGAAGCTTGAAAAAAGTCATTTCAAGAGAAGCTTTGATAAACATAGACAAAAGAAAGGTATTATTTCTCACACAAGTACAAGAAATGTATACTGATAGATAGATATATCATAACATAATGTATATTAACAGTTTTCATTTTGTTATTATACAGTCAGAATTTAAATGATAGTTACATATATCATTTCTGCACAAATACAATTTTCTATAGTTGCTACTAAAAAATGATAGTCAGATATAGCATCGCATGAAAAATGAAAATTATAAATAAAATTACTTCATTCATTGTATCTCAGCTCATTCATTACTACTTATGTTATTACGTAGATTTTTGTTGAAATAAGAAACCTGACTGAAGATGAAAAGGCACTTCTTCAACAAAAAAACCAACAAAAATTTGTTCAGATGGATACAAATGAGAATATTGTGATACAAAAAGTAGAAAACTTGGAAGAGACATCAAAAAAGCAAGTTGACTCAATGAAACAGTACATTGAAGATTTGGAAAATAAATTAAAGAAGAGTGAAAAAGAATTAGAAATGGAGAGACAAAAAAGAATAAAAGCAGAAGGCACTATCATACAGTTGAGAAAAGAAATCAAAATGTTGAAATCAAAACCAAGAGAAGATATAGAAGCACCATCATTTGATCTGAATATAACCCAGGAAATAAAAAAGATGCAGGAAGAGAAAAAACAACAGCATCAGAAGGAACCTTCAGAGGAAACAGAAAAATCCCCGACAGTAAATGAAAGAACACAGAAAAACCAAGCTCTTTAGTTTTGAGGGTAAAAAAGCGCCAACGAAGGAATAAAATTGATCCCAATTGCTAGTATGAAATTGTATACAGAAAAACTAAGAAAAATGCTGACAATGAAGACCAAAAGGAACAACCTGAAACTGAAGAAGGTCAAAAAAAATACAAGTGAACAGAAACAAGAAGAACAAAATGAAGAATCTGATTATGAAGAGGAATCTGAAACTGAAACAGATGAGGAAGCCACTACAATTGAAAATGAAGAAATAATTGATGTTGATGGATACTCGCCAACAACTAAAGCTTACAAGAGTAAAGATATAACAAAAAGCAGTATTCTAAAATTATTGAATGAACAACAGCAAAACAAAATTCTTACTTTCTTCAAATTTAATGAAAATGAGAAGTAAGATTTCTGATATTTTTTCTTTCATTATATTTGTAATTAAATAAAACTAAAAAAAACCAACTTGTCAATTATTGATTTTCAATTACAGCACTGTAGCATATCAAAAAGATGAAGGGAACAAAGGAGGAGTCACGATAGTGAAATCTATGTTGGAAGCTGTTCTATTTGAGGGGGTTACAGATGGACAGGTATGCATCAACTCATAATTATGATAGTAAAAAAATGTATATAAATGTATAAAATGAAAGAATGATAGGTAAACCTAGCATTCAACTTTCAAAGTGCATATAAATGAATTGAATGAGAGAGTGACAACTAAAAGTAGCATTACTATTTGTAAAATGCAGATAACTGTATAGGATAGGATAATGATTGTTACAACTAGCATTCATAATTTTTTAAGTGCTTATAAATGTAAAAGATGAGAGAATGATAGTTAAAACTAGCATTCGAAGTTTCTAACTGCATATAAATGTATTAAATAAAAGAACGGTATTTAAAAACAACATTGCTATTTGTAAAGATCATATAAATATGTCGAATGTCAAAGATGATTGTTTAAACTATAATTTGCATTTTTCAGTGCTTACAATGAAGTAAACATGTAAATGATAGTGAATACTAGCATAAATATTCCTGGTTCAAAAACAAAATATCCTATAAAACTTACAAATTTTTTGTTTTCTTAAACAGATTATTGATTGGTTTTACTACAATCAGGAGATGTATGAACACAGTTACTACTTCACTACAATGATGATGGTAAGTATAAGCTTTTCATTATAAATGTTAAAAAATAATACAAAGTATTCTAATGCATATGAATGTGCAGAATGCCATAGCACATGATCAACAAACTGTGATCAAAGACATAGTCATACCGGCAATAGATGTCATTGTCAAAGATGAATTTACAGAGAAAATTTTCTTCCCTCTACATTACACAAACCATTGGAGCTTGTTGATGCTAAACTATGAAACAATGCAGTGGAGTCATTATGATTCAACAAAACCAAAAACTAGATCAACAAGGACTTCAAACCCCAGCTATAACCAAGCCATCATTCTTGTAAGAAAAATATAATTTTTATATCAGTCTAACATTAATATACATCACTAATTTTTCTTCTTGCAGAAAGACAAAATTGAATTAATGTTCAAGAAGAAATGGGCAGAAGTAGGAATGCTGAACAAAGAATTTCACAAACCTAAAGTGTTGCAGCCAAAAAGCCCACCACAGGATTGTGATTCGTAAGTAACTAATTTCATTTCTTCTCTTGTCATTGTAGTTTGTATATTCATCCAACTTTTGTTATTCTTATTTAAATTACAGCTGACTACATCTAATGATCAAAATGATAGTTAAACCTACAAGTGAAAATTTTAAAATGCATAAAATTGTGAAAATGAAAAAAAAACGACAGTTCAAACTATCATTTATATGTTTTCAGTGCTTATGAATTTATCAAATATCGAAAATGATTATTTACACTAGCATACATATTTTTAAATTCTTTTGGACTAGACTAAACATGCAAAACAATAACAAAATATCATTTGTATTTTTAAAATGCACTAGAATGCATTAAATATGCAAAAATGATAGTTAAAACTAGCATTGCTAATTGACAGTTCATTTAACTGCATCTATTGAACAAAAAGATTATGTATAAGATGTACATTACAAACACAGCAATGGTGTCTTTATGAATGCATTGATTAATAGTGTGACAAAAATATAAAGCTATATTTTAGAATTCTAGTGTAAAGAATGCTATTTTATTTTAGCATTAGCTTATACTGTAATATTAACTAATATTTCCATATCTGAAACAGGCTTGATTGTGCATTCTTTGTGATGGCAAACTTGAAAAAACTGGACAAAGATGAGATGCCAGATAAATATTCAAATGAAATGCTTAGAAACCTAAGAGCTGCAGTGGTGCTTGACATACTCAATGATCCACAATATAGTTGGTCAATGCAGAAATACTGATACAAATATTCTACATAAGAATAGCTGTTCCATTTTAACTTCTTTGAACTTTAGAATTATTTGAACAGAAACACTTCTGCTAATTAAACTAAGATGGAGTCTGAGATGGAGTCTGAGATGGAGTCTGAAATGGAGTCTGAGATGGAGTCTGATATGGAGTCTGAGATGAAGTCTGACATAGAGTCTGAGATAGAGCCTTATTTGTTATACAACACTTGTATTTTGTTCTCAGTGCTTAAACTGCTCAGATGTATTTGAACTTCTCGATTTGAATTTGACTTGATTATAATTGTCTGTATTCAGTACATGAACTACAATGTATAAACTAAAGATATATTCAACTGTCATTTTTATGTGTTTTCTGATGCTTTTACTGTATTTCTGAAGTGGTAAATAATCATTTACACTAAAATGCTAGATAAAACTAGCATTATGCGAAAATACATTTCTTGGTAATTGAACTGTGATGAATAATGCGTGGATTTATCCATATATCATTTATATATGATTTCCAATGTATGAACTCTGTTTCAAGAGTCATGACTACTGTTTACACTGTAACTTGCTTTTAACTAAATTGCTAGATACAACTAGCATTCAACTGTACATCATCATAATGTCAATTAATCACAAAACCACTTATGTAATCTCATTAGCTAATCATATAAATAGTATATCATCATCATCCGATACCTCATTCTTGCACAACAGCATTACTTAGTTCTATACAATAACAGATTATGGGTTTCAATGTTGAAATTGTATTTCAGGTGAAATGTATACTGATTACAATGAAATGCTAGTTACAACTAGCATTGGACTAAAATGACAAGTACATCTAACATTGAATAGAAATGTTAATACTGAAGTGCAGAGCTAATATAGTTCTTCAATTCATATTATATATTTTGCAATATGATTAAATAATAGATTCCTAAAAAAATCAACAACAAAAGGAAAATATAAGAACATCAGATATTTCAACTTAAAACAAAATAACCAAAACAGTTCACATTTTATTTTCTAATGAATTCACAAAGTATGACTTCATTCTTCTATAAGCTTTAGCAGCTTTACAGTTATAAAACTATTCTATTACACTAACAAAACACATTTTATTTTCTTAACTTTTTGAAGAAGCAAGGCAATTCCTTTTGTTGTGGCCAACTACATTACACAGGCTACATCTGTTTCTTTTACTTTGAGAATATCCAAATCCACCACGCCTCTTTGTAGATGGTCTTCCTGCACCACGAACTTCTTTAGGAGGCCTAATCAAAACATCATTTTCAGCAGCAACTAATTTATCAAAATCTGGAATTGGATTGATAGCATTAGCATACGAAGATCTGAAAGCATTAACAGTAAAATATTCCTCCACAAAATCATAAACTGATAATCTAGACTTGTTAATGCACTTAATTGCATGCGCACATGGAAAACTAGTAACTCTCCATTGATTACAACTGCATAAACGATTTTTAAGATCAACAACCTGTGACTTAGGTGATTTAACTTCAAACACAAATTCCGAGGACTTATAAACATCCCAACCAAAGCCATCATCTACTAACTTAGAGAAACGTTCCTCCATAACAAGACAAAGATTTGTTGTCCACAAACAACATTCCTCTCTTCGTCTCGCCATTTGCTCCATAACTTTTACTCGAATACCATCCAAACAAGAAGTTATAGGCATAACTCTATCTTCCAAAATCCATGAGTTGAAACTTTCTGCGACATTTGAAGAATATTCACCATAACGCTTTCCTTGAAAAAACAAATCTGCCCAATGGTCAAAAGGTTTATCTCTAAGAAAATTTTCTGCAGATGTACCCCCAATATCCTTAAATTTAGAAAGATATCGCTCAAAATCATACATATTAGAGGCTTTAGCACAAAGTTTGAACAACTCCACAATAGATGAATCACCTTTAGCTGACTTGACAACAGTACCAATATTCTGTTCCATGTGAAGCAAACAATAGCTATGATATGAAGAAGGGAATATTTTCGGAACACCTAAAATGAGACCCCATTGACGATCAGACATAAAAACTAAAGACCGATCTTCATTAAGCATTCCTTTCAAATGTGATAAAAACCAAGACCAATTAGATTCATTTTCATGTGAAACAATACCCATAGCAAGAGGAAAGAAACCTACAAAATAAACAATTAATGACAGTTGAGTAGTAAGAAACATGTAGATATCAGTAAACATCAAAACCTGTATTAAATGTTAATAATTTCTATTATACACAATTGAATTAGGTTCAAATGATATATGAATATAGCATATGTTATTTTAAAAGTCTTCCAGTTACTACTGCATAAAATTTTAGTTCTTGTTTTTACATTTCTACTATAAAACATTTATACTGTAACCAGCTCAATCATTAAACAAAATGAAGAAACAATTCTAGTGTAAACATGGATGCAGTAAAAATTATGTACAATTTTAAACAATGATAGTTTAATATATCATTACCAGAAAAATAAATAAGTAAGTAAAACAAAAGTAAAATGAAACTCATAGCCTGGTTACCATTTTTACAAGTAGCAGCTAACAAAACACCTGTCTTCCCTTCAAAGCAGCAGCATCTAAAAATATTAGTGGCCGACAGTGTTTAAATCCAAGTAGACAAGCACTAAAACCAATACAAACTCTCTCAAACTGATTAGTTAAAGCATTAACTTCCATGGCCACGTAACTACCAGGATTATACTTCTGCAACGCCTCCAAATACCAATTTAAATCGTTATATGACATAGCATTATCCCCATATATTTTTTAAAGCCAACTGTTTTCCGCTATAAGCATAATAATATGACAGATTAAAATTGTACTCTCGTCTAAATTCGTTCATAATATCCTTTGGCTTCTTCATAGGAGCATCTCGAATTTGATCAACAATCAAAGATTTAACAAATCTACTTGAAATATTAACTTTATTAACATCTCTAAGATCGGCTCCACACGAATGATGAAAATTGTACGTTCTAATAAAAAACCGAGAGAGTAGACCAGGATCCGAAGAAGCATTAAGATAAAACTTACAACCATCCTTCAACCAAGAGCAATTAACTAAAATTCTATCATGAGAGTTTCTTACAAAAATCAAATCATAACCATTTTTAATTTGATATGCCATTAAAAATTCCCGAAAATCCTCAGCTCCATTAAAACAAAAACCAAGAAAATCCACAATAGTTTTTTGAGAACCTTTCTTCAACATATCTTTCAAGTAGTAAGAAGAATCAGCATGTGAATCACTATTAGCACCAGAATTACTACCAATTGAAGTACTTTGAACACTTGCATAGCCTAATCCACAGCCAGCATTATCAGCTTCCATACCACAAACATATTCCTTAACAGTGAACTTAAAATAGTCACGCTTCTTGAAAATTAGAAAACACAAAATACTAATCAAATCTGAATCTGTATCAATGATTATATTCTTATTCTCGAGAACATAAGGTATCTCAGTACAAAATGGACTAAGATGTGACCAAACTTCATAGATTTCAGTCTTAACAGCAAACAAAGAAGAGCCTGTCGTAAGTCGAGTAGAATAACAATTCTCATTATGTTCAAAAATAACTAGCAAACTATTTGCTTCATCATTGTAGATATCAGTACTGCAAAAGAAATTAAAAAACCAGTTAAAAATGCTAAATTAACATAGAATAACAGATGGATATCAAATTAACTGCTAAAATGAAAGAAATATAAATGACATGAAAAATCAGATAATAAATGAACATAGGACAGTCAAATTAAAACAAATTATGAATACAACAACAAAGAATGCTATATAAATATAGCATAACGCAACAAACTACCTAAAATTTAGTACAATGATAGATGAACATTAAAATTGTAAAACAATAAACTGTGCCGAATAAAAATAACAGTATAAAATAAAATCTTACTTTGCCATTTAAACAAATCTAAAATAGGTACCCAAATCTGAAAGAAGACAAAACTGTGCAACCTACAGAAACAAAAATATACTTAATAATCGAAAATTATTAGATCAGAGGAAGATAAGAATAAGATCGAAACAAATAAGAGCAACATACCTGAATGTAAGAAAATCCAGAGGACGATGAAGATCAACGATAGAGAAAAACGATGAAGATCGATAGACAATAGAGAAGATCGAACATAAAAACAAAGAAACACGCGTCGTTGAATTGAAGATTGATGAACTAAGATCGGTAATATCAGAATTAGATCAACGAGAAATAAAGAAGCAAAATTTAAATTGTACAGAAGTTTGTCCTTGGAACGAAAATAAAAAGCCCGCGTCCTTTAAACGAAAAAAAAAATTCCGCGTCCTTAGGCCCAAAAAGAGAAGTAAAAACTTCCTCCAGCCCATTTTCCTGTTTTATTTATTTATATATATGTGTGTGTGTGTGTGTGCGCGCGCGTGTGTAGAAAATCCATAGGAAAATTATTCAATCAATTGCAGTTACGAATGTGTTCGTAACCTTAAATGTTACACCCATTTTCCACTTAAGAAATAATTAACGTAGGTTTAGGTACATGGAGTCAACAGACAAAGCAACGCAATACGGAATAAAATGGATTAAAAGTTACATCATAGAGAAACCGCACAAGTTCCAGATACACCATCTAAGGCCCATTGAATTACACACTGAACTACATAGTTCTGAAGGCTTCATGCTACCAACCAGCACAGTCCCTTTCTGAGATGCGCCATCAAAGTTCAACACCAAAATTCCAACACATTCTCTGTCAAGAACCACTAGCTCAAGTGGCAAGTGGTATGACACTCTAGACAAAGATTCTGGAGGTCAATGGTTCGAACCCCTGAGACATCAAAATTAATGATTTGCTTGAATAAAGTCTCACTCTTGTTATAAAAGAAATCCGTAGCATTTCGAAGTATGACGTGCCTCATATAGTTCAGGGCGTGCACTAGGTGCAATTAGTAATTTATCACATAACTTAACTCTTATAAAAGAATCATGTTCGAAATGATTATGCTTTTAGTTTTATTTACTTTATTATATATTGTTATGTAGCGATATAAATAATAAATTAAATACATTAAACATGTATGAGTAGAAAGTCCTTACAAGAATCATTCTATTGATTATAGTTACGAACATATTCGTAACCATGAGTATTGAATCAATATCTAAAATGTATACTCCTTAAATTTTTTTGTCAAGAAATATCGTGAAACGGATATTGATGCATCAGTTGAGAATAATATACATAATGCACTCCATACGATGGACGATAAATTATTCATGATCGTTGGGGGCACAAGTGGATAGCATACTTGTGGTTGTTTGGAACAATGACAAAATGACTCAATGAGAGTCTTCCATAAGTTAATACAACTAAGTCAAATAGAAGAGCTCATGATAATGATATACAGTAGTCTTCCATAAATTAATACAACTAAGTCAAAATAGAAGATCTCATGATAATGATATATAGTAGTCTTCCATAAGTTAATACAACTAAGTCAAAATAGAATATCTCATGATAATGACATACAGTAATCTTCATACTTGAGAGTGCTATCGATCTTATGTGGGTAGATTATGCTTTAACTATAGTCAAACACATGGCATGGCAACCATGTTACGACAATTGTTAACAAGAAAATTTGTCAACACCCCAAAGTTGAATTTAAAATGTAGATGACTCTTTCGAGACCTTCTTTCAAAAAGGTAAAAGTAGTTGACATCTTCCAATTAGGTTAAGATGGCTATAATCCATTCTATTCAATTCAGTTTTCCTTTCGAATAGGTTATTGAAGTCAAAACTCCTTCTTATTGGACCTTTTGATTTAGACGAAACACTGAAATCCTTCTTATATTGTCCTTCGAACAAGTTAATCTGATTTGGTATCCTTTCGAAACCTCCCTTCCGAATTGGTTGGGTTGACCTTAAAGTTGGTTCTAATGGGTTAAGGAAGTGAATCAAATGAATAGGTTCAGACTCCTTCAGAAGCTGACCTTTCGATGACTTGAGGCGGGGAGCTAAGGATCTATGGATATTAACTGGACTAAGGGTTCCAACCTACTCTAATAGTGACCACTCAATCAAATTAACATAAGAGGATTACAAAGTGAATATATTAGAAATATCAAATCAACCAAATATCCAAAAATTCCATAATCTTGTTTTGATTAAACTCAAGTAGTACAAATTGATCAAATTCCCAATCTAATTTTAAATTTAGGGTTTCCAACTTTAAGAAAATACAAGTATGGAGTGAAAGAATTCGGATCTCTTAAACTAGAACCCTATGGGCTTATTTATAGGTGTGGGTTGGCACCTTTCGGCTCAGTGCTTTCGACTTAGTCGATAGACAGCCTTGGAGACCTTTCGTTGCTGTCAACGTTTGGGCATCCTTCTGCATTGCATTTGAATGGAATTGAGTGCTTTCGTCTTCATCGAAAGGGGTAGATGCTGTAATGACCCTTATTTTTAACTATTTAAATGATTAAATTTAATATGATTATTGAATAATAATGGTTAGAAATAAAAAAATTTAATGTTTATTTATGTAATTTGTTGAGTTTGAACTTGAATAAAATTTTAAAATAACCAAGTACGAAGATTTTGGCAATAACAAATATTGAAATAAATTATATGTATTGAATGTGTTGTAATCAATAGCTTGAATTGAATAATAATATTGAATTACTGTAAAATGAAAGTAGTTATTTTATTATTTGAATTCATTTTAAGATTTAATTTTATAAGTTAAATAACTTATATCAAAATATGGTGATTCATTGGATATTTAAATTGTTTAAATTTAATATTGGAGATTATTTAAATAATTGGATTCTGAATTTAATATGAATGAATGATATCGGAAATTGATTTAAATTTCATTTAAATATGAATGAAGATTATTAACTTTTAAAATGGAATTTAAAGTGATTAAATTAAAATTTGGAAATTGCTCGTTATAATTAACGAGTAAAAATAGCCATTTTGGCTACTATCTCGGATTTCAACGAAACCAGTTTCATCGGATTCGTAATAGTGAATTATTATCGGATTTCAAGTTTCGTAGCGATTGGACTTGTCGTTTGGCAGCGCGAGCCTGAAACGCGTAGAAATTAATTTAAGTAATTCGACTAAAATTAATTTATTTCGAAAATCTATCTTTTGAATACGATAGAATTAGGCATCGAAACTAGTTCCATTGTGTTTGGAATGAGGGTAAAACATTATGAACGCCGGGCGGCATGCTTCGATTGGTGTTCGGAATTTCAGGCGTTAAAAAACGAGATATTTTCTAATTATTATAATAATATATATCCATTCAAAGTTAACATTTCGTTCACCCAGCCTCCTTTACGTCTACCTCATCACCCCCCTACTCTCTTTTCATTTCACAACAGATCAAAAATAGAAGAAAGAAAAGAAAATGGAAAAAAAATCAAATCGCGATCGAGCTCTCGACTTCGAACTGTGGAGCGGCGGTCTTGTGAGGACGAAGGCGTGCGGCGAGGAGAGATTGCATGGAGGGTTATTGAAGTCTCGGTGATGGCGGAGCGAGGGCGACGGCTTGAGATTGCGACCGCGCTTGGGTTCGAATTGCGTGCTTCGTTCTGTGCACACGCGGTGGTGATGGGGAGGCTGTGGCGGCTGGGCACGATAGGCGATTTGGGTTTTGGGGTTTCGCTGCATGGATCGCACGCATGTGTGGATGTTGTCGCGTTTTTGGTCTGCGTGTTGCCTAGGTCGACAGCGTGAGGGAGGGAGTATGATACATGTAACGTTTTATTTTATTTTAATTTTGTTAATTTAAATTTCAAATTATATCGTATATTAATGAATTGCAAAACTTCTCCGTACAGGTCCATTTCAAGTGAAACGAGTCGCAGTGCGATCGTTTCGGCGTCGTCTACAGCTTGGAGTTGGTTTGGAATTTATTTGAAGCTGAAATATTTTCAGTTTCAAATAAAAAAGTGTGTTTTATATGCTCACGATGAACTAAATATTTTTATGTTAGTTAAATTTAATTCATGCAGTGATTTGGATTTATTGACTGCTGTTTGGTAAATTTAACTGACATTTAAATTGATATGAATTAAAATGATAGGAATTTGAATTAATAGTTAAATTTAAAATTGGAATTTAATTGCTAGTAAATTACCTGATATTGATAACTATGAAATTGTTTTGAATTATTGGCTGATTTGGATGTTAATTGTGATGGATGCTATTGATTGATGTTTTGGATGATGTTTATTTATTTTGATATATCCTTCTATCATCCTGTATATTATTCACAGTATATAAAACTGTAAATCGAATTATTTCGAATAAATTAAGAAATAGGTTGAAACGATATATACCTATGACATTTATTCTGGATTGAAATAATATATATCCGTCCCCGAATTAAATTGAAATAATGGATACACTTGGCCATAGGATAGAAAATTATATACGGACACCGGATTGGTTAAATTAAATGATTTTAAAAAATTTGATTTGAAATTATTTAAATGATTTTGATTTTAAGAAATAAAATCGAATTTATGGAAATGGAATCATTTTTGAACTCGAGCTTGAAATGTTAAAAATGAACTTGTCAACCAGAATTGTTTAAAGAATCGGGTTTGAAATTTTGATGTTATAATTGAGAAACCACTTGAATTTTGGAAATTGATTGTTTTACAAAGATTTGAACTCTTACTCGAACTTTGAAATAAATCCAAGTAAAAGTATTTTAAATGGATATTTCGAAATTTGAGCTCGGAATTGAATTATTTTTAAAGATTTGAATCTGAAATTGAATATTGAAGTTAAATTTAATTTAAGTGATTTAAATCGATATTCTAAAATCGAACTCAAATTTATATAAATCGAAATGGTTTAAAATTGAGAACTGAAATGAAATTAATTCAAATTGGAATAAAATTGAAATTAGTTGGAATTGAAATTGAAATTGGATTTATTTGGAATTGAAGTTGAAATTGGTTTGAATTAAAATTGGAATCAAAGTTAATTCGAATTGAAATCGGAATTGAATCGATTTAAATGGAAATGGAAATTGAAAGTGATTTGAATTTGAAAATTTGGAATTAAATTAGTTTGACTTTGAAACTATTTTCAAATAAATTATTTTAATATAAATTATTTAAATCTATCTTTTTAAATATTCAAGTTAATTTGATTTTCCAAGCTATTTACTATATAAACCATTTTAATACTCAAACTATTTTCTACTAAACTATTTTAACTATTTAAACTATTTTAAAACTATTCAAACTATTTTCTAAAAATTCAACCTGGTCAGAGTGGGTATGTTTATATTTAAATCATGGATTTAAATGCTAATTGGGTTAAAATGAAGTTATAATCTAAATCGAAATTCGAAATGATTTTGAAAGTGAAATCGAGATATTAGAGTGAAATGATATTTTCAAGTGAAAATAACATATCGAACTGAATATGACTTTTGAAGTAAATATGATATTTTGAAATGAAATTGATTTTGAAGCGAACATGATATTTTGATATCAAGTACGAATTGCTTTCGAGATGTAAAAATACCGACCGGTGTGTAAAACGATGTTTGGTTGTTAAAGAGACCGGGGCCTCTTATTGGCATACTCTCTGTCAATATTGGAACCACTTTAACAACTGTGTACGCGTAGGAGACTCCAGAACGAAGTGGTTGGATTTGGCGACGATTGCTGGATTTGAAGAAAGAAAACGATGATGGATAGACCTCGGCACTTGTGCTAATTTGAAATGACTAAAACAGGACGGCTTACAGGGCCAAGTGGGCTAGCTACCCCTAGCGGACATCAGTTCTTTGATTTTCTTAGACTTGGTCCATATTATTACTCTTGTTGTTGGTTTCGATTGGTGCACCTTGATTTTGGGATAACCTCCCTTTGACTCGATATGTGATGGATGGACGCGATGGGCGGTCGTGGCTACGATGCATTACCACCAGCCCTATGACCCGAACTGGTAGTATCCTACCTTGGACATTGCCTCATGTGCCTTGTCATACTTTTATCCTTATACTGACCCCTACGATTTTGGTTTAGTGTTGTTGTATCACGGCGCATCACTGACTACCGACGTGCTACTGGTTGTGTCAAATGCAAACTGTACGCCAATGCTTAAAAATGCATAAAGGTGGACCAATGTAAAGCCTTAACGCTAAGAAAAATATTTATTTTACCGATTAGACATTATATATGTAGCGTATTCTACTACATATAAATATTTTGGCGGATCCTTAAGAGATGGAAAATCTCATAACATCTCTTGAGTTATTGCACGCACGTTATACACTGGATAGGAGATGTGAAACCCCGTAAACATCTCTGACGCCATGGCACTCATGTTACATGCGATATCGATTTGACTCACAAAAGAATATTTTAGTCCTAACTCGAGTGTTTTGTCTTTTCATTACTCTCGGGTCAACCCTGATTTTTCAGCTTATTGAAGATTTATTCTGGACGACGAAGACGAAGATTTGGTATATTATTACTATTAGTATTTTTGCATCATGTTGTCTGCTGTATTATTTTATTTATCTCTGTTGTATATATAACTCTGATAAATGTTGTATAAATTATAATCAAATGTATAATATAAACAGCTCATGAACTGTTTATTTAATTATTATATTTTATCATTCCGCTGCGAGCTTCTGTGTTTGATTTCTTCTTCTTTTCTTATTTTTCTTAGTTAACCCCATTGATTATCTATATTCCAGATTGTCTAAGTTGGACATGTGTGGATTATTGTCAATTTAAACCTTCCGAAATATGGGTCGTCACAGGTGCACTTCTCCACCCCATGTTGTTTTGTTGTTGCAAGTAAGAAGAAGCATGAGCTTTCGACTCTGTCAACTGGTATATCTTTGGAGTTTCAAAGGCATTGAAATGCTGAGGGTTCTAATGCGGAAGTTAACTTCCAAAAACACACTTGCGGATTGATGCGGAACCCCTCTTAGTTGTGAAAGGTTTCGACCGGTTCGAAAGGCTTAGTTATGCTTTCGAAGGGGTTGCTCTAACAAAACATCTTTTGAGTACTTTGAATGAAGGCGAAACCTTTGGTTTTGAAAGGTTTGGCGTGCTTGTGAGTGTCTGTTATTTACTGCCTTCGAAAGGTATTCCTCAACTTATTAGAAACGTCTTCATACTGGTGGAAGCATCTGTTTCAAAAGGTAGCAATTAAAGCGAAAGGGTACTTTCGCCCCTTTTGACCCCTTCGAAAGCTGGTAACACATCTGACTTTTGGCTCTAGCATCCTTTCGACTCCTTTGAAAGGCTTTGTTGATGCTATCATCTCTTGTACATCATTCTCTTCTATTCATCTTGGCTTTGACAAGATTGAAGTGAGAATTGGTGGTAACACTTGTCCCCTCCCCCCGGGCGAAGGGATGCCTTTGACTTTTCAAGTCATCTGCCTCGGCACTCCTCTTTATTTTAGCATTGAGATTTCCCACCTTTTCATATTCTTGCATAAACCAGGCCATTTATTTAAATTTGATTGTACGATCTGCCCTTCATGCTGACTTTTCATATAAGTCACGCTTCTTTCTTCCTCTTTCTCATTTACTTGTGATTAAAAGAAGCTTCTAGCAAGAACTAAAATTCTCAATTTCTTAATAAATTCATATTTCCAGCAAACAAAAGCTCGAATTCAAAGTAATTCTTATCAACCTGCTTTTTGAACTAATTTTCCACGCTAAATTTTGATTTTAAAATTCAAGAGGTTTGAATCTGAATTACTGTTTTAATTTCAGAAAGATAACTCGAGTTTTTCATTCACCTAAAAGTATCCTCTGATTCATTTTTACGGCTTATTTTGTTCCATTTCCCATGTTAATTTACATTTAGAATTCATCTGATTTTTTTTATTTTTTTTTATGGTTTGAATTAACATTTTGGGGATTTTATGATTATTGATTTTAAATTCACTCTCAAATCAATTTAGTTATTAATTTTTTGAAGTACTGGGTTGAAATTCATTTTGAGGAAGAAAGGTTTTCTCAGTTACTTCATGGAGAAGTTTAAGTTTTATGCTCCATCCAAATCTTTCATTCCTGATATAAAACTCTTTTTGATATTACACTTCCTACTTTGTCCAATTCTCAGTCAAATTCTTTGATATGTGAAATATCTACTGATGAAATCAGAACTGCAGTTTTTAGCTTGGATAGTAATAGTTGTGGAGGCCCAGATGGTTATAATGCACATTTCATACAGCAGAGTTGGAATGTAATTGGTATTGATATTGTTAAAGCTCTATAATACTTTTTTCTTCATAACAAGCTTCCTGTTGGGCTATCTGCTACTGCCATTACTTTAATTCCCAAGATTGTTAATCCAACATCTGTTGCTGATTTTAGGCCAATCTCGTGTTGTAATATCATCTATAAGATCATCTCAAAGATTTTAGCTAATAGAGTACAATTAGTCTTGCCATCCATCATCTCTAATAATCAAGCTGCATATATTAACGGCAGATCAATTAGTGATAACATTCTACTGACTCAAGAATTATTGTTTGGTTATGAGAGGAAAAACATTTCACCAAGATGCATGTTAAAGCTGGATATTAAGAAGGCATTTGACTCTGTTGATTGGAATTCTATTTTAGCTATTATGTCTAGAATGAATTTTCCAAAACCATTTTTAGCTTGGATTTATACATGTATATCATCACCTACGTATTCTATATCGAGGGAGGGTGGATTGTATGGATATTTTAAAGGTGTACAAGGTGTTAGGCAAGGTGATCCTATCTCAGCATACTTGTTCATAATTGTTATGGAGCTTCTAAATTCTATTCTGATGGATCTTGTTGTTAAAAAAGCCCTTCAGCTACATCCCAAATAAGGATGATATCATCAAATACTCGGGTCTTCAAGAATTATCTAAAAATTCTTTCTATTTAGGTCTGCCAATGATTAGCTCTAGAATTACCAAACAAAACTGTTTGCCACTCTTTGAAAGGATTATTGAAAAGCTTCAGATATGGCCGACTGATAAATTGTCACAAGCTGGTAGGCTAATAATTATTCAATCAATTGTTGTGGGTATGACAACTTATTGGACTAGACAATACATTCTTCCAATTAAGCTGATTAATATGATTTCTAGTGCACTTAATAAATTTCTATGGCATGGTGATCCTTTCTCTAGAAAGCTTATTCCTATATCTTTCTATAAACTGTTTGATGCTAAAAAGCATGGAGGTCTTGGAATTACTAATATTTTTCAATGGAATAAAGCTGCTATTTCAGTGTACTTCAATAAGATTTTTGCAATTGATAAGAACTTATGGTCTCAATGGGTTAATCACAATCTTATTGGTAAGAGGAATTTCTGGACTATGCCAATACCACAAAATTGTAGTTGGAGTTGGAGGTGTATTCTTAAGCTTAGAGAATCATTTATACCCTTCATACAATGCAATTATGTACCGATAAAAGGATTGTCTTTCTGGCATTCTCCATGGGCTAAACAGGGTTTGATTTTAAGTACTTTAGTTGATTATAATCTGAGAAGGAATTCTGGAATTTCAGAAGAGGCTAAAGTTGATGAGTTTATACATGATGACTGTATAGTTTTACCATATTCCGGCTCCTTTCAACTAAGGAATTTATGGAATCTCATTACTAATAATCCTATTATAAATTCTGACAATGCTCTAATCTGGTCAGGGAAGAATAATAATCATTCTATTAGGCTTGTTTATAATTACCTCTGTCAAAATGGTTCACAGTTTCCCTGGCACTCTAGAATTTGGAAGACAGGCTGTAGTGCAAAAGAAAATTTGTTACTATGGAAAGTCATGGCTAATGTTTTAAATACCAAGGATAAACTTTGTAGAATGGGTATTATTTCAGAGGACTTATGTGTTTTTTGTAAATCTGAAACTGAAAGCAATACTCATTTATTTTTTGAGTGTCCATTTGTATTTCAAATATGGTATAGGCTATTATCTAATGGTGGATTTTATAAGCCTTCACCTGTGAGTTCTATTGAATGGTTTAATGTTTTTAAAGCAACTAGATGGAAGTCTCGTATGACTAGGCTTTTGCTAAAGTTACTTAAGAGGCTGATTTATGCTGTTTGGCAAGAAAGGAACAACAGAATATTTGGTATAGGAACTAAGAATTCTTCTCAGCTATATAACCTGATTCATGGCAATATACTCAGATACTTGAAGACTGAAAATATTTAAAGTTAGAAGGCATCATTCAATGCTGTCATGAGAACTACTGGATAGTCTGATTCCTTTGTCTAAACTTGCATATGAGTTCAAGTCCATTTTGAGGTTATCTGCTATAGATTTGTAGTGACACTTGCTTGTTTCAGTTTATTTTGTGATGCTGTTGTCAGTTTATGTATTTGTTTGTATTATTGCTATTGATAACAGTCAAAATTAAGTTGTAACTAGTTGTAAGTCTGTGGCTATGTAACTATGTTTGTAATGATACTTAAGTCAATAAAATGAGCTTTTTGCTCTTGCCTTTCAAAAAAAAAGTTTAAGTTTTACGAACTACAATTTGACATTGTAATCTAAGTTTTCTACCCCTTTGAAAGGGGTTAAGGCAGCTAACTTCATTTTGCTTCTTCAAACCTTTCGATGGGGTCGAAAGGAGATCCATCATCTATTTCTTAATTAATTTTGTTAAAAGTATCGATGTAGCCAATATGAAATGGACTTCTTCGAAAGCATAGGTACGCTTTATTATATTCCGACACCTTTTGAAGAAGTTGCTTGATGTGCTTCACTAAATGATTCATAGTATATACTTTCGAAAGCATAATTTTTATTTTATAGGTTTCGAAACCTCTAGTGCATGCTTAATTCTAATTTATTTTTGGATATGTGAGGAGTTATAAATTCATTCTTCAATTTATGAATTAGATTGAGGAAAACATATTTTGTTTAAGTTGAAAACAAAACCAAGCCTTTCGACTTGATCGAAACCTGCTGTACTGAATCAGGTTTGGTTGTTTGTACATTTTCGAAGCCTTACATCCCTTTCGACTTACTCGAAACCCATTGTATTTAATTGAGATTTGATCATCATTTTATATAAACATTATCGAAACGTCCTAAAGCCCTTTCATTTATATTGATTTTACTCAAACACAAACCTTTCAACTCAATTGACATATAGGGTTTCGATAGCATTTATATTGTAAAACAAAGTTCATTTGTTTCAACAGTGTCGAAAGGTTTTTGTCTTGTTTATTGAATGTCGTTGGTGTATATTTATATTCAAATAAGTTATGTAGGCTTTAACTACGCTTTTCAACAATAAAGTTTTCTTTGAGCTTTCGGCATTATCGAAGGGTGTTTGTTGGAGTTCCAATTCCATTTTCCTTAAATTTGTTGCAGTTTGTGTTACTCCTTAAATTACTTCACTGACTTGTAATTTTTTTGAATCTTCAGCAATTGCTCCTTGGGTTGAATAAATCACAAGTGATCCAACTCACTTAACTTCCACATCTCGTGCATCATCCTTGATTTAGGCCATTACTAGGTCAAAGATGGTTGTTAAAAGAAAATTTGGCAAGGTGGCTGTTGCGGTCCCATCTCTCAAGAAGGTCGAGATTATTGAAGTTCCAGATTTTCCGCCACTAGAAGAGGGTGAGACTGTTGATATGGGCAAAACTTCAGAGAGACCAATTGTTGAAGCTTCTATTGATCGACCCAAGACGACTCCCTTAAAGAACAATCCCTTAACTTGCATCGTTGTTTCCTGCTCTCCTCACATCATTGAGAAGATGTAAAAAGACTTGGGAACCTTCAACTCCCTCCCAAGGGTTGAACCCTTCTAGACCCACGTCACCCGTGCCTACAAGTGATTTTGAAAAGATAGTTCAATATATCTTGAACTTTTCATCCTTTGCTTCTATTCACTCGCCTTCTTTTCCTGACCTGGCGGGTCATTATCAGTCTCTAATAGAACAACAACTTCTGGTACATTCCACATTATTTATCCTTCTTATCATTATTACTATCTAAATGCGGACTTGCATCGTACTTTTCCTTTCAAATTTCCAAAATTTCGCTTTCTCTTCAAGAAAATGCGTCAAAATCCTCTTCTGAGACCTCCAGGCTTCAAGAGGAAATCTCAATTTCGAAAAGCCAAATCACTTCCCTGTCTACTGACAAAGATATTGCTACGAAGGAATATGAAAGAATGAAAGCCTATCTCGCTCAGGCAAAATACATTATTTCTGAAGAGAGGAAATCAAAACAACTTCTAGCTAATGAAAATATGGCTTTGAAAATGACCTTGAAAGAAGCCAAAGATGAGAAAGCTCAAATGGTGATCAAAGAATCTTCTCTCATGAAAAAGTTGGAGAAAAAGAAAAATTCTCTAAAGTTGGCTGTCTGTACTATCTCTGATGCTAAGCAACGGGTGTCACAATTTCTGAACACTTCCTCCAATGATATATTGTAAACTCTTATGAGGGCGTCTAGATGCTTGCCTATGCCGGCAATATTGAAAAATGCCCAGATTTGAGCTTCCCTTCACTCGACCCTGTTCTCGTCAACAAATTTATGGACAAAGTCAAAAGAATGAAGTAGGGAGTTGAAGTTCCTGAGAGAGAGGAGATTGATGCTTCCAAAACCTTATCTTTCGAAGTCCCTTCTATTGAAATAGACTCAAATTCTGATGAAGAAGGTGACGAAGATGAAGCCGCCGCTGTAGAAGGCGACAACGACCATGATGATGATGGCAATGATAATGATAATAATGTTGATAACGAGGATAAAGGCTAGGTTATAGTGGCGACGGAGGTGATCACATTGATATTCATGAAAAAGATGGTGATGACATCACCGGGGCTTCAAAAAAGGTCAACCCCAATATAAGTATCCATGAAGCAAGCCCACCTGAACCCCCAAAGCCTTCTGACCTTCAAGAAGAGACTGTGAACATCAACGTTAAAGAACAAAGAGAGAAAATGCAGGTTTCTCAAACTACAATCCCTGTTTCTCAGGTATGGGATTCCTTGTCTAAATGGCTTTCACTTCCAAGATAATAATAGTTTACATCTTTTATTCTAGATAAGGAGGAAATCCATCCATCTTTATAAAACCAGCTTGAAAGAAAACAAGCAGAAATAAATATCTTGTATAGAGAGTTAGATAGGCAGTTAAAAGAATACAATACCCTCTTCGATAAGTATCATAGGCTTAACAAAAGTGCGGCAGTGTTAGCGTCTTTCAAAGATCAAGAAGCTGCCCCATGACTGAGGAGGGCACGCCTTCGATATGATAATCTTTTGAAAGAGAATCGGGAGATAATTACACTCTTTTGGATGTTGGTTGAAGAGAGGAACGTCCTTGTCGACTTCCTATACAAAGCCTATTGCAGACATCCAAGTGTAGATTTTTCATATTCAGGTGATTTTAGTGGTGGTCTACTTAGGCTTTTACACAAGAGATATTTGGATGAATTTGGATCTGATCCACTTCCGGGAGCCTGCTGGAATTTACCACGAGTTAAATCGATTCCCCATGAGTTGCCTTTTGAAAAACTTAAATATTATAAGAGCAAATTTGTTTTAGAGTTATTCAAAAAGTCAATTTTGTATGAACTGGATGAACACTTATAATTTTGTAATAATATCAATTTGTAAATTTCTTATTCTATCTTCCTTTTATACTTAGTTGCATTTTATTATGTTATCATAGAATAAATGTATCTCAAGTAGCCTTGTTTCTAGAGATAATTTAAGCAAGTATGTTAAACTAAGTAGAGATTATCCAGAAAAGGCTTCGCTTTTTAAATCTTCAAAATTAGCCAGATACTACTTTCTTAGAGACTTGCAAAGACTTTACATGGAACATCCTCGCCTTCGTTTCGATTTACTTGGCAAAAACAAAGAAAAACTTCTTAAGGAAATCTGAACATATCACACTAGATTAATATGTGGTCGTGACAGCCCTCCTACCGAGGAATGAGATTATAGCAAATATTCTCCAGTTATTACCCTGGAAGGATTTAATGTTTCTTTTGATTCAACAGTTATTCTTTCAGCTAATTTCTTGAGTAAAGTCAGAAACGCGGTTTCTCAACTTTAAGTGTGAAACAAGTGTCCAATGAAATAGAACTTTTTGTTTCATTTCTACTTAAGCTCTAATCCTTTATTGTTAAAATAAAAGAAATTGATTATTCAAGTCTTGACTTTATTTTCTTTTTATTTTTTCAAATAGGAGTTATAATTATCTATAACGCCACTGTCGTTAGATTCAACATCTCGCTTTATCAGTATTAGAGATAGGTTGTTAGTAGATATTGAAAAGAGGAAGCTCCTTAACGATCCTTTATCTACTCGTCTCCAAGGCAACGCTTAAGAGCTAGAATAGCGTAGAAGATTTTTGCTTTAAAAGATGATTGTCGGAGGCCTTAGCGATCGAATTACAAGTCTTGAAGCAGATATCAAGAAAAAGGACGAAACAATTTCTCAACTAATGCGTCAAGTTAAGTCAAACCCCTCGGTTGACTTCGATCAAGATATGTCTAGGCTCCTTCAACAGATAAGTGATTTAGAGATAAAATTAAAAGACAGTCAAGCCCAGTGTAAATCTCTGGAGTTTATTATGGGGGACAATATTCAGAATATCAATTGGCCAATTTCTCTGATTGCCTCATCTGCTGTAAAATCGACAAGGTCCTCTTCTTTAGCTATTCAAAATTTCCAGCTACAACTAACCCTCCGCCTGGCTTAGACGAGAGTGAGGTAGGAGAATGGTGTAGAAAGGTTAAATTCGAAATGATGAGATATTTTGACTACCAACAGAAAGTGAAGTAGTCACAGCGTATAAATGAGTATGCGGCTCGGATTCAGAAACTTGAACATGATAAATATCTTCTTCGAAAGCACATTGCAGATTTAGAAAGGCAAAACAAAACCCTCAAAGGTGCTAATAAAGCTTTTACCCATGCTTTAAAAGCTCGCATTGATTCCATTGATGTTACTGACGAATAGGGAAGAAGGAAAAGAAGCTTAAAGAAATCCTTCGTATAGCAATTCAACATATTGTTGATCCTTTGATTGTCGAAATCTAAATAAGACTATTCAAGACTTGTAAAACATACACTTGTGTTGTATACTTGTAAATAATTTTGTATATTATGTAAATTATGTATTATAGTCCTTTCTTATAATATTGTTTCTGAATATGCTTTCTGATAGCTTGGTTTATGGTTTTTGTATTTGCTGATCCTTTCAGTCTTCCTATCTAATCTTATTTCCCTGAAATTTGAAGTAAACAATATTCTTTATCGTTAACTTGAAATCTATATAGAAGTTTATCTACATTATTAGCGGAGGTTAACAGATCATTATGTAAACATATGATAATAAGTGAAAAGTACTTCTATGATTGAATACGGTTAAATGTCTTAAAACCCATCCTTGGTAATGATGAGAGAGATTCAAGAATTCAACTTCCATTATATTGATAAAATGCCAGAAACCGAATGATAGAGAACTAAAAATTCAATTCTAGATGTTTAGAAATTCATCTTCCAAAGATAGCTAATAGCAAGTCAATAATAATCGTGTAATAGAAGTCCAATGACCAAATTAGGGCATTAATGAATGAAATTTAAAAGTTAAAAGGTCCAGAACCCAGATTTAGGTATTCGTGGATGATAACCAAACATCCATAATAATCTTCATAATAGAAATTATAAGCCCAGATTCGGGCATTAATGAGTGAAGTTCAGTAATTAATAGTAGTAGCCCCAAAACCCAGATTTGGGTATGATGAAGACCACAGATTATTAGTAATGACCCGAAACCCAGATTCGGGTATTAATACGTGAAGTTCCAAACTTAATAATTGTGACGACCCATAATTTTTGGATATTTGAAATTGGAATATTTAATTGATTTTAAATATTCGGGTGTTGGTTTTTAACTTGAATTTCAAATATAACAATTTATTGAGTAATTTAATTATTAAATTAAATAATTTAAAGTTGGGTAAAATGTCGTATCTGGAGTTTTAAGCTTGTTAAAATAATTTGAAGGCTTGTAAAATCTATATTGATAATACTGAAGATAGTAAAAGTGCTAAAATTGAATTTGGAAGTGTTTTGTTAAGTTCTGAAATTCTATCGTTTAAATTGATATTTAAAAATAGCCTTCCGGGGCATAGTCTTGGAATTCGACGAAACTAGTTCCATTGGATCCATAATATTGTATTATTATCGGATTTCAAATTTCGGAGCGTTTGGAGTTGTTGTGTGATCGTACGATAGATAAACGCGCTGAAATTTATATCGAAAGTTTAATATAATAACTGAGTCCAAAATGCTATCTTCTCCATACGATCGAATTAGGATTCGAAACCTTTTCCATTGCATTCGGAGTAGGGGTTTAACATTATAAACGCCTAGCGACACGCCTCGATAGGATGTCGAGATTTTGCGCTACGATTTTGAGACGGTTTAAATTTAAATTTAAATAATACTATATATTTTTGCTGACCAGTCAAATTTATTTCACATCAGCTTTATCCCTTCTTGTCATCACTGTACACCATCAACTTTTGTTTTTAAAATATCATTGTTAAGGTATTCAAACATGTGAATATCAAATCGTGTTCCCTTTTTATTCTTCTACCTTCTTTTGAAAGCTCCTATCCAAATTCATTTTGAAAAAATAATAACAGTCGATTCTCCTTTAAAAAAAATACTGGCCGACACTTCAAAATCAAATTAATGGCCGCAGTAAAACATCGAATTCGCCTAAAAGAAAATAGAATTCGTTGCTCAATTTAAATCAGGTCAGCCATTCGAGAGCTCATGAACGAGCGAACGAGAGGGGGGAGTGCGGTGGCGTCGCGAGTCGTGGTGGGGGAAACTTGATTGTAGTGGAGAGGGTTTTCGTGGTCCGGTCGGGACTAGGTGAAGGAGGAGGCAGACTCGACAAAGTCGAGTGGTTATCGACGACAACATAGGGAAAGCTTTGGGTCGCAATTCGGTTGGGGTAGCAGCGAGCAAGGGGAGGTCACGGCAGTAATTGAGTTCGATGGGTTCGCCGACGTCGCAGCTATGACGGCGAGGGTAACTCGGGGCTGTTGATTGAGGTGGTGAGGTATTTGTAGTTCTTTTCTTTCAATTTTAAAGCTATTTAATAAATGCATATATGTTTGTATATACAGAAGGAAGATACAAAATGGACAGTGATATATATATATAGGCAGATTTTTTTCATCAATATATATATGTACAAGAAATATTTGATAAACAGAAAAATATATAACATTAAGTTTTACAAAGTAATATACTTTCTTCAATATGTACAATAATTAATTACTGTTGTTATATACAAAGGAAGAGAAAATATATTTCAGTGAAGTATAAAAACCATCTCTGTTTTGATGAAATAAATATATATATTTTTAAATTCACATACATATTTTAGTTTAAAACAGTAAATATACATATAATATAAGATTTTGGAAATGGAGATTCCAAATGTTAGAGAGTTTATATAAAAATAGATTTTTAAATTCTATATAGGCTATTTTGTAAGTATATATGAAGTTTCAAAAATAAAAGTAAAAATGTATACACACACATTTTAGATTTACTGGTTTATTTTAAAATAATGGATTTGGTGATTAAATTGTTCAATTAACTCATTTAATTATTTTAGTTACTAAAGATTTTTTATAAAGAAAATTAGTTTAAATCAAATTATTAGTTAAAAACCAAATGATTAGTTAAATTAAATTATTGGTCAATTTTATTTATTAAATTGTAAATTATTTGTAGATTTTCTCAGATGTTAATAAACCATACAATGTTTGTACAAGGTCCAAAATCATGAAGAAAACAAGACGAGATGGATCAGATTTGCAAATTAAAAATCAAAGGTGAGTTAATCTCACTCATCTGGGTATAATTTAAATTTAATAGTTAAATTTAAATTTTGGTTGAATGGTTGAATTGATTGGATGTGGTATATTATATAGTAGTATATATAGTATATATTGGAGTGATTGATTTCCCGCATTATATAGCGGATGAGACCCTATGCGCCGCATAATAGCGGATGATATTTTATAAACCCATATACCGGGATATTCCACCTCGAAGTGGAATTGGTATTGTGCTAACATCTGTGGATGCAGGAAAACAGGTTGGAGGGATCCAACTGGATTCCTCAAAATATTTAGATTGTTTAATATTGTGATATGATTTATTTGATAATCTGTGATAAATTCCATTGGTAATTGGAAATGTTGGATGCTGCGTTTGTTTGAATATATTTGGGTATTCTGAGTTATCAAAAATATATATATTGGATTTTCGATGAGAAAATAAAGGAGAGAATTTTTAAGTAAATAATTATAGAGAATTTAAATAAATTAAAGAATGAATTGGGAGAGGATAAAAGTGATTTTTTAATTCTGTTAAATAAATTCCGAGTATGGGAAAGGAGATTTTGAATAAAATGGGAAATATTAAATTTTTAAACCTAAGTGATATTATTTAAGGGAATAAAAGAATTTATTTTAAAAATTCAAGGTTTGAATTTATTTAAAGGGATAAAGAAGGATTTTTGGAAAACTTGAAATTGATATTTTCAGTTTAAAAGATTTTAAATTATAATAAAGAAAGAAAAGCTGATGTTAATGGATTTTTAGATAAATGGAGTAAGTAAAGGAATTTATTCCAAAGTGAAGTAAATTGAAAATCAATTTGAAAATTGATTTAAGCGTTTGGAAATTGGAATTTTAAAGGAAGATCGGGCTAAGAAATTTATAAACTGGGTTTATAAAGGTGAAGTAATATATCAGTGGATATTTGGAAGAATAAATTCACGGTGGGAATTTATTAAAGGAATGGGTAAATTAGTTTTAAAAATAAATAGTGATTTATTTTTAAAATGTGAGAGAAATATGAGTTTTGAAACCGTTTTCAAAAGGGTTGAAAATGGAAATATATCTCGCGAAGATATTTGTGAGGTAAATAAATAATTTGGAAAATTATTTATTGTTTGATGGATGTTTGTGAATGTTAATTGATAGTTAAATCTCCGACTACCAATATTGGCCAATGCGCTGATTATTTCGAAGAGACCGGGATCGGGATTTATCTCCCAAAAACCACTTCGATCCAATTTATACGTTTTCGTGGGGAAGACGAGTTTGGAGTCGAAGATGGAGCAGTGAAGTGCAAGGGCTATTCGCTACTAATCCTTAGGGTGATTCCAAAATGGATGTAGTAGGAACAGTGCCTTCGGTTCTGTTCGAACCCGGAACGGACTTGTATGGATGAATGCTTCCGGAACATCGTCAGGTGGACGGTGGGCATTCTAAGAGATGTGTTCTAAAAAGGTAAAGCTTAGCCTCAAGCCTCATCAACCGGGAATGACTGAAAATCAGGGGTTATGCAGCAAGGCTAAGTGGGTCGCGCCCATTAGGGTGAGGTCATCCCTTTCTAGATGTTCCTTTTTATTTCGGCTGTGTGGGCGGTTGCTGATCCCAACCGCAGGGTGATCTTACTCGGACTATCCAGTAAGGGGTAGTCTGGTCTTGTGTTGCAGGGGATTTAGGGTGGATCCTCGGTACACTGATCTAGACCATGTACTGTGACAGGTGGTACCCAGTGCCTAGTCATTAGTTGGAAATCCATTCTCCCTACGTGCCTTTTACGGTTTTTGTTTGTAGAACCCACTTTGTGGCTAGTATGCTGGAATTTAATCATGTAACAATTTCAGCTATTTGAATAAGTATTTGTATATAGACACTATTATAATATTAGACGGATTTGATAAGAAAGTGTTTTGGCTATCGTAAGGTAAAAACCCGACATGTTTATTTGTGGCGTGGTCTTACGAGATGCTTTGATTTCAAAGGGTTTTGAAACTTTAATAATCCAATTGAGTGTGTTTTCTCACGCTGGTTTTCCAGACCGACTCGGGTGTTATTTTATTATAATGCTAGGGTCAGACCGAGTATTATAGAATACATGATATGATGCTGTGGAGCTCAGGAGACGAGCTGGATGGCGAGACGTACTTCCGTACTCGATTATTATTCCGCTGTGTATTCAGTTTTGTGAGGATAGGTGATGATAAATGTCCAGTTGTGTGTTATGAATTGTGTTGTACTCTGATGATATAATGTATAAACATATATAATTCTTTTGTTTTAAAGATTAGTCATTTATCTATTATATATTGTTCCGCTGCGTTTGTGAGATTCTGATGTTGTTATGGTTTCTTCTTCTTCTACCTCTTTCTTCTTTTACCCTGGTTATTCGCTCTTTCGTACACTTTGGGTTGAACGAGGAAGATTTATTATCAACTCAAGGGATACGGAACTGCGGGTCGTTTCATTTGGTATCAGAGCTTAGGCTAGCGATAACCTTGGCTCTTGTGGGAATTACTCATTTGAAAATAGAGTCCGTAGTACTCTAGAATTAGTTTGAGTGTATTAATAGATATGAGTGCGTATTTATTAGTGAATCTAAAATTTGTTTTTATACTGTGTTGATTTATCGGTTGAGTGTTTATGGATTCTGGTCGATATGTGGGACGCCATGTCATCGATAAGGGTTTCTAAACCCTTAAACAAGATAAACCGACACAGTATTGTTTTAAATAGGGTAAATGAAATAATTTTACGTAAATTATTATAGTTATATATAGTTGCTTGGTTGTTAGGAAATGATAATAATAAATTATTATCATTATTGTGTAGAAATTGAATAAGAGATTGAAAATTATAACCAAAATTAAGGAATAAATTTATATAACAAAATGGGATTTATGAATGTGAATTATAAATGTGAATTATAATTGAAATGAGGTAAATTCCAGAGTAATGTTGAATATAGATGGAAAGAATTTAAAATTTGAAATTTTGGGAAAGGTTTAAATTCCTTTGAGTTTGAAAATAGTTTTCAAAGGTTTTGGAGAAATAATGGTGATATTATTTCGGAAATATTTTTTGAATTGGATCTGAAATCTGGAGAGATTTGGAATTTAAAAATATTTGGAGGGGTTTGAAAGAGATAAAAGCATTTAATTCTCTTTCGGTCGCTGGAAAATAACTTCGGTGATGACTGCAGCATCATCGATGTTCAGTTTCGAGTTTCCAAAGGAGGAATTGCTACCTAAATGTTTAAATTGGAATTGTTTGCAAAAGTTGGGTTTGATTTTAGAGATGCAAAGGATTTTGGATATAATTGAGTTCAAAGGTGATTTTGAAATGTTGAAGTTTTGGTTCGGTAAAAGCCCTTTGATTTTTGAAATATTTAAGAGATTGTTAGAAACTCTGGAGTTGGTTTAAATGTTTTGGAATGATTAAGGAATTTTTTAAAATTCTGAAGGTATATTGAAAATGTTTAAGTAATGAGTTTAAACTCTGGAGGTTTAACTAAAAGTGTTTATGGATTATATACAGGTTTGGAAACTTATAAGTTTGGAAATTTCCTAGAATGGAATTAACTCGTAAAAAGGTAAATAAAAGTAAGTGTGAAAACAAAATGAGTTGGAAGGTAAGCCAATTAATTGAAGTAAATTAAGAGAAGTTAGCAAATGTAGTTAAATTTGGAAAACTTATAAAAGTTTAAAATTTAAATTGAATTGGGCGTGATTAAATATAGTTATATAAAAGTGAATTTAAAGAGAAGTCTAAGGAAATTAGTAAAATGGTCAATTAAGCAAAAAGTTATAAGTTGGAAATAAAAATTTTAAATGAACAAATGAATTTACATTTGTAAGTAAATGGAATTGAAACTGGATATTGGAGTTAAATTTGAATTGTGTGGTATGGAAAATTAGTCAGGTTGGACTAAATAAAACAAAGGATTGAAAATAAAATTAGTAAATAAAGTAATTGATTTAAAATGGTAAGCAAATAAATGGAAATTTAATATTGGTAGGATATTTAATTTAAAGTGTGTAAAATAAAGTGAAGTTATAGAATTAATTTGAAGTGAACCAAATAAATTAGTAAGTGAAACTAGTTTAAATAGTGATATGAACCAGTTGTGAAGGAAAGATTGTTGATAAAATTCAATATTCAGAGTTTAAAGATGAATTAAATTCAAGTAGAATTGAAAATGAAAATTTGGAAAATATGGAAATAAAAGTATTGAAGTTCGAAAGTAATTAGTATATTGAAGCAAATTGAAATTTATATGGAATTGGAATTCAATTTGAATATAAACTTCAGTAGTGAAGTAGTGAAAATAAATATAAGAAATATTTATATTGGACTTAAGAAATGAAGGATGAAACTTTTAAGTAAATTGGTATTGAGAATATACTAAGTAATTTTGGAATGGAGAAATATACTAAGTGGATAATTGAATGAAGATTAAAACTGAAAGTTGTGAATGGGATAATTGTGGATAAGTGAATTGAAATCAAAATGAATGTGAATAAAAAGGGAATTGATATAGTTGATAACCAATGGATATAAATACGTAGGATGTACGTATATTATTTTATTCGCATGCGGTTTGATCCAGATTCGAGCACAAAATTTTGAGATAGTTATATCGAACCGTGTTAGGATTTTTCACTCGATTTTCGACGGCGAACCCGGGATATGGATTTTTGATTGATTCTGGATATTCTCTATCATAGTATATGGCTATGCAAGGAGAATGATGGTTTCTGATCAAGGAAGATCCGAGTCCGCACTAGAAAGTCGGGTGGACGATACTAGTTCGGAAGTGAGATTGTGTGATCGAGTGAGCGATCGGATTTGATATTGCGTACGGATGGTGTATGTACATCGTACGAGTTTAAGTAAAGAAAATATTGAAAACTTTGTAAAAGAAGTGAATAAAATGATTTTGGATTCTGTGATTGGATATTATTGCTAAGTAGGATATACAGGTAATTAAAGGCAAAAGGAAAATTTATTTTTGATTTCAGAAGATAAATTGAAATTTGCTCGGCAAAGGTATGTGTTTAAATTTCTGTATGAAATTTGATGACTTTCTTATCTAGCCACTTGGCTTTTCGTTTTCTTTTGAAATCTGGGGCCCGTAGAGGCATTTTGTGGTTATACCGAGCTAGCCACGCAAAAGAGAAGCTGGCAAAATTTTTCGAAAATTTAAGGAGTTAGAAAAATTTTGATAATTCAAAATTTGGTTTCAAATTTAAATTTGAATTGATAAGTAAGTAATATTGTTTGGAACTAATGGATAAGCTGGAAAGTTAGAAAGAGGGTTAGTATGTCTTTGATAAAAAGATTTGTTTTGGCAAGTTGTTAAAAACTATTTGGGTTGAGGAAATAGTTAATGGATTATGGATCATTCATTCTAACCAGTAATTTCGAGGACGAAATTCTTTTAAGGGGGAAGGAATGTGACGACCCGTAATTTTTGGATATTTGAAATTGGAATATTTAATTGATTTTAAATATTCGGGTGTTGGTTTTTAACTTGAATTTCAAATATAACAATTTATTGAGTAATTTAATTATTAAATTAAATAATTTGAAGTTGGGTAAAATGTCGAATCTGGAGTTTTAAGCTTGTTAAAAATAATTTGAAGGCTTGTAAAATCTATATTGATAATACTGAAGATAGTAAAAGTGCTAAAATTGAATTTGGAAGTGTTTTGTTAAGTTCTGAAATTTTATCGTTTAAATTGATATTTAAAAATAGCCTTCCGGGGCATAGTCTCGGAATTCAACGAAACCAGTTCCATTGGATCCGTAATATTGTATTATTATCGGATTTCAAATTTCGGAGCGTTTGGAGTTGTCGTGTGATCGTACGATAGATAAACGCGCTGAAATTTATATTTAAAGTTTAGTATAATAACTGAGTCCAAAATGCTATCTTCTCCATACGATCGAATTAGGACTCGAAACCTTTTCCATTGCGTTTGGAGTAGGGGTTTAACATTATAAATGCCTAGCGGCATGCCTCGATAGGATGTCGAGATTTTGCGCTACGATTTTGAGATAGTTTAAATTTAAATTTAAATAATACTATTTATTTTTGCTAACCAGTCAAATTTATTTCACATCAGCTTTATCCCTTCTTGTCATCACTGTACACCATCAGCTTTTGTTTTTAAAATATCACTGTTGAGGTATTCCTGTTGAGTCACAGATTCTATGAAGTTTTGATTTCTGACAAAGAAATAAAGGCGATCGACAAAAAGAAGACATCAAAGAGGCACAAAAGAGCTCATATGGTACTATAGATTATAGATTGATTATTTGATGTTGTAATAGTATTATACTTGTTAAAATCTATCCTCAAATAATCATGCATCTTAATATAATCGATGTATATACGTTATAATATGCATTGCACATTCATTGTGCAAGTTATCAGTGACCGGTCGACCGGTAAGTTTTTGGGCGGTCGACCGTTTCTGTCTAAGTTGCACAATAAACATGCACACATGCACATAACGTCCATATATTTGAAATCCTGTCTACCGGCCATTTTTGACCTGTCGACCGTTTTTAAACAGAGAGCAACCTTTCCCAAAAGACACTTCTTTCTCCAATGGTTGCATCTCTTACCTTTCATCAATGATCATATCTATTAATGGCTACTCTTCACAAAGAGTTACAACCATTTATTCTCTATATAAACATGTCTAAATCATTGATTGAAAAATAACTATTCTTTGCTTTAAATTTCTGATCTTACTTTCTAAATACTCTTGCATTCTAAAAGCTCTCTACTTCAAATTGCTTATTGAATCATTGAAATTATTTCATATCTTTTGATTCAATTAAGTAATATACTTCCTTCAATCTTCACAAACATCATTCACATACTTTGAGGATAAGATTATAGGAAGGGTGTACTACAAGTGACAAATCAGTGTTATCAAGAGCACAAGTTGTCAACGGCAATTGTATTTGTTTTTGTTGAAGTCCTCGGTGTTGTAAGAGGCACGAAATCCCGTTCGGCTGTTCGGGTGTTGTAAACCTATTCCTCCGGGTGAAGCGAGGTAGTTGGTAGTGAAAATCCGGATAGAAGTCTGGGACTGGACATAGGACGGGAGGTCCGAACCAGTATAAAAATCCCTGGTGTGATTTTTACAGTTTACTGCATTTACTATTCTATATCTGAGAATTGTTATAGTTAGTTTATTAAATATTTACTTGTATAGAACATTCCGCATATATTGTCAGTCCATATTACACGATCCATAATTAGTGTGCACAAGCATACGCATTTTCATTTGGTATCAGAGCACGGTCATCATATAACCGTAACACCGTTATTTGATATATTCTTGTAATATGGAAAATAACGCAAGCACTAGCACTAACACTTACACGGAAGGTCAATTAATACAAAGACCTCCATTCTTTAATGGTCTCAACTATAGCTATTGGGCAACACGTATGTCATTTTTATGCAATCAAATAGCTATGATGCTTGGAATGCTACCCAAAAAGAAATAGTAAATCCAACAACTGAATATTCAGAATGGACAATGGCTGAGAAAACGGCAGCAGCCGTAAATGCAAAGGCAATAAATATGTTGTTTTGTGCATTAGACCAAAATGAATATAACCGTGTTAGTATCTGCACTACTGCATATCAAATTTGGCAAATGCTGAAAACCACTCATGAAGGTACTAACAAGGTTAAACAAGCCAAAATAGCCATGCTGAAAAGTCAGTTTCAAAATTTCAAAATGAAACCGAATGAGGCAATCAATGATACGTATTCAAGGTTTCAAACTATTCATCATGCACTTATCAGATTAGGGTAAAAATATTCAGATTTTGATGTTGTTTCAACAGTCCTACATTCTCTGACTAGTGAATGGGAAGGAAAAGTATTAGCAATTGAAGAAGCTAATGACCTTTCCGTCATGAAGCTAGATGAATTGATAGGAAATCTAATGTCCTATGAAGCAAATTTGCAGGCTAGAAAAGAACAGAAAGAAGAAAAGAAAAATGTAGCATTTCATGCTGAGCAAGATGAAAATGAATCAGATTTTGAAGATGAAGATTTGGCATTCATTGCAAAAGGATTCAAAAAATTCCTAAAATATCGAAAAGCCAGTCGTTACAACAAAAGGAAACCTGGATCAAATAAACCATCTTCATCCGCTATAGAATGTTTCAACTGCCACAAAAAGGGGCACATGCAGAAGGATTGTCCAGAACAGAAGAAGAAGAAGTCAGAAAATGATAAATTCAAATATAAGAAGGACAAGTCAAAGAAACGAGCCTTCTCAGTAACATGGGATGATTCTGACTCATCTTCATCAGAAAGTGAAAGTGATCAGGAGAATGAACAAGCTAATGTTTGTTTTATGGCAACAGAAGATGAGGTACAAATTCCTACATTTGATGAATTACTTGATATTATTGCTGAATTGATAGTCAAATATAAAGACATAAAACGTCAATTAAAAGTAGTCAAAGCAGATTTAAGTAGAGCAGAGTTTGAACGAGATATGTTAAAAGATGAGAAGAAAATATTAGAAGAAGAACTTGAAAAATCTCAAGAATCATCATCTAATATTGATTCTCAACTATCTCTTTTGAGTCAAGAAATAGAAGCTCAAAAAGAGAAAAATAATGCTCTCACCACTGAAAATCATGAGCTTAAGGCAAAAGTCAAAATTCTAGACCTAGAAAAAGCTAGTTTACAAACAAAGTTTGATGATATTACTCAAAATGTTTCTAACTTTAACAAAGGTCGAGAAAATTTGACAAAAATCATTGAAAATTCACAATCTGCATCAAATAAACAAGGTTTGGGATATAAGAAACAAGAAATCAAGAAACATCTTGGTAATAAAAGAAAGAAGGTTAAGAAAAATCTTAGTTTATTATATTCCAAACCAAAGCCAGTAGTGAAATTTCAAAAGAAAAATACAAAGACTATCAAAATATGGGTTCCTAAAACAAATAACAATTTGATTAGGAACAAATACATTCAGCAATTCATGAATACTGTGCATTATAATTCTAATTATGTATATAAAGGGGATACCAGACCCGTATGGGTTTGGATTCCTAATATCTAACTCTTAGGACCCCATAAAAAGTGGGTACCATGGTCTTAATTATATTTTTTGCAGGTCCCACTTAAGAAAAGAGGAGACAGCATCTGACTCATCCTAGATTCTGTTTTCTATCTCTATATTTTGTTTTAGTACTTTAAACATCATTCGACACTTGTACTAAATAGTGTCGTTACTTTTATTCATATGATTTTATGGTGTGTATGATACTTTGGTTTGCTTGGATATGTTATGATTTATTCTGGTTGATACATTCCTATATTATTCCATTATCTACACTCCTTTTTGTCGATGACAAAGGGGGAGAAAGTGCTAACAATTATTTGCAGGAATATATATACATATAAAGAATACAGACAAAATTTCAGGGGGAGATCACATATTCAGGGGGAGATTCAGAACTTCAGATATATGTTGTCATCAATCAAAAAGAGGGAGAATGTTGAGTCACAGATTCTATGAAGTTTTGATTTCTGACAAAGAAATAAAGGCGATCGACAAAAAGAAGACATCAAAGAGGCACAAAAGAGCTTATATGGTACTATAGATTATAGATTGATTATTTGATGTTGTAATAGTATTATACTTGTTAAAATCTATCCTCAAATAATCATGCATCTCAATATAATCGATGTATATACGTTATAATATGCATTGCACATTCATTGTGCAAGTTATCAGTGACCGGTCGACCGGTAAGTTTTTGGGCGGTCGACCGTTTCTGTCTAAGTTGCACAATAAACATGCACACATGCATATAACGTCTATATATTTGAAATCCTGTCTACCGGCCATTTTTGACCTGTCGATCGTTTTTAAACAGAGAGCAACCTTTCCCAAAAGACACTTCTTTCTCCAATGGTTGCATCTCTTACCTTTCATCAATGATCATATCTATTAATGGCTACTCTTCACAAAGAGTTACAACCATTTATTCTCTATATAAACATGTCTAAATCATTGATTGAAAAATAACTATTCTTTGCTTTAAATTTCTGATCTTACTTTCTAAATACTCTTGCATTCTAAAAGCTCTCTACTTCAAATTGCTTATTGAATCATTGAAATTATTTCATATCTTTTGATTCAATTAAGTAATATACTTCCTTCAATCTTCACAAACATCATTCACATACTTTGAGGATAAGATTATAGGAAGGGTGTACTACAAGTGACAAATCAGTGTTATCAAGAGCACAAGTTGTCAACGGCAATTGTATTTGTTTTTGTTGAAGTCCTCGGTGTTGTAAGAGGCACGAAATCCCGTTCGGCTGTTCGGGTGTTGTAAACCTGTTCCTTCGGGTGAAGCGAGGTAGTTGGTAGTGAAAATCCAAATAGAAGTCTGGGACTGGACGTAGGACGGGAGGTCCGAACCAGTATAAAAATCCCTGGTGTGATTTTTACAGTTTACTGCATTTACTATTCTATATCTGAGAATTGTTATAGTTAGTTTATTAAATATTTACTTGTATAGAACATTCCGCATATATTGTCAGTCCATATTACACGATCCATAATTAGTGTGCACAAGCATACGCATTTTCAATTCCAACACGTGAATATCAAATCGTGTTCCCTTTTTATTCTTCTACCTTCTTTTGAAAGCTCCTGTCCAAATTCATTTTGAAAAAATAATAACAGTCGATTCTCCTTTAAAACAAATACTGGCCGACACTTCAAAATCAAATTAATGGCCACAATAAAACATCGAAATCGCCTAAAAGAAAATAGAATTCGTTGCTCAATTTAAATCAGGTCAGCCGTTCGAGAGCTCGTGAACGAGCGAACGAGAGGGGGAAGTGCGGCGGCGTCGCGAGTCGTGGTGGGGAAAATTTGATTGCAGTGGCGAGGGTTTTCGTGGTCCGGTCCCGACTAGGTGAAGGGGAGGCAGACTCGACAAAGTCGAGTGGTTATCGACGACAACATTGGGAAAGCTTTGGGTCGCAATTCAGTTGGGGTAGTAGCGAGCAAGGGGAGGTCGTGGCAGTAATTGAGTTCGATGGGTTCGCCGACGTCGCAGCTATGACGGCGAGGGTAACTCGGGCCTGTTGATTGAGGTGGTGAGGTATTTGCAGTTCTTTTCTTTCAATTTTAAAGCTATTTAATAAATGCATATATGTTTGTATATACAGAAGGAAGATACAAAATGTACAGTGATATATATATATATATATATGCAGATTTTTTTTCATCAATATATATATGTACAGGAAATATTTGATAAACAGAAAAATATATAACAGTAAGTTTTACAAATTAATTTACTTTCTTCAATATGTACAATAATTAATTACTGTTGTTATATACAAAGGAAGAGAAAAATATATTTCAATGAAGTATAAAAACCATCTATGTTTTGATGAAATAAATATATATATTTTTAAATTCACATACATATTTTAGTTTAAAACAGTAAATATACATATAATATAAGATTTTGGAAATGGAGATTCCAAATGTTAGAGAGTTTATATAAAAATAGATTTTTAAATTCTATATAGGCTATTTTGTAAGTATATATGAAGTTTCGAAAATAAAAGTAAAAATGTATACACATACATTTTAGATTTACTGGTTTATTTTAAAATAATGGATTTGGTGATTAAATTGTTCAATTAACTCATTTAATTATTTTAGTTACTAAAGATTTTTTATAAAGAAAATTAGTTTAAATCAAATTATTAGTTAAAAACCAAATGATTAGTTAAATTAAATTATTTGTCAATTTAATTTATTAAATAGTAAATTATTTGTAGATTTTCTCAAATGCTAATAAACCATACAATGTTTGTACAAGGTCCAAAATGATGAAGAAAACAAGACGAGATGGATCGGATATGCAAATTAAAAATCAAAGGTGAGTTAATCTCACTCATCTGGGTTTAATTTAAATTTAATAGTTAAATTTAAATTTTGGTTGAATTGATTGGATGTGGTATATTATATAGTAGTATATATAGTATATATTGGAGTGATTGATTTCCCGCATTATATAGCGGATGAGACCCTATGCGCCGCATAATAGCGGATGATATTTTATAAACCCATATACCGCGATATTCCACCTCGAAGTGGAATTGGTATTGTGCTAACATCTGTGGATGCAGGAAAACAGGTTGGAGGGATCCAACTGGATTCCTCAAAATATTTAGATTGTTTAATATTGTGATATGATTTATTTGATAATCTGTGATAAATTCCATTGGTAATTGGAAATGTTGGATGCTGCGTTTGTTTGAATATATTTGGGTATTCTGAGTTATCAAAAATATATATATTGGATTTTCGATGAGAAAATAAAGGAGAGAATTTTTAAGTAAATAATTATAGAGAATTTAAATAAATTAAAGAATGAATTGGGAGAGGATAAAAGTGATTTTTTAATTCTGTTAAATAAATTCCGAGTATGGGAAAGGAGATTTTGAATAAAATGGGAAATATTAAATTTTTAAACCTAAGTGATATTATTTAAGGGAATAAAAGAATTTATTTTAAAAATTCAAGGTTTGAATTTATTTAAAGGGATAAAGAAGGATTTTTGGAAAACTTGAAATTGATATTTTCAGTTTAAAAGATTTTAAATTATAATAAAGAAAGAAAAGCTGATGTTAATGGATTTTTAGATAAATGGAGTAAGTAAAGGAATTTATTCCAAAGTGAAGTAAATTGAAAATCAATTTGAAAATTGATTTAAGCGTTTGGAAATTGGAATTTTAAAGGAAGATCGGGCTAAGAAATTTATAAACTGGGTTTATAAAGGTGAAGTAATATATCAGTGGATATTTGGAAGAATAAATTCACGGTGGGAATTTATTAAAGGAATGGGTAAATTAGTTTTAAAAATAAATAGTGATTTATTTTTAAAATGTGAGAGAAATATGAGTTTTGAAACCGTTTTCAAAAGGGTTGAAAATGGAAATATATCTCGCGAAGATATTTGTGAGGTAAATAAATAATTTGGAAAATTATTTATTGTTTGATGGATGTTTGTGAATGTTAATTGATAGTTAAATCTCCGACTACCAATATTGGCCAATGCGCTGATTATTTCGAAGAGACCGGGATCGGGATTTATCTCCCAAAAACCACTTCGATCCAATTTATACGTTTTCGTGGGGAAGACGAGTTTGGAGTCGAAGATGGAGCAGTGAAGTGCAAGGGCTATTCGCTACTAATCCTTAGGGTGATTCCAAAATGGATGTAGTAGGAATAGTGCCTTCGGTTCCATTCGAACCCGGGACGGACTTGTATGGATGAATGCTTTCGGAACATCGTCAGGTGGATGGTGGGCATTCTAAGAGATGTGTTCTAAAAAGGTAACGCTTAGCCTCAAGCCTCATCAACCGGGAATGACTGAAAATCAGGGGTTATGCAGCAAGGCTAAGTGGGTCGCGCCCATTAGGGTGAGGTCATCCCTGTCTAGATGTTCCTTTTTATTTTGGCAGTGTGGGCGGTTGCTGATCGCAACCGCAGGGTGATCTTACTCGGACTATCCATTAAGGGGTAGTCCGGTCTTGTGTTGCAGGGGATTTAGGGTGGATCCTCGGTATGCTAATCTAGACCAGGTACTGTGACAGGTGGTACCCCAGTGCCTAGTCATTAGTTGGAAATCCATTCTCCCTACGTGCCTTTTACGGTTTTTGTTTGTAGAACCCACTTTGTGGCTAGTATGCTGGAATTTAATCATGTAACAATTTCAGCTATTTGAATAAGTATTTGTATATAGACACTATTATAATATCAGACGGATTTGATAAGAAAGTGTTTTGGCTATCGTAAGGTAAAAACCCGACATGTTTATTTGTGGCGTGGTCTTACGAGATGCTTTGATTTCAAAGGGTTTTGAAACTTTAATAATCCAATTGAGTGTGTTTTCTCACACTGGTTTTCCAGACTGACTCGGGTGTTATTTTATTATAATGCTCGGGTCAGACCGAGTATTATAGAATACAGGATATGATGCTTTGGCGCTCAAGAGACGAGCTGGATGGCGAGACGTACTTCCGTACTTGATTATTATTCCGCTGTGTATTCAGTTTTGTGAGGACAGGTGATGATAACTGTCCAGTTGTGTGTTATGAATTGTGTTATACTCTGATGATATAATGTATAAACATATATAATTCTTTTGTTTTAAAGATTAGTCATTTATCTATTATATATTGTTCCGCTGCGTTTGTGAGATTCTGATGTTGTTATGGCTTCTTCTTCTTCTACCTCTTTCTTCTTTTACCCTAGTTATTCGCTCTTTCGTACACTTTTGATTGAACGAGGAAGATTTATTATCAACTCAAGGGATACGGAACTGCGGGTCGTTTCAATAATGAAATACCCGGAACCCTGATTCGGGTATTGTATAAGAGAAATTCAGAAATTCTTCTTTGATAATTAGTTAGAGCTGTAGACTCTTATTTAATCCTTCTGTTCTGTACCGCTCCTTGGGTTTTGACTCTTTTGACCTATATTATCCCTTTAGGCCTTTAATGTAGTTGCCTTATTATTTGCCGCTTATCAAGCTTGGACGTCTTAGTCCATCGTTTGATATGCCGCTTCTCGAGCTTGGACGTCTTAGTCCATTGTTTGATATGCCGCTTCTCGGGCTCGGACTTCCTAGTCTGTTGTTTGATATGCTGCTTCATGGGCTCGGACGTCCTAATCCATTGTTTGATATGCCGCTTCTCGAGTTTGGACGTCTTAGTCCATTGTTGTCTGGTGCGCTTGGTTAGCTTATCCACAAGCAGGACCCAAGAACTTACCTAATCTCCCTCTTGGAGGTGCCTTGACCTGGCCATAGCGTGGCACGATCAAGGGCTTATTCGGTGCCTTGGCTAGGCTATAGCGTGGTGGGACCATGGGCTTACTCTGTCCTCCCTTCAGGAGGTGCCTTGACCTGGCCATAGCATGGCACGATCAAGGGATGTTCAGTGCATTGGCCAGGCCATAGCGTGGAGGGACCAAGGGCTTACTCCGTCCTCCCTCCAGGAGGAGGCTTGACCTAGCCATAGCGTGTGCAGTCAAGGGCTTATAGATGCTTTAACTGGGCCATATTGTGGCGCAGATAAAGGGTTACTCTAACCTCCCTTTAGGAGGTGCTTTGATCTGGCCAACTCGGCGCGGACAAAGGATTTGACTGTTTAAGGTAATGTCCAAGTGCAAGGAGAATTCTACTCCCGACCATGTAGATTTTTCTTAGTAAAGTAGTTCTTTATTGAATCCAATTAGGATCTCTTTACAAATTCATTGATTTTGCCTTGTCTGAAGAAACTGATCACCATTCCTTCCAATGCTCTACATTGATTTGTCTCATGTCCATTCATCATATGGTAGTGACAATAGGATCCACCCATATTCCTTTCATATTTAGGTTTTTTCTTCTATGATGGCCAATAGTTGAGCTCTTCCTTGTTTAGCAGGTAAACATTCTCGATTCATGTTGTCAAAATGCATTCCTTAGGGAGTCTCGACTTGAAGCTTGTCTTTTGAGGATGGTTTCTGGATCTTTTTATTACATGGTTATGGAGCTTCACCCTCAACGACCGGCTTTCTTTTTAAAACCCTTTGAATTTCATATGAAGGCAATGTCCTACTTGTTGCTTGATGCCACTTATGTGCAAAGGCATTGTAATCAGCCACCATTCCCTCTTCAAAGATTGTGCCTTTGGTGTAGAGTTGAATTATTTTCCTTATTTGGTCTAACAAGTTGTTACTTTCATTCTTTGTTCCTCCTAAGGCAAAGATTGGTATAGGGCCAATGTGAAAAAGGTTTAAAATCCATTTATCTGGATCATAAGATTCAGCTTTCTTTTTCTTCACAATCTTTAAAGCTTCCAGTCTCAACATTTGTTCTTCATGGAGTTTAGAATCATTAACTGTCCTATGGGAGTATCCAATTGGATGTGGCTCTAAGGATCCTTGTTCGGACCTTTTGATTTTGCTAAACATGATGGTGTGAAGTTTAAAGTAGATAAGCTTGTAATAGGATTGGATAAGAGGTAAATGGGATCGAAAGTTCAACAAGATCGGAGGTTCAAACCCTCCTTCTTGCGCCAAAATGTTAACAAGAAAATTTTTCAACACCCCCAGGTTGATTCAAAATGTAGATGACTCTTTCGAGACCATCTTTCAAAAAGGTAAAAGTAGTTGACATCTCCCAATCAGGTTAAGATGGCTATAATCCATTCTATTCCCTTCAGTTTTCCTTTCGAGTAGGTTATTGAAGTCGAAACTCCTTCTTATTGGACCTTTCGATTTAGACAAAACACTGAAATCCTTCTTATATTGTCTTTCGAACAAGTTAATCTGATTTGGTATCCTTTCGAAACCTCCCTTTCGAATTGGTTGGGTTGACTTTAAACTTGGTTCTAACGGGTTAAGGATGTGAATCCAATGAATAGGTTCCAGGTCCTTCAAAAGCTGACCTTTCGACAACTTGAGGCTAGGAGCTAAGGTTCAATGGATATTAATTAGACTAAGGGTTCCGACCTTCTCTAATAGTGACCCCTTAATCAAATTGACATAAGAAGATTACAAAGTGAATCTATTAGAAATTCCAAATCAACCAAATATCCAAAAATTCCATAATCATGCTTTGATTAAACTCAAGTAGTACAAATTGATCAAATTCCCAATCTAATTTTAAAATTATGGTTTACAACTTTAAGAAAATACAAATATGGGGTGAAAGAATTCAGATCCCTTAAACTAGACCACTAGGGGCTTATTTATAGGTGCGGGTTGGCACATTCGACTCAATGCTTTCGACTTGGTCAATAGACGGCCTTGGAGATCTTTCATTTCCATCAAGTTTGGGCATTCTTCTGCATTTCATATGAATGGACTTGAGTGCTTTCGTCTTCATCGAAAGGGGTAGGTGCACTTCTCCACCCTGTGTTGTTTTGTTGTTGCAAGTAAGAAGAGGCATGAGCTTTCGACTCTGTCGACAGGTATATCTTTGGAGTTTCGAAGGTATTGAAATGCTGAGGGTTCCAATGCGGAAGGTAACTTCTTAAAACATACTTGCGGATTGATGTGGAACCCCTCTTAGTTGTTAAAGGTTTCGACTGGTTTGAAAGGCTTAGTTATGCTTTCGAAGGGGTTGCTTTAACAAAACATCTTTCCGAGTAATTTGAATGAAGGCGAAACCTTTGGTTTTGAAAGGTTTGGCGTACCTGTGAGTGACTGTTATTTGCTGCCTTCAAAAGGTATTCCTCAACTTATTTGAAACGTCTTCATACAGGTGGAAGCATCTATTTCGAAAGGAAGCAATTGAAGCGAAAGGGTATTTTTGCCCCTTTTGGCCCCTTCAAAAGCTTGTAACACATCTGACTTTTGGCTGTACCATCCCTTCGACTCCTTCGAAAGGCTTTGTTGATGCTATTATCTCTTGTACATCCTTCTCTTCTATTCATCTTGGCTTCGACAAGGTTAAAATGAGAATTGGTGGTAACAACCATAGTTTTGTACACATAAAATACTTAAAGTGAAATAGTATTTGAGAGGGAATTTGTCTCCTTTGTTGTAGAAGGTTAGTATCACCGTAATTGCTAGTCAGCTTAAATTCAAAATCTTTGGCTATAGTAAATCGATTGGTCGATAAATTTTATCGGATTGAACCAAGGACTTTAAAGTGGTATACACAATTAAATATAGATATTAATCGAGTTTTTGACTTCAGACCAAACTCTACATGTCTATGTGATACTGTAATTTGAAAAGAATACGTGTACAAAATGTCTTTATTAGATGAGCTTATTATAGATTAGAAATTGAATTTCGCCTAAATTATCTGTAATCATTGACATTGTGCCCAATATTGTACTTCAACAAAGTTCGTATAGGCTTTAGTACAGTTGTTTAAATATTGACCGTATAGGTGTTGGTTATTTATGAATTCAACCAATGTTAAAATTAATTTATAAATGTTATAAATTAATAATAAAATTAATACAAGTGTTGTATTAAATTTTTATAGCATTTTAACTATTTATTTTAAGCTAAAAAATCAGTCAGAATGATGTATAAAAGCTACACATCGAGTCAATTAAAAATGAGCTTAAATAAATAAATTAAGCGATTCAAAGTAGTCAATTAGGCATTTTGACCAAGTAATGGGTCAAATAGGGAAAGATAATAAAATAAGGGTGCAAATGGGACCTAGTCTCCTAAGGTTTGTGATTAAAGTGGGAGATATTTTATATCATGTGGTCTGTAAATAGTCAGCCTCCATTCTCATTCTCTCTGCCCTCGGATGATCAAAACTCTAGCCTCTACTAGACACTGGTAAAGCCAAGATGATGGCATTGTAACCTGTAGCCAAGGAGAGAGAGAGCACAGAAGTAAGCAACAGACGTATTCAACTGTTGACAGGATTGTAAGGAGGTGGTAATCATCTATTTAATTATATACTCAATTATATATGCATAATTATAATGCTTGCTATTGAATGATACATTCGGTAATTTAATAAACAAAAAAATTCAAAAAATCTAAATTTTAATAATTAATTAATAAACAAAATTTCTTGAAATATATATATAATATAAAATAAATTTCGAGCTTAAGAAATTTAACTTCAGATCTAAATTTATATATATTAAACATATCATACTTTTAAATTCCCAAATAGTGTAGCTTTTAGTATTTTTTTATAACAAGAATGGTACTTAAATTTTTAAGTTGAGCACTCATTTTGGCATCTCAAAGGATCCAACCCAAGACCTAGAGAACAATAATATAAAGGTCTTACCACTTGAGATAGTGATCAGTGTAGCTTTTGATATTAAAAAAAATAATTTATTTATTTTATTTGTCAGTGACCGCTAGTTCGAATGGTTAGTGGTATGACGCTCTAGACCTATGTTTTAGAGCTATGGATTCGAACTCCTAAGACACAAAAATGAGTTCTATGCTTGAATAAAGTACCACTCTTACTATAAAAAAAAAATTAAAACTAGTTCGATTTTGTTAATTTAAAAAATATTTCACATATATATATATATATATATATATATTCCATATGGAAATTTTATTAAAAAGGTTATTTATTTAAGCTATTGGATTTCAGAGTAAAGAAAACATTTTTATTTTATTTTTATATAAATGTCAAATTATTTTAAAATTTAAAAGGTTGAAAATTTCAAATATAATAAATATGATTGGATTTGTAAAATAAAAAATTACATATATATGTTGGCGATTTATTTTTAAATAAAATATTATTTTTGTTAATATATAGATATTTATTTTGAAAAGGTCGAAACTATATAAATTTAAATTTTAAGTTTACTTAACATTTTTAAATCCGAATATTAATTAACAGTATAATTAAATACATACATATTATATTAGGAGTAGAGAAATAGAGTTGGTTAAATCATCTGGTATATGAGGATTATTAGCTGGAATATTAGGGGCCTTCATGATTTAAATAAATGTGATAAAATCGGAGCATTTTTTAAGATTACTCTATCGATATCGCTCTTTTATGAGTAACGAAAATTGATTGTCCTGATATTTGTTATTATAAAAGATTAGGTGGTTTTCATTTTAGACATTCAGCATGTTTATCTTCAATCGGAACTTCTGGGGGTTTACTTATAGGGTGGCATGATAATTCTTTTAAGCTTCTTTAATCTATTTCTATGCAACACTCTTTACATATTATCCTCATTAACCTTAGTGATAACTCTTTATTAAATATATCTGACGTTTATGGACCAAACGCGAAAATTGGTCATCGAGTTCTGTGGAGTGAATGTCTAAAATTTTGGTCATTCGCTCCTGGACCTTGGATTATGGGCGGCGACTTCAATGTTACGCATTTTTTTAGGAGAACGATCACCCCAAGAAGGCGATTTCTCTTCTATTGAAGAATTTGACCAATTTATTATTAATAGTAATTTGATAGAATTTCCACTAACTAATAGAGAATTCACTTGGAGTAATTTTAGGGAATCCCCTTCAATGGCTCTTTTAGATAGATTTTTCGTCAGTGACGAAATTGAAGATAAATTTCCTATTTGTAGAGTCACTGGTTTACCGTATACATATTCTGACTATTTCCTTATCATCCTTACATGTGATCATCATAAAATTGCTAATAAAACTTTTAAATTTAAAAAAATGTGGTTATTAGAATCTAACTTCACTAATCTAGTTATAAATAAATGGATATCAATGAATTTTTATAATATCAGAAATAAGGATAACTCAGCAAAAAAAATTGTATTAAAACTCAGAGGTCTTAAAAGTTTTCTTAAAAATTGGAGTAAGAACGTATTTGGCAGTATTAAAATTAAAAAAGACAATTTACTTTCTGAAATGCTTAAAATTAATAAAATAGTAGAAACTCGACAATTGAATCTTGGTGAGCGTAATGTACTCACTAATTTAAAAGAAGAACTCAATTCAATTTTTTTTAAAAAAAAAGAAGTCATGTGGAAACAGAGATCTAGAATTCAATGGATTAATGAAGGTGATAATAATATAAAAAAATTTCATAATATGGCTAACGATAGAAAACATAGTAACATAATAAATCCTATTTTTTTGAATAATGTGGAATTGGTAGATCAAAGGGACCTTCATAAGGCCTTTACTGATCATTATAGGGATATTTGTGGCAATAAAAAAATAATAGAATAAATGTTAGATGGAATGAACTATATCCTATTGAGTCTAGAATTAATCTTAATGATATTGATAATCCTTTTCCTGAAGAAGAGATCTTGAAGGCTATTAATGATATGACTAGTGATAAAGCCCCGGGTCTTGATGGTTTTCCTATTTTATTTTATAAGCTATTTTGGAATGTTTTAAAATTTGATTTAATTAACATATTTAACGAAATTTATAGTGGAAAATTACAATTAGGAAGATTTAATTTTGCAAACTTTATTCAATTACATAAAAAAATCGGTGCTAATAATTTGAAATATTTTAGACCAACTTCTTTATTAATTATTCTGTTAAAATTATTTCAAAAGTTTTAGCAAATAGGCTTAGTATAAGAATGAATGATTTAATCGATTGTTCACGAACCGCTTTTCATAAGGGTAGAAATACCACGGATGGAGTGGCTATTGTTCAAGTGTACATTAATCACTGTTGTAAGAATAACATTACATGCGCGCTTCAAAAACTTGATTTTGCGAAAGCTTTTAACTCGATTGATTGGGATTTTCTAGTTGATATGTTACAGGCTAGAGGTTTTAATCGTAAATGGATTGGTTGGACTATGACATTGCTTAAAACTGGTAATTCTAGTATAATGGTTAACGGGATTTTTGGGAATAACATACAGTCAGAATGTGGCTTACGACAGGGAGATTCTTTATTGCCTCTCTTGTTTAATTTAGCTGCTGATGTTTTCACTATGATAATTAAAAAAGCTGTTGGAAATTGATCTTTAGGATGCATTGTTAGTGAAATTTCACGTAATGGACTATTTGTTCTTCAATTTGCGGACGATACCATTATTATTTACTTCTCGTTTGCCTAATCATGTCATTATCCTTAAATTTATTTTATACAGCTTTGAATTACTCTCAACTAAAATTAGATTTGATAAAAGTTCGGTTTTAGTTTTAAATGACATTAATAAGGTTGAAGATTTAGTAGCTAATACGCTCAATTGTAAAACCATGAATTTTCCTATTGATTATCTTGGATTTTTGATTAGACCAACTAAATTTAAACACGATAATTGGCTAATTTTAATAGGTAAAATTAAAAATAGAATTTCTAATTGGAATAAGAGGTTTTTATTGAGAGCGGGTATATTAGTTCTTATTAGTTCTTTATTATCCACACTTTCGATTTATTGGATGTCTATGCATCTTTGCCCAGAATGGGTGATTAATAAAATTGATAAAATAAGAAGGGATTTCTTATGAAGCGGCGATAATTCTAACAGTAGTTTAAAATGCTTAGTAAACTGGGAAACCATTTGTAAATCAAAAAAGGAGGGAGGACTAGGTGTTATTAATTTACGTAACATGAATTTGTCTTTATTAAGGAAGTGGTTATGGAGATTTAAGGATATAAATGATAATTCTATTTGGAAAGAAATTATATCTAAACATTATTATAATGGTAATAATAATTTATATCAAATTACACCTTCGATTAACAATAAATTGTTTAATTTTTGGAAATCAATTTTAAAATGCCTTGATATTTATAACCTTGGTACTAATATGATTGTTCATTCAGGAAACAATACAACTTTTTGGCATGATCGTTGGATATCAGTCATTCCCCTAAGGGTTGAATTTAATGAGCTTTTCGAAATTAGTAACTTTAAAAATGCTTTAATTAAAAATGTTTACTCTCCGGATAATGATCCCCCTTGGAATTTCAGTTTTAATAGAATCTTAGAAGGTACAACTCTAAGACAATTCTCTTTATTATGTACAAGATTGAATTTATATAACATTGACAATGAAAATGATATTATTAACTAGGAATTGGATAAAAGTAAGAGATTCACTTCTAATTCTTTGTATAAAATTTCTTAATTTCTCGGGAGTTACTAGTAATACTTTTGATCTTATTTGGAAAACAAATGCAACACCAAAAGCTAAGATTCATATGTGGTTAATCATGCACGACAAGCTAAGTACCATTTAACTTTTAAAAAGAAAGAATTTGTCAATTGATAATAAATGTACTTTTTGTAACTTGTATTTTAAAAATAACAACCATATTTATTATGATTGTATGGACACTTGGTATATTCTTAATAATACTTTTAAAATTTTTAACTTTATTCTTACAACTAAAGTTACTGATTGTGATTTTTACTAGAGTAACTTAAGATTTAAATTTAAAAAGGAAAATAGATTTATACTAGATACTTTGTTTACTATAATATGTTGGTATATTTGGTTTGAAAGAAATCAAAGATTATTTAATAATAATAACAATTATATTAATAGATTGATATTTACAATAGCATCATTTTGTTTCAATTGGATCTCAAATCCAAAATATAAATTAGCTAAAAATAATCATTTTAAATAATATCTTAATAAGGTTAGAAAAAACGTTGAGTTATTTAAACAAAAAAACCAATATTTTAACTTTAATAATTACAACGTTAGCATTTATTTGAATTTGGTTGATGATTCTATTGATTATCATAATGTTTATTTGAATAAAGGAGCATAATGTTAATATTTTTTAGATTTTAAAATTTTATAAGTATATAACTAAATATTTTGTTAATTTTTATGCCTTTTTGAGTCCGTGATCACTATCTCATATCATTAGAGTAAGTTAAGATGTTTATATAATGAGTTTTGAACCTTTTTTTAGTCTTTCTCTTAGTATAATTTTCTTTGTTGTCTTATAGTTTTAAATTTAGTTTTCTTACTTTTATTTCATTAATGCATACATATGTATACAAATTTTATTTATATACATACATGTGTGTTATTCTTATATTTTTATTTAGTTTTATCTACAAGTATAGTTTTAGGTTAAATATGGTGCTAGAATGCTATTTTTAGGGTTTCAGGGTTGATGTCGCTAGGATTGCAGGATTGCTGGTCGTAGGATCGTTGTTTGGAGAGATTTCATATTTTAGATCTGGACCATTCGTGTTTGCAGTGAGGTGTTCATTCTCTGGTGGAGCTACTTGTTGATCACATTTGTGCACTTGGATGCACTGTGGATTATTTTGGGTACTTCTAACACTTCATTATTGGGCGGTGGCCTTGTCGGAGTTCGATATTGAGGTGTAATGGGTGGTGGCTTTCTCGGAGCTCATTCAAGAAGTTACTTGAGTTTGTTTTCATAGTTTTTTGTGTTTTGATTAGTCACCTGCCAGGCATGTCGGCAGCTCCTTTATTGTCATTGTTACACACACACACACACACACACACACATATATATATATATTGTACATGTGTGCTCTCCTCTACTTTAGAGGATTAAACATTTCTCTCAAAAAAAATGAATAAATTAAAACAGTTATATATAATAAAAAAATTATATTTTAAATAATATTATAATATATATTATATAGTTCATCAATATTAATTAAAATAAAATTAGTTTATATAAATTCAATTATATGATGTATATGTATATCCCTTTGACATCATTATTGACATATGATTATCACTGATACATTTATTAACCATAAGTTATAGCGGTTAATTATAGACATGTTCTTATATTCCTCTAGGATAGATTGTATATAGTTATGACATTTTTGTTATTAATACGAACATATTAAAATATTCAAACATAAAGTTAAATTTAAATTAAATTAATAATAAAATACTATTATTAAACAATAACAAAAATATAATTTTTTAAAATAAAAAATAAATTAAATATATTTCTCAAACTCTTTTATTACTATATACTAAATATGAATTAGTATAAAATTTATTATTCATATAAACACAAAATACAATCTTGTGTAAATTAATAAAATGATTTTTTCTTTGAAATTCACTCTTTTACACCCACTGCCAATGCACATGATCCAACAGTGCCTTCACAACATCAACAAAACTGCCTTGACTACATAAGCTACACAATTCATTATCATCAATCATAAACAAAACCTGAGCTCCTCAACAAACAACACAAGCCCTAAACATGCGGCAAGCATCTAGCGGTGTCGGGCCCAATTCAATACATCAAATTCAAATTATCTTGCCTAAATCAAATTATCCCGACAAAACAGAAGTTATCCCGCCTAAACAAGATTATCCCGCATAAATCTAATTCATTAATCCAAAGCGTGCAATCCCAACAACATGGATGAAGTGTATGTGGAAAAATCCAATGGGACAATTAAGTACAAGGCATGGCGATACAATCCATGTGACGTCCGTTCATCAATAAAAAAGGACTATAACAGAGAGAAGGGATCGAACTTTTTGTGCTCAGAGAATTCTATATAGAAAACGCTGTAACAAAATCTCCGAGGATTTCTCTGCTTGTACTAGAAAAAGGATATTGAAGATTTGAGTGATTTGACCCCTAGATGTAGAATTTATTAAAATCTGAACCACGTAAATTCTCCATGTTCTTACTTTTTGACACGATTCTACTTTTTACTACATTGTATTTTATTTTAAATATGCAATTCTTAGTTGTGTAAGTGTACTACAACATAATTACTTTCATTCATCACATTTTAATAAACATTAATTTACTAATTTATAGTCGTGTAAGTGTACACATGACTACTTCAAATCGGGTATTATGAGAACATGATATTCTCATTAACATTTTAGTGCTAGAAGGAGGGTCGAGCCCCAATAAATTTATTCCACAAGTGTTTTGTCAATCGAACAACCACATACCGAGAAAACATGCATCCAACTATTGGAACATGGCCATTTGGCAGCCGGTGAAATTCTAGAAAAAAAATTCTGATTTGGATCTTAATGGGCATATATAAACTATTAGTAAGCATTAGATCTGATCTATATATTGAAATAAAATCTTATTTTATATTAAAAATCCTTTTATTTATTTATTATTTAATATATCACATATATTCCTTAACAACACAATTATTGGATCTAGCCCGGTTTACAATGGGTGAAATAGGTAAATCAAAACAATTCCCTTAATTGGGTCTTAATCGGTCTATGAAATCTAATATTCGGCATTGGATCCAATCTAGTTGTTTTAATAAATTCATATTTTATTTGAATATTTTATTTTATTTGATTAATCTTTTTAATTAAATATGTATAATGTATATATGTATAAATATATCTAATATATATTCATACATGTGTTGATGATATATTGGGTATAGCATGATCATATAACATATAATAACATGGTTAATATATACATAGGAAGATATTGAGATTTATATCTACCACGTGTAATGGTCATATATATATATATATTACCTTAATTTAGTTATTTAATGTGTATATATATAATATTTCACACATATATATATATATATATTAATAAAATAAAATTTTATTTGGTAAAATACTTAACATAATTTAAATACGTTAAAAGAATTTAATTCAAATTTAAAGTTAAAATATCTAATTTTTACTTGGTAGAATATATTTAAGTTCAAATCTAGTTAAAAGTTAATTAATTCAAAATATCTTTAATTGACTAAGTATTAATATTGTAATATATATAAATAGTATAGCCGAAAATAATTTAATCAATTTATATGCATATACATATTAAATTAAAACCATTTATACATATAGATATATATTAAAAATAAATATATATACAAGATATATAAATATATTTTTGGTTAGATATTTTTTAACAAAAAGCTAAAGGTTAAATTATATATATATATTAAATATAAGATTCATATTTGATAATAATTTAAATATATATATATTATATATAATCACTACTAATAAATAAACAATATATACATGAAGAGTTACCGATTACATACTGACAATAGAGGCGGTGTCGTCGGTAAATGGTAAAAACATATGAGTCATCGATATGTCATCAAAAATTTCAATGACATACCGACACTTATTTCCACTACAATCTACCCAGACCTAAAACCCTATGGTATTTCAGTTTCACCCAAATAAAAAATAAAATCCTCCTCCTTCCTTCTCCACTTCCTTCGGCCACGAACTCGCCTCCATCGTTGTACACCATTTCATTTGGCCACGAATCCACCTCTGTCATCGTTGCCATCTCGGTTCCAGTCTTCATCACCATCTCCTTTCCTTTATAATTGTTGCTAGTCACTCTCCACTGTTGTGTCACCCATTTTTAATTTAAACATCTTGAAATCCAAATTCAGTAGTTATTTTAAAATTATTTTCTTAATTTTGCTTTTGTTTTGATATCTTTGTTACTTACTGCATACTCTGAAGTGACCCACTTCATTCTACTCTAATTTATGCGATTTTTTTTTGTGGTCACTTCTTTAATTCATTTCCCCAAGATCCATATTTTACCAATATAAAAATATCAGTATTTCAATCCAATCATGTCATTTATATATATGAAGATATATAAATGTTTCTTTGCCTATCAGAGTAATTAAATTAGCAAAGAAATTCAATCACACAATGTTTCTCATATTCAAGAGATTTTGTGTCACATAGCCATCTCTTTGATTATTATTTAATTCTGATATAACCATTTTTTCTTGTTTTATTTCTTCTATCAGTTATTTAATTGATTTACTTTACAACTTGTTTCATGGCCCAATAATTTAATTTCTGGATTAACCACTCATGCTTTTAATGTCTGGGAATCTAGGAGTTAGTTGCTTATGGTTTTTCCTTTGAATTTATCCCGGGGTGCTTATTACTTATTCAAACAATGTTTTTGTCAAGTAAATATACTCATGTCTTAAAATATTGGTAATGATCTTATGAACATTTGGTGATAAGTGTGTTATAGACCAGGCAGAAGAAGAACTACAAGCAAGCAAAATGCTAACTTAATCTAGCATACCATGTATAGACTTGCATGTATATGAAAACAGAATGACTGGAGCAATACCAAAATCAGTCTAATGCAAACTTTCAGATGAACATTTTGAGAAGGGTACTGATAGGCTCTCAGATTATAAAACAAATGATAGTGATCAATCAAACAGTGGGATTATTAGCATGTTTAATATCTAGGTAGACTACATGGCGATGCATTTTTTTTCAACAGATTTGTTAAAGACAAAACTCACTTAATTTAAACCAAATAGGTGGTTAGCTAAGCTCAGTTCAATATAGTTGCATTCCAGATTATAAGTATAAGGCATGTATTTCATTTTTACTATACAATACAATGCAAATTCTTTACTGGAAAATCAGATGTTCAAAGAGAACTAACAGGTTAAGATTTCAAGCTTCTCATGGTCTTATATCAGTTATAAGTCATGGTCAAGCTCTTCTGGTAAGCCAATACCAGATTCAATTATCACTTAACAATTTTTAGCTACATGCTTATCCATAAACTACTGCAACTTTTCTATTTAAAAATTTAACAACCTTTGATAAAGAAAGCATGTCCACATATTAAACTACATGGCATAAATTTTCTCCATCACTGTCTACTAGAAAACATCAAGATCAGTTACTTAGATCGGTAACTCAAGACACATATAATATTTAAGTTTTACAAATTCTTTTCAAATGAACAAAGTTACTACAATACTGAAAGGTCTGCATAGACTTAAGAAAGTTTGCCTAGCTATCTTTATTACAATGAACTACTACATTTTATAAACTCAAGTAAGTCTTCTAATTTTCCAAGCAAGCAAGCTACTCATGCATCTCTACCTGCAACAATATTTTGAGCTGCCTCAATAAAAATGAGACACCCCAAATATTGCAAGGGCAATAAATAGGGTCAGAATAAAATTATGGTATGAGTGAAATCAATATCAAAAATAACTTGTAAAATTCTTTTAAGACTGTGCAGAGATCATATGGGGTTTGATGCTTTCCAGTTCCATAATAAGCTTTAGCATATGTATAATTAAACCTATACATCAAGCATACATTCAAGCAGTCATTCATCCAATTTGTTCAATTGTACATGTACAAAACTCCTATGGATTTAAACTCTTAAATTCCACAGCCTTCATTTCCAGTTCCATTTTACATTTTTATATGGTCTAAACTCTTGCCATTGAACACAAAGTGTGCATTGCAAAGGACTCAATTCTGTTAACCCTTGCACAGAGGCCTTCAGGACTTGAACAAGTCATGCACATACCGATCATCCACCTGATCATGAGTAGATCAAGGCACCTCTCCTAAATTACTTGTAATTTAGAGACCATGTCTATATATTCATTTGAGGAATTTTCCTTTTTAATTCCAGAAATACTTTTGTATTTCTTTCTTCATTTCCTAAGTCAGGAATTGTAATTTCCTTAAAATCATATTCAAACATACCAAACATTCATACAAAATTTCACAACCAATTTCAAAGTCATTTCTGCTAGATCACCTTTTTCTAAAACTTGCTAGTACAATGGTTTCTAGAAATCTTTCTTTGCTTATATAAATCTACTGAAATTACAAGAAATACCATATTTGTTTTTATTGTGAACATAGGATATGGTTTTTGTGAAAAACCCATAAACATATTGGATTTTGATCTGAACAAATCAGCACATTTTTACAATATTACTTTGTTCATATCAACTTTTAAATGATCTAGACATGAGCATAAACCTCTTTGTTCATATTGTCTACTCCATTTTTATTTAATACCCTATTTCTCAGTAAATTAATCAAATTATTCTCTTATAAAAACTGAGTCATAAACTCAGTTCTGTAATCAGGTGGTATGCTTGATTAAACAAATTTCAAAACAAAAATAGTCAATACCAAAAACAAATCAAAACAGCAACCAAAAATTCAACCAAAATGCCATTCGTGATCATCATATATTTATTCAGAGAAATAAAGATTAACAGAAATCATAATATGATTTTCATATAAAATAATTGGCTGCCCTTACTTGGGTCTTAATGCCTTAAATCTCATAAGTGATTATCACTCACCTTTCTCTTCTTTTCCCCGAGAATGCCTAAGCTTGAAAACAGTGTGAGCTCTTCCTCTTTTTTTTTAATATGTTTCTGTTTTTCCCTCAGAGAAAACCTCTGCTTTCCCTTTTGATTTAAATCATTTTACTATGGTTTTACTAAAGGAAAAACCCATTTTAACCTTGCATTACTTAGAGAATTATGTGTGTGCAGTTGTGGCTAAATATGCCATTTTCTTTTGATTTCTGTTTCTGGTTAAACAGTTTGTTTTTCTCTTTTCTGAATGCATGCTATTTGCATGATTTTTACCTGCACATTGTTTTCCTATGACTCAACTTAATAATGTATTTTTATTATACCCGAGTTATTTTTCATGTTTCTTTTTATAAGTTTAATTTTCAGTTGACCTATTTTATCATTTATTTCTCTCTTGATTTATTTCAAAAATGCATTCACACTCATAAATATTTCTTGACTGATTTTTATGCATTTTAATTATCAAGAGGATTTTTATTTTATCATCCCATACTTCTCTGATCATATATATATACTTTCTATACAATATTCACATATATACAAGTCATGTGAATTTTAGAATTCATTTTATACTTAATCATTTTCCTCTCATCACTGTATAAAAATAATTATTCCTTGCATAATTACCTCACTCACTTCTGATATTCATTTTCAAGCTATTTTTATTCTTTGGTTATTTATATAATACATACATATATATATATATATATATTTACACATAAGGTATGTGAATATAATGCTCCTCTTTACTCAGCTATTTTTCTCCCCATTTTTATTTTCTCTAAGTTTCATTCTCTCCCTTATTTACTTCATTCATTTTTGGTATTTATTTTCCATTTCTTGTTTTTGTACATTAAAGTAATTTTTATTCTCAAAAATTTTGGGTCTTCACATACTCTCCTCCTAAAAGGAATTGTGTCCCACAATTATATATTGGTTTATTAGTATATTTCAAACATATCAGAAATTCATTCATTCTAAGATCAGTCAAATACACTTAAGTAATATTTAAAGTTATTACAGTTCTAGACATACCTTCAAGCAGAAAATAGATTAGGATACTTATCCTTCATCCTATCTTCAGCCTCCCATGTGCAGTCATTTCCATCTAAACTCCATTGTATTTTAACTAGTTTAATTATTTTATTTCTCAGTTTCTTTTCTTCTCTAGCCACAATGCCCACTGGTTCCTTTTTATAAACCAGATTTTCTTGAATTTCAACATGTGTAGGAGATTCAAGAATGGTCTCCTTATCATGCACCCATTTTCTCAATTGGGATACATGAAATACATCATGTATTTTGCTCAATTCCTCTGGTAACTTCAACCTATAAGCTAAAGTCCCTATTCTTTGAACAATTTCATATGGTCCTATATACCTTGGTGATAGTTTCCCTACTTTGCCAAATCTCAGTATTTTCCTCATTGGTGAAACTTTGAGAAACATATAGTCTCCTACCTCAAATTCTACTGGACTTCTCCTTTTATCTGCATACGCTTTCTGTCTCTCTTGAGCTACTCTCATTCTTTGCCTCACTAATTCAATTCTTGCATAAGTTTCTTTTACATTGTCTGGTCCAAGTAACACTCTTTCACCAGCCTCCATCCAACATGCAGGAGATAAACAAGGCTTTCCATACAAAGCCTCAAATGGAGCCATTCCTATGGTGGACTGGTAGCTATTATTATAAGCAAATTCAGCTAAATAAATATGATCCTCCCAGTTGCCTCCAAAATCAAGTATGCATGCTCTAAGCAAATCTTCTAAAACCTTATTAACAATCTCAGTTTGCCCATCTGTTTGTGGGTGGTAAGCTGTGCTTAGGCTTAGTTCTGTCCCCATAGCTTCTTGAAAGCTACTCCAAAATCTTGAAGTAAACAAAGTATCCCTATCACTAATGATAGTCTTGGGGGTGCCATGCAATCTCACTATCTCTTTCACAAATAACTGAGCTAGTTTATGGGCATTTCTGTTTGAATTTATAGGAATGAAGTGTGCTATTTTTGTAAGCCTATCAACCACTACCCAAATACTATCATTGCCTCTTCTTGTTCTTGGCAAACCATCCACAAAATCCATTGATATGCTTTCCCATTTCCAAGTAGGCACTTCCAAAGGTTGCAATAGGCCTGAGGGTCTTTGATAATCTGCCTTTACTTGTTGGCATGTCAAGCAATTTGCCACATATTTTCCCACTGCTCCTTTCATTCCTGGCCACTAGTAATTCCTCTTAAGATCATGGTACATTTTTTTACCACCTGGTTGTATAATATATTTTGTTTTGTGATGCTCATCCATAACTTCTTGCTTCAATTCCTCTATATTTGGTATGCAGAGTTTCCCCTTTTTCCTTAAGTATCCTTTATCATCTACCTCATAGTTTTCCACTGTCATGCCTTGTGATATCATGTTCTTTTTCTCCTTCAAATTTGTATCTTGATTCTACATTTGTCCTATTTTATCAACCAGTGTTGACTTTAAAGAAATGAGGCTTAATTTACCATATTCAATCATCTCACTGTGTGTCTTATCTGTTACACTAGTTTCTTCTTTCACTTCCACCTCACTAAGGATTGTCAAATCCCTGAACTCAGCCATCATTAAGCTTGCCAATTTTGCTTGATGTCTACTTAATGCATCAGCCACTTTATTAGCTTTTCCTGAGGTGTATAATATATCAAGATCATAGGCAGCTAGAAATTCTACCCACCTATGTTGCCTCATGTTTAAGTCTTTTTGGGAAAACAAGTATTTAAGTGACTTATGGTCTGTAAACAATTCAAACTTAGCACCTAATAAATAGTGTCTCCATAGCTTCAATGCATATACTACAGCAGCTAGTTCTAAATCATGTGTAGCATACCTAGTTTCATTTGGCTTGAGTTGCCTTGATGCATATGCTATGACCCTACCATGTTGCATGAGCACTGCCCCTAGTCCAGATCCACTAGCATCTGTGTAAACTACTAATTCTTCATTTCCCTTTGGTACTTGTAAAACTGGAGCTTCCATCAATGCTTTCTTCAATAATGTAAAGGCCTGTTCACATTTCTCTGTCCACACATATGGCTGCTCCTTTCTTGTTAGCTTGGTCAATGGAATGGTTATTCTTGCAAAGTCTTTTATAAATCTCCTATAATAGCCTACCGTTCCCAAAAATGATCTCACCTCAGTCACTGATTTGGGTCTGTTCCATGATTGAACTGCCATAACCTTACTTGGGTCTACACTAATTCCTTGTTGAGAAATAATATGCCCCAAAAACTTTACTTCATTTTGCCAAAATGTACATTTAGAGAATTTGGCCTTTAAATCATGTGTTCTCAGTCTAGACAAAACCAGATGCAAGTGTTTTGCATGATCCTCTTCTGATTTTGAATACACTAATATGTCATCAATGAAAACAACTACAAATTTGTCTAGAAAGTCTCTAAATGTTCTATTCATTAAATCTACAAAATAGGATGGTGCATTTGTCAATCCAAAAGGCATCACCAAAAATTCATATAACCCATACCTTGTGTTGAAGGCAGTATACTTAATGCTTTCTTCCTCTACCTTCATCTGATGAAACCCAGAGGCTAAATCTAGCCTTGAAAAGATCTTTGCTCCATTTAATTGATCAAATAGATCATCAATTCTGGGGAGTGTGTATTTGTTCTTGATGGTGACTTTATTTAGTTCTCTATAATCAATAAACATTCTTAGTGTACCATCATGCTTTTTCACAAACACCACTGGAGAACCCCAGTTTGAACTGCTAGGCCTTATGAAGCCTTTCTGCTCCAATTCTTCCAGCTGTTGCTTCAATTCTATTAATTCTTTTGGACCCATTCTAGTAGGTTTCTTGATGATAGGGCTTGATCCAAGAATTAACCTTATTTGAAATTCAACTGGTTTATTGTCTGGTACCCCTACTACCTCTCCAAAAACATCTGGATACTCTCTTATTACTTCCATGTTTTCTAAAATTAATTCCTTCTCAGTCATATTCCATATTTGATTAAGACAATTTGTTTTAGCTATTTCACTCATGACTAAAATATTTTTACCATTTTCTGTTTTCAAAGATATAGTGAAATTTTCTAAATTCAAAATTGCTTTGAATTTACTCAACCAATCTACCCCTAAAATAATTCCTATTCCAGGGTATTTCAATACAAACAAATCAGATTTAAACACATTTCCTCTTATGTTTAATTCTACTCCCAAACATTTTAATCCTAGCAAACAAGAGCTACCTAGGGGACTTTGAATAAACAAGGGTTTTTCAACTTTGTTGCATGTGAGAGCTAATTTATCCACTATGTCTTGTGATATCAGAGAATGTGTAGCTCCAGTGTCATATATAACTGTGATTGGGTAACTTTTAATTAGAAGTATACCTTCCAATTGTCCAGAGCTTCCTGCTGCATTTGCCTTTGCCTTTGTTTCCAATGCTCCTACCTTTGCTCCTTTCTTAAACTCTGGGCAATTTCTTTTAATATGACCTTCTATCCCACAGTTATAGCAGCTAAATGGTGCCTTCTTGGCTGCTATGGTTCCGTGCATATGATTGAATGCATAGCTATTCACCTATTACTCATGTGTCCTTCTTTGCCACAATTATAACAAGTAACTTTCTTCTTAGCTTCCCCAGTGGCTGCTCCCTCCACTTTCTTATCCATATTCTTTTTGTCATAGGGATGTGCTCTGTTTTTCCCCTTCTTTTGATTGTTAGCCCTCATGCTCCTAAATTTTTCCCTTGCATTGTCATGTTGTTCAAAAGAAAGAGTAAGGTATATGACTTGATCAAATGTTTTATCCTTGTATGGTAACATTGCTCTACTCAGACCTGCATTTAGTCCTTGGATAAATCTTGAATTCTTTGATTCTTCATTTCCTATGAGCATAGTTCCATACTTGGACAAACTCTCAAATCTTTGAGTGTATTCAGTCACACTCATTGGTCCTTGCCTCAGCCTTATGAATTCCTCAAGCAATGTTGCCTTAGCTGTTGCTGGAACAAACCTTGCCTCAAGCATCTCCTTGAATTGATCCCATGTTATCTCATTTTCTGGCCTTCTTGTGATGATCACCTCCCACCAATCTAATGCTGCTCCTTTGAGTCTCCTTGAAGCTATCTGCCTCTTTCTTTGGTCATTAATTTGCATATCTGCAAATATTCTTTCCAAAGTTCTCAACCATGTCTGCACTCCCATAACTCCCTCAATGCCTTCAAAATCCTTGCCTCCTAAATTTGAAAATGTATTCAATAGCTTAGCTAATTCCTCATGAGGATTCTCTTCCCTTTTCACTGCTCCTTCCCTAAATGATCTCACCAAATCTTGCAAGTTAACCAATGGTGCAGCATTTGAGGGTCCTGCCCCAGTGCTTGGTGGTCTTCCTACCATGGTTCACTATTCAATTGCATAGCTAGTTAGTCATATTTCTAATTTAATTATTTTCTGCAATTTATTTCTACTGTGGATATTTATTTCTATCACTATTGTATGTATATATTATATATATTTTTTAGAATTTTATCCATACAAGAAGATTGGATAATATATTTATGCTATGTTTTAACAACATAGCTCTGATACCAACTGAAGTGACCCACTTCATTCTACTCTAATTTATGTGATTTTGTTTTGTGGTCACTTCTTTAATTCATTTCCCCAAGATCCATATTTTACCAATATAAAAATATCAGTATTTTAATCCAATCATGTCATTTATATATATGAAGATATATAAATGTTTCTTTGCCTATCAGAGTAATTAAATTAGCAAAGAAATTCAATCACACAATGTTTCTCATATTCAAGAGATTTTGTGTCACATAGCCATCTCTTTGATTATTATTTAATTCTGATATAACCATTTTTCTTGTTTTATTTCTTCTATCAGTTATTTAATTGATTTACTTTACAACTTGTTTCATGGCCCAATAATTTAATTTCTGGATTAACCACTCATGCTTTTAATGTCTAGGAATCTAGAAGTTAGTTGCTTATGGTTTTTCCTTTGAATTTATGCAAAGCACTAAAACAACTCAAGTTTGAGAATTTATCCCGGGGTGCTTATTACTTATTCAAACAATGTTTTTGTCAAGTAAATATACTCATTTCTTAAAATATTGGTAATGATCTTATGAACATTTGGTGATAAGTGTGTTATAGACCAGGCAGAAGAAGAACTACAGGCAAGCAAAATGCTAACTTAATCTAGCATACCATATATAGACTTGCATGTATATGAAAACAGAATGACTGGAGCAATACCAAAATCAGTCTAATGCAAACTTTCAGATGAACATTTTGAGAAGGGTACTGATAGGCTCTCAGATTATAAAACAAATGATAGTGATCAATCAAACAGTGGGATTATTAGCATGTTTAATATCTAGGTAGACTACATGGCAACGCATTTTTTTCAACAGATTTGTTAAAGACAAAACTCACTTAATTTAAACCAAATAGGTGGTTAGCTAAGCTCAGTTCAATATAGTTGCATTCTAGATTATAAGTATAAGGCATGTATTTCATTTTTACTATACAATACAATGCAAATTCTTTACTGGAAAATCAGATGTTCAAAGAGAACTAACAGGTTAAGATTTCAAGCTTCTCATGGTCTTATATCAGTTATAAGTCATGGTCAAGCTCTTCTGGTTAGCCAATACCAGATTCAATTATCACTTAACAATTTTTAGCTACATGCTTATCCATAAACTACTGCAACTTTTCTATCTAAAAATTTAACAACCTTTGATAAAGAAAGCATGTCCACATATTAAACTACATGGCATAAATTTTCTCCATCACTGTCTACCAGAAAACATCAAGATCAGTTACTTAGATCTGTAACTCAAGACACATATAATATTTAAGTTTTAAAAATTCTTTTCAAATGAACAAAGCTACTACAATACTGAAAGGTCTGCATAGACTTAAGAAAGTTTGCCTAGCTATCTTTATTACAATGAACTACTGCATTTTATAAACTCAAGTAAGTCTTCTAATTTTCCAAGCAAGCAAGCTACTCATGCATCTCTACCTGCAACAATATTTTGAGCTGCCTCAATAAAAATGAGACACCCCAAACATTGCAAGGGCAATAAATAGGGTCAGAATAAAATTATGGTATGAGTGAAATCAATATTAAAAATAACTTGTAAAATTCTTTTAAGACTGTGCAGAGATCATATAGGGTTTGATGCTTTCCAGTTCCATAATAAGCTTTAGCATATGTATAATTAAACATATACATCAAGCATACATTCAAGCAGTCACTCATCCAATTTGTTCAATTGTACATGTACAAAACTCCTATGGATTTAAACTCTTAAATTCCACAGCCTTCATTTCCAGTTCCATTTTACATTTTTATATGGTCTAAACTCTTGCCATTGAACACAAAGTGTGCATTGCAAAGGACTCAATTCTGTTAACCCTTGCACAGAGGCCTTCAGGACTTGAACAAGTCATGCACATACCCATCATCCACCTGATCATGAGTAGATCAAGGCACCTCTCCTAAATTACTTTGTAATTTAGAGACCATGTCTATATATTCATTTGAGGAATTTTCCTTTTTAATTCCAGAAATACTTTTGTATTTCTTTCTTCATTTCATAAGTCAGGAATTGTAATTTCCTTAAAAATCATATCCAAACATACCAAACATTCATACAAAATTTCACAACCCATTTCAAAGTCATTTCTGCTAGATCACCTTTTTCTAAAACTTGCTAGTACAATGGTTTCTAGAAATCTTTCTTTGCTTATATTAATCTACTGAAATTATAAGAAATACCATATTTGTTTTTACTGTGAACATAGGATATGGTTTTTGAGAAAAACCCATAGACATATTGGATTTTGATCTGAACAAATCAGCACATTTTCACAATATTACTTTGTTCATATCAACTTTTAAATGATCTAGACATGAGCATAAACCTCTTTGTTCATACTGTCTACTCCATTTTTATTTAATACCCTATTTCTCAGTAAATTAATCAAATTATTCTCTTATAAAAACTAAGTCATAAACTCAGTTCTGTAATCAGGTGGTATGCTTGATTAAACCAATTTCAAAACAAAAATAGTCAATACCAAAAACAAATCAAAACAGCAACCAAAAATTCAACCAAAATGCCATTCGTGATCATCATATATTTATTCAGAGAAATAAAGATTAACAGAAATCATAATATGATTTTCATATAAAATAATTGGCTGCCCTTACTTGGGTCTTAATGCCTTAAATCTCATAATTGATTATCACTCACCTTTCTCTTCTTTTCCCCGAGAATGCCTAAGCTTGAAAACAGTGTGAGCTCTTCCTGTTTTTTTTAATATGTTTCTGTTTTTCCCTCAGAGAAAACCTCTGCTTTCCCTTTTGATTTAAATCATTTTACTAGGGTTTTACTAAAGGAAAAACCCATTTTAACCTTGCATTACTTAGAGAATTATGTGTGTGCAGTTGTGGCTAAATATGCCATTTTCTTTTGATTTCTGTTTCTGGTTAAACAGTTTGTTTTTCTCTTTTCTGAATGCATGCTATTTGCATGATTTTTACCTGCACATTGTTTTCCTATGACTCAACTTAACAATGTATTTTTATTATACCCGGGTTATTTTTCATGTTTCTTTTTATAAGTTTAATTTTCAGTTGACCTATTTTATCATTTATTTCTCTCTTGTTTTATTTCAAAAATGCATTAACACTCATAAATATTTCTTGACTGATTTTTATGCATTTTAATTATCAAGAGGATTTTTATTTTATCATCCCATACTTCTTTGATCATATATATATATACTTTCTATACAATATTCACATATATACAAGTCATGAGAATTTTAGAATTCATTTTATACTTAATCATTTTCCTCTCATCACTGTATAAAAATAATTATTCCTTGCATAATTACCTCACTCACTTCTGATATTCATTTTCAAGCTATTTTTATTCTTTGGTTATTTATATAATACATATATATATATATATATATTTACACATAAGGTATGTGAATATAATGCTCCTCTTTACTCGGCTATTTTTCTTCCCATTTTTATTTTCTCTAAATATCATTCTCTCACTTATTTACTTCATTCATTCTTGGTATTTATTTTCCATTTCTTGTTTTTGTACATTAAAGTAATTTTTATTCTCAAAAATTTTGGGTCTTCACATACTCATTCCGCCACCTATTATGAATTCATTCTTATTTTTGGTAGTCTAGTTTCTGGTTTGAAATGAAATATTTTATTTAGAAATTGAAATGATGATTTAACTTGACTGTAACTGCTCATGTAGTCATGTTCTTGAATCACCTATCAAATGATTTCCACTTTAATAAGTACCAATGGTAAAAGTACTTAAGTATTTACTGTAAAATGAGTTAATTTTCATTCAATTTTTGTTATCTTACAAACATCTAATAGTTTAATTAGTTGCACACATAAATTGTGCTTTGGAATTTCTCCTATGTCTTTTATTAGTACGTATAGGTATGACAACAAAGGATGTAGGTGATAAAACCTGGTTCAATATTGAAAATACTACCTAATCTCATTTCAGCTTTTTAAAGGCAAAGCGGTTTTCATGATCGTGCTACGCCCTTATATAGAACAACTCTACATGTTACTTGGTGCCTCTACCTTCTTAATTTCATAACAACTAATGCAATGCTACATTTGATTATGAGACTAGATTTTAATGTACTTTTATTAGTATTTGTGTTTTGATGCTATTATGAATATATATTTCACTATAGTCAGTATGTATTTTCCATTAAAATCTACTGATATGAATGCATGACTCTTCACCATGAATTGTTGAATCAACTATTGTTTGACTATTCTTCATTATGAACTGCTTATTTCACTATTTCTTTTCTAAAGTTTACTTGGATTATAATTTGAAGCACTTGCACACTTAAGTATTTGCTCTATTAAATAATGACATGAATTATTTATTTCACTATTGCTACTTTTAAAAGATCTGTAACATTTGATTATTTACATATTTAGACAACCGATTTATGGAAACCAATTTTGTTAGCATTTTAGTGCTTGATGCTAAATTAATGTCATATTCTGAGTGTTGTCAGTAATTGAAGATTGTTGTTCTCCTTTTGAAATCGAGTTATTGTAAATTGTTGTTTTAATTTTAAGTCTAGTAGCTTTATTTTATTGTGACGTTGAAACTTTAACAGATACGGGTGCTCACACTGACAATATATGCAAAAAGTGATTTCGAAATCCATCTCTCGGCAGCATATAACCCCCCCCCCACCGGCAACTCATTCCATTAGGACATTTTCAGACCAAGGATGTTCTCAATCACTTCTTGTAGGCAATGATCATCAACACATCTTATCATCATTCATCAGCTCCAATTATATTGATGATGGAGGTAATGTAAGTCCATCTACACATGCATCTGTTACAGATTCCAATGCATCTTTAGTTGATTCGACATTATTCGGTGTGCTAAAGGAGGATAAGTGATAAAATTGCATTTACATTTATTTTTAAATTGTTAGGTTATCATCTCAAATAGATTCACATTTATTATACAAATTTATGTATGTGTAGAGTCGATTTCAATAGTGGAATCATAAGTGATAGCATTTGCAATTTGATTCTTGCCATGATGAATCAACTCTGGACTAGATTCTTAGAAATTCCACAACATGTCAAAGGCTTCATGTTCAATGATTTTGTGGTAAAATAAATTTAATGCATGCTTGATTTTCTACATATAAATTTATATATTCATAACAAAAAATTAAATTCAAATGCAGAGTAATATCAATGGAAACCCAACACATCTCAAGTGCATATCAGAAAAAATATGGGAGCAGAAAGCAAGCATAAAATATAAAGAGATGGGGTACGGGATGGTAAAAAGAAGGACAAATGTTAAGGTGCTTGCTCAAGACATCTATGACCGGTTCGAGTCCCTATTGGAAGCAAAAATATGTGAAGGCACATGCAAAAATAAATGCAGCAAATAGGATGCACAATCAAAGATTACACAATGGTGGCTCAAGATCTTTTGTGGGCTATCGGCAGATTTAGTAGTCTGCATTTTTCATGTTTAAATTAATTTTTAAATAAAATAATAATAAGTCATAGTTTATGCCAATTCTTCTTTTTTATTTGAGTCTAAAGATTACCGCAGAGACGCAACTGCTCGGGAGGTGTATGTTTGGACTCAAAAGTTCGAGTCGAATGAGGAATCGTTTGGGTGGGTTGATGCTGCTGCTACTACCAAATTAACAATAAGTCGTCCATGCAACTTGATTTAAATTATAATCAAATTGAATTCAGTTTCATACTCACAAAACTAAAAAATTATAAATCAGCAAAAACATATTGTTAGGATTCAAGAGCTGATGGAGCAGGGTATTGCGATCACTAATGAGGTGGAAGATCGGGTGTTTCACAATTTTTCTAATTTATTAAAAATGAGGAGGGATCGCATTCCCAACCTTAGAAATGTTCTTGCGTTAAGATTTTATGCATGTTTTAAATTCTAGAAAGAGGTTGTGATGTATTATGATGTTAGAAGGTATATTAGCTAAGTAGGTACTTGGTATTGATCATAACTGTAATGACCTGGACTTTCAGACCAGTCAAAAATCATTGAAAACCCGTTCGTTAAAAACAAATAAATGATAACTACAAATTTTTGGACATATCATCATTTGATAAATATACACTCAAATACATGATAGATAACAAAACAATAAACAGGAAAATGTTATATTATTATGGGGGCTGCATTACTACCACTTGTGACTGCATACGTACATATATATAATTGGGTACCCAATTAGATATAGGATCGAGCCAACATAGTTCTCCTACTACAAATAGGACTCAAGTGGCCTACGATGCACCAACATATATGCAATTCCCAAACTACATAACATATAGCATGCAAATATAGCCTCTAAATCCATCAGCTTAGGCTTAATCGTTTATTTTTTTAAAAGATAATTTAGAACTAAACACCCGAGTTTTTCTTTTATTCAAAACATACTTCAAAACTCCTTCAAAATGAATATATCAAAACTAGAACCAGTATGACAAGGAGGTGGCACCCCCTATCGAGCATGGTATAACTCTAAAACAATAAATGGAGCCTCCAGTAGTATTCAGGTACCTCCTAAAAATAATAGAATAAATATACACGGCGAGTCCCAAAATGGGGAAACTCCCCATCGCCCTTACTTTAGTCATTTACCGCAATAAATAAAAATATTTGGAAAATCATTACACAAATATTCTTTCAAAGGTCCCAAAATAATAATACTTCGTAAATGTTTTTAGAATAATAATATTATTATGTCTTTCATAAATTCTTTCGAAATCACTTTTCAAAAGCATGGGGATTTAAGTCCTAATAAACAATGGCTTTAAAATTCCTTTGTTTAAAAAAATCATATTTTATAAAACAATTTCTTTTCCATAAACATTTCATAACATATTCTTTTATGAAAACCAACTTTCAAAGCAACTTCATTAAATTGAAGTTCAAAATCTAAATATTAAATTATTATAACTAATTATAATAATTTAATAAACCAATATTATCGCTAAACACCTTATAGTCAAATTGTGAAATAAATCATACACTGTGCTAGCCTATAGTTTTTTCCTACTCAACCCATGCGAAAAGGTAAATCGCTCATAAAATGGTCGAGCACATACCAAACAATCAATCACTAAAAAACACATCAATAGATGAAAATCAACACTTCATTTATCAAACATTCATAAACTAAGTATGGACCATCTCACTTGTTATAATAGGTGTACAAGTGATGGTAATTGATTTAGAGGTGGTTAACATGTTTAATAAAGCTAAGGAGTCCAAGGTAAACATATTAGTTAGTTAAGGTTACTAAACATACCATAACTTGCAACAACACAACCACCTCCTACCCTCGACCCAAACTGGCTCCAAACTCCTTCCCCTTCCCATTCCTCACATCCAAGCCTAGGGAGGCCAAGAAAAATGCACAGCCAAGGTAGAAATGGATGGGGTTAGCTCTAAAACTCGTAACTCCGAGAAGATGATGAAGTTTGCAATATTATTTCAAGCTTATATCAAAGTTTAGAGGAGGAAAGAGGGGATTTTATATTGTTTTCTTAAGTAAATAGTGTAGAAATAAGAAATGGAGGAAGTGTAAAAGAAGAGAAGGAGTTGTTAAGATAAAGTGAAGATGAAGGTGCACTTATATAGGCTTTTGAAAAATGACAAATTACTTCCAATGCCCTTTAGCCAAATGACCATTTTTGTAACAACCTTGGTTTTGGAGATTAACTACTAATATTAAATTATAACGGTAGTTATAATTTAATATTGTAAATTAAGATAAAATTTGAAATTTTAATTATTTATTTGGAATAAACAATGAATTTTGAAAATAAAATGAGAAAAATAAAGTTTGGAACTTTATTTAATTTATTTGGGTTAATAATGATTGGAAAATGGGTTTTATTTGGAGAAAATGCAATAATTATATTAATTATTGCCAATTACTTCTTTTAGTAATTTTTAAAAGAAGTATGAGATTTTTAAAGGTTGTTTATTTAAATAAAAAGATGAAAATTGCTTTAAAAATGAGTTTAATTATAAATTTGAGTTTAAAATGGTTTGTAATATTTTTCTAAGTAAGAAAATGATTTTTGTTGAATTTTAGAAGTTAAAAATGTAGACTTTTAAATTTATTTGGTGAAAATTTTGTATTATTGTGAAATAAAGGCTTTTAATAATAATAATGTTTTAAAAATAAAAATTAATCTTTTCATATAGTTCAAAATAATTTATTTCATGTGTGTGTGATTTTACAATTTTATTTGTGTGAAAATTGAAAGAAAATGGCTTTTGTTCTTTTATATAATGTGATATTTGTGCATATTTTAGTTAGTGTTGATTAATTAATCTTAGGCCAATTTATTTTCTTTTGTTTAATGGGTCTAAAGCCCATTAACACTTATGCAGAAATTGAGATAGTGAGAAAAAGAAACCTCTTCTAGTTCATTTTTCACTATCTCATCCTCTTCTTCCATCAGAAACAAAGTACGGTAAATCCATCGTTTCAAGCTTCCAAAAATTCAAGTTATTTCTTCAATTAAATTCAATCAAATTGAAATCTTTTGAAAACTAGAGTATTAATTCAAAGGTAATCAAACTCCAAACTTATTAATTTCATCAAATTCTTATTTGAGAGATGGATTTTTTAATTTACTGTTTATCTCCTTCTTGCATGTACTATTTTTGAGTTCTACAGGTTATTGGAAGCTCTTCTCTCCTCAAAGCTTCAAACATTCTGCATAAATTCAAGTTTTGCATTGCAAGAGCAAGATGAGTTGATTAACTCATGAAATCTAGCAAAAACAATGCTTCAAAATGCAAAAACTGTGAATAAATTTGCTTCAGTAGATAGATTTCTAAACTTGTTTTCTTCTTGTTCAAAACTGCTCTGTACTGATCTTTAGATTCTGGCAACGAAATGCCGTCGGACTTCTTTCAGATGATAGATTGCATGTCAAAATGTAAAAATTCACTATAAAATAAGGTCATATGCTATGTCGAAATGTTATTTGAAAATCAGGTCAAAGCTGAAAAAATTGACTGGGCAAAGTCCGTGCCCTAGGTCGACATGCATGTCGACCTAGGGGTCGACCTTCAAGCCCAATAGGTCGACCGTACGGTCGACCTAGACGGGAGTGAGGTCGACCTGCATGTCGACCTCTGAGGAATTTTTGCCTGGGACATTTTCTCTTGTGTTGTGTGTATCCTGATACTTGTTCTAACTTGGTTTATTCTCTATTTTGCTTGATTCTGATGATGTTTTTGTGATGGTTTTGATTGTACTTGAAGGCCATGATGCCTATCAATAGACTAGCCAAATTTTGGAGATTTTGAAATTCAAATTTTGGATTAAATTTGAATTTAATTCGAAAATCGGTTTGAGTGATTCCTTCGATTTTTATTCGTTTTCGAGTATGGATTTTTCCAAACAGCTTTGAAATAATTTTTAAAATAAATGGGCATTTTAAATAATTATTAAATGATATTTTCAAAGTATTTTCTAGTTATAAAATCTATTTATTCTCTATAATAAGGGAATTTCAAATATTGTTTTCAATAATCGTTTTCGGAAGATGGTTTTAAAAGCTTGTTTTCTCAAGTAAATTATTTTATATATAAAACACACGTTTTTGCACTATTAGAGCGAATGAGAAGGATAACTAAACGGTTTGGTATAACACGTGGTATGGGACAAATGCGTTTATCTTATCGGTTAATTCCCAACTTGTCCGTTTGATCGTTTTGACCTTCGGGTCGAGTTTACCGATGAGATGAGGTAAACTTTTTATTACTTTGAGTATGAAATTTACTAGCAGTTAGTAAACCATTTAGTGCGAAAGTGTGGTATGGGACACACGTTAACGCTGTTCGGTTTCCTATCCGAAAGTTTGTGACACATTTGTTTAAGAGGCGTATTTGCCAGTACTGGACCTTCGGGTCAATTGTCCTTCGGGATGTTTTTCTAAGAGAAGTTTGTCATTGCGACGTATTTGTCCTTCAGGATGTTGTCCTTCAGGATGTTTGTCTAAGAGACGTATTTATTTGTCCTTCGAGACGTTTGTCTAAGAGACGTGGTGCCTTATTTTGGGAGAACAGTACTTGGCGGGCTTCGGCCATAAGCACGGGCTATATCTTTGAGATGATTTCATTGATTTCTTTGTGATTTTCCAAGTGCATCGCCTTTTTACATTATTGGCCATTTGAGCCGTTCGAGGTATTATATATGGCGATTACATCTTTGGAAAGTGAACTTCTTATCGAGTTCTATTTTCGAGATTTGGGTTTGCCAACACCTGGCGTTGTTTGAGATTTGCCTTTTGGTGTATATTTGAGTTTTTAATCTCCTATTTGGAGATATATTTGCCTTATGGCATATTTTGAGATGGGATCTCTTTGAGTGTGTTTTTGAGTTGCTAATTTGGCAGGTTTGGGTTTACCTTTAAACCATATTTGATGTTTTAAGAAATGCCAATGATATGAGGTGCACTTTTGTTGGAGAATTGTTTTAAAGTTTCATCTCTTTTGAGATTGTGCACATGCTTTGTGATACCTTATACCACATGAAGTAACTATCCTTATTTGACTATGCCACTTGAAGTAACCATATGTGTTGAATTGTATCTACTCTTTTGAGCAGTTTATCACCTTGCCTTATGCTCATATTATCACGCATCCTTATAAACTGATTCGTTTAACTAGACTGACCCATGTATTTTATACTCGGGTCAGACCGAGGTGTTTCAGGTTAGGTACCCTTATGGACTTAGCCTATTCTGCTTTCGCATGGACTTACCTGCTAGCCCTTTTTGTTATAGTCTTTTTGTCGCTACTCTGATATGTATATAGTTTAGACTCGTGTGTGTATTGTGGTCGTCATACCACTTATGATGTATTATTTGTATTGTATTGGGATGTATCTGTATATATGTATATATATTTGTTTGTTGTTTTGTTATGTGTTATGCATTTGAGTTGTTGTATTTTATTTTGATAGATCCTAAAGCCACCTGTAGTTTTGTATTAAGCATTTATTGGATATGTCGATCCACTTGAGATATCAAAAAAATTATAGAGCACTAATCGACGTATTCAATAGATATTTAAGACAAAACAATAGATGGTCGCTCCTATCCAGCCATATTCTCTGCATTAGCAGACAGTATTACCCAGTAATACTCTTTGTTAATGTAGGTCTCAGGATGGGGCGTCACAGCTTGGTATCAGAGCTGAGTTCAGAACAAAATAGGTTAAACACAAAACAGAAGCATATATTACGATATATCCTAGTATAGTACAAGTGTTACAAATCCCTTAATCATTGTGTCCTTTATCTTATCGTGTCCTTTGAGATAAAAGTCTAGGATATGTCTAGGAATATATTTTATTCCGTAGTATTCCATAATTGAATCGATTACATCTTATCTTAGGAGTAATCCTAATCCTGATTGTTTTATTTGAGTCCTCTTTAATACGGGTGCTTAACACCCATCCGTATCGGAGGAGTTTGTTGATACTTTTGGATGTTCTTGTCTTGTTATTTTGTGAGGATTGCGAATACTATTGAGTGGATCTGCAATATTTGACATGATGTATGATGATTTGGGATTGTTGCTTATAGCTTATCTTTTCGTGCGAATTAGCACGCTATTTCTATCTAGAGTTTTGTATGATTTGAGATGGAGTGGCTTGCGTATTATCAAGCCGCATTCTGTGATTCTAAGGATCCTATATTTAGGTATTCTAATTTTGACTAATTTGTTGTTTCATGTTCTTCGGAATGTTGATGATGATTCTGAAGTATCTGTATTCACTCTTGAGTTTTGAGATGTTGATGATATATCTCGAATTCCAGTCATTGTGATTCTATTGATTTCCGTGAGTCCGGTCGGGTATGACACCTAATCGGGCAATCGAGTATTGTATTGACCTCTTTTCCTATTCTTAGCCTTTAGGTCATCCTTCCATGAGGGTGTCCAATAAGGGAATGAGGTGATTCTTTGAATTTATTTGATATTGCCAATTTGTATCCCCTTTTGAGATATCCTCTTTGGATACTCAATTGTTCATATACTTTGTGGTATTACTTCACTCGAAGTAATGATTTGTTGTTAATGTTACTTCTCCTCATTTGAGAAGATATTTACCCCTGCTATTAGATCTCATTTCTCTCTTTTTAATCTATTGTGTGGTGCTAAGGTCAATCTTCAGCTTGACCCTACACCTATTTTTCATGAGCTACGAGTCGCGGAGGATAGCGTTACTCTTACCGCATTCCGCACTCGTTATGAGTCTTGTGTGTGGTTCATTATACCATTCGGAATAATGAACACTCCAGTCTATTCCATCAATCTTGAGGATCGAGTATTCTAGGAATATCTCGATGAGCTCTATTTGTGTCCCTTGATTTTGAGAATAAGTAATAAATTGTGTTTTCAAAATTTTGAAGATATGTTTCCAAGAGAAATTGGATTTTATTTTTGGAAAAAACAAAGAATATTTTGAGTATTATATATGAGTTATTTCTTTTTAAAGAAAATGAATTTTTGTGTTGGGTTGTCCGTCTAGTGCTTTAAGAATTCTGGTCGATGCGTTTGGCCAACGTTATCGATAGGAATTTCCTAAACACTGTGATGAGACGGTCAGACACGGTAAATTGAGTTTTAATAAGTAAAGTTTAAAAATAATTAATATGGTGGAGTATTAATTTTATTTTTAATGTTTAATGAAACCATTGAACCATAGTGAGTGTTGGAGGAGTGGCGAGGCAGTTTTGATCATTTGATCAACTCTGTAGCCAATCGATGGGGTCATTCACTATAAATCAATGGCGAGGCAATACCCTTATATTATTTGAAATTTGAGAAATTGAATATAGTAATTTGGGTAAGTAAAAATGAATAATTCTAATTACGGGGATGCCTTAATTAGATGAAAATATCATTTGATGCTTTGGTTAATAAAATGATGTATTTAAGATAAAAGAATACTTTGGTTTGAAAATTAAAATATTAATTGAATATTTTAGTACAAGTTATTAATGATGACTATAAAAATTTATTTTGGCACTTATTTATTTGAGTAATAGTAGAGGATAGATATAAAACTCTATCTTAAGAGAAAATAAAGAAGTGTTAGTTTAGAACATTTAGTATAAATTTGTGAGCCAGTTTTTGTTTTAAACTTAAATGGTATTAAAACTTGTGGGGTTTGAAATTGCAAAATTGGAAACAAGTTTGAATTAATTATCAACTTTAATTAGTTTTATGTTGATAATTAGATGGAAATTTAATTTTTGTGACAAGTGGAAATGTGAATTTGGATTGTTTTGATAAATGAACAATTCATGTAGTATAATCATTTTAAATTGTGAGAATAATTTTAAACTTTATATATATATCCCAAAAATTTATTTTGGTGGATAATCCATAATCATTTATTGATAATGGAAGAGATTAGTTACCTCATCCAAAATGAGTTTTCAAGTTAATTGTTTTAATGTAGATTTTGGAAAGTAATGAAAATATTTCCACTTAACAAAATATTTTATGATGATTACATAAAGTTGATCATAATTTCGTATGTCTTAGCTTTCCGGGGAAAATGAAAATCATTTATAAAATGATTTAGCAAAAAGCTTGTTTGAAAATGTAGTTTGAACTCAAAATGTTTTGGGTAAATTTCAAATTTTAAATTGATTTAAAAGCTGAAATTTTGTTTGGAAAATGCTGTACTAAAACAGCGATAGCTTGAGATTTATAACTCCCAATGAGTTCAATATTTTTGTAAATGAAAGAGCTTTCAATAAGCTATAAAATTTCTTTTTACCACTTTAAAATATTTTGCTTTTTACTGAGTCTAAAATGGGTTTGAAAGTGGATAGACATTTCTATCCTCTTATGAAATTTTATAAAATTTAAGCTGAAAGTAAATTTAGCATAACTTTCAAACCGTAAATATGATTTTAATGATCTTTATATTGTTGGAAAGCATAAACTGAGTAGAACAACTTTCATTTTATAAAAAAATTCATATTTGGTTGTTTGCTAGATCAAAACATGTCTTCTTTACAGCAGGTCTGAAATGAGATTGATCTATTTCCCCTTAATAATTAAATGTAGCACTTCTTATTTATGAACATGAACTATTATCATCTATTTGAGTTAAGTACAGGTGAAAGAGGATAGTTGGACTATATTTTGAGCAAAAATATTATATATAAGATTGTGCAAACTCGCTTTAAAATGCTAAAAAGAAAGGTATGTTTTCGGATTAATTTTAAGAGTTAAATGATGGTATATATTGTGTTTCCGACCTAATGGTCGATGTATATTATAAATCATTTTTGTAATATTGTATACGGCCCTCCGTACAAAGGAGACTCCGTCGATTTTTCTGGAGATTTCTAACACTTAGAAAATTTGAGAAACAAACTGAAAAAAAAATATGTTGCAAATTAGAGAATAAACAACTTAAACTGTATTTACTCTAATGAAGAGTAATGAATTTAAATTTAAAAATCTAAGTAAGAAACTTTAGAAATTTTCATGTGTTGAAAATTGAGAATTTTAAATCTTGAAGATAATGGGTTGGAAAACTTTAAGAATATTTGATTAGTAAGAGAGAGTTTAAAAAATCTATTCCTTGAGTCTTAACTTGCCTTTGTGCAATTATTTTACGACTTGCATTTATGCAGTCGTATGAGTTTGGTGGTATTGGGGGAAAACCACCTACCTCTTATTGGGTTTTCTTTCCGTAATTGTTGTCAATCTAATATCAATATGACTCCCTTCGTAGTGTTATATGGAAAGTCGTATCGATTATCAACTTGTGGGTTGGAGTTCGGGATAAAGTTGTGGCTAAATCCCGACTCTATTCGTGAAGCTTATTAGAAATCGATCTCACCCGATTTATCTATTGCATAACACGTATCTGTGTTTTGCTTCAAAGGTGAAACGCCTTCAAAATAGGGATGTATTGCTCGTAGAAATTCAATGGTCCGCAAATCCCAGTAATTCCACTTGGGAAACCATAGAATTAATCGAGCAATCTTATCTTGGTTTTCTATCACCTTAAGTTGAGGGTGAGAAATTTTAAACTCGAGCTTATCTATCTTCCTTTGTTTTTAAAAATGGCTTCTGCTTCACCCATCCCTTCCCCACCAAACATCACTTCCCCGTACAACTCCCTTTCTCCTCCTTCTGTCCTCCCTTGTGTCAACTCGTCCTTCTCCATACCCATTGCTGCTACTCCATCACTCACTCCTGTCACTATCGCTTCCATTCCCAATCCATCACAGCCACCTCCTTCTGCGCCTATCATGCCATCGCCACCTACAGATCCCCCTCCTAATCCTGTCCCACCTGACATTATACCTCCACTTAGGTCTCCCGCTCCCGACCATACTTCTTCTGCCATTAACCCCGATTCACACGGTATTCCCTCTGTGGCTTTGCCTACTAACCCGCGTCCATGGACATCACTTTTCAAAAGCAAACCTCGTAATGCAGGTAGATACATCCCTCGTGATTTATGTTTGTCATACGATGGTGCTCCTCTTCCGATTCCGATTAAGGTTAGGCAAGAGGGTCAGACATTCTGGAGTCAATACTTGGTTGGTTTTTTCTCGATGAAAACCTACCATACAATGTTGTGATGTATCATCTTAAAAAAAATCTGGCGGCTGACAGGTGCTTTTACAGTCAAATCAGATAACACAAACTTTTACTTCGATTTTACGCATGAGGAAGATCGTCGTAAGATACTTCCAAGTGATCCAATATTTATTAGAGGGAAGATGTTTATTATTACATCCTGGAAACCAACTTTTAAAAATGCACAAGCACAAGTTAGATCGGTGCCGATATGGGTTCACTTTCACAAAATTCCCACCCCTGTATAGACTTTATTAGGCATCAATTGGTTGGCATGTCATTTGGGTTCACTTGTATGTTATAATGAGGCGACAGAAAAAATGCAGCGATTTGAATATGCTAAATGTTTGATTGAAATAACACCGGATAAACTTCTCCCCGACATTATAAAATGTGGAGAAGGAGATGATGTTGCGTACGTTGAAGTTTACTATGACTGGAGGCCGGAGATTTGTACACACTGCAAATGTTTTGGACATGACGAAAACACATGTGTAGAAAAACAACAAGCTGATCAGACTGGCACGCAAGGATTAAAAGAAAATGGGAAAATTGATACTCTACATGAAGATGAAGTGAAGCTTGATAACGGTGTAACGGTTCAGGGGAAAAAACATGATGAAAATACACATTTTGATGGGCAAAAGAAAAATGGGCGTTCGAATCAATGGATACAAAAGAATAAAAATGACACAGGGAAAAATAAAGTGCACAATGACACAGCAAATGATGTGTGCACACATGCACGTAAAGGATTGCATGATAATGTTACGGTACATGCAAGCAATGATCCTCCCACTACACTTTCTCCTATCCATCCATCTACACAAACTACTCCTTCATTTCATACACCACATAATACCATGAACCCGGCTGCTGCTCCACAACACTTAACACTATCTAACAGTTTTGACATTTTGACCAAAGCCGACATCACTCTTCCCAACCAAACCTATGTTCTACACTCACCTGTCACTGATATTGCCCCTGCTTCCAACATACCACAAACACTACACCCGTCGGCTGCCAACCCCTTTCCTACACCAAATAATATACCCACTCCTGATTCATCCCTCTCCCACCCGTATCTCCATATTCATCTTCCTAATGATATTTCGTCTCAGCTTATTGACCACAACATCATCCACAAAGACACATTTACTGAACAGAATTTGGACCTCCAGCTCCTCTTTCAAGAACACCATTCTTCTCCTCACACCCACATCCCTTCCCCTACCTCATCCATCCCTTATCCTGCTCAACCATCAACATCTACCACATCGCCTACGACCTCTCCTATACTGCAGAATGATAAAAAGAAAAAAAAAAGAATACAAAGGCAAAGAAAGGGAAAGAAGTCGAGGATAATGATAATGGTCATGATTATCTATATACGGAAACACAACTTAGAAAGGCAACATATGAAGATGAAGAGGGTAATATCTCATGCAACAAAAAATCTACACCGAGGAAGTCGGGTAGGAAGAAAAAACAAATCTCATCCTAATGATTGATAACATCGGGGCTTGGAATATAAGGGGTGCCCACCTCCCCTTAAAGGTTAGAGAAATTAAGCATCTCATTGATCAGTATAAGCTCCATATGATAGGTATACTAGAGACAAAGTTGAATGAAAAATTATCGGGGAGCATGTGCACAATCATAAATCCGCAATGGACATGTATACATAATCTGCTGCATGCCCCATATGGCCGTTTTGTTGTTTTATGGAATCCACTTATTTTCTCCGCTATATCAATCATCTCCTCCGATCAATTCATACGTCTTCTTGTCACTCATATTTCTTCATCCACTCAGTTCAACATTACTTTTGTTTATGCCTCATGTAATCGTGATGCTAGGAATTATTTACATTCCTTTATTCAATCTCAGTCGCAGTCCTAGATTCCTTGGATTCTCATTGGAGACTTTAACTGCATGTATGAATCTACACAAAAGATTGGAGGAAACCCACTTTCTCTTCATGACATCGGTCCTTTATCCCAATCCATCCAAATCTCTTCACTACACAAAATTCCTAGTATTGGCCCTATTTACACATGGAATAATCGTAGACATGGTAAACGTACTTTTTGTACTTTGGACCACTCTCTTTTCAACATTAGTGCACTTACAGCCTGGCCTACCCTTACATCCACTGTCATTCCTCCTGGCATATCCGACCACAGCCCGCTTATCCTATCGTGGAGCACGAAACCGTTAAAATTTGGTGCCTCATTTAAATTTTTTTCTTTTTGGACTAAAAACATACAATTTCTAGATATTTTTTTGCAGGGATGGAATATATATGCGCATGGAAACCCGATGTTTATTCTGCAACAAAAACTGAAAAATGTCAAATACGTTCTCAAGAATTGGGCTAGAGTAACCTTTGGTAAGGGCGATCAAATCTCAAAAAATATTCGTGAAGATCTGGAACACATTCAAAGAAATATGCTGACTGATCCACATAATGAAGCTTTGTCAGAAATGGAACATAATAAACAAAGAGAGTTGGTGGCTGCTCTACAAAATGAAGTTGATTCGATTAATGAGAAACTTGGCAAAGAATTTTACTTTCATGGAGACAGGAACAACGCATTCTACCATGCTGCACTTGCGATTAAAAGATCAAAAGGTACTGTACATTCCATTGTTGACCAGGATGATGTGCTACAGACGAAGGCTACTGAGGTTGATTCTGCATTTATTAATTACTTCAAAGGTTGTTATTTTGCTGATTCTGATATACCCAATATAGGGGAAATGTCACATATTAATCTCCCGCAAATAAATGAGATTGATGCATACAGTCTTATCAGGCAGGTTACATATGATGAGATAAAGACAACATTATTTGAATTAAACCCGAACAGTGTAGGTGGCCCGGATGGATATAACACCCATTTCTTTAAAGCTACATGGCATATTATTGATACTGTTTTTGTATCTGCCATTCAATATTTTTTTCAAACGAATAATCTTCTGCCGGGAATTAATGCTACTAGCATTGCTCTTATCCCCAAAATTGCCTCGCCGAAGGTGGTTTCCGACTATCGCCCGATCTCCTGTTGTAATGTTATATATCGATGCATCACTAAAATTCTTGCTAACAAGATAAAACCGCTGCTTGCTACCCTTATAGCACCAAATCAAACTGCCTTTCTGCCCAATCGAAATATAACTGATAATATTATTCTCACTCATGAACTGCTTAAGGGCTATCATAGAAAACATATCTCTCCTAGATGTATGATGAAGTTGGATATTAGAAAGGCATTCGACTCATTGGAATGGATCTCAATAGTTGCAGTTATGACTAGAATGGGGTTTCCGGAGACTTTCATGGCATGGATTCACACATGTATTTCTACGCCCACCTATACGATCATAATTAATGGTCATGGTGCGGGTTACTTCTCATCTACTAGGGGATACGTCAGGGTGATCCGTTATCCCCTTATATTTTTATTATTATTATGGAGCTGATGACTTGTATCTTGAATGATTATATTCGGGCTAAACTTATCAAGACTCACCCAAAATGTAGAGAACCGCTTGTTGTCTCCTTGATGTTTGCGGATGATATTATTATTTTTGCTAAACCTGATCACTCTACTATAAATTCTATTGTTCGGGTTCTTGATTTGTTTCACGTATTGACTGGTCTGCATATAAATAAGAGCAAATCTCATATCCTCATGGCGGGTATTAGCGAGACAGCACGCGAACACATTGTTTCTATCTCCGGTATCCAACATATGCCTGTGGATTCTACATATATAGGCATCCCTATTACCACATCGAGAATCACTACAACACAATGCTTACCTATGTATGAAATTTTTTTGGCACGGCTTCAGAATTGGCTTACACATTTATTATCGCAAGCAGGGAGATGTACGGTAGTTAAATCAATCATTTTTGCCATGACTTCATACTGGGCACGGATCTTCATTCTGCCGAAGAAGCTTATTCATATGATAAATAGTGCTATGAACCATTTCCTATGGCATGGTGACTGCCACTCACGTAAACCTATACCTATCGCTTTCAAGAATGTTTGTAGATCGAAGAAGAAAGGTGGGCTGGGTATTATTGATTTAGATATATGGAATAAGGCTGCTGCTACCAAACATATAAACGACATCCTCTCAAATAAAGATACCATGCTTATTAAGTGGATACACAAACACTACTTACATCATAAATTTTTTTGGACTGTACCCGCTACACCGACATCTAGTTGGTTCTGGAAATCGCTGCTGAACCTTAGGGAGGCTGTATTACCGATTATTAAGTATAATATATACTCAAATATTGATATCTCTTTCTGGTATACTCCTTGGTCGGATGTTGGTATCATCTTAAATGATGTTCTGTGTCATATGCAAAAAAGCTTATCTTCCATTCCAGATAATGCGCAACTTCGTGGCTATATTCAGGCTAATAGGATTCACCTTCCGAACCCAAACTCTGTCGCTATTCGAATGCTATGGAATAAGATAGCTGATGTTAAACATGTAAACACAGAATATGCCATTCAGTGGACAGACAGGTTTAGTACTCACTCTATTGCATGTGTATACAAAGCTTTGCATCGCGACTATCATAGACCAAACATGCCATGGACTTATCGTATTTGGAAATGCATGGGGTCGGAGAAAGAAAACTTTATCCTCTGGAAAACAATTAAAAATGCATTGCTCACTCATGACAAACTTATTTACAGAGGTTTGATTACTGAAAATGTTTGCTCATTTTGCAATGACATGCCTGAGAGTAGGGACCATTTATTCTTTCAATGCATAACTATGTATCGTCTTTGGAAGGCTACAACTCAGAAGATGGACATATATTATGATAACGCACATCGCAATCAGCAGTGGTACGAAATATTCAAGTGGACGAGATGGAAGACGGTATCTGCACAGCGTCTGATTCTGTCATTGAAATGCTTTATAGCCATTATATGGAGAGAAAGAAAAATTCGATTTTTTGAAGGAAAGGCGTGTGGTAGGAGAGCTTTATTAACCCAGGTAGAACATATGATTCGGTGGAGGCTTGGCTACGAAGGTTGAGTAGGATAATATATTAGTTCTGGACATAATTATTAGGTATTTGGGTTTTGGCAACCTGAATCTCTTTTAATTCTGTTCGTTTATTCATGGCTTGCTGTTGTATAGACTTTATTTTTAACGTTTTGTTTAATATTAACTGGTGGGGCCAGTATAAAAACCTATTGCCTTAAAAAAATACAAACTTTTAAAACCATAGAATACAAACTTTTCTCTGGAAATTGCGAGGACGCAATTTTGTTAAGGGGGAGTCTATAACAACCCTGGTTTTGAAGATTACCTATTAATATTAAATTATAACGGTAGTTATAATTTAATATTGTAAATTAAAATAAAATTTGAAATTTTAATTGTTTATTTGGAATAAACAATGAATTTTGAAAATAAAATGAGAAAAATAAAGTTTGGAACTTTATTATATTTATTTTGGTTAACAATGATTGGAAAATGGGTTTTATTTGGAGAAAATGCAATAATTGTATTAATTATTGCCAATTACTTCTTTTAATAATTTTTAAAAGAAGTATGAGATTTTTAAAGGTCGTTTATTTAAATAAAAAGATGGAAATTGGTTTAAAAATGAGTTTAAATTTGAGTTTAAAATGGTTTGTAATATTTTTCTAAATAAGAAAATGATTTTTGTTGAATTTTAGAAGTAAAAAATGTAGACTTTTACATTTATTTCGTGAAAATTTTGTATTATTGTGAAATAAAGGCTTTTAATAATAATAATGTTTTAAAAATAAAAATAAATCTTTTCGTGTAGTGCAAAATAATTTATTTCATGTGTGTGTGAGTTTACAATTTTATTTGTGTGAAAATTGAAAGAAAATGGCTTTTGTTCTTTTATATAATGTGATATATGTGCATATTTTAGTTAGTGTTGATTAATTAATCATAGGCCAATTTATTTTATTTTGTTTAATGGGTCTAAAGCCCATTAACACTTAGGTTGAAATTGAGATACTGAGAAAAAGAAACCTCTTGTACTTTCATTTTTCACTGTCTCATCCTCTTCTTCCATCAGAAACAAAGTACAGTAAATCCACCTTTTCAAGCTTCCAAAAATTCAAGTTATTTCTTCAATTAAATTCAATCAAATTGAAATATTTTGCAAACTAGAGTATTAATTCAAAGGTAATCAAACTCCAAACTTATTAATTTCATCAAATTCTTATTTGAGAGATGGGTTTTTTTAATTTACTATTTATCTCCTTCTTGCATTTACTGTTTTTGAGTTCTACGGGTCATTGGAAGCTCTTCTCTCCTCAAAGCTTCAAACGTTCTGCATAAATTCAAGTTTTGCATTGCAATAGCAAGGTGATTTGATTAACTCGTGAAATCTAGCAAAAATAATGCTTCAAAATGCAAAAAATGTGAATAAATTTGCTTTAGTAAATAGATTTCTAAACTTCTTTTCTTCTTGTTCAAAACTGCTCTGTACTACTTCTTTGGAGGCTTGTATCTTTAGATTTCGGCAATGAAATGCTGTCAGACTTCTTTCGGATGATATATTGCATGTTATACTTTGTCTCTGCATAAATTCACTATAAAATAAGGTCATATGCTATGTCGAAATGTTGTTTGAAAATCAGGTCGAAGCTATAGAAATTGACTGGGCAAAGTCCGTGCCCTAGGTCGACATGCATGCCGACCTAGGAGTCGACCTTCAAGCCCAATAGGTCGACCGTACGGTCAACCTAGACGAGAGTGAGGTCGACCTTGAGGTCGACCTGCATTTCGACCTATGAGGCATTTTTACCTGGGGCATTTTCTCTAGTGTTGTGTGTATCCTGATACTTTTTCTAACTTGGTTTGTTCTCTATTTTGCTTGATTCTGATGATGTTTTTGTGATGGTTTTGATTGTACTTGAAAGCCATGATGTCTATCAATAAACGAGCCAAATTTTGGAGATTTTGAAATTCAAATTTTGGATTAAATTTGAATTGAATTCGAATATCGGTTTGAGTGATTCCTTGGGTTTTTATTCGTTTTCGAGTACGGATTTTTCCAAGCAGCTTTGAAATAATTTTTAAAATAAATGGGCTTTTTAATAATTATTAAATGATATTTTCAAAGTATTTTCTAGTTATAAATTCTATTTATTCTCTATAATAAGGGAATTTCAAATATTGTTTTCAATAATCGTTTTCGGAAGATGGTTTTAAAAGCTTGTTTTCTTAAGTAAATTATTTTATATATAAAACACACATTTTTGCACTATTCGAGCGAATGAGAAGGAGAATTAAATGGTTTGGTAAAACACGTGGTATGGGACATGTGCGTTTGTCTTATCGGTTAATTTCCAACTTGTTTGTTTGATCGTTTTGACCTTCGGGTCGAGTTTACCGATGAGATGAGGTGAAATTTACTAGCGGTTAGTAAACCGTTTAGTATGAACGTGTGGTGTGAGACACACGTTACGTTGTTCGGGTTCTTATCCGAAATTTTGTGATACATTTGTCTAAGAGACGTATTTGCTAGTATTGGACCTTTGGGTCATTTGTCCTTCGGGATGTTTGTCTAAGAGACGTTTGTCATTGTGACGTATTTGTCCTTCAGGATGTTGTCCTTCGGGATGTTTGTCTAAGAAACGTATTTATTTGTCCTTCGGGATGTTTTTCTAAGAGATGTGGCGCCTTATTTTGGGATAACAGTACTTGGCGGGCTTCGGCCATAAGCACGTGCTATATCTTTGAGATGATTTCATTGATTTCTTTGTGATTTTCCAAGTGTATCGCCTTTTTACATTATTGGCCATTTGAGTTGTTCGAGGTATTATATATGGCGATTACATCTTTGGAAAGTGAACTTCTTATCGAGTTCAATATTTGAGATTTGAGTTTGCCAACACCTGGCGTTATTTGAGATTTGCCTTTTGGCGTATATTTCAGTTTTTAATCTCCAATTTGGAGATATATTTGCCTTATGGCGTATTTTGAGATGGGATCTCTTTGAGTGTGTTTTTGAGTTGCCAATATGGCGGGTTTGGGATTTACCTCTAAACCATATTTGATGTTTTGAGAAACGCCAATGATATGAGGTGCACTTTTGTTGGAGAATTGTTTTAGAGTTTCATCTCTTTTGAGATTGTGCACATGCTTTGTGATACCTTATAACACATGAAGTAACTATCCTTATTTGACTATGCCACTTGAAGTTACCATATGTGTTGAATTGTATCTACTCTTTTGAGCAGTTTATCACCTTGCCTTATGCTCATATTATCACTTATCCTTATAAACTGATTCGTTTAGCTAGACTTACCCGTGTATTTTATACTCGGGTCACACCGAGGTGTTTCTGGTTAGGTACCCTTATGGACAACCTATTCTGCTTCCGCATGGACTTATCTGCTAGCCCTTTTTGTTGTAGTCTTTTTGTCGCTACTCTGATATGTATATTGTTTAGACTTGTGTATATATTGTGGTCGTCATACCACTTATGATGTATTATTTGTATTGTATTGGGATGTATCTGTATATATGTATATATATATCTGTTTGTTGTTCTATGATGTATTATGCATTTGAGTTGTTGTATTTTGTTTTGATAGATCCTATAGCCACCTGTAGTTTTGTATTAAGCATTTATTGGATATGTTGATCCACTTGAGATATCAAAAAAATATAGCACTAATCGACGTATTCAATAGATATTTAAGACAAAACTATAGATGGTCGCTCCTATCCAGCCATATTCTCTACATTAGCAGACAATATTATCCAGTAATACTCTTTGTTAATGTGGGTCTCGAGGTGGGGCGTTACAATTTTACCCTCCACTATTTTAACGAAGGTACACCCTTCCATGCCTTAGTATAGCCCATGCCTTAATTACACCATGCTTGAGAAATTCTACCCTTAAATCACTCCTTAAACCATGCCTTGATTTAAGGGTCCTTTGGTACTTTTAATCTCAACTTAATAATTCCTAAAAGTACTTAAGGAAAAGTTATTTTTATTTAATTTCTCATGTACTATTTAAACTCTTATTTGATGTGTATAAATGTTTACACAAAAGTATTGTGTGGAACAACATTGCAACAATTTTCGTTCGATAAAAATTCGAAAATTTGAAAAACGAATAACGGTCACATTTTCAATTTTTCATCAAACTACTTATTTATGTAAACAAATTTACAAAATGGGTTTACGATTATTTATTAACTAAAAGGAGTTTAATAATGCTATTAAATCCATTTAATTAATATTAAATTCATAATTCAATTATTTAAATAATCTTTATATTTACATATAAAGTGTCCACATTTTTCCAGGATGTTACAATAACTTGCTTTGGAATGATTTTATATACAAAATAGCATGAAGTTAGGTTGTTGTTATTATTGAATTATATCTGAATAAATTATAGAGATTGTAATCATGAGTTGAATAATGAAGTGGTGATGAAATGAGTAAGAATATAAAAGGTAGGGGATGAAGTTGAAGTAGTGTTGAAATGAATGAAAATAAAATCCCATGAGCCCATATACATAAAAATCGAAATTTATAGTGAATGTTAAATGCTAATAAGAGTTGATTTTGCAAGAAAAATTATCACCTCCGTGGCATATTTTGGTACATGTCAATCCTGTACTATAGCAACTTTACTGGGATCAACCGATTGTCCATGTTTGGAGATAACATGTCCATGAAAGTGAACCACCTTGCAACAAAAGTGACATCTGAAAAAATATTCTTTAACTTATGCCTATAGGGAGTGTCGAGCACTTCTTGTAAATGCAACTTGTACTCTTTCTTGCATTTCGAATAGACAAGTGTGACACTAATAAATACCACCACGAACTTATTCAATAGCCCTCTAAAGACTCGACTTATGAGGTTAATAAAATATGTGGGTGTATTGGTCAGTCCGAATGGCATGACTAACCACTCATAAAGTCTGTCGGATGTGCGAAAAGCATTTTTTGAATACTATCCTCGGCCACACACAACTAATGGAAACTGGTAGCCAAGTCAAGTTGAGAGAATACCTTTGCTCCAACTAACTAATCAAAGAAATAATTTATATGGCGTAGTGGATAATGATCCTTCTTTGTCAGCTTATTCAATTCATGATAATCGACACAAAGCCTTAAGGCGCCATCTGCTTTAGTAGCAAAGATAACAGGTGCTCCTTATTCTAAAATGCTTCTCCGTATAAAGTCCTTCTCCAATAATTCATTCACTTTCTTATCCAGCTCGAACCTTTCTCTAGGAGCCATATACCCAAGGAGTAAGTATGTGGTGCTGTACGGATGGACGAGCTAGATATGGAGCTTTCCCATTTTATATTTGGATTCATTATTGGGTATTCTTACAACGACTCGCCTTTTCGACCCTCATATGTCGATACTAATACATCGACGGTATTCACATGCTAAATAACCAAATACCGGAAAGATGGATGGTTGGGGGAAAGAAGAAGAAAGAAGACAAGAAGAAACTAAACGACACAGAATCTCACATCACAACAAATAATCTATAATATAACAATGATCTTACAAAAGAAAACTTTTATATACATACATCCATCAGAGTTCTAACCTATCGTCTATCTTGACAGTTATAACCCCTATCCGTATAATTTCAGATAAATACAACAAAACCATACAGCGAAACATAAAGAAATATACGAGAGATACGTCTTGGACCTCCATCTCGTCTCTTGAACTCCAAAGCATCCAAAGCTAATCTGAAAACATGCTCGGTATGACCTGAACATTATAAGAAAACAACGCCCGGATCAGTATGGTAAAACCAGCGTGAGAAACTCAAATCACAAGGAATTTTATTATAACTTATAAAATCTTTTAAAATCAAAATTATCTTGTAATACCACGCCGTACATAAGTACGGATGGGTTTTTACCTTACAATAACGAAACATTTTCTACAATAAAATCCGATGATATTATAATAATGTCTAAGGGTTTAAAGTAAATATATCGAGTAGCTGTGATGCGTGTACATGACAACAATAATAGGTATACAATCAAAAATCAAAGGCGCTTATTGGAGAATAGATTTCCAACAAGTGGCAAGGTAATGGACTACCTTTCGAAAATATGTACACCTCTAGATAAAATGTACATGGAGATTGAAAACCTTTCGACCTCTGCCACCACAGGACTGGCCTACCCCTTACTAGATAGTACCGAATATGATCACCCCTTGGCTGTGATCAACAACAAAAAAATGGGCCTCAAAGCATACATAGAGATATCAATACAAGATCTTGGGATGATTATACCCTAACGGGTGTGACCCACAAAGCCATAACGCATCTACCATGTTTTTGCCATTCCCAAGTTGTGAGGCTTTGAGAGGTGCTGATTATCTTTTTCCTCAAAGCAAACCATCTTGGAATGCTAACACTGCCATCATTCATCCATACAGGTTGTTCCGATATTGAACAAAAATTCAACATTTTCAATCTTCCATTTTGAAATCATCCTTAAGAAGAATAGTATAGCTCCATGGCATACTTCATAACGATCTATCACGAACGTTATGAGTTTGGAGTCGTTCAGATAAATCAAACTTATCTGAAACCTGTATCTCCCAACTAAGCGATAATTTTTGGCTAAGTCAATTCCAATTCTTTGGAAGTATGCAAAAAGTATTTGAGTCCTTGTCGGGGAACTCGAATATACACAACATACTTCCTGAGTTAAAATAGGTCAAGGTTTGATGATCGATTATTTAACTATCAAATACACAATCAACAATAATCCAGAGATTTAATCTTCCCATAGCAACCACTAAGCCTCAAAATAGATTTTCATTTATTTAAATTTCTTTTCAGAATATTTATCAAAATATTCATATACTTATCACACTTGAATAAGTATATTCACAAAACATTTGTGAAAGATTTTTTATTTCAAAATCATATTAAAAGGATCAAAACAAATGTTATTTAAATTAGGGATAAGAATAACCCTAAACACTATTCCTTTAGTGTTAAACATGGAACAAATGTCTACACCACCATAGTTAAGAAGGTCGGTTAAGGGAAAATCTTATCTCTAATGCTTTTATAAATTTTCTTCAATAAACCTTTCTAATAAATATTTCCATTTATAAATATCCTTTCCTTAAATTCTAAATCCATTTATAAACTCTTCTATAAATATCTAAAAATCATTTATAAAACTTCTTTTATAGATCCCCGAAATCATTTGTAAAATTCTTATATAAATCTCCAAAATCATTTATAAAAACTCTTTTTTAACACTTATCCTCAAATTGATATAGAATTAAAGTCAATTTAAAAAAATTACAAACTTGAAAGGAGGCTTAGTGACCACAATGGTGCGAAATCAATTTGCCATTTAAATTAAATTTGATTTCCAAGTCACATAACAGTTATTTACATAAGCCAACATATATGTAAATAAAATCCATAACCAAATCAGGGAATAACATATCAATACAAACCAACTGGCAGATACATGTCTAGATAACATAATAGCAGGATGGTGATTTGTCCTGCTAAATAGATGTCCACACAATCTGTGAGTTCAATATAGCAGAAAGGGGATTTATTCCGCTAACAGATATCCACATAATTAAACAATTGAGTTATAACAGAACGGAGATTTATTTTGCTAAACATATTTCCAGTTTAGTATAACCAAATCATATTTGTGTGGTTACATAATGATATCGATAATAGAATCCTTTGTGTTCAAAACTATTCTTTGTAAAAGAAAGTTTATTTTAAGCAAATTGATCCTTGGAAAACAGAGTAATTAAGAACTTAAACCTCTTTTTAAATAATTAATTACAAGTTAAATCCTTTTTAAAAACATAATGAAACCTTGATCAAGTTTTAACTTAACTTAATTATTAATTAAAAATAATTAACCTGTAATAAATAATTTTTTTATAAATTAAACCCTTAATTAATATATAATTAGAATAATTAAACAATTACTTAATAATTAATCCCTATTCTTAATTAGTAATAATCATATATTTAATTAAAAAATTTCTTACTTAATCAAAGATTAATCAAAATTAATCTCACTTCAAAAGATAATTAATTAGTAATTAATCTCCACTTAATAATAATTAATAGATCGTGTTTGATACTTAATTAATTATTAATTACCAAACTTGATTAACAAATAATTAATTAATAAATCTTTAAATAACTTCTTAATCATTATTAATTAAGTTTTATAAAACATTTCCAAAGTATTTTAAGTATAAAAACTTAATTTGCAAAAAGTGGACTATTTAGCGAAATTACAACCATAGCGACGTCGCTTTGGATACCATAACTAGAAAATTTGTTTTTAGCTTTCTTTAAAAACTTATTACTTTTGAAAGCTCATTAAATTTTCACAAACATAAAGTAAGTGTTTTTAAAAGTAAAACAAGTTTGAAGCTTTGAAAAAAATTTGACTTTTAAAATTAAAACCATTGTTTTTACACAGGATTGTTTATCACTAAACCACATAGAAGTGCTAACTTTTCTTAGCATCCTCTTACATCATTATGTCTAAAGCACACATAAACATATCACAACCAACACCCACACAAAGATCACAAATTATAGACTTTATTTTCAAATCTAAACTACATATCACATTCAAACACATATAAGCACACATAAACTCATATAAACAAGATCCAAACCTCCAACTAGCTAATAATCAGGCCATTATACATAAAAATACTAATGTAAAGTAAAAAAAATACAATTTTTACCAAAAAGGTGTGAGTTTTACTCACTAAACTTATTTAAATCTCTTTAAAAACTTAAAAAGAGCCTAGATCTTTGAAAACCTTTTAGAAAAAGGTGATTTTGGTCTTGGATCTAGCAAAGTGGGCTTGGCCTACTGTAAATAGGGCACGGCCATGTGTGGTGGAGGTGGATGTAGGCTTGATTTTGAAGGAGAAAGGTGTAAGAAGAAGAAATGAGTGATTTTTAGTGCTTTTAGGAATTAAAAGGAAGAAAAGAAGTGATTTTAAAATTGAAAGTATTTTGGAAGTCATTAAAGAGGGTTAAGAGCGTAAAAGAAGAAGATAAATGTAACAACCTGGGATTTTGGAGATTACCGTTAATATTAAACTATAACTAATATTATCGGTAATCTCCAAAATCCTGGTTGTTACAATAAACTTTTGAAAAAAAAACAGAAAATGAAATGGAAGAAGAGAGAGATGGACTTTGCTTTTATAAAATTGATGTAGTAAAATTACCATTTTGCCCCCTTAGTAAACTACCCTCCACTAAAATGTTACCACATCACCACACCACTCTCTCCTTACTTCCCTTGCACGTTATCCCAAGGGTAAAACCCTTTTATCCAATGTGTAATACCCTTAAGTGTACTTATGTGTCATATTATAACTTATAAGACATTTACCTTTTCTTTTTAATTTTATGAAAATGGTTGCGTCACTTCTTTTCTTTAAGTACACTTATATTTCCACCTTTTTCACACTTACTTAATTCCTTATTAATTATATAAATGTGTGTTTAAGTATATAAAGGTACTTACAACATTTTTAGCAACTTTTAGATAGTGAAAAATTGAATTTTCGGAAAACGCTTCCCGATCACATTTTCTAAATTTCTTTGAAAAAATACTTTCGTAAACAAAATTTAAAAATGAATTTTATGTCATTAGTTATAAATTAAAGAGGGCTATTTGATTATTAAAACCATTAATTAAATATTTAAAATTAATTAATATTCACAAATCAAAGCGATAAAATTCTGGCTCGTTACAATTTCGTTGTGCGACAATATGGAGCATGGACACTATTCCTTTATTTTACTTAGAGACGGTTTATATTTTGAGTGTATTTGCAGTTGTGTAAACTCTACTATTTGTATAACTCTCTGAACCTATGCACTCTGATATTGTGGTTATGGTTCATTTAGTTATTATTATCTCTCATGTTTTATATATGTGATTACTATTATATTTATTCAATGCACTATGAGATATATGATAGGTTCTGTGATTATTTTAGTATCTTTACCCCTTGACAATCTCCATGCATCGGTCAGGCGCCATAGCAGCGCACTATACATATATTTGGGTGCTGGAGGTGTAGGGAGGTCATCACAGAAACTCTCGTAGAAAGAAATTATATACAAAATGATTTTGTGAGATTATTGATATCACCTATAAAGTTTGAGTCTGAACACTCCTTCATAAGGAGTTCGCTATTTCTATAAACAATTCTCTAGTATTTCGTAAATACTTGAGAACACGCTTAACTATTATTTAGTAAGTCTATCTTAGACTTGATATTCCTTTATTACCCCAAGTGTATAATCGAGATCTAATACACCACACAATACAACATATATGATAATCCCTATTACTGATGCAAAATGAATCAACATCATATATTCCATATTAAACATTTTAATATGGTATTTGTGTATATAAACTAGAACAATCCCAACATCCATTTATACCAAGTATAAAATATGTCTCTATCAAATCCTACATTTATAATTTAATACCATACTAAATCGATTTTAACATGAGTACATCGTTAATAATCAATAATATGATGATTTATTATTGTATTAGAAATGTTCTAGTACCTTTCAAATTTCTTTCTTAAGGACACCTGATTCCTCTACATTTTTACTGAAATTCAAACTATTTTATATATTTGTCAAAATAATCATTCAACTCTGTTAGACACCACTATTGTATCTGCTCTTGGATCACATTCAAAACATACAAATCATGTTATTTCTTCCATTGACTTCAAGACATTTTTCTTGTTATATGCAAATGGTGTCTTCTAAATCATTATTTAGAAGTTATGTTTCAACAACATTGCGCTAAAAACTCAAAATCAAATTGTGTGATAATTGCATGTAGAATCTGAATGGACTTAAGCATGTTGACTTGCAAAATTACTTTCCTAATTTCAACATTTGAATTGATGAGGTCATTTCCTATCAACACTGCTTTATATCATTCCAACTGCACTGATCTTCTTAAAGACACACTTACGATTGATGGATCATATCCTTTCGAGTACAATTATCAAAATCATATTTTGATAATGTACTAAGAATCCATTCTGGACTAAAAGCATCGCACCATACGACAAAGTCTATACTCTTATGGCTTATCGATAACCAAGGAAACTTTTATTGCTAACAATTTTCTTCCATGGAATTAATAAGAAAATTATAGTTTCTCTTTAATACGTGAGAATTCTTATTAGACATTTTATAAGGTTATGCTTGTTATAAGCTTGGTTAAATTTGTTTTTCTTATGTTCCAGTCTTTGGATCGTATCCAAGTCCACTGTACTACCACTAACTTCCATAAGAAATTCCTTTGTCGTTAATGTGGTATTTCTTGAAACAACAATTATTTCTCACTACGATGGAATGAGCATTCAAAAACATTTTATGAGCTCCCTTTATATTTGAATAAAATTAATTCAGTTTCGAATTTGCAAAACTTACGTTCATAATATAAATTAGACAACTGCACATCTTAAACTATTTAAGATTGGGGTTTCTTATCAATTCAAATATTATATGAATATGATCTTGTAAACAATGCTTTAGATGAAATTAAAGAATTTAAGTCAGCTTCACTCATCATCAATCATACTTTATCCAACAAAGTTTGATTCTTCCTTACATCAATATGTATTATATAAAGGAGTAACTTTGAGATTGAATGTTATTCACTTTAGGTACATATAGAACTCCTTCCTAATAAACTCACATATTCAATCAAACTGAATTGTTTTATTTTTATTGTACGTTATGTTTTCTACTTCCGTTTTATATTTTATGAACTTAGCATGGACGTACTACTTGTGTATCAAATACACATATTCATGCTTATGATAATTCATTGGTGAATTTAATGAAGTGATCCATTTTGGTATCATTATACCTAGGATTGCATGTATTTGAATATATCAATCCAAAGATTTCATCAACTCTTTGTATTTCTCCCACTGAATATGTACTTTACCCTTAATCGTTTAGGATACAGTTCACAACTACCATATGATTCACCATCCTATGATTAAAGAATTATCTCTCAAGGATATGGCTTATTCTATAATTATAAAATAAATGTAAAATTTTGGATACTTCGGTATTTTTTATATCGAATGCGTCAATATTGCTATGAAAATAAATAACATTATTATAATAGATTTATTTGAACAAATATTAATATTCATGTTAAATAAAACTATATCTATTTTCAATCAATACCGAAAAATAGTTATTATTTCATAATAATATTTGGTATATATATACGAAGGCAATCTTTTGTAACTTGATGCATCCAGTAAAAAGTGTCATGTGGTATGATCCCACTATTTCTTCTATTACAATAACAATGCATAAAATATGAAGCTTTATTTAATTATTTGTAATGATTTTATTTCATCAATTGTAACTAATTTATAATTGAGAGTTCCAGAGCAAATACCTTGAACTCAAAGAAATAACTCTCATGGAAAATTATTTTCTACTATATGAAAGTGCACTTGAAATAGAAATCACATTTCTGATTCCATATTAAGTATATACTAGTGTTTTATACAATTTTCATTTCTGATGTCTCTTCATGAAGCCTAGGTGACCATTCACTCTTTCCATCACAATTGTTCTTATGTTCATCCACTCTCGGACATTCTCTTTCCATTTTAAATGGTTAAACCATTCAATAGGAAATCCTTACTACAAGACTGCGTTGAAATTTTATGAAAGTGCATTCAGACATTCTTAGCGTTCAAGGATATCAAATAAGTTGCACTTCATGTAAACTGATCAAACCGACCTTTCAGTAATCGAATTTTTAGGACAATCTTGTAGCTCTTGGTCTAGTGCTATATCTAACACAATAAGATCCTTATTGTAATCAATCGTATTGAATACACGATCTAATATTATGGTTTATTTGCTTGTTTCGAATAAACCAATTTCATCGAGAGTTCGAATATTGCAAATGCGACCATTCATCATACAACTTTTGTTTATGCTCGAATATGGATCAACCATCCATATTCTGGTATTACCTTAGAGTTCAAAAGTTAAAGAAGACAATACATAGTCTTGGGCAAATAAACACTTAAGTGACCAAAGTGAGAATATATTTAGTAGTTATATAATTTGGCTCTTGCATGGGTCTTTAAGTGACAACATTCCAAAAGATTTACTAGTAAGTATATTTTATATTCCTTTGTCCATCCTATTTTAGATCTTTTGTATGTTTTAATGAACAATTTTATTAATTATATATTAGTTGCTCATATTTATTAGGGGATACTATATTAACTTTATATAGCATATATTCTTATAATATTTGAATGATTAAATGTAGTCATTTCAGTTTTCTAATAAGGCTCCCACTAGATATTTATATTCCTCAAAGCCTAAGAGATATACAGAAACCTTTCGATTTTTCTAGTGAGTGTTAGGACTCGTTTGCCTTGGGATTTTGCCATCGAGTTTGCTTAATAAATCATAGGTCCTCAAGTAATGGATAACTCTTTATCGGCTGTAACATACACAACTCCTAACTGTAGTCTTTGTTCTAATCTCGACCTCCACACTAAGTGTAACAACCCAGGATTTTGTATTGTTTTATAATCGTCATTAATCGATTAATGTGCTAGCATTGCGATTTTATTTGACGATTGAATTGGCTGTAAATTGCTATTGGGACTTTATCTGGTTTATTTTGTGTTAAATGTTGTTTGGGCTTTAAAGAAAATGTTGGCCCATGTTTCTTTGTTCTGCCGAGATAACTCAGAGACAAACCCGTTCCTCTTTCTCATTTTTTCATTTGATTCGTAAAACCCTAGCATACGAAAAAGAATGGTGGCGGCCCGTTCTTCTCTCGTTCGTCCTCTTTAAATTAGGGCTTCGAAATAAGTGGTGGCTCCGTTTAATTCGTTCCCCTTGCAGCTTGATGACCTCGCTCGATTCGTGGTTGACTTCAGCCTCGATCGACTTCGGGATGCCACAGTTTCAGCTTTCGATCAATGAAAGAGGTGAGTGATCTTGTCACTCATATCTAATTCAAATAGTTAAACTCGTATGCTTAATTGTTTTCGTTGTCTTCGGCGCTAACATTGTTCGTAGTTGGTTTTAATTCTATGTTGGCTGTCACTGTTTTGAATTAGTGATTTTGTATGGCTTTGCAATTTGCTTTCAGTGTTACACTTCATTCAAGCTGTACGTTTAAGTCTGCACTGATACATGATTCGTATCCTGCTGGGATTAGTTTTGCATTTCTGGTCCACTTGAGTTTTGATGCATTGTTTTGTTTGTATTGATCAGTTGTTAGATCACTTTGCTGTTCCATGATTTTGGCATTTTGTCTTGTTCTCGATTATGATGCTAGTACTGTCCAGTTTACAGTACTATATATGTTGCATTTTTGATGTTCACATGGGTTACTGTCAATGCTTCTAGCCCCTATACATGTATACATATACGTGCCTATGTGTATATATGTGGTTGGACTAATAGTCTTTTGATTGAAGTTTTCTTGAGTGATCTTTTTCACTCACAACTATTCATTCTATTGTTTGAATTTAATTCGAGGTTCTTGATTATCTCGGCCATTCGGTTTGTTTTTGCTATGATTACGCGATTATTGTTAGACGTTGATGATTTCACCGACTTTCGTTCTTTTCATGTTACTGGGTTGGCACGATTTTTATTTTTGGTAAATTCATTTTTGATGACATGAATTTCTGCTGCTTACTACCTTGGTTTGAGATTTCCTTTAACTGAACTTGACTATTTGCGACTGTACGTTGCTGTGTAGTACCATTGATTTTCTGTTGCTCCAGGTTACATTGAGCACCTCATTTGATCTACCTGCATTGTTTCACGTGTGCTCAGTATCACTTGATGTTGTTGTTTCACTACTGAGCCTTCTTCCTGTGTGTTTCAATTAGAGTTTGTTGGTCATGTCACTCCTTTGGGTTGTGATTCACTTCATGTTGCTTGAGATGTTGGTTCGGTCTTGTGCCTGTAGTTAAAGTCATGTACACTCTGTCGGTTTACTGTTGCATTCATGTTGCTTAATTCCTGTCCACAGCTTGACTTTGTGGTCTGGATCATTCATGTCGTCACTGGGCCATCTTACTGTCAGGTTGTATTGAGTTTGATCATGTTGCATATAGACTTGCTGCCTGTTCATCATTGTATGAGGTCACTGCCCTTGTATTTAGTTACTTAATGTTACACTATTGCTTGTTCCCTTATGTAGTAGTGAGATTGTATGGTGTTGCTGTTGCACTTATGTGTACATGCTGCTTATGTAGTTGGTTGAGTTTGATAGCCTGTCAACACATGCTTGAATGCATTTGAGTCTGGTACATTTGCATTTGTATTGGAGTTGCACATTTTTGCTGGCACTTGACTTTTAGTCTTCAGTGAGCATTGCCTTGCCTTTGATCTTGTTGTGGGTGCATGTATTATTTGAGTCTGTTGGCACCGGTCTGTGATGTTCCTGTCATTTTGCATTGAGAGCTTTTATGTTGATTTGGACTTGCAGTTTTTAACTTGTACCATTTGAGGCAGTTTTCTTATGCTTGTCTTTCCTGGCCACTACTTGATTATGTGGTCTGGTTCCTTTTTGGTAGTTTGTACCATTGCCTTCGTGCACTTGGTCATTTGAGCCTCTGTGCTCTGCATTCGAGTTGAATCAGTGTCTTGACCCTGGCAGATTCGATGGAGGGTAGTGGCGAGGCAGTGCACGCGTGCGTGTACTGCAGCCACACCGAGATCTAATTTGGTTTGATGCCATCTGTTTCTGATTCCTTGAGCTTTTGGGTACTTCATCACTGTAGTGGCGAGGCAGCGCACGCATGCGTGAACTGCAGCCACACGGTATTGACGTTTTAATTGACATTTCAATTGTTTGAATTGTTTTGTGTTCAATTCAATATTTGAGAATTTTATTTGATTCCTTTCGATTAATCATTTTGTTGTGTCTAATTATCTATTCGATAATTAGATTCTGAATTTCTAATTATTATTTTATAATTGGATTTTGTTGTTAATTGCCAATTAGGCAATCCTGATGTTTTCTAAATTATCTTCATTGATATTCTTTTCACTTATCTTTGCTGATGATTTAAATCTGCTGATTTGTTGTTTAACACTATTTAGTGTTATATCTGCAGTTATCCGATTCTCTTATCGAAGAGTTGGATATACGAGATTTCTGTGACTGTCGTCTATTTGATATTTGATTATTATTGCTTCTGTGCATTAATAACTGAGTTTGAATTAGACTGACCCGTGTATTATTTTCTTTTGAATTTAATACTCGGGTCAGACCCGAGTTATTTCAGGTTGTAGATTTCCTGCTTTGAGTTGCTGTTGAGCTATGAAGACTTTTTATATCATTTGGAGTGGTCTTCATCTTGTTGTAGTAGTCAGTGTGTCTGTTTTAAGATGATATGTATTCATGTATAATAGTCGATAATGTACTTGTATATATAACTTCTTGAGTCGACAGTTGTAGTTGTATCATATGTATTGTGTCAACTGTATTGTAACTGACATCAGTTAGATATATATGAGATCTTTTGTTATCCGTGTTTCGCATTCTTTTGTATCTGTGTTATTATTATATATATTGTCCTAAACTATTATGAACCATCGTAGTTCGTTTTATACTAGAATTGGGTATGTCGATGGGAGAAAATAAATGAGAGATGAAAAATTAAAAGTATATACCACTCCTATCGAGATAACCAATACTAGTGTAAGGACAACTACGGATGGCCGCTCCTATCCAGCCTTATTCTTCGTAATAATAGACAGTATTTCTTTTAATACTCTTTGTTATTATGAGCATAGAGGTGGGGCGTCATAGTTGGTATCAGAGCTTGGGGTTTATGGACATAATATAAAACATAACTTAGATGGAATATATGTTACAACTATTGGTCGATGTTTTATTTGTGCTTTGAGTCAAAACTAGAGTTTTGAAATTTTGATGAAATTTTTAAATATCTTTATTTAAAAACAAAATTGAAACTGTGTTTTGTTGATTTGATTAAATTATGATCTGTTTATCAGAGTGCGCAGCGGAAACAGTGAAACTGTCTTCGCTGAGTACGACTGATAATCTTTTTGATTTAAAAATTGAAATATGAAATTGAAATAAATTTCATTTGTTGTTTACATAGCTGTATTCATTTTGTTTCTTTGAGAATTTCGAATCCGACTTGAGAATTCGAAACGATTGCAGTTATGTGATTTTTGTTGAGATCTTTGCTGGTTTTCTTTTATGCTAATCATTGTTGATTAGATTTTTGCTGTTTTAAATTATCTTCATTGAAGATAATAGAGTAATTTCTTTGTGTATATTGTAGTGTGCGTGCAAATATGAATTGCACGTTACTGCATTAATTTTACGTTGAACCGATGCTTGGTTATGAAACGTATTTTGTTGCCGTTATTTTTATAACGAGATTTTTACATCGATGCTAAATTTTGAAGCACGGTGTTTTGTGGCATTTTTGATGAATGAAAATTCACTGATATTACATTTTGATGTAAATTATTTTGATGAGATTTTGACGTTTAAAAATTACTATCGCTTTGGCTTTAGTAACCGTCAAATTTTAAAAGTGGATTTTCAAGCGGTTATTTCGCAATGCTGATTTTGAGATTCGTTTTACGATGTTTTGAGAAGTACAATTTCCTTTTCGAAATTGCTACTGATGTTGTTGCTTTAATCACGTGATTGGAAAATCGTTTTAAAATGAAAATTGTTTTATAAATTTTTAACAGTTTGCATTTTCAAAAGAATGAGGAAGCGATTTAAACGTTTCAGCAAAATCGAGGACTATGACCCCTTTCTTTTACTGATTCGCTTAATTCCAGACTTGTCCGTTTGAGAATGTAAAGTGTATTTTTACAAAATACACAATTTTGCACTTTCAAGGAAACGATGAAGAGAATCAAACGATTTAGTAAAACACGTGGTATGGGACATGTGCGTTTGCTATTTCGGTTAATTCCGGACTCGTTAATTGAAATATCTGCTGTTTTGATGATTTTGATGAATTTTCACTTTCAAGGAAACGATGAAGAGAATCAAACGATTTAGTAAAACACATGGTATGGGACATGTGTGTTTGCTATTTCGGTTAATTCCAGATTCGTTAATTGAAATATTTGATGCTTTCGTGCGCTTTCGAGCCACTATGATGGACCTTCGGGTCATATGTTGGACCTTCGGGTCATATGATGGACCTTCGGGTCAAATACCAGTACTAGACCTTCGGGTCATATGTTGGACCTTCGGGTCATATGATGGACCTTCAGGTCAAATACCAGTACTAGACCTTCGGGTCATTTGTTGGACCTTCGGGTCATTTGTTGGGCGCCAAAATTATGTTGAGTACTTGGTAGGCTTCGGCCATTTGTTGATGCACGTGCGGCGAATTAAAAACTCGCCATCTGATGGGATCGATCCAAGCTTTTATGTTGATTTTCTAGTCTTCTTAATTGATTTCTAGATATTTGTTGTTTCTAATTATCTGCAGGTAATTAGATATCTGATGTTATGAGATTTAATTATCGTATCGGTAATTAAATATTTGTTGATATGAGTTCTGATTATCGTTTTTGATAATCGGATATTTGTTGCTTCTAATTATCGCTTGTGATAATTGGATATTTGTTGATATGAGTTCTGATTATCGTTTTGATAATCGAATATTTGTTGATTTGAGATTTAATTATCGCTTTTGGTAATTAAATATTTGTTGATTTGAAATTTGATTATCGTTTTTGATAATCGAATATTTGTTGATTTGAAATTTGATTATCGTTTTTGATAATCGAATATTTGTTGATTTGAGATTTAATTATCGTTTTTGATAATCGAATATTTGTTGATTTGAAATTTGATTATCGTTTTTGATAATCGAATATTTGTTGATTTGAGATTTAATTATCGTTTTTGATAATCGAATATTTGTTGATTTGAAATTTGATTATCGCTTTTGATAATTAAATATTTGCTGATTTGAGATTTAATTATCGCTTTTGATAATTAAATATTTTCTGATTTGAGATTTAATTATCGCTTTTGATAATTAAATATTTGCTGATTTGAAATTTGATTATCGCTTTTGATAATCGAATATTTGTTGATTTGAAATTTGATTATCGTTTTTGATAATCGAATATTTGTTGATTTGAAATTTGATTATTGTTTTTGATAATCGAATATTTGTTGATTTGAAATTTGATTATCGTTTTTGATAATCGAATATTTGTTGATTGAAATTTGATTATCGTTTTTGATAATCGAATATTTGTTGATTTGAAATTTGATTATCGTTTTTGATAATCGAATATTTGTTGATTTGAAATTTGATTATCGTTTTTGATAATCGAATATTTGTTGATTTGAAATTTGATTATCGTTTTGATAATCGAATATTTGTTGATTTGAAATTTGATTATCGTTTTTGATAATCGAATATTTGTTGATTTGAAATTTGATTGTCGTTTTTTTTATATAAGTGGATATTTGATGATTTAATGGTTTCTGATTATCGTTTGAGTTATTAGATATTTGTCGATTTGTTTTCTGACTATCGTTTGGATAATTGGATGTTTGCTGATTTTATTGATATGAGATTTTCTAGTCTCCAATTGATTCTAGAGTATGCTGATTTTATTGGATTACTGTTTTCTATCTATCTCTATCTCTGTTGATAGTTAGAGTTTGTTGATTATGAAGTTCGTGTTTTCTAGTTATTTGTTGAATAACTAGATAATTGCAGTTTTGTGAATTGTGATTTGTGATTTCTAATCATCTTTTGTTGATAATTAGATTTTGCTATTTTCTAATTATCGTATCGATAATTAGATATTGTTGTTTTGTGATTTTTGAATTCTAATTGTCTAATTGATAATTGAATATTGCTGATGATTGCATTATTCAGCTTTGCTGTTTTCTGGTTATCTATTGGTAATTAGATTTTGTTGAGAATTTGTGAATTTCTTTTATGAAGTTAAAAGATTTCTTTGGTGTTTGAATTCTCGACCTTTATTTTTCTAACTTAACCAGTTTATGTTAGAAAAATAATGGTTCGAGACGACCTTAATTATGAAAATTGCGGGGATGCAATTTTTATAAGGAGGGGAGTCTGTAACAACCCGAGATTTTGTATTGTTTTATAATCGCCATTAATCGATTAATGTGCTAGCATTGCGATTTTATTTGACGATTGAATTGGCTGTAAATTGCTATTGGGACTTTATCGGGTTTATTTTGTGTTAAATGTTGTTTGGGCTTTAAAGAAAATGTTGGCCCATGTTTCTTTGTTCTGCCGAGATAACTCAGAGACAAACCCGTTCCTCTTTCTCATTTTTTTCATTTGATTCGTAAAACCCTAGCATACGAAAAAGGATGGTGGCGGCCCGTTCTTCTCTCGTTCGTCCTCTTCAAATTAGGGCTTCGAAATAAGTGGTGGCTCCGTTTAATTCGTTCCCCTTGCAGCTTGACGACCTCACTCGATTCGTGGTTGACTTCAGCCTCGATCGACTTCGGGATGCCACAGTTTCAGATTTCGATCAATGAAAGAGGTGAGTGATCTCGTCACTCACATCTAATTCAAATAGTTAAACTCGTCTGCTTAATTGTTTTCGTTGTCTTCGGCGCTAACATTGTTCGTAGTGGTTTTAATTCTATGTTGGCTGTCACTGTTTTGAATTAGTGATTTTGTATGGCTTTGCAATTTTCTTTCAGTGTTACACTTCATTCAAGCTGTACGTTTAAGTCTGCACTGATACATGATTCGTATCCTGTTGCTGGGATTAGTTTTGCATTTCTGGTCCACTTGAGTTTTGATGCATTGTTTTGTTTGTATTGATCAGTTGTTAGATCACTTTGTTGTTCCATGATTTTGGCATTTTGTCTTGTTCTCGATTATGATGCTAGTACTGTCCAGTTTACAGTACTATATATGTTGCATTTTTGATGTTCACATGGGTTACTGTCAATGCTTCTAGCCCCTATACATGTATACATATACATGCCTATGTGTATATATGTGGTTGGACTAATAGTCTTTTGATTGAAGTTTTCTTGAGTGATCTTTTTCACTCACAACTATTCATTCTATTGTTTGAATTTAATTCGAGGTTCTTGATTATCTCGGCCATTCGGTTTGTTTTTGCTATGATTACGCGATTATTGTTAGACGTTGATGATTTCACCGACTTTCGTTCTTTTCATGTTACTGGGTTGGCACGATTTTTATTTTTGGTAAATTCATTTTTGATGACATGAATTTCTGCTGCTTACTACCTTGGTTTGAGATTTCCTTTAACTGAACTTGACTATTTACGACTGTACGTTGCTGTGTAGTACCATTGATTTTCTGTTGCTCCAGGTTACATTGAGCACCTCATTTGATCTACCTGCATTGTTTCACGTGTGCTCAGTATCACTTGATGTTGTTGTTTCACTACTGAGCCTTCTTCCTGTGTGTTTCAATTAGAGTTTGTTGGTCATGTCACTCCTTTGGGTTGTGATTCACTTCATGTTGCTTGAGATGTTGGTTCGGTCTTGTGCCTGTAGTTAAAGTCATGTACACTCTGTCGGTTTACTGTTGCATTCATGTTGCTTAATTCCTGTCCACAGCTTGACTTTGTGGTCTGGATCATTCATGTCATCACTGGGCCATCTTACTGTCAGGTTGTATTGAGTTTGATCATGTTGCATATAGACTTGCTGCCTGTTCATCATTGTATGAGGTCACTGCCCTTGTATTTAGTTACTTAATGTTACACTATTGCTTGTTCCATTATGTAGTAGTGAGATTGTACGGTGTTGCTGCTGCACTTATGTGTACATGCTGCTTATGTAGTTGGTTGAGTTTGATAGCCTGTCTGCACATGCTTGAATGCATTTGAGTCTGGTACATTTGCATTTGTATTGGAGTTGCACATTTTTGCTGGCACTTGACTTGTAGTCTTCAGTGAGCATTGCCTTGCCTTTGATCTTGTTGTGGGTGCATGTATTATTTGAGTCTGTTGGCACTAGTCTGTGATGTTCCTGTCATTTTGCATTGAGAGCTTTTATGTTGATTTGGACTTGCAGTTTTTAACTTGTACCATTTGAGGCAGTTTGCTTATGCTTGTCTTTCCTGGCCACTGCTTGATTATGTGGTCTGGTTCCTTTTTGGTAGTTTGTACCATTGCCTTCGTGCACTTGGTCATTCGAGCCTCTGTGCTCTGCATTCGAGTTGAATTAGTGTCTTGACCCTGGCAGATTCGACGGACGGTAGTGGCGAGGCAGTGCACGCGTGCGTGTACTGCAGCCACACCGAGATCTAATTTGGTTTGATGCCATCTGTTTCTGATTCCTTGAGCTTTTGGGTACTTCATCACTGTAGTGGCGAGGCAGTGCACGCATGCGTGAACTGCAGCCACACGGTATTGACGTTTTAATTGACGTTTCAATTGTTTGAATTGTTTTGTGTTCAATTCAATATTTGAGAATTTTATTTGATTCCTTTCGATTAATCATTTTGTTGTGTCTAATTATCTATTCGATAATTAGATTCTGAATTTCTAATTATTATTTTATAATTGGATTTTGTTGTTAATTGCCAATTAGGCAATCCTGATGTTTTCTAAATTATCTTCATTGATATTCTTTTCACTTATCGTTGCTGATGATTTAAATCTGCTGATTTGTTGTTTAACACTGTTTAGTGTTATATCTGCAGTTATCCGATTCTCTTATCGAAGAGTTGGATATACGAGATTTCTGTGACTGTCGTCTATTTGATATTTGATTATTATTGCTTATGTGCATTAATAACTGAGTTTGAATTAGACTGACCCGTGTATTATTTTCTTTTGAATTTAATACTCGGGCCAGACCCGAGTTATTTCAGGTTGTAGATTTCCTGCTTTGAGTTGTTGTTGAGCTATGAAGACTTTTTATATCATTTGGAGTGGTCTTCGTCTTGTTGTAGTAGTCAGTGTGTATGTTTTAAGATGATATGTATTCATGTATATTAGTCGATAATGTACTTGTATATATAACTTCTTGAGTCGACAGTTGTAGTTGTATCACATGTATTGTGTCAACTGTATTGTAACTGACATCAGTTAGATATATATATGAGATCTTTTGTTATCCGTGTTCCGCATTCTTTTGTATCTGTGTTATTATTATATATATTGTTCTAAACTATTATGAACCATCGTAGTTCGTTTTATACTAGAATTGGTTATGTCGATGGGAGTAAATAAATGAGAGATGAAAAATTAAAAGTATATACCACTCCTATCGAGATAACCAATACTAGTGTAAGGCTAACTACGGATGGTCGCTCCTATCCAGCCTTATTCTTCGTAATAATGGACAGTATTTCTTTTAATACTCTTTGTTATTATGAGCATAGAGGTGGGGCGTCACACTAAGTTTGCTCAAAAAATCGAGAGGGATTATTCACCCTTACATATCATTTTACGATGAGCTAAGTATAATGCATGTATCTTGAGTTTGCTCAACAAATACATGTATGTATCTTACCACATCTTGGCAATATATTAATAGTACTACACATAACAGCTCTAGCTTGAGTTTGCTCAACAACTAGTACATACGCAAGTAATCTATCAACATATAAATGATATAGGAAAACTATATTAAAGATTTATAATCTTTAGTATTTTTTGAGTGTATCAATTTAAGGAATAATGTATTTCTTATGAAATACCCTTATGATTCAAGTGTTTGATACATCTGAACTAACGGTATACGTATAATACATTTGCATTTATTCAAAAAATCTATTTCGATTTTTGATAGTTTCACTTATATTATATTCATATATATATAATTATATAAGTTTAATTTATTTATAACTATTATAATTTAATTAACTTATATGATATTTATATGTATCTTTATTTATAACTATTATAATTTATAATATTTATATGTATATTTATTCATAACTATTATAATTTAATTAACTTATATAATATTTATATGTATCTTATTTACAAAATCATATTTAATTAATTTTTACTCTTAATTTAATTAACTAATTAACTAAATCTTATTTTTAAAATTTTAGAAATTTTATTTAATTTATCCTAAACTATTTAAGTAGAATATTTAACTATAATCTTTATAGTTTTTATTTATATACATATTTGGTAATACATACACATACATATATATATATTAATTAACATTTAATCAATTATTTTTTAAATAAATTATTTATTGAATTAAATATTATAACTAAGTATTTTAATACTTTTCAAATGATTTATTTAATTTACCTCAAACAATTTTAAGATAAATTTTCAACTATAACCTTTATAGTTATATACATATATTAATATATACGTATATTCTTTTAATTAATTAACTTTTAGTTAATTATATATATTTAATTAATTAAATTAATTAAATAGTTATAAAATTTTGAAAAATATTAAATTGATTTCTCAAAACAGTTTTGAAAGATTTTAAATTTATTTTATAACATTTATAAAATTTTATTTTATATTATAAACCTAACATTTAAATTTAAAATATATTTCCAGTTTTCGAATGTTAATTTGAAAAGTCAAGGCCCAGAAATAGAATAAATTGAGGCATACATTTGGGTCAATCTTTTGGTCTTATTACACCCAATGAGCTAGGCTAGTAGCCAAGGAGGGAACAACACTTTTTATCCAACTCTAAATCTAGATACTACTATTCTAGACACCCATTGGATAGAAAAGTTTATTAGTTGGCCCTAAATGTTGACTAATTAGATTGCACGAACCATACAGGCTCTGATACCATTATTGGTCAGTCTCGAACTCCTTTTGGGTGGTCCACACAAGATCCCTCATGAGCACATTTTACATGCAACCTCTTAACCCACACAACCTATCAACTTCTTAACCTAGGACATGTAAGGGTAAGAGTTAATGCTTCACCACATATCACAATGCGAGAACCCCTTATCAAGTTGGTTATAGGAATCGAACTTGCAATTTCACTGCTACCATGCAGACGCCTCTACTAACGTAGCCCTAATACCATTGTTAGGACCAGCCCATTTTGCATAGGGTGAAATTGATAAATTTAAAAAAAAAATCGCTATTTGGATTTTAATGAGCCTATGAAATCCATTAACCAGCATTAGATCCAATGTCTATATTGAAACTAGACCATATTCTATTTAAATATTTATATAATTAGTCATATTAATTAAGTTCATTTAATATTTGCTTTGAATATATATCTTTTTTTATAGAAAATTGGTATTTTATTATCTATAAAGAATGTTAAATAACACACCCTAAATAAGCCACGAACAAGAGAGCTTGAGTGCCCTGTTAAATAACACAACCTAACTAAATAAGCCACCTGATTAAGAACACATAAACGCGGACACTACAAAAATATTACTTATACGGTGAACAATACGACTCAAACCAAAAAGAAGCCTAAATAATAAACCGCTCCACACTTCAATAACTACTAGTAAAAAAATTTAAGCTTCTAAAAATGGCACCCTAAGTAAAATACCAAGAGCTGGCAAAATATTTCTGCCAAGACAATCTATCTTCGTAAATATCAGAATCTTCTAGTAGATCCAGACTTGAAAGAAGATTATGGTGGTTTGAAAGTGGATCTGTTCGTCAGGAAACCAAATCGGGCTTCGGATATTTTGTCAAGCTCTACAAGGATAAGTGTTCTCAACTCAAGATCGTTTTCATAAACTCAAGATTTTGTTAGTAGTCTCTTGGAGTCGCATATAATTAGTTGAATTTTTTGTTCTGCCGTGGTTGATTTTGCTTTGAAAATTTGATTGTTTCATTATCGCCGTACATGGCAAATAATTATAGTAATTGATATGTCAGCTAGATCCTTTAGCTAACTCGAGTGTTTGTAACTTGTTGTGAATTGCTCCATTAGCTGAAGTAGGCTTATAGATGCATTGGGATTATTCTATATATACCCAAACATCTGACTATTTGCATTAAAATGTATTTTGAGTAATTGCAAATGTCAAATATATTGTGTGCCATAGTTTCTGGATCATTGTTACATAAAACACAAGTTGAATTGTTGCTGCTCAAACATCTATTTACCATGTCCATTGTTGGCAATCTGTCAGATATCGCAAAATATGTGGTCATAGACATTTTATTAGCACAACACTTGTTCCGCACGGTGCTATGCCATTACTGTATATCATTTTTCTCTCTAATACCTTCCCATATTGATTTGAAGGAGAACTCACCGTTGTTTGCTTTCCATTGTCGGTAGTCCTCATGCATGTATGTCACTGAATATATTTTTCATTGATGTTGTTGCATATATGTGTTGGCAGATTTGAAGAGTTAAGATTCCATGTATTGTTGCTTATGACGTTTATGACTTTGTGATTATTTGCCCTAGTCGTGGTCATATAAGTCTACCCAATTGTGTTCACCAAAGTTTGACCTTTCAACCAAGGGTCAAACTAAAGGTGTGTATTTCTCCCGTTGACTATGCGTCTTGTGAAAATTGTTCGTCCATTTCTTTTGCTCGTAGAAGTAGTTTCCATACGAGTGATGCTTTGTTATCTACATTGAGAATCCAAAAATTTTGTTGATACAGTATCGACTTTTCATCCATATTGCCCATAGTGAATCGTTTTGCAAATACTTCCATAATAGCTTAACTACAAAAGCTTTTTGCAAGTCTTCTAGTCTCCTTAATCCCAGTTCTCATTCATTTTTGGGTATGTAGACCCTTTTCCGACTGATTTTGTGTTTTTTCCTTGCCAGAGGAAATTTGAACAAGCTTTCTCAATTTTCCTAGTTATTGCTTGTAGGATTTGACATATTTACATCCAAAATTGTATGGGCAGATAGTAGATTTTATAAATTCTAGCCTACCACTAGTATTTAAAAATATACTACTCCATGTGTCTAGTTTCCTGTTTATTTTGTCAAGTGATTCACCAAAATGAATAATTCTTAATTTATTACTTGAGAGTGCTACACCTAGGTATTTAGTTGGTAGATTGGCAACTTGGATGTTGTAACGACCCGTATTTTTACGGATCGAATGTTTGTAAATCAGTTGTCATTAGGTCGTATAGAAGATAAGTCATGTATAGCTTAGGTCGTCTGGAAGATAAGTCGTGTGGTGGCTTAGGTCGTGGGGTAGGTTAGGTCGAGTAGTAGTTAGGTCGGGTGAGCGACTTAAGGGATTGGAGCGACCTAAGGAAGTTGGCGACTTAAGGTAGTGGACGACCTAAGAGTTAGCAACCTACAGGAATCAGCGACTTAAGGAGTAGACGACCTAAGGTTTGAGCGACCTATAGGAGTTAGCGACCTATAGGAATTGACGACCTAAGATAGTTGACGACCTAAGGAATGGAGCGGCTAAGGGGTTTAGCGACCTAGGGGTTGAGTGAGTTAACGACCTAAGGAAGTTAGGTCGTGGACGAGATAAGGCTTAAGTCGTTATAGTTAGGTCGTGAGACCTTGTGTTGAAGTTAGGTCGTAAGCGACCTAAGGTGGATTGCTGAGTATAGTTAGGTCGCTAGGTCGTCTGTACAGTTAGGTCGCATATGTGTTAGGTCGCGCGCATGTGTTAGGTCAGCAATGCTGTTAGGTCGTAGGTCGCGTAGAGGCTTGAATTGTTAGGTCGGGGATATGTTAGGTCGTAGGTCGTGTGATAGTTAGGTCATGGACAACCTAAGAGCGAACGACCTAAGAATTCATGATAATTTGACATCCATTTTACTACATGTTAACCTATGCAAGTTCATTCATCAAGTTGTAGAGATATTACTCATGATTCATGCTTGTTAGATTTAGACTCTTTATTTACAAAATTGCCATTATTGTTATAATCGTTTATTTGATCATGTTTGAATGCTTGATTACTTGGATTAATGTTTGACTTGATTGATTGTTGTAAATTAGTTGATTGATGATTTGATTTGGACAAGTTAGTCGAAGATGATTCAAAAGCTAAGGGAAAGGCTCTTGAATTGGAAAAGCTGCTCGTGGCATATGTGGCGGATGATGAAGCTCATATGGATAAGATTTGAGGATGTTGATGTTGAGATGAGGCTTTGCTATGATGAGATGAAGCGAGGCATGGTATGAGATTGCCTTGGTTTAATCCAGACAAGATCATTCCAAGCATGTTGATAACTCGGTGAAATGGTTCGAGTTGAGGATAATGGTTTGCTCGAGAGGCGCTTGAGCTAGTATGGAAATAGTTGTCGAGGAGGATGACTAGAAGGCTGAGGTTTCATCGTTGTTGAAGGTTCTAGCAGGCTCAAAGCAAGAGTACGTTGGGCAGATTCGATAGTCCCTAAAGACTATGATTGTAGTCGAGTACTCTGGGCAGATTCGATAGTCCTAGGCACGGGCTGCGACGACGTGCGGAGTTATGTCTAGAACCGGGGTTGCCATTAACCCTTGATGGACGGCTGAAAGAATGTGCCGGTCATTCAATTAACAGTGGTATTGAAGCAATGATAACAGTGATAGCCAGAGTCATGGATGTTTGGTTGTATCGTCATTCGGTCTCAAGAGCGATGTTTTCTGGGTGCTTATCTGGTCTTGGTTTAGGCCTTGGGGGTTTGTACTTGGAAAACACCGACCTTGACTCGAGTGATAATTGCTTTACTTTAAATGTCTGCTTTGTTATGTTTATTTCTGCTTAGTGTGTCTGGGGGCTATCACTGTAGAAAGGGGTGGAGTGGGAGGGTTGGATTCCTATTCCTTTTACCTTTATGCTCTTTTGGTATGTTGTTAGTTAATTTACTGCTCACTAAGACTGTTGTCTGACTCAAGGCTTTATGTTTAACTCTTATTGCCTTGGGCTGTTCATCCGCTTTGGGATGGGCAGACTAAGTAGCAGGTGACAGGTGTTGTTCTTAGTTTCCGACGATGCTGATGACGAAGACGAGCTGGAGGCTTGCATATTATTTTCGTACTATATGTACTGGATGTTCCGCTGCTTTGTATAATTCTCTGAGTGTTATGTAGCGAGGCTTGATGTATTGACTATTCAGATGTTTGTATCCAACTATTATGAGGTTTAATAGAGATTCTGTTCTGTAAAGCTTCACTATATATACTTTCTATTGTATTTTATCCATGCGCTGTGAGTTATACGATAGATTCTGCTGTTTTAATTTAACCCTGGCAATCGTCCATGGCTGCCTGGCACACTTTACAGCGCACTACTCCTATGTTCAGTGCAGGGGTCATGGGCGGTCGTCACATTTGGTATCAGAGCATTGGTTAATCGATTTTACCCAACGCTCGCTGACGTAACTACGTATGAGAGACGTAATTGTATTTTGATGGATGATTACTATATATAATATAGTAGCTTAGAAGGATTTGAATTCCTTATGCAGTTGTTTCTCAAGGTGTATTAATCGTTCCTTTTTATAGATATTGAGAATGAGTCGAAGAGGGAGACCAGCTGCTAGGGAAGGCCGTGCTACTGAGGGGGCTGCTGATTATGCTGCTATGTTCGAAGCTATGATGACTTCGATCATGAGAAGGATGCCCGCTCCGGGGCCATCAGTAGATGTTGGAGTTCAAGTTCAAACTCCAAAACCGATGGATTTTGCTAAGCTGTGTAAAGATTATACTGCTCTTGGAGGAAAGGTTTTCTTGGGGACAGAATCAACCATTGAAGTCCAGAGGTGGATAGATGCTTGTAGAAGGATCTTTGGTGATTTGGGAATCGAGGATGCAACTAAAAGGAAGCTTGCATCAAGACAGCTTCAAGGGAGAGCTTCTGATTGGTGGAACTCTATCACCATTGATACTCCGGAGGAAGAGATTACTTGGGTGCAATTCCAAACCAGATTTAAAGCTAAGTTCATTTCTACTGCTCAGAAATCTGTTCTGTTCAAGAAGTTTGTGGAGCTCAAGCAAGGTGGAAGACCAGTTCTTGAGTATGTTTCTGAGTTTGAAGCTTCGTCCAAGTATGCCCGGTCGTATATTGAATCTGCGTATCAGAAGAATGAGAAGTTTGTGACAAGCTTGGACAGTTATCTTGGGAGGCAGTTGGTGGATCATTTGGACGATCCATTTGATAAGCTTGTGGAGAAGGCTCTCAGGCACGAGAATTTGTTTCCTAAAGAAGGATCTGTTGTTGCTGTAACCAAGGAAGAGTCTAAACCACAGCAGGGTGGAAACAAGAAGAGGAAGCAGCAGCAGCAAAAGGGTAAGGATGGTCAGAAGAAGCCGAAGGGCGAAATGACCTGCTACAATTGTCAGCAGAAGGTCCATTTCTCCAGAAATTGCAAGAATCCGAAGGTACCGGTGAAGTGCCACAATTGTGACAAGCCGGGGCATATCAGGAAAAATTGTCCAGAACCGCGGAAGGACAAGCAGATTGTGCAAGCTTATGCTTTGGGGGCTGTTCCATCATCTTCGAAAGCTCCTACCGCTGAAGAGAAAGGAAAGAGTGTGGTGGTTCAAGGTACTCTTTCCATATGTGGTGTTCCAGTTAGAGTGTTATTCGATACTGGGGCGTCGCATTCTTTTGTTTGTAATGAACTTGTAGGTCGGTTGGGTTTAGAACCGAATATTGTTGATAGGCCATTGGTTGTGACTAACCCAGTTGGGGGTTCGTCTTGTCTGTGTATGTTATGTCGTGGTCTGATTGTATCGAGTCATGATTGCTCTTTTGTTTGTGATTGTTTTGTTCTGAACTTTGCGGGGTTCGGAATTATTTTGGGAATGGACTGGCTTAGGAAGTATGCGGCAAAGGTTGATTGTGAAAGGTTGGAGGTGACAGTCGAGAATGTGGAAGGGCGAAAGGTTGTGATACGATGTAAGCATGAGGAAGGCGTCTTCATGAGCTTCATGTATTCGCTGGTTGTTCCACGGGATGGACTGTCATCGCTGCCAATCGCTAATGGATTTGAGGATGTCTTTGATGAGGTCAAAGGGTTACCGCCGCATAGAGAGATCGAGTTTCGTATCGATTTAGTTGAAGGAGCCAGACCTGTTGTGATGCCTCTTAGGCAGATGGCGCCTAGGGAACAGCAAGAGTTGAAGGTGCAAGTTGATGATCTTCTACGGAAAGGATTCATTCGACGTAGTGTGTCCGAATGGAGTGCACCAGTTGTGTTTGTTACCAAAGCGGATGGATCGCTGAGGTTGTGTGTGGATTATCATGAGCTGAATAAAGTGACTAAGAAGAACAAGTATCCATTGCCGAGAATAGACGACTTGTTTGATCAGCTTCACGAAGCTAAGGTGTTTTCTCAGATGGATTTAGCTACGGGATTTCACCAGTTAAGAGTGGCTAAGGATAGTGTGCCGAAGACTGCTTTCAGGGCACCATCCGGTTTCTTTGAGTGGCTGGTAATGCCGTTTGGATTAACCAATGCACCAGCATATTTTGTGGATCTTATGAATAGAGTGTTCAGAGATCAGTTGAACAAGTTCGTACTAGTGTTCGTGGATGATATTTTGATTTATTCCAGAACTGAAGAAGAGCACAAGACGCATTTGCGTATTGTTTTGGAAATCTTACGGAAACATCAGCTGAAGGCTAAGTTTTCAAAGTGTCACTTCTGGAAGAGTGAAGTGAGGTTCTTAGGCCATATTATCTCTGGAAATGGAGTAGCGGTTGATCCCGCTAAGGTGGCAGCAATCCAAGATTGGGTTAGACCTAAGAATGCATCTGATTTGAGAAGTTTTCTTGGATTAGCAGGATATTATCGTCGGTTTATCAAAGACTTTTCCAAGGTAGTTGCACCGTTAACAGGATTGACGAAAAAGAACCAAGTATTCAGATGGGATGCTAAGTGTGAGCAAGCTTTCGGAATCCTGAAAGAGCGACTGACAAGTGCTCCTGTTTTGACTATTCCAAGTGGAAATGATGAGATGGTGGTTTACACCGATGCATGTGGTACCGGACTTGGAGCAGTGCTGATGCAGAAGGGTAAAGTTATTGCGTATGCAAGTCGACAACTGAAGCCGCATGAAAGGAATTATCCGACTCATGATTTGGAGTTGGCGGCAATTGTTTTTGCTCTGAAGATGTGGAGACATTATCTATTGGGAGTTCGATTTGAGTTGTTTACAGATCATAAGTCATTGAAGTATCTTTTCTCCCAAAAGGATTTGAATCTTAGGTAGCAACGATGGCTAGAGTTTTTAGCATCATATGATTTTGGTATAGCCTATACTCCGGGAAAGGGTAACGCAGTGGCAGATGCGTTGAGTCGAAGACATGCAGGATTGGGAGCCATGTTTTTAGAATGGAAGAGTCTCGAGTATTTGGCTGGATTTGACTTTAGGCCTAGATGTGAATTGGAACATGAGATGTTGGCAAACTTATCGATAAGACCGACTCTTGTGGAAAGAATTGGAGAGAGCCAAAAGCTAGACGATAAGCTTGTCAAGATTATCCGTGATTTGGAATCTGGATTGGACCCAGAAAAGGATAAAGGATTCGAGGTCGATCGAGAGGGTTGGCTTCAGAAGCAAGGACGACTAGTTGTTCCCGATATAGATGAATTGAGAAATGAAGTTCTGAAGGAAAGTCATCACTCGAAGTTGACAATTCATCCAGGTGGAAATAATATGTATCGGGATATGAAGAGAACCTATTACTGGGAAGGTATGAAGAAGGATGTTGGAAATTGTATTTCCAAGTGCATGAACTGCCAGTTGGTAAAAGCCGAACAGAAGAAGCCAAGTGGACTGCTTCAGCCATTAGAAGTTCCTACATGGAAGTGGGAGCAAGTATCGATGGATTTTATCGATGGGTTACCTAGAACAAGAACGGGAAATGAAGGGATTTGGGTCATCATAGATCGTCTGACTAAGAGTGCAAGATTCATTCCTGTTCGATCGACTAGGACTGCATCAAAGTTGGCTGAGCTGTATGTTAAGTGGATAGTTCGATTCCATGGTATTCCGAAGAGTATAGTGAGCGATCGAGACCCATTGTTCACTAGTGGATTTTGGAAGAGCTTCCAAGAGGTTTTGGGAACTGAGTTGTGTTTGAGTACAGCTTATCATCCCCAAACAGATGGTCAGACCGAGAGAGTCAATCGAGTTTTGGAAGATCTCCTTAGAGCTTGTGTTTTGGATTTCGGAGGATCATGGGAAGATCATCTTCATTTGGTGGAATTTTCGTATAATAATAATTACCAGTCAAGCATTGGTATGGCACCGTATGAGGCATTGTATGGAAGACCGTGTAACTCTCCGACATGTTGGTTAGAAATAGGAGAAAAGCTGATACTTGAGCCAGAAATGATTCGACAGACTACGGATTTCATAGAGATCATTCGGCAACGAATGAAGGCAGCCCAAGACCGACAGAAAAGTTATGCCGATAAGCGTCGTAAGGATTTGGAATTCGACGTAGGTGATATGGTTTTTGTGAAGATTTCTCCACTGAAGAATGTTATTCGATTCGGGAAGAAAGGAAAATTGACTCCGAGATTTGTTGGACCATTTCCGATTATCGAGCGAATTGGAAAGCTCGCCTACAAATTGAAGTTACCAGAAAAGATGTCGAGTGTGCACAATGTTTTTCATGTATCGTATCTACGGAAGTATGTGCACGACTCGAATACAGTGGTTTCTGCTGATAGCTGTGAAGACTTTGAGATTGATCCAGTTGAGAAGAGACCTCGTAAGCCGCTTCGTGTTGTGGAAACTGACACGAAACAGCTTAGGAGGAAGGTAGTTAGGTTGCTCAAGGTATAATGGAGTGATGATGTTAACGACTGTACATGGGAGGTGGAAGAGAGGATGAAGGCAGCTCATCCTGAACTCTTCGAGGTATGGCCATAAGGTGTCGTGATATCTCATGACATTGTAACTTGTTCTAATTTTAGAATTCGGCATGCTAGGCTAGAATTGGATGCATGGTTTGTTGATTGCTATAGATGGTAGGCATGCAGAATAGCTTTTGATTGCTCTTGTTTGTTTGGAATTTCGGGGGCAAAATTCCTAAGGGGGAGAGAATGTAACGACCCGTATTTTTACGGATCGAATGTTTGTAAATCAGTTGTCATTAGGTCGTATAGAAAATAAGCCATGTATAGCTTAGGTCGTCTGGAAGATAAGTCGTGTGGTGGCTTAGGTCGTGGGGTAGGTTAGGTCGAGTAGTAGTTAGGTCGGGTGAGCGACTTAAGGGATTGGAGCGACCTAAGAAAGTTGGCGACTTAAGGTAGTGGATGACCTAAGAGTTAGCAACCTACAGGAATCAGCGACTTAAGGAGTAGACGACCTAAGGTTTGAGCGACCTATAGGAGTTAGCGACCTATAGGAATTGACGACCTAAGATAGTTGACGACCTAAGGAATGGAGCGGCTAAGGGGTTTAGCGACCTAAGGGTTGAGTGAGTTAACGACCTAAGGAAGTTAGGTCGTGGACGAGATAAGGCTTAAGTCGTTATAGTTAGGTCGTGAGACCTTGTGTTGAAGTTAGGTCGTAAGCGACCTAAGGTGGATTGCTCAGTATAGTTAGGTCGCTAGGCCGTGTGTACAGTTAGGTCGCGCACATGTGTTAGGTTAGCAATGCTGTTAGGTCGTAGGTCGCATAGAGGCTTGAATTGTTAGGTCGGGGATCTGTTAGGTCGTAGGTCGTGTGATTGTTAGGTCATGGACGACCTAAGAGCGAACGACCTAAGAATTCAGCCTATAAATACACGTCCATTTCTTCACTTTTTGGGATCCGGATTTTGAAGCGACGAAGTGCTGCTATTTTGAGAGCTCGAGTTCTATACTTCTTCACTTCTTTTGTCCACTCTAATCTTGTGATTCCTTCCATCCAAATCGAAGATCAAATCGAAGATCCAAGAGCTTAGATTGAAGATCTTCATCCATCGAAGAGAGATTTCATCATTTGAAGCGAAGTTTTGATAGATCGAGTTAGATTTTTCGCTGTCCAGATCTGAAGTGTGTTGCTTTTGAGGTGTTTAGGTGATTTGGTGAGTGGTGATTATCTCTCACACGGATTCAAAGGAGTATATCAGATTGATGGCTTGATTTGGTGTTAAAATAGTGATTTCCATGCATTTTCATAAACTAAAGTGTAGATCTATTGTTCATGATAATTTGACATCCATTTTACTACATGTTAACCTATGCAAGTTCATTCATCAAGTTGTAGAGATATTACTCATGATTCATGCTTGTTAGATTTAGACTCTTTATTTACAAAATTGCCATTATTGTTATAATTGTTTATTTGATCATGTTTGAATGCTTGATTACTTGGATTAATGTTTGACTTGATTGATTGTTGTAAATTAGTTGATTGATGATTTGATTTGGACAAGTTAGTCGAAGATGATTCAAAAGCTAAAGGAAAGGCTCTTGAATTGGAAAAGCTGCTCGTGGCATATGTGGCGGATGATGAAGCTCATATGGATAAGATTTGAGGATGTTGATGTTGAGATGAGGCTTTGCTATGATGAGATGAAGCGAGGCATGGTATGAGATAGCCTTGGTTTAATCCAGACAGGATCATTTCAAGCATGTTGATAACTCGGTGAAATGGTTCGAGTTGAGGATAATGGTTTGCTCGAGAGGCGCTTGAGCTAGTATGGAAATAGTCGTCGAGGAGGATGACTAGAAGGCTGAGATTTCATCGTTGTTGAAGGTTCTAGCAGGCTCAAAGCAAGAGTACGTTGGGCAGATTCGATAGTCCCTAAAGACTATGATTGTAGTCGAGTACTCTGGGCAGATTCGATAGTCCTAGGCACGGGCTGCGACGACGTGCGGAGTTATGTCTAGAACCGGGGTTGCCATTAACCCTTGACGGACGGCTGAAAGAATGTGCCGGTCATTCAATTAACGGTGGTATCGAAGCAATGATAATAGTGATAGCCAGAGTCATCGATGTTTGATTGTATCGTCATTCGGTCTCAAGAGCGATGTTTTCTGGGTGCTTATCTGATCTTGATTTAGGCCTTGGGGGTTTGTACTTGGAAAACACCGACCTTGACTCGAGTGATAATTGCTTTACTTTAAATGTCTGCTTTGCTATGTTTATTTCTGCTTAGTGTGTCTGGGGGCTATCACTGTAGAAAGGGGTGGAGTGGGAGGGTTGGATTCCTATTCCTTTTACCTTTATGCTCTTTTGGTATGTTGTTAGTTAATTTACTGCTCACTAAGACTGTTGTCTGACTCAAGGCTTTATGTTTAACTCTTATTGCCTTGGGCTGTTCATCCGCTTTGGGATGGGCAGACTAGGTAGCAGGTGACAGGTGCTGTTCTTAGTTTCCGACGATGTTGATGACGAAGACGAGCTGGAGGCTTGCATATTATTTTCTTACTATATGTACTGGATGTTCCGCTGCTTTGTATAATTCTCTGAGTGTTATGTAGTGAGGCTTGATTTATTGACTATTCAGATGTTTGTATCTAACTATTATGAGGTTTAATAGAGATTTTGTTCTGTAAAGCTTCACTATATATACTTTCTATTGTATTTTATCCATACGCTGTGAGTTATACGATAGATTCTGCTGTTTTAATTTAACCCTGGCAATCGTCCATGGCTGCCTGGCACACTTTACAACGCACTACTTATATGTTCAGTGCAGGGGTCATGGGCGGTCGTCACAGATGTTAATATGTTCTTGAATGTGAGCTTTATTAGTTACCCCTTTACCAAAGAAAAGTCTTGTTTTTTGCGGAATTGACAGTTAGATTTGCATAATTTTCTAGTTCTTTGAGAAATTAAGGGCCCTTTTGGTTTGCTGTTTTTAGTTTTGTGTTTTCGTCTAAGCAAAAATGCGCATTTCTTATGCATTGTTGGAAAACACACAATTTTGAAAAATGAAATTAACAAGAAAATAGAAAACAAGTTTATTTGATTTTTTGTGTTTTGAGACATAATAAAAGGACGGAAAACAATTCCTCTCCTCCATTTCCCGTCCATCGTTGTAATGGCTAAGATTTGTAAAAAAAATTCATTCTTCTATTTTGTAGTGTAGGTTGAAAACACAAAACGAAACCAAACAGGCCCTAACTAATTGCAAAAGCATTCGTATCATTTTCTAGTTCTATGAGAAACCGAGCTTGTCATTTGCACGCATCATGTCTCCTTGAACTTGGCAGGTTAGAAATACTTAAGTGGTATTGCAACCAAGACTTGGTTATCAACAACCACTGCCTTCCATGACCTGGCCATAGGCCTTTTTGCTGGTAGGTGTGCTTTCGTTGCCATGATGTGGTTCTAAACTTCACAAGAGCCGGTGTGTGATAGGTTTTGTAACAGATCTGGTTCGACTTGTATTCACACGAGTGTTCGAGCCTTGGAAATGATTGGCGGCTAGCATAGGCGGTCTAATGGCAGCTAGTATTAGACTTGATGCGGAATTTTTACATCATCCGGAGCTTACGGTGGTGAAGCCATCGCCTTCAAGGGGGAGGGTTGTTGTGTACTACTTGGGGGGGGGGGGCAAATGGGTGTTTTTATGGCAGCGGTTGTGGCTGAAAATTAGGGTTATTAGGTCCTACCATGGCTAATCACTTTTCAATTAATTTTGAGCTCGGTACAATGTAAGTGTGATACACACACGCATATACATATGCATATGTGTGTTTGTGTAATTTAGTTAAGTGTTTTATGTTTTATCATTTATGTATGTGAAAGGTCATATTGTCATTTATGGGGTATAAATAACAAATCCTAAATATGACAAGTGTGTAATTAATTAGGAATTTTGTTTTATTGCATTTGGGTATAAGAAAGGTCATATGGACATATATGGTGTCATATGCAAAGGAATACATATGTATGACTGGTAACATAATAATACATGAGCATGTGTATAACTATATATATAAATACAGATATTGGGATTTATATCTATTGTGTATATATGTATATATTATACTTGCATTTACATATGATAAAGTCATATGCATATAAGAAATATACATGCCTACATATATACATATGTTTAAATATACTATAATATATGTGTTTGATTTGTATACACATATTAATAGTACTATATATATATATAGTTTAGACATATATACATATGTATGTGTATATAAAATGTATATGTGCTGCCATATAATCATAAAATTAACTTTATGTAAAACATATTAATAAAATTGAAATAATTCATCAGAATTTATATATATGTAGCCAAAAGTAAAGATAAAAGAAGACGGAAGAAGATAGAATGAACGTGGAAGGTTTAATATTTAAAGAGAAAATGAAAGCACTTCCCATCTTCTTACGAACTTCTAATTAAAGCAACTTTAGGTATACATAAATATACATATTTTATTGTAGCCGAAAATAAATAATTATATATATATATATGGTCGAAATAAATAAATCAAAATTTATTGTTGTTTTTTGTTTGAGTTCTATTTATAAACAACTCGCATAACAAATTAAATTAAAGGTCAGGTGTGAATATATATAAATGCATAAAATAAATATGAACATACCTTTGTAGATCTAGCCCTTCGTGACACCTTGATTTGTGAATTTACTCCAGATTGCTTCAATGACCACCTAATATTGCTATTACCGATTAAACAACTTTTTTTTAATTTTTGTTCGATGTTGTGTGGATAAAATTAAGTTCGTCCATTGGATAAAAAGGTATGGAGTGGCCGACCATAAGTCGAGAAGGAAGCGAGAAGCATAGAAAAAGAATCAATGTGGAATGTTTGGTATTTATGAAGAGTAAAGAGACATTGCCTTCCTTTCTTTAAAACCTTCCTAATTAATTCTAGATTTAATATTTAGACCATTTCCACTCATGTTTGGCTGGCCATATATGGTTCCACACATGGACCAAAACATCCCAAAGCCCATTAAATAATTAAATACATTTAAAGTATGTTTATATATATATATATATATATATATATATATATCGTTTATGAATACGTGCATACATAACTTTTATATACACGCCTAAATAATTACTAATAGCATCAAGAACATAAAAAAATTAATATTTCTTAAATATTAATTAATTTGCAATATTTTATAAACTAATCAAATTGTGTGATATTTCGAAGAATTCAAAATCTCGCAAATACGGTTGTTCGACACAGATGTGTGAATTTAGTTAGTGATTAATATTGAACAATTTAAATATTGGTGTTTATACATTACCTTAGATAGTAGTGTGGTAGTTTGGTTGAATTCATCGCTTATAGATCTTTTTGCTAAAATCATATTATACATCATCATAAGCGGTACTAATAGTGATAATAATTTACATATGTATTTTTCGTCAACACTGTATCACTTTAGAATATATAAAGTTCGGTATTGGTCAAAACTCCAATATTATCTACATTCAACTTGATCAACCCATAAACAAAGTCCTTCGTTCAATACCATCATTTATTAATTATTATTTTACTCTGACCAAAGATTTTGACTTTGAGTTAACTATAGTTAACCGTGATACTAACCTCATACAACTAAGGAGTTGAATTTTTTAATGAATAGCGCTTTACTTTCAATGCTTCAACTTAGACCCGACTATAGTCGTTTGATGGTCATCATGCCATTATTTAGCTATAATCAACGTGGGGTATCCACGGTATTCTCAAGTCAAAAGGACTATGTAACATCATCACACTGAATTTTCCTGTTTAACCTATTTGTTATCAATGAATGTGAAACTCCTGGATGATTAATTCCATAATTATCCAATAACTACGAGCACGTTACCACTTAATGCTACCAACAATCATGAGTAATACACTGTCCAACGTTTGGAGTGCGTTACTACTCTGGTTTCAATGGATGAATCGATATCCTTTCTCAAAACATCTAGACCTAGAATATTTAAAACAAAATGTTATTTTATATGACGATTAAATACTCATGATTGTGACTATTTGAGACTGTAAGCACGTAATATTTTATTTAAGGACCGGATGGTTTTGGGGCAAAATTTTATAAAATTCATTGGGTTGAAATCATGTTCAAAATTCTAGATGTGGTAGATGAATTTTTTGAAATTGGTTAAATTCTAAAGAATTTAAATCATACATTAATCACATTGGTTCCTAAAGTTAAAACCCCTAAAGATCTTGGGGATTCAGACCTATTGCTTGTTGTAATTTTATATATAAAATCATAGCAATAGTTCTTTGTAACAGAATTAATTTTTTTTTGAATTATATAATTTTCGTAAACCAAAGTGCATTCATCCCTAGTAGATTAATAGCAGAGAATTCTCCATTAACATTTGAAATGATAAGAAATTTTGATTAGGGATGTAAAAACAAAATGTGTGTTAAGGTTGACTTACATGAAGCTTTTGGTAAAATAAATAGGCATTTCATTCTGCATATGATGAATCCGTTGGGTTTTGATGAAAATTTTTGTGATCTATTTAGAGAATGTATAGATAATGTTACCTAGTCAATACTTATAAATGGTTCTACACGTGGCTTTATCCATAGCAATAGAGGTATAAGGCAAGATGATCCACTTTCTCCTTACCTCTTCAGTATTGCAATGGAGTTTCTATCTATTCAAATGGAGTTAGAACATTTAAAAGGAAACATCAAAGCAACAGATAGGGTAAAACCATTTATAACACATTTACTTTATGCTGATGATTTGCTATTATTCTTGAATGTAGATGGAAATAGTGCAAGCACTATGGCTAATATTTTTGAAAAATTGAAAATCGTTGCTGGACTGGAAGTTAATGAAGGGAAAAATAAAATTTACTTCAGCAAACTATGTTCCAAAAAATTAGAAATTTTGAAAATTCTCTAATTCCAAGAAGGTGAGTTGCTAGTTAAATATCTTGGACTACCTATAAGTATGAATCAAATTAATGACAAAGATTGTGCTAGACTCTATGATATTTTGCAAAATAGATTAGAGGGTTGGTCAAGCAAATTGCTTTCTATAGTTGGAAAATTAGAACTAACTCACACGGTCATCACTGCTATTATAATGTATTGGCTGCAAACACATAATATTCCAACAAAATTAATTAAGAAATTTGAAAAACTGTGTGCCAACTTCATCTGGAAAGGTCAAATATCAGGAAGTGGGACACTATTCGCAAATCAAAGGAAAATGGAAGACTGGGCTTAAGAAGCTTCAAGGATTTAAAAACTGTCTGTCATTTAAAATTATTCTGGAACTTTTTAGAAGGGGATTCTCTTTGGTCAAAATGGATGAGGAATAAATATGTGAAAAACAAAAGCTTTTGGACCATGCCAGAAAATCATTATTCTAACACTTGGAAACACTACAACAAAAGAACCCTATTACAACTGTATTTTTACAACTGTCACAAATAGTCAGTTGTAATAAAGATTTTTTACAACTCTTTTTATCAGACAGTTGTAGTAAACTTTATTTTAACAACTCTTTTATTTTGTCAGCTGTAATAGACACTACAAGAAATTTTATTTTTTATGGCGCTAAAAAAACTCTACAAAAACTTTTGGTGGCGTTCCGATAATCGTTACGAGAAAACATGCCACTAAAAATCCATGATTTTTTGTTGCATTTATTTTAACGCCACTATAAATGCATTTTTGGCAGCGTTTTTCAAACGCCACCATAAATCTTTTTGTAGCGTTTAAAAAATGCCACCAAAAGATTTTTTGGCGCTACTAATAGAATTTCCAACTTTACCCCTGTTTTACGGTTGCATTTACTCAACGCCACTATATATATTTCGGTAGCGTTTTTGAAATGCTACTAAAAGTTGTTTATTATTTAGCACCAATTTTTCATGCTATTATTTCCTGTTAATGGTCTATTTTGGTTCTATTATATCAATCAACAATCACTCACATAATCATCATATTCAAATAAGTTAAAAAACACATTAACCATATAATCAAATAAAATATCCATAACCATTCCAATACAATAGTTTTTCGACAAAATGACATAACTCACATACAATAACCATTTGTATACAAACTCACAACATCGGATACTAATAAATGTTATATCTAACTAGTGCTAACAAAACGTTTGATTACCCATAATTCTTTGTTGCATACACAAGTGAAAGCTAGCATCATCAAGTCCAAATTTGCTCTCTTCAAAAGTCCGATGCCTACACAAGTGAAAGCACAATAGATAGTCAAACAATTACGTTAACTCGTAGAACTTCAAATATGGGATCAAACATCTACAACATTATACAAGTATATCCTACTATAAATGATGTCATATAAATTATCAAAGTTATACACTTTTTTTCTACAACTCAGAATAATAGTTTTACTTATAAGAAATTTGGACAAAACTTACCTTTCCTAAAAGAACCAGATTCTACTCGAACCTTCCAATTTAGTTCCCATGTTTCTATTTTTTAAAAACCTGACAAACATACAGGAAAAAGCAGCCAACTGTTGCAGCACAAATGTTTTTTTGGCCAAAGATGAACATATAGAAAGAACAAAAATAGTGGATATGACTACCTACCTCGTTCAGCTTGAAGACCATCCCTCATTGTCCTAGTATATTGTGTACGTTATGCAGCAATAGACTACAGAGTACATACACTACTTAGTTCAGCATCATAGAGAAATGAACTCTGCAAAAGATATAGTAGTGTTAATAAGATGTGAAATAACGACCACAAGATCAATGCATTTGTTTTGGATACTCAGTTACCTAATTGATAACTGTTTTTTGCAAGAGTATCAGCGTCATAAGTGAATAATTTGATGAACTTCATGTTTGGATCAATCAAGTGCCAAATAATAAAAACAGAATATAGATACAAGTTATGATATGCTTAAGAATCATTGTTCATGGTCTTCCAGTTTAAATTTATACTGCTGATTAGTGCCAATATGTCCATTAGAGTCTCTACACCCCGCAACTGCCACAAACCACCCACCAATCCACCCTTCAACAACTCTGTCAAATTCTCCAAACAACCACACATATTCAACCACAATTATGACCAATTATTGCCATTAATTTCCTTAAACATACTGCATCCAGGAAAGGGGAGCATTAAGTACTGTTACAAGCGCAAATAATGTTTTTGGCAAGACTTTTTATACAGAAGAAGAAGTTGTGTGGTGTCAAATGATTCAGAGTGCACTATACATATCTACAAATATCAAATGTGTACAACCTGATTTGGTGATTACCATCAGTTGTCTAATTTTTTGCAATATTTATACCCTGATATGATGGAATACCATTAGTTGGCTTAACAATTGCAATATTTATAACCTGATCGTTGCCTTTTCTTTTTTGTCAAATCTGATTCTTTACCATTACAAGCAAGTTGGTTTTTAATCTATCACGCATGAAACTTAACCAAGGAAACATTCACAGTATTATGTCCCAGGTCTTAAGTATCAGCATCTTTTATCTACATGCATGAAACTATTTGTAGCTAAAACTACTTTATTAATTAGATTATCCATATTAATTGTTCTCTTTGTAAAGCCATCCTTCTATTATTTAGCATATTAGAGGACCTACTACCCAAAGAACCGAAAACACCAAAATCACTTGTTCAGGACGTACCTTTAACCAAATCCATGCAACTTCTCGCCTTTCCCAACTCACTCTAACTCCATAGACTGCATCTTGATTACGAACCTTAATTGAAAATATCATAATAGAATTCCATTTGCTTTAAGTTCCTACTACTTACAGCAATCGACTCAATTGCCACTTGAGCTAATTCAGCCTGCCACTTTCCTTTTTCAACTCAATTGTAAACTCAATTGCCACTGGAGTGCTGGCTGATGACTATTGTTGGCATGATTCCCATTGATCAGATAGGTAGGAATCTCATTGCGCTGCATGCCCAAAAGTCCAAATAACTGGGATGAAATATATGATTGTATATATTCTCTACAATCTAAAACATACAAAATTTCCGATTAAATTAATAGTCTGCATGTGGATATATGATTCTTTTTATTTTTTGTGTTTATATATGTCTTGGTTGTGCATATGCGTATGGACATTGATCTATATTGACAAAGCACCAGGTAGTAAAATAATATTCTAAGCTATCTCAGTTTTTCACAAGTCTAGGTACATACCCTTATTTGGGAATATATACAATTTCGCACAGACACACCATTTTATTATTTTGCAAGAAAACTTCTAGAACAAACTAACTGTAGAAATCATATAAAACATACGATTTCACATAAGACAATCACATGTTTGTATCCTTAGAGAGTGAGTGGGTATACATAAAACATTGATTTGTAATGAATGATAGGAGTTATATGACCAACCTCACCTATTTTTTCACCAACATGGTATGTATACACTTGGAATGCATTGTCAATTCCACGACAGAGGCTGTTTAGTTCGCCTATCCTCATTGGAACTTAGCAAAAAATTGATCGACTGTCTGTAGGTGTTTGTAATCAAAATAAATCGTAAAGAATTTGGTTTAATAGATTACAACAAAAGGTCTGGAAATGAACTGTACATGTAAGTTTGTGATAAAAAATTAGCTAAAAAAGCAGCCATTGCTTCAGATAGCAAAAATAACGAAAAAAAGAAGTTTGAACCTCTTCAATAATTCTGAACACTTCTACAATTGAACTTCCATATCGTTGTTGCATTGAAATTGGATCCCAGCCCTGCAGGTACATTAACGTGATATCATTTATGTAAAGTTTAAATGACGGTGGCATAGTAATTTGATTTATGGGATGTAAGTGAACACTACAAGTGGATTGAGTGCATTTTAATATGACCTATAGGGCAATATTACAATAGACATAGAATAGTAACAAATTATTGTACAGCAAATAGTTACCTCTAATTGAATTGCCCTTCAACGCACTCAATAATTCGTCCTAATTGTGAATTCACCCATCTTAAAACCAATATGCCGGATTTATTTTCAAGGAAAATTGATGGAAGTGAGTTTCAAGTGTACCATATTTGTAGAGAATAATGAAACAATGATCTCCAAAATAACAATGTGGTTGTTCATAACTGTAAAGTGTAAACATGAAAAACAGCTAGATACCGCTCAGCAACTTATACATCATTTACTAATCACATGGGAACCAAAAATATTACACTACTTCATGCATGTGGAGACTGCAATAGTAATTTAGTCCAGAAGATGGTATGGTGTCCTTTCGTTTAATGTAACAAAACAAAACTACACTTTGGTGTAATAGAGAGGAGAAACTAAAAGGGTTGGACTAAGTCTTTTTTGTTAGAATTATCGAATGGTCGAGCAAAGACTTTCAAGCTAAAATTCATGTTTCTCCATTTTCTATTGTGGAAATTGGTACAAAGGGCTCCATTCCACCGAATTCATATAAATTATCAAAGTTATAAAAAAAATGAAATAAAGTCTAAGCCTGTGCTTATGCATATCTTCACAATGAACAATGAAGCATATAAGCGTGTGCTTATGCATATCTTCACAATGAACAATGAAAAGCTCCCATGTCCACAACATTTTCTTTCAAATAATAAAAATGTCGTAAGAAGTTATTTTTGACAACTTGAATGTTGAATGAAAATCCAAGTACAAATTTACAACTCAAGTTCACACTTTATTTGATTATATTTTGTAACTTCTGTGAATAATCAACTTACAGTAATACAAATTTTGTTTCCATATGAAGCTAAAGTGAAATATATGTAAACAGATTTTGTAAAAAATAAATTAATATAAATAAATATCTTAAATAGAATGCAAATTAAATTGGTAGCATTATGGGTGAACCTGATTAGCCTTTGTAATGACTTCAGAGTTTAACTTATTATGGCAGTAAAGGTAAATGTATGTGTACCATGCTTGCATTATTTGAATTCATCTACCTAAACTATGTCTTCCCAAATATATGCGGATGATTATTTCTCTCTGTTAAAGGAGTAAAACAGTGATTTGTGTACTATAGAACATGATCTAGATTTAACTATGATCCACGTATCACCCACCTTAATGTTTAGTCACTGGAATCTCAAAAATACGGATCCCAAATTAGAGAAGATTGAAACCAGTACAAAAAATCTACACATATTTTTTTCTTATTTACAAAGAATGGAACCTGATAGATGATAGATTAGTAACCAGTACAAAAAATCTGGACATATTTTTTTCTTATTTACAAAAAATCTACACATATTTTTTTCTTATTTACAAAGAATGCACACTTTTGGAGACCATGTTCATACCCATAGCATCACCAGTTCTGCATGTGAATCTAATGCACAAATTAGACATTACATGTTTCATGTATCGGAGATGCTCCGAGAAAAAATTGAAAAAACTCATGTGATCTATTCAGAAGTGACGTGGAATTCTTTCTTTACCTGAATGATGCGTCTTTGTTGAGTATCTAGTGGGTTGAAATGATATGATTTATTTTATTGAGAACGTCACTTTTTCCGATTAACTTTTGAAATCACAGGATGGAAATCCTCACTATCTACAGCAACTGAATTCTGCAGCAAACAGAGATCAGTTGGGGCAGGTGGGATGAAAGGCGGAGGCTGGAATAGCGGAGGAGGAGAGTTCTCGGAGGCTGCCGTTGGAGACTGGAAACCTTACAAAAATTTTGTCACCAACCGTTGCCATAAAATTTATGAACGCGCCAAATTTGCAGTTCCCTAAACATCGTTTCTCGTTCTTAATTAAGTCTCCACTTCCCCAAGCGAAAACAACGCTAAATCACTTCCCAAATCGCCTCACACCCGAAATCACTTCGCTTAGGGTTGCGATTCGGATCTAGGGTTGCCTCACACCCTAAATCAGCTCACTTCCCAAAACTGTTGCTAACTCGAAGGTGGTTGCAATTCAGATCCGGCGAGGTGATGGTTGCCAAGCCTGGACACGATGTGCTCAGCTGCAGATATGGAGAGGATTGATCTCGAGATCTGATGATGAAAAACTATTGGGTCGTATCATTTCCCTTCTACGGTAGCTTTCAATCGATCATAAAAAACTATTGGGTCGTGAATGAACTAGAACGGGACAGATTTGGATTTGGGAACGTCTGATTTAGTGATGTTGAATTTGGATTTGAGAAAGTAAAATAAGTTTTAATGGGTGATGAAAATAAAAGAGGGAGGAAATGCCTCCATGAAAAAATTAAGTCCCGCCTTTTTGCGGCCACGAAAATAAGGTCTGTGCGGTGACGAAAAAATTAAGCCCGCTTAAATTTCTGTTCCCGGCTACATTATTGGTTGCACTTAAATAACTTTTTGCTTGCATTTGACAATAAATGCTACTAAAAATGCAACTAAAAATGCTTTTTCTTGTAGTGAGATGCCTATTACAACCGTTCTTTTTTGCCAGTTGTAATAAATGCATATTTTTAACAAGTCTATTTTTTTGCCAGTTGTAATAGATGCACATTAAGATATTTTTTTGCCAGTTGTAATAGATGCCCATTACGACATTTTTTTGCCAATTGTAATAGATGGCTATTTTTAACAACTTATCTTTTTTGTTAGTTGTAATAGATGTCTATTACAGCTTTTTTTGCCAGTAGTAATAGAGGTCTATTACAACATTTTTTTGCCAGTTGTAATAGATACATTTTTTCAACAACTTTTCTTTTTTGCGGTTGTAATAGGGCCTATTACAACTTTTTTGTTTGCCCATTGTAATAATTAATTAATAACTATAATTAAATAATAGTACTTAATAATTAATAATAAACAACAATTACTATTAAATAATAATACTTAATTTGAAATATGAAATAATTAATATTAATAATACTATTCAATATAATTAATAATTAATATAATAACTGATAATTATTAAATAATTAATAAATAAGAGTTAATTTTTTATAATTAATAATTAACATTAAAAATTAATAATGAAAAATAATAATTAATATTTAGTAATTGATATTAAAAATGTAATAATAAATAATAAATATATAACAATAAATATTTAATTAATATTAATAATTTATAAATAATAATTACAGTCAAATAATATTAACTAATAAATAATAATTAATTAATTAATAATTAAATAGTAATAATTAAAATTTAAAAATCAATATTAAATAATAATAATAATTAATAATTAAAAAGAAATAATAATAATTTATAATTTATATTCAATAATAAATGAATAATGAATAATAATTAAATAAACAATAGTTAAAATATAATAATTAATAAGTAATCTTTAATAATTTAGAAGTAATAATTAAATAATAGTACTTAATAATTATATAATAGTCATAATTGAATAATAATACATTAATAGTTATAATTTAATAATAATAGTTGATAATTACTATTCAATAATAATAATTAATAATTAATTTAGAGTAAATTTCGATTAAAACAAATAAATAGAAAATTCGGATTCATTATAATTCAATTTTAGCACTAAGAATAAAATAAAAAATAAGTATGTTAAGAAAAATAATTTAAGTAGCAAATATTGATCTTTATGCACATATTAATTTTTTTACTTATATAAAATAGTAAATAACAATCATTTTATCTACTAAAATACATGAAAATTAACTATAATCCTGATTAAAACCGAACGGATAATTATCGGATGCGGATCTGACCATATCCGTATTCGTATCCGTTTTTCGAATATTAGATAATTTTTATTATTTCAATATGGATACGGATATGGATACAGACAGATTTCAAATTTTTTGATTACTCATTGACAGTCATCTGTTTGACCAAATTTACATAGAAAGTTATATGTTGAAGGCATACAAACTTCCCTTGGCTCCGAAACCAAATTTCCCTTTGGCTCCAAAGCCAAATTTTTAGGCTCCAAACCTAATTTTTCACGTATAATCACCGCTCCCTCTCTCCACTCCCCTGATAACTTCAATCTCCAAATGTTCTTCCTCCAAACGTTCCAAACATTTTTAGGCTCCAAAATGTTCTTTTCGGCAGCGGCTGCTGCAAAACCTCCAAACGTGCTTCCTCCAACTCCAAACCCAATAATAAGCCTGCTAACATCCCTTCTTCTGTATCCAGCTCGAAGTCATCCTCAAACCCGAACCCGCAACTAATAGCACCCATTGTTGCTGTCAAGGCCGAACCTGAAGCGGAGTTCACTACTGGCTTGATCAATTTTATGGATCCGATTTTGATACAGGAGGAGAAGGTTAACTGTTTCGATTGGGGAAATGGGTCAGATGATTCAGGTTTGTTGTTTTATATCATGAATCCAATTATGAATTACTGGAACCAGATGAATAAGGGTGAAATTGATCCTAATTCTCTATATTTACCTTAATTCATGATAAAATTATGGGATTGTTGAACTCTTTTTATGTGTAAATTTTCCAATATGGGATTCACAATTAAATTATTAATATTTATGGCATACTTTAGATCTTGATCTAGTTGTAGTCTTGGAGCTACTAGGTGTTGTGCTAGAGGTTGGGGATTGCGTCCTTGAACCTGATGGCGGTGTGCTGGTTGCCTAACAAATATCGAACAGGTTCACATCTTCTTCCCATTCACACTTTATCCATATGCATAAATACTGCTAATATTCATGTAGGGATCCAAAACACAGTAAGTTACTTATAATATGATTTGGTTCGTTATAAGGAGTTGTCATGCTGTTAGCAAAATTAAGCATTCAATGCCCAATGATATTAATAATTCACTTTTAGGGAACATGAAGTAGAGATTTTATCATTTATATTTGTTCCTAACAAAACCATATTTTCAAGATGGCCATGTTTGCTTCTAAAATTTCCATGTCACCAACAATGTTAAATTTATTATTTTAGTTTCATCAAAAAAGAAAAATACCGAAATCTAAAATTTGGGCCGAAACCAAAATCAAACCGAAACTTCAAAATTGACTGCAGCTAATAAATTTTCAAATGATCGAAATTGAGATCAAAACCGAGCTTTCAAACCTTGGTTATAACAGATGTTTGAGTAAAAAAAACTTACAACATCTAGTGAATACACTGTACCATCTAGGGAGTATACCAATGCCTAAAGAGAAGAAAAATAAAAGTGAAACAATGTAAGATATCTACAAATGAAAATGATGTTAAAATTATTGTGCTAATGCATTTCTGTTATCCGTTCAGGACAATAGCCTGTCACATATCTTATAACAACTTGCAAGTTGCAAGAATAGGTGATATTACCAAAAAGGAAAGAAAAACAATTATTTCTACAGTAGATTTAAGAAAAAGAAAAGAAATGTTCAACGCAATGTACTGCACCTAGGAAGGAAGAACAGAAAATATACAAACTCCAACAAAGATGGGACTACCAAAAAGCACCTGGATTAACGTAGAATAATAATCATCATGCCCTATTAATAATATTGTAACTGGTTGGAAATGAAATACAACTACATATTTAAAATAGAAAGAGTTGGTGTGATGAATCAAAGATGGTTAAACATGATAAATATAACTAAAAAAATAAGGACAAATTTTATAATATCTACACGTAATGTAAATGTGTTGTTTATAGGACACTAGAGAGCTGTATGAGCAAGACAGAATATCGAAAGGGTAATGGATTATCTTGAGAGAGTAGCTGATCTCTTCCAAAGAGAAGAAGTGACAACTTCTGCAAATAATTGCAAGCCAAAAGTTGCGCAATTTGCTGCACAGTTAAAATAGTAAGATTTTCATATTTGCTTATAACTCATTGCTTAATCGCATGAAACTTCGATTGGTAGTTCCATTATATCTTTTCATAACAAATGCAAGTATTAATCTTTACTAAACGTGGAAGGGAAGAACGACCATGGCTCATTTATTATCATCCAATGTTTCATCATGTCCCCAAATAACTTAAAGCAGAGTTCTGCATAGTTCTTGAAGTTGTCATAAGACTGCATATGAAAATACATTAAAATTGGTAGATAACGGGAAATGCCCTATGCTGTTTAAAGCTACAATAGAGGCAGACTGTAGACTTATGTTTGTTAAGAAGGTTATACTAATAGCTAATTACTACTTAAATTACAATACATCATGAAGTTATGATTAAACTTAAACATTTAATGGGCGGAGAAAGCCGCCTTATTGATCTTCTTGTGCTTGAGGAACATCCCAGTGAAATAACATTGCAAATAGTTCCAAACCTGGAAACACATATCACAGTAACATGTAAGAATATTTTTAAAACATGATGAACATGCTATGTTTACGTGTAAATATTTTTGTGTTGAATCAGGACCTTTCAATTTCGGCTCGTTGATAAGGTTGTTGTAATACTCAACTTCTCCTTTGTTGATTCTTCCACTGATCTTTCCATCTAGCAAAATTGAAGTGTAAAAGGTACGTATTAAGGATTTTATTTGTATGTAAATTTTAAATTTACGTATAGCTCAAAGTACTTCGCAAAATTCTGGCCCATGAGATGGAAAATCTACAAGCACCTGACCCTAGGTCCTATGGTTTTCACATCTTCCTGCATAGCCACACTTTTCATTATGTTGAAATTAGAGATTCAAGTTATTAATAGTAATGATGTAAAGAAGTAATAGGAAAAATGAACTTTATATCCAATTTGTTTGGACATGATTAAAGGTGCTTATCAATAATAGTAGAGATGTTCCAAAGCATAATACATAAACTGTAAAATAGAAATGTTCTATTTGTATTCCTATTCCATGTGGATATAATGTTTATTTTATTCTTCTTGCTATAATATGTATAAGCAGATCCTTACCTGAATACCGATATTGGAAGTATGTCGCCATCTGAGCATTGTGAAGCTTTTGTACCAGATGATGGTGTGGAGGTCAGAAAACTATGTTTACTTTGAAATTTACCATTGTGTGCTAAAATTAAAATTATGCTTAGAAACTAGGATCTTTTGCAATCATCTTTTAAGTTTACCAATTTGTTTCAGGTTACTTGTTGCAATAAATCTGGATAAGTAGATGCCCTTCAAGCAAATTAGTTTTTGCAATTATCTTTAATAATAAAGAATGAATATATATATTATTATGAGTATGATTTATAGTTTGTATTTAAGTTGTGATGTCTTCTCTATGAATGGATCATGATGCCTTTGAATTTATATCAGTTTTTTCCTATTGCTTATCTATTTCTTACTGCACTTAAGAAATGTGTTTAGAAATTAATTTTTTTGTATTCTTTTTTTACAACTGCCAGTCGCAGTTGTAAAAAAGCCTTTTACAATAGCCAATCGCAATTGTAAAAATGTCTTTTACAACTATCAGAAGTAGTCATAAAAGACTTTTACAACTGTCGAAAACCGGTGTAAAAAATTATGGTTCTATTACAACTCCGGATATCTTGACAGGTGGCGGACCGTTGTAATGGACCTATTACAACTGTTTTTGGAAGTTGCGATAGGGTGTTTTTGTTGTAGGGAAAAACATTCTAAATTGCAGAGAAACTGGGTAATGCCCCACCCCGAGACCCACCTTAATAAAGAGAATTAACGAGTAATTCCGTCTACTAAAGCGGAGAATAGGGTTGGTTAAAGGCGACCATCTATAACTCTGTCTTAAACATCTACTGAATACGTCGATAAATGCAATATGATTTTTCTTTTCTATCTCTTATGGATCGACATATCCAATAAATGTTTAATACAAAACTATAGGTGGCTAACGGATCTATCAGAACAAAATACAATAACTAAGTGTAAAGCACATCACAGAACAGTAATCAACATCATATATATATACATATACACTGATACATGTTTAGTACAATACAATATGAATACAATAAAAGTGGTACTCGACCACACCATATACATCGAATCAAATATAAATACATCAGAGTATGCGGAAGAACATAAATTACTCAAGAGAAAGAAGAGCTGATATCCAACATCAACTTCAAACAAAGTCCAATAGATGATACCTGAAACAACTCGGTCTGACCCGAGTATAAATACATGGGTCAGTCTAGCTACAAAAAACAGTCAATATCGATAATATGAAGCATAATAGTCATGAAGATACTTCTTCTCGAAAGATAAGAATGAATCAATAAACTCATAAGCTCAACACTTAAGTAACAAACGCTACTTAAGTGACCAAATACCTCGAAAGAGGTAACTCAAACTCAATACTCAAATCAAACACAAGTGCCTCATATCATCGGCATTCATAAAACATCAAATATGGTTTAGGGAAAAACCTAAACCCGCCATCTTGGCAAACCCAAAACATGCATAAAGAGATCTCGTCTCAAACATGCCATAAGGCAAATATATCTCCAAAGAGGAGAATAAAATCTCAAGTAAACGCCAAAAGGCAAATCTCATAACACCAGTGTAGGAAATTCAAATCTCAAAAATAGAACTTCCAAGAGTTCAAATTCCCAAAAGGTAATCGCCACAAATATATATCGAATGGTTCAAAGGACCAATTCCGAAAAGGGCGATACACTAGGGAAAATAGTCAAAGAAACCATCTCTAAAGTATTTGCACGTGCAGGTGGCCGAAGCCTTGCCAAGTACTGTTATCTCAAATAGGTACCTCGCCCGAAGGCAAAACGTCATAACGACAAATACGCCACAATGGCAAATACGCCGCAATGGCAAACGCCTCGAAGACAAATACGCCGCAATCGCAATGACCCAAAGGTCCAGTACTAGCACGTCGCAATGGCAAATGTGTCACAAACTTTCGAATAGGAACCCGAATAGTGTTAACGTGCATCCCATACCACACGTTCGCACTAAACGGTTTACTAATCGCCAGTAAATTTCACACTCAAAGCAGTAAAAAGTTTATCTCATCTCATCGGTAAACTCGACCCGAAGGTCAAAACGATCAAACCGACAAGTCAGGAATTAACCGATAAGATAAACGCACGTGTCTCATACCACATGTTTTACCAAACTGTTTAATTCTCCTTCGGATTCGCTCGAATAGTGCAAAAATGTGTATTTTATATATAAAATAATTTATTTGAGAGGACAAGCTTTTAAAACCATTTTCCGAAATCAATTTTGAAGACGATATTTGAAAATTTCCTTATTATAGAGAATAAATAGATTTTGTAGCTTAAAATAATTTAAAAATATTACATAATAATTATTATAAATGCCAATTTATTTTAAATATTATTTCGAAATTGTTTGGAAAAATCTATGCTCGAAATCATTCAAAACTGTCACTCAAATTCAATTCAAATTCAATTCAAATTTGAATTTCAAATTCATCAAACCTTGGCCAGCCTATTGATAGGCATCATTGCTCTCAAAACATCATCAAAACCGAAAGAGAATAAGAGTAAAACGAGCTAATACAATTCTAAGTTCAATGATTGTTTGTTGCTGTCATCTTGCTCTAAGAACAGCAACATACAACCATACTTTTGACCACGCAAACTTTAAAATTCCAGAAAACACAAAGAACGAAACTTGTAGCACATGATCTAAGCTTTCCGGAAAATCCAAAATTATCAAACTCGGTTAAGAAATGAATAAGTTATGGCCAATTTCGTTTCACTTTCAAACACAGAGCAAATATTGGTTTTGCTCTCGGGATAGCAGAAATAAAATTCGATTTTTACATAGCTAACCTCAAATTAACAGAAAACTCAATACATGAAAGTTGTAGTACATCATTTAAGCTTTCCGGAACATCCAAAATTATCAAATTCGATTAAGAAACGAAGAAGTTATGGCTAATTTTGTTTCAGCTTCAAACACAGAGCAAATATAGGTTTTGCTCTCGGGATAGCAGAAAGAAAATTCGATTTTGACATAGCTAGCCTCAAAATTACGGAAAGCTCAATACATGAAAGTTGAAGAGCATTGCCATATCTAGAATTCAGAAAATGAATCACCTAATTCAGACTTATGAGTTAAAAGTTATGGCAATTTCAAACAGGGTACTTAAAATCAGAAAAACAAGATAATAACAAAGAGCAAAATAATTCGTACATGCTTCAGAAATTCACAAATTATAACATTTTGATCATACAGAGAGCTGGAGTTTGTGAGTTTTACACTCACCTTGCCTTCATGAAGATTAAACTATGATTTAAATGCCAAAGATTGAAGCTTTTAGCTAAGAATAGAGCATCCAATCCTGTAAAACTTGGAAAAAGACACATGCACAAAGAATAGAGAACTATTAATAGATTATCTCTGTAACACTTGATTTTGACATTGAAAGGGGTTCTAGATTGTGGATTACCTGAGTTTGAAGTTTATATTCTCATTTTAAAGCACCGATTTTCATTTTATTTGACAAATTTAAGTATAGATTGAAAGAGGAAGAAAGGGTTGCTGCCATTAACAAGCTTCTGGAATTTTGAGGAAGAAAAGTGAAAAATGGTACGTACTGTTATTTTTCTTTCTCATTACTCATTTCTGGTTACCGGCTAATGATAGTGGTAATGGGCTTTATCCCAAATTAATAAAAGAAGTTAACTTAAGTTAATTACTTAATCTCTTATTTCATGTTACAATGTATACTAACAAATGGAATTAACACTATTTCAAGTTTTACTTCTTTAAAACTTTTGAAACTCAATACTCATGATAATAAAAATGTTTTACTCAAATAAAAGATTATTTATATTATTAAAACATTTTGTTATCATATTTCTCTATTTTAAAGTAAATGAAAATTTACATTTTTAATTACAAAACCCATTATAATTAACATTAAAAATTACACAAAAATCACATTCTTGTGTAATTAAATTCTACAAATCATTTCAAACTTAATTTTATACTCAAATTATATTTTTAAACTCAATTCCATCATTATATTCAGTATATCTCATTTTAAAATTAATTACTCCTTTTAAAAATCATTAAATGAAGTAAATAGCAATAATTAACAAAATTATTGCATTAACTCTAAATAAAACACATTTCACTCATTTTATTATCTCTAACCATCTTAATAAAGTTTCCAAACTTTATTTTTCTTATTGTATTCTCATTTATATTGTTTATTCCCAATAAACAATAAAAATCCTCTATTTATTATTAATTAACACTATTAAATTATAAACTCCATTATAATTTAATATTCTCAGGTAATCGCTAAAACCAGGGTTGTTACAGACTCCCCCCTTACAAAAATTGCATCCCCGCAATTTTCTAGAAAAAGAGCCGTAAACAACACAAAAGTTCAATCGACAAAGGATAAAATACAAGCTCGAAACTCAAACCATTCATACTCTCAACATAGAATGGTAGTGAGAAACAAGGAAAAACTCACTTGGTTAATCTAATGGCCCATCAAATGCTAATATAGTAATTAGCAAACCATCGAACTTTCCAAGTAACTCGAATGAATTTCGAAGATATCCCGTCTTCGAATCAAAACTCAATAAGATGCTCAATAATTAATCAATCGAAAATGATTGATTTTACAAAACTTTACGAATAGAGTCGGGATCAAACTCACTTAAACCCAAACTCTAAGCAATAAAGAAGATCATCAATAAGATTTTCCGCATAATATACGAAAAGAACATCCTCACAACAGGGTAGACACAATAGACAAGTTAGATAAATCACAAGATGGCTTCTCACAAGGCCACCAAACTCGAACGACCGCGAAAAATGCACGTCGTTAATAATAGCTCAAAGATAGAATATACTCAAGAACAAGGATATAAGCTCAAATTATCTTTTAATCCAAGATATTTAGAATTTTAAATCTCAACATCTTTTAAATTTTTAAATCTCAATTTTCAACAGTTGAAAATTTCCCAAACTCTTTACTATATTACTTAGTAAGTAATTTAAAACTCAAAGTTAAAATTCAAATTTCTTCTCTTACTTTAAAATTAATTTCCAAAGAATTTTGTAAATCCATAATAATATTCCTCAAAATAAATTAAGGGTTTAAATTCTCTTTGCTCTTCTATTAAACCACTTAAATAGTTTTTAAAACAATCTTCAAATTCTCTTATTATACTCTTCCCTTTAAACATCCAATGTATATAATATAGGTTCTAAAATCTCAAAATATACTTTCAATAAAGCACAGCTCAAAAATAATCTCATTTATATTCTCATCTTTATAATTTAAAAAATAAATAAATGGCATTGCCTCGCCATTGAGTCTCTAATAAATAAATATATCTGTGACGCCCCACTCCGAGACCCACATTAGCAAAGAATATTACAAGGTAACACCGTCTACTAATGCGGAGAATAGAGCTGGTTAGGAGCGACCATCTATAGCCTTGCCTTAATTATCTACTGAATACGTCGACAAGGCATCATATATCTATTTTTCTCAAGTGGATCGACAATCCAATAAATACTTAACACGAAGCCATAGGTGGCTGAAGGATCTATCAGAACAAATATGACAACTCAAATGTAATACACATCACAGAACAGTTAATCATCACATACATTTACACATATACAAATACATTACAGAGTTTACAAAATGATACATGTCAAGTGGTAAAGCAAACCACAATATACAGACGAGTCAATAGAGTATATAACAGAGTTACAAAAAAAAGGGCTGCACAAAATCTATGACAAAAAGGAGCTAGCGGAGTAGTCCATGCGGAAGCAAAATAGGCTAAGTCTAATGTACCTAACCTGAAACATCTCGGTCTGACCCAAGTATAAAATACACGGTTCAGTCTAGCTAACCAAATCAGTCAGACAAACTAGATTATAATGAACATACAAAATCATAAAGTACCACAAATATCCCCAAAGGAGATAACCAAATCATCTAACATAGGATGAATCAAAACAAGCCTCATATCATTGGCAATTCCAATAAATAAAGGATATCATATCCCAGAACAAGCCAAAAGGCAAATGACAAATACCAATAAAGGTAACACAAGTTTCCTCAAGGTAATCGCTATATATCGTGTGGTTCAAGGAACCTACCCCGAAAGGCGATACACTAGGGAAATATAATTGTCAAAGAAACAAAAGGTGCTCGAGCTCAGTATTGTAACAAGGATCCATACGCCCGAAGGCAACGCCCGAAGGAAACGCCAAAAGGCAACGCCCGAAGGCAACGCCCGAAGGCAAGGCCAAAAGGCAACAAACCGTAGTGGCGGTACTGGACACCACTGTCCGGCGGAATGTGTCACAACTCTCAGAAAGGAATCCGGAAAATGTTAACGTGAGTCCCATACCACACGTTCGCACTAAACGGTTCACTAACCGTTAGTCAATTTCACATTCAAAGCAGTACAAAGTTCACCTCATCCCATCGGTAAACCAGACCCAGAGGTCAAAATGGTCAAACGAATAGATTAGGAATTAACTGAAAAGATAAACGCACGTGTTCATAGCACGCGTTTTATTTAATCATTTAATTCTCCTCCCTCTTCGCTCGAAGTGCAAAATTGTGTGTGTGTTTTAAATAGAAATTATAAATTGGAGAGACGAGCTTTTTAATGCTCTTTAAAAAGAGATCATTTTATAAAAACCCGTGTACAAAGTCAAAAAGGAGTCATCAAAGTCAAAAATGCAATAACAACTAATTGGATGGACACGAATCGATCGAAAATTGGAAAACCAAAGCAAATAACAAACTGGGCAGGGACAAGCAGGTCAGTCGATTGAACCAGTGGGTCAGTCGACTGGACCAGTGCCTGGAAACTTTTTTGTTTCCAGGTTAGTCGACTAACCCAGAGTGTCAGTCGACTAACACAGGGGTATGCAGTTTTCTGCCGCAGGGTCAGTCGACTGACTCAGAAGGTCAGTCGACTGATACTGACCCAGGCAAATTCTTGGGGTCTGGTTCAGTCGACTGACCTACTGGTTCAGTCGACTGAACCTGCTACCAGAGCAGAAATCAGCCTAGCCCCCTTTGGGGCAAAATCGATAACACGAATGGAAGCGAACGAACGAGCAACCACGGCCAAGGATTTTCGTCAAATGACAACCCAGCCTTGTATGGCCCTCCGAAACACTCCGCTAACGTGTTCAAACATCAAAGATTGGATTTTCATAAAATTGGATTCCAAAAACCAAAAATTGGACAATTCACCAAATCGAACACAAATGAACATGAATTGATGTTAGGAATTCTTACCAATCAACAACAAAAGCTATAAGCTTAGATGTGAGTTCAAAAATCTCACCCTTTAACTCAAAAACAAGGATAAGAAGCTCAAATGCAAAGAAAGTATCAACCACTCTTCACTTCAACTATATAAGCTTCAATCTAAGACCAAAACAAGTATTTCCTAAATTAGGGTTTAGGAATTTTCTGAAATTAAAGAGGAGAAGAGATGGAGAAGATGAAGATGGAGCTTACCTAAGCTTCTCTTCGAATTTGGAGCAAGAATTGGAGTTTGCAATTGAATATAGGGCTTGGAATTTCTAATTCCTCTTCTCTTCCCCCATTTTCAGTTAAGCTTGAGAAAAAGAAATGAAATGAGAATGAATGGATGAAGAGAGGGCTGAGTTAGAGTATATGATGAGTTGGATGAAACCCAAACCCAAAAGCCCACTAGAAAATAGCAAAATTCAACTCACTCCAAACACATCAAAGCTTATACTCAAAAAAGTCGCAAATGCCATTTTAAACTCAATGGAAGTGGTCCCGAGTCCTAATTCGACCGTTTGCAAAAAGTAGCATTTCGGACTTTAATTCGATTAACGACGCTATATTTAAATAAAATATTTAAATATACAATCGTAAAATATGCGGGTTGTTACAATATATGTTGGCTACAGAGTTGACCGAACGATCAAAACTGCCTCGCCACTCTATTACTCGTCTCTAAAATCAATGGCTGCAATTACCATTCAAAAATAAATTTAATATTTAATCTCAAAATATTATTTTCAAAATCTCAACCTTTAAAACACAAATCATCGTGTCTAATTGCCTCAGCATATCATTTAGGAGATTCCTATCGATAACGTTGATCAGGCGTATCGACCAGAACTCTTAACTACTCGATGGATAACCCAACACTCACAAATTATTTCTATAAAAGAATACTGCTCATATAAATATATTCTCAAAACATTCTTTGATTTTTTTTAAATATCTCAAAACTCCAATTTCTCTTTTTAAAACTCATATATATATATATAGCTTCAAAAACTCAAACCAAAGAACATTAAGAGAATGCATCGAGATATTCCTAGAATGCTCGATTCACAAAATCAACAGAAGGAGATGGAGTGTTCGTCAACTCCTACAAGATGACGAGCCACTCTTAGAAATCATCAAGACACAAGATAAGCAAGATATTCTTCTCGAAGGAGAAGAAGCACACAAACAACAAATCATTACTTCAAACAAAGCAATGCTACAAAGGATAACATCGATTGAGTATTCGAAAAGGATAACTCAAAGAAACTGAATGATAAACTCAATCAAACTCGAACAATATAGAAACTCACCTCATTCCTTAGTGGATGTCCTCGAGGAAGGATAGCCGAAGGCTAAAAGCTAGGAATAAGGTTAATTCAACACTCTATTGCCCGATTGGATATCAAACCCAAACGGACTCATGAAAACTCAACAAAATCACCTTGACTGGAATTCGAGATATATCATCAACATCTCGATACTCAAGTGTGAATACAGAAACTTCGGAATCATCATTAACATTCCAAAGTGATAGAAATAATACACCAATCAAAATAGGAAACCTAAATATACAATAGGATCCTATAAAACAAAGGATTGGACTTAATATCAAATAAGTCAATCCATCTAAAATCAAATGCATCTCAAGATTGTGAGTAACAAACAAATAATCACAAAAGCAACATCAAATAGAAATCTCAGAATGCTCACAACGAGCCAATTGTTGTGGATCCCCTCAATACGATTCACAACTCTCGAAGGAATACAACAAGAATACTCAAAGGAATCAATAAGCTTCATCGATACGAACGCACTCACATCGACAAAAATAAGAATAGAATAATCTCAAATAAGATTGTTCATAAGACAAGATAACATCAAACTCAATTATGGAATACTACGGAATACAATATATATTCCTAGACATATTCCATCTCAACATATCCCAAAACTCGAAAAAGAATCAAAGCACGATTAGAAAACAAGCTCGAATAAAGGACAATGATTCACTCATATTGTACTTCGACGTATCGTGATATACGTAATGTTCTGTGTTTATTCTACTTTGTTCTGACCATAGATCTGATACCATGTTGTAACGCCCCACCCCAAGACCCACCTTAGTAAAGAGAATTAACGAGTAATTCTGTCTACTAAAGCGGAGAATAGGGCTGGTTAAGGGCGACCATCTATAACTTTGTCTTAAACATCTACTGAATACGTCGGTAAATGCAATATGATTTTTCTTTTCTATCTCTTATGGATCGACATATCCAATAAATGCTTAATACAAAACTATAGGTGGCTAACGGATCTATCAGAACAAAATACAATAACTAAGTGTAAAGCACATCACAGAACAGTAATCAACATCATATATATACATATACACTTATACATGTTTAGTACAATACAATATGAATACAATAAAGGTGGTACTCGACCACACCATATACATCGAATCAAACATAAATACATCAGAGTATGCGAAAGAACAGAAATTACTCAAGAGAAAGAAGAGCTGATATCTAACATCAACTTCAAACTAAGTCCAATAGATGATACCTAAAACAACTCGGTCTGACGCAAGTATAAATACACGGGTCAGTCTAGCTACAAAAATCAGTCAATATCGATAATTTGAAGCAGAATAGTCATGAAGATACTTCTTCTCTAAAGATAAGAATGAATCGATAAACTCATAATCTCAACACTTAAGTAACAAACGCTACTTAAGTGACCAAATACCTCGAAAGAGGTAACTCAAACTCAATACTCTAATCAAACACAAGTGCCTCATATCATCGGCATTCATAAAACATCAAATATGGTTTAGGGAAAAACCTAAACCCGCCATCTTGGCAAACCCAAAACATGCATAAAGAGATCTCATCTCAAACATTCCATAAGGCAAATATATCTCTAAAGAGGAGAATAAAATCTCAAGTAAACGCCAAAAGGCAAATCTCATAACACCAGTGTAGGAAATTCAAATCTCAAAAATAGAACTTCCAAGAGTTCAAATTCCCAAAAGGTAATCGCCACAAATATATATCGAATGGTTCAAAGGACCAATTCTGAAAAGGGCGATACACTAGGGAAAATAGTCAAAGAAACCATCTCTAAAGTATTTGCACGTGCATGTGGCCGAAGCCTTGCCAAGTACTATTATCTCAAATAGGTACCTCGCCCGAAGGCAAAACGTCACAATGACAAATACGCCGCAATGGCAAATGTCTCGAAGACAAATATGCCGCAATGGCAAACGCCGCAATGGCAATGACCCGAAGGTCCAGTACTGGCACGCCGCAATGGCAAATGTGTCACAAACTTTCGAATAGGAACCCGAATAGTGTTAACGTGCGTCCCATACCACACGTTCGCATTAAATGGTTTACTAATCGCCAGGAAATTTCACACTCAAAGCAGTAAAAGGTTTACCTCATTTCATTGGTAAACTCGACCCGAAGGTCAAAACGATCAAATGGACAAGTCAGGAATTAACCGATAAGATAAACGCACATGTCCCATACCACGTGTTTTACCAAACCATTTAATTCTCCTTCTCATTCGCTCGAATAATGCAAAAATTTGTATTTTATATATAAAATAATTTATTTGAGAGGTCAAGCTTTTAAAACCATTTTTCGAAATCAATTTTGAAGATGATATTTGAAAATTCCCTTATTATAGAGAATAAATAGATTTTGTAGCTTAAAATAATTTAAAAATATTACATAATAATTATTTTAAATGCCAATTTATTTTAAATATTATTTCGAAATTGTTTGGAAAAATCTATGCTTGAAATCAAAGAAATCATTCAAACCTGTCATTCAAATTCAATTCAAATTCAATTCAAATTTGAATTTCAAATTCATCAAAACTTGGCTAGTGTAACAACCCTGGTTTTAGCGATTACCTGAGAATATTAAATTATAACGGAGGTTATAATTCAATAGTGTTAATTAATAATAAATAGAGAATTTTTATTGTTTATTGGGAATAAACAATATAAATGAGAATAAAATAAGAAAAATAAAGTTTGGAAACTTTATTGAGATGGTTAGAGATAATAAAATGAGTGAAATGTGTTTTATTTAGAGTTAATGCAATAATTTTGTTAATTATTGCTATTTACTTCTTTTAATGATTTTTAAAAGGAGTAATTAATTTTAAAATGAGATATACTGAATATAATGATGGAATTGAGTTTAAAAATATAATTTGAGTATAAAATTAAGTTTGAAATGATTTGTATAATTTAATTACACAAGAATGTGATTTTTGTGTAATTTTTAATGTTAATTATAATGGGTTTTGTAATTAAAAATGTAAATTGTCATTTGCTTTAAAATAGAGAAATATGATAACAAAATGTTTTAATAATATAAATAATCTTTTATTTGAGTAAAACATTTTTATTATCATGAGTATTGAGTTTCAAAAGTTTTAAAGAAGTAAAACTTGAAATAGTGTTAATTCCATTTGTTAGTATACATTGTAACATGAAATAAGAGATTAAGTAATTAACTTAAGTTAACTTCTTTTATTAATTTGGGCTAAAGCCCATTACCACTATCATTAGCATGTAACCAAAAATGAGTAATGAGAAAGAAAAATAATAGTACGTACCATTTTTCTCTTTTCTTCATCAAAATTCCAGAAGCTTGTTAATGGCAGCAACCCTTTCTTCCCCTTTCAATCTATGCTTAAATTTGTCAAATAAAATGAAAATCGGTGCTTTAAAATGAGAATATAAACTTCAAACTCAGGTAATCCACAATCTAGAACCCCTTTCAGTGTCAAAATCAAGTTTTACAGAGATAATATGTTAATAGTTCTCTACTATTTGTGCATGTGTCTTTTTCCAAGTTTTACAGGATTGGATGCTCTATTCTTGGCTAAAAGCTTCAATCTTTGGCATCTAAATCATAGTTTGATCTTCATAAAGGCAATGTGAGTGTAAAAATCATAAACTCTAGCTCTCTGTATGATCAAAATGTTATAATCTGTGAATTTCTGAAGCATGTACGAATTATTTTGCTCTCTGTTATTATCTTGTTTTTTATTTATTTTAAGTACCATGTTTGAAATTGCCATAACTTTTGACTCATAAGTCCGAATTAGGTGATTCTTTTCCGGAATTCTAGCTATGGCAATGCTCTTCAACTTTCATATATTGAGTTTTCTGTAATTTTGAGGTTAGCTATGTCAAAATCGAATTTTCTTTCTGCTATCCCGAGAGCAAAACCTATATTTGCTCTGTGTTTGAAGCTGAAACAAAATTAGCCATAACTTCTTTGTTTCCTAACCGAATTTGATAATTTTGGATGTTCCAGAAAGCTTAAATCATGTACTACAACTTTCATGTATTGAGTTTTCTGTAAATTTGAGGTTAGCTATATCAAAATCGAATTTTCTTTCTGCTATCCCGAGAGCAAAACCAATATTTGCTCTATGTTTGAAACTAAAATGAAATTGGCCATAACTTCTTCGTTTCTAAACCGAATTTGATAATTTTGGATGTAACTGAAAGCTTAGATCATGTGTTACAAGTTTCGTACTTTGTGTTTTCTAGAATTTTAAAGTTTGCTTGGTCGAAATTTTGGTTGTATGTTGTTGTCTAGAGAGCAAGATGACAGCAACAAACAATCATTGAACTTAGAATTGTATTAGCTCGTTTTACTCTTATTCTCTTTCGGTTTTGATGATGTTTTGAGATATTTTGAGAGCAATGATGCCTATCAATAGGCTAGCTATAAAGCCCCACCCTGAGACCCAACTTAGTAAAGAGTATTAATGAGTAATTTCGTCTACTAAAACGGAGAATAGGGCTGGTTAAGGGCGACCATCTATAACTTTGTATTAAACATCTACTGAATACGTCGATAAATGCAATATGATTTTTCTTTTCTATCTCTTATGGATCGACATATCCAATAAATGCTTAATACAAAACTATAGGTGGCTAACGGATCTATCATAACAAAATACAATAACTAAGTGTAAAGCACATCACAGAATAGTAATCAACATCATATATATACATATACACTAATACATGTTTAGTACAATACAATATGAATACAATAAAGGTGGTACTCGACCACACCATATACATCGAATCAAATATAAATACATCAGAGTATGCAGAAGAACAGAAATTACTCAAGAGAAAGAAGAGCTGATATCCAACATCAACTTCAAACTAAGTCCAATAGATGATACCTGAAACAACTCGATCTGACTCGAGTATAAATACACGGTCAGTCTAGCTACAAAAATCAGCCAATATCGATAATATGAAGCAGAATAGTCATGAAGATACTTCTTTTCGAAAGAGAAGAATGAATCGATAAACTCATAACTCAACACTTAAGTAACAAATGCTACTTAAGTGACCAAATACCTCGAAAGAGGTAACTCAAACTCAAACTCAATACTCAAATCAAACACAAGTGCTTCATATCATCGGCATTCATAAAACATCAAATATGGTTTAGGGAAAAACCTAAATCCACCATCTTGGCAAACCCAAAACATGCATGAAGAGATCTCATCTCAAACATGCCATAAGGCAAATATATCTCCAAATAGGAGAATAAAATCTCAAGTAAACGCCAAAAGGAAAATCTCATAACACCAGTGTAGGCAATTCAAATCTCAAAAATAGAATTTCCAAGAGTTCGAATTCCCGAAAGGTAATCGCCACAAATATATATCGAATGGTTCAAAGGACCAATTCCGAAAAGGGCGATACACTAGGGAAAATAGTCAAAAAACCATCTCTAAAGTATTTGCACGTGCATGTGGCCGAAGCCTTGCCAAGTACTGTTATCTCAAATAGGTACCTCGCCCGAAGGCAAAACATCACAACGACAAATACGCCACAATGGCAAATGTCTCGAAGACAAATACGCCGCAATGGCAATGACCCTAAGGTCCAGTACTGGCACGCCGCAATGGCAAATGTGTCACAAACTTTCGAATAGGAACCCGAATAGTGTTAACGTGCGTCCCATACCACACGTTCGCACTAAACGGTTTACTAATCGCCAGTAAATTTCACACTCAAAGTAGTAAAAAGTTTACCTCATCTCATCGGTAAACTCGACCCGAAGGTCAAAACAATCAAACGGACAAGTCAGGAATTAACCGATAAGATAAACGCACATGTCCCATACCACGTGTTTTACCAAACCATTTAATTCTCCTTCTCATTCGCTCGAATAGTGCAAAAATGTGTATTTTATATATAAAATAATTTATTTGAGAGGACAAGCTTTTAAAACCATTTTCCGAAATCAATTTTGAAGACGATATTTGAAAATTCCCTTATTATAGAGAATAAATAGATTTTGTAGCTTAAAATAATTTAAAAATATTACATAATTATTTTAAATGCCAATTTATTTTAAATATTATTTCGAAATTGTTTGGAAAAGTCCGTGCTCGAAATCAAAGAAATCATTCAAAACTGTCATTCAAATTCAATTCAAATTCAATTCAAATTTGAATTTCAAATTCATCAAAACTTTTCTAGCCTATTGATAGGAATACTTACATAATCTAGCTGAGCCAAGCTCAAAAAATTGCAAAAGCAATCAAAAATCTAGCTTTTGTTGATAAATTTGTGTAGTTTTTCTATCTGAAATCTATTTCATATTGCCTCTTTGAATACCTATAACTTTTGATTCCGGCAACGAAATGCTGCCGGATTTCTTACATTTGGTAGCCTGCATGTTGAACTTCATTACTGCAAATTTTGGTTGAAAAATATTGTCATTTGGATGTTCAAATCAGTGGTAGAAAATCAACTCAAAAGCAGATTTTTGCCTGTAGAAATTGTGTTTTCTCAGTTGCTGCAAACATGGCCTGAGTCCATGTTTGAGATAGCATAACTTTTTCATCTCTTATTGAAATTGCGTGATTCTTTTTTTGTTTGAAAGATAAAGTTTTGTACTATAATACCAAATTTCAGGTCATTTCGACCTATATAGCTTGTAGAAATATGCTGCCGAACTTTGATCCGAAGCATGTTTTTGCCCAGATTTTTATAGTGAAAACACATTTCACTCATTTTATTATCTCAAACCATATTAATAAAGTTTTCAAACTTTATTTTTATTATTTTATTCTCATTTATATTGTTTATTCCCAATAAACAATAAAAATCCTCTATTTATTATTAATTAACACTATTAAATTATAACCTCCGTTATAATTTAATATTCTCACGTAATCGCTATAACCAGGGTTATTACAAAGTGCAATAAAAATGATAGAAAGAAAATTTAAGGATGGTAAATCTACCAGCATCTGGTTTGACCCCTATATTAAGGGCAATCTTTAGTAAATTTGATGGGCTTGTCTAACTTACTTCACTTTGGAGGAGCTAAACTTAATGTTGATAGCATTATTCAAAATAGCAGGCGGAATATCAACTTACAATCAACTGCCTCCATATTCAAAAAAGCCATAAGTATCACTGAAATAGATCCAAACTTAAACAAAGACAATTGGTGTTGGAAGTTTACTACAAAAGAAAAAATTTCCTTTAAAACGCATGGGAGTTCATCAAAGGTGATCAAGTAGAAGTGGAATTTATGAAACTATATGGAATAAGGAAAATTGCCCAAAAATGGCACATTATGCTTACTTTGCTATTTTAAACAGACTGCCTACAAGAGATAGATGCCATAAGTGGGGCAAAAATAAAGAAACAAAATGTCTAATGTGCAAAATAGAAACCGTGGGGCATCTATTCTTCGATTGCATATACTCTAAACATATCTGGTTTATAGTTTAAGTAAAATCAACCTCAGCTAGAATGCTTCATTGGATGGCATAAGAAACAGCACTCAATATATTCAGTAAAGATTCAAATCCAAAACCAAATCAAAAGAGCATAAAAAAGAGTTCAACAAAGCTTGCATTATGTTAACAACGGCCATATATTGCATATGGAAAGAAAGAAATGCAAGATTGCAAACAAACAAGGAAACTGACAGCATTCAGATCTGGAAAATCATTGAAACTGAAAGCCAAATTCTCTACCTCAAAGCAAAGAAAAATTACAATGTATCTCAACATCGTTCCACAACTTTTCATGATCTTGATAACTATGAGGAGAGAATTGAAACATACTTACAAAGCAGGAAAGTCAGCTCTGACATTTCCCATGGCAAACTCTGTCAACTTAGTGCAAAGCATAGGTCAAGGGAGTCTTCAAATCACAATTCCAATTCTAACGGTCTGGTTGCTATAGGCGGCCATTCTAACACAAAACCCAGCAGAAACTCCTATAAGGGAAGTCAACATGTATTTACAAGTTATAATTCAGTTAATAAATATAAGAATAATCCTGTTCAAATTTTTGTTTTATCTGATTTTGGCAGGAGCTACCACTCACCAGCCTCATACTCGAGGAAAGTTGCAATCCCTACAGCAAAACAGGATTTTGCAGCTAGATATCAATATTCAAAGACTAGGCGAAAGCTAATATAGAAGTAAACTCAATAATCAAGTATATCACTTATCTATTATTGGGTCGGTTTTCTGGCAAGCAAAGGAAGAAGAAGCCCAAGGCAAGAAAATGGAGCAAGAGCCAGAGCTACCTAGACTAAACGTTTGGCTCGGTAAAAATGCAGAACAAATCACTTGGACCGGCATGTCGGACCAGATATTTGGTTTGGAACCCTATAGTATAACATACCAAGTATCTGGACCGGCATTCTCAGAAGTACTGGACCAAATATTTGGTCTGGCATTCTCTGGTATGTCGGACCAAATATTTGGTCCGGCACGACCCATCATTTACCGAACCAAACATTTGGTTCGATACAACAGGCACGCCGAACCAGATGTTTGGACCGGCAAAGAGGATCCTCCAAGGATGAAGATTGCCGAATCAAAGAAAGATGAAGACTGCCGAACCAAAGAAAGATGAAGACTGTCAAACCAAAGAAAGATATAGACTACCGAACCAACAAAGGATGGAGATTGCCGATCCAAGCTTACCGAGCCACCAGTCCCAAACACTAATACCGAACCAGACCTAGGCAGCTATAACCTCTCCTCCACACCTCACAATCTCACTTTATAAATTTCGGAGCTTCTCAACAACAATGGGGATGGATTTTCGGGAAGAAAGGGAGAAACTCTACTGAGATCTATCACCCTAGTTATTCTAATTTCTCTAATCATTCTAAGCAATCTCGTACTTGTAACCAAATCTAAGAAGGGAAAATAAGATGGAAAGTGGATGTAGGCACATTCTGGCTGAGCCATTATAAAAACCCTGTGTTACTTGTTCTTTCCTTCTCTGCTTTTCTGAATCTCGAATTTGTTAATTACTTCGGTATTTGCTAAGGATCGTTTCATTATAACTTGTAACATCTAAAGAGTCACAAGATAAACACAATCCAACAAGGCTAAACTAAAAATCAAATTAACAAGTGTTTGCCCAATTTTTTAGCAAACATTTTTGGTGCTTTCACTAAGAACGGGCATAGAAAGCCAAACTCTCCTTTCCATTATTCTTCCAACCTTAGTGCATCATTAGAACATGGCTCCCTCTAAGCGAAATGCTGACAAGGGTAAGAATGCAGCTACTGCAAATACGCTCAACCCCGTCCAAGAAGATCAAGAAAACCCAACTACTCGCTCCCTACCTCCAGGCTCAGTTGTCACCTGAGAAGGCTTAGAAAGGGTTGTGAATGAGATGACTGATCGCTTCGCTACCCAACAAGAAGCTTTGGTGGACCAACTCATGACACGCTTAAGGGGCACGGAGGAATCCACTCACATACCGGATCCCAGGGTGAATCCCAGTCTAGAGAGTCACGTATAAGGAATAGATCTCCTGCCAATGATGAGTTCAATCAAGAAGATCCAGGGTCTCGAAGCCGAGCCAAGACTCAACCCGAAGCTGGTCCAGAGAGGTCGTCAAGAGCTGGGCCCAATCAAAGGGGACCCAGACATAGACCATCTATGGTTGATCCTGCCATGCTTCAAACCAATCACCGCCAGTCTGGCCTCAATCAAGGCACCAAACGCCATCACTATCAAAGAGAGGGCCTTGCTTCTCACAGGGCTGCTCCCGAGTACGAAGAAAAGATGACACGTCTCTTCAGGGAGTACCTCATGCGCGAACAACTCGAAAAGGGGATAGGCGCCAGAGTATCCAGCCATTTCACTAGGGATATAGAGGCAACAGCCATGCCTTGAGAATGAAAGATGCCTACCATGGATCCATATAAGGGCACCTCTGACCCAATCATCCACCTACAATGATACTCTCAGCACATGCTCATGAATGGAGCAACTAAAGGTGTACTATGTAAATGTTTTCCGCTATTCTTGTCAGATTTAGCAACCACATGGTTCTGTCGCCTACCTCACGGATCCATCAGTTCTTGGGAAATGTTGAAGGAAAAGTTCATAAGCCAGTTTCGAATTCATATGGAACAGCCTAGAGACGCTTATTCCTTGTCTAACGTAAAACAGAAAATGGGGGAACCTCTGCAGCAATACCTTACCCGTTTCAACACAGCTACAGCAGCGGTGCAAAACGCGGATGAAAGACTTACATTGATGGCACTATGCGGAGGCGTCCACCTAGACTCGAAACTTGCAAGAAGACTGACGAAGGAGAAGCCTTTAACTCTTCAGAAATTCTACCATGAAGTAGGAAAATATATGAGATTGGAAGACGCAGTAGCTCACTAGCATGGCGAGCAACCCGTAGGGGGTTCTGGCTCCCATGGAAACACGAGAGTCCCACCTCGAGGAGAAGGGAGCAAGCCGAACAATGACGATAAAAGTAACCGTCAGGGCAACCTCGGAACCGAAAAAAGCAATAAACGACGATACAGACCGGGACTGAGATTTGATTCCTACACTCCTTTGAATAACACTGGAAAACATTTACTTGGCCACTCAACACGAATTGAAGTACAAACGCCCTCCATATAAGAAGGAATCGGAAGCTGCGGTTAGGACGGGAAAGTACTATCGCTTCCACGAGTCTCACGGACATAACATAGAAGAATGTCAGCATTTGCGGGACCTAATTGAAGAATACATCCGAAAAAAGAAACTGGAACGATACGTGCAGCAAAAACATAACTCTCCCGCTCCAACCCACGAAGGGCCAGGGCCACTCTGACATGGAAATAAAAAAGAAGAAGCAAGTGCAAGCTGCTTCAATCAGGGGAAAATAATTGTCCATACTATATCGGGAGACCCGCATTCAGTTGGCGAAAGTTGGGACGAGATGGAGAGGTACGGAAAATCTTTGAAGGATGAAGAAGGATATATTCGTTCCATTACAGAAGGGCGCCTCGCCAAACGAAGATAAAGGACCAATATAACCTTTAGCAATGAGGATTTGGTTGGAAAGCAGTACCCACATACCGATCCCATGGTCATTTCCGCCTGGATTGGCCCAACAGAGGTGTTTCACATTTTGGTCGATACGGGAAGCTCGGTGAGTATATTGTTCAAACATGCCTTTAATAAAATGAAGTTATCAATGAAAGATGTATCGCCATGCAATAAGCCCCTACATGGATTCACTGGAGAAGCCACAATTCCACTTGGATAGTTAGACTTGTTTGTTGAACTAGCAAGTCACCCTCGATCTGTTATCCAAAAGCAAACATTTTTGCTGATAGACGGACATTCTGCTTATAACGCATTTCTGGGTAGACCTGCATTATCAGATTTCTAGATAGTCTTAGCCCCTTGGTGCTTGAAAATGAAGTTCCCTACCGATGGGAGAATAGAAGAAGTAGAAGGTGACCAAGACGCAACCCGCGATTGTTATGTGACGGAACTCCGCCAGAACAAAAGGAAGGAAAAGGGTAAAAACGTAAAGGTCGCCCTCTGCGCCAAAACTGTGGAAGCATAACAATCAAAGAAGGCCCCTCCTCTCGAGTATACTAGCAACCCGTTTAATGAATTAGATCCCAGAGATAGAGAGGAGGAGGCCAGCGCCGAGCCCATGGAGGCTATGGAACATGTTGCAGGAGATGATCACGATGGCACAAGGCTTTTCAAGATAGGGTCGCAGCTAGACAGAAATCTAAAAAACCAATTGATAGGGTTCTTACGCAGAAATTTGGATGTGTTCGCTTGGACCCACGAAGACATGGTGGGAATAACCCTCAAGATAGTTTGTCACTACCTAAACATAGACCCAACCAAGATCCCGGTCAAGCAGAAGAAAAGGAGCATGAGGATGGAACGCTCAACTGTCCTCAACGAGGAAGTGAAAAATCTACTCGCCAACGGTTTTATTCACGAGGCTATCTACCCCAAATGGATCTCCAACTAGGTCCTGGTGAAAAAATCCAATGGGAAATGGCGAACATGCATCGACTTCTCCAATCCCAATGACGCTTGCCCCAAGGACTGTTTTCCCCTGCCTCGAATCGACCGACTAGTGGACGGAACCGCAGGGCATGAATTGTTATCATTTATGGATGCCTATTCGGGGTACAACCAGATTACCATGCATATACCAGACCAAGAACATACTAGCTTTATCACAGATCTAGGCCTATATTGCTACAAGGTCATGCCCTTCGGGCTTAAGAATGCTGGTGCAACCTATCAACGCTTGGTTAATAAGATGTTTGAGCAGCAGATTGGTCAATCCATGGAAGTGTATGTCGACGACATGCTTGTCAAATCAAGAAAAGAAATAGATCATTTACACCACCTAAACAAAATGTTTCAAATATTTCACAAATACCAGATGAAGTTTAATCCGTTGAAATGCTCCTTTGGAGTATCCTCGGGAAAATTCTTGGGTTTCATTATGCATGCCAGAGGGATTGAAGCGAGTCTCGAAAAAATACAAGCCTTGAAGGACATCAAAATACCAGCCACACGAAGGGAAATGCAGAGTCTAAATGGGAAGGTAGCCGCTCTAAGCAGATTTATATCCAAGGCCACGGACAAGTGCGTCCCATTCTTCGAAGCTCTAAAAAAGGACAAGGGAAAGTTTGAATGGACCGACGAATGCCACTCGGCTTTCCAAAGCCTGCTGGAACACATGCAGAAACCACCAGTGCTCTCCAGCCCGGTAGATGGAGAAAGCCTCTACTTGTACTTAGCTGTGTCCCCCCATGCATTGAGCGCTGCCTTGGTATGAGAAGATGACCATATCTAAAAACCAGTGTATTTCATCAGCAAGAGGTTTACAAGGGCAGAGGCTAGATATCCGAAGATCGAAAAATTGGTCTACTGTTTGCTCATAATGTCCAGGAAATTGCGGCATTACTTCCAATCTCACTCCATAAGGGTCCTAACAAATCAACCATTGCGTTGGGTCCTATATGAAACGGATACATCATGACGCCAGCTAAAATGGTGCATCGAGTTAAGTCAGTATGACATCACCTACCATCCACGCACCGTAATCAAAGGGCAGGCCCTGGCTGATTTCATAGCTGAATTCACCATTCAGGACAAGGATAAGACCATCAGAACAGAAACAATTGAGTGGAATATGTTTGTGGATGGAGCATCCAACGAGCTCGGCTCAGGGGCAGGAATAGTAATCATCACACCCTAAGGAAGAAAGTTAAGTTATGCGCCGAGACTAGAATTCACCGCAACCAATATCGACGCTGAATACGAAGCGGTAATAGCTGGCTTGGAAATCACTAGGGAAATAGGGATCAAATCAATATGCATACACAGTGACTCACAGCTAATCGTAAACCAAATCCTTGGGGAATTCCAGACTCGCGGGCAAAGACTTGCCTCTTACCTCAACAAGACTAAAACCCTCCTAAATGAGCTAGACTACCATGTAATCAAACATATCCCACGGGAGGAGAATCGAGAAGCAAGTGCCCTCGCCAAAGAAGCTAGCATGAGAAACGAACCGATGATGGGGGCAACCCCCGTCATGATGCAAGCCACACCAAGCTTCGAATGTCTTCAGATCACGCCCGTCAATAGTAGCGAAGAGACATGGATGACCACCATCATCAAATACTTACAAGAAGGAATCCTATTGGCAAATCGCTATGAGATTAGAAAAATCCTAAGGAAGGCAGCTCGCTACACCATCCAGGAGGGCGCCTTGTACCATCGTGGGTTTTCCAATCCCCTACCGAGCTGTGTCGTAGGAAACGAAGCAAAAGATATTCTCAACAACATATACCAAGGAAGTTGCGGCGACCACACCGACGGTCAAACCCTAGCTAGAAAGATCTTGCGCTATTGGTACTTTTGGCCCACACTAAATAAAGATGCAACCGAGTTTGCTAGGAAATGCGACAAGTGCCAGAGATTTGCCAAAATCCCAAGACTGCCACCTACTGGTCTAACCCAGATGGTCGGTCCTTGGCTCTTCGCCATCTAAGGGATTGACCTAATCGGGGAACTTCCCATGGGTCGAGGAGGAGCGAAATACGCCATAATGGCAGTGGATTACTTCACCAAATGGGTGGAAGCGGAACCTTTAAACAAGATTTTATCTACCAAAGTGATAAATGTTTTAATACGTAACATCTTATGCAGGTATGGGGTGGCATAGAAAATCATATCGGACAACGGACTCCAATTCAACAGTGAGGAATTCGCCAATTGGTGCCACGAACATGGGATTGCCCGAAGCTTTTCAGATGTGGCATATCCATAGGCAAACGGACAAGTCGAAGCAGTAAACAAGGTGTTGAAAACACTGATCAAGAAGAAACTAGAAAAATCCAAGGGGGCATGGGTCGACGAATTGCCTACAGCTTTGTGAGCCTACTAAACTTCTTATAAAATTGCGACAAGGCAAACTCCATTCGCATTGGCATATGGAACCGAAGCCATGCTCCCCGTCGAAACAATTGTCCCCTCTCACCGAAGAATACACTATAATCTAGAAGAAAACGAGGAGCTATTAAACATATCACTCGACCTGATCGAGGAGTAGAGAAATGATGCCGCCCTCAAAGCAGCCGCTCATAGACAGAAGGTGGCAAGGCAATACAATTCCAAGGTGAAGCTTCGAACACTGCAAGAAGAAGACTTGGTTCTCAAACGAGTCTTCCCACGACCTGGGGCCTTAGATCCAGTTTGGGAAGGACCGTTTGTTGTTTATAAAGATCTTCACAATGGAGCTTACATCCTGTCAACGGTAGGTGTTCGGAAAGGCGTGGAATCTTCAACACCTCTGCCGATATTTCTCTTGAGTTGTAAAGAAATATGTATTAAATAAAGTAATAAAAGAAAGGCAGTGGACGTAAGCATATTTCGGCCGAACCACTATAAAAATCTTGGTGTCTTGAGTTAGTTATATTAATTACGTACTCTTTCATTCAATGACAATCCCTACTGTGAGCGATCGCAGACACTCGCCGGCAGCAATGAAAATGAGATAGCTATGATCAAGGGCACGAATTAAGCCCAGGCAATTCATTGCTGACGATCGACAACCCTAGGCCGAAATGACGAACCGATTATAAGCCACGGATCAGGAACGATTCATAGCCTAGGCAGTTCGTCATTGGCATTTGGCTCGCCGGAAAATGCGAACCGATTATAAAGCCCTCGATTAAGGCGTGGTTGTAGCCAGGGGTCATTCACACTTGACGATCGGCATTACGCCGGCAATGATAAATCGAATAATACTCACGATATGAGCACTAGCCCGAGTAGTTGTCGTTAGTGATCGGCCATGAATAAAGCACACAATTATGATTTTTAGCATCCTCGAGCATGGTAATGAATAAACAAGTCATAAACAATTCATACACAATCTATAAAAGTCATGCATCACAGAAACAATTACAAGCATGTGAAAAACATAAATTAAAACATTAAACATCAGAAACCTTTTAACATACACAAGTTTTTATCCGTATTTACAGGTACAAAACAGCCATACATTTCTCATAGACCAAAAACAAAAAGGGGAGAACAAAGCTTCTTCAAGACGAGGGGACATCCTTGCCACTTGGCCCACTTCCTCCGGTAACCTCCTTCGAAGGCTTAACTCATCCCGAAGGTGTCCCTGCACAATACGAATGTTAAAGATCACGAACTTCTCAATACAGAATAAGTAATGACAAAATTAAGGAAGGATGCGATACCTATGGTAGCATAAGGCGGATCACCAAGCCCCTCAAGATCAGAACCATCATCATCACCTTCCTCCTCCTCCAATAACTCGTACCCTCTTGCGATGGCTTTGGTTTCCTCGGAGAAAAAATGGCTATTCACCGTCATAACATCATAAGCGGCCCCTCCCTCCTGCGTAGCTGCAGCCTTAGCCTCCTTAATAAGCCGAGCATGAATTCCAGCCATCACCTAAGGGTAGTCATCCATCCATTGAAGGCTTTTTTGCTTCCAAACATGTAATACGTATCCTTCAGCATCTGGTTAACAGTGTCACAAAATTCACTTTCCTTATGAGCTTTAGTCTGGAGGGATACCACCTTGTTCATATATAGCTTCTTATCTTTCTTCAAGTGTACCAGCTCTGCCCTCAACCTATCAATTTCAGCCCGGTAGGAGTCTTTCTCCTTTAGCCATACACCCCTGGACTCTTTCAGCTCAGCCAGGGCTATTTCTGACTTCTTTACTCTACCTTTAAGAGAGCGAAGTCGCTCCAAATCTTTTTCCCGGGCCTCATCCACGAAGCTGATGGAGAAATCAATCTGGGCTTGACATATACCGGCAGTCTCCTTCATTGCTTCATCCTTGGCCTCTTTTATGGATTTTTCCTTGGCCTTTCTCATTTCAGACTCGCGAGATGCTTCAACCACCGCCAATTCAGCCTCTTTTTCCCTAAGCGCCTTGTGGAGATCCTCCATCTCTAAACGTAACTGCACGTTGGCACTCCCAACCTCTTCACTAGCTCTGGCCAAGCAAGTCTGATAGTCAACAATATTGCGAGTCTCATCAGTGATTTGAACCATCCTAGTTGTCAGATTAGCAAAAACCAAAGATTTTGCCTCATCTAATATCCGGACCAAGGGGTTACGATGAAGAAGAAACCTGGTATCGAGATCCACGGTACGACGACCCACATAATCAGGGTTGATATCAGGATGACTTTCGAAAGGATTCTGTATGCGCTGCTGATGAGCTGATGAAGCAGGGTCCGCGATACCTTCTCCCAACTCATCTGGCACTTCATGCACTTCCGTACCTACAGGGAAATGACGTCGATGACGCGAGGAGGTTTGAGAGCCTGGGGAGGTGGCCTCCTTCTCTGGAGACCTCGATGTTTCTAGGAAGATCCATGGCTCTCTCCCTTATCCAAACCCAACGAGGCCTTATTAACTTCCTCTACCATGGTTCCTTCCTCTTGATATGCTACTGGGGGAGGAATGGGAGCCGTCTTCATTCGTTTAAATTGCTCCAGATTCCTAGACACTTCATTCCTCCTTGGATTCCTTTTCCCTGAAATATACTTAGTCGCACTAGAACCGAGAAGCAGAAAGAATTCAAGAAACAAAAACACTTAAGACACTAGGGATACTACAAGCTGCTACAAATCCTTAGAATAAGGTGGATCAGGTGGCCGAGGCGGGATCTCACTCAAGTGGGAATTACTCTGGAACGGAACACCGCTCGACGAAGGGAGAACTCTCGGCAATAGGACATCATTGGATTGAGAATCAAGTAGGGGCTGAGACCCGTCAAAAAATATAAAGTTCTCGAGAAGAATCTCAAAATCCATACAGTAATCGAAAGTACCTGGGGAAAGCCCGAATTCCTCGCCAATGCCAGCTCCACAGATACCGAAGGAGGCGGCACTTCACTCGAGTCACTCGGAGCCATGTTTTCTCGAGGAGAGTCTGCAATAGGAAGCGGTCCGAGGACTGAGTCAGGGCATTCCAACTGTTCGGACCACCCCCGCACAGCCTCAGCATCCTTTAAAGGATCCACACTAGGGCCTTCACTACCCATTATGTCCACATCTGGAGATGCGCAAGTTTCCCCAATCGTCGACTCGGAATCACTCTCTGACCCTTCCTCCTCTTCACTCTCCCTTTCCGAATGTAAGCCTTCCTCATCATCAGGAGAGGAGATGTCTTGAATGCGTAAGGATTTTCCAGAGCGGGGAGGGCGAACCACACCCTTCTTATATCTCAGCTTTTTTGGGGCCTTAACTGCATCACCCTCCTCATCCGAACCTTTGCCCTTATCCCCTTTGTCTACTTCAGCCCTCTTCTCTCTCTCAATCGAACTCGGCCTAATTTGTACACAGATTGCCTGGGCCCAATTAGATTGTAAAACCGAAGGGCTGCATCACAAAGTAGGAACGAGGCCTCTCGCTCGGCCTCTGGAATAGCTAATATCTCCTTGGCCATCTTCTTTAAACCGTCGTCCTCTACCGCTTTCACACAACCTAGAAGTTATGAAGGGGTAAGTAACCAAGGTGAAAGAAAACTGAAAAAAGGAAAAGTAGCTACATACATCCAAAGGTGAAAGAATTTTGAGCCACAACGTCGTCACGAACAAAGAAATACTCCTTCTTGAACATGCTAAATTTGGAATACAAATCTAGGACGGGCTTGAACTTGTGTGCGGACTCCAAGCTGATAAAGGGGCTACCCTTCCTATAGCTCCTCATGTTGTTGGAGGCCTCTGATACCGCTTCATGAATATCAGATATAGGGACGTCAGGATAACATAAGAATTTGGCTGAAGCTGTATTGGAGCAACCTTCAAATAAATGACGAAGCCTACAATCCAAGCATTAAGCGGCGGGATCGCTCTGCACATGCAATGATATTTGTTGTACGCCATATACCCGCCTAGCGGGAAGGCAGCTCTGTCATCCGGGCCAGGCAATAGCATATCTCTACGATTTATCCCAACGCGTTAGCTATGGAGTTTAACTTCTCAGCCGTTAGTACACTAGGATAGCATTTAGAAGGCCTAGCCAACGTCTGGTTAGGAGCATAACCTTCCACTAGTGAGTAAGCAGAGCTGGGTTGCTTAGGGAGGTTAGCTGGAACATCCGCAGAAGAAGAACCATCTCCCACAGGCTATGAAGCTGCAAACTTAAAACGGGTTTCACGACCAGAAGACATGTTCCTGTAAAAAAAAGGGAGGCGAACATCAACAAAAAGGTCCAAATTATGAATAGAGGTTAAAAACATGTTTGGAATCTCTTATCATAAAACCTAACTAAAATTCCACATCCACAGCCTCACCAAATTCTGCTCGGCAAACCCATGGACAAAACACTCGTCGAACTTGGTCTGGCATTGTCAAGAGCCAATGCTGAACCAGATAGGGCCACACACCGATTGTCGGTCCAGAGTGTACCTTCCTATGACATCATCTAGGCAAACCTTAGCTTCCACCTGACAATCAGACAAACAAATGTGCTACCCCTATGGCCTCTGCTAGTGACAAACCATTCAGACAATGGATCGAATACTTTGTGAGCGAATGGGCTCACATAACCAATACGAATCTCCCAACACCTCGAACACCCTTAGAAGAACGAGGACCTAACTACTCCAGTCTCTCAACGATTAAATCAAGTCACCTAGCATCGAAACCATAGAATTTCGAAACCTAGTACCGAATAGAGAAAGCGCTTACCTGAGGATTGCAAAAAACACGTAAGCACTGATGGTCGGTGGTGATGAAAGAGCCTAGAAGATGTTTGCAACTGAACAAGATAGGTTAGGAAATTTCGATCGAGAAAATAGGAAGAAGAATGGAGAAGGAAGGCGGTAATTAAGGAAGAAGATGGGAAGACGAATAGTCATAGGATGTGGCATTTGGTGGTAGGAGTTATTGACTGGACCAGAACAAAGCATGCCGAGCAAATGCTCAACATGCTTTGGGGGGCAAGTGTTGGGTCGGTTTTCTAGCAAGCAAAGGAAGAAGAAGCCCAAGGCAAGCAAATAGAGCAAGAGCCAGAGCTACCTAGACCAAACGTTTGACTAGGCAAAAATGCCGAACAAATCACTTAGACCGGCATGCCGGACCAGATATTTGGTCCGGAACCCTATAGTATACCGGACCAAGTATCTGGACCGGCATCCTCAGAAGTACCAGACCAAATGTTTGGTCTGGCATCCTCTGCTATGCTGGACCAAATTTTTGGTCCAGCATGGCCCATCATTTACCGAACCAAACATTTGGTTCGGTACAACAGGCACGCCGAACCAGATGTTTGGACTGGCAAAGATGATCCTCCAAGGATGAAGACTACCGAACCAAAGAAAGATGAAGACTACCGAACCAAAGAAAGATGAAGACTACCGAACCAAAGAAAGATGAAGACTGCCGAACCAAAGAAAGATAGAGACTACCGAACCAACAAAGGATGCAGATTGCTGATCCAAGCTTACCGAGCCACCAGTCCCAAACACTAATACCGAACCAGACCCAGGCAGTTATAGCCTCTCCTCCACACCTCACAATCTCACTCTATAAATACTGCAGCTTCTCAACAACAATGGGGATGGATTTTCGGGAAGAAAGGGAGAAACTCTGCTGAGATCTATCACTCTAGTTATTCTAATTTCTCTAATCATTCCAAGCAATCTTGTACTTGTAACCAAATCTAAGAAGGTATAATAAGATGGAAAGTGGATGTAGGCGCATTCTGGTTGAACCACTATAAAAAAACCCCGTGTTACTTGTTCTTTCCTTATCTGTTTTCTGAATCTCGAATTTGTTAATTACTTCGGTATCTGATAAGGATCATTTCATTATAACTTGAAACGTCTAAAGTGTCGCAAGATAAACACAATCCAACAAGGCTAAACTAAAAATCAGATTAACAAGTGTTTGCCCAATTTTTGAGCAAACATCTATATGAGACAAGGGCGAAAGCAGCAAACCCCAAAGACAAAAGGAACAAAACATAATTAATCAAAACTCGCTCAAATTCAGGAATCACGCTGATTTAAATCTATCTACCCATATTAATACTAAAGAGAACGAGCATGGCAAGCTTCGTGAGCAAGTGGAGCCAACTACAGGCAGTTGCAAACTTTCAAATGACTTCATATCTGACTCCTCGGATCTACAAATCGGGTGGTACAAACACAACAAAGAGTGGAACGGGAAGCCTTTATGAGTTTGGTCTTCTCCGTACTTTGAAAATTGGAGAAAAATGCTCCAGATCGTGTTGCCCTTATTTCTAGGGTTTTGTTATTTTCGTGGTTCTAAGTTAAAATGATCGAGATAATTGTTGCGGCTAGGTTATTTTTTTATAAGCCGCTTTGTATAATGCGAGTTGCAAGTTTGCACCCGATTTTCTTCTAGGCCTTGGGCAATTGTTTAACTGCTTTTAAAAAAAATACTATTCAATTGCTTTTAGTCAGTACTAGTGAATTTTGTAGTGAGGTTTTTTTCACTTGTTTCAATGTAGACAATTGAATATGTAATCTTTCAATTATTTGTTAATAAAGTACCAATTTTCAGAAAAAAATATATATGTATATATATTGCAATTTATTATATTAATATATACTTATTAATTTATACACTCGATTTTAAAAGAAATTATATAATTATTTTGATGTTGGCCTTTGTTTAAAAAATTAAAATATTAGAGTAAGTAAATATACTAAATATATAATTATTCAAATATATTTAAAATTCAAATTTGAAATAAAATGTATTTAATATATATATATATATATATGTTTGGCTTTTAAAAAAATTATGCTAGATCCAAACATATATTTAATTATATATATACACATAATATTAAATAAATTTATATTAACACAATGATATGGGTTTTTAACCAAAGTAGACTTGTTTTAATTTATTAAATGTAGTATGAAGTTCATTTTCCAAGTTGGTTTATATAAATGAATGGTTAAACGAAAACGTCAAATTTTGACTGTAAAATATGTCAATAAAAACACGGTTTCTGACTAAAACAAGTTGTCGCTACATTGTTGCAACATGATATATTTCCTAACACATATATATACATACGTACACATTTACAAACTATAAACACATATACATTTACCACATAAAATAAGAATTCATTTAAATTTAAATTAAGTTTAAAAAAAAACATGATTTGACGATTTTAAATTTAAATAAAACTTTACAAACATCATCATTACACTTATATCATATCTCATTAATGGATGTTATGTGTTTACATAGGAAACATGCAAATTTTTATCTTGTAAATGTTAGTAAGTAAGGAATTGGTGACACCTCTTATTACTAAACATATACACTTCTTAAACATCATTCCTAACATTAAATGAACATCCTTATATGTTAACAAGTGTTATGCAAATCAAATCAAGACAAAAGTCTTCTCTTTAAAATACAAAATTTAAGAAAAAAAGTAATCATTTCATAAATACACATCACATTAATGAGCTATAATATCCTTCCATAAATACATGTGCTTAAGGGTTTAATCAAGGATTTAAAATGGAAATAAAATACAAAAGTAGAGAAGGTTAAAATGGTCATTAGCGAAGGAAGCTTCATGTATAAATAGAGGCCATAACCTTCACTTTCTCACAACAATTCACTTCCCATTTCTACCATTTTCTTCACTTCCTTAAGCTCTTCCCCTTTATTATCTTCCTCCACCTCCAACAACCCTCCATCCAAACCCACACCCGAACCCTACCACCACACATGCACCCCCTACACGGCCAAACACCGTTCAACCAACCCATACCCACCCCTAGCCTCACAACCGAGTCGTACCCTCCTCCCTAGGCCACACATCCCCCCTAGCCGAGCATACATCCCCTCTCAAAGCTCATACACAAAAAAAGAAGGAAAATAAATAAAGGAGAGTTCGTGACATTTGTATAGGAGCACGCTAGTTCGTAGAAAAGTTTGACGGAGTGGAAATGAAGGTGAGAAATTCTCACCGCTTTTTAAATCATGTTTTGTTATGTTATAATAATCATGATTATTCCGTTTATATGTTATGTAAATTATCACCATTTGATAATATGGACGTTTGGCTGAAATGAATGTTTGAATACATTGGTTGGATAGTTGACTTGTGATAATATACTCAATAAATGTTAATCACTATGCTACGGGAATAGATGTTATGTTATTTATGAATATTGAAAGTGATTATGCTCATTTGTGATTAAGAAGTCCTCTTTGTTATAAGTGACCAATTTTATAAATATGGTATACGTTGGAATTATTAAGCCTATTTTTGAATAATGAAAATCAAAATTGTAATTGAAATTAATTTTGAAATTGAAATTGATTTTGAAATTGAAATCGAAATTAAAGTTGAAAGCAAAATTAGATTTGAAATTGGATTTCAAATTGAGTTTAATTTAAGATTAGCATTGAAATTGAATAGTAATTGGATTTGAAAATCTAATAATAAAATAATATGAATATAATAATATTATAATGTGGAAATAGTGAAAAATATACTTTAAATACTTTACTAAGTGAAAATATTGATTTAAAATGATCTATAATGATTTTATAAATAATTTAGTTCAATATGGAGAATTTATCTCAAGTTTTGAAAATCAAGTTAAAACTAGGCGCGTCGAGCAACGATAGTTTGCGATTTCGCGCCGAAAAGTTCAAATAAGTGTACAGAATGGAATATAACTCAGATTTCGAAAAAAGAAATGTCCAGACTATTATATCCATAGTTTTCAGATGGAAAAAGAAAATCAAGATTTCGTCTTGTGTATTTTGAAATATCTCCAAAACAAATTTTCAGAAAAATCGCGCTTTTGTAGTAAAGTGACCAAAGTTAGAAATTGATATTTTTAATATTTTAAAAATATAAAAAATTCTCTAAAATCCTTCAAAATATTTTAAAAGTGATCTAAGTCAAAAAATGGAATTTTAATGATAGAAACGTTAATTTGGTCAATATAGTTTTAAATACTACTTGCAACACTTTTTGTGGCAGTTTGGTGTAACATGTGAAATAGACATTTTAACTTGGTGATCCTTTTTAGAATCTTTTATAATCATTTTTACAAATATAATTAAGTGTTTCTAATGATGAATTGGGAACTTTATAATCAATTCTATAATGAAAGATAATCACTGAGTGTGCGGAAACGACTAGTATATTTGTTCCGCCTGTGAGAGCTAAACGATATAACAAGGTGTGCAACCAAGGTTAGGAATGGAGCAACAAGTGCCATGAACTTACCTGGCCTTCGCGTTATATTTTAGACGAGGGGTGGAACAGATTAAAGAGAAAGCCCGGATGCTCTAAAAGATCATACTAAGTTTTTCCATAATAAAAGAGAATTGGTATTTTCTAGAAATTAAGCAATTTAAATATAAAAAGGGTTAACCCCCAAATTGAATAAACTACAACCTGAATTGCATAGAAATGATCTTGTTATACTTCGTATTAAAATCCAAAGAGGTAACTCGTCCTATTCATGGAATTTAAAAAGGTGATTTCACTGTTATTCCGCCCATAGCACTTGTTGAATACAGAAATTGATATTGAGGAAAATTTAAATGATTTCCATGATTCTATTTACTCAATAATGTTTTCTAAGATTGATTTTTGAATTTACAATAAACGATGTCTTAAATAACATTGTTTTTGACCCGCTTAAAAGTTGAAGAAATTTGGATCGAATGTTAAGTAAGAAAATTGGAAATATTTTCCTAAGAGAAAGTGAATTAACTTAGAATTACTCTAAGATTAAAAATGGATTTTTGTAACTAACTGAGAGGATTAAATAGAAAAGAGGCTTAATAAATCCTGTGTACTCATATTCAATGTTTATCGATAATTGGATTTTGAAGGAACCGGGGTCGGATTTAGGCGATTCCTTCCAAAGATCATTTTGAACCAATATACGTATTCAAAGTAAAATATCAGAAGTTGTAGATATTGAGACGAATAGTGATAAAGGACTACTTGTTGATTTGATTAGGGATACCTCCCGAAATACTTATAGTAGCGGTGGTCTCTTTGTTAGGAAAAATCTCAGAAACACAAGGACTATTCGCTACCAATCTTATGATGTGGCAGGAGAATGCCTTCAGTTTATCATGTTCCTGGAAAACTTGTATGGACAAGTGTCCGACCTTGCATTCTAAATCACAATGAGTGGTCTCTATATAATGTATATAAGTCGGTGGTGGAGAAGACACCTTCTCTTAGCTTAACACCCTTTCCCGAGACATTCGAGATCAGGAAGTTATACATTTGTAGAAATCAGTCATGTGACTATGGAATGGCAATGTGGCATTCAAAGTAGAAAGAGATGTGCTACGTGTAAAGTAATCGTTACCTCAAGCCTCATCAACCAGGAAATGACCAAAACAGGGTTAGACGCGGCAAGGATAAGTGGTTCGCAACCATTAGGGTATAATCATCCCCTTCTAGATATAATTTTTCCCTTTATGGATCCCAAGTACTAATTAATGTGGTGTATGGAAATAGAGCGCTCGGATAAAGGTCGGTAACGACCGGGGGATGACATATTCGGTACCATCTAAGTGTAGAGGTAGGCCGGTCTTGTGTTGGCAGGGGTGCAAATGTTATGTGGTCCTCGGGACATCCATCTAGAGGTGTACCCATCTGAAGTAGTCCCTTCACCTGGTCATTTGTATGGAAATTCATTCTCCAATAAGAACTTGTGGTTTGGTTTGTAGAACCTAGTATGCTGGAATTTAATAATGTTAACAATTTCAGCTAAGATTAATAAGTTTATTTGGAAATGTTTTTTCAAGAATGTCATTAAAAATAATATCCCTTAATTTTACGTAATAGAGAGTTTTATTTATCATAAGGTAAAAACCCGTCCGTGTTTATGTGTGGACATGGTCTTATGCGATACTCTTTCTTTTCAAAAGAATTTTATTCTAAAGGCTGATATATGACACTGTCATTCATTATATTGAGTTTTTCTCACACTGGTTTATCAAGCCTGATCTGGGTATTTTCAATACTCGGGTCAGATCCGAGTTGTTTTGGGTTTAGATAATGATGGTTGGAGTTTCCAAAGGAGAGCTGGAGATATTCACCTACATATGGACGTATTATATTATCCGCTGACATTCTGCATTTGATTGATGATTGTCGGCAATTTTAAGGACGAATGTTTATGACTGTCCAAGCTGAATTTAGGTTAGACTCTGATATATGTATTTTAAAAGTTTTCCACTGTACAGACATTTGTTCAATATTATATCCATTCGAGTGATATTTTGTTCTGTTATTCTATTTTCTTTATTTTACCCTTGATGATATGACTTTCTGTTCCCTTTGGGTTAGACATGTGTGGTTTATTGTCGACTCAAATGGTATGGAGATTCGGACCATCACATTTGGTATCAAAGCTTAGGTTGAGCGAACACCTAGGCTTTATTGGGTAAAGACTCATCAGAGATAGGGTTAGTAATACCCTAGGATGATTAACTCATTAGAGATAGGGTTAGTAACACCCTAGAATGAGTTGAGAGTATTATATATGAGCGTGTATTTGTTAATTTTATGGTTTTGTTTTAAAAGGATGGTAAATGAAATAATTTTACCTAACAGTTATATTTTGAATATAAAACGAAATATTTTGAAAAATTATATGGATTGAAATAAATGGTTGCTTGAAATATAAATTAGTAAAACTAAAATGTGAACATCTTGTTATTAGAATTGCACAATTTGACTATAAGATGTTCCATAAAGAATCAATAAGAAATTAGTTGGAATCTAATACTTAGAACTTTAATTATATACCCCTAGACATTTGGTTATTACGAAAGAATTTAATGATCATCATAATTGGTTGGTTTAAAAGCTAAGTACAAATATCTTGTGAATTAAGTTTCACAATTTGACTATAAGACATTTGATGAATTAAGGTTAGAAGTTGTAATTAGAAAAAGTAATAGAAAAGAAGTTCTGAATATTCAAAAGGAAATGCACACTTAGTAAATTTCTTATCAATATAAAAGGATAAACCTAAGTTAAGACCTTAAATGAAAAGATAAGTTTTATAGCTTATAAAGGGGATAAAAGGATTTTAAACACTTTGATTAGGGTAAAACCAATGTTAAATTTAGGAATGTACTCTTAAGGTATAAAGAAATATTATCCTAATATAGAATTTTGAATCAGTTATACATTTAGGTAATGTTGTAATTCAAAATGAAGTTAGTTTGAAAAGATAATTATGGAACTAAGAATAAATGATTGGTTTATGTAAGTGTGTTCATAAGTCAAAATAAACCTAAGTAATAATGAAATAACTTAAGAAGGGAAGTATACTAAGTAAAAGTGAAAACAAACAAATCGATATAAACCAAACTTAGTGACTTAATTTGAAATTTCTATTTATAGAAAATAACAAAGGCAGAGAGACTAGCGTTAAGGGAAAAATTTAGGAAGGCATTAGCCAAATACGGGGATTTAGAGGTACTGGACACTACTATCACTAGTGATGATGAGGACATTTAGACAGGCGAGCCGTCAGGGACAGTAATGGGATCATTCGAGGATCATATCGATATTCCGGACGATGAGGAGCTGATTTGTATTCTGAGTGATGAGGAGATGATAGTCATCTCTGATGACGAGGAGATGATGGATGGAGTAGCAGTCATGGCTAAGGTTGATGATGATATTAGAGATGGTAACACTTTCGAGCTTGTGGAGGACGGAGAGATTTTGGATGATGGAGCTGAGATTGACGATGAGATGTACAATTCTGATTTAAGGTTCTCTGATCCTTTGAGTGAGGAGGATCAAGAGGAGGAGCCGATGGAGGATGAGCCTGTTGAGGCGGAGCCTATAAAAGAGGAGCCGGTTGAGATAGAGCTTGTATTAAAGGAGGAGGAGCCTATGAAGGTAGAGATATCAGAGAAGGATTCCAGAGTTCATGACGCTTGGTTGTATGAGAGTTCACCGGATAGTGAGGAAGATGTTGTCTGGGAAATGGGATCACCCATCCTAGAGATTGAGTCACATGTTCCCGAGATTGTTGAGGATTTAGGACTAGAGGAGATCGAGGAGGGACTTGATGACTATGTTCCAGGTCAGAACATGCCTTGGATTTCAGGGGGACCATAGTGGCACCCACTAGGTTGGGATGTAGCACTTGAGTTTGATGAGGACGCTGAGGAGGCGGTGGATGATGCACCGATTGCAGTTCTACCTAATAAGATTGATCTTGAGGCGACATTAGATGGATGATCTGATGAGTGATGATGTTGGGGATGATTAGTGGTATTTTGTTGTGTACATAGTATGATATTTTGGTTTTGTCCACATATTAGTCGGATAGTTATCTTAAGTGCATAGTAGGCACTAAGATATGGGGGTTAGACTTATGCTTCTGTATGTATATATAGACCTCAAGTATGTAGTACATGCTCGGGTCAAGGGATGGGTTATGTAGGATGTATCCATTTATGTTGAGATAGCATCGGTATGGTTGTTTTCCTATACCTCATATGCATTTTCTCTGAAGTGATTTTCTTATGAAACTAGATTTTATTTCGAGGACGAAATACTTTTTAAGTAGGAAAGAATGTAACGACCCATAATTTCGCAACTTCGAAAATAAGATATTGTATTAATTTTAAATTTAAAAAGGTTTAGAACTTAAGTATATATGTTGTAAATAATGAATAAGGATGGAGAAATTATTTATCTTATAGTTAATAATGGAAAAATAAAGATTTTGGATTTTCATCACAAAATTGCCAAAAGTTTAGTTTTGTTAAAAATGAATAAATGCTTAAATAAATAGTTTTAAATATTTATTTGAAATGTCAAATTATATAAAAATCACTTAATAATGATAATAGAAGTATGATAAAGGTTTGGAAAATATACTTATGATCGTTCTACAAAAATAATCTAACTTCGTTACATTTTGTCAATGCAACTTTGTATTTCAATAAATTAATATTAACACTAATGATATGAGTTTTTAACCAAAGTAGACTTGTTTTAATTTATTAAACGTGGTAGGAAGTTCATTTTCCAATTTTTTTACATAAATGAATGGTTAAACGGAAACGTCAAATTTTGAGTGTAAAATATTTTAATAAAAACACAGTTTTTTACTAAAACAAGTTGTCGCTACATTGTTGCAACATGATATGTTTCTTAACACACACACACACACATATATATATATATATGTACACATTTACAAACTATAAACACATATGCATTTACCACATAAAACAAGAATTCATTTTGATTTAAATTAAGTTAAAAAACATGATTTGACAATTTTAAATTTAAATAAAACTTTACAAGCATCATCAGTACACTTATATCATATCTCATTAATGGATGTCATGTGTTTACATGGGGAACATGCAAAATTTTATCTTTTAAATATTAGTAAGGAAATGGTGACACCTCTTACTACCAAACATATAAACTTCTGAAACATCATTCCTAACATTAAATGCACATCCTAATATGTTAACAAGTGTTATGCAAATCAAATCAAGACAAAAGTCTTCTCCTTAAAATAAAAAATTTAAGAAAAAAAAGTAATCACTCCATAAATAAACATCACATTATTGAGCTATCATATCCTTCCATAAATACATGTGCTTAAGGGTTTAATCAAGGATTTAAAAATGGAAATAAAATACAAAAGTAGGGAAGGTTAAAATAGTCATTAGCCAAGGAAGCTTCATGTATAAATAGAGGCCATAACCTTCACTTTCTCACAACAATTCACTTCTCATTTCTACCATTATCTTCACTTCCTCAAGCTCTTCCTCTTCATTATCTTCCTCCACCTCCAACAACCCTCCATCCAAACCAACACCCGAACCCTACCACCACACACGCACCCCCTACACAGCCAAACACCCTTCCACCAACCCATACCCCCCTAGCCTCACAATCGAGCCGTACCCTCCTCCATAGGCCACACAACCCCCCTAGCTGAGCATAAACACTCTCTCAAAGCTCACGCACACCCAAAAAAAAGGAAAATAAATAAAGGTGAGAGTTCGTGACATTTGCAGAGGAGCACGCTAGTTCGTAGAAAAGTTTGACGGAGTGGAAATAAAGGTGAGATATTTTCACCACTTTTTAAATCATGTTTTGTTATGTTATAATAATCATGATTTTCCCGTTCCCGTTTATATGCTATGTTAATTATCACCATTTGATAATATGGACGTTTGGCTGAAATGAATGTTTGAATACATTGGTTGGATAGTTGAGTTGTGATAATATACTCAATAAACGTTAATCACTATGCTATGGGAATGGATGTTATGTTATTGACGAAAATTGAAAGTGATTATGCTCATTTGTGATTAAGAAATCCCCTTTGTTATAAATGACCAATTTTATAAATATGGTATATGTTGGAATTATTAAGCCTATCTTTGAATAGTGAAATTGAAATCAAAATTGATATTGAAATTGATTTTGAAATTAAAATCGAAATTAAAGTTGAGATCGAAATTAGATTTGAAATTGGATTTGAAATTGAGTTTACTTTAAGATTGGAATTGAAATAGAATAGCAATTGGATTTGAAAATCTAATAATAAAATAATATGAATATAATAATATTATAATGTGAGAATGGTGAAAAATATACTTTAAATACTTTAATAAGTGAAAATATTGATTTAAAATGATTTTGTAAGTAATTAAGTTCAATTTGGAGAAATTATCTCAAGTTTTGAAAATCAAGTTAAAACTAGGCGCGTCGAGCAACAGTAGTTTGCGATTTCGCGCCGAAAAGTTCAAATAAGTGTACAAAGTGGAATATAACTCGGATTTATTTGAAACAAGAAATGCCCAGACTATTTTATCCATAGTTTTCAGATGGAAAAAGAAAATCAACATTTCGTCTTGTATATTTTGAAATATGTCCAAAACAAATTTTCAAAAAAATCATGCTATTGAAGTAAAGTGACCAAAGTTAGAAATTGACATTTTTAATATTTTAAAAATAAGAAATATTCTCTAAAAATCCTTTAAAATGTTTTAAAAGTGATCTAATTCGAAAAAATGGAATTTTAAATGATAGAAAATTCAATTTGGTCAATATAGCTTTAAACACTATTTGCAACGCTTTTTGTGGCAGTTTTGTGTAACACGTGAAATAGACATTTTAACTTTCCGATTCTTTTTAGAATCTTTTACAATCATTTTTACAAATATAATTAAGTATTTTTTAATAATGAATTGGGAACTTTATAATCAATTCTAAAATGAAAGTTAATCACTGAGTATGCGGAAATGACTAGTACAATTGTCCCGTTTGTGAGAGCAAAACGATAAAACAAGATGTGTAACCAAGGTTAGGAATGGAGCAACCAGTGCCCTGAACTTACCTGGCCTTTGCTTTATCTTTTAGATGATGGGTGAAACAGATCGAAGAGAAAGCCCGGATGCTCTAAAAGATCATATTAAGATTTTCCATAATAAAAGAGAATTAGTATTTTCCAGAAATTAAGCAATTTAAGTATAAGGGTTAACCCCCAAAGTAAATAAACTACAACCTGGATTGCTTAGAAATGATCTTGTTATACTTGGTATTAAAATCCGAAGAGGGAACTTGTCCTATTCGTGGAATTTAAAAAGGTGATTTCACTATTATTTCACTCATAGCACTCGTTGAATACAGAAATTGATATTAAGGAAAATTTGAATGATTTCCATGATCCTATTTACTCAATAATATTTTCTGAGATTGATTTTTGGGTTTACAGTAAACGATGTCTTAAATAACATTGTTTTTGACCCACATAAAAGTTGAAGAAATTTGGATCGAATGTTAAGTAATAAAATTGAAAATATTTTCCTAAGAGAAAGTGAATTAACTTAGAATTACTCTAAGATTAAAAATGGATTTTTATAAATAACTGAGAGGATTAAATAGAAAAGAGGCTTAATAAATCATGCGTACTCATATGCATTGTTTATCGATAATTGGATTTTGAAGGAACGGAGGTCGGATTTGGGTGATTCCTATCCGAAGGCCATTTCGAACCAATCTACGCATTCGAAGTAAAAGATCAGAAGTTGAAGATATTGAGAAAAATAGTGACAAAGGTCTGCTTGCTGATTTGATTAGGGATAACTCCCGAAATACTTATAGTAGCAGTGGTCCCTTTATTAGGAAATTTTTCAGAAACACAAAGACTATTCTCTACCAATCTTATGATGTGGTAGGAGAGTGCCTTCGGTGTATCCTATTCCTGGACAACTTGTATGGACGAGTGTATGACCTTGCATTCTAAATCACAATGAGTGGTCTCTATATAATGTATATCAGTCAGTGGCGGAAAAGACACCTACTCTTAGCTTAACACCCTTTCCCGAGACATTCGAGCTCAAGAAGTTATACGTTTGTAAAAATCGGTCATGTGACTATGGAATGGCAATGTGGCATTCATAGTGGAAAGAGATGTGCTATGTGTAAAGGTAATCGTAACCTCAAGCATCATCAACCGAGAAATGACTAAAACAGGGTTAGATGCGACAAGGCTAAGTGGTTCGCAACCATTAGGGTATGATCATCCCCTTCTAGATATAATTTTGCCAGTTATGGAGCCCCGGTACTAATTAATATGGCGTATGAAAATCGAGTGCTCGGATAAAGGTCGGTAACGACCGAGGAATGACATATTCGGTACTATCTAAGTCTAGAGCTAGGCCGGTCTTGTGTTGGCAAGGGAGCAGATGTTCTGTGGTCCTCGGGACATCCATCTAGAGATGTACCCATCGGAAGGTAGTCCATTTACCTGGTCATTTGTATGGAAATCCATTCTCAAATAAGAACTTGTGATTTAGTTTATAGAACCTAGTATGTTGGAATTTAATAATGGTAACAATTTCAGTTAAGATTAATAAGTTTATTTGGAAATGTTTTTTCAAGAATGTCATTAAAAATAATATCCCTTAATTTTATGTAATAGAGAGTTTTAGTTATCATAAGGTAAAAACTCATCTCTGTTTATGTGTGAGCGTGGTCTTATGAGATACTCTTCTTTTCAAAAGAATTTTATTTGAAAGGCTGATATATGACACTGTCATTCATTATATTTAGTTTTTCTTACGCTGGTTTATCAAACCTAATCCTGGTATTTCAATACTCGGGTTAGATCCGAGTTGATTTAGGTTTAGTTGATGGCGGTTGGAGTTTCCAGGCTGGAGATATTCACCTACGTATGGACGTATTCTATTATCCGCTGCTATTCTGCATTTGATTGATGATTATCAGCAATTATAAGGACAGATGTTTATAACTGTCCAAGCTGAATTTAGGTTAGACTATGATATATGTATTTTAAAAAATCTCCGCTATAATGACATTTGTTCAATATTATATGTTATTCCAATGGAGTGAGATTATGTTCTGTTCTTCTATTTTCTTTATTTTACCCTGGATGATCTGACTTTCTGTTCACTTTGGGTTAGACATGTGTGGTTTATTGTCAACTCAAAGTGTACGGAGATTCGGACAGTCACAAAAAGTCTACAGACCTAACTTGAACATTCCTTGGGAGTTCACCTTTAATCATGCACTAGAAGGAACTACTTTCTACTAGTTTGCTCTTCTATGTGCCAAATTAGAACTATATAATAATGACAACAATAATGATATCAAAATTTGGTGTTGGGATAGGACTAACAACTATACATCTAATTCATTTTACAAATTTCTAAAAAAAGTCATGAGTTAAATCTAATATTTTTAAATTTATGTGGAAAGCGAATGCACCCCATAAATCCAACTTACCAATATGGTTAATATTACATGGAAACCTCAATACTATCAAATTTCTGAAAAAGAAGAATGTGTATATTGATAAATAATTTGTTTTCTGCAATATAAGCCTAGAAACAATTGCATACTTATACTATGATCGTTAATTTACTAGGTTTACTCTTATGTACATTCTTAGAATTTTTTGTTCTGATATTACATCAAATATTCTTAATTGTGGGTCTTACTGGCTAGATTGAGATTTTACTTTACTTCCAGTCGTGATTTTTATTAAACACTATTTCCATTATTGCAGCTTAGTATTTTTGGCTTGATAGAAATAAAAAAAAATTCAATGATAATAATACTTCTACAATGGATGATTTGACTTACATAACCACTTTATTTTGTTTCAATTGGAATTTGAACAATAACTATAAATTATCTAATAGCAACGGCTTTCAAGAGTTCCTTAAAAGGGTAAAATCTTGTATCAATGTCTTACGAAAGAGAATTATTGTTAACAATAGAAATAATAATGTTGTAATTATCACCCTGCTAGAGGAGAACACGCGAGATCTTCCTGACTCACTACTATTATTAGGTAACTAACTTATGTATGGTGTTTTTGTCATTTACCTTCCTCATCATACCTAGGTTACTTTATCTCGTTCAAATTCCTTCTTCTCCCCTTGCATATGTATGTATATAATTGACATATATACATATATATGTGTAAGCCGCGCATTGTCTATTGATTTTTTGCAGTTCTAGCTGTTGAGGTTGGTAATTCGGGTCAGGCGTCCTAATTCACTGGACGAGCTGAGTATCGATATGCTGCTGGGACTTCTACGGCTTCTTTGGACTATCTTGGTAGTTACTATATGGTTCACTCCATCTATGGGAACTGGACGAGGCCTTCTCATGGCCTCATATTTGATGGTGCATATGGCTTATGTTGCTCTTGATTTGTTTCTTTTTCTTTTTCATGCACTTTAGCTTTTTCCTAGGTAGTTTTCTTAGTGGCTTTTTTCTATTTTACTTGTATGAGTTCATGGGGTAGAGCCACCTACCAGTCTTGTTGGTAGCTTCTTTTTTAGATGTATAATAAATTTACATGAGTGTTTTCCTCCTCACGAAGGATCACTCATTTCTCTCAAAAAAATTCATTTATATATATACATACTTACTCATTATGCGTGTGTGATACCCATGTTAAAATCATCATTATCTTTGACGCTATACTATTAACCATAAATCCTAATGGTTAATTATACACCTATGTCATTCATTCATTATTTATGCCCTAAGCTAGTATTCTATGTTTATTATAGTAGTAATGATTTTATTATGAATGCGAACATATTACAAACTAAAATATAAAATTAAATTAAATTAAAACAAATATAGCAACGGCCCGAAATTTCACTACTTTGATTTACGAATATTTAATTAATTTTGAATATTCAATATATATATTTTATAATAAATAATTATGGTGAATTAGTTTCCAAATTTTATTTACAAAAATATTTAGTTCGAAGAAAAATCGAAAATGTGACCGGAATTCATTTTTCAAATTTTTGACTTTTCGTCGGATAAAAGTTATTGAAAATGTTTTGAACTCTTTATATTAATCAAACATGTACATTTTTAAATAAGTAAGGCTTGTATAATGTATGTATACATGTGTATACATTTGGGTATATTAAGTTTAAAATATAATTAAGAGAAAAAATATAATGTCACATCAGGGGAGACATTAAGTATAAAATACTTAGAGCATATTTAACCATGTTTGCTTTGAAATGAAAGGGAGGGGAGGCTTTGTGGGCTGAAATGGTGAGATTTAAAGGAGGTGGTGACTTAGCATTCAAGGAGTGGAGGGTAAAGGATGAGTGGTGGTTTGGTAAATTTACATGTTCATTTCATATAAAACTAATTTTTCCATTTTCTTTTTCATTTTTTCATTCATTTTCTATTCTCTCAAACTTCTTAAAGCTTCATGGAACCTTTTAATAGCTTCGATTCATAATTTTATGTTTTTAAAAATCCAAGTTTAAACTTTTAAAATGATTTCAAACTTGTTTAATCTCCTCTTTATCATTTTAAAAACTTCTTCATTTTCCTCCCACTTCATTTGGCCATAACTTCCTCTACAATACATCAAATCAAGATTTTCTTTTTTCAGACCATATAGAATTCTAGTGGCTTCAACTTTTATTTACACCACTTTTTCAAATCTCGAATATATTTGGTCAAAATTGCATTTTTTCTACCTCATTTTTGGACCCATATTATCAAGGCCGTAAATACGACTCCTATTGACCATATCTTCCTAAAATAAGATCCAAATCGAGCGATTGTTTTATTCAAATTGTAGAGAAAATAATTTTAATTTTTTTTATTTTGAACGCTTTTCAAAATTCCAAGAGTAGCATGGCCAAAAATCTAAGAGAATATGACTAATTTTTTGGTCCGGTTTTGTGAATAAAACCTTATCCGAAGTACCTCCACCTCTCCAAGTCAAGCCCACACATCCTTTTTCTTATCATGGCTGAGCCATACATGCCCTAGGCCGAGCCTATTTCAAGATGCAAGGGTCCTAGTCAAGTTTGCAAAGTTATTTCAAGTTTTCAAAAAGTTTTCTAAACTTTGGTGAGTAAGCTTTTAGTTTTTAAATTCAAAGTTTTAAACATTTATATGTTGGTTAAAGTGTGGTATAATTTTTTTGTTGAAATCTTGGTTTATGATGTGATTGATTTTATAAGTTTTGGTTGAGAGTGATTGTAAATTAGACTTGAAATTGAAGTCTAAATATAGCGTTGTTTGGAAAGTTGTAAATTTTATTTATGTGATGTGATCTTGCTTAGGATTGTGGATGTGACATGCATGATTATGTTGTGATCTTGAAGTTTTTGGTATATGCTAAGAAAAGTTAGCATCTTTAGTGTTAAAATGGAATTGAATTCCGTGTGTAAAACTATAGTCTTTTTAAAAAAAATCAAAATCAATTTTAAGTTTTCAAACTTTATTTTACTTTACATGGCTTACTTTATGTTTTGGAAAAAGTAAGTAAACTTCCAAAGATGATAAGTTTCAAGGTAAAGTAAGAAAAACATTTCCAAGTTACGGGTATCCATAGCGATAGTTGTTATGGATGCAGTTTCACTTAAAAATCTGATTTTTGCAAAAAATTGGTTTTACAATTAAAAGTGTTTTAAAAATGTCTTAAAAACTTGACAATGATGTTTAAGGAAAGTTAATTAAGAATTTAATAATTAATCAGTTTGATAACTGATAATTAATTAAATATTAAACAAGGTTTATTAATAATAATTAACTGAAGATTCCGCTTTGGTGCGAGAGGTCAGAAGTTCGAAACTTGCGTAGCGTGATTCGAACGTTTATTGACATGTGATATGTTGTCCCAATGACATGTTGTATATAATGTACCATTTCAAAAAAAAATTAACTGAAGATTAGTTACTAGTTAATTATCTTTCCAAGATAAAATTAATTTTAATTAATTATTAATTAAACAAGATTAACTTTTAATTAATTATGAGTTAAGTATATGATTTATTTTTAATTAATTATTAATTAAATAGACGGTTAATTATTAATTAATTATTAAGATTAGTTTTATTTATTTTTAATTATAAATTAATTATGGTTTTAATTTATAATAAATTATTTATTAAAGGTTTAATTTATTATTATTATTTTTGCAAAGCAAGCGAGATTGACTAGGCCTCTACCAGATTTTATTGCAACGCAATAAAATAAAATAAAATAAAATCAAAAAAGGCTTCGACTCAATGGGAAAAAGGGAAAAAATAGAAGATAAAGATAAACAAAAACAGAACAAATATAAAATCAAAGAGGACTTAGACCCAATGAAGGAAAAAAAGTAGCAGCAAGCCTAGATCTCTTTAATTGCATATATGTTCTGGTTTGTATTACATTCCAAAGGCATACGAGTGACTTTCTCTTCTTTTCAAATATGATAGCATTTCTCTCCTTCCAAATAACATCAACATAAATCTTGGTTATCATTGCTATCATTCTTGATCTATCAGACTTCGATTTTGTAGCTTTATAAATTATGTTCCATTCAGTTCCTGAATTAATGTTTGGGTTCTGCCTACCAGCTTTGCACATGAGTCTTTGCCATAAAGGAAAGATAGCTGGGCATTCAAAAAATAGATGGTCAATGATCTCAACATGGAGTAATGTTAATTGAAACTAATTAATATTTAATTATTAATGAAGGTTTAAATTATTATTTCATAATTAATAAAGGATAAATTGGGGTTTTATTATTTATATAATAGTTAATTATTATTTAATTATTTATTGAAGGTTTAAATTATTTCTTAATTTATAATTAAATTAAGTTAAGAATTAATAATGATTAATTATGATTAATATAGGGTTTGGCTTGTAATTATTTGTTTTAAAAAGGAAGTTTTAAGTTTTAAATCCTTTGTTTTCCAAGAATCAAATTGTTTTTAATGTACTTCTTTTCAAAGATGTTTTGAGCAGAAGGAATTCAAATGTCGATACCATTAAGTAGAAAAACAACTGTGAATGAACTACAATGTGAGTGGTTGTGTTTGTGTGGACATCTATTAGCAGAATAAATCCACGTTCTGCTATGATGTAATTGATTTGATTGTTATGGACATATATTAGCAGAATAAATCCTCGTTCTGCTATAAATTAGTTGTTTGATTGTATGTACATATATGTTAGCAGAATAAAATCCCATTTTGCTATAAGTTAATTGTTTGATTGTTTAGACATCTATTTAACAGGATAAATCACCATCCTACTATTATGTTATTTGGACATGTATATGCCAGTTAGTTTATATTGACATGTTATTCCTGATTTGGATATGAAGTGTATTTACGTATATGTTGACTTATGTAAATAAGTTGAATGACTTGGAAGTGAAACTGAAATTAAATGGTAACTTAAATTAGTAACATTGGGTTTACTAAGCCTCCTTTTGAATTTATAAAGTATGATTTTGAATTAACTTCAATTCTTTAATCAATTTTGGGGTTTAACGTTTATAAATGATTTTCAAGTTATAAAAATATTTTATAAAGGTATTTATAAATAATAACTTGTTTATAAAAATGGGTTTTACTAAGTGAAAAGGTTTATTTAAAGTGATTTAAAAGGATGAGTTATAAAAGATATTTTGTAAAGGATTTTTCTTAAAGAAGATTTATCAAAGGAATTTTAAATGGGGAAATGTTTTATAAATGATTTTAGAGGTTTGTAAAGAGGTTTTGTAAATTGACCTGTAGACTTATAGAAGTGTTTTATAAATTGATTTTGGAATTTATAAAGATATTTAAATGTGAAGTGAGCTTTTAAAAGGAATCTTTTTATAAAGGATAAGTGGATTGGCTTATAGCAAGTAATGTTTTCAAAAAGAAATTTGAAAGGAGGAATTTTCCAAATGTTTCGATAATATACTTATACCGTTGAGATAAGTATATAAATATTTTTTTCAAGTATAAAAGGATTATAAGGTGTTTGGGAATGGTGTTTTGTAAAGATCTTTTGATTGAATGTTTATAAAGTGATTTTAATTAATTAAATAAGGCTTAGTGGATTCCATACTGAATTAAATCAATGTTTGAATGATTGTTTATTTGATAATTAAATAACCAACTATCAAACCTCGACCAAAACATAACTTTGGAAATATCTAGGAGAACAATGTAAGTTATATGGTACAGTCATCTCCAATGATGTTGTACTGTGCATAAAATCTCGTTTCGTTCTTCTAGGATAAATGATAAGAAAATCCATCCACTAACGGTTAGGAGGCCATCTCTGGTCTTATCTTATCTGTTTATTTCCTAAAGAACCGGGGTTGAGTTTATTGGAAATTTTTGAAAGTTGTTTCGAAGAGACCGGGATCAGATATTTTATCCGAAAACCACTTTGATCCAACTCAAGCGTTTTAACTTGAAGACATCTTTAAGAATATGGAATCAAAGGTAGAGCTTTGAAGTGGAAGAGCTATTCGCTATTAATCCTGGGAGGGATTCGCGAAAAGGATATAATAGAAGTAGTGCCTTTGGTTTCATTCAGTCTCAGAATGAACTTGTATGGATGAATGCTAGCATTCCAAGTGGGAAGTGCTATAGGTAATCGTAGCCTCAAGCCTCATCAACCGGGAAATGACAAAAAATCAGGCATGCAGTAAGGCCAAATGGGTCGCTCCCATCAAGGTATGGTCATCCCAAATCTAGATCGATTACTGTCCACTCATGTATGTTTCGGGTCCCAAAGTGGGGTGATCATATTCGATACTATTAGTCAAGTGGTAGGCCAGTCCTGTGTGGCAGGGGTACAAGATGTTCTTGTCAGACCCCAGTGCATTTTATCTAGAGATGTACCGTCAGAAGGTAGTTCCTTACCTTGTCATAGTATGGAATCCATTTTTCAATATGCGCCTTTATGGTTTTAGATGTACCCAACTTTTGTTGAAATGTGAGATGCAAGCATTTCAGGTATTTTCATATTTTACTTGAATAGTTACACATTATTATAATGTCACTGGATTTTCTATAAAAGTGTCTTAATTATCGTAAGGTAAAAAATGTTCGTGTTTATGTGCGGCGTGGTCTTACGAGATACCTTTGATTTTAAAAGGGTTTTAAACATAATAATTCAGTTGTTTGAGTTTATACACACCAGACCCATGTTTGACCCGGAGTTTTATTTTCTTTCCTTAAAACTCTTGGGTGCTTAAATTTTTATGGGCATCCAAGTAGTTCAGGCTTTCCCCGGATGCATCTTGGAGGAGCTTGGAGCAGGAGGCTTCATCGATAGCTAGTTATTATCTTATTTCCACTGTTTATATGTATGTTGTACTTGTTAGGTAGGGATAGGCTGTTATAACTATAATAGGATAGAATTTGCTTAGTATGACTTTGATGTATAATTTTGGAAATGACTTTGTAAAGAATTATGCCGATTAATATATGTTATTCCGTTGCGTTGTGAGATTGTGATTGTTTATTTTCTTCTTATCTTTTATCTTCTTTCTTTCCCATAAGGTCGGTCATTCCGGCACTTGAATACTCAACAAGCAATATAGTGGAGGTATTAATGTCGATTTTCGAGTGTCAAAAAGGCCGGATCGTTATAAATATTATAATTAGATCATATCATATATACTTACAAGTGACAATAAAAATTAATCAAATAAAAATTAAAACCTAAACTCTTTTGGTAATCACTGTTAAATATGATCTAGCACAAAAAACTACTATTCATGTTAACAAAAAATAAGATCCGATGCAAATTAATAAAAGTGAATTTTTTTGAAATTTCCTCCTTTTACCCCACTATCTATGCACTTGATCCAACAAACAACACTAGTGGGAATATGGAGTTGGCATTTGAGAATAAGTAGGTTGCAAGTACATGATGATTAATCTTACTACATCTATTACATTATTAACAAAATTTTGTTTCAGGGCTTCATAAATGCCCGACTCAATGTCTTTTGTGTTGATTGTTTTTTAGTCCATTCTTGAGATTTCTCATAATAGCTTTCACGTCAAATTCTTTCAAGTGGGAAGCCATGTTGATTGTTTTTCCTTTGTTTTCTCATTTAATTTTTTTTCCAAAATTACTTTCTTTTAAAACTCCTTTCATATCTCTAAAATTGAAACAATTTTCTTTGATTAAACAGGCATTTGTTATCATAACTATTAAAGGAGATTCTTTAGTTATGTCTTCTTGGTTGATTTTTCCTTCAATGGACAAGTTGATAAATCTGAAGAACATGGTTAATTGCAGTTCCTTGATATGTTTCTTTCGAAGTTTGTTTACTTTACCACTTCTTAATTAAGCAATGGAAAGATTTTAAACTACTTTTGTAACTCAACGTTCTCTTTTTCAGTAGTCTTTTTTCTATTTTTTGATTGCTCGTTTTGTATTTCTCTTTCTTAGAAGAATTTTTTCTTCTTCAAATTTTCCAATGTTACATATTCATCCATCATTTCATTTGACATTTCTTATTCTTCTGATTCAGTTTTTAACTTTGTTAGTTCAATTGTATTATTTTCATGTACATACTCATCTGTTAGTTTATTTTATAGTAGTAGTTTATGTTGTAGAATCAACAATAATATTAGTGATTCGGGAACAATGGTAGTTTCATGAATACAACATTTTCCTCTGTATTTTCTATAGTGGTTTGTTTATAAGTGTGATGACTCACCTTTCTAACTCTAAAGAGGACACTAAATATATCCACAGTATTCATGTGTCGATCATTTAAGCGTCTGAAGGATAGATTTTTAGGGTACAAGAAAATAAAACAACAATATCTCACAACGGAAGGATCATATATGATGTAAACAACAAGTATACATTTGGTTACTCTCAAAATATAGGGTTTATCAGAGTTACAAATATGTTCAAAATTTATCCTGGATAGTTATAACGGCCTATCCTTACATATATACTACTAGTGCAGCGAAAAATAATATAGCTAATAACTTCAAAAGCCTCTTGCTCGCCACCCGTCAGCTCTAAAACATCAAAAAGATAACCTGCGATTCTCAACCTACTCAAATGAGTACTCAAGAGTTTAAGGAAAAACAAACATCGAGTTAGACAGGGTCTGGTACGAGAAACTCAAGTCACATGTGTAAACATATAACGACACATTGTAAGACCACGCCTAGAACAGAACAGGTTTTCCCCTCACAAGAACCAAAACCATTTTATTTTATAAGTTAATAAAGGTAATATACGGATAGTGTCTAATGTATGAAAAATAAATATATAAAATAGTTATGATGCTTGCATCTCACATCACAACAGTATTTAGGTACACATCTAAATTTGCAATGGTGACGTTCAATAAAGGGATTTCCAAGAAAGAGCCAAAAGTACTTCGTGAACTCTTTCCAACATGACAAGGGTAGGGGCCTCCCTACCAAATGAACAGTATACCTATAGAGTAGATATACATGAGAGCCCACGTAATTTAGGTCACTCTTGGATATTACCGACCCGGCCTATGTTTATCATACATAATGCTGAATATATCATATCTGCATGCATACAACTGAAACCTGCTCTAGAAAAGATATGACATACCCTTAGGGTAGCGATCCACATAGCTTGGCCTCCCCTATGCCTTAGTTTTAGTCATTTCCCGAGTCGAGGTCTACATTCGAATCATCTTTCCAACAAAACACAGGAATGCTAACCATGCCCTCTCCCTTGGAATCACCCTTAGAATAGGCAATACAATAGGTCTAGCAAACCGAACAAATCACAATGAGGTTCTCCTTTAGAATCACCCTCTGGATAGACAGTACAATAGGTCCAACAACCTAAACAGAATCTTCTTCACAGATCTTCAAAAGTATCATCATTTAATTTAACACATTTTCAAGTTTTGAAGTGGATCTGGTTAAGTATAACAACGTATGCTTATTTGACTCCGGACCTTTCAAAACTATCATATAGTGAATTTCTGGTTAACTCGGTTCTAATTCTTTTGGAAATAAATGGATAACCTATAAGGTAAAACCATACCAGGAGGATATACCTACACTTTACTCTCAAAAAGAAAGATGAGTTTATATGTATGGTAGAGCCTTACTTGGAGGATTTTCATATCATATAAACTTCGCATCTCTTTTATATATTTACTAAGTTAAAGGTCAAGTTCAATAGTTGAAAAGTTAACTATTTGTTTATGTCCTGAAAAGTAAACATCTATAATCACTTTCATTTTTTCATACGATATTTTACTCATTTTTCATACATGTACATAATACTCAAATTTTAAGGGTCAATCTTTAAGACTTACTATATCTAACGGGCCAGGCCAGTAGCCATGGTGGGGAGAATACTGGTTATCCAACCCCAAGCCTAGACACTACTATTCTAAGACACCCATATGATAGAGAAGTTTATTAGTTGGTCCTAAATATTATCTCAATTTATAAACCATTTGTTTTACAAGAAAAATTTTATTAAATTTTTGTTACGAAAATATACATGTCTTTTAGTTAAATTAATTCTTTTTTCAAACTCTTTTCGTATTTTAAAATATTTTAAAGTAGTCTTATTGATCATTTAAGTACATATACAAATTTATTTTCCAAGATAATATACTTAAAATTATATACAAGGAGATTAAAACAATTTCTATTGAAACAAATGTTATTAATAAGTGCTGTAAAAAGTGCTTAATTTTGACTTTAAAGTGATTTCTATTGAAACATATGTCATCACTTTAAAGTGATTTCAAATACAAGTATTTCAAAGTGCATCTATAGCGACTCTTTCGCTTTCTAACTTTAAACTTTCAGCTCTAATTTTTTTATACACAACTCTAGCAAAAATGTAAACACAAGGTATATGCCATATCATAAGTTTTGGAAGCTGGTAGAACTGAAGTTATAACATGAAGAGTTTTCATATACTTTTTAGAAGTAATATGGTCCAAAGTTAGCATATTCGTTAGTTAAGGTTTATACTACCCTAGTAACTTGCATATAAATCGTGTTTTATAAATATAAAATGGTGAGAATCTCACCTACCCTCTATTCAAGCCCAAGATTAAGCCTTCTAAGTCCATGGAACCTTGCTACCAAGTCCAAGAGCAAAGCAAAAATCTCCATCTTTCTAGCTGCTCTCATCCTCCCCCTAGTAGCCCTACTTTTGGCTCCTTCTCTCCATACTTTTGCAAAAAAGGGTGCTTCTTCTTTGGCTATGTGGTGATCTTTGATTAAATTAAAATTGCTTTGTAAAAGTTCGGTAGCGGTTGGAGTTAATTTGGATCAGAAGAGACTATATTAAAGCGAGGAGAAAATTATTGAAAATAGCTTAACTTGTAAATCATTTTCTCTTTCTCTAGGGCTTGGGCTATTTATACGTAATCAATAGGAGGGTAATTTAGTAATTTCCTAACCCTCTAAAGCCTAACCTTATTCGACCACCCTTTGGTTCAATAGAAACCATTGTTATTAATTTTGGCCTAACCTGATTCGACCACATTTTGATCCAGTAAAAATCATCCATATGGCCTAACTTAATTTGACCACATTTTGGTGCAATAGCAACCACCCTTATGACATAACTTGGTTCGACCACATTTTGGTCTAATAGCAACCATCCTTATGGCCAAACTTGATTCGATCACATATTGGTCCAATAGAAACCATCCATATGGCCTAGCTTAATTCGACTAGATCATGGTCCAATAGCAACCACCATTATGGCATAACTTGATTCGACAATATTTTGGCACAATAGCAACCATCCTTATCAACCATACATTTATTTGATTCCACCATCCTTTGGTCCACGAGAGACTTCAACCAAGTTAATGTATCAACGATGAAAATAATAGACTTTTGGTGAAGGACGATGAGATAAAAAATAGATCGAGAGATTACTTCGACAAGCTATTCAATGAAGAAGGTGATAACACTACGATCGAGATGGACGACTCTTTTGATGACACCAGTAGACATTTTGTTCGAAGAATTCAAAAGTCCGAGGTAAAGGAGGTGCTAAAACGGATGAAAGTGGGCAAGTCATTAGGGCATGATGACAGCCCCATTGAGGTGTGAAGATGCCTTAGAGATGCAGGGATAGCCTGGCTAACTAAGTTGTTTATTAATATTTTCAAATCAAACAAGATGCCAAATGAGTGGAGGAGAAGCATTTTTGTTCCAATTTTTAATAATAAAGGAGAACTTCAAGTTTCACAAACTACCGAGGAATTAGCTTATGAGTCATACAATGAAGCTTTGGGAGAGAATCACTAAACATCGATTAAGAAGGATGACAAGCATTTCAAAAAACCAATTTGGTTTCATGCTTGGGAGGTCGACCATAGAGGAAATTTTCTTGATAAGACAACTTATGGAGAGGTTTAGGGAGCAAAAGAAGTATCTACAAATGGTATTTATCGATTTGGAGAAAGTTTATGAAAAAGTATCGAGAATGGTTATGTGGTGGGCTCTAAAGAAGAAAAGAGTCCCAACAAAGTACATTACCCTTATCAAGGATATGTACGATGATGTTGTGACTAGCGTTAGAGCATGCGAGGGTGAAACTAGTAACTTTTCCATTAACATAGGATTACATCAAGGGTTAGCTATGAGCCCCTACAATTTTACCCTAGTGATGGATGAGGTTATGAAGGGTATACAAGGTAAGATTCCTTGATGTATGCTCTTTGCTGATGATGTTGTGCTAATTGACGAAAGTAGGATTGAGGTTGATAGACAACTGGAGCTATGGAGATAGACTTTAGAATCAAAGGGTTTTAGGCTTAGCAGAACTAAAACAGAGTATATGAAGTGCGAGTTTCAGCGGTGCTAAATCAAAGGATGGAGATGTCACTCTGGCCGGACAAGAAGTGCCCAAGAAGAAATCATTTTGATACATAGGATCAATATTGCAGTATGATGGTGAGATTGATGAAAATGTTAGTTTTAGAATTCGAGCAGGATGGGTGAAACGGGGGCAAGCGTCTGATATTCTTTATGACAGGAAAGTCTCACAGAAGCTTAAAGGAAAGTTCTACAGAACGGAAATCAGGCATGCTATATTGTGTAGTGCAAAATGTTGGCTTACTAAAAGCCAACACGTCCTGAAGACAAGTGCAGCAGAGATGCGTATGCTACAATGGAGCTGCGGTCATACAGGAAGAGACCTAATTAGAAATGATGATATACATGATAAACTTGGAGTAGCACTGATTGAGGAGAAGCTAGTCCAACGCCGCTTAAGATGGTTTGGATATCTCCAATGGAGGCCTCCCGAGGCATCTGTGCGCATTGGAATTATAGGCCACTTCGAATGCTCAAAGAGAGATAGAGGTCAACCTAGGTTAACATGAGAGGAAGTAGTAAAAAAGGACTTGAAGGATTGGAATATATCCGAAGAGCTGATGTCGGATAGGAGAGCATGGAAATTAGCGATCCATGTACCGGTACCATGAGCTCAGAGTTCTTTATTATTAGGTTTGGTTCAAGGGTAGTGTTATAAGTTTTAGATTATAAGACTAGTGAATAGGAGTCTAAGATGTAGTGTTTGGTCTTTGATCAATATTACTATTAGTACCATTATTACTATTAGTAATTAGTAATATTATTATCATCATGGGTTTTATATATATATATATATTATTTTTTTATCTTTATTTTTATTTTACTTGGTTATTATTATTATCATTATTTGTTTACTTATTTGACTTTATTTTATTATTATTATCGTGGTTATTATTATTATTATTATTATTTTGTTATTATGACTTTTAAATTGACTTTGTCATTTAGTTTTGGGTTCCATCTCTAGTCGACCCCAACTTGTTTGAGAATAATGGCTTAGTAGTAGTAGTTGTTGTTGTTGCAATGACCATCCTTTGGTCCAATATAACCCATTCTTATCAACTATATATTTGTGTTAAAACATGTATAAAAAATTTCGATAGCTTTTAATGAGTTTAAAGTCGTATATCGATTCACCGATTTTCGATTACATTATTGAGTATACTTTTCTTTACTCGGTAATGTAAAAATAGTTTAAAATGGTGTTTTATATCATCGCAATATTTAAAAGGATTTTTATTAAGGTTATATAGTTCATCATCAAATATTCAAATTTCTAAGTGATTAAATTACGAATCGTTGCATCCTACCTCTCTTAAAGGAATTTCGTCCTCGAAATTCTTTTTGAATTCAAACAGAAATACAATTAGTTGAGAGAACGATAGAATCCAAAATTCATATATATATATATATATTATTAGATGAAATTAGATACTAAGTAAAGATATATACTAAGTGACTTAATCTTATTCGGTGTGTACACTACAAAAGACGTACTATATATAAAAACCAATAATTTCATAGTAGCTCAGGATAAGATTCCCTTGCACTATCTTCAGTTTCCTAAGTATAATCTCTTGCGTCATCACTACATTGCACCTTAACCAACTTAAAGACCTTTGACCTTAACTGCTTCGTATTTCGATCAATTATACGGGCAGGCCGCGTAAGTATGGTTAGGTTTGGCTCGATCTCGAGGTACTCCTACCGTGTTGGCTCTACTATCGAAGATGGATCATGTACATATTTTCGTAAATGGGATACATGGAAAACATTATGCTCACTTGATAGCCTAGTGTTGGAACTGGGTCAGCCCGCAGCGGTAGTGGTGGGTGTATTTCAATTTTTTATATCCTATTGGGTCTTTATTGGGCCTATGAAGTCTAATTCATTTGGAACAATTCTAAATTTGTTTAAATAAAATCATGTATTTTATTTAAATTTAAGTATTTTGTAATGTAAAGTTAATTTGAATGGTTTAATTTATATATATACATGTATCATATAAATATACATATGTGTGTGCATGTGTAACATAATAATCCGTGAAGGGTATAACACGCCCGTATATAGATGTTGGGATTTACATCGCAACGGACACATTAGCTCATTTCGTATGTATTGTATGTTGTCTAAATATGTGCATAAATCTATAATGCAAAGTATATTTATATAAATACGTATACATATATTTAAAATATATTTTATAACTAAAAGTCTCAAAATTATATATATATATATATAATTTAAAACATTTGTATAAATATATATACATAATTAAACATATAAAATTATACATACATATATATAATAATTAAAATTATATATATATGGTTAAATAAAATGTATATATATGAATAATTAATTACATTCAAATACTTAAAATATAAATATATATATTTTAAAATTATTTCCAGATCGAAATTAGCATAACAAACATAAAATGATAATTTTATAATTTTATCATTATTATATATATAATAAATAGTTTTGATCATAATAATTAAAAATATTAGTAATAAATATTAAAAAATCAAATCTTAAAATTTATGAAAATTTACGATCATAAAATACAAGTTTAAAATTTTTCCATGATTTTTGAAATAAAATATTATTTTTAATAAATAAAGAAATGTTCAATCGAAGTAATTTAATTATTAAAAATATTAAATATTAAGAAAAAAATTGAAATTTTTTTCAAGGGTTAGTGCATAGATGTAGTAATTTAAAAAAAATATAATCGAATTTTCAGTGCAATAATTATTTTAGATATAATAAACAATTTAAATAATCAATAAAAGATAATTTAAAATTATTTATATATATAAAAAAATTTATGTTGAATTTGATAATTCATATTATGTATAAATAGGTGTAAAGAAAAATTCTAACCTGTTTATACATTATAAATATACATATTTGTAATTATATGTTTAAAATATACATTAGTCTATATTTAAATTAATATATAAATATACATAAAATAATTAATAATGACAAATTTTATTTTTTTACAGCAAATTAGATTTGTTTATACATAAATTATAACACATAATAATATAACCATGCAAATAACCAAACTAATTTGTGACAACTACATATACCTACGAAAATCTCACATAACTAGATATACAACATTAATATATATACAAATTTGCGATTAATCAATATTAAATCATAAAATATGATATGATTATTGTAATATATAAATAAAATACCAATTGATGATGCCTTTGAGTTCACTTGAATCAATGAATTCCCTTCTCTAGTTATGCTCGATTCGTCAGATTGCAAGTTTGGAATCGTCGACCTTTTTCTATCAAATAGTGCTTTTACTTAACTTGAACTGATTTGAGATTCTTAGAACTGATATGGGGATTGATTTCTACCAGCAAACTTGATAATTATTGCAGACAAAAATTGTTTTTGATTAAGGGTTTAGAGACCCATATATATAGCCTTGTACAAGGGAGATATTAGGACAATCTCATTACCTATTCTCTCTTAATCTTAGCCATCCATCTCTAGGTCTAATCCTAAGTTTTAGCCACCTCCAATAACTTGTCAAAAACCGAAATCTGCAGCCCTAATAATGGGCTTTAAACCTATTTAAGCCCAAGCCAAAATGTTATGCAATTAAATCTAATTTAATCGCTTATCGATATCGTATATCGATTGGTACATTTATAACTATTATAAATATATAACAATTTTTATTTCTCAAACCATATTCAAATTTTTATAATTAATATTTCATAAATATTAATTAATTTAATTTATTTATAACAATTATAAACTAATTAAATCATTCGGTCTTAAGGGAATTCATCATTTCAGTTGTGTAACTCTTGGGTGTAAATTTGGTCAGCAATTAACACCGAACTATTCGAATGTTAACGTTCACACGTCACTTAGCAAGTGGTGTGACATTATGGCTAAATTTATTGCTTATTCATTTTCAGTAAAATCTTATTTAATTTAATAAGCGTTACCCGTTAGTGACATTTATATACACCAGTTTTCTTCGTCAAAACTGTATCACTTTGGATTTATGGAATTTGGTAATGATCAGAATTTCAATATTGTCCATATTCAACTCTATAGTCCAAACACAAAATCCTTGGTTTAATAATAACAGCTATTATTAACCGTACTACTCTGGCCAAAGATTTTGACTTTGGGTTGACTTGAGTTGACCATGATACTAACCTCATATAATTGAAGTGACGAATCCTCTCTTGAATAGTGTCTTCCTTCCAATACTTCCACTCGATCCAACTATAATCACTTGATGGATGTCGTTCCATGATTTAACTATAATCAAAGCAGAGTTTTTCATATTAAAGGTTGACAGTATTCTCAAGTCGAAAGAATTGAGTAAATTAGTCACATCGGTATTTTCTGTTTGACCTTAGTTATATTAACCAACAGAAAACTACCGAGTGAGTTGTTCTATAGCTATCGAATAACTATTAGTACATAACCTCTAGGTGACCCAGTAGTCATTAGTAATACACTGCCCAACATTTGGAGAGTATTACGTACTCTAGTCTCAATGGATACATCGATATCCAATGTCGATGCATCTTGACTAGGAACATTTAAAATGATGTGTTTTGTAACAATGTGATCCAATACTCATGATTATAACTCATTGTAATTACTATAAAAAACACGTCATTTATGGATTTTCTGTTAAATATATTTTTAATTAAACATTTAATTATTTATAACACATTATAATAGAAAGAAGAAACACCTTTATTTCGAACAAGAATTGATTTCGGAGTTAATAAATTACAGAATTTCCCCTAGGGCATACCCCTAACACTATCACCTAGTGGGTAACTTGACTCTATATGCAAGTGTACCAATCCGCTCAAGTATCGAAAATGGACCTACATATCGAGGAGCGAACTTTTCTATCTTTATAGAGCGCATAACATTTTTCATCGGAGAGACCAAACACATAGTCCCCAACTGAGAATTTCAAATATCTTCATCGTCAATCGGCATAGCTCTTTCGCCTATCTTGCACCTCCTTCATCCTTCTTCGAATCTCACTTAAATTTTTAGTTGCCTCCAAAATCACGAGCCCAATTACTAATCTATCTCCAGTCTTGACCCAACATGATGGCGATTTGCACGGATGGCCATATAATGCCTTGAAAGGTGCCATTCTAATGCTAGTCTGGTAGCTGTTATTGTAAGTGAACTTGACCAAATGGAGATGCTCTTTCAAATAACCTCCAAAATCAAGAATACAAGCTTGTAATAAATCCTCCGATATACGATTTATTTTCTCCATTTGTCCATTAGTTTGTGGAGGGTATGCTATACTTAAACTCAGCTTCGTTCCCAATGCAGCTTGTAACCCTTCCCATAACTTAATTGTAAATATTGGATCTCTATCACTTATAATGCTTATTGGAATTCCATACAGTCGAACTATCTCCTTCACAGATAAAATTGCCAAACTCGAAGCAGTTCTAGTCTACTTCACTGGGACTCTTGGTTAGTCGATCGATAATAACCCAGACTTCATTTTCCCGCATCGACCTAGGTATTCCATTAATGAAGTCCGCTGATATCTGTTCCCACTTCCAATTTGGAACCTTAAGCAGTTGAACCAGTCCATCCTTCTTTCGCTGGTCGCCTTTGATTTGTTGGCAGTTTGTACATCTACTCGCATGAATAGAAATATCCCTCTTCATTCCTTTCCACCAGAATACACGCTTCATGTTCTGATACGTCTTCGTAACCCGTTGATGAATGGAGAGTATTTAATGATGACACTCAACTAGCACTTCTTGCCCGATCCCATCGATATTTGGAATGCATAGTCTTCCATTCACTCGTAATATCTCACAGTGATCAATTTTGAAACCTAGCCAGCTTTCTAGTGCAACTCTTTCTTTTATGGCTTTTGTAATCTTTGGCAATCGAACATCTTCTTGTTGTTTTCTCGCAATTCAATCTGGAAGACTTGTTCTAACCTCCAGGTTTTCCACAACTTCATACCTTCTACTTAGAGCGTCGGATATGACATTTGCTTTTCGTGGAGTGTATAAAATATCAAGATCGCAATAGGCAAGAAATTCCAACTAGTGCCGTTGTCTCGTGATTAGATCTTTCTGGGTGAAACGATACTTCAAGGACTTGTGGTCCATGAACAATTCAAACTTTTCACCAAGTAAGTGATGCCTCCACATCTTAAGCGTAAATACAACAGCCATTAGCTCTAAATCATGCTTTGCATAATTCCGCTCATGTGGTTTAAGCTGTCGGCTAGCATAGGCTATAACCTTCCCGTGTTGCATAAGAACTGCACCAAGACCCACACCACAAACATCAGTATAGACGGTTAAACCCTCTCCTCCATCCGGGATAGTGTAAACTGAAACCCCGGTAAACCTCTTCTTCAACTTGTTGATTGCCGCTTCATATTTTGAGGATTATACAAATTTAACATCTTTCTTTATCATTTTTTGTTAAGGAAGAAGCAACGTTTGAGAAATCTTGAATAAACCTCCGCTAATACCCTACCAATCGTAAGAAGCTTCAAATTTTGGTTGTAGTTTTTGACCTCTTCCAATCTTGGACCGCCACAACTTTTGTTGGATCGACAGATATAGCGTTTCCTAAGACAACATGCCATGGAAATCTAACTTTCGAGCGCAAAAAATGACATTTTGAAGACTTGGCCTTCAACACATGCTCTCTTAATGTATCAAGCATGATTTTGAGATGTTGTTTGTGCTCTTCCTATGTCCTGGAATAGACTAGGATGTCATCATTAAAAACTAGCACAAACTTGTTTAACACATGTCTGAAAACTCGACTCATTAGGTTAACGAAATAGGTAGGCGCATTAGTTAGCCTAAATGGCATAACTAACCATTCATAAAAATAATTCGGAGTTCGAAAGGCAGTTAAGGGTACACTTTTCTCTGCTACCCTTGATTGATGAAATCTCGTGACAAGATCCAGTTGAGAAAATATACAAGCACCATGAAGTTAGTCGAACAAGTTAGATATCCCGGGCAAAAGATACTTGTTGGTAATAGTCCGCTTATTTAGCTCTCCATAATCCACACACAATCTTAAGGAACCATCCGCCTTTGTAACAAAGATGATGGGTGATCCCAATTCTAGGTACTACATCGAATGAAGCCTTTTCCCAACAATTGGAATGTCTGCATTTTTAGTTCCTTCCTCTCCTTTGGAGCCATTCTTTGGAAATATTGTACAACAGGCTTAGTATTAAGAACCTAATAAATTCGAAATTCTACTTCACAATGAGGGGGTAAACCCTTCACCTCGTCAAATACGTCTAGGTAATCCTGAATGACTAGTACTGATCCCAATTCTTCCATGGCCATATCGGGTGAATACGAAGACTGCACATCAACTCGCAGGGCTCTTCACATAATACTTCTATGCTATTTCCTCCACTATCTTTCAACATAACTGATTTCTTAACATAATCTAGAATATCTTTGTTTTCCCTCAACCAGTCCAACCCCAGTATTGCTTTGAATCCTATAAAACCAAGAACGTACATGTTGCATACAAATAGGCGATTACAATACGTAATAGTCACTCTTAGGCACATTGTACTAATATTGGTCGAGTACCCTATAGGGTTCGGCACACGGAGAGATTCTTTTACATAAATGGGTTTAAGTTTTAGACTAACTACAAGGTCGCTAGAAATAAAGCTGCAGGATGCATCGGTACCAAATAATGCCCTTACTGGAATATTGTAAATAGTAGAATACCTTGCAATACTTGCTTTCCCTTGTCTATGGTAGAAGTAGAAGGTGCAACATCTATGGCATTAATCTTTCCCTATGGAATTCTCTGTGGCAACGGGCACTCCTTGATCATATGACCCGGTTGATTGTAGTTATAGCAAGTCGATTGTCTAGTATTTAGGCATTTATTTGCAAAGAAGCCCTTCTATTGGCACTTGTGGCAAATGATGTTGCTGAATCAACCTTCCTCTTTGGTGTCCTAACTTTGGGTTTTCCTGCCCAGGGCTTCTTTCCTTGTGGCTGAAATTTACACTTATTGTTGTTGATCTTTGGCTTGTTACCTCCAACTGGTGAAATTGCTTATTCCTTTGCTCCCAGGGTTTTAAATTGTAGACTCGTACCAATGAGATTTGTGAATGTTCCTTGGATATGGTTCACCATTTCTCTATGAATTTCTAGCCTCATCCTATTGATAAACATTTCATTTTTCTTCAATGGGGTGTCGATAAGCCCAAAACGTGAAATGGCGTTGAACTTATGTTAATACCGAGCTACCATCATAGCTCATTGCTTTAGATCGAGGAATTCTCTGAATAGCCGAGTCTTCCCAGGTTCTGGAATGAACTATGCCTCGAACCTTTCTTTGAACTCAGCCCATGAAAACTCCTCCTTTGGAGAAACATCAATAACCGAGTCCCACTAATCCATTACGACTTTTTACAGTTGCCGTGAGGCTGATAGGTGCTTCTGATTATCTTTCAACTGGAGATCCCCAGAGATTCTTTCACATGTATAGAGCCATGTTTGAACTCCGAAGATAGATTCTATGCCATTGAAGGGTTTTCCACCCAAATTGGAGAAAACTTGGCACAAAGAAGCGAAGTTCATTGGTGGTTGAACTCGTACAATTTTCCCCTCAACATAATCCCTAGCAAGCCTGTTTTCCCTAGCGGCATTTCTTATATCACTGTTTGTTGTTGTACTTCCAGGAGTTATAGATCCTCTTCCTTTACCTCGTCCTCCTCTAGTACTCATTGTCTACTACATGAATACAGTATGATGTCTTTAGAATAATTTATGGGATTATCTTTAAGGGAAATGGATCATTCAAAAGGGACTATTTAGAGGATATATTTTTATAAAAATTACAAATACTTACTCTCATAACTCGTTCTAGGGCATCACTTACCTTATCTTTAATGAGTTTACTCCAATATGACTAAGGCATCTACTCAACCTATCATCTGATACCAACCAACCATGACTCACCCTTTTGAGTCTAAAAACAACACTAAATACATCCATGATATTTGTATTGATCATTTAAGCATCTGAAAGACAAATTGTCGGGTACACAAAAATAAAATAAGACTACGAGAAAACTTACTTTTGACAACGCTAAATGGCAGCCTTTTAAACCAAAGTTCAGTGTATTATAATTCAAAACACAATTAATTAGAACTAAAACGCTGCCTGTACCAAATCTCCCACGCGCCTTTTTTTTCATACCCCGGCCTCTCGTCCGCCTTTCCCAAATTTGTTTTCACTCACAAAAACCTTGATTACTTTCCACAAAACTGCTCCTCTTTTCCTCCTTCGACAACACTACTCCTCTTTTCCTCCTTCGGCAAACACTGCTTCCTCCCCTCTTCTTTGATTTGAGTCGCAAGTCAGATCCCCTTTTCAGATTTCATTCTCTTTTCCACCTTTTACAAACTCCAATTACCTTAAATTCACGCATAAACGACCTACTAATCTTCGCATAAATTCGTCTCTTCCCGATTCAAAGGAAGTAGCAAAAGTCGAGTATACTCTACGGCTAATCGTTGGTCTCGGAAACCCAGCAAACAAACACCATGGCACCAAACATAACGTCGGATTCGAGATGATAGACAAAATTTCAAAGAACAAAGGAATCAAATTAAACACAATTCAGTCGAAAGCCCTAATTGGAATTGATTCAATCGAAGAAGTTCCTGTCTTGCTTGAAAAGCCACAAACTTAGGTGAACTTCAAAGGCGAATCAATGGGACCACTCGCTGCATATTATCAAGTTCCATTGCGACACATCCTATTAGTGTATGACGAAATGAGCTTGCCGTATGGTGTCATGAGACTTCAATCAAAAAGGGGCCATGAGCGTCATAACGGAGTGAAAAGTGTAATGGAGCGATTAAATGGTTGTAAAGAATTTCCTCAGTTATGTATTGGCATTAGCAACCCACCTGGGTCCATGAATATGAGAGATGTTTTTGCTTCAGAAGTTTAGTTTAAAGGAAAGGGGACAGGTGGATTCCGCTTTAGAGCAAGGTTTGGAGGCTATGATGACTCTTGTAATTAAATGGTTTGGTAGTGCAAGCATCCATCGATTCAACTTGACGCAGCGGTACAAGTATCATAAAGTTTGAGGTTGGTTATGTTTCAATTGGTTTATATGAATTAATGTCATTATGATGTTGGTATCCATTTGTGTGTCCTAACTATCTTGAACTGAATATAATGTACTGGCAACAGTAGAGAACACGCTCGACGTTTGTTTAGGATAATCAAGTACTAGCAATTCACCAGTGGATAGTATATTAAATTTATACAAGTAAGCTATGAACATACAGTTTATATTTCTAATTGCTCCTTGTTTACATAATTTGAGAATGTAATAAGCATATGATAGATAATAAGTCAGAAAATTACTAGCCAAGAACAACGGGAGTGTACTTCAGGTGAACAAGACTGATAAACAGCTTAAATGTTCAATGAAGAGGTAACATAACTGGCATTAGATTCATCGTCATTCTCTATCACTGTTCAAGTTCAATTAGCTCATTATGGAGTACACTTCACAACAGTTTGGATATATGCATTGATTCACTGATCATCTGCCGCATACCTTTATATATTTTATCTATAACTGCAGTTGTGTTAACAACTTGGCATAATTGTACCAGGATCTGCTTAGAATGCAAACATAAATATTTAAATCTGTAGTAATTGCACTGATAAGCATGTGTGTGTTTTGTGTGTGCGTGTGTGCGGGCGTGCATGTATGTATGTAAAAATATATACATGTAAATGATAAGCAAATTTGTTTGTTAATTTGCAACTTAACACAGAAGTAGACAACTTTTGAACTCCATAGCAATTTAAATGAATATTACATTCTTATTGCTTGTAGGGAAGAGAGAAATTTAAGAAGGCCGCTCTCCAAGTTAAAGGAAATATAACAAGTGGGCAGGCAAGTTTACTTTTCTTCACGTGTTTTAAATGAATATTACATTCTTATTGCTCAACATACCTTGCTTGCATTTTGAACCTTATTGCTCTTGTATTCATCTCATTAATGAACATCCATGCTTCAGTTGTATCGCTGTGTGCAATTGATTTAACACTGAAGAATTAGAGGACATTTACCTCTTAGGTTATGCTTGGTTCCAGGAATTGGTGACCATTGAGGATACCTTGAGATGCACACAGTAAACAAAAGTTGGTTTGTTCTAGGATCCATTTGTTTTAAGCTTTATGATTCATATCCGCTCTTGCAGGCTGTTGGTTCCAGGAATTGCTTGCTCACATCCATTTGTTTCTTATCCATTTGTTTTAAGCTTTATGATTCATGTCCGTTTGTTTTAAGCTTTAAGTATTAGACAACATTTACCTCTTTAGTTATGCTTGGTTCCAGGAATTGCTGCTCACATTTTTGTAGATTTCGGCTACGCTCAGTTTCTGAATCTACATTGTTATATATCATATACACTAAAATATTTTTTTGTTCGGATTAACTAATACTTGTGACCCTTGCATTACTTTTTTGTAACCACCTACATTCATTGTTTACTTTATACTTATTTTTCCCAAATTAACAAGTTAATTGTTGTCTACTATTTTTCTAATTTATTATTACTTTGGTTCTTTGTTCTCAAAATTTGTCACCTTAAGATATATCAATGCCCTCAGAAACCAATTAATTTGTCTACTATTTAGTTAATTTGTAAACTTAGTTAATTTAGTTAGTTATTCATTGTTTAGCGATTTTTACAATATATCAATGCTTAGAGATTTTTATGACCTTGTTCATTGTTTAAAAAACATAAATTAGCGGTTGAGTGATGCCTGAGTCCCTAACTTAAACTATCATTTTTTTAAATTAAGAGTATGTTGCTAACTTAAACTAACATAATTTAGATAGGTCACCCGCATGGTGATCTGGGTGTACAGGTTCGAGTCCGTAAAAAGCCTCTTCGCAATGTGAAGGAAAGACTGTATACATTATCGACCTCCTCAGGGCAAGCTATCGTGCGGAAGCCTCGTGCACTGGATTCTTTTTAAGAGTATGTTGCTAATTGGAACCTAGCTAGTTTACATGGGAACATGATAAGAAATAGTATATTTCACTCCTTAAAAAGCCGTGTTTTCTTATCCATATAGAAATGAATGTGTAAATTTGGTTCTTATTTTTGAAAAATAGAAAAAGTAAGGTGTCTTGCACTTTTCTGGTAGAAAATGTAAGGTACCTTGTAGTTTTCTCATTTAATTTTTTTTTTTTTGAAAATTTTGAAAAACGCAAGTCAACTTGCATTTTCTATCAGAAAACTGCAAGCTAGTTTACACTTTCTGATTTAGAAAAACAGAGACCTAAATTACACATTCATTGCTACATGGACTTTTTTGTAACAACATCAGAAATAGAGATTTTTTGTATAAAGACCCTATTGTACAAGAACGCTGGCCGCTTGAAAATGGTATAAGTACATTTTTTGTTGGAATGCTTCTTTTAGAATTTGATATACTTTGGCAAATTAATTTTTACGTGCCGATTAGAAAATAGCAATGCAACACATTTAGCATGAGTCTTGTTCCGTCAGAAGGGATTTTTTTTAAGCATTGGGAAACATTTTCCCAACCTTTAATTATCATTACCACCAAAAGTTTACATTACAACAACAAAACATATATCCCAACCTCCTTCAGCCAATATATCAGTCAACACAACCTACTTCAGACAACAAAATACAAACACAACAAACACATTACAAATGCAGCCTTAAACAAAACAAAACCAACCCCACCGCACTTCATCTGTCAGGAGAGTGATTTTGTTCACACTTTTTTTCAAAGTGTGAACAAAACACCGGCTCCTATTGGAGGAATTCAGGGGGTTCCATATGTGACCCCCCAAATTCCTCCAATAGGAGGAAAGTGTTTTGTTCACATTTTAAAAAAAGTGTAAACAAAATTGTATCCCATCTGTCAGTAGTTAATAAGTTTCACAAAGTGATCGAAACAATATCAGACAAGCTACTTTAATGATCAGCTTAAAATGATTGGCTGAGTAGCTGATGTACATGCAACATCTTTTGTGTGCATGTAAACATATATTCTTCAATAATAATAAAAACAAGAGCATGATTGCACTAAATTATATGATTTGCATATTGACTGTTAATTTTAATATATTCGTTTAATATACACTTGTATTCGAATGTAAGATTGTAGGCATTGCTAGTGCTCGAATGTGCATGCGGTGGGTACTATAAAACTAGAATTAGAGCAAATGACAAATAAAATAACCAGAAATTATAATGTAATGTAATATAGTATGAGGGTAGAGAAGTAATTTCGTTATAAATACATTAAGTATCTGTATGTAACATTACGAAGAAATCAATAATCAAATTTACACTTCTTTTCTCCTCAATGTTCTCACTCTCTCATAGTATCACATTTTACAAACTCTATTTTGGTATTGTAGCTCACTACCTAACGGCAATACGCCACGCCAAGCTTTCATCGGATTATATCATCATCATCTAAAATCATTGACTACGCAAAAAATCATCAGAATATATCATCATCATCCGAGTTTAGACCAAGATCAAGATTCTAAATCAGTTCAAATCATTTTACCCACAGTGACATCTTGAGATAATTGCCTCGCCGTAAGATACATTAAACCATCATTCGAATCCTTGGTTGCACCCATCTCAATCCATATCAGGTCTCATCAAATATCCTCTCAAATTCGATTGTTCAAGATTCATCAATCTCATCAATGGCTCAAGAAGGTAATGGTTTTGGAAATGATAATGTTTCTACAACCACCTCACAAGGTGAAAGAGCAGATCTATAGCAATAATCATCTGTAAATGATTTGATTAAAACCATCATTAGCCCATGAAGTCAACTAATCATAGTGCACTTGGATGAAAGTAACTATCTATTATGGAAATTTCAAATAGAACTGTCATTCAAGGATATATGTTAGAAGAATTCGTTCTTGGTACAAAGATTACACCACCCAGATTCATCACTGACAATGAAGGAAAGTTAATTAGTCATAAGAGTATGTTACCCATCAAAGACAAGACAATTTGTTAAGTTCTTAGCTACTTGCTTCAATCAGCACAGAGTTACTACCTCAGATTATTGTGTGTAAAACTTCAAATGAGATATGGGCTACAGTAGAACGGATTTTCAATTTCCAGTCCGCAGTAAAGATCATGCCTTACAAAAGGCAAGTGCAAACTTTGAGGAAAGACAACATGTTAATGAGAGACTATCTAACCAAGATTAAGAATCACTATGATCTACTAGAAACCGCAGGACAAAAAATATCTTACATCGAACAGATTTTGGCTATCATGAATGGGCATGACAATGAATATGAGGCAGTAGTAGCAGTTATTTCATCAAAGGAAGCAATACCATCAATACAGTATGTGTATTGCACCTTACTTGCTCATGAAGGTAGAATAAAACAGAAAAAATCTCTTGATTCAGCACTTTCAATCAACTATGCTGCTAACTCAAGAAATTTAAGTCACAAAAGAATATTCAGCAATAAAAATGAGACTTGGTCTAGAAAGGATCAAAATTACTCTAAGAAATCAATCTGGAAGATTTAAAGGAAGAGGAGGCAGATGGAACAACAACAACATACCAAAGTGTCAGATATGTCAAAACTAAGACACATTGCCACTAAATGTTACTTCATATTCGACACAACTTATAATCCCACTCAGAATGCAAATAACCAAAGAAGCCACTCAATGAATGCTTATATGGCGAGTATGTAGCAAGAAGCAAGAAACTTATCAATAGAGCAAAAATTGCATAACCTGAATACGTCAAAGGCAGCTAGGCCTTGCCAAAGGACATTCAGAATGAGTGTTGGTACCCTAATTTAGGTGCAACTCATCATGTAACCAGCAACATGCATAATTTAAACATTGACAACAAGGAGTACAAAGGTAATCAATCTATTTGTATGAGTAATGGTACCTGCATTAATATCACACACTAGTAGTGTCGAAATTAAGGGTCGGAAAATCTTGCATCTTAATAAACTATTAAGGGTCCCTAAAATAAGAAAGAACCTAATTAGTGTGTCACAATTTGCACAAGAAAATGATGTTCTTTTTGAATTTTATTCAAAATATTGTCTAGTTATAGATATTCAGAGTAAACAAATTTTACTGTAGTGTGAAACTCATAATGGATTATACATATTCAACCTGTCAAAAATTAGTCATTCAAACAATTCAAGAAAATGCTGCAACTTAGCAGAATCAGGTTCAACACAATGTAGTAAAAGTTTTTTTTTTGGATATTTAGCATTATAAGTTGGGCCATCCTAGTGTGAAGGTTGTAAAGAAAATATTAGCTGATAATAAAATAGTAGTTAAAGACATACCCTCTTCTTATAGTTGCACTTATTGTCTGAGAAAAAGTCATAAGTTGACTTTTCCAGAATCGCAATCTGAGTTTGATAAGCCCTTACAACTCATTGCAACTGACTTGTGGGGACCAACACCTATCAACTTAGATTATGGATTGAAGTACTATGTATATTTTGTAAATGTTTATTTCAGGTATACATGGATATTCTTCCTGAAATCAGTTTGAAACATATGATGTTGTTGTGATATCCCGGAATTTTGGCAATATCAATTTAATAATCTTTATAAATAATTAAATTGATTTGTCGATTTATTTTATAAATTGACAAGTTTATTCATTTTAAAAGGTTAATAACATTTTAATTGGCAAGTTTATTTCTTTAAAAACTAATAACATTTTAATTTGGGAATATCTTTTCTAACAATTTTAAATTGGGAAGATTTATCTTTCTAAAACTTATATATAAATGTTTTATATTTATAATGTATATATATATAGGTATATATATTATAAATAGGGAGTCTTTTAAAACTATGTTTTCAAATTATAATATATATGTATATATATATATTGTGATTTGGAGTTATGTATTAAATTCAATATAGTAATTATCAAAGCTAATGTTAAAAGTATTTCCATTTAGAATATATATAATTGTATATATTGAAATGGAAAGAATATTGAATTTGAATTTAATAAAGTATTTTCAAACTTTAATATTTATATAATTTGTAATTTGGAAATTTGTAATTTAACTTAATACTTTTGAAAATGATATTTATGATTTAAATAACAAGAATAATTTCTTATTTAAAAATATATATGTAAGCTTAAGTTTAAATAAGGTTTAAATTAGAAGTTCATTTGTTTTTTTTCCTTCATTTTAATTTTAACATAAGGTAAATTGTTTAAGATTTTTATACAAGGAGTTAAACTAAATTTCTCAAATTTATAAACATATGTTATATGATTTGATCAAAATATAAGTTACTTGAATTCACATTTGTATATTTATAAATCTAAAAGCTTAATTGTATAAAGATAAATACATTTTTATATACATAAAAATATTGCATAAATACATATGTATATAGCTTAAATAAATTAATAAAAGACAAGATAAAACACTTGTAAACATATGGAGGCTTGGATGCATATGTGTAAGCTAATTAACAACATAAGAAGACAAGTGGCTTTATTTGTTTTTCTCTTTGATAATTATAATTTTTAAATTTTAATAATAAGAAGAAAGTTGTCTGCATTTTCAGTTCTAAATCCTTCTTCTCATTTTCGACTAAAACAAAATAGATCTAAGAAATAAAAGACTGGAAATCAAAATTTAAAGAAAAAGTAAAACCTGGGAATCAAAGAAAGAAGAATAAATCTGGAAATGCAAATCAGAAAAAAAGAAAGATCAAGGAAAATTCAATAAGAAGTTTCAGATCTTCAAATGCAACCTGAAGTCATGCAATCAGATAAGGAAATTAAACAGCAAGATTAAAATTCAACAAAGCAAAAGAAAAGCAAGTTTAAAATCAAACAAGCCTGGAAACCAAAACTGTTCTTTGTCTCTGTTCTCTGCATTATTGCCTGGTGAGTAAACCTAAGTTTTAAAAACAGTTTTAAATCTTGGATTTCTACTTGTTCTTGTGAATGAACATCTTCATGTTATCTGAATACTTGAATTAAAATTGGATGCATGCTTGAATTATACATTTTTGAATGTCTGTAGTTTACATATGTCTCTGTTTAAAATAACAGTGAGTAAATATTATTTTAAAAATAGATTTATGTTTTGTTTATGTGATGATTCATTATTTGAAATGTTGTAATGTATGCATGTTTGTATATTAGTGTTTGAAATGCCTGTATGCATGCCTGTATAGTTACATTTGAATGCCTGTAAAGTTTTCATAGTCTCTGTGTGATAATAGTTGGATTCATTTCATAATAATATCAATAACTCGAAGTTGATTGTGAATTGGCTAATGATTTATAAATAGAAGTTGTTTGCAATCAAGTAATCTATCACCTAAAAATAATTACAGGTTTTAAAAGTGAATAATTGGCTCTGAAATTTTGAGTTTACAGTAAAATCCTAATTTGGATCAAAAATTTTATAATTTTAATTTTCGATTTCGATTTCATCATTGAATTGCATATAGATAAACATGATTTTTGAAACTGGAATCATGATTTTTAGATTAGTAATCGATGAGAAATTTCGAAATTTATGTTTTCGTCATTTCGACCAATCGGAGGTGAACGGCGACGATCTGGGTGCCGTGGGTGAACTCGAAGGTGGAGGGGAAGGTGGAGATCTCGGGAAAAATCACTCGAGAATTTATAGTTAGGTGTGTTGATCGGAATTGATCAAGTTAGGGCTTCGTTTTGTTTTTAGTCGACGAAGGTCATATGGGTTTCGCGGCACCGATGGACAAACGGAGTTGATCGCATATGGTTCTGGAGGCTCGGGGCAGTGAAGCGGAGCCGGGGTTAAGACGGCGAGGAGTTTCGAAGCTTTGGTTGCCGTGGAGGATGGTTTTTCTGGTGATGGTGGTTTTGAACTGATGGGTTAAATAGCTCGTTTCGTTTCTCTTTCGTATCGAGACAATCGAAGTGGTCGATCGTGGTACCGAGGTTGAAGGCGACTTGGTGGAGGCCATCGTGAAGTTCATCGACGTCCAGCGTGACGGTGCACGTGCACGAGCAAGTCTGTGTGCATCTGGAAGTTTTGTTTTGGGGAAGAAGGGGTTTCACGGGTTTCATTCGGGGGTATCTGGGTTTGACTCGAAGTATGGTAGAATGGGAATGAACTCGTGAGTTTCTTCGAGTTTTGGATCGTTTTACTCGGGTTCTGGTGAGAGCAGGCATTAAGTTTTTAAAGGGAATGTTTTTTTAAAGTTTTAAACAAAAGAAGTTTTGTTTTATGATGTTCTGAGCTTTAAAAACAAAGGCAAACAAAATTGTAACCATTTAAACTAAATTGATTTCTAGAAAAATCATTTAAACAAGTTTTAAATAATTTAAATATATAAGTTTTAAAAGATTAAGGAAGTGGATTTGAAAATAATCTTTGTATTAAAATTTATTTAATAACTTTGAAAGGTTTCAAAGATTTTAAAGGTTAAAATTTAAATGTTGTAATTGTTTAATTTTAAATAAGGAGTTATCTTAAGTAATTAAGAGTTTTGATTTATTAAAGGAAATTAATATGTGAAATTAATAAGGATAATTCATTTATATAAAATGATTTAAGAATAGATAATAATTTAATTAAGATAATGGTTTTCTTAATAAAGATCTTTTATAGTTAAGAAATTATTTAATTTAGTTAAATAATTAACTAAGTAATTAATTAATGATTAATTAAAGATAATCACTTATAAATTAATTAAGTATAATTACTTGATGAAGTAATTAAGAAATAATTACTGGATGTAATTTAGTAAAGATAAAATATTTAATAAAGTAATTAGAGGATAATTATTTTATGAAAGTAATTAAATAAGAAGTGATTAAGAGTTAATTACTTAGTGTTATTAATTAAATAAATTATTTAATTAAGTTAATTAAAGGATTAAGATTAATTAATAAGGTAATTAATTATTTGTTAAGGTAATTAATTAAAGGTAATTAATTAAGGGAAGTAATTAAGGGAAGTTAATTACTGGATTAGATTAATCAAACATGATTAATAATTATGGTTTAATTAAGATTAATTATTTAATTAATTTAAATATAAATAAATAATTAAAGATTGTAATTAGGAATCATTAGTTTATAATTAATTAATGATGTAATTAAGAGTTGATTAATTAAGATTAATTAATCAAATGATAAGTGATTAATTATAATTAATTAAGGATTAAAGTAATTGATTATAATTAATTAATAAAGTAATTAAAGGTTAATTACTGTATTTGATTAAGGATAATTAATTTGTGAAATTAATTAAAGTTAATTACTTAAATGTAATTAAAGTATAATTAATCAAGGTGATTAATTAGGTGGATAGGTAGAGAAAGATTAATTAATTTATTTGTAATTAATTAATGATTATATAAGTAAGATTTATAATGAAGTAATTAATTTAATTTATTTTAAATTAATTAAGAGATGAAGTAATTAATTTAATTCACTTTAAATTAATTAAAGATAGAGATAGTTAATTTAATTCATTTTAAATTAATTATGTTGTGATTAAGTAAATCATTGCTTATATAAGAATGGATGACATTGATTGTCTTAAATGGATGTAATCTCAGAAATAAGATAAGAAATGTTGTGTAGTATGAATGCTTGGTTGCATTATGATGGTAATATAGATTAACTATTGTGATGTTGATATGGATTACCTATTTGGTTATGAATCATTTGTTTATTTGATAATGTGATTATCAATTGTGATTTGTGAATTTTTCTATCTCTATGAATATAGATAAGTTAAATTGTTTAAACCTTTAAACAACTTGGCCTTAAAAGATACGTTTTGGATTTCGATGAGACCGGGATCGGGTTTCCGTATACCGGTATTCCAGGTCTGGAGACCCGAATACCACATCGATCCAAATTTACGATAGGTCGTGAATCTCAAGTGAAGATGAAGATTCAGAGTGCAAGGGTTATTGTCGTTAACTCTGAGGGTGATTCCAAAACGAGTGTAACGAGATAATGCCTTCGGTTTCGTTCGAACCCGGAACGAACTTGTATGGATTGAATGCTTTCAGCACATCGTCAGGCGGACGATGAGCATTCTAAGTGATATGTTCTGATTAAAGGTAATCGTAACCTCAAGCCTCATCAACCGGGAATGGCTAAAACAGGGGAGGTGTAGTAAGGCTTCGTGGGTAGCACCCACTGAGAGCAAGATAGATCCCTGTCTAGAGGTCCCTTTTCTTTTATTCGGCTTAGTGTGTGGTTGGTCGCGCCAACTACGGGATTGTCTTGTTCGGAATTATCCAGTAAGGGATGGTTCCGGCTTTGTGTTGCAGGGGAGCGGGCGTACTCCTCGGTACGGTGATCTAGGCCACGTACTGTGACGGGCGGTACCCTAGTAGCCCTGCCATTGTATGGAATCCAAACTCCAATAAGTGCCGTACGTATTAGTTGTGCCCAACTATGTTGGAATGTGAGATGTAAGCATTTCAGCTATTTCTGTATTTTACTTGAAAACCCTAGACCCTATTATAATATAACTGGATTTCCTATCAAATGTTTTAGTTAGCGTAAGGTAAAAACTTACCCATGTTTATTTGTGGGGAGTCTTACGTGATACTTTTGTTTTCAAAGGTTTTCAAAGTTAAGCAATTTAACCGTTTACTCACACCAGACCCATGTCTGACCCAAGTGTTTATTTTCTGTTTTATTAAACTCTTGGGTACTCAAATTTGTATGAGTAGTCAAGGGAATTCAGGTTAGTCTTGACGAATTCTGGAGGAGCTGTGGAGCAGGAGGCTTCAGCGAATAGATATATAGAGTTTCCGCTGTGTATGATAGATGTACTTGTGTTGTATAATAGACAGAAGTTTATAACTGTCTATTCTGTGATGTATAAATTATGTACTCTGATGTATATGATACTATGTAATATCTTATGTGATATAATATATTTCTCGTTCCGCTGTGAGATTTCTGACGTGTTGTTGTTCTTTCTTCTTTTCTTTTCTTCTTCTATCCCTTTCTTTCTTCATAACGATGCGTCTTTCTGGGCATAGGAGGGCGGGTCGTTACAGTTGTTATACATTTCATAAAGCAAGTGGCGAGGCAAACAAATCAACAAGTAAAAATAATACAAACTGATGGAGGCACAAAATTCAAGAAAATTCAAGGATTCTTTCAAGAGAAAGGAATAATTCACAGAATGACTTGTCCCTATGCATAATGGATTAGTGGAGAGAAAACATAGACACTTATTAGCACAAGCTTCACTTCCATTGAAGTTTTGGCTAGATGCATTAGCAACAGTAGTGTATCTGATCAATGGACAAAAATTTTGCAAGGAGAAAGTCCACTGGAAGTGCTATTCAATGTAAAACCAGACTATCAAAGCTTAAAAACATTTGGGTGTCTATGCTTTCCTCATTTAAGGCCATACAACTCACATAAGCTAAATTTCAGTTCTACACCATGCACATTCTTGGGATATGGCATAAATCAGAAGGGATATAAATCCATAGACAGCAGCGGAAAATTATTCATACCAAGGCATGTGGTATTTCAATGAGCACACATTTCAATTTGCAACACAAAGTGTAAAGACTAAGAAAATATACAATCCAAGAGCATCTATTCCACCCATACCAGTATACTCAAGCAATGAAAATCAGAGGCACACGGAGGAAAGCAAAAGAAGCTCAAACACTTAACAGACGATGTTCAACAATGAACCAGGTCAAGATGAGTTTGAACCACTTCAGCAATATATTCACAGACCTGCAAGCACAAGCAGTCAATAACATAGTAGTGATGAAGACAATCAAGAGCAAGATATGGAACAATTAGCTAATGTACAACATGAACCAGTAGTCGGTGGACATCCTCTGATAACAAGGTCCAAGAGTGGCATATTTAAACCAAAGCTTTATGCCACATGTACAATCAGAGATGAACCAGAGACTTATGGTCAGGCAATCAGCAATGAAAAATGGAGAAATGCAATGAATGAGAAATACAATGCATTAATAAGAAATAAGACATGGAGTCTTGTCATATTGCCTAGACATAAAAGAGCAATTGGCTGCAGATAGACTTATAAATTAAGGAAAAATCCAAATGGGACATTTCAGAAATATAAGATAAGACTGGTTGCAAAAGGCTATACTCAACAACATGGATTTGACTTCAATGAAACTTTATCTCCAGTGGTCAAGCCAACAACTATAAGAGTAATTCTAACTGTAGCATTACACAAAAGGTGGGATATCAGGTAGCTAAATGTGAACAATGCATTTTTAAATGGTGAACCACAAGAAGAAGTGTACATGGAACAACTAAAAGGTTTCGAACAGCCAGAGAATAGTACAATAGTGTGCAAACTACATAAAGCTATCTATGGTTTAAAATAGGCTCCAACGGTATGACAAATTAAAGTCAACTCTTATCAGTTTAGACTATCAACCAGCTAGTTAGACAATTCACGCTTCATCAAATTCAATAAAGATGCAACAACATATATTCTAGTTTATGTGGATGACTTTATAATTACCGGAAATAGTGAAGACGGGTTTAACTATGTCATTCAATACTTAGAAAAGCAGTTCTCAATCAAAGACTTAGGCAGACTTAACTATTTCCTGGGAATAGAGGTCAATAAGATATCAAATTCAAAAATACATTTATATCAGAAGAAATATATCAAGAAACTACTTGTCAAAGGAAAACCTCTACCAACACCTATGACCAACAACTTGCATCTTTCAAGGCACAAGGGTAAACCAATTACAAATGAAAAAGAGTACATGAGCATTGTTGTGAGCATTAAAATATGCAACTATAACCAGACTAGAGATAACATATAGTGTCAACAAAGTATGTTAGCTCATGCATCAGCTATTAAATGAACATTGGAAGGCAGTAAAAACAATAACGTGATTTGCTTATGCTGAATGGGCATCTGACCTTGATGCTTGTAGATCAACCACATAGTACTGTATTTACTTAGGTGAAAACGCTATATCTTGGTGTTCGAAGAAACAACCTACAACATCCAGATCCAATACAGAATCTGAGTACCGAAACCTTGCAAGTGCTACCATCGAAGTGATGTGTCTAGAATCACTACTTAATGAGCTTAAAATCAAAACAAGTAACAAATCGGTGGTTTCGTGTGACAATTTGAGTGTCGTATCGTTATAAGCAAATCCTATACTACATTCAAGAATGAAACATATGGAACTCGACCTATACTTTGTTCAAGAAAAAGTAAACGGTGAAAAACTCAACATAAACCATGTTCCGGCTCCTTACCAGAGAGCGGATATTGTGACGACCCACATTTTGGAAAGTTTAAATCGACAATAATCCACACATGTCCAACTTAAACAATCCGGAACGTAGATAATCAATGGGAAAAAATTAAGAAAAATAAGGAAAGAAGAAGAAAGCAACACAAAATCTCACAGCGGAACGATAAAATATAATAATCAAATAAACAGTTCAAGCCGATTACCATACATTCGATTTTAATCTATACAACATTAATCAGAGTTATATATGTACATCAGGGATAAATTATCAATACAGCAGAATAACATGATGCAAGGGATAAATAATAATAGTAATATACCAAATCTTCGTCTTCGTTCTCCAAAGAACAATCTTCAATACGCTGAAAACTCAGGACTGACCCGAGCGTAATGAAAAGACAAAACATTCGAGTCAGAACTAAATACTCTTTTGTAAGTCAAATCAATATCACGAAATATGAGTGCAATAACTTAAGAAATGTTACGGGATTTTCCATCTCCTACGGATCCATCAAACTATCTATATGTAATAGTGTACGCTATAATAGATGATGTCTATCAGTAAAATAAATATCAAAATAGCGTTAAGGCTTTACATTATCCCCCTTAACACATTTTTATAGCATGTAGTCTATGCAGGTCCTGTAACACAACCAGTAACGTCGGTAGCCAGTGAGTCCCCTATAGGTACAATACTAAACCAAAGTCGTAATGGCTCGTATAAGGATAAATATGACAAGGCACGTGAGGCATGTTAGGAAATCAAATCTACGGTTTCGATGACAACAACTATACAATGGAAATCGAATGTGCATATATATTTCTATTTATAGGTATTTGCTAAAGAAACATCACTAGAGAGACAAGAACAAGGCTCGAAGAACGTATCAAGAAGCTACAAGTCAATAGAATCAGAAGAGCAATGACATAGACACAAGAGAAGCAACATGCACAAGCTCAGACGTCTGGGTGCACTAGCCAGACGTCTGATTGAATTCTCTGGTTCGCAAATCAGACATAATCAGACGTCTGAATAGTAACCATATGCAAAAATATATAAAAGACAAACGTCTGAAACATTTTCCAGACGTCTGATTTTGAACTCGGCTGCTACCATTCAAAGAACAACTGCCACAATTGAAAAGACACATTCACTCCCCTTCGCTGCAACTCATCATCATCATCAGGAGCGACCGTAGAACACTTGCTAATGGATGCAACTACTCAACGAATCTCTCTACCACTATAAATAGCATCAAGAATCCAAGAGAAGAACCTACCTGACTTACTTGCGCTTTCTACTCTTATACTCTGATATATTCTTGATCTCAAGCAAATCTATACTTGTATTCTACTCTTCCAAATATATAGTTCCTCATAGACAACACTCTCTAGATATATATTGGAAGCATTTGTACCATATAGTCAAAATCCGTGTAATAGAGAACACACGGTTGACAAAGAAACTCTGCTATTGTAAACCTGTTCCTCCTTGTAAAATGAGGGTTATTCGGTGAAAGGAAATTCCGAAGAGGAGCTTCGGGACTGGACGTAGGACGGGAGGTCCGAACCAGTATAAAATCCCTGATGTGATTATTCTTGTTTTCATACTTTAATATTGATACAATATAGTTTAAATTAGTCATATACTTGTCATTTATATAATCGATCCACCATACTATAGACTTTCATTTGGTATCAGAGCAAGGTTTGATCAAAGTACAGTAACACGTTTTTGAATCATTTTAATATGGCAAGTATTTTTCAAGAAGGACAATCCAAAGCACGACCCCCACTTTTTAATGGCTCTAACTATGCATATTGGTCAACACGTATGAGAATTTTTATGGAAGCTAATGGTCTAGAAATTTGGTCAGCTACTCAAGATAAATATGAAGCACCTACTACTGCTATGAACACATGGACCGATGCACAAAAGACCTTAGCATCAAATAATGCGAAAGCTATGAACGTTTTATTTTGTTCTCTAGATAAAAATGAATTTTCACGTGTCATGTTATGTACAACTGCATTTGACATTTGGCGTACCTTACAAATCACATACGAAGGTACAACAAAGGTCAAACAAACTAAGATTTCAATTTTGCAAAACCAATTCTCATCTTTTAAAATGAAGCAAAATGAAACTATTGTTGACATGTATTCTAGATTTCAAACTATCCAACATGATCTTATGGCATAGGAGTTAAGTTTACTGATTTTGATTTAGTTTCTCGAAAACTCAACTCTTTAACATCAGATTGGGAAAGGAAGGTATTAGCTATTGAAGAAGCTAATGACCTCTCTACTCTCAAAACTGAAGAGTTGATAGGAAATTTAATGTCCTATGAAGCTAATTTGCAGGCACGAAAAAAACTAAATTCAGAAAAGAAGAACATAGCATTTCCAGCAACAAAAAATGATGATTCTGACTTAGATGAAGAAGAGATAGTCTTCATTGCCAAGAATTATAACAGATTCAAGAAATTTAGAAAGATGACCAAATTTCAAAAGGAAGGGAAGTCCAACACAACAAACCCGTCTCAAATCAAGTGCTATGAATGTGATCAATACAGACATATGAAGGATTGCCCGAAACTCAATAATGATAAAAAGAAGAGCAAATTTGAAAAACTCAAAAAGAAGAAGGCTTTCAAAGTAACATGGGATGACTCGGATTCTTCGTCATCTGAAAGTGATAGCGATAGTGATGGAGAACAAGATAATGTGTGTTTTATGGCACAAACTGATGAGGTATGTCCGGAACTTAGTTATGACGAATTATTAGAACTTAGCATGGAATTAGATGATAAATTTAGACAAATTAAAAAATCAAACAAAGAATATATAGCCAAAATAAATAGATTAGAACTTGAAGTAGGAATGTTAAAAGATGAAAAAACCATCTTAGAAGAAGAACTAGAATTATCTTTAGAAAAAATCAAATATAACTTGATTGAAAGTAAGGCTATTATTATTGATTTTGAAAACACCAAAATAGTAAAGGATAATTTGCTAAAAGAAAATGTCGACTTGAAAAGCAATATTGAAATATTGAAAATTGAAAATTTAGAATTAAAAGAAAAATTAGATAAAATTACAAATAATATATCAAAATTCAATAAAGGAAAACAAGATTGGAAAATCTTATCAAAAATTCAAAACCATCAGGCAATAGAAATGGAATAGGATTTAAAAATATTTCTAAACAATAAGGAAATGATGCAAAAAAATTTAGAAATAAAAATTTATTTACGTCTAATATGAATACCAAAACTATGAAAATTTGGATTCCTAAGACAAATAATAATTTGATTAAACAAAAACATTTTAATAATTTCTTAGAGAATGTAGTCTATAATAAAAATTATATTTATAAAGGTACCAAACCATCTTGGGTATGGCTACCTTCTCCTAACAATTAGGACCCTAACAAAAGTATATGGGTACCAATTAAAAATCTTTTATTTTTTGCAGGTACCCAAAATAAAACATAAGGAGAATGTGGATGCTCCAAGCATATGACCGGAAATTCAAAAATGTTATCAAATATAACATACATCGATGGTGGAACGGTAACCTTTGGAGATAATTCAAAAGGATATGTCGTTGGCACTGGAGAAGTCATCAACCTTGGTATTTCTAACTCTCATATTATTACAAATGTTTTATTAGTAGAAAATCTAAAACACAATCTACTAAGTATTAGTCAATTATGCGACAAAGGTTTTCAAATAAATTTCGAAAAAGATAGATGTAATATTTTAGATAATAACAAACAACTTATATTTGAAGGTTTTAGAAACAAAAATATCTATGTATTAAATATGAATATAACTAAAAATTCAAATTTATGTTTAACCGCCAAACATAATGATCCATGGTTATGGCATAAACGATTTTGTCATATCAATTTGAAAAATATTAATAAGTTGGCAAAATATGAGTTAGTTAGAGGTTTACCTAAAATAAATTACAAAGTAGAAAATTTATGTGACGATTGTCAAATTGGAAAACTAAAGAAAACCTCTTTTAAATCTAAAAATAATATTTCTACAAACCAACCATTAGAATTATTGCATTTAGATTTATTTGGTCCAACACAAATACGATCTATAAATCACAACAAATATGTTTTCGTAATAGTTGATGATTTTTCAAGGTATACATGGACCTTGTTTTTATAACATAAAAGCGATACTTTTGGAATGTTTAAAATATTTGTTAAAAGAATTAGAACACAAATGGACTTAAAAATTAAAAATATTCGAAGTGATCACGGAGGAGAATTCGAAAACGATCTTTTTACTAATTTTTGCAATAAGAAAGGAATAAGTCATAATTTTTCTTTTCCTCGCACACCTCAACAAAATGGTGTAGTAGAAAGAAAAAATCGTACGTTACAAGAATGTGCACGAACACTACTAAATAGTAGTAGTTTACGGTTTACCAAAACACTTTTGGGCAGAAGCTATTGCCACAACTTGTTACGTATTAAATCGAGTAACCTTACGTCCTATGACTAAACAAACTTGTTTTGAAATATTTTTTGGAAGAAAACCTAAAGTATCATACTTTAAAACTTTCGGTTCAAAATGTTTTATATTAAATACAAAAGATAACTTAGGAAAATTTGACCCGAAGGCTGATGAAGGTATCTTTGTTGGATATTCAGATCGTAGCAAAGCATATAGAATTTTTAATAAACGAAATAATACTATTGAAGAAAGTTTACATGTTTCGTTCGACGAAAATCTATTTAACCATCATACTAATGATGAAGAAGAGATTATTCCAATAACAAATTCAACAAATTCTATTAATAATGAAACAAATGTGCAAAATAACACTTTAATATCATCACCTAGAATTCTTAAGAATCATCCAAAAGATAATATCATTGGAGATCTCAATTCTAGAGTAACTAGAAATCAACTTAATCAAATAAGCCATGTAGCATTTGTGTCAAATGTTGAACCAAAAAATTATAAAGAAGCTTCAAATGATAATTTTTGGATAATGGCTATGCAAGAAGAATTGAATCAATTTGAACGTAATAATGTTTGGGAACTAGTACCAAGACCTGAAGACCAATCGGTTATAGGAACAAAATGGGTATTTAAAAACAAAGCAGACGAGAATGGAAATATTATTAGAAATAAAGCACGCTTAGTTGCTCAAGGTTATAATCAAGAAGAAGGTATCGACAGATGTCTGGGGGGTATTTTAGACGTCTGACATATTTCTCTGCCACAAGATTTTTCAAAATGTCCCTAAACAAGACGTCTGATTTTTAAACCCAAACGTCTGATAAAACTCTATGTCTATCCAATTTTTCAAATTCTAACAAACCAGATGTCTTACTTAAAAAGCAAATGTTTGAAATTATCTGTTGTACCTAATCTAGGGCAAACCAGACGTCTGATTTGGATCTCAGACGTCTGAAATTCAATCGGCTCTTTAAATTAACCCAGATAACGTCATTTTATTACTTTCGTTTCAAATTTTGCATCTGCGATTTCATCAATTGACGATTTTTTCTCAAAAATTCAACCTCAATTCACAATGCCTCCTAGAACTAAAAATCTCAAGACATCAAAACACAAACAAGATCAACCAACAACATCTTCAAACCCCCAAGTCTGTTCAGATGATCAAATTGAAAAATGGATGAATAGAGCACCACATTCAATCAAAAGGTACGAAGATATACAAAAGAAAAAACTACACACAGGTCCTTTCTATAATCTACTTAAATTTCCAATGTACGATTTGGATGAAATATGTGAAAATGCCGGTCTAGACACTTTAATTTCATTCACTCCTAATGACGTCCAAATCGATCAATTGGCAATATTTCTTTTCTATGCAAACTTAGATAGCACTTCAGTATGGAATACTGAAGACGAAGATAACTGGCTACGGTCTAGCGTGTATGGCAACACGATTAGACTTACTCCTGGCATAATCGGGAGAACCCTAGGATGTTCTGACACGGGCGAAGATTTATACAACATACCCGATATGCGCTTCAAGCCAAGAGATAGTATAACACATCAGATTTGGGAAGATTAAATGCCAAAGTTCGCTTCTAAATATCTACATCCAAAAGCACGACTCCTAACTCGAATGATAATCAACACTATTGTTCCACGTATGGGAAGCCATGAGCAAATAACTGAGTTGGAGCACAAAGCCTTATATGCTTTATTCAGTGGAACACGGGTTAATTGGGCCAAATTCATCTTCGACGAGCTCAAACAATTTTGGACTCGATCACGACCATCAATTATTTACCCAACTTATATTATGAGACTTCTTCGTGCACATAACATTCCATCCTACCTATCAACCTTCAAAGAAATATCACCTAAATATGCTTCCACCAAAATTTTCTCGCTTATGCACTTACCCGAAATTCCTCCAGGGTTTATCTCCTTTGAAGATTGGACGCACAATCGTCAAGCAAGACAAGTTGAGCCTCCTCTTCAACCACACATTGAACCATCTCAAGAGGAGGAACAACATCGAGAAACAACTCCACATCCTCCTGCACCATTTGATTATCCGGGACAAGATGAAATTATGGAGACTCGAATGGATACAAATCCAAATGAAAGTGTTCGAGATCTCACCCTTCGAAATCAACATATACTATCTCAAAATCAAAAACTTTTGGCTAAGCGGATTGATAGCTTCGAAACATCATTTGCTACACGCCTAGCCACAGTTGAAGAATCTTTTTCGACTGTTTTATCGGTTCTCAAAGAAGTACTACAACAGGTTCGTGGTCCAACACCGCCTTCTGAAGATTGGCCAACCCCAGTACCTTCTCCTCCCGCAAAACATTCCAAACTTTCTGAGGATGAACCTCTCAAGCAAGTTTTGACATCTCCAACAAAGACTAGCACTTCTGAAAAAGAAGAAACAAAGGAAGATGATCAAGATAAAGCTTCTCCAAAGGAGTCATAGATTTTAGGAATCATATATTTTAGGATTTAGGGTTTTCAACGTTTGTAAATTAACAAAATCTATGTATGCATTCACTTTCAAATTATTAATGAAATTTTCCTTTTGTCTTTGACGTTAGTTAAATTGTTTATAATTCTTTTTGATAATGCCAAAGGGGGAGAAATATAAGTATAATAATAAAACATTAAGAATAAGCACATATTCAGGGGGAGATTTATAAATTATATATAAGTACATCGTATAGTTGTCATCATCAAAAAGGGGGAGATTGTTAGGAAATCAAATCTATGGTTTCGATGACAACAACTATACAATGGAAATCGAATGTGCATATATATTTCTATTTATAGGTATTTGCTAAAGAAACATTACTAGAGAGACAAGAACAAGGCTCGAAGAACGTATCAAGAAGCTACAAGTCAATAGAATCAGAAGAGCAATGACACAGACACAAGAGAAGCAACATGCACAAGCTCAGACGTCTGGGTGCACTAGCCAGACGTCTGATTGAATTCTCTGGTTCGCAAATCAGACAGACTCAGACGTCTGGTTATAATACTCAGACGTCTGAATAGTAACCATATGCAAAAATATATAAAAGACAGACGTCTGAAACATTTTCCAGACATCTGATTTTGAACTCGGCTGCTACCATTCAAAGAACAACTGCCACAATTGAAAAGACACCTTCGCTCCCCTTCGTTGCAACTCTTCATCATCATCAGGAGCGACCGTAGAACACTTGCTAATGGATGCAACTACTCAAGGAATCTCTCTACCACTATAAATAGCATCAAGAATCCAAGAGAAGAACCTACCTGACTTACTTGCGCTTTCTACTCTTATACTCTGATATATTCTTGATCTCAAGCAAATCTATACTTGTATTCTACTCTTCCAAATATACAGTTCCTCATAGACAACACTCTCTAGATATATATTGGAAGCATTTGTACCATATAGTCAAAATCCGTGTAATAGAGAACACACAGTTGACAAAGAAACTCTGCTATTGTAAACCTGTTCCTCCGGGTAAAGTGAGGGTTATTCGGTGAAAGGAAATTCCAAAGAGGAGTTTCGGGACTGGACGTAGGATGAGAGGTCCGAACCAGTATAAAATCCCTGGTGTGATTATTCTTGTTTTCATACTTTAATATTGATACAATATAGTTTAAATTAGTCATATACTTGTCATTTATATAATCGATCCACCATACTATAGACTTTCAAGACAATGCCCAAGGTAGGATTCTACCAGTTTACCCTTTCTAGCTGGTCATAACCCATCCGTGGTCGACCGCGACAATCAATCTAAACAAAAAGGTGCATGTAACGACCCGATATTTTCAACCATTCGCATCCATTATAAGTGTATAGGTAGACACTCATGCCGGAGTTGAATTGCTCAAAATACCGCGTTGTAATTTAAATTTGGCAAATCTCAGAATATGCAGTAAATAAATAATTACAGATCACAGACACAGAGTAAAATTATGCAGCGGAAGTAAAAGAGATAGTAGTTCATGAAGCTACTATATATATATAAGATATATCAGAGTTAAATAAAATACAACAGAAGAAATAAAGTACAACAGAAGTCTCAAGACATAGAAGTCTACTAATACAAGAGCTGAAATAGAACAACAGACTGAATAGATAAAACCAGATAGCAGCTGGATAAGGATGATCTCCAGTAGTCCTAGCTCCATGAAGATGAAGTCCAACTGATACTCAGGCTGACCCGAGCGTAAAATAAAACATAAACACTCGAGTCAGGATATACATACTTATACAATGTAAACCAACTCAAGTGAACTGTAGTAAAGGTACAAGTAACTTAGAAGATGCTTGGGACCGCCCATCCTCTAAGGATTCGTTAAACTATCTACTATGTAGTAATACTCGCTATTATAATAGTGTCTAAATAAGTAAAGTATAATCATATCGGAAAATAGCGTTAAGGGGATGGGGAACCTTAACACGGTCGGATCTTAAAATCATAATCGTAGTAAAGCTCGATATGGTAGGTGACACGGCACAACTAGGCAATGCCAGGGTAGATATACCAATTACGCACACGGACTGATGGATACGCATAGCAGCCACTACCGTTCCACCTCGAACAACATTCCCAAATCGGAGGATGGCCATCTAGTCAAATCACAAGTAAGAGTATAATATCGAAGAAATGTGTCCGAGAAGAGGTGCTACCTCACTGGTCCGAGATCGCTCCTGTTTTAGCCACCTTATGCCAACTCACGGGAGTTGGGTCCACCTAACATACCTTAAGAACGTCGCCACCATCCTACTTCATTCTGGAATCTCCACCGCTTACACAGTTGCCAAAGTGGTTTTCGGTAAGACAGAGAGTATGTCCATATCTGATCCCGGTCTCTTTAACAACCCAACGTTATTATAACCCGTGGTTATAAGTTTTAAAAACAGTTTATACTTCAAAATAGAATATCATTTCAAATCCAAATCTTTATCAAAATAAAGATTAAATCAATTCTAAACCATTTCCATATTTTTACAATATCATATCATTTCAAAACTTCATTTCAAATCATTTTAATATTCCAAATATCATTTGGGTTCAAATCTAAATATTCAACTTTAAATACCTTTTAAATTTAAAGGTATACTCATTTATTATCATTTCAAGTCACCTTTTAAATAGTTTATATTCCAATCAAATAATTCATTTAAACCTTTTAAAAGTGTAATTATTATATTTTCAAATCAAGTATTCAATTTCCAAAGTTTCAAACCATTCTGAGTTCGTTTACTAAGTCAAAACCCTAATTATTAAAATTTCAGCATTTCACAGCATTTAAAAACAACTGCTATAGGTTATATTTGAAAACATTTTATTTAGCAAAACAACATTTATAAACTGCTATAACAGTTCAGTTTAAACAAATCATATTTCAGCCTACTGCAGTCCTTAACAAGTGCTACAGTAGTCCTTTTATTAGTTCAGGTTCAATTTTAGTTTCTGCTACAATAGCACTTACCAAGTACTACCATAGCCTTAGTTCATTTTAGTCTTTTGGTTCACTTATATAATCCACAACACTTAACAAGTGCTACAGATTCTACCTAGTTCAGAACTTATAAAATCATACATTAAAAATGTTCTTTTCGATCCTTTAACTAATTTATTTTAAAGAGAAATTTTACAAGTTAAACCCAAAACTTACAAATTTGCTTATTACATTCATTTCAACATTTAAATTTAAACTCCATTTTTCACCAATTTAAAACTAAATTTCCATTTCAATTTAATTAACTTAAGTTTCCATCCATTCTGTTAGTCAAAATTTCAAATTTAGGTTTCGTTTTAAAATCAATATTCCTCCGTTTATTTATATTTATCACATAGAAAAATCATTTCCATTCTAAATAAATCACTTAAAAATTCGATTTAAATCAATTTAATATTATTACAATATTTAAATTATTTTAAAAGTATCCAGAAAATACAGAAAAATAACCACGGGTCTGTATAATATTTTCTAGCCTAATTCAAGTGATACGGATACTATATCATTTCAATCCGTAATTTACAAAGAAAAATCCGGGTTTTATCATTTCAAACCCGCAATCCCAAGTAAATAAAATTTAATTGAAAATCGTTCAGGCCTATCATTTCAGCCCATAACGACCTTCCCTTATTCTAAAGTCCGTTCGGGTATGTATCATTTCAACCCATAGTGATTCTATTCTACAGGGAACTTGCAGTGTGATTAACAGAATAGAATAACAGTAAAATAAGAACAGAATATAACAGATGATACGATATGCAGTTTTAACAATTAACATCAACCACAAATAAATCACAGGTAGTTATAACATCATTTATTTATTTATTTATTTCTACACATTCAGTTGCGGTCGTTTCACAATCATATAAGTATGAATATTCGTGTGAGATTTACTCACCTCTACGGAGCTGGAGATCCGAAGAAAAGAGAAATACGATGTAAATCAAAAGCACGCGGATAGCATGATCAGTCGTTAGCGGATGCGCCAACTAGATTCAAACCAAAAGCACAATAAATAACCCACTCTAAGATTGCATGAATAACGAAATTCAAATAAGCAAACAAACGAAAAAAGAAACAAGTTGACCATCGAAAGCAATGGCACGACCACTATTAGAATTTGATTATAACTTTAAAATTTTCAAAGTAACCAAAACATTTTTCTTTTCACTTCTCTGGTTCATACAAGGACAAAGGCAACCAACTAAAACTAAAGCAAAAAGAAATTTTCGTTTTCAAAACAAAAGTTAGAGGCAATACATATTTATAACTTCAAAACAACAGCTCTGGAAAATCATGCTACCCAATACCAGGTGACAAACAACTTTTTCTCAATTCCTATATATTTTTTTTATACAAGGTTAGTGGAAACAAAATTAAAAATTAAAACAAAGTTGGTCTGGCAATCCAATCGAATGAAATGCAAAAGGTGACCAACAAAACCTTTCCACTGTTCTAGTTCACAACAAGTTCGGTCTGACAACGATTGGTCTCGGTATGGATCTGGAGTTGGTTCTCGGTCTGCCGTGGGTTCCTGGGCGTGATGGTGGCTGCAGTGGGTTCGTGGAGGAGGCATGGTGACGTGGTGGTGGCGTATGGGGTAGGTTCGGTCGGTGACGTGGGTGGTCTGGCACGGGTTGGAGGCCTTGGGTGGTTGCCTGGTCTCGTGGTGGGTGGTGATGACGTGGTGGCAGTGACGAACTGGGTTTGGGTCTGGTTGGTCTCGTGGTTGCCGTGGTGTCGGCATGGGCAGAGGCGCTGGGTAGGGTGACGTTCGGAGGAGTGGTGGAATTGCCTGGGTGGGTTCGGTGGTGACAGATCCGGGGTAGGAGGCTCTGACTGGTGGTGATAGGTTGGACTCGAACTGGGTTGGGTCTCGTATGGGAAAGAGGTGGCGAACGGGGTTGGGACTCGAACTGGGTGGAGACGTGGCTGTGGGATTTCTCAGGCGGTGGCAGGTCGAAAGGTGACAGGGTGGAGGTAGGCTGACGCGGAGGGAAATATGGGTAGGAGGTGACAAAACACGGTTCAGCAAAATATTAAAGCAAGGTACAACAAAATGATAAAGTAAACAACAGGGTACAGGCAAAAGAAATAAAGTGAACAAAAGTGAAAACAAAAAGAAAGAGGATGCTGTCTTTACCTATACCTTCCAGAGAGATGCTCACGAAAAGAAAGTGATTTGTGGTATTGAAATTTTTGTTTGTGAACGAGGACTGAAAAGAAAAGAGCTGCTCACAAATACAGAGAGAAGGCAAAAGCAAGGTTTTGATCGGTTAGAGGAATTTAAGGCAAAAATAAATGTTGAACGAAACGTAAGGGAGGTAAAGGGGTAAGTGGAATAATTCTCACGGCAAAGTAAGGCAAGGTTTGAAATTTTCAAACTGAAATATACAGCTGAAATTTATGGACAATGGAACAATGCACGTACAGTGTAACGCCCGAAGTAACGTACAATTTGTTTTATTTCTTTTGTCAACTAAAAATTGAAACAAATGCTAACAGTTTTCTTTAATAAAATAACGTATCATTTTAAACCAACAATTTAATAGCTATTACCATAATAAATAAATTTGATTGTTTAAACTAAATTAAAGAACGGATATAAATATACGTAACGAAATGTAACGCTTTAAATTTCCCGTTTCAACAAATTTTTACACTTTTAAATTCAAAACAATATTTCAGAATGTTTATTTTTAATTAAAATTTCGTTTAAAAAATATCGGGCTGTTACACTCTCCCCCACTCAAAGCTTTTCGTCCTCGAAAAGGAACGAAGAAGGAAAACAAAGAAAAATAAGACAGAATAGCAAAAGTACCTGAAATAAACAATTCCGGATTCGAAGCACGAATGCTCTCCTCCGTCTCCCAGGTGCAATCCCGTTCATCAGTGCTCCACTGCACTTTGACCAGGTTGACAGATTTTCTTCTTAGCTGCTTCGTACCTCGATCGACGATACGAAGTGGCTTCCTTTCAACAGTCAGATTTGGCTCGATATCCAAACTATCAAGAGCAGAAGGTTGATTAATAAGAGATGGATCATGCAGATAGCGACGAAGATGAGATACATGAAAGACATTGTGTATTCCAGAAAATTTCTCGGGTAAATCCAGACGATAAGCAAGAGAGCCAATTCTTTCCAAAATGCGGAAAGGACCTACAAATCTAGGAGAAAGCTTTCCTCTACGACCGAAACGAATAACATTCCTTAAGGGAGAGACCTTAAGGAAAACCAAATCATAGTTCGAAAAACAAAATAAGATAATAAATTTGAAACAATAATGCTTTGAAATCATAACAATTTAGGGATGTTTATCATTTGGAAATCATACTACTAAAAATCATAACACTTTGGAAATGTTATTCTTAAAAAGTACAAAATACTTAGAAAATCATAACACCCTTTTAAAATAATCTTCCTTAAAACCATTTTAATTCAAGGTCAAATAATATTCATTTTAAAGTTGTAGCATTTCTAAGTTCATTTAATTATAAAATTTCCAAAACATTGTATTTTCAAACGGCAGCACTTAAAAAATGCTACAGTAGATATATTGGTATTTCAAATCAGTTTTGTTTCAGAAATATTCATTTGGATATCATTTAACTTATGACTTATTAAAACAAACTTTTATGAATGGAATATCCAAATTAAACTATACTTCATTTATTAATTCAAAAGTTCACTATTCTAGTTAGCTCTTAATTTAACACATAACCTAACCCTTTATTTGAAATACCCATTTCATAAATAGATATTCCTTTAATAAGTTACACTTAAAATTCCATTTGAAAAACCAAATTCTCAATTATCAATTTTTTAGTGATGTTAAAATACATTTTAACTATTTAAATCATAATCATTCATTTTTCAAGACATATCTATTTCATAAATAAAATATTTATATAGCAAATATAACAATCAAATTTCTTTATACATTTATTCATTTAGACATCAATTAAACTATGAATTCAAGTTAAATAAACTTTATTACCAAAATGTCCAATTCAAATGTATTCTATTTTATCTATTCAAAGATACATTATTTATTATACAATATATTCATTTCAGGAAATAACCATTGTTAAAATTCCTAAGTTAGACTTAAGGTTCCATATTAAATCAAATTTGATTATTAAGTTATTTAAATAAAATCTCTTTAAATTCCCTTTTCAATATTTACCTCTGTTAATCTTTTATAACTAAAATTTAAGTGTATAACATGTATTATAACCACTCAAATTTTATTTATAAAAATCCCTTTTTATATTGTATATTATCCAATTCCATATTCAACTTCTGTGTAATTTAGGTAAGTTATGTTGGAATTAAATTGTGTGTTATACAAGTAAAACTTTCCAATTAAATTATCTCAAGTTTGAATCATTCATTCAAATTTTTGATTTTCTTCTTATAACTGAAATTATTCTTTAAAATTTAAGAATTAAACTTCTGATTCTTTTCAAACCATTTAGAGATAAGTAATTATATATACATAATATGTCAAATCAAATTTAAATCATATATCTATATATATTATAAATCAAATCATATTTAGAAATTCAAATAAATTAAATCTTTCAAAACAAAGCTGTAGTAAGACTACAGAACGGTCTCTTCAGTTCAAAACTCGAAAATGAACGTCGATGATGCTGCAGTCATCACCGAAATTATTTTCCAGCGACAAAGAGGAGAGCACTATATTTTTAAACTTTAAAATCCTTTAGAGACAAATTTTTTTATTCAAAATACTTTAAATAATATCCCTTTAAAAATTTTAAACACAAGGTTTGAAACCATCGAAAATTAAATTCTTTAAATTTCTTGTTTTAATTTCAGTTCCCAAATAAATTTATAAACAACTATTTATAAATTCATTTGTAGAACAACAAATGATAAATAAAGTATTATCACTTCAAATTATCAATTTAAATCAATTTATTAAGTTCCATAAATTTACCTATATCAAAATTTATTTCATTAACAATTTTAAAATAATATTGTGTCAGTCTGTTCTGTCAAAGTGTTTTAGAAATCCTATCGATAGCGTTGATCAGACGAATCGATCGGAAACCCAAATCATCATCAACAACTCAAACAACACAATATAAAACAAAACATTAATTTACAAGTACAGTTCAAAATGTTAGGAAGATAGATTGGAACAAAAGACAAGATGCTTAAATAACAGAGTAGGGAGATGGACAAGCTTAAATAAATCGTGGGCAACCTTAATCGGGTCAACCGTGACTTAAAGAATAAGATCAATGTGGATTTTTCTGGGATAAATCTACGTTCGATCTCAAGAGATAAAGTTTGAAATAATAAAAGATATTAACATCTAAACCAAGGATAAATATAAATTTCTGGTGAATCGATGCAGATTTGTAAAGGAGTTTCCCCCTTTTACAAGAAAATTAGAATATTGGTGAGACTGCCAATTCACTATAAAGATCATTCGAAGTGGAGTTATGTGATACTCCAGAATCAAAAGAAGATGAATAGTGAGGGACAAGAATGGATTTTGGAACCGCAGGGAACGTTCCAAAAATTCAAAGGAAATTTGAATCAAGAGGAAAAGATTCAAACTCGAACGAAAGTGATTCTGTAAATAAATCTACTCCATATGCTGAGTTTTGCCTCAAAGCCAAAGCTCTGATACCAACTGTAACGACCCGATATTTTCAACCATTCGCATCCATTATAAGTGTATAGGTAGACACTCATGCCGGAGTTGAATTGCTCAAAATACCGCGTTGTAATTTAAATTTGGCAAATCTCAGAATATGCAGTAAATAAATAATTACAAATCACAGACACAGAGTAAAATTATGCAGCGGAAGTAAAAGAGATAGTAGTTCACGAAGCTACTATATATATATAAGATATATTAGAGTTAAATAAAATACAACAGAAGAAATAAAGTACAACAGAAGTCTCAAGACATAGAAGTCTACTAATACAAGAGCTGAAATAGAACAACAGACTGAACAGATAAAACCAGATAGCAGCTGGATAAGGATGATCTCCAGTAGTCCTAGCTCCGTGAAGATGAAGTCCAACTGATACTCAGGCTGACCCGAGCGTAAAATAAAACATAAACACTCGAGTCAGGATATACATACTTATACAATGTAAACCAACTCAAGTGAACTGTAGTAAAGGTACAAGTAACTTAGAAGATGCTTGGGACCGCCCATCCTCTAAGGATCCGTTAAACTATCTACTATGTAGTAATACTCGCTATTATAATAGTGTCTAAATAAGTAAAGTATAATCATATCGGAAAATAGCGTTAAGGGGATGGGGAACCTTAACGCGGTCGGATCTTAAAATCATAATCGTAGTAAAGCTCGATATGGTAGGTGACACGGCACAACTAGGCAATGCCAGGGTAGATATACCAATTACGCACACGGACTGATGGATACGCATAGCAGCCACTACCGTTCCACCTCGAACAACATTCCCAAATCGGAGGATGGCCATCTAGTCAAATCACAAGTAAGAGTATAATATCGAAGAAATGTGTCCGAGAAGAGGTGCTACCTCACTGGTCCGAGATCGCTCCTGTTTTAGCCACCTTATGCCAACTCACGGGAGTTGGGTCCACCTAACATACCTTAAGAACGTCGCCACCATCCTACTTCATTCTGGAATCTCCACCGCGTACACAGTTGCCAAAGTGGTTTTCGGTAAGACAGAGAGTATGTCCATATCCGATCCCGGTCTCTTTAACAACCCAACGTTATTATAACCCGTGGTTATAAGTTTTAAAAACAGTTTATACTTCAAAATAGAATATCATTTCAAATCCAAATCTTTATCAAAATAAAGATTAAATCAATTCTAAACCATTTCCATATTTTTACAATATCATATCATTTCAAAACTTCATTTCAAATCATTTTAATATTCCAAATATCATTTGGGTTCAAATCTAAATATTCAACTTTAAATACCTTTTAAATTTAAAGGTATACTCATTTATTATCATTTCAAGTCACCTTTTAAATAGTTTATATTCCAATCAAATAATTCATTTAAACCTTTTAAAAGTGTAATTATTATATTTTCAAATCAAGTATTCAATTTCCAAAGTTTTAAACCATTCTGAGTTCGTTTACTAAGTCAAAACCCTAATTATTAAAATTTCAGCATTTCACAGCATTTAAAAACAACTGCTATAGGTTATATTTGAAAACATTTTATTTAGCAAAACAACATTTATAAACTGCTATAACAGTTCAGTTTAAACAAATCATATTTCAGCCTACTGCAGTCCTTAACAAGTGCTACAGTAGTCCTTTTATTAGTTCAGGTTCAATTTTAGTTTCTGCTACAATAGCACTTACCAAGTACTACCATAGCCTTAGTTCATTTTAGTCTTTTGGTTCACTTATATAATCCACAACACTTAACAAGTGCTACAGATTCTACCTAGTTCAGAACTTATAAAATCATACATTAAAAATGTTCTTTTCGATCCTTTAACTAATTTATTTTAAAGAGAAATTTTACAAGTTAAACCCAAAACTTACAAATTTGCTTATTACATTCATTTCAACATTTAAATTTAAACTCCATTTTTCCACCAATTTAAAACTAAATTTCCATTTCAATTTAATTAACTTAAGTTTCCATCCATTCTTTTAGTCAAAATTTCAAATTTAAGTTTCGTTTTAAAATCAATATTCCTCCATTTATTTATATTTATCACATAGAAAAATCATTTCCATTCTAAATAAATCACTTAAAAATTCGATTTAAATCAATTTAATATTATTACAATATTTAAATTATTTTAAAAGTATCCAGAAAATACAGAAAAATAACCACGGGTCTGTATAATATTTTCTAGCCTAATTCAAGTGATACGGATACTATATCATTTCAATCCATAATTTACAAAGAAAAATCCGGGTTTTATCATTTCAAACCCGCAATCCCAAGTAAATAAAATTTAATTGAAAATCGTTCAGGCCTATCATTTCAGCCCATAACGACCTTCCCTTATTCTAAAGTCCGTTCGGATATGTATCATTTCAACCCATAGTGATTCTATTCTACAGGGAACTTGCAGTGTGATTAACAGAATAGAATAACAGTAAAATAAGAACAGAATATAACAGATGATACGATATGCAGTTTTAACAATTAACATCAACCACAAATAAATCACAGGTAGTTATAACATCATTTATTTATTTATTTATTTCTACACATTCAGTTGCGGTCGTTTCACAATCATATAAGTATGAATATTCGTGTGAGATTTACTCACCTCTACGGAGCTGGAGATCCGAAGAAAAGAGAAATACGATGTAAATCGAAAGCACGCGGATAGCACGATCAGTCGTTAGCGGATGCGCCAACTAGATTCAAACCAAAAGCACAATAAATAACCCACTCTAAGATTGCACGAATAACGAAATTCAAATAAGCAAACAAACGAAAAAAGAAACAAGTTGACCATCGAAAGCAATGGCACGACCACTATTAGAATTTGATTATAACTTTAAAATTTGCAAAGTAACCAAAACATTTTTCTTTTCACTTCTCTGGTTCATACAAGGACTAAGGCAACCAACTAAAACTAAAGCAAAAAGAAATTTTCGTTTTCAAAACAAAAGTTAGAGGCAATACATATTTATAACTTCAAAACAACAGCTCTGGAAAACCATGCTACCCAATACCAGGTGACAAACAACTTTTTCTCAATTCCTATATATATATTTTTTTTATACAAGGTTAGTGGAAACAAAATTAAAAATTAAAACAAAGTTGGTCTGGCAATCCAATCGAATGAAATGCAAAAGGTGACCAACAAAACCTTTCCACTGTTCTAGTTCACAACAAGTTCGGTCTGACAACGATTGGTCTCGGTATGGATCTGGAGTTGGTTCTCGGTCTGCCGTGGGTTCCTGGGCGTGATGGTGGCTGCAGTGGGTTCGTGGAGGAGGCATGGTGACGTGGTGGTGGCGTATGGGGTAGGTTCGGTCGGTGACGTGGGTGGTCTGGCACGGGTTGGAGGCCTTGGGTGGTTGCCTGGTCTCGTGGTGGGTGGTGATGACGTGGTGGCAGTGACGAACTGGGTTTGGGTCTGGTTGGTCTCGTGGTTGCCGTGGTGTCGGCATGGGCAGAGGCGCTGGGTAGGGTGACGTTCGGAGGAGTGGTGGAATTGCCTGGGTGGGTTCGGTGGTGACAGATCCGGGGTAGGAGGCTCTGTCTGGTGGTGATAGGTTGGACTCGAACTGGGTTGGGTCTTGTATGGGAAAGAGGTGGCGAACGGGGTTGGGACTCGAACTGGGTGGAGACGTGGCTGTGGGATTTCTCAGGCGGTGGCAGGTCGAAAGGTGACAGGGTGGAGGTAGGCTGACGCGGAGGGAAATTGTAATACCCCAAAATTTTGTGAAAAATCATTTTTGTAAAATGATTTAATTTTTGAAATATTTAGATTTAAATATGGTGAAATTTTTGGAATAAATAGTGTGCAAGTATATGTGTGCACATGTACATTGAAAATAGCACAAGAAAGAGATTTAAAAATCTCTGAAATATATATATATATATATAAGAAAGTAAATTCCTTATTTAAAGCATTGGATTGTAATTTAAGCATAAGTTAAAAATGAAGTATATGCTTAAATGTATTTTCTGTGAAACAAGGGGAGATTAAATAAATAAATATTTTTATTTTCTTTTCACATGTATATTCTGTGAGCAGAAAAATGTCAAGCTAAGCAAAAGAGTAACATTAAATAGGTATAAAGCATAAAACAGGTATGTATGTTATGTATAGACAGAAATAGAAAGAAGGGGGATTTCCAAAAAAAAAATGAGCAAATGAATAAATATAAAAATATGGTAGTCACACTTTTAACATGACTAGGTGAGTGGCCATTTTTCTGAAAAAGTAAAGGGAAGAAAATACTGCCTTCAACAAATTATTATGGCCGGGGTATTAAGGAGGAAAATGAATGAAAAATGCATGAAGATGGTTAGGTCAGAAATGGAATTTTGTTTTAACAAAACCCTAGTGGAAAAATGCATATAAATAGGCAGTTTCAGCCAGTAAAATTATCTTTACCCCGAGCTGCACAAAAAAAAATAAGAAAGGAAGAAAAATATTGGAAGGAAGGAGAAAACACTCATACAAGGATTTTTTTGGATTAATAAGAAGAAATATTTAGGTGAGTAACCTCACTGAGTTCATGGCATTAAGACCTGAGATGAGGCAGCCACTTTTTATATTGCCATTTATATATTGCTGGTTTTGATGTGTATGATTTCATCAATGCTTTTTGGATGTCTTATTTTAAATCTGATATGATTTAATATGGATGATTTTGGTGATCTTTGATTTGCTGAGACATTTGTCTTTGGATGTGTATCATACTGTTTTATTTATACTCAAAAATGTTAAAGTCTAGGATCTTAAAATTATATAGAGAATACTCTCAACTGTTATAGATCTATGGCATGGAAACTTTACAAAAAAATGTTGGGAGCTGCATTATACTTGGTATAAGTGCTGAGGCTTGAAAAGAAAGATGTTAAGGGTGCAATAGAAATTTTCTAAGTGCTGAGCCCTTAATCAAAAAAAAAGCTCATAAGCTAAGATTATGATTGAACCAGATCATGAATCTGAATCAATCATAAAGGCTTGCAGATCAATATAATAAGAACATGCCATGCCTCTTTTACAGTTGAAAATATTCTTATATCTTACTGAGATCAAGACATATTGACCCCATTTAGGAAATAACTATCTGCTTATTTCTGAGGAGAATTATGCTAGGAAAGATTATGGATGTTTCCATGTTTGCAGTGACATGTTCACTTAGCATATTTGATGATAGGATTTAAGACAATACACTAGTAAATAAACTAGGGAAGGGAAGGCCAAGAAGGCTGCTGGAATGCTTGTCATATTTGAAGTATGCAAGTTGGCACATGGTTTGTTTAAGCCCTGAGATCTTTGTGCAATGATGTGAATTAGTTCATTGCAATGTGTCCCTGTGATTCCTTAATAGCAGATGAGGCAGGAATTTAAATTGAATTATACAACCTGAAAATGAAGAAATAGGAATATGAATATTTCTTAGGATTGGTTGGTATGGAACCATGATGGTTCCAGTGAATGCAAATGTTGCAAATAGATAATTATGTTTGCATGGTTATGTATGCAAGTGTAAGAATGATAGATGAATATATCATACCAGAATCAACTTATTTATACCATGTTAAAGTAATTGGATACAGAAATTTGCTTAAATAACTAGTTGGTACTCTTATATTCTCTATTGCTTAATATCATGAATGTATTGATGTTACTCATACCAGATCTTAGATCTGACCCTTGTTTGCTCATGGCATATGGGGTGTCTCATTTTAAAATGAGGCAGCCACTTATGCTCTTTCAGGGAACGCAGGCACTAAGTAAAAATGAAGTTATGGCTATTATGGAGGAGTGAATGAACATGCTAGCTAGTTTCAATAAGAGCTTAAATTGATTATATCTGCATGTATTCAGGAAAAATTTTATGTTTCTAAGATTTCCAGTCATGTAATGAATATTTTATGGTTAGTGATCAAGTTGCTCTTATGTTCTGTAAAGTGTTAGATTAAATTAGTTGCTCTGTCGAAATCATTGTGTGTTAAGGTTTGATTTGTTTTTGAAGTAGTGTCTGGGATATAAACAAGAAAAATATGCTCAAGCATTAGCTAAAAAAATCTGGTAAGAAATATACAATTATGTGAGCAATTTCCTTGCAATTATATTATGTATTGGACAATCTTAAGTATTTTAAAAACACTGAGTTTTGGAGTAAATTTAGAATTTACCTTGAAAAATACCTTTAAGTATCTAATTGTTTTTCCTCTGAATTATGTCTACAAATGGTTCAAGTCTACTTTTTAAATTGTTTTGAGAGAGGTAATTGTATGGGAAGGCTTCAGGTATGATGCAAATGACTGGCATTTCAATTGCCATGATCAGATACCTGGCATGACACTAGGCACATGAGTTAACCAGCTTCAAATAAGTGAAGTTTAGGTAGATTCTGGTTTGTAAAATGCAAATAAAAGAATGGTCAGATTAACCACATGGTTAGACCATAGGTCAGGCAAATTGTTCACTTCAAATCAATGAAGCAAGGAACCATTTGAACCCAGTTTTCTGGAAAATGAGCAAAGATATTGACATGTACATGTATATCTGTGTACATGTTGATATTTGGGCAAAAATATAAACATAAATTCCTAGAACAGTTGTAGGAATGGGTTTCAAAAATAATAAAGCAAGAAATATTGTTTTGTATGTTAGATTATAGGCAAAAATTAAGTATATATGTGCAGATATAGGTAGATATCAGATTTCAAACCATACAGGAGAAAAATAAAAAGAAAAAAAACAAAAATTGGGTTTGAACCGACCAGCATAGCACTCGAACTCGTGACCTCTCATGTGTAAGTTAGGCGCGTTTCCATTACGCCTAGATGTTGCTTGTGTTCACTTATGATCCACTTTCTTTTAGCCTGAGTTTGATACTATACAGACTTTAACACAATCATCCATATTAAAAGCTTGCTTTCCACTGATTATTACTTGATCATTTCTTAATTAGAATAACAGACTAAAGTACATGTTTCCAGTGGATTCTATGGTCAAAAATCAGGATACAATAATTAATCTTTTATCAGGGAATTATCACATTTTAATAGATTTAAAAGGATTTCTACTTACATATTATCATGCTCTGATTCTAGTAGAATATAACATAGATATCTTCATATATGTATGTTAGGAATGATTTAGATTTAAAACAATGTTTTTATATTGTGAAAGATCCTGGATATATTTTGTTTATTGGAGAAAGAAAATGACCCTGGGATATATATTTGTAATGAATGATATATCTATATATCATCTCTTAACAAAAAAAAATCCTTATGAAATTAGGGTGGAAATAGGAGGGTCATTTCAGTTGGTATCAGAGCACTTGGTTGCATTGATTGTTAAGTATTATAGAAATGTATTATGTCTGTTTGTTTTGGATGAAATAATTTAGATAAGAAAACAGAAATTACAGAAGTACTCATAATATACTAATACCATTTGCCCAGAATTTAGTTAGCAGACCATGGTAGGAAGAGGATCTCATCACAATGCAGGACCCAGTGCACCTCAAATGCTTGATATGCAAGAATTTGTGAGGGTTTTAAGAGATGGAATTGGGCATAGGCCTGAGAACCCACATGAAGAGCTTTCAAAACTACTGAAGACTTATTCCAATTTGGGAGGCAAGAGTTTTGAAGGAACTGAGAGTGTGATGGAAATTCAAGCATGGTTGAGAACACTTGATAGGATTTTCAATGACATGCAGTTGGATGACCAAAGGAAGAGGCAAGTAGCTTCTAGACAACTGAAAGGGGTAGCTTTAAGCTGGTGGGAGGTGATCATAGCTGGAAGAAATGAAAATGAAATCACTTGGAATCAGTTCAAGGAGATGTTGGAGGCAAGATTTGTACCAGCATCAGCCAAGACCATTTTGCTTGAAGAATTTATCAAACTTAGGCAGGGAACTTTGAATGTCACTGAATACACTCAAAAGTTTGAGGGGCTATCTAATTATGGAGCAATGCTAGTGGCAGATGAAGCATCCAAAAATGATAGGTATATAAAAGGACTGAACCCAGGACTTAGCAGAGCTATGCTACCATATGCAGATAGAACATTTGATCAAGTAATTGATCTGGCCTTGAAACTGGAACAACATGACAAAGAAAGAGAGAAATATAGGAATTTTAAGAGCAACAACAAGAAGGATAAGGGAAGATATCACCCTTATGATAAAAAGAAGGAGGAGGCAGACAACAGGAAGAGTAAAGATACAAAAGCCAATGATACTAAGAAGAAATTGGTTTGCCATCATTGTGGAAAAGAAGGACACATCAAACCAAGGTGCCCAAAGTTAAAAGGAGGAGCCTTCAAATGCTACCTATGTGGGAAAGAGGGGCATATGAAGAGGAACTGTCCTGAGAATAAACAGCAAGGGAAATTGGCAACTTTGGAAGGTAAAGGCAAATCTGCAGTGAAAATTGATGCTGAAAATCATGGCCAAGTGGAAGGTACATTACTCATTTGTGCCATACCCATACCAGTAGTATATGATACTGGAGCAACACACTCTTTGATTTCCTATGAATTAGTTAAAGTGTTAAAATTAAACTGCATATTGGTTGAAACCCCATTGCTTGTACAAAGTCCCCTAGGGAGTTCTAGTGTTTTGAACATGAATTGTGTGGATGTGGAGTTAAACATAGGAGGAAATATTTTTATTTCCAATTTATATGTTTTAAATTACCCAAATATAGGAGTTATATTGGGGGTAGATTGGTTAAGGCAATTTAAAGCCATAATTAATTTAGACTCATCCACCATATCATTGCAAAATTCTAGAGGCCAGAGAATCACAGTTCTATGTGAAGTAGCTAAGGAAGGGAAATTATATCATTTAGTTGACTTAGAAAAATATCTGAGTGAACTAACCATTGAAGAAATTCCCATAGTTAATGAATACTTGGATGTGTTTGGGGAAGTTAAGGGTGTTCCACACCACAGACCAGTTGAGTTCCAAATTAATCTCATTCCAGGAGCAAGTCCAATAATCAAGAAACCTTATAGAATGGGGCCGAGTGAACTGAAAGAATTGAAAAATCAGTTGGAAGAATTAGAAGGCAAGGGATTTATAAGGCCAAGCAATTCCTGCTGGGGTTCTCCAGTAGTGTTTGTAAGAAAACATGATGGTACCTTGAGAATGTGCATAGATTACAGGGAACTAAATAAAGTAACCATCAAGAATAAATACCCATTGCCTAGAATAGATGATCTCTTTGACCAACTCAGTGAAGCTAAAATATTTTCTAGGCTAGACTTAGCATCAGGATTCCATCAAATGAAGGTTGAAGACTCAAGTGTTAAGTATCACTACTACAAAACAGGCCATTTGCATCGGTTGTTTACCCCCCTTTTGCATCAGTTCAACAACCGATGCATATGCAACCGATGCAACAGGCTTAACACTTTTGCATCAGTTCTGAAACCGATGCAAAAAGGTCTTTTTTGCATCGGTTGTTACTAACAACTGATGCAAAACATCATGGTTGGTTGCTTGGATACAGCCCCATGTTGCATCGGTTTTTTATAACAACCGATGCAAATTAATTCCTCTATTGCATCAATTTATACCTGATGCAAAAAAAACCATTCTCAAAAACCATTATTACAGTACTCAAATAGACTATATATATATATTATTGATTATAACAAACAATTATTGCATGCAATATTACAATCATTCGAAATTAAATTTGATGGCAAATACATAATCAAATTTAATAATTCTACAAAAGAATGAAAAATATAAATAAATTCCACAGTACATAATCAGACAGTCGGTAGTAAAAAATAAATGCAGCGTGTTATATGTAGACACACAAAAATACATATATACAGAGAAGAGAATGTATCATTGACAGTGGATAAATTAAGCAGAAGATGGTCTTCAAATGCACAAACCTTCATCCTATACTTGAGCTACCTGAAGTTGAGCTGTTCCATCCAAACAACCACTGCCTGCTCCTCTTCTACACTGTCACCTTCAGTGCCTGCTGCATTCTTCCACCTGACAGCAACAACAATACAACATCGATGTGTAAGCCATGGAACACTCCAATAATACATTGAGTGAACAAAAGTGAAGTCAATCTCATGAAATCATGATATAAATAAGAATTATAATTAGCAACCGCTTGGTGCTGTACAGTATCTCTGTCAATAGAGTATTAAAAAGGGAAACTACATTGGCTGTAAAGCAAGTTCATATGTCGAAAGAAAAAACAGTAAGTTACAAGTTGTTATTACACATAACCGCTTAACCAGTTTTGAAGTGACATCCATTGTCTAAACAGATGAATTTAATTTATACTCATGCATTTTTTTTTGAAATATGCTTGCGTTAGATAACATATTTGCAGACGTAAATATTGTCAGTGTAAATCAGTTCATTGCGAATAAAAGATATTTATAAAACTATACAGCTAAGTCCGGTTTGAGTCAAAATAGTGTAAAATGAACATTAGTACCGTGCTAAAGAAATGTGTACTAGATTGATCCCTGAACTTACCAAAAAGAAAGGCATCTAAACTTTTGTTTGACATGTAATCATATATTAACATCCTCTCTTCCCTATGAATGCAGCAACCAAGAAGCCAAACAAGATTTCTATGCTGAAGTTTAGCGATAAGCGTAACCTCATTTTTGAACTCTTCCACTCCTTGCATTGACATCTTGGAGAGTCTTTTCACAGCTATCTCTTGATCGGGTCCAAGAATTCCCTAAAAAAAAGAAGATTTCACATTTTAGCAATATTTACAAGTATATCAAAACTATATTATTTACCTTGTACACTGGTCCAAATCCACCTACTCCAAGCTTGTTAGCTGCAGAGAAGTAATTAGTAGCGGTAACAATGGTGCTGACTTCAAACAAAGCAAGTTCGATGTTGTCTTCCCTTTGTCCATTAGTTGAATGTTCAATGGACCCAGAATTAACTGCATTGACAATCTAATAGTTACATTATATATTATGTACGAGTCTATTCATATTACATTGTATTCAATCATGAAAATATCACAAGGATGTACATACTTTTTATTTTTATTCTTCTAATTCTTTTCTTCATTTTCCATAAAAAACAAACTGCACAGGCTAATAGCAGCACTCCACCAGCAATGCTCACCATGATTATGACTGTTGCTTTCCTAGCTGTGAGTCGGCACACTTCCATCTAAACAAACTGTGAAAAATCAAGTTGTATGTTAAGGAATATATCACATAAATAAGTATGAATCAGTCTCCATAGCAAAACAAAAATAACTGCTCCTTTGGCTACAGTATTTGATACTAATATCACTGGCACAGGGAATCCATTTACTTTCCAAGTTATTAGCAATAAAATATCAAATATCAACATAAAAGCGGATATCCCCATTGAATCATTAAGATACGTTATCCTGTTCAATTGATAAGATAAGGAAATAGAAGATTTTTTTAAGAAATCAATCTACTTCAATTGATAAGACTATAAAAATATATTTTTTGATCTTAGTACTACAGCTACAAGAAACAGAAATATGCATAATAAAGATAACTGATTCAATATATGGTTTTCTTTACAAATGCAAATTATCAGTGTCATTTGTATACCACTCCAAGAAATCTGAATTAATATTTACAAAATGTATCCAATGTTCTCTGAGATTCAATATATTACCTTCTTCCACCAGTAAACTGCAACTCACCAACATCTTCACAAATTCAGAAAATCACCCACTGACACAGCTCTGTCCATCCTCCATATCACTGCTGTCATCATTAGCTGCATACAAACAGCTTCTGTCCCCTATCATCACACTGATCAACCAATAGCCATTGTAGTCATAACTCCCCAGAACTTCACACCTCAAACATTATGACCTGCCAATCAATCACTACTTCAACCTACATTCACTGACCTAACCTCTTCCATACATCATACAACAACTCAACCTGCCTCAAGTCAAAAGCAACTTCCAACCTCTGCCTAAATTTCAAACCTGGCAGCATCATTTCGTATCACACCAACTTGCTTTCAACCCACCTTGCATCACATCCATCAGAGCATACCATAAGTCATCACATCTTCCCACTGCCATACTAACCTATACCACTTCATTACGGTGCCACTGCCATTGCCTGACATCCTCCAACCAATTCACTCACAAACATTTCCCTACCTCAACTCAAAACCACCTCAGCAAACATCCGTAGCAACTTCAACCGCACATTCATTTCTCCCTTAATCGCTAGAGAAAATCACCCACCAAACACTTCGCTCACTACTGCTAACATCCTCTTCCTCGAACCCCATGAACTCGCATCTACCCCACTGCTTCACAACTTATTGTTTGTTGTTTGTTGATTTCAGAGTTCAAAGGCGGCAACGAAACGATCAAAGATGCAAAATTTAGCTGCACTTGCAGCAATCTGAATACCGTTTAGGCGTACATGTTTTTTTAATGTAAAACTAGTTAAACAATATTATGAAAACCACGTAGTGCTTAAATGGTGCTCTTCTTCCTCCTGCTCAAGATCGGCCTTCTGCTAGAGATGCTCTAAGAGGCTGTATAGATGAGTAGTACTAGTATAAATACAAAGAAGAAATATCACTCTCACTGTTGTAAGCGAGCTGGTGAGGCCTATACACCATAATTGGATTGGTTGTATAATATAATCCGTATTTAATAATATAGCCACAATTAATGATTGAATAATAAACAGGAAAAGACTAGAAATTCGACTGTGCATTTCACCAAGCATCAAGTGGGCATCCACAATCTCAAGCCAAAGCATTGTAAATATCCATAAGCATTGCAGAAATCAGACATAGCCTCCACGAATTGAATGCTTTCTTTTTTAAGAGTGAAACTCCACTTTTGATAGAGGAATACCGTATTTTAATTTTGTATCAACTTACTGATAACCCAAAAGAATATGAAGTTTATATTGTTACTGAATACTGAATCATATGAAATTAAATAAAAATGAAGTAAAAGCAAACTTGTTTTAAAAGATATGGTAGTAACTTATGGTAGTCCAAAATAAGTATATGTTGAAAACTGAAACATATTTCATACATAAAATTAAAAGAAAGAAAGTAAAATTAATGTACCCGGTTTCAAGATGAAATCGAAGAGGACCGCCATAGCCAGGGAGATGTGTGATGACTGTAGATAGAGCCGAGGCTGAAGATGAAAGAGCGATGATGAACAAAAGCATGCAAGGAAGAAGAAATTGAGAAGCCATGCCTCTTTTAAAATTTAAGGGATTGCTGCGAATTGTATATGAGAAATTGGAGGAGAAAGACAGAGAGATGTATCTCAGTTTCGCGATTGGAATTAATACTGAAGGTAGAGATGAAAAGATCTGGTTTGTTTTAGGGGGACTGTAAAATTATTTGGCAAATGAAATGAAAATTTGATGGAGAAATGAAAATCTGAGAACTAAAATTTTAGCGGCAAACAAAAGGTAACGTAGCGGGAAACAAAATTTAACGCAGTTGCATCGGATGAATTTAAAACCGATGCGAGTAAAACTATTTGCACGTACTAATTGCATCGGTTGTTGGTGACAACTGATGCAAATTTAATTTTTTTATTACCTATTGCTTTTCACGTACCAGTTGCATCAGTTATTAAGATAGAACTGATGCAAATAGTTCTATTTGCATCAGTTTTTACTTCAACTGATGCAAATAGGGCGAAGCAATATGCAGTTTTTGTAGTAGTGTATACTGCATTTAACACAAGATATGGCTTATATGAATTTTTGGTTATGCCATTTGGTTTGACAAATGCTCCTTCATATTTTGTTGATTTGATGAATAGAATATTTAGAGATTATTTAGACAAGTTTGTACTGATTTTTATTGATGACATTTTGATTTATTCTAAGACAGTGGAAGAGCATAAAAATCATTTGCATTTAGTTTTGTCAAGACTAAGGGAAAATGATTTAAAGGCAAAATTTTCAAAATGTGCATTTTGGAAAGAAGAAGTGCATTTTCTTGGGCATGTTATCTCTGCCAAAGGAATATCAGTAAACCCTAATAAGGTAGTGGCAATTCAAGCATGGAAAAGGCCTAGCACCATCAGTGAGATTAGATCATTTATGGGGATGGCAGGATATTATAGGAGATTTATAAAAGATTTCTCAAAAATATCATCACCACTTACCAATTTAACTAGAAAGAACCAAGCCTTTGTATGGACAGAAAAATGTGAGCAAGCTTTTATCAAAATAAAAGAAGCCCTGATTAATGCACCAGTATTGAGAGTGCCAGAAGGAAATGAAAATTTGGTTGTGTACACTGATGCAAGTGGCTCTGGGTTAGGGGCTGTGTTGATGCAGCAAAACCAGGTGGTAGCCTATGCATCTAGGCAATTAAAGCCACATGAAACCAGATATGCAACCCATGATCTTGAACTAGCAGCAGTTGTGTATGCTTTGAAACTTTGGAGACATTATTTGTTAGGTGCCAAATTCATTTTGTACACTGATCATAAGGCACTGAAATATTTATTCTCACAAAAAGATTTGAACATGAGGCAACATAGATGGGTAGAGTTCCTAGCTGCCTATGATCTAGATATACTGTATACACCAGGCAAGGCAAATAAAGTTGCAGATGCCTTGAGTAGACAACATGCCAAAGTAGCCATGTTGATGATGGAAGAATTTAAGGATTTGTCTATACTTACTGATTTGGAAATTGAGGAAAACAGTGGGGTACAAATGATGCCCATTGAAGAAGGTGAAGGTAAAGGAAAATTAAGTATGATATCTCTGCAATCAGATTTACTTCTTAAGATTGGGAAAATGCAGGAACAAGACCTAAACATGGTGGAAAAGAAAATGCTCATATCAAAAGGGGAGGAAGTAATAAATTATCAAGTTGATAAAAATGGTTATTTAAGGAATAAAAATAGGATATGTGTTCCAGAAAATATAGAATTGAAGGAGGAAATATTAAATGAGTACCATAGGAGTAAGTACTCCATACACCCAGGTAGCACCAAGATGTATCAAAATTTGAAAAGAAATCTTTGGTGGAAGGGGATGAAGTCAGATGTGGCCAGATATGTTGCAAGGTGCATGACTTGCCAACAAGTCAAGGCAGAGACACAAAGGCCATCAGGACTATTGCAACCCCTTAGTATACCACAGTGGAAGTGGGAGGATATATCTATGGATTTCATAGATGGTCTGCCTAGATCTAAGAAGGGAAACACAAGTATATGGGTAATAGTGGATAGGCTAACTAAGGTAGCACATTTTATCCCAGTTAAAACAGAAAGAAATGCTCCAAAATTGGCTCAAATATTCATGAAAGAGGTAGTAAGGTTGCATGGCATACCCAAAACCATTGTGAGTGATAGGGATACCATCTTCACCTCAAGGTTTTGGAAAAGTTTTCAAGAGGCCATGGGGAGTGAATTGTGCTTAAGCACTGCCTACCATCCACAATCAGATGGTCAAACTGAGGTGGTGAACAAAGTCTTAGAGGATTTGTTGAGAGCATGTACACTGGACTTTGAAGGCAACTGGGAAGACCACCTCCATCTAGCTGAATTCACATACAATAACAGTTACCAAAGTACCATAGGGATGGCACCATTTGAAGCCTTATATGGCAAGCCATGTTTATCACCTATATGCTGGGTAGAGACTGGAGAAAGGGCTGTTCTAGGACCTGAATATGTTAAAGAAACTGAAAGTATGTATGCTCTAATACCAAATGAAAGTGTGTGCGCTTGTGAACACTAATTGTGGATCGTGTAATATGGACTAACAATATATGCGGAATGTTATTTACAATTGCTATACAAGTAAATATTCAATAAACTAACTATATAGCAATTCACAGATATAGAATAGTAAATGCAGTAAACTGTAAAAATCACACCAGGGATTTTTATACTGGTTCGGACCTCCCGTCCTACGTCCAGTCCCAGACTCCTATCTGGATTTTCACAACCAACTACCTCGCTTCACCCGGAGGAACAGGTTTACAACACCCGAACAGCCGAACGGGATTTCGTGCCTCTTACAACACCGAGGACTTCAACAAAAACAAATACAATTGTCGTTGACAACTTGTGCTCTTGATAACACTGATTTGTCACTTGTAGTACACCCTTCCTATAATCTTATCCTCAAAGTATGTGAATGATGTTTGTGAAGATTGAAGGAAGTATATTACTTAATTGAATCAAAAGATATGAAATAATTTCAATGATTCAATAAGCAATTGAAATGTTTGAGAGTTCAAGACAGAGATCAATAGAATAGAGATTAGAATAATAGAATTCGTTAATTGGAATAATGATTTCATGATGTTTATATAAGAAATAAACAGTTGTAACCCTTTGTGAAAAGATACAAACAAAGGTCATGATCATTGGTGAAGAGAAAGAGAAGCAACCGTTGAAGAAAAGGAAGTGTCTGTACGAAAGGTTGCTTTCTGTTTGAAAACGGTCGACAGGTCAAAATGGACCAGTAGACAAGAATTTGAATATATATACGTTATGTACACTTGTGCACGTTATCTGTGCATTCTGGGTAAAAACGGTCGACCGCCTTGTTTTAAACCGGTCGACCGGTTTAGCCCAGACTGCACAGTTAATGTGCACTCATACATATATACATTTATATTCAAAGATTGAAGGTATGAGATTATTTGAGGATAGATTTTAACATAAATAACACTACTAACATACCAAATAATCAACCTCTAATGTATGGAGCTCTTTGTGTCTCTTTAAAACAATGAATAACTTCTTTTTGTCGATCACGGCTTATCCCTTTGTCAGAAATCAAAACTCTATAAAAATCTTGACTCAACAGAAACTACAGAGAAAATTGGGTTAATAAGAAAAAGAATAGCAGCAGCTCAAGATAGGCAAAAGAAATTTGCAGATAGGAAGAGAAAGCAAGTGGAATATGAAGTGGGAGACTTTGTTTTTATCAAGATTTCACCTATGAAGAAAGTCTTGAGATTTGGCAAGCAAGGTAAGCTCACACCAAGGTATGTTGGACCCTATAAAATTCTGGAAAGAATTGGTTCATTGGCTTACAAATTAGAACTACCAGAGGAAATGAAAGCAATGCATAATGTTTTTCATGTGTCCCAACTTAGAAGATGGGTACATGATAAAGAAGACATTTTGGAAGAGCCTACCAAAATTCAAATAAATCCTGACTTGGTTTATGAAAAAGAGCCAGTGGGGATTATAGCCAAGGAAGAAAAGGAATTAGGGAGCAAAACCTTGAAACTAGTTAAGATCCAGTGGAGTAGTGATCCTAATGACTGCACATGGGAGTTAGAGGATAAGATTAGAATGGATTATCCTAAGCTTTTTGCAAATTAAAAGGTAATTTTTTTTTCTGGAAAATTTTTGTTATGCATGGTTGATATGGTTGAATTTGTTTGCTTATGCATATGTTTGATAAGTTTTCAGAAAAGAAAATGATGCTTGTTATAAATGTTAGAAAAAAAGTGAGGACACAATTCCTAAAAGGAGGGGTGAATGTAATACCCCAAAATTTTGTGAAAAATCATTTTTGTAAAATGATTTAATTTTTGAAATATTTAGATTTAAATATGGTGAAATTTTTGGAATAAATAGTGTGCAAGTATATGTGTGCACATGTACATTGAAAATAGCACAAGAAAGAGATTTAAAAATCTCTGAAATATATATATATATATAAGAAAGTAAATTCCTTATTTAAAGCATTGGATTGTAATTTAAGCATAAGTTAAAAATGAAGTATATGCTTAAATGTATTTTCTGTGAAACAAGGGGAGATTAAATAAATAAATATTTTTATTTTCTTTTCACATGTATATTCTGTGAGCAGAAAAATGTCAAGCTAAGCAAAAGAGTAACATTAAATAGGTATAAAGCATAAAACAGGTATGTATGTTATGTATAGACAGAAATAGAAAGAAGGGGGATTTCCAAAAAAAAAATGAGCAAATGAATAAATATAAAAATATGGTAGTCACACTTTTAACATGACTAGGTGAGTGGCCATTTTTCTGAAAAAGTAAAGGGAAGAAAATACTGCCTTCAACAAATTATTATGGCCGGGGTATTAAGGAGGAAAATGAATGAAAAATGCATGAAGATGGTTAGGTCAGAAATGGAATTTTGTTTTAACAAAACCCTAGTGGAAAAATGCATATAAATAGGCAGTTTCAGCCAGTAAAATTATCTTTACCCCGAGCTGCACAAAAAAAAATAAGAAAGGAAGAAAAATATTGGAAGGAAGGAGAAAACACTCATACAAGGATTTTTTTGGATTAATAAGAAGAAATATTTAGGTGAGTAACCTCACTGAGTTCATGGCATTAAGACCTGAGATGAGGCAGCCACTTTTTATATTGCCATTTATATATTGCTGGTTTTGATGTGTATGATTTCATCAATGCTTTTTGGATGTCTTATTTTAAATCTGATATGATTTAATATGGATGATTTTGGTGATCTTTGATTTGCTGAGACATTTGTCTTTGGATGTGTATCATACTGTTTTATTTATACTCAAAAATGTTAAAGTCTAGGATCTTAAAATTATATAGAGAATACTCTCAACTGTTATAGATCTATGGCATGGAAACTTTACAAAAAAATGTTGGGAGCTGCATTATACTTGGTATAAGTGCTGAGGCTTGAAAAGAAAGATGTTAAGGGTGCAATAGAAATTTTCTAAGTGCTGAGCCCTTAATCAAAAAAAAAGCTCATAAGCTAAGATTATGATTGAACCAGATCATGAATCTGAATCAATCATAAAGGCTTGCAGATCAATATAATAAGAACATGCCATGCCTCTTTTACAGTTGAAAATATTCTTATATCTTACTGAGATCAAGACATATTGACCCCATTTAGGAAATAACTATCTGCTTATTTCTGAGGAGAATTATGCTAGGAAAGATTATGGATGTTTCCATGTTTGCAGTGACATGTTCACTTAGCATATTTGATGATAGGATTTAAGACAATACACTAGTAAATAAACTAGGGAAGGGAAGGCCAAGAAGGCTGCTGGAATGCTTGTCATATTTGAAGTATGCAAGTTGGCACATGGTTTGTTTAAGCCCTGAGATCTTTGTGCAATGATGTGAATTAGTTCATTGCAATGTGTCCCTGTGATTCCTTAATAGCAGATGAGGCAGGAATTTAAATTGAATTATACAACCTGAAAATGAAGAAATAGGAATATGAATATTTCTTAGGATTGGTTGGTATGGAACCATGATGGTTCCAGTGAATGCAAATGTTGCAAATAGATAATTATGTTTGCATGGTTATGTATGCAAGTGTAAGAATGATAGATGAATATATCATACCAGAATCAACTTATTTATACCATGTTAAAGTAATTGGATACAGAAATTTGCTTAAATAACTAGTTGGTACTCTTATATTCTCTATTGCTTAATATCATGAATGTATTGATGTTACTCATACCAGATCTTAGATCTGACCCTTGTTTGCTCATGGCATATGGGGTGTCTCATTTTAAAATGAGGCAGCCACTTATGCTCTTTCAGGGAACGCAGGCACTAAGTAAAAATGAAGTTATGGCTATTATGGAGGAGTGAATGAACATGCTAGCTAGTTTCAATAAGAGCTTAAATTGATTATATCTGCATGTATTCAGGAAAAATTTTATGTTTCTAAGATTTCCAGTCATGTAATGAATATTTTATGGTTAGTGATCAAGTTGCTCTTATGTTCTGTAAAGTGTTAGATTAAATTAGTTGCTCTGTCGAAATCATTGTGTGTTAAGGTTTGATTTGTTTTTGAAGTAGTGTCTGGGATATAAACAAGAAAAATATGCTCAAGCATTAGCTAAAAAAATCTGGTAAGAAATATACAATTATGTGAGCAATTTCCTTGCAATTATATTATGTATTGGACAATCTTAAGTATTTTAAAAACACTGAGTTTTGGAGTAAATTTAGAATTTACCTTGAAAAATACCTTTAAGTATCTAATTGTTTTTCCTCTGAATTATGTCTACAAATGGTTCAAGTCTACTTTTTAAATTGTTTTGAGAGAGGTAATTGTATGGGAAGGCTTCAGGTATGATGCAAATGACTGGCATTTCAATTGCCATGATCAGATACCTGGCATGACACTAGGCACATGAGTTAACCAGCTTCAAATAAGTGAAGTTTAGGTAGATTCTGGTTTGTAAAATGCAAATAAAAGAATGGTCAGATTAACCACATGGTTAGACCATAGGTCAGGCAAATTGTTCACTTCAAATCAATGAAGCAAGGAACCATTTGAACCCAGTTTTCTGGAAAATGAGCAAAGATATTGACATGTACATGTATATCTGTGTACATGTTGATATTTGGGCAAAAATATAAACATAAATTCCTAGAACAGTTGTAGGAATGGGTTTCAAAAATAATAAAGCAAGAAATATTGTTTTGTATGTTAGATTATAGGCAAAAATTAAGTATATATGTGCAGATATAGGTAGATATCAGATTTCAAACCATACAGAAGAAAAATAAAAAGAAAAAAAACAAAAATTGGGTTTGAACCGACCAGCATAGCACTCGAACTCGTGACCTCTCATGTGTAAGTTAGGCGCGTTTCCATTACGCCTAGATGTTGCTTGTGTTCACTTATGATCCACTTTCTTTTAGCCTGAGTTTGATACTATACAGACTTTAACACAATCATCCATATTAAAAGCTTGCTTTCCACTGATTATTACTTGATCATTTCTTAATTAGAATAACAGACTAAAGTACATGTTTCCAGTGGATTCTATGGTCAAAAATCAGGATACAATAATTAATCTTTTATCAGGGAATTATCACATTTTAATAGATTTAAAAGGATTTCTACTTACATATTATCATGCTCTGATTCTAGTAGAATATAACATAGATATCTTCATATATGTATGTTAGGAATGATTTAGATTTAAAACAATATTTTTATATTGTGAAAGATCCTGGATATATTTTGTTTATTGGAGAAAGAAAATGACCCTGGGATATATATTTGTAATGAATGATATATCTATATATCATCTCTTAACAAAAAAAAAATCCTTGTGAAATTAGGGTGGAAATAGGAGGGTCATTTCAGAAATATGGGTAGGAGGTGACAAAACACGGTTCAGCAAAATATTAAAGCAAGGTACAGCAAAATGATAAAGTAAACAACAGGGTACAGGCAAAAGAAATAAAGTGAACAAAAGTGAAAACAAAAAGAAAGAGGATGCTATCTTTACCTATACCTTCTAGAGAGATGCTCACGAAAAGAAAGTGATTTGTGGTATTGAAATTTTTGTTTGTGAACGAGGATTGAAAAGAAAAGAGCTGCTCACAAATACAGAGAGAAGGCAAAAGCAAGGTTTTGATCGGTTAGAGGAATTTAAGGCAAAAATAAATGTTGAACGAAACGTAAGGGAGGTAAAGGGGTAAGTGGAATAATTCTCACGGCAAAGTAAGGCAAGGTTTGAAATTTTCAAACTGAAATATACAGCTGAAATTTATGGACAATGGAACAATGCACGTACAGTGTAACGCCCGAAGTAACGTACAATTTGTTTTATTTCTTTTGTCAATTAAAAATTGAAACAAATGCTAACAGTTTTCTTTAATAAGATAACGTATCATTTTAAACCAACAATTTAATAGCTATTACCATAATAAATAAATTTGATTGTTTAAACTAAATTAAAGAACGGATATAAATATACGTAACGAAATGTAACGCTTTAAATTTCCCGTTTCAACAAATTTTTACACTTTTAAATTCAAAACAATATTTCAGAATGTTTATTTTTAATTAAAATTTCGTTTAAAAAATATCGGGCTGTTACAGTGCACCCATCAAATACGCAAAATCACAATAGTAATACGAGGGGATCAACGTCGCTAGAGGTAGCTAAACTCAGTGACCAGACATAGGTTCATGTTTTAGTCATTTTAATTATGACACAGGTGTCAAGGTTATCCATCATCGTTCTCTTACTTCATTCCAGTAAACGTTCGCCAATTCAACCACTACATTCTGGATATCATCCACCGCGTACACAGTTGTCAAAGTGATTCCAATCACTACAACAAAATTCAATTTTAACAGCAATTACTCACAGCGTTTATACTAAAAATGCGGTTAAAAGTTATTTTGAATGATATATGCCATTAGCATAAACGCTGACATTTCATGTGGGTTAGAGTTAGGGTTTAAGCGGGGCCGATGTTTTCGTGAGAACGCTGAGAATAATACGGCCCATCTAATTTGTCGCCTCAGTTTACAACTTTGTGAAAAAAATTTGGTTTCCCTCTTTTTTTCATTTTCTTCCCTCCCGTCTATCAAGTCCCTCCCTTTTCTAACTCCGTGAAAAAAACGCTGACATTAATTTCACGCCTCTCTTTATTGTCGTCTCCGGTTTCCTTTCCCAATTCATCTCTTTCATCTCATCTCCTTTCATCCTAAATACTAGGGTTTCAGGTATATATCGATTAATGTAATTTTGTCCTTTTTTTAAACTATGACATACAAATTGTGTTTCCGTCAGAATAATGATTGCTAAAGGTTTCGATTTCGAAGCTTAATATGATTCTGATTCTAAATTGCTCATCGAAAAGCTCTAATTCGGATCTTGGATTTTTTTAGGGTTCATTTTGACACGATTTTGAGTCAAATTCGCTTCAGATTCAAAGATGGATTATAGTGCGGTTTTGTAGTTATTGTCGGAGAAGGTCAACTGCTTCAGGTAACACCAGTATTTCAGTTATTTGATTTGAAGCATTCAAATTTTTATATGTATCACTCGTAATGTGTAAAAAGAGTAACAAGAAATAAAGTATTTTAGTTATTTTTTACTGTATCTAGTACTTTAAAATACAGTATTTCAGTTATTTATTACTCGTAATATCTAGCCTTCGCTTGATCTCTGAATATTTTTATACAAACATGGAAAAAAAAGATGTATATGAAAAACTTCGAACAAACTGCCTTTATGGCTTAATTTTTTTTAACAAACAATAGAAATTATATATTTCTCAAATTGCCAGTTGATGGTAATATTGATATGCGTGCAAAAATTTCATGATATTTAATTAATGTTTGTAGCAAGTGTATTTGCACACCAGGAAAAATATACCCCGCTGTTTACAAGTTGGCAAAATTTAATCAATAGGTATCAGATTCTTGTAAAAAAGTTAATTTTAAAAATTAAACTACATGACCAAAGACAATCTGGAAATCTAAACTTTTTGAAACCACGGCTAGTATTAAGAAGGTAGGAATTTTTAATCATGAAATCAGGGAGGAGTTTTCTGAATTATATTATATGCAGGCAAGGTATAAGATAAATCTAACCTTGACAGATTCTGGTTTACTTCCACTGTCAACACCCAACTTATCTCTTGCTTGCTTCCTATTAGCTACAACTTCATATACTGTAGGTAGATCATTTATCATGCTGAATAACCGCTTCTTGAAAAGTAAATCATATTGAGAAGTTAAACAGAAATGTATATGAAAAAATTTCAAGGGTTAAAATATTGCACTATATATATAATTAAAATCAAAATACTGCAAACCAGGAACAACATCTTCATTGTCCATACGAAGAATAAAAATTACCTGGTCTATGGAACTAGTTGGCAAAAATGAATTTTACAGGGGTATTGTAACTTCAAGAAAGAGAATGAATAGTATTTAATTTGGAATATGTGACTGAAATTAGGAGGATTTGAGGTGTACCCGATAGCTCCACACACACACACACATAATGAAGACAACATTCGTGGCGTCAAGGGTCATTTGGACACGATTATGTTCACAACAAAGAAGTCCAACCGAAAAGCTCTAATTCGGATCTTGGATTTTTTTAGGGTTCATTTGGACACGATTTTGAGTCAGATTCGCTTCAGATTCAAAGGTGGATTATAGTGCGGTTTTGCAGTTATCATCTGAGAAGGTCAACTGCTTCAGGTAACACCAGTATTTCAGTTATTTGATTTGAAGCGATTCAAATTTTTATATGTATCACTCGTAATGTGTAAAAAGAGCAACGAGAAATAAAGTTTATTGTGCGAATTTTAGTATCTTGGACTTTATTTCGACTTCATGAATGGTAACAGCTTCAGCCCAGTGCTGATGCCTACAATAAGTTAATTTATAGTACTTGGTTTAAATATATGTAATGGTGCTTACTTGCATGTCTTTTTTTACATGACCCTAAAATGTTTCAACAATTATTTTCCTTGTTATTTAAAGCTAATTCATATGTTTGAGAATGCTGGGTTTAATGTTTGTTGTATATTCATGAAGTGTTGCTGTCCTATCCAATATTTCTCTCATGCAAAGATGTTATAGGCAAGCAATGGATTTAAGGTTGGAAAAGGGAATTGTCAAATGAAAGTTTGATCATCTAGTCTTCCTTTAAATGTTTGAATTTGCAATCAGTTAATCATCAAAACTTCTTTCCACTTTCCTCTTTCCTTGACAGTGAAATTTTCTCTTTCCTTTTGAACTGTGCACTCTAAGACCATATTCAATATCTATTTTTCAGTATCATGTATATTTTCCTTGCCCCTAAGTTAGGATCATTAATTATTTTAACTAGGTGGCATTTTATTTAAAAAAAAACAAATAATAAGAGAAAAAAACATAAACATGGAATTCTTAATACAAGAATTAATATTATTAGTTTTTTATAAAAACAACAGACCTCTTTCAGAAATAGTCTATATATTTGGAAAGTCTATATGTTTGGAAACCTAGTTAGAAATTTATCTCCATTTCCATTTTCAGTTTAATTCAAATTAATCTTCTCAGTTCTTTACATTTTAATCTTGTTATTTAGAAATATCTTGTTACTTCATTTTCCTGTTATATCTTACCTTAATTTTTGTTCATCTTTTGCAATTTAATTCCATGTTCTTCATATCTTCCATTTAGAGCTCTTATATCAATTTTTAGTTATGTTAATATTTACTTTTAACTCCAATCCTTGTTTTATGCAATTCACAGTTCTTTATCTTTTCAAACCCCAAGCATTGTTCAATAATCTAGCATCATGGTGTTTTGAAACAAAACTGACTCAAAACTTAGAGCTTAGTTTTGACTCAAAACTTAGAGCTTAGTTTTGACTCAAAACTGAAAGCAGTTTTGACTCAAAACCAAAATCTCGGTTTAGAAACAAAACTGAGAGCTCAGTTTTGAAATTTTGAAACAAAACTGAGCATGACCTCAGTTTTGACTAAAAATCGAGAGCTCAGTTTTGAAACAAAACCGAGACCTCGGTAGCTCGGTTTTGTTTCAAAACTGAGCATGACTAATAAACAAAAGATATTAGGAGATGACTTGGTTAAAATATTTAGTTTTGAATTTCGATATTCATAGATGCAAAGGAAAACTTTGATATTTACACATATACTATATAAAGATTACCCATCTGTTCAACGAAAAAGGAGCAGAAAATGGTTTTGAATCTGTAGCTTGCTTGCATGATTTTATTTGAAGCATGTGTGCATTCTTATACTTGAATCCCTATCATTTGTCTCGCTGGTTATCCTATTTCTGTAATAAAGTAGACTGCATGCTTTAAGTTATATTCTTGTTTGTATATCTTAGTTATAATCTAATTATAGTCTAGCTTATGCCTTTTATTTTCTAATATGATTAGATAACACTTCCAGTTTCTTTATATACTTAGGTATATAAACATGCACTTGGCCTTGTAATGTTTTGTATTAACTAGTCAAGCAAGTTTTCCATTCTATTTATTGAAAGTTAAAACTTAAAACTACTATCTGTAGTCTTTATTTAAAATTTTGCTTCACCACATTACGCATTGCAGTTAACATGTTTTTTGAATATTCGAAAGGTACAACATGGAGTACAATTTAGCTATGATGTACTTCAGAAAGTCTCGAATAAGTAATGTGAACATGTAAATATAAGATCTAAATTAGGTATGAAAAAGTACTTGCTTAAAGTTTTTGATGATGTTCAACCAAAGGGTTCATTAATGAAGAATTATGTAAATGGAAGCAAATGATCAGACTCTTTACTGACATCAAGTATCAGGAACCAAATTTATTGTTAATGGCGCAAGCCAAGTATCAGGAGAGGGGTAATGCATAGACATTACTCCGGTGCTACAAAATAGCGCCGTTGTAATGGCAAATTTTTTGGAAACAGTTTGGCTTACATAATTCCTTTTGGTTTGTGGCCTAAATTCATGTGGATGTTTCCCAGTGTAGCTTTTCAATGTTTATACATAACAACTAAATGTCAGAAGGTAATTGGCCATCTTTCATAGAGATTTGTAGTTGATTTATGCAGTGTTCTACTTTATGTATAAAATATGCATCTCTATAAACCAAGGTAATTGGCCATCTTTGAAATTTGCATCTCTATGAAATACGTTCTGTTGCTTGTTGGCAATCTGGTTGTCTTCTGAATGCTAGCTTAGGCTATATTTTTTAGCTAGCTGTGTTGGAAATTTGTAGTTGGTTTGGGTCAATTTTCATAGATAGTAGTGTCCTATCGTATCTAAGTTTGTTAGATACGTTTGTTTCTACGAGTTGCTTCCAGCGTGGAGCTTATATGCGTTTTCTTTTGCAACCTGGTTTGTATGTTGCACCATACGTGGTGCTTGAGTAAGTTTAGTCATTCAGACAATCGACCTAACTCCTGTTTTTAATACGTATTTATTACTTTTGTTGTGATAAAAGTGGACGGTCCTCAATAAAAAACGGTTGGCCTTGCCAAAAAAAAATCAATCGTTTTAGTTATGGTTGAAATTAGTTAATTAATTATTTTATTAATGACTTGTGTAAAGATATTTAATTACTTTAACGATGGTTTAAAGTTAAATTAATTGTTCATTTATGATGTTTAAAGGTAATCAATTAAAGTTAATTACTTCTTTTTTCAGTTTTTGTTCTTTATTTTTTGGTTACATAGTATCAAATAATTGCTACATTAGATTGCTTCCTCGAATTTTGATTACTTTGCTTTACTTAAATTCGATCAAATAAACAAATTCTACACACTTTAGTACTCTGAGCTCTTGTGTTTATCCTTGCATTGTCAGTTGATTGTATTTATAAAAAATGTTAAAATGATAAGCCGATATTTTACAACATATATTTGAAGCTCATGACGACTTGAAGAACCTAGGTTTCTGTCCTTTTTTCATCCTCTTCTCCCCATTTTTTGATGTGTATATTAATGAAGTATTTCTTGATGTGTATATTATTTTCTATACGTCTCAAGAAGAAACTCATAATGAGTATTCACATTTAAACAAGCTAACTAAAAGGCCCAGAAACTCTTCTAGCATTCATTACTTGTTTAAATAGTCTAATTTCCAATTACTATTTTGAATTTTAGATACTTGATTGCTTCCATATTATATATGATGATGGAGAAAGACTGGTTGCGTCTACACAGGTAATCATATACAAGTAAATTTACACATAACTTTAGACTTAACATGTTTTGAAAATGAAAGCTAACATTCTTGTTGCTTTCAATTTTAAACATAGAACCAGTAAAGAGTATGGAAAAGGAGCTCAAAATTTTGTACGTGTTGCGAAGAAAAAGTTAGGGGATGTAGAGAAAATTTTGTGTCCTTGTTTAGATTGCCGAAATCTTAGTCATCATTATGGTGAAACCGTCATTGAGCATTTAATTATAAAGGGAATGGATCCTAAGTACAAAGATGGTAGGTGGTATAATCATGGCGAGCAAGTAGATGTTGAAAATAATAATAAAAAGAGTGAGGTGTACGACTTACTCAAAGCAATTCACTATGAAGATGAAGACTACTTTAATCATAATTTTTTTGATGATGATAAAGATAAGGATGATGCACAGAGACGACACGATGATTTACTTAAGAACTTGGAAGATGCAGAAACCCCATTATATCCTGGTTGCATAGATCATACAAAGTTATCTGCCATCACTATTTTGTATAACCTTAAATGCGAAACTGGATTATCCGATTCTGGTTTTGATAAGCTTCTTAATGTGCAACAACTGTTTTTGCCAAAGAATAATGTACTTCCTAAGACTTTATATGAAGTAAAGAAATTCCTCAAACTATTTGATATGGGGTTTGAAAAGATTCATGCATGTGAGAATGATTGTTGTCTTTTTCGTAAAGAGTATAAAAATTTGAATGACTGTCCGAAATGTGGTTCCTCAAGATGGAAAATGAATCAGGATACAAATGAGATTATGCAGGGTATCCCGATTAAGGTGTTGAGATATTTTCCAATAATTCCAAGATTCAGAAGAATGTTCAGATCTGAAAAGATGGCAGAAGCATTAAGGTGGCATTTCAATAATAAAAGCAGTGATGGAAAGATGCGACATCCCGTAGATTCTGTAACATGGAGCACAATTGATGAAAATTGGGAATCATTTTCAGCCGATCCACGTAGTCTCAGACTTGGTCTTGCTACAGATGGGTTTAATCCATTTTCCATGTTGAGTTCCAAATATAGTTGTTGGCCAGTAATGCTTGTGACATATAATTTGTCGCCTATGTTGTGCATGAAGAAGGAAAATATTATGCTAACACTTCTAATTCCAGGTCCAAAGCAACCGGGGAATGATATTGATGTATATATAGCGCCATTAGTAGAGGATTTGCATTACTTGTGGAGTAGTGGAGTTGAGACGTACGATGCATTTAGTAAGACACTTTTTAATATGAGAGCTATTTTATACTTGCAGAAAATGGTTAGAAGTACGAAAAAGACAATGGATAAGAGGATTACGCGCAATCAAAAAAGACTCGAACAATCCACATATGCAGTCGATGGGTCTAATGCAATAGGAGAGCATATTGAGCCACCTTTGGAAAACAATGATGTTGGGAATGCAAACAACTCAATCGCAGACACTGCTATGCAAGTCGATGGAAATCCTGAAACAACAATGGAAATCGAGAGAACAATTGAAGACATTGATGCAAATCAGATTTCGAAAAAGAAGACTAGAGGCCCAACCAAAGTGAAAAGACTTCCTTCAGATGTTGCAAGCCGAATCGAAGTCGAGTTTAACTCATCGGGCGAACCGATAGGAAAAGGGTCAGTGAAGCTATCTTCTTATCTGGGGCCACTTGTGCGCGAGCATGTTCCATTTACACTTGAGGACTGGAGGCAACTTGGTGAAGAATTGAAATCAGTTCTATGGGAATCCGTTCAGGTTTGCTTATCTTGCAATGTTCTTAGTTACTGTATACTGATTACTGCTATTAAATCTATTTATTTCTTTACTTTTTATACATCAGCAACCCAGTGACCATATGAAACAGTGGAATATTGGCGATATGTCACTAACAGCGAATACATTCACAATACAGTGCATGTGTTTCTTACAACTGTATAAAGAAAAAAAGAGAACATTTTTCTAATAATCATGAAGAATATGATAACAAAAATAACAGGGAGAAAGAAGAGAGAAACTGAGTCAATTGAGTTCGATACAACATTGCTTATTCTTTTTTAATATTTTGCCAAGAAAACGAAAAGCATGATCCAAGCATCCAACATACAGTGATGCATTCTTGCTATATAGTTAGGAAAATGATTTGCAGTCTCATCCTTTTGCTTTACCTCTTGCCCTTTATTTTTTCCTAACAGCATTATTTGTTTAATTATTTTACTACCTTGATTTTTGCGAAAACTGAAGGATAATAAGTTGATAAATACACTACTGCTTCTTGTTTCTTATGTTTGACCAAATTAATCGTTTAATAATTTTATTTTAGGGTTGGTTGTCAGTGGTCTTAGATTTGAGGCAGTGACACAGAATACAGTGAATGGATGGGTTCATGATTCAGTGGATTTACATGACTGTAAACTTTTTTTCCCCTTTTTTTAAACTACCGACGTAAATCAAACATTCTTCACAATCGTTGGAGAGTACCATGAGATCTTTGCACTTTGAACCATTAATAGATGGATTTATTGCCCTCGTTGGAAATCTATGTTTCACCTTCACATATCATGATTGCACAGACCATGAAGTGAATTATGCTGTTAATTTAAATAATTTGGTTAGTTAATTGAATAATTGTTATATTATACATTAAAATAGGACTTTATGTATGTAGTAATACTTGAAGTGAATTGCTGGACCATGAAGTGAATTGCTGGATCTGTATGTAGTAATACTTGAGCTGTACTCAGTTATACCTCATATAAATAATGTGATTTTTCAAAAAGTCGTGTTTAATTTAAATAATTTGGTCAGTAATACTTGAGCTGTACTCAGTTAGACAGACCGACGTTTTGTTGTATCTAAGTATTTAATAGACAATTTTATTGCAAGCTTATGTATAGTTCAAGCATCAGGCATTTCATAAGTTATATATTAGTAAAGAACTGCATCAAAGAAACAATTTGTTTTTTAGTTTCTAGTTTACTGTGCCAAAGTCTAATATGATTTCAAGGCTCTGTTTTCTCAAAACAAATTAAATAGGTGCTGGGCTATATTTTAGTGTGAATGATTTTTGTTCAGTCTACAACATAATTTTTTTACATACATGTGGATTATTGTTTAGGTACCATAATAAGTAGCTAGGAGCCTAGGAGTGCATGCAAACTGTCAACTAGCTATCATTGCATGTAATGTGACCAATCTGAATGTATTTATGATGGATACATCAGTTTTATTTTTACTATTAATGATATTATTGTCGTTTTAGATCAGTCGCTGTTTTATATTTTTAAGAAAATTACTATATTTTGATATTTTTCTTTGTTACAGGCTAGATTTAAACTAGATGAAGAATGGCAAAAGGTTCCCATTCTTCGGCAAATGGGATGTATTTGGAGGTGTTCAAAAAGCAAACTAGTTGACAAGTTATTAAAGGCAAAAAACATGGAGGAACGGCTTCGACTAAAACCGGATAATGTCAAAACTATGAAGGGATGGAAAAGCTTTGTTGAGTCCAGAACTAGTAATGAGTTTAAGGTAATTATATAGTAATTGTTTTAATCATTTCTATATATAAAATATAAGTGCACAAAGAATGCAAATTAACTAATAAATGTGATAAATCTTTATACATAGTTACGAAGCGAAAAATTCAAATCCATGAGGGGTAAACAAATGCCACATACTTGTAGTCGTCGAGGAATGGCACGATTAACTGAAGATATGGTGAGAAAAAATATTTGATTAATTTACTATGATTAGTTGTTTTATCTAATGTTATGTCAATTTTAATGCAGAAAGAGGAAAGTGTAAAGCCTTCTTCCATTTCTAGAGTTGATGTTTGGGTTAAATCTCACACTCATAAGAATGGCGAACCCGTGAATGCACATGTTGCTGAAACTCTTGTAAGTGCTTTTGACCTTTTTTAAAGTAATTATTTTGAAAATAATATAAATTAGAACTCATATTTAAAATATATTTTTTGTAGGAGAAAATAAAAAAGGTGGAAAATGAATCACAACCTAGCTTAACATGTAATTTCAAAGATGATGCTCTCTCACAAGTGTTGGGACAAAATAGACCGGGACGACTACGTGGAATGGGAAGAGGCATGACTGCGACCAAGGCGGTTCTCTCACAAATCAAAGATACTCAAGTAGCTCAATGTCAACATAGTGTCTCAGAACTAAAGCAAGTGGTTTACATGTTAATGAAGCGTCTGGTACGACTTTTAATTTATAATTTAAATGTTTTTGGTGTTCCGAAATTTCGAGAATGATTTTCAATTTCATGGAGATAAGTTTATGTGATTATTTCGACAATTTATTCTTTGGTTAAATGAACGTCTATTTATTTTTACCATTAATTTGCAATATTATTGATTTGGCAGGATAAAGGAAGTTGGGGAGAAGAGAACACATCCGTAGTGGTAAAAATCCAACGGTTGCAACATCATACATAATTTGATATCTAAATCAATAATCAATATAATATAGTTTTGGTTAATTGCAGAGTAAGTATAGTCAAACAGGTGATAATTGTAGTTTACTGCCTTGGCATGGAGATGATGACGAGGTTGTCGCCGAAGGAAAAATTGTGTCAAGCGATCCGAAAGAACTGTGCAATGAAGTCCCTTTAGGTCCAAATGCCAAAAAAAATTTGATTGTCCATCCCAAAAAATTAGATGTTTTCTTATGGAGGCCTTCTCCTGGTTTGGTATATATAAGAGATGCCAAGGATGAGATAGTAGCATGGCCAGCTGATAAAGTTGTTATACACAAAAGTGAGGACTCCAGAAAACAAAACAAGGTAAGTTTAACACTAATTAGCATTTTTTTTAATATATAGGGCCATCGTGGATAATAATCTCTATCCATTTTTTTAATAGAGTAAAACTAATAGCATGGAAACCAATTGCAAGCTGTATGATTGGGGTGGGAGCAAAGAACTGGTTGCTGAAGGACGAGTGTACTCGAGTGATCCAAATCAGATAATTAATGGTATTCCTCTTGGACCAGATGCCAAGATAGTTTGGGTGGACAATCCGAAAAAAGAAGATGCATTTTTGTGGAGGCCTATAGTTGGCATGACATGTATTGGAGAAGCTATTGGTAAGAAAATAGCATGGCCAGAATCAACAATGGTTGTTGAAACGGTTAACGCTAGCACATGTCCTGCTCCTATGATCAATGCTCCAACATCTCTTACGGTAACATGTTCATATTGCTAATATTTCTCTCAAAGAATTGTTGATATCGTATTACCATTTTTTTTTGTTATGTGATAGAGTGCAAATTTTTCTGCAAATACCACATGCAAGTTGATTGATTTAGAGGGTACGGGAAAAATAGTAGCAGAAGGAACCGTGTCTTCAATAGATCCAAATGCTTTGGTACATTCTGTTCCACTGGGACCAAATGCGATAAGAGTTTGGGTGGATGTTGTAAAAGTCCCAAATGCACCTATATGGCGGCCTACATCCTTCATGGAATGCTTATCAGATGCTATTGGCTCGACTGTAGCATGGCCTGTTGCGAATGTTAGAATTGGCTCAACTTCCATGTAAGTTTCACATCTTGTTTATATCATACATTAATCTTTTATCACTTTTAGCATTTTTAGTTGTTTCTTCTCGGTAGAATGATAAAATTTGCATAAAAAAGTGGAGATTTCTAGGTTAGGATCAAGTGGACTATCAACAATCTCATATTTGCAAAAAAACACACGGACGTGACTCACTATTTAGACGATCCACGGCACTACCAAATACTATGAAATGCTAGTTTAAAACGATCATTTTGAGGCCTAGCTCAGGGCCAACCCTGACCTGACCATGCACATAAGATGTATAAATCTCATTCTTACAACCAATTTTGTCATTCTACAGGCATTTCAAGTTGGTGTGCACTCAGGAAAAGTAAAACTTTATTTTCTCTTTGAACAAATACAAAATTTCTACATGTTAACATGTAACCAAGAACTGAATGTAACAGAGTTTACATATTGCAGCAGAATTGCTATTAAACAGAACCGAAGTGCATCTTGAATCTATTTTCAGTGAGGAAAACTTTTGCATGTCACAATTTATAAAATAAAAAAATAAAAAATAAAAATCATTTTCCTCTGCCTTTCCATTTTTTGACTGGGAAGAGAGTTAATTTCGTGCTTGAAATGTAATTTCTAGATTCTGTAGGCCTTAATCTTGATATTGCAACTTGAGAGTCGTCCTTTGCATTTTCTTCCGTGAACGGTTTCAGTTCAAATTCCCCACGTGAAAATCCTCGAGCAACCTGAAAGCATTTTTCAGAAATAATAAGCACATAGTACCAAAATTAAATAGCCATAGAGAACTTTTGTAATTTCAAAATACATAGTCGCCCCTTCCAAAAACAAGTTTCAAAAAGCACCTCTATTCTTTAATTTCAGTCAAACTACAAATATTTGCTGTTTCTTAGACTGTAAATGTTTGCACACAAAAAAAAGCAGAGGAGTTTAATTTTGCTCATATTAAACTTCGTCTGTGCGGATTTGATTTTTTATATCTATTTTTGTTTTTTTTTCGACTTTAAAAAAAACTGTCTATTTTAAATAGTTAAATAAGATTTGATGAGTAATAATGTAATTTAGCCTTGAGAAAACCTCCCCAAATTATCAGTTTGACTTTTAAGACCTTATCTATTTACTAAAATTATGTGTTTAATGATTTAATCATTATCAACAATTACAAGAATTCCAGGATTCATGAAATATACCGAAAGAATTATAAATCAATTTTTACTTGCTCTAGGTAAAACACTATTAGCCTTAGCTTTTCTTACAAGATCACATTTATCGACATTTAAGGTATGTACCAAAAATTCGCCTCTAAAGAAAGAAAATATATACCTTCAGTAGAATCCATTACCATGTACTAAATGTATGGTTGTATGGTTGAGGTGATGCTGGTTGTATGGTTGTGTTCACTGTAAGAGGAGGTAGTGATTGCGAAATTGGATGTGGTTGAGGTTGATTGGCTGAAGGGTTTGACATCAACTTAATTTGACAAGTCCAATTCAGTTTTCTAAATTGAAAACTGATTAATAGCTTTAATATTCAAGGTTGAACCGGGGAGCATTTCATTTTATTGAAATGATTACTTATCTATTCAAAGTTTCAGACGCTTCTGCTATCAGTTTAAAATTCAAAGCCATTGTTAAGTACTTGCAAACAAAGTTGTTCCTACACAGGCACTTTGTTTCAATGCTAGCACTAGTTCAAATACCTGATTCGCTGACTATCTGCTCAAATTTCAAATACCTTATTCCATGATCCATGGTATAATATCGATGCAGTGGAATTTCAGTAGTCGAGCCATGTTTATTTTTTACTTTTTAGAGTCTGTAATGGTGGACATTTAGGGTCCATGAAAGTAACTAAAATATAAATTTGTCCTTGCCAGTGAGTGACTGCTTTCTAAGTTTCATTAGACATGTGATCCCATAACTGAACCGTACAACCCAATGAATTTATTTATCAATGCCGACTGTTGGGTTAGTTGCATATACAAACAGAAATAATATTATTGTTCCCAGTTTTTATCTATTAATACATCACCTGTTCTTCTTTTGTTGTTATTTTATTACTATGCAAGCCTATTGAAATTAAATAATTCGAACCTCCAATTAACTAGCCACATGTAACATGCAATATCGAATTTTACCGAATGATTTAGTTATATATTTAGAATATTTTAGCAAGTAAATTAATATTTGAGTAATTCTTTTTTTTTCATGATTAATTACTAAGAACGTATTATTAACCATCCATTATATATATTTCACACGTCAGGGTATGCCTAGAATGATGTCAAACAAATAATTACGTAGAATAATGTCTGAACAAGTAATTTCAGTTTAAATCAATTTCTATGATATTTTAATCAAATGTTTCAGGTAAAATATATGTTTCAGTTTGAAGTATAAGCTTCGGAACTAGGTTAAGTGATAAACAGAAACAACCTGATTCTTGATTTAGTATTTTAAATTCAGTTCCAGTGACAGGGATATTATCCCACATCGGCTAAAATAAAGTAAAAGAACTGACCTCGCTCCTATCTAATCTAGTATACTGCGGCCTTAGCTTTTACACGCACCTTGTATTACGGCCTGTGGAGATGTTTGCAGTTTAAATTTAGTTGGTCAAAATTGAATTTTCTTGAGTTCGAATATCGGTTCGACCTGGTTCTTGTGGCCCATTTGCGGTCCATCTGTTAATATTGTGAGTTTTCCATCGATAATAGGAGTAGTTTTCCATCGATAATAGGAGTAGTTTTCCATCTGTTAATATTGTGAGTTGGTTATGTATGGAAGTAGGAAGCTTTGTGGTCGTAGCAGTTTGAGGAAGGTGTTTGCAGTGTTTGAATAGGAGGATGTTGGATGGCGATGTGTTGTTGTAGCTTTGGTGTAGGTTGGAGTGCAAGTTCAGGCACTGGAGTTTATTTGTAAAAGTTTACCAACTGCATTTTTGGAAAAACACTGGCTCTTTTCTTTGTCCTTTTTTAATACTCAGGTCACGACTCCTAAGACATCTCTTTATACACAGGCATCCAGGCATCATGCATTAAATGATATCACAAGGTAGTTTTTGTCTGTTACTTCCTTCTTAATTGTCCATGTTCCCCAGATCTTCTATTTCTTATTATTTTTGAGAAACCAATGTCCTTTTTCTCTCCTATAATCAAGGCAGACTTCTTACCTTTAGAAGAACCTTTCCACTTGAAATCTAAGCATTTGAAATGTCATGCATACCCTACCCAAAGTAGGTCTTCATTGACCTTTTATATTTGTCAAAATATCTGTTCTAACTTCCTACAAAACTCAAATCAAATGAGTGAAAAGTTCGGTTTTGCTCATGTCTAGTTGTGTCTCTTATGCAAACTGACATTTACAATATGATATCCTGTAATATATCCTGTAATAAATCTATACCATTACCATGTACTCCATTTTTGTTTTCACGTTTTTCTTCTTTTCTGATTTTCCCAGCAAGAATCATAACCACAAAACATGTTCTGTGTTAAAAAATGAAAACCTAGTGCCTTGAATGCTAGAAATAAGGAACATAGTTGAATACAAGCTTGGAAATCATAGAAGCATAGTACAATTCAAGCTTTGGAATCTGTTGAAACCTAGTGTGTATAAATCATTATTTCTGTTCCATCTTTTCTAAAAATGGATTTTATCCACTGGATATAAATTTTGGAGCAGTTAAGCATTTTAGCATATGAAACTTCAAATTTTTAGATGGCGTTTACTCACTGATCATTTCAAATTTCTTCATTGCAGGTAATTAAAGATGGCGATGACACATTCTTCTTCCGTAGCAAGTAGCAAGCATATGAAACTTTTTAGATGCACGTTTTGTTGTTGGCATTTGGTGTGGATTTACAGTATTGATAATATACTTTTACTTAACATATAACGTGTCTTTGTTTAACAGAATTTGTGGCAACTTGGTTTACTTTGTTATTTTGTTTATGGATATTATTGAAACTTGGTTTATGGATGTCTTTTGTTTATTAATATTATCTTAACTAGTTTATGTAACCAATTGATAGTTATTAGAACCTATTATATATACTAGTTGCTTGAATATGCTTAAAATATAGTTTTGGAATATTCAAAAATAGAGTGGAATATTAAAGCTGTTATATAAATAGAAGACAGCGTTTGATTAATGCTGTCAATGAAGAAACAACAGCGTTTAATTCATGCTGTAATTATCTTGAAACTGTCAATAACAGCGTTTATTACATGCTGTCGAAATAGTTGATGATTCAATCACAGCGTTTTTAACATGCTGTCGAAATTGTTGATGATTCAGTAACAGCGTTTTTAACATGCTATCGAAATTGTTGATGATTCAGTAACAGCGTTTATAAAAAGCTGTTGTAAACAGTTAAAGTAGAATTTGAACATCTTCGACAACTAAATTATAAACGCTGTTGAAACATAATACAGCATGTATGAAAACGCTGTAAAAAGATTATTGACAGCTCGTAATAAACGCTGTTACAGAGATGTTTCAACAGCGTTTATAGAAAAGCTGTTGTAAGTTATGTATATACGACAGCATGTCGTTATACAGCGTTTGTAAAATCGCTGTTGTATCATATTACAGCGTTTATCAAACGCTGTTAAAAGCCTTTTGTGGTGTAGTGAATATTGAGAGAGAGTATGCCAATAAGAGGCCCCGGTCTCTTTCACAACCAAACGTTGTTTTACACACCGGTTGGTACTTTTATATTTCGAAAACAATTCGTACTTGATATCAAAATTATCATTTTCGTTCGAAAATCAAAACCATCTCGAAATTGTCATATTCGCTTCACAAATCATATTTTACTTCAAAATGTCAATTCAGTTCGATATATCGATTTCACTTCAAAATTTGGTTCGAATTATAATTTAGGATATAACTTCACTTTTACCCAATTCGCATTTAAATCCAAGATTTAAATATAAACATTCCACCCTTTTGACCAGTTTGAATTTTTAGAAAATAGTTTAAATAGTTTTAAAATAGTTTAATAGAAAATAGTTTGAGTATTAAAAATGGTTTATATAGTAAATAGTTTGGAAAATTAAAACAATTAAAATATTTACAGAATATAGATTTTAAACCTTTTATACTAAAATAATTCATTTGAAAATAGTTTCAAAGTCAAACTGATTCAATTCCAAATTTCCCAATTCAAATCAATTCCAATTTCTATTTCGATTTAATCGATTCAATTCCAATTCAAATCGAATTCAAATTTCAATTCCAAATTAATTTCAATTCAATTCTTAAATTTAAACCATTTCGATTTATATCAATTCCGAGTTCAGTTTCCAAAATATTGATTCAAAACACTTAATTCAAATTTACCTTCAATATTCAATTTAAAATTCAAATCTTCAAACATAATTCGATATCGAGCTCAATTTCGCAATATCATTTTATATCACTTTTACTTAGCAATATTCAAAGTTCGAATAAACGTCCAATCCTTTAAAACAAAACAATTTCTGAAATTCACGTCATATTTCGATTATAACTTCAAAATCTCAAATTTCATTTTTAAACAATTTCGTTTAACAAATTCTGATTCCTAAAATTTTTAACTCAATCTCAAAAATAATTCGATTTCCATAAGTTTGATTTTTCTTTATTAAATCAAGCTTATTTAAATAATTTCAAATCAAAAATTTAAAATCATTTGATTTAACAACCCGATGTCCGTATATAATTCTCTATCCTATGGCCAAGTGAATCAATTATATCAATTTAATTCCAGGGATGGATATATATCATTTCAATCCAAAAGAAATGCCACAAGTATATATCATTTCAACCTATTTCTTAATTTATTCGAAATAATTCAATTTACAGTTTTATATACTATAAATAATATACAGGATGATAACATGATATATATAAAATAAATAAACATCCAATCATTCAGATATCAACCAATTTTCATCCATCACAATCAATCATCCAAACAATCAATAATTTACAACAATCAAACCAATTATCAAAAACGGGAATTTTACTAGCAGTTTAATTCTAATTCAATTTAGCTGGCAATTTAAATTCTATCAATTAATTCAGATGTCAATTAAATGTTAATTAAACTTATCAAACAACAATCAATAAATTTCAATCACTTCACGATATAAATTTAACTACATAAAAATTATTTCAATCAATTGTGATCGTATAAACACCCGCCTTTAATTTATCGACGATTTAAAATCCAAATAAAGGCCCAAATTTGAACAGTCTCAGAATGCAGCCAAACCAGTTCCATAATGTCTGGAATTTTGATACGAACGCAACGGAGAAACTCACTACACCAAAACAGGTGATTCCCAATGAGTATAACTATCGCAAACAGTTTCAGCAACGCTTTTAGCGTCGTTGTAGGGGCGTCGTAATTTATTGCCAACGCTTATAAGCGTTGGGGAGTTTAGTTTCCCAACGCTAATAAGCGTTGGAAGGTTGTATTCGCCAATGCTTATAAACGTTGGTGTATATTATTTAGCAACGTTTATAAACGTTGGCAAATTAACCATCCAACATTGTTTAATTTTCTATGCTAACGCTTATAAGCGTTGGTAAATTTTAATTGCCAACGCTTATAACGCTGAAATATTTTCATTCTCAATATAGTCAATTATTTTAACATTAATAAACAATTAATAACTAACATGATATGCATTATTATACTACATTCAATAGGAACCCAAAATTTACAATATTCATGATCAAATAACAACATAAATTTCATAGTCAACTACTTCATAACAAGTACAATACATAATTAAGTTGGTTAATTCAATACATAACCAACTACTTCATAACAATGTCAAATTGGAATTGATGGCATTATTAACTTGATTAGCTACTTGCCTTTCTATCTCCAATTTCCAAATAGACAAATCCACGGCTTGCTTCTTTTCAGTTACAGCTTTTACAGCTCGAGCCATCTTCACTTGTTTTATAGAAGAAGTAGAAGTAATTGCTCGACAATAATTTTTCTTCATGTCGGAACCAAGCCGATAACGTTATGCTGTGGACTTCTCCAGTATACAAGATTTTGTTTCCAGAAGCATATCCTAAACTGAGTCAAAGAATCTTGTGCGAAATTTGATGAGAACTTCAGCGGTTCTGTGCCAGCTTCTGGAGTACTTAACTCACGTATTAAAGCTTCCACTTCCCTTCAAAAATTAAGACATGTTACAGTTGCTATGTTATTGTAAAAAAAATAATACAAATAACATCTTAGAAAGATGAAAAGATGAATTTACCTGGACTGATCAGAATTTCTGTAGACAGTGGCAAAATCTATACCAAGCTTTTCTTCGCACGCTGGGGTGGTGATTTCCAACATCCATGTCGCGGGATTATAACCATCGGAAATTGGAGGCACTCCACGAATTGTCTGCATAGTCAAGCGCACATGCACTTATGTTTTTTCTATAAGGTATACACTATATAGTATATACTTCTTTATAAGAATTTTTTACCTGAAAGTAATTTATCATGATTTGTGAATTCACACCAAGCTTGCCACCATATATGACTTGTCCCCCTCTCTTCATGAGAAGAAGCTGCAATTAAGAAAAAGAAGGAAATTAAAAGATGAATGTGGGAATAATTATAAGAATCTAAGATACTTCCTTAATAAATAAATAAATGTAAAAAAGGTAATTTAAACCTCACCAAATGCTTCAAATATATCAATGCTAGGTTGGTGAATAGTGCAAATAACAGTTCTTCCAGTATCGACAGTGTTTCGTACAGTTCGCATCACAATCGCTGCAGCTCTTGCATCCAAACCTGACGTTGGCTCATCTATGAATATAATCGAAGGATTTGCCACTAACTCCACTGCAATTGTAAGTCGTTTTCTTTGCTTAGTTGATAACCCAGTACTGCATAGATCACATGAAGGTTATGCAGCAAAATATTGGAAAAGAAAGTATGATAAAGAATACGAGTCTGTAACATACAGGATATAACAAATTTGCGATGACAGCTTCCTCAGTTTGGATGATAGTTTCAGCTGAAAGTAGGCCTTTCTCGGTGAGACGAAGCACTGCACCTGAACTCCTAATGGAATTTATGAAGCAAAATAACAACTTCATATCCATATCATATTGCATTTTCTAAAATACATAATAAGTGAATTTTATAAGATCAATAAATGTACTATAAAATATGCATCCTCCATGTGTTCCCTTATTTGTTTCTGAAATTATGACTCATTTGTTAGAAAGGCTTGTAAACGGAGCTAAGACAGTTCCCTTATTTGTTAGAGGTAGGCATTGTTTCAACGGAAATAGTTTTAGATAGTTGTGAGTTACCAATATCTAACTTTGTTGCTTAATGAATGCCACAATACAATTCTTAAAGAGCAATAAACAGTAGACATTATCTAGCTCTCTCAAAATGATTCTCTTATGTGTGTGTAGTTCTTTGTTTATTCCTGGCTCTGCAACATAATTGTTATTATTTATGCTTCCATTAATACTGAAACTCATAAATGTTATCAAATACTATAATAAGCATATGACCTTCCAAATCAGAAATATTATTTAACCTTCTCAGATAAACTAACTTCTAGAGCAATCTACCAACACTTTTTAAAGTAATAAAAAGAAAATAATTTGTTAATAAGTGAATGCACAATACAAGCAACAATGAAAGTCGGAATATCCACATACTAAAATATCTAACTGGGTATTCTAAGACAATTTGGAAGATATTTCTTTAGTGAATTAAGTGTGTGTTGAATGATTATTATCCAGTTGCAGCTTTTCTTCTTTTTCCAAAATTAATAATGTATGCACTTACTAATTTTTCAAAGAGCATTCATTTGTGTTATTTACCACTACACCAAAACAGAGGATTCCCAACCTGTATAACAATGATATAAATGAACAATAGAAATAAGAATAAGCTTTAAAAAGAGGTGTTATTAATTTAAGTTGCATTCACCTTAATTGAGGCAAATGATGCGGCATGAGCTTCAAGTGGCTGACTGCGTTGCTGATCAACAGAGAAAAGCTGCTTATTCCTTTAGCCAGTTGAGGTCTCTGCCAACGAAATAAATTTATAGTGAGTTTTTTTCTTTTCCAATTCTTGATCGAAACCATTTAATTTTTTGCTATGTTTTTATTTCCAAGAAAATTTCGCTAATAATCTAAATTCTTAGTAATATTTAGACAAAGGATTACTGTTCACATTTCTAATTTGGACAAGGACATTACTGCATATGGTAAAATCCAAACATTGATGCTTTATCAAAAAACATATAAAAAAGTTACCCAGATTTTACATTTATAAATGTGTTTATTTTGTATATCTGTACTTTACAAATGTTTTATTTTTTTCATTATTACATGTGTTACAGCCTTCACATTGATAAAGTTTCTTTTGTAAAATGCATTACAAATATTTATTTCAAAGTTTTTGTGCATTTTTTTAAAAGTACAGCATATTTGCATAAACATTTATATTCCCCAAACCAAAAGGAGATTCATTGAATAAGCATAAGGCAATTATGGAAAGGATTAGTTAGATGGAGAGGACGAAATAAAATATTAAGAACAGTTACCTCCTCCACCACTAAGAGGCATCATACCATCACTGAGTAGCATACATCGAGCGCTTTCAGATTGTGGAAAGCAGTACAACAAACTTCGGCATTGCATTCACGTATCAAGGGAATCATCGATTGGTATCAGTACAAACGGAACCAGGCATCACAAGTAACAGACGTAACTGTTTTTTTTTCTCGTTCACGGATCTATAGCAATGAGCAAATCGTAGTTTCAAGTGAGCACAAACTGCTCTGAGTACAATCTCGTTCAACAAGTCGGACTCTAACTCGCAACTTCAGATTTCACAACTCACATAGCAGGCACGACATTTCCAAATCCAAAAATTGGCACTGCTTTTCAGATCCATCTCCGATTCGAGCAAGCTAGGTCGCAAGCAACTCCAGCGTGTTTCCAAATCTAAATTGCGGCATCAACAATTCCAGGCCAATACGCAAGCTTCGGCGGTAATTTCTAGGAGCAGGCGATTATTTTTTGAGTGGGAGCAGTGAACGTTTTTTAACAAAAGAAAAGGAGAGAACGATTTCGTTTGGAGCGCCATTGAAGTCGATTTGTTAGGAGGGCGGCCAAAGTTGAATTCCACTGAATTCAATAAGCGTTGAGAAGTATTAGGGCTACGGATGTAAGAAAGCATGCTAATTTACCTTTTTGCCCCAGCAACTTTTGGGTTAATTTCAATTTAACCAGATTTTCCAACGCAAATATATGTTGGCAATAAAAAAATTATAAATATGTATTTTTAGCCACACATTTTTAACTTAGCAACGGATATTGCTGTGATTAATTTACAACGCAAATAAGTGTTGCCAATTGAAAAAATAAGTGTTGCCAAATAGCTGTTATGGTGTAGTGAACCGCGCGTCGATCCGAACTCGTATGCAAAAGTTATGCGATAATTAGTTTAACAATTTAATAAAACAAAATTAACTAATTAATAATATAATTAAATTATAACTCACGTTCTCATATTCCCAGGCCAAGTTTGCACGCAAAATCCATCGTTCGCGACCATCCTTCTTCGAACACGCGCGCAACCAAGTGAGAGGAGGTCCATCAGGCAGCGCCGCCGCGTGCGCCGCTTACTCCTCCACCCACGCCAGAGGCTACATCCACTCCGCCGCCGCCTTTTGCATGATCAAACCCAAAACACGCTCAAACTTTAACATCAGAGTCTGGCGATTTTGAGTCGCTACGCATCAAATCCACTGTTGGATGTGTAGAGCTCGTCGAGCTCTACAATTTTGCCTTTGGAAATTTTCAATTTCGATGAAAGATGAAGGAGATCGGAGAGGAAGAAGTTAGACAAATTATGGCCGTTAAAAACAATGAAAATGGCGACCATAGTTTAGACTAGGGTTTGGAATATTTTAATATAAAACTGTCTCGATATGCGTGCCGTATTTATATAGTTAGGTCCAAAACCATCCGAACTTCAATCGAGGCGTGCCGCCTAACGTTTATAATGTTTTACCCCTACTACGAACACAATGAAACTAGTCTCGAGGCGTAATTCGATCGTACGTGGAAGATAGCTTTTCAAAATCAATTATTTTAATCGAATTTCTTAAATTGATTTCTACACGTTTCAAGCTCGCACGGCCAAACGACAAGTCCGATCGCTACGAAACTTGAAATCCTACAATAATTCACTATTACGGATCCGATGAAACTGGTTTCGTCGAAATCCGAGACAGTTGCTAAAATGGCTATTTTTACTCGTTAAGTATAATATAAAATTTTCAATTTCTAATTATTCACTTTTAAATCCAATTTTTAAATGCTAACAATCTTCATTCATATTTAAAGAAAATTTGAATCAATTTCCGATATCATTTTCATTCACATTAAATCCAGAATTCAATTATCCAAATAATTTCCAATATTCAAATTTGAACAATTTAATTATCCAATAAATCAATATTAATAAATCATTAAATTTTTATTTCTACCCATATTTATTCAATAATTACATTAAATTTAATAACTTACAATAGTCAAAAGTAAGAGTCGTTACAAATATACTTACTAAAGCTTAGTCATGCAAGAATTTCTACTGATTACGAGGATCTGAAGATTAGAAGCTTCAACAGCAATTTGGGAAAAGCAGGCGAAAACCCTTGCTCAAATTGTGAAGGAATTAGAGAAAATGACGAATAAAATAACCAAAGAGTATAACGTAATGTAATATAGCATGAGGGGTAGAGAAGTAATTTCGTTTGTACAGCTGTACATATGAGACTAAGTCATATGCGCAAGCATTATAAATACAATAAGTATTCGTATGTAACATTACTAAGAAATCAATAATTAAATTTACGCTTTTTTCTCCTCACTGTTCTCACTCTCTCCAATTATCACATTTTACAAACTCTATTTACTAGCAACAATATATCTTTATATATGAATATATGCTTCTGCACTGCATACTAAGGCATGCTAAGTATAAATTAGACCTTGTAATTTTGCTTATCTGAAAAGTTCCCACCGAATCAAGGACTGGTTTTACTCCTTTTATTTTGATACTTATTGCTACCCACTCTTTTGTTTCCGTAGAGGGACCAATTTCTGTAGCTGGCCACTAAGGTGTCGTTCGCATGCAAATTTTACCCTGTTTCCGTCGGGGACGCGTCCAAAGCCCCAACCGTGTTAGCCCATTCTCACCTCCGTTGTGGGAGTGATAGGGGAAGGTATGTTGGCATCTAACGCATCCTTCAACAACAGTCAGTTTGACCATTTTAATAACCTTAATTAATAAAATTAAATTTTTATAAGTTTTTAAAATTAATAACTTGTGCAATTGAGGTCCGTTTGAGATGCGGTTTTTTGCGTTGCGATCGTATCAAATTTCTCTACATTACGCAGTTGGTTGTAACTCAATCCTGGCGATTTACAATTTATTTATTTATTTATTTTTGCAAATTATTTATACATATTATTCATTAAAAAACAAATAATTAATTATTGAAGTATAAATCAATTTTATTTTAATTTTATCGTTGTATTTTTGAAGCTATTATAATTTACCGTGATATTGATACATATTTTATCGTTGTATTTTTAAGGTATTTTAATTATTTTGCATGTATTTCGATTTTTGTACCGTTATTTCATTTTAATTAAACATATATTACATAACAAAACAAACAATTAATTACCTATAATTCGATTAAATTAAAAATCACAACTTAAATAACCCGCTCAAATACCCCGTTCGCAGCGCTGAATGCATTCCACATTCACTTTATCTCCCACCTCAAATACCTTGTTTCCGTTCGTTGCAAACGCACCATAACTATCAAAAACTATATTTTTGTCGTATTGTTTGCGGTGTTCTATTTTATAGTAATTCTCTGATTTATTTCTTAACTAACCAATTTATATCGCTGCCTTCTAAATTCTAATGGTTGCCATTAAATTTTCTCTTTTATGGACTGTTATTTGCTTCACTTTAATTTTCTTTAGAATCACCCTCTTCCTGAAATAATTTTATCACCGACAAATCCACCATTTCTACACAATTTACATGATATGCATAAAACTAGTTATTTACTATAATGGAAAAGTTGAATGAATTGGGTTTTGCATTTAATTTTGTCTCTGCGCACGTTTTTTGGAACCTGATCGGTTGGGTTTAAGTACTCAAATTCTGTTTAGCTTATATTTTAACATGCTCTCACAATCAAAGTTGCCATATTGCATAATCAGATAATCTCAAACCATTAATGCGTTAATTGACATAATTTGGTCGACCAACTATACTGATTGATCACAATATTTATTTATAAGCCTTTAATAAAGTTGGGATACTAGCTTTTTACATTGGATCACTGACTTGTTTACATGTTTAATTCTATTTTTTCTTCACCACTGCAGATGTGTTAACCCAGAAGCTATGGTTGGTTTCGATAATGGAAGAGCACGTGTAATTGACATTTGTAGTGGGAGTTCTCGAATAATCAGGTGATCTAATTTTTTCTTTATGTTTGACAAAAAAACCATTTTGACTTGAAAACATGTGTTTTTGATTACTGCATGCTGTTAAACTAAGATATTGTGAGAATATATGTCAAGCAAATATAGTCATGCTTTAGGAAATTTGATTTGCCTGAATAAGCATGATAAGATTGAAAATACATCACCTCATCTGCACCATAATCTAATCCATTGGATCCAAATTAATGATGTTGGTGAACAAATAATGAATTATAAATGATGGAAATTTGGGTGACATCTTTAAAATGAATTATAATACATAAAATTTCCTCCCAGTTTGGGAAATATAACATCTATCCTTATTCCAATATAATCAACACATATGTGAACATGCACCTTCCTCAATTATAGGTCTCAAATTAATTCAAATATATACAAGTAGTGATACCCTTCCTTTGCAACATCAGAATAGAATCACTATGAAACAGTAGACAAATTAACTTGTCAAAAATTAACTAAGTTTATAAATAATAATAATAATTTTTATTAATAGTTGGCTTGGAAGCGCAAATTTTTATCTGACCGTGAACTTCCCAAAATATTCTTTACTCATATATAATTTATTTATTATCTATTATTTCACGTACAAGTACCTAAAAAGAATCGGTAAAATCATACTCAAATGCAGATGTTATTCATATTATTTTTAGCCTATTATTTTTAGGCTAGACTGGAACTATTCAAACTAAGTTAAAACAGTTAAATTTCTTTACAAATTCAAACTATCCCTCTACGCTTAAGAATAAGATCTAACAAATAAATATCATTTAAACAAATAAACATCATATACAAATTCGTTGTTTATTAATTAATAATATAAAGAAAATTTAAATTAACAAAAAAATTAAATGTTGCAACTTAGAAATAAAAATTTAAATTAACTACACTTGATTTCCATGTAAAAACATGGTTGGATATTTTTGCAAATCATTTCTCTTGAATGTGTTAATCATATATAAATTGTAGAAGAACAATTCACACGCAAAGCACATGTCATCATCACGCGCGAAGCGCGTGCCGTAACGCTCGTAATAATAGTGATGATGATGATGATATATTAACTAAGTTTATAAAAAGTTAACTAAATTTATAATAATAATAAATAAATAAATAACCAAATTAATTATGTTTTGTAAAAATTAAACAAGTCTATAATAATAATACTAAATTAACTAATTCGAACAAATTTTATAAACATTAACTATGTTTTATAAAAATTAAATAAGTTTATAAAAATTTAACCAAGTTGACTAAGTTTTATGGAAATTAATAAGTTTATAATAACGACGACGACGACGATGACTAATTAATTTTATAAAATTAACCAAATTTTATAAAAATTAACTAAGTTTATAATAATAATAATTATTATTATTATTATAAAATAATAAAATATTAACCAAGTTAAATAAGTTTTATAAAAATTAACTAAATTTATAATAATAATAATAACATAACTAAGTTAACTATGTTTTATAAATAATAATGATAATAAATTAACTAAGTTTATAATAATAATAATCTCTACTATTAATAATGTAAATTCAATGAATAGGATTTCAACTATATCCTTTTGAAATTCCAAAAATGCCCTTTCCATATATATGATAGTAGTTGGAATCTGACGGGCTGAAAATACATGTTCCGAAAAATGCGTAAATCATTTTTCAGTTCATACGTGTCATCCAAGTAAGTGGGATGTAGGACGCTAATTTTTTGTACATCTTTCTATCAGCTGATTCATCTCTATATACACTAACAAAAGATGTGTCTTGGACGATGTAGGACTAATGGAGGGGATTTGTTTGCCATGTTTGTTAATTCCCCCAGTAAGAATCAATGCAAATGGAAGGTCCGTGCTGGCTAAATATACTATAAATTAGTGGTCTGAAATGAATAATTTTCCAATTTAGATTAATTTTCTGCGTTTATGCATAAGTTGGATGTATTTGGTGTTTCCTTATTTTAACTTTGCTTTTTCCCGTCATGGAATCTACGACTAAGTTCTTATTCCAGGCAAACATTAGAGCAACAGGAGTGTGAATTGACATGCAGTGAAATGGAGTTCAATAAAAACAATCAGGAAACAGGAAAGCAAAAATAAAAACCTTGAAATTTATAACTGGAAGAATAGTTCTTACAAAAGATCATTAAACTTAACCTTCAATTTTCTACTTAACCAAAGCACAGTTAAAAGCCCTTCATCTTTATTAAAATTATCAAGACAGAGTAATCTTTATTTCGAAATTGAATTGCCCCGCAGCTGCATTGTCTCTGTTGAAAAACACATAAAACATCAGAATAATATGAAGTAGTCAGAAAGACGATTACAGCAAGAGATAGGAGGCAAGTTGCAACTGGATGGAAGGCAATTGGCTATACTGATAGCACTGCAAACGCATATGTGCTGCATGGAAGCCAATGCAGCACAACACTGTAAACGTGGTGGGTCGTTTGTTACACCTGGAACAACATAGCACACACGCTAAGATTTCCAAGTCCATCAACGCAATTCCACGCTGATGCAACACCAAGAAAGAGTACAATCATTATTGCAATAATATTTGTCTTAAATACACCAAGAAAGTGCACGCTAACTAATATTTTTCTTTGATATTAAATAAATTCAGTACGTTATCAAAGTAAAAAATATATAGATACCTGAAATTTTATTTTTGTCAAATATCTTGGAAGCCAGTAGAAGCTTAGAGTCTTTGGTGTTTTGTTTATGTAATTATTTTTATTACTTAATTTTATTTTTTCTTAGTTTCTAAACCAACCCAGCATGGAATCCTAATAAATTAGTTCTATTTGACTACCTTGAGTTATTTTTTGTTTTTGAATGTTCAAAAAATCAAGTTAAGTTAGCAAACTCTAAAAAAGAATAAAAAATAAATAGGGTCCATTCTCTACGAAGCGAGCGAGAAAGTTGGTTGAAAAGTTAATGTGTGGAGATGCAAAATAAATATTTGAGCGAAGTATATGAACGGAGTATTTAAAATGTGATTTTTAATTTAATTGATTTATACTTGATTTTTTTATTGTGTAATATGCATTTAATAATTGAAAATAATAAAAGACAATTTGAAATCAATTTCATTAAAATAAACTGATACGTTTTTAAATCCAAATAAATTTAAAATACAAACTAGAACTACCGACGACGATCACGCAACAAATCATATATAACTTATATTCTTGCAAACTTCAATGTTCTTAGATGTAAAATCATAAAAAATTAAATATAGTGCAAATTTAGTTAAATCTGTTGTTTTGTGTTCAAATTTAGCACACACTACAACTTATTGCATTGCCATTGGAAGTAACGTATGGAAAAGGTCACGACCTTATGCAATATGGATGTATAACACTGAATTTAAGGAATATGATTTTCATTTTGTTGCATCCTTGATTTGCATGTTATTTTGGTATTAAAAAAACCCTTTTTACTTTCAACAAAATTTATATATGCTAGATAAGTTATGGAGGTTGTAAATTGATATGTTACCTAGGGGCGACAATTAGACCCATTGAATTGTACTCGACCCGACGAGTCTAGATTCTAAACCAATCGAGTTTTGTCATATTTAAACAATATGTTTTGAAACCTAGATTAGACTCAGATTTGGACCGTTTTGGTTTCAGTTGGGTAATTAAACTTAAAATACGCATATTTTTATGTTTTTTTGTTTGGTTCGGTTTGGGTCGAGTTTGATTGAACCTAAATGATATTTTACCCAATCTGACCCGAGATCCGTTGAGTTCGGGTCAGGTTTGATATTTCCCAAGTCAATTCGATTTGAGTTTGTGGGTTATTTGCACTTTTTGTGTCAGGTGATAGTTACCTCCTGATTAAATATATAAGTAGGATTTTTTGTGTACACATAAAGGTAAATGTAGGCGTCTGCATTTTTGATGTATATGCAATATAGAATGAAACCTATAGTTTAAGAAGATGATGCTTGCAGTTGCTTATGTAGCCACCAATAACTAAAATCCATTCGAAAACAAATTTGATTTTATTTCAGAAATTTTCCCATTTGAAAACTATTAAATAATTACAGTATAGTTGTAAATATTTGTATTTTTTTTACACATTTGCTAAAAATGCATTATTTCAATAATTATGTCTTTTTCTACAAATATTTATTCTCAAATCATTGTATATTTTTCCTAAATGTTTGCAGCGAAGCATGCATATATGCACAAAACCTTCTGTTTTTTTTTCGATTTTATACTTAGTAGAAATATACGTGAACAAAAATCAAATCAAAAACAGCAGTGGTATTACAAGTTGATATATGTTTTCTAGAAAGATAGACGTGTAATATAAAAGTTTCGTTAACAAAGGGATTTCACATATTTTGAAACTTCTTAGTAGTGTTCTAGAAAAATCTTTGAGAACAATATCTTAAAAAGGAAAATACCATCCTATGTTACTCATTCTCAATATAACATTTCCCACACACCAGTGCAATACATGGATCTCCACTTTATAATGTTAAAGGTTCTTAAGAAAAATTAAAATAGGGAATATGATCACCACATAGTTTTAATTATCTTTGTTTAGTAATAGCTACACTGAAAAAAGTATTGTCAAAGTATCAATTGCAGATTCACCAGGACATGCATACACACACACACACACTCTTATATAAAATGTCATTACTCCTTTACCCGTTAAGGAAATTCCAAAATCATTTTTTTGGCCTATCTCCGTACTTTTTACTATTTTCCTTGCATTATTATTTAATTCTTCATAATTAGTCTTTCCATAAAAATGTAAGGGGTGTTGCACAAACATTTAAGATCCATAATATTTTCAGGTTAAAAGACTACTGAAAATCAATGCATGAGATCTTCCGTTTGCCGTTTGACCAGTAGAAGAGTCTCGATGAGTCATTCTATAATTGTTTCAAATAACTATACATATATATATATATATATATATATATATATATATATCTCCTCGGTGCTCCTAACATTCGTGAATAATTCACCATCTATCATATGCAAAGTGTTACGTACATTAGTCTCAATAGATATATTGATATCATATGTTCTATTACTTTCTTTTTCATCCATTTACATTTTATCAATTAGCAACTTCTGATTATTATTCTTTCAGATATGTGATAAAAACGTATGCTTCTGAAGTTCATAGTTTGGCGATAAACATTGCTAGCAAGATTGCAAATAGCCTGGTAGGCCTGTCAATGGATATCCGAAAAATCCAAAATCCATCCGGATTCGTATCCGAAAAAACGGATATTATCTGATATCTGAAAAGTGGATGCGGATATCCGATATCCGAAAAGAAAATCGGATGTGGATGCGGATATGGGCATATCCGTATCCAAAAAACATCCTTCTGATCCGAAATTAATTATAATAAAAATTGTTATTATTATTGATTTATTATTTAAAGATGACCCTAAGTTATAGTTAAAATATATTTAGAAATGAATTGGCCCAAGCCCAAACAAGCTCAACAAAGAAAGTAAAACCGTAACTAAGCAAACAACAATAAGTCACGTAACTCACGTTTTCACTTTCCTATTTCAATTTTCAAACCCTTATTTCTATTTCCTCGGCCGTTTCTAATTTCAAACCCTAAATTTCTCTCGCGCTCCGCCTTTTGTCGCTGCTCCGCCTCGTTCAGCTCACCTCGTCGTCGTCGTGTTCACCTCGTTCAGCTCCGATCCAAGTGTCACAGCCCTGCTTTGCTCCGATCCAAGTGTCATAGATCCGCCTCGTTTGTTACAGCTCTGCCTCGCATAGCACTGCTCTCTGCTCACGCTTGACTGCTGTTGCTCTTCACTTTGGTATACAGTTTGAAACTTAATTTTATTTGCTCTTATTTCATATTGTTTTAATACCAGAATGAATGGATCAGTATCCTGCATAATATGCAAATGTTCTACAGATAATTAAGTTATCTCGTAAATTTAATAAGCATTAAGATATTGGTAAATAGAATTTGGAAGATGATATGAGATGTTGAGATATAGCAAATGACATCTGTTAGGATTTGCAGCAGCCTGTGGCAATAATTATTTTTCCCCCTCAATTGGCAAATTTGGCAACTTTACCAAATTGCAGGCCAACCTTGAATCATCATTCGTGTGAAATAGATTCTTGATGACAATATCAATCTAAATTTATGTTAGAGGAAAATGTATGTTATTTGGTTTATTAACTGAAATTTGATTTTTAGTGTGCTATACTTTGTATTTTGTTTAGATTATTAGTTACTTTATATGTGATGGCTAAGATGAAAACATATGAGAACTGAAAACAAATATTATCTATTGTTTTAGTTTGTTTTTGTTTATTTGAATTGTTGTAATATCGTATGAACTTGTTTGACATTATGTATGTTGCCATTTTGTCATTTGAATTGTTGTAATATCGTATGAACTTGTTTGACATTATGTGTGTTGCTATTTTGTCATTTGAAAAACTGATTAGTATTGTAGTTTGTGTGTATTTCATTTGAGAAAGTGATTGTTTTAGCTGTGATGTTTTAGTTCAAAAATATTAGCATAATAAAAATCTTATTCAATTTCGGATGCAGATATTTCAGATATTTTTGAATATCCGGAAATATCCGCTTTTTATTTTTGGATGCGGATATTTTTAGATATCCAAAAAATATCCGCGGATGCAGATACGGATGTTAATTCTCCGATCTCTGCGAATATCTGATGCGAATTTAAATTTTTGGATGTGGATATAGCCATATCCGTATCCGTTTGCATGCGCTGACAGCCTTATAGCCTGGGTTTAGAAGATTACTCTTTCGAAGGATGGTCAGGACTGTTAAGGCAGAACAAATATAACTTCAGTGAAGGAACAGTTGGGTCAATCGCCTTTGTAACACACGCCGACTCTGGACTTTTGACAGTGCTTCAAGAAGATGAAGTGGTCAGTGGGCTTGAGATGATGGACAAGTCTAGGAAATTTTACTATGTAGATTCTGTTCCAGATTGTGTTCCTAGGGAATGTTGTAAAGGTAATTTTACAACGTTTTTGAAGGCCTTGGGCAACAGGAGATTGCATAACGTGAAGCACAAGGTGGTGTGCAAGGATGCTGCATATAAGCATGAAGGATTGTAGAACCTACGAAGTGTGCAAAGAAGTTAACTGTATCAAGAAGTTTACCTAATTATGAAGCAATGGGAGACTACTGTATCAAGATGTTAACCCATCTCAGATTGTTTTTTCTTTTTGAATTTAAGGTAGTGTTTGGTTTGTTATTTTTAGCTTTGGGCTTTTGGTCCATGTAAAAATGAACATGATGCATGTATATTGCCGAAAACGATCAATTTAAAAAACAAGATTAACATACAAAATATAAACCAACTATTTTTTATTTTCCGTGTTTTGAGAAATAGTAAAAGCACGAGAAATAATTCAATTTTCCATCGTCTCTCTGTCTCCTCTGTCCTTCCCTCTGTCGTTCTTTCACCCTTTTCATATTGAAAACCGAAAATACAAAATTCGTTTTTAAACCAAACACTACCTAAAACTTTGAAATTGAAATTTTAGTTATCAGATATTTAATCTACAAGATTTTGATCCTTACTGTATAATTACCCCCTATCGTTTTCTTCTATCTTTAATTTGCATTGGTGCCAAATTATGTATATTAAAGTAAATTAATTAACACATAATTTCAATATCCATATTTCATAGTTCAACTATGCTTCACTAAAAAGTAGCGCAAGTGATTTACCTGGTTCACAGAAACTTTTAGGTCATTTGCTATTTACTCAATATTAATAATAAAGGAGTAGTGTAGTCAATTTGATTGTAAGAAGTGGAAAAATATAAACACAGTCATATAATCTTTCAAATTTGAAATTTCAGAAAGTCACGGTGGAAGTCCTATGCATTGAATTCTCTCTGTTACTAGAAGAGATGAAGCCATGTTGTGAAGTGATGATGTATATAATACGTTTCCACATTAGCTAAAAGAGCATATGGATGTATAAGTACAAGTATCATTTCCATTTCTACTAGTATAAAATAAACTAAAACAAAAGAAACAAATGATAAAACTTTAGTATTATAAGAAAGTTGGTTCATGGTTATTCTTCCGTTGTTTTGGTCTTCTCAAATGCTGCTTTAGGTTCAGTTTATGCTGATAATGATATTGTCAAATCTACTTTCAGGGCTACAACTATAAATGCATGCACATTGTGATTTGCAGGCCCACCTGGGCGTGCATATAATAATAATAATAATAATAATAATAATAATAAAATACATTTCATATTGGTGCTCAATAGTTTTGGATAGTAAATTTTGCTTTCGCTGCTTAGACATGGTCTTCAACTGACAAAAGTTGTGTAATAAAATTTATTAGCAATCCATTTGTCAATGTGTGAATCTATTCTCATTTAGAGCCCCTCATTAATAGTTATACTACCATGCATGTACCGCCCAGTGTTTACGATGATTAAATCAAAATAATGTTTATTAATTTGTATGTAATGTTTCAAGCTTACATGCTACTTCTAACCATAATAACATTAGGATACCCAAGTCATCATCAATCAAGTTTGGCTAGTTTCATACTTAAATTGATATTGCATATAACAACATTTCATTTTAAACTTATATTTTAGTCATTGATCGATGAATTTCTTTATTTTAGGTAACTAAAGACTTCTGGTGCAAAAAATTAGCATAATGTTGCACAATTGAAGAGTTTGAAGTCTTTTTGGCATAGCAAGCATATAATTTTTTTTGGCTTTACGCATTTTGCCAAGGAGTAGTATTTATGTAGTTTGACTTATGGATATTTTACAAACTTGGTTTACGGATATTGTGCTAAATCTGATATGTTTATTATATATAATGTGTTGAACTATTTATATTTGTTTATATGATTATTGCTTGAATTTTATTTGAATATGTTTTACATATTGGCTAATTGAAGCATATCAGTAAAGATATTTCTATGATATTACAATATAATTAATGTGTTCTTGAAAATCAATAAAAATATCATACGACTTTCTACAATGTTTCTTCTATGCTGTGAAAAAGGTCTTTCGCAACGTTTTATAAATGCTGCGAAATTCTTTCTCAGCGTTTTGATGAACGCTTTACATCATTTTTTTAAATGTTGTTGTATCGTATTATAGTGTTTTTAAAACGCTGCGTTAAAGTTCTTCCGCAACGTTTTCAAAATACTGTAATATGATACTTTTTTTTAGCGTTGCAAAAAAACTACGATATGTCCTGACACAGTTTGTTGTTAGACATCGTTCTTCAAAACGCTGCGAAAGTGTTTTGCAACATTTTTAAAATGCCGCGAAAGGGTTTTTTGTTGTAGTGTAACAATATCTTACAATGGAAGGATCATATATAATATAAATAAGTAGCCATCCTTGCATATAAACTACCAGTGCAGCGAAAAACAAAATAGTTGAAAACTTCAGAAGCCTCGTGCTCATCATCTGTCAGCTCCTAAACATCAAAAGGTAACCTGTCTTTCTCAGCCTACTCAAATGAGTACTCGAGAGTTAAAAAAAAATAAACTTCGAATCAGACAGGTCTGGTATGAGAAACTGAAGACGTATGCGTAAACATATAACGACACATTATGAGACCATGCCATAGAATGAAAAATGTTTTCCCCTCATAAGAACCAAAACCATTTTATTTTAAAAGTAAATAAGGGTGATATATAGATAGTGTCTAATGTGTAAAAAATAAATGTATAAATAATTATGATGCTTGCATCTCACATCACACAATATTCATGTATACATCTAAATTCGTAATGGTGACATTCGATAAATGGATTTCCAAGGAAGAGCCAACAGTACTTCACGAACTCTTTCCAACTAGACAAGGGTAGAAGGCTCCTTACCGAATGCATAGTATACTTCTAGAGTAGATATGCCTAAGAGCACATGTAATTTAGGTCACCCTCGGATATTACCGAGCTGGTCCACGTCTATAATATGTAACGCTGGATATATCAAATCCGCGTGCATAAAACCGAAATCCGCTCTAGAAAAGATATGACATACCCTAATGGTAGCGATCCACATAGATCGGCCTCCCATGTGCCCCAGTTTTAATTTTTTCCTAAGTCGAGGTCAGCGTTCGAATCGTCTTTCCAGCAAAATACAGGATTGCTAACCATGCCCTCTCCTTTGGAACTGCCAATATGATAGGCAATACAATAGGTCTAGCAAACCGAACAAATCACAACGTGGTTCTCCTTTGGAATCACCCTCTGGATAGACAATACAATAGGTTCAACAACCCGAATAAATTTTCTTCATAGATCTTCGAAAGTATCTTCTTTCGATTTAACGTATTTCAAGTTTTGAAGTGGATTTGGTTATGTACACGTATGTATGCTTATCCCACTTTGGACCCTTCAAAACTGTCGTACAGTGAATTTCCAGTTAACTCTGTTTCGGTTCTTTCGAAAATAAACAAATAGCCTATAAGGTAGAGCCTCGCCTAAAGGATATCCCTACACTTTTCCCTTAAAGAGAAAGATGAGTTTATATGTACGGTAGAGCCTCACTGGGAGGATATCCACATCGTATAAACTTTGCGTCTCTTTTATATATTTCCTAAGTTAAAGTCATGTTCGCTAGTTGAAAACTCAACTATCTGGCTATGTCATAAAAAGTAAACATCTATAATCACTTTCATTTATTCATAAGATATTTTACTTATTTTTCATACGCGTACATAATACTCAAATTTAAGGGTCAACCTTTAAGACTTACTATATCTAACGAGCTAGGCCAATAGCCATGATGGGGAGAATACTAGTTATCCAACCCCAAACCTAGACACTACTATTCTAAGACACCCATAGTACAGAGAAGTTTATTAGTTGGTCCTAAATATTATTTCAATAAACCATTTGTTTTACAAGAAAAAACCCTATTAAAACTTTGGTTACAGAAATATACATGTCTTTTATTTAAATTAAAATCTTTTTTCCAAACTCTTTTCATACTTTAAAATATTTTTAAAGTACTCTTATTAATGATATAAGTATGTATACAAATTTATTTGCTAAGGTAATACGCTTAAAATTATATACGAAGAGATAAAAACAATTGCTATTGAAACATATGCTATTAATAAGTGTTGTAAAACGTGCTTAATTTAACTCTATATTTTGCGAGTTTTTCATTATAATTTCAAATATTTTATAGACATGTTCTATAATGTAAACTAAACTACTTCAAGTCAAGAATTCATTCATGTAACAGTTTCTCAAAATATACTAATATATCATCACTTTAAAATGATTTCAAATACAAGTATTTCAAAGTGCATCTATAGTGACTCTTTCGCTTTCTAACTTTAAACTCTCAGCTATAATTTTTTTATACACAACTCCAGCAAACATGCAAACATAAGGTATAGCCCATAACATAAGTTTATGAAGCTGATAGAACTGATGTTATAATATACAGAGTTTTCATATACTTTCTAGAAGTAAGGTGGTGCAAAGTTAGTATATTCATTAGTTAAGATTTACATTACCATAATAACTTGCATACAAGTCATATGTTATCAACATAAAATGGTGAGAATCTCACATATCCTCCGTTCAAGCCCAAGATCAAGCTTCCTAAGTCCATAGAACCTTGCTACCAAGTCCAAGAGCAAAGCAAAAATCTCCATCTTTCTAGTTGCTCCCGTCCTCCTCTTATAGCCCTACTTTTGGCTCCTTCTCTCCATGCTTTTGCAAAAAGGGGTGCTTCTTCTTTGGTTATGAAGTGATTTTGGATTGAATGAAAATCGCTTTGTGAAATTTTGGTAGTGGTTTGAGTTAATTTGGATCGGAAGAGAGTGGTTTAAAGAGAGGAGAAAATTTATGAGAATAACTTAACTTGTAATTCGTTTTCTATTTCTCCATGGCTTAGGTTATTTATAGGTGATCAAGAGGAGGGTAATTTAGTAATTTCCTAACCCCCAATAGCCTAACCTCATTCAACCATCCTTTGGTCCAATAGCAACCATTCTTATCAACTATGGCCAAACCTGATTCGACCATATTTTGGTCCAATAGAAACCATCCATATGGTCTAACTTGATTCAACCACAATTTGTTCCAATAGCAACAACCCTTATGAAATAACTTGATTTGACCACATTTTGGTCCAATAGCAACCATCCTTACAGTCTAACTTGATTCGACCATATTTTGGTCCAATAGAGACCATCCATATGGCCTAACTTAATTCGATCAAATTGTGGTCCAATAGCAACCACCATTATCGCATAACTTGATTCGACAACATTTCGGTCCAATAGCAACCATCATTATCAACCACACATTTATTTGATTCGACTATCCTTTGGTCCAATATAACCCATTCTTGTCTACTACATATTTGTGTTAAAGCATGTACAAAAAAATTTGACAACTTTTAATTAGTTTAAACTGTTTATCGATAAACCGATTTTCGGTCACATTATCGAGTATACTTTTCTTTACTCAGTAATGTAAAAATATTTTAAAATGGTGTTTTGCATCATTCGCAATATTTAAAATGGTTTGCATTAAGGTTGTATAATTCACCATTAAATATTTAAATTTGTAAGTGATTAAATTACGAGTCGTTACAATACGGTCCAACAACATTTGTTGCTTTTTGAGGTTCAATAGTTCCATCTACTTCTTTTTTTGTATAGTTTCAAATTCTGCAAGAACATCAGATTTGGTGTGACCAGGAGCGGTTTTTGTGTCGGTCTCTTGTGTAAAATATTTCTCCACAGATATACTTCCTTTTCCTATTGTTTTCCTCGATGGATTATTTTTCAAAACTATCTTAGTGTGTTAATATTTTTATTCTTCAAGGTATTATTTATGAACCTGTGTGTTTTTTAACTTGGACATGTAAAACAAAATTATAATAGTATGATTATGATAATAAATTGTTGTTATAAAATATTTATTTAGTCACTGCAATACTATTTGGATGTCTAGCAAATATCCTTTTGACAAATAATTATGCAGCAAAATAATTATTTGGTAAATATTTGCAAGGAAAATATTTGCCAAGCAAACATTTGCATGGCTTATATTTTCCTAGCAATTATTTAACCATTTAATATTTCATGAAAATATTGGACTAGTTGATATTTGCATGACATATATTTGTGTAACAAATATTTTCGTGGTAAATATTATGCATGTTTTTGTTTAACAATAATGTACAAAGCATATATTTGTCTAGCATATATTTGCTTGGTTGATATTTTTTGGTAAATTTTGTATGATTGATATTTTCTTGTCAATTATTTCTATGGCAAATATTTGAATGTAAATTACTTTTGCTGCTAATTATTTGTCTAACTAATATTTACATGGCTAATATTTCCTGGAAAATATTTCGATAAATATATCATGACTCATATACGAATGACAAATATTTGCCTGGTGTTTACATGGCTAAAATTTTGATATGCTAAAATTTTGACAAAGCAAATATTTTGAAAGTCAAATATTTTAGTACATCGTTTGGTTTGTATGATCTACCCATAGGAAAATTACTAGCTAATATTGGTATGACAAACATTTATTTGTTAAATTTTGACATGCTTTGGATTCAATAATCACTAACTAATTTAAATACCATTTGTCTTTAACAATTACCCCCAAAACTAATACCAGTTATTATTTTCATACTAAATATATGCATAGATTTTATTTGACATTCTCAAGTTTTATATTACAAGACTCATGTTTTCACCTTATTCCTTTATTATTTACTATCTTATTTTTGAATTGAAAATATTTGCCTAGTATATATTTCATATTTTTAGTATATAAAACTAGCTTATTACTGCATGTGAAACATTTGTTCGCTAAAACATTTACCTAGCAAATATTTTTCATGCAAATATATGCTTTGAAAATATTTGCCAGTCATATTTTGATTGGCAAAATTTTGTCATTCTCAGGTCTCTATACACACTACAAAAACATAGGCCATTACCGATGCCAAAATGGGTTCGGTGGAGCATCGGTAAAGGAGTATCGACGCCCTACCGATGCCAATATAGATGTTGGTAAAATGAAGGTTGGAAATATTATTCCGGCGCCTTGTAGACATTTTGCGTAGGGTCCTTACCGATGCCACACAGACGCCCTGTTTTTGACGCCATTGCAATGCCTTATCGACGCCTTGCAAATTGGATTTTCCGATGCCTTTTAGACGCCCTACCGACGCCCCAATTAAAACATATTTTGTAGCATTTCTGTACTCAATCACACATTCAAATATATAGAATATATAATCACCCATATCACAAATACATATATCATATATCACATGTCACCAAATTCATATACCAAACCATATTACCCAACATCATAATATCATAAATATACTAAACCATACAAACACAAATGTCAACAGTCATACAAATGATCTTACAAGCATGCAAACAAAAATGTCAACAATCATATATAAATGATCTTAAAACCATATAAACACAAATTCATATACAACTGCGCTTATTCCAACGAAGATGAATTAATTATAAAACAAGAAAACTGCTTATATTGGCATGAAAACTCACTCTACAATCTTTCATTTCTTTAAAACTCAAACGCCAAAACACTGGTTGCACAACTTGACAGCGTGGTAATATTGAGAGAGGAGGCGCCTAAAGATATGTGTGATAGTGCTGTTATAACGGGTAGTGGTGGTTGGGGTAGTGCTAGTGGTGGTAATGTTAACACTGGTGGTGACAACCACCATCACTAACAGTCAACAAATTCAGTGTTAATAGTATCCCCTCCTACATTATCCTAACCAACCACCATCAGTTATAACAGCACTACTATGCATGTCTAGGCATCTTCTCTATTAATACTACCACGCTACCATGTAGTGTAACCGAGGCGGGTGTTTGAGTTTTTAGGAATGCTACTTGGTTTCGTACCAAACATACGTTGCTCAACAGACTTGCAAAATATCATAGCATTTTTATCTCATTAAATACTATTAAAATAGTCAAAAAACAACTACACTAAGGTTTTTTAAAATACCATGTACATGTAATATGGCCTTATACCATCTTTGTCTTGTATTGAAATCGATAATTTCTTCTCACGGGTTTAGATGGTTTTTTACCATTTAATAAAATGATAGTTATTTCTTATGAGGGGTGTCGTTTTTTTTGCAGATTCTACCAATCTTTCGATCATATCCACACTATCATTTTTTGCAACATTGGGAGAATCTGTAAAAAAGGAGTGACACACGTCTAAACCTTCAAGTGCAATGAAATCGTTCCTAAATGCAAGCAAAATTTATATAATTACTTACAAACTTTTTAATAAAAGCACCATTTTTCCAGACAATCTTGTTAGAATTGGCATTCATATATGATTTTACTTTATGTGTACGTATAGCTTTCTTTATACTAGTCATTGTATCGAGCATCGTATATTTTACTTTATAATTAAATTTAAATAATTATTTACAACGGATTATCATACCAAAGAATATGTCAATGAATCTATACCATATATGAAGCTAATCAAATCATAACATTGCATAGAAATGGAATTAGAACAATATATCATATCCACAATGGAGCCTTAAACGACATCTAGAAGGACGGGACATGTAGTTTGAGCTTTGCAACGACATTGAGCGAGGAGGAGGCGGCGTTCGAAGTCGATGTCCATTGGAGGTGGTGGGGTTCGTCGGCTAGAGGTTGGGGGGCAGGAGAGCTTGCTAGCCGATGAGGAGACTGGTGGCTGGATGGCTTACTAGCCATGGGTGAGGTTGAGGGAGAGGCTTGTAACACCCTGAAAATTTAACAGAAATTTAAACTGGAATTTAAATACAAAAGTAAATTTAATTAAAAGAGGGACTTAAAAGCAAACTTTCACAAATATCTGAATTCGGCTATGAAATTGGCACCAATACGTTCGTAGCAATTTTTCGAACAATTTTCATATATAACACTTTGTAATCTGAGTAAGTACGGAAAAGTTACGGGCATTAGATTGGATTAAGAATTTGAAAACTAAAATTATCAATTTTTAAAAGGACACCAGTTGATCCGTAGGTTTTCTGGGTCGACTGATAGCAGTCGACCATGGTGGGTTAAGTCGTTGATCCGCATGCGTGTTTGATCGAATGTGTCTTGTTCTAGATGATGTGTTTTGATGAACTAGATTTGTTGCTTGGTGATGTATGCTAAAGTGAGAGGACCAGATTGACTAAAATATATGCTAACCTAACCAAATGGCCCTAATCTAAACCCTAACTCTATAAATACTCAACTAATGAAACCCAAATTTCACACAAATCTCTACAGTAACCAAACTCTGTTAGTCTTTATCTTCTCCTCTAAAAACTTCTTGAAATAAAATAAAATAGTTCAACAAATCAAATCAAGACGGAGCAAGCGTAACTAATCAATAAAGAGGAAATTCTCAAGAAAATCAATGGGAAGGGTTTAGGCTTGAGGTGAGTAGGCATGGATTTAATAAGATGATTAGTGTAGTCAACTTAATCTATTTAAATTGTTTAGGGTGTTAGAAATTATACTGAATATATTGTATATGATATAAAACTAGATTAAAATCGAAAACTGTAAATTGGATAAGTCAGAATCTAAATTGAACATGTTAGATCTGATTTGAATATATTAAATTTGATTTTAATATGTTAGAAACTCTAGAATTGAATTTGTTAGTAAACTAATAATTAAAGATGACTGCATATACCCCTTTTCTCACTTGAAATTGAAAAACTCTAGATGAACAAATCATTGTAATTAATTTGTACTACTCACCGCAATTAATCTGCAAACAGTCGGTAAATTAATTAGTAAACAAACAGAAAATAAAATGTGCAGAAATCCTGATTTAAAACCCTAATGATGGACCGTGGAACCCTAACGATCGACCGATAGCGATCGACTTAGGAGGATCCACGGTCAACCGATCTAAATGAAAAATGCCAAGTTGAACCTCGGCCTGAGGCCCAGGTTTATAATAGATTATATATGAAATGTGAATTATCGTGAGCCTATTTGATGGAACTTAGTTGTATGATAGGAGTAGCAGGGAAGCTAGTTCCATATGAAATGATGTTAGGTTGAGGCGGTGTCAGGTAAACATAATTTACCCAAATTAGAATGAAGCGACTGATATAAAGCGATGTAGTTCGGTAATTAGCACTCAAAGGAGGTTCCAACGGTGGGCATGCAACCGGCACGGATTATTGATGGAGTGTGTCTGGCACAATGGGAGGTCCTAGTACACGATTGACGCACGCGACATAAATGGGGAGGAGGACCCGAAGCATGCAATAAGAGGCCGTATAATAAAAGGGGAATCATGTCCTAGTTGCGTAATAACAGTGATAGAAGTAGGAATTTATTTCCATAATAGGGTAGTCGGAAGAAGGACAGTGTCTTATGTATGGAGTAGCTTTACAAGTGACGACCGATCGTTAACTATGAGATTTGTTGCTGACTTTGACCTCTTACATTAGCCTACACCTATCGTGGTGTAGGGATGTATTAGATATGAACAATAGGTAACAGACCTTAATTCATGGACACTTGTATCACACAACCTATATCATCTTAAATAGCATTGAAGCAACTGCATATGATCACCATATTAAACTTGTACTCATTCACCAGACTTTTGTCTTACCCATTTCTCTTTGCTTCTCTTTCTCCACCACGGACAGGGCAACAGTTGATTGGCTCATTCTTGATACTTAGAGAGTCGAGCTTACCGTTAGAGACCGCTTTTACCATTTTTGCTCTCCATGTATTATTCTATCTTATCGGTACATTTTGCTTATGTATCAGACTTCGCGGGATATTTTTTATGTACTCTGTATTGGACCACATACTTAGACTTTAAGACTATAGTTTGGACATTTTCTAAGATAGATATTTTTTATGTGTTATATGTTTTATTCCTTCCGCTGTGATTTTGAAAGTTAGTATAGCTTAGATTATATCTATCATTAGACTTTGTGAAGTAATGTATTAAATCCCCGATGGTCCACACTTGTTAGCATGGTGTGAGTCCAAAAGTCACACTAGGCTTTGGATCGACATGTTGAGAAGTGCAGGTTGTCACAATTAGTATCAGAGCCAGGTTTAAGGTTCCGTAGGGATTAGGACGTATTGAGAGAACGTGTTTGAAAACTTTTTGAAAAAATGGTTTTTCAAGAATTTTTTCCAAAAGGTTTTTCAAAATGGACTTTTAAAAATATTCATATACGTATAGATAAAGTATTTCAAAAAGTTTTCAAAATTCTTTGTGTATCAAAAATCCCTCTTTTTTGTGCCTATGCTATCTTTGGTTTGAGTCTATATTGACTCCTTATTCACGCCCAAATTGTATGTGAAAAGTTGCTATTTAAATCCTTAAAATTCACGGATAGAAGATGAGTAATCCCACAAGTTCAGGCTTTGGTGACGCAATCCAGATTCTGGGTGTGAACATATCGATTTGGTTCCACCGGTATCTTCAGGGAAGGGGATAGGCCGCGCTTAATCCCACTAGAGGACCCATGCAGGGAGCGATAGGTGCGGCTCCTGCCCACCCACCTACCACTATAGACTTTGCTAAGCTATGCAAAGATTTCTCAAATCTTGAAGGAAAACCATAATGGGTATAGAGTCCTATGTGGATTCGAGATCATGGATCCGCATTTGTGAGAGGATCTTTGGTTTGATGGGTTTGGCTGATGAGACGAGGATGCAGTTAGCTACATGGTATTTACAAGGAGAGGCATTGAGATGGTGGGAGGTAGTTGAGGCTAAGACTAAAGGAGGTAGGATCACTTGGGAGGAGTACCATAGGCGATTTGAGGTGAAGTTTCTTTCTACGGCAGAGGAAGGTGTGTAGTTAGAGAAGTTCATTCACTTGAAGTAAGGGAATCCGTCTGTAAAGGAATACGTCAATCTGTTCAATAAGCTAGCCAAATTTGGAATAGGATTGATTAATATCCCGTATAAAAAGGCTTTGAAATTTGCTAAAGGGCTGAACCAACCTCTCAAGGATTTAGCCGAGAGCCATATTCCGATGGATGCATCCTATAAGAGGCTAGTGGAGATGGCTTTGCTTAATACCGTCTCCAAGAGGTAAGCCAAGGGGGAGGAACCCAAGAAGGCTGGAGGAAAAGTACAATAGAATCAGCATAAAGGTGGAGGTGGACCTAAGGGAAAGATATAGAAGAAGGACATGCACTATAGGAGATGTGGTAGAAAGGGACATTTTATGAAGGAGTGCAAGACTGACCTTTCAAAGGATAAGTGTTATAACTGCGATCAGTATGGACATATGAGGCGAGCTTTCCCCGCACCACCGAGAGCTTCTACTAAGACTTATACTCAGGTGGTTCCGACGTATGCACTAGAGGCAATCCCTCGCTCTTGCCAATTGCAGGTAGAGACAAAAAAGTGGTGATCATATGTGAATTGACTCTTTATGATCTTTCTATTCGTACTTTATTTAATATTGGGGCTTCACATTCTTTTATCTCTAGTAGACTTGTTGGTGACTTACATTTACACACTAGTATAGTCACGGACCCTGTAGTTGTGTCAAACCCTATAGAAGGATCGACCTATTTATCCATGATGTGTAGGGGTTTGAAGTTATTTATTTTAGTGGTCAAGTTTGATTGATGCTTTTGCATTTGGATTCTTTGGGTTTGGGTTAATATTGGGCATGGATTGTATGTCAATGCACGGTGTTATTTTAGACTGTGATAGGAAGATTGTTAGATTGAGCACATGTAGTGGGCACAACTTAGAAGTTTATTGTGATCCCCGAGGATTGGTTATGTTGAACTACTTATATTCATTAGATTTCTAATCAAAGCTGTCAATATTTATTGTTAGGTCAATTCATACACCATAGACATACCAAAAGTGGAGTGAACTCAACCACTACTCAATTCTAGCACCAACACCAAATACGACCACTAGAACATCAGTAGGGTGCCCTTATGTTATATCACTACCTATCACATGACGAGCTTATTACAGTTCCTATAGTTAGAGTTTCTCAAATGTATTTGCTAAGGTTATCGGTCTCCTGCCCCATAGAGAGATGAAGTTTAGGATCTATCTTGTTGAGCACGCCGGACCTATCGCCTTACCACTGAAGCATATGGCTCCGAGGGAGAGGCATGAGTTGAACAAGTAGGTTAACGAGTTATTGGAGAAGGGCTTTATTAGGAGAAGCATTTCTAAGTGTGGAGCATAGTCATCTTAGCCACTAAGGCCGATGGTTCTCTCAGACTCTTTGTTGATTATAAGGGGTTGAATAAACTGATAAAGAAGAATCGTTATCCACTACGCTCCATAGACGATCTCTTTGATCAGTTAGTTGGAGCTAGAGTATTTTCATAGTTGGACTTTGCTACCGGATTCCACCAGTTGCGTGTAGCCGAGGACATTATCTGAAAGATGAAGTTCCATACACCCAATAGATTATTCGAGTGGTTAGTCATGCCCTTCGGACTGACAAATGCACTCGCTTACTTTGTAGATTTGATGAGCCGAGTAATTAGGGAGTTGCTTAATAAATTCATCATGGTATTTATGGACGATATATATTATTATTTACTCTAGAAGTGAGGAGGAGCATGAGTCTTATTTAGGAAAAGTGCTCAGTACACTCCGTGCGCATAAGCTTTGTGCGAAATTTTTGAAGTGCCACTTCTGGAGGAAGGAGGTACGCTTTTTGGGACATGTCGTCTCAGAAAGTGACTTAACAGTTGGCCCTGGCAAAGTGGCAGCAGTTCAGGATCAGCATGTTCTGAAGAATGCCACAGAAGTGAGAAGCTTCCTTAGTTTGGCGGGCTACAATTAGAAGTTCATTAAGGACTTCGCGAAGATCTCTGCCCCGCTAACCCGTTTTACAAAGAAGAACCCAGTCTTTGCATGGGATGTGAAGTGTGACGATGCTTTTATTCAATTGAAGGAGGCATTGATTAGTGCGCCAATTTTGTTATTACCAAACGAGACGAAGCCATTTACAATTTATACCGACGTCTGTGGAACGAGGTTAGGCACAGTTTTGATGCAAGAAGGAAGGGCAGTAAATTATGTGAGTGAGCAGTTGAAGACCCACGAGAGGAACTACCCCATACATGACCTTAAGTTAGCGGCCACTGTCTTTGCGCTCAAGTTATGTAGATGTTATCTATTAGGAGAGCAATTTGATATGTTTCCAAATCATAAGTCCTTGAAGTACTTAGTCTCCCAGAAGGACTTGAATTTGAGGTAGCAAAGGTGGAAGGAATTTTTAGCATCATATAAATTTGGCATCTCTTAATCCTGGGCAAGGGTAATGTAGTGGCCGATGCTTTGAGTAGACAGTATGTAGTATTGAGTCCCTTGTTCGTGTATTGGAGACATTTGGATTACATTTCTATCTTTGATTTCCGACCACCATTAAATATTACCCCAGGATTACTAGCAGCTTTAGATGTTCAGCCTACCTTGATGGATCATGTTGGATCTAGGCACGGGGAGGATGATGAGCTAGTAGATACCATTGAGAAGGTTGGTAGAGGAGCGTCATTGAGTCATTTGAGGCATTATGCCATTGACTCAAGAGGATGGTTACTAAGGGATAACATGCTTTGTGTTCTCGATGGTATATATTTAATAAATGCGGTACTAGCAGAGTCTCACCATTTTAGGATGAACATTTATCTCGGTGGAGATAAGATGTATCGTGACATGAAGTTAGTTTTCTATTGGCCCGGTATGAAGAAGCAAGTGGCCGAGCATATAGCTAGGTGCATGACTTGCCAAAGGGTGAAGACAGAGAAAAAGGAGCTAGGAGGATTACTGCAACCACTGGATATTCCTCAGTGGAGTAGGAGAATATCTCCATGGACTTTATAGATGGTCTACCTAGGAGTAGGAGAGGGAATGAGAGCATTTGGGTCGTAGTAGATCGGTTGACCAAGTGCGCTCATTTCATACCAATGAGGAGTACTAGGACAACGGTGTCATTGGTGACTCTATACGTGAGATAGGTTGTTAGGTTACATGGAGTTCGTCTTAGCATAGTTAGCGACCGAGATCCGCTTTTTACTAATGAGTTTTGGAGAAGTTTACATGAGACTTTGGGGACTGAGTTGAGCTTGAGTACCAGGTATCATCCGTAGACGAACGGACGGACAGAGAGAGTAAATATGGTTCTAGAGGACTTGCTACTAATGTGCATTATAGACTTTGGATGTTCTCAGGAGGATCATTTACCATTGGTGGGGTTTACCTACAATAATAGTTATCACGCTAGTATTGGATGACACCTTTTAAGGCGTTGTATCGTAGATCTAATAGATCACCGTCGTGTTGGTGGAACATGACGGATAAGATTATTCTTGGATCCAACATGGCTAGGGAAACATTGGATAAGGTGGATATGGTTAGTAGAGGATGAAGACAACTTAGGATTGGAAGAAATCCTATGCTGATAGGTGGTGTATTGAGCTAGAGTTCACAGTGAGAGACATGATATTCGTGAAGGTTTCACCCCTTAGGAATGTGATGAGATTTGGTAGTTCAGGGAAGCTAGCACTGAGGTTTGTAGAACTCTTTTGGATATTGGCCAGAGTAGGGAAGTTGGCATATATGGTAGAGCTTTCGAAAAATTTGGCGGGGATACATGATGTTTTCCATGTGTCGCACTTGCGAAAGTACCTGCATGATACAACTACCGTGGTCGAGCCGAGTCAATTGGAGAAAGTGGAGGTAGAGCGTGAGTCACTTGTTCGCCGTCCACCCACTTGTATTCTAGAGCATGGTACAAAATGACTCCGCATCGAGGAGATCAAACTTATTAAAGTCTAATAGGGAGACGACCTAGCGGAGAGTAAATGGGAGCCCGAGGAGAGGATCAAAGCTACCCACCCACAACTCTTTTCTGGTACGTCTAAGATTTTGAAATTCTCGTAAGTGTAGATTTCTTATGTATAGGACTTAGGTGGTATACCCTTTAGGAAGAGACCATTGGATGGTAGGAATGGTTGTAAACATGTCAATAGGAAGTGTTATGAATGATGGATGCTAATGGATGTATTGTTTGAATCGTTCTCTTTTGCACGATTAGGGCAATATATCCTATAAGTACACACACATTTGATATCATGTTATCTCTTGTTTATTGATTGCTAGTGGATGTTATGCATATGGATGATTGCATATGAGTGTATGGTTGCGCATATGTATAGAATTGCAAGTGAATAATAGGATGTTGCATACATTTGGATACATGGCACTAGCATTTGCATGACAGGAGGTCGACTGAGTCAGTGGACCGTCTATTTTTGCATCAGTATAGATTCACGTGCATTTCACGTTGCATATGTATTTGTACATAATTCATTATAAATTTTTAAGGACAATGATTGCTCGTGGATGATTGGTGAGTAGATGGTTGTAGTTATTGGATGCTGTATAATTTTCATTTTTGCATCCTTAGCGATTTTGGGGACGAAATCCTTTAAAGAGGGAAAGAATGTAACACCCCGAAAATTTAACGGAAATTTAAACCAGAATTTAAATAGAAAAGTAAATTTAATTAAAACAAAGACTAAAAAGCAAATTTTCACAAACATTCAAATTCGGCTACGAAACTAGCACCATTATATTCGTAGCGATTTTCCAGACAATTTTCATATACAACACTTTGTAATCCGAGTAGGTAGGAAAAAGTTACGGGCATTAGATTGGATTAAGAATTTAAGAACTAAGGCTGCGGCTGGTTTACCCTTTTAGTTTTGGGTTTTCGTCCATACAAAAATGCGCATAGCGCATGTATATTGTGAAAGACGACCAATTTAGAAAACAAAGTTAACATACAAAATAGAAAGAAAAAAATATTAATTTCGTGTTTTGAGAAATAACACAAGCACGAGAAACAATCCATCATTTCATCGTCTCTCGATCCACTCCGTGGTCTCCTCCGTTTTCCTTCCATTCCATCCGTCATTCCTCCTCTTCTTTCATATTTTGTAATTAACATTGGAAACACAAGACGCAAAATTCGAAATTAAATAAACGGGCCCTAAAATTTTCAATTTTTAAAAGGCCACCGGTCGACCCGTAAGGTTTCTGGGCCATCGATCGACCAACATGCATGTTTGATCGAACGTTTTATGTTCCAGATGATGTGTTTTGACGACCTAGATTTGTTGCTTGGTAACGAAGGCTGAAGTGAGAAAGCTAAATTGATTGAAAATATATGCCAACCTAGTCTAATGGCCCTAATCTAAACCCTAACTCTGTAATACTCAACTAATGAAACCCTAATTTTACACAAATCTCTACAGTAACCAAACTATGTTAGTCCTTCTCTTCTCCTCTAAAAACTTCTTCAAATCAAATAAAAATAAAGGAATTCAACAAATCAGATCAAGATAGAGCAAGCGTAGCCAGTCAATAGAGAGGAGATTCTCAAGCAAATCAGAGGGGAAGAGCTTAGGCTTGAGGTGAGTGGGCACAAGTTTAATCAAACTATTAGTATAGTATATTTAATCTATTTAAACCGTTATGGTGGTAGAAATTAAATCGAATATGCTGAATATGATAGAAATCTAGATTAAATCTGAATCTGTAAATCTGAATTGAACACGTTAGATCTGAACTGAATATATTAAAATTTGGTTTGAATATGTTAGAAACCCTAGATCTGAATCTATAACCCTAGAATTGAATTTTTGAGTAAACTAATAATACAAGATGAATGCATATACCCATTTATCACTTAAAACTGAAAAACCCTAGATTAGCAAATTACTGTAATTCATATGTACTAATCATTGTAATTAATCTTCAAATGGTCAATAATTAATTGGTAAACAAACAGAAAATAAAACATGAAAAAATCCCGATTTAGAACCCTAATTGTCGATTGATAGCGGTCGACCTGGGAGGATCCACGGTCGACCGGCCTAAATGAAAAATTCCAGGTTGAACCTCGACCTAGTTTTATAATAGATTATATACGAAATGGAATTGTTGTGAGTATGTTTGATGGCACTTAGTTGTATGATAGGAGTAGTAAGGAAGCTAGTTCCCTATGAAATGACGTTAGGTTGAGGCGGTGTTAGGTAAACACAGTTTACCCAAATTAGAATGAAGTGATCGACGTAAGGCGATGTATTTTCACAACTAGCACTCAAAGGAGGTTCCAACGGTGGGCGCGTAAGCGACGCGGATGCCTGATGGAATGGGTTTGTCACAACGGGAGGTCCTAGTACACGACTGACACACGTAATACAAATGAAGAGGAGGAACCGGAGCGTGCAATAAGAGGCCATATAGTAAAAAGGGAATCACGTCCCAGTAGCATAATGGTGGTGATAGAAGTAGGAATTTATTTCCATAATAGGGTAGCTAGAAGAAGGACGGTGTCTTATGTATTGAGTAGCTCTAGAAGTCGATCGGTTGTTACATATGAGATTTGATATTGAGTTTGATCTCTTGTGTTAACCTACACAAATTATAGTGTAGGGATTATTGGACATGAACCCTTAGGTAACATATCTTATGAATTCGCGGACACTTGTATCGCACACCCTATATCATCTTAAATACCATTGAAGCAACTACAATTAATTACTATATTAAACCTGTACTCATTCACTAGACTTTTGCTGACCTATTTCTCTTTCCTTTTCTTTCTCCCCCACATTGGACAGGGCAACAGTTGATTGATCCATTCTTGATACTTGGAGAGTCGAGCTTATCATTGGAGACCGCTTTTACCATTTTTGCTCTCCATGTATTATTCTATCTTATCGGTACAATTTGCTTATGTATCAGACTTCGCGGGATATTTTTTATGTACTCTGTATTGGACCACGTACTAAATTTTTCAAACTATGGTTTGGATATTTTCTAGGATAGATATTTATTTATGTGTTATATGTTTTATTTCTTCCGCCGTGAGTTTGAAAGTCAGTGTATCTTAAATTATATCCGTTTGTATTAGTCTCTATGAAACAATGTATTAAAACCCTGACAATTCACATTTCTTGGCATGGCGTGAGTCTAAAAGTCACTAGGATTTGGATCGACGTGTTATGAAGTGCGGGTTGTCACAAGGATGGTGGTTAGAGGTCTTGTTGGCCGAGGGAGAGGCTGGTGGTTGGAAGATTTGGGGCTTCGATGGCTAAAGGCATGGGGAAGCCGACGGGGAGGTTGGTGGTTGGAGGAGTGGGGGAGGCTGGTGGCTGGAGGGCTTGTTGGCCAAGGGGTAGGCTGAGGGGGAGGCTATGGGAGAGGTTGGTGGTTGGAGTGTGGGGGCTGGCTGGAGGCATGGGGGAGGCCAACAGGGAGGCTGGTGGATGGAGGAAATGGGGGAAAAGATTTGGATGTAGGAAATGGGAAAAAGAACAACGGCTGGAGGGCTATGCAGGACGGCGATGCCCTGCCGACGCCCCATCAACGTCGCTATCAATGGTGTCGACATGACATCGGTATTTTTGCATATATAAGGTTTTGCCTACGCTTTATTGATGTCCCGTCGACGTCATAACCTATGGCGTCGACCGGGCATCGTTAATGTCATGTAGGTAAACATCAAGTTTCCTAGTAGTGACAACCTATCTTTAAAGCTAATATTGTTTGTATACTACAATTATGGTCAAACATCATTATTCAAACTTGCAATGCACTAAAAATTAACTTATTATTAAACAAAATGTGTAGAGAATAATTTGCTACTTGTTTTTTCTGGTTTAGCACCCTCATGTTGATTTTCACTTTGTATTGTTATATATGAACTTGCAAGTGGTTTACGATGCTAAGATTATGATTCTTTTGCTTCCGCGGGTTTCTTCGAAGTAGGTTTTCTAATCGCTATTTCGAGTCTTGAGATGATTTTCAGTAATTTAAATAGGTTAGGTACGTTCGAGATTTTATTAGGTTTTGGATGATGATGTTTGAAATGATTTCGTCGTTTTTGGAGAATTTGAGCAATTACCCTTTTTTTTGGGCAAGACCAGTCGGCATTCAAAGTGCGTCGTCCACTGTAGCAATTCCAGATTTTAGTAGGGTGAAAATTTTATTTGCCAAAGACGGAGGTGGTTATTTAAGAAATTATTTTTTAAAAACGGAATGTATTTTAAACATTAAAATTTGAAAGAATGTAGACCTTAATTTTTTTTTAATTATAACAATGGTCAAAATTTTCCATTTAAAAGGATCTAATTCTAAGTTTCCTTTTTTCCTTGAATTTTTTTTAAAGGAAAACGTGTTTCTTTATATTGTATTGATATTTTCTTTGAGAAGAGAAGGAGAAACTTTTGATATTTCTACATAAAACTAATTTTAAAACATTTAGATGTTAATACATGGATCATTTAAAGAAAGAATTATTTGGATTGGTTGGATCAATTTATAAACAATCCATTTGCGATCCAACTCAACCAATTTCATGGATCAACCTATAATGCTTAAAAGGAATATATTTCAAGCAATTTATTGCTTCTTCCTATGGTATTCTCCATCACTTCTTACAACTTAAACTTTTCAAACTAACATATTGTGACCTATACTGTCAATAGTACATCTGATCCTTGAATTTGATGGCCAACCTGAATACCTGATCCAACTCTTTTCAAATCCTTCAAAACATCACACATCATTTATTTGTAGTCAAACTTTTAGTCACATTATCACATACACAATTGTTTAAATACAAACAATACACACATATATCCACAACAAATAAATGTTACAAACAAATACAGGCCTATCCATCACATGTTTCAAATTTGAAATAAACAAGTTTCAAATTCAAATTTCAAAAGGAGCGGGAGCAACCATTTTTGAAGCTGATTTAATCCCATCCGCAAGTCTCAGAGCGGAGAATGGTAGAAATAAGAGGAGCAAGTTCTATTTTATCAGCGCTGCATGTTCATATTACACACATCAGTTAAACTAAAAAAAATACACAAGGCTTATTCTGTATCGCAAATTACTGAATTTCATCTGATAAAAAAAATACAGTTTTCCTTCTCTTTTTTATTCCTCTCTCTTTTTCCTTACATCTGACACTACAAGCTTAAAGAGCTCAAAAAAGACATGCAAAAAGATGCATTCAAAAGCTATGCAAAATGACAGCTTCTGATATTGTTGTTGTTGAGCAAGCCCTATACAAAATCATCATTATAACATATTGGTGTCCGGCGTGATTTATTTTCATCATTTAGAATTAGGGAAAAATATCCACAATTTTTGGAAGAAAAAAAAAACAATAGTTGAATGGTAAAATCAATATATTTGAACAAGAGCATGTTTGGCAGCTTCTTAAAATTAATATACTCTCTCCTAAAGTGAAAAAAAGAGGTATATTATTTAATTTGAAACATGTGGTTGAAATCAGAGCGATTTGAGGTGTAACACGCGCACACACATACATATACATACATATATATATATATATATATATATATATATATATATATATATATATGCGTTCAACAACACCCTAAATATTACAGCATCTCGAATGCCCCACACACACGCACGTTCAATATCACCCCAAATAGTGCAACATCCCAAATGTCCCCTGATTTCCACCACAAACTCCGATTTAAATAATAATTACTTCTCTTTCTCTCACTACCACTATTATTTAAATCGAAGCCTGCGGTGGAAATCATGGGGCGTTGAACGCTCCTTTTATATATATATATATATATATATATATATATATATATATATATATATGTGTGTGTGTGTGTGTGTGTGCGCGCACGCGCGTGCGTGTTTGGTGTGTGTTGCAAAAATACTTCTAGTTCTAGCCATTCGCCTGGGTCCGCCTAGATGAGGTATACCGTGTAATTTAAGCATCCAAATAGGTATATAAGCACTTTATAGGCATTATATGAGGCTTCATATCTTATTCAAACATTTACATACTAGTTTCAAGTGGTTTTACCTCGTTGGCTACTCCAAAGCCCGTCCAAACCCTAGATTTTCATTTTGGATCAGTTAATACTAAAAAAATACTAATATTTTATCCATATACGTAAGTTTATCAAAAATGTCTAGCTTCGATTTATCTCTGCCTAAACGATTAATCCCTACTCAATGCTTGCTGCTCGGATTAATTGTGTCATTGTCGTACGTCTAAATAGAACACGCACACAGAGGGAAGGGATTGAGTACATCTCCTACGCTACACTCATATACTACACCGCAATGTTTTTTCAAGTTTTACATTTTGAAATGAATCCAAACTTTGAGGATGTTTAATCCATATTACAAACATCATCTCTACAAATTTTGAGATCATTTTGAAATTTCTATCATGTTCAAAATGTTAAATAAATATTAGTCGTCGCATTTGCCATTCAATTTTAAATATTATTTTTAAAATTTTAAAAGTTATTCAAACAATCCATATTGTCAAGATGACCTTAGATTATATAACATTTCCCCAAATTTGGATTAATTTTGAATTGTCTAATTCAAGAAATTGTTAAGCTGTAGCATAAGGGGGGTACCATAAGAGATGTAGCTGATCTCTCCCCACATACATACATACATATATACATACACGCGCGCGCGCACACAGATATATATATATATATATATATATATATATACATACATACATACATATATATATATATATATAGACACGCGCACACTGTATGCACGCATGCACATGTACACACACCTGTAAGAAAAAGTGAATTGAACAACATCTTCCTTCCGAGGTCTTCTAACAGCAGGGAGATGAAGGTCCACTAAAACCTTGCAGAGCTGATTGACAAAGATATCTCCAAAGCCAACAGTTACAGACCCATCAAGCTCCGTGGACTGTGGATACTTACCCGCATTCACACTCTTAATTGCCGATTCAATTTGTCTTACAGTCAGCTTCAGGTCTGGAAGAGCTACAGTTAAAAGCTTAGCCAAACAATGGGAAAATGCAACGCTAAAGATGTCTGAATGTCGAATATGTGAGAACACTCCCCCCATGCTTCCTTCTGAAATTTTCCTGACCAACTGTTTGTTCAATAAGGACAAGAATTTTTAATTGGTTTGCTGCAAAGATAGTTGTAAGCACCACAAACAAAAAGAAAAGAAAAGAAAAAAGAAAGAAAGAAGAAGATTACTATGATAGTAGTTATCGATGCGAATAACAGAAACCTCGTTATAGCCATTTATGTACATTCAATGTACCGTACGGATAGAAACGGTCACACTACCTTGAGTAACCATTACTGAAAACAGGATATGAATTCAAATTTTCACTCACCAGAACCTAACCAAGCAATCTATTGTTCAGTTTTATTGAATTGAACAATTTTGTGTTTTTCGAATGGTGGATTTGAACTAAATTTCAGTTGTTTTCAAGTAGGATTATGGAGAGTTATAAGGATGCATATAGCAGAACTATCATCATTCATCATAATCATAATTATCTAACCAATGTACAAAGCACCTGCTTTACTGGTATCTAGGATGAGCAAGATGTACACTGTCTTACCCTCGTTATTACCTCATTATTAAAGGCGGGTCCGAAACATGATCATCAATCCATACGCCCACAAAATCAAAATCCAACAATAAGTGAAATAAAACTCACGGTAGGGTCACATATTTAAAGAAACCAGTATCAGCATATAAGATGTATTTTACTATTTGTCTACTAAAAAGTGGGATGTTCAACTAATTAACGTAGATTGGACAACAAGCACCAAGTCATAACATAGCAGCACTCTAATAAGCTTATTTCGCAATACTGAATAAATACTAGTTCAAGTGGCAAGTGGTATTAAGCAGAAGGCTGAGATTTTAAAGGTCATGAGTTCGAACCTCCAAGACATCAAAATGAGTATTATGCTTGAATAAGTATCACAATTATTCTAAAAAAAAAATTAAAAAAAAATACCGCCTGGGAACACTGCATGCCAAAAGTGAAAGCGTGGACAGGAACATTCATGGAAGGACAGGTAGCATTAGTATCTCTACATGCATTACGGTCCACCATAAGAAAGATTGCAGCTTTACGGCCTGTGGTAAAACGTCGGTCATTAAGCAATTGTAAACCCATTTTGAGACCCTCGTTCATGTCCACATTTTCGCCAATACTTAAAGCATCGACCAATTTTTCAATCTCAACTACAGAATTTTCAGCCAGCTGCCGCAGGGGACACAATTGCTGCCATGCTCCGGAGAACGATATGATGGACAAACGATCGATTGGATTAAGCTTCTTGATTAAAAATTTAATGGCCGACTTCATTCTTTCTATACCATTCAAACCACCGCCTATTAATGCCACTATGTCCACCCCAGGTCTGTCCTTGTTGGGGTCTATCCCCATGACCTGAAGCATCACCTTGTAACTGATTGCTCCAAGCGGTGCCTCCTTTTTTTGAATAACTGTCTGCCTTGTTCTTCCACTTCTGAATGTTACTGTTGTCTCTCCTGAGATATGACATATCAAATGTAAGCATTCAATTATATATTACATATAATGCAGTGTGATGCAGAGAAATTATAGAAGTTCGTAGTACACATGGAGAAGATCAAACTATGGCTTAAGCAAATAACTATGATATTTGCTTGAGAGAAAAAAAGTATAAACCTTTTATGTTCATAAACACAAACCTGACTCGTCTTCAGGAGAAAGGATTGTAACATCATCTTGAGGAGACAGGATTGGCTCATCATTGCTGACACTTGTTTCGTCAACAGTTGCTGTATCAGATGACCTGTATATGAGTAGATTAGAAGTAGTAATCAATAAAAGGTAAAAGAAGACAAGCAGTAAACATACATACATACATACATATGCAACAATTAACCAACCTAATATGTTGGTTCAGTTGAATACCATCAAGAGTAACATAAGTTGTTTGAGGAATTTTGTACCGGTCATCGAATGTGTCAAGGAGCCTTTGCTGAATAATGAGATTATTTTTTAATTCCATCTCCAACTTCTCAAGAGATTTCAAATGCTCTAGTCCATTTGGAAGCATATGGAGCCAGTTTGTTGCTCTGATCATTATATGTTTTATTTTTGGCAATGCTCCATTTATTATTCTCCAATCTAGCAAGGAGCGCATCTCAATAATGTGTAGGTTCTCCAGTTGAAGGAAACCATTGGCTGAAAAGATAAATTCGTCCTCTGAATGAATATCGCAATCCTCCAAATTAAGATTAACAAGGCCTTGCGATTTCTCAACCGACGCTATCACTCCTTTTTGAAAAGTACAACCACTTAATTTGACACTAATAAGATTTAGCGGAAATATGGAACTAACATTGCTCCAATTTATCAATACTAACTTTGAAAGGGGGCTATCTTTCTTAAACGAAGAGAAGAGAGATGGATCGGACTGGCCATCAGATTCAAGACACAATGACTTCAGATGGTCCAGTCTATGAAGCGAGTCTTGAAACCTTTTCGCTTCAATTTGTGTTATCCCAGATATAGATAGTTTACGAAGATTCGAAAGTTCTGTAAGATCTTTTAGAAACCAATTTCCACCACAAATTGAATCTAAGGTCTGTAAGTTCCTACACTTCCAACTAATTGATGATTGAATAGCAATCCCCCTGGTGTATAGATGCCTCAAACCAGTAATCTTGTAAAAAGCTGTCGGTAATTTGAAGATGCTAGTATTTTTTATGTTTAAGGTTTGTAAATTATGCAAATCTCCTATAGAAGATGGGAGATACGTCAGAGCTTTGCTTATGAAAGTTATATTTCTTAAATGGATCAATCTTGAGATATCCTTGAGCAATTTTGACTTGTGAATATTCACATTCTCCGGAAATTTCTGTTAGCATATCTATTTGGCCTTTTTATCTGTTTGGCCTTTTATCTGTTTGGCATTTTTATCTGTTTTCTATCTATATAAATCTATCTCTGTAACCCTAATGTAACCAATCTTCTTGCTCAGCCGTCTTGCTGAATAATATGAATTATCTTCTTCTTCTTCTTCTTACTTGATTTTATAAACGTTTTACAAACGTTAACATGGTATCAGAGCCTGTTATTCTTCTTACTTGTATTTGCTTCGTCGCTGCCTCAACCTGAAACCCTAGCCTGCCTCAGCCCGAAACCCTAGCTTCGTTGTTCAGCCCCAGCCTGCCTCAGCCCCCGATCTCCCCAGCTCCCGCTCGATCTCCCCTGCTTCCCCAGCCTCTGCTGCCACCGCCCCTGCCTCCCCAGCCTCTGCCGCCGCCGCCCCTGCCTCCCCAGCCTCTGCCGCCCCTGCCTCCCCAGCCTTTGCCGCCGCAGCCCCTGCCTCCCCAGCCCCAGACCGATCTCCCCAGCCCCAGACCGATCTCCCCAGCCCCAGACCGATCTCCCCAGCCTCTGCCGCTCGATCTCCCCAGCTCCAGCCCCAGGTCCTGCCTCCCTCGTCCCTGCAGCCCTTGTCCCCAACGAAACCCTAGAACACCAAAACCCTAGCCCATTTGATACCAGACTTGACCTGAAACCCTAGCACACCGAAATATGGCAGGAGGTGATGATTCATTACATGCTATTAGTGTTCGTTTAGATGGAAAAAACTATTCTTATTGGAGTTATGTCATGAAAAATTTTCTGAAAGGAAAACAGATGTGGGGATATATTTCTGGTGTTATTGTGGCTCCTGAAACTACTAATGTTGAATCAATGGAGAAATGGGATACCAACAATTCAAAGATCATTACTTGGATTAATAATTCCGTCGAGAATAAAATTGGTATGCAATTGGCTAAGTTTGATACTGCTAAGCAAGTCTGGGACTATTTGGAGCGACTTTTTGTGCGCTCTAACTTTGCCGTTCAATATCAATTAGAGGCTGATATTCGGTCATTATCTCAGAATGATCGAAATATTCAAGATTTTTATTCTGAAATTACTGCTCTTTGGGATCAATTGGCTATGACTGAGGATGCTGAGCTTAGGTCATTTGCTCCATATATCGCTCGTAGGGACGCACAACGTCTTGTTCAATTGTTGATGGCTCTTCGACCAGAGTATGAGCATTGTCGTGCGTCCATCCTACATCGCACTCCTTTACCTTCTGTTGACTCTGTTCTACATGAATTATTAGCTGAAGAAACTCACTTGAAGTCTCAAACTGAGAAAGTTGCACAGACCTCTTCTGCATCTGTTCTTGCTACGGGGATTTTACCAATCCCGTCTCAACGCAACAAAATAAATATCAAGAATGGTCGTGATTGTAATTACTGTAAACAACCAGGCCATTGGAAAAATCAATGTCCTGAATTATTAGCTCGTCAAAAAAATCAAAAGCAAGGTGATAGATCACAACAGCAACAACGTGGTAGCCAACAACAGCCGTTCTCTACTGCACAAGGATATGGACAGTCACGTGGTAGTTCCAAGACTGCTGCATTGGTACATCCTTCTAGTGAATCAGGTGTGGACTCCTCTATGGACTCTCTTGCAGAACAATTTCAAAAGTTCCTTGCTAGCCAGTCTTTGTCTCAAAACATGACTACTCCTCAGTCTCAGCATTTTGCCATGTCAGCTCCCTCCATATCAGGTTTGAATTCTCCTTTGTGGATTTTGGATTCTGGTGCTTCATATCATATGTCCCATGATTGTTCATCATTTATATCTATGTCTTTTGATTCTCGCTCACCTTCTATTTTGACTGATGATGGCACACCTTTGCCATTAACAGGAATCGGTACAATTCAAACCACACACGTTTTCCTCCCAAATGTTTATTGCATTCCTAAATTAACTATGAACCTTGTGCCGGTCGGACAACTTTGTGATCTTGGATATCTTGTTCATTTTTCTTCTACCACTTGCTCTGTGCAGGATCCCAACTCCAAGAAGGTGATTGGGACAGGCCGTAGGCAGGGCGGTCTCTATGTTTTGGATGACTTACACATTCCAAGTCATGCCGCTGCTGCCAGTATTGATCTTTCTTCTTTTCATTTAACTCCATTGTCTTCTAAGTTTTATTTGTGGCATTCTAGACTTGGTCATATTTCAAGCTCTCGTCTTAAATTTTTATGTAATTCTGTTGTTTTGGGAGACTTACGTTCTGATGATATTTCAGACTGTAGTGGTTGTAAACTTGGAAAATTTGCTGCTTTACCCTTTAATCAAAGTCTTTCTACTTCTACTGCACCTTTTGATTTAGTTCACTCTGATGTTTGGGGTCCAGCACCCATCCCCACAAAAGGTGGGTGCAGATATTATGTCTCTTTTATCGATGACTATACTCGTTATTGTTGGGTTTTTCTGATGAAACGTCGTTCTGAGTTTATTGATATATATACTGTCTTTCAAGCATATGTTAAAACACAACACTCTGCTATTGTTAAATGCTTTCGTTCTGATTTAGGGGGGGAATATACTAAGGGAGACCTTTCTAACATATTCACGGCTGATGGTACTTTGCATCAGTCTTCCTGCACTGATACCCCGCAACAAAATGGTGTTGCTGAAAGAAAACATAGACACATTGTTGAAACTGCCCGTTCTATGATTCTTTCAGCTAGTGTTCCAAAAGAATTTTGGGGAGAAGCTGTTCTTACTTCCGTTTATCTTATTAATAAAATCCCAATTTCTCATAATTCTGGTATTTCTCCTCATGCCAAGTTGTTTGGTCAAACCCCCGATTACTCACACCTAAAAGTTTTTGGTTCCACTTGTTTTGTTCTTCGTCCGCACGTAGAGCGTACAAAATTATCTTCGCGTGTTGCTATATGTGTTTTTCTTGGGTATGGTATTGGACAAAAAGGCTATCGCTGTTATGATCCTTCTTCTAATAAACTATATGTTTTCCGTCATGTTTCCTTTATTGAGCATATTCCCTTCTACTCTATTCCAGCTAGTCCTCATAATATGACTAAATCTGATCTCATTCACATTGATCCATTTCCTGCTGATAACCCTTCTGATTCACCACTCATTACCATTGAAACACCGTCATCCATACACTCTGTTCCTCCTCCTTCTGCAGGTGACACTTTATCTCCTGCTACTACGACTTTTCAAACACCTCCTGTGATGACAGATCCTGTTCAACCTCGCTATCCCACTCGCACACGTAAATCTACTCAATTATCAGATTTTGCTTACTCTTGTTACTCTCGGGCTTTTGCTTCATTTCTTATTTCCATTGACACTTTCTATGAGCCTTCTTCTTACTCGGAGGCTGTTCGTTCTCCTGTATGGCAACGTGCTATGTCTGAGGAAATGTCTGCTTTAGACAAAACTGGTACCTGGGATCTTGTATATCTTCCTACTGGGAAGAAAACTATTGGTTGTCGATGGGTATATAAAATTAAAATCAAGTCAGATGGTTCTATTGAGAGATATAAAGCTCGTTTAGTTGCTAAAGGATTTGCTCAAGAGTATGGCATGGATTATGAGGAGACATTTGCTCCTGTGGCTAAGATGACATCTGTTCGGGTTCTTATTGCTGTTGCGTCCAGTCGTAAGTGGGACATCTCTCAAATGGATGTTAAAAATGTTTTTCTTAATGGAGATCTTAAGGAAGAAGTTTACATGGTTGCTCCACCTGGCGTTTCTCATGCTCCAGGTCAGGTTTGCAGGCTTAAGAAAGCTCTATATGGTCTTAAGCAAGCACCTCGTGCTTGGTATGAGAGATTTTCGAATGTTGTTACATCACTTGGTTTTACCTCTAGTCCCCATGATTCAGCACTTTTTGTCAGATTAACTTCTGCAGGCCGTATTCTTCTTCTACTATATGTAGATGATATGATCATTACAGGTGATGACAGTAATGGTATTATGAGCATTAAAGCCACATTGTCTCGTTGTTTTGATATGAAGGATTTGGGTCATCTACGTTACTTTTTAGGCATTGAAGTAGCTTCCTCTGAAAAAGGCTATCTTCTTTCCCAATCCAAATACGCCAGTGACATTATTCATCGTGCTGGTCTTACTGATACACGTCATGTTGATTCACCACTTGAGGTAAATGCCCGATATACTCCGACAGATGGGAGTCCTCTTTCTGATCCCACTTTATACCGTTCTATTGTTGGTTGCCTTGTATATCTGACCATCACTCGTCCAGATATTGCCTATGTTGTTCATATTGTTAGCCAGTTCGTATCTTCACCTACCTTTGTTCATTGGGCTGCTGTTATGCGCATTCTTCGTTACTTGCAAGGAACACTTTATCAGAGTCTATTGTTTCCATCGACCTCATCTTTGGAGCTTCGTGCTTTCTCTGATGCAGATTGGGCTGGTGATTCAACAGATAGAAAATCCACAACTGGCTTTTGTATATTCTTAGGTGATTCCCTTATTTCATGGAAGAGCAAGAAACAGGATGTTGTTTCTCGGTCTTCTACTGAGGCAGAGTATCGTGCTATGGCCTCCACTACATCTGAGATCATTTGGTTACGCTGGCTATTGAAAGATATGGGTGTTTCGATTTCTTCTCCCACTCCTATGTATTGTGACAATAAGAATGCCATTCAAATTGCTCACAATACTGTTTTTCATGAGCGCACCAAACATATTGAGATTGACTGTCATTTCACTCGGTATCACTTGCTGCATGGAACCATTTCTCTGCCTTTTACTTCATCATCGACGCAACTTGCAGATTTCTTCACGAAGGCTTACACTATCGAACGTCATAGATTTTTCATTGGCAAACTCTCGATGCTTCTTACTGTACCATCGCGTGTTTGAGGGGGGATGTTAGCATATCTATTTGGCCTTTTTATCTGTTTGGCCTTTTATCTGTTTGGCCTTTTTATCTGTTTTCTATCTATATAAACCTATCTCTGTAACCCTAATGTAACCAATCTTCTTGCTCAGCCGTCTTGCTGAATAATATGAATTATCTTCTTCTTCTTCTTCTTACTTGATTTTATAAACGTTTTACAAACGTTAACAATTTCAAATAAATTACTCTCAGCAGCTTGAAGTTTTGTCCAATATTGCTCAACAAAAAATTGTCCAATGACAGATAATCAAAACCCAATATTGCACGTGCTTTGTATGACAAATTATAAAACTTATCATCTAATTTGCTATTGTAGATTGTCAAACGACGCGCAGCAACGATTTCAGGATGTGATGTATCACTATTGGAACTGCATATGCGAAAAAAACCATCCTTTTGAGCCTCTAAGATGCACCATTTACGGAAAAGGTCGTGAATTCGAAAATGTTTCACTCTTTTAGAAGTCTGGGTCCTATCTACAACTTGAACCATACACTGTAGGACAAACTCATCCAAGTAGTCTTTTGCTGTTTCCTCAAATGTTTGATTTTCTTCTTTAGAAATAAAACCTTCAGCAATCCAAAATTTAGTCAGCTCAGATGCTTTGATGGTATAATCTTCGGGATAATTGCCAATGTAAAGGAAACAAGATTTCATATTAACATTCGGTAAATGATTATGACTTAGAGCTAATATGCGTAAGTTACTATCTTGATACTTCCATTTATCAGCCACTTTATTCCATGTAGTGATTTTGTGGACTGTTACTGATAGAATTCCTCCTAACACTATCACGCCAAGAGGCAAGCCTCCACATTTTTTAATGAGATCCTTACCTAACATTTCCAACTCCTCTGGACATTTTGGTTCAGAGCCATCATTAGATGGAAAAACGATATTTAAGAAGAGTCGCCTACCATCTTCATGGCCAAGAAATGGAAGCATATAAGGTTCATTACTCGGATCAACATATTTTCCTACACCAATGAAACGGGTGGTGATTAGAATTCTACTTCCATTTTCCACATCGGGAAATACATCTTTAAGTTGTTGCCATACGTTCGGATCTTGTTCCCAAATATCATCCAAGACTATTAAGTATCTTCGGTTTTTCAAACAATCATGCGCTTGGACTTTCAACTCTATCTCATCCATATTGCTGCACTTCTCTGAATTCCCCCCAATTTGCTTGATGAGATTATGCAAAAGTTCAAGTGGTTTGAACTCTTCTGATACAGTAACCCAAGCATGACACTCGAACCAATCTTTAACAACATCACTATTATAAACCATTGTAGCAAGAGTAGTCTTTCCCAATCCACCCATACCAACAATTGGTACCACTACACGTTTTCTAACTTCAGGATCTATTAGACGCTCTAGTATCAACTTCTTTTGACCTCCAAACCCAACAAAAAATTTGCTCTTGAGTAGATGCGGATTAATATTTCTCTGTGGCTGGAAATTCTTATTTATAGAAAAACTCGATTCACCAAGATTGTTGATGCCGTATCTTTCTTTTCTCTCACTAATCATATGGATCCTAGACTTTATCTGTAGAATTTCAGTGCCAATATAGTGAAGATCTACAAGGTTAGAGGGAATACAAGTATACCTAAAGAAAAACCCCATTTTTTGACTATTCTTAGCCTCAATTTGCAACATGAAGGTGTCAACATCTTCAGCTTCAATTGCAACATTTGTTACTTCTCTAATCCAGATCTCAGTTCTCTTATCTCCATTTTTTCCCTTTGCATCACCATCTTCTAGGAAGCCCATCATCCACCGCAACTCGGATTGCATCCAGCAAACATCAGCCCGTACTTCATTTAAGAATATAATTTCGTCAATTAGTAACTGACCAAGTTTCTCTACAGCATATTCGATTGCCCGTTCAGCACAAGCCATTCGCACCTCTAAACTTATTCAGAAACTTCCGTTCATGTGAAAAATAGCTTTTATTCTTTCAACTAGATTATTGACCTGTACAGAAAGAAAGAAAAGAGTACATCAGTCTTAGCTAATCATAGGGTATTGCGTAATAAGTTAACTACGATTGAGTTTACAAAACATAAGCCAAAAAATAAGTTATATATGAAAGAGAGACTTTAATCAAATCTATTTTCATGAATGGTATAGTAATAAGGAAAGAGAGACTTTACCCTATTTTCATGAAAGGATGAAAGGATAATATCATAATCCAAATGAAAAATACCAAGCTGTATATGAAGGAATGGAGCACTTGCTCTCTGCCTGTGATCTATCCTAACTTAAATTATTTGTCACCTCAATATTAGCTTTCGTATGTGAGACGGTTCTAAACAAACACAGATCTTATTCTTTCTGTGCTCTGCATCTCAGCCTTTCATCTGAAGGCTATCCTATGGCTGCTATTCATTCTCTACTTTGGTTCGGATCGCCAGCCTGTACTTGGGCTTTTGGCCCAAACTGCTTTGTTATTATAAATACTGCTACTCTTGTATCTGTACAAATCGGAATACAGTTTGTAATAAAAGAATACAGATCGAAATACAAAAGTTATCTTTTCATTCTTCAATTCAAACTTTAACTTGGTATCAGAGCAGTTCTAAAGCTTAACAGCTATTCAAATCATTTCTCATCTCACACCAACCGTTTTCAAGAATCACCATCCACTGTCACAGTGTCATTTGGTGTTCTATTCCCCATCAGATTCAGTCTCATCATTTGGGGTTTCATATAGTTTACATCAAGAAATCGAGTGCCATCCTAAAAGAATAAGTTCTTGGTTGCATCTAAGACTTCTTGAAAGAAACTATATTGAGGAAATTATACATAACAAGTATTCACCTCTCTAATCAAGAAATCAGAAATCAGCCAGTGCCATACCTGAATCTTAAAGAAATTATCTTCAAAATTGGTTGCATCTGGTCTTGAAATTGTTGATTCATCACATTTCTTGATTAGTTAAAGATTCATACCTGCCTGTACTATCCCTCTTCACTGTCTCACTTTCCAACCTTTTCATCAATCCATCATGTCTGATGACAGCAATTCAGAAGTTGGTAATGTTGGTAACACTGTTCTTCCAGATCTGACCACAGAAGCAAGTAATCTGATTAAGACCATCATCAGCCCTCAAAGCCAATTGATTACTGTTCAGCTAGATGAAGACAATTATCTTCTCTGGCGAGTACAAGTTGAAACAGCCATAGAAGGCTATGGCTTGGAAGGGCACATTCTTGGCACTCTAACCATTCCTCCTAAATTCATCACTGTCGAAAATAAAGTAGTCAGCAATAATGAATACACAAAGTATCATAGGCAAGATAGATTGATAAGTTCATGGCTCATGGCATCCATCACCCCCAAGCTACTACCTCAAATAATAAGTTGCAAAACTGCAAATGAAATTTGGCTCACTACTGAAAGGGTGTTCAACACACAATCAGGTGCAAAGCTAATGCATTATAAAAGAGAACTCCAAAGCATCAGAAAACAAGATGAACCCATGAGAGAATATATAGCCAAGATCAAAAGGCTATATGATCTTCTTGAAGCTGCAGGACGAAAAGTTCCTGAAGATGAACAAGTCTTGACTGTTTTAAATGGATTAAGTACAGACTATGAATCTGTTATAGCAGTTCTTACTACTCAAAGAACTATTCCTGACATGCAGTTTGTTGAGTCTACCCTTCTTGCACATGAAGCAAGAATTGATCACAAAAGGACTACAGATTCTGAAATATCAATAAACTACACTACCAAAAGCAAGAACTTCAATCAAAATAAAGGTGATCAACACAATCAGAGAGGAGGCCTTACTAACAGATCTAGAGGCAGGGGGAGATGGAACAACAACACCAGACCCAAGTGTCAAATTTGTGAGAAAATGGGTCATACTGCTGCAAAATGCTATTTCAGATTTAATCAGAACTACATACCTGGACAGAATTCAAACAATCAAAGGAACAACAACAATGGTAGTGCTAATCTAGTCCAAGCTCAAGGTAACTCTGATTCAAATGATGTCAAAAGCTGTCAGCTAAGTGAAGGCACTAAAACTGATCAGACCCAGGATGATGCATGGTACCCAGATACTGGTGCTACCAATCACATAACCAACAGCCTGGATAATCTTAATGCAGGCAACAGGGAATATAGAGGTACTCAATTAATCTCTTTAGGTAATGGTGACTGTATAAATATCACACACATAGGGGATGCACACATTAAAGGAAAAAGAATGATGTATTTGAATAATCTCCTAAGAGTACCCAAAATAAAAAAGAATCTCATTAGTGTGTCCCAATTTGCTAGAGATAATAATGTGTTCTTTGAATTTTATCCCAAACATTGCTTAATCAAAGATATGCTAACTAGGGAAATTATATTGCAGGGTGAAGCTGATAGAGGATTATACAAGTTTAATTCTGTAAACTGTAAAAAGTCTATAGCTGAAAATTCTTGTAATGTCTCAATGTTGAGCAAAACTGATGGACATATTGATGTAAAACCATGTCAAAATATATCAACTTCTGAAGATAATGTTTGCAATAACTCTATGATATCTAAAAGTAGTGTTAACACATTTGAGCTATGGCACTACAAATTAGGACACCCTAATGAGAAAATAGTTAAGAGAATACTCTTAGAAAATAAAATTTCCTTTAATGAGTATGCATCACCTTATGTATGCACTCATTGCCAACTTGGCAAGAGTCATAAACTGCCATTTGCAAACTCAGAAACTGAGTATAAGCAACCTCTTGATCTGATTGCTTCAGATCTATGGGGTCCAGCACCCTATAGTTCTGACTATGGGTACAATTACTACATTTCTTTTGTTGACTCCTACTCTAGATACACTTGGATTTACTTTCTTAAAGCTAAGTCTGACACTTATAATGCTGTTGTTCAATTCATAACTATGGCTGAAAAACAAACAAACTGTCAGCTAAAAACTTTTCAAACTGATGGTGGTAGTGAATACAAACCACTTGATGATTTCTTTAAAAGAAAAGGTATAATTCATAGAACTACTTGTCCTTACACTTCTGAGCAAAATGGGTTAGCAGAAAGAAAACACAGACACATTGTAGAGTCTGGCTTATCACTTCTTGCACATGCTTCAATACCTCTTAAGTTTTGGCCTGAAGCCTTTAGTACAGCTGTTTATCTAATTAACAGGCTCCCAACTAAAGTATTGAATTACATGTGTCCTATAGAGAAATTACTCAAAACAAAACCAGACTATAAAATGTTAAAAACCTTTGGTTGTTTGTGCTTTCCATGTCTTAGACCCTACAATAAGCACAAGCTAAACTTCAGATCAAAGTCTTGTACCTTTCTTGGATACTGTACAAACCAAAAAGGGTACAAGTGCCTGGATGAAAATGGAAAAATTATCATAAGCAGACATGTAGTATTTAATGAATTTGTGTTTCCTTTTAGTAAGACAGATATAAAGACTACTGCAAAGGTTTACAATCCAAGTAAATCTATCCCACATTTACCTTTATATACTGACATCCAAGAGGATGTCAATGATGATGATGCCAACGAAGGTGCTTCAAATCCACAACACACTGTACCATCTAAGTCAGGTTGTGAACTGCAAGGCCCTTCAAGTCAGCACAGATCTGTCACAACAGAAAGCAACAACAGTCAAAGTGAGGATCAAAACTTAGCTGAAGAAATTAGCAGTTATGATAACAACATACAGCAAACTAATCAAGCAGAGTCACCACTCATGATAAGTCAACCAACTGCAGGTCATCCCATGATTACAAGAGCCAAAAGTGGCATTTTCAAACCAAAGGTCTACACTATAACATCTTCCCTTGACAAAGAGCCTGAAAACTTCATTCAAGCTGCTAGTAATGAAAATTGGAAAGCAGCCATGGATGAAGAATTCAATGCCCTTATCAAAAATAAAACCTGGAATTTGGTCACACCCCCAGGTAATAAAAACATTATTAACTGCAAGTGGACCTACAGGTTAAAGAAAAATCCTGATGGTACTATAAGCAAGCACAAGGCTAGACTTGTTGCAAAGGGGTATACACAAGAGTATGGTTTTGATTTTTGTGAAACCTTTTCACCTGTGGTAAAACCCTCTACCATTAGACTTGTACTTACTATTGCCTTACATAGAAACTGGTACTTAAGGCAACTAGATGTGAATAATGCCTTCCTAAATGGTGTCTTGCAAGAGGACATTTATATGAGACAGCCACAAGGCTACATACAAGACAATAGTCTTGTATGCAAACTCAACAAGGCTATATATGGCCTCAAGCAAGCACCTAGAGTATGGTTTGACAAACTGAAAACCACTCTAACCAATAAGGGTTTTCAATTCACCAAATCTGACAACTCACTTTTTATCAAAATCACAAATGAATCATCTATATATATACTAATATATGTAGATGACTTGATTATAACAGGTGATAACATTGATGAAATAAATGAGTTAATCAAGTATCTTCACAAGCAATTTTCCATCAAAGATTTAGGTGAACTGAATTACTTTAGGTATAGAGGTCTTAAAATCATCCTCTACAGATATATTTCTCAGTCAAAAGAAATACATCTTAGATATCTTAAACAAAACCAAAATGGATGGTGCTAAACCTCAATCTACACCTATGATCAGTAACCAAAGATACTCCAAAAATCAAGGTGAGTCTATATCAAATATCAAACAGTATAGGAGTATCATTGGTGCACTGCAATATGTCACTATAACTAGGCCTGATATCACCTTTAGTGTTAATAAATTATCTCAGTTTATGCAGAATCCACTGGATAATCACTGGAAAGGGATCAAAAGAGTGCTCAGATATCTTAAAGGCACTATCAATTTTGGGCTTCATTTTAAAAAAGGCAGAGATCTAAACCTAGTGGGTTATAGTGATGCAGACTGGGCTGGAGACTTAGATGATAGAAAATCCACTACTGGTTACTGCATATATCTTGGTGGCAACTTAATCTCATGGAGTTCAAAGAAACAATCTACCATTTCTAAATCCAGCAGTGAAGCAGAATACAGAAGTGTAGCTAATGCTACAGCTGAAATTATGTGGCTACAATCACTCTTATCAGAACTTAAAGTCAGCAATAATGAGAAAGCAACTTTATGGTGTGATAATCAAAGTACAATCTATATGTCTGTCAATCCAATTCAGCATTCCAGAACCAAACACATAGAAATCGATCTACATTTTGTTCGAGAACAGGTAACTAAAGGAAAGCTACAAGTATGCCATGTTCCTACATATTATCAAAAAGCAGACATACTCACCAAAGCCTTATCGAAGTCAAGCTTTCATAGGCTAAGAGAAGATTTAAAGGTCAAAGAAATCAAACCAGTAAAAGATGCAGAAGTCTTAGCTGAGTTCAAATCAAGCAAATCCCCTGATCGGAACAAAAGATTTCACCTTGTCGCTGAATCGCCTCGTCGCCATGGCTCTAAACCTAACCCTAGTTTGAATTGAGGGGGAGTATTAGCTTTCGTATGTGAGACGGTTCTAAACAAACACAGATCTTATTCTTTCTGTGCTCTGCATCTCAGCCTTTCATCTGAAGGCTATCCTATGGCTGCTATTCATTCTCTACTTTGGTTCGGATCGCCAGCCTGTACTTGGGCTTTTGGCCCAAACTGCTTTGTTATTATAAATACTGCTACTCTTGTATCTGTACAAATCGGAATACAGTTTGTAATAAAAGAATACAGATCGAAATACAAAAGTTATCTTTTCATTCTTCAATTCAAACTTTAACTCTCAACAAACATAAAAAATATATATTAGAGAAAGTGGTAAATCAACCCACAAAAGTGACAGCAGATACGTAGAGAGAATCAAATAAAGAGTACAGCCGCAGTGCTAGCAGCAAAAAGTTGACAAATGTGTGTGTGTGTGTGACCTGAACTCAAGCTGGTGTTTTCTATAGCAATTTACCAAAAGAAGACTTTATAGAACACCACATGAACAATTCATGAATTTAGATGCTTTGATGTTGGAGTGTGCGCGCGCGTGCACGGAGGGGTGGGGGTGGGGGGGTGGTGGGTGGGTGTGTGTTTTCTATTGCAATTTACCAAAAAAGTAAACAAACTATGGGGATTATGATTCAAATGTAGCAACAAGTTGCATGGAAGAAAGAAACATGTTTACTGATTCATCTCTACCTATGTATAAAGTTAAGTGTGGGTGGCGGATAGCTGACAAATAAAAAGATCACTGCGTTCACCAATATCATAATATTAACAGTTCAAAGACCACAACACTAGGATATGGTATTGACTAATTTTAATATGTGATGAAAAAATATCAAATAGTACATAAGTAACAATGACTGGTGGTTAGTTTTTAAAACTGGTGATTAGAGGAAAATTTGCTACTATATATGAACCCACTACTCATTATAGTTGGATTTTTCACTGTCACAGATGGATGTGTTTCTTGCAAACAACTACAAGTATAAACTCATTGGGTCATTGTCTCCGTTTTATCAATATATTGCATCGTTTCTCATAAATTTGTAAACCTTAAAACTTTACTCAACAATATATACATCTGAATAGTTCTTTTGAACCATTCATCCTATGCCTTAAAAAAAAAACCTGATTTGTGAGTAGTTCTTATGCATACCACTTCTTCGAGCATTACACATATTTATGGAAGTTTTTCAAAGTAACTCAGATAGCATCCTCGCCCGCATTAGCAAACTCTTTCCACTTGCATATTTCAGATTTTTGATTTTGTAGGCAGTTACTTGGTTTTCGTTTATTAGATGGAACAATTTAATTGAAATAATTGGTTGATCGTACTAATTAATTGGTGGTACTAATTAACGAATGGAATGAACCAAATGACTAATGACCACTAATTTGTTTTTAATTTGATACAGGTCAGCTGTCATTATCTTTATGTTGAAGATGACAAGGAGGGGACGTTGCATTAACGTGGAATTTTCCCTAAGAATAAGTATACACAAACATTCAAATTTCAGGAAAAGAAAGAGAAATAAAGGAGTAAGCGAACATACAGAAACACATACTTTTGTCAACATTGCAAATTCAACTGGACTGAAATAGTGGTTATATATACGTTTATTCGAAAGCAACATACTGATAGGTTAATGATAATAGCACAAACATATCACAAATTATTAGCATCATTTCATGGAATATCAACCAAGGAACTTGAAGACAAATTAACAAATTGTCGTTTTCATTAAATAAATTGTATTACAAAATTTGTTACAAATTAGTAGCTTCTACAATGCCATGTAACGTGGGCCTATCAAATTACATCTTGCTTGTATCTATAGAATATAATATGAACGAAATGTGGAAGGTGAATGGAAAACACATCTCTCTTCTATTTGCTCTTCCCATTTCTTCTTTTCTTCTCCCCTCCAAATCATCCTTGCTGTCCTAATTCATATATACATAGTTTTGACTGCATCACGTACTATCTTGTATTTGTTTCTAATTTGATATAAAAGACAATCCAAAATGGTAGCGAAATAATGCATAACTGGAAATGGATGGTTGTTCTGAGTCCCATTGTTGTCAAAAATCCTAAAATCCTACGATTTAAATCCCGATTCGGATCGGATCTTTCCCTTAACGATTCGATTTAATTTCGATCCAAACTTAGTCAAAACCGCAAATAAAAAAATATTCTATTTATATACTAACATACTTAATATGTTTATTTGAATTCAAAATTCAAAATACAATGTTTTCAAAATAAAATAAAAATATAATAAGAGAGGAAATTGAGTTTTATGTTTAATTGTAGAAGTTCAAACATCAAAATCAATTTCAAATTGTGTGCAAACCTTCAAATACGAATCTTTTGAATCTACGATTTACGATTTGAATCTCGTTTCGATTTAAAATTTGAACTTTACGATTTACGATTTAAATCTCGTTTTGAAAACATTGGTCCTGACTATGATATTTAAATTTAATGTTGTAGAACTAGAGCACATATACTACACATTTTAATCATATTACATTGAACAAAAATTCTAACTTTATGAGTTAACAGATATGTGTTAAAAATAAATGAGTAGATCTTAGCGGAGTGGTAAAATAATATAATTTTAGAACAAAAAATATTGGTACGCGGAAAAGATAAATAAATTTTTTCCCTAATAAAATTGTTGTAAAATTATGTTTATGCACCTTACATAAAAGATAAAATTACTGATTTTTCTCTTCTTTCTTCCTCATAACATCAGAACCTAAAACCATACCATATCCAAATTAACTAGTGCCCCAACGTTACAATAAAATAATAATAAATAAAATAATTTAACATGATAGAAGTTTACTAACCAAAATTAACAATCTCTATCACTATGACACATTACTTCAAGAAAATAATTATGCGATTTAAATAAATTTTTAACCATGCAATTTATGATTCGTAATCATCAATATCAATTTAAATTTGTGTTGGTCATTTTAGTATAATGAGTTGCTTTGTAGTTTTTATCAGACATACATGAGCAAGCGATCACACAAATAAATTGACAAGGAAATTTTGAAAATTTGGTAATTTGAAACTATCTGGTGAAATAGTTCCGAGACAGGAAAATTAGGATATTCGTAGGCGAGGGAGAAAAAACAAAAAGATAACATGGTCATTATAAAATGTAAATCACACGATCAAAATATACCAGTTTTTTCGTTACAAAATTTTGAAGTTCCCAAAAATCACTCTCCTTATCAATTCCAATTTTACTTTCAACAATACCACAGATTAAACAAGCATGGATTTTTGTATGTAATTAATGCATAGAAAATTTAAAAAGTTCTCTGCACATGAAAGTGACTAGAAACATTTTAGCACACCAAAAGAATCTACTCGGTTTCACGAAGCATATAGAAAGTGCAGCTATGGTCTATTATAAATTGAATATGATCTGTGTCAGATGAATAAATTGTTTAACCATAAAAGAGGAACATGAAGGAGAAACGAAATTGCTCAAATATTAGTACATGTGAAGTATGACCACGTTCTTCAATTCGGCGTCTTCCTTTAATCTAAAGCATGGTTCCTGTGGCCAAGCTCGTCTAAAGAACCAAACTAACCATCTCTCCTGCACCACTCCTAATCCTAACCCTAGCCTCTTTCTCCTGTACACTGCTAACTTACTCATCCCCAAATTCAAGTAACATTCCTGTTAACATCTACCACCTTGGAACAACCGTCATTCCTCCTTCACAATCACTCACTCTCCTTCACCCAAAACTCATTCCAAGCCGCATTCAGATCAGACAAAAGGAAATTGAACAGTAAAGAAATCAACATCGGGTAAAAACTAGGGCGGGCATAAACGCACCGCTGCACGCAAAACATGCCCGCACCGTAGCGCAAAGACAGTGCGGAAACCACACCGAATTTTAAAGCAAAACAGATATATCAAAGTAGGTCTACCCACGTTGATACTGTTGCAGATTGCAGCATTAAACCGACCATATTAGACTGGACGGAACGAATATTTAAATCCTAACGATGTATATTATATTTTCAGCTTATATTTATAATAGTCGCTTGTCACTGATCATAAAGGATGAAATTATACTTTTAGTATAATATACATAAATGATAATTATGATCTTATTATAGTTACTTTACTTAATAATATGCATTGATTAACATTAATGATTGGTTAATCTACTACAAAAACCTCGCTTCTAGTTAAATGTCAAATTGAAATATTCATACAATTAAAAACTAATGTTTTATTTCAGTATAACATTGTGTGTTTTAACTTTTAAGTATAAAAGCTTCACACAGTTGCTTTCGTAAATTGATTATTGATGAAAGTAATTCTCTTATTTCATATTTAATATGGGTACATACTGAACCGTATTATATTAAACCGAACCGAAACCGAAACCGAACCATTTAAAAGATTAGTATAATGGTTTTTAACGGTTTGATACGGTGCATAAGCGATTTGGGCTTCAAACCGCACCAAACCGACCCGCACCACCCCTAGTAAAAATTGAACTGTAAAGTTCCATCTATCGAGATTGTAATCTGTCCGAGCATCTCCACTAGCTAAAGGTATTCAGCCTCTGAATACTCAAAAGAGTGCCTATCTAATAGGTATCCAACGTTAGACGCAGCGACGATTATTTAATAGGCGTCCATGCATTGGGCGTCTATTAGGCGCCTAGAGCGTATTAAACATTTAAATGAGCTTTGAACGCCTATTCAATAGGCTTCTAAAGCTTGGACATCTATTAAATAACCTTCAGAGTTGGACGCCTATTCAACAGGCTTCTAAAGCTTGGACATCTTTTAAATAACCTCTCAGAGTTGTGCGCCTATCCATGGTCAATACAGAATACTGAATTGACGACTGAATATTATCCTTAATATTACGTATGGTCATCGCTGTTAGTGTGAAATGTTTGCATTTTTTCAGAATATTAAGCCTTAATGCGTGATCGTTGGAGATGCTCCTGAATATATGATATTTGAAATTGAACAATAAAGAACTTTTTTATTATCTGATTCTATTTAATGACAACAATTTGCTAGCCTACTAATTTTTTAAAAATTCCAGTTCGGTCGGTTTTATAATAAAAAATGTCAAACTAAATTGAATTCAAAAGAATCATAACACACTACCAAAGATAAAAAAATTAAAGGCATTTCACATACGCCTCTGATATTAATATTAGAGGCCAAAACTAATATTAGATTGCCCCTATAGCTATGAGAGGCAAATTAAGAATTGCCTCTAAAAGCTAAGCCTCTAATAATAAATTAGGGCGTATAAGTCTCTTAAATTGCCTATAATAAAATGCATTCCACGTAAGCAACATATAATATAATTCTAGCAGAAGTAATAATAAATGCCTCTAAAAGCTTCAACAAAGGCAATAGAAAATGTCTCTAATGCAATGGTCAATTATAAACTTTATAATAGTTTCATAACAATATGCCTCAACTGATACGCTTATAATAAATCAAAGATTAAATAGATGATATAACATGAATTTTACTTCTTCAAACTTAATAGATAACAGTATATACATGCATCACAATATATGCATACAATTTACATTTCAACATAATATGCATAAAGATAAATTGACCAAAAAAGGAGAGAACATCCCAAATATAATTCACATAACAACATTAGATTACATAGTCAATTCATTACAAAACATGTACCAAGTTTAGTACTTAAAAAAGTGCAAATTGCACTCATAACATAGCATAGAGTTTACTTTTATAAATATAAATCAAAATATTTTTCTTGATAGTAATGTACATAAAGTTGAATAGGACCAAACTTCCCCGTAAAAAGCATCATTATTATAAATATGCTTTCAACCTTTTTCCAATCTCACCTCACTCCGTGTAAACAAATCAGAAAGCCACCTAGAGAGAAAAAGAGTTCTGACCTCCCAATCTGGAATTTGGTAGCTAGTTAAATGGTAAGACGCTATGTTTAGCTTCATCTAAATATTGTGACACAAGCGCCTGCAAAATATTGAATCAATATTATAAAAAATTATTACAATGACCAATCACGGATGATTACAAACAAAGGAAGCTTTTAAATAACATTTGTTAGTTATTAGTCATCAAACTATTAATTCAACTTTGTTTTTATAATTTAGAGTAGGCATTTACATGAGAACAAATGTTATTTAATTCAAACTTACATGAAAAAATATTTTATGAGCCTATAATATAGTTGAAATAATTTTATATAAGAGAAATCTAAGTCCGTTAATCCACAGCAGAAAGTGAAATACAAGCCTGAAAAGGAAACAAATTCCCTGCCACATTACATGCATTAATCCACATTTTGGGATAAATTGGCACCATCCACAAATGGTTTGTGAGAAAGATATTTCCATTCGTATGGTAATTCCAAACTTTATGTTCAGTATCCCGCTTTGATAAAGAATAAAAAACACAAAAAGATAGAGCAAAATTGCATGATACAAAGGTTGGCTATTCAATTACAATATTTCACTACAACACGAACAATATTTATTTCAAAATAAAATGCTAGATGTTATCTTTATAGCTTCAACTAAGTCCTTAAATTAGTTAATAAATAGTTAAATCAAGCAAAAATTCAGTCAAAAGTAATGATACCATGGAAAATCATCAATCGATTCAGTAAAGGATAATGGATTTCAAAGTCATCCGAACAAAAAAAAACATAATGTTTATGTTGTGTACCAAATCAAGGTTAAGGTAGTCGAGGTGAAGGCTTATTGCTTCTAAGGAACAAATAATGAATTTTTGGATATCGATAATACGTGAAGTCAAACTCGTAAGAACGTGTGCAATCTTGGACCTAATGTGTATATATATGAAAACATGGGAGTGAAAAATGACCAAAGTGGCTTCTGGTTAACGTGGTATTTGAAAGTTATTTATTGAGGATGACCAATTTCGAAAGCATGAGTTGAGGGAGGTAGCATTTTAGTAAGAAATATATATTAACACAAACACAGCCCTCGGTGAATCTAGAAAAGACATTCAATTGATATTATGACTAAACAAAGAAAATGTACATTTTTCCATGAAGATATGCACTAAATTCTATTATTTATATTTACCACGATTTAATATATGAACACGCTCAACTAAATGCATTTACCATTGTCATCATCAATCAATTTATATTTTCTTTCATAAAACTTCAACCAATTTCAAAGATTAGGTTGACAATTAAAATATAACCTTGTATAAGTTGCAAAGTAGATTCCATGAAAATTCACCTTGATTTTGTATTTTCATTTTCTCTTGTAGTTGGTATTATAAAGATAAGAAAGAAAAAAAGGAACTTTAATCCGCTGTTAATGAAAAATGTTAATATTCCACAATGTTACATAATTGGTAGCCTACTTAGGAAAATGCTGGCGTAAAATTAGAAAATGAATAAATTATGCCACTATGTTCACAAATGATGCAATATACGTGCATAATTCTTTTCAATAGTAAATGATCCCAATCTTTGAAAAATAACTGCATAGTTAAATGATAAATGAAAGACGATGAAAACAAACACCACATTGTCATAATTATCACAAATTAATAAATTATAAAACAAAATATTACCTGTCTCACAATCATTTATCAAAAGCTTATGACCTTGCATCATGGCTGTTGTTGCTCACTCGTGTAACTTTGATCCATCAACAACTTCACTCTCTTCACCGCCTTCCAAACTAACATAATTGAATGCCTATCTTGAAATTACCCTCCACTCTAGAATTTGTGGATCTAATATAAAAAAAGCAAGGTAGGTTTTGAATGACAAATAAGAAAATATTTCTATCTATTGTACACCAAAAATAGTTAAAGGATCACACCTAGCCATGTTGCAAAAAATCTGATAGGTCATAAGGACAACATGGGCGCTTCTTCACAACTTTCTGTGCTTTAAGCACGTGACCTCCCCTTGTTCTCTCATAGATAACAAATTGATCATCATAAACAGCGTGAAGACACACTTCACTGAAGCTGTGAGCACATGGTGTTGTGAGAGGAAGAGTCGTCACCATGTGGAAAATAAGACAGCTGAATTCTGTGAAAGGTTTCTCTCTCTTGTTGAATAATAACGAGGCAAATCAGCATTTCGAGGATAGCCATTTCTAACGTTGTTCGAATATGCTTATCAAGAATTATATATCTCAATTTTGAATATTGAAGACAATTTGAATTTACTATTGTCATACTGCAATATCGATGAACCAAGTAATTAGTAATGCTGAAATGCAATGAAAGTTAAAGGACATTACCAACTCCATTGTTAGATAAATAAGAATTATTCATTAACTGAACAAATTTAGTTAGAACTACATGTATTGTTATCTCATTAAAACTCAATATCAAGACATATAATAAATGATTACATTTTGCATGAAATGATAACTACAATGGTACCTACACAGCAAAAAGTCCTTCTAAAATTAATTTTCTTTCAAAGTCCTTTAAATAATAGTTTTACATTCAACGGTTGTTGTACGCATATTCGTGACCCATATTAATTTACAAAATCCATCCATCTTTTTGTATAGATCATGTAAATACCAAATATATAATATTTACAAAATGTTGTTTCATTTCGATACATTTTGAACCAAAGACAAGAGAAAAACTATGAACGGGCTACATATCAAAGGGGCAACGGATCCCTCCTTACACAAACACACACACATATGCTTGTGTGTATGTACATATATTTGTGTGTTGTGCGTGTGTGTTAAGGTACGAGATCTCGGCTTTGGTCCTTTGTAATTTTAGGATTTTCGATCTAATTCATAAATTTTGAGAATTTCGATCCAGTTTCATTCTCGGATTTTATTATTTATTTTTAATTTAATTACCCATAATTTTTCTTTTTAAAATTTATTGAAATAAAATGTATAATTTTTCTTTAATTGAAAATGAACAATATTGATTAATTATAATATTGTCATTATCTTAGCAAAAGGTAGAAGTATTGATGATCTTAGCAAATTAAAACATCATATATCCTAGCAAAAATTCTATTGTTTATATGTTGTGCCATGATCTTAGCAAAAAAATACTGCATGCTTGTTGTCTGTGAGTTAACTCGATCAATGTGCTTTTTATTACAAATTTATATGTTGTTATTTTTTCATGAAAATAGTGAAACTGGATACCATATTAGTATCTCATTTACCAAAGCTGAAAGGGGGGGGGGAATACTTACCCATGAGAGTGAAATTCCTACAAGTGCACCATTTTGAAAATCATAGAAAACTCTATCATGATGATCTTGCTGTACTTGAAGCTGTGCAAGTGAAATGCACGATTCATCAGTACGCCATTTTCTTCATTATCATTATTATAAATAATTCATTATCATTATTATACATAAAGATCATAGTTATCCATCGTAGAAAATTATAATAACGACAAAAACTTTGAAATAAGCATGTTGAGAATACGAGCTTTCCTCTCTTTCTTCATTAGAGACATGAAAGCATGATATGCCTTCCAGTGTAAGTGAACTATCGAACTATATATAAGAAAATAGAGATTAGTTTGGTACCGACTTGATGTAAATTTATATAAAAAAAGTTATGCTAATCATTGCTCTTTTGTTATAGAAAACCTATAACCAAAAGGAGGAAACACAAAGATAAGAATTAGTCTTAAAGTAACATGCAAATTACTAACCAAACAAAAATATGAGTAGAATAGTAAAAAATTGCTGTTTAAAAACATAACAAGGAAACCAAAAATAGAAACTAAAATATCATAGTGTATTACTGTCAAAAACTATTAGAATAAACACTTCACTTCAAGGAGAGGAATGGTTGAGAATTCTTGTACCACAAGCATGTAGTATGTAGGCTCAAGAATAGACACTTCATCAAACCAATGGGTCAATTACGGTCACAATAATGAGGTAAGATCTGACTTCAAATATTACTAAAATAATACACAAATTCACAAATGAACTTCTGATAGTTTAAGCATATGCACTTGCATGAATCCACCCTGTTATCCTACTTTTTAGCAAGATTGAGATATCAAGAAATTAACTGAGAATCAATGATTACTAGTCACAAATATCGGTTATGCATTACAGGTTCGATATGGATATCGATGAATTTTTTCCGAGTCCAGATCGAGGTACAATTGACAGGACATAACAAGCAAAGCCATAAAAGCCGAAGCATCAAATTTCAGGTCAATCGGAGTTCGTATGATCGAGATATGATCGATACAAGATGAGGGAAACACGCCATTCAAATTGATACGTACGCCCTGTTCGTATCAGTCAAGGAACATCTGATTTCGAATCCATCATGTTCGAATCGATCTACGGTCGCGCTGTTCGAATCCGTTGAGTTTGATTCAATCAGAGTGACTTCATGATGCAGCGCGACAAAGAACGAAAGAGAAGGGGGCAACGAGACATACCTCAAATCGCGAACAACCTCCACGGCCTAACGCCAGCCTAACTCGCGAACGAGTTTCCCATCCCCACGACCTACGACCTAACCTCCACGACCTATCCCTAAGTCGCGAAAAACCACCGCGACCTAACACCAGCCTAATTTGCGAACGAGCTTCGCAATTCCTCCACCTCCTCTCTAAACCGCAAGCTGACCTAGGTCGCTCCTCTCTAAGTCGCGGCGAAGAGGAAGTAGGTCGTGAACGAGTTATCCCTATGCCGCAAGCCCTAAATCATTCCGCCTTAAGTCGCGAACAAACAGACGACTTACACCGCTCCAGACCTAGTTTGCTACCGTGCTTTTTAAGTCGCCAGTCTTCTGATACCAGTAGGTCGTAAAGAGACTAAAATCGCTGAAGCATTTCTTAGGTCGCAAACGACCTATGACAATTCCTGTAGCTCGCGAATTTTCCTAGGTCGCTGAACTTCTCCTTAGGTCGCTGATTGATTACCGATGAATTCTTGAGTCGCGGCAAATGCTTAGGTCGCGAACGACCTATAGAGGATCATTGTTAAGTCGCGAAACTTTTGTTATTACTGTTGTTTTGTTTTTGAGTCGCAGAGGGGAACGTTGAGTCGTTTGTACTGTATAGCTTATGTCGTGTCCATATTGTGTTGTAATCTGTTAAGTCGTGAACGACTTATAGTAAGTCGTCTGATTTGAGTCGTTTACTTTAGGTCGTGGTGTAATAAGTCGGAAACGACTTAAGTGTTGTGCATTTTTGTATTGCGTGAGTTGTAACTTCTATAAATAGGCCGGTGGTGCCATTTGTAATAGTTTAGTTGATTTTGAATAAAATTTCCTTTGTTAGCTTTGTGCTTTCATCCAATTGGTAGTCGAGTGTGATCTCCTATCTCCACCTTCGGTCAATCGAGTGCGCTCGATTCAACGATCGTGAAGCCAATTCGCGGTATCAAGTGCGCTTGATCAACGCTCGAAGAATTGAATATCTACTTTCACGGTATCATGATCGATCAACGTGACGTAGATAGCTAAAATTCGGTATCTTTGGATCAACGAATTTGGGCATTTCAGTATTCATCAATCCACCGATTGCTACGTTCATCGTATCATCAATTTTTGTATTCCGCCGCTGCGTCATTTGGTATCAGAGCTAGACTTAGCCAATCATAGCTAAGCCGAGTCTTGGAGCCAAGGAGAAGAGTTTGTATTGAAGTGTTGAAGTGTAGATCCGAGCTAGTTGAAGGCCGTGCATCACTTTTGTAAGATCAATCATGCATCCGAGAAGAGGTAATCGTCATCAGAATATTGCCGATGTGTATAGAAGAGAAGATGCTAAAGCAATAGAGCAACGAATTAGTGATAACCTCGAAGAGAAGTTCAATAAAGGTTTTGGAAAGTTGGAGAAGTTGATGATGGATTTGAATCAAAGTCAAAGAGGAAGGTCACCAGTCTTGAACCATGGAGGAAACAGAGTTTCGCCATCGGTTACGGAAGCAAGGAGGGTGTCGCCACAAACTTATCAAGATAAAAGGGAATCATCAATTTCATTGAGACGAGATCACCATGGAGAAGAAAGAAGAAGTCAACATGGGTTTGACAATGAACCATGTCGTGATGACAAAAGATCGAGTAGAAGAGACTTGCATGATCATAGAGACATACGTGATCATAGAGACGAAGGGTGTCATTTTCCAAAGCATGAGAATGATTCTATTTGGCTAAGGAACAATATTTTTCAGTCTACCTGTACTATCTTGGGAAAGGTTTGTAAATTCGTTATTGATGCGGGAAGTTGTGATAACCTTATCGCTGAAGAAGCCGTTATGAAGTTGGGGTTGAAGACTGAAAAACACCCTAGACCATATAAACTGGCATGGATAAAAGAAGGGAAAGAAGTAACAGTGGGAAGACGAACATTGGTTACATTTTCTATGGGGAAAAAGTACAAAGATGATATATGGTGTGATGTGGTTGATATGGATGTGTGTCACCTACTGTTGGGAAGTCCATGGCAATATAATCAAGCTGTCCAACATAATAGTCACGCCAACAGCTACAGCTTCATGTTCGAAGGAACTAAAATTACTTTAGTTCTTAAGAAGTGTGAACAAAGCGACTGCAAACCAGAGAAGAAGGTGGAAGCAACTAATTTAATATTTTCAAAAGAATATGTTGAAGAATTAAAAGGGGGTGTTGAAGTGGAAGATGAAGTCGATTCTTCTCAACCCACGAAGTTTGATGAAGATAAAGTAGATTCTTCTCAACCCACGAAGTTTGATGACCATAAAGTTGATTACTCACAATCCGCGAAGTTAGATACAGAAGAAGTTGATGTTTTTCAACCGACGAAGCTTGATGAACATGAAGTTGAAAATTCACAACCAGTAAGGATTGATGAGGATGAAGAAAGTGTGTCAAGAGATGAAGGGGATAATTTATCAGTGAAGAAGGTGGATTCGATTAGTCTATTATCTACAGAAGAGCTTGTTAAAGAATTGGAGGATAGAACGGAAGTGTTTATGTTAAATGGGAATGAAACCCGTAAAGATCTCGAGACTCCTGAGGAGGATGAGCCAGTGGTAAATGAATTCGAAGATGTCCTCACTGCAGAGTTGACCAAGGAGGTACCGCCACTGAGGGACAAACAATATCATGTTGATCAAATACCAGATGCTATTGTTCGACATAGAACACGTTATCATATGTGTCCGATGGAGCAGGAAGAGTTGAGAAAACTGGTTGATGGGTTGCTAGTTGAAGGAAGTCAGTTGTCTACTACAGATTGCAGTTGGCAAAAAAAATTTATCAGAGACTTACATGTAAGCAGACACTTGAGCTGTGATCGTACTGTGCAGCTAATCTCAAAATCTTATTTCGAATCGTCACTGAGGCAGGAAGTTGAAAGGCCAGTTCAGCAAAGTCATAATCGACAAGTTTCAAAGAAGACCACGACAAATGCGAGTTTATGTATGCCGTTGCATGTACAGGCTAAATTACGGGAGGATGTTAGTGTGGACTTTGTTTTGGGATTACCGCAAACACAATATGGCAATGATTCTCTTCATATGTTGGTTAACAGGTTTTCAAAATTGGTACATTCCATTGCCTATAAGAAGACTGCAGAGGCCGTTAATGTCGTTCAGTTATATTCCAGAAAGGTCTATCGATTTCATGGATTACATGGATCTATTGTTTCGAATAGAGATACTCGTTTTCTGAACCAAATCTGGATGAGTCTATGGAAAATGGCTGGGACTGAGTTGAAATCTAGTAACGCTGAGCATACACAGACAGATAGACAAGCTGAAGTTGTGAACAGATCCCTAGGTAATCTATTGCGATGCCTCGTGGATGATAATTTGAAAAGTTGGGATTCGAAGTTATGTCAAACAGAGTGTGCACACAACCGCACAGTTAATCGTAACACTGGGTTCAGTCCAGTCCAGGCTGTTTATTCAACAATCTCTAAAAGACCGTTAGATTTATCAATAGTGCCACCGCAGAGAGGGGTGATTAAACGGATTAATGTTTTTGTGAATGAGTTGCAAGGATGCTACAAAGTTGTACAGGAACGATTTCTTAAGGCAACTGAGAAATATAAGCAATCAGCAGAGATTAAGCAACGAAGCATTGAATACAAGGAAGGAGATTTTATGTATGCAGTGTTTACCAATGATCGATTTCTTTTTGGAACCTACAACAAGTTAGAAGCTAGAAGGAATGGTCATTTAAAAGTCGTGAAGGGAATTAACGAGAATGTTTATAAATTGAGTTTACCGAATCATCTTCCTATTGCCAACGTTGACAATATCAAACACTTGGTTCCATTTCACGAGGATAAGAGTGTCAAAGAAGAAGAAGCTTTAAATTCGAGGACGAATTTTTTTCAACAAGGGGAGGATGATGCAGCGCGACAAAGAACGAAAGAGAAGGGGGCAACGAGACATACCTCAAATCGCGAACAACCTCCACGACCTAACGCCAGCCTAACTCGCGAACGAGTTTCCCATCCCCACGACCTACAACCTAACCTCCACGACCTATCCCTAAGTCGCGAAAAACCACCGCGACCTAACACCAGCCTAATTTGCGAACGAGCTTCGCAATTCCTCCACCTCGTCTCTAAAACGCAAGCTGACCTAGGTCGCTCCTCTCTAAGTCGCGGCGAAGAGGAAGTAGGTCGTGAATGAGTTATCCCTATGCCGCAAGCCCTAAATCATTCCGCCTTAAGTCGCGAACAAACAGACGACTTACACCACTCCAGACCTAGTTCGCTACCGTGCTTTTTAAGTCGCCAGTCTTCTGATACCAGTAGGTCGTAAAGAGACTAAAATCGCTGAAGCATTTCTTAGGTCGCAAACGACCTATGACAATTCCTGTAGCTCGCGAATTTTCCTAGGTCGCTGAACTTCTCCTTAGGTCGCTGATTGATTACCGATGAATTCTTGAGTCGCGGCAAATGCTTAGGTCGCGAACGACCTATAGAGGATCATTGTTAAGTCGCGAAACTTTTGTTATTACTGTTGTTTTTTTTTGAGTTGCAGAGGGGAACGTTGAGTCGTTTGTACTGTATAGCTTATGTCGTTTCCATATTGTGTTGTAATCTGTTAAGTCGTGAACAACTTATAGTAAGTCGTCTGATTTGAGTCGTCTACTTTAGGTCGTTGTGTAATAAGTCGGAAACGACTTAAGTGTTGTGCATTTTTGTATTGCATGAGTTGTAACTTCTATAAATAGGCCGGTGGTGCCATTTGTAATAGTTTAGTTGATTTTGAATAAAATTTCCTTTGTTAGCTTTGTGCTTTCATCCAATTGGTAGTCGAGTGTGATCTCCTATCTCCACCTTCGGTCAATCGAGTGCGCTTGATTCAACGATCGTGAAGCCAATTCGCGGTATCAAGTGTGCTTGATCAACTCTCGAAGAATTGAAGATCTACTTTCACGGTATCGTGATCGATCAATGTGACGTAGATAGCTAAAATTCATTTCGGATCAACGAATTTGGGCATTTCAGTATTCATCAGTCCACCGATTGTTACGTTCATCGTATCATCAATTTTTGTATTCCGCCGCTGCGTCACTTCACCTCGTATGTGTTCGTATCGATCAGAACGGTTTCGCCTCGCATCCATCGAGTTCGTATCGATCAGAGTGGAACTATTCGTATCCATCGTTTATCCGTAGTTTAGAATCGATCAGCAATGTCCACTTCGTATCCATCACGAACCCTCTGCTTCGTATCCACTCGGCTTGGTTTTACTTCGAATCCATCACTCGGAGTCAATTCGTATCGGTCCCAATTGAGCAGTTCGTATCGAATGATTAACGATCAATACGAATGGACCATCGAACGATCGATATGAAGTAGTACCTCCAAATATCGGTATGAAATGACCCCCAGCCATCGATGCGAACAGAGCTACAAACGATCGATACGAAGTCAATGCTTTTTATCGTTACGAAATAGAACACGAACCATCAATACGAACAAGGTGCAAATAAGACTCGGCCAACTCGGCGAGAAGGGCGGGTCGATCCAGGAATTTCGTGCCACATCATCTCGCGCGTATGTGCTTTAGATCGAGTCGACGAGAACAATACGAACGTATCGAGTTGAACGAAACAGCCTAAAGAAAACTCCAACTCGTATCGATCATATCTCCTAATCCGCAAGTCCAAGTGCTATGAAATTTTCACAGGAGCTTGCGTACATGCTAAAGGAGGTTCATGCCAAATTTCAACTAGGTTGGACCAAATCTTGATCGATACGAAATTGGTTCGTATCGATCACGGATCGAGACGAAACTTCATGGGATCGATCGCGTGGGCCCACTCACGTGCCAGAAGAAGTTTCCCGAAGTTTGAGCGAGATATTTGCATGAAGCACCTATAAATAGCACTCTAGAGCCTATAGAAGAGGACTCTTGGATCGAGCCACGTCGAGACTCTATCGAAATCACGATTGCACTCAAACTCCATCATTGTACTTGAAAATTACTGCTGTAATTCACTGTAACCAGCAAGAACATCAATAAAAGATTATCCTTTGAAGTGGACGTAGGCCGGAGATAGCCGAACCACTATAAATCTCGTGTTTCTGTTCGTTATTTTCCAATTGTTGTCCTCTATTTTGCCTGGGTTTGAGATTTGTATTAGAGTATTGTTGATTTGTATTCATATATTGGTGCTTTCACGATATTCGGGGTTTGTGACCAATTTTGGTGCAAACACTTTGGTGCTTTCATGATATTCGGGGTTTGTGACCAATTTTGACGCAAACACTTTGGTGCTTTCACTGAGAACGCCTAACTCAAGGATTCTATCGCATAGATATCAGATTGGAAAGCTTAAAGAATTCATATTTGAAAGACAATGACACAACAATCAACAAGAAGATAGAGAGGAGAAAGGAGCCAGCAAGAGGGAAGCCAAGAGGCCTCTTTTGGAGCTGGAGCAGGTCAAGCTTCGATCTACATCACTAGGGATGAGATGGAGGCTATGGCGGATTCAATTCATGAAAGATTGTTGAAGAGTCAACAAGAAATGATGCAAAACTTCTTTGATCAGATGAGAACAGCCGGAGCACAGAACTTTGGACCGACTACAGTGACTGCGAATGTAGGACAAGGAGCTAGAGTCCCAGAGACCAATGGAGGTCAGATCGAAGATCAGAACGAAGAACCTGAAGTCAATCAACAAGGACCTAGGGGCAGACCCTCGGGATCTGACATTGGAAGACCCATAAATGGAGCTCAGCAGGCTAGAGCCAACGCCAACGTTAATGAGCCACACGAAGAATATTACCTAGAATACCCTTCGAGACATGGAGGGCAGGATAGAAGCATGCTGAGGGGACAACCCCAGGATGGAGATGAAAGAATGGCTGGATTAGTGCGACGAATTATGAGGGGAGGATTGTCAAGCGGAGGATTAGAGGAAGTTAGTCGGAGTCCGTTCACTCCGAATATCAGGAATGCAAGGAATCCTCCAAAATTCAAGTTACCCGCGATAGACCCTTATAATGGGAAATCAGACCCGACCATGCATATTACCATATATATCAGGCATATGGAAGTGCTGGGGGCATCCGACGAAGTGATGGCACGATGTTTCCCTCTATATTTATCAGATTTGGCTGCGCTTTGGTTCAGGCAGCTAGAGAAGGAATTAATCAGAACATGGGGCGAGCTAGTGGAATGCTTCATGAGGCAGTTTAGGGTCCACGTGACGTGACCCAAGAATGTGATGACCTTAGCATCGATAAAGCAAAGGACCGGAGAGTCCATAAAAGATTTTCTACTACGATTCAATGCAACTGTGGCTTCAGTAGATCGCCCGGATCCATCAATGATTCTAATGGCGGCGGTAGCAGGAGTTGCGGAAGGCACAGAGTTTAAGGATCCTTTGGCAAGAGATCCACCGTAAGACCATGGAGAATTTTATTATGAGGCTGAGAGATTCATTCGGTTGGAAGATTCACGCGCTGAGATGCAAGAAACAAATGCTGTGCAAGGCGAAGGAACCTCCAAAGAACAATCTCGGACAGACAAAGGAAAGCGAAAGCAGGATGACAGATACGATGGTCTTAATAAATGGAAGAAATTCCGAGAACCCAGGTTTAGACAATACACAGACTTGACGGCAAGCCTGGAACGGATTTACACATAGACTCGGGGGCAGCTCCCCTATTGAAAACCACCCAGGAGAGATCCCACAGAACGGGAGCGTAGAAGTGGAAAGTACTGCCTATTCCATGAGCTGGAAGGCCATACTACCGATGAATGCCACCATCTGAAGGACGAGGTGGAAGAACATGTCCGAAGTGGTAGATTGCCGCAATACACCAGAGAACGGACAACGACCGTAGGACCTGAGAAACTACCGCCTCCACCTAACAGAACTAATCCTGGACCAGGATCATGACTCGTCATCAATTGATCATGATGACAAGGGCCAAGTTCAGGACTTGAACTTTGGTCAATTACATAAACTCCTTAGATTTGATTTCAGAATAAAACAGCTAATCCACTTACACATGTACGGGAACCGGAGAGATCCCTAGGCATGCTCTGAGATGGTAATAGACCGCTTTGCCCGGAGAGGCAATATCTAGTTTTTCCATTGTTTGAGATTGAACATTTGGAATTTGAATTTAATAAATGAACTTGAATTTTATAAGACAAAACCTTTGACCGGAGTGTTAAAGGATGAATATTGAAAATCAACCTGAAAATGATCGCTTTATGGCCCTACCCAGAGAGGCGGGGCCCGAAGTGCAAGAAGTGAGTTGCTTCGCCGGAGAGCGACAAGATCGACTCACTTGATGTCGTTCCCCATTCACCGGAGAGTGATTGGATCGGGGTTCGATAAGAGCCCGAAGTGGCTGTGATCGGCCTAGGATTTAGGCCATGACATCACTTAATGTTCAGGGACACTGAACCGGAGTGCAGGGGGTGTGGCCGCTTCGCTAGAGAGCGACAGGATCGGCTCACTCGACGCTGTTTCCCCTTCACCAGAGAGTGACAGGATGGGATCCAGCAAGAGCCCGGAGAGGCTATGATCGGTCTAGAAAGACCAAGACATCGCTATATGCCCTCGTTGGGCCAAAGTGCAAGGGATAAAAAGCATTGCCGGAGCGCAACAGGATCTTTCTATTCGATCGTCAAGTCTGGAATGGGCTTGGCCAAGGTCCGGAGTGACCACCCATAGTCGGAGAGGCTTTAGAATTTAATTACTGACTTCCACAAGTGGAAATGGTAACTGATTCGGCTTTGAACAGCCATAAACTTGATCGACTACACTATAGCTGTGAATAAAATATGAACTCGCGACATTTGATTTGAAGCTATTCAAAACACGCCTTTTATCAAAAGGCATGTTTTGGGGCGCAGAGTGTTATCCCACTTTTTAGCAAGATTGAGATATCAAGAAATTAACTGAGAATCAATGATTACTAGTCACAAATATCGGTTATGCATTACAGGTTCGCTATGGATATCGATGAATTTTGTCCGAGTCCAGATCGAGCTACAATTGACAGGACATGACAAGCAAAGCCATAAAAGCCGACGCTTCAAATTTCAGGTCAATCGGAGTTCGTATGATCGAGATATGATCGATACAAGATGAGGGAAGCACGCCGTTTGAATCGATACGTACGCCCTGTTCGTATCCATCAAGGAACATCTGATTTCGAATCCATCATGTTCGAATAGATCTACGGTCGCGTTGTTCGAATCCATTGAGTTCGATTCGATCAGAGTGACTTCACCTCGTATGTGTTCGTATCGATCAGAACGGTTTCGCCTCGCATCCATCGAGTTCATATCGATCAGAGTGGAACTATTCGTATCCATCGTTTATCCGTAGTTTCAAATCGATCAGCAATGTCCACTTCGTATCCATCACGAACCCTCTGCTTCGTATCCACTCGGCTTGGTTTTACTTCGAATCCATCACTTAGAGTCAATTCGTATCGGTCTCAATTGAGCAGTTCATATCGATTGATTAACGATCAATACGAATGGACTATCGAACGATCGATATGAAGTAGTACCTCCAGATATCGGTACAAAATGACCCCCAGCCATCGATGCGAACAGAGCTAAAACGATCGATATGAAGTCAATGCTTTTTATCGATACGAAATAGAACACGAACCATCGATACGAACAAGGTGCAAATAAGACTCGGTCAACTTGACGAGAAGGGTGGATCGATCTAGGAATTTCGTGCCACGTCATCTCGCGCGCACGTGCTTTAGATCAAGTCGATGAGAACGATACGAACATATCGAGTCGAACGAAAATGCCTAAAGAAAACTCCAACTCGTATCGATCATATCTCCTAATCCACAAATCCAAATGCTATGAAATTTTCACAGGAGCTTGCGTACATGCTAAAGGAGGTTCATGCCAAATTTCAACTCGGTTGGACGAAATCTTGATTGATATGAAATTGGTTCGTATCGATCACGGATCGAGCCGAAACTTCATGGAATCGATCGTGTGGGACCACTCACGTGCCAGAAGAAGTCTCCCGAAGTTTGAGCGAGATATTTGCATGGAGTGCCTTTAAATAGCACTCTAGAGCCTACAGAAAAGGGACTCTTGGATCGAGCCACGTCGAGACTCTGCTAAAATCACGATTGCACTCAAACTCCATCATTGTACTTGAAAATTACTGCTGTAATTCACTGTAACTAGCAAGAACATCAATAAAAGATTATCCTTTGAAGTGGACGTAGGCCGGAGATAGCCGAACCACTATAAATCTCGTGTTTCTGTTCGTTATTTTCCAATTGTTATTCTCTATTTTGCCTGGATATGAGATTTGTGTTAGAGTATTGTTGATTTGTATTCATATATTGGTGCTTTCACGATATTCGAGGTTTGTGACCAATTTTGGCATAAACACTTTGGTGCTTTCATGATATTCGGGGTTTGTGATCAATTTTGGCGCAATCACACCCAAGCATGGCTAGAGAACGATTGGTTTGCATGTTAAATATTTCTTTTTTGCATATCCTCGAAAACAACTTCATGATATTAAAATGTTTGTGGAAAAACTTTCTTTTTGTGAGATCAGCTATTTCTTTTGATAAAATTGATAATCTACTAAAGAATAAAAAAGGATCAGTATAAATGAACACAAAAATACACTCCTATTTGATCAAAACCAGTCCAAAAAAAACATTAATACAGGGGTAATTCGTAACACAATAATTCAAACGCCAATATGCATTGATGTCGTAATGAAAATTGACATGTACGACCTAGCTTTAGTCTTGAAAAATAATAATATCCATTATCATCCGGTTAAAATGTCAATAATTAATACCTAAAAAATTACCCAAAGATGTATTTGAATAATGTGAAGGCGTATACCAATTAAAAACTTGCACATCTTGCAAATTTGGACCAGGAAATTAGCTAGCTAGCAATTATGCATAGACTCAAAGTGATGAAATAATTTGAGTACTTATTGCTTAGTTCATCCACAATTTTATTTAACAAATTACCTAGAAATGAAATTTATTTATAAATCAATAATGAAAATCATCAAAATAGAGGATTGAACACTAACTAATCTGATTTGTATGTGAATAAAAAACAAGTCTGAAGTATCATAATAGTATGTCTTTGTCTTACGATCTAATTCTGGGGTGTATAGGGTATACACGTAAAATCCCTGAATTAAAAATCATCACGTTGAAATTTCAAATCATATGCCAACAAACGATTTGAAATTAGTAATAGGACAACCTAACGAAAAGTTTAATATATGAATAAAATTCGATTCATCAAAAGTCATATGAAACGTTAAACCCTAAATAAAAAGTTTGAAATTTTACATTGAATTCCTAAATTCAAAACCCTAATAGAAACCCTAGAGTAGAAAAGAGAAGATAATTTAAAGCATTAATTTAACGAAATAAATAAAAATTGAGAAGATCAATGGACCTGTAGAAAATTAGAAATGAATGCTGCCTCGCAAGGATAGTGAGATTCCTCTTTTAATAAATTCTAGAAATATTGGTTACAGTGGACGTGATGCAAGCTAAGCAAAATATGGCGGCACTTTATCTTTTCGCACCAGAATTTTGGAAAAAATAATAGGGGCAGTTGTTTATGCCATGGGTAATAATAACAGGGGCTATTTATTATTTTGCCTTTAATTGTAATTAGCAGGGGTAGAAATTTATCTTCGCCTTTAATTTGAGGTCCCTAATAATCACAAAATTGGTAGTGACATAGCCAAACCGAATTAATTTTGGTTACTTTAGTCAATAGCCGGTTTAAACAAATTAGAAAGATAAGTAAAAGAAATTACCATATGTTATTATTAAAATGATTGATTTACTCAAAGGAAATCATAAATTTATGTTTGGAGATAACTTTTTGTGATATTTTTTAAATTTATAAGAAGAGTTAACATATGTTCAATAAATAAACTTTGTTTTCAATACTAAACCAATTATTAAACATATTGCAATACCATAAATTTGGATAATATAATAAAAATTTGGTTAACCCGATAGTCAAAATAAAATTATTTTACAAACTGAATTCAAACCGATGATCAGTTACTGAATATTTATTAAGTGAATTTTTTAAAAGGATTAAATTTAGATCACCTAATTAATTTAATTATGTGGAAATTGGTACGAAGGGCCTAATTATATGGCCCATTTTTTTTCCAGGACACGGGTTTGAAACTATTATTTTCGAGGACAATTATGTGCGGCGTGCGTCTTCATCTTCTCAAACATCTAAATATCTTCTGAAATCGATCGTGGAAATTAGGCGCGTTCGTCTTCATCTTCTCAAACAACTACGTATATTCTGAAATCTGCCGATCTTGGAAATTAGGCGCGTGCGTCTTCATCTTCTCAAACAAGTACGTATCTTCTGAAATCTACCGATCGTGAAAATTAGGCGCGTGCGTCTTCATCTTCTCAAAGAACTACGTACCTTCTGAAATCTACCGATCTTGCAAATTAGGCGGTCGTGGAAATTAGACGTATCTTGTTCAATCAAAGCGGTCGTTTCTTGTGCAATTGAAGCGGTCGTGAGGCGTTAGTTTCTTCTCAAATCAAAATCGACTTTAATTGTGGGAAATCGTGAGGCGATTTTCTTCATTTGGTGAGTCTCTTTTTTATTTGCTGTTTTTCATTCTCAATTCTATTTTTTATGATGTTACTGTATGTTTCTTTTCACAGGAGGCTGTTTTCATCTATTGGAGGAAGGTTTTGTTTGATGTAGTTGGAATAATGGCTTCTGAATGGTATTGTTTTATTCTTATAACACAATCACTGTGTATTTAGCTTCGTTTGTTCTTTAGTTTGCAATTAAACTCTGATTGTTTAGATGTTTAAGAATGGTGTATCAAAATTCCATTCTGGCTCTAGTAATAATTTGGCAGCCATTGAATGTGATTATGTGTTTTAAAGACCATATTGATCTTAGTGTGTGTTTGTTATGATAATTTTTTAGCTCTTCTTTTTCACCATTAAGTATATTTTTGCAGATCATCTTTTTCACCTATGATTTTTCAACAATGTAAACTTGAATAGGTACAATCACAACGAATGTTTTTCTTCCACGTGTTCCACTGTTGTAATCAGGTTATCCCAAAGAGTGATAGTGATCTGTAAAAGATAAATTGTTTTATCTTTTTTCAAGAAGTGGTATATAAAATGATTTAAATGGTTTTATGCTATTAGTTTTTATTTAAGATCAGTTTTACATAGTTATATTTTCCACTGTTGTAATCAGGTTATCCCAAAGAGTGATAGTGATCTCTAAAAGATAAATTGTTTTATCTTTTTCAAAAAGTGGTATAAAAAATGATTTAAATAGTCTTATGCTATTAGTTTTTATTTAAGATCAGTTTCACATAGTTATATTTTTTTTTATTTTTTTTACATTTTTTTTGCAGGTGTGATTCATCTGTTATAGTTGTGTTTGATTTCAATAACAATTGTTTTAGTGCTCGTTTTGGATTGGATGCTTCTATTTCTTATGTTAGGAATAGGATTTGGGAGCAGTGGAATAATTTTACTCCATTATGCTTTGATATTTTTTATATTCGAGAATCAAAGACTACCTTTATTGAAACGGATAGTGATCTTCAAGCTATATTGTGTTTGTCTTGGTTTAAAAAGGAAGAATTTTTGGTTTTTTTTCTACGGCTGAAGAATGATTCAATGGATAATTTTGTTGGTGAAAGTAGCAAGTCTGGTTCAGTTGTTGGTGTTGAGTCAAGTAATAATATGTTAGGTTATGATGATGATTTAGATTCTGGTTTTACTCAACAAAAGGATTTACATGAGTTGTTGAAGAAGAATTCAAATATGGAATTTTTTACTGGCGTTGGTCAACAGTTTGATTCTGCTATTGGATTCCGTAGAACAGTTAGTGCTTATTGTTTGAAGAATGGATTTAAAGTACAGTATATTAAGAATTGTAAAGAACGATTGACAGTTCGATGTGCTGTAGCTAGCTGTCCTTCTAGGATTCATGCTTCTTGCAAACTGAAGCAATTGGACCAACTATTTGTTAAAAACATTAACTTGATTCATACTTGTGGTGGTGGATTTCGTTCCCTTAGTAGTCCAACCATTAATAGTGATCTTGTGAAAATTTTAATCGTCAATCAAATTCGTGATGAGCCAAAAAGAAAAACCAAGGATATCATTAAAAGTTTTAGAAGAGATTATGATGTGGAGCTAAGCTATTACTTTGCTTATAAGGGTAAGAAATTGGCTATGAATGATATTTTTGGTGATGAAAAGAAATCTTACAATGAATTAGTTTGGTATTTGAAGGCATTGGAAAGAAATAACCCAAATAGTTATTCAAGTATGGATGTGGATTCTGAAACAAATCAATTTGAGAGAGTTTTTGTATGTTATGAGGCATGTATATTTGGATTTAACTATTGTCGTCCTATGGTGTTTTTGGATGCTACCTTTTTGAAAGGGCGAAGTTGTATTTTGATGGCTGCCACTGCGAAAAATGGGAATCAAGATACTGAATTTTTTTTTGCTGTTGTATTTATGTTACATAGTACTGTTTCTTTAAGTTATTGTTCTACTGAATTTTATTGTGTACATACTGCATTTTGTTCAAGTGATTAGTCTACTGTTATATAGTACTGTTTCAAATATAGTGCATTTGGTTGTTTCAAAAATGAATTCAAACTGACAATTTAATTCAACTGAAAATTAATGATGATTAATGTTGGTTGTTTTTTTTATTTTTATTTTGATAGATACATAATCTAGATGTTTTATTTTTTTCAGTTTATCATGATACCTACTGCTTATGCTGGATTTACCAGAATCTGTCATATTTCAAACAATAAATGCATATATGTTTTTATCTCTAACATCTTCAATCTAGTTACACTAGTTACAAAGTAGGTACAATTGTTCAATGGACAGTCATGCTATTCTTATTGTAAATTTGATCCAAAACAAATACTGTAAAAGATATAATGTTCTTTAATTTGATATACAAAATGTTACTGTATACAGGAGTTAAAAAGGATAAATGCATTTATCTTTTAATATAAAGAATTAAATAACATATTAAGCCGTCATTATATATCATAGATACTACTACATGTTCAACATATTTATCATTTTTCTCTTTATTTGAAGTTCTTACATAAGGTATACAAATGATTTAAACAGCATATAGAAAAGATAAAAGCATATATGTTTTAGATGTTTGAATATTATTCTTTGTATTGTATGCATGAATTATGTATCATATCTTTGCAATTTCTACCCTTTCTGCGTAGACTACACATGTGATTGTCTACTATTAGATAATATTGTTTCAACTATAATTTTTTTTACACAAAAAGTGAATTAATTTTTTGTTGTTTCAAATGTAATACATAAACAGTGAATTATTTTTTTTTTGTTTTTTTTCCAGGTTTTTTCCCATTAGCAATGGCTCTTGTTCCCAAAGAAAATGAAGAGTGTTGGAGTTGGTTTTTAAAACACCTAAAGAATGCTCTCAGTTGTGATAGAATATTAACTTTTTTAAGTGATAGACACTGGGGTTTATTGTTAAGTATTCCAAATTTTTTTCCAAATAGTCATCATTCTTATTGTTTGCATCATATGCAAAATAATATTGCTATCATTGTGAAAAGTGGAAGGGGTGTTTGGGTAGCTCATTTACTTGAGCGTTGTGCTATAGCTTCTAATCATCATGAGTTTGAAAAAGCCATGTCCAAGTACAAAGAAATTGGAGGTGCCAAAGCTATACAGTACTTGAATGATAAACCATATGATCATTGGGCTGATTTGTTTTTTCCGGGGAAGCGATATGGCAAAAATAAGTCCAATGTAGCTGAGAGTTTTAATTCTTGGATTTTGGATGAAAGAAGTTTGCCTGTTACTGCTTGTCTTGATGGAATTAGGGTAAAACTGATGATGCAAATGTCTAATCGTAGAGAAGAGGCATCAAAGTGGACTAGTGTGCTATGTCCAAAAATGGAAGCTCGTTTGTTGAAATTGAAGGAAGAAGGATTTGGGTGGAGTGTTTCTAAATCATCTAGGTATTTATTTCTATATTTTTACATGATGTTCATAGTTTCTGAAAAAAATGATAAATGCATTTATCTTTTTTCAACTTGCTATGTAGCCTGTGTTATGATTTCATTTTGTTGGTATTTATAAATTTTAAACCCCTCTGGATCTTTTGAATCTTGACAGTCGCGGCATTGTAATTAACACTGTATGTAATTCTTAGCTCTTTCATTATTTTTGTCTGGATGAGTCTGTACATTTTACTTATGGTATATTAGTTCTTGACTTGGACAATCCTGTTGATATTTTTGGAAAAGTCAAATCTGGTGCATCAAGGGAATGTTTTTAGTCAATTCCACTTAATCAGTGGATGCCTTACCCATTGAAATCACTGTCAAGGTTTACTGGTTTTAATTCTTACTATAACCTTTATGCTTTCTTTTTTCTAGATTGGTTATCATTTTTTTTAAAAAGAAAGTCAAAATCAAAATTTACATAAGATATACTTTCTCTAAAGAATATGAACAGTATGCCTGTTGTTATTTGTTTTGGTTTATGAGTCTTATATTTCACTATTAGTTCTATGCACATGAATTGGGTCTTATTTATTAGATAGATTAGAGAGAATATATATAGTGCTAATAATCATTTTTTGGAAATGCAATCTGTGTACATATTTTAACTGTTTTTAATTTTACATTTTGTAGGTATATTTTTGAAGTTCATTCTCCAACATCTCAAAAGGTTGATCTTAAAAATCGCATTTGCAGTTGCAATCAATGGAAAGTGACAGGTTTTCCTTGTGCGCATGCTTTGAAGTGTATTTTTTTTAACCTTAAATTCTGTTTATGAATATATTGAGAATTACTTTACTGCTGAGTATTATCGAGCTTCATATTCACATTTGATCAATCCTATTCCAACTTTTGATAAGGAAGCAATTGAAGCTGAAGAATCATCTATTGTTCTTCCTCCTAAGCCTGTTCGTGGAGCTGGTAGGCCTAGGATGAATAGGATTGAAGGGGCTGACTTTCATGCTAAGCAAAACAGATGTGGAAAGTGTAAAAAACAAGGACATAATAGAAGAGGATGTTCTTTGAATATTTGAGTTGATTGTTTTAGTCCAATGTATTTGATTGGTTGTTCTATAAATACTCTGACTTGAATAATTGAGTTGATTGTATTAGTCCAGTGTATTTGATTGATTGGTTGTTCTATGAATACTTTGACTTGAATAATTGAGTTGATTGTATTAGTGCAGTGTATTTGATTGATTGGTTGTTCTATGAATACTTTGACTTGAATATTTGGATTATTGCATATGTTGAATTGGATATAATCTGATTTTGATTACTTTTGGTTGTACGCAATTGTTTATGAGTTTCTGCTTTTCTGGTAGGCACTGTGATGGTTGTCGGTAGGTAGTCAGTGTGGAATTGGTAAGATGATGGTTAGTGAAGAAGAATTGTGGGTTGTGGCTTCTCTGACAGTGTTGAGTGTGGAATGTTGCTGCAGTTTGTATTGAATGAAACAGTGGTGTAGTAGTATTTGCTTGTATGGTCAGAGAACTGTGAAGTTTATAGGTTGTGAATGGTTTGGGATGGAAGTATGGTTAGTAAGTGAAGTATGACAGAGTGGTATTTGGACTTTTGTAAAGGAGGAGGTGTTGTAGTTAAGAAGTGAGGTAGTGGAGGTTGGCAGTGAAGTAAGTAGTAGTCAGAGGCACTTGAAGTTGTGAATGATGAAGGTGGTAGTTACTCTTCTAACAGGAAATGGAAAGTATGGAAGAACTATTGTTTGCAATTGTTCTGTTTAAAAAGATAAATTGATATATCATTGGCCTCAAACAAGCTTAGGACCAAGTATATTTGCGGTCATTGATTTAAATTTTCTTTGTGCAGAAATATTTGTTCAATTTTGTTTGTGCAGAAATATTTGTTCAGTTTTGTTTGTGCAGAAATATTTGTTGATTTTTCATAACGGTGGAATACCTATCCATCTCCAATAGTTATTTATCTTTTTGTAATAACTTCTTTTTTCAAGAGAGCAGTATTCAACCAGCATTCCTTCTTCCCATTCTCACGCATCATCACTTTCATCATTCATTTCCACTAACATCTACTCTTATGCCTACAACTGACCAACCTTGCACTTGCCACAACCTAAAATAGCTCACAGGACTTCCATCACCTCTCACTGCACTGCAACTCCAATCACTATCTTCAAACTTCTGTCATTTGACATAAAACATCCTCAACACCAACAGAAACGACCTTTATAACCTGAAATTCACAGCAACCATCAACACTAACTACATAGCACTTCCATCCACACTATCTTCCTCATCCTAGCAAATTACTTAACATCACAGTAACCTTCACATTACACAACACACTTTGTATTACCCAATTTTTTTCTAGGACACAACATGAATGTATAGTCAGATTAAAAGGTGACAGTGCAAACAAGTGCACAGCATACACATAAACAAACTCAAGTCTACAACATCTGTAAGTAGGTTTTACAATTCAAATAATATGGCCTAAGTCAACCATTACAAATTCATCAGTCAAATAAAATTTTAACAAATGTATGATAAAAGGACTGTTAGACATTAAAGAATTTGTTGCTATCATTGTCAGTTCACATCTTTTGTTGCTGAAGCTGAACTGCAGAATTTTTCAATTGTCCAGCAGTATGGTTCATCAGAGAGAATTTGTGCAGTTATCTGTGCTCTAAATGCGTTTACTTGTTCTAGACTGATTTTTGATGTTGTGTCCATTCCTTGTGATAACTTTTGGATAAACATCATTACGAAAATTCCACAGTCGAGCCTGCATTTTTTAAAATTTTAGTTATTGTGTAACATTCATCGTTGTATAAAAATCTCCAGTATCAGTGATTATGAAAATATAACTAAACATGTACTTATATCCATTGCATCAAAAGATAAATGCTTCTATCTTTTTTAATAGTTGAATAAAGTAAGATCTGACACTTAATATTTTATGAAGAACTCTTTAATTAATTTCATTTAACAATAAACCAGCTCCAAAACAACAAACAACTTATATCATTTACATAAAAACATAAACGCTTTTATCTTTTCTATGTAATAACTAATATCATGAGAAAAACATCAAATACCTTGAATGCATTAGATAATGTACCATTTGTATCAGTGATTATGAAAATATAACTGAAAATGTACTTAAATCCTAGGTAAACATTTTTAATCAGTGATTATGAAAATTACCCGTTGCTTTGTTGAGCACAGTTAATATTTTTAATCAATGAAGACTTTCCCAGAATTGTTTTCTCGCCTGCGTCCTGTAAGTCTTTATTGATTTTGTTTACCGCTGCTTTCTGCCAAATATATATATATATATATAATTTTTTTTAATAATAATGATAAATCTATTTATCTTTTTTACTTTCAGTGTATTTTACTTACCACATTAATAGCAAACCTTGAATGTCCACTTCTTAATGTCTTAGATCTTGTGGTCAAGTGTAGAGAATCATAATGGTTCCATGAACATGATTCCACTACTAGCTCTAGCAAGCTCCAATGTCCGTTGCCATGTATAGGAAATAATATATTGCAACATAATGGATTTAGAAGTGCTTGTTTAATAAAAGGATTAAACATATTTTTTTTGATCTTTTCCAGGTTTCCATCTGTTGCGCTTTTCTGTTAAAAAATAATTTCAAAAAATTTATCTTAGAAACAAATTAAATTTTACATTATAGTACACTTACTGTCATTGTTGTGTTCACATATATAATGCTAGAACTTTGTTATAAAAATTTTGTTTTTCTAAACCAAAACCAATCAATAACCTACATTTCCAAAAAAAAATATGGATTAAGAATATATTTTATAATGAAGCAAAGAAAATAATTTATAATGACGCAAAGTATAGTTTTTTGTACTTACTTGACCAGAAATATATTCTCCATAGAGAAGTTCTTCTATCATACTTTTTGTGATGGTGATGAAGTTTTCATCGTCACAAGTAAATGCTTCATCACTAAAAAATTAAGATTAGTATGTTATGTGTTGTATGGCACTTACAGTATAAAAGAAAATTAATTAAGATTGGTATACTGAAAAAGTAAGATTAGTATGTAATGAAATATTTTTTAACAAAAGAAAATAACAATAGTACATACTGTACAGGAATTTTATGAATTGTCATACTGTCATACTGTACAGGAATTTTATGAATTGTACATAAAACAGCTGACAGTACATTAAAAAGATATTTTGTTTTATCTTTTTTTAGTTGTCACTTGGATTATTAACTAAAATACAGTGCATTAAAAAAAGTAAGGTTGCAAATAAAAATACTTGGTGCTGACAATAATAGGTGCTTAAATAACTTTTTTTATCTTCATGAACATCAACCAGCAAACTATTCATCACCAAAAATTTCTTTTTTTTCTTTAGATTTTAATAAATTTCAACAGCCTTGGATTGTCGATGATACAACCCAACTACTTGATAGAATGACTCAATTTGGCAAATTTTAAGTTAAACTGAGTCAATCCATCAAGTCGCTGTGTAGTACACCAACAATACAAGGTTGTTTATTGAATGGCACAAGTGACAAATTGTTTATTAACTCTGATTAAACCATAACTTAAAAAGTTTACACATTATCGGATGTTTATTGAATGGCACTACCAAACATGACAATGTTAAAATGTTTGCATATTATGACATGGTTAAAATGGTTGACAAATTTGTGACTTGTACATTAAACATATGACAGTACATACAAAAGATAATCAGTTTTATCTTTTTTTAATTGTCACCTTCAATATTAACTAAAGGATGGTACAGATCTACCATAAGTTAACCAAATATTAATAACAGGTTTAAGAAAAATATATTGTCATACTCTACAGGAATTTTATGAATTGTACATAAAACAGCTGACAGTGCATTAAAAAGAAAAGAGAAATGCTAATGGCCCAGTTTTGTCCTTAAAAATAATTAGTTTCAACTTGAGTCCCAGGTTCCCCAATTGATTGCCCCGCAATAATACCTACATCTTCCCCCAATTCAACCAGATCGCCGTGAGTCGAACTTCTACAATAACATAATTCAATTGAGTCAAAAGTAGTTTAGTTACTTACTTGTTTCGTCCAAGAATTTTGAAATTTTTTTTGACAATTTCTTTTTTTTCTTCGGTAAGATATTCGAGTAGTGGATATTTGTCAACATTCTTTGGCTTCTTCTTCTTTTTTGGTTCTTTTAGGACAATATCTTCAACAACAATTGGATTTTCAGAAACATTTTCTTGAGCAGGCTCTTTCAGATTGTCAGATTTTAAACTATCTTGTGTCTGCTTTTCTACTATGAAATCTTGAGTTTGCATAATATCAAAAGTTGGAAAATTAGCAGAACTGTTTATGTGAATCATACCAACAATTTTTTTTTTTACCTTTTTGAGCTTCAGTTTTTTTGTTGAAATTATCTTTTTCCTCCACTTCATGCTTTTTTAAATTTTCCAATTTCTGAAGCTTCATTTCAAGAATTTGGATTCTATTTTCAGCTGCTTCTCTTAAACATCTTTCCTCCTTTAATTGTTCTTCAACATTTTTCATCTCAGAGCACAAAAAAATGACTTTTGATTGTAGCTCCATTATGTTATCAGCAGATTCCTTTTCAGATTTTCTCAAACTTGTGTCTTCCTGGTACTCATCTAATTTCCTTTTGTTGTTTCAGTCTACTTCCACTTCAATAGCTTTTATTTTTTTGGAAAGAATTTTTTTTTCTTCTTTTGTTACATCTGCAAATTTTTTTAAAATCTGCAATGAATAAATTTAAAGTTAAGCTTTCATATATATTGTCATTGAAGTACTAGACAAGTTAAGCTTGCACATTAAACATATGACTACTAACATTCTACAAAATTGCTTTCGAAAAAATCAAAAAAAATGTACAGTTAAAAAATAGCATACTTTGTCATTGTCAACCTCAGTGAGGTCCAAATCTTTCAATTTCGATAAATCCCATTTTCCCATTCTTGGGATTTTTGTTTGCAGATTTTCCTTCTCAGCAACTATTTGTGTTCGTTCACAAATCCAATACTGCAAGAAAAAGATAAAAGCATTTATATTTTTGTATTAAATATAAATTTGAATATATTTACATTTATTTAAAATTATGAAAGCATACCAGTAACACCATAGTGCAGCCTGGTGTACTTCTAGGGTCAGCATGATACTTTTTAACATTTTTCAACACATTTTCACATATCGCTCGCGGCCAAGAAATTGAATTTAATTTTTTTAAGTTCAGCACCTTCAACAAGAATCCCCATTGCATGTAGCTTTGGTTGTTTGGAAATAGGAAAGTTATAACTAGCAGCAACAACAACAATTTCACTATATCTTCATTTCCTTTTTCTTCTTCTAACAGTGTATTCAGTCTTTTAGTTACTGTTTTTTGGCTAATTATGTCTTCTTCTTCAAAATTGGCAGTTAAAAAATTAGAGAAACTTTCCTTTGCTAAGGCTTTGTTAGAAGCTGGTATAGGAAACAAGTCCTCTCCAGCTATTGGCATTCCAAAAATTAGACTGACTTCTTTAGGAGTAATTTTGAGTAATTCGTTTCCAATTGTGAAAGCATTTTCTTTTTCATTAAAAGAAGTAATGATATCATCTAAATTTGAAGCACTTTTCCTCAAATCTTGTCTTGTTATTGAATCACTAAGAAAAACATTGAAGATGTTTTTGAAAGGCGTTTTTTCTAAAAAAGCTTTTGCTTCCGGTGAAAGAATGTGTTTATCCTTTATAATTGACATCACCTTATACACTGCATCCAAATTACATCTATAAGTACCTGTGTACTGCCTTTTTTGCTTCTTATCTATTTTCTTAATTTCATACTGATCTATATCATCCAAATCAGTACTGTCTTCTGCTAGTTGCTGTGAAAACGTTTTTTCATCATCAGATATGAAGTCTTCTTTTTCATTCACATCAGGTAATTCTTGTGTTGGTGCACTTTGATTCTATATTTAGGAAAATCAAAAAATAAATTAGAAGGTAAAAATAACAAGATTATCAAAAAAATATCTTACTACACAAAAATTTGAATAAAATGATAATATGTTTTATCATTTACATTATTTTGTATTTTTTTGAGGTTAAGATAATTTTTAGTACATAAAGTACCTCTATTTAAAAAAATAAAAGATAAAGCACTTTTTTAGTATATAAAGTTTTTTTTAAAAAAAAACAAAAGTATAAATTGAATCCAATAGGTTTTGTTGTAAAGAACAAATGTTTGAATTTTTTTTAGACCTATTTCAATCATCACAGTTTGAAAATTTCGCATTCTCTAATTTATAATTTAGACCAATGAAAGATAAATGAACATTCACAACTGAAAACCAACAAAATTTATTTGATGAAATGAAAATTTACAATTAGAAAGTTTCAAAGTATATAAAGATAATGTGTTTTATCTTCATCATCACAATAGCCTTGAAGTAATTACATGTACAACATGTATGAATGCAACATGAAAGCTACAACATCAATGAATATTCAGATTCAAAAGTGACAGTGCAAACAAGTGCACAACATACACAAACAAATGCACCATAAAAACAACTCAACATCAATGAAAATGAAGTAACCAAACCTGACTGAAGTGTTCGAACATTACATATATACATGTATGAAACATCAAGTGAATTTTCAACATCATACACATTGAAACCAGAGTCCAATGCATACATGTCGACAAGATGAGAATGCAAGTGCAGACAAGCTAGATGATAACTGACTGCAAATAAAGCAACAAGTCAAGTCAATGCACATCAACCCAATACAAAATATATGAAGTGAATGCAGAAACACACACACACACACATGTATACGTAAATGTAGTGACAGAATAGCAGACTAACCAAGGTAAACAATGTAAGCTCAAAAAATTTAGGTATTTTTTTATTTAAAATATGGAATCTAAATTCCAATTTATTACGTATATACAAAATGAAGATTAGAATTAAATATTATGGGAAACATAAGTATGAAAATAATTACCAATGGAGTTGTAAATGGTGATGGTCTTTGGTTGTGTTCATCACAAAATGGACTGGAAATAGGTCTTATATTTATGCATTGGGTTCCACCTTCGTTTATGAATATGCAAGTTGTTTTTCGAACGAATATCTTCGACTTAGAAGACCTTGTATGCATTTTTACGCTGCATAAAAAATGTCATATATAATGAAATGTTAGACAAAGTGAAGAACTATTAATTAATATCATTTAACAATAAACCAGCTCCAAAACAACAAACAACTTAAACCATTTACATAAAAACATAAATGCTTTTATCTTTTTTACCTAGGGTTTAACATATCTGTATATTATATGTAGTAACTAATATCATGAGAAAAACATCAAATACCTTGAATGCATTAGATAATGTACCATTTGTATCAGTGATTATGAAAATATAACTCAATAATGTACGTAAATCCTTTACATCAGAAGATAAATGCTTCTATCTTTTTAAATAGTTGAATAAAGTAAGATCTGGCTTACTATTTTACGAAGAACTCGTTAATTAATATCATTTAACAATAAACCAGCTCCAAAACAACAAACAACTTAAACCATTTACATAAAAACATAAATGCTTTTCTCTTTTTTACCTAGGGTTTAACATATCTGTTCATTATATGTAGTAACTAATATCATGAGAAAAACATCAAATACCTTGCATGCATTAGATAATGTACCATTTGTATCAATGATTATGAACATATAACTCAAAAATGTACGTAAATCCTTTACATCAGAAGATAAATGCTTCTATCTTTTTAAATAGTTGAATAAAGTAAGATCTGACGCTTACTATTTTACGAAGAACTCGTTAATTAATATCATTTAACAATAAACCAGCTCCAAAACATGTACCTAAATCGTTTACATAAAAAAATAGTACATACTTGTAGAGGAATCGATGAAGAAAAATTGATGTTTAACTGAATAATGGCAGAATTCTTCGATCACAAATTGTCTAGTCGTTTAGAAAACTCTACTTTTCGATTTTAGATTTTGATTTTGTTTTACTGGGTTCTGAAAAAGGAAAAGGAACGAGAGAAAAAGTAATGGAATGGAGGGATAAAGTAACAGACGTAACGTGTATTAACTTTGGTCCTAGAAATAATTATTTTAAACTTGTGTCCTAGAAACTTATTGTTTGATGGAAAGAGGCCCTTATGGTAAAATTTCCCTAATTTAATTATGTGGATTTAAATGTAAAATAATAGAAAAACTGGGGTGAAATATGCAAATAATTTTAATTTTTTTTGGGTATTTAAATGTAAAACGATAGAAGAGAAAATCAGTAGAAGCATTGTAATAGTAATAATAACAATAAATTGTGGAGATTTGAAAATAAAATATCTAAAGAAGATTAATAGGAGAGAGAAAAACTTCTAAAATTAATAAGAGAGCAGGAATTTCTTTCACTTTCCTATTATTTAATAAATTATACTAAAATCTCCTGACGATTAAACTCTTCTACTCCAAATTCTAACTAAAATCTCAAATATTTGGATCGAATTAATTAATCTTTATGATGATAATGTGAATCTACATAAAGCAAAAGTGGCAAACTTAGAAATTAACCTTTTTTTTTAAATTCCAAGTTTGGATTCCTCAGGTCCCATAAGGTAGGGTGTGAGTTTGATAACACAATCACACAGTGATGATGTATGCTTTGTAAAACAACGATGCAAGAGTAATGCATGACTAACTATGTTACCTTGCACAGATAATGCGTGGTAGAGTCCACATCCATGTACTCAAACTACGTAGCTAACCATGTTACCTTGCGAAAGCATGGTATAATACACAATCACTCACACCATCTACGTTTTCGGTAATGTATTCCATCCTAGATTTGTATTGATTGTTACATGTTATACCACACTTGTTTGTACCAAAATTGGGCACAAAACTCTTCGGAAGTGTTTGAAGAGATAAAATGAAGAAAGTAAATGTAAAAGAGGATTATCTAACAAACACTCCAGAAAACAATCAGAAAAACAACAAAGAACACAGAGATTTAGAGTGGTTCGGCGTGTTGCCTACGTCCACTATGAAATGATTGATCTTTATTAACTTTTTCTTGCTGGTTATAGCTGATTACAACAGTAAATCTCGAGTACAACTATGAAATTCGAGTACAATGGTGATTTCGGCAGAGTCTGGATGGCAGAGAGCCAAAAGATCCCTTTTTTGTAGGCTCTGGGATGCTATTTATAGGCGTAGGCTGCAAATTTCTCGCTCAGATCTTAGGAGACCTCTTCTGGCATGTGGATGGGCCCACGCAATCGATCTCACGTGATTTGCACGCGATCTAGGATCGATACGAATGAGATTCGTATCGATCGAAAATTCATCCAATTGGGTCGGGATCGATTGTGAGTGTTGCTGAGGATGTACGCAAGCTTCTGTGAAAATTTCGTAGCATTTGGACTTGTAGATTGTGTGTTATGATCGATGCAAACTTGTGTTCTCTCTAGGCTGCGCTGTTCGTATCGATACCCCTCGTATCGGTCCGAGCACGTGCCTGTAAGTTGACGTGGCTCTAAGTTCTCGGATCGATCCACTTTTCGTGCCGTGTTGACTGCTTCCTTCATCATATCCATCGTCTACGCCTTGTTCGTATCGATCTATTTCGACCCTGTTCGTGTCGATCTTAGTTGTTCTGTTCGTATCGATCAGACTTGGCCTTGTTCGTATCGATCGTAACCGTTCTGTTCGTATCAGTCAACTGCATTGCTTTGTTCGTATCGATCGACTGCACTGTTCTTATTCGTATCGATCGATTGAATTGCACTTCGTATTGATGGGAAGTCTTGATTTCGTATCGATCCGTGGTCGATCGATACGAAGCATGTCTGAAGCTCCATCGATATGAAATGTATATTCGTGTCGCAGTCGATGGATACGAAGTAGGAGGGTCCTGATGGATACGAAGTAGACTCTTTCTGGCTGCTGATCGATATGAAGTGCGCTTGTATGCCGATGGATTCGAACAGGATCGATACGAATAAGGCTGATTCTCTCGATGGATACGAAGTAGTGCACCTTGATGGATACGAAGAGATACTCGCTGATGGATACGAACAACAGATGACGCCGAGACTTGATGGACATGAATAGATGGATGCGCGATGGTGTTGAATTCCTTGACTTGTATCGATCATATCTAGAGCATACGAACTCGGATTGACTTGAAATTTGGAACGTTTGCTTTCATAGCTTTGCTTCTCATATCTTGTCAATTATAGCTTGATCCAGTCTCGGACCAAATTCATCGATATCCATAGTGAGCCAGCGTATAACCGATCTGCGGGATGGACTTTCCTTGGTTTCCAGTTAAGTTCTTGGTATCACGGTCTTGCCTAAAAGGCAGGATAACATTTGCCCCTCAAAGTACATCTTGTGAAAACATGACGTGCTTTGAAAAGCTGCAATCTCCATTCTGAAAAGTTCCATCTGACTTGTTAAACAGTTATCGTCTTTTCACTGAAAGTTGTGATCTTTGATTGATCCATAGAAACATGAATCATGAACTGTAGACTGTCAATTGCTGTACTATGTACTGTTGTAATCAAGTGCTGTATGATAGTAATCTGTCATTTGTTTTTGTAATCGTCACTAGACGAGTATTCAATTCCTGTGAATTTTTAAAAATTGGATGTTAGTCCATTATACATGAATATGTGCTAGCCTGACTCCCGTTATCGTTCGCACGTTCACGAGTCATTGTCAGTTTTTTTAGTTTTTTTTGTATCGAATTCCGTATTGACCCCCTCCTGAATCAATGTGAAATTCGATTTGTAACAACGCTTGACGATTATTTTGGAGTGTCCCTTCGTATCGATCCTCTCCTAGATCGATGTGAAGAGTTAAAAAAGTCGCTCTTCTTATCGATGGCAATCGATACGAGTTAGTCGGTTCTTTGAATCATTTCATATCGATGGATACGAATTCATACGGTCCTCAAAATAATGGATGCGAAGTTGTCTCTTCGTATCGATGATATGAAGCTTAGGCCTCCAAGCTTATGGATTCGAAATAGCGCTTCGTATCGATGAAATCCAGTGACTCAAGCAAGACTTCGTTGGGAGTTTCGTATCGATGAAACTTGAATTGTGGGATACAAAGCTAGGGGTAACTTGCTGATGGATATGAAGCGTTATCCGTTGTATTGTTCTAGATTGATGGATGCGAACGAGTCTCTTCGTATCGATAGAACTCGCGACCGTTTCAATCGGTTTCTATTACTGGGAGGCGAATCATTTTCTTCCTTGGATACGAGATCATATAAATACGTTTAGGACTTAGCTAAATTTTCCACTTGCTTCCATTCTGTTTTCTGCCTTCGTATCGATCAGAGGAAAAGAGAAACAATAACTGCCTTCGTCCTAAAGCATTCGGCGCTTAGTCTTTAACTCAAACCATTCGAACTAGGTAATTAACTAACCAAATCCATCTTAAAATGACGAGGCTTGAAACTTGACGTTATCCCATCCACGATGGTGGTCGATTCCGGTGTCATCGATGCCGGAATTGGGTTAGAGTGAGGTTAATGGAACGGTAATGGCGTTTGTGTAGATTGGAGAAGGAAAAGTATGGATGGATACGAAGTATTCATGGAAGAGATGCTCTGCCTTTATCTCGCATCGATTGGGAGAAGGAAAGAAGAAATACCCGTGTATCAATCTAGGACAAAGGATTCATATCAATTCTGGAACTGATGGATGGCACGTGGAAGTTAGTATCGATACGAAGTAAGAGATTTTGATCGATACGAAATGACCTGGTGTGATCGATACGAACTGTTGCACTATGATCGATATGAATCGATGGTGTCTAGATCGATACGAAGGGAATTTCGGTGATTGATTCAAATTCAAATTTTTAATCGACGTAAACTCTCTCGCATACTTAAATACTTGACTCCGACGAGCTTCTGCCTTGCATAATCAGACTTAACTATTTCACTGCATATTTGACTACCTTTTGAAGCTCATCGATGGAACTATAACTTGACAACATTTAATTACCCTCAACTTGAATTAATCTCCAAAGTCTGGATGGCACAGTTGTGACGGTCAGCGATGACGGTCACTCTGGTTGAATCAATAAGTCTTGTCGTTTTAAAACTTTCTCAAGTTCTGCATAATTTCTTAAGTATTATGTAGCACTGCACTACACAACACATCCACGCACTTCACACTGGGGAACACATGGGCTTATTATCATCTAACGATGGTTTTTCATAAGTTGATTAGCTATGGAATCCACAAGTTCTCAACAGCAGGAGCTTCAGAGTTCATCCCCTTTTGTCCTAGAGATACCGGCCATCGCGGTCGAAGTTATATATCCAGCTCCGGACGAGCTGCCTGGTGCCAGGTTTATCATGAATCCACAAGATTCTGTGCCGTCTAACATCTCCGAAGATATGCTGGGACGAATATGTCGAAGGCATGGTCTACCGTTGGACGACGTATTATTATCAGGACCGAATGATAGACCGCATGCTCCCCCAGAGGGGTTTACGGCCTTTAATCGCCATGCATGTACAGCGGGAACACTCCCTCCGTTTAATCAGTACATTAGAGAAGTGCTATCTTTCTTTGGAATCGCCCCATCACAGTTGCACCCAAACGGATATGCTCTACTCAACAGTCTGTTCATTGTATTTATGGAGCATCTTTTCCGACCTCCGATCCCGATCGAAATTAGATACTTATTTAACGTTAAGAGTCGGGGAGATAGTCCCTCGTTCACATTCCTAGAGGCAGTCAGGAATTGTCAAGTTGTGACCGGCTCCTGGACCAAACTGAGTTACTTTAAAACAGAGTGGTTCTATGTCTGATGCCCTTCAGGATTTGCTAGCCGATGGTTAGTCAGACGTAAGTGTTGCAATCTTTTCCAGTAGTTAATGAGATAATCATAGCTGATATTAAAACTAATGTCTTCTTTCCTTTACAGTTGTAATCCCATGACCTGAAGGCATGCATTTTAAAGAAATTGTGCGGGTCCTTCAAGAAGTGCCAAGCGAAATGAGAGACATAGACTCGTTGCTAACAGACTGAAACTTGAGAATCGTTGGGCTTATCGAGCGAAACCAAATCATAAGGCTTGAAGGAACGCTGAGGGCGGCCCTGACGAAGTGGGTAAAGCGCAAAGCGCTCGGGGTCATAATTGCTGAGGAAGGTGATGAAGAACATACACCTACGAATGATGAACCCGTGGCCGGGCCTTCTGACAGTCTTCAGGGTTCAGAGGGAAAGAGAAAAGGCAAGGCAGGTGCACACAAACGTCATAAATCTTCGAGATGAAAATCTATTATTGTATCCCTGCCAGCCTCCGGCGTTAGAATTTCGGAGGCTCCTCCCTCACCAGTAGAGAATCCTTTTGAAGGACTTGTTGATATTCCGATTCCGGGCTATGTGTCACTTTAACACGACATCGGATTAGAAGGGCTTCAAAGTGCTCTAGATTTAAGCGAGTCTCTACCTATCAGTGCGGCCGACATTACCGGTTGATCGGGGGGTTGCACACACATATACACTTCACGACACTACATGGTTTCCAGCCTTAAGTTTCCTGCTTCGAGAATTCACTAACTCCATTCTTCTTTTACTTTACAGATACGATGAATAGGCGAGAGTCTATGCTCGGCAGTCTTCGTTCAGTACGCCAATCATCGAACTCGTATTATGAGTCCCGTCGGAGGGAGGATGATAGAAACTGCGATCGCGGTTATTCTCGTCAGGAGCGCTACGAGAGGGATATAGACAGAGATTACAGAGAATAGAGATATCGATCCCGATCGCGTTCTCCAACCACTCGACTCCTTACAAAACCTTTTACTCATGGCACACATCCCCCGGAGCCTCCACATCAAAAGCCATCTTCCCATGCTCCAAGGTCTGAGTCGCAATGCCACAGAATTGAGGTTGAGCCTCCATTCGTCGCTGAACAAGCTATCACTGAGCCAACTGGGGAAGGGGCTATTAGAATTTCTCAGTTAAAGAAAGATTTTCCAAATATATGCTTTGATGGCTACATCTTCCCTCCTCACTTAAAGAGAATTCCGTCGGATGTAGAGAACACAATGCATGATTACATTCATAACATCTATACCCAGTACAAAGAGTGGGTGAAAGCTATAGAAAAAAGCATCAAAGGTGGCCTTTGAGCAGGCAAAAACGGTCGAGAAACTAGAAATTGAACTTGCTCAAAAAGACCGGATCATTCAAGTGCTTAACGATGAAGCCGAATCCTCTCGGAAATCGGAAATATAGGCTACCAAAAAGGCCGACGAGGCGAACGTGGCTATAGAGAGGATGAGGCAGACACACTTCACTTTGGTGGAGCAGATGGGCCACCGAAACACCACAGTTACTGCTGAGAGGGATGCTGCTTTGAAAGAAATCAGCGAGCTAAAAGCCAAATTTTCTGAAATCATCAAGGAAAAAGATGATGGAAATAAACCAGCGTAGGAGGCGTGCGAGCAAGCCATAGTGCTTCGGGGCGAGCGGGATGTGGCAACGGCTAAGGTTCGGGAGGTGGAGGAGACTAAGGTCGAGGAGGAAGTCCAAATGGCGGAGTCTAGGATAGAAGCTAATATTGAAGATCTCCTCATTGTTTATAATGCTAACGTCTTGAAGCATAGAAATCTAGCCTGGATCGATAATTATCTGTCACATTCATACAATGCCTGGGGCCGATTAGTGGAAGATGAAAAGGCTTCCCACCAAGCTGAATCAATTGATGAGTTCGAGCTTGAGAACCGGGTGTTGAGCGAAGACGAGCAGAAAGTTTTCCACAATGCCATGATTTCACATGAGAAGGAGAAGCTTGACACTTAGCATTTGGAAGTTGGAGAGGGTTCTGACGTCGAGCATCATGATACAAGTTCTGAAACTCTTGTGCCGACTCAACCCGAATCCATACCTGCGGTTGATCCTCAGCCCATTCCTGCTTATAATCCGGATCAACCGCAGATGTCTCTAGCTTGCGAGCAAGTCTCTGAGGCAGTTCCGCCACCTACGAGCCAAACTGAGGAAGGTACTCTGAACATTCTCTATGATTATCCGAAATCGGAAGCATCACTTGATGTAATTATTAACAGTTCTTCTTTTGTTTTTATCCAGTGATTGATGCTACACCAGTCGTACCTCCTGCCACTCAAGAACCACATCATATGCAGGAGGCCATTATAACCGAAGCGACCACCACAACAACCATGACACCAACTGATGGAGCATAGGGGAGCAAACTTATTTTTGATGAGCAGATGATGGAGGAACTCCTCGGTTATCACAGTGACCCTTTTGCAGACTTGCCGCTTGTCATGGGTGGAAGCGTTCCAATGAAAAGTTCCTTGGCCCCAACTACGGGAGTCTCCAGCGGTGCACAAACACTTCACGAGGAGGAAATCCTAGCTGAAATCAATGCTGAGATGGAGGCAGCCACGCTGGGCAGTGGTTTTGGCGGTGGAATGGATAGACCTGGTCCAGCCCCTTTGCGGATGATATCTCCGGGAGGAACGGTCATTGAGACGAGCGCACCTGCCCCACCTCCTTCTGTTGATCCTGTCCCTCCGACTCCGCCTGTAGGAAGCGTTCCAATACATTTGAGTTCGGAGAAGGATGTTGATATAATGCCCCAGACTGGAGATCGGCCGCCGAAAGGCAAGGGCTCAAAGAGAAAACTAAGCGACGGCTCCAGCGGGTCCACACCGAAGAGGAAACCGAAGAAGAAAAAAGAATAGACACATCTCTTCGGTTCATTTTTGAGTAGATAGGAATTTCTTTATCTTTTGTTGGCCGTGTATAGATGCAGGTTCGGCCCCTGCTAGTAGAATTTTTTTGATAAACTTGTACTTAGTTTTCTTCTACAAACAGTTGAAATGAAATTCCATTTTGTCTTTAACTCAATTTTCGTTTATTTGCTTAAGTGTTCCAACATTTGATCTTCAGTCCGGTGTACTTTTTGAGTTTCGACCTTTGGATTGGACCCAAGTTTAGTCGTTAAGTCCTGAAATCATGACTATAAGTGATGATTGAACATTAAACTGGACTCCGATGCTGCACTCTCTCAATCAGTGATCGACGCTTAAGTTCTACCCCCACTTTCAGGGACGAATTGCAAGACCAAGTGACAATCGCACTCCGCTTTCAACTTATCGAGCGTAACCTCGTCGAACTGATGTTGGAATAAAGATATTCGAGTGGTCGAATCGCACTCGCTTATTTATCATCGATTACATCCACACTCCGGGGATTTGCATTTGTGCGTCAGCGGTCGGGCATGCCCGCTTGAGCTTCAAGGATACGTCCACGCTCCAGGGACTTAAGTCATTTTCATGGGTGGTCAATCACACTCGCTTGATGTTTGTAACGGTGTCCACACTCTGGGGACTTTAGATGGATTTGTGGGTGGTCAGTCACACCCGATTTGCATTTACACTCTAACCACGCTCCGGGGACTTAGAGTTGTTTTACGGACGGTCAATCCCAATCCAGTTTGTGTTCAAACTCCAATCCACTCTCTGGGGATTTTAAGTCAACGTTTATAATCCAATTTGCGCTCTGGGAATTTGGAGTTGGTGTTTATGTTGACACTCCGGCTCACACTCTAGGAATCCGGAGTTAGTTAATGTTTATACTCTAGTTCGCGCTCTGGGAAATCGAAGTTAGCCGAAAGATGGTCAGTCACATCTGTTCAGGCTTTAGGATTTTGTTCGCACTCCGGGAACGACGGATCTATCAGGATTGTGGATGGTCGGTTCACATCCACCCTGAGTTAACAAGCGAGGTCATTAGATGGACCGATCCATCCTTGATGCAGCCCAGCCTGATGTTGCCTTAGATCGCGAGCGACCTAGCGAACTCATAGGTCGCGTGCGACCTAACGAGTTAAAGGATGGTGAAGCGTGCCAAGGCAATTCAATGGTTTTAGGTCGTATGAAGATCTTAAGTCGATGGCGACCTAGTGGAGATCGTTCGCGAGCTAACGAGTTAAAAGATAAGATGCTCAAGCGACCTAACGAGTCTCTCATTTCTTTAGGTCGCTCCGACCGACCTAATACTACTAAGCCACGACCTAGCGAGTTAAGTCGCTCAACAACATTATGCCGCTCTGTTATAGGTCGCGTGGAGGATTCCAGGCAACATTTCCTTAGGTCGCTCGACCATATGTCGCTCCAGAAGTTTTAGGTCGCAAATGACCTATCTTAAGTCGTGCAGTCTTTAGGTCGCTGAAGCAGATTTTCTTATGCCGATGTGAAGATAGGTCGCTGCCTTGTATTTTAGGTCGCTCACAAAGCCGAAGCTCAACCTGAAGATGCATTATCTTTTAGGTCGTTCAAGTGTTAGGTCGTAAGTCGTTCCTATTGTAAATTGTGATGTTGTAACTATTGTAAATACTATAAGTCGTAAGTCATGTGCCTTGTTAAGTCATGTGTGTTGTATTTGCTTTATGTTGTAATGATTTGTTTGTGTGTTAGGTCGTTAACGACCTATGTTAGGTCGTAGGTCGCGAGTCTGCTTAGGTCGGTGAAAACTGTGGTTGTGTGAGTTGTAACCTCTATAAATAGCGGGGTTCTGTCATTTGTAATTCTCAGTTGATTTTGAATAAAACTTTGTTTGAGAGCTTTGTGCCTCTTCTTAAATTGGTAGTTGAGTGTGATCTCCTATCTCCACTTTCGGCATTCCAGTGCGCTCGAATCAACGACTGCTGAAGCCGATTCACGGAATCTAGTGCGCTAGATCAACGTTCGAAGAATCGTAGATCTTCCCTCACGGCATCGTGCGCGATCAACGTGTCGAAGATAGCTAGAATCCGACATCTTTGAGATCAACGGATTTGGGCGTTCGGTATTTTTCAATCCATCGATTCCTACTTTCACCGTTTTATACATTTCTGTTATCCGCTGCTGCATCATTTGGTATCGGAGCTAGACTTAGCCAATCATAGCTAAGCCGAGTCTTTGGAGCTAATTCTTATTGAAGATTTCAAGCCGAGCCAATTGAGAGTTGAGCCGTGCATTGTTTGATCATTAGTAAGTCAAGGCCGAGAGTTAAAGTTTGTGAAGATTCAATCATGCCTCCGAGAAGAGCTAATCGCCATCAGAATGTTGAAGCGTTGTATAGAAGAGAAGAAGCCGAGCAAATGGAACAACGCATCAATGAAAAGTTTGATGAAGGCATTGGGAAGTTAGAGAAACTGATGAATGACATGAATCAAGGTCAAAGGAGAAGGTCGCCAGTCTCGAACCATGGAGGAAACAGAGTTTCGCCATCGGTTACGGAAGCGAGGAGGGTGTCGCCGCAATCTTACCGAGAAAGAAGAGAATCTTCAGTTTCATTGAGAAGAGAACATCATGAGTATAGAGATGAAGAGAGAAAAACTCCACATGAGTTTGAACATGAGCCATATCATGATGATGAAAGACATAGTCGAAGAGATATGCGTGATCATAGAGATGTTGATGGTTGAGATCGATACCGAAGTACACATGAATATGATGAAGAGAGTGATAGAAGTAATATTCATTATCGAGATCGAGACCAAGTTCGAAATGCATATCGGGATGTTGATGATGATCGTCGATGGGAGTCGGGGATGAAAACTGAAATTCCAGAATTCAAGGGTAGTATGCAAGCTGAAGAATTCCTTGATTGGTTGTCTAACGTTGAAGAGATTTTTGACTTTAAGGAAGTTCTCGAGCATCGGAGAATTAAGTTGGTTGCTACACGTTTGAAAGGGAGAGCTATGGCATGGTGGCAGCAAACTAAACTTACACCGGAGAGGATGGGAAAGTCAAAGAATGAGTCATGGGAGAAGATGAAGAAGTTGATGAAAGCTACATTCTTGCCGTATAATTATCAGTCTCTTATGTATCAACGATTGCAGAATCTGAGACAGGGAACAAAGTCAGTGAATGATTATGCAGATGAATTTTATCAATTGATTGCGAGGAATGATATCATGGAGACAGAAGAGCAATTGACCGCTAGATTTGTTGGAGGGTTGAGAATGCAGATTCAAGATATGGTGAATACGTTTGATCCCAGATCTGTTGCTGAAGCACATCAAAAAGCTCTAGCTTGGGAGAAGCAAGGTAGGAGAGGTGGTGGTGTGTTTACAAATTCCAACAATCAAATGAAAGGGGCTAGTAGCAATGCGAATGTTTCCAAGGCTGTTGCAAAACCGGTTGTCGGTGAAGTTTCTAAGACTAAGGTCAATAGTGGTATCAAATGCTTCAATTGTCCGAAGATTGGTCACAAAAGCAATGAATGTCCAAAGCCAAAGAAGCGAGTGATGGTTGCTGAGGCAGAGGATGAGGAAGTAGAAGCTGAATGTTCTATTTCACCACATGTTGAGGAGGAAGAAGAGTTGACGGGAGATGAAGGGTATTCATTAATGATGAAGAGGTCTTGTTTAACACCAAAGCAAGAGGATGAAACTAGCTGGTTGAGGAGTAACATCTTTCAGTCAACGTGCACTATCTTGGGAAGGGTTTGTAAGTTTGTCATCGATGCGGGAAGCTGTGATAATATCATTTCTACAGAAGCTGTGAAGAAGTTGGCATTGAAGACTGAGAAGCATCCGAAACCTTACAAGTTAGCTTGGTTGAGAAAAGGTGGGGAGGTGAAAGTTGGACGAAGAGCTTGTGTAAATTTTTCAATTGGGAAGAAATACAAAGATGAAATTTGGTGTGATGTTGTGGATATGGATGTATGCCATCTGTTGTTGGGGAGACCATGGCAGTATGATAGAGCGGTGCAACATGATGGCCGTACTAACAGTTACAGTTTCATGTTTGAAGGTACTAAAATCACTTTAGTTCCTAAGAAGCGACAACAAGAAAGCAAGATGGAGGAGATTGAAGAACTTAAAACTTCGCTATCTTTGAAGGAGTTTGTTAAGGAAGTAGAAGAGGAGCCTGAAGTATTTTTGTTGATTGGACGTGATAGTAATGAAGTGGTTGAAATTCCTGAAGAGGTAAAGCCAGTGCTGGAAGAATTTGAAGATGTATTTCCTAAAGAGCTGCCAACGGAGATACCACCGTTGAGGGACATTCAACATCAGATAGATCTTGTTCCAGGGGCTGTGTTATCACATAGACCACATTACAGAATGAGTCCAAAGGAACACGAGGAGTTGAGAAGGCAAGTGGAAGAATTGCTTGAACAAGGACGTGTACAGGAAAGTTTAAGTCCTTGTGCTGTGCCAGCATTGTTAGTGCCGAAGAAGGATGGAACGTGGAGGATGTGTACTGATAGTCGAGCACTAAACAAGATTACAGTGAGATACAGATTTCCTATGCCTAGGTTGGATGACTTGTTGGATCAACTTAGTGGAGCTGCTATCTTTTCGAAGATCGATTTGAAGAGTGGTTATCATCAAATTCGAATTAGACCAGGGGACGAATGGAAGACAGCATTCAAGACGAGAGAAGGATTATATGAATGGCCGGTTATGCCATTTGGTCTTTCGAATGCACCTAGTACATTTATGCGGGTGATGAATCAGATCTTTAGACCATTTATTGGGAAATTCGTGGTGGTGTATTTTGATGATATACTGATATACAGTGGAAGCCCAGAAGAACACTTGCATCATCTGAGAGAAGTGTTGATGATACTGCGACATGAACAATTTTATGCTGCAACGAAGAAATGCATGTTCATGACGCATAGTGTTTTATTTTTGGGATATGTTATTTCAGAAGGAGGTATACAGGTGGATCAGAATAAAGTTGAAGCAATCAGAAATTGGCCACAACCCAAGACGATAACAGAAGTTAGAAGTTTTCATGGTTTAGCATCATTCTACCGAAGATTTATTCCACACTTCAGTAGCGTGATGGCACCAGTTACTGATTGTATGAAGGGGAAGCAATTTTTATGGTCAGAGGAAGCAGGACTTGCTTTTGAGCGAATCAAGGAACATTTGACGTCAACACCAATTCTAGTATTACCAGATTTTCAGTTGCTGTTTGAGTTACATACGGATGCATCTAAGGTTGGGATTGGAGGGGTGTTGAGTCAGAAAGGACGTCCTATTGCATATTTCAATGAGAAGCTATCGGGAGCAAAGATGAGATATAATACATATGATGTGGAATTCTATGCTATTGTTCAAGCTATAAAACATTGGAGACACTATTTGTTCCATAAAGAATTTGTTCTATATACTGATCATGAAGCACTGAAACATTTGCAGGGGCAGGACAAAATTGCAGCCAGACATGCTTCGTGGATCGCATACCTGCAACAATTTACATTTGTGGTGAAGCATAAGTCGGGAATTACAAACCGTGTGGCAGATGCATTGAGTCGAAGGAATCATTTGTTGACTACAATGAAGGTTGAAGTGACGGGGTTTGATGTGTTGCCAGAACTATTTGTTGATGATCCTTATTTTGCAAAGTTTGTAGATGAAGTCAAGGAGGGAAAGACGGATGAGTTTGTATTGGTGGATGGTTTTCTTTTTAAAGGGAATCGATTGTGTATACCAGAGTGCAGCTTACGAATGAAGATTGTGAAGGAATTGCATGAAGAAGGTCATGTGGGGAGAGATCGTACATTGCAGTTGATTTCACAATCATATTTTTGGCCTTCAATGAAGAGGTTGAAAGATTCGTGGAAAGATGTCATATATGTAAAGTTTCCAAAGGGACAGCGACGAATGCGGGATTGCATATGCCATTACCCGTGCCTACTAGACCATGGGTTGATTTCAGCATGGATTTTGTTTTGGGGTTACCAAGAACTCAGCGTGGGAATGATTCCATATATGTGGTGGTAGATAGATTTTCCAAAATGGCACATTTCATAGCTTGTAAGAAGACAGCTGATGCCGTCCGTGTTGCCCAATTGTTCTTTAAAGAGGTGTATCGCTTACATGGGCTATCTGAATCTATTGTTTCTGATCGGGATACTAGATTTCTAAGCCATTTTTGGTTAAGTTTGTGGAAGATGGTTGGAACGAAGCTGAATTTTAGTAGCGCCTATCATCCGCAAACAGATGGGCAAACGGAAGTGGTGAATAGATCATTGGGAAATTTGTTGAGATGTTTAGTGAAAGATAATTTGAAGGGCCGGGATATGAAATTATGTCAGGCAGAGTTTTCACATAATCACGCTGTTAATCGAAGTACTGGATTCAGTCCATTTCAAGTTGTATATTCAGCAATTCCGAAGGGACCGTTGGATTTGACGAGTGCCATATCAGAAGGGAGTTGTTAAGCGAGCGGGTGATTTTGTGACTGAATTGCAGGAGTGCCACAGAACTGTTTATGAACGATTGCTTGCATCAAATGAGAAGTATAAACAACTGGCAGATAAAAAGCGAAGGAGTGTGAATTTCAGAGAAGGTGACTTGGTTTATGCCGTGTTGACAAAAGATCGTTTTCCTATTGGAACTTACAACAAGTTGAAAGCTCGAAAAATTAGTCCAGTTGAAATTTTGAAGAAGATCAATGATAATGCGTATCAGTTGAAATTGCCGGATGATATTCACACTGCAGACGTTTTTAACATCAAATACTTGATTCCGTATCATGGGGATGAGCTTGTTGTGGAAGAGGAGGGCGCAAATTCGAGGACGAATTTTTCCCAACCAGGGAGGATGATGCAGCCCAGCCTGATGTTACCTTAGATCGCGAGCGACCTAGCAAACTCATAGGTCGCGTGCGACCTAACGAGTTAAAGGATGGTGAAGCGCACCAAGGCAATTCAATGGTTTTAGGTCGTATGAAGATCTTAAGTCGATGGCGACCTAGTGGAGATCGCTCGCGAGCTAACGAGTTAAAAGATAAGACGCTCAAGCGACCTAACGAGTCTCTCATTTCTTTAGATCGCTCCGACCGACCTAATACTACTAAGCCACGACCTAGTGAGTTAAGTCGCTCAACAACATTATGCCGCTCTGTTATAGGTCGCGTGGAGGATTCCAAGCAACATTTCCTTAGGTCGCTCGACCATATGTCGCTCCAGAAGTTTTAGGTCGCGAACGACCTATCTTAAGTCGTGCAGTCTTTAGGTCGCCGAAGCAGATTTTCTTATGCCGCTGTGAAGATAGGTCGCTGCCTTGTATTTTAGGTCGCTCACAAAGCCGAAGCTCAACCTGAAGATGCATTATCTTTTAGGTCGTTCAAGTGTTAGGTCGTAAGTCATTCCTATTATAAATTGTGATGTTGTAACTGTTGTAAATACTATAATTCGTAAGTCACGTGCCTTGTTAAGTCGTGTGTGTTGTATTTGCTTTATGTTGTAATGATTCGTTTGTGTGTTAGGTCGTTAACGACCTATGTTAGGTCGTAGGTCGCGGGTCTGCTTAGGTCGGTGAAAACTGTGGTTGTGTGAGTTGTAACCTCTATAAATAGCGGGGTTGTGTCATTTGTAATTCTCAGTTGATTTTGAATAAAACTTTGTTTGAGAGCTTTGTGCCTCTTCTTAAATTGGTAGTTGAGTGTGATCTCCTATCTCCACTTTCGGCATTCGAGTGCGCTTGAATCAACGACTGCTGAAGCCGATTCACGGAATCTAGTGCGCTAGATCAACGTTCGAAGAATCGTAGATCTTCCCTCACGGCATCGTGCGCGATCAACGTGTCGAAGATAGCTAGAATCCGGCATCTTTGAGATCAACGGATTTGGGCGTTCGGTATTTTTCAATCCATCGATTCCTACTTTCACCGTTTCATACATTTCTGTTATCCGCTGCTGCATCAATCCTCCTCAAACTTGGTCAAGATACGAGCGAAGTCATTAGGTGGACGGATCCACCCTCTTCGAGATCGTATTTTTAAGTTTATACTCCAGTTCACACTCTGAGAATATGGTGTTGGCTAGAGGATTGTCGTGTATCAATCCTTTTTTTTGACTTCAGTGTGATGACTTGCCCCCGAGCTCGGGTATCATCTAGCGAGTGACCAGTCGTATCACAGTCACTCCCTATTTGAATAAATCCCACCGTCGGGTAGAATTTAGCTCTTCGTGCATAGTGATAGTTGTATGACGCATTCAATAAACCACAGCTTTGGCTCGAAGAGATTGCATTTTATTGATGAAATAAGAAAATATGGCAAAATTAGTTGCCTTATTACAAATTCAAATTTTGAAATGCAGAAACAAATTGCAAATGAAAAATAGTCTGAATAGAGAAACAGAGCCCGTCATGTGTAATAGCGACGAAGACTTTCGCTGTTCCAGGCTCTCGGAAGAGTGAGACCGTCAACGGTCGATAATTTGAATGTGCCATCTCCGAGTTTTCGTTCAACAACATATGGCCCTTCCCAGGTTGGCTTCATATGCGAAGGGACCGGGTAAATTCTCTTAAGGACGAGATCGCCGAGTTCAAAGGTTCAGGGTCGGACCTTGGCATTATATAATCGGGCGACTCGACTTCGGTATGCAGCTGCCCTCAAATCAGCCTCTTCACGCTTCTCATCCAATAAATCCAGAGATTCGGCAAGTAATATAGCATTTGTCTTCGGATCATAGTATGTCACACGATGAGAAGGCACTTCTAATTCGACTGGGATAACAGCTTCTGAACCATAAGAAAGAGAAAACGGAGTGTGGCCGGTCGTGGACTTGTGGGTTGTTCGGTAAGCCCGTAAGGCCATAGGAAGTTCATCGACCCATTTGCCCCTGGCCTTTTCCAGTCGTTTCTTCAGAATAGACTTTATAACTTTATTAACAGCTTCGACCTGTCCATTCGCTTAAGGGTGTGCAACTGCGGAGAATTTCTTCTAAATGTGAAATCATTGACAGAAATCTTTAAATTCAACACTGTCGAATTGGGTTCCGTTGTCAGTGATAATAGTACGTGGGAGACCAAATCGACAGATGATGTTGTGCACTACAAAGTTGATCACCTTCTTCGTTGTGATTGTAGCAAGGGGTTCGGCTTCCGCCCACTTGGTAAAGTAATCAACCGCTACGATGGCGTACTTCGCACCACCTTTGGCTAAAGGTAAAGAGCCAATAATGTCGATGCCCTTGACCACGAATGGCCATGGACTAACCATCTGTTTTATCTCGGTAGGTGGGGCTCTAGGAATCCGAGCATGCTTCTGACCCTTATCACATTTCTTGGCATAATCCGATGCATCATGGTTTACAGTTGGCCAATAATATCCATATCGAAGTAGTTTCTTGGCAAGAGCTTCCCCCCCGGTGTGATCGCCACATTCTCCTTCATGCACATCATACAATACGCGTTTGATTTCATTATGAGTGATACACCGGAGTAAGGGAACAGTGTATCTCCTTCTATACATGATTCCGTTCTGAATAGTGAACCGCGAAGCCTTTCGAAGAATCTGTCTCTTTTCACTTCTACGCTCTGGGAGGGTTCCGTGCTCAAGATAATTTCGGAACGGAGTCATCCACGACTCCTTCTCGGAAATGACATCAAATATCCAATTGGTTTCCATCTGATCAATGCTTGGCGAAGACAATGTCTCCATGGGAATGAGTCCCATTTGCTGTGCTTCACCTGTACTGGCTAACTTTGTTAACGAATCGGATTTCTGATTGTGCTCTCGAGGTATGTAATTAATGGCATAATAATCGAATTGATTCAATATCTCCTGAACCTGAACAAGGTAAGCAGCCAGTCTTCGATCTTTGGCTTGATATTCCCCTCTGACTTGACACACGACCAATTGTGAATCATAATAAATTTCCACAGCAATGATTCTTAGATCTCTGGCAAGTTTCAATCCAGCCAGTAGGGCTTCATACTCGGCTTCGTTATTAGTTGCAGGGAAGTTGAACTTTAGAGCATAGCATATAGATCGACCTTCAGGAGTTTCAAGGACAACCCCTACACCTGAGCAACGGTCATTTGATGCACCATCTGTATGCAGTTTCCAGATATATTTGGGAGATTCACTGGTTTCGAGCAAGTCCTCTGGGATGGTAAATTCAGCTATAAAATCTGCTAGGACTTATTCCTGAATGGCTCGCCTTGGAGTGTAAGTAATGTCAAATTGACTTAACTCGATATTCCATTTGAGTAACCTACCAGATGTCTTAGGCTGCGTAAGGACCTGTCGTAACGGCTGGTCGGTGTAAACGGTGATCGGATGAGCCTGGAAATACGGACGGAGTTTCCTCGAGGCAATAATAAGACAATAAGCCAACTTCTCGAGCTTCGGATAATTTCTCTCAACTCCGGTTAACCGTTTGCTAATACAATAGACCGGCTTTTGTATTCGGTCTTCCTCCCAAATTAGGGCAGCACTGATTGTGTTTTCTGATACTGCCAAATAAATGTACAATTTCTCATGATCGATAGGCTTTGACAAAATTGGCGGTGTGGAGAGATGTTGAATTAGTGATCGGAATGCGCCCTCACATTCCGTAGTCCATTCAAAGTTTCATTTTCCTTTTCGGATCAGATCGAAGAAGGGAATGCATTTGTCAGTAGACTTTGAAATGAACCTGCTTAGTGCTGCTACTTTCCCGTTGAGGCTCTGGACTTGTTTTATAGTTCTCGGAGTTTCATGATTTTTGATCTCCCAGATCTTTTCGGGATTGGCTTCGATTCCTCGAGCATTGACGATAAACCCAAGGAATTTCCCGGATGCGACCCCAAAATGACATTTCATCGAGTTGAGCTTCATTCTGTATTCTTGGAGGATATTAAACATTGACTCCAGGTCTCTGATGTGATCAGTGGAAAATCATGACTTGACTAGCATGTCGTCCACATACACCTCCATGGTTTTTCCAATCTGGTTAGCGAACATTCGATTAACTAACCATTGATAAGTTGCCCCAGCATTCTTGAGTCCAAAAGTCATAACTTTATAGCAATAGAGCCCCATATTGGTTACGAAGCTTGTGTGCTCCTGATCAGGCAAATGCATGGGTATTTGATTATAGCCAGAGTATGCATCCATAAAGGATAAGAGTTCATGTCCGGCCGTTGAATCTACGAGTTGATCAATTCTAGGAAGTAGAAAACTATCTTTAGGGCAGGCTTTATTTAGATCAGAGTAATCGATGCACGTTCTCCATTTCCCATTTGGCTTTCGGATAAGTACAGGATTTGACACCCATTCCGGATATAATGCATCTCGAATAAATCCAATCTATTTAAGCTTGTCTACCTCTTCCTTAAGGGCGGCATATCTCTCTGGATCCATACCATGCCTTTTTTGTTTGACCGGGACGTGCTGCGGGTTGATGTTCAATGCGTGGCTCGCGATGTCCGACGAGATCCCACACATGTCAGAATGCGTCCAGGCAAACATGTCAAGGTTTGCCCGGAGAAATTCAACCAATTCCTCTTGCATTTGTTGGCTCAACTGAGATCCAATCTTTATCATTCTAGAATCATCGCTATCAACGATCGGAACATCGATCGTCAGTTCGGCCGGAGAAGCTTGACTGTCTTTATTTTCATTTTCACTTTCGGTGTCTCTCGGGTCAAGATCTCTTTGGAATTGGTTGGGGTGCCCAAGCCTAGGCCCAGGCGTCAATTGTCAATTATCAAAAAAACGGATGCATAGTGATTCCTCTACACCCTTTCCTTTCTCTTTTCGCTGCGCCTCGCGCAGCTCAGCAACATAACAGGTTCGTCCAGCAGTCTGATCTCCTTGGACGACTCCAACTCCACAGTCGGTGGGAAACATTAGAGTCAAACACCATGGGGCAATAGCAGCTCTGAACTCAGCTAGGGCCGGTCGGCCCAAGAAAGCATTATATGGCAAGTCTATATCCAAAACAACAAACTGCAGTATTCGGGCTCTCCGGCATTCTCCAATACCTAACTCCATTGGCAATTCCACCTCTCCAGTGGGTATAGTTGCACTCCCATTGAAACCATGGATACGGTACTGGCAAGGTTTCAAATCTTTAGTCTCCATTTTCATCTGGTCATAGGCTCGCTTGAACAATATATTCACAGAACTTCCACTGTCTACCAAGATCCTCTTCATCCAAGCAGGACCTACTTGAGCTGATATGACAAGTGGATCGATGGTTGGGGCTTCGATCCTATCGGTGTCTTTGTCTCGGAAGACGATGTCGTCAATCATCATCTTTTGTTGCTTGGCCGGAGCCCCCTCTTCCAAACTACTACAACACTCGAAGCTCGCATGCCTGATAGAACTGGCATACGACTCCATTTCCTTCCAGCTTCGATCTTCTGGATGAGGACCACCACTAATCGTATTTATCACCAACCTCCCGCCAGTACGAGCGGGTTCCTCCTGTCTTGCTTGATTCGGTGTATGGTTCTGATTCGATGGGCCCGCACCTCCAGATTGCGGCGCCCGCACAAACTGTTCTAACTTCCTTACACGTATCAACTTTTCAATGAGATTCTGCAAATGATGGCACTCATTTGTGTTATGGCCGTAGCTTTCATGGAATCTACAAAATTTTCCTGTCTGGATCTGTTTCTCCGATGATTGTTTCAGAGCAGGTTTCTTGTACTGAATAGTATTGCAGGTCTGTAAATACACATTCTCCAGCGACGTATTCAAAGGAGTATAATTATCAAACATAGGAGCCCTGCGTCGTGGACCACGATTCTGATCCTGTTTTCTTTTTTGGTTACCATTGCCTTTCTGCTGATTTTGTTTATTCTGGATGTTCAATTGCACTTTCCCGGAGCTCTCCTCGGATTGTTTAATAGCAATATTACTCTGAATTCCTTCCATACCAGGCCCTGCATCATCCTTCTTCCTAGACTGTTTTGCATCCTCCCTTCTCAAGAATTGCGCTGCCTTAGAATAGAAACGGTCCAATAATGTAGGGGGTTTTCCAGCCAACCAGTTGCCAAACTCAGAGTCGGGATCAATCCCCTTAGTAAGTGCCATAAGAATAGAGTTATCATTTGGGTTGCTGATCTCAGTGTATGCAGCATGAAATCTCTCTAAATAACGCCTGAGTGTCTCTCCAGGAGCTTGAGTGACACTAGATAAAGTATTAACATCCTTCGGTCTTGTGACATGCATACGAAATTGCTCAATAAACTTTGTTGCCAACTGATCAAAACATGAGATGGATCGAGGTGGCAGTCGGGTAAACCACATATTCGCTATGCCCCCCCAAAGAGATCGGGAAGCTTCGGCACTTAACTGCATCATCAGCTCGTGCAACATTCATCAACCATTCATACTTCAGGATATGTTGATTAGGATCAGAGCTCCCTTCATAAACGGTTAAAGTCGACATCTTGAATCGCCGAGGTGGTTCAGAGTAGAGTATCTCATCAGTAAAAGGGGTATGACTCCGGGAGATTCCCCAGTCGTCATTGCTAAGACCCTGACTCTCACGGATCATTTGACGGATCATCGTCGGAATGTCAGGCATCTGGACATTTTGAGCAGGTTGGGCCAAGGTATGGTCGGGTTCCACAATGCGAGGAGGGGTTGGTCGCTGTCGACGGTCCATGTCTCGCCTCCTTGGTTCTACGTCTTCGGGGACGTAAGGTTCGGGAGTGTGGTTACGTTGGCGGTGGGTCGGATCTGTTCGGTTCCGAGCGTCAACTCTCAAATCAGTTGCTGTGGCAGTACGGTTATCAGTAATGTGGTATAGGGTAGCGCCTCCTCGGGAGGAGGGTCCAGTCTGATGGCTGGTTGACGGGCCAACTCTCGGTTGCCCAAGACTCAATGTATGCTGATGCCCAGTGGCCTGTGTGTAACTTCTGTCCAGTCGTGGGCGTGTGGATCTATGATGGTAATCAGAAGAGGCTGAAATTTTGGTGGACGAATAGGAAGCCTGATCCCTCCTAGATCTCCTTCGTCGTTGACGGTTCAATTGGTTGGTCAATTGCGCATTAGCACGGAGCTGTTGAGTGAGCTGTTGGCGACTCTGAGTCAGTTCTTGTATTAGCATCTGGAATTCTTCCCTGGTAACGGGGCCTTGCGGATCTGATGGTCCGGCAGCATTCTGATCAGTTGGAGGCAGTTGTATGGGATTCTGTCTGTCCCGTCCTTTTGGATCTATGGCTGTTGAGGTAGTCCTTGTGTTAACCATGATGGGTAGTGAAGCTCTTTCCTAGACTTGATGCAAATCTAAATAGAATGGAAGAACTTTAATCTTTGAGATCTGGATCTTCTTCTTAGATTTGTGCAATCCGATATCGATAGTAGATCCAACGAGCGGGAGAAAAAACTGTGTTTTCTCAGTGAAAGCACCAAAGTGTTTGTACCAAAATTGGGCACAACACTCTTCGGAAGTGTTTGAAGAGATAAAATGAAGAAAGTAAATGTAAAAAGAGGATTATCTAACAAACACTCCAGAAAACAATCAGAAAAACAACAAAGAACACAGAGATTTAGAGTGGTTCGGCGTGTTGCCTACGTCCACTATGAAATGATTGATCTTTATTAACTTTTTCTTGCTGGTTATAGCTGATTACAACAGTAAATCTCAAGTACAACAGTGAAATTCGAGTACAATGGTGAATTCGGTAGAGTCTGGACGTTAGAGAGCCAAAAGATCCCTTTTATGTAGGCTCTGGGATGTTATTTATAGGCGTAGGCTGCAAATATCTTGCTCAGATCTCGGGAGACCTCTTCTGGCACGTGGATGGGCCCAGGCGATTGATCCCACATGATTTGCACGAGATATTGGATTGATACGAACAAGATTCGTATCGATCGAAAATTCATCCAATTGGGTCGGGATCGATTGTGAGTGTTGCTGAGGATGTACGCAAGCTTCTGTGAAAATTTCATAGCATTTGGACTTGTAGATTGTGAGTTATGATTGATGCATACTTGTGTTCTCTCTAGGCTGCGCCGTTCGTATCGATACCCCTCGTATCGCTCTTATTCGTATCGGTCCGAGCACGTGCCTGTAAGTTCACGTGGCTCTAAATTCTCGAATCGATCCACTTTTCGTGCCGTGTTGACTGCTTCCTTCATCGTATCCAACGTCTATGCCTTGTTCGTATTGATCTATTTTGACCCTGTTCGTGTCGATCTTAGTTGTTCTGTTCGTATCGATCGGACTTGGCCTTGTTTGTATTGATCGTAACCGTTCTGTTCGTATCGGTCAACTGCATTGCTTTGTTCATATCGATCGACTGCACTGTTCTTGATCGTATCGATCGATTGAATTGCACTTTGTATTGATGTGAAGTCTTGATTTCGTATCGATCCATGGTCGATCGATACGAAGCATGTCTGAAGCTCGATCGATACGAAATGTATATTCGTGTCGCAGTCGATGATACGAAGTAGGAGGGTCCTGATGGATACGAAGTAGACTCTTTCTGGCTGCTGATCGATACGAAGTGCGCTTGTATGCCGATGGATTCGAACAGGATCGATACGAATAAGGCTGATTCTCTCGATGGATACGAAGTAGTGCACCTTGATGGATACAAAGAGATACTCGCTGATGGATACGAACAACAGATGACGCCGAGACTTGATGGACACGAATAGATGGATGCGATGGTGTTGAATTCCTTGACTTGTATCGATCATATCTTGAGCATACAAACTTGGATTGACTTGAAATTTGGAACATTGGCTTTCATAGCTTTGCTTGTCTTGTCTTGTCAATTGTAGCTCGATCCGGTCTCGGACAAAATTCATCGATATCCATAGTGAGCCTGCGTATAACCGATTTTCGGGACGGACTTTCCTCAGTTTCCAGTTAAGTTCTTGGTATCACGGCCTTGCCCAAAAGGCGGGATAACAACACTCAAGCAAAGAAGAAGTTGGGTAAAAAAAATTATTGGACTACATTAACGAACTTCTAACATGTGATGTAAGTTATATTTATCTTTTATTCATTTTCATTTAGTAAACGGTTGGGTAATATGATTTTTGTTTTTGTAGAAATACCCATCCCATCAAAAATTGGTTTCAAATTCGTAACACAAGCAAACGTCTTGGTTTTGTAATAATATAATAAAACTGGACACTAGTGCCTCTAGTAAGAAATCAGGAATAATGTTTATGTGTGAAGGTAGTGGTGTTTATAAGAGGAATAAAATTAGAGGTCCTAGTAATTATAGACTGCTGGTACCAAAAAATGTAATAGTCTATTTAGGAAAAAATGTATGAAACTTCCTTCATTGAATTATTGGTGTTTGATAGTTGTGAATATTGTCCATAATCGCTCTGAGTTAAAGCACAATGAAGGTCATTCGTATACAAGAAGGTTAGGCCAAGAAAAGATCAAAGTAGTGATTGAAATGCATAGAAATGTGGTTAAATCTAAGAAAATTTTCTATACATTAAAAAGTAACGATCCTTCAAATTGTACAACTTTCAAAAACCATGTCTAATGTAATTCAAGCTAAAAATTCAATCGAACGAGCTGGTCATTCTCAAGTGCAGTATTTGCTTAGTAAACTAAAAGAGTTTGGTTACTTTGAATGACATCGAAAGACTTTTTATGGAAGTGATATTATAAGGATAATTTTAGGGCACATCCAACTAGTTCGTATTTTTTACAAACATTTCATTGAGTTATTATATTGGTTGTACCTAGAAAACAAATAGGTACAAGATGCCATTACTTGAGATAGTTTGTGTAACCTCTACGGATCATACATTTTGTATTTCCATTACTTACTTAGTTGCAGAAAGCGAGGGAAGTTGCATTTGGGCTTTGGAACATTTGAAGTCTTCTATGGCTAACTTTGAGGTGGAAATGCCTAATGTGTTCATAAGCAATAGAGAGTTGGTGTTGTCGTTAGATTGATTAAAAAATCCAAATTCGAAAACCAATACATGTTGATATAAAACTTGTTCCATATTATGTTCTTATGTTGTTACCTTAGTTATTCATGTTTAGGTTTTGCAGTTGGAATAATGTGGTTGTGATATGAGAATGTACTTTAATCAAATCCCACAAAAGTTTAAACAATTTGTAAATGATATTATTGATGTTGATTCGGACGGCAATTGCGGATTTCTTTGTATAGCCACAATTCTTCGAATGAGGGAATCATGTTGGTCTTAAGTTCGTCATGACTTATATAAGGAGTTGTATGAAAATCAAGAACTTATGAGCAAGTGTTCATAGAGCGTGGTAGATTCAATGCTTTACTTATGCAACTAAAATGCGGAGGTGATGGTTTTGCACCGTGGAAGAAATGGATGACAATGCCGGAAATTGGTTATGCTATTATGACTAAATATAACATACTTGTATTTAGCATAAATGAAAGACTCACTTTGATGATACCACTACTGAAGAAAAAGCACAATTACCCATATAATGTTCATAAATAGCAACAACATTTGTTAATGATGATCATTTTGTGCAAGTACGTAATTAATCTCTTTTTCATTGTTATTTAATCATTTTGTTCAATGTACTAAATCATCTTTATCAAATGTAGGTAAAAGAACCTAAACATCCGGTGCCATATATTTACGCAAAATGGTCGACGATTCGCCATATGGATGCATGTACTTGGGAATTTATTTATAGTGATCATAAGTAAACTTGCATGAAAGAACTCAATTTGCAGAGTGGAACTTAAATGTACTTTGAATTAACTATGTACTTTGACCACTAAATTTATGCTTTCGAAACAATGTACTTTGAATTATCTAGAAATGTGTGTTGTTAATTTATTTATTGTTCTGTGTGTTCTATTTGATGTCTATTTTTTCTGCTGTTATATGTTGTTTGATTCTTTTGTTTGCTTGATGTTTCCTGCTATATTTTTTTTTCATTTTTTACAACCCCGCATAGGGAACAACGTGGTGTGTATTTTAATCACACTCTAGCACAACATGGTTATTTTTAACCCCACACATAGCAAAATATGTGATATATGTTCCAGGTCGTAATGATGCTACATGGTTGGTATTTTTCTATAGTATAGATCTTACGTGGTGAATAATTACCAACTATTTTGGTGCTCAAGTATTTTACTCTACGAAGTTTGTGTTAGGGGCATACGAAGGAGTTCATATTGAGAAGTTCATTTATTTGCAACATGGGTATATGATAGTGAAAGTGTAGGTGAATCGGGTTAATGAGCTTGATAAATTTGGATTGGATTTGGTGAACATTCTAACGAAGAAGGCCGCGAAGTGTGCAAAAATCTTAAGCTAACCGCATAAAGACTTGGCTCTTAGTCATGTTTCGAAATGTGCCACCTTTGAGAGCTTAGCGGAAATGGAATTTTAAACACTGGTTCTAAGGAGGCCGTAAAGGAAAAGCCAAAGATTGGGGATAACGGTGGGAGTTGGCAAGGCAAACGTAAAGAAGGTGAGGGAAAAGAAGGATAAGGTGAATCCAAGAGATAGAGGTTTATATGTTGGACATGCCATATGAAGGGACACATAAATAAGAATCACATGATGAACATGAGCAAGATTAAGTGCTACAACTGTAATCAGCTTAGACACACAAAGCGATAGTGCCTAACCTTGGGCAAGACTGGATAAGTAGTACAAGCATACACACTCAATGTTGCCCCTAATGATAGAAAACCACCAACTGAGATGGACAAGGGACGAAAATTATAGTGGAAGGTATGTTACTTATTTTTTATTTTCATGTTCCTAGCTTTATTTGACATTGGAGCATATCATACTTTTACATCTTGAAGTTTGGTTGATAGTTTCAGTTCGACACTCACATAGTGCATGATCCCATAGTAGTGTCAAATCCTATTGAGGGACGATAAACTTAGCCATGATACACTCTGGGTTAACACTATAAGAAAATAGTCAATTAATAGCAAAGATGGATGACATTAGATTACTAGTTTCTATCTTTAGCAATTTACTACTTATTTGGAGTTAAAAACAACTCATTGTTCATGCTATCTTCCTCATCTCTAAATAGTAAGCGGTATAATTTTTTATCACCTTCTCATTCTCTTGTTCCAACATTTTCCACCTAAACCCCATTTCATCCTTCACCTCCAAAAATGTAAATTCCACTTTGAAAACCACTTTTTTCATTATTTCAATCTATCTCTGAAATCCTCAACTCCTAAATCATGCTATTTATATAACTTTAGGTGATCAATGACCTTGTAGATATAATATTCTCTTTTTGTATAATTTCATTCCATTTTTATCAATTTAATTTGGTTCTAACAAGAAAAAATCTGTAGTTAATTTCGTATTAATAGGGTATTGTCGTTGATTTCATGCAAAATCTATAGTTGGTTATGATAGAGTTAGGGGTATGCTCCAAGGGCAATTATGTAATTTGTTACTTATATCTAACTCGATAACCAATCTTCTTCGAAATTAAAGATGTTTATTATATACTTGATATAATGTGTTATATTCATTGATTAATTTAATTAAAAGTATTTTAATAGAAAATCCATAAATGTTATGTTTTATGGTAGTAGTTACAAAGTATTGTATCCATGAGTAATTTATCACAATGAAAACAAGTATACCATTTTAAATGATCCTAGTCAAGATACATTAACGCTCTCCAAATGTTGAGTAGTGTATTACTCATAACTATTAGGGGCACTTAGGAATTATGTACTGATAATTATTGGATAACTATGGAACGACTCACTCGATGGTTTTCTGTTGGTTCATATAACTAAGGTCAAACAGAAAATATTAATATGACTGATTTACATAGTTCTCTCGACTTGAGAATACTGTGGATCTTTAATATGAAAGCTTCGCTTTGATTATAGTCAAATTATGGCACGAAGTCCATTATGTGACTATAGTTGGGTCGAGTGGAAGTATTGGAAGTGAAGCACTATTCAAGAGAGGATTCGTCTCCTTGGTTATATGAGGTTAGCATCACAGTCAACTCAAATCAACTCAAAGTCAAAGTCTTTGGCCAAAGCATTTCAGTTAATAATAGTAGTTATTATTGAATCAATGACTTTGTATATAGACTATAGAGTTGAATATGGGTGATATTGGAATTTTGACCGTTACCAAATTCCACAAGTCCAAAGTGATATAGTTTTGATGAAGAGAAATGGTGTAAATAAATGTCACAACTAGGTAACGCTTAATAATGTAAAAAATGATTTTACTAAAACTAAGTGACAAATTTGGCCAAAATGTCACATCACCTTCTAGTGATGTGTGAACTTTAACATTCAAATAGTTCGATATTAATCGTTGACCAAATTTACACCTAACGAGTCACAACCGAAATGATGAATTCTCTTCAGACCGAACGATTTAACTAGTTTATAATTGTTATAAATTGATTAAATTAATTTGTATTTATAAAATATTAGTTACAAAATTTTGAATATGATTTGAGAAATAAATATTATTGTCTATATCTATAATAGTTATAAATTTATCAATTGATATGGGATATTAATAAGCAATTAAATTATATTTAATTAATAATATTTATTTGGGCTTAAATAAGATATTATCCCATGGTGATAAAATGTTAATTTCGGTAGCAATAAGGTTTATAAGCGGCGGCTAAAAAGGTTAGAGGTATTTTGAGATGGATGACTTAGATTTAGTTAGAATTGGTATGAGATAAGATCTATATCTTTCTCTCTTTCATCCACTATAAATGGATCTCTAACCCAAATTTTTTTAGGACTTTTTAGCTACCACTATTCCCTCCATTACTGGTTGAATTCATTTTCAAGGAGCTCTAACAAATTCAACTCAAATCAATTCAAAAGACGACAACTATTGGATAATCAAAGGTCCACGGTTCAAGGATTAACAGTCCGCCGAATCAAAAAGTTTCCAAAGAAGAAAGAGTTAATCATTATTAGGTGTGCTTTAAGGTATTAGTTTCAGGTATATTTTTACTGTGTTATATGATTTATAATTACGGAATAATATTTTATTATTTATATATGTTATTATTATATTGTTAGTTTGGAGATGATTCTTATATGTATTAATGTTGCCACATATTGGTCATATGTATGTATTCATTAAAAAACAATTTTTTTCATGTAGATCATATAGGCACAACCGAATAATATATTTACAATAATTATTATTTTATTAATATAAATATACATATGTTAATATGTCATTTAATTATAATTATATGGTTTGTATTTAATTATATCATCATATCATGTTAATAGTTAAGCATATACTTTATAAATTTATATTTACAATAATTATAATTTTCGATAGCTGTAAATTATTTTAAATAGTTATTTACTAGTATTTATTGTTATTTAAACCAATATACTATGTAAATAATTTATATAAAATAAAATATGTTTTGAACATTAACTTTTAAGTTTTATAAAATTATTTTACCATGAAATAAACTCTCTGTCAAAAAAAACAAAATTTAAAAATCAATTTTAATATTTTAAAAAAATATTATAATATACGACATGAAAAATAGTTAATTATTAGAAATAAATTTTGACCTAGTAAAATTATGGAAATCCTTAAAATATCATTGTAGATTTTTTGAAAGTTTAAAATTTGAATAATTAGTTTCAAAAATATCTATTATTAATATTTTTTTATTTTTCGATTAATATATATATATATATTTAATATGATAAAATTTTGTTGTGCTATCTATATGATCTAGAAATGTTTAAAAAAATACTTTTTGTTATTTATTAACGTATATAACTTTATATATATCTCTAGATGGTATAAATATGCTTATGTGTATGTGTGTATATTATTAAAAAGTTATTATTTTACATTTTTATAAATTATTCAAATTTTACATATATATATATATATGCATATGTATGTATAAGTAGATTTATAATATTTATATAAATAATAAGTTTAAATACATACATATATTTAAACAACATACCATACGTATCGAATGAGCTAACGTGTCCGTTGCGATGTAAATCTCAACATCTATATACGGTCATATTATTGCTTGCATGGGTTACCATGCTACCAATGCACACACATACATATATGTACAATATATGTATTATATATTTCTATGTATTAATATATAATTAAATAAAACTATATAATTTCTAAATTTAAATAAAATAAGAGATTGTATTTAAATAAAATTTAGAAATGTTCTAAACGAATTAGATTTCTTAGGCCCAATAAAGATCCAATAGGGTAAAATAATTTAAAAGTCACTCGTAACTTCTATTGTAGACTGGCCCAGTTCCAACAATGGTATTGGAGTACAATAGCCTATACGGTCTAAATTAGTCATGTAAGGCTTAACTATTAAGCTCGCAGCCGAAAAGTAGTCACTAATAAAAAAGGCCCAAATTTGAATTGGCTCTTGATCTAATTTTCAAAATTGTTTAAAAATGAAACATAAGATTTTAAATTTTAAATTTAAATTTAAAATAGGATATACAAATATTATAAAAGTTATAATATAATAAAAAATTCAAAATATTTGAAAATAAATATTAATTTCAAAATTTATTAATAAGATTAACTAAATAAATTAATTAAATAAATTAATTAAATAAGCATATTAATTAATAAATGTATACCTGTATTATATATTATGATATATGTTATATTGTTTTAAAATGTTTAAAATAACATAAGTATACATGTATGTATACGAATTGAATTTTGAAATTAATATAATTTAATTAAAAGTATTTAATTTAAATAAATTAATTAAAGGTTAATTAATTAAATAATAACCACACATATATATGATATATGTGTAATACTATAAAGGTTATAGTATGTAATAAATATTTAATATAAATATTACATTAAGTTAATAAAATTAACTAAATTGTTAACTAATTAAAATAAACTAAATTTTTAATTAATTAAAATTAAGTAAATAAGATTTATGTAACGACCCACCTTTTTGGACGGTTTAAATCGATCATAAACCACACATGTCAACTCAAACCATTCAAAATGGAGGATTGTTAATGGGGTAAATAAGAAAATAAGAGAAAAGAAAGAAAAACAAAACACAGAATCTCACAGCGGAATGACAAAATATAATAATCAAATAAACAGTTCATGAAGCTGTTTTACAAATAACATTTAATTACACTTTTACAATACAATCAGAGTTATACATACAACATATAAAATAGGATAATGCAGCAGAACATCATGATGTAGTGGAATATATATATATATATAATATAATACTAAACTTCGTCTTCGTCCTCCAGAATAATGTCTTCAACATTGAAAAACTCATGCTGACCCGAGCGTAATGAAAAGACAAAACACTCGAGTCAAAACTAAAAGATCTTATGTAAGTTAAACCAAAATAAGTAAATATGAGTGTAACGGCTTCAGAGATATTTACAGGATTTTATATCTCCTATCCAGTGTCTAACGTGCGTGCAATAACTTAAGAGATGTTCGAGATTCCATCTCCTAAGGATCCGTTAAACTATTTATATGTAGTAATATACGCTATATATATACTGTCTATTAGTAAAGTAAAGTATTAAAATAGCATTAAGGCGTTACCCATATCCCCCTTAACACATTTTATAAATGCCGTAGTCTATATAGTACTGTAAACTCCACCAAATTGGTGGGTTATCAAGGAGCACTCCATAGGTACGACATAAAACAAATCGTAGTGGGCTCGATAAGGCAGATGACAAGGCACAATGAGGCAATGCCAGGGTAGGATTCTACCGTTTGCACTTTCGGGCTGGTGGTAACGCATAGCTGCAGCTACCGCCCACCTCGAAACAACACTCCCATAATCAAATCGATGGTAGCCACCAAATCAATCACAAATTAACATATATGGTATCGAAGAAGTGTGTTCGATCGGAGGAGCGAACTTACTTGGCCCGTCAATTGCTCCTGTTTTAGTCATCTCAAGCTGACCCATGGGGGTCAGGACTGCGTTCATACCTCATACAGTAGCGTTCGCCAAACCATCCTACTTCGTTTTGGATTCTCCACCACATGCACAGTTGTTAAAGTGGTTTCGAAATTGGCAGAGAGTATGACAATATCCGAACCGGTCTCTTTAACAACCAATCGTTATATTTTTCACACCATGGTCATTTTATAAAACATTTATAATAATAAATACAGAAAATAGTTTGTACTTTCATATCCAGATATCCATATACTTATTCCAAAAGTATAAATATATTCATAAATATCGAGGAAGATTTCTTTCAATCAATTTCGAAAATAACTTATATATCTCTTCTAAACCATTTATAAACTATTCACATGCTTTAAAACCATTTATAAAGCTATTTATAAATTCCCAAAACAATTTACAATTCTTTCCATTATCGTAAACTAAAAATTCCTTTATACGCTTCCAAATCCCTTTTATACAAGTTCTTTTATAAAACCCTTTTTAAAATTCTTTAAAACCTTTATAAAACCATATAAAATCTTTTATAAAAACTCCATTATGAAATCCATTATAAATCTCTTACAAATTTTTTTATAAATTCATTACAATCCTCTTACATTTTTATTTATTAAAGTTATAATAAAATCTATATTTATTATATTAAACAAAACTATATTTGTTATATTAAATTAAATTTAAAAATCTGTATATTAAAATTATACTAAATTAAATTTGATATAAATCTTTTAAAACTATATTAAATATTTTATTAAATTAAATTTTAAACTATTTAAATTATTATATTTAAAAACTAAACAAAATTATAAGTTAAAATCTTAAGATTACATTTAAAATCATATATTAGCTTATAATTTTAAACTTCAAACATATAAAATAGTTTATTTTCCAAATATAAGTTTTAAATAAAATCAGTAAATTAAATTTACAAATCAAATTTCTTAAATCAAACATGCTTTATAATTTTAGAAAATAATTTAATACCGACCAACGGTGTCCGTATACAATTTTCTACACTATGGTCAAGTGATACGAATATATATCATTTCAACCCGCAATAAATTTAAATTTCCGGATATATATCATTTCAATCGTTTCCCCAATCATAATTTTCCAAATTCATAAAATCACTCGGGTTTATCATTCCCACCCATAATGATTTTTCCCCAATCTATAAAATCGTTCGGGTATGTATATCATTTCAACCCATAGGGATTTTCCTAACAATAACTAAGGGAACTTGTAGTGTGATAACAACATATAAAATAAACATAACATCAAATCATCCAAAATGTCAACAATTAAGCATCTATCACAATTATCATTCAAATCAACCAATAAATCACAACAATTAACTGGTTATCATTATCAGGTATTTAACCAACAATTTAAATTCAATATTAATTTTAAATGGCAATTTAATTCAAAAATTCAAATTTCAATTAAACTGTCAAATTTAACTATCAAACACCAATCAAAAATATTTTTATCGCATCTTATATTTAATTTAACTAACATAAGATAGTTTATTATTTGTGAGTGGGTTAAATCACTCACATTTGTATTTCTAGTCGAAATAAAATCTAAATAAAGCCCAAATTTCAAACAGTCTCAGAATCTAACCAAACCAGTTTCTTGTTGTCCGGAATTTCGATACGAGCGTAATGGAGTAAACCGCGTGCGAATCGAAGCTCGTATGAAAAAGTTAAAAAGTTATTCGAGTTAGAAGTTTTAAAATTAAAATTTTAAATAAATAAAAAAACAAGAGGGTAATTTGGTAAATATACTTATCTCCAAAACCCTAGCACAACACGCTACAGTTCGAACGCGACTATCTCAAACCCAACCGCCAGCCTCTCTCCCCTAATGCCGCCGATCACGTTCGTTATCAACTTGATCAGGAAACGCCGCAAGCATCTCCTCGCCTGGCCAACCCTTTGGGCCCCACCATGATGGCCACGACGCAACCAACCACCTCCACCGCCGCTGATGTTCTATGGCAATTTATGGCGATCTCTAACATGCTGGAGATGATTTCAGACCTTGGATGCACTCCTATAATCGCCCTCTACCACGCAGTACCCTCCGATCGTCATATAATTGACGATCCACCGTTGGAATCGAAAGCCCTAATATGGATGGTCGAGGCTTCTTCATCGTTTTCTGATTAAACGATGCATCAAATCAAGAAACGAATTGCAGTAGTAGATTGTGCTCATCGAGAGATTTCCATCGATATATAATTTGCTATGGTTTAAGGAGTTTGAATTTTGAAGTTTGATTTTGATTTGAAAATTGAAATTAGGGTTTGGGTTGTCTACCATTGAGAAGGAAAGGAGCAGATGGAAATGTATGTACAGATAATAGAAAATAAAAGGCTGCTAGGGTTTATAACAGCCTATATATAGGCAGAGATGGATGAGAACGAATGGACAGATCGAATTGGGTCGAAACGATAACGACGACCCGAAAAGCCCGTTTGGTTTCCCAAATAAAAATAGGTCATCAAATATATCGAAATATATGTTTTCGATATTTTTAAACTCAATGGAACTAGTTTCAAATTCTAATTCCATTGTATACAAAATCTACGCGTTTCGAGCCCACACGATCAAACTATAAGTCTGATTGCTACAATACTTGAAATCCTATAATAATTCACTATTACGGATCCAATGAAACTGGTTTCGTCAAAATCCAAAATAGTGGCCAAAATGGCTAATTTTCACGTTAATTAAATAAATTATTATTAAATTGATTTAATCACTTTTATATTCTAAATTAAAAGTTTGCAAATTCCATCATTCCTGATTACATAGAATTTATAATCTTAAAATAAATTTTCCATGTAAAATTCAATGTTTAAATATTGCTCTAATTACACCATTCAATTACAACCGTAATAGAATCCTAGTTAATTATATTTTAATTTCAATCAATTTCTTTTATTTCGATTTACTCTCTTATTATTCAATCATCCAATACCATATGAATTCATTTGTCACTAGTTTACATTTTATTACATTATTATTCTACAGTTATCATCTTAACTCATATTAACTATAGTGTTTAATTACATTAAATTGCAATTGATTTACAATTAATTTCAAATGGATTAAATATCAAGATGATAATAAACTAATTGTTATACATTAATAATTCACTTTTATCCACTTACAGTTTACAAACAAGGATTTAAAATTACGTACAAATAATTGATTTCACATTCTATACTAAAACCAATTTAATAAAATAACATATAATTTTACCATAAATACAACATTGAATTTATTCCTTATTCACAATTATAACCAAATTAACTTTTCAGTTATTTCAATTGGTTGAGATTACATTAAGATAGCTCTCAATTACATTAAATCAACATTATTAAATTACATTCTAATAATCTTTCCATTTATAAATCATAAATTTTTATTTCTTACAATATTAAATTCAAAAATCTTATTAAATTTAATAGTTTTTAATTATCAAAATTTACGGGTCGTTACTGTAACGACCCACCTTTTTGGATAGTTTAAATCGACAATCAAACACACATGCCAACTCAAACCATTCAAAAGGGAGGATTGTTATTGGGGTAAATAAGAAAAGAAGAGAAAAGGAACAAGAAACAACCACAGAATCTCGCAGCGGAAAGATAAAATATAATAATCAAATAAACAGTTCATGAAGCTGTTTAATATACTTTTGATTATCACTTATACAACATTTATCAGAGTTATACATATACAACAGAACAAATAAAAATAATGCAGCAGACAACATGATGTAAGGATAATAATAGTAATAGTATACCAAATCTTCGTCTTCGTCCTCCAGAATAAATCTTCAATAAGCTGAAAAACTCAGGACTGACCCGAGCGTAATGAAAAGACAAAACACTCGAGTCAGGACTAAAATATCCTCATGTAAGTTAAATCAATCGTAAATAAAGATGAGTGTAACGGCGTCAGAGACGTTTATGGGGTTTGCCATCTCCTATCCAGTGTCGACGTGCGTGCAATAACTCAAGAGATGTTACGGGATTTTCCATCTCTTAAGGATCCGTTAAACTATCTACTATGTAGTACAATACGCTATTATAATATGTCTACAGTAAAGTAAAAGTATTAAAATAGCGTTAAGGCGTTACCTATATCCCCCTTAACACATTTTATATATTCCCATAGTCTATACAGTATCGTACGCTCCTCCGAAAGGTTTACGCAGAGGGCACCCCATAGGTATGGTACAAAACAAACTCGTAGAAGGCACGCTAGGGCATGTGAACACGGCACACGAGGAGATGCCAGGGTAGATATACCAATTGCACTCCCGGACTGGTGGTGACGCATAGCAGCTACTACCGCCCACCTCGGACACACTCCCAAACAATCGAGGGGTGGCCACCAAATCGAATCACAAAAGCAATATAATTGTATCGAAGAAATATGCCCGATAAGAGGAATGACCTCACATTAGCCCGGTATAGCTCCTGATTTTAGTCACATCTAAGCTGACTCACGGGAGTCAGGGTCACGTCATACCATATAGAATCGTCGCCAAACCATCCTACTTCATTTCTGGAATCTCCACCACGTACACAGTTGTTAAAGTGGTTTTCGGTATCGACAGAGAGTATGCCCATATCCGATCCCGGTCTCTTTAACAATTGAACGCTTATTACACACCGGATGGTTCTTTTACATTTTCAAAATCAATTCATAATTGATATCAAAATATCAAGTTCGCTTCAAAATCAAATCCATTTCAAAATCATCGTATCTACGCAAAATATACGATTTCATTTCAAAAATCATTTCGCCCCAATATCTCATTTCAATTTCAAAAATCGTCACATTTCAATTTTAGGTTGTAATTTCATTTAGCCCAATTCGTATTTAAATCCAAGATTTAAATATAAACATTTCACCTTATTGACCAGTTGGAAATTTTAGAAAATAGTTTGAATAATTAAAATAGTAAAATACTCTAAAATATTAAAAATAGATTTCCAAAAATAGTTTTAAATTGATTAAATTTTGTTAAATAGATTTAAAACAGATCAAATATAAATAAATAGGTTAAATAGCTTTAAAAATAGAGTAAATATAATTAAAATAAATTAAAATAGGTTAACTAGTTAAAAATAAATTAAAATAATTTAATATAGTTAATATAGGTTAAAATAGTTTAGTATAAAATAGTTTAGGTATTTAAAATGGTTTATATAACAGGATAATTTGGGAAAACCAAAATGAAATAACTTCAAAGTTAACCATTTTAAATTCCAACTTACCAATCTGAATCAAATTCAAATTTTCCATTTAGTCGATTCAAATCTCAATTTCAATTCAAATCAATTTCGATTTCAAATAAATTCAATTCCATCCCAAATCCAATTTCCTCAAATTTCAAAATGTTGTCTTTATCACACTTTTACTTAATAATATTCAAAGTCCGAATAAGAGTTAAACCCTTTAAATTCAAATCAATTTACGAAAGTCAATCATATCAAAATTTTAATTTCAAAGTCTCAACTTTAACTATTTAACAAATTTGTTTTAACCAAAATTTATTTCAACATCTCAACCTCAAATTCGCAATAAATTCAATTTCTATAAAATTGATTTTTATTCCTTTAAATCAAACCGTTTAAAGTACTTCCAAAACAAAGATTTAAAAAAAATTATTTAATTTAACCAATCCGGTGCCCATATAATTTTCTATCCTATGGCCAAGTGATCAGTTATTTCAATTAAATTTCAGGAATAGATATATATCATTTCAATTCAAATCATAGTGTCATAGGTATATATCATTTCAACCTATTTCTCAATTTATTCAAAATGATTCAACTTACAACTGTAGTTAATACAAAGGGTGATGATAAGATATCTACAAGCAAATAAACATCCAAACATTTCAAATATCAACCAATAGCATCCATCGCAACCAACCATCCAAACAGACAATATAATTCACGGAAATTTCATAGTTATAAATGTTCGGTAATTTAATTGCGATTAAATTCCAATTCAAATTTGACTGTCAATTTCAATTTCTAACATTAAATTCAATGACAATCTAGACGACAGTTAAATTTTATCAACAACGACTAATAAAAATCACATCACTTCACAATATTAAATTTAACTAGCATCAAAATATTCTAGTACATTGTGAGCGTTATAAAACACTCACCTTGATTTTGCGTTGCCAATCGTTCAAATTTTTAATTTAATCGAGGGCGTTTGATTTAACCAAAAATTTTAACGAGCACGAAACCGTCCCGGATCTGCACAGCAGCAAAGCTCTCGACTCTGCGATTCCAACGTCGCCAGTTTCGTCCGATTCTGATAACGTATGAAGGAGTTACACAATTTTAAAGTTATCAATATTTTATGTTAAAGAAAATTAATAAACTAACACCACTTCACCCAAATTACAACACTGCCATTCTTCCCCAAACCATTGCCTGTACATGCTTATCCCCAAACCCATACCAACCGTGCACGTCCATGAGTGATACGGATCTAGGGTACCTAAATCGACGAACCGACAACGCCACGCTCTCCCTCTCGCCAAACTCGACTTTACCATACCAATTTCTTCAAGCTCGCACTCACCAAGGTCCACGCGACTTCTGTCCTCCCTCACGTGCGTGCCCAGGTCGCACTCCCCCTTACGCAACCGCACCACCCAAAACTTCCACCCTAGATGCTATTTTCGATGGCGAACTCGAATCCAAAGCCCAAATCTCCAATCGCGCTCTAAATCATCGTGAAATGCAAACCCTAGCTCACTAACTCTATCTCGAGCTTGATAAAAAGGCAGTCGCACCCTCTAAAAAGATTGCAGATCGAAGAGAAAGCGAAAATAGGATTTTACAAACAAGTTTGGGATTTTTTTATTGAGCACTTTGGAAGATATTCATTTTTGAAGTTTAAAGTTCATTTTCCTCCTACTGATGCTCGGTCATGCTGTTCAAAAAGGAGGAAAAAGATGCCTTGCGTGCAGCAGGCTAGCTACAGTGTTTTGAGGTGAGATAAAGCAGCTGAAAAGAAGTTTGACTGATTAATTTATTAATTTTAAAATTTTAAAATGCCTCAATCTACACAACTAAAAATATCGAACTCCTATCGAGGTGTGCCGCCAGGCGTTTATAATATTTTACCTGCATTCCGAACACAATGGAACGTGTTTCGGAGGCTAATTTGATCGTATGTGTTTTTGAATCGAATTAAAATATTAAATTTTCGATATTTAGCTCAACGCGGTTCTAACCCGTACGACCAAACGATAACTCCAAATGCTCTGAAATTTGAAATCCGATAATAATACACTATTATGGATCTAATGGAACTGGTTTCGTCGAATTCCGAGACTGTGCTTCGGAAGGCTATTTTTACTCGTCGATTAAAAATATAAAATTTCAATTTCCAGTTATTCACCTTTTAAATCCAATTTTAAGTGTTAGCAAATTTCATTGTTGTTTAAATAAACTTTACATAAATTTCCGGTTTCATTTCCAATCATATTATATTCAGAATTCTATTGTTCAAATATTTGCAATATTAAATTTTAAATGATTTTGATTATTCAAAAATTCACTATCCTTGAAATATTTAAAAATGAACTTATAAGATTAAATCTTAAAAATGAATTCATATTATAGAACAATTATTTCCATTATACAGTTATTCAATTCCCATTATTAAATTTTATTCAATTATTCAATTAATTTCCAATATTAAATTTAAATAATTTAATTGTTCAATATTCAACAAATTCCAATATTACATTTTAATTGAATTTTAGTTATCACTCAATTACCTTATTCACATCCAAAGCACCCAACATTTATTATTCGACTTCAGTTATTGATTATAAACCTAGTTAATATATAAAATTTCATTTCAATTTGCAATTGGTTTCTAAATTCAATTCGACTGACCAATACACTAGTAACTTATAATAATTATCACCAATAACTTTTAATCACACATATAAGTTTATTATTTACTACAAGTGTCACAATTACCTATACAATACCAATTAGATTTCAATTACCGTTGACAGTATATTGTTTCATTAGTTAACCCAATATTTACATTTGTTTTTTTCTTATATTTCCATTAGAACTAAGTTATAATATTTAAGTCATTTCAATTTATGGGAATTTCATTCAATTTATTAATAATTAACTTAGATAAATATTGTTGCAATTCATTCTAGTTATTATTATAAATAAATAAATTACAAATTTTTAATTCTTCCAACATTAAACCATGAAATCTTATTAAATTAACTATTTTAATTATCGAAATCTACGGGTCGTTACACTCTCCCCCACTCAAAACTTTTCGTCCTCGAAAAGGAAAAAAGAAGGGAAAAGGAACTAAGTAAAGATTTCAGCATTCGATACATTTTATTCAAAATTATCAACTTATAAAACAATGAAATTTTATTTATAAAGACGTTACTACACTTCCACTACGCTAGTCCGATTGGCTTACGAAATTTCAAGTTGGTTATCCAAACGAGTTATAAAAATTTAAAACCTGAAAATTTTCTAACACTCGGATTTACGGAAAATTTCGGCAGCGTCTCCTATGCGCGGCTCGATCGGCACAACTACAAAACGCCTCTACGGGCCCCAAACCAATAAAAGAAACAAAAGCCAAGTGGCTCCATCCAAAAACCATCAAATCCAATGACAAATAAACGTGTACCTTTTTGTCGGGCAATCCAAATTCCTTGATTTTTAAATACCTGCATCTTATTTATCAATGATATCCAATCATATAATTTTAAAACAATTTATAATTTGCATTATCAATTTTCAATATTAGCTTCGCCTAAACCTGTACGAAGTACATATATCATCCGTACGCAATATCAAATCTGATCATTCATTCGATCACAAAATTTCACTTCCAAACTAGTATCGTTCACCTGACTCTCTAGTGCGGACTCAGATTTGGTTCCTTGATCGGAAACTGTTATTCTCCTTGCATAGCCATATACTACGATAGAGAATTCCAGAATCAAATCAAAAATCTATATCCAGGGTTCGCCGTTAAGAATCGAGTGAAAAATCCTAACTTGGATCGATATAAATTATCTCGAAATTCTGTGCTCGAATTCAGATCAAATTGTTATGCGAATAAAATAATATACGTACAACTTACTATTAACTTTCAATAGATTTCTATACAATTAATCTATATTCAATTAATTTACTTACCTTCATTTCGTTTACAATTAATTATCCACAATGCATTATTCACACCCTTATTTACTTAGTATCCATTTCTTTACATAGCATATTCTTTTATACTATCATTTTTTTTATATGCATCATTTCATACAATTTGCTTAGTTAAGTTCATTTTAAACATTCCATGTAATTTAATTAAATTCAATTTCATTCTTCAATTGATTCTTAGCTATACCAAATTCATTTGTAAACATTTACTCCAATTTCATAATTTTTAGTTAATTATATAGTTCATTTTCATAATTTCAGTTAATAACAAATTTATTTGTGGAACATTTTATTAATCATCAGTTAGTTTATAATTATCCTATAAAAGTCATATATAAGAAGTTGGACTTTATCTAAGTTTGTAATTACCTCAAAACTACAATTTCAATTTCACCATTTCTTTGAAAATTTATATTAAATTCTATAACAAATTCACAAAGATATTATTTGGTTCATTTGTCGGTTTTCTTAAGTTCACTTACATATTTCATTTAGTCATTCACCATTTCATATTATACTTAAGTATATAACATTTTATCACAACCAAATTTCAATTTATATACATTTTAGTTACTTTTAAGTTTTTGCTTACTTGTATATTTCAATTACTTTTAGGTTTTGTTTACTTGTATAATATCTCATTACATCCCTAAAACATCATTTTAACTTTTAAACATTTGGTAAGTCATATTATATGTTATTAGAATGCAATTTGATACAATACAAATTTATAGGATTCATTTTACTTAATTAGAATGTTCAAAATTTTAACTCGTTTAAATTTTCTTTACTTTTCAATTTCAAGAGTTACTCTTCAACTCTAAGGTTTTCTCAAAAGATTTTAGTTTAGGCTTCTCAATTTCTTATCTTATGAATTCTGGTTATCCAATATTCCACTTCTTTCAAATAATTTGAAAATTATTAATTAACAAAACCTAAAATTTTAAATGCCCGGTTCATTTCAAATCATTTTAAATAAATATATACATTTATATCTTATATATATATATATATATATCAAATCATACTTTTGGAGTTTAAACCAAAAAAATGCATTTTTCAAAACAGTTTCTAAGCAAAGCAAAGCTTCACAAAAGTCTCCTCCACTTTGAGACTCGAAAATGAACGTCGATGATGCTGCGCAGTCATCACCGAAATTATTTTTCCAGCGACATAAGAGAGGAGTACTGAATTCATTCCTTCTTAAAAATCCTTTCAAAATGTTTCCCATAAATATTTTCCAACTCATATCACTACATATTTTCTTCAAAGTTTTGAAAACCATTTTCAAAATCCCCGGGTCTTAAATTCAATATTTCTCAATTTAGATTCAATTTAATTTATAAGTCACATTTATAAATTATTCTTACAAATTTTTACCTTCTTAAAACATTCCATAAGTTGTTTTATCATTATTTATTTTGTAATAAACCTTATTTATTAAAACACAATATCCATTTTATGATAACCATCCATATTATCATTTCTAACAATCAAACAAACTGGATGAATCATAATAATTTATGAAAATTATTTCTTTTATATGTAAAATATATTTAGGGCAAAATATTTTCATTTCCCTAATTTCAAAACAATACTATGTCGAATTGTTCTGTTCAAGTGTTTAGAGATCCCTATCAATGACGTTAATTACTCGTATTGACCAGAATCCATATGCCACTCAACAAATCAACCAACACAATATAAAACAATTTTATATCACTAACAAATACGCTCTCTCATACATATACACTCAGCGACTCATCATAGGGTATTACTACCCTATTTAAAGAGTTAGACCCCACAAAGCTAAGGTTATCGCTAAACCAAAGCTCTGATACCAACTGTAACGACCCACCTTTTTGGATAGTTTAAATCGACAATCAAACACACATGCCAACTCAAACCATTCAAAAGGGAGGATTGTTATTGGGGTAAATAAGAAAAGAAGAGAAAAGGAACAAGAAACAACCACAGAATCTCGCAGCGGAAAGATAAAATATAATAATCAAATAAACAGTTCATGAAGCTGTTTAATATACTTTTGATTATCACTTATACAACATTTATCAGAGTTATACATATACAACAGAACAAATAAAAATAATGCAGCAGACAGCATGATGTAAGGATAATAATAGTAATAGTATACCAAATCTTCGTCTTCGTCCTCCAGAATAAATCTTCAATAAGCTGAAAAACTCAGGACTGACCCGAGCGTAATGAAAAGACAAAACACTCGAGTCAGGACTAAAATATCCTCATGTAGGTTAAATCAATCGTAAATAAAGATGAGTGTAACGGCGTCAGAGACGTTTACGGGGTTTGCCATCTCCTATCCAGTGTCGACGTGCGTGCAATAACTCAAGAGATGTTACGGGATTTTCCATCTCTTAAGGATCCGTTAAACTATCTACTATGTAGTACAATACACTATTATAATATGTCTACAGTAAAGTAAAAGTATTAAAATAGCGTTAAGGCGTTACCCATATCCCCCTTAACACATTTTATATATTCCCATAGTCTATACAGTACCGTACGCTCCTCCGAAAGGTTTACGCAGAGGGCACCCCATAGGTATGGTACAAAACAAACTCGTAGAAGGCACGCTAGGGCATGTGAACACGGCACACGAGGAGATGCCAGGGTAGATATACCAATTGCACTCCCGGACTGGTGGTGACGCATAGCAGCTACTACCGCCCACCTCGGACACACTCCCAAACAATCGAGGGGTGGCCACCAAATCGAATCACAAAAGCAATATAATTGTATCGAAGAAATATGCCCGATAAGAGGAATGACCTCACATTAGCCCGGTATAGCTCCTGATTTTAGTCATATCTAAGCTGACTCACGGGAGTCAGGGTCATGTCATACCATATAGAATCGTCGCCAAACCATCCTACTTCATTTCTGGAATCTCCACCACGTACACAGTTGTTAAAGTGGTTTTCGGTATCGACAGAGAGTATGCCCATATCCGATCCCGGTCTCTTTAACAATTGAACGCTTATTACACACCAGATGGTTCTTTTACATTTTCAAAATCAATTCATAATTGATATCAAAATATCAAGTTCGCTTCAAAATCAAATCCATTTCAAAATCATCGTATCTACGCAAAATATACGATTTCATTTCAAAAATCATTTCGCCCCAATATCTCATTTCAATTTCAAAAATCGTCACATTTCAATTTTAGGTTGTAATTTCATTTAGCCCAATTCGTATTTAAATCCAAGATTTAAATATAAACATTTCACCTTATTGACCAGCTGGAAATTTTAGAAAATAGTTTGAATAATTAAAATAGTAAAATACTCTAAAATATTAAAAATAGATTTCCAAAAATAGTTTTAAATTGATTAAATTTTGTTAAATAGATTTAAAACAGATCAAATATAAATAAATAGGTTAAATAGCTTTAAAAATAGAGTAAATATAATTAAAATAAATTAAAATAGGTTAACTAGTTTAAAATAAATTAAAATAATTTAATATAGTTAATATAGGTTAAAATAGTTTAGTATAAAATAGTTTAGGTATTTAAAATGGTTTATATAACAGGATAATTTGGGAAAACCAAAATGAAATAACTTCAAAGTTAACCATTTTAAATTCCAACTTACCAATCTAAATCAAATTCAAATTTTCCATTCAGTCGATTCAAATCTCAATTTCAATTCAAATCAATTTCGATTTCAAATAAATTCAATTCCATCCCAAATCCAATTTCCTCAAATTTCAAAATGTTGTCTTTATCACACTTTTACTTAATAATATTCAAAGTCCGAATAAGAGTTAAACCCTTTAAATTCAAATCAATTTACGAAAGTCAATCATATCAAAATTTTAATTTCAAAGTCTCAACTTCAACTATTTAACAAATTTGTTTTAACCAAAATTTATTTCAACATCTCAACCTCAAATTCGCAATAAATTCAATTTCTATAAAATTGATTTTTATTCCTTTAAATCAAACCGTTTAAAGTACTTCCAAAACAAAGATTTAAAAAAAATTATTTAATTTAACCAATCCGGTGCCCATATATAATTTTCTATCCTATGGCCAAGTGATCAGTTATTTCAATTAAATTTCAGGAATAGATATATATCATTTCAATTCAAATCATAGTGTCATAGGTATATATCATTTCAACCTATTTCTCAATTTATTCAAAATGATTCAACTTACAACTGTAGTTAATACAAAGGGTGATGATAAGATATCTACAAGCAAATAAACATCCAAACATTTCAAATATCAACCAATAGCATCCATCACAACCAACCATCCAAACAGACAATATAATTCACGGAAATTTCATAGTTATAAATGTTCGATAATTTAATTGCGATTAAATTCCAATTCTAATTTGACTGTCAATTTCAATTTCTAACATTAAATTCAATGACAATCTAGACGACAGTTAAATTTTATCAACAACGACTAATAAAAATCACATCACTTCACAATATTAAATTTAACTAGCATCAAAATATTCTAGTACGTTGTGAGCGTTATAAAACACTCACCTTGAGTTTGCTTTGCCAATCGTTCAAATTTTTAATTTAATCGAGGGCGTTTGATTTAACCAAAAATTTTAACGAGCACGAAACCGTCCCGGATCTGCACAGCAGCAAAGCTCTCGACTCTGCGATTCCAACGTCGCCAGTTTCGTCTGATTCTGATAACGTATGAAGGAGTTACACAATTTTAAAGTTATCAATATTTTATGTTAAAGAAAATTAATAAACTAACACCACTTCACCCAAATTACAACACTTCCATTCTTCCCCAAACCATTGCCTGTACATGCTTATCCCCAAACCCATACCAACCGTGCATGTCCATGAGTGATACGGAGCTAGGGTACCTAAATCGACGAACCGACAACGCCACGCTCTCCCTCTCGCCAAACTCGACTTTACCATACCAATTTCTTCAAGCTCGCACTCACCAAGGTCCACGCGACTTCTGTCCTCCCTCACGTGCGTGCCCAGGTCGCACTCCCCCTTACGCAACCGCACCACCCAAAACTTCCACCCTAGATGCTATTTTCGATGGCGAACTCGAATCCAAAGCCCAAATCTCCAATCGCGCTCTAAATCATCGTGAAATGCAAACCCTAGCTCACTAACTCTATCTCGAGCTTGATAAAAAGGCAGTCGCACCCTCTAAAAAGATTGCAGATCGAAGAGAAAGCGAAAATAGGATTTTACAAACAAGTTTGGGATCTTTTTATTGAGCACTTTGGAAGATATTCATTTTTGAAGTTTGAAGTTCATTTTCCTCCTACTGATGCTCGGTCATGCTGTTCAAAAAGGAGGAAAAAGATGCCTTGCATGCAGCAGGCTAGCTACAGTGTTTTGAGGTGAGATAAAGCAGCTGAAAAGAAGTTTGACTGATTAATTTATTAATTTTAAAATTTTAAAATGCCTCAATCTACACAACTAAAAATATCGAACTCCTATCGAGGTGTGCCGCCAGGCGTTTATAATATTTTTACCTGCATTCCGAACACAATGGAACGTGTTTCGGAGGCTAATTTGATCGTATGTGTTTTTGAATCGAATTAAAATATTAAATTTTCGATATTTAGCTCAACGCGGTTCTAACCCGTACGACCAAACGATAACTCCAAATGCTCTGAAATTTGAAATCCGATAATAATACACTATTATGGATCTAATGGAACTGGTTTCGTCGAATTCCGAGACTGTGCCTTGGAAGGCTATTTTTACTCGTCGATTAAAAATATAAAATTTCAATTTCCAGTTATTCACCTTTTAAATCCAATTTTAAGTGTTAGCAAATTTCATTGTTGTTTAAATAAACTTTACATAAATTTCCGGTTTCATTTCCAATCATATTATATTCAGAATTCTATTATTCAAATATTTGCAATATTAAATTTTAAACGATTTTGATTATTCAAAAATTCACTATCCTTGAAATATTTGAAAATGAACTTATAAGATTAAATCTTAAAAATGAATTCATATTATAGAACAATTATTTCCATTATACAGTTATTCAATTCCCATTATTAAATTTTATTCAATTATTCAATTAATTTCCAATATTAAATTTAAATAATTTAATTGTTCAATATTCAACAAATTCCAATATTACATTTTAATTGAATTTTAGTTATCACTCAATTACCTTATTCACATCCAAAGCACCCAACATTTATTATTCGACTTCAGTTATTGATTATAAACCTAGTTAATATATAAAATTTCATTTCAATTTGCAATTGGTTTCTAAATTCAATTCGACTGACCAATACACAAGTAACTTATAATAATTATCACCAATAACTTTTAATCACACATATAAGTTTATTATTTACTACAAGTGTCACAATTACCTATACAATACCAATTAGATTTCAATTACCGCTGACTGTATATTGTTTCATTAGTTAACCCAATATTTACATTTGTTTTTTCTTATATTTCCATTAGAACTAAGTTATAATATTTAAGTCATTTCAATTTATGGGAATTTCATTCAATTTATTAATAACTAACTTAGATAAATATTGTTGCAATTCATTCTAGTTATTATTATAAATAAATAAATTAAAATTTTTTAATTCTTCCAACATTAAACCATGAAATCTTATTAAATTAACTATTTTAATTATCGAAATCTATGGGTCGTTACAGTTACACTCTCCCCCACTCAAAACTTTTCATCCTCGAAAAGGAACAAGAAGGAATTAAGAAACTAATATGTTTTTATTCAAAATAATTAATTTATAAACACTTTAAACTTACATAATTAAGTATTTTAAATAAAATATATCAATTTATAAATAATTAAATCTTTCATATTTAATTTTAATAAAAGTTTGAAAAAAATATTTTCACTTTCTCAAAATTTTTGAAGTCCTAAAATTTTGAAAAATTCCGGCAGAGTCTCCTTTGTACGGATAGGTCCGGAAAAATAATAATATCGATAATTTCAATATATATCATATTTCAATAATAAAATACCCAAACCATGGGAAAAATAATTAAAATATCGTTCCAAAACCGTAATCCGAAAACGTACATATTTTTCGGGTAAACAACTTTATTTATGAAACCAAAAGCAGTGGCTATTGCTTCCATAACCCTGTATTTCACTTATATAATCCAAAGAAGTTAATAATTATGTAAAAAGAGTTATATATAAGTTGTTTCAATTAATAGTACAAGCAACACAACATTACAACAGTCATTTGCAAGCAAAACAATACAACTATTATATGAAATCAAAGAATCCATCACACATCTATAACTATCAATAATGGTTTGTTCAGGTTCAGAAACCTTTCATCGTACAAGGGTGATAAATGAACTAACAAGTGTACCTTACGCTCAACAGCCCTCAGGTAATTACTTAATAGATTATTTATACAGCCCTAAACAATTTGAAGTATCCTTTCCCAAACTTCCCATTAGCCAAACAATACAGAATTTAAATGTTATTTAAGTTTGTTCTATTGGTTTCCCTTTTACTCTTTATTTATTTCCGTTCATTCATACAATGTCATTTTTCCATTAATTTACCTTCATTTACTTACATATGTTATTTTCCATTCAATTATTTAGAACATCAATAATTTAATTCTTAAAATATTATATAAGTTTCTTTACAATTTAATTCACAGTTATTATTTACTTATATAACTTGATTTTTATTTAATATTAATATTCACTTGTGAATCAATTCATACTTAAGTTTCTCTACTTTTTAATTCACATTATTCATTCATGTATAGTATCATCAAATATTAAATATATTTACGAATCACATCAACATTTTCTTAAGTTTATAATCATTTACTTAAATAGTATTCACTTTTTACTATTCAATTTAATTATCAGCTTTTCAAATACATTAACTTATGTATAAAACATTTCTTGTACATCAAAATTCTTATTTATAGAAATAATTCCATTTGAACACTTTCATTACTTAAGTTTTACTTGTACACTATTCTATAACATATTCATATTTAACATTACAACTTTTTAAACATTTTTGGTAAGTTATGTTAAGAATGTAATTGAATGTTACTCAAGTTTATCCTATTCAGTTTAGTTAACAAAAATGTTCAATAGTTTACATCTTCTTAAATTCATTATCTTTTAATTTACAAGTGAAAAATCTTTGATTTCTTTACAGTTTCATTAATCGCTTAGCTTCTAATTTCTTATTTCTCATTTTAGAAGTTTCCAACTATTAAAATTTCACTTTATTTCTACAACTGAAAATCATTAATTTAATAGGAACTTAAGAACTAAATACTATGTTCATTTTAAATTATTTTGAAATAATATATATATATATATATTCATACCTTTATATATATCAAATCGTACTTAGAAATTTTAAACCAAAATATGTTTATCAAACCAGATGCGTAGCAATGCTAATAAGTGGCCTCCCCCACTTTGAGACACGAAAATGAATGTCGATGATGTGGTCGTCATCACCAAAATTATTTTCCAACGACAGAATAGGGGAGTAAAAAATTTATTTCCTTTTAAAATTCTTTTAAAACATTTCTTTCAAATCACATTGAAAATATTTATATCCGAAAATACTTCGAAATAATACCAATATTATATTCCAAAATCTTTGAAAACCAATTTCAAAACCTCAGAATTAAAGTTCTCAAATTTCCAATTTATATTCACTTTATTTGTAAATCCTATTTTGCAACCAACATTTATAAGATTTCACTTCCTAACAGACAAACATATCATACAAAACTATATCCATTTATAAAAATTATTCTTTTATATACAAAATATAATACTAGGTAAAATTATTTCATTTACCTATATTTCAAAAACAATATTGTATCGGTTTGCCCTATTAAGTGTTTAGAAATCCTTATCGATGCCATGGCGTCCCATGTTCTACCAGAATTTATAAATACTAAATAGAACAAATTAGCACAATATAAAAAACATTTTATAACACTAACAAATATGCTCTCTCATGTATATGCGCTCAAACAACTCATTCTAGGGCATTACTACCCTATCTCTAATGAATCAAACCCCATAAAGCTAAGGTATCGCTAAACCAAAGTTCTGATACCAACTGTAACAACCGACCTTTTTGGACGGTTTAAATCGACAATAAACCACACATGTCAACTCAAACCATTCAAAATGGAGTATTGTTAATGTGGTAAATAAGAAAATAAGAGAAAAGAAGGAAAAACAAAACACAGAATCTCACAGCGGAATGAGAAAATATAATAATCAATTAAACAGTTCATGAAGCTTTTTTACAAATAACATTTAATTACACTTACGTTTACAATACAATCAGAGTTATACATACAACAGATAAAATAGAATAATGCATCCGAACAACATGATGTAGCAGAATATATATATAATATAATACTAAACTCCGTCTTCGTCCTCCAGAATAATGTCTTCAATACTGAAAAACTCAGGCTGACCCGAGCGTAATGAAAAGACAAAACACTCGAGTCAGAACTAAAAGATCTTATGTAAGTTAAATCAAAATAAGTAAATATGATTGTAACGACTTCAGGGATGTTTACGGGATTTTACATCTCCTATCCAATGTCTAACATGCATGCAATAACTTAAGAGATGTTCGGGATTCCATCTCCAAAGGATCCGTTAAACTATTTACCTGTAGTAAAGTATTAAAATAGTGTTAAGGCGTTACCCATATCCCCCTTAACACATTTTATAAATGCCGTAGTCTATACTGTACTGTAAACTCCACCAAACCGGATTCTACCGTTTGCACTTCCGAGCTGGTGGTAACGCATAGTCGCAGCTACTGCCCACTTCAAAACAACACTCCTATAATCAAATCGAAGGTGGCCCACAAAATAACAGATATGGTATCGAAGAAGTGTGTTCGATCAGAGGAGCGACCTTACTTAGCCCGTCAATTGCTCTTGTTTTAGTCATCTCAAGCTGACCCAGGGGGGTCAGGGCTGCATTCATACCTCATACAGTAGCGTTCGCCAAACCATCCTACTTCGTTCTGGATTCTCCACCACGTGCACAGTTGTTAAAGTGGTTTCAGAATTGGCAGAGAGTATGAAAATATCCGAACACGGTCTCTTTAACAACCAATCATGACGCAACAGCGGATAACAGAAATGTATGAAACGGTGAAAGTAGCAATCGGTGGATTGAAGATACCAAACGCCCAAATCTGTTGATCTCAAAGATGCCGGATTCTAGCTATCTTCGTCACGTTGATCGCACACGATGCCGTGAAGGAAGATCTACGATTCTTCGAACGTTGATCTAGCGCACTAGCTTCCGTGAATCGGCTTCAACAATCGTTGATTCGAGCGCACTCGAATGCCGAAGGTGGAGATAGGTGATACACTCAACTACCAATTTAAGAAGAGGCACAAAGCTCTCAAACAAAGTTTTATTCAAAATCAACCAACTATTACAAATGACACAACCCCGCTATTTATAGAGTTTTACAACACAGCATTAGCGACCTAGAAGTCGACCAACGACCTAACTCTTACGCGCGACCTAACAACAACAAGTTACATCAGCCCGCGACTCACGACTTACGACCTAAGGAAATTACAACATTCGAGTTAAGGAAATTACAATACATGACATAACAAACAACAACATCACGCGACTCAACAAATACAACATTACATCACAACATACACGAGTTACAAATATACGACCTAACAGAATAGTTACAACACACGCGACCTAAGCTCCACGCGACATAAGTCAAAGCAGCATATGCGGTATAAGGTCGTTAGCTCGCTTGAGCGACCTAAAGAAGTGGCTTCTGGAAATCTTCGAACGACCTAACTAGGTCGTAGGTCGCTAGTAACAGAATCTTCTTCACGCGACCTAACTAGGTCGTAGGTCGTTAGCTCGCTTGGCGACTTATCATAGGTCGCTGGATCCACCTTTCGTACACAACTCACCGTTAGGTCGCTCGGCGACTTACCATAGGTCGCTGGTTCATCCTTCCTTGCATAATTCGTTAAATTGCCGAATCCATTAACTCGCGAGCGACCTTCACTAGGTCGTGAGCGACCTAAAGTCCTTGAATGACTCAATTCTAATGAGTTGGTAGATTGCGCTGCATCATCCTCCCTTGGTTGGCAAGAATTCGACCTCGAATTTGCACCTTCCTCTTCCACAACAAGCTCATCCCCATGATACAGAATCAAGTATTTGACGTTAAAAACGTCTGCAGTGTGAATATGATCTGGCAATCTTAACTGATATGCATTGTCATTGATCTTCTTCAAGATCTTTACTGGACCAATCTTTCGCGCTTTCAATTTATTGTACGTTCCCACTGGAAAACGATCTTTTGTTAACACGGCGTAAACCAAATCACCTTCTCTGAAGTTCATACTCCTTCGCTTTTTGTCTGCCAGTTGTTTATACTTCTCATTTGATGCAAGCAATCGTTCATGAACAGTTCTGTGGCACTCCTGTAACTCAGTCACAAAATCACCAGCTTGCTTAACAACTCCCTTCTGATATGGCACTGTCGTCAAATCCAACGGTCCCTTCGGAATTGCTGAATATACAACTTGAAATGGACTGAATCCAGTACTTCGATTAACTGCATGATTATGTGCAAATTCCGCCTGACATAATTTCACATCCCAGCTCTTTAAATTATCTTTCACAAGACATCTCAACAAATTTCCCAACGATCTATTCACCACTTCCGTTTGCCCATCTGTTTGCGGATGATAGGCGCTACTAAAATTCAGCTTCGTTCCAACCATCTTCCACAAACTTAACCAAAAATGGCTTAGAAATCTAGTATCCCGATCAGAAACAATAGATTCAGATAGCCCATGTAAGCGATACACCTCTTTAAAGAACAATTGGGCAACACGGACGGCATCAGCTGTCTTCTTACAAGCTATGAAATGTGCCATTTTCGAAAATCTATCCACCACAACAAATATAGAATCATTTCCCCTTTGAGTTCTAGGCAATCCCAAAACAAAATGCATGCTCACATCAACCCACGTTTTAGTAGCCACAGGTAATGGCATATATAATCCTGCATTTGTAGCGGTTCCCTTCGAAACTCGACAGATATGGCATCTCTCCACAAATCTCTCAACCTCTTTTCTCATTGACGGCCAAAAATATGATTCAGAAATCAATTGCAAAGTACAATCTCTACCCACATGACCTTCCTCATGCAACTCCTTCACAATCGTCATTCGTAAGCTGCACTCTGGTATACACAATCGATTCCCCTTAAAAAGAAAACCATCCACCAACACATACTCATCCGTCTTTCCCCTTTCGACTTCATCAACAAACTTCGCAAAGTAAGGATCATCAACAAACAATTCTGGTAACGCATCAAACCCCGTCACTTCAACTTTCATTGTAGTCAACAAATGATTCCATCGACTCAATGCATCTACCACACGGTTTGTAATTCCCGATTTATGCTTCACCACAAATGTAAACTGTTGCAGGTATGCGATCGACGATGCATGCCTGGCTGCAATTTTGTCCTGCCCATGCAAATGTTTCAGTGCTTCATGATCAGTATATAGAACAAATTCTTTATGGAACAAATAGTGTCTCCAATGTTTTATAGCTTGAACAATAGCATAGAATTCCACATCATAAGTATTATATCTCATCTTGGCTTCCGATAGCTTCTCACTGAAATATGCAATAGGACGGCCCCTCTAGCTCAACACACCTCCAATCCTAACTTTAGATGCATCAGTATGTAACTCAAACAACAACTGAAATTCTGGTAATATCAGAATTGGTGCTGTCGTCAAAAGTTCCTTGATTCGCTCAAAAGCAACCCCTGCTTCCTCCGACTATGAAAATTGCTTCCCCTTCATAGAATCAGTAACTGGTGCCATCATGCTACTGAAGTGTGGAATAAACCTTCGGTAGAATGATGCTAAACCATGAAAACTTCTAACTTCTGTTATCGTCTTGGGTTTGCTTCAACTTTATTCTGATCCACCTGTATACCTCCTTCTGATATAACATATCCCAAAAATAAAACACTATGCATCATGAACACGCATTTCTTCATTGCAGCATAAAATTGTTCCTGTCGCAGTATCATCAACACTTCTCTCAAATGATGCAAGTGTTCTTCTGGACTTCCACTGTATATCAGTATATCATCAAAATACACCACCACGAACTTCCTAATAAATGGTCTAAAGATCTGATTCATCACCCACATAAATGTACTAGGTGCATTCGAAAGACCAAACGGCATGACCAGCCATTCATATAATCCTTCACGTGTCTTGAATGCTGTCTTCCACTCATCCCCTGGTCGAATTCGAATTTGATGATAACCACTCTTCAAATCGATCTTCGAAAAGATAGTAGCCCCGCTCAACTGATCTAACAAATCATCATGCCTCGGCATCGCAAATCTGTATCTGATAGTTATTTTATTGAGTGCCCTACTATCTATACACATCCTCCACGTTCCATCCTTCTTCGGCACTAACAAAGCTGGAACTGCACAAGGACTTAAGCTTTCCTGTACACGCCCTTGTTCAAGCAACTCTTCCACTTGCCTTCTCAACTCCTCGTGTTCCTTTGGACTCATTCTGTAATGTGGTCTATGTGGTAACACAGCTCTTGGAACAAGATCTATTTGGTGTTGTATGTCCCTCAATGGCGGTAACTCCGTTGGCAGCTCTTCAGGAAATACATCTTCAAATTCTTCCAGCACTGGCTTTGCTTCTTCAGGAATTTCAACCACTTCATTATTCTCACGTCCAATCAACAAAAATACTTCAGGCTCCTCTTCTACTTCCTTAACAAACTCCTTCAAAGATAGCAAAGTTTTAAGTTCTTCAATCTCCTCCAACTTGCTTTCTTCTTGTTGTCGCTTCTTGGGAACTAAAGTGATTTTTGTGCCTTCGAACATGAAACTATAGCTGTTGGTACGTCCATCATGTTGCACAGCTCTATCATACAGCCATGGCCTCCCCAACAACAAATGGCATACATCCATATCCACAACATCACACCAAATTTCATCTTTGTATTTCTTCCCAATCGAAAAATTAACACAAGCTCTTCGTCCAACCTTCACCTCCCCACCTTTCCTCAACCAAGCTAACTTGTAAGGTTTCGGATGCTTCTCAGTCTTTAATGCCAACTTCTTCACAGCCTTGGTAGAAATGATGTTATCACAACTTCCCGCATCGATGACAAACTTGCAAACCCTTCCCAAGATAGTGCACGTTGACTGGAAAATGTTACTCCTCAACCAACTTGAATCATCCTCTTGCTTTGGTGTTAAACAAGACCTCTTCATCATTAATGAATACCCTTCATCTCCCGACACTTCTTCTTCCCCCTCAACATGTGGTGTATTAGAACATTCAGCTTCTTCATCCTCATCCTCAACCTCAGCTACCATCACTCGCTTCTTTGGCTTAGGACATTCATTGCTTTTGTGACCAAACTCCTGACAATTGAAGCATTTGATACCACTATTGACCTTGGTCTTAGCAACATCACTAACAATCGGTTTTGCAACAGCCTTGGAAACATTCGCATTGCTACTTGCCCCTTTCATTTGATTGTTGGAATTTGTAAACACACCACCTCCTCGTCTCCCTTGCTTTTCCCAAGCCAACGCTTTCTGATGTGCTTCAGCAACAGATCTGGGATCAAACATATTCACCATATCTTGAATCTGCATTCTCAACCCTCCAACAAATCTAGCGGTCAACTGTTCCTCTGTCTCCGTGATATCATTCCTCGCAATCAATTGATAAAATTCATCCGCATAATCATTCACTGACTTTGTTCCCTGTCTCAGATTCTGCAATCGTTGATACATAAGTGACTGATAATTATACGGCAAGAAAGTAGCCTTCATTAATTTCTTCATCTTCTCCCATGACTCAATCTTTGACTTTCCCATTCTCTCCCGTGTTAATTTAGTTTGCTGCCACCATGCCATAGCTCTTCCTTTCAATCGTGTAGCAACCAACTTCACTCTACGATGTTCGGGTACTTCTTTGAAGTCAAAAATTTCTTCAACATTAGACAACCAATCCAAAAATTCCTCCGCTACCATTTCACCCTTGAATTCTGGAATTTCAGTTTTCATTCCCGACTCCCATCGTCGATCATCTTCTACATCCCGATATGCATTCCGTACTTGGTCTCAATCTCGAGAATGAACACTACATCTACCACCATCTTCATCAAAAACAGATGTACTTCGATAACGATCTCGACCATCCACATCTCTATGATCATGCATATCTCTTCTACTTTGTCTTTCATCATCATGATATGGCTCATGTTCAAACTCACGTGGAGTTCTTCTCTCTTCATTTCTATACTCATGATGTTCTCTTCTCAATGAAACTGAAGATTCTCTTCTTTCTTGGTAAGATTGCGGCGACACCCTCCTCGCTTCCGTAACCGATGGTGAAACTCTATTTCCTCCATGGTTCGAGATTGGCGACCTTCTCCTTTGACCTTGATTCATGTCATTCATCAGTTTCTCTAACTTCCCAATGCCTTCATCAAACTTTTCATTGATGCGTTGTTCCATTTGCTCGGCTTCTTCTCTTCTATACAACACTTCAACATTCTGATGGCGATTGGCTCTTCTCGGTGGCATTATTGAATCTTCAACAAAAGTTAACTCTCGGCTTGAACTTCAAACTGAACTTCACACTTCAACTCGGCCTGCACTTAGCTCGCACGGCTCCAACACTTCAAGCACAATGTGATGCACAACTTCAACTTCTAGCCCTCGACTTTAACTCTTCAATAAGAATTGGATCCAAAGACTCGGCTTAGCTATGATTGGCTAAGTCTAGCTCTGATACCAAATGACGCAGCAGCGGATAAAAGAAATGTATGAAACAGTGAAAGTAGCAATCAGTGGATTGAAGATACCAAACGCCCAAATCCGTTGATCTCAAAGATGCCGGATTCTAGCTATCTTCGTCACGTTGATCGCACACGATGCCGTGAAGGAAGATCTACAATTCTTCGAACGTTGATCTAGCGCACTAGATTCCGTGAATCGGCTTCAACAATCGTTGATTCGAACGCACTCGAATGCCAAAGGTGGAGATAGGAGATACACTCAACTACCAATTTAAGAAGAGGCACAAATCTCTCAAACAAAGTTTTATTCAAAATCAACCAACTATTACAAATGACACAACCCCGCTATTTATAGAGTTTTACAACACAGCATTAGCGACCTAGAAGTCGACCAACGACCTAACTCTTACGCACGACCTAACAACAAGAAGTTACATCAGCCCGCGACTCACGACTTACGACCTAAGGAAATTACAACATTCGAGTTAAGGAAATTACAACACATGACATAACAAACAACAACATAACGCGACTCAACAAATACAACATTACATCACAACATACACGAGTTACAAATATACGACCTAACATAATAGTTACAACACACGCGACCTAAGCTCCACACGACCTAAGTCAAAGCAGCATATGCGGTATAAGGTCGTTAGCTCGCTTGAGCGACCTAAAGAAGTGGCTTCTGGAAATCTTCGAACGACCTAACTAGGTCGTAGGTCGCTGGTAACGGAATCTTCTTCACGCGACCTAACTAGGTCGTAGGTCGTTAGCATGCTTGGCGACTTATCATAGGTCGCTGGATCCACCTTTCGTACACAACTCACCGTTAGGTCGCTCGGCGACTTACCATAGGTCGCTGGTTCATCCTTCCTTGCATAATTCGTTAAATCGCCGAATCCATTAACTCGCGAGCGACCTTCACTAGGTCGTGAGCGACCTAAAGTCCTTGAATGACTCAATTCTAATGAGTTGGTAGATTGCGCTGCATCAAATCGTTATATTTTTCACACCATAGTCATTTTATAATAATAAATCCAGAAAACAGTTTATACTTTCATATCCAGATATCCATATACTTATTCCAAAATTATAAATATATTCATAAATATCGAGGCAGATTTCTTTCAATCAATTTCGAAAATAATTTATAAATATCTTCTAAACCATTTATAAAATATTTACATGCTTTAAAACCGTTTATAAAGCTATTTATAAATTCCCAAAACAATTTACAATTCTTCCCGTTATCATAAACTTTTACACAAATTCCTTTATACGCTTCCAAATCCCTTTTATACAAGTTCTTTTATAAAACCCTTTTTAAAATCCTTTAAAACCTTTATAAAACCATATAAAATTCTTTTATAAAAACTCCATTATAAAATCCATTATAAATCTCTTACAAATTTTTTATAAATTCATTACAAACCTCTTACATTTTTATTTATTAAAGTTATTATAAAATTTCAAAACTTTATTTCTTATATTAAATTAAATTTAAAAATATATATATTAAAATTATACTAAATTAAATTTGATATAAATCTTTTAAAACTATATTAAATATTTTATTAAATTAAATTTTAAACTATTTAAATTATTATATTTAAAAACTAAACAAAATTATAAGTTAAAATCTTAAGATTACATTTAAAATCTTATATTAGCTTATAATTTTAAACTTCAAACATATAAAATAGTTTATTTTCCAAATATAAGTTTTAAATAAAATCATTAACTTAAATTTAAAAATCAAATTTCTTAAATCAAACATGCTTTATAATTTTAGAAAATAATTTAATACCGACCAATGGTGTCTGTATATAATTTTCTACCCAATGGTCAAGTGATACAGATATATATCATTTCAACCCGCAATAAATTTTAATTTTGGATATACACCATTTCAACCCGTATCCCGAATCACAATTTTCCAAATCTATAAAATCGCTCGGGTTTATCATTTCAATCCATAACGATTTTTCCCTAATCTATAAGATCGTTCTGGTATGTATCATTTCAACCCATAGTGATTTTCCTAACAATAACCAAGGGAACTTGCAGTGTGATAACATATAAAATAAACATAACATCAAATCATTCAAAATGTCAACAATTAAGCATCCATCACAATCATCATTCAAATCAACCAATAAATCACAACAATTAACTAGTTATCATTATCAGGTATTTAACCAAAAATTTAAATTCAATATTAATTTTAAATGGCAATTTAATTCAAAAATTCAAATTTCAATTATGCTATCAAATTTAACAATCAAACATCGATAAAAAATATTCTTATCGCATCTTATATTCAATTTAACTAACATAAGATATTTTAGTATTTGTGGGTGGGTTAAATCACTCACCATTGATTTCTAGTCGAATTAAAATCCAAATAAAGTCCAAAATTCCAACAATCTCAGAATTCAACCAAACTAGTTCCATTTTGTTCAGAATTTCAATACGATCGCGATGGAGAAAACCGTGTACGAATCCGAGCTCGTATGAAAAAGTTATTCAAGTTAGTAGTTTTAAAATTAAAATTTTAAAAAAACAAAAAAAACAAGAGGGCAATTTGGTAAATATACTTATCTTCAAAACCCTAGCACATTACGCTATAGTTCGAACTCGACTATCTCAAGCCTAGCCGCCGTCCTCTCTCTCCTAACGCCACCGCTCACGCTCGCTATCACCTTGATCAGACAACGCCGCAAGCATCTCCTCGCTTGGCCGACCCTCTGGGCCCCACCATGATGGCCGCGATGCAGCCAACCACCTCCGCCGCCGCTGATGTTCTATGGCGATTTTTGGTGATCTTTGACATGCTGCAGATGATTTCAGACCATGGATGCACTGCTCTAATCGCCCTCTACCACGTGGTACCCTTCGATCGTCATATAATTGACAATTCACCGTTGAAATCGAAAGCCTCAATATGGACGGCCTAGGATTCTTCATCGTTTTCTAATCAAATGATGCATTAAATCAAGAAACAAATTGTAGCAGTAGACTTGCCTCGTTGAGAGCTTTCCATCGATATATAATTTGCTATGGTTTAAGGAGTTTGAATTTTGAAGTTTGATTTTGATTTGAAAATTGAAATTAGGGTTTGGGTTGTCTGCCATTGAGAAGGATTGCGTACATATAATAGGTCATCTAATATATCAAAATATATGTTTTCGATATTTTTTAACTCAATGGAACTAGTTTCAAATCCTAATTCCATTGTATACAGAATTTAGCTTTCCCGAAAAGGCCGTTTCATTCCCAAAACGAAAATAGGTCATCTAATATATCAAAATATATGTTTTCGATATTTTTTAACTTAATGGAACTAGTTTCAAATCCTAATTCCATTGTGTACAGAATTTAGCTTTCAAAAATCAGGTTATATTTATTTAAATTCTTTTAATTGATTTCTACGCATTTCGAGCCCGCACGATCAAACGATAAGTCTGATTGCTACGAAACTTGAAATCCTATAATAATTTACTATTACGGATCCGATGAAACTGGTTTCGTCAAAATCCAAGATAGTGGCCAAAATGGCTAATTTTCACGTTAATTATATAAATTATTATTAAATTGATTTAATCACTTTTATATTCTAAATTAAAAGTTTACAAATTCCATCAACTCCTGATTACATAGAATTTATAATCTTAAAATAAATTTTCCATGTCAAATTCAATGTTTAAATATTGCTCTAATTAGACCGTTCAATTACAACTGTAATAAAACCCAGTTAATTATATTTTAATTTCAATCAATTTCTTTTATTTCGACTTACTCTCTTATTATTCAATCATCCAATACCATATGAATTCATTTGTCACTAGTTTACATTTTATTACATTCATATTCTGCAGTTATCATCTTAACTCATATTAACTATAATATTTAATTACATTAAATTGCAATTGATTTACAATTAATTTCAAATGGATTAAATATCAAGACGATAATAAATCAATTTTTATACATTAATAATTCACTTTTATCCACTTATACTTACAAACAAGGATTTTAAATTTACGTACAAATAATTGATTTCACATTCTATACTAACTAAAATAACACATAATTTTACCATAAATACAACATTGAATTTATTCCTTCAAATTAACTTTTAAATTATTTCAATCGATTGAGGTTACATTAAAATAGCTATCAATTACATTAAATCAACATTATTAAATACATTCTAATAATCTTTCCATTTATAAATCATAAATTTTTATTTCTCACAATATTAAATTCAAAAACCTTATTAAATTTAATAGTTTTTAATTATCAAAATTTATGGGTCGTTACAATTTAATTAATATTATATTATACGTAAGACTATTATATAAGTAATATGAAATATAAAAATTATATAATAATAAAACTTATATATTTTGAATATATAAACTGAATGTGGAACATTAAAGAAACCCTTTGTAACGACCGCCTTTCTTACTTCGAAAGATGAGCGATTAAAGAGTAGAAGAAAAAGAAAGACAAGAAGAAACAACACAATCACAGAATCTCACCACGAATCAAAATAATATATAAGTGATAACATATGATATTACATAGTCATTTCCATAATATTAATACATTAGAGTCATTACATTATAACTTCAACTGGACAGCTAACGATGAAGCCACCTGCGGAAATTTATAAGGAGAAACGAATTGATTCTGGTAATTAATAAAGGATAATTAATTAAGTATTAATTATTAATTAAGAGTTAATTAGTGATCAATTAAAGGACAATTTATTAAATGTTTTTGTAATTAATTGATTATTAATTTACCATAACCAGTAAAATATATTCACAGAAATTTATCTGATTTAAATTAATCAGATAATTAAATTAATCCTACTTATGGATGTTTGGATTATATTGGATGTTGAATTATTTAATATCCCAAATATGTGATGCTTTGTGATATATCCTGATTTGTGTTGTGATCTGTAATTTGTTTATCTGTGATATATATATCTGTGATCTGTAAATGAAAGATAAGCGTTATAATTTATACCGCTTATCAATTATATTGTTATATTTGATCTGTGATGGTTGAATGTTGTTGCACTATTGTGTTAAACCCTTGGACTACACAATACACACACAAATGTGGATTTCACGTGGAAATCGGTTAAGTCATAGATTTTTATCAATTTTGAAAATTGAATTCTTGAATCCAAAATAGTTTTGGAATTCGAATTGAAAGCTTTTGAAAATGAGTTTAAAAAATAAGAGTTATTTTAAATAACTTAATAAAATTGGAATTTAAATCATTTGATTTAAATTTTGAATTCAATATTTGAAATTGAATTCAATAATTTGGGAATTTTGGTTTAAAAGATTTTACAAGTGTAAAAAAGTGTTTGTTTGGGTTTTTAACCATTTAAAATATGGTTTTGGAAATTTTAAATTTTAAATTCAAGTTTTATACTTGGACGGCTTTAACCTGTGTAATTGTAACCAGTTTTCCCCAAAACGAAAACTATCTGTTTTCAAATAATAATAGCTTTCATAAAGTGAAAGGATTTCCAATTTGTATCGAAACATTTCAAGTTGAAATGAAATTGTTAATAGTTTGGAAAAACTATGAATTAACCTTTGTGACAATGATTAAATCTTGTTTTGAAATAAAAGAGTATTTCAAATGATGTATCTTTTATATTATAAAAGACTTGAATTGTGAATAGTTTTGAAAGCTATAAATTAAATCTTAATTTAAAGATTTAATGGGTTAATCCAATTGAAATGGAAATTTATTTGGAAATCTGTGAATGAATCTTTGTGAAACTGGGTAAACTTTGTAAAGTGAATCTTTTTGTTTAAAGATTTGAAATGGTAATTTGTTTAAACCATTTAAAGGAAAGGATTTAGGTAATAAGTTGTGACTTAATTGAAATCCCTATATCCATATGTTTTAAATATTGTGCTCACTATTCGGTTTAGCCGGGAAAGGACCTTTGTGTCATATAACCCATTCCGAATAAGTGATATGACGATATGGATAACATTTGAAGACCGGTGGTGAAGACCGGGTATTTCTGAAAACGACAGGATGACCTATCGATTGTCTCTGCACCGTTAGCTACGGTATAGAGATTTCCTTTGTGATGGGAAGTTCGATCGGGATTGTGAATACCCGGATTGCAAGGGCTTCTTCGGAAGTGCCTTCGGTTCTGTTCGAACCCGAAACAGACTTGTATGGTTACATGTCTGACATTACATTTTGAGATATAAAGCTGATTTCTTTCAAATACATTTATGTTGGTGGCGGATAATTTATTCTCTTAGCTTAACACCCTTCTCTGAGACGTACGAGCTCAAAGGTTATGTAGTTGAAGGTTATCAGTGATATACTCCCAATTTGGTAGTGTGGCATGCTGAGTGTTGCTGTGTGTTGATGATCATTTATTGATCATTTGTTGATCAAAGCGTGGCTTTATGAAAAAAGCGTAGCTTTGTGGACGAGACCTCTTCGGACCTCACAACCCGGAAATGGTCGAAACAGGAATGAAGCGGCAAGGTTATGAGGGTCGCTCCCTTTAGGGTATGTCATTTCCTTCTGGAAAAGGGTGATATCAGGTATGGATCCCTGGTATTTAACCTATGTGGTTACTCCAATCTCATTTACTGTCTGATTGTTGTTTTGTTGAGGCGCCTCGGATAAAGGTCCCAAAGGACCGGGGGGGGTGGCATATTCGTGTAGTAGTTATCTAGTGTAAGAGGTAACCCGGCCTTGTGTTGGCAAAGAGCTAGTTAGTTCTCGGGACGTCCCGCCAGAGGCGATCCCATTGGCAGTAGGAAGTTCCTTAGCCTGACCATTTGTTGGAAATCCAAAGAAACAATACGAGAGTTGTACTGTTTTAGTTGTATAACCTGCTATGGAATGTGGCGGTAACCTGCAATTGAACATAGTAGCTATAGTAGGCATACAATAATGGTTGTATGTTGGCTAAGATTAATATTGTACTTTCGAAAAGATTTCCTACACTATGCACTAATAATAATAATCCAATGATTTTGCATAGTAAGCATGTTTGACTATCATAAGAAGAAATCTCCTCCAATTCTGCGTTTGCATTGTGTGTGTGGCGGGAGGTCTTATGGTAGTTTCATTTTCCAAAAAGCATTGCGGATGTCTTTTACTTCCTTTTGTTGTTGTTTTAAAGATAAAAACTGTTTTAGTTCTCACACCAGTCACCATGACTGACTCGGAGTTTATTGTTCCCTTTCTAAACTCTGGGTGCCCATAATTTTCCACACGGGCAGCCTAGAGTCAGGTTATCAGGTCATTCTGGATTCAGGAGATGCTGTGGAGCTTAGTGGCGAGCTGGATGGCGAGACGTATCACTTGTATATGATATTATTATTCCGCTGTGTATTCTGTATGAGGACAAGTTTATATAACTGTCCATTGATGTATTGTGTTGTATATTGTTGTTGTACACTCTGATGATGATGTAATGTATAAACGGATATAGTTCTTGATTTAAAGATTATTCATTTATCTATTATATGTTGTTCCGCTGCGAATGTGAGATTCTGATATTGTTTCTGTTGTTTCTTCTTTCTTTCTTTCTGTCTTCTTCTACCTCTTCTTTTTTAACCATAACAATTCGGTTTTCCGGCATTCGATTGCTCGGCAGTTGATACAGTGGACGTATTAATGTCGATTTTCGGAAGTCGAAAATCATGAAACGTTACACTCAAGAATATGATTTACCTATTCCATTTGTCCGTCTGTTTAGGGGTTGTATGCTATGCTTAAGCTCAACTTTGTTCCACGGGTTGTTTGCAATGCTTCCCAAAATTGGCTAGTAAATATGGGGTCTCGATTACTTACTATACTCATAGGAACTCCATGCAACCTGACTATCTCTCTCATAAACATTTCAGCTAAACAAGTAGCAGTCCTTGTTGGTTTTACCAGAATAAAATGTGTGCTCTTTGTTAGCCGATCCACGATAACCCATACTCCTTCATTTCCTTTTCTGGTTTTTGGTAAGCCATCGATAAAATCCATTGATATCATTTCCCATTTCCAATTAGGTATTTCCAAAGGTTGTAATAATCCGGCTGCCTTCTGATGATCTTCTTTGATTTGTTGACAGCACAAACATCTGTTAACATAGACTGAAATTTCTTTCTTTATTCCTAGCCACCAAAATACTTTTATGTCTTTATACATCTTATGAACTCCTGGATGAATACTTAACTTAGATTTGTGGCATTCTGAAAAAACTTCCTGCCTTAGTCCATCTATATCTGGGACACATAATCGTCCGTTCATCCTTATGTACCTCGACTATCCATCTCAAAATCTAAACATCTACCCTCTTCAACACCTTGAATTAACCCTTCTATTATTTCATCCTTCCTCTGCATAATGCTTTCTTGTAGTGTCGGTGAAACCTCCAAGAGAGTCAATATAGTATTCCTGCTTAGGGCATCTGCCACTATGTTAGCCTTTCCTAGCGTATAAAGAATATCCAAATCGTAAGATGCCAGAAACACTAACCACCTCTGTTGCCCTCAGGTTCAGATTCTTCGGAGTAAAAAGATACTTCAGAGATTTATGATCCGTAAAGAGCTTGAATTTTTCACCTAATCAAAGACAAAAAAAACTTAATCCTAAAATCCCTAAAGATTAGAAAGAAACTAAGAGGAATAGAAGTATCCTTACCCAGCAAGTAGTGTCTCCACATTTTCAATGAAAAGACAACCGCCAACAACTCTAAGTCATGCGTAACGTAGTTCTTCTTGTGAGGCTTCAACTGCCCGCTTGCATACACAATCACTCTACCATGCTGCATCAAAATAGCGCTTAGTCCCACTCCACAATCACTTGTGTAAACCATGAACCCAATATTTCCATCTAGAATAGCCAAAACCGGTGCACTGGTTAATCTCTTCTTCAATTCCAGAAATGCTTCTTCACACTTTGGAGTGCATACAAACTTCTCTGCCTTCTTAATTAGCTCAGTCAAATGGGAGGAAATCTTAGAATAATCTTGAATAAACCTCCTATAATAACCAGCTAAACCTAAGAAACTACGAACCTCGGTAGGAGTCCGTGGTTACTTCCATTCCTAAATAGCTTCCACTTTCACTGGGTCTACTGAAATACCTTCTCCTAGCACAATATGTCCTAAGAATCTTACTTCTGATTGCCAAAAATGGCACTTAATTTTTTTTTGCCTTTAGGACATGTCTCCTCAATGTTTCCAACACCACTTCCAAATGCTGTTTATGCTCATCCTCGGATTTGGAGTAGATAAGAATGTCATCAATGAAAACCAATACAAACTTATTAAGAACATACCGGAAAACACGGTTCATGAGATCTACAAAATATGATGGTGCATTGGTTAGCCCAAAAGGCATAACCAACCACTCAAAGAAATAGTCAGGGTCCCTAAAAGTGGTTAAGGGTATACATCTTCAGCAACCCTCAATTGATGAAATCTAGTAGCTAGGTCCATCTGAGAAAATGCCGTAGCTCCATGAAGTTGGTCAAAAAGAACATCGATGCGGGGTAAGGGATATTTGTTCCTAATTGTCAGCATATTCAACTTCCTATAATCCACGTATAACCTTAAAGATCCATCAGACTTAGCCGCAAAATCCACAACGGACCTCTATCTCGAACAACAGGGTCTAATCAATCCTCTCCTTAACAGGTCCTGGGTTTGACTTACCAACTCCTCTCTCTCCCTCGAAGCCATCCTTCGCTTAAGTTGAACTACAGGTCTTGCACCAGGGAACAAATCAGTGCGGAACTCTATCTCTCGGTGTGGGTTAAACTTTTAACCTCTTCAAAAACATCGGGAAAATCCTTAACAACTTCAATAGACCTTAAATTTTCTTGGGCTGCTTCTAGTGCATACAAGAAACTACACATATGAATACTGGGTTCCTTACAGGATACCTTATATTTCCTTCCTATAACAGCCGCTAAAGATAAAGTTCTTTTATTACATTTTAAGACAGCCTCAAATTTTGACAACCAACCCATACCAAGAATAATGTCAAATCCTTTAAAGTCCAAGACATATGGGTCACAAGAAAAGTGATGAGAAAGGTAGGAAATTGGCACATTCTTATAAATTATATTCAAATGGGTTACCCCACCTATGGGGTTAGACACATACATAGCGTTTTCAACGATGCTTGGAATAAGATGAAATTTATCTACTGATTCTACAAAGATAAAACTATGAGAGGCACCAGTATCAAATAATGCTCGAACAAAAATACCATTAATCAGTAAGGTACCTTCAAGGATGCCTTTCCCCTCACATCCTTTGAAGTCGATGGTTCATTCTTGATGGTCTACACCTTGGGCTGTTGCACCTTCTTCATGAGTGGGAAGTCATTTACCATATGCCCTGGCTGATGGCAATCAAAACAGAGAGTCTTCTAGACCATCGGGGAGATAGGTCCACTTTGCTGTTGCTGCTGAATTCTAGAATTCTTGCAAACTTTGTGATGTGGCCCTTTTGCTGAGAGTTGTGGTAAAAAAAATCCTTAAAACGACTCCTTTGAGCCCCACCGACAGGCTTTTACTTTCCTTCGTTCTTCCAGTTAGGATTAAACTTACTCTTGTTAGAACCATTTCCACTGGTATTTTCTCTAGGTGTTACTGGAGTAGGCTTTTTCTTTTCCAAAGCCTTGTACCTTAGAGCCATATCAACTAAATCCACAAAAGTACCTTTAATGTGAGTAGTCTTGTTCTCATGGTACTCTTCTCTCATACCCAAAACAAATATCCCATTTTTTTTTAACGGGGTGTTTATCAATTTCGATCCAAAACAAGATAGTTCGTTAAACTTCGTCTCATATTCTGCTACAGATAGACCCCCCTACTTCAAGTCCATGAAGTGCCTGTACATTCTGATCCTTCCTATTGTTGGCAAGAATTGGTCCTTAAAAACTTCTTTAAATCGAGCCCATGAAAGTTCTTCTTCTGGAATATTTGTAGTAAGGAAGTCCCACCAAGCTGTTGCTCCCTCTTGCAGTTGCCATGCTACTAAGAACCTTTTCTGTTCATCGGATAAACCAAGAGCTTTAAAAATATTTTTGCAAGATCGTAATCAAGCTTGTACTTCCACGATAGACTCAGTTACTATAAACGGTTTCGCTCGTAGATTGGTGTAACCTTGCATAAGGTTGCAAAATTCACTCTTGGCTACTCTGGTGCAACCTCTTCGGTAATCCGAACTCTTGCAGGGTTTAGGGTTCGACCATTTGTAGTTGTAGTGCTTCCCGTACCCCTACCTTGTCTACCTCTGTTACTCATGTCTTACTACCAGGGCATAGTAAGATAATTCTTAGAATACTTGGATGAGATAAATCTTGAAAGAAGGGTACTAATCAAGCCTATCAAGCTGATCTACCTACCGGATATGTGTATGTATATATATAGGTATATGAATAAAAATTACAAATACACACTCTCAAAGTTGACCCCAACCCAAAGCCTAGGTGTTTGCTTAACCTATGCTCTGATACCAAAATGTAACGACCGCCTTTCTTACTCCGAAAGACGAGCCATTAAAGAGTAGAAGAAAAAGAAAGATAAGAAGAAACTACACAATCATAGAATCTCACCACGAATCAGAACAACATATAATAGATAACATAGGATATTACATAGTCATTTCCATAATATTAATACATCAGAGTCATTACATTACAACTTCAACTGGACAATTATAACTACCTGTCCATACAAAATACATAGATCATACATACACACACAACAGAAATAGAATATGATTAGCTAACGGTGAAGCCATCTGCTCCAGCTCCGCCAAAATGCTTCCGTAAGAAACCTGGATCACTTGGCTACTCATACAAACTTGAGTACCTAAGAGTTTTAGGAAAAGAAAAGAAAACTTCGGGTCAGACATGGGTCTTGCTGTGACGCCCCACCACGAGACCTACATTAACAAAGAGTATTACTGGGTAATACCGTCTGCTAATGCGGAGAATAGGGCTGGTTAGGAGCAACCATCTATAGTCTTGTCTTAAATATCTTTATAATTATAACCACAATCTTCAACAAAAGTGCGCCTCATATCATTGGCGTTTCTCAAAACATCAAATATGGGTTTGGATGGTGTGAGTAAACTCAAACAACTTAATTTTTACTTTTATAAAATGATTTGAAAATTAAAGGTATCTTGTAAGACCAAGCCGCACACAAACACGGACGGGTTTTTACCTTACGATAACCAAAACACTTTATATAGAAATCCAGTGGTATTATGATAATGCCTAGGGTTTTCAAGTAAAATAGAACATAGCTGAAATGCTTGCATCTCACATTTCAACATATTTGGGTACAACTAAATCCGTACCGTACTTATTGGAGAATGGATTCCATACATGACCAGGTAAGGAACTACCTTCCAAGGTGCACCACTAGATAAAATACACATAGGGTCTGACATGAATATCTTGTCCCCTACTATACAAAACTGGCCTACCACTTGACTAGTAGTACCGAATATATCACCACCATGGTTGGGATCAACCACCGTACCAGAGCATACAAAAATGGGTCAAATTTCGATTCCAGATATGGTGATGACATACCCTGATGGGGGCGACCCACATAGTCCTGCTGCATATCATGTTTTGGTCATTTCTGGTTGATGAGGTCTGAGGCTTTGTTTACCTTCACTATAGAACTGCCACTTGGAATGCTACATCGCCTTCCAAATGTTGACACAATGTCAAAATTCATCCATACAAGTCATTCAAGGGATGAACGAACCAAAGGCACTATTTCCACTACACCCATTTTGGAATCACCTTCAGGGTTAGTAGCAAATAGCCCTTGGACTTCAAAGTCTTTATCTTGGACCTTGCCTTTACTATTTCCAATTCGAATGCTTTTGTTTGTTCGAAGTGGTTTTCAGATAATAACTAATATCTGATCATGGTCTCTCCAAACCAACGTTTGATAATTTAAAAGGTCAAGTTATTTATAGTGGACCATTCCACTATCAGGGTGTAAGATTTGTGTATGAATATGTTCCATATGCTTAGATTATCATGATCATCTTATCGAAATTAACCCCATTGTATTCATTACGTTCCCGAAGTGTGGTATTTGCGATAAGTACAAGTCGACTTACTTTAATATATTACAATTACTTTAATTCATTTGGCTACTTAATAGCATGGACAAGAGATCCTTTGGTTTAAAACAGTTTTCATAAACAAGAAAGTTGGTAAAAATAAATAACCGATAGTGTTTTAAAAGAAACTTTAAAATAGATAAACCTTAATTAAATCATAAGTTTAAAACTAAATTAATCTTAATTAAATAAAAAAATCATACTTTAAAACCTTAATTAATTAAAAATTTAAACTTTAATTAAACTTTAATTAAATAACATTCATTTAAGAATTAAACCCTAATTAAGTGGATAATTAACCTTTAATTAAATAATAATTAACTCTAATTAAATAATTAATTAAAGTAAATAAATTTGATTAAATAAAAAAATTAATTTCCTTTTATCTTAATTAATCCTTATCTAAAACTTCCTTAATTAAAAATAATTAACTGGTTAATAATTTCATAAACTCCAATCACTTAACCTAATTGCTTAATTAATTAATTAAATAATAATTACCCTAATTAATAAATTAAATAAATAAATTATTAATAATTAAAACTTAATATTTTGACTTATTTAATTAGTTTGAAATGATTTTTTAAAAACAATCCAAAATAAATCACTTTAAAATTTAAAATCGTGCAATTTTCTGAACTAAATTCATAGCGACTATCGCTATAAGCATGGTTCGCTAGAATTGATTTCTAGATGAAAAACTTCATCTTAACTCTATCTACTGCATATTTGAAAACACAAATGGAAATTTTTTGAAAAACTTTAACAAAAGGTGAAAACTTGGAAAATATTTAATAAATTCAAAAACAAGAAAACGAGGTTTTGTTTTCAAATCGGATCTCAACTCCTTTGCGACCTTCCAAGGTACTAACTTTAAAACAATTACATCACATACGCTTGTTTTTGTTTCATAAACACACTTCCATTATATCATAACCAACCATTCACATATCCATATCCAAACATATCATTTAACATCTAAATCACAAATCAAAGCTCAAATACAAACTTATAATCATATGCCATCAAAACTGCATGATATTTCAACACAACAACCACTATATTTTCACAACATACAGTTTATCAAAATCAAGTTATTTTCATTTCCAAAAATAATAGTTTTGCTCACTGAAACTTTTTAAATTCAAGACGAACTTTTGCCAAAACTTGAAAAGACTTTAGGAACTTTCAAAATATGAAACTTTTGGTTGCTCAAACACCTAGATGGGCTCGGCCAAGAGGACTTTGGGCTTGGCTTAGTGATATTTGGACTCGGCCATATGGGAATTTGGCTCGGCCATGTATGTTTGGATGGATGAATGCTTGCAACTTGAAGAAGAGGTGTCATAGTATATGTAGAAGTGGTTTAGCAAGAATTGAAAGTGTTTTAAGTGGAAAGAAGTGATTTATTCTAAATATGAAGAGAAACCATAGAGGTGTTTATCCAAGCTATTAGGAATTTTAAAATGAAGTGGATGGTTGTAAAATGAGAAACATGAAAGAGTAGTGGTATTTATAGGCTTAGGAAATTAATTAAAAATTATACAAGTGTTTATATTAAACATACATGTATGAATGCACTTCCACTCCTTCCCCCCCATCATTTCCATTACTCCCCCCTTATCTTGTATTATTCATGCCAAGCACTAAGTATTTGTGTTGAAAATGTTAGTTTTATATGTATATATATAGACACGCTTTTTTTATAACTTGTTTTATCTTATCTGTATACATACACATACTTTAAAGAGAAGCATATACATGCATATATACATGTATTCATCTTATGAAAATGGTTATAAAGTGTGCATGTGTGTTTACAATAGTGCTATGGCATTTTGAATAACTTTTAACCAAATGAAAAATAATATTTCAAAAAATAATTTCCGGTCACATTTTCTACTTCTCTACGAACTATATATATTGGTAAACAAATTTTGAAAACGATTTTATCATCATTAGTTATTATTTAAAATAGTTTTATTTTTTAATAAAAATCCATTTATTAGTTACTTAAAAATATAATTGAATATTCATTTCATTTAAATAGTGGTTAAATTCTGGGTCGTTACACCTTAAATAGACTCAAGGGATAAATACATACGTATTGTACGTATACCATGATTTTAGATGTGTTTGACACTTGAATCACGAAGGTGTTTCATGAGAAATACATTATTCCATAAGTTTATATCACTCGATATAATATATTGATGATTAATCATCTTTAATATAAAGGTGTCCTTTATCATTTATATATTAATAGATTACTTGTATACTCTTTAGTTGTTGAGTTTTACTCAAACTTTGGATGTTATGTGTAGTGCTATTAATATATTGAATAGATGAGGTAAGATAACTGCATATATTTATTGAGCTTTCCTCAAGGTACATGCCTTATACTTAGGCCTTCGCGAAATGATGTGTCTGAGTGAATAATCCTACGTTACTTGTTGAGCTTTCCTCAAGGTAAAGGAAGGATTAGGACAAGGTACCATGGGTTTGGAGTTGTATGTGATATAACCGATAAGTAGTTATCCATCATATGCAAACCTATGATCTGTTGAGCTTTCCTCAAGGTCAAAATCCCAAGGCATACAAGTCCTAACACTCACTAGTGAAGTCAAAAGACTTCCATGTTTCGACTTAGGGTTTGGTGAAACATAATAGATTAGTGGGAGCCTTATTAGAAAAATGAAATGATAACATTTAACCTTTCTAATATTGTGAGAACATATGCTATATAATGTTATAATAATCTACATCAATAAATTTGTGCGTTTAATGTGATTGATAAAAGTTTATCAATTAAGATATACAAATGAACTAAATTGAAGATTGACAAATAGAAATATAATATATGTTTACGAATAAATGCTTCTTGCATGTTAATGTTTCAATACCCATGCAAGAGCCTGATTTTATGACTACTAAATACATTCGTAATTTGGTCGCTTTCACATTTATTTGGTCGAGATCTTGTATTGCATTCTATGAGTTTTAAACTATAAAGTAATACAAGACTATGGATATTTGATCCATATACTATCAAGTGTTATATGGGGAATGGAGATAGTTCGTAATGTACGATACTTTGATGATTCGAAATAGGCCAATAAACAGTACTGTGAGGTCGAATATTCAATTTGATTGATTACAAAAGGATCGAATTATGTTAAGTGTAACACAAGACCAAAAATACAATATAGATCTAAAACCTCGATCACTGAAACGTCAGTTTGATCAGTTTACGCAAAGTGTAACATATTTGATCTCCTTAATATTATGTATAATTGAGTGCGCTTTAGTAAAGAGTTCATTATGATATTGTAGTAAGGAATTTCTTTCGAATGGATAGACCGCTTAGAAAGAAAAATGAATGTACAAGTGGAGATGTTATTTAAGGTATAGTTGGAATAAAGAGAGTAATAAATAGTAACTTTTTCTTCATAAAAATCATCGAAAACGAGAATTGTAAAATAAAATTGATACTTAATATTGGAATAAGAAATATGATTTCTATTCTAAAAAAGTATTTTCATATAAAAAATTGTTTTCTATAAGATTTATTTCTTTGAGTTCAAGCTATTTGATAAAAGAACTCTCTGCTGTAAATTAGTTGTGGTTTATTAAAGAAGTAATCTATATTAAGTGAATGATAGACCTATGAATTCAGTACGCTATTATAGTAATAGCGGAAATAGTGGGAGTATGCCATATAGTACTTATCAATTGCATCAAGTTACAAAAATGTTTTTCGTAAAACGTACTGAACATATTTATGAAATAATGACTATTTTCAGTGTCAATTGAAAAATAGACAGTTATATTTTAGTATGAATATTTGTTATGAAGTAAAACTATAATGTGGTATTTGTTTTCACAACAAAGGTGATGCAATTGAAAATATTGAAGTATCTAAAATTATTTATAATTATTTTGGAATTATAGACTAAGCCGTAGTTTTAAGAAATAATTTTTATTATATGATTATGAATCATATGGTATGAGTTAATTATATCTCGAACATTCAAGGGAAATACACCCATTTAGTGGGAGCGTCATAGGAGTTGATGAACTCTTTAGATTGATATATACATAGATGTATGCAATCGTAAGTCTATTAATACCAAAACGTTTCCACATACTTCGTCATATTCATCGATGTGTCATCACAGAAATGGACATGTGTATTTGGTACACAAGTATAAGTGTAAGATAAGCTCATAGAATATAAAACGAAAGTAAATAATGTAACATGCGATAGAAATGATTTGATTTGATCGAATGGATGAGTATATTGGAAATAGTTCTATATGTACCTAAAAATAAATAAAGATTCAATCTTAAAAGTCACTCCTCAATGTGATACATAATGATGTATCGATAAGGAGTGATCGAACTTTGTTGGACAATGTACGATTAATTATGAGTGAAGTTGAGTTGACTTCTTTCTATAAGGTCATATACTTAAGAGTAGTACATGAGGTTAATATTATTCGTTTAAATAATAGTTTACAAAATCATACAAGATAAGAATTTATAAGAAACCCCAACATATCCTAGGCCTAGTAGTTGGTAGGTTGTGCAAGTCGAAAGTCTGCACGTAATAATTATTCGTAAGGGATTTTGTATGAATCCCCCCAAAAGGAGTTTGGGAAGGACTGTCATTGGATGACATATTTATGTTTTGAACATAAGTTTTGTAAACTAAAACCAAATTAGTTATATATATAAGCAAATTCATAAAATGTTTATGAATACATATTCCATTGCACTATGAAAGAACTGTTGTTTCAAGAAATACCAACTTCATCGTGAAAGAATTTTTTTGAGAAATTATTGGTAGTAAAATGAAATTGGATATGATCCAAAGATAAAACTAATTACATTAGGTGAAATGAATCTAACTAACCTAAATGAACTCATCACATTAAATAGTATTGGAGCATATTGAAGAAAAACTATGGGTTTCTTATTAATGTCAAATAAATATAATACTCAGTTGTTTAATAAAATCAATAAGAGTATCGACTCTATGATATAATGCACAAATATGAAGAAATGTGATCCATTGGTAGCAAGTGCATCTTTATGAGCAAGACTAATGTAGTTGGAACTGAATGTGCAATGTTGATAAGAACAATCTTGTAAATTTTAATTGTTGAAATTAGCATAATAGATTCATCACTCAACGTGATCGGTTTATTTCGGATTTACTCACAAGATTATTACTTGGTAAGACTTAGTGTTTTGGTACATATGTGCTGAAATAGAAAATTCAAAATAATGATTTAGAATAGACTATTTACACATAACAATCAAAGTGTCTCGAAGTCAATGGAAGCGATACAAAGGTTGTGAGTTTTGGACGAAAGTATCATTTTATAAGCATCAAAATTGAATAAATATTTAGATAGAAATATTAAAATATTTTGATTTTCGGTCAAAGTGCAGAGGAAGCGTGTATTCATAAGAAAGTATGTTAAAAGGTACATAGATATTTCTAAACCATAAGTAAACAACACATTGATGATTTTTAACAATGTACTTGTGTTAAAACTAGCCCTTGTTGTGTTAATGCTCAACGTTGGACTTGTAAATTGTGTCTTTTTTAGTAAGTATAAAAGATATTAGGAATGTCTCAAACAATTTGCAAGGAGACCTTACTAAATTATTAATACGGCACATGTAAGATGGTTTCCTTATGCATTGGCAATAAGAATTATCATACATGTTATGTTGTATATGATAATGTGATTTGTTTATTTTTTTGATACATGAAGCATATACCAAGTCCAAATTGGTATCACTAAATGTTCATTTGAGGTATTCTCGTATATTTATGAAATACTAAAGAATTGTTTACAGAAACAGTGAACTCCTTATGAAGGAATGTACGAACTCAAATTTCATAAGCAATATTGAGTATAATATGTCAATAGTAATTTAGGAACCTTTAGTTTGGAAATGTTCCAAATGAAAGACTATGGTTGATTCAATGAAAAAGGCTAAATACATTGCCTTGAATAGGGCTACAATAAAAAATGTATATAAATATAAATGCACAAATTTATAACCAAGCTGAGGGTAATTCCAATTGTTAATAATCCCATAACATCGTTATATTATAATATTGTCATGATATAGTTCATAATAGAACTTAAGTCCACTAGAAGTCGAGAGACATACTCTAAATTGTTCCATCTGATAAAATAGTTTATCAACATCGTGGAGAGTTGATTGACAAAGTACATAATTAAAGGATAATATCATATCTGTTCACTAAGGAACCGACCCATTTGGTTTTGAGAAAACCGATTGGAGAAGTTGGAATAAGATTTCATAACTTACCCCAAGCGCAAGTGGGAGATTGATAGAGTTAGGAGTATGCCCTAGGGGCAATTATGTAATTTGTTACATATAAAGCTTTATGACTAATCTTGTTCAAAATTAAAGGTGTTTCCTTTCTATTATATACTTGATATAATGTGCTATATTAATTGATTAATTTAGTTAAAAGTGTATTTAATAGAAAATCCATGAATGGTATGTTTTGTGATAGCAGTGACAAAGTGTTGTAACCGTGGGTACACAATGAAAACAAATATACCATCTTAAATGTTACTAGTCAAGATTCATCGAGACTGGATACCGATGTATCCGCTGAGACTAGAGTATGTAAATGTTGGGAAATGTATTACTCATGACTACTGGGGACTCCTAGGGGTTATGTATCGATAGTTATTGGATAAATATGGAACGACTCACTCGATAGTTTTCTATTGGTTAATATAGATGAGGTCAAATAGAAAATATCGATGTGACCGATTTACATAGTTCTTGACTTGAGAATACTATAGATCTTCAGTAAGAAAGCTTCGCTTTGATTATAGTCAAATCATGGTACGACGTGCATCGAGTGACTCTAGTTTGGTCGAGTGGAAGTATTTGAAGTGAACCACTGTTCAAGACTTGATTCGTCTCCTCGGTTATATAGGGTTAGTATCACAGTCAACTCAAAGTTAAAATCTCTGGTCAGCGCATTTTGGTTAATAATAATTGTTATTATTAAACCAAGCATTTGTGTTTGGACTATAGAGTTGAATATGGATGATATTGAAATTTTAACCATTACCAAATTCCATAAATCCAAAGTGATATAGCTTTGATGAAGAGAATTGGTGTAAATAAATGTTACAACTAGGTAACACATAATAGAGTAAAATTAGATTTTACCGAAACTAAGTAAGCAATAAATTTGAAAAAAATGTCACACTACCTACTAAGTGATGTGTGAATATTAACATTCGAATAGTTCGATGTTAATCGTTAACCAAATTTACAACCAACGAGCCACACAACCGAAATGATGAATTCTCTTTAAACTAAACGATTTAATTAGTTTATAATTATTATAAATTAATTAATATTTATGAAGTATTGATTATAAAAATTTAAAGATGATTTGAAGAATAAATATACGATATTGATAAGCAATTAAATTAGATTTAATTAGTAACATATATTTGGGCTTAAATGGATATTAACCCATGATGATAAGATGATAATTTCAGTAGCAACAAGATTTATAATGGGCGGCTAAAAGGTTAGAGGTGTTTTGAGATAGATGGCTTTGATTTATTGAGAATCGGTAAAGATATGATCCATATCTTTCTCTCTTTCATCCACTATAAAAGGACCTCTAATCCTAATTGTTTTAGAACATTTTAGCTGCCACTATCCCCTCCATTGCTAGCCGAATTTTTTCATGGAGCTCTAACAAATTTAAGTCAAATCAATTCAAAAGATGACAACTATTAGATAGTCAAAGGTTTACGGTTCAAGGATTAGCAGTCCGTCGAATCAAAAAGTATTCAAAGAAGAGAGAGCTCATCATTACTAGGTGTGCATCAAGGCATTAGTTTCAGGTATGTTTTTACTGTGCTATATGATTTATAATTTCCGAATAATATTTTATTATTCATATATTTTATTATTATATTGTTAGTTAGGAGACGATTCTTATATGTATCGATGTTGTCACATACTAGATTAGTTATATGTGTATTCATTAAAAAAACCATTTTTTCATATAGATTAGATATGCATAGCCGAATAATCTATTTATAGTAATTATTATTTTATTAATAAATATACATATATTAATATGTCATTTAATTATATGGTTTGTGTTTAATTATTCATCATATCCAAGGGCGAAGCTACGTTATTTCTGGGCTGGGCACGTGACTCTTCCAGAAATCTCAAAAATGAAAAAAATAGAAAAAATAACCCTCGTTCCAAAAAATGAAGAGAAACCCTAATAAGTCAACATCAAAACGCATATTTCGGTCGTTGGCTCATCGTAAGTCGCAAGTCAGCCTCCACCCACCGCAACTCATCGCTGTAGCCTATAGACTCCTCCGCAAGTCACACCGGTCACTGTCGTCTCCTCTGCAAGTCAGCCTCCTTCGCCTTAAAGCTTTGAAACGAGTAGTGAGTGATTTTGATTTAATGAATTTTCTTAATTTGAATACTTCAGTTTGGCAATTTATGGTATTCAGTTTGGCAATTTATGATTTTCAGTTTGGTTTAATTGGAATACTGCAGTTTGGTGTTAAATTTGCTGGAAGCTTCATTTTGTATTTAATTTTAGTATTCAAATTGGTACTTAATGATAAATAAAAAGACAATTGCCATCGAAAATAAAAATTGCAGTTTGGTTTCATTTTTTTATTCATTTTGCAAATAAAAAGACAAACATAGTATTCATTTTGCAAATAAAAAGACAATCTTAGTATTCATTTTGTATTCAATCTTAGTATTCACTTTTGTTTAATTTGATGTAGACAATTGCAGTTTTAGTATTAACGAAAATAAAAAGACAATCGCTGTAGGCAGTGGCAATTTTATCATTAATGAAAATACAATGTACTTTTCTTTAATCTTAGATATGTGGAAATATTTTAAGAGAACCATTGAAGATATTTCCACCGAAGTTGGAGCTTCTACATCTTTTAGTAATACAGTGAATGATGATAATCAAAACACAATTATTCCTAACTCTATAGCTCGAAGTCGTATTTAAGTTGATTTATCGAATCTGCCATCCGATCCTTGCCTACGAAATCAAATTTTGGACTACCATCCAAATGATCAAGATATAGTTAGAAGAGCATATTTACAAGAAGGTCCTTGTCAGCCCCTGAACTAAATACTAATATTGGTTTGAAAGATCAATAGTTGATCACTTTGTAATGGATAATTATTATATAGTCATATTTAGCTGTGTTTGTTTGATGTTCTGGAATGATTCTTCACACATATAATCATATTTTACCCCCCATTTAGATTTTCTAGCTATGCCACTAATCATATCCTTTTTGATAATTGAACATATATTTTATAAATGTATATCTACTATAATTATAATTTTCGGTAGCAATAAATTATTTCACCATGAAATAAGCTCTCTATCAAAATATCAAAATTTAAAAATCATTTTTAATATTTTTGACAATTATTCTAATATACGGTCGGAAAAACAATTAATTATAAAAAATAAATTTTGACTGAGTAAAATTATGGAAAAATTCTCCAATCCTTAAATTATTATTTTAGGTTTTCTAAAAATTTAAAATTTGAATATGTAGTTTCGAAAATATCTTTTATTTATATTTTGTTATTTTTCTATTAATATATTTATATATATTCATATTAATATAATAAAATTTTGTTGTGCTTTTTATTGGATCTTGAAGTGTTTAAAAAATTATTTTATTTTATTAGCATATATATGTATATAAGTTTATATATATGTAGATTCTAAATATGCTTATGTGTGTATATATTAAAAAAAATATTTTTTTGAAAATGGATTCCTTTTATTGCTTTAACATAACTAAAATTACAAAGTACAGCACACAATAGCCCAAGCAAACACGGCTACAAATCTACATGAAAACAAATATAAATATACATTTGAATACATAAAATATAAACTCCTTATATTAATTCTAGTCTTCGTTTCACTGCACAAGTTATCCAACACGTCCATACCTAAAAACTTTGGCCCATTAGTGAATGTGAATAGGTCTATGGGCTTTTTGAATATAATCTTCTCCAAGCATTTAAACAAACTAGTTTAAAGATGTGAAATCTGCCTCACATGCTTCCTCTAACCACAACTCTTTACAACCGCCTATCATATGGTTATGGCAAATCTGACAACCCTCAAAGTGCTCGATTGTTCCACCCTGATCTAGGTTATGATCGAAATTTACCAAATAGGTGCTCAAATATCAATCTTACCCTACCTGAATCTACAATCGTGGTGATGGAAAACTCGATATCGTTACCAAGAATTGCACTCAGTAGAAACATTCATTCGATCTCGCCACCAACACATAACTCCTGCTTCTCAATAGAAGTTGCGATTTTATGAAATTAATCATGAAAATAGTCATGCTAATTTTGGGATTCAAGCTACATCGAATACCGATCAGTCTAAAGGTGGATAGCGATTCCAATTCTCACTTTTCTCTAAATTGTTTGCATATAAACACAGGGATATGAATGAACAATGCAAATCCCACAAGTTGAATTTGAACACGATCGCATATATCACAAATCAAACCATAATTCCAAATGTCAAAACAAACCACAAATATAATCTATACATTAGGCACTAAAGATTGAAACATTGCTGTTGTAACGACCCGTATTTTTACGGATCAAAACATTGTAAAACAGTTGTTATTTGATCGAAGTATGGTTAAGTTGTTCAGAGCCTAGGTCGTTCGGAGCTTAGGTCGTATAATAGTTAGGTCATAGACGACTTATAGGAGTTGGCGACCTAAGGAAGATAGTGGTAGTAGTTAACGACCTAAGGACTGGACGAGGTAAGGCTTAGGTCGTATGACAGTTAGGTCGCGTATTGGTTTAGGTCGTATGCTAGTTTGGGACGACCTATAGAATTTGACCGACCTAAGGAGTAGACGACCTAAAGAATAGGCGACTTAAGGAAGTGGGGCGACTTAAGGAAAGACAGCGACCTATGGAAGTTAGTATTAGAAGTTAACGACCTAGTAGTTAGCGGCGACTTAAGAATAAGCGGGTTAACAACTTAAGGAGTTGTTGTAGTTAGGTCGTGAGCGACCTATGGGGTGTTATGCTTAGTTAGGTCGTGAGCGACCTAAGTTCAGCAGTTATGAGTAGTTAGGTTGTCCAGACGACTTAGGAGTTAGGTCGGAAGACCCTGCGTGTAGTTAGGTCGTTAGACGACCTAAGGTGTTAAGTCGTTGGGTCACTAAGTCGCGCCTAAATGTTAGATCGCATGTGTGTGTTAGGTCGCGACCTTTGTTAGGTCGCTAAGCCGCATTTGTGTGTTAGGTCGTTGGGTCTGTAGGTCGTGCAGAACTGGTAGGTCGTTAAGTCGTAGGTCGGAGATAGTTAGGTCGTGGACGACCTAAGGGGGGCGGACGGCCTAAGTTTTTCCAGCCTATAAATACCCGGTTTTTCTTCACTTTTTGGGATCCGGATTTTGAAGCGACGAAGTGCTGCTATTTTGAGAGCTCGAGAACTACACTTCTTCACTTCTTCTCTCCACTCTAATCTTGTGATTCCTTCCATCCAAATCGAAGATCTACATCCATCGAAGAGAGATTTCATCGTTTGAAGCGGAATTCTAGAGAATCGAGTTAGATCCTTCGCTGTCCAGATCTGAAGTGTGTTGCTTTTAAGGTGTTTAGGTGATTCGGTGAGTGGTGATTATCTCTCACACGGATCCAAAGGAGTATATCGGATTGTTGGCTTGATTTGGTGTTAAAATAGTGATTACCATGCATTTTCATAAACTTAACTATAGATCTATTGTTCATGATAATTTGACATCCATTTTCCTACATGTTAACCTATGCAAGTTCATTCATCAAGTTGTAGAGATATTGCTCATGATTCATGCTTGTTAGATTTAGACTCTTTAATTACAAGATTGCCATTATTGTTAAAATTGATTATTTGATCATGTTTGAATGTTTGATTACTTGGATTAATGTTTGACTTGATTGATTGTTGTAAATTAGTTGATTGATGATTTGATTTGGACAAGTTAGTCGAAGATGATTCAAAAGCTAAGGGAAAGGCTCTTGAATTGGAAAAGCTGCTCGTGGCATATGTGGCGGATGATGAAGCTCATATGGATAGTTTTGATGATGTTGATGTTGAGATGAGGCATTGCTATGATGAGATGAAGCGAGGCATGGTATGAGATAGCCTTGGTTTAATCCAGACGGGATCATTCCAAGCATGTTGATAACTCAGTGAAATGGTTCGAGTTGAGGATAATGGTTTGCTCGAGAGGCGCTTGAGCTAGTATGGAAATAGTCGTCGAGGAGGATGACTAGGAGGCTGAGATTTCATCGTTGTTGAAGGTTCTAGCAGGCTCAAAACAAGAGTACGTTGGGCAGATTCGATAGTCCCTAAAGACTATGATTGTAGTCGAGTACTCTGGACAGATTCGATAGTCCTAGGCACGGGCTGTGACGACGTGCGGAGATCTGTCTAGAACCGGGGTGGCCATTAACCCTTGACGGACGGCTGAAAGAATGTGCCGGTCATTCAATTAACGGTGGTATCGAAGCAATGATAATAGTGATAGACAGAGTCATGGATGTTTGGTTGTATCGTCATTCGGTCTCAAGAGCGATGTTTTCTGGGTGCTTATCTGATCTTGGTTTAGGCCTTGGGGGTTTGTACTTGGAAAACACCGACCTTGACTCGAGTGATAATTGCTTTACTTTAAATGTCTGCTTTGCTATGTTTATTTCTGCTTAGTGTGTCTGGGGGCTATCACTGTAGAAAGAGGTGGAGTGGGAGGGTTGGATTCCTATTCCTTTTACCTTTATGCTCTTTTGGTATGTTGTTAGTTAATTTACTGCTCACTAAGACTGTTGTCTGACTCAAGGCTTTATGTTTAACTCTTATTGCCTTGGGCTGTTCATCCGCTTTGGGATGGGCAGACTAGGTAGCAGGTGACAGGTGCTGTTCTTAGTTTCCGACGATGATGACGACGAAGACGAGCTGGAGGCTTGCATATTATTTTCTTACTATATGTACTGGATGTTCCGCTGCTTTGTATAATTCTCTGAGTGTTATGTAGTGAGGCTTGATGTATTGACTATTCAGATGTTTGTATCCAACTATTATGAGGTTTAATAGAGATTCTGTTCTGTAAAGCTTCACTATATATACTTTCTATTGTATTTTATCCATGCGCTGTGAGTTATACGATAGATTCTGCTGTTTTAATTTAACCTTGGCAATCGTCCATGGCTGCCTAGCACACTTTACAGCGCACTATTTCTATTTTCAGTGCAGGGGTCATGGGCGGTCGTCACATTTGGTATCAGAGCTTTGGTTAATCGATTTTACCCAACGCTCGCTGACGTAACTACGTATGAGAGACGTAATTGTATTTTGATGGATGATTGCTATATATAATATAGTAGCTTAGAATGATTTGAACCCCTTATGCAGTTGTTCTCAAGGTGTATTAATCATTCCTTTTTATAGATATTAAGGATGAGTCGAAGAGGGAGACCAGCTGCTAGGGAAGGTCGTGCTGCTGAAGGAGCTGCTGATTATGCTGCTATGTTCAAAGCTATGATGACTTCGATCATGAGAAGGATGCCAGCTCCGGGGCCATCAGTAGATGTTGGAGTTCAAGTTCAAACTCCAAAACCGGTGGATTTTGCTAAGCTGTGTAAAGATTATACTGCTCTTGGAGGAAAGATTTTCTTGGGAACTGAGTCAACTATTGAAGTCCAAAGATGGATAGATGCTTGTAGAAGGATCTTTGGTGATTTGGGAATCGAGGATGCAACCAAAAGGAAGCTTGCATCAAGACAGCTTCAAGGAATAGCTTCTGACTGGTGGAACTCTATCACCATTGATACTCCGGAGGAAGAAATTACTTGGGAGCAATTCCAAGCCAGATTTGAAGCTAAGTTCATTTCTACTACTCAGAAATCTGTTCTGTTCAAGAAGTTTGTGGAGCTCAAGCAAGGTGGAAAACCAGTTCTTGAGTATGTTTCTGAGTTTGAAGCTTTGTCCAAGTATGCCCGGTCGTATATTGAATCTGCATATCAGAAGAATGAGAAGTTTGTGACAGGCTTGGACAGTTATCTTGGGAGGCAGTTGGTGGATCATTTGGACGATTCATTTGAGAAGCTTGTGGAGAAGGCTCTCAGGCACGAGAATCTGTTTCCTAAAGAAGGATCTGTTGTTGTTGTAACCAAGGAAGAGTCTAAACCACAGCAGGGTGGAAACAAGAAGAGGAAGCAGCAACAACAAAAGGGTAAGGATGGTCAGAAGAAGCCGAAGGGCGAAGTGACCTGCTACAATTGTCAGCAGAAGGGCCATTTCTCCAGAGATTGCAAGAATCCGAAGGTACCGGTCAAGTGCCACAATTGTGACAAGCCGGGGCATTTCAGGAAGAATTGTCCAGAACCGCGGAAGGACAAGCAGATTATGCAAGCTTATGCTTTGGGGGCTGTTCCATCATCATCGAAAGCCTCTACCGCTGAAGAGAGAGGAAAGAGTGTGGTGGTTCAGGGTACTCTTTCCATTTGTGGTGTTCCAGTTAGAGTGTTATTTGATACTGGGGCGTCACATTCTTTTGTTTGTAATGAACTTGTAGGCCGGTTGGGTTTAGAACCGGATATCGTTGATAGGCCATTGGTTGTGACTAATCCAGTTGGGGGTTCGTCTTGTCTGTGTACGTTATGCCGTGGTCTGATTGTATCGAGTCATGATTGCTCTTTTGTTTGTGATTGTTTTGTTCTGAACTTTGCGGGGTTTGGAATTATTTTGGCTATGGACTGGCTTAGGAAGTATGCGGCAAAGGTTGATTGTGAAAGGTTGGAGGTGACAGTCGAGAATGTGGAGGGGCGAAAGGTTGTGATACGATGTAAGCATGAGGAAGGCGTCTTCATGAGCTTCATGTATTCGCTGGTTGTTCCACGGGATGGACTGTCATCGCTGCCAATTGCTAATGGATTCAAGGATATCTTTGATGAGGTCAAAGGGTTACCGCCGCATAGAGAGATCGAGTTTCGTATCGATTTAGTTGAAGGAGCTAGACCAGTTGTGATGCCTCTTAGGCGGATGGCGCCTAGGGAACAGCAAGAGTTGAAGGTGCAAGTTGATGATCTTCTACAGAAAGGATTCATTCGGCGTAGTGTGTCCGAATGGGGTGCACCAGTTGTGTTTGTTACCAAAGCGGATGGATCGCTGAGGTTGTGTGTGGATTATCGTGAGCTGAATAAAGTGACTAAGAAGAACAAGTATCCATTGCCGAGAATAGATGACTTGTTTGATCAGCTTCACGAAGCTAAGGTGTTTTCTCAGATGGATTTGGCAACGGGATTTCACCAGTTAAGAGTGGCTAAGGATAGTGTGTCGAAGACTGCTTTCAGGACACCATCCGGTTTCTTTGAGTGGCTGGTAATGCCGTTTGGATTGACCAATGCGCCAGCCTATTTTGTGGATCTTATGAATAGAGTGTTCAGAGATCAGTTGAACAAGTTCGTACTAGTGTTCGTGGATGATATTTTGATTTATTCCAGAACTGAAGAAGAGCACAAGACGCACTTGCGTATTGTTTTGGAAATCTTACGGAAACATCAGCTGAAGGCTAAGTTTTCGAAGTCTCACTTCTGGAAGGGTGAAGTGAGGTTCTTAGGCCATGTTATCTCTAAAAGAGGAATAGCGGTTGATCCCGCCAAGATAGCAGCAATCCAGGATTGGGGTAGACCTAAGAATGCATCTGATGTGAGAAGTTTTCTTGGATTAGCAGAATATTATCGTCGATTTATCAAGGACTTTTCCAAGGTAGCTGCACCATTAACAGGATTGACGAAAAAGAACCAAGTATTCAGATGGGATGCTAAGTGTGAGCAAGCTTTCGGAATCCTGAAAGAGCAATTGACAAGTGCTCCTGTTTTGACTATTCCAAGTGGAAATGAAGAGATGGTGGTTTATACCGACGCATGTGGTACTGGACTTGGAGCAGTGCTAATGCAAAAGGGTAAAGTTGTTGCATATGCAAGTCGACAACTGAAGCCGCACGAAAGGAATTATCCGACTCATGATTTGGAGTTAGCGGCGATTGTTTTTGCTCTGAAGATATGGAGACATTATTTATTGGGAGTTCGATTCGAGTTGTTTACAGATCATAAGTCATTGAAGTATCTTTTCTCCCAAAAGGATTTGAATCTTAGGCAGCAACGATGGCTAGAGTTTTTGGCATCATATGATTTTGGTATAGCCTATACTCCGGGAAAGGGTAACGCAGTGGCAGATGCGTTAAGTCGAAGACATGCAGGATTGGGAGCCATGTTTTCAGAATGGAAGAATCTCGAGTATTTAGCTGGATTTGACTTCAGGCCCAGATGTGAATTGGAACCTGAGATGTTGGCAAACTTATCGATAAGACCGATTCTTGTGGAAAGAATTGGCGAAAGCCAAAAGCGAGACGATAAGCTTGTCAAGATTATCCGTGATTTGGAATCTGGGTTGGACCCAGAAAAGGATAAAGGATTCGAGGTCGATCAAGAGGGTTGGCTTCAGAAGCAAGGACGACTAGTTGTTCCCGATATAGATGAATTGAGAAATGAAGTTCTGAAGGGAAGTCATCACTCGAGGTTGACACTTCATCCAGGTGGAAATAAGATGTATCGGGATATGAAGAGAACCTATTACTGGGAAGGTATGAAGAAGGATGTTGGAAATTTTATTTCCAAGTGCATGAACTGCCAGTTGGTAAAAGCCGAACAGAAGAAGCCAAGTGGATTGCTTCAGCCATTAGAAGTTCCTACATGGAAGTGGGAGCAAATATCGATGGATTTTATCGATGGGTTACCTAGAACCAGAGCGGGAAATGAAGAGATTTGGGTCATCATAAATCGTTTGACTAAGAGTGCAAGATTCATTCCTGTTCGATCAACCAGGACTGCATCAAAGTTGGCTGAGCTGTATGTTAAGTGGATAGTTCGATTCCATGGTATTCCGAAGAGTATAGTGAGCGATCGAGACCCATTGTTCACTAGTGGATTTTGGAAGAGCTTTCAGGAAGTTCTGGGAACCGAGTTATGTTTGAGTACAACTTATCATCCCCAAACATATGGTCAGACTGAGAGAGTCAACCGAGTTTTGGAAGATCTCCTTAGAGCTTGTGTTTTGGATTTCGGAGGATCATGGGAAGATCATCTTCATTTGGTGGAATTTTCATATAATAACAGTTACTAGTCAAGCATTGGTATGGCACCGTATGAGGCATTGTATGGAAGACCGTGTAACTCTCCGACATGTTGGTTAGAAACAGGAGAAAAGCTGATACTTGGGCCAGAAATGATTCGACAGACTTCAGATTGTATAGAGATCATTCGGCAACGAATGAAGGCAGCCCAAGACCGTCAGAAAAGTTATGCCGATAAGCGTCGTAAGGATTTGGAATTCGACGTAGGTGATATGGTTTTTGTGAAGATTTCTCTACTGAAGAATGTTATTCGATTCGGGAAGAAAGGAAAATTGACTCCGAGATTTGTTGGACCATTCCCGATTATTGAGCGAATTGGAAAGCTCGCCTACAAATTGGAGTTACCAGAAAAGATGTCGAGTGTGCACAATGTTTTTCATGTATCGTATCTACGGAAGTATGTGCACGACTCGAATACAGTGGTTTCTGCTGATAGCTGTGAAGATTTTGAGATTGATCCAATCGATAAGAGACCTCGTAAGCCGCTTCGTGTTGTGGAAACTGACACGAAACAGCTTAGGAGGAAGGTAGTTAGGTTGCTCAAGATACAATGGAGTGATGATGATAACGACTGTACATGGGAGGTGGAAGAGAGGATGAAGGCAGCTCATCCTGAACTCTTCAAGGTATGGCCATAAGGTGTCGTGTCATCTCATGACATTGTAACTTGTTCTAGTTTTAGAATATTGCATGCTAGGCTAGAATTGGATGCATGGTTTGTTGATTGCTATGGATGATAGGCATGCGGAATAGTTTTGATTGCTTTGTTTGTTTGGAATTTCGGGGGCGAAATTCCTAAGGGGGAGAGAATGTAACGACCCGTATTTTTACGGATCAAAACATTGTAAAACAGTTGTTATTTGATCGAAGTATGGTTAAGATGTTCAGAGCCTAGGTCGTTCGGAGCTTAGGTCGTATAATAGTTAGGTCGTAGACGACTTATAGGAGTTGGCGACCTAAGGAAGATAGTGGTAGTAGTTAACGACCTAAGGACTGGACGAGGTAAGGCTTAGGTCGTATGACAGTTAGGTCGCGTATTGGTTTAGGTCGTATGCTAGTTTGGGACGACCTATAGAATTTGACCGACCTAAGGAGTAGACGACCTAAGGAATAGGCGACTTAAGGAAGTGGGGCGACTTAAGGAAAGACAGCGACCTATGGAAGTTAGTATTAGAAGTTAACGACCTAGTAGTTAGCGGCGACTTAAGAATAAGCGGGTTAACAACTTAAGGAGTTGTTGTAGTTAGGTCGTGAGCGACCTATGGGGTGTTATGCTTAGTTAGGTCGTGAGCGACCTAAGTTCAGCAGTTATGAGTAGTTAGGTTGTCCAGACGACTTAGGAGTTAGGTCGGAAGACCCTGCGTGTAGTTAGGTCGTTAGACGACCTAAGGTGTTAAGTCGTTGGGTCACTAAGTCGCGCCTAAATGTTAGATCGCATGTGTGTGTTAGGTCGCGACCTTTGTTAGGTCGCTAAGCCGCATTTGTGTGTTAGGTCGTTGAGTTTGTAGGTCGCGCAGAACTGGTAGGTCGTTAAGTCGTAGGTCGGAGATAGTTAGGTCATGGACGACCTAAGGGGGCGGACGACCTAAGTTTTTCTAGCCTATAAATACCCGGTTTTTCTTCACTTTTTGGGATCCGGATTTTGAAGCGACGAAGTGCTGCTATTTTGAGAGCTCGAGAACTACACTTCTTCACTTCTTCTCTCCACTCTAATCTTGTGATTCCTTCCATCCAAATTGAAGATCTACATCCATCGAAGAGAGATTTCATCGTTTGAAGCGGAATTCTAGAGAATCGAGTTAGATCCTTCGCTGTCCAGATCTGAAGTGTGTTGCTTTTAAGGTGTTTAGGTGATTCGGTGAGTGGTGATTATCTCTCACACGGATCCAAAGGAGTATATCGGATTGTTGGCTTGATTTGGTGTTAAAATAGTGATTTCCATGCATTTTCATAAACTTAAGTGTAGATCTATTGTTCATGATAATTTGACATCCATTTTCCTACATGTTAACCTATGCAAGTTCATTCATCAAGTTGTAGAGATATTGCTCATGATTCATGCTTGTTAGATTTAGACTCTTTAATTACAAGATTGCCATTATTGTTAAAATTGATTATTTGATCATGTTTGAATGTTTGATTACTTGGATTAATGTTTGACTTGATTGAATGTTGTAAATTAGTTGATTGATGATTTGATTTGGACAAGTTAGTCGAAGATGATTCAAAAGCTAAGGGAAAGGCTCTTGAATTGGAAAAGTTGCTCGTGGCATATGTGGCGGATGATGAAGCTTAAATGGATAGTTTTGATGATGTTGATGTTGAGATGAGGCATTGCTATGATGAGATGAAGCGAGGCATGGTATGAGATAGCCTTGGTTTAATCCAGACGGGATCATTCCAAGCATTTTGATAACTCGGTGAAATGGTTCGAGTTGAGGATAATGGTTTGCTCGAGAGGCGCTTGAGCTAGTATGGAAATAGTCGTCGAGGAGGATGACTAGGAGGCTGAGATTTCATCGTTGTTGAAGGTTCCAGCAGGCTCAAAGCAAGAGTACGTTGGGTAGATTCGATAGTCCCTAAAGACTATGATTGTAGTCGAGTACTCTGGGCAGATTCGATAGTTCTAGGCATGGGCTGCGACGACGTGTGGAGATCTGTCTAGAACCGGGGTTGCCATTAACCCTTGACGGACGGCTGAAAGAATGTGCCGGTCATTCAATTAACGGTGGTATCGAAGCAATGATAACAGTGATAGCCAGAGTCATGGATGTTTGGTTGTATCGTCATTCGGTCTCAAGAGCGATGTTTTCTGGGTGCTTATCTGATCTTGGTTTAGGCCTTGGGGGTTTGTACTTGGAAAACACCGACCTTGACTCGAGTGATAATTGCTTTACTTTAAATGTCTGCTTTGCTATGTTTATTTCTGCTTAGTGTGTCTGGGGGCTATCACTGTAGAAAGAGGTGGAGTGGGAGGGTTGGATTCCTATTCCTTTTACCTTTATGCTCTTTTGGTATGTTGTTAGTTAATTTACTGCTCACTAAGACTGTTGTCTGACTCAAGGCTTTATGTTTAACTCTTATTGCCTTGGGCTGTTTATCCGCTTTGGGATGGGCAGACTAGGTAGCAGCTGACAGGTGATGTTCTTAGTTTCCGACGATGACGACGACGAAGACGAGCTGGAGGCTTGCATATTATTTTCTTACTATATGTACTGGATGTTCCGCTGCTTTGTATAATTCTCTGAGTGTTATGTAGTGAGGCTTGATGTATTGACTATTCAGATGTTTGTATCCAACTATTATGAGGTTTAATAGAGATTCTGTTCTGTAAAGCTTCACTATATATACTTTCTATTGTATTTTATCCATGCGCTGTGAGTTATACGATAGATTCTGCTGTTTTAATTTAACCTTGGCAATCGTCCATGGCTGCCTGACACACTTTACAGCGCACTATTTCTATGTTCAATGCAAGGGTCATGGGCGGTCGTCACAGTTGTGCCTAGTAGTATCATAAACTCATAAAAATACCGCTTTCAATCTATGTGGGCTACCAAACTAATAAACACCAAATCCAAAAATCAAATATCGATTGCAGTAATGTTACCCAAATCGTATATTAGACAATCGACATATGATTTTAGAAAGCATAACTTCAAAATCGCCATTGACATATATGAAGATTTCCAAATCCTGCTTGCCAGATCCCCGAATAAAAGTCGAATTGCAAAAATGAAGATGAATCGACATAAGATGTTGGAAATTTGAGACGTGATTTCTTGACTGATGTCCCTTTTGAATCTCGATATGGATTAAATTGTATCGGCATAGGATTTGGTAACATGATAAATGGTTTCAAGCTTTACTAGAAGGGATACAAAATTGAATCGTAAATCGCCTAGTCGTTCTCTTCCCATAGGAGAGAAAACCGTAAATTATTATTTTATTATTATAATATATATTAAGTTCATAACTAAAAAAAGGTTTTTTATACATTATGTGTGTATATATATTTTTTAATATCTATTTCAATAATGCAAATATTTATAAATTATTAATATTTTACATATATATAAGTATATTTATAATATTCATATAAATAATAAGTTTAAATACATTAACATATTTGTACAATATAAAATATATATCGGATAAGCTAACGTGTTCGTTGCAAAGTAAATCTCAACGTCTATATACGGGCATGTCATTCCTTGCATGGGTTATCATGTTACACAAGCGCACACACACACATACACATATATATGTACATGATCATACATGTATATTTATATGTATCAATATGTAAATTAAATAAAACTATATAATTTATAAATTTAAATAAAATAAGAGCTTTTTTTAATTAAAATTTAGAATATTCTAAGTGAATTAGACTTCATAGGCGCAATAAATATGTAATAGGGTAAAAAAAAATTAAAATTCACCCATAACATCCGAAGCGGGCTGGCCCAGTTCCAATAGGTTACATGGTGCTTTATCTCATTTAGTTTTCTTGGGTGTTCAGTTTATAGTTGGTTACATATGTTAAAAATAATATTATAAACCATTAAGAGGATACATTTCATTCGTTGTCATTATATATATATATATATGTGTGTGTGTGTGTGTGTGTGTGTGTGTGTGTAATACAATACAAATGAGTTCTATTTGCAGACTTAAGATGGAGGATGAAGATTACAATAATGCTCATTTAACATTTAGCATATTCACCTTTTTAGTATATATTACAACATTCCCCCTCGAATATGTGTATGTAAAGATGATAAGAATAATTATCTCATTAAAAATCCATGTTAAGAAAAACCCAATGGGAAAAATAATAAACAAGGAAAAGAGTGCAACTTTATTTCGTCTTTAAGTAACATGTTTCATAATGTTACGATGAGGGTTGATACTTCTGGATCAAGATAATGCCTCATTAAACCTTACTAACAAAAACCCAATGGGAAAAATATTAGTGAAGGAAAAAGAGTACATTATAGCATTCTTTTGGACGCTTCCTCAATTTATAATGCATTATTCAATTAGTCTATTGATGCATCCGAAGCATACCAATTTTATATATCATTTTAGAAACATTGATTTTGATAGGGCCATTGGGGATAGATCTAATGGATTTTCTTGGGACTGGATATGTTCACCTCCAACTTATTACCCTTTTGTAATTCATGTGCAAAGAAAAATTTAGGAGAAATGCGCTTAGTCCTACTACCCTTGATGTAACCTGCTTGGATGTAAGCTACGCAAGTTGCATTGTCTTCATAACTAATAGTTGATCCTTTCGTAGCTGAGACAAGTTGACATGTCTTTCGAATGTGCTCAATTAATGGTTTTGGCCAAATACATTTTCGACTTACTTCATGTAGTGTGTAACGACTTGGAATTTCAGATATGTCGAATTTAAATATATGAATTATTTAAATATTTTAATCTTAGATTAAATGTTATTAAAATGATTTAATAAGCTTTTTAACCTCCTTTTAAATCATAAGTAATGATGGTAAACTTATTTTGGAAAAATGCTTACAAAAATAAATACTTCAAAATATATCGATAATGTGACCGAAAATTGTCTTATCGATAAATAGCTTTTTAACCATCATAAGTTGTTCAATTTTTTTTACATACACTTATTTGCAGTGGAATAAAAAAAATGAAACAAAAATATTTTTCCATTTATGAAAATAAACTTTAGGATGATGTCATGCATGAGTTAAAGAAAGATATTTAGAAAATGACCTTTTGTGGTAATACTTAATTTTTAAGTAAAATAAGAAAGGTGTAAAGTTAACATGTGTAAAGGAGGCTCCTTTGTAACCTTTCATTGAAGGTAAGAAGTGGTTTTGACCTCTTGTAAAATCCAATATAAGAAGAGGCATACCCTTAGGAAATAATCACAAAATTCCTAAGCTTGACGTGAAATGGGAGGGTTGAAAATGGTGGAAGTGCTCAAGCACTAATCCACTTATTACTCTCTAATTTTTTCAAAAGTTAATCAAGTCTTCCCAAATCTCTTTTAAACTTTGGCTTTAGGCCTAAGACATCATGGGAAGCATGATTATCAAGTAAGAAGTGGGAGGAGGTGAGAAGAAGAGGTGGAGCTTGGAGGGGCTGTGAGCTTGGGAAGAGGAGGAAGAAGGTGGTGGCTTTGGTTGGAAGTGCTAAAGGTTGGATCTTTAGGCTTGTGGTGATAGATGGAGGTGGTTCTTTGATCTTGTGGCTTTGTTCTTGGGTTTTCATGGATCTAAGTGTGCTATCTCACTATCTCTTAAGTATATATTGTGTATACATATGTTGTGTGAAAAGTATAAAGATAAAGTGACATTAATAAATTAATGTTATAAACTTTATACCCCTCTTGCTTTTGAAAGAAAATGATAACTTAATATTGTATAAGCTCACTACTATTACCCTCTTAAACATGTGGTGTGGCCTTGACTTGATATTTAAATAGTTGTTTAACTTGTGTGTTAAATTGAAGCACGTATGAAAGTGTTTGAAGAGAGAATAGTCGTTATAAGTGCACTTTCGAATCTCTTGTTTTCGGGAATTTTTATAAATAAATGGAAAGATACTTTTAGGGATTTCTTTCCATAATTTTTAAGTACCCTAAGGATATTACTTACTATAAAAACTTTTAGGTCTTAATCAGTTTTTTAAGTGGTAAAACTAGTCGCAAGGATTGTGCTTCTTAGTGTTGTTTTAACAAGGACTTTCAAAGCATTTATAGATGCTGTAGTAAGTCACTTATTATTTTAAGTGTCTAAATGCGACCTTTTGACTATCATAATTAAATGGTTTCTAAATTCTTTTCTTTACAAAATCCTCTTATGGAAGTTCTTATAAAATATAGTTCTAATGATTATTTACGAATTTTGAAATTAAGTGCTATAAAATGTAAAACAAGTTTTTAATCAAAATTTCTAAATTAGTTATTATCAAGTAATATTTTACATAGATATTTAAAACCTATTTACAAGTATTTCTAAAGTATTATTTTATATATATAAGTTTTGACAAAGGTGATTTACTAGGCTTCACATTAAAAGCTGACGCGTAAACTTATCTGTTTGTGAGATTCAAGAGTGTAGTGTCTAAGCAAGGCTTTGATGCAACTAATGCTCTAACTTACTGGCTTCACTCTTGAAAAAGGAACAATATAAGTTGAAATGTCGGAAATATATTAATCTTCTTATTTACTTACTTGTTTTAAAAGGTAATTAACTTTGCTTAACGCTAAAAGACGACGAAGTAGGCTAGTCTATTTCTGAGAGTTAAAGACCGATGTTGAGTAAGGATGGAGCAATAGAGATCTAACCTAACAGTTTCTCTTTTGAACAAGGAACGGTTAAGTCGGGAATATCAGAAATGGGTTAACAAGGTTGTTTATTACTTGTTTATGAAAATTATTAATACTATACTTAACATAAAAGCCGACGATGTAGGTTTATCTATTTCCGAGAGTTAAAGATTGATGTCGTGTAGGGACAGAACAATACAGCTCTAACTTATCGACTTCCTTCTTGAATGAGGAATATTTAAGCCGCGAATGTCGAAAATGAGTTAAGTATACGAATATTGATTTGTATAAGCAATTGTTTTAATTAGGTAATCGATTAGTCGTCGAACTTAACCTATTATTACTTTAGATCTTTAAAAAGGAATATTTTAAAGATGATATAAGTGAAGTGGTTTTGGGTTTGTTGTGACAATATGTTAATAACATTCGTCTTTTAACCCTGTTTGGTTATAGTTAGGAATATAAATAGATCTTTAAAAGGAATGTTTTAAAGATGATATAAGTGAAATAGTTTTGGGTTTGTTGTGACAATGTTTAAGTAACATTAGTCTTAAACCATTTTGAATGGATTTTTGAAAGTACTTAGATCCTTAAAATTGATATTTTGAAGGAAATTATAAGTAAGGAATCCTTTGAAAAAGATAGACAAAGAAAAGGTTTAAAGAAAGAAATCTTGTATTAATGATTTTTGAATATACCTATACCATTTAAGATAAGTGTATAAATACTTTTTTATGAAGTATAGAAAAAGTAAAGTTTTAAACTAAGAAATCTTGTTTGTGATTTGTGTATATACTTATACCATTTGAGGTAAGTATATGAGTATTTTATAAAGTATTGATAAGAGTACAAATGAATAGTAGAAATTGATAAACGAAGTTTTATAAGACAAATGAAGTTTTACTAATAAAAAAGGGTTTTAATTAATAAAATATTAATTAAATAAAAAGGGGATTAGAAGTCGCATATGTGACTTGATCGTGCTTTGTATGTTTACTCGTTTATGGAAAATATTTAGTCGTATACTAAGCACTAAAAGCCGATGTAGTAGGCTTATCTATCTGTGGGAATTAAGATTGATATTCCTATAAGGATATGAGCAATAGAGCTCTAACCTATTAGCTTCACTCTTGATTGAGGGATAGTGTGAGATGAAAATATCAGAAACGTGATAAGTATATGATACTTTGTTTCCATATGCAATCACTCTCATTATCATTGAATAACCAATTCATCGATTCAGTATTGGAGAGACCGTGATTGGTAAGTGTTTTACTTACCGAAAACCACTTCAAGGCAGAATATGCGTTCTATCTCTTGGAAGTGGATCTGTTCAAGATGATGGAATCTATGTGTGGTTTCGAGATCTGTTCGAGATGTGAGTATCCATTTTTGGATTCGTGTTCTGTTCAAGTGATGAAACTCGTGTGAAAGATGCCGAATGTGACCTCGACACTGGAAATGGCTAAATACAAAGTAGGATGCACAAATGGGATTTTTATTCTCATGATAGAGTATGTCAACTCTAGATCTAGAGTATGCTTATCGATATCTTGCAAGTGGGAGTTGATGATACTTGGTTCCACGTGGTTCAGGTTCGGGTTCGCTCGTTCGGGCGTGGGCCAGCTGTGCTTACCTTATGGTATATTTATCTAGAGATATACGGTGCTCGAAAGGCATTTACTGATCCTTGTGCCTGAAGTTTAGGTTTGGCTCCACTGAAGAGATCTCCGTGGAAAATCCAATATGTAAACATTCCTTATCGAGTTTTGATTGTACTCATAATATGCTGTTGAATGTAACCAATGTAACCATTATAGCTATGTCATAATATTTGTATTTTACACCTTAGACATTTTATATTATATCACCTTATATGCCTATTAAATGATGGTTCTTTTGAGGGGATAATCGTTATGGCATTCCATGTGGTCCCAAAAGTACTGTTATATGTTGATAACGTATTTCTTGAGTTTCTCATGCTAGACTTTTGTCTTATACTTGGTTTTTGTTTTCCTTAAATTCATCATGTGCTCTTTTAAATAGTTTGAGAAAGGCAGATTTTTCGTTGATGTTCATTGGAGCGCGAGAAGACGAACTGGATGTTTCACCTACTGTAGTATTCTTATTTTTGCTGCATTACTATATTGTATATATCAGCATTTGTGAGGACAGGTTTTTATAGCTGTCCAGGTTGATGATGGTACTTAGGTTTTGTAACTCCAAAATTTTTGTATCGGAGTAACCCTTTGTACTATTCCTTTGATATTTTATATTATCATTCCACTGTGAGATTCTGATGTTTTGTTCTTTTTATCTAGTTCTGTTCTCCTTTTCTTTTATTTTCACCGTAACAATTCATCTTTCTAGCACTTGGGTGCTCCGCACATGAATACCGTGGATGTATTAATGTCGACATTCGGGGGTCGAAAAGGTGAATCATTACATTTGGTATCAAAGCTGAAGATTAAGCGAGAACCTTGGCTTTGGTGGGTATGACTCATTGAGATAGGGTAATGGAATGCCCTAGCATGAGTCGAGCATATTATACATTTGAGAGCGCATTTATATTTGTAATAAATGTATACCTTAATGGTAATTATAACTGCGAAAATTAAAGATCTTATTTGAGGTAACTTATATAAGTGAATTGTCAAAGTATAGTTCAATTAATGAGGGGATTAATGATGTTCATTTGTTACCTTTCATTAATTAGTTTAGATGTGCTTGGCTAGTTTATGAACATTGCTATCCTTTGTAGAATGATTTGACATGCTCGACCAGTTTATGAGCATTATTATCATTTGTAAATTTTGTAGCCTGGTCGTGCTTGGCTAGTTTATGAGTATTGACTATCATTTGTTGATTATTGATTGATGCTCGACTAGTTTATGAGTAGTTTTACCTTTTCACTACATAAGGTTAGGTAGATAGTATTTGTAGATGCATTGAAACGATCACATTGTGAATTAAGTTTCACAATTTGACTATAAGGCGACCGACAATAATGTTGGACTAAATGTTAACACTTATAAAAGTTGAACTTAGTAAAAGATGTTTAGTATAATCTGATGGAAAGATAAGATATTTAGTAAATAAAAATTTGTGAAAAGATTTAATATAAGAAAGTGATTTTATATAAGTATGGTTTATAAACCATGATTTATAAACAAAATGGATTTAATTGATATTTTGAGAACTTAAATCCAGTGTCTTTGAAAATGTTTTGCAAGATTTTGGAGAAATTAATAGTAGTATTATTTGAAAGTAAGTATCTGGGAAATTGGTTTTTGAAATCAGAATCATGGTACTTAGTAATATTTACGAAGTGCTTGATACCCTTTTGAAATGATTTTGGTTAAGTTCGAAATACCTGAATTGGATGTATTGAACTCACTCCTATCACTTGAAAATAATTCTGGCGATGATTTCAGCATCATTAGCATTCATTTTTTAATTTCTAAGTGGGGGATGTTATAGGGTTGTTTTAGTAAAATAAATTTCAATTTGATTATGAAGGTATGATTTGCGATACAAAAGATATATGTACGTATTATTATTTCAAAATGATTTGAAATAAGACCCAGTGTTTAGTTCTAAAGTTTTTCTTTGGAAAGAAATTAGGTATGAACTTTTTAATATAGAAAAGTTTTATGTGTACGAATTTCGAGTGGTAGTGGCATAGCCTAGAATAAATGTTGGAACATTTCATGTTTTTCCTTTTTGGGTAAAGTGTTTAATAGATTGTTGAAATTTGTTATTTTATAGACGCATGTAGCTTATGCATTAGAAATATATGGTATGTTCATCATGAGGTGATATGTTGTTTGGTATATTTCATTTGTTAAAATGAAACGGTGTTTTCGATGATTTGGACAGTTGAAAAATTCCGAATCGTTATAAAACTTGAAGCGAAGTGTTTTATGAGAATTTTATAATTGAGTATACATAACACTTGAATTGAGAAGGTAGTAAGTTAAAACAAGTTTAATTTGTTGAATATGCTTATTGAGTAAAATGAATTTGATGTTTTGTATATACTCCTAGGACATTATGGAGTATTTTATGAATATGAACTTAAGTTATAACTGTTTATAAACTTGAAGATATGTTTTTATGGAATGATGCATATGTAATTTTAGTATTGGATGCCATACTATTTGGATAAAAGAATGTGATAAAAGATATTGGTATAGTTAAGAAACCAATAGGATAAATACATAAGTTGTACATATATCGTTTTATTCACATGACTGTTCTTGATCTAGTATTCGAGTATACGATTTCGAGGTGATTTACACCGGTTCAGTCAAGGATTTTTCACTCAATTCTTGATGGCGAACATTAATATGGATTCTTGAAAAGATCCCAAAATTTTCCATCATAGTATATGGCTTGCAAGGGGAACCGAGGTTTCTAATCGAGGAACCTGATCGGAGTCCGCACCAAGGAGGTCAAGTGATCTATACTAGTTGGGAAGTGAAATTTATGTGATCGAGCAAGTGATTAGAATTGATATTGCGTACGGATAGTCCATTTGCATTGTACAAGTTTTAGTATATGCATATTGTGTTTTTTGGTCTTATGGAGAGTTTAGGTGATGAATCTTTGATTTGTTATGAGATAGCATGAATTGGCTACTAAGTAATTAGCTGAGGCTATTGAGCGTATGTTAGTAGGTTGTTTATCATCCTTGTGCAATGAGAGGATTTTGAACTTGAACAAACCATGAGTTTTGTTTGCTAAGTGATTTTGAATACTATTAAGTATTATTATGTGATTGTTTCTTTTATTGCACATATTGGAATTTCGAGGACGAAATATTATAAATGGGGGAGAATGTAACGACCTAGAATTTTGGACACTTCGTATTTAAATATATGATTATTTAAATATTTGAATCTTGGATTAAATGTTATTAAAATGATTTAATAAACATTTTAACCTTCTTTTAAACCATAAGTAATGATGATAAACTTATTTTGGAAAAATATTTTGTTAACCCGCCTTTTTACAAGGTCATAAACAGGCAGATTCAACCTAACCAACTTCACGATTATCGAGGCTGGAATATGATGGATTCAGTTTAAAAGGATGAAGTCCACTTGGATATGTCGTTCGGTCTGGAAGTTGTGGGTCGTTCGGCATGGAAGGCTCGGTCTGGAAGTAAGGGCGATCGGCATTGTCACTCGTCATAAGTGTCGCTCGGCATGCTACACCCAGCATATGCCGCTCGGCATACTTCACCCAGCATATGCCGCTCGACATACTTCACCCAGCATATGCCGCTCGACATACTTCACCCAGCATATGCCACTCGGCATACTTCACTTATCAAAGGTCGCTCGGCAAGATAGCTTGGCATCATGGCTCACCAAGGTCGCTCGGCATTGTGTTAAGGTCAGTGTCGCTCGGCGAGGTGGCTCGGCATCGTGGCTCAGCAACGCCGCTCGGCGTAAGGTAGTGGTTCGGCATTGATAGGTTGGTTTCGCGCTAGAGGTAGTTCTGCCTGAAGGTTTAGCAATTGAAGTTCGGCCTTGGTTGCCATTCGGCATGTGTGGGTCGGTTAGAATGAAAAGCATGGCTCAGCTATGGCCTTGGTGGGCCCAAATTACTCAGGAAGCCCAGTAACTCGGGACTTGCCTATAAATACAACATGTGGGGCTTTATAAAAAGGATCTTCTTTCTGCTCTCTTACTTTCTCTTTTCTAAGGCTAAGGCAATTCTGCCATTTTGTAACTATAATAGATTCCCATATCAATAAAAAAGGAAACTTCTAAGTGGACGTAGGCCGGAGTTAGCCGAACCACTATAAAATCTGTTGTTCTTTACTGCTTTCATTTTAATTTTGGTTCTACATACATTCCATTTGTAAGCTGTGATTGGTATTTGGGGCATTCATCTGGATTTGGGTGTTAGTGACCAATTTTGGCACTAACATTTTGGTGCTTTCACTGGGAAGGAAAACACTTGGGAATTTTGGAGCTAGGAACTTGGATTCTAGGAAGCAATGGCTAGGCCATCAACAAGGAAGCAAGTGGCAGAAAGAAGCAATCAAGAGGGAAGTCAAGAGGCCTCCTCTGGAGCTGGAGAAGGTCAAACGTCCATCTATATCACCAAGGACGAGAAGGAGACGATGCTGAAAAGGCAGGAAGACATGATACAGAACCTGCTTCGACAGGTTGGACATATTGGGGCACAAAGTCAAGGGAATGGACCAACCGCGGCTGCTGGCATTGCAGAACAAGGAACGGGGGCTGCAGAAGTATCTGGAGGTCAAAACCAGAACCAGACTGGTGAGGTTGGAGGAAATCAGCCAAGGCTTGGGGGCAGACCTCCAGGATTGGATACTGGGAGAGCAGTGAATGAAGCTCAGCAAGTAGGGACCAACGTGAACGTAAATGGCCAACATGAAGAGTACTACCCGGAGTACCCCCTAGGACATGGGGGGTAAGGTAGAGATGCAAACAGGGGACAACCCCTGGATGGAGATGAAAGAATGGCTGGACTAGTACGATGGATTATGAGAGGAGGATTGTCAAGCAGAGGCTTCGAGGAAGTTAGTCGGAGTCCGTTCACTCCAAATATCAGAAATGCAAGGAATTCTCCAAAGTTCAAGTTACCCGCGCTGGATCCTTATGATGGGAAATCAGACCCAACCATGCATATTACCAGATATATCAGGCATATGGAAGTGCTGGGGGCATCCGAGGAAGTGATGGCACGATGCTTCCCTCTATATCTGATAGACTTGGCTGTGCTTTGGTTCAGGCAGCTAGAGAATGGATCAATCAGAACATGGGGTGAGCTAGTGGAACGCTTCATGAGACAGTTTAGGGTCCACGTGACGCGACCCAAGAGTGTGATGACCTTAGCTTCAATGAAGCAAAGGACCGGAGAGTCCATAAGAGATTTTCTATTGCGATTCAATGCAATGGTAGCTTCAGTAGATCGCCCGGATCCATCGATGATTTTGATGGCGGTGGTAGCAGGGGTTGCGGAAGGCAGAGAGTTTAAGGATTCTCTGGCAAGTGATCCACCACAAGACCTCGGAGAATTCTATCATGAAGCTGAAAGGTTCATTCGGCTTGAGGATTCACGCGCCGAAAGGCGAGAAACAAACGCTGTGCAAGGCGAAGGAACCTAAAAAGAACTACCTGGAGAAGACAAAGGTAAGCGAATGCAGGACGACAGATACGACGGTCCTGATAGACAGAAGAAATTCCGAGAACCCAGGTTCAGACAATACACGGACTTGACGGCAAACCTGGAACGGATTTCCATGAAAACTCGGGGGCAGCTCCCCTATCGAAAACCACCCAGGAGAGATCCCATAGAACGGGAATGTAGAAGTGGAAAGTACTGCCTATTCCATGGGCTGGAAGGGCATACTACCGATGAATGTCGCCATCTGAAGGATGAGGTGGAAGAGCATGTCAGAAGTGGTAGATTGCCACAATACACCAGAGATCGGATGGTGGCTGTAGGACCTGAGCAACTACCGCCTCCACCTAACAGGACTAATCCTGGATCGGGATCACGACTCGTTGTCAATTGATCATGATGGCAAGGGCCAAGTTCAGGACTTGAACTTTGGTCGATTACATAAACTCTTTAGATTTGATTTTAAAATAAAACGGTTATTTCACTTATAGATGTATGGGAACCAGAGAGATCCCCAAGCATGCTCTGAGATGGTAATAGACCGCCCTGCTCGGAGAGGCAGTATCTAGGTTTATCCTTTGTTTGTGATTGAACATTTGGAATTTTAAATTAATAAATGAACTTGAATTTCATAAAATGAACCCTTGACCAGAGGGTTAAAGGATGAATATTGAAAATTGATTTGAAATTGATCGCTTTATGACCCTACCCGGAGAGACGAGGTCCGGAGTGCAGGGAGTGACGCTGCTTCGCCGGAGAGCGACAGGACCGGCTCACTGTTTCCCCTTCACCGGAGAGTGACAGGATGGGATCCAGTAAGAGCCCAGAGAGGCTGACATCAGTCCAGGAGGATCATGACATCTCTTAATGTTCAGGGACACTGAACCGGAATGCAGGGAGTGACGCTGCTTCGCCGGAGAGCGACAGGGTCGGCTCACTCAACGCTGTTTCCCCATCACCGGAGAGTGACAGGATGGGATCCAGTAAGAGCCCAGAGAGGCTGACATCGGTCCAGGAGGATCATGACATCGCTTAATGTTCATGGACACTGAACCGGAGTGCAGGGAGTGATCCTGCTTTGCCGGAGAGCGACAGGATCGGCTCACTCAATGTTGTTTCCCCGTCACTAGAGAGTGGCAGGATGGGATCCGGCAAGAGCCTGGAGAGGCTATGATCGGTTTGGGATGACCAAGACATTGCTATATTCTCTCGCTGGGGCCAGAGTGCAAGGTATAGAAAGCAGCACCGGAGCGCTACATCATCTTTCTATTCGATCGTTAGGTCTGGAATGGACTTAGCAATGGTCCAGAGTGACCATCGATAGTACGGAGAGGCTGTAGAATTGGATTACTGACTTCCGAAAACGGAAATGGATAGTGATTCGGCTTCGAACAACCATAGACTCGATTGACAATACTATAGCTATGGATAAATCATGAACTCACGGCATTCGGTTTAAAGCAATTCAAAACACGCCTTTTACCAAAAGGCATGTTTTGGGGGGCAAAATGTTAACCCGCCTTTTTACAAGGCCATAAACAGGCGGATTCAACCTAACCAACTTCACAATTATCGAGGCTGGAATATGATGGATTCGGTTTAAAAGGATGAAGTCCACTTGGATATGTCGTTCGGTCTGGAAGTTGTGGGTCGTTCGGCATGGACGGCTCGGTCTGGAAGTAAGGGCGATCGGCATTGTCACTCGTCATAAGTGCCGCTCGACATGATACACTCAGCATATGCCGCTCGGCATACTTCACCCAGCATATGCCGCTCGGCATACTTCACCCAGCATATGCCGCTCGACATACTTCACTTATCAAAGGTCGCTCGACAAGATGGCTCGGCATCATGGATCACCAAGGTCGCTCGACATTGTGTTAAGGTCAGTGTCGCTCGGCGAGGTGGCTCGGCAACGCCGCTCGGCGTAAGGTAGTGGTTCGACATTGGTAGGTTAGTTCGGCACTAGAGGTAGTTTGGCCTGAAGGTTTAGAAATTGAAGTTCGGCCTTGGTTGCCGTTCGGCATGTGTGGGTCGGTTACAATGAAAAGCATGGCTCGGCTATGGCCTTAGTGGGCCCAAATTACTCAGGAAGCCCAGTAACTCGGGACTTGCCTATAAATACAACATGTGGGGCTTCATAAAAAGGATCTTCTTTCTGCTCTCTTACTTTCTCTTTTCTAAGGCTAAGGCAAATCTGCCATTTTGTAACTGTAATTGATTCCCATATCAATAAAAAAGGAAACTTCTAAGTGGGCGTAGGCCGGAGTTAGCCGAACCACTATAAAATCTGTTGTTCTTTACTGCTTTCATTTTAATTTTGGTTATTCTTCATATTTATATTCTCTACATACATTCCATCTGTGAGCTATGACTGGTATTCGGGGCTTTCATCTGGATTTGGGTGTTAGTGACCAATTTTGGCGCTAACATATTTTAAAAAATTAAATACTTCGAAAAAATATCGGTAATGTGACCGAAAATCCCTTTATCGATAAACAACTTTTTAACCGTCAGAAGTTGTTTAGATTTTTTTACATACACTTATTTTCATAGAAACTAAAGAAAATGAAATAAAAATATTTTGCCATTTAAACTTTATGGGTGATGTCATGCATGAGGTAAAGGAAGATATTTAGGAAATGACATTTTATGGTAATACTTAATTTTTAAGAAAAATAAGAAAGGTGTAAAGTTAACATGTGTAAAGGAGGCTCCTTTGTAACATTTCATGGAAGGTAAGAGGTGGTTTGGACCTCTTGTAAAATCCTGTATAAGGAGAGCATACCCTTAGGAAATAATCACAAAATTCCTAAGCTTAAGATGAAGTAGGAGGGTTGAAAATGGTGGAGATGCTTAAGCACTAATACACTTATTACTCTCTAACTTTTCCAAAGTAAATCAAATCTTCTCAAATATCTTTTAAATTTTGGCTTTGGGCCTAAGACATCATGAAAAACATGATTATCCTGTAAGGAGTGGGAGGAGGTGAGAGGAAGAGGAGGAGCTTGGATGGGACGTGATCTTGGGAAGAGGAGGACGAATGTAACGACCCAATTTTTCAGTCGTTCGAATTTGGAATATTTAATTGATTTTAAATATTCAGAAGTTGATTTTGTAAGTTAAATAACTCATATTTCGAATATAGTGATTTATTGAATAATTAAAATTGTTTAGTTTAATATTTGAAATATTGGAAATAATTGGATCTTGAATTTAATTTAAATGAAAAATGATTTATAATGTTGATATAAATCAATTTAAATTAGAATGGAGTTAGTAAACTTTTAATTTTGATTTAACAATGAATGAATAGAAATTAGAAATTAATTAATTTAATTAACGTGTTTTGACACTGTCTCGGATTCCGACGAAATCAGTTTCATTGGATCCGTAATAGTGAATTATTATAGGATTTTAAAATTTCGTCGCGATGGGACTTACGGTTGGGTCGTGCAAGTTTGAAACACACAAAAATAAATTAAAGGAAATTTAATTAAAATAATTCAATTTCGAAAAGCTTTCTTCTGTATATGATGGAATTGGCCTCCGATATATATTCCTTTATGTTCAGAATAGGGGTAAACATTAGGAACGCCAGGCGGCACGCCTCGATTGGAGTTCGAAAATTTTGGCGATGAATAGTGTTTTAAAAATGTTGTGTATATAAAGGACCCTAAACTAATACCCTATCCCTAAAAGCATAAGCCAGCCTCCACTATATAACAATAGCCAAAAATTCATCTTCTTCCCCCTCGTTTCTCTCTCCATCCATCGACTTTTAGGCCGAGACTTCAACTAGAGAATCGAAGAGCATGGGGAGATCTTCAAATCCAACGGTGATGATCGTCATCAGAGCACCGTGGTGACCAAAAATTAGCCTCGTTCGAGCTACGTTTGAGGGCGAATTGCAATGCACTGGTGGGGTCCAGTTCATCATCTTCGAGGCCGTGGGTGCGCTGGAGCATGGGCTTCGACGTGGTAGTCTCCGATCGTGCTCTGGCGATCGAAAGGAGGAGCAATCATTGGTTAATGTGGTCGGGGAGTTGGGTTCTCGTGCATTGTGTAAACTGGAAGAGGGAGGAAAATGATTAAGTAACTTAATAACATTAATTAATTTAGTTAATGATGTTGGTTAATTATATTTTAATTCGTGTAACTTATAAAATGCATAACTATTTAATACGAGGTCCAAATCAAACGAAACAAGTCGCATTGGGTTCGTATTAATGAGCACTACATTTTAGAGCTAGTTCGGACTAATTTAGAGCATGTAGGAATTTTGGTTAAATTCGAACGTCTGTTCGTTTCTAATCGAAATAAAACGCTGCAACGACAAATGCAACCAAAGTGAGTAAAACTCACTCTCTCTGATCCGCTTATATTTTTATATAAGTGGGAATAAGTTTATTTTATGATGGTTATTGATTGTTTGGGTGTCATACTATATTATTAGTAGTTGGATATATTCCTACCTATTGGAGCAGATTAGACCTTATACGTTCCCGTGTATGAGCGGATGACCTTTTCTACGCGCGTCTACCTTGAAGCAGACATTGTACATATTTTTTCTCATATGTGTATTTGTTGCAGGTTACAGGTTGGAGAGATCCAACTGGATTCCTTACCATTGTTGATTTTTATTTACACATAGTGTTATATATGTTGTATTATGTGATGTTTGATGTGATGGATGCCATGTTTGCTATTATTGATGTGAATCCCCTTATTTAGTACATTTGCAGCATTGGGCCATATTTTTGGAAATTTAAAATATTAAAATGATGATTTCAATTTAAAAAGGATTTCAAAGTGATTTTGAAAATATATATATGTTATAATAATTTTTGAATTGTTAAAGAAATGAATTTATTTTAAATGAGTAAAAAGTTATAATTTTTATGTTATAAAAACTATGGCTTTAAGAAATATACTTAAATATGAATTTTGAAATATGAAGTTAACTATTTTGTAAAATAAGTTAAATTGAGAACTTTGAACTTATTATAAATGGTTTATATATAAGATTTATAAAATTGATATTTTATAAATAATAGTAATGTAATTATAAACGAGTTTTATAAGTGTTAAAATGAAAGTTTATAAAGGAATGCTATTAATAAAGATATTTAATGAAATGAATTTTTATAAACAGTGTTTTATAAATATTAGAAATGGATTTATAATCAAATTTGTAAATGGATTTGCAATTGAAATTTAGAAATGAATTTATAATGAACTTTATAAATAATGAGATCACAAAAGAATGAATGTGTAATATTTATATGTAAATATTACACATTCATTGGATTTTGATATATAAATGAGATAAACGGGAAATTGGTCAATAAAGGAATTTTATAAATGGAAGTTTTTATAAAATAGAAACATGAATTCTAAACACCGTTTTATAAATGTGAAATCAATTTAATTTGATGAGCTAAATATGGATTTTTATAAAAGGAAATATATTCACGTTTTTAAAGTGAAAAATCCTTAAAATGAATGTTTTGGAAAGTGATATTTTAAAATGGAGTTTAAATGGTTTAAAAATACAATAAGTTGTGAATTCACTTATTATTAAAATAAGTTTATGAAAAGTTTTCCAAATATTGAAATGGTTTTGAGAATATATCTTTTTAAAGATAATTTGAAGTAATAAAATTGGAAAAGTGATTATAAAATAAAAGATTAATAAATCAAGCCTAGTGACTGTTTAAGTGCTAAATTATATTTTTGGCCATTTTAGTTTCTCAACTTGATGTGGAAATTATTTAGTCATACACTTAGTATGTAGCCATCTGTGTAGGCTTGATTATCGTTTGGTGTAAAGGATGTTGAGCGAGTAGTGTGGAGTGATTACTCCTATCTACCGAGCTTCCTTCTTGGCCGAAGGATAGCAAGTTGAAAGTTGGAAACGTGATAAGTCTATGAGACTTGGTTTCTGTATGAGATTGAGTAATGCTTTTGCGTTGTTGGTGCGAAGAGACCGGGATCGGTTTATCCGAAAACCACTACGGACCAACCTAAATGCGACGATTGTGCAGGTTTGTTGATGACATGGATATTTAGGATTTTCATAGTGAAGAACTGCTTGTTGATCATTTGGGGCTAAAATCCCAATATACATACAGTAGCAGTAGTCTCTTCGTTATGAAATATCCAATCCAAGGATTATTCGCTACTAATCCTAAGGATTTCCCTATAGGATGTGGTAGGAAAGTATCTTTGGTTTGTCCTGTTCCTGGACAACTTGTGTGGATGGATGTCTGAAAGTGCATTTTTTGAGATTTCGTACATTGGTTTTTACAAACATACATCCGTGGCGGCGGAGAAGGCAACCTCTCTTAGCTTAACAGCCTCCTTGAGACATACGAGCTCAAGGGTTGTATTTTTATGGAAGACAATTAGTAGTCAACGGAAATGACAACTTGGCATTCAAAGATGATGATGATGTGATATGTGAAAGGTATTCGATACCTCTTTTGGCCTCACACCCTAGGAAATGACTAAAACAAGGTAGAAGCAGCAAGGCTAAGTGGGTCGCTCCCATTAGGAGATGCCATCATCCTTCTATATTTACTCTACACATGTCTAAGTATGCGGTGAATGTATGACTCGGGTACCCATTAAAGGTCGGTAACGACCAGGGTGATGACATATTCGATACTATCCAGGAAGGGTTAGGCCTGTCTTGTGTTGGTTTATGCAGGGAATATCTGCTTCCTAGGTGCATCCCTCTAGAGGTGTACTATACGAAAGGTTGTCCCTTACCTTGTCATTTGTATGGAATCCAATATCCACTACGTGCCTGCCATTTTGTTTGTAAACCTGTTATGTTGGAATTTAATAATGTAACAATTTCAGCTACGATTAATTATTATTTGTGCAATAGACACTATTGTAATATAAGAGAATTTGATAAGAAAGGTTTTGGTTATCATAAGGTAAAAACCCGTCCGTGTTTATGTTTGAGCGTGTCTTACGAGATACCTTTCTTTCGATAAAAGAACGTCTTTATAACTTTAAAGTAAATTTAGTTGAGATGTGTTTTTCTCACGCTGGTTTACCAGACTGATCTAGGCGTTCTTCCCTTTCAATGCTCAGGTCAGATCAAGTATATTTACAGGTTCAGATTTGGTGCTTTTGGAGATTCAGCAGACGAACTGGAGATCTTCATGTCGTATACACGTATCTGTTTATTTTCCACTGCATTGTTGTTGTAAATTATCAGCATTAGAGAGGATAGGTTGTTATAACTGTCCAGGCTGATAATTATTGATTTGTGTACTCTTATTGATGTATGTATATTAAAGTTTCTCTTTTGTAAAGATTATTCATCTATATTATATGTTATTCCGCTGCGATGTGAGATTCTGCATTGTTATGGTTCTGTTTCTCTCTTCTTCTTCTTCTTCTTCTTCTCTTCTTCTCTCTTCTTTCTTTCTTCTCACCCTCTCTCTTCTTTCTCATGACTTTTCGTCATTCTGTACTTTTTGGGTCGGACATGTGTGGTTTATTGTTGATTCAAAGGGTATGAATTTGCAGGTCGTCACAACGAAGGTGGTGGCTTTGCTTTAGAAGTGCTAAAGGTTGGATCTTTAGGATTATGGTGATGGAAGAAGGTTGTTCTTTGCTCTTGTGGCTTTGTGCTTGGGTTTGGTATGGATCTAAGTGAGTTATCTTACTATCTCTTAAGTATATATTTGTCTATATATGTTGTGTTGTAATGGCCGGGGTTTTCGACCATCGAAAATCGACACTAATACGTCCACTGTATTACGCGCTGAACATTCAAGTGATGCAAAGACTTATCGTTAGTGGAAAGAAAGAAGATAGAAGATAAGAAGAAAATAAACAATCATAGAATCTCAGAAAGCAACGAAACAATATATATTAATCAATATAATTCTTTACAAAATCGTTTTCAAAATGATACATCAGGGTCATACTAATGCAAATTCTACTCTAGGACAGTTATAACAGCCTATCCCTACCTAACTGATACAAGATACATATAATACGGTGGAAACAAGATAATAACTAGCTATCGATGAAGCCTCCCACTCCAAGTTCCTCCAAGATGCATCCGTAAGAAAATCCTGAACTGCTTGGCTACCTATAAAAATTTGAGAACCCAAGAGTTTTAGGGAAAGAAAATATAAATCAGTCTCAGATATGGGTCTGGTGTGAGTAAACACAAACAAATGAATTATTATGTTTAAAACCCTTTTAAAATCAAAGGTATCTTATAAGACCACGTCGCCAATAAACACGGACGAGTTTTTACCTTATGATAACCAAAATACTTTTTATAGAAAATCTAGTGATACTATAATAATGTCTAAGCATTCAAAATAAATATATGAAAATAGCCGAAATTTTTACCATTATTAAATTCTAGCATACTTGGCTCTACAATCAAAACTGTAAAGGCACGTATTGGAGATTGGATTCCTTACTATGACAAGGCACCGGGGTACCAACTCTCACATACACATCTAGAAAACATACCGAGGACCTCGCCAGGATCACCTGCCAACACAAGGCTGGCCTAACCCTTACTGGATAGTATTGAATATGTCATCACCCCAGTTGTTTTGCTACCCTTTTTATTGAGATCTCATGCACAAGCAATCCATAAATATGCAGATGTATCTAGAAAGGTGATGACACACACCCTAATGGGAGCGACCCACTTAGCGTTGCTTCGTCTCCCCTGATTTTAGTCATTCCCGGTTGATGAGGCTTGAGGCTACACTTACCTTTGAATAATAATCCCACTTGGAATGCTAACATTGCCTTCCAAGTAGTAATGCAGTGCTAGCATTCATCCATACAAGTTGTCCATGATAAGAACAAACTGAAGGCACTACTTCTACTACATCCATTTTGGAATCACCCTTAGGATTAGTAGCAAGCGACCCTTGTACTTCAATGCTCCATCTTCGAATCCATATTCTTCAAGATGTCTTCCATTCGAAACGCTTGAGTTGGATCGAAGTGGTTTTTGGATAATATATCCGATCCTGGTCTCTTCGAAACAACTTTCTATAGTTCCCAGTAAACTCAACCCCGGATCTTTAGGAAATAAACATACAAAGATTAGAATGGAGTTCACCTCCTAACCGTTTATGGACGGATTTCCTTATCATTTGTCCTAGAAGAACGAAATGAAATATATACACACAATGCAACATCATTGGGGATGACTGTGCCATATAACTCACGTGTTTCTCCTAAATATTTCAAAAGTTACGTTTAGGTCTAGATTTGATAGTCGGTTATTTAACTATCAAATAAACAATCACTCAACATTGATTTTATTCCATATGTAATCCACTAAGTCTTTATTAATTAATTAAAATCATTTTATAAACATTCGATCAAAAGTCTTTCCAAAAACACTATTCCCAAACACCTTACATCCCTTTTATACTTGGAGAACATTTATACTTATCTTATGGGTATAAGAATATTATACAAACATTTGGAAAATTCCTCCTTTTAAATTATTTTTGAAAACATTACTTACTATAACCGACCCACTTATCCTTTATAAAAGTTTCCCTTTTCAAAGCTTACTTCACATTTAAATACCTTTATAAATTTCCTTTAATTTATAAAACACTTTTATAAGTCTACAAGTCAATTTACAAAACCTCTTTACAATCCTCTAAATCATTTATAAAACATTTCCTATTTAAAACTCCTTTGATAAATCTTCTTTAAGGAAAATCCTTTACAAAATATCCTTTGCAACTCATCCTTTTAAATCATTTTAAATAAACCTTTTTACTTAGTAAAACCGATTTTTATAAACAAGTTACTATTTGTAAATACCTTCCCCAATATTGATTAAAAAATTGAAGTTAACTCAAAATCATACTTTAGAATTTCAATAGAGCTTAGAGATCCTAATGGTAGTAATTTAAGTTACCATTTAACATCAATTTCACTTCCAATTCACTTAACCATTTATTTACATAAGTAAACATATATGCAAATGCAATTCATATCCAAATTAAGGAATAACATTTCAATACAACTCAACTAGCTTATACATGTCTAAACAACATAATAGCAGGATGGAAATTTGTCCTGCTAAATAGATGTCCAAACAATTCAATCAATTTATAGCAGAACGAGAATTTATTCTGCTATCAAATGTCCACAGAACCAAATAATCAATTTATAGCAGAACGAGGATTTATTCTGCTAATATATGTCCACAACAATTAAATCAATTATATTATAGCAGAACATGGATTTATTCGGCTATCAAATATCCATAAAATCAAATAATCAATCATAACTCATTCACAGGAATTTGTCTACTTAATTATACCCACATTTGAATTCCTTGAGTTTAAAACCATCTTTGAAAAAGAAGTACCTTTAAAATAATTTGATTCTTGGAGACAAAGGATTTAAAACTTAAAACACCCTTTAAAAATATTAATTACAAGACAAACTCTTATTATATCATAATTAATCTTTATTAAATTTGAACTTAATTTAGTTATAATTTAATAAATAACTAAACCTTTTATAAATAATTTATTTATAAATTAAACCCTAAATTAATCCTTCATTAATTATTAAATAATATTTTAAAATCTTTATTAATAAATGTTAATTAATCTCAATTAATTAATTGTATAATCTTTTAATTAAAACTTAAACAAGAAACTAAACCTTTAATAAATAATTTACTATAAATTAAAACCTTAATTAATTTAGAATTAAAAATAATTAAACATTATCTTAATAATTAACTAACCCTATATTTAATTAATAATTAATTAACAATAAATCATATACTTAACTCATAATTAATAAAAATTAACCACCTTTTGAAAGATTAATAATTAATCTTCAGTTAATTAAAATTAATAAACCTTGTTTAATACTTAATTAATTATAAATTGAAAAACTAATTTAATTAATAATAAATCATTAAATTCTTAATTAACCTTTTTAAAACCTCATTATTAGGTTTTTAAAACATTCAGAAAGAATTTAAAGTATAAAAACTCTACTTTTAAAAAATAATCGGATTTTTATCGAAAACTGCATCCATAGTGGCTATCGCTAGTCGTTACTTAGAAATGTTTTCGAAGTTTACTAACTTCAAAACCTCTTACTTAACTTTGCTTTAACTTTAAAACCTATAGTAAAAGATTTGGAAACTAAAAAACAAAATTTTGAAAATTTTACATTAAAACTTTAAAATAAATAAACAAAGTTTCCCAAGATTTTAAATCTCACTTAACATAACTTTGTAAACTAGTTTACATACACCATCACATGCAAAGTTTATCTACAATACAATAACCAAAATCCACAAACATTTCACGATCTAAATTCACATACCCTATCACATCTAAGTTCTCAACTTCATATCCAAACATATCAATTAAACCATTATTTTCAAATCTAATGCCAATCTACATATTAGCAATATGCATATCATCAAAACCATACCATAATCCAACCAATATAGATCACAAAATAAGGTTGAATCTTTCCAAAAAAGCTAGAAATTTACTCACCAAAAATCTGGGAAAACGTGGAATGCTTTAGAATTTGGAAAACCACAAAAATCACTCGAAAATAGTTCATTTTCCCCTCGATTTTTGGCCATTTACTCTTGGAATTTAGACAAATCATAAAAAGAAAAGTTTAAGAAAATTATTTTCTCTACAATTTCAAAAAATTAATCACTCAATTTGGTTTTGTTTTGAGAAGGTATGGTCAAAAGAAGGAGTACTATTTTCGGGCTTGAAAATATGGGTCCAAAAATGAATCAGAAAGAAATGTAATTTTAACACAAAAATATTCAAAATTTAGAAAAGTCATTCAAATTAAAGTTGTAGCCATTAAAATTCTATATAGTTTGAATAAAAGAAAATCTTTATTTGGAGTAGTATAGAGGAAGTTATAACCAAATGAAATGGGGGAAAATGGAGAAGAAAGAGTTTTAAAACAAGTTTGAATATTTAAAACAAATTTAAAACTTTTGATTTTTAAAATCTTAAAATCTAACATAAGAAGCCATTAAAAGTTTCATAAAGCTAAGAAGAAGATGAATATGCTTTGATAAAATTAGAAAAGTGAAAAATGAATGGAAAAGAAAATGGGAAAAATGTTTTATATGAAATGAATAAGCACAATTACCTAATTACCCTTACAAGACTACCCTCTACTCACCTCACGCCACCTCACCTAGCCTTCCTTCTCTTCATGACAACACCACCTTCTTGTCTCCCCTACTCATTTCCAAAAGGAAACATGTTTCAAATATGTTATGGTAATTATTTGTACCTATGTCTGCCTACGAGGTGACATATACATTTTTTTATTATCCTTGGTATATACACACATACATGTACTTTAGTTAATACATACATGAATACATACATACAAATATATATATATATATACTAATAAATTTACAAATGTGTATACATATATTAAAGAGTTTACAACGTTTTCAATAAGTTTTAGCCGACGAAAAGTCGAAATTTCCGAAAACGAATTCCGATCACATTTTCAATTTTTCTTCGAACTAATTATTTTTGTAAACACATTATAAAAACTATTCCACCATTATTATTAAATTTTTAAAAGAGTTTTATTTTCATTATAAAACCTATTATTTGAATATTTAAAATTAATTGAATATTTGCAAATCAAAATAGTGAAATTCCGGGTCGTTACATTCTTCCCCCCTTAAAAGAATTTCGTCCCCGAAAGAACACCTCAACTTATCCTAGAAAACAATTAACACTAAACTTCAATTCGTATGATGTACATAGATCATTCCTAAGCAAATTCTGATTCGATCTCTACTCAAATACATAACTTCATTTCTGAACTAGTATTGCTCACCCGATTTGCTAGTGCAGATTCCGATCAGGCTCCTTGATTTGGAACCTCTGTTCTCCTTACATAGCTATAACTGTGATAGAAAACATTTGTTCCTTGTCAAAAGTCCTCATCAAGTGCTCGCGGTCAAAAATAGAGTAATAGACCCTTATCCAGAATGGCGTGAAACACCTCAAAGTCATGTACTCGAATCTTAGATCAAAACTATATGGAAGGAGAAGTGATCTACATCCAACCTACGCACTTATTTTAATGGTTCTCACTAATATCAACCCTATTTCCACTAAATTATTTATGAAAACATTTCATAAAACTGAACTTAGGTTTAACTTGGATACTACACAATAAAACCTAAGAATATATACCCCTATTTGATTCAACTATTCCATTTTACATTTATTTTCCTAAGAAAACTCAAGAGCCAAATACCCGGTCTTATTTCAAAAACTTTTTGAAATGGGACTTTTATATATATTAATCATAGAAAATATTTATATATATAGCCCGAGTTACTCCAAAATGATACTAAGGAACTGGGTACTACCAAACAGTATCATACATTCCCTTACCAAGTAGGTAATACTCAAGAGAAGTGTTTACCATCGGAACACATCTCTTTTCCAATTTTAAGTTATTTCCGAGCCGCTCGAACTAGTTAACTTAAAAATATTACTTTATTTCCAAATCCCATTTTTGAAACAATACTTTTCATTTTTCCAACAAAACATTTATCACCAACTTTCTTTGGGTTCGTTTAGGGTTTGAACTTTTTTCGATTGTACAATGATAAAGAGAATAATTTACTAAATGCACTATAATGTTCACCTAAGCAACATCCGATTGTCACTTAGAAGATTATTTAGATCATCACAAAATAATCAAGACTCACTCCCCCTAACCAATCCAAAGAAAACATTTCTTTGTTAACATTTTCACCCCTAAATTTTTTATTCTTGAACCAAAATTGCTTTCAAATAATACCATTATTATCTTTCAAAACCTTGAAACATTTTCCAAAAGTCCCGGGTTTAAGTTCTCAAGTTTTCAACTTAAACTCTTTTTTATCCAAGACACATTCCTATAAGTCCATTTTTATAAATCTACTTTTATAAAACATTCTCCAAATATTTATTTCAAATATCCTAGCTTTTAATAACATCTTTTATTTAATCAAATTTAACCTCACGTTATCAATCGAACGCCTTAAAGTCAAATTATGAAACTTAATTCACAAGGTGTTCGCTTTAATGTTATCCCTACTTCTACTTACCCAACCCAAATTTTTAAAAAGGGAAGCTACTTATACACACTAATAATAGTCAATGCTCAAACCGAACGAGCATGACTAAACAAACCCAAAATGATAATAATAAAATATTATTATCTCCTAACAACCTACACTTCAAATAACTATACCATTCCATTTTAATTTTGAAAATCGTTCTTTATATATAAAATATAACCTAGGTAATATAATTTCATTTACCCAATTTCAAAACAATACCGTGGAAGTTTGCCATGTTCAAGTGTTAGGAACCTCTATCGACACCATGGCATCCCATGTCTTGACCAAAATTCATAAACCACTCAATAGATAAATCAACGCAATATAAAATATTTTGCATTCACCAACAAATACGCGCTCTTATATATAATGCACTCATACTCATTCTACGGTCTCACTTACCCGATCTCAAATGAACTTTCCCACCAGGGCCAAGGTTCTCACTTAACCTTGTGTTTTGATACCAAATGTAACGGCCGGTGTTTACGACCCTCGAAAATCAACACTAATACGCACACTGTATTGCTTGTTGAGCACTCAAGTGTCAGAATGACCGATCGTTAGTGGAAAGAAAGAAGATAGAAGATAAGAAGAAACAAAACAATCACAGAATCTCACAACGCAAAGGAAAACATATATTAATCAACATAATTCTTTACGAAGTCATTTTCAAAATGATATATCAGAGTCATACTACTACAAATTCTACACTAGGATAGTTATAACAGCCTATCCCTACCTAACTGATACAAGATACATACAATACAACAAAAACAAGATAATAATTAGCTATCAATGAAGCCTCCTGCTCCAAGATCCTCCAAGATGCATAAATGGACAAAAACCGACGTACTTGGCTGCCCATAAAAATTTGAGCAACCAAGAGTTTAAGGGAATGAAAATAAAACTTCAGGTTAGACATAGCTTTGGTGTGAGTAAACTCAAACAACCGAATTATTATATTTAAAACCCTTTTAAATTCAAAGGTATCTCATAAGACCACGGCATACATAAACACGGACGGGTTTTAACCATACGATAACCAAAAGACTTTTTTATAGAAAATCTAGCAATATTATAATAATGTCTAATTGTTTAAAATAAATATGTAAAAATAGCTGAAATTGTTACCGTTATTAAATTCCAGCATACTAGGCTCTACAATCAAAACCGTAAAGGCACGTATTGGAGATTGGATTCCGTACTATGACAAGGCACCGGGGTACCACCTATCACGCAATGCTAGAGAATGTACCGAGGACCTCGACAAGATCCGATGCCAACTCAAGACCGGCATAACCCTTGCTGGATAGTACTGAATATGTCATCACCCCAGTTGCTTTGCTACCTTTTTATTATGATTTATGCACAAGCAATCCATAAATATGTAGATGTATCTAGAAAGGTGATGACACACCATAATGGGAGCGATCCACTTAGCATTGCTTCATCTCCACCGATTTTAGTCATTCCCAGTTGATGAGGCTTGAGGCCACGCTTACCTTTGAATAACTATCCCACTTGGAATGCTAACATTGCCTTCCAGGTAGTAATGCAATGCTAGCATTCATCCATATAAGTTGTCCAGGATAAGAACAAACCGAAGGCACTACTTCTACTGCATCCATTTTGGAATCACCATTAGGATTAGTAGAAAGCAGCCCTTACACTTCAATGCTCCATCTTCGAATCCATATTCTTCAAAATGTCTTCCATTCGAAACGCTTGAGTTGGATCGAAGTGGTTTTCGGATAATATATCCAATCTCGGTCTCTTTGAAACAACTTTCTACAGTTCCTAGTAAACTCAACCTCGGATCTTTAGGAAATAAACAAACAAAGATAAGAGTTGAGTTCACCTCCTAACCGTTTGTGGACGGATTTCCTTATCATTTGTCCTAGAAGAACAAAATGAGATTTATACACATCATTGGGGATGACTATGCCATATAACTCACGTGTTTCTCCTAGATATTTCCAAAGTTACGTTTGGGTCCAGATTTGATAGTCGGTTATCAAACTATCAAATAAACAATCACTCAACATTGATTTTTTTCCATATGGAATCCGATAAGCATTTATTAATTAATCTTTAATTAATTAAAATCACTTTATAAACATTGATCTGTCCAGAACACTATTCCCAAACACCTTACAGCCCTTTTATACTTAGAGAACATTTATACTTATCTTAAGGGTATAAGTATATTATCAAAACTTTTGGAAAATTCCTCTTTTTAAATTCCTTTTGAACACATTACTTACTATAAACCGATCCACTTATCCTTTATAAAAAGTTCCCTTTTTAAAGCTCACTTCACATTTAAATACCTTTATAAATTCCCATTAATTTATAAAACAATTTTATAAGTCTACAAGTCAATTTACAAAACCTCTTTACAAACCTCTAAATCATTTATAAAACATTTCCTATTTAAAACTCCTTTGATAAATCTTCTTTAAGAAAAATCCTTTACAAAATATCCTTTGCAACTCATCCTTTTAAATCACTTTAAATAAACCTTTTTACTTAGTAAAACCGAATTTTATAAACAAGTTACTATTTGTAAAAACCTTTATAACATAATAATATAACTTGAAAAATCATTTATAAACCTTAAACCCCAAAGTTGATTAAAGAATTGAAGTTAATTCAAAATAAAAATTTATAATTACAAAAGAGCTTAGATATCCCAATGGTAGTAATTTAAGTTACCATTTAACATCAATTTCACTTCCAAGTCACTTAACCATTTATTTACGTAAGTCAACATATATGCAAATGCATTTCATATCCAAATTAGGGAATAACATGTCAATATAACTCAACTAGCATATACATGTCCAAATAACATAATAGGAGGATGGTGATTTATTATGCTAAATAGATGTCCAAACAATTCAATCAATTTATAGCAGAACGGGAATTCACTTTGCTATCGAATGTACACATAGTCAAACAAGGATTTATTCTGCTAATATATGTCCACAATAATCAAATCAATTATATTATAGCTGAACAGGAATTTATTCTGCTAATAGATGTCCACACAATCTAATAATCAATTTATAGTAGAATGAGGACTTATTCTACTATCAAATATCCACAAAATCAAACAATCAATCATAACTCATTCACAAGCATTTGTCTACTAATTTATACCCACATTTGAGTTCCATGAGTTCAAAACCATCTCTTAAAAAGAAGTACCTTTAAAACAATTTGATTCTTTAAGTCAAAGGATTTAAAACTTAAAACACCCTTTAAAATGATTAAGTACAAGACAAACTCTAATTAAATCATAATTAATCTTTATTAAATTTGAACTTAATTTAATTATAATTTAACAAATAATTAAACCTTTAAGAAATAATTAATTTATAAATTAAACCCTTAATTAATCCTTTATTAATTATTAAATAATAATATTAAACATTTATTAATAATTAACTATTAATTAATCTCAGTAAGTTAATTAAATAATCTTTTAATTAAAACTGAAATAAGAAACTAAACCTTTAATAAATAATTTACTATAAATTAAAATCTTAATTAATTTATAATTAAAAGTAATTAAATATTATCTTAATAATTAATTAATAATTAACCTCGTATTTTGTTAATAATTAATTAAAAATAAATCATATACTTAACTCATAATTAATAAAAATTAACCTTACCTTTTGAAAGATAATTAATTAATAACTAATCTTTAGTTAATTAAAATTAATAGACTTTGTTTAATACTTAATTAATTATAAATTAAAAAAATAATTTAATTAATAATAAATCATTAAATTCTTAATTAATTTTTTTTAAAACCTCATTATAAGGTTTGTAAAAATTTACAAAGCATTTAAAGTATAAAAACTCAAGTTTTCAAAAAAAAATTGGATTCTATCGAAAACTGCATCCGTAGCGACTATCGCTATGAATGTCATTACTTAGAAATGTTTTCTAAGTTTACTAACTTCAAAACCTCTTACTTAACTTTGCTTTAAATTTAAAACCCATAGTAAAAGATTTGGAAACTAAAAAACAAAGTTTCAAAAACTTTAACTTTAAAACAAACAAACAAAGTTTCCCAAGATTTTAAATCTCACTTAACATAACTTTGTAAACTAGTTTACATATACCATGACATGCAAATTTTATCTAAAATACCATAACCAAAATTCACGTACACCTCATGATCTAATTTCACCTACCCTATCACATCCAAGTTCATAACTTTATAATCAATTAAACCATTATTTTCAAATCTAATGCTAAACTACATATTAGCAACATGCATATCATCAAAACCATAACATAATCCAACCAATAAAAACAAATTTTACAACCAATATAGATCAAAAAATAAGGTTGAATCTTTCCAAAAAAGTTAGAAATTTACTCATAAAAAATCTTTGAAAACTTGAAATGCATTAGAATTTGGAAATCTTGGAACCACAAAAATCACTTGAAAATAGGTCATCTTCCTCTCGATATTTGGCCATTTACCCTTGGAATTTGGACAAGTGGTAAAAAGAAAAGTTTAGGAAATTCTTTTCTCTATAATTTCAAAAAAAGAATCACTTCATTTGGCATTTTTTGAGAGAGATATGCTCAAAGGAGTGCTATTTCGGGCTTTAAAATATGGGTCTAAAAATGAATCAGAAAGAAATGTAATTTCGACCCAAAAATATTCGATATTTGTAAAAGTCATTCAAATGAAAGTTGTAGCCACCGAAATTATATATAGTTTGAAAAAAGATAATCTTGATTTTGAGTATTATGTAGGAATTTATGACCGAATGAAATGGGAGGAAAATGAAGAAGAAAGAGTTTTAAAACATGTTTGATAATTTAAAACAAATTTAAAACTTTTGATTTTTAAAATCTTAAAAACTGACATAAGAAGCCATTAAAAGTTTCATGAAGCTAAAAAGAAGGTGGAGATGCTTTGATAAAATTAGAAAAGTGAAAAATGAAAGGAAAAGAAAATGGGAAAAATGTTTTATATGAAATGAATATGCAAAATTACCTAATTACCCTTCCAACACTACCCTCCACTCACCTCACGCCACCTCACCTAGCCTTCCTTCTCTTTATGACAATGCCACCTTCTTGTCTCCCCTACTCATTTCCAAAAGGAAACACGTTCCAACATGTTATGGTACTTATTTGTACCTATGTCGTCCTACGAGGTGATATATACATTTTTTTATTATCCTAATTATATATACACATACGTATACTTTAGCTAATACATACATACATATATGCTAATAAATTTACAAATGTGTGTTCATATATTAAAGAGCTCACAACCATTTCTGATTACTTTTAACCGATAAAAATTCGAAATTTCAGAAAACGAATTCCAATCACTTTTTCAATTTTTCTTCGAACTAATTATTTTTGTAAACATATTTGAAAACTATTTCACCGTTATAATTTAATTTTTCGAAGGTTTTTATTTTCATTATAAAACCTATTATTTGAATCACTCAACATTGATTTTTTCCATATGGGATCCACTAAGCCTTTATTAATTAATCTCTAGTTAATTAAAAACACTTTATAAACATTCGATCAAAAGATCTTTTCAAAACACTATTTCTAAACGCCTTACATCCCTTTTATACTTTCAGAACATTTATACTTATCTTAGGGGGTATAAGTATGTTATCAAAGCATTTGGAGAATTGCTCCTTTTAAACTCCTTTTGAATATATTACTTACTATAAACCGATCCAATTATCCTTTATAAAAAGTTCCCTTTTAAATGCTCACTTCACAAGTAAACACCTTTATAAATTTCCAAAATCAATTTATAAAGCACTTTTTTAAGTCTGTAAATCAATTTAAAAAACCTCTTTACAAACCTCTAAATCATTTATAAAAATGTTCTTACTTAAAACTCTTTTGATAAATCTTCTTTAAGAAAAATCCTTTATAGAATATCCTTTGCAACTCATCCTTTTAAATCACTTTAATTAAACCTTTTAATGTAGTAAAACTGATTTTTATAAACAAGTTATTATTTATAAACACCTTTATAAAATAATAATATAACTTGAAAAATAATTTATAAACCTTAAACCCCAAAATTGATTAAATAATTTAAGTTAATTCAAAACCATTCTTTATAATTTCAAAAGAGCTAAGCAATCCCAATGGCAGTAATTTAAGTTATCATTTAACACCAGTTTAGCTTCTAAGTCACTTAACCATTTATTTACAGAATTCAATATATATGCAAATACAATACATATCCAAATTAGGGAATAACGTGTCAATACAACTCAACTAGCATATACATGTCCAAATAACATAATATCAGGATGGTGATTTATCTTGCTAAATAGATGTCCAAACAATTCAACCAATTTATAGCAGAATGGGAATTTATTCTGCTATCAAATGTCCACACAATCAAATAATCAATTTAAAGTAGAACGGGGATTTATTCTGCTAATATATGTCTACAACAATCAAATCAATTATATTATAGCAGAATGAGAATTTATTCTGCTAATAGATATCTACACAATCAAACAATCAATTTATAGCAGAACGGGGATTTTTTCTGCTATCAAATGTCCACAAAATCAAACAATCAATCATAATTCATTCACAGGCATTTGTCTACTTAATAGTACGAATATTTGAATTCCTTGAGTTCAAAACCATCTCCGAAAAAGAATTACCTTTAAAACAATTTGATTCTTGGAGACAAAGGATTTAAAACTTAAAACACCATTTAAAATGATTAATTACAAGACAAACTCTTATTAAACCATAATTAATCTTTATTAAATTTGAACTTAATTTAATTATAATTTAATAAATGATTAAACCTTCAATAAATAAATTATTTATAAATTAAACCCTTAAGTAATACTTTATTAATTATTAAATAATAATTAAAAACCTTTATTAATATTTAACTGTTAATTAGTCTCAACTAATTTATTAAATAATCTTTTAGTTAAAACTTAAATAAGAAGCCGAACCTTTAATAAATAATTTACTATAAATTAAAACCTAAATTAATTTATAATTAAAAATAATTAAACATTGTCTTAATAATTAATTAATAATTAACCCTATATTTAATTAATAATTAATTAAAAATAAATCATATACTTAACTCATAATTAATAAAATTATTCTTACCTTTTGAAACATAATTAATTAATAACTAATCTTCAGCTAATTAAAATTAATAAACTTGTTTAATACTTAATTAATTATAACTTAAAAAACTAATTTAATTAATAATAAATCATTAAATTCTTAATTAACTTTTTTAAAACCTCATTATTAGGTTTTTAAAACATTTACCAAGCATTTAAAGTATAAAAACTCAACTTTTCAAAAAAACAGATTTTTATCGAAAACTGCACCCAGAGCGACTATCGCTATGGATGCCGTTACTTAGAAATATTTTCTAAGTTTACTAACTTCAAAACCTCTTACTTAACTTTGCTTTGACTTTAAAACCCATAGTAAAAGATTTGGAAACTAAAAAACAAAATTTTAAAAACTTTAACTTTAAAACAAATAAACAAAGTTTCCCAAGATTTTAGATCTCACTTAACATAACTTTGTAAACTAGTTTTCATACACCATCACATGCAAAATTTATCTACAATACCATAACCAAAATTCAGATACACTTCACGATCTAATTTTACATACCCTATCACATCCAAGTTCACAACTTTATAGCCAAACAAATCAATTAAACCATTATTTTCAAATCTATTGCTAAACAACATATTAGCAAAATGCATGCATATCATCCAAACCATACATAATCCAACCAACAAACAACATATTTTACAACCAATATAGGTTACAAAATAAGTTGAATCTTTCCAAAAAACGTAGAAATTTACTCACCAAAAATCTTTGAAACTTGAAATGCTTTAGAATTTGGAAATCTTGGAAAACAACAAAAATCACTCGAAAATAGGTCGTCTTCCCCTCAATTTTTTGCCATTTACTCTTGGAATTTGGACAAGTGGTAAAAAGAAAAGTTTTAGGAAATTCATTTCTATACAATTTGAAAAAATCACTTAATTTCATTTCGTTTTGAGAGAGATATGGTCAAAAGAAGGAGTGCTATTTTCAGACTTGAAAATATAGGTCCAAAAATGAATCAGAAAGAAATGTAATTTTGACCCAAAAATATTCAAAACTTAAAAACGTAATTCTAATGAAATTTGTAGCCACTGAAACTCTATATAGTTTGTAAAAATAAAATCTTGATTTGGAGTAGTATGTAGGAAGTTATGACCGAGTGAAATGGGAGGAAAATGGAGAAGAAAGAGTTGAATTTGAATATTTAATACAAATTTAAAACTTTTGATTTTTAAAATCTTAAAAACTAACATAAGAAGTCATTAAAAGTTTCATAAAGCTAAGAAGAAGATGAAGATACTTTTGATAAAATTAGAAAAGTGAAAAATGAATGGAAAACAAAATGGGAAAAATGTTTTATATGAAATGAATATGCAAAATTTCCTAATTACCCTTCCAACACTACCCTCCACTCACCTCATGCCACCTCACCTAGCCTTCCATCTCTTCATGACAATGCCACCTTCTTGTCTCCCCTACCCATTTCAAAAAGGAAACATGTTTCAAACATGTTATGGTACTTATTTGTACCTATGTCTGCCTACGAGGTGACATATATATTTTTTTATTATCCTAAGTATATACATACATACAAATACTTTAGCTAATACATACATGAATACATACATACATAGATATATATATATATGTATATACTAATAAATTTATAGATTTGTATACATGTATTAAAGAGTTCACAATGTTTTCGATAATTTTTAACCAACGAAAAGTCGAAATTTCGAAAAACAAATTTCAATCACATTTTAATTTTTCTTCGAACTAATTATTTTTGTAATTTTTTTTTGAAAACTATTTAACCATTATTATTTAAGTTTTAAAAGATTTTTGTTTTCATTATAAAACCTATTATTTGAATGTTTAAAATTAATTAAATATTCGCAAATCAAAATAGTGAAATTCCAGGTCGTTACATTCTTTGTCCCTTAAATGAATTTCGTCCTCGAAATTACACCACAACCTATCCTAGAAAACACTTAACAATATACTTCAGTTCGTATGTTGTACATAGATTATTCTTTTGTAAAATCTTATTCGATCTCTACTCAAATACATAACTTCATTTTCGAACTAGTATCGCTCACCCGATTTTGTAGTGCGGACTTCAGGCTCCCTGATTTGGAACCTCTATTCTCCTTACATAGCTGTAACTATGATAGAAAACATTTGCCCCTTATCAAAAATCCTCATTAAGTGCTCTCCGTCAAAAAAAGAGTAATAGAACCTTATTCGAAATGGCGTGAAACACCCCAAAGTCATGTACTCGAATCTTAGATCAAAACTATATGGAAGGAGAAGTGATCTACGTTTAACCTACGCTCTTATTTAATTAGTTTTCACTAATACCAACTCTATTTCCATTAAATTATTTATGAAAACATTTCATAAAACTAAACTTAGGTTCAACTTGAATACTATTCCACTACATCCTAAGAGTATATACCCCAATTTGATTCAACTATTCCATTTTACATTTATTTTCCTAAGAAGACTCAAGAGCCAAATACCCGGTCTTATTTCAAAAACTTTTTGAAATGAAAATTTTATATATGTTATTCATAGGAAATATTTATATATATATATATATATATAGCCCGAGTAACTCCAAAATGATACTAAGGAACCGGTTACTACCAAACAGTATCATACATTCCCTTACCAAGTAGGTAGTACTCAAGAGAAATGTTTACCATCTAAACACATCTCTTTTCCAATTTTAAGTTATCCGAGCCGCTCGAACTAGTTAACTTAAAAATATTACTTTATTTTCGAATCCCATTTTTGAAACAATACTTTTCATTTTTCCAATAAAACATTTTTTACCAACTCGCTTTGGGTTCGTTTAGGATTTCAACTTTTTTCGATTGTACAATGATAAAGAGAATAATTTATTAAGTGCACTGCAATGTTCACCTAAGTAAACATCCGATCGTCACTTAGAAGATAATTCAGATCATCACAAAACAATCAAGACTCATCCCCCCTGACCAATCCAAAGAAAACATTTCTTACTTAACATTTTCATTCCCAATTTTTTTGTTCTTGAACTAGAATTGCTTTTAGATAATAGTATTATTATCTTTCAGAACCTAGAAACATTTTCCAAAAGTCCCAGGATTTAAGTTCTCAAATTTTCAACTTAAACTCTTTTTAATCCAAGACACATTCATATGAATCCATTTTTATAAATCAAATTTTATAAAACATTATTCAAATATTTATTTCGAATATTCAAGCTTTTAATAACATCTTTTATTAAATCAAATTTAACTCCACATTATCAATCGAATACCTTATAACCAAATTGTGAAACTTAATTCATAAGGTGTTTGCTTCAATGTTATCCCTATTTCTACTTACCCAACCCAAATTTTTAAAAAGGGAAGCTACTTAAACACACTAATAATAGTCAATGCTCAAACTGGACGAGCATTTCTAAACAAACCCTAATTTATAATAATAAAATATTATTATCTCCTAACAACTTACACTTCAAATAACTATACCATTCCATACTAATTTTGAAAATCATTCTTTATATATAAAAGATATCCTAGGTAATTTTTTTTTCATTTACCCAATTTCAAAACAATACTGCGTTAGTTTGCCTTGTTCAAGTGTATAGGGACCCCTATCGACACCGTGGCGTCCCACGTCTTGACCAGAATTCATAAACCACTCAATAGATAAATCAACACAATATAAAACATTTTGTATTCACCAACAAATACACGCTCTTATATATAATACGCTCATACTCATTCTAGTGTCTCACTTACCCGATCTCAAATTGGTTTTCCCTACTAGAGCCAAGGTTCTCGCTTAAACTTATGCTATGATAACAGATGTAAAGGCCGGTGTTTTTTACCCTCGAAAATCGACACTAATATGTCTACTATATTACGTTCTGAGCATTCAAGTGCCGGAAAGACCGATTGTAAGTAGAAAGAAAGAAGATAACAAGAAACCAAACAATTACCGAATCTCACAATGCAACAAAATAATATCTATTAATCAACATAATTATTTACAAAGTAATTGTCAAAATGATACATCAGAGTCATATTAATACAAAGTATACCCTAGTACAGTTATAACAACCTGTCCCAACCTAACTGATACAAGATACATATAATACAGCTGAAACAAGATAATAACTAGCTATCGATGAAGCCTCATGCTCCAAGCTCCTACAAGATGCATCCGTGGGAAAAACCTAAACTATGCAGCTTCCTTAAAATTTGAGCACCCAAGATCATTAGGGAAAGAAAATAAAACTCCGGGTCGGACATGGGTCTGGTGTGAGTAAACTCTTTTAAAATCAAAGGTATCTCATAAGACCACATCGCACATAAACACAGATGGGTTTTTACCTTACGATAACCAAAACACTTTTTATAGAAAATCCAGTATATTATAATAATGTCTAAAGTGTTCAAAATAAATATATTAAAATAGCCGAAATTGTTACCATTATTAGATTCTAGCATACTAGGCTCTACAATCAAAACCGTAAAGGCACGTATTGGAGATTGGATTCCATACTATGACAAGGCACCGGGGTACCACCTATCATGGTATACATCCAGAAAATGTACGGAGGACCTCACCAGGATCCCCACCAACACAATACCGGCCTACCCCTTGCTGGATAGTACTGAATATGTCATCACCCCAATTGCTTCGAAAACTTTTTTATTGAGATCTCATGCACAACCAATCCATAAATATGTAGATGTATCTTGAAAGGTTATGGCACACCTTAATGGGAGCGACCTACTTAGTATTGCTACATCTCCCCTGATTTTAGTCATTCACGGTTGATGAGGCTTCAGGCTCTGCTTACCTTTTGAATAGCAATCCCTCTTGGAATGCTAACACTGCCTTCTAGGTAGTAATGCAGTGCCAGCATTCATCCATACAAGTTGTCCAGGATAAGGAAAAACCGAAGGCACTACTTCTACTATATCCATTTTGGAATCACCCTCAGGACTAATAGCAAGCAGACATTGCACTTCAATGCTCCGTCTTCAATTCCAAATTCTTCAAGATGTCTTCAGTTTGAAATGCTTGAGTTGGATTGAAGTGTTTTTCAGATAACATTTCCGATCCCGATCTCTTCGAAACAACTTACGATAGTTCTCGGTAAACTCAACCCTGTTCTTTAGGAAATAAACAAACAAAGATAAGAGTGGTGTTCACCTCCTAACCTTTCATGGATGGATTTCCTTATTATTTATCCTAGAAGAACGAAACAAGATTTATATGCACAGTACAATATCATTGGGGATGACTGTGCCATATAACTCACGTGTTTCTCCTAGATATTTTCAAAATTATGTTTAGGTCTAGATTTGATTGTCGGTTATTTAAATAGCAAATAAACAATCATTCAACATTGATTTTATTCTGTATGGGATCCACTAATCCTTTATTAATTAATCTTTAATTAATTAAAATCACTTTATAAACATTTGATCAAAAGATATTTTCAAAATACTATTCCCAAAACCCTTACATCCCTTTTATACTTGGAAAACATTTATACTTATCTTAGGGGTATAAGTATATTATCAAAACATTTGGAAAATTCCTCCTTTTAAATTCCTTTTGAAAACATTACTTACTATAAACCGATCCACTTATCCTTTATAAAAAGTTCCCTTTTAAAAGCTCACTTCATACTTAGTTACCTTTATAAATTTCCAAAATCAATTTATATAACACTTTTATAAGTCCACAAGTCAATTTACAAAACCTCTTTGCAAACCTCTAAATCATTTATAAAACATTTCCTAATAAAACTCCTTTGATAAAGCTTCTTTAAGAAAAATCCTTTACAAAATATCCTTTGCAACTCATCCTTTTAAATAACTTTGAATAAACCTTTTTACTTAGTAAAGCCCATTTTTATAAAGAAATTACTATTTATAAATACTTTTATAAAATAATAATATAACTTGAAAAATCATTTATAAATCTAAAACCCCAAAATTGATTAAAGAATTGAAGTTAATTCAAAATCATACTTTGTAATTTCAAAAGAGCTTAGCCATCCCAATGGTAGTAATTTAAGTTACCATTTAACATCAATTTCACTTCCAAGTCACTTAACCATTTATTTACATAAGTCAACATATATGCAAATGCAATTCATATCCAAATCAGGGAATAACATATCAATACAACTCAACTAGCATATACATGCCCAAAGTACATAATAGCAGGATGGCGATTTGTCCTGCTAAATAGATGTCCAAACAATTCAATCAATTTATAGCAGAACGGGAATTTATTCTGCTATCAAATGTCCACACAATCAGACAATAAATTTATAGTAGAATGGGAATTTATTCTGCTAATATATGTCCACAACAATCAAATTAATTATATTATAGCAGAACGGGAATTTATTATGCTAATAGATGTCCACACAATCAAACAATCAATTTTATAGCAGAACGGGGATTTATTTTGCTATCAAATATCCACAAAATCAAACAATCAATCATAACTCATTCATAGGCATTTTTCTACTTAATAATACCCACATTTGAATTTCTTGAGTTCAAAACCATCTCTTAAAATGAATTACCTTTAAAATAATTCGATTCTTGGAGACGAAGGATTTAAAACTTAAAACACCCTTTAAAATGATTAATTACAAGACAAACTCTTATTAAATCATAATTAATCTTTATTAAATTTGAACTTAATTTAGTTATAATTTAATAAATAACTAAACCTTTTATAAATAATTTATTTATAAATTAAACCTTTAATTAATCCAAACCATACCATAATCCAACCAACAAACACATATTTTACAACCAATATAGATCACAAAATAAGGTTGAATCTTTCCAAAAAAGTTAGAAATTTACTCACCAAAAATCTTTTAAAACTTGAAATGCTTTAGAATTTGGAAATCTTGGAAATCCACAAAAATCACTCGCAAATAGGTCATCTTCCCCTCGATTTTTAACCATTTTACTCTTGGAAATTTGAAAAGTGGTAATACGAAAAGTTTTAGAAAATTATTTTCTCTACAACTTCAGAAAAAGAATCGCTCAATTTGGTTTAGTATTTAGGGAGATATGGTCAAAAGAAGGAGTGTTATTTTCGGGCTTGAAAATATGGGTCCAAAAATGAGTCAGGAAGAAATATAATTTTGACCCAAAAATATTCGAAATTTGAAAAAGTCTGTGAAAAGAAAGTTGTAGCCGCTGAAATTCTAAATGGTTGTAGAAAAGGAAAATCTTAATTTGGAGCAGTAGGGAGGAAATTATGACCAAATGAAATGGGAGGAAAATGAAGAAGAAAGAGTTTTAAAACAAGTTTGAATATTTAAAACAAATTTAAAACTTTTGATTTTTAAAATCTTATAAATTGACATAAGAAGCCATTAAAAGTTTCATGAAGCTAAGAAGAAGATGGAGATGCTTTGATAAAATTAGAAAAGTGAAAAACGAATGGAAAAGAAAATGGGAAAAATGGTTTATGTGAAATGAGTATGCAAAATTACCTAATTACCCTTCCAATACTACACTCCACGCACCTCACGCCACCTCACCTAGCCTTCCTTCTCTTCATGACAATGCCACCTTCTTGTCTCCCCCACTCATTTCCAAAAGGAAACATGTTTCAAACTTGTTATGGTACTTATTTGTACCTATGTCTGCCTACGATGTGACATATACATTTTTTTAATCCTAAGTATATATACACATACAGATACTTTAGCTAATACATACATGAATAAATACATACATACATATATATATACTAATAACACATGAGTTCACAACGTTTTTGATAACTTTTAGCGGACGAAATTTCAAAATTTCGGTAAACGAGTTCCGATCACATTTTCAATTTTTCTTTGAACTAATTATTTTTGTAAACACATTTTGAAAATTACTTCACCATTAATATTTAATTTTTTAAATAGATTTATTTTCATTATAAAACCTATTATTAGAATATTTAAAATTAATTAAATATTCGCAAATCAAAGCAGTGAAATTCCAAGTCGTTACATGTGTGCAAAGTATAGAGTTAAAGTGACATTAAATAATTAAAGTTATAAAATTTACCCCTCTTGCTTTTGAAATAAAATGATAACTTTATATTGTATAACATTATTACTATTACCTTCTGTTTGCGCCAAAATTGGTCACAAACCCCGAATGTTGTGAAAGCACCAGTATATGAATATAAATCAACAATATTCACACACAAATCTCAAATCTAAGCAAACAGAGTATCACAATTCAGAAATAATGAACAGAAACACGAGATTTATAGTGGTTCGGCGATCTTGCCTACGTCCACTCTGAAGTTGATGATTTTATTGATGTTCACTCGATGATTACAATCTCTTCTAATGTAGTACAACTGAAATTATATTCTAAGTCTCAATCTAAGGTAGCGGTGGTGTTCTGGAGTAAATCTGGCAGAATCTGGGCGCTCTTCAGTACTTAGAATTATCCGACCTCCTTTCTGAATGACTAGGGGCTCTATTTATAGGTGTAGGAGGCTGATATTTCGCCTAAAATGAGGGGAGACCAGTTCTTGTACGTCAGGGGGCCCACATGGCCGAAATCTGGAGATCCGGGCCCACTTTGGGATCGATTCGACCCTTGGTTCGAATCGATCAAGAAATTGTCCGTTCGAGCTGAAATTTGGTGTGGACATTCTTCAACATGTGCTCAAGTTTCTATGAAAATTTCATAGCATTTGGATGTGTAGAACTCGAGTTATGATCGATTCAAGTTGGTGTTTTTCGTTTCCTGGAGTCGTTCGAATCGATACGTTCGAATCGATTCGTTCGAATCGATCCCCCTGTATGCGAAGACTTCGGTGTGGTGCGCATGCCTCGGGTCAACCCCCCTTTATCTCCGAGTTTTACTGAGTCGTACCCGGGGTTTTAGCTGTGTGGACTAGGTGGATTCGAGACTATCGATTCGAAGACGCGCTCCCTTCGAATCGATTGAATTCGTGTTCCTTCGTATCGATCGTGGAAGGTTGCTACTGATCGATACGAAGCATCCTCTGCCCTTGGGATTCGAAGACAATAGCGGCATGGGGTCGAAGCTATGGTCCTCTTCATGGATTCGAAGGATCTCTTCTTGAGGGATTCGAAGACAGGAATACCTCGATGGATTCGAACTTGTGGCATATTGGGACGGATTCGAACTATGTTCTCGTGGATGGATTCGAACCAAGGTTGGGTTTATGGTTTCGAATGTGAGGCTATCTTGTGGATTCGAAGGCGGGAATACTCTGATGGATTCGAAGCAGGGAGAAACCGATGGATTCGAATCGACTAAGACCTCATCGATTCGAAGTAGATCACGTGAGCTTGATGCGTTGGATACGAAGACGATGAAGTCGAAGGCTAAAGCACTTCTCAGGGATTCGAAGCAATCAGGGGAATTTCGTTGGAGTCGAGCTTGATGGATTTGACCTTTAGGGGATTCGAACCATATGGAGACGAATTCAAGGCTATGTCCTTCACTTGCGTCGATGATATCTTGAGCGTACGATCTCAGATTGTCTTGAAATTTGGAATGCTGGCTTTCATGGCTTTGCTTGATATGTCTTATCAATTGTAGCCCGATCCGGACTCAGACAAAATTCATCGATATCCATGGTGAACTTGTGAGGTAACTGTCCTACATGATGAACTGTCATTGAGTTCTAGTCAGTTTTTTGGTGTCACGGCCTTGCCAAAAGGCGGGATAACATTTGCCCCCCAAAACATGCCTTGCGATAGGAAGGTGTGTTTTGTAATGCCATAAGCTGGATGTTCACATCCTGTTGATGCCCTGCAAAGAAATTGATAGTTTTACCTGATCACAAATGACGATCGTTTGGGATCGTATGTCATTCGAGGCGATATGGGACCTTTCGAGGTCGAATGTCATTCACAGCAAATAAAGAAATGGGACCGTTCGCGGTCGGACGCCGTTCGCGACAAATAAAGAAATGGGACCGTTCGCGGTCGAATGTCGTTCTAGACGAGCTGCGACCGTTCGTGATCGTGTGTCGTTCTAGGCGAACTATGACCGTTCGCAGTCAGGTGACGTGGAAAGAGGAATGTGATCGTCCGCGATCGCGTGCCGTACGGGGCAAAAATGTGATCGTTCGCGATCGAATGTCATATTAGGTGAATTGTGACCGTTCGTGGTCGAGTGCCGTACGAGGCAGAGTGTGATCGTTCGTGATCGAATGTTATACTAGATGAAGTGTGACCGTTCGCGGTCGGGTGCCGTTCGAGGCAAACGGTGACCATTCGAGGTCGGGTGCCGTTCGAGGCTAATGGTGATCGTTCGAGGTCGGGTGCCGTTCGAGGCTAATGGTGACCGTTCGAGGTCGGGTGCCGTTCGAGGCTAATGGTGACCGGTCGAGGTCGGGTGCCGTTCGAGGCTAATGGTGACCGTTCGAGGTCGGGTGCCGTTCGAGGCTAATGGTGACCGTTCGAGGTCGGGTGCCGTTCGAGGCTAATGGTGACCGTTCGAGGTCGGGTGCCGTTCGAGGCTAACGGTGACCGTTCGAGGTCGGGTGCCGTTCAAGGCGAATGAGTGTGCCCGGGAGGGGGACTTAGTATTATCAATGTCAGGTTCATGTTCGGGTGAACTTCTGAATCAGCGATCGTGGCGGTTCGTCGCCATACAAGGTGTGCTTGTGGACCGTTCGCGATCCAAAGCATTGGCAAGTAACTTCTACAGAATTGAAAATATCAAATTAACGTTCAAAGAAATATTCAAACAAACAAAGTCTAAATGTTCAAATCAACATGAAACAAAAGCAAAGCAAGGATGTCGAAGTGTAAATTCTCACTACGAGATGATCAACAATCATTCAGAGCATGCCTGTGGATCGTTCGCGATCTCATACATGTGTAAATGGTTTGATGTTGTTAGTGAGAAGTTTACGACTTGTTCATCGTTTATTCAAGTCAATTGATAACCAAACGGTGTCCTGGTTCAGGATCACCCCTAGCTGATGTAGATGGTGGTCGCTCTGGTTCCACCGTTGGAGTTCGCCTCCTCACATACTGAAGTAGCCTGCCGTTCCTGATATGCCCTTCTACTTCATCCTTCAGATGTCTACAATCGTTTGTGCTATGCCCATTCAGCTCGTGGAATAAGCAATATTTGTCTGATTTTCTCTCGTCGGTAGTTGGATCCCGTCGTATTGGTCTACGATAGGCAACTTGTTCTCGGGTGTCTTGGTAGATTCGCTCCAAACCCTCGTTGAGTTCTGAATAGGTGGTAAATCGTGGCTCCCTCCGTTGCCGCTTTGACCTGTCATCATTTTCTTCAGCCTTTCGTTTTCCTTTATCCTGGTCTAAATCCTTTTCAAAAGGTTTTTTGTCTTTAAGTGCATAAACTTCTATTCCCTCTCCTTCTTCTCTTTCAGCATTAGCGTCTTCCAATCGTAAAAACTTTTCTGCCTCGTGATAGAATTCTCCTAGATCCATAGGTGGATCCTTAGTTAATGAATTTTTGTATTCCATGCCGTCAGCTATTCCGGACACAGCTGCCATCATAACCATGGATGGATCTGGCCGATACACCGATGCTGCTGTCGCATTGAATCGCGTCAGGAAATTCCTCAAAGACTCTCCAGCTTTCTGTTTTAGCGTTGCCAAACTCATCACATTCTTGGGTCTTGAAATGTGAACCCTGAATTGCCTCATAAATTTCTCAATCAAATCGGTCCATGTCCCAATGGAGCCGCTCTCTAGCTGTCTGAACCATAAAGCTGCTATGTCCGTCAAATACAATGGGAAGCACCGGGCCATGACTTCCTGTGATGCCCCCAGCACTTCCATGTGCCTTATATACCTCGTTAGATGGACCGCAGGGTCCGTCCTCCCATGATACCTCTCTACTGTTGGCAGTTTGAATTCTGGTGGGTTCCTAGCCAATCTAATCGCAGGAGAAAAGGGACTCTTGTTCACGTCTTCAAGATCTCTGTTTACTAATCCGCCTCTCATGGCTCGCCTGACCATCTCTGCCAATCTATCATTATCTCCAAGCTGTAGTCCTCGTTCGCTACCTTCGATCTGCCCCCCGAGTCTGTGTGAGCTCTCGGGTGTCTGCCCCCCTGGCTCAGCGTTCATCCCTCTATTGCCGCCAGGTTGCTCGGATGTCCTTGTCTCTCTTCCCAGGTTCGGATCAACATGTCCTAAGTGTATGCCCTCCAGCTCCGGCGCTGCGCCAGATGGTTCTGCTCCGTTCTGGATTCTGGTTGTTCCTTGATTTTGCGCTCCAAGTTGTCCAATCTGTTGAAGCAAATTCTGGATCATTTCCTCCTGTCTCTTCATCATTGTCTCCATCTCATCCCTGGTGATGAAGACTGAAGCTTGGTTTGCTCCTGAGGAAGCCTCTTGACTCCCTTCATGCTGACTTTGCTCTGGTCTCTGCCTCCTACTTGTTTGTCTTGTCATGATTCTTCGGATCTAAATCTCTTAACCTTCTGATTCAACTTTCAAATGATAGAACTCCTGAGTTCAGTTCTCGATGAAAGCACCAAAGTGTTTGCGCCAAAATTGGTCACAAACCCCGAATGTTGTGAAAGCACCAGTATATGAATATAAATCAACAATATTCACACACAAATCTCAAATCTAAGCAAACAGAGTATCACAATTCAGAAATAATGAACAGAAACACGAGATTTATAGTGGTTCGGCGATCTTGCCTACGTCCACTCTGAAGTTGATGATTTTATTGATGTTCACTCGATGATTACAATCTCTTCTAATGTAGTACAACTGAAATTATATTCTAAGTCTCAATCGAAGGTAGCGGTGGTGTTCTGGAGTAAATCTGGCAGAATCTGGGCGCTCTTCAGTACTTAGAATTATCCGACCTCCTTTCTGAATGACTAGGGGCTCTATTTATAGGTGTAGGAGGCTGATATTTCGCCTAAAATGAGGGGAGACCAGTTCTTGTACGTCAGGGGGCCTACATGGCCGAAATCTGGAGATCCGGGCCCACTTTGGGATCGATTCGACCCTTGGTTCGAATCGATCAAGAAATTGTCCGATCGAGCTGAAATTTGGTGTGGACATTCTTCAACATGTGCTCAAGTTTCTGTGAAAATTTCATAGCATTTGGATGTGTAGAACTCGAGTTATGATCGATTCAAGTTGGTGTTTTTCGTTTCCTGGAGTCGTTCGAATCGATACGTTCGAATCGATTCGTTCGAATCGATTCGTTCGAATCGATCCCCCTGTATGCGAAGACTTCGGCGTGGTGCGCATGCCTCGGGTCAACCCCCCTTTATCTCTGAGTTTTACTGAGTCGTACCCGGGGTTTTAGCTGTGTGGACTAGGTGGATTCGAGACTATCGATTCGAAGACGCGCTCCCTTCGAATCGATTGAATTCGTGTTCCTTCGTATCGATCGTGGAAGGTTGCTACTGATCGATACGAAGCATCCTCTGCCCTTGGGATTCGAAGACAATAGAGGCATGGGGTCGAAGCTATGGTCCTCTTCATGGATTCGAAGGATCTCTTCTTGAGGGATTCGAAGACAGGAATACCTCGATGGATTCGAACTTGTGGCATATTGGGACGGATTCGAACTATGTTCTCGTGGATGGATTCGAACCAAGGTTGGGTTTATGGTTTCGAATGTGAGGTTATCTTGTGGATTCGAAGGCGGGAATACTCTGATGGATTCGAAGCAGGGAGAAACCGATGGATTCGAATCGACTAAGACCTCATCGATTCGAAGTAGATCACGTGAGCTTGATGCGTTGGATACGAAGACGATGAAGTCGAAGGCTAAAGCACTTCTCAGGGATTCGAAGCAATCAGGGGAATTTCGTTGGAGTCGAGCTTGATGGATTCGACCTTTAGGGGATTCGAACCATATGGAGACGAATTCAAGGCTATGTCCTTCACTTGCGTCGATGATATCTTGAGCGTACGATCTCAGATTGTCTTGAAATTTGGAATGCTGGCTTTCATGGCTTTGCTTGATATGTCTTATCAATTGTAGCCCGATCCGGACTCAGACAAAATTCATCGATATCCATGGTGAACTTGTGAGGTAACTATCCTACATGATGAACTGTCATTGAGTTCTAGTCAGTTTTTTGGTGTCACGGCCTTGCCAAAAGGCGGGATAACACCTTCTTAAACATGTGGCGTGACCTTGACTTAACGTTCAATGGTTGTTTAAGCTGTGTGTTAAATTGAAGCAAGTATGAAAGTGTTTGAAGCGAGAATAATTGTTATTAGTGTACCTTCGAATCTCTTGTTTTTGGGAATTTCTACAAATAAATGGAAAGATATTCTTAGGGATTTCTTTATATGGTTTTAAATACCCTAAGGGTAGTACTTACTATTAAAATTTCAAGTCTTAAATCATTTGTTTAAGTCGTTAAAAATAGTCGCAAAGATTGTTCTTTTCAATGTTGTTTTAACAAGAACTTTTAACAACACTTATAAATATTGTAGTATGTCTCTTGTTGTTTTAAGTGTTTAAAAAACGGTGTTTTGACTAGTTTTTGGTAATTTAAATGGTTTCTAAATTCGTTTCTTTATTTATGAATGTTCTTATAAAATGCATTTGAGTAAGAAAAAAGAATAGAAGTTTAAATATAGTTTTAATGATTATTTACGAATTTTGAAAGTACAGTGCTACTAAATGTAAAACATGTTTTTAATAAAAACTTCTAAATTAGTTATTTTCAAGTAATATTTTATAAAGATATTTAAAATATATTTACAAGTATTTCTAAAGTATTATTTTATACATATAATTTTTGACAAAGGTGATTTACTAGGCTTCACACTAAAAGCCGACGAGTGAACTTATCTGTTTGTAAGATTCAAGAATGAAGTGTTAGGTAAGGATTTGATGCAACCAGTGCTCTAACTTACCTTGCTTCACTCTTGAATGAGGAACAATATAAGTTAAAATGTCGAAAACATGTTAATCTTGTTGCTTACTTACTTGTTTAGAAAGGTAATCGACTTTGCCTAACTCTTAAAGCCGACGAAGTAGGCTTATCTATTTCTAAGAGTTAAAGATTAATGTCGAGTCGGGATGAAGCAATAGAGCTCTAACTACTAGTTTCCCTCTTGAACAAGGAATAGTTAAGTCGGGAATGTCGGAAATAGGTTAACAAGGTTGCTTATGGAAATCATTAATACTACAATTAATACTAAAAGCCGACAAAGTAAGTTTATCTATTTCTGAGTGTTAAAGTTAGATGTCGAGTAGGGATGGAGCAATAGAGCTCTAACCTACCAATTTCCCTCTTGAACAAGGAATAGTTAGGTCAGAAATGTTGAAAACGAGTTAAGTATACGAACATTGATTTGTATAAGCAATTGGTTCAGTTAGATAATTGATTAGTCGACTATCAAACTTAACCTATTATTAAACATAGATCTTTAAAAATAATGTTTTAAAGATGATATAAGTGAAATGGTTTTGGGTTTGTTGTGACAATATGTTAATAACTATCGTCATTATCCCTTTTTGATTATACTTATGAATGTAAATAGATCTTTAAAAAGGAATGTTTTAAAGATGATATAAGTGAAATGATTTTGGGTTTGTTGTGACAATGTTTAAGTAACATTAGTCATAAACCATTTTGAATGGATTTGGGAAAGTAGTTAGATCCTTAAAATGGATATTTTGAAGGAAATTATAAGTAAGGAATCTTTTGGAAAAAAGATAGAAAAAGAAAAGGTTTAAAGAAAGAGATCTTGTTAATGATTTGTGAATATACTTATACCATTTAAGATAAGCATATGATCACTTTTTCCTGAAGTATAGAAAAAGTAACGGTTTAAAGTAAGAAATCTTGTTAATGATATGTGAATATACTTATAACATTTGAGATAAGTATATGAATACATTCTAAAGTATTGAAAAGATTATATATTAATAGTAGAAATTGATAAACGAAGATTTATTAGATAAAAGAAGTTTTACAAATAAAAAGGGGTTTTAATTAATAAAAGATTAATTAAACAAAAAGGGATTAGAAGTTGCTTATGTGACTTGTTCGTGCTATATATGACTTGATCATGCTTTTTATGTTTACTCGTTTATGGAAAACATTTAGTTGTATGCTTAGCAATAAAGCCGATGAAGTAGGCTTGTCTATCTGTGGGAATTAAGACTGATTTTTGTGTAGATATATGGGTAATAGTTCTCTAACCTACCGGCTTCACTCTTGTTTAAGGGATAGTGCGAGATGAAAATATCGAAAATGTGATAAGTATATGAGACTTGGTTTCCATATGCGATCGCTCTTATTATCATTGAATGACAACTTCGTCGATTCAGTCTTGGATAGACCGGGATATGTAAGTGTTTTACTTATGAAAACCAATTCAAGACTGAGATATGTGTTCTACCTTTTGGAAGTGGATCTGTTCGAGATGCTGGAATCTATGTGTGGTTTCGAGATCTATTCGAGATGTTGGGATCCAATTTCGGATTCGTGTTCTGCTCGAGTGATGAAGACTCATGCGAAAGATGTCGAATGTGACCTCAATATCGAAAATGGCTAAAGACAGAGTAGGATGCACAATCTAAGGTTTTGTAGTCTCGCGATGGAGTATGTCAACTCCAGATCTAGAGTATGCCTATCGATATATTGCTCGTGGGAGTTGATGGTACATGGTTTAACTTGGTTCGTGTTCGCTCGTTTGGGCATGGGCAAGTTATGTTTACCTTATAGTATATTTTATCTAGAGATATACGACGCTCGGAAGGTATTTTCTAATCCTTGTGTATGGAGTTCAGATTCGGCTCTACCAATGAGATCTCCATGAAAAATCCAATATGCGAACGTTCCTTATTGGGTTTTGAATATATTCATAATATGCCGTTGAATGTAACCAATGTAACCGTTTCAGCTATGTTATAGTATTTATATTCTACACATAAGACATTATCTATTATATCAACTTATGTACCTATTCGATGGTGGTTCTTCTGAGGGGATAATCATTATGGCATTCCATGCGGTCTCAAAAGTACTATTATATGTTGATCACATATTTCTTGAATTTCTCAAACCAGACTTATGTTTGATGCATGGTTTTTGTTTTACCTAAATTCCTAGCGTGCTCTTTCGAGTAGTCTGAGAAAGGCAGGTTTTTCGTTGACGTTCATTGGAGCTCGAGAAGACGAGCTGGATGTTTTACCTACCGTAGTATTCTTGTTTCCGCTGCATTACTATGTTGTATATAGTAGCATTTGTGAGGACGGGTTGTTATAACTATCCAGGTTAATGATGGTATTTAGGTTTTGTAACTTTGAAATTTCTATATCGGAGTAAACATTTGTACTGTTCCTTTGATATTATATATTATCGCTCCGCTGTGCGATTCTGTTCTTTTCTTATTCTATTCTCCTTTTCTTTTATTTTTACCCTAATAATTCATCTTTTCGGCACTTGGGTGCTCTGCACACGAATACCGTGGATGTATTAGTGTTGATATTCGAGGGTCGAAAAGGCGAATCATTACATAGTGCTAATATTTCACAATGATTGTATGATGTTTCTACCAATGTTCACTTCATATATCTCGATGAAATAGATGCATTAACATTACCAAACACATACCTAGTTTGTGATCTTACTTTATGTGGGTCAAAAAGGTAACCTACATCAGCATAGCCAACTAGATTCAAATTATTGCCTATGTTAGAGAATAAAACAAGCCTAATTTGTCATTCAATGAGAACATCTCATGATATATTTTATACCATTCAACTGTCTTTTCGTTTGTGCAAAACTATATCTTGATAGAAGATTTACTAAAAATGTAATATCTGGCCTTATGCATTGTGCCAAATATAACAATGCATCAATAGCATGGAGATATGGTACTTCTGGACCTAGCACATTTTCATCGTCATCTTTTGGACGGTAAGGGTCCTTTTTCATATCTGAAGATTTGACAACCATATGCATACTAAGTGGGTATACTTTTACCATTTGAAAACTGTTAAGGATTTTCTCTATGTAGTTTGACTGATGCATCCATATGCGATTAGTATTATCTCAACCTGTAGGCCAAGACGGTATTTAGTTTTTCGAAGATCTTTCATTTCAAATTCTTTCTTTAAATAATTTATTGTTTCATTGGTCTCTTCTAGAGTTCTAATCAAATTTATATCATCAACATAAATTGCTAAAATAGAATATCTCTTTATCGATTTCTTTATTAAGACGCATGGACAAGTGATATTGTTTCTATATCCGACTTTATCAAATATTCACTAATACGGTTATACCACATTCTTCCAGAATGTTTAAACAAATAGTGATCTTCTCAGTTTAATTGGGTACATTGATTTTTATTTTTCTTCAGACAACTTACATCCATTTGGGATTTTCATGTAAATATCGGTATCTAATTCACTGTAAAGATAAGCTGTCATAACATCAATTAGTGTTACGTTAATTTTCTTAGAAACTACGAGGCTTATTAAATATCGAACTGTTATGACATCCAGCAGGATAGTATATTTTTTTCAAGTCAAAACCTGGTCTCGACAGGAAACCATATGCAACAAGTCGTGCCTTATATCTCATGATTTCATTTTTATCATTTTGTTTTCTAACAAATACCTATTTATAACCTACTAATTTAAGATTTTTTGGTGTATTCTCTATCAGTCCAAACACATCATGTTTTTCGAGTGAATCTAGTTCAACTTGGATAACTCTTTCCATTTTGGCCAATCATGTCTTATTCAACATTCATTTATGCTAGTTGTTCCAGTATTATTATTCTCATTATAGTCAAGACTTTCAGTTATTTCAGTAGTTTTTGCAAATGTGAATAAATCATCAATTATTATTTTACTTCGGTCCCACATTTCTGCATAGTTCGTATGAAATATCGTGATCTCATTATTATTAGGTACATTTTATTTTTGGAAGTTTCTATTATTTCTTCTAGGATAATAGTTTCTTCTGATTTTTAGGAGAATTGAAATGTTCATTTAAGTGATCTTCTCGATCATTTACAATGTCTTTGGGAGGTTTATCAAATATTGATTTTCATTAGATTTTCTTTTTCTAGGCACGAAGTCTTTTGAACCAATGGATCTTCCATGCTTTTGTCTTGCTTTAGATTCATTTATTTTTATATTCGACTTCGGTCCATCTGGGACTTCAATTCTTGCTGGAGCATTTACTGTTGGAATGTGAGATTTAGTTATTTTTGCAGCATCACTAAATGCATATGTCATTCGATTTGCAATATTCTAAAGATGTGAAATTCCCTATAATTCATACTGGTATTATTTGGTACGCGAATTCATATGAATCACAGATGGATTATTTCATGATATCTTGTTGTTCTACTGGGATGGTCTTTTTTCCCCTTAATGATGGGAAAATTGTCTCATCAATATCGCAGTTTGAAAATCTTATAATGTAAACATCACCTGTAAGAGGTTCAAAATAACGAATTATTGTGGACAAATCAAACCCAACATAAATTACCAACCTAGGTTGGGGCCCCATTTTAGTATGAAGTGGGGGACTAATGGTCACATGGAAAACGCAACCTAATTTTCCTAAATTTGATATATTTGGTTGATATCCGGTTAAAAGCTATGATGGTGAAAATTAATGATACGATGTTGTTCTATTTTTAACCAATTTTGATGCATGAAAAATTACAGGTCCTTATGCCGATGCAGGTAACTTGGATCACATAAGTAATGTTATTGCAATAAGTTGTAGATGCTTAAATAATGATTATGCTAGACCATTTTGAGTGTGAACATGTGCTGCTGGATATTGAACTTCAATTTCCTATGATAGGCGGTAGTCATCAAAACTTGAGACGTAAATTCTCTTGCATTATCTAGTCGAATTGATTTAATTTGATAATCAAGAAAGTATGCTCTCAGTTTGATTATTTGAGCAAGTAATTTGGAAATTTTCATATTTTTTGTAGAAAGCAAACATACATGTGAACAACTAGTTGACGCATCAATTAATACGAAAATATATTTAAATGGTCCACATTCAGGGTGGATTAGACCACATATATCACCTTGAATTCTTTATAGAAATATTGAAGATTCAGAAGTGGTTTTACTATATGAAGGTCGAGTGGTTAATTTTCCTTGTGCACATGGAGCCCATAAGAAATCACTTGATAAATTCAGTTGGTTTGATAAATCATGCCAATTTAAGTTTTTAACGATATTGCTTATCATAGACAACCCAAGGTGACCCAAGCGATCATGCCAAAGAATCAGTCTTTGTTTTGTAATCCTCTGGCCTATGTTTATAAAGAGTAACTTAACTATGCCAATTTTTGTGAAATATAATCCTATTAAAATTATACCTAAATTTTCTAAAATAAGCTTTGACTTTCAATTCTAGAAATACACAAAGATATCCTTTGTTATACTCATTTATAGTTTCAATATGGTAACCATTCGTTCTTATTCTCAAAACTAAACAGATTTCTTTTAGAATGGCGTGAGCATATGCATTTTAAATGAAAATATATGTACCATTTTTAATTTTACATGGGTATTCTAGATCGTTAAATTATAATAGCAGATCCAGCTACGGTAGAACCTATAGCTAAAATATTTAAAGATAATCCAGACACAAACTTTTTGTATTTAGAAATTGTATGCGTATTTGCACTGTGTAGTAGGCATATATCATCATTAAAATATTGGTGGTCGATACCTTAAAAATTTATTAAAGACGATACAGTTAGTCAATTATTAAAATAAGTTGTGAACACAAATAAATGCTAATACTTTCTGAATGATTTCAAAGTAAACTACTAATTAAAACCAACATCCATCAGTACATATTATTTCAACTAGTTCAATGGAACCTTAGAAACAAACATCAACTTCAAACCAACTTATGAATACAATACAATAGAAAAACAAAAACTACACAACAAGCTTCAGGCTACTTCTAGTTATCAGATTGACCATATCATCGAATATTGCATTGAGATTTTCATCATTTATGAAATTTTCATTATCATCTTCGAAGAAATCATCTAACTTCAAATTAGTGTTATCGGAAAATCCTTCAGTACTATTTGTCTCAATATTCCTTGAACGTTGGTATTCTTCAATTGTTTTCTTTCGATGATCTATATGTACATGACCAGTGACTAGAACGTCCATATCTATAACAAACTACCTCGTAATGCTTTTTATTTTCTAGAGCTGAATCACTATTCTTTTCTGGCTCAATTTTCATTTATTGCTTTTTAAAGTTAGTAGTTTTGTTACCTATAAAACCACCATAACTACCTCCGCTGGAGTTATATCCATGTCCTCTACCTCGATCCTTTTCTAGAGTGGGTAAAATTAGCATTAACTTCTGGTAATGTAGCTAAACTAGCTGGACTTAAGGAGTGATTTTAATAAGTATAGAAATTCTATGAGTGAAGAATATTTTGTAAAATGACGATCTTGATATTGCTGCTGTAGGAGTATGTTCGAGGCATGAAATATTGAAAATGTCTTTTCAAGCATTTATGCATCTCCAACCATTTCTCCATACAATTTCAATTTATAAGTAATTCTACATATAGTAGAATTATATTCCCTTATAGATTTGAAGTCTTGAAATCTCAGGTTCAACCACTCTTGCCTAGTGTTTGGAAGTATGACCATCTTTTGATGGTCACTATGCTCTTTCAGGAGTTTCATAAATGGAGAGGATCTTTTTCAGTTAAATATTATTTTTTAAAATCGTCATGAATATGGCGTCTTAGAAATATCTGATCCTTCACTTTGTCCTGCCGGGACATATTATTATCATTTTTAATGGCATTTTCTAAGACTTGGGATTTCAAGTGGATCTCAATATACAATATCCATGATAGATAGTTGTCTCTAGATATGTCAAAATCTTTGAATTCAGGCTTAGCGTTGTTTGTTGTTTTATGAACTGGAAGGAAAAGAACAAAAAAATACTAAGTTCAAAATATAGCATTACATGTTATATTAAATGTTAAAGCATGTAAGTCATGTAAGAATACTTATTTAGTGGATGCACAAAACATTGTGAAATTCATGCTAGGACAGTAGATATTTTGCACCGTACAACATTTGGATTATTTGATTAATCAAATGGAATGTTTTCAAGCTACTAATAAAAACCAATGCCCATAAATTATATCTTGTATCCAAATGATATTAAAATTAATACATGACTGTCTTGAAATCATTATGAATTCCACCGCAAAAGACAAAATAATTATAATATACACAGTCAATTCTATTTTTTATGGCAGTAATATTCCAATGAAAGTTAAATGCCATGAAATTTTCAATGAATGTGTATATTTAATAAAATAAAGTTAATAAAACATGTTTGATATTACAACATCGCATAAACCAAAGATACTATAGTAAACCAATTATGAAAGTATGGTTCTTTTAACTATAATTTCCTACTCTTGTTTTAAAAATAAAATGAGAAAAAGGAAATAAAACAAAGCCATTGAAGTACCTTGGTTGATGGGAGAATTTAATAAAATTTGTACTGGAATGTTTTCTACAGTTTTTTATTTGATCCGTACACAATAATATTTATAGGGTAAAATTTCTAGTGGCTATTTAGGAGAGAAAGAGTAAAACTTGGAATACAGATTCAAACTCCTCCAAAAAATGAATTAAATATCTAAACTTCATACGTAAGCAAGCAAGCACTAGATAAAATGAAATAAACATATCACACTTACATTCTCCCCCTTTAAAATAATTTTGTCATAAAATTCTGAAGGATGGATAATGTCTCTCTCCCTTTCACATTAACACATATACAAACATACATAGAACATCATTAAAAAGTCTAATCTAGGATACATATAAGTCAAGTAAATATACATGAATATGAGTGATCAGTATGCTATAGCATCAAATGCAAAATACAACTATCAGCCTCCTACATGTTTGCTAGTATCTATATGCTAGTATCGTGACATATAGGAATGTATGCAAATATCCTAGAATAAAACAATTAATATCTATACGAGTACAAACAACACATCATCAGATATCCATATAACATACATTTTACTAAGTATGCTAGTCATAGTTTAGAATACTAGAAATCCTAAAAAATATTCATATCAATAAAAGGAATCATACATAACTCAAACATTCATCCGAAGTAATCAATCTAACATAAGAATATAGACTAATTTAATGGAAAACATACCATTAAAGAGTTCCGGATGAGAAGGACGGATCTTCTCCTCTGGCTTCCAAGTGCTCTCTACAGAATCATTTCCATACTTTTCTTGGACCAAATTCACTTTTTTATTTGAAGTCTCTTTACACCATGTTCTACAGTACATATAGCTCCATGATGTGCCATAAACTCTGATTGCACTTCTATATCTCCAGGTGATCCAGCTCGATAATGGAAAATGAACCATGAACATACTTTCGCAAATGTGACATATGGAATACGTTGTGAACTCCTGTCAACTTCATATGATGAACCACTTTATAAGCTAACTTCCCTACTCTCTCTAATATTGGGAAAGGTTCAACAAAACATCATGCCAACTTTTTGAATTACCAAACACATAACATGCTTTAACAACGGTACTTTCAAAAATACCATATCACCTACTACAAAGTCAACCTAGATGCCGCCTATCGGAACATGATTTAGGTCTATCCATTGAATTCTTTATTCTCTTTTGTATCAACTTCACTTTCTCGAAAGTGTCTCTAATAATTTCAGTCCAAGTTTGATTTAATTAATGGTCTCGTACCGATAAGATGGAGATTTGCATGACCGTCCATACAAAGCTTCGAATGGTGCTATGCATATGCTCGCCTAATAGTTATTATTATAAGTAAACTCAACTAATGGTAGGTGATCTTCCCAAGCTCCTCCAAAATCTAGAATTCACACCCTTAATAAATCGTACGATAATCTAATCACCCTCTCATTTTTTCCATCTTTCCATGGGTGATTTACGGTGCTGAGATTATGTACCTAAGGCACCCTAAAGGCTCATCCAAAACTCAGAAGTAAAAAGTACCTCTCTATCACTACACCTCTTGCATATGCAAAGTTGCTAATAATAATTCCGTCCTCATATTTGAGTAAAATGAGTGCATTTTGTCAATCTATTAACTATGATCAAAATGCTTTCGTTTCCTTTACTACTCCTAAGTAGTTTTTTTACATATTCCATCGATATATACTTCCGCTTCCACCGCGGGACATCTAGCGCAAGTAGTACTCCACTTTGCTTTCTCTACTTCGCCTTGATTCCTCGGCAAGTTAAGCATCTAGTAACATACTCTATAACATATCATTTCACTTCGGCCAATAGAAAACCCTCTTCATGTCTCTATACATTTTGTCGCCACCAGGATGAATAACCATAGAAAGGTGATACTCAGATAGAGCCTCATCAAATCAGGTCCTTAACTTCCAATACATATAATCTTTTATCAAGTAATAAATCCCCTTGGAATCAATAGAATACTTATCTAAGTGAGAAGATGCTACAATCCATATTTATCATCTTGGAGGATTATAATATTAACTCAAAATTAGGTTGTATGAGGCTGTAACTTTGAAGAATGTTGCGTATTGATATTTTTTACTCTTAGAAATTTATTTGGATGATTTTGATTCTGGAAACTTTTAAAGCCTATAACTTTTTGATAGGAACCTAATTAATGCCCAAAACCACTTCTAAACGTAGGATATGATGGTTTCTGTTTTCTGTAAAGTGGTCATAATAAACTTTTGGATTTTTTTATTTAGGACAAATGGTCATTTGAAGTTAGGAAGTTATTGGACAGATTAGTAGGTAGAGGCCAAATTAGGCCCAGCAACTTACTTTGAGATTTGTGCCTAATGGAGCTTATGGGACAACCTCTCTTCATTTTCCCACTTTCCCAAAACAGTTCTTACCCAACCATTAATTAGGTTTTGGCCAAAACCAACCAAAACCATAATTTACTAGCCAAATCAAGAGATTAGCAAGGGGATTAGTTATAGATTAATTAATTACTGATTCGGGATGCCTTAGGATTCATGAAGTTACTGTTCATCTTGTAATTTACCTTGGTATTTGTACATTTTTAGATCTAGTGAGTGGTCTGCACTTCTCACTATACTATACATATTTATATAGTTAAAAGTAACATTTCTAACATGATTTTGAATGTTAAAATTATTTTTATAATGGATTTAAAGTTAAAATCAATTTTAAAATGAATTAAAAAAGTTAGCTATTAATTTTATTTCATTGTTACTTTTTGACCAAACCGTTTGTTCTTTTTTCTATATGGCTATTTTAGGATGAAGTAAATATTCGATTCTTATCTGAGCTGCTTGATATGATATGCACGCACTATATAATGTTAGTATATAGTTATTTGGATGCATGTTTGGTTCATTTGAGTGTATTTGATGAATTGTTGGACTTTGAGAGGATCGATGGGCTAAATTGCTCAAAATGTGATGCAATTGATAGAGTGTTCATAAGGGCATAGAGAAGCTACCATTATGGTCACATAAGGATTAGATTTGAAATGATGAAGTTTCTAGCAAGTTAAAGAGAGGTCATGGTAGATCATGGAGTGGTCCATGGTAATTGGATATCGAAGTAAGGAGATAAAACCTTCGATCTTTTGGGTGTTGAGTTTCAGGGCACTTGGTGAAATAATCCAAGATAAACCAACCACCGAGAGTTCTACCCCTAATCGGTTTTGAAGTGGAAGCATTAGGTCTTCGGTCTTGGATGCAGCATGCTTTGGGGATGGTGTATGCATAACTTCGAGGTAAAATATGTAGACAACCGGTTTTTGGCCAAAGCTAGTATTTAGCTAACCTGGCTAAGTTCTTGGCCTAAGAGGTTGGTGCTAACCATCAGTTTTAGTGGCGAATTTTTGGTAAATGGAGTTTAGGCCTATATAGGTATGCTATGACTGACGACATGCCCATTTGATGCTTGGTTTGGAAGTTATGACCCTATGACGAGCGGTTTTGTAGGTGAAGCGATGGTGTGATGCTTTGACTTGGTGATTTCAGGACTTACCTATGGATTTGGTAAGGAGACTTTAGAACTTAGTAATGATGACTCTATGACTTGTGATGGACATCTAAAGGTGTTTCAGACTTAGATTACTCGATGATGGGAGTAGTGTTTGTGATCGGTAAGGAGTTTGTTGATGTGAACTTGTATTGGAACATTGATGTGTTTGATGACTTGTGATGGAATTTTAAAGGTGCTTCAGAACTTAGTAGTGATGCCTCTTTGACTTGTAATGGACATCTAAAGGTGTTCTGAAATTAGACGACTCGAAGATGGGAGTTGTGTTTGTAATCCATGAGGACAAGTTCATTGACATGACCTTGTGGGTGGAATGTTGATGTGTTATGCTATGGAGATGTATAAAATGGAATGTTGATGTATTCTACCATTGAGATTAGAGCAAAGGGATCATTGATGACTTTGATAATTCAAGTGGGCTTGTAAATAAGGGGTATGTAAGGATGCTCACTTGGATTTAACCTTATCCTGGATCTTTGATCGTAGATCTATCTTACCCTGTATGTCTAGTTCGTGGCCTTATGAACTAGCATGGATTCGATAACCGAGAAATTGATAGTTTAAATTAGTTTCTGGCCATTGACATCATCATATGAGCTATCATATATCTAATGCACTTGAGTGAGTGATGCGAGAATTGTTTGATGGTTTCTATGGACGTTATGTTTGCTTTGTTGTACTATAGATTTCACATGATATAGGTATTATTGATTTAGATAGCTAGATACCCCGGTATTGTATTTTGAGCTGCATTGCACCTGCATTGCACTTGCATAATGATTAGCATATACTATTATATGCTAACTCTTTGGATGTATGGACAATCCAAGTATGATCCTCTATACCTTATGTCCTATTTTACTATATTGACTTTTATAGAATCTTGGTATTATAGATCTCTCATACCAGACTATTGTCTAGCTAGAGGCTTTATGTTTTAATTCTTATTATCTTGAGTATTCTTAAATGAGTAGAATAAATAGTAGGTATGAGATAGCATATGGGTAAGTACAAAGGACGAGCAAGAGGGTAAGCTTATCTATATTTGGGTTTGCTATTTATTATATTCCACTATAGAACAATATTGAGTTTTATCAATGCTATACTACTATCTATTGATAGACGGCTAATTGAGTATATTGTTATGTGACGTATAAAATCTATGATCTGTGTAGTATAGCTATTATGAACCTGTTGCACTTTATTTTCATGGTTCAATTTAGTTATTGTCTCATCTATTTTATATTTTTGATCATTCTTATACTTTATCCTTGTACTATGATATATACGACATATTTACTTTGGATGATTACTTTTTACACTTAGCAATTGTCCAACATCAGTCGGGTACCATCGTAGCACACTTTGTAGGTTATATTGGGTACAGTAAGTGTAAGGTTGTTGTCAGACTCGGTATTAGTGCTTAAATTGCCTAGTTAACCTCAGGATATCGAGATCCATTAGAGATAGAGAAGAAGTTATTACCCCATAATGGATCGAGTAGTATATGAGATAGCGTATTTGTTATATATTTGGATTTTAAAATTATATAATAGTATACATAGTATAAGTCGCATTGCATACACGGGTACCACTTATTTAGCCTTTCTTTATAAGAGACTGATTGTTCTTATTATAGTCTGTAAGGATGGATAGGAATATCAGGAACTTTGCATCAGAAAAGAAGGCCAAGGTGGGCACTAAGATATAAATTGACTTGAAAATGTTGATGATGTTCATTCAAATGATGATGAAGATAATGCAAAATGCCCCAAGTGAGGCTTTATGAGTAGTGGTAGGTTATACTCAAAGGAAGGTGCAACAAGATATTTCTCCCAAAAGAAGAGCTAAACCATAAGTGGGTGGGAGCAACAAGAGGAAGAGGGACAACAAAGGCGAAAAAAGTTCCGAAACAACGGTGTCAAAGAATGGCAATTGGATCCCACTTGTTACCAGTGTGCAAAGATATGCCACTTCGGGTGGGATTGCAAAAGCAAAGAGAAAATGTGCTACATCTATCGCAATCTTAGGCATGTAAAAGTGGACTATCCAGAGCCGACTAAGGAGAAGTAGCTCCAAAGGAAGGATATATAAAGAAATGTAACGACCCGTAAATTTCAGTGGTTTTATTTATTTAATTAATTGAATTTTTGTGAAATTTTAAACAATAAAATTTTGAAATAAAAAATTTAATATTTGGAATGCGTCTACTTTAACATAGCAACTGGTAATCTTTCATTAGATAATTTGGAAGTTTATTTTCTAGTGTAATTTTATTCCAATTTATATCAGTTAAAAATTTGATGGTAATAGAATGTTTTCCAAACCTGAATATTTTTATATAGAAAAATTGTAAATCATCTTCTGAGCATGACGTCATATTTCGTTTTTCCAAATTTTGACTTTTATTGCTCCGTCGTTCTTATTTTCGACAAATTAGCAGCATTTTCAGTACCGATTATCGACTTTTGATCGGATGATCGTACCATTGATATCTGTATACCGTTTTGATCGTCTCGTCGTGCTAATCTCTATGGTATATTCATTTCTGTGTTTTGAAGTCTGGTACGTAGCGGAATCCGTGAAAACGGCAACCGTAGTACGTTATGTTTCTAAAGACTTTTGATTCCGTGCCTTTCTGATTGTCCACTGTACAAACTCAATGGCTATTTGCTTTCAATACCTCCATGAATTCAGAATTCAAGGCATGACGTTTATTATTCTATCCTTTCACTTTATATTTGCTGGTCCTTTCCTCTGACCTTCTTTCCTTTTCATTTCTTTTCTTCTTTTCTCTACATTCCTATTTTAATTATATTTGGCCGAGCACTGTTCATCTCCTCTCTCTTTTTTTCTTTTTTTTTCTTTTCTAGCGTTGCCTGGGAGGATATATATTTTGATAAAGTGTTGTTCGGTGAGCCACACACTTCTCTCCTCCCTCCGTTCATCGCCGCTCGCCATTGCTCCGTCTTCACCCTACCGACCAGCTACTGCATCCGCCTCTTACACCCAGATCAGTTCATCCCTTCTCCGTGCTACTGGTTCACTCCTCCTTGCGTGTCTATATATATGAATAATTTCAAAAGGTAATATTTTTGTTTAGTAAATATTGATTTTAAATTTTATATATATATATATATATATAAATATATTATGTTGTTGTATATATAAGTTATTAGTTGATATATATAAGGTCGGTTGGCATGTGATATGTAACTTTACATTTGTCATATACAATCTGTTGCCTTTAGAATGTATACAAGTTGGGTACAATCTGTCTCAAGCCTTCATGGTTTATATATTAATGTATGATAATTGGCCAGTCTACACACGTACTTTTGTTAGTAGTATATATTCATATATATGTTAGTAGATGTTAGTGGTGGCCTATCTGTTATATGTATTCAAGCATACTTATTTTAATATATATGTCATATAAGTTGTATGCGGTTCTATATATAAGTCTGTATAAAGCATTTATATAAGTCATGCTAGTATCTTAAATGCATATAGGATCTGTTATGTTGGTTTTTTTGCAGTAAATAATATATATATAGCAGATGTAGATATCTTGCATTGTAATAAGTGTATATATATGTTTTGCATTTATATTTGTGCTTGCACTCAGACTTGCTACTGCCGCACTTCCATTTTATATATATATCAATTTGTGAACAAAATTGTACATATATTATGATTTCATTATATATTTACACATGTTTATATATAGGCTGAGTTATATGAATAGTCGATATGTATGATACTTTGTTCAATAGCTGTGATTCTTTTATTTTATATATTGTGATTTATTTGATATAGTAGTATATATAAATATTTATATATGGTAGTACTTGAGTTTTGTTTGATATAAAAGTTGGGTGTTTGAAATTTTTATATGTATATATCATATGTTTTTTTGTGGCGTGTGTAAATGTATTAGCAGTTATATTAATATGTCAAATTATTTACTTAATTCATGCAGTACTTTGAAACAGTTTATTTTTTTATTATATAGTAGCTTATGCAGGTTAGTATATTTGTACAGGTTGTTATATTTGAAGCTACATATTATTTATATTTATAGCATATTTATATTTGTGGTTAGATCTTTAGAAATGGGTTAGATCTTTAAGTTTATAGGTTATATAAGCTTTGACGAACTTGTGATTATATATGTGTAAAGTAAGTTTAAAACATAGTATAATTATAATATGGTCAAGGTATTGTAAAATATAAGATTTATATATACTAATTTATACAAATCTGTGTAAGTATATATGTTTATGTACATTAGTCTATATGGGATATATGTGTTTACTATATATGCTTATATATGTTGTACACTGTTAACACAATTTGTTCAATAGTAAAATATGAGATGTTTAAAAATCTGGGCATTGTAGATGGGCCAGTTTAAATTTTATGATAGTTTATATATATAATTATTTATTTCAAATTTCATTATGAAGATATGTTTGTTTTATCCTATGTGTTTACTTAAAACAAGGAATTTTAAAATACATAAACATTTAATTTAATATGTGTTTGGAATTTAAAATATGATTTATATATATAGTTATATATAGCTTTATACATAAATTCACTCATACCGTTTATCATCATCGATACAATTTTGATTTGATTTCGTCAATTTCTCATCTATCAGCCTGTCCGTCGAGTCCGTATCCATCTAGCTTTGATTTGGAATTCGTGTTTGAATTCGCAACTCATTCCATCCTCGTTCATCTCTAGCCTCGAAAGGTGAGTAATCACTCAGATTAACGTTCTTATATTTATTAAATTTGATTTCAATTAAAACGTCAATTGAAATATGCTGCAGTCAGTTATTTACATTACTATTTATATGCTATTATCTGTATCTGTATCTGTTCACCTGTGACATCTGACACCATCATCTATTATTTATATTGATGATATATGCCTGTTATATTATTTTCATATCTGTTATCACTCTGCAAGTTCCCTGTTAGTATAGAATTCACTATGGGTTGAAATGATACATACCCGAACGATCTGTAGAATATGAGAGAATCGTTATGGGTTGAAATGATAGACCCAAGCGATTTTCATTAAATTGAATTTGGGATTGCGGGTTGAAATGATATATACCCGTATATATATATATATATATTTAAATTGTGGATTGAAATGATAAATATCTGTATCACTTGACCATAGGATAGAAAATTATATACAGACACCGTTGGTCTATATATAAATATTTTGAAAATGATTTCTATGGTTTTGAAAAGAAATATATAATTTTAATAAATATTGATTTTAAAGATTTATCGAGTTGATTTAATAAAGTTGATATATATAATATGTTTAAGTATTTATTTAATATATATATTTTCAAATATAGAGTTTATAATAATTCAGATTGGAAAGATGAATTTGAAATTGATTTGATATTTATTTAAGAATTTTACTTAAATAAGTTTGGTTTGAAATTATTAAATTTGAGATTTTAAAGATATGATTTTATAACTTGATTTTTGATTTAAAGTGACTTAAATGTATACTCCAAATAAATTGAAGGAAATATTTAGTTTATTGTAATTTGGGGTTTGTTTAAATGATATTGGATTTATTAAGTGAATATTTTAAGACTAAAATAATAGTAAAATGAATTTGATATATATATGAAATTATCGAATTTAGTTTTGAAATTTTTGAATATATTAGCTTTGAAATATATTGAAATTGAAATGGTTTATTTGTGTTTCAAATCGGTATTTGAAATCGATATAACTTGAAAATGTTAATTGAATTGGAATTGAAATTGATGATTTTAAATTTGATAAAAATTGAAATTTGGAATTTGAGTTGATTTTGAATCAATTTGTGGAATTTGAGGAAGCTATTTTTTTTATATAAAGTATTTTAAAACTATATCTAAAACTATTTATATTTTACTTTATAAATTTTTTTAATATAAACTATTTTAATATAAATCATTTTCAATATAAATTAATTTATTATAAACTATTTTAACTTATAACTATTTTATATAAACTATTTTTATTTTATAAACTATTTTATTATATATATAATTTTAATATCTAAACTGTTTAAGAGGAAAGTGTTATGGATTCCAAAATGTATTGATTTCAAAGGGTTATGATTTCCAAAGTTATGAATTTCAAAGTATTATGATTTCCAAAGTATTATTATTTCAAATTCTTTTGGTTCTGAAAGTATTATAGCTTTGAAAGCACTATGATTTTGGAAGTGAATATATTTGAAATGGAAATGATATCGTATTGATTTGTTTTTGAAATGAAAATGATATTTTGGTTTTTGAAGTATAAACTATTTTAAATGACCGCGGGGTTATAATAACGATTGGTTGTTAAAGAGACCGGGATCGGATATGGACATACTCTCTGTCGATACCGAAAACCACTTTGACAACTGTGTACTCGGTGGAGTTTCCAGAATGAAGTAGGATGGTGGCGACGATCCTAAGGTATATACGTGGACCCAACTCCCGTGAGTTGGCATAAGGTGGCTAAAACAGGAGCGATCTCGGACCAGTGAGGTAGCACCTCTTATCGGACGCACTTCTTCGATACCATTCTATTACTTGGTGATTGTTTGGGTGCACCCCTTGATTTGGGAGTGTTGTTCGAGGTGGAACGGTAGTGGCTGCTATGTGTTTCCATCAGTCCATGTGCGTAATTGGTATATCTACCCTGGCATTGCCTTGTGTGTCGTGTCACCTACCATATCGAGCTTTACTACGAGTTTCTATTTGTGTCGTACCTATGGAGTATCTTCTCATAGCCTCTCGAGGTATGTAGGTACTGTATAGACTATTGGCACTATTATGTGTTAAGGGCTATATGGGTAACCCTTAACGCTATTTAGAAGTATGTTTATTTTATATTAGACATTATTATAATAGCGCAATATTACTACATAGTAGATAGTTTAACGGATCCTTAGAGGATGGTTATCCCAAACATCCTTTAAGTTACTTGTATTTCAGTTGATATTTCACTTGAGTTGGATTTATTAATATAAGAATGTTAATCCTGACTCGAGTGTTTGTGTTTTGCTTTACGCTCGGGTCAGACTGAGTGATACAGCATTTGAGACTCACCTTTGGAGTTGGATCTTCGCTTGGAGACCCAGCTATCTATCGATTCTGCTATCAGTTATTCAGTTGATTCTAGTGATGTATTCAGATCTTGTACTTGACTATTGTATTGAGACATCTATGTATTCGAGACTTCTGATGTATCTTGTTTAACTCTGTTATATATATAGTAGCTTCATGAACTACTATTCTTTTGTTTCCGCTGCTTATCGTTTATTACTCTTTGTCTGTGGTTCTGTGATTTGTTTATTTACTATATATGCTGAGTTTTGCCAAATTTTATTTACAATCCATTGTTTTGAATTATTCAAGTTCGACATGTGTGGGTTTATTGTCGATTTGAATGGTCCAAAATACTGGGTCATTACAAGAAAGGTCCAAAGATGAGGAAGTAGGAGCCTATCTACTATACCTACGGGAAAGGGATCACCTGGGAAAGGACTTTAGGAGTGAAGGAAGGAGATGCTTCAACTAGTATAGTTTTTGGCATGTCAAGAAGGATTGTCCAGAGCCACTAATGGATAAGTAGGTTATAGGAGCTTTTGCACTAAGTGTTGTCCCGACTTTATCATGTGCTCTATCGGCAAAGGAGCAAGGGAAGGTTATGGTTATCTAAGGTACGCTTTTTGTTTATTGTATACCTGTTTATGTTTATTTGATATTAGCGCTTCACATTCCTTTATATTTAGTAACTTGGTAAATAGACCGGTTAAAACCCAATTTAGTGGACATACCCTATGTAACATCCCATAAATCAATAACAGATTAATTAAATAATTAATTATGGTAATAATCACCTTAATGGTTGAAATTTGAAATTAACCAATACAATGTGATAAGTATTTGGAAATGCACTTACTTGTTATCTAGTTTGTAATGACAACATATTACGTGCCTTTTTCAAATAAATCTCAACTTGGAGTCCAGGACCACTATCCCAATGGTTAGGCGCTCTGGCTTTGGTCAATAAGGTTACATATTCAAATTCCGTGTAGCGCATGATTCGAACCACTAGACATGTTGACTTGTAATATGTTATATGCTGCCTGCTACCTAAGGCTTGTAGTACAATCATGCACTACAATCTAAGTACCCAGTTTTAGAAAAAAAATCTAAACTTGAATAACTTAAATATGGAAAGGGAAATTGTGGGTCGATAGCCCAATTATTCATTTGGAATAAAGCTAACTCCTTTTATTTATTCATTTCAATCTATACTCAAACCTTACAATAAAATCTTAAGCTCTTTATGGTGCTTGTACCCTAATAAAGAGAGAAGAAGAAAAGAAGATTAGAAGATAAGGGAACCACATTATTAACTAAGAAGCCTAGGTGAGTAAGATATTCCCTAACTTCTTTTTCTTTTTTAAATCACTCTTGGCCATGTCAACCATTGAATGATTTTCATATTTCTTGTAATTTTTAAGATATAAGAATTTAATATGATGATAAGAACATATTATTAAAAATGGGTTTTGAATTATTAAATTTTCCATATGAAAATAAAATGTTATGAATTATTAGAAAGCCATAAAATATGGAAAATAGACAAAACTGGGAAGTTTGAAGAAATATGCATGAGTAAATCATGATTAATTTACTACAGGTCACAAGAAAGAAGTTAAATGATTCCCAGAAGGAAATGTGTATGGCTAGAGGGGTATAATAGGGAACCTGAAGGCAATTAGCTATTGTTGGGAGCTAGTTTAATTAATTTAAGTATATTATATTAGGTTAATGGACTTTATCCACTAATTAATTATTATATTAGAATCAAGTCAAATGAATCAAAAGTCGACACATGGAAAGTTAGTGGCAGATGTGCTGGAATGGTTTCTAACTTATATCGAAGGTAAATGCTAAAGAAGGTAAAGCTAAATCTAAACTTAATTAAACTAAAACATTAAGCATAAAGACATAAGTAGAAATGTTAGAAAAAACTAAGTTTGAGGCTAAGGTTAGTAAACCGAAGGTATTAATCAAGGGCTAAAGGTGCTCAACGATTAAAGAGGAATTATGGGTAGAGGAGGTGATTTCAGTAAATTATAGATTTGATACTATAAATCACCGAAACTAAACTATGATAAGCTTCCCTAAATGAGAACAAGGATAGTGATTGTCGAGCATAGTGTAACTCTCGGTAGAGAGTGTAAATTGAAATTTGAACTTTCGGAGACAATGATATATGCCATGGCTTAAGATGGCCTAGATTGGAACCTAAGACATTAATGATAATGTATTAATTAGTGTTATAACTGGAAGGTGGTTTGTTAAAATGTTAGCTTAATAAACAACTAAGTGAAAAGTGGTAGACGACATAATGCCTGAGGTGCCAATCGAGAAACTAAAAGCAAAGGTAAAAGGCATTGAGTGCAACTAAAATACAAAAGCAAGGGTATAAGGCTTAATATGGCAACCAAAACCAGATGCATTGGTGTAAGGCTAGAAGAGGGAACTGTCCGAACTACTAAAGTAATTGGTGTAAGGCCTAGAGCGGCAATTAAAGGAATTTTGTAAGAAGTAAGGCTGAGAGTAGCAGTCTAGGAACCATAAGTGAAGTAGGTGTAAGGCCTAGGGTGCAACTGAAATATAAAATAGTGAGTGTAAGGCCTGATGTGGCAATTGAGATTGAAAAGGCATGAAGCCTAAGTGGTTGAGGAGGATATCTTTAAACACTTTATTCATGAAAGGTATAAGGCTTTAGTGGCAGCCGAATTGTAGGACTTTAACGATATATATTTATAACAGAAGTACACATGGACTCAATAATAGTAAACTGTAAGGTATTCTAATTATACCGAAATATAATAATATTTCCATGAAACAAACAGAGAGGTTACTTCCAATTGTGGCTTTAAAGTATCGCTTGGACACTTAGTTAATGAAAATATAACTTTACTAATGGATCGGATAATTATTGCTTTGGTATATTAAAGGAGGAACCCGTCCCACATATAAGTGGAACGATCTTACTATTTTCTTGTTTAGGGTAATATGTTGTTCATACCAGACTTTATATACGACCAGTGTTTTCATTCTTGTTTTCCATATAAACTCACGGGTACTCACTCAAGTAGGTTGAGTTTATAGGTTAAGCGGGTTGCATTTTGGGATGAATGAATAAGGCAAGCCAAAGACGAAGCAGTAAACTTGAGTGTTATTTATAATGTTTTAATTCCATTATATAAAGTGTTCACGACTGCATCTTCATATGAGATGCACGACACTAATAGTTATATTGTGCTATACTTTTGACCCCATGTAGGAACAACTTTAGCCTATAACTAAGTAAATCTAGGAATATGGGTCTTGATAATATACCTCCTAAATATATATTGAGTTAACATTCTTAATGGTAAACCGCTAAAACTGCACATACACTCTGAACATACGTTGCAATGCCTGAGCACATGTCGAGTATATAAACTCGATGGTTTTTTCCCTATCAAAGCATTCGTAAGCATGCCCAACACTCTACATCTTCAACCTAAAGCTGAATAAGTTATCTAACAATATGACTCCCCCATAGGTTCGACCGCTTTGCCTAGTTATATAACTCTACTATTTCGGACATCTCCGTCTCCCTTACCCAAAGTGCGCTACAGTGATGACAAAAGCATCTAGTGCAATATAATTGCATAACTCATTGAGTATCATGTTATGCATGTCATGAAGTGTGAATCCACTTACGTCACCAGGTGTGAAATCGATCCCGCTTGTTGTACAACTCCATACAGCTACATGAACTCAAAAAATCGAGAAAGTGGGGTAAAGTTTTCCCGATCCATCTTACTTGGCCTGCACCAGGTCCAAGTTCAACCTATGCATGCTTCAGCCATTCAGATGTCTAAATGACAGATTTAGTTGTTTGCTCCTAGTTGAGAGGTCTGGATTTGGTCTGGATGTTTGCATATCCATACAAAACCAACCAAGCATTCAAATGTCTAACCTTATATTCAAACATCTGAGTTTAATTCTAAACATCTGAGTTTAATTCTAAACATCTGAATATAAGTTCAAAGTTTGAATCATGTTTGATTTGAACTATTTTCTTTCTGTTGTGCACTGTAAAAAATTTATACGTCTGGTTTTTTAAACTAGACATCCGACCTGGGTATATTTCATCATTTTTGATATTTTAATTTCATTTCCTCTTTCTAGACTTTATTATAAACTTTGACATCATTTTTTATTCAAGTTTGGCAGATAACTATATACAAATTCTTGATTTTTTCATTTGCAACTTCATGTAGTTTATCCATTTGATTACGTATGGATATTCTCTTATTTATCTATATATAATTCAAAATTAATAGAGTTAGGCTGAGGTGAATTTCCAAAGTATATGTATAGATCAACATTATTAATTTAGGCCTATTGCGTAAATCTGATCTACATGTTTAGAGGTGAATTCTAACTAGTATACCCTCCCCTGTGTATTAATAGTTATGTTGCTGAATTATCACTTAGGGGTTTTCCATTATTTCTACCCGTATAGATTTTAAATTAAAATTACCAATTCAAATTCAAAAATCATATTTTTAATTTAGAGAGATGCACAAAAGAAATTTAATTACTTTTTTTACATCATAAACACATCATAATAGATTCACTCATCCTTTTCGCTTCCCCTTCTCTTTTACCTTGAAATTCCCCTTTGTGAGCCCCTTTTTTTATATCTTAATCCATTGATTTTTTTTCTCCTCTCTCTATCTCTTTTGAATTTGATTTTTTTGTTTTTGATTCAAAAGTTAGACAAGAGATTTAAATAAATGGTGTTTAGATTAAGAAGTTTCGAGGAGAAAAAAGGGGATTATAGTTTATTAGCAAAGGATAGGGTTTTAAGTGAAAAGAGGTAAGGGTTGGATCAAAATTTATAGCTAAAATTATGGTTATTGGGGTTAATCTAGAAATTACTATTTACGGGAATGCTACTAGGTCTAGTTTCTGCCTTTTCTTACTCGTTTCATGAAATTCAACAAGCTACATATGTTTACGGACTTTAAATAGCATTCTGGACGCAATAGAATAGGTTCCGAAGCCTAATTCCAACCTTTGTGAAAATTCACTATTTTTCAATTTTATATAAATTTACATTTTTTATCTTTATTAATATTTTAATTTATTATTAAAATTTACATTGTGTTATATTCTCCCCCTTAAAATGATTTCATCCTAGAAATCTTAAGAACAGAAAAATGAAACTCTTTCATAAAAATTAATATTTACAACCATCTACTCAACCATCAACCACTTGCAAACAATGTCGTTAATTTCAAAAAATTTAATGTAGCATATACATATAGGTATAGAATGCATATGAACATATATGTAATGCAAAACTAGGTAGTCACTAGGATTAGTTGACCTCCTGAAATGCAAGTGCTTATGCCAATTATCCAAAATGTATGCAACATCCTACATATATACTTACGATTCTATGTAGATGAGAAACCATGCAATACATATGAAAAATGCAAGAACCATTATGCATTTAAACTAATATAATGAAATAGACAAGGTAATGTGCGTTGGAGCCAACATGAACATATCAACCCATATATGCAATACTAGCTAAGACATCGATTAGCAACCATCATACAAGGGTGAGACGAAGCCATAAGCGAGTGGGGAAGGAAAGAAGAAGTGGAAGCACTTCAGAACAAGGGTGGCCCAAAAAAGGTAAGTGAGAGTCTATTTGCTAACTACGAGGAGACGGGTCATTTTATTAAAGACTGTAAAGTTAAAGCAAGAAGTTCTACAACTGTAACAAGTATGGGCATATTAAAAGGGACTGTCCAGAACCCTTGGGGCAGAAGCAGATAGTAAAGGGATATGCTATTAACATTATTCTGACTTCATCAAATGTTCCATTGGCAGAAGAGAAGGGGAAGATCATCGTTATTCAGAGTATGCTTTCTATTTCTGATATACTTATACGTGTTTTATTCGATACTTTGGCTTTACATTCTTTCGTATCTAGTGATCTGGTAGATAAACTGGGATTAAGACCTGAGATAGTAGATCGATCTTTGATTGTTACAAACCCTATAGGAAGATGAACTATCATTTGCATGGTTTGTCGAGACTTAGCCTTATTGAGTCATGGATGTTTGTTTGTTTGTGATTGCTTTCTATTAGGGTTTGTGGGGCTTAGTTTGATTTTGTGGATGGACTAGCTGGAGAACTACAAAGTTGCGGTGGACTGTGAGAGACCATTGATGATAATAGGAACTGATAGTGGGTCGAGATTGGAATTGTGCTGCCTACCTAGTAATAAGGTAATGGTTTGATTTTTGTATTCTCAAGATCTCGCATGATGAATTGTCATTGGTACATATATCAAAGTAGTATTTAGACATATTCAAAGAGATAACAGGATTACCTCTACATAAGGAGATAAAATTCCATTATGATGCCAAAGAGCAGAAGGAACCAGAGATGCAAGTGAATGACCTATTGAGATGAGGGTTCATTCATAGGAGTATATCTGAGTGGGGTGGCTTGTAGTATTAGCTATGAACATGGATGACTCTTTGGGATCATTTGTTGATTGCTGTGAGCTAAATAACATGACGAGGAGGGACATATATCCACTCCCACGTATTAATGACTTGTTCGATCAACTCCATTGTGCTAGAGTATTTTCTAAATTAGATTTGGTGATAAGATTCCACCAAATGGGAGTGGCAAAGGAAATGGGCCGATTACAACATTTCACATGCCATTTGCATTCTATGGGTGGCTAGTTATGGCATTCGTGCTAACCAACGCACCGACATACTTTGTTGATCTCATAAACCGTGTCTTTAGGGATCAACTAAATAAATTTGTGTTTGTGTTCATGGATGATATACTTGTCTATTCATGGATGGAGGAAGAACACAAGGAACACTTGAGGATTATGATTAAGATGTTGAGGAAGTACCGACTAAAGGCGCGATTTTCTAAAATCCACTTGTGAAGGAGAGACGAGCGATTTTTGGGTCATGTTTTTGATGAGCAAAGCATTGTTGCATTTCCTACGAAGTTGGCAACGGTCTAGCATTGGGATCGACCAAAGAAAGCTACAAACGTGAGGAGTTTCCTTAGACTAATGGGATACTATGTATGTATTATCAAGGACTTCTCTAAGATAGCGGCACCATTAACCCATTTGATGAAGAAGAATCAGAATTTTGTTTGGGACATGAGGTGCAAGCATGCATTTATGAGTCTGAAGGAGAGGCTAATGAGTCCAGCGGTGTTAGTTATTCTGGGTAGGAATGTAGAGTAGATAGTGTACATAGATGCCTATGATACTGGACTATGTGCGATGTTGATATAAAGGGAAAAGTTTATCGCAACACTAGTTAATAGCTGAAATCATATGAGAGGAAGTATCAGACTCATGATTTGGAGTTGGCGACGATAGTGCTCGCTTTGAATATTTTGAAGCACTACTTACTTGGAGAGAGTTCGAGCATCTTAATAATCATAAGTCATTGAAGTACCTCTTCTCATAGAAGGATCTTAACCTTCATCAACATTGATGGTTAGAGTTCTTGGCCTTATATGAATTTGAAATTTTCTATATGCATAGCAAGGAGAATACAATTGCTGATGCTTTGAGTAGAAGACATGCCAATTTAAGAGTGATGTTTCTAGAGTGGAAGTCACTTGATTATATTGCTTGTTATGACTTTAGGCCTTGATGTGAGCAGAGCCAGATGTGTTGGCTAGTTTGACTACCTAACCTACCTTGATTGAGTAGATCAGTTTAGTCGGAGGTGAGACAATGGACTAGCAGAGATCATGGCTATGATAAAGGAAGAAGTAGAGTCTAAGGAGATGAAGCAGTACGGGCTAGACCATTAAGGTTGGCTCTGTAAGGATGGGAGATTGTTTGTGCCTATGTCTATGGGTTGAGGGATGAGGTGCTACGAGTGTGCCATCATTTGAGATTGACTATACATCCTGATGGCAATAAAATATACCATTATATGAAGGAGACATTTTATTAGAAGGGATAAAGAAGGTTTTTGGGCATTCATCTTAAGATGTGTGAACTTTCAGCCATTGAAGGTTAAACAGCAGAAGCCAAGTGGTTTGCAGCAACCGCTTGAGATTCTCGAGTGGAAGTGGGAACATATATCGATGGATTTCATCGAAGGATTACCGAGGACCAGCGGAGAGTATGATAGCATATGGGCTATAGTCGATAGATTGACGAAGAGTGCTTGAATTATAACTATAAAGTTTGGTAAATTAGCATTCAAATTGGCCAAGTTTTATGTGAAATGGATAGATGCGATTCCATGGTGTGAAGAGCATTGTAAGAGACCAAGACCCATTGTTCACCAGCGGGTTTTAGAAGAGCATACAAGAAGAGTTGTGGATGGTGCTGCATCTAAGTACAACTTATCATCCGTAAACCATTGGGAAAATTGAGAGGGTGAATCATCTTAGAGGATCTCTTATGAGCTTGAATTCTTCACTTTGGAGGCTCATGAGATAATCACTTGCATTTAGTAGAGTTTGCATACAACAAATATCAATCTAACATCCGTATTGCACCATTTAAGGCATTATATGAATGACCGTGCAATACTCCTTCATGTTAGTGGGAAGCGGGCATGAAACTGATACTAAAGCCAGATATGATCTAGGAAACATTAGAGATGATTAAGATCATTCGTTAGCAAATGAAAGTTTCTCAAGATAGAAAAAAGAAGTACATTGATAAAAGGAGATGTGATATTGAGTTCTTCGTCAGTGATACAGTGTTTGTTAAGATCTCTCCACTAAAAAATGTATTTAGATTGGGTACTAAGGAAAAGTTGACAACAAGATTTTTAGGTACTTTTTCTATACTTGAGATTATTAAGAACCTAATTTATAGGGTCGACTTATCTTAGAAGATGACGATGTGAAAAATGTGTTGCACTTTTCTCATTTGCAGAAGTTTGCGCACAGCTCAAGTGTGACTATTACACCAGATCAGTTGGATGATACCGAGATTGAACCAGAAGCTTTGAGATCTCGTAGGCCCATTTGTATCATCGAACATAATCCAAAGCAGCTTAGAAGAAAGACAATCTAGTTGGTGAAGATTCAATGGGGTGAAAATAAGAGGGATTGCACTTGGAAGATTGAGGAGAGCATGATGACCACTTATCCGAAGCTCTTTACTTGGCGAGAATTTCTATTATTGCGTTTACTTTCACTTTCGACATCATATAGAGTAGTTTAGTATCTTGTATGCTAGGATAGGCTTAGATATTATTTCTTGCTTAGGTATGCATGTTTGATCTTTTTATATGTTTCCTTATAGGTGTAAGGCATGCGAGGTAAATATGTTTGGCTTTGCCTCAGTCATATTGGGAATTTCAGGAGCGAAATTTCTAAGGGTGAAGAATGTAACGACCCATATTTTACTTATCAGATGATCATAAAATATTATATTAAAATTCATATTGGGTCTATGAAGTTATAACTTTGGGTTATGTTGAGTAGTGATATTTTTAACCCTTAATATTTTTTTTGGACAATTTTACCTCTGAAATCTTGTAAAAGCTATAAATTTTGATAATAAACAAATTAGGGTCGGAGACCACTTGCATTGGAAAGATATGATAGTTTCTCTTTTCGTAGAATGGTCATAATAGCTTTTTGGATTATGGTTTGTAGGAAATGGCTGTTTGATGTTTGACAGTTTTTGAAACAGCTTAGTAGGTAACAAGTGATGTTTGGGTGAGGCCTAATAACCTATTTTGTATTTTAGGGTTATATTGGCTGCTATAGCCTCAACAAATCATTTTCTCATCATACCAAAATCCATCGAAATCTCTATTAAAATTTTCTTTAACCAAAACCTTCTCTAATCTCTTCCGAATCCAGCCAAATTCATAGATTAGTGGTAGAATAGCAAGGGGATTAGCTAGTGTCATTCAAATCTAAATTTTTGAAGAGGAAAATTTAAGCTTTGTTGTATATTCTTGAATATGCCTCGTTTTACATGCAAATCTTCCATTTTTGGCTGTTTGGTGAGTGATTTATCATTTCACAACTTATTATATATGTATCTGTATGTTTTGACATTTTTTGAATCCATTTTTAAAGTCAAAAGTATGTTTTAAGACTGTTTTAAAATCAAATTTGAAGTAAAAATGAACTTAAAATGATTTAATCATGTTGTTTTGATGTATGATTGTACACACACACATATTATGTATGTATGTATGTATATAGATATATATATATATGTTAGGCTTTATTATTGATGCACTTTTAGATAATTTTCCCTAGTTTGATGTATGTTTATATGTTTGGATGATGATTAAAGGTCGTTTATGCTTGTTTGGATTTTATTTGTATGTTTGAATGGTTGTAAACGTTCATCGGAGCGAAATAGAAGTGATGGGTGATTCTACGATCGAGGTCTCCACGTAGTTGGAGTGGCGATGTGCTCTCTGATTCAGTGGATAAAGGATGGAAGGTCCGAAAATGTAGAATCGAACTTCGACGGATCAACTCTAGAATGTTTCGGTCGTATCAACGCATTGGGGATGCACACAGGTCGAAGTAGTAAGAGTAGCGATGGAATCGATGCGAAACAAGGCATCGGAAGTGCTACAAGAATTTGGTTCGAGGCTTGGTGGTCAGCTTGGTGGCGTCGATATTTGGCTTTGGGCAGGGAAGGAGTTTGCTTCAAGTTATGATGGTCGATGATAGGATGGCCGAGCATGAAATTTGTTTCGGGGAAAGCTTTGTGTCAGTAATGGTAAGACATCGAGTGGGCGAGTGAGAAACTCCACGCAAAAGTACCAGGTAGGAAAATTGGTTTTGGGGTGAAGAACCGGGCAAATTTGGGTTCGTGTTTGTGCTCGGTGGTAGCATCACTTTGGGTCGTCTATTAGTTGACTTTGAGTCAAAACCGAAAAGATATAGGGGAAAGCTTTGACCTAGAGGGGACTTTGAGTATTGCATGGGCTGCATCGGTCAAACCTAGAGCTGCTTTGTGGTTTTTGGAGGTTGACATGGAGTTAAAGTGGATGACTTTGGGACGATTCAAGACAACTTTGAGGTCTGAGTGGAAACCAATGAAGTGATGACGTGAAGCTTCAATATGATGAATTCAAAACTTTAGTATGATAAATCTACGACTTACGAGGGATGTTTAGAGGTGTTTCGATGACGATACTCGACGATGAAAGTTATGATGGTGATACATAAGGGCAAGTTCAATTATGGGAACTCGTAAGTAGAATAATGATTGTGTTTTGCTATGGAGATAAATGATATGGAATTATGATTGAGTTCCATTATGGAGACGTGTGCAAATGGATTATTGATGATTCAGAGGTTTCTAGAGTGCTCGTGCAGAGGGGGTATATGGTGATATCCACTTGGATTACGATTGTGTCAAAATCTTATGATTGTGGATTACCTTGGACTTTATAACTGTGAGTCTGGTCCCTAGCCTTACGAAGTGACATTAATTCAATTACCAAGATACCGAGACTTGATTGAGTTTTTGGCTAACAATTGGGCCATACGAGTTATCATATATTCAATGCATGACCTAAGTGATGTGAGGATTATTTGATGAATTCCATGTTTTGCTGTGATTGTTTATCATGCTAGAGAGTTACACTATGTAGGTATTATCGACTTATATACTCAGACATCTAATTTTGTACTTTAATTTGTAGTACACTCATATGATGATGATGATAGATTATCATATATCTATTGTTATGTGCTAACTCTTTAGATGCATGGACAGGTCAGGTATGATTCCACATATACCATGTCCTTATTACTATTATGATTTTTGCAGTATTTTGAGATGATGTATCATTCATACCAAACTGTTGTCTGATCGAGCCTTTATGCTTTTCTTCTTATTATATCTAGTACTTTTAAATGATTAGATTAGGAATAATGGGTCTGGATAGCGCATGGAGCTGTGCGGAGTATGAGTAGGAGGCTGCTTTCATATATCTATACTTTTGAGCTTATAATCGTTTATATTCCTTGTGCAGTACTATGGAGTTATGTCGGTACTTGTATTATTAAGAGACAGTTATTAGAGTTTTAATGGAGATTTAGGATGTATAAATTCTATTATTTCCGTTTTGTATGATCTATAAACCGTTGCACTCCGTTGTTCTTATTTATTGTTCATTTGACTATATTATTATCTCGCCCGCCTTATATCTATGTTGAATCTTATACTTTATCCTATGCACTGCGAGATATATGATAGGTTCTATGATTTGGATTTTTTGTTACTTTACACCCTTAACTATCACCCTACATTTGTACCGTTGCTGCACACTTTACATGTTATATGGGTATCGGAGTGGTAGGGTAGTTATCACACTTATGGAGATTATCGATAAAGCTGACGTGAGATTTCTGATCATCCTACATAGTCCATGTTATAAAGGAAAAAGCTAAAGTATAAAATTTCGAACAATTCTATGAGAACTTATTTTTTGTAACGAGCTCAAATACAAATTCAAACTTGTTTATGTTTGGACCAAATATGCATCCTAATTTACGACAAAGCTTAGATTCTTGCATTGTTGTAGGAATTATTGGTAATTGATGTGATAGCTTGGAAAGCAACCATTTTTTATATGGAAAGCATTACTCTTCTCACTTTTTTATGTATACAAAAGTACACATGAAAGATAATTTAGTGGAGCAAGTTAGGGTTGTCTCGCATGAGGAAAAATGGAACGATGGTTGGAAAATGGAACAGTCTCACATCACTATATAACTTAGAGGCATGGCTTCTAAATATGACTTATTAGGCTCGTAATATTGCCATTTTGTTACACTAGTGTGTTCCAACTCATGTGCATACGCCATATGTAAGATGATGAATCTTGGTCCGACTAATGAAACTCGAATCCTATGTACGTGGATCTCACATTGTTGGGATATGTGATAAAATGTTTCCAAGCTAGAGAAGCAGAGATGCAGCTGAGACTAGACAAAGGAAGATGAAGAAGAGGATGGATCACTGGAGGCCTATAACATAAGTTAAAGGCATCAAATTGACTAGAAAAAAATACTTATCGACTAGAACCCTTTCTAGTTGATTGATAATTTTTCCAAATGACCATATATTGAGCTGTTTTAAACTCGAACGCATTGTTAATTTTCAAGTCATTACCAGTCGACTGATAGTATTTCTAGTCGATGGGATGAAAAATTCTGTAGAAATTGGGTTCAGATTTTCAGGGGCAATTTTGTTATTTTTGGAGTGTTTTAGATTTCCACCTTAGATTTTTTCATATCTTTGATCCAATGACTAAGATTACTTTAGACTTCTATAAATATTCTTGTACAATGGTCTTTATAATGTTTGTGGAGAGGGGTTATTGTATTAGGTTCTTAGAGATTGAGATTTCTTATCAGTTTTAAGGCTTTTTCTTTGTAATCTTTTGGAGGAATTAATAAAGTTTATTTAGAGAAATGTAATGTTTTTTTCCACTTCTTATCTCTTCTCAAATCTAATTGTATAAGGATTTTTGGAATAACTCTTGTACTAAATGAATTTTTCTGAATATAGTTTGGTTATGGAGAATATAAGCGTTTAAAAAATTTAATGTGAGAAATCGAGGGTTATGGAAGGCGAAGATCAATGTTTTTCTATAATTTAATTATATTCACCAACAATTGAAGAAAAAAAAGAGAAACCTACAAGTATAACTGAAGCAAAATGGGAAATTATGGATAAAAAGGCTGTAATGGCTATTCGATGCTTTTTGAAGAATACAACCTTTCATATTGTTGTTAATGAAATATCTACATATGTAATTTGGAAGAAATTAGAAGGAATCTATGCTAAGAACCCTACAACAAATAAGGTTCTTCTTAAGAGAAAATTGACAAATCTAAAGGTTAAGAAAAGTGGATCAATTGGAGAGCATCTTAATGATTTTCAAGCAATTGCGAATAACCTGAAGTCCGTGAATTAGGTGGATGCTAAGACATAAGCATTGATGTTGATGAGTTCATTACCGAAAAGCTGTGAACACTTATGGTAGCATTAAACAACTAAAATTCAGATGAAGTTGTATCAATGAGTTCTTTTGGTGATAGAGACTTTTTTTTCATGGTGATACTAGAGATTACTTGGAACTTGGGATTATAGGTAGAGTTTGGACAACTTTATGGAATTATAATATCAAAATGGAGATTGTTGGGATATGTGATTACCATTTCTAGGTTAGAGATGTCGGCGTATCGATTGGAAAAGCTGAGATACAACAGAGACAAGACGAAGGAAAATGAAGAAGAAAGATGGAGTACCGAAGCCTGTAGCATAAGCTACAAGCATTCAGTTGACTAGAAAAATTACTAGTCAAATAGAACCATTTCCATTTGATTCATTACTTTTCCAATTGATTGGATATTGAGCTTTTTTGACCCTTACGCTTAGCTGATTTTAAAATCGACTAGAAATCCATACAAGTCGACTTGCACTAGTGGACTTATGGTATTTCCAGTCTAGTGGATCGAGGATTTCTACAGAATTTAGGTTTGAATTTTCAAGGACAATTTTGTCTTTTTTGGAGTGTTTTGAAGTTTCCACCATAGATTGCTGCATATCTTTGATCCGACGACTAGGTCTGCTTTAGGCTTCTGCAAATAGACTTGCATAGAGGTCATTGTAACGTGCATGGAGAAGAGTTATTGTATTTGATTTTGGGAATTGAGAGTCCTTCCCAATTTTGAGGTCTTTTTCGTTGTAATCCTTTGGAGAAATTAGTAAAGTTTGTTTGGAAGAATTTATTTGTATATTATTTTTTCTTTACTTTTATATCTTCTCAAATCTAACAGTGTAAGATTCCTTGGGATAACCCTAACACACATGCGACCTTCTTGAATTTTTACTTATCTGTACACTAGTGCATATTGGGATAAGTAGCATTGCTCTTTTATATATTCAGTGTTTTATTTTATTTTACATTATGCTATTATTATTTTTTGGAAATTAGGATCCGTCCCTTATTTTCAAGTTTGATACATAAAAAATCATTCTTAAAAATATGTTTTAAATTACATTTATATTTTATTGCAAATGTTTGCAATTTTTACTATAGATATTTTTACTTTTTACAACAAATATTTGCATTTTTTAAAGTGCAAATATTTGCGTTTTGAGTGAAACTAAAAACCGAGCGTTTTCTAAAACATATTTTTGAGGAGGATTGATTATGTACTTTTAAAACTTAAAAGACGGTATTTTACTTGATAAATAATATTAATCTTCACCTGTAGTACAAATAGAAATTTAAATATTTGAAATTTATTTTGTCAAACATTTTTGAAATAGACAAATGTTCAAGAGCTTAGTTTCAAAACATACATTAAACCTCAAAATACACTCTAGATATTATTCTATACTCATTCAATTAAATATGTGTTTATGCAGGTCCTCTAAACTAGGGCTGTCAATAGATACACAAAAAATCTGAAATTCGTCCGCATCTATATCCGACAATCAGATAAATATCTGACATCTTAAAAACGAATGTGGATGTGAATATGAAGACATCTGCATTCAAAAATTTCTGTCCCACTTTTGGTAAGATTTTAGTTTATATTATGTGTATTTTTTTTCTAGCAAGGCTATCCGGGTTTTTGAGTGGGTCGTCCACTTTTATTGAAGAAACAATCATAACAGGTGCTCGGCACAGGCATCAGAACAACTAAAGAAGAACCAAAAAAACAGGATATAGACAGAAGCATCTAAAGATTCCAAACTACTAACATACAAGGGATATCAATCCCCATCATCATTACCACTGTCAACGGTAGAAACACGCCATATACCATAATTATGTATATTTTAGTATAATGAAAAATATTTATTGTTTTATTAAGTTGATAGTTGATATTATATATACTTAATGCATATTAATTAACCGTTCAAAACTATTTATTATCATCATATTTGTTTATTTTTAACACTTCTAATTAATGGAGTTGAATATATTTTTTATGAAATTGAAATTTTCCATTTCTATTTTGTGATTTATCGGTCGTTGGCGGATAAGATAATTATTCGATATCCATCCGTATCTGCAGATGCGGATATCCGATATTCGAAAATGATTTCGAATACGGATGCAAATATAACACCATCTGTATCTGAAAGTATCTGTTGACAGACCTACTCTAAACTTCCAAAACTAAAGTGGAAGCATACCTTCATCAATTTGTAACTACTATTCATGGACAAAGGTTTTTCATTTAGCTCTTACAGTTATGTGTTGCTTGATGATAATGCATATCAGGTAATTTAAGCAGAGGGACATATATAAATAAAGTGATACAAATAATTAGCTATATCATGTCGAACTTTTATTAGCAATTCAATGTTAAAACAAATGAGGCTACTGTGGAGTGGATTGGGTTTGGTAATTATTTTTTTGTTTTCTTAATGTCTAATAAGTGTAACAAACTAGAGTTTTATGCTATAAACGTCCAAAAATTCGTGTTTTGCCTAAGATTAGAATTTCTTAATGTCTAATGAGTTCAAATTGAAGACCTTTAAATTAAAAAGATGTTACCTCCTATGGATGCTCTTTAACGGTTGTGTTTAATGAAATTATTCCATCTTCAATCAGGGCTCGGATCATTTAATCTAGTTTGAATCATTTTCATTTTTTTGATAGTGCATATATTTTGCTCGAGTGTACAATAATTTCAATCTTTTTTTTTTCTTCCAGTTTAAACTTAATCCAAATTGAAGAAAAGAAGGTTCTGACCCAAAATGTGATCTGGCCTAAGAATTATTTGTAAATACAAGGTAAAACTAACTCAGAAGCTTTTATTTTTACAACAGATTAACTGTGATATACAAGATTAGGGTGAGAAATTTTATTGTAAAACACAACCATAAAACTCCAAGATGTCGTAAGCAAAGTGAAAATTTTGTGAATAACAAGCATTTTTAAGGAACTTGCATTTGATCCAATGTGTTACCTAACCTGTTTTGCAACTGTGATATTCGATTCACCTTGTTTTTTACATGGTCTTTCTAGATATACCCATCCAACCCTAAAGGCATTCATTGCCTAATGGAGTAAAATCATTCCACTAGGGTATTTAGATTTTAGTACATATTAGATAAACAAGTATTAGGTAGTATACAACATATTACATATCAATATATGTTTGAATCACGCTACGCAAGTTTTAAATCAACGCCTCTTACATCAAAGTCGAAACGTCTAACCACTGGGACAATGATGCCGGTCCCTGCTCAACTTATTTCTAACACTAAATATGGTTATTTCATTTATAAATATAGTCCATTCACGTTTAAAGCTATTACTTAGTCTTGGTAAAAGAACATTAACCACTTCTTGTTCATAATTTTTGGTCAAGGCAGTTGGGTTTATTGCATTAAATTCAACAATGCATACAAAAGAGGTTGCGTAGAAGGTGTGACACTTGACATTTGCATGCAGTCCAATTGCGTATACACTTACCATTATTGGAACGTTACTCACCTTCATAATTCACTCTTCTGGCCAGTAAACACATGGGGTTGTTGAAAACAGTTATAAATACGCCTGGTCGAACTCTGCCCACATCTACTTCAACATAAGTTTAAACTTCAAACTGTTGATGTGAAAAGAAAGCATGAAGTCATCAGCACTCGTTTGTATCACCTTCATCTTAATCCTGATAAGTACATGCCTACTCTCACTATCTGAATCTCAACCACCGCCATGTCAACAAGAACTGATCAGAAAGCCTTACCAAAAGTGCAGACAATACATACAATATGGTGGTCAAGGACAGGAACAACCTCAAGACTGCTGCCAGCAACTGAACCAAATAAGCAACGACTGCAGGTGTGAAGCTATAATCAACGCTGTTCAGGAGGCAAAGTGGGAAGAAGGGTACAGAATGGAGGACAGGTGTCAAGAAGATAAGTGCTTTCAGATCGAGAACAGAGGTCGAAACTTGCCTTCTTCATGTGGCTTCCAGATCACTTGTTCTTCTTGATCAGCAACGGAGTCTTCCATTAATTACTAGTATGATCATATTTCTATGTAATGTTTGTTGTGTTCTTTTGTTTGGCTGGTGGGTGCATGTTGAATAAACTAGTTTCTATATCATTCTTGTCTATCTAATTCTGTTTTATATTCTAAATCTGCCTGAATATTTACATATAACTACAACTTTCAGTTTTGAGTTTACATATAAATAATATTAAAAATAATGTTTGTGTCCTGAAGCTTGTTGTAATATGTTTTGATGCAGCACTTTAATGATTGTTCTTCTACTGTTCTTTTGACTCAATCTTTTGAAACTTTTCTGTATGAAAAGCTTATTCTGAGCTAGTTCTCCTCTCTTTTTTTTTTAATAAACAAAATGCTAGTATCTGTTTTAAAATAAGAAATGTTATCTAATCAAAGGAAATAAAGAGGTTAATAATTTAAGTTTTCCTTGCATGTCATTTTTTTCAAAAACACTAAACAATTATCCTCATTTAAATGCATTGCTTTGCTCATAACAGCCAAGTAATTAATGCCTACGAATATTTTTGAACTTTGCACACAATTTCCTTCATGTTGGCCAAAAAAAATTAATTAACAACACCAATGTCACTTACCATTGAAAGTTTGAAACAATAACATGAATTCACAATTTTCTAAAATTCATCAATAGCAATTTATTGGACCAAAAAGTAACATAACCAGAGTTATACAGTATGACCTAAATTAACTGAAATTCTAATATCTATTATCTCCATAATTTAAGAAACTTAAGTACAGAAGTTACCCAACAATTGTTTTTTCCTTTGTTTTTCTTCTCTAATTCTTCCTTTAACCTTGCATTTTCCATCCTTAGGATTTCAATTTGTTCTCTTAATTCTCTTTTAGGAGAGTCCTCGCAAATATCATCACTGACCTCACTTTCTGCGGTAGATTCTTTATTTGGTTCATTTACCACAGATGAATTACATGAAGAATCATAACAATCTGAAATTTGATCATCCAAATTTTGAATTCTCAACTTATTATAGCGCTCAATTAGTGAGCGATGTGATCGATATAAATCCTCAATAACTAAGATCAATTGTGGTCTAGTTTCATGATATATTTCTGCACGTTTCTCGAACGAGTCACCGTCTACTTCAACTAACTTCATCATTCTTCCTTTTCTGTTCTCCAACTCTACATGTATAACAGTATATATATTAACCTTATGATAGTAACAATACTCTACTATTGGTACAGAACAACACTTCAACTCTAATTTATTAATAGCTATTCAATTCTTCATGTATCTTTAAATGAGAAATTGCACATAAAAATACATAAAACTAGTAAATATTTATAATAGTCTCTGAACGAACCTGTAAGTGATGAAATAAGCCACGGAGAGTACGAAGACCGCTTATGGCTCTCAAACCACCAAGAATATGATTCCTGCATCTCTGCTTCCATTATATTTTTAGACCTGCATCAGTTCAATAATTATTTATCTTTTGATCACCGTTACATGAATTTATTTTAGGAATTAAAAAACGATATTCGTGCATCTTCTTGGTCTTCAAAATGCATATTAAGACTAAAAACAAATAATTAATTTGAAATTTGTTATTACCTTATTCCCAGGCTCTTAGATTTATCAACTGGAAGAAACATTAGTGCGATGTTCATAACTAACTTCTATAAGAAACCAAAGAAAGATTCGCTCCAGAAGAGAGAGACCAAAATAAGATGTTGATGAAAGGAAAAGCGTTGCAAAAAACAAAAAAAATGTGAGTCTTAGATAAATATATTACATGTTTATACCAATATTTGGTGATATTAATAAATGCAGAGTAGTCAGTGTGAATATTAATAAGATATAAATATGCATTAATGTATAATTTATTTTCAATAGTCAAGAAAATGCTACGTTTTTTAATTTGGTTTAAAGATCATTATTTGGAGATGCAAACAATATAGCTGGTGGCAATTCAAAATGCTCTGCTAATATGTTGATTTGATCACGATAATAGATGTTATTAATAATGTGTTAAATCTATTTATTGTGGTAGTAAATAATATACATTTCTGTTAACTGTAGCTTATTTACATTCTTAGAGCGGTGGTTAGAATTGAAGCAGGAAAAAGGTTTCAATGTAATAAATGCTAACTATTGGAAGAGTCTTAGCTACTAAACACATGGAACCATTGGAAAAAAAAATTAGCTAATTATTTATCAGATACAAATTGACATACAACTAAAATTTTCAGAAATAATAGCTTAATAATAAGTTAGGAATTTTGTTTTGGCTTATAGTTTTGATATACTTGAACTTTTGGCACACGTTGTACATACAACTAAAACTTCCAATTCTAAATTCAAATATATCATTTTTGTTCAAACCATTAAATTATTATCAAAGAATTAGTTATGGAATCTCATTTGAATACATTGTTTTGCTAATAAAAGCCAGAAAAGTAAATAAGGACTAGGAATCATAGGGAGCATTTTGAATACATTGTTTCGGGTAAATTCTATTCATATACCATAAATTGCTATATATACATCGAAAAAATTATTAAAATCAAATACACCAATTTTTTACTAAATATACACCACACAGGTTACAAAACTACCCTTAATCTGAAATAAAATAAAACTCTTGTGTCATTTCAGCAACTTTCTCTCTCGCATGCATTAATTAAAATAAGGTTCTCAAATCCCCTTTTGTAAATTTCAATTTTCAAATTCAAATGCATTAAATGAAATTCAAAGTATTTAATCATTTTTATACAGCAATTTTAGTTTAATTTTGAATATTAAAACATTAAATTATTTAAATTTTGATGTTAAATTTAAATTTGATTTCATTTAAATAAAAGATAGAGATAAATTCAATACACTGCATATCATATTGATTTCAGTAATAATTTTAAATTTTAAATTTTATATTTAATTAAAGTGGAATTTTTTTAAAATTGACTGTGCATGAATACAACTTGAAAGTGTATAAATAGAATTTGGTACCTAAATGGAATTCAAATTTAGTTCACCTAATCATATATAAAATGTTTAGTTATATATAGATGAAATTATATTGATTATACTATGAATTTGTGAATCTTTATTATTGATTTTTAATTTTATTTTCTTAAATAAGGGCATTTTTGTCTAATATTTTATAAAAAAATTATGGTGTATGTAAAACAATTAATGGTGTATGAATAGAAATTTGCCATTGATTCATTTTGTAAAATAATTTCGAGTACTTAAAACTTTGTAAAATGGTCCCGTGCTAAATTTTTTTATAAATTAAATCTCTTTAATTAAATTTATTGGCACTTGATCTAATTAAATAAAATCATTCAAATAATTAAATGAGGCAACTCTTTATAGACAAGCCTAATCTAAAATTCCTTTCAACCATTAAATCCCAAATGATCTTGTAAACCTCCTGATGTTTACACGTAAAAATCAACTGTTGAATGTCGTATCTTTTTGAAAGAACTTTTAGTTATCATTCAGAAAGGCAATTGATTTTTAAGTGTAAATGAATTTGACTTTTAACCATTTTAAATTAGAGTGAATTACTTAAAATGATAAAGTTGAGGAAATTTTTTGAACCAAGTACATCATCTCAAAAGTACAGTCTAAAGGAAAACATTAACAAAAATGTTGTATTAATATAGCATTATCTTTAAATGCAAAATGAAATTAGCACTATATTTACCGCAAAAGTACTATATTTACATCAAATGTTATATACATATAGCATTATTTTACAACAAATGCTATACCCATATAATATTACTTTATCGTTCAGCCTAAATTTTTTGACCTTTGCGTTGTTGGTTCAAAAAAAATTCTAATATATGTCCTCCGGCCTATTTTTCTGTTTAAATAAATTATAGTAAATAAGTTTTTAATTGCATTTTTAAGAGGCACTCAAATTTTTAACTACAAATTCGTTAACTTTAACCACTTAAATATGGTATATGAGTTTTTAGTTTCAAAACATTATATTTAACATTTTTCATAGTATGACGTGGTTAATTTTTAAAACGTAGAAATTTATAAAGTAATTTAGTTATATTTAAAAGATGTAGTTTTCTGTTGCATCAAGGTGATGCCATTAAAGGTATGTTATATCATTGTAAGTACAATTTCATCTCAGTGATGCAAAATCAATTGCAAGAACAAAATGGAGTTAATACAACATCCTACTGATCCTGTTTTAACTTCGTTTTAGTGGTTATTTTAACCGATTCATTTTAAAGTAGCTAACATTGCAGATGAGACATGCAATTTCAACTGCATCATGCTATTGCAATTTAATGTACTTCAACGTCATTAGATATAATAATTTATTACATAACTGTTATTTAATTTTTTCTAATATTTTGATGCAGTTTTAAAATAGATTTGTTATATTACGTTTGAAAGATATAGTTTTAAGTAGTATTGTTTTAAAGCAATTTTGAAGCCCTAAAACTGAATTTGAGAGATGCAACAATAAACTTATAACATTTGCAGTTTAATTTTACGATATTTTAATGTAGTTATAAAATGTATTTGTTTTGCATGGTCGGGAAATACATTTTACGTAATTAATATTGTTTCTAAGCATTTTATATGTCTTAAAACTACATTTTAGCGTGTAATAGCTGTATAGTTAAAATTTTATGATATTTTAATGTAGTTTTAAAATAAATTTCTTTACTACATTTGAAAGATGCAAGTTGAGTAGCTGTTGTTGATTTCTATATGTATTTTTGATGGATTGATAACAAGGAAGCTCGTGCTGAGATAGAATCTAAGAGAATTATCAATGAAATGGGTTAAATAGGGAGCAAAGAATCAACATAACGTTGAGAAATGTGAAGATAAGAAAAGTGACGAAAATTCGAAGTATCGATTTCTGCTTAATCCGACTTCATGGATTTGTGCCGGACGAAGTCTTACTGATCCAAAAAGTTCGTTCAGTAGATTTCATTACTTAGAATATTTTCAGCTTGAACTTGCTAGTAGAAGCATAAGGATTGGCGATGAACCAACACCCATTGATCCAAAATATTTGATATGTTAGCTTTTGTGCATAGAAAATTTCTATATGACAATTTCAAAATATCATAGATGGATCACTGCCAAATAAACCACTACCGAACTAAAGAGTGCAATAAAGCACAAAGTCAATAGGGCAGTCTCATAGATTTTAAGTCAACTGTGGCATGTGGGGTCATATTGAGGAGTGTATGGACATGGCTTCTTCCTCGTTTGGGACTTTTCAACTTTCCCATCCAAACTTGATCTTTTTGAGCTTTCGATCTTTCAGCATTAAATGGAGCTTTGAAGTAAATAACTACCATATCTCTTGATTTGTAGCATGGATCATTTTCATAAGTTTTCCATTTTCTAAAGCAAACTATTGAGAAAACACTTCGGGAGATGCTTAATATGGAGATATTGCAAAGCTTGAACCATGCAATATGGTTTATTTTCCTCTTTATCTACCAAATCAATAATGGTTGTCATTGATCATTATTCTTATCAATGAGTTGGAATCCGGTGCTTAATGGATAATATGATAAGTAAGATTACTCCAAGGGATCGATATTGGTTAATATAATCCATTTTGAGCTTTATAAGAGCAAAGAGTAGGTAAAGTGGCTAAGATTGAATAAGAGTCGGAGGTTTGGGCCCTCCTTCTAGCACCAAATTGTGTATGTGGTTTTTCACTACAATAACAACCAATGAATGAAAGTTGGTTTCAATTTTCCAGAACTTTGGCTTTAGATATAAACTGAAGTAGTAAGTAGTTTAATAGATGATAGATGTAAATACTGTGGAGAACAAGTAAAATTTGAAAGTAAACGTAGTAAAATAAGAGGCAATAAGATTTATAGTGACTGAGGGAAAAGTTATATATATCCAATTTTGATATTTTTCTAATTTAGAGTTTTTTTAAGATATAAAATTATGTTGGAAGCCATTAATGAGTTTACAATTTTCTTTAATCCAGAAAAGTGCTATTTTGTTTTTGTATCCAAATTATTTCATCTTGATTGTTGTAGGATGTGCATCTATATAGAATAGTTTTGCCACTCGCTATTGGTGGAGAACTTTTTCCATGGATTTCTAACTTGGTAGATTGGATCATAGCAATTTAGAGTCTTAGACACATGCTGTAATATTGTTATATGTTTAATTATTCGAATTAATGACGTGTTATATTTTGATGCCTTATGCTTTCTCTAGAAGTTCTGCCCAATGGTAACACATGCTTTATTAAATGGCTAAGGTTACACGTTTTTTACTATTGTTGTTGCATGTATCTAGAGCAGTTGTTCTTAAGTTGATCTTCCTTTACTTTGCTTGTTGGGGAAAATCCCTTCAGATGATCAGTCTAAAAGAATAAAAAACCCAACGCAGCGGAAAACAACTGGATCATGATTGTAGTGAGATGAAACAAACAGAGATAAATATCAAAATAGACAGTCACAGATCTATGCAATGTAGAAAAATAAATAACACCAGTATTTATAGTAGTTCCACTACCGCGAGGCAATGTACGTCCACTTGGGGAGAGGAGATTTTATTAATCACCGAAAGATTAGAATTACAAGATTGATTCACTTTTGGAGACTATACATAAGAAGAATTAACAATATAGTCAAAATTCTGCAGAGTTTCAGCTCTCTATGATGGTTGTCATTGTTGTCTAGAAGCTCCACTATTTATAGAGTGAAGATATAAGGAGGGGTAGCTGCTATAAAGCAGCCTTGGGGTTTGGTTCATGCATTTGGTCCGGCACAATTTGGTTCGGCGGTCCTGGTTTGGCATGCATCACTTGGTATTTGGTTCGGCAAAGCGCCGAGCGAAAAATTTAGACCAACATCTCCAAAATACCGAACGAGATATTTCGTTCGGCATCCATCTGGTTCTGACCGAACGAAATAACTCGTTCGGCACTTCCACTTTACCGAACGGAAAAACTAGCTTCACAATTCTCTCTTCAATCATCGATTGAGATATCTTCTTCCGCAACACCGAACGAAATCACTGCTTCAACACCAAACCAAATCTCTCCTCCACCGATTGAAGTTACTCGTTCGGTCTTCCTCCGAATGAGATCCCTTATGCCTCAAATCTCAACACCGATCCAAGTGATCGCCTCTCCATCAATAAACCGAACGATAATTCTCGTTCGGTGATTTCACCGATCGAAGTCCTTCCAAGCCCTAGTATTCCTCCGTTCTGCTCCTAGGGTTTCACCTCTTCCTTTGAGTTGGAATTCAGGTATCGGATTCAATAATCTCCACCCTGATACCGAATTCCAAACAAGCCTTCCAACTTCATCTACACCTTCATGCTTCAAGCAATGAATACTTACCCAATGAGCTTCGGTAATGCCATCACCCTTTACACTCTATCAACGAACTCTGGCAAGGCCGCCGCCCGTCAACAAAGTGTTCGAAGTACCCATTCCGTGTAGAACCAGTCAATCTCCACCATGAAAACAAACGTCTCCATGAACCATCTCAACTCTCCCCCCGTGCCACCCTATGGCACCTAGCACTTCATTAAGCGAATTAAGTACGAGTAATGCTCGAACTTAGCAACAGGCAACGACTTGGTAAACATGTCCGCTACATTCTCCTTTGTGTGAACCTTCTGAAGACGAACTAGCTTTTTTACACTCATCGAGACAAGGAACGACTCTCTCACCTCAATATGCTTCGTCCTCGAGCTAAATGCCAGATTTTCAGCTATGTGAATTGCACTCTGACTGTCACAGTACACATTCACTCCTTCGTATGCGAAGCCCAAATCACACAACAGTCGCCTTAAATAAAGCGCCTCCTTAGCTGCTTCAACCGCAGCTATGAGCTCTACCTCTGTATTAGACAAAGCCACAATCGTCTTCAACCTCGCTCTCCAACTGATCGTTGTCCCACCAATGGTGAACACATATCCGGAGGTTGACTTCCTTCGATCTCTATCACCAGCATAGTCGGAATCACAAACTCCAACCAAGCTGAAATCTCTTCCTCTGCCGCCAAAGACAAGTACATGGTTTGGAGTTCCTCTATGGTATCTGATGCAGCGCCAAGAAAGGAATCAACGAAACATACCTTATGTCGTAGGTCGCTCAAGAATTGCCGCATCTCCGCATCTCCTTAGGTCGCTCTAGAATTGTCGCATCTCCTTAGGTCGCGAAGGCCTGTTCCTTAAGTCGCGGTGTTCTTATGCCACTCCATCAAGCTGTAAATCACGAAGCCCTAGGTCGCTTCCACCTAGGTCGCTCCAGAATTCCTAAGTCGTCTGACATTAATTCGCAAGCGAGTCCGTAAGTCGAAGCCGCTCTAGTAGGTCGAAGTTCCTTATGTCGCTGCCGAAGTTCCTTAAGTCGCTACCGAAGTTTGTTATGTCGCTGCATGGTTTTATTTGTCATTGTGATGTATTGTTTTTTTTAAGTCGTTTGCTATTTGTTAAGTCATGTGTGTTGTAAGCCTATAAATAGGCGGGTTTGTGTCATTTGTAGGAAGTTGAATTTTGAATAAAATTTGTTGAGAGCTTTGTGCCTCCATTAAAATTGGAAGTTGAGTGTGATCTCCTTTCTCCATCTTCAGATATTCGAGTGCGCTCGAATCAACAAGTTTGAAGCCGATTCATGGAATCTCGTGCGCGAGATCAACATCAAAGAATCGTAGATCTTCTAACGCGTTATCGTGCGCGATCAACGTGTTGAAGATAGCTAGAATCCGGTATCTCGAGAGATCAACGGATTTGGGCACTTGGGTATCATCAATTCATCAATTTATCTTGTTTCATCGATTTATTTTTCCGCAATTCATGATTGGATCCTGGATAGATTTGACCGTTGGTTCAGATCTACTTGCGTGCTACGTCATTTGGTATCAGAGCCAAATCAGAGACGGAAGCGAGATTGTTTTAATGATTATGCCTCCGAGACGTGCTAACCGCTATCAAAATGTTGAAGTTTTGTATAGAAGACAAGAAGCTGAACAGATGGAGCAGCGTATCAATGAAAAGTTCAATGAGGGTATTGAAAAATTGGAGAAATTGATGATCGACATGAATCAAAATCAAAGGAGAACGTCACCAGTTTCGAACCAGGGTGGAAACAGGGTTTCACCATCGGTTTCGAAAGAAAGGAGGGTGTCACCCCAGTCTTATCGAGATAGGAGAGAATCATCAGTTTCAATGAGGCGAGACCACCATGGGTACCGAAATGAAGAGGGAAGAACTCAACATGGTTTCGAAAATGAACCATATCGTGATGCTGAAAGACAAGGTAGAAGGAACATGCGTGGTCGTAGGGATGTGGATGGTCAGGATCGATATCGAAATACATCTGATTTTGAGGAAGATGGTGATGGAGGTAGTATTCATGATCGAAATCAAGGCCAAGTGCGAAATCAATATTGGGATTCAGAAAATGATCGTAAATGGGAGTCAGGTATGAGGATGGAAATTCCAGAATTCAAAGGTGGTATGCAAGCAGAAGAATTTCTTGATTGGTTGTCGAATGTTGAAGACATTTTGGAATTCAAGGATATGCCTGAGAATCACAGAGTCTAATTAATTGCTACAAAACTAAGGGGAAGAGCTATGGCTTGGTGGTAACAAACTAAACTAACTCGGGAGAGAATGAGAAAATCAAAAGTTGTCGCTTGAGAGAAGATGAGAAAGATGATGAAAGCGACTTTTTTGCCGTACAATTATCAATCTCTTATGTATCAACGTTTGCAGAATTTGAGACAAGGGACGAAGACAGTGAATGACTATGCAGATGAATTCTATCAATTGATTGCAAGGAATGATATTATGGAAACCGAGGAACAGCTAACGGCTAGATATGTTGGAGGGTTACGAATGCAAATTCAAGACATGGTTAATATGTTCAATCCAATGTCTGTTGCTGAAGCACATCAGAAAGCTCTAGCTTGGGAGAAACAAGGGAGACGAGGAAGTGGTGTGTTTATGAGTTCTAACAACCAGAATAAGGGTGCTAGTAGCAGTGCTAATGTTTCCAAGGCAGTCAATAAACCAATTGTCAATGAAGCCGCTAAAGCAAAGGTCAATAACAATATCAAGTGCTATAATTGTCAGGAGTTTGGCCATAAAAGTAATGAATGTACAAAGCCAAAGAAGAGAGCATTAGTTGCAGAGGAATGTGAGTATGAGGATGTGGAAGCTGAAATTGATTATTCTCAACCACCGAAGTTTGATGAAGATAAAGAAGTTGTGTCAGGAGACGAAGGGTGTAACTTGATGATGAGGAGGTCTTGTTTAACGCCAAAGCATGAGAATGATGCTAGTTGGCTGAGAAGCAATATCTTTCAGTCTATATGTACTATCTTGGGAAAGGTTTGTCATTTGTTATTGATGCGGGAAGCTGCGATAACATTATTTCTGAAGAAGCCATCAAGATGTTAGGGTTGAAGACTGAAAAACACTCTAGACCTTATAAACTGGCATGGCTAAAGAAAGGTGGAGAAGTGACAGTGGGAAGACGAGCATTTGTTACATTTTCTATTGGGAAGAAGTACAAAGATGATATATGGTGTGATGTTGTCAATATGGATGTGTGTCATCTACTATTGGGAAGACCATGGCAATATGATAGAGCTGTACAACATAATGGTCGCACCAACAGCTATAGTTTCATGTTTGAAGGTACTCAAATCATCTTAGTTCCTAAGAAGCGTGAACAAAGTGAATGCAAGTCAGAGAAGAAAGTGGAACCAACTAGTCTATTATCTTCGAGAGAATTTGTTAAAGAAATGGAAGATAGTGCTGAATTGTTTATGTTGATTGGGTATGAAACAAGTGAAGATCTTGAAATTCCTGCGGAGGTTAGACTGGTGTTAAATGAATTTGAAGATGTCTTTCCTGCGGAATTACCCAAGGATTTACCGCCACTAAGGGACATACAACATCAAATTGATCTAGTGCCAGGTGTTGTTTTACCGCATAGGCCGCATTATCGTATGAGTCCGAAAGAGCATGAAGAGTTGAGGAGACAGGTTGAGGAGTTGCTTGAGCAGGGCGTGTTCGAGAGAGTCTCAGTCCTTGTGTTGTACCAGCTATGTTGGTGCCAAAGAAAGATGGTTCATGGAGAATGTGTACAGACAGCAGGGCACTCAACAAAATAACTGTCAGATATAGATTTCCTATGCCAAGACTTGATGATCTATTGGATCAACTTAGTGGGTCTGTAATCTTTTCTAAGATCGACCTTAAGAGTGGTTATCATCAGATTCGCATAAGACCAGGTGATGAAAGGAAGACAGCATTCAAGACTCGGGAAGGATTATATGAATGGCTGGTCATGCCATTTGGTCTATCTAATGCACCAAGTACATTTATGAGGGTGATGAATCAAATTTTTAGACCTTACATCGGGAAGTTTGTTGTAGTCTACTTTGATGATATCTTGATATATAGTGCTAGCACAGAGGAGCACATTCAACACTTGCGAAAGGTGTTAACTATTCTTTGTCAAGAACAGTTCTATGCAGCGACGAAGAAATGCGTGTTCATGACGCTGAGTCTTTTATTTCTGGGTTATGTCGTGTCCAAGGAAGGGATACAAGTGGACCAGAGTAAAGTAGCCGCAATCAGAAATTGGCCACAGCCCAAAACTATAACAGAAGTCAGAAGTTTCCATGGGTTAGCTTCATTTTATCGAAGATTTATACCGCACTTTAGTAGTGTGATGGCTCCTGTTACTGATTGTATGAAAGGAAAGCAGTCTTCATGGACGAAAGAGGCAGGATCTTCTTTTGAATAGATCAAGGAACTTTTAACATCAGCAGCGATTCTAGTGTTGCCAGATTTTCAGTTACTATTTGAGTTACATACAGATGCGTCCAAAGTTGGAATTGGAGGAGTGTTGAGTCAGAAGGGTCGTCCAATTGCCTATTTCAGTGAAAAACTTTCTGGAGCAAAGATGAGATACAGTACTTATAATGTGGAGTTTTATGCTATTGTGCAGGCCGTGAAGCATTGGATACATTATTTGTTCCACAAAGAATTTGTTTTGTATACGGATCATGAAGCATTGAAACATTTACAAGGGCAGAATAAAATTGCAGCTAGGCATGCATCGTGGATAGCTTATTTGCAGCAATTTACGTTCGTCGTAAAGCACAAGTCTGGAGTAACTAATCGCGTCACCGATGCATTGAGTCGGAGGAATAATTTACTAACAACCATGCGAGTAGAGGTGATGGGTTTTGACTTACTTCCAGATTTGCTTACTTCAGATTCATATTTTTCCAAGATCTTAGACAAAGTCAAGCAGGGAAACATGGATGGATATATGTTAGTTGATGGTTTTCTATTCAAAGGAAATCAGTTGTGTATTCCAGATTGCAGTCTGCGAATGAAAATCATCAAAGAATTACATGAAGAAGGACACGTGGGCCGTGACCGTACTATGCAGTTGATCTCAAAGTCTTATTTTTGGCCATCAATGAGGAAGGAGATTGAAAAGTTCGTTCAGAGATGCCATATTTGTCAAGTTTCAAAGGGGACCGCAACAAATGCAGGTTTATATATGTCGTTGCCTATATCTACTAAACCATGGGTGGACGTTAGTATGGACTTTGTATTGGGATTGCCAAGAACGCAACGTGGCAACGATTCTATCTACGTGGTGGTTGATCGGTTTTCAAAAATGGTACATTTTATCGCATGCAAGAAGACGGCAGATGCAGTTAATGTCGCACACTTATATTTCAGAGAGATTTATCGTCTTCATGGGTTGCCTGAATCTATTGTATCGGATAGAGGCACTCGTTTTCTGAGTCATTTTTGGATGAGTCTATGGAGAATGGTCGGGACAAAGCTGAAATTCAGTAGTGCTTATCATCCACAAACGGATGGACAGACAGAAGTTGTGAATAGATCCCTAGGTAATCTATTGAGATGCCTTGTGAATGACAATTTGAAGAGTTGGGATTCCAAGCTGTGTCAAGCTGATTTTGCACACAACCATGCAGTTAATCGTAGCACTGGGTTCAATCCATTCCAGGTCGTTTACTCAACAATGCCTAAGGGACCATTAGATTTATCTATAGTACCACAGTAGAAAGGAGTGATCAAACGAGCTAGTGATTTTGTGAATGAATTGCAAGAGTGCCACAAGGTTATGCATGAACGATTGCTTAAGGCGAATGAGAAATATAAGCAATCCACAGATATTAAGCGACGAAATGTTGAGTTCAAAGAAGGAGATTTTGTATATGCAGTATTGACTAAGGATCGATTTCCTATTGGTACTTACAACAAACTGGTTGCTAGAAAGATTGGCCCTTTGGAAATCGTAAAGAAGATTAACGAGAATGCTTATTGGTTAAGATTGCCGGATCATATCCATACTACTGACGTCTTCAACGTCAAACACTTTATTCCATACCATGAGAATAAGCATGTCGAAGAAGGAGAAAGTGTGAATTCGGGATGAATTCTTTTCAACCAGGGAGGATGATGCAGCGCCAAGAAAGGAATCAACGAAACATACCTTATGTCGTAGGTCGCTCAAGAATTGCCGCATCTCCGCATCTCCTTAGGTCGCTCCAGAATTGCCGCGTCTCCTTAGGTCGTGAAGGCCTGTTCCTTAAGTCGCGGTGTTCTTATGCCACTCCATCAAGCTGTAAATCGCGAAGCCCTAGGTCGCTTCCACCTAGGTCGCTCCAGAATTCCTAAGTCGTCTGACATTAATTCGCAAGCGAGTCCTTAAGTCGAAGCCGCTCCAGTAGGTCGAAGTTCCTTATGTCGCTGCCGAAGTTCCTTAAGTCGCTGCCGAAGTTTGTTATGTCGCTGCTTGGTTTTATTTGTCATTGTGATGTATTGTTTTTTTTAAGTCGTTTGCTATTTGTTAAGTCATGTGTGTTGTAAGCCTATAAATAGGCGGGTTTGTGTCATTTGTAGGAAGTTGAATTTTGAATAAAATTTGTTGAGAGCTTTGTGCCTCCATTAAAATTGGAAGTTGAGTGTGATCTCCTTTCTCCATCTTCGGATATTCGAGTGCGCTCGAATCAACGAGTTTGAAGCCGATTCACGGAATCTCGTGCGCGAGATCAACATCGAAGAATCGTAGATCTTCTAACGCGTTATCGTGCGCGATCAACGTGTTGAAGATAGCTAGAATCCGGTATCTCGAGAGATCAACGGATTTGGGCACTTGGGTATCATCAATTTATCTTGTTTCATCGATTCATTTTTCCGCAATTCGTGATTGGATCCTGGATAGATTTGACCGCTGGTTCAGATCTACTTGCATGCTGCGTCAGTATCTGAAAATACACTTCATTGCTTCCCACTGCGTCTTTCCTGGATTCGCCATAAACCTCCTCACCAATCCAATAGCCTGTGCAATGTCAGGCCTAGTGCAGACCATGGCATACATCAAGCTTCCAACTGCACTTGCATATGGGACCTTCATCATTAAAGCCTTGTCCTTTTCCGAGATCGGAGAGCCTTTACTAGAAAGTTGTATGTGCAAAGGCATAGGTGTGTTGATTGCCTTTGCTCCTTCCATGCTAAACCGAGCAAGCACCTTTCGAATGTACTCCTTTAGAGTGAGGCTAAAAAGTCCTAGCTTTCTATCCCTTTGGATTTCCATACCCAAAATTTTCTTTATTTCTCCAAGGTCTTTCATTTCGAATTGCGCTTTTAGCTTTCGCTTTAAACTATCGATTCAGCCTTATCCTTGGAAGCAATCAACATATCATCCACATACAAGAATAGGTACACCCATCTACCATTCTTTAAATGCTTGAAGTACACACAAGCGTCTTTGATGCTACGATAAAAAACAAGTGAAAGCATAAAAGAGTCAAACCTCTTGTACCATTGTCTAGGTGACTACTTAAGTCCATACAATGACTTCTTCAATTTGCAAACCCAATTTTCTTTCCCATCTACAACAAATCCTTCTGGCTGCTTCATGTAGATGGTCTTATCCAAGTCTCCGTGCAAGAAAGCGGTTTTCAGGTCCAATTGCTCCAGCTCCAAGTCATAAGCTGAGACGATAGCGAGCAAAATGCGGATGAATGTATGCCTCACTACTGGAGAGAATATCTCATCATACTCCAATCCTTGTCTTTGTGAAAGCCCTTTAGCAACTAGTCAGCCTTGTATCTCCCATCATCCTTCACCTTGAACACCCACTTGCAACCTATGGCTCGGCTTCCTTGAGGAGGTGGTACCAAATCCCAAGTCTTGTTCTTCTTCAACGACTCTAACTCCTCTTCCATAGTGCACATCCACTTCGAATTGTCACATGACTTCAAAGCTTCATCAACGTTAAGCGGCTCCCATGAACCACATGTAGGGCATAGTCAAATTGATCACCAAGGCTAAAGTTTGCAAACTGCCAATCACCATACCTTTCGGGTGGCCTAATAGTCCTACAACTGACCCGGGTAGGTACACCTTCGCCTAAACTCCTTTCAGCTCCACCTTAAACTGAACTTCCTCTAGATTCATGCACATCACCAACACTACTAAAAGGTATCTGTGGACTATCCGGTGATGTTTCATCAACCGCGTTTTCCTCGACGACATCAACAACAACTCTACTCCTTGGCTGGAACACGGGAACTTCTTCCATCTCCTTAGGCCTATCAGAATCTTCTGATATGGTAGGTAGCTTCTCCTTCGGATTAAATATAGCAGACTCATCAAACGTAACATGTCTGGAATGAACAATCTTCCAATCAACAGGGTTCCAAATTAGATACCCTTTGATACCATCGGTGTATCCCATTAGTATGCCCTTGTATGCTCTAGCCTCCAACTTGTCATCACCTGTTTGGTAAACGTACACAGGACAACCAAAAGTTCGGAAGTAACCAAGATACACTGCTTTACCTCTCTACTTCTCCTTTGGAACCTTCCCATCTATAGGTAAGCATGGAATTCGATTTATGATATGCGTCGCAGTTGATAAGCCTCAGCCCAAAAGCCTCTAGACAAGCCCACAATCAATCTTAAACAACAAGCCTTCTCCAGTAGAGTCCTGTTAATCCTTTCTGCAAACCCATAGGATTGCGGATCTCCAGGTGTAGTGAAATATCTCTGAATGCCATGTTGTCTGCAAAAGTCGAGGAACTCCCTAGAGACAAATTCACCGCCATTATTAGATCTCAGCACCTTCAACCTAGAACGAGATTGTTTCTCAACAAGCACTTTCTAGTCTTTGAACTTCTGAAAAACTTTTTGATTTTTCCTTCATCACATACACCCATACTTTTCAAGAAAAGTCATCAACGAAAGAGATAAAATACTTTGCTCCTCCAGGAGAAGGAATAACAACCGGTCCCCAAACATCTGTATGCACGTACTTAAGTACTCGCCTCGATCTATGGAGTCTACCTCCAAAAGATACTTTAGTTTGCTTGCCTAACACACACTCCTGGCAAAAGTCCATCTTGTCGAAGCTTTCTCCTTTGATCATCTTTCGTCTTCGAAGCAACTATAAGCCCTTCTCTTAAATATGACCCAACCTGAGATGCCAAAGCTTTGTGGCATCCAATGCACGAAAACTATTTACTCCAACACACGACTATCCAAGAACCATGGTTCCTTTCAGCAAATACAGATTTCGGAACACATCTCCTTTCATAAGAACTAGTGCACCTCTCGAAACCTTCATACTATCCTTCTCGATAGTTACCTTGCATCCCAAAGATGCCAATTATCCTAAAGAAATTAAGGACTTCCGAAGACCTGGAATATACCGGACACTTGTCAAAGTGCATATCACTCCGTCAAACATCTTGATCCTCACTGTACCTTCACCCATTGCTCTATAGCTATCATCATTACCTATAAGAATAGAGCTTCCCTATCGTCCAACGAAAGAACTAAAGTAATCCTTATTAGGCGTCATATGAAAAGACACCCCGAGTCCAACACTCAATGGTCTGAGACATCCGACACTGCTGCAGATAACACATCGTCAGATACAGACTTCTCCACTGCAAATGATGAAGATCCGTCTTCTTCCTTCTTCTTCAACTCTGGACAATCCTTTTTGCAATGACCAGGTTTCTTGCAGATAAAGCACTTTTCGTCCTTAGACTTTCCTCTCCTGCCATTACCGGGCTTCCTGGACTTGGAACGCCCTCTAGAGTGCAATTCTTCTTATCTTCTCTACCTCTTTCAACAAACAGGTCGTGACTACTACTTCCACCTCTAATTCCTTCACTTATCTCCTTCATCTGATCTCTCAAGCCCTCAGATTGAAGGCCTGACTTCACATCTTCCACTGTCAATGTGTCTCTAGCGAAGATAAGACTATTAGCGAAACCTGTGTAACACTCCGGAAGAGAACACAAAAGAATCATTGCCATTTGCTCCTCATCCATCTTCAAGTCAACAGTCTTCATCTTCATCACGAGATCATCAAAGAAATTATGATGTTCCTTCACTGAAGTACCCTCTCTCATCCGCATGGTGAAAAATGTCTTCAGTAATATCAGACGGTTAGTCAGAGATTTCTTCAAGTAAAGATTTTCTAGCTTGGTCCAAATGCCCCTAGTAATGGTCTCACTACTAATATCTGAGATAACATTCTCTCTCAGAGCTAGTTGTAAAGTAGTAAACGCCAATTTCTACATCTCCTTCCTTTTCGCGACTGAGATGTCAGCCGTCCACTCCTCAGGGGCAAACACTACTGGATGGACTTCTTCCTCATTATAACAACCTTCATCCTCCATTGCCACTTCTCGAAGTCTTTATCCCCATTCCATTTCTCAATTGCGAACTATGATCCTGACGCGATATACATCCCTCTAGTATAGGGTCATGTAACAAGTGGAGTCGCTTCATCTCCTGCCATAGCGTCTAACACTCCTAAATCAACCTTGCAGCTCTAATACCATACTATTGGGGAAAATCCCTTCAGATGATCAGTCTAAGGGAATAAAAAACCCAATGCAGCGGAAAAATACTGGATCGTGATTGTAGTGAGATGAAACAAACAGAGATAAATATCAGAATAAACAATCATAGATCTATGCGATGTAGAAAAATAAATAACACCAGTATTTATAGTGGTTCCACTACCGTGAGGCAGTGTACGTCCACTTGGGAAGAGGAGATTTTATCAATCACTGAAAGATTAGAGTTACAAGATTGATTCACTTTTGGAGGCTATACATAAGAAGAATTAACCATACAGTCAAAATTCTATAGAGTTTCAGCTCTCTAGGATGGCTGCCATTGTTGTCCAGAAGCTCCACTATTTATAGAGTAAAGATATGAGGAGGGGTAACTGCTATATAATAGCCCTGGGGTTTGGTTCGGCATGCATTTGGTCCGGCACAATTTGGTTCGGCAGTCCTGGTTCGGCATGCATCACTTGGTATTTAGTTCGGCAAAGCGTCGAGTGAAAAATTTGGACTGGCATCTCCAAAATATCAAACGTGATATTTTTTTCGGCATCCATCTGGTTCGGCATGCCCAAATGATCGAACGAAATAATTCATTCGGCACTTCCACTTTACCGAACGGAAAACCTAGCTTCACAATTCTCTCTCCAATCATCGATCGAGATTTCTTCTTCCTCAACACCAAATGAAATCACTGCTTCAACAACGAACCAAATCTCTCCTCCACCGAACGAAGTTTCTCGTTCGGTCTTCCTCCAAACGAGATTCCTTATGCCTCAAATCTCAACACCGATACAAGTGATCGCCTCTCCTTCAATAAACCGAACGACAATTCTCGTTCGGTGATTTAACTGATCAAAGTCCTTCCAAGCCCTAGTATTCCTCCGTTCTGCTTCTAGGGTTTCACCACTTCCTTCGAGTTGGAATTCAGGTATCAGATTCAACATTGCTAAGTACCTATAAATATTCAAGGAATATCTCCTTTGGGTCACGATATTTTAACTCATGCACTTTGTTATTTGAACAATGAAATTATAATAAACATATAATCCTTCAGTATTTATTACCTTCGGTTGATAGTTATTTTGACATTCATATAACAAAACATGCATACTTATATGATGATGTAATTTGTGATAGAATTAGTGATACAATATTTCTAGATCGAAGAAGAAGGCATTATGATCACATGTGTGAAGACAACACGTCATTTGGAGATGCAAAGGAGTGATGAAGAGATGAAGGAGGGATAGAACACTAGAAACCCGTTGCATCTGCTATATGCTTCTAATCAAATTGCATAGGCCAATAGTCCTGGAACTTCTTCCAATCGACCAATGGCCTTATTAGGTTACTAGGTTTTTGAGCCAGATTGGACTCGAGGAGAGTATATTTTTTTTCAATCAACTGAAAAGCTCAGTCAGTCGACTAGATTGACAGTAGAAGGGGAAATTTGAGTTTCGAGTTCCAAGGGCGTTATTTGTTATTTTTCGGGTGTTTTGGAGTTTTGACAATGGATTTCTATAGAGCCTTTTGATCCAATGAAAGTCATACACATTAGGGCACTATAAATAGACCTATCTTGTGTTTATTGATGTAGATGAGTGTATACATCCATAACAAAAGAGGATTTTGGTTTGTATCTTCTTCTCTAGGTTTAGCCTCCATTATCAACCTTGTAACACTCTTCTTTCAAAAGTAATAAAATCTTCTCTTCCAAAGTATATGTTCACTATCTCACGATACTGGAACAACTATAAATCAGATATCTTTATTTTCTGTTTTTTCATTTATAAATTCTGATTGATTTGACATGTTATTTTTCTATTTATTCTACCTCACCATCAAAATGATCCGAATTTAAAGTTTCCACTACGTTTGCGGCACACGATTTTACCTTCAATGGTCTGGTATCAAAGTTATTTGGCCGTTGATAGAAGATGTTAGCCAGTTTGAGAGGAGATGAAGGTACCACAGTTATTATACCCTATGTTAAAAGATCGTAGGTAGTATCAGAATCATAGTTGACAATTGAAAAGTGGAATGGGAATAATGACTTCAAAAAGTAGCAATGGAAGATGAAAGTCGTTCTAAGGAGAAATAGGGTTCATCATATGTTATGGGTATTTTCATCCACGGTATGGTGAATACGAAAAAACGTCATGGAGCATAGAAACGACCGAAAGGTACATAATGAAGGTGCCATCATGTAATCACAAGGGCAATGCGAAGCGTTAGGGGAAAATATGACATAGTCAAATAATATACATAGAGCACTAGTAAAATATTCCCATGGTTAGGACATGTACTAGGTCGAAACCACATCTCAATCTGAGTTATGCGTCAAGCTCAAGTGGTTGTGCGTCAAGCTTCCAACGGAGTGGTCGGGAGTTCGATTCTTAGTAAGTGCATTATTTTTATGGAACAAGAGAAACGGTTTAGTAGGGAACCTAACTATTTACTACCTAACCGTTTACTACCTAACAGGTCTCTACCTAGCCTCACACCTATAAATACCTCATAGATGAGCACAACCAGGGAAAGAGAAGGGACGCGCAATAATGGCAGACAAGTTTGGAGCTGTAGAAACTACCTAACCAAATCTTTGCCTAACTGAATCTCTGGAGCACATATGAACAACAAGGAATTATCTTAGGGATATCCAATCGCCTTTAAATATTCCACCATCCCAACATCGAGTTATAGAGGACTAACCTTAAAATTTATGGCATAAGAGAACCACCGGACCGACGCACCACTGAACCGAGGAAATGTTGGACTGAGGCACTATTAGACCTAGGCACCCCCGGATAGAAGCACCATCAGACCGACACACCGTTGAACAGAGGCACCCCGTACCGAGGCACCGTTGGACCTAGGCGCCCCTAGATATAGGTACCATCTGACAGACGCACCATTGAAGAGAGGCACCCCGGACCGAGGCACCATCGAACTAAGGAGTACCAAACTTAGGGCGCCGAAGCAAGGATGCCGAGCGAGCTAAAATAGGAAACTCCAACCAAATCTTGTATATATAGAAAGCACCAAATCGAGCATGTTATACAGGGAAACTTTCTATTTTATCGACCTAGCCTCCTAAATGTTCACTCCTATAAATTTTAAGCTACCAACAACAATAAGGGGAATTCTAGAGAGCCAGGCTCACAGCAGTAATGGCAGACAAGTTAAAGAAATCCAGGAATAGCCTAATGGGAACAGCCAAATAGTAATAAACTGACAGGAACAGCCAAACAATAATAGGCTGACATGAATAGCCAAACAATAATAGGCTGACATGAACAGCCCAACAGAAACATCCGAACCGGAACAACCAAATAGGAATAGCCTAGAAGGAACAACCGAAGAAATATAGGCGAACTGGGATAGCCAAATAGGAGTTGCCAAATAGACTTCTTTGGGTCTATATCTTACTTTCTATTCAACAATAGATCATCTTATTTTATATCCCAAGAATTATACCAAATATTTATATAAATGATAATGAAAATTGACAGTGGACGTAGAACATTTTGGCCGAACCACTATAAATCTTTGTGTTCTTACTTTTACCGCAATTTACTTTTTTCATAACCTATATGTGATTTGCTCTCTGAAAATTAATCATAATACAAATATAATAACTGTGTTATTTACCCCATAATCATAACTCCGCAACAAATCGATTGAAGGAGTTTGTACACTTTTTATGCAAACATTTTTGGTGCTTTTACTAAGAAATGATTCTCAACATGCCTTTGAGATTAAAGAATAAGATAGGTGCTATCAGCAGGAATGCAGGGAACACCCACACACCTAAAAAACAGCCAATCAGGGTAATCATTCAGCAAGCACTCCAGTGCTAGCAAACGTAATTACCAAAGACAACCTAGATTGAGTTATGGTCAAGCTAAATAAACGTTTACCTGCCCAACAGCAAGCAATGGTGGACCAACTTATGATACGCTTAGGGAAACTGCAAACTATTGGTTAGAACATTGGCACATAATGGCGATCCCAGTACTAGAAAACACAAAGTCATTGTTTAGGAAAGAAAAAAAAATTATGCTATTATGTACTACCATCTAAGTATCCAATTTCAAAAGAAAATCATTGTGCTATTGTATGCTATGAATTGAACTCAATTGTTCATTAATTTTGTAAATTGTAAAGTATTCGCTCTTCACATTTTCACTGTTAACTTACGAAACTAAAAGAATTGAAATCTCAAATATTCTAAAACTACAACATGACTATGCATTTGCATGACTCAAGCTTGTGCTTCACTTTAATTTAAATTAAGAAATGTTGCAACTTAAATAACAAAGATTAAAGTAACAAAGATTTTTAAAATAAGGTTACATCGCAGCTTCTATATCATAATTTTTATATAATCCATTTATTGCATAAGAAAAAGGTAGACTGCTACTCACACTGGGTGTTAGAACAATGACAAGTTTAATATATTTACAACAAATATTTATAATAATGGTGCAAAACAATATGGCAAGAGCATTATCATATATTTTCAGGAGTATGAAAATTAAACATTACATATCAAGGTACCATCCCTTTATTTTCAACGTGCAATAGTTCGCTTATGGCAATCAGACAGTTTCAAAAAAAAAACTATTAATTTAGAATATGATGAAACAGATGCTATATACATAGTCATTATACATTCAAGTAAAATAAGATTATTTACTATACATCAAGGTTGCTCTAATATCCTTTATGAAATGTGAATATCATAATTTAAGATGACTAGAAGTTCATATTAGGTTAGTTCCAGTTACCAACGCTAGAAGTTCACATAAGTTATCCAATTATTACAGTTCGCAGTTAATTTTATGATATTCGAAATTTTTTTCTATACTTGTTGCCTCCACAAAATATTTAGAAGTCGTTGTTATAAATATTATCTTTAACGACCTATTAAAAATTATTAACATAATTTAGAAAATATTGTGAAAATATTATTTAAAGCTAATTATATGAGTAATACGAAAACAAAATTTGAAAAAAAATAGTATGTTATGCAAAACTTTACTCTAACGCCAAACTATCATGAAAAAGTTTGGCTACGCACGAAATACCCAAGGATCTGGTTTGTCGATTAATTATCAACAACCAGTTCAATGAACAATGATGACCAAAGAAAAATAGAAGAATGGAGAACACAAATATTTAACGTGGTTCGACCAAATTGCCTACGACCACACACCCACCAACTATTCTTTATTTTATTGAAGAAAGAAAATAGAAGAGAAAGACTATAGAATTATAGGTAGTTAAGTGGATAGTTCTTCATGATGCCACTGTCGCCTTTGAGAAAGAGAAGCTCGCTACTCAGCACTTGGAGGTTGGAGAGGGCTCTGGTGTTGAGCATCATGATACAAGCTCTGATATCCCTATGCCAACCCAGCCTGAATCCACTCCTGCAGTTGATCCTCTACCTATGCCGGCCTATGATCTGGATCGGCCACAGCTATCTCCGGCCCGCAAGCACGTGTTAGGAGAAACTCCGGCCCCTGCCACGAGCCATCCTGAGGAAGGTATTCTGAACACTTCTCAAACTCATTCAAAGTCTGGAGTACTATCAAAGGAAATTTCTAATATTTCTGTTATAGAAGCAGCACCGACCATGCCCCCTACAACCCAAGAACAAAACCAAGAGCAGGAGGCTATCATAACGGAGGCGACGATGACCACTACTACTGCTACGGCTAAGAAAGTTGATGTGAGCACTTTCACCTTTAATGAGCAAATGATGGATGAGCTCCTAGGCACCCACAGCGATCCACTTTCTGACTTGCCATTTGTTATGAGTGGAAGTGCGTTCACGACTAGCTCTTCGGCTCCGACCGCCAGCGTCTCGCCTGATACTCAAGCAGCTCATGACGACACAATAATGGCAGAAATTAGCGCTGAAATGGCGAGCGCAACAATGGGTAGCACCACAGGAGGTGGAATAGCAGGACCTGGCCTAGCCCCTTTACTCATGATCTCTCCGGGTGGCATGATTATCATTACTGGGGTTCCCCCCGTATCCTCTCACATGGAAAGTGCCCCCGTCCCTTCGACCATGCACTCTGAAAGCATCCCGATTCTGGTAAGTTCGGAGGAGGAGATCACAATACTTCCCATGGCTAGGGACAAGCCTAGCAAAGGCAAAAGCTCGAAGCGGCATCATAGTGGCAACTCCAGTGGGTTGACTCCAAAGGAGAAGAAGCATAAGAAGAAGAAGCCCAAGGAGTAGGCATGAATCTTGGCATCCCTTTTTTGGCAGATAGTTAGGAGCTTTCTTTTCATTCTTGTAGGTCGTGTATAGATGCGGGTTCGGCCCCTGCTTGTAGGATTTTTTGGCATAGACTCCTTGTATCTATTTTGCTTTTAAAGGATAAATTAAATAGAATTTCCTTTTGTTCTTTGCACAACTCCGAGTTTATTTGTTTAAGTGTTGCATCACTCGAGTTTTCTTTCGACACACTTGCGAAGCATCAGTCTCTGGATCGGACTTGTGTTCGGTTGTTAAGTTCCAGAGTCATGGCTTCGGGTCGTAACCAAACGTCAAGTCGATCCTCAACATTGTACTGTCTCGATTTGTGGTTGGTGCTGGAGTCATGCCCCTAGTCCCGGGGATGAGTCGAAGTGGTCGGACGGTGGTTGCTTTTCACCTTCGACATTTTTAGGTTCAGTTAGTCGAAACTAAGTAGTAGAGAGATGAGTTCGAGTGGTCGGGTTACACTCACTCACTTATTGACAATCGCATCCACACTCTAGGGATTGAACTCGCATGCGGGCGGTCGATCACGCCTGCTTATTGTTTAAAGTTACGTCCATGCTCCGGGGACTTAAGTTGTTTTTCAGGCGCTCAGTCACACCCGTTTTAATGATCAGGTCCGTGTCCACACTCTGGGGACTAGGTTGATTTGTGGGCGGTCAGTCACACCCAGTTGAAGTTTGTATTCTAGTCCGCGCTCTGGTGACTTAGAGTTAGTTGTGGGTGGTCAGTCACACCCGGTTGAAGTTTATACTCCATTCCATGCTCTGGGGACTTAGAGTTAGTTGTGGGTGGTCAGTCACACCCAATTGATGTTTATACTCCAGTCCGCGCTCTGGGGACTTAGAGTTAGTTAACAGACGGTCGATCACATCTGTTTTGAGTTTTAGGATTTTGTTCGCACTCTGGGAACGATAGATTTATCAGGATTGTGGATGGTCGGGTCACATCCACCCTGAGTTAACAAGCGAGGTCGTTAGGTGGATGGATCCACCCTCCTCAAGCTTGCAATGAACATGGGCGAAGTCGTTAGGTGGACAGATCCACCCTCTTTGAGCCCACATTTGTAAGTTTATACTCCAGCTCGCACTCTGGGAGTCGGAGTTAGTTTGAGGATTGTCGTGTATCAATCCTTTTTGGCTTCAATGTGACAACTTGCCCCCAGCTCAGGTTTCACTTAGCGAGTGACCGATCGTATCACAGTCACTCCCCATTTGAATAAGTCCCACCGTAGGGTGGAACTTAGCTCTCCGTTCATTGTGATGGTCGCATGACGCATTTTAAGAATCACTGCTATGGCTCGAAGAAATTGCATTTTATTGCTGAAATAAGAAAGTATGGCAAAGTCAGTTGCCTTATTACAAGTTCAAATTTCAAAATGCATAAACAAATTGCAAATGAAAAGCAGACTAAATGAATAAAAAAAGCCTGTTATGTGTAGTAGCGACGAAGACTTTCGCTGTTCCAAGCTCTCGGCAAAGTGAGACCATCGACGGTTGATAATTTGAATGTCCCCCCTCCGAGTCTTCGTTCAATAACATACGCCTACGTTGGCTTCATATGAGAAGGGACCGGGTAAATTCTCTTGAGCACGAGGTCGCCAAGTTCAAAGGTTTGGGGTCGGACCTTAGCATTGTATAATCGGGCGACTCGACTTCGGTGCACGGCTGCCCTCAAATCAGCCTCTTCACGGTTCTCATCTAATAAGTCCAGAGATTCGACAAGCAATGTAGCATTTGTCTTCAGATCATAGTAATTCACACGATGAGATAGTACTTCCAGTTCGACTGGAATGACGGCTTCCGAGCCGTAAGAAAGTGAAAATGGAGTGTGGTCGCTTGCGGACTTGTCGGTAGTTCGATATGCCTATAGGGCCATAGGAAGTTCATCGACCCATTTGCCCCCGGCTTTTTCCAATCATTTCTGCAGAATGGACTTTATAACTTTATTAACAGCTTCGACCTGTCCATTCGCTTGAGGGTGTGCAACTGCAGAGAACTTCTTTTGGATATGGAATGGTTGACAGAAATTCTTGAACTCGACACTATTGAATTGGGCTCTGTTGTCAGTGATGATGATATGTAGGAGACCAAATCGACAGATAATGTTGTGTACCACAAAGTTGATCACTTTCTTCGTCGTGATAGTAGCAAGGTGCTCGGCTTCCGCCCATTTGGTAAAGTAATCAATTGCAACGATGGTGTACTTTGCGCCACCTTTAGCCAGAGGTAGAGACCCGATAATATCGATACCCCATATTGCAAATGGTTATGGACTGACCATTTGAGTTATTTCAGTAGGTGGGGCTCTTGGAATCTAAGCATGCTTCTAACATCTGTCACATTTCCTGGCATAATTTGATGCGTCTTGATTCATAGTTGGCCAATAATATCCATATCGAAGTATTTTCTTAGCAAGTGCTTGCCCCCAGGTGTGATCGCCATATTTTCCTTCGTGCACATCATGTAATACTCATTTGATTTCATCGTGGGCGATACACCAGAGTAAAGGAATAGAGTATCCTCTTCTATATATGACTCCATCCTGAATAGTGAATCGCGAAGCCTTTTGAAGAACCTGTCTTTTCTCACTCCTGCGCTTTGGCAGTGTCCCATGCTCGAGATAGTTCCTAAATGGAGGCATCCATGATTTCTTATCGGGTACGATTTCATGTATCCAGTCGGTCTCCATTTAATCAATACTCGGGGAAGATAGTGTCTCAATGGGAACAAGTCCCATTTGTTGTACCTCACCGGTGCTGGCTAATTTTTCCAAAGAATCGGTCTTCTGATTGTGTTCTCGGGGTATGCAATAGATGGCATAATAATCAAATTGATTCAATATTTCCTAGACCCGAGCAAGATAAGCAGCCAGTTTCTAGTCTCTGACCTGGTATTCCCCCCGAACTTGGCACACGATGTGAATTCCAGTAAATCACCACAGCAATAATTTTCAAGTCTCTAGCGAGTCTGAGTCCGGCAAGTAAAGCTTCGTATTCGGCCTCGTTAATGGTTGCACGAAAATCAAACTTCAAGGCATAACATACAGAATGACCTTCTGGGGTTTCAAGTACAACTCTAGCGTCTAAGCAATGGTCGTTCGCTACACCATCTGTGTATAGCTTCCATATGTATTTGGGAGATTCACTGGTTTCGGGTAAGTCCTCTAGGATAGTGAATTCGACGATGAAGTCCGCTAGGACTTATCCTTGCATAGCTCGCCTCGGTGTGTAAGTGATGTCGAACTGACTCAACTCGATATTCCACTTGAGTAACCTACCAGACGTCTCAGGTCGCGTAAGGACATGTTGTAACGGCTGGTCGGTGTAGATAGTGATAGGATGAGCCGGCGAAGCTTCCTCGAGGCAATAACAAGACAGTAAGCTAAATTCTCCAAATTCGGATAATTTCTCTCTACCCCGGTCAGTCTTTTGCTGATGTAATAGATTGGCCGTTGTATCCGATCCTCCTCCCGAATCAAAGCAGCACTGATTGCGTTTTCTGGCACCGCCAAGTAGATGTACAATCTCTCATGATTAATAAGCTTTGACAGAATAGGTGGTGTGGATAGGTGTTGAACCAGTGCTCGGAATGCGCCTTCACACTCTATAGTCCATTCAAAGTTCCGCTTCCCTTTCTTGATTAGGTCGAAGAAGGGAATGCATTTGTCGGTGGATTTTGAGATGAACCTGCTTAGCGCTGCTACCTTCCCATTGAGGCTGCGAACTTGCTTTATGGTCCTTGGAGTCTCAAGATTCCTTATTGCCCAGATCTTCTCGAGATTGGCTTTGATTCCCCAAGCATTAACGATGAATCCAAGGAACTTTCCGGACGCGACCCCAAAGTGACACTTCAACGGGTTGAGCTTCATTCTATACTCTCGAAAGATGTTGAACATCGTTTCCAGGTCTTTAATATGACTGGTGGAGAATCATGATTTTACAAGCATGTCGTCCACATATACCTTCATAGTTTTTCCAATCTGGTTGGCAAACATTCGATTGACTAGCTGTTGGTAAGTTTCTCTAGCGTTTTTGAGTCCAAATGGCATGACTTTGTAGCAGTAAAGTCCCAGATCGATGACGAAGCAGGTATACTCCTGATTGTAGCTGGAATATGCATCCATGAAAGATAAGAGCTCGTGTCCGGCTGTTGAGTCTACAAGTTGATCAATCCGGGGAAGTAGAAAACTGTCTTTAGGGAAAGCTTTATTCAATTCTGAGTAGTCGATGCAAGTTCTCCATTTCCCGTTTGGTTTCCTGACAAGTACAAGGTTGGACACTCATTCTGGATATAGCGCATCTCGGATAAACCCGTTCGACTTGAGTTTATCTACCTCTTCCTTTAGGGCGGCAGATCTCTCTAGATCCATACCACGCCTTTTTTGCTTGACCGGGACATGCCGCGGGTCAATATTCAATGTGTGTCTCGCTATGTCCGACGAGATCCCACACATGTCAGAGTGCGTCCAGGCAAACACGTCGAGGTTTGCTCGGAGAAATTCAACCAATTCCTCCTTCAACTGTTGGCTTAGCTGAGATCCAATCTTTATAATTCTAGAATCGTCATCATTATCGATTGGAACATCGATCGTCAGCTCTGCCGAAGAAGCCTGACTGTCTTTGACTTCGTCCTCGCTTTCATTATCTCTTGTGACAAGCTCTCTTGGGAATTGGTTGTGGTGCCCGGGCCTAGGCCCAGGCGTTAATTGTCAATTATCTGCAAAGCGAACGCAGAGAGATTCCTCTACGCCCTTTCCTTTCTCTTTTCGCTGCACCTCCCACAGCTCAGCAACATAACAGGCTCATCTAGCAGCCTGGTCTCCCTGAACGACTCTGACTCCATTGTCGGTAGGGAATTTCAAAGTCAGACACCAAGGGGCGATAGCAGCCCTGAACTCAACTAGGGCCGGTCGGCCCAAGAAAGCATTGTACGGTGAATCAATATCCAATACAATAAACTGCAGCATCCGGACTCTCCGGCACTCTCCAACTCCCAACTCTACTGGTAACTCCACCATCTCAGTGGGTATAGTCGCACTTCCATTGAAGCCATGAATAAGAGACTGACAAGGCTTCAAATCTTTCGCTTCCATCTTCATTTGATCATAGGCTCGCTTAAAGAGTATGTTAACTAAACTTCCACTGTCCACTAAGATCCTCTTTATCCAAGCAGGACCTATCTGAGCTGAAATGACTAGTGGATCAATGGTAGGCGCTTCGATTCTGTCGGCATTCCTGTCTCGAAAAACGATGTCGTCTGTCATCATCTTCTGTTGTTTAGCTGGAGCCCCGTCTTCCAAGTTACTACAATATTCGAAGCTCTCATGCCTAATAGAGCTGGCATACGACTTCGTTTCCCTCCAGCTCCGATCCCCTGGATGAGGACCACCACTAACAGTGTTAATCACTAACCTCCTGCCAGTACGCGCGGGTTCCTCCGGTCTAACCTGATTCGGTATTTTATTTTGATTCGATGGGCCCGCACCTCCAGCCTGCAGCGCCCGAACGAACTGCTCCAACTTTCTTTCTTGGATCAACTTCTAGATAATATCATGTAGATGACGACACCCGTTCGTGTTGTGGCCATAACTATCGTGAAACCTATAAAACTTCCCAGTTTGAATCTGTCTCTCTGATGATTGCTTCGGAGTAGGTTTCTTATATTGGATAGTATTACAAGTTTGCAAGTACACATTCTCCAGGGATGTATTTAAAGGAGTATAGGTGTCAAACATGGGAGCTCTACGTTGCGGTCCGCGATTTTGATCCCACTTCTTACCCTGATTTCCACCGCCTTTCTGCTGATTCTGCTTATTCTATATATTTAACTGCACCTTTTCGGAACTCTCCTCGGTTTGTTTCACAGCGACATTGCTCTGGATTCCTTCCACACCGGGCCCTGCGTCATCCTTTTTCCTAGACTGTTTCGCTTCCTCTCTTCTCAAGAACTGAGCTGCCTTGGAAGAGAAATGGTCCATTGACGCAGGGGGTTTTCCAGCCAACCAGTTGCCAAATTCGGAATCGGGATCGATTCCCTTAGTCAGTACCATCAATATGGAATTATCATTAGGGTTACTAATCTCTGCGCAAGCGGCATGGAACCTTTCTAGGTAACGTCCGAGTGTCACTCCGGGAGCTTGAGTGACACTGGACAAGGTATTAACATCTTTGGGCCTTGTGACATGCATGCAAAACTGGTCGACAAACTTCATAGCCAACTAGTCGAAACATGAAATAGATCGGGGTGGCAGGCGAGTAAACCACATAGTCGCAATGCCCCCTAGGGAAATTTGGAAACTTTGGCACTTGACCGCATCATCAGCCCGCACGACATTCATCAACCATTCGTACTTCAAAATGTGTTGGTTAGGGTCAGAGCTCCCTTCATAAACAGGCAGAGTTAGCATTCTAAATAGTCGAGGCGGTTCAGCGTAGAGGAGGTCATCAATGAAAGGGGTATGACTCCGGGAGATTCCCCAGTCGTCGTTGGTGAGGCCCTAGGTGGTCTAATATGCATATTCACCATTGAACATGGGTGGTCTAACTATGGACTGACCCTCAACAAAAGCATTATTAAAAGAAGCCATTAAAAAATCAAAATTTTAAAATAAAAACTGATTTTTGTCCTAGCTCTGATACCACTTGTAGGATCGTTTTTACCCTAGATGGGGGGGGGTGAATAGGGTGATACTAATAATAATAATAATAATAATAATAATAAAATTAATGCGGAAATAAAAACAATAACAGAAAGTAATGCAGTAGAGATCACACACAATTTATCCAGCTTCGGCAATAACCTGCCTACGTTCTGCCCCCAAGGTTTCTACTTGAAATTAAGTAGTCAGACGCTTGTAAACACATGTAAACTTGCGACACCCGCTAACTTGACTAACCAAACTCTAAGCTCAAAACCCTGCCACAACTCAACCACTGAGTTGCGAATTCTCAAACTACACCCCGTAGTTTGTATCTAGTCACACGACTAGAAGATTACACAATTTTAAAAAGAGAATGTTTACAAATAAAAGTAGACAACTAACAAAACCCTAGTTTTAAAAATAAGCCCAATATAATTAATTAGACCGGCCCATAAAAAATAAAAGACATCTTCTTTTTTTCTTTTGTTTTTGTGGCCACTCCCTTTTGCTTCTTGTTCTAAAATTTAGGGTTTTGTTCAATTGATGCGCCGCTTGATTATCGATCGATTGAATATTATTTTGCTTCGACTGGCTTAGTCAATCAACTCCTTGCTTTGTTTGCCTACGGCTACTCCAATTGTATGTCGAGCTTGAATAATATGAATTGGTACGTGAGTTTCTCTTTTTCGATTTTGATTTTGCTCGACTTCGATTCGAGTTTCGTGATTTATTCCAATGCTTGCTCTGGTATTTGCTTGAACTCGAATTTATGATTCTGTCGATGATGTAATTGGGATTTTATAGGGATTAAAGCCCTTATTTCTCATTTGTATATTCCTCATTTGAATTCTTCACGTGATTTGCTCTGCCATTGATTTTTGATCGAATGATGTGATGAAATTGACTTGTTCATTACTTGACGTTGTTTGATTTTTTCTGTGTCAATTTCGTTCTTTTGCTCCTGTGACATTTTGAATTTTGAGATGATCTGTTCCTCTGGCTATGACTTGTTCATTGGCTTGTTCAAACATATGACTTGTTTGTCATGTTTCCTCTATGCTTCTCTAGGACTTTGGCATTTTGAATTAGAGATAATATTTTGACTGTGACTTTATTCAAACTGCTTCCTTGTTCATGACCCACGACTTCATGTAAACTGCATCACTGTTTTTGAAACATTTATACTATTTTCTCCATGTATTTGAATTTGCTTGAACATAGTTGAGTTGGTTCTGACCTGTGCTCCTAGCTATTGCATAAAACCGGTTTACCAATGTGAATGTGTGTCACCATGTACACTTTGTATGTGTGTCGCCATGTACCACTTGAGTCTTTCATTTGCTTTGAGCTTCATCTATTTTCTCTGTTTCATGTTTATATTTGGTTCCTGAGTATTGCTTCGAGTTGAATTGTTTTGTTTCATTCAGTTTGATTTTTTGTTGCACTTGAAACTGAATTTCATATATATATTGAAACTGGCCGTGTTTGTCTGTACATATATATATATATGTATGTATGTATGTATGTATGTATTCATTTTCAAAAAATATATATATGTCTTTTTTGTGTTGCATTGTACTCATTGTTGTATGTGGTCCCTGAGTTGAAGTCTAGTCTGTTTGCATTTGTTGCTCCTGATCAATTCATTGTTGAGTCTGTATGCATGTTGTTGTGGTCTTGTAGTCTCTGGTATCAATTCTTCATGTTGCATCACTGGTTCATTTTGTTTGGTGAACTTGATGCCTAAACTTATAGAATGCTTGCATATCCATACTGGTCTTCATTATGATTCTGCTTGGAGTCTTCATGTGTACTTCATGGTGTTATCATCCTTGAGTTTGGCTCCAGTATGAGCATGTTTTTGCCTCTATGTGTTCATGGCTTCACATGTGTAGAAGTGGTGGTGCACTAACCATTGCCTTTGTTTGAACTGCATGCTTTGCAAACTTGAGCAAGTTTGGTTTTCATGTGGAGTTGAAATGTTGATCTAGTTCACCACTTTGAGTCTGCACTGTTCAAGTGTATGCTCCAATGTTTATATGTTGTGTTCTTGCTTTTGAGTTTTGTACATTTGAGCACTTTGACCAGTTGCATGTGTGGTTTGATCTGGTGCAGTTGCATGCTTCACTGATCTGGTTTGATTTCATGTTGCATTGAGTCTTGTTCCAACTACTTTGTACATGATCAATCTGTGATGCTTTGTTTTTATATTGCACCTGAGTTGAATCCAGCTTAGGCTCGGGTTTAACCTTGTGCTCACCTGTCCCTGCAGTTTTAACAAGCAAGTGTATATCAGCGTGCACGACCTTGTGGCATGTACAGTGATACATTGTGCATGTCATAAGTTGTTCGTGTATGATGATTTAAAAGAATATGATGACGAACAACCCAAATAACCGAGGAAAACAATATTTTCAAACACACACTTCATTTTGCATTGCAAAATATTTCTTTTTCAATTTTACCGCGTCAGTGTTTATTTTGCAGATAGTTCAGATGCTGGATGCAGGCTGGAGCAGAGTTGAAGATTAATTACGAGTGATAAGTGAATATATATATAGTGAGGTGAAAATTGTAGAGTGAAAAATGTGTTGTAATTGAAAATGTGTAAATGTAGTGAGAGCTCAAATTTGTACTATTTGAATTTGTAATAAAATATTTTTTTGAATAAAATATTTGTTTGAATATGAATTCTGAGTTATTTATTTTATTCAACAAATATTTATTTAATTATGTGAAAAATAAAATAGTACAATAACAAATACATTTAAATGAATATATATATATATATATGTTTATTATCATCAAACAAAAATCATAGGCTATTGTATTCTACACGAAGCTCGCGTGAAAAGGGAGTCTTCGGCGAAGTCCGTTCGTCGAACGGTGGTCCGGAGCTCCGTGTCATAGCTTGAGAGTGCACAGCCATGGTGGGTTTTGTTGCCTGTGCACATTTTTTTGAATAGGTGGAAGAGAGGGAAGATGGATTAGAGGATGTGATTAAGGCGTAATATTGCAATTAGTTAAAGTTGTTTAAATTTTTAATTTAATTTTGTCGATAAATTATAAAATTTGTATCTCGCTCATACGAGGTCGGATTCGAACACCGTATTTTGCGTTGGACTCGTGTTGTCGAGATCTTCATGATGGAGATATTTTGGTTGGATTTGGAGCAAGTGAAAATTTAGGCTAAAATTGGACGGTCGTTCGGTTTTAGTCAAAATCTGGGCGTTTCGGCGGAAATGGAAATCAATGTGAGTTTAACTCACATTTAATTTTATTATATCATATTAATGATGTTATAATTATTTATTGATTGTTTGGATGTTAGTTAAATTGTTTGATTGCTTGATTGGTTGAATTTCCGTTTGGAAAATGGATGACATATTAAATTGATCATTATAAACCCATATGATTATCTGTTAATTATCCATAACCGTTGTTTTGCAGGGAAAATATGTAGAGAGACCCAAAGGGGATTTCTCGCCCATAAATTATTCATTTACATCCATATGCTGTTATTGATGGTTTATTGAAATTAATTACTGATATTCCTTTTTATAGTTTAAATGTCGTTATAGCGATTTTCGTTATATCGTCATTTACTAAATTTCAACCCAAAAATCCTATAATATGAACTTGAGCTTGTATTTCCACTAAAAAAGAATATCGAAAATTTATTAATCATTTGGTTAATGATAGTTTAAATTAAATAATCTCTTAAATTAATTAATTTGAGATTAATTAACCAATTTAATACATGATGATTAAAAATTGGTTTATCTTTAGATTTTATTTATCATTTTTGCTAATGATGTTTTATACTTAATTAATCGTTTTAACTAATGATTATTGAGTTTAGTTAATTCTTTTAATTAAGGATAATGGAGTATAATTAATTTGTTGAACTCAATTAATTATTTTAATTAATGATGATGGGATAATCTAATTATTTCAATTAAGGATAATTTAAATTAATAATTATTTAATGATATTTAAAAGTAATTAATCATTTTAAATAATGATAATTGAATTTTATTAATCATTTTAATTAATGATTGCTTTAAATTTAATTAATTGTTTTAAGTAGTGATTTTTGGAATTTAGTTAAATCATTTTAATTAATGATGTTTTATAATTAAATAAACCATTTTAACAAATGATGTTTTAATTAATCGGTATGACTAATGAAGTTTGGATTTAATTAACCCGATTAATTTATGATTATTTTAAACTTAATTAATTGTTTTAATCAATGGAATTTAGAATTACTTATCATTTTAATTAATGATGTTTGAGATTATTTATTCATTTAATTAATGACTATTTGAATTTAATAAATCTTTTTATTAATTGATTTAATAAAGGTGATTAAAGTAAGTTAACTAATATAATAAAAATTGCTTTAATAAACTGTTTTAAAGTTAATAGACTGATTTAATAAAGATTTTAAGGTTAATTTACCAATGTTATAAAAATGTTTGGAAATAATTATCTATTTTATTATAGATAATAAATTCGTTATTTAAAGGGATTTTAAATGTGATTAATTATCTTTTGGGATAATTAATATTGTTTTTAAAGTTAAATTGGAATTGGAACTCAATTATTGGGATGTTAAGTTGGATAATCTTCTGAGTGTTCGGTCTGATGTTGGTTTAGGCCTTCGGGGTCGCGCACTTGGAAAAATTATTCTCTTAACGTTTTAACAATTTGGAACTAATTCTAAAAGTGTTTTACCAATATGGAAATCAAGCCAAAAAGTTCATTTCGTTTTTAAAAAGAAAAGGTTTGATTCGTTTATGGAAATGAATTATTTCTATAAAGCGAATCACTTATATGGAAATGATTTATTTGTATAATTAGCGCTAAACATCGAAGAAGTAAACTTGTCGCTATTTCAAAAGTTAAGAATAATCATATGACATGACTTTAAGGTAACACTACCTTGACTTGTCTGGTATTATTGTTAACCCAAAAATAGTACAAGTTTGAATTCAATGAGTAGTGATAAGTATACAAGACTTAATGTCCATATACGATCGTATATGTCCTCGATAGTTGGTATCTCAACTATCGGTTACTTTAACCACTTTATTTCATCACTCTGAGACGTTGTGTTGCTCATTTGAGATTTGTTATTCTTTGTCGGAAATGATTAAACCCAAAGAGCGAGTGAGGGCCAAGCTATGTGGGGTTGCTCCCATTAGTTTATCTTCACATCCACTCTAGATTGGATTCGGTGTTGCGTATGAGACGTGAAATACTCGGATACTCGGTAACAGTTGGCGGGGTCCGGCTTGGAGGTTTCCGAGAACCATCAGAGTTCTTAAGTATATTTCTAGAGGTATACTTTCGGTGAGGAGGGAGCACCCTCCTAGTCATTTGTTGGAAACTTTCCTTTCCTTATTTGATTCGAAAACCCTGAATCTGTTTTAGCTTTAAATTGCCACGAGTATAGCCAACTCCTCATCATGACATTTAAGTGTTCATTTAGCCCATTCTATCGAGTTTAGACTGTTACTTTATTTAGCCCATTCTATCGAGTTTAGATTGTTACTTTATTTAGCCCATTCTATCAAGTTTGGACTGTTACCTTATTTGGTCCATTCTATCAAGTTCGATTGTTTCCTTGTTCTGTCCATTCTGTCCAGTTTGGATTTTACTCGGTTTATTTCCATCCTATCAAGTCTGGTTTAATATTATTTATGCTCAATCATATTTGGATTTGTTCCTTGATATTTATTTTTGCTCTTGCCTATATGGATGTTATTCTTGTGACGTAAAAACCTGTTCCACGTTAGCGGCGTGGTCTCACAGAATTTTTATATATGTTCCTCATTTTTCTAGTTATCTCTTGTTGGTATTTCCAGACTGATCCGGGTGTTATTTATTTATAATGCTCGGGTCAAACCGAGTATTTTTCCAGGTTGGCTTTGGTGATTTGGGATTCATGGAGGGGAGCTGAAGATTCACCTGCCGTGGTATTTTATTTTCCAATGTATTATATAGTATACCTATCGGCATTTGTAAGGTCAGGATTTTATAACTGTCCAGTTGATAAGGTTTGTTTTTAACTTTGATATACTCTGTATGTTTGGAGTGACAGTTTCTACCGTCTTTGTTAAATTATATGTTATCGATTTCGTTGTGAGATTCTGTTTTTTTTTGTTCTCTGTTCTTTTCTTTTTATTTACCCTAACAATATACCCTTTTGTCGATTGAATGCGCAACATTGGATCACAGAGGTAGTGTTCGGTGTCAACTTTCGATGGTAAAAAAGATGGGTCGTTACATTTGGTATCAGAGCGCAAGGTTAAGCGAGAACCTTGGTTTTGGTGGGGTTTGGCTTATTAGAAATAGGGTAAGCAACACCCTAGAATGAGTTTGAGAGTATTATATATACGAGAGCATATTTGTTAATGTTATAAAAACAAATTATGTTAATTGGTCTAAAGAGATTTAATGAATTCTGGTCGAGACGTGGGACGCCACGGTATCGATAGGGATTTCTAAACACTCGACCAAGGTCAACAGACATGGTATTGAAATTTTTGAAATTTTTGGCAAATTTAATATTTTGCCTACTTTTATAATTTATATATATAAAGGAATAATTTTCAAAACTCTATATAATTATATAGTGTGTTGTTTTAAATGTGATAATATTTATTTATTATCACTATTGTTTGTTTGGTTATGCTTAACTTAAATGAAAAGCATAGATTATTGTGTGTTGATTGCTAAATTGTGCTCGATTTATTTTGGATCATTTATCGCTTGATTTAAAATGAACCCTTTGTGAATAAATTTTCACAATTTGACTATAAGGTGTTCGAAGAATATGGTTAAATTAAGAATTCACGGTTTAATAATGGTGGGTTAAGAATTAAACTTTATAAAAAGTTGTTACTATAATCTAAATAGTGGGATAATTTATTTAGAGAATAAATATCGAAGATAGTTCTATTATAATAGAAAAGGATTATTATGATATGAAGTGATTTTTTTTATAAAGGAAATTTTATATGAATTTAGTTTGTAATATATGTTTTAAAAGGATTTTTAATCTAAATCCAGGAGTTTTTTAAAATAATTATAGTGGAATTTTTGAGAAATGAAATAGCTATACTTTTGAAAGTATTTAAAGGTAAAAATATATTGAGAAGTAAAATTTTGAATGGATTGCATTTTCTTTGGGATAATTAGGAGGAAATCGTTTCGATTAGTTATGTGATAATATGAATAATCTTCTAAGTGACGATCAGATGTTTGCTTAGGAAAACTTGTGGAATACTTAGTAAATTATTCTTGTTATCTTTGTGGGATCAAAATGAGTCCAAATCCGAATAAACCCAAAGTGAGTTTTAATAAATAAATTGTTTGAAGTTGATATACATCAAAATATATACAATATGCTTTAAAATATAAGTTTTAAAATTAAAACTAGGTATCTAATTTTTTAAATTCCTTAAACGGGAATTGTTTCCAAACAAAAATATTGTAATAAGAGATTGTTTTGATAAATGGGATTTTCCCTTAGATAAGATATGGGATAATTTAACACAAGTAAATTGGGTTGAATTAAATAAGAAGGTTTTGATAAACGTTGTTTTTATTAAAACCATATATTTGTTTAAATCATCTAGGTAGTGTAAACTACTTGTTGAATGGGTCAACCCATAAATATTATTCATTTTAGCACTCTAAATAAAAAGGGGTTAATAGGTTGACTCGGTTTTAAGAAACCGTGATTTGATTTGATCTCCATCCAGATCTTTGTAAAAGTAAAATAATTTTTTTATGTTTTCTCATGAGATAAAAGAATATTATACAAGTAAATAAAGTGGAATAAGTTATTATATGATGTTTTATAATGAAATTACTTTATAAGATATTTTAAAAACTTGGGTGAGAAATTATGAGATAACTCATAAAAATATTTAGTATCGAATAAAATACTAAGTAAAAATATAAGTAAGAAACTAATAAAATATAGAGTATAACTTTCCATTTTGTCCGTGTGAGTTTGGATAATCTTGTAAGCAATAACCAAAGGCTAATGAGCAAAACAGTACGCTTAGATAATTATCTATATTTTTCGACAATTCAAAAAGTTTTGAACCTAAGTTAAAATTTTGATTGTTAGTCATTTGACATTTTGGAACAGTGTTAAGTGATAAGTTTTCCCTTGTGGAATTTGATTGACTGTTAGTGTTAGTTTATTCGTTCATGGAATTTGATTAATTGGATTTGATTGAATTGAATTGATTGGCTGTGTGATCGCATATACCATTGTCTTCAAACGTTTAAATTTATAGATAAAGGATTTAAAATTGTTGTTATTAGGACCTAAATCCCGGTGATTCTGAAAAAGGTAATTTTTGAAGATTTTTGGAAAGGAATGATATTTATTCACTCTAGTTGATGTTTTTGGGAGGAACCGAAATACCACTGGACGCTCCATGTTGTTTTGATTCTAGAGTTCCACCATCGTTTATTTGGAGGGATCCCCTTCTTGTCATTTTGATTTTGAGCTTTGATTTTTCTCGTCTAAGAAATTTGAAAATAAAATTTTGAATTGAAAAACCCAGGCATTTAGATCTAAATTTATAATTGGAAAATTATTGATTGCATATCATCTATTACAGGATATTCTTTGTATTTTGTTGCATTTGATTGAGATATGGTTGTTGGTTGCATGTAATTTATATCGGATTAGTTTTAAATGTAGAGTTACATCATATTACTTTTGTCATCTTGATTTTCTTTTAGATTTGTAAGTACAGGGATGCAAGGGTGCCATTTGAGTCTTGTGCACCTGCGTTCACATAGAAGATAATAAATTACCTGCCAAAAATATAAATCAAACGCAAAAAGGTATGTAATAAATTTAGAAAACTTGAATTGATTGATGCTTTTATGCCCCAGATATGGGAGGCCACTTGGCTTTTGTTTTCTTTGATTGATTTGGAGCCGGTAGAGGCAATTTGTAGTTGTACCGATCGAGCCGCGCAAAGGAGACGCTGGCAAAAATTTTCGAAAATTTAAGAGTTAGAAACTTTTTAAGAATTTTGGTAAATTTTTGACAACTAAAATTTGATTTTCTTGACTAAATCTTGGAATAAATGAATAGAAGAGAATTAGTTGGTATAGATAAATGAATTTAAAAGACTTGGAAACTTTGGAATCTATTCTAGCTAATGGGTTTTGAAATAAGTTCGATAACTCATTTTAATTAATAGTATTAAACTTAAGGGTTTGGAACATTTTCTTCCTTAGGAATTTCGGGGACGAAATTCATTTAAGGGGGGGGGGCAGAATGTAACGACCTAAAATTTTTGTTATTAGATTTTAAATGTTTAATTAATTTTAAACATTTAAAATAATTGAATTTTGGAATTTAATAATTTATAATTCGAATATAGGGAATAATTAAATATTTGAATTGTGAATTAAATGTCAATTAAATGGATTTAATAATTTTATTTAACTCCATTTAACCAATAAATAATATTGGTAAATCCGATTTGTAAATTTATATACAAATATAAATAAATCGGATTTAAATATCAATAATTAAATATTTAAATCCATGAAATTAGCCTTTCGGGGCACAGTCTCGGATTTCGACGAAACCAGATTCATTGAATCCGTAATACTGAATTATATTACGCAGTCGATTTCGTAGCAATCCAACGTATCGTTTGGTCATGCAAGATCGAAATGCATTGAAATTGATGTCGGAAATTTAAAATAACAACTAGGTCCAAAAACCTATCTTCTGCATACGATCGAATTAGGTCTCGCGTTCGGAATAGGCGTAAAACATTAGGAACGCCAGGCGGCACGTCTCGTTTAGAGTTCGATATTTTCGAGTATATTTTGCTAAATAATTTAAAATTAAAATAATATTTATATGCACATACCCACCATATCAACCCATCATTTCATAGCCCACACACCCATTATTTCATAGCCCACACACCCATCATTTCACAGCCTATAAAAATTTTGGCGGCTCGAGAAACCTTTTGTTGTGAGAAAAGGGAACATAATCATTTTGTTTTTTTATATTTTAAAATCAAATAAATTAAATATATAAAACCTGGTAAACCACTTGTTCTCCTTTCTCTCCTTTTTCACGTCTTCATCCTTCCGGTGATTAGAGAAACAAAGACATGAAAACAAAGCTTCCCCTTTTGCAATTCAAACTTCTAAAATCAAAAACTAGAAATATATTCAATGAAAAATTCCAATACAAGCTTTAAAAATCTTAATTCGAGGTGACCTTCGAGTTGGCATGCTTCTAGAGATGTGCGGCCTTGATTTGGTGATCGTGATAGCGAGGTCGAATGGTCAGAGGAGCTAGGGTCGGAGTTTTGGAGAGTTGTAGTCGTCTGGTGTCGAATTGGAGCTTGGATTTGGCTTCGGCATGTTGGAGTGCAGCTCGTAGAAAAATTTGGCGGAGTTTGGTCGCCTAGAGCAAAATGCGTCGAAGTAGGGTGGCTGGGCTATCATCAAGTCAGATTTTGGAGGAGGGGGTCAGAGGTGAAGTGGCGGGGTGCGGTTGGAAGGTCGCGTGAAAAGGGAGTCCTCGGCGAAGTCCGTTCGTCGAACGGTGGTCTGGAGCTCCATGTCATAGCTTGAGAGTGCACGACCATGGTGGGTTTTATTGCCTATGCACGTTTTTTTGAATAGGTAGAAGAGGGGGAAGATGGTTTAGAGGATGTGATTAAGGGGTAATATTGTAGTTAGTTAAAGTTGTTTAAATTTTTAATTTAAATTTGTCGATAACTTATAAAATTTGTATCTCTCTCATACGAGGTCGGAATCGAACGCCATTTTTTGCATTGTACTCGTGTCATCGAGATCTTCGTGATGGAGTTGGTTTGGTTGGATTTGGAGCAAGTGAAAATTTAGGCTAAAATCGAACGGTCGTTCGGTTTTAGTCCAAAATTGGGGCGTTTCGGCGGAAACGGAAATCAATGTGATTTTAACCATTGTTATAATTTCATTATATCATATTACTGATGTTATAATTGTTTATTGATTGTTTGGATGTTAGTTAAATTGTTTGATTGCTTGATCAGTTGAATTTCCGTTTGAAAAATGGATGAGATATTAAATTAATCGTTATAAACCTATATGATTAACTGTTTATTATCCATAACCATTGTTTTGCAGGGAAAATCTGTAGAGAGACCCAAAGGGGGTTTCTCACCCATAAATTATTCATTTTCATCCATATGCTGTTATTGATGATTTATTGAAATTAATTACTGATATTCCCTTTTATAGTTTGAATGTCGTTATAGCGATTTTTGTTATATCGTCATTTATTAAATTTCAACCCAAAAACCCTATCATATGAATAGCTTGTATTTTCGCTAATAAAAATATCGAAAATTTATTGATCATTTGGTTAATGATAGTTTAAATTAACTAATCTCGTAAATTAATTAATTTGAGATTAATTAACTAATTTAATAAATGATGATTAAAAATTGGTTTATCTTTAGATTTTATTTATCATTTTTGCTAATGATGTGTTATACTTAATTAATCGTTTTAACTAATGATTATTTAAGTTTAATTAATTCTTTTAATTAAGGATAATGGAGTTTAATTAATTTGTTTAACACAATTAATTATTTTAATTAATGATGATGGGATTAGACTAATTATTTCAATTAAGGATAATTGAAATTAATAATTATTTAATGATATTTAAAAGTAATTAATCATTTTAAATAATGATAATTGAATTTTATTAATCATTTTAATTAATGATTGTTTTAAATTTAATTAATTGTTTTAACTAATGATTTTTGGAATTTAGTTAAATCATTTTAATTAATGATGTTTTATAATTAAATAAACCATTTTAGCTAATGATGTTTTAATTAATCGGTTTTACTAATGAAGTTTGGATTTAATTAATTCGATTAATTTATGATTATTTTGAACTTAATTAATTATTTTGATAAATGGAATTTAGAATCACTTATCATTTTAATTAATGATGTTTGAGATTAATTATTCATTTAATTAATGACTATTTGAATTTAATTAATTGATTTAATAAAGGTGATTAAAGTAAGTTAACTAATATAATAAAAATTGCTTTAATAAACTGATTTAAAGTTAATAGATTGATTTAATAAAGATTTTAAGGTTAATTTACCAATGTTATAAAAGTGTTTGGAAATAATTATCTATTTTATTATAGATAATGAATTATTTATTTAAAGGGATTTTAAATGTGATTAATTATCTTTTGGGATAATTAATATTGTTTTTAAAGTTAAAATGTAATTGGAACTCGATTATTGGGATGTTAAGTTGGATAATCTTCTGGGTGTTCGGTCTGATGTTGGTTTAGGCCTTCGGGGTCGCGCATTTGGAAAAATTATTCTCTTAACGTTTTAACAATCTGGAACTAATTCTAAAAGTGTTTTACCAATACGAAAATCAAGCCAAAAAGTTTAGCTCGTTTTTAAAAAGAAAAAGTTGATTCGTTTATGGAAATGAATTATTTCAATAAAGCGAATCACTTATATGGAGACGATTTATTTGTATAATTAGTGCTAAACATCGAAGAAGTAGACTTGTCGCTATTTCGAAAGTTAAGAATAATCGCGTGACATGACTTTGAGGTAACACTACCTTGACTTGTCCGGTATTATTGTTAACCCAGAAATAGTACAAGTTTGAATTCGATGAGTGGTGATAAGTATACAAGGCTTAATTTCCATATACGATCGTTTTATGTCCTCGATAGTTGGTATCTCAGCTATCGGTTACTTCAGCCACTTTATTCCATCACTCTAAGATGATGTGTTGCTCACTTGAACTTTGTTATCCTTTGTCGAAAATGACTAAACCCAAAGAGCGCGTGGGGGCCAAGCTATGTGGGGTTGCTCCAATTAGAGTATCTTCACATCCACTCTAGATTGGATTCGGTGTTGCGCATTGAGATGTGAAATACTCGGATACTCGGTAACGGTTGGCGGGGTCCGGCTTGGAGGTTTCCGAGAGCCATCGGAGTTCTTAAGTATATTTATAGAGGTATACTTTCAGTGAGGGGGGAGCACCGTTATAGTAATTTGTTGGAAAATTTCCTTTCCTTATTTGATTCGAAAACCCTGAATCTGTTTTAGCTTTAAATTGCCACGAGTAGAGCCAACTCCTCATCACGGCATTTAAGTGTTTATTTAGTCCATTCTATCAAGTTTGGACTGTTACATTATTTATCCCATTCTATCGAGTTTATACTGTTACTTTATTTAGCCCATTCTATCGAGTTTGGACTGGTACCTTATTTAGTCCATTCTATCAAGTTAAACCGTTTCATTGTTCTATCCATTCTGTCCAGTTTGGATTTTACTTGATTTATTTCCATCCTTTCAAGTCTGGTTTAATATTATTTATGCTCAATCATATTTGGATTTGTTTCCTGATATTTATTTCTGCTCTTGCCTGTAAGGATGTTATTCTTGTGAGGTAAAAACCCATTCCGCGTTAGCGGCGTGGTCTCACAGAATTTTTATATATGTTCCCCATTTTTCGAGTTATCTCACGCTAGTATTTACAGACTGATCTGGGTGTTATTTATTTATAATGCTCGGGTCGGACCGAGTATTTTCCCAGGTTGGCTTCGGTGATATAGGATTCATGGAGGGGAGCTGTAGGTTCACCTGTCATAGTATTTTATTTTCCGCTGTATTATATAGTATACCTATCGACATTTGTAATGTCGGGATTTTATAACTGTCCAGCTGTTAAGGTTTGTTTTTAACTCTGATATACTCTGTATGTTTGGAGTGACAGTTTCTACTGTCTTTGTTATATTATATGTTGTCGATTCCGTTGTGAGATTCTGTTTTTCTCCGTTCTTCGTTCTTTTCTTTTTATTTACCCTAACAATATACCCTTTTGTCAATTGAATGTGCAACATTGGAACACAGAGGTAGTCTTCGGTGTCGACTTTCAATGGTAAAAAAGGTAGGTCGTTACATAATTTCTAATGGAGGAGCGACGTATGTTGTAGTTGCCATCGATTATTTTACCAAATGGGTAGAAGCAGAACCGCTTCCTAAATTCACTTTTAGGAAAGTACTTAGATTTGTTATTAAGTACATCATCACTAGATTCGAGATCCTATACATGATTATGTTTGACAATTGAATGCAATTTGAAAGTGAAGAGTTTTCTCGATTTTGCCATAAGAACGGGATCATCAAAAGATTTTCTCCCATAGCACAACCAAAGGTTAATGGAGTCGTCGAAGCAGCCAATAGGACTATTAAGACCATTTTGAATAAACGGCCGAATAAAGCCAAAGAAAATTGGGTGGAAGAATTGTCACTCGTACTATGGGCATATCGAACATCCATCGAAACTGCTACGAGTCACATCAAAGAACCGCATAAGCATTAGATCCAAACAAAGAGTTAAAGAAAGATTCATTGGATTTGATACATGAACTAAGAGATGAAGCAGTTATTTGAACTTCGAATATCAGAGAAGAATCTCCAAATACTACAACTCAAAAGTGAAGACAAGATCATTTCAAGAGAGTGATCTAGTGCTCTGAAGAGTGATGGAAAGTACTAAAACTCCTTTAAACGGACCGCTAGGACCAAACTAGGAAGGTACTCTAATTGTATACAAAGTAATTCCTTCGGGATCTTACGAATTATGTCGACCAGATGGCAATATGGTTCCTCGAACATGGAACACGGAACATTTGCGACCGTATTTTCCAACATTGGATGAATAAACGCTTTTAAAAAAAATCTACATGGTCGGGATAGAATTCTCCTTAAACTTGGAAATTACCTTAAATGGTCATAAGCCTTTGTCTGCACCGAGATGGGTAGGTCAAAGCGCCTCCTTGAGGGAGGTCAGAGTAATACTTTATCCATGCTACGCTATAGCTAGGTTAAAGTATATGCAAACCCTTGATTTTACCATGCTATGGCCAGATTAAGGCACCTCCTGGAGGAGGGACATAGTAAGCCCTTGAATGCTCCATGCTATTGCCAGTTCAAGGCACCGACCAGCCATCAGTCCCGCCTATAAGGCCTGGCTGGAGCACCTCCTGGATGGAGGACGGAATAAGCCCTTGATCCCGCCATGCCATGGCCTGGTCAAGGCACCGAACAAGCCTTCAGTCCCGCCTATAAGGCCTAGTTGGAGCACCTCCTGGAGGGAGGGTGGGTAATTCCTTGGGTCCTGCTTGTGGGTAAGCTAACCAAGTGCATCAGACAACAACGGATTTAGACGTCCATGTTCGAGAAGTGGCACACAAAACATTGATAACATACGAAGCCTAAAGGGTGGCGCATATCGAAAAAATTAGGTACCTGGAACCAGAGAGGTGACCAAAGCAAAAGATTCGAACAATCAGAGTCTAAAGAATGGAACGGATTTCTAATCTTATTTCCGGACTATAATTCCCGGGTTACATTCATTATTAGATATGAATTTATGGCCTTCGGCTAATTTCCAGAAGATGATTTCTAGACTTCACTTTTTAATACCCGAATCTGGGTTTTGGGTCTTTTACTATTAGTTTCTAGACTTCATTCATTAATACCCGCATCTGGGTTTCGGGATTTCTGTTATTGATTTCAAGACCCCTATTATGGACTTCTGGTCTTCTATTGATTCCAAATAATAATTTCTAGATCTCTCTTGCTAATACCCGAATCTAGGTCTCGGGTCTTCTACTATTAACTTTTGGACAACACTTATCAACACCCTAATATGGGTTTCAGGTCTTCGATTATTTCCAGATAAGAGTTTTTAGACTCTTATTATTTGTTCGAAAATGAGGATTCCTAGTCTTCTATGATTTATTTTCAGATGATGATCTCTTGACTTTTATTATTAAACGATTGCTCTTGGTCTTCTATCAGTTATTTTCTTAAGAGTATTTCTAAACTTCTATTATTAGTGCCAGATTTGGATTTCTGGCCCTCTATTATTAATTCCATAATTAGATTTCTGGTCTTCTATTAATATAAACAAAGTCGTATTTCTGGTCTTCTCTCATCATTACCAAAGTTGGATATCAGGACTTCTATTATTTTCAGACAAGAATTACCAGTCTTTAATCGTTCCCAACTATGGATTTCTCATCACTTATTATCTTTCAGATGAGGATATATTAATTTCCGTTATTCCCAGATTTAGATTTCTGGAATTCTATTATCAGGAATTCTAATACTGTCTCCAATAATATGGACAAACTATTGAACATATTCTTACATAATTTAAAATTAATAATAAGAAATGTTGTCTACTTTGTACTTTGCAGGAAAATAAGATTGATAAAGAAGACCATTGAGGATGAAACAATGCAAAAGAGAACTCTTGTAACTTTGTCCTAAAGAACAAAAGCTTTTTTCATATGGGGGCAAAATGTAAACCACAAAATCCACTCAGGAGTGAAGGCATGAAAGAAACACTACACCTGAAAAGGCCTTTTGTAGCGCTGCAAAAACGCTACCAAAACTTTTAGCGTTTCAATAAACACTGCGATACGACATGCAACTAAAAGTCTGGAACTTTTTGTTGCGTTATAGAAAACGCTACCAAAACTTGACCTATTTGTTGGGTTTTTGAAATGCTACGAAAAGTTTCAGAAATTTAGTTGCATGTCGTATCGCAGCGTTTACCAAAACGCTACTAAAAGTTTTTGTATTGTTTTTCAATGCTTTAAAAGTCAATTTACATTTATTTTAGTAGCATTTTTTAAACGCTACTAAAAGTTATTAACTGTTTTGTATCATACTGTACACGCCACTATTTCATATTAATGGCTTGTACTATTTCCAGCCATCGCTCACATAATAGTCTTATTACAACCAGCAATCATCACATAATCATCGTATTCAAACAATCAAATAATCAATAACATAATCATCGTATTCAAACAATTAAAAAAACATGTTAATCACTTAATCAAATATAATATCCATAACCATTTCGATAATAGTTTTTCGACAAACCGAGCAAATTCACATAAAATCCGTAACCATTCATAAACAAGTTTACACGACAAGTACTAACAAAATGTTATAGTATATATAACAATTAAAGACATGTTCATTACTTGATTACACACAATTCTTTGTTGCAGCTGGTCTTTACTCCTAAAAAGCTAATTACCTGCAGACAAGTTTAAAAATCAACAAATGATTATGAAACTGTTTCATATTTAAACATTCTTAGTTGAACTTTTCTTAAATTTAAATAATTTTAATTGAACTTAGTTAAATTTTTATAAAACTTGGTTAATTTTTATAGTAAACTTATTTAATTTTTAAAAACTTATTTACGTAGTTAAATTCTAATAAAATTTAATTAATTTTTATAAATTTATTTAATTTTTATAAAACGTAGTCAAATTATATAACTCTTAGTTAATTTTTAAAATTTTGGTTAATTTTTTTTAAAATTAGTTCAATTTTATAATGCTCGGTTACTTATTTATAAATTTATTTATATTAACTCGATCTTTTAAATTATCTCAATTAGTAAAACTTAAATGTCATGACTTATATTTTAATTAACTTAAACTTATAAATTATCTCAAACTTAAATTTTATTAACTTGGTTAATTTTTATAAATTATCTCAAACTTAATAATTTCTCATAAACTTAGTTAATTTATTATTATTATTACTATTATTATAAACTTGTTAATTTTATAATACTTAGTTAATTTCTATATAAAATTTAGTTAACTTAAATTTTTTATTAATTACATGCACAACTAAGTCTTAAATGAGACATCATACATCAAGGAATAACATAGCACTCCACCAGCAGAAGTCTTCATTTCCTTGTGTCCTACAGTTACAATGGATTGCTCATTTGAATCAACTGCAAGAAAAAACAAGCAAAGCAACATCAAAATGGAACTATGTGCTAAAAATGAATCATACAATGTAACACTATGCATTGCAACTGAGTATGAAATCCCATTTTAACCAAGTCTAACATGCACACAAAGACCACCATGCGTTGAATCATTTTACCTCATATCCGACACGCTGCTCTTTATTTCTCTCCCACTTTTAACCCAAATCTGCCACCTCATTATCATGACCCAACACAGAAGCACATTTTATAAACACTATTCTTCTATTCCTACATCAAAAAATTGTTACATACATAATGTTGCATTGATCACTCTTCTACATTCTTTGGACTATTACAATGCGTGTGATAGAATGATATAAAATGGCTCAAGTACAACGTATTCTGGAATTACCTCTAGTACAAAGTATTCTGGCACATCATGAAAGTTATTAGGCCTATGTATCAAAAAATGATAAATCAGTAAATATTAGTTACCAAGTCAAATCTAGGAGTATAGAAGGATAAAAGTGAAATAGAATGATATAAAATGGCTTACTTAGGCAACCCAATGTCTCCATCAAATCTTTGACTTGTATACAATTTGATCAAATGAAGCAAACTAGTAAAGTCGGTGTCCTTAAAACAAGGAACATCATTAAGTACACAAAAACACAATCATATATAATAAGTGGCATAAAGGATCAATAAAAATAAGTTAATGCATATGTTAGTTCAGTACCTCAGATGATGTATGTGCTAGTGCATATGCTGCTTCTATTCTGACTCTCCAGAACGCCTGGAATTGTAATCAATCAAGAATGTAACCAAAAGATGAAAAATGATAAATAAAAGAGCATTGTAAATGGCAAAGAACAGCAGCTCAGGATTCGTTTGGTTTTTTTTATGTTTTAAAATTTTTGAAGATACAAAAGAAAGGTCCGAAGACAACCAAACCATGAATAAAGGAAAACTTAACATTTAATTCTTAAAATTCTTTGAAGCTTAAGAAGCATGTTCCAACTTTTATAAATATAGAATGGATTTAGTAGCTTCCACATCAAATCCCACTCTTATCCAAATTGGAATCCCACCTTTAATAATGGTATAAAGTATAGGACGTGCACTCTTACGATTCAGGCATGGGATATTGAAACAGGCCAAACATGAAACGGACAAACATAAGAAACAGATACGATACACAGGCAAGTAGCACACAACTTGTCACACACAGAGTAGGAATTACATAAATATATTCAATGAGCAAACCAGCAATATTCATACAAAATACTTACATGCATGAGTCTGGACTTTTTCTAGCACTACGCACCAACCAAATGACGGAGAGAAAGAAAATTGGTGTTATTTGGTATCAGGCTCCATGTAAAACCGAGCTCTAAAAGCAGCCAGATGTGCATAATACGCTGGTGGAACTGCATTTACCATTTGAATCAAATAACATTATTTACCATAACATTATATGACATTGTAAGTGCCGGTTTTATACTATAAGAATGCCTGCACTTCCCAAGAACACGATTCCAAATACATGCTTTATAAATTAAATAGATTAGAGTCTGTTGTCTCTATAAAAGATATTTATTACAAGACGGCTTTACAATATCATTTTAAGCAAAATAATTAGACAATTTACCACATTAAACTGTTCAAATGAATGAAGCATTGGTGTTATTTGGTAATCTTTTATTTAAACAACCATAAATTCCTACCAGCTTTTTCTAACACATTAAAATACCTTTATTGCATTTTCAGTTTTTTAACTTTTCTAAAAGATGTTTTCTTGTTTCAGTTCCCCCTTTGAGCTCATAAGTTATTCTATACTTTACAGTGGCAAAATGAAATTAACGGAAGCATATGTGCAAAAAAAATCATCAAATGAGAAAATCAAACAAAGCACTAAAAAAATATCAAATAAAGTAGGTTGATAATAGCTTACCAATAGAGATGGACCTTGTGCACCTTGCATAGCTACAAAATAGAACATTGTTTAGTTTACAATACGATGGCAATAAACAACAATAGTTAAATATAAGGAATGAATTCATTACGTATGACACAGGTTGTTTGTAAGTGTCTGCAAAGCATCGGCAAAAAATTTATTTTCGTCCCATAAGACACGGTAATGTGTTGGGCGGCTTGTGCCCTGTCAGAATTTACATCGCCAATTTAACAATTAGTATTGAAGCTTTACTAACATTTGCCTGCTATAAAATATAGCATGGTACATTCGATAAACTAACCTGAATGCCAGCATGACTGCAGAGGTAAAAGTCAAATTCAGTTGGATAGCAAATGCTTGAATCAACAACAGTACCTGAAATCAGGTAGCCTGCAAATTAAGAAATACAAAACATGCTTGAAAAAAAGCAATCTGTCAACATAAATTTTGTGTGCAAAGGTGGTCTGCAAAAATAACTAGTAATGACTTGGCTGCTATTCAAAGAAGATACCAGGTAATATATTTCCACTCCTGTCAACAGATGACAAGTCTCTATGATTATTTGCAAATAATCGTGTATGATGACGTTTTTGGACAACCACAAATGTTACAAAGGGCTGATATTCTGCCTCAAGAGAAGCATAGGCTTAAAAATAGAAAGGAATGAGTTGCATAAAATTGTAGCATTAAATCATAAAAATGAACATGTATGGTTGAAAACTTAATTACCTTTCAAATCACATCAAGTTCAAATAAAAGTACTTGATAAAATTGCCCTTCGCTCACACCATCTTTGAGAAACAAAATTAATTCAGTTGGTTGAAAAGCATAATATGCTTATCAGTATAAATTGAGTTAGGCACAGTTTGAAATAAGTCAAGCTAACCATGATATAAAATGGAAAAGAATGTATCATCACATACCAGTAAAAGATTATTTGCTCTGGTTTATGCCCAATTGATTTCCTGAAGGATATAAGCAGCTCCCTGTAAAGGTCATAGATGTTTTTAGCAACTGCAAGGGTTCGTACGGCTAAAGAATTACAGATTAAAAACAAAATATACAAACCTAATCATTCCACCATAGTGCTTTGCACCCTTAGTATCGGACCACTCACTATATAGATCTTGTATGAGTTCCTGACGATGTGCTTGTGCACATACCAACCCAGCATATTTGGTTACCTCTGGCCAATCTTGAGAAGCAACAACCTGCAACATTTATGTTCATATAGACACCAATTCAACCAAGCTAAGCTTATCACAAGATAATGATGATGCACATTGATTTGAACCGTAGAATCATACCTTGTTCCCTATGCATCCCATAATACCCGCACCAACTATAGACACCTTCAAATTCTGAATATGTTTCCTTAAGCTCTTTCGAACCCAAACAGAAAGAAATACCCTGACCATTTTTTATTTACAATCCTTACATAAGACGACTCTCTCTTCTTACTTACAAAACCACTCCAATCATATTCATAAAATGAACAAATATCTACAAAGCCCTTTACATTCTGATCTACTTGCTTAAATGAACTGTCTGTTCCGCAAGACTTGCATGAGCACAAAGGATTATTCTTATTAACATCACTAAAACATCACCAATGCTTTTTGCTAACACATCTAAAGATTGCTCTGGCCATACAAGTCCGATTCTTTCGAAAATACTAAGCTTTTTTGTCAACTTGTTATAGTTAAATTTACCCCAAGTACTCATTTTTAATTGAAATAAAATTCAATCCACTTAATCTTTTTGCATTATAGTTGTTTGAATATATGCTTTTACGATAAAATGCAATAAGAAAGCCAAATATTTATCATAAATTCTTAAATCTTGGATCATTAACCAAATTAACCAATATCAAGTCAATGTATGAAATCAATGAAGACGATTTACTAAAAAAATCATAGAATCTTAATAGACATTTACCGGGATTAAGAATTTTAGATCTGCAGCCAATGCATAAATTTATTGATTTCAAGATGATTGATAATTTAAAAACTCTCAATCAATTAGAATAGTCATATTTTTATTTTTAGCAAAACAGTAGGCGGTAATGCTTCAGCCTTAAGCCTTCACTTTTCATGGACAATAGCAGCCTCTAAAAAATCATACTAAAAAAAACAAAAATCTAGGAAAGTAAAATATGAATTATAATTAGCGCGCATCCAAATTCTAGAGGCAGCAAGCCAGAGTTCATCTAGTGCAAAAATTGGGATTGAACAAGTGACAACTTACCTGTGGTGATCCATGGAGGAGAGTAGTCGCGCATGTTGCTATTATAGTCTTGAAGAGGGGATCAAGGGGTTGTGCACTCACGCTTGAGGAGGGGTACTGCGATTTGATGGAGGTGGCTGTGGCATGGTAGATGGAGGTGCTCGCGATGTCGTATACTCGTGTTGGAAGAGCGGCACCGCAATTTGATTCACAATTTTTCAAAGAACGACAAAATTTATGCTGCCCCACGTGATTTGTTGCCCTAGACAAATGTCTTGCTTGTATTGCCCTTGGGCCATGCTAGGAGGAAGGCATGAGGGAAAGTAGATGAAGAACGGGGGAAACAAAGGATTAGGGAAGGGGAGGAGTGGTGACTATCGGAGTTGCTTGAGGAATCTGATAATGGAATGGTTTAAGGATTATATTTTTCTTTTTGGGGCAAAAAATGAAAATAAGATGGCACAGGAGGTAGGCGTAAGTGGGAAATGAAAATAAGACCGCCTAGAAATATCAACGAGCTTGTCTAAAATTCAAACGCTGCAATTACCTTGGGTTTGATGAAATAGTTGCATTTAACGTTCAAAATCTGCTATTTAATGCAACCAAAATCTCATTTTCTTGTAGTGAAAGGGCTTCCAGAATCGTAAAAAGAAAGCATTAAGGCGAGACATCCAAAGGCCTTGGAAAATGTTTTTTACAGGCGTTTTGCATGTATTGAAAAGGGGTTCCGTCATGACTCAAAAAAGAGGGCTTCAAAGGCATTAAAAATAGCTTCCGAGGGAATCAGATGGGTGCAGCAAGCATTGTGCACTTCCACAGGAAAAGAAAGCCAGAGCTTCCACCAACACTACCCTTTTCGCATAGGTCGAACCTTTCGAAACGATTGGTTCCGCCACTGTTTACTTCTCGCAACACAAAAGTCAACCAGAACTACCCTTCCGCAAGTATTAAAAGTTGAGCTTCTGTGATAGTCAAAGAAACTACCTTCGAAAATAATCTTTCGCAACCATCATTTGTCATCAACATTAAATAGTCCTTCTGCCACCATTACAACCTTTCGAACCAATCCAAACACACTTCCGCACACGTCCAAGTAAACCACCCTAACTCTGATTTTAGGTTCCAAAGGTGACAAAGGGATCAGAAATGCTTCCGCTTATACTCAAACAGCATAATAAAGTACCATGATTCATTTACCACTAAAAGAAGCACACCTTTCGACTGTTTCGAAAGGCTCCAGAAGTAATCAAAAGTGGTATTAATGAATATCATATCAATATCCATTAACAACATGCTTTCAATAGAGACAAAAGGGCTAATTTAAGCATGCCAGAAGACTCGGATACCTACTACAGCTTCGAAACTATGAAAGCAAAAGGTCAAAGGTGGAATGATGGATGCGAAAGGTTGGTGAAGAGACCTTTCGATAGCTTCAAAAGGATGGATGTTGAAAGGTCCAACCCGCATCTATAAATACGACCCTAGAGGTCCAAGCTGGGGACCGATTTTTCAATCCTACATTTTCTTTGTCAAATCGAAGTCTTGTAACCCTAAATCAAATTGGGGACAAATTCTATTACTTGTAATCCATTTGTGAGAAATAAAAAGAGAGGATGCATGGACTTGATATTGATTTCGAACATGAGCATCTCGACCATTAGCTTGTCTCAAATGACCAATTGCACATGATATACACTTATCTTCTTAACCCCTTATTAGTACATGCTACACTATAGAACCTATTTGGATATCTTGACTTTAAAGCATATTATCATTACGTCCAAAGCCCTAGCGGTGCTAAAGTAACGTGATGATGATAATTCAACATTGATGAGTCCATTGGACATATGACATTTATCCAAAACAAGGCTCTATGGCACATTGAATCCACTCTTTACCCAAATTGATATATATCGAGTTTCGAACCCATTTGAAGGGTATCAGACCTTCAATGGGTTCTCGTTGTAACCGTTGAATCAGATCCTTCGGGAGGACTTTTTTGTAAGGTATTTGAATACTCTCAAATACATCTTGGCCTCTCGAAGGAGATCACCCTATAGCTGCTATATCAACACCTTCGAAGGGGTCCATTCGAATGGATTCTTGACCTCATTTTAATCCTTTCGAAAGGGGTAGTAAATAGGACTGCAACATTGAATCTTGGTTTTGACAATACAAACCCTTTCGAAGTCTTTCGAAAGGGATCTTCTTCTGATTCACTTTTATTTCAATGCATCTTTGGATGTTGACAGTTATATTGCTAGCATTCCACTTAGGGTTTTAACGGAGACGGAGGTTCGAGCTCTCTTTCTAGGGCCAAAATGTTGACGAACTTCATCAACCCAAAAAAAGGCAAGGGAGTGAACCTTGGCAAATGATGGAGATTGGGGAGCCTAAATTTAACCTCAATGAGTGTTGGCATAAGGCAACACTTGGTTGAGTTAAGGCTTAAGAGGAGTGAACGAGCAAGCTCAAGTACATTTCTAATGTCATTTGCAAAGTCATGTAGGATCATATGCTCATAAAGTAAATTTGTATAGTCAATTGTATGCAAAAGTAGAAATCAAGAATATGAATACTTTTGGAGTTCGAAGCAATCCTTGATTAACAAACCATATATGCTTTAAAACTTGAAAGTAAGTCATAATTCGAGATAATCTTGTTTTTATTCGATATAATATCAAAGGTACAAAGTTCAATAGTTCAAGTGGTACAATCGGCTATGAATCCCAAAATCAATTTAGGGTTACAAAGTTTAAAACGTAAGAAAAGAGATAAGAATGATTCGCCCCTTCTACGAAGACCCTAGGTCCGTATTTATAGGGATGGAAATGTGGTATGCTTAGCAGCTTGACTTCGACATTCATATCCTTCGGCATCAATAACGTCGCATGGTGCCAGACCTTATTTAATGATGGTTTTCGACATTCCTCGATGCATAGCAAAGCTTCAACATTGTTTTAATAGTTAAGGCATTCGACATCAATGATTTTTTATGTTGGTGGTTTACTCTATAATAACCGACCCTCTAAGTTAGTAGATGGTAGCATCGGTTTGAAGCTACAATGATATGAGACGACATTGATTTATAGCAGCAACATCATGGAGTGGTGTCGGCATTGATAACCTTGTATGTGTTGATGACTTTCGACATCAACATCGCATGTACAGATGCATGGCATCTCTTAAGTATTGTTGAAGTGTGACCTGGCATTGATAAATGAAGGCGTTGATAAGCATCAAAATTCTTAAGTGGCGATATGGACAATGATCGGCCACACTAACAAACAACGGTAACAACGAGTGACCTTGATAGAAAGGAGAATCACTTTGGAGGGTGAGACTGGTGAAAGACGACATCAATGAGATGCGATGTAGGTTATGTCAAATTCATTAGTCACTTACTGTATTGATTGCAGTCGATATCATTGCTTCTTTACTTGCACGCGACATTATATATGTACTTTTAGTGATGAAACATGGCATCATATTCCTTCGATGATAATCCACCTTCATAATTTCGATGTTTATATTGGTGCGACGCGGATGAGTTGCGAAATTCATCTTATTTTCACAAGTGAAAGGCGAAATTGATATGATGCGGCATCAATGTGATGTAATATAAATGGGATGTGACATCAAGGAGAAGTGGTATCGACAAAATTCATTATTGATTATATGCGGTATTGACTGATATTGATAAAGCATGGCATTACTTCCATCTTAAAAGGCGACGTCATATTTATGTCCCACATCGCATATCTTCGATGTTGATAATAGTGATAACAAATATATATAATGCAAACTAGATGGTCTCCTAGACTAGTCAACCTCTAGAAATGCAAGTGCTTACATCATGTATCTAAAATGTATGTAATGTCATATATATATACTTAAAATTCTATGTAAACGAGTAACCGGTCAATACATATGGAATATGCAAGAACCATTATGCATTTGAACTGATATAAGGAAATAGACAAGGTGATGTGTGTTGTAGGCCAACATGAACATACCAGCCTACATGTGCAATACTAGCTAATATAAGTTATCCATTAGCAACCACCATACAAAACATGTCCTAATGACACCTTTCATCCATGCCAATCATCTGTACAAATCAACCTATGGATTATACTAAGCTAAATACTTATGCATTCAAGCAATCACACTAACATAAATAGAAACTTACCAGAAAAGGGCTCTGGATGGATTGCTCAGATTTTCTCCTTAGGCTCCCAAGTACTCTCAGCTGGATTATCTCCCAACTAGACTCTAACCAATCCAATTACTTTATTGCGGAGCCGCTTTGTTCCATGCTCAAAAATGCGTGTAGGTGTATGACAAATAAGTGACTCCCTTTCTACTTCATCCTCTTCTAACTGACTCGGCTCGACCACAACAGCTAAATTGTGTAAACACTTTCGTAAGTGTGATACATAGAAAACATTGTGAACCCGTGCTAGATTTTAGGAAACTCCAGTCTATAAGCTAACTTCCCCACTATTTCCCAAATCGGAAAAGGCCCTGCAAACCTTATTGCCAACTTTCCTGAACTATCAAACCTTATAACGTGTCTAAGTGGTGAGAGCTTAACAAATACCATGTTACCCACTGCAAACTCCAACTCCGTGAATCACCTATAAGAATATTATTTTTGTCTATCTTGTACAGTCTTCATCCGTCTACAGATCAAATCTACTTTCTTCGAAGTCTTTCTAATTGTGTCTGTCTCAAGAATGACTCTATACGTAGGTTCCCACCAATAAGATGGTAATTTATATAGCCTCTCGTACAATGTCTTGAACGGTGCCATCCAAAAAAATGCTAAAGTCCAAAATACACATCAACAACACATCTTCCAGTACCCAGTTCACCCTCCCAATCTGCCCGTCCATCTGTGGATGGTAGGCGGTACTCAAATTTAGTTCATTTCTAAATGCCTCTTGAAGACTCCATAATTCATTACTCACTAGTGAAAATTAGATTTCGATCACTAACAATATTAGAAGGAACTCCTTGCAAACAAACTATCTTCTTTATGTATAAGGTTGCCAAAGATGTAGCTATCCTCTACTCCTAATAGAAATAAAATATGATCATCTGGTTAGCCGATTGACTATGACCCAAATATTATAATTCCCCCTTCTACTCCTGGGTACCTCATAAACAAATTCCATAGAGATACTCTTCCGTTTCCACTATGGAATATCCAAGACTGTAATAGTACACTATGCTTCTTCTTCTCTGCCTTTACTCTTTGACAAGTCACACATTTGGAAATAAACTCCGCTACGTGTCTTTTCGTACTTTCGCCAATAAAACATCCTCTTCATATCATAATGCATTTTGTCACTATCTAGATGAACAGTCATCCTAGAACGATGGTACTCTCCTAGTGCCATATTAACCAACTCTTTGATAAGAGGAACACACAATCTACCGTCTCTTTATACCACCTTCTCGAATTAATGGAATAACAATCCAAATGACTCGAATGCTCTTCTCTGTAACTTCTCAAAAATACTCAATAACTCCATCGCTTGCTTCTAATTTGAACCAATATGGTCCATAAGTGAAAGCTAAACATAAAAAGCTTCCAATAGCCCCGGTGTAAGGTCCGATGAAGGTTAGAAATCAAATGTATAAATGAACTCAACATAGGGCTTAACATCGCATGCTTTCTACTCAAGGCATTATCTACAATATTTCTTTTGTTTGGAGTGTATGAGATTATGAAATCAAATGACATTAAGAACTCCATCCACCTTTAATGCCTCCAATTCAGATCTTTTTAAGAGAAAAAATACCTTAGAGGTTTATGATCAATGAATAACTCAAATTGCTCCCCAAGAAGATAATATCTCCATGATTTAGGTGGAAAAACAATAGGTGCCAACTCATGATCATCGGGAATTCAATTGCTCAAATTATGGTTTTCCGCCAAAGACAGGTTAGCAATCCATATATGTCAAATAAAGAAGATGGTTGAATGACACGTGATAGAATTTAAGGTTGGAAACATAAAGAGTGGAAGGAGGATTTTGATGATCCACATGCATCTTTATGCTATAAATAGAAAAGGCACTATAACATGAAGGGGATCTTTTTCCTGATTTGATATATTTTAAGGTTAATAACCAAAAGTTATGTACTTTTTGCCAGTAATATATGTACTAAGTAATATAAACAAGATAGTGATACTTTTTACCATGGATATAGGATTCTTTAACATCCAAACCACGTAAATCTCTGTGTCTTTTACATTTTCTTAAACTTTTTTCATTTGTCTAGATTTTAAAGTTAGATTCTGTTATGTTATTTACCTAAATCATATATTAATTCAATTTGACACTTTAACAAATAGTTACAGTGCAACTACATAATTGGGTAAGCTTCCAGCGACTACCTAAAGGCAAATTTAATATTACTTAAATTTGTTAGTTCCTAACCATGGAAGTAGTTTACTGTATAATTACTTTCACGATCACTTGGGTGTTGTAAGACAAACAAGCTCACTAACAGATAGCATCTAGGCCATAATTAATAGATTGATGAAAAGTGATAGATTTATACCCATAAAGTTCGGTAGAACGACATCCAAATTGGCCAAGTTATATGTGAAATGGATAGTGTGCTTCCATTATGTGGTGAAGAGCATTATGAGTGACCAAGACCCATTATTCACTAGTTGGTTTTGGAAGAGCTTACAATAGGCATTGGAATGGAGGTGCATATGCGTATAACTAATCATCCACAAACCATTGGATAAACCAAGAGGGTGAATTGTATCCTAGAGGATCTCTTGTGAGCTTGTGTTATAGACTTTAGAGGCTCATGAGATAATCACTTGCATTTAGTAAAGTTCGCATATAATAACAGTTATCATTCAAACATGGTATAGGACCATTTAAGGCATTATATGGCTGACCATGCAACGCCCCTTCATTTTGGTAGGAAGCGGGCGAGAAACTTATATTAGGGCTAGATATGATCAGGGAGACATTGGAGAAAATTGAGATCATCCGTTAGCGAATGAAAGTTGCTCAAGACAAACAGAAGAGCTAACTGATAAGAGGAGACGTGATATTTTAGTTCTCTATTGGTGATATGGTGTTTATTAACATCTCTCTATTAAAAAATGTAGTTCAATTCGGTACTAAGGGAAATTTGGCATCAAGATTTGTTAATCTTTTTCTAATACTTGAGAGCATTAGGAACCTAGCAAATAGAGTTGACTTACCTTAGACGATGACTGGTGTGCATAGAGTGTTCCAAGTTTCTCATTTTCGAAAGTTTGTGCAAAACTTAAGCATGACTATTACATCAGATCGGTTTGATGATATCGAGATTGAACAAAAATCTTTGGGACCCTGTAAGCTTTTTCGTATCGTCAAATATGATACGAAGATGCTCAGAAGGAAGACAATGAAGTTGTTTAAGGTTCAGTGGGGTGAAAGAGAGAGCAATTGCACTTGGGAGACCAAGGAGAGCATGAGGACCACTTATCCGGAGCTCTTTGCTGGGTGAGAATTTCTATTTGACGCATTTCCTTTCACTTTTGTTATCATATAAATTTATTTAGTATCCTACATGCTAGGATAGACATAAATATTATTTCTTGCTTATGTGTGCATGTTTGATTGATATGTTTCCCTATAGTTGTTAGGTATGCGAGGTAACTATGTTTGGCTTTGCCTTGGTTGTATTGGGAACTTGGGGAGCAAAATTCCTAAAGGAAGAAGGGTGTAATGACTCGTATTTACATATTGGAAAATCATAAAATATTATTTTAAATTCATATTGGGTCGTATAACATTATAACTTTGGGCTATGTTGAGTAGTTATATCTTTGACCCTTAATATTTCTTTTAGGTGATTTTACCCTTGAAATCTTGTAAAGGCTATAACTTTGGATAGGAGCCGAAATAGGGATTGAGACCTCCTTTATTGGAAAGATATAATGCATTCTCTTTTCGTAAAGTGGTCATAATTACTTTTTGGACTTATAATTTATGAGATATGACTGGTTGGAGTTAGACAATTTTGGAGACAGCTTAATGGGTGACTAGTGATGTTTGATTGAGGCCCAATAAATCATTTCGGTTTTTAGAGTAATATTGGCTGCTATAGCCTCCCTAAATCATTTTCTCATCTCCTCAAAATAGATCTAAACCTCCATCAAACTTCTCTTGAGCCAAAAAAATTCTTTACCCTCTTCTAAATCAAGCCAAATTCTTAGATTAGGGCTAGGTTATTAGCTAAAGACTTTCAAATCTACATTTCTAAAGAGTAAAATTTGGACTTTGCTATCTATTATTGGATTTGTCACGTTTTGCATGCAAATCTTCCCTTTTGTGTCTTTGGTGAGTGATTTATCACCTCACAACTTATTACGTATGTATATGTATGTTTTGACATGTTTTGGATCCATTTTTAAAGTCAAAAGTATGTTTTGGTTGCCGACTTGATGGCATCCAATAGTTGGCTCTAGGCTAGGAAGGAAGTTGATTTAAGTTCGGCTGGTTGGTAGTGGGATGGCCGAGCTGAAAATTTGGTTCGGGGAAAACTTTGGGTTGGTGATGCTAAGACTTTGAGTTGGTGAGTGAGAAACTCTAGGAAAAGGTATTGGGTAGGAAAATTAGTTTGGGAGTGAAGAATCGACCTGGAATTTAGGTCTAGGATTGGTGATCCGAGTTACTACAAGCATCACTTCAGGTCGACTTTACACTGACTTCGAATCAGAACCGGATAGATATATGGGAGAGCTTTGACTTATAGGGGAAATCAAGTCTGGCATGGGGTTGCTTCGGGTAAGAACTAGAGTTGCTTGGTGGTTTTTGGATGTTGACTTGGAGTTGAAGTGGATGACTTTGGGACAAATCGAGATGACTTTTAGGTTTGTGTAGCAATAAATAAAGAAGTGACGTAAATATTCAATGCGATGACTTTAGAAATTTTGTTTGATAACTCTACGACATACAAGGGGTGTGTAGAGGTGTTCCAATGATGAGGACTCAATTGGGAGTTTTGGTGGTGATCCATAAAGGCAACTTCAACGATGGGAATTGTTAGTAGAATAATGACAGTGTTGTACTATGAGATAAATGATATGGAATAACAATTGAATTCCATTATAAAGACATGTGCAGGAATCATTAATGACTCGAAGGTTTCCAAAGTGCTCGTACAGAAGGGTTATGTGGGGACACTCAGCTAGATTACGATTGCATCCAGATCTTACGACTATGGATTACCTTAGATTTTGCGATTGTGAGTCTGGTTCCTAGCCATAAGAAATAGCATGGATTCGAGTACCAAGAAACTGAGATGTGATTGAGTTGCTGGCTAACAATTGGACCATACGAGTTATCATATATCCAACACACCAGAGTGATGTGAGGATTATTTTATCGATGTCATGTTTATTATGATTGTTTATCACTCTAAGGTATTACACGACATATGTATTGTTGACTTCTATACTCAAACACCCGATTCAATACTTTGATTTGTAGTACACCCATATGATGATGATAGTAGTTTAGCATATATCAATTGTTATGTGCTAACTCATTGGATGTAGGGACATGTCAGATATGATTCCACATACCCTATGTTCTTATCACTATTACGATTTTTGTAGTATTTTGAGATGATGTATCGCTCATACCAAACTGTTGTCTGGCCAAGGTTTTATGCTTTGCTTCTTATTATCTTAGATACTCTTTAATGAGTAGATTATAGTTAATGGGTCTGGATAGCACATGGAGCTGCGTGGAGTAAGAGTAGGAGGCCAGGCTGTCATGTATCTATACTTGGAGCTTGGTATCGCTTATATTCCATTGTGCAGTACTTTGGAGCTATGTCAGTACTTGTATTATCAGGAGACATTTATTAGAGTTTATTTGGAGGTTTGGGATACATAAACTCTATTATTTCTGTTTGTATAATCTATGAACAAGTTGCACTAAGATGTTCTTATTTATGGCTCAATTGACTATATTATTATCACGCCTATCTTATATCTGTGTTGAATATTATATTTTATCCTATGCACTATAAGATATATGATAGGTTCTGTGATTTGGATTTTTGTTACTTTACACCCTAAACTATCATCTTACAGCTGTCGGGTACCGTAGCAGCGCACTTTAAATGTTATATGGATACCTAAGGGGTATGGAGGTCATCACACTTGTGGAGATTACTGGTAAAGCTGGTGTGAGGTTTCTAGAGATTATCTTACATAGTCCATGTTATAAAGGCTAAAGCTAGAGTATAAAATTTCAAGCAATTCAAATAAAGTTATGACTTATTTTGTGTAATGACCTCAAATACAAATTCAAAGTTTTTATGTTTGGAGCGAATATACATCATAATTTACAAGCAAAGCTTAGATACTTCCGTTGTCGTAGAAATTATTGGTAACCAATGTGATAGTTTAGAAATCAGCCATTTTTTATATGGAAAGAATTACTCTTCCCACTTTTTTATGTATACAAAAGTACACATGAAAGAGAATATATTGGAACAAATTAGGGTTATCTACATTAGGAAAATGGAATGATGGTTTGAAAATGGAATATGCATTATAATATGAGTTATTAGGCTTGTAATATTAGGGATTCATTTTGTTACACTAGTATGTGCCAACTCGTATACGTACGCCACGTGTAAGATGATGAATCTTGGTCCAACTAGTGAAACTCAAAAGCCCATTTACATGGATCTCACATTGTTGGGATATGTGATGGAATATTTCCATGTTGGAGAAGAAGCCGCATCGATCAGAGAAGCAAAGATGCATCGAAAACTACAAAAGGAAGATAAAGAAGAAAAATGGAGTACCAGAGGCCTGTAGCATAAGGTAAAGGCGTCCAATCGAATAGAAAAATTACTTTTCAACTAGAACTAGTTCTAGTTGACTGATAATGTTTCTAGTTAACCAGATATTGAGCTGTTTTGAAACCGAATGCTTAGCTGATTTTCAAGCAAATTAGAAGTCCATACCTATCGACCGGCACCAGTCGATGATATTATTAATCGATGGGATGAGGAATTCTAGAGAAATTGGGTTCGAAATTTCTTGATGTAATTTTGTTATTTTTGGAGTATTTTGGAGTTTTCACCATATACTGCTAAATATCTTTGATCCAATGACCAAGATTACTTTAGACTTCTATAAATAGTCTTGTATAGGGTTTTTTGTAACGTGCATAGAGAAGGTTAGTGTATTAGCGTCTTGGGGATTGAGATTTCTTGTCAATTTTATGGCTTTTTCTTTATAATCTTTTGGAGTAATTAATAAAGTTTGTTTAGACAATATTATTTGTGTATCATTTTTTCCACTTCTTATCTATTCTTAATTCTAATTGTGTATGGATCCTTGGGATAACCTTTATTGTATCATATAAAATTTTCTTAATATAAGTTGGGTAATGGAGAAGATAAGCTTTTAAAAAACTTAGTGTGAGAAATCAGGAGTTATGGAAAGCGAAGATCGAAGTTTTTCTATACTTTAATGATTTCCACCAACCATTGGATAACAAAGGTGAGAAACCTAGAAGAGTAACTGAAGCAAAATGGAAAATTGTGGATAAAAAATCTTTGACGGCTATTCGATGCTTTTTAAAGAATATAATGTATCATATTATTGCTATTGAAATATCTGCTAATGAAATTTGAAAGAAAGTGGAATGAATCTAGGCAAAGAACTCTACAACAAACAAGGCGCTTTTTAGGAGAAGATTGGTAAATCAGAAGGTTAAGCAAGGTGATTCAACTGGAGAGCATTTTAATGATTTCAAGCAGTTGTTAACCAATTGGAGGTCGTGAAATACAAGGTGGATGATAAGACACAAGCCTTGATGTTGATAAATTAATTACTGGAAACCACGACCGATAGTCAATAAATCAACTATCGGGAATAACAAAATGGTCATATATGAAAATTAAATCTCGTGAAACATTTGACTCACGCTTGTGCTTGATTGTCACATCACAAATATTTGTAAAACATTTTTAAAACACTCTTTAAAATAAGAGAAAAGTATATTTCGAAGTGTATTAAAAAGAAGGGTAAAAAATAAATGTCATTAAAACATCGTTTACTATAAACCCAAAACAATTTACACTTAGCTTTATTTTTAAAAATTCCTTTTTAAAGATTATCTTATTTATAAACTATCATTTATAACTTTAAAACAACATTTATTATCCTAGAAGATAATAAATCAATTTAAAATAGCTTTATAAATTTAGAACATTGTTAATCATCCCCAAAAGATAATTGATATAACTTTTTTATAAACTTAAAACCACATTAATTATCTCGAAAGAAAATTATTCAAATTTATAACCCTTTTATAAATTTAAAACAACATTAATCATCCCAAAAGATAATTAATAAAATTACAATCCTTTTTATAAGTTTAAAACAACATTAATTATCCCAAAAGATAATAAATCAAATTTACAATCGTTTTATAAATTTAAAACGACATTAATTATCCCGAAGATAATTAATCAAATTTGTACTCTTTTTATAAATTTAAATAAATTAATTATCTTGAAATATAATTAATCATATTTATAATCTTTTTATAAATTTAAAACAACATTAATTATCCCAAAAGATAATTAATCCAATTTATAACTCCTTTTATAAATTTTAAACAGCACTTATCCTTTATTTCAAAATTCTCAAAAATACTTGAAAATATAGTTTAAACAACTTTCAAAGTGCAAAAATGCGACCAAGCATTTATTTTTAAAAAATACAAGAATAAGTTTAACATACACAAAAATTTAAGGATATGACATTTCGTAAGTAACAGTATAGCGATAATCGCTAAAATGACACTTTCACAAATCAAATAGTATGATACAAATATTTCAACAAAACATCAATACAAGCAACATAAGAATATAAGAAAATTAATGTTAGCAAGAAACCCCTTAGGGTCTCTCTGCAAAAGTCCCACGTAAATCACACATATGTATGTGTATTTAGAAGTGTTCTGTAGCGACCTATTCGCTACATATACACTTCGACATTCCTCTTATTTTTGGTCCCTGCAACATAATAGTAAAGAACGAGATTTTTGATCGTAAAAAATCGACACTAATACATCCTCGGTATTCATGTGCCGTAAATCCAATTGTTGGAAACCCGATCGTTAAGGGTAAGAAAGAAAATAAAGATAGAACATAATCTCACACGAATGGAATAACATATATTATTTCAACATATAATATTTACAGCAGAAAATTTAAATACATTTATCAGAGTTAAACATGGACAATTATAAATATCTGTCCATACAAATGCGGAATACAATAGTACACAAGTGTGGTGGAAACAGATAACAATCTTCAGAAGAATCTTCTAAATCCATTCTCCGAGCTCTTCCAGATTTCTTCTAACTAAACTTGACTACTAGACTGCTTGGAAAATTAGGGCACCCAGAGTTTAAGGGAAAAGGAAAATAAACTGCGGGTCAGTCATGGGACTGGCGTGAGAAACTCAAAACACGCATTTTGAAAACAAAGGTATCTCATAAGACCACGCCGCACATAAACAGGGAATGGGTTTTTACCTTATGATAAACAAACCATTTGCTATGCAAAATATGGGGATATTATGTTTAATGGCATTCTTTTGAAAACATTTTCAAGTAAACTTATGAATCTTAGTCGAAATTGATACCATTATTAAATTCCGGATATGTTAGGCTCTATAAACAAAACTCTTACAAGGCTCATTCAGAGAATGGATTCCATACAATGACAAGGTGAGGGACTACCTTCCATATAGTACACCTCTTGAGGGATGTACCTAGGGTCTAGATACTAAACGCCTATACCCACATAGAACCGGCCTACCCCTTCGCTGGATAGTACCGAATATGACATCACCTTGATCGTTACCAACCTATCCGAGACGTTTCATAGCATACACAACATACCCGATATATTGAGGGGTATCTAGAAAGGTGATGACCATATCCTAATAGGAGCAACCCACTTAACCCTGCCGCATCTACCTAGTCATTTCCATTTCTGGTTGATGAGGCCTGAGGTAACGTTTTACCTTTCACATAGCACGTTCCACTTTGAATGCCACACTGCCATTCCATGATCACACAACTGATTTCTACAAACGTATAACTCCTGAGCTCATACGTCTCAGTAAAGGGTTTTAAGCTAAGAAAAGTTGCATTCTCCACCACCAAATAGATAATACATTCATCAGATAAATTTATGTAATTAGAAATGCAACGTCATACATTCATCCATACAAGTTGTCCAGGAATAGGACAAACCGAAGGAACTTTCCTACCACATCCTGTCGAGAATTACCCCTAAGATTAGTAGTGAGGAGCCCTTGCATCGAAGATCTCAAATGAAGAAATACTACCACATAATATGATATGCGAAATTTCTCTCGCGGGTCAGTGACAAGCAGCCCAACATTCTATCTTCCAAATCATTTCCATGTCTTCACTTCGAATACGTAAATTGGTTCGAAGTGGTTTCCGGATAAGAATCACTTCAAATCCTTCGAACCAATCATCAATAAAAATATGTTCGGTGAATAGGGAATTGTTCATTGATTGATTAATTTTTGTTTATCAAAATTATCTTCAATAGATATATATCTTTTAAAATATTTTTTTCTAGTATATATGAAATCATTTAACATCTCTTATAAAATGCTTTGATTACTTAAAACATTTTTAAATTATAAATCATTTTATTCTTTACTTAGGAAAATATTTCCAAATCATTTATTTAAATCTTAACAAGGATATCTTAATTCAAAATCAAAATTTTGATTGAGTTAAAACCATGTTATTAAGGATGTTAATCCAAAACCAGTAAATATTAAGTGAGTAGAATTTATAGAAATCATTTAATTCTACTCAATATCAACTCCCGTATTCAACAAGTACTATGAGCGGAATAATGGCGAAATCACCTTTTAAATTCCACGAATAGTACTAGTTCCTTGTTAGGGCTTTAACACGAAGTATAAGAAGATTACCTCCATAAAAATCCAAGTTGCATAAATTTGGAAATTTTAATCTTTTATACTTAACTCGTTTCCGATATTTCGACATTGTCTATCCCTCGGCCAAGAGAGGCCGGGTGAGCTAGGGCACTGGGTTCTCCTGAACATCTCCTTAGTTTAAGCACCTCACCTAGATCTCATGAATAGAAAACTTCAGTCTCCTCGTCGGCTTTTAGAGCCAAGATTAAATCACTTGATTTTTGACAGCTTTTCCTTAAATCATTTATTTAAACATTTTTAGATAAATCATAAAACTTCCAAATCATCATTAAAATACTTAATTATTTATTTGAAAAAATGTATAAAATATTTCGAAAAGATTTATTCAGTTTAAAACCATATTTCAAACGTTATAGAAAAGTGCTGCGAATGGTGCTTTTTAAGCTATATTGATCAAAACGACTTTTCTATCATTTGAAATTCATTTTTACTACTCAAATCAGTTTTAAAACATTTTAAAAGATTTTCAGAATTTATTTCATATTTTTAAACAATTATAAAATATCAATTTTAAAAAAATCCCTTTATGGATTCCGAATTGCAAAACCGCGATTTTTCCAAAAACTTGTTTTACTCAAATTTCAAAATCTACTTATCGAAATATCGATTTTCTTTCGTTATGTAAAAGCATGGTTATAATAATTTGGAAAATTCTTATCTCGAAGAATACCAAGGTATATTCCATTCTATATATTCGTTTGACTTTTATGGCGCGAAATCGCGAACTACCATTACGCGACGCGCCTATTTTTGACTCAATTTTCAATATTAATTTAAACTTTTCCAAAACACTTTTTAATGTTTGTAAAACATTTTTGAATCATATTAAACCATTTTTAAGAGGTTTAAACATTCCATATATACCATTTCATTCAATAAAGGAAAGTGATTTTCTTTATGCTTATCGATGTGTATTAACGTGACTAGTATATATATTCAACAACCATATTAAACATCCATATTATCATATTCAAACATGATAAACAACCATTATTAACAATCATATCCAAACATATATCATCCAAAAATATATATAACTATAGTTTAGGAGTTTTCTCACATTGATTTTCTATCGAAAAAAGGGCTATAGCTTCACTAACTCGCGAACCGAGAGCACGAACCCTTACTACTTGCCTCCTAGTGTACTCGGCCATCCCATGCCAAAAGTGGTGCTTGGTGAAGCATAGGGAATGAGGTGTAGGACTTTGGATTATTATTGAATTTACCAAAAAATAGACCCGAAAATAGGACATCTTCTCTTGGATTTTTGGACATTACTCTGAATTTGGAGAAGTGATCAGTGTAAAAGTTGTAGAAAATTCTCTTCTCTAAGGTTTCAAAAAAATAATCATCCAATTTTTGATTGAGATATAGTCATATGAAGAAGAGGGATGCTCGGATTTACAAAAATCACACCCGAAAATTGTTAAATGAGGAAGATATGATCAAAAGAAGAGGGAGTATTCTCGTAACCAAAAAAACTGGGCTCGAGAATGCTCTCGAAAGAATAGAGATTTGTGCTTAGCTAGGCATAGAACGAGAAGAAGTGGTAAACTAGAAAGTCGTAGCCACTGGAATTTCACATGATTTGAAAAAAGGAATTTCTCATTTTTGGTCTGGTTTGACGGAGTTATGGTGGAATGAAGAAGAGGGAAAAAGTATGGGTATTTATAGCCAAAGCAAGTGCCCAAAATGTCTAGATTTTTCCACAACAACACATCATTACTTCATCACCCCACATGCTCCACCCTACCTCATCAATCACAACCAAAATGACCTCCTCCCATGTGCCTACGTGAGTGTGTGTCCTTTGATGTGTAAGGGTTGACTTAGAGAAACTTAAGTGTTAAGCTTTTAGGAAATATCTTGGATATTGTCTTATATATGTTTATATATAAATGTATATATATTTGTATGTTTGTATGTGTTTAAGTGTGCATGTGACATGTATATATGTGTACATAAATGTGCATAAGAGAATACCAACATTGCGATCACTTTGAACAACTTCCGTTCGTTAAACTGTTGAAAATTGGAAAACCGATTTCCTGTTACATTTTCACTTATACTTTAAATTACATATAAATATGAACAAAATTGAAACTAAATTTATAATCATTATTAATTAAATAAAATGATCACATTTGAATTATAAAACCATATAAATCAATATTAACAATTAATTGTAAAAATCGCTATTATATCGATAAAGCGATACGAATTTTTCTTATATTTTCAAATCAAGTATATATCTTTATAAAACTATTAGAAATGATTTATTATCACTTCATAACTAATTAAAATGAATTATTATCCTTTGAAAACAATTATTTGAATAATTATAATAATTATTAAATCATTAAATCCCAATATAAGTTCATAAATCTATATTTAAATACAAGAGCAACACCGATGATGTCAAAAACACGTTTAATTTCCAAAAAATAAAATAATTGATTTTATTTCATGTTCTAGTTCAATTATAAAAGTAAGTGTATATATCTAGCTCTCTACGCGACGTTTTACAATTATAGAGTTGTTTATCGATAAAACAGTTTTCGGTTCCTTTTATTGATATTTTTCCAAAGTAAATACTTTTTCTAATATTATTCCAAAAAAAGTTCATTATGATTATTTATCACTTAAAACTTGATTATTTGTTGAAAATAATCCATCTTTGAATATTTAAAATAATTTAAATATCTTTAAATAAAGTGATCAAATTACGGGTCGTTACATACTTCCCCCTTAAAAGAATTTCATCCCCGAAATTATTCAAAACAAAAACCCATAGGTTTTGCCCAAAATATTTATTATAAAATTTAAACCCGTACGATGCATATAGATCATCCTTACGCAATATGTGATTCGATCTACTATTCAAATCCACAATATTACTTCTGAACTAGTATTGATCCCCCAATCCTTTAGTTCAGACTCTAACCCGACTTTCTGATCAAAACTTTAGTTTTTCCTTGCATAGCACTCAGCTGCGATAGAAAACTCATGTATCCAACCACAAACCCTCATCATTGGTCATCGTCAAGAAACGAGTGATAAATTCTTTTTCGGACCAGTGTAAACACCTCGAAGTTTTGTACTCGAATATTAGATAAAATTATGCGACGAAATAATCCACGTATTTCATATAAATATAATAATCTTTCAAAAAAATTATGAAAACATTTCATAAAACTTTCATTCTTTATTCGAACATTTATATAAAGATGCTTCCTTATATTTAACTATTTGCTAATAGTTCTAAGAAATTATTCAAGTGAAAAATAACTTACCTTTTATTATAATATACCTCTTATATTATAATTTGCTTCTTTTTAACCAATATTAAATGCAACATCTTTGTATTTAATAAAACTTCCTTTCTTAATCAAGACTTATTTTATTAATTAATACTCCTGTTATTAATTATCCACTTATACCAGTTTTAATACTTATTATTATCTTTAAAATTCCATTATTAAAGATCTAAATATATTTATAAGATTTCTTCCAAATTATCATTCAAGGGTTTAAAAACAAATGATGCTAGAACATCATTTGCTGAAAACCATTCATTAATAACTTTTACCATTTTTAAAGATCAAAGCATACCCATGCTTATCTATTAAGATAATATACATTGATAAAAATTGACTGTTAACCCTCTTTCGACTCACGACCTAACAAGCTAAAGGCGTGACCGACTTAAGAACAAGTTCGACCTAACAGGAGCCGACTTAAGAAGAGCTCCGACTTAAGAAGGGTTCCGAGTTAAGAAAGCTCCGACTTAACAGTTTGCGAGTTAAGGATGGCTACGACCTATGGGGATTCAACGACCTACGAGTTAAAAGGTTGACGACCTACGACTTAAGTGATCTCAACAGCCTAACTATTAAAGAAAGTCTGCGACCTAAGAACGTCGCGACCTAAAAGTGCAACCTAACTTGTCCACCACCTAAGATGTCTACGACCTAAGATGTCTACGACCTAACTACTAAAGGTAGCTTGCGACCTAACTTGCTTAGCGACCTAGGAGACTCTGCGACCTAATTCCTGAAGCAAACCAGACGACCTAAAGACTTCACGAGTTAAAGGTAAAGAAAGGGGCACGACTTACCTAAAGTCGTCCACGACTTACCACTTAGAGAAAACCACAGACAACTTCATCACTGCACTTCTTAAGTCGTGTATAGAGTACGACCTATCTTAGGTCGCTCGCGACCTACGACCTAGCTTAGGTCGTACGCGACCTAAGACTTAGCAATTTTTTTGCTCAGAATTCAGAGCTGCTCCTATAAATACACCATCATCTCCAACGAGGAGGGGACTTTTGGCCATTCATTTCTTCAAGCGTCGTTACTCTGTCGAAGTCTCCACTCATTCCGCAATCGAAGATCTTCAAACATCCAAGACGCTACAACAAGTTTCAAGAGAAATTCCTTACATCCAACATGGATTCATCGAGTTTCATCGACGAAGATTGAGCTAGTAGTCAAGATTGTTTCTTGTGATCAAATTGTACTGTTTTGAAGGATATTGTATCAAATTGTAACCGAATCAGCAATAAAAGACTGTAAAGTGGACGTAGGCTCAATTACGGGCCGAACCACTATAAATCTGTTGTTCATTTACTGCTTTCCTGCTATTTTCAGCTTATATTCTGTTCCCGTACCAACGGGTGGTGCTTTCACAATTCTATTACGCACACCGGGTGTTAGCGTTCACTTTTTAGCGTTAACATTTTTGGTGCTTTCATTGAGACCTGAACTCAGGAAGATTTTCACCGTTGCTTCGCAAGAAACTCATAAGTTGATTTGAAATGATGGCTCCTGGAAGAAGAGGTAGACCGGTCAGATCCAGAAATGCTCATGAAGGAACTTCCGCCTCCCCAACCGCAGACCAAGCAACTCCTACCATTGGAGTCACCAGGGCTGAATTGGATGACGCAGTTTCTAGATTGTACCAACAGATTGAAACCCAAAACGCTTTGATGATGGATAGATTAACTGCTTTACTCGGGGCAAATCGTCAACCAGAAAACCATCAAACAGCCTTTCCTCAAATGCCACCTTTCCAAACTGAGGATTCTATGCCGCAACCAACTGATCGTGAACAGGTGCCCAGGCAAGCTCCCGAGGGAAGGACTGATGATTGCCTGGAGACGTCTTTGAACAATAAAGAGTACCTGTCCGAAATGGTTAGCCGCATCATGAAAGAGAGCATGCAAAGGGAAGAGAATGAGAACGACTGGGGATTTGCACCGAGCAGAACTCCGTTTACTGAAAGAATCTTAAAAGCTGAATTTCCAAGGAAATTTGTACCTCCTACTATCCAAGCCTATAGGGGAACGAGTGACCCTAATCATTTCCTATACAAATACGATTGGCATATGACCGGTGTAAGAGCATCAGACGAGATCAAGTGTCGATACTTTCCAGTATACCTGGAAGGTGTGGCTTTACTTTGGTTCACAAAGCTTCCAGTTCGGTCTGTAGATAAGTTCTCCGACTTAACGCAAAAGTTCAAAGAACAGTTCAGATTGTATGCTTCAAAAGCTAAGGATATAATGTCACTGTCTAACCTTGAACAAGTGCCCGGAGAATCAATCAATTCTTTCTTGAGCCGTTTCAATATAGCTTTAGCCGAAGTAGAAAATGCGGAACCACGCATGATCCTGACTTATTTGATGCGAGCCATTGATAAATCGAGCAAATTTGGAATATGGCTAAAGATGAAGGAACCGAACTCGCTTGAAAATTTTTATAAAAAGGCCGACGAGTTCATTCGCCTTGAAAGCCTTTCTACGACATCGAAAGTGGTTGTTGCCCAAGCTAATAATAACAATGTCCCATCTAGTAAAAGAGAATCTGAAAGTCAGAAAAGGGAGAATGAAGGAGGAAAGAGCCAGGGAAATGAAAAGAAACCTCGCCGCTTTAATCCTTCGGATTTTACTCCTTTAATTGATACACCAAGAAATATCTTTTTTGCAACAAAGGACGTTGTCAGGTATCCTAAGCCACCTGAGATGACGAGAGGTGCAAAGCGTAATGGAAAATTCTACCAATTTCACAATCAACCTGGCCATGACACTGACCAATGTCGCCAATTAAAGAATGTGATTGAAGAATTGCTGGAGCAGGGTAAACTCCAACAATACGTTAAGAGAAGCGGAATTGATCCAACCTCATCCACTCGGGATCAACAACGTCCTACCCATCAATCCGATTCTCTCAACAATACTGCAGTGCAAGATTCAGAAAAGCTTGTCATTAATGTTGTCATAGGAGGTCCACACCCAGCAGGCAGAAGTTGGGACGACTACTAATTGTCCACAAAACTACAACTGGGGCATCTTTCACTTTCTCTGGCATATAAATCCGAAGCTTCGAATCTAGTGCAAACGGAAAATCAGTCTGGAAATTCTGAAACAACAATAACTAGCATCCATTTTTTACTTAACAGCATTGCTTGAATTTGTAAAAATGATAATGGATGTATGACTTCCGCATTGTAAACCGCTGAGAAATCAGTGTGACTGAATAATGAAAAAACTATGAATTCTTTGTTTTCTATTAGGAAATGCCTGTTATATTTCGATGTGTAAATACTTTAAATGTATTGCTAAAATGTCGATCTAATATTGCAGGTCATTAAAGCAAAGCTCACCCATCGCAAAGCTAAGCGAGCCCTACAAATCACTTATTAAGCAAATACCAAGCAACCAAAAATTCCATATTCAAATCCCATATAAGAAGAACTTCACATAAAAAGTTGGCAACTCCATTGAGGCAAACCTTCGTTAAGTGGTTGTGATTGTCAATACGAACAGACATCCAACTAGGTAACTTGCATTTGTCCTGTGAAGTTGTTCAACAGTGAAGTCCACTTCTTCGGATAAGACAATTTACTTGCAAAGGAAGACGCGCTTGGAAACAATAATGAAGGGTAGCTGATTAGCAAATGATGAGGGAACATGGGCCACCAAACATAGAAGCAGCCAAAAGGAGGTATGCCACTCAATAAAAAGGGCCGGTAGAACCACCGAAGGGACACCTTCCCAAGCAGAAGGAAAAGGGCCCTTGCTAACTGATCGTGATGCATCCGATCAGGCAGCTTGCGTCCGTCCCGTGGATCTACTCACCCCTGAGAAGCAACCTTCCTGGCACCCCAACCAACCAACTCTCCTTCTCAAAGGTCAACAAAGCCCTCTGACGAGGCACGCCAAAAAACGAAAGTGCTTCTCTCAATAAAAAGATTGGTGGAACCACCAGAGGGGCACCTTCCGACGCTGAAGGAACAGGGCCCTTGTTAGTTAATTGCGATCGTTTGTGCAAACGAACATCCAATCAAGCAACTTGCGTCCGCCCCATGGATCCACTCAACCATGAGAAAGTAACTTCCAGGCAATCAAAAAGACCTCTTCAGAGGCAAAAGCCCTTTTCGGAGGCACATTTCACCCGTGTAGAAGTGCAAAATGCTTCTCTTCGGAGACCCACTTCACCAGTGATGAAATGCTAAAAAGCCCTTTTCGGAGGCACATTTCACCCGTGTAGAAGTGCAAAATGCTTCTCTTCGGAGACCCACTTCACCAGTGATGAAATGCTAAAAAGCCCTTTTCAGAGGAACATTTCACCCGTGTAGAAGTGCAAAATGCTTCTCTTCGGAGACCCACTTCACCAGAGCTGAAATGCCAAAATTGCTTCTCTTCGGAGACCAAAATTGCTTCTCTTCGGAGACCAAAATCGCTTCTCTTCAGAGACCAAAAGACCTCTTCAGAGGCGTACTTCACCTTGCTTGAAGTACCAAAAATAAACCCTTTACTAGGGCACAAAATCAAAACCTTCTTCAGAAGCTCATTTCACTGTGCAGGAAAATTCACTTTTAAACAAATAATAGTGATCATTCCCAAAAGTTGAAGTGTTCTTCAGGAAGAAAGAGAAAGTAAAAAACTTCTCTGAAGACGAGATATACTCTATTAAAAGCAGAATGATTCTTCCCTTAAAAGTGGAGTAGTTATTCTCTGAAGTAAGAGTATCAGTCTTGAAGAAGCTAGAAATGTTGCAATGCACTTGCGGTATGGGGGCAACACTATACAATTCAATTATATTAATAAAAGCAACATGCCACAAGTTCATTGCAATATCACAAAAAATAGATGTGGAATAAATGTATTCCCAAACACAGACAAAAAGTTTGTACAAATAAAAGAAATCGTTTATTCTACACCAAAAAAGAGAAACAAATGCATTCTCACATACACAAGAATTTGTACAAGTAAATAGCTATTTTATTCAATACTATGGAAACTTTTTACATTGTGCAGATTACAAAAAGGAGCGGAGACCGGTATCCGCACAATCTCCGGTCAATACATGCAAAAAGCAGAAAAGACAAAATCAAACTCATTTCTCCTTCTTCCCACCCTTGGAGCCTTTACCCGGCCTGGTAATTAGTTTCGGAGGCCGTATCGGAGAAGAAGGAGAAAGAGACTCAGCCGGATCGACTTCTGCTTCATCTCCAGCAGCAGAAGAACTTTTCTTTCCTTTCTTCGAAACCACACGTTTTCCCTTCTTCTTGGAAGAAGACTCACTCCCCGGAGCAAGAAATGTAGAAAGCTTTGTGTCGTAGTCAAAAGACTGCTCCGGGGTCTTCTCACTATCTTCCAGATCTTCTGCTTTCTGCTCCTTGGAAGTAGGTGGTTCGTCCAAGCCTTGAAGGGCTGCTATCTGTTCTTCCTGTGAACCTGGTTGAGAAGCTGGAAGAGGAGTAACTTGAGAAGGAGGAGGAACGGCAGCTGAAGAAGGAAAAATTGGTGCAGTTTCCGGCGCGTCCGCTGCATAATAAAAGAAATCAAAATCAGTATTCTCCGAGAAAAAAGAAGACAGTGGATCGTCAAAGCTTAAGTAATAAGTAAGAAGTTCGTCGAACTCGGTTAAGTCGAATAAGCGATTCACTGAATTCGTCTCATCAAAGTTACCTGGAGAAGTCGGTTTGGCAAGATCAATCTCAAATTCCTGAGCCTGAAAGTCCTTCATTGCCTCTTCCTCTGTAGGAGTGGTCACAGTTTCTTTGTCAACCTTAGCAGGAGGCGTGGAGTGAGAACTAGAGCCAGTAATATCCGCGTGAGCTGAAGCCGAAGTATAAGCAGGAGCAATAGGAAGTATTTCTCTCTCAGGAAGCTTCTCTCCCGTCGCCTCGGCCCGCACTCGGGTAAGCTGCTCTTTTCCTTTGGCAAGGGCAGCGCGGGCGCTCTCATCTAAGTAGGTAGCTTGAAGATCTGCTTCAGCATAACCGGCACCGCCGAACATGTCAATGATTGCCTCCCATACTTCCGCTAAGGTGACTTCATATTCTGGTCCCAAAAATGAAAGGCTCCCACGCCCCAGGACGCAATGCATATAAAAGTCGAATAAAGTCGCGTCAATGGTGGCTTTGGTTGCCTTATGGGATTCTTCAGCCGCAGCCTTACCAGAGAGAGCTTCATCACGCTCTCTTTCAGCCTTCAATAACTGAGATTGTAGACTCGCATTTTCTAAGTCTCGAGAGCTGATTTTCTCCTGAAGTTGAGCAGCGTCATCACGATATTTTCTAGTAACATGCTGTTCTGCTTCAAGTTTCACTTCAGTATCTCGCTGAGCAGCATGGGCATCTCGAACTTGTTTTTGGAGCATTTCTTCTTTCTGAGAATAAGAAGTGGAAGAAGTAGCAAGCTCATTTTTGAGTCTTTCAACTTCAACTTCGAGCTTCCCATAACCTTCACTAATGCTTTTCATTTCAGCATCGTGCTGCTTGCAGACTTTATCCCATTCAGATTTATCGTTTTCCATGGTCAACATGGCCTCAAGGTTCATATGGTTGACCCTTTGAAGTTCATCAACCAGCTTCTGCCATCCAGACATTCTTTCAATATCAAGCTTGACAGCATCGACATTTCTCAACATTGCCTGCTTATCAATGGGAACCAAATCTAACTCAAAACGGACTCCTCTTAGACACCAATTTGGAAATCGGCTCTGAAGTGTGGGAGGCCCATCCCCGGCTTGATACTGAGGCCTATTAATAAGTGCCTGGATGTCAGACTTCTTAAGTGCAGGAGAACCGGACGATGTATTAGGAGGAATAGAAGCGGTAGTCTTTTCCGAGATATTAGACGTATCTTTCTCGCCAAGTCTGATCCGTTTGCTGGAATCATCGGAAGTATGACTCTTCCCCTTGTCGTCGTAAGATTTCCTCTTGTAAGGATCGTCGCTTCTGCGGGAAGAGACACGTCGCTCGTCCCTACTCCCATAGTGCTCTTCATCTTCTCTCCGACGACGTTCTTCATGAGCTCGCCTTTCGTGAGCCTTTCTGGTAGCCCTTTCCTCATCAGTTTCCTTTGGGGCACCGATATAACTCCTAAAGTCATAAGCATCGCGGCTTCCGTGACGCTGGAATTTGTCAAAGTAAGAGCCACTTCGCCCCATTGTAGAACCTGAAATTGAAAAAGAAATGCAAGTTTCTGAAATTTTTAAACTAAAGGAGCTAAGTGCATATAAGTGCCAAAATCCTAAGTGTGTGTGTCGTGTGGGCTATGCGCGTCAAACTACAAACCACTTTTTTTTGTGGGAATGGTGACGGCTTGTACAGAAGGCGTTGTGGTTTGTTGCAAAGAAGAAGTTGCTTCGATGACAGAAGAGATCGCTTTAGAGGCGTCATCTTTAAAGAGCTCCTGAGAGGTTATCATGATGTCGCTCAGACTGTCAAAAGTATCATCGCCATGATGCACGGGAGAATTATCTTTTTCAACTTCCACCTCAGCCGTCTTTTCAAGAATGTGAAGACTTTCCTCCTCTTCAATAACCGGGGCAAGTGCTAACTTACTGGACGACCCCGTAATGTCGGTAGGAGTAGAACATTTTACCAATGAAGTCTCAATGGTAAGTTCTTCGGTAAAGGTTCTTTAGCAGGAACGGGGGCATCTGACTCCTCAGTTGGAGAATCAGGGACTTCATGTGGCTGAGTGGAGCGGGAAGGATGTAAGAGTCCAAATTCGTGGAGGAACTCATCTTTCAATAGAAACTGAACACTCCTCTCCTCAACCGGCACGGCCATAAGCCTCTCGAAGGTAGTTTTGTGACGAGATTCCCTAGAGGGGGGAGGGAGCGCTGAAAAAGTAGGAAAAATAAGTTAACACTTGACAATTTGGACTTCGAAGAATTCAGAAAACACAGGGAAAAGATAGATGGTCGTACTTCCCACTCTCCAGATGGCGTAAAATCCCGGGGGACAGCGAACAAAGAAAAACTGGCTCAGGAACCCAGGAACGCTTTCGGGAAGACCAATAATCAGTTTATGGTTCCTGGCACTCCTTACAACTGTGATAGAGGGATGGTCTTTGTTCTTTGCAAATGAGCACAGGAAGCAAATTTCTCCAAAACTGGGAAAACGGTCCAACGTTCTCCTAAAAAGCACACACAGTCCCAGCAGGATGGCGTAGCCATTAGGGTGTAGTTGAAAAGGGGAGATAGATAATCGAAGGAGAAGTTCTCGAAGACAGTCGTTAAATGGTGGGATAGCTCCACTCAAGCACATTTGACGATTAACTGCAACAAAGCCGTGGGGCGGCCTATCGGCAGTATCATTTATTCTAGGGAACAAAGCGTCAGATTCAGCAATTCCAAACTGAATGCATAATTGGCGAAAAACTTTATGGCCCAGAGTGGTAGGAGTCCTTTCCGGAGGATCATTCAATGGAGTAGCAATTGGAAAAGCTTCTCCAGCTGATTCCAAGTCTTCTTGTTGAGATGTCATTCTACACAAGGAACTGGATGATCAAATATTAAGGTGCACGTTTCCTAAAAAGTGTGAAGTGTTGTGCAGAACCAATATAAAAAAAATATAACAAGTAAACACAACTGGAATTAAACTAGTAGACAATCGGTTGATTATGAGATTTCAGAACTTGTTAATATCTAAGTACAGTGTTAATGTAAACAAATCAGTTCCAGTTGGCTATTACGATTTTGCTGTAATACTTCACTTGAATTGGCTATTGTACAACATTTCATTCGTGCAGTGCATTTAATTTGATTTTTTCTTTATCGACTAATCTGTCATTCGATGTGGGCAGTCAATGGCAGTATATTCGTCCCAGTTTTCTGCAAAGGTTGTGATTAACAGGTTGTTGACTTGCAAGATAAATGTGGCATGTAGAAAGGTTCAAATAGTTGAAAATTAGGCAGTTTGTTCCAGCTTTTCAAGTCAAGAAGTTCATGTCAAAAGTATGTTCCAAGTTAGAGAATGCGAGTTCAAATATTTCGCTAAGTCTTAACCCGGCCACGACTTAAGGGGGTGAAGGCGATTCAAGGCCTCAGTTCTGTTAGCCGCACCGCAAGGAAATATCTTAAGTCCTAGATCGTTACCAATCTACGAACTACTGTAGGTCGTACACAATTTAACACGAAGCAATGAAAGTTAAGTCGTAAGTTCTGTTCAAACTGCGTTCTTAAGTCGTTGCCGGCCTGTGGCCTATCTTAAGTCGGATACGACTGAGCACTAAAGTCAGCAGTCAAGATTTCCGTTCGAATGACAAAGGCCTTAAGTCGTTCGTCTTCTCCCCAATACATCAATTCGCCTAACTCCTAACCCATTAACCCGTTAGCCCATTGGCCTTTCCATCAACAAAAACTTTCATCTTCCCATGCCGATTAAATTGCCCTAAAATCACCACAAATCTGATGCAATTCCGTTCCATCACAAATCTCGAGTCAGGAAAACGGAATCGCTGCAATATATCGCCTCATTCACACAGATTGTCCAAAGCCAATGCAAGTCATCTTGAATCCATCGGTAATCGATTGAAACAAGAATTATGAAGCATGGCATAAGGAAAATAGGTTGAAAATGGGATTCATAATTCAGTGACAACCGGAGATTGAATAATCGAGTTCACTTACGCGGTATGATGATAAGAATAACTGGCGATCGAGTAATTGAATTTGTTTGAGAAGAGCTTGAATGCTTGCAAATGGCGGAATGAAACAGGTGAAGGAGAAGAAGGAACGACTTAAGCTATTTATACTCTGGGACAGTGAAAGGTGAATCGACACATCCGACTTACGACTTATACTAAGTCGTTCGCGACCTACGACTCATCTTAAGTCGGTCGCGATCTAGCACACTCATCAAGAAGAGAGCTAAGGAAATTGAAGCACACGACTTACGACTTAAGGCGTGTACTTCGAGGGGCAAATGTTAACCCTCTTTCGACTCACGACCTAACAAGCTAAAGGCGTGACCGACTTAAGAACAAGTCCGACCTAACAGGAGCCAACTTAAGAAGAGCTCCGACTTAAGAAGGGTTCCGAGTTAAGAAAGCTCCGACTTAATAGTTTGCGAGTTAAGGATGGCTACGACCTATGGGGATTCAACGACCTACGAGTTAAAAGGTTGACGACCTACGACTTAAGTGATCTCAACAGCCTAACTATTAAAGAAAGTCTGCGACCTAAGAACGTCGCGACCTAAAAGTGCAACCTAACTTGTCCACCACCTAAGATGTCTACGACCTAAGATGTCTACGACCTAACAACTAAAGGTAGCTTGCGACCTAACTTGCTTAGCGACCTAGGAGACTCTGCGACCTAATTCCTGAAGCAAACCAGACGACCTAAAGACTTCACGAGTTAAAGGTAAAGAAAGGGGCACGACTTACCTAAAGTCGTCCACGACTTACCACTTAGAGAAAACCACAGACAACTTCATCACTGCACTTCTTAAGTCGTGTATAGAGTACGACCTATCTTAGGTCGCTCGTGACCTACGACCTAGCTTAGGTCGTACGCGACCTAAGACTTAGCAATTTTTTTGCTCAGAATTCAGAGCTGCTCCTATAAATACACCATCATCTCCAACGAGGAGGGGACTTTTGGCCATTCATTTCTTCAAGCGCCGTTACTCTGTCGAAGTCTCCACTCATTCAGCAATCGAAGATCTTCAAACATCCAAGACGCTACAACAAGTTTCAAGAGAAATTCCTTACATCCAACATGGATTCATCGAGTTTCATCGACGAAGATTGAGCTAGTAGTCAAGATTGTTTCTTGTGATCAAATTGTACTGTTTTGAAGGATATTGTATCAAATTGTAACCGAATCAGCAATAAAAGACTATAAAGTGGACGTAGGCTCAATTACGGGCCGAACCACTATAAATCTGTTGTTCATTTACTGCTTTCCTGCTATTTTCAGCTTATATTCTGTTCCCGTACCAACGGGTGGTGCTTTCACAATTCTATTACGCACACCGGGTGTTAGCGTTCACTTTTTAGCGTTTACATTGACAACCATCAATTAATTTATCAATTAATGATTCACATTATCCTTTCTAACTTTAGAAAATTATATAGTTCAAGTAACTCAAAAATGATACCAAGGAACTGGGTACCACCAATAGTATCGCATATTTCCTTAACAAGAAGGGGTATACTTAAGAGAAGCATTTGCCATCTGAACACATCTCCTGCCCATTTTTAGTTACTTTCGAGCCACTCCAATCAACTAATCATAAGATTGTTTTTCGTTTCAAAATCTCATTTCAAGAAATAATATTATTATTATTCCTTTTCCAAAAATCATTTGAAATTCCTTTCAAAAATAGCAAAATTTAAATTCTCAAAAATTCCTTTATAAAGCACGTTTTATAAATCCATTTTATAAAATCACTTGTATAAAACATATTCATAAGATTTATTTACCTTAAATAAATTCCTTTAATCCTAAACGAACATTATTATTTATCGAATACCCCATAGTCAAATTGTGAAACTAAATTCCCAAGGTGTTCGTACTTAAAATTTTAAACTAAACAATCAATTAATCCATGATAATAACTGAGTATTATCCTTTCCTTAATCAAATCAAAATATTAAAAATATTCTTTATATTCAAAATATAATCCTAGGTAAAATTATTTCATTTACCATTTTCCAAAAATCATTTATATATTAACAAATACACACTCATATATAATACTCTCAACTCATTCTAAGGTGTTACTAACCGTATCTCTAATGAGTTACTCATCCTATGTTATTACTAACCCTATCTTAGATGAGACATTACCCCTATCAGGCTTAGGTATTCGCTCAACCTAAGCTATGATACCAAATGTAATGAACTAGGCTTTTCAACCATCGACAGTGGATACAATCACCGTAGCTCACAACGGTACCTCGAATTTTCTTTTACAGCCAGCCTTTCGACTGTAAGTCCACCTGGCTAACAAACCCATAAATTGGATATGTAGGGATAAGAGTCATCCATTTGCTACCTAACAAGAAGGGAGAACCCCCTATCATGCCAGACAACAAGCAAATCCGATCCAAGTTTCTTCGAAACAATCATCGATAAAAAGATGTTCGGTGAATAGGGAATTATTCTTTGATTGATTAATATCTTTTTATCAAAAATATCTTCAAGAGATATATATCTTTTAAAACATTTCTTTCTGGTATATATGGAATCATTTAACCTCTCTTATCAAATCCTTGGATTACTTAAAACCTTTTTAAATTCCAAATCATTTTATTCTTTACTTAGGAAAATATTTCCAAATCATTTATTTAAATCTTAACAAAGATTTCTTAATTCAAAATCAAAATTTCGATTGAGTTAAAACCATGGTATCTAGGATGTTAATTCAAAACCAGTAAATATTAAGTGAGCAGAATTTATAGAAATCATTTAATTCTACTCAACATCAAATCCCGTATTCAACTAGTACTATGGGCGGAATAAGGGCGAAATCACCGTTTAAATTCTATGAATAGTATGATTTCCCTCTTTGGGTTTTAACACCAAGTATAAGAATATTATCTCTATAAAATCCAAGTTGTTTAAATTTGGAAAATTTAAACTTTTATACTTAACTCGTTTCCGACATTTCGACCTTATCTATCCGTCGCCCAAGAGAGGCCAAGTGAGCCAGGGCACCGGTTTCTCTTGAACATCTCCTTAGTTTAAGCACCTCACCCAGATCTCACGAATAGAAAAATCTAGTCTACTCGTCAGCTTTTAAAGCCAAGATTAAATCACTTGATTTTTGACAGCTCTTCTTTAAATCATTTATTTAAATATTTTTAAATAAATCATAAAACTTCCAAATCATCATTAAAATGCTTAATTATTAATTTGTAAACATTTATAAAAGATCTAGAAAAGAATCGTTAAGTTTAAAACCAAATTTCAAACGTTATAGAAATGTGCTGCGAAAAGTACTACAAATGGTGCTTTTTAAGCCATATTGATCAAAACGGCTTTTTTATCATTTGGAAATTCATTTTTATTAGTCAAATGACTTTTAAAACATTTTAAAATATTTTTAGAACTTATTTCATTTTTAAAGAAAATTTAAAATATCATTTTTAAAGAAATCCCTTTATGGATTCCAAACTACAGAACCGCGATTTTTCCAAAAATTTGTTTTACTCAAATTCCAAAATCTACCGATTGAAATCTCGATTCTATTTCTTCATTTAAAATCAATGGATATAATAGTTTGAAAAATTCTTATCTCGAAGAATTCTGAGGTATATTCCATTCTATATATTCGTTTGACTTTTACGACGTGAAATCGCGAACTATCGCTACGTGGCGCGCCTATTTTTGACTCAATTTTCAATATTCATTTAAACTTTTCTAAAACACTTTTAAATGTTTATAAAACATTTATAAATCATATTAAACGATTCTTAAGAGGTTTAAACATCACATATATACCATTTCATTCAATAAAGGAAAGTGACATCCTTTGCGCTTATCGATGTGTATTAACGTGACTTGTATATATATTCAACAACCATATTAAACATCCATATTGTCAAATTCAAACATGATAAACAACCATCATTAACAATCATATCCAAACATATATCATCCAATAATATATATAACTATAGTTTAGGAGTTTACTCACATTGATTTTCTATCGGGAAAAGGGCTATAGCTTCACTAACTCGCGATCCGAGCTCACGAACCCTTACTCCTTGCCTCCTAGTGTGCTCGGCCATCCCATGCCAAAAGTGTTGCTCAACCAAGCATATGGAATGAGGTGTAGGACTTTGGATTATTGTTGAATTTACCAAAAGCTAGACCCGAAAATAGGTTATATTCTCTCGTATTTTTTGACATTCTACTCTTTGAATTTGGAAATGTGGTCAACATGAAAGTTGTAGAAAATTATTTTCCCTATGGTTACAATAAAAAAATCATCCAATTTTGACCTGTTTTGAATGAGATATGATCAAATGAAAAAGTGGGATTCTCAGATTTACAAAAATCACACTCGAAAATTGGTCAACTTTTAACTGAATTTTGGACATGTTACTCAAAGAACTTTGAAAAGTGGTCAAAAAAAGTTCTTTTAAATTGATTTCTCTACAATTTTAAAAAACGAAACACTCGATTTCGATTTATTATGAGGAAGATATGATCAAAAGAAGAGGGGGTATTCTTGAACCTTAAAATCTGGTCTCGAGAATGCTCTGGAAAGAATGGAGATTTGAGCATAGCTATGCTTAGAATGGGAAGAAGTGTAATCTAGAAAGTTCCAGCCACTGGCATTTCACATGATTTGAAAAAAAAAATTCTCATTTTCGGTCGTGTTTGAGGGAGTTATGGTGGAATGAAGAAGAGGGAAAAAGTATGGGTATTTATAGCCAAAGCAAGTGCCCAAAATATCTATATTTTTCCACACCAACACATCATCACTTCATCACCCTACATGCTCCGCCCTACCTCATCAATCACATCCGAAATAACCTCCTCCCATGTGCCTACTTGAGTGTGTGTCCTTTGATGTGTAAGGGTTGACTTAGAGAAAGCTTAAGAGTTAAGCTTTTAGGAAATATCTTGGATATTTGTCTTATATATGTTTACATATAAATGTATATGTATATTTGTATGTTTCTATGTGTTTAAGTGTGCATGTGACACGTGTATATATGTATATGGATGTGCATAAGAGAATAGCAATATTGCAATCACTTTGAACAACTTTCGTTTGTTAAACTGTTGAAAATCGAAAAACCGATTTTCGGTCACATTTTCACATATACTTTAAATTACATATAAATATAAAAAAAATTTGAAAATAAATTTATAATCATTATTAAAAAAATTAAAATGATCATATTTGAATTATAAAACCATATAAATCAATATTATCAATTATTCATAAAAATCGCTATTATATCAATAAAACGATACGAATTTTTCTTATACTTTCAAATCAAGTATATATCTTTATAAAACTATTACAAATTATTTATTATCACTTCATAACTAATTAAACTAAATTATTTTCCTTTGAAAACAATTATTTGAATAATTATGATAATTATTAAATCATTAAATCCCAATTTAAATTCATAAATCTATATTTAAATATATGAGCAACACTGATGATGTCATAAACACATTTAATTTCACAAAATAAAATAATTGATTTTATTTCATATTCTAGTTCAATTATAAAAATAAGTGTATGTATCCAGCTCCATGCACGACGTTTTACGATTATAAAGCTGTTTATCGATAAAACGGTTTTCGATTCCTTTTATCGATATTTTTCTAAAGTAAATATCTTTGCAAATATTTTTCCAAAATAAGTTCATCATTATTATTTATCACTTAAAACTTGTTTATTTATTGAAAATAATCCATCTTTGAATATTTAAAATAATTGAAATCTTTAACTAAAGTGATCAAATTACGGGTCATTTCATACGTCCCCCCTTAAAAGAATTTCGTCCCCAAAATTACCCAAAACATAAACCCAAAGGTTTTGCCTAAAATATTTATTATTAAACTTACACCCATACGATGTATATAGATCATCCATAGGCAATACCTGATTCGATCTACTATTCGAATCCACAACTTTACTTCCGAACTAGAATCGATCCCCGATCCTTTTGTACGGACTCTAACCCGACTTTATAATCAGAACTTTTGTTTTTCCTTGCACAGCTCTCAACTATGATAGAAAACACAACTATCCAACCACAAACCCTCATCATTGTTCGTCGTCAAGACTCGAGTGATAAATTCTTTTTCAGACCGGTGTAAACACCTCAAAGCTCTGTAATCGAATCTTAGAAAAAACTATGCGACGAAATAATCCACTTACTTCATATAAATTTAATAATCTTTCAAAAAAATTATGAAAACATTTCATAAAACTTTCATTCTTTATTCGAACATTTATATAAAGATGCTTCTTTGTATTTAACTATTTGCTAATAGTACTAAAAAATTACTCAAGTGAAAAATAACTTTCCTTTTACTATAATATACCTCTTATATTAAAATTTGCTTCTTTTTAACCAATATTAAATGCAGCACCTTGTATTTAATAAAACTTCTTTTCTTAATCGAGACTTATTTTATTAATTAATACTCATGTTATTAATTATACACTTATACCAGTTTTATTACTTATTATTATGTTTAAAATTCCATTACTAAAGATCTAAATATATTTATAAGATTTCTTCCAAAATGCCATTCAAGGGTTATAAAAAAATGTTGCTAAAACATCATTTGCCGAAGACCATTCATTAATAACTTTTACCATTTCTTTTAAAGATCAAAGCATACCCATGCTTATCTATTAAGATAATACACATTGATAAAATTTGACAACCATCAATTAATTTATCAATTAATGATTCACGTTATCCTTTTTAACTTTAGAAAATTATATAGATCAAGTAACTCAAAAATGATACCAAGGAACTGGGTACCACCAATAGTATCGCATAATTCCTTAACAAGAAGGGGTATACTTAAGAGAAGAATTTGCCATCTGAACACATCTCCTGCCTATTTTTAGTTACTTTCGAGCCACTCCAATCAATTAATCATAAGATTTTTTTTCGTTTCAAAATCCCATTTTAAGAAATAATATTATTATTATTCCTTTTCCAAAAATCATTTGAAATTCCTTACAAAAATAGCAAAAATTAAATTCTCAAAAATTCCTTTATAAAGCACATTTTATTAAAGTGGAAATTAGCCACAAGGGCCTCTTTAGCAGGTGGAATTAGTTTTTAGGACACACAACTGAAATAATTACTTTTAAGGACAAAACGCAAAATAATTAGTTTCTAGGGCCTAAAAACCTATGAAATTATGTCCTTGAAAGTAATTGGACTGCTAATTTGTCCTTGAAAGTAATTATTCTGCTGACTTTGGCCTTGAAAGTAATTTCTTTGAATGTGTGTCCTAGAAACTAATTGGACTGCAAAGTTTGTCCTTCTGGTGAAATGCCCCTTTTATAAATCCATTTTATAAAATCACTTGTATAAAACATATTCATAAGATTTATTTACCTTAAATAATTTCCTTTAATCCTAAACTAACATTATTATTTATCGAATACCCCATAGTCAAATTGTGAAACTAAATTCCTAAGGTGTTCGTACTTAAAATTTTAAACTAAACAATCAATTAATCAATGATAATAACTGAGTATTATCCTTTCCTTAATCAAATCACAATATTCAAAATATTTTTATATTCAAAATATAATCCTAGTTAAAATTATTTCATTTACCATTTTCCAAAAATCATTTATATATTAACAAATACGCGCTCATATATAATACTCTCAACTCATTCTAAGGTGTTCTAATCCTATCTCTAATGAGTTACTCATCCTAGGTTATTACTAACCCTATCTTAGATGAGACATTACCCCTATCAGGCTCAGGTATTCGCTCAACCTAAGCTTTGATACCAAATGTAATGAACTAGACTTTTCAACCATCGACAGTGGATACAACCACCGTAGCTCACACCGGTACCTCGAATTTGCTTTTACAGCCAGCTTTTCGACTGTAAGCCCACCTGGCTAACCAACCATAAATGGGATATGTAGGGATAAGATTCATCCATTTGCTACCTAACAAGGAGGGACAACCCCCTATCATGTTAGACAATAAGCAAATCCTATTTTAGAAATAATACCTATATTATTCCTTTTCCAAAAATCATATGAACTTCCTTTCAAAAATAAGAAAATTTAAATTCTCAAAAATTCCTTTATAAAGCACGTTTTATAAATCCATCTTATAAAATCACTTGTATAAAACATATTCATAAGATTTATTTATCTTAAATAATTTCCTTTAATCTTAAACTAACATTATTATTTATGGAATACCCCATAGTCAAATTGTGAAACTAAATTCACGAGGTGTTCATACTTAAACTTTTAAACTAAACAATCAATCAATCAATCAATGATAATAACTGAGTATTATCCTTTCCTTAATCAAATCATTATATTATAAATATTCTTCATATTCAAAATATAATCCTAGGTAAAATTATTTCATTTACCATTCTCCAAAAATCATTTATATATTAGAAAATACGCGCTCATATATAATACCCTCAACTTATTCTAGGGTGTTACTACCCTGTCTCTAATGAGTTACTCATCCCAGGGTATTACTAATCATATCCCTAATGAGACTTTATCCCTATCAGGCTCAGGTATTCACTCAACCTAAGTTCTGATACCAAATGTAACGAACTAGGCTTTTCAACCATCAATAGTGGATACAACCACTGTAGCTCACACTGGCACCTCGGATTTGCTTTTATGGCCAGCCTCTTGACTGTAAGCCCACCTGGATAACCAATCCATAAATGGGACATGTAGGGATAAGAGTCATTCGTTCGCCACCTAACAAGAAGCGACAACCCCCTATCATGCTAGACCACAAGCAAATCTGATCCCGGTTCCTTCAAACCAATCATCGATAAAAAGATGTTCGATGAATAGGGAATTATTCTTTGATTGATTAATTTCTTTTTATCAAAAATATCTTCAAGAGATATATATCTTTTAAAACATTTCTTTCCGGTATATATGGAATCATTTAACCTCTCTTATCAAATCCTTTGATTACTTAAAACCTTTTTAAATTCCAAATCATTTTATTCTTTACTTAGAAAAATATTTCCAAATCATTTATTTAAATCTTAACAAGGATTCTTAATTCAAAATCAAAATTTTGATTGCTTTAAAATCATGTTATCTAGGATGGTAATCCAAAACCTGTAAATAATAAGTGAGCAGAATTTGTAGAAATCATTTATTTCTACTCAATATCAATTTATGTATTCAACAAGTACTATGGCAGAAAAACGGTGAAATCACCTTTTAAATTCCACGAATAGCAGGAGTTCCCTCTTCGGGCTTTAACACCAAGTATAAGAAGAATATCTCCATAAAATCCAAGTTGTTTAAATTTGGAAAATTTAATCTTTTATACTTAACTCATTTCCGACATTTTGACCTTACCTATCCCTCGCCCAAGAGAGGCCAGGTGAGCAGTGGCATTGGTTGCTCCTGAACATCTCCTTAGTTTAAGCACCTCACCCAGACCTCACGAATAGAAAAATCCAGTCTACTCGTCGGCTTTTAGAGCCAAGATTAAATCACTTGATTTTTGGCAGCTTTTCCTTAATTCATTTATTTAAATTTTTTTAGATAAGTCATAAAACTTCCAAATCATCATTAGAACACTTAATTATTTATTTGAAAACATTTATAAAAGATTTGGAAAAGAATCGTTAAGTTTAAAACCATATTTCAAAGGTTTAGAAAAGTGATGCGAAAAGTGCTCTGAATGGTGCTTTTTAAGCTATATTGATCAAAACCACTTTTCTATCATTCAGACATTCATTTTTATTACTTAAATCACTTTTAAAACATTTTAAAAGATTTTTAGAATTCATTTCATATTTTTAAACAATTTCAAAATATCATTTTTGAAGAAATCCCTTTATGGATTCCGAACTGCAAAAACCGCGAATTTTCCAAAAACTTGTTTTACTCATATTTCAAAATCTACTTATCGAAATCTCGATTTTATTTCTTTATTTGAAATTTATAGATGTAATAGTTTAAAAAATTCTTATCTCGAAGAATTCCGAGGTATATTCCATTTTATTTATTCGTTTGACTTTACGGCGCGAACTCGCGAACTACCTTTACGCGACGCACCTATTTTCGACTCAATTTTCAATATTCATTTAAACTTTTCCAAAACACTTTTAAATGTTTGTAAAACATTTCTAAATCATATTAAACCATTTTGAAGAGGTTTAAACATTCCATATATATACCATTTCATTCAATAAAGGAAAGTGATTTCCTTTGTGCTATCGACGTGTATTTGACTTGTATATAAATATTCAACAACCATATTAAACATCCATATTATCATATTAAAACATGATAAACAACCATCATTAACAATCATATCCAAACATATATCATCCAATAATATATATAACTATAGTTTAGGAGTTTTCTCACATTGATTTTTTATCGAAAAAGGGCTATAGCTTCACTAACTCGCGATCCGAGCTCACGAACCCTTACTCCTTGCCTCCTAGTGTGCTCGGCCATCCCATGCCAAAAGTGGTGCTCAGCCAAGCATGGGGAATGAGGTGTAGGACTTTGGATTATTATTGAATTTACCAAAAACTAGAGTCGAAAATAGGTTATATTCTCTCGAATTTTTGGACATTCTACTCTCTTTTTGGAAAAGTAGTCAACATGAAAGTTGTAAAAAATTATTTTCTCTACGGTTTAAAAAAACAATTCATCCAATTTGGATTAATTTTGAGAGCGATATAGTCAAATGAAGAAGAGGGATTCTCGGATTTACAAAAAACAAATCCGAAAATGGGTCAACTTTTGACTGAATTTTCGACCTATTACTCAAAGAATTTTGTAAAGTGTTCAAAAGGAAAGTTCTTGATAATTATTTTCTCTATAATTTGAAAAAAAATAACACTCGATTTTGATTTATTATGAGGAAGATATGATCAAAAGAAGAGGGGGTATTCTCGGACTTAAAAAATTGGGCTCAAGAATGCTCTGAAAAGAGTGGAGTTTTGAGCATAGCTAAGCTTAGAATGGGAAGAAGGTGTAAACTAGAAAGTTGTAGCCATTGGAATTTCACATAATTTGAAAAAATAGTTCCTTGTTTTCAGTCTTGCTTGACGGAGTTATGGTGGAATGAAGAAGAGGGAAAAAGTATGGGTATTTATTGCCAAAGCAAGTGCTCAAAATATCTAGATTTTTCAACACCAACACATCATCACCCCTAATGCTCCACCCTACCTCATCAATCATAGCTGAAATGACCTCCTCCCATGTGCCTACTTGAGTGTGTGTCCTTTGACGTGTAAGGGTTGACTTAGAGAAAGCTTAAGAGCTAAGCTTTTAGGAAATATCTTAGATATTTGTCTTATATATGTTTATATATAAATGTATATGTATATTTGTGACATCCCGGATTTTTGGCAGTATTATTCTAATCAATATTTAATTGAATTAATTAAAATACAGGTTATTATTTTTAAAACGAATATATATATATATATGATATAGTCGGGACAATAATAGTTCAAGTAAAATAAATCTTATCAATATTAAATCTAGATATAAAACAAGTATATTGTTAAAAATAAATATATATACATGTAATCATACAAGATAATAAGTATTAAGTTAGAAATAAATATTTGTGATAGAAATAGAATTCAGTATATATGGTTACATGACAACATAAAGTAAACACCTTTGATAAATTCTAGCATCATGATAACTATAGGAATTCATTTAGTTACAAAGCAACAAAACAGTAATATATATGTACAAACTGGATGAGTATGTAGGCTAAACAAGACAAAATATATACAAGATTTGTACAAACAAATAAAGAATAAATATGTAAACTTGGAAGAGAAGGCAATAACAATTACTGTAAAGGATCAAAGAAATATCTATGAACACATATACAAGCATAAAGGACTCTTGCATTTAATGCTAGCACAACTATTTGTCAAATAAAATCTTACAGCCGAAATTTCTGTATCATCTTTGCAGAAATTTAATACAAAATTAACCTGGTCAAACATGTAAGGCTGTCTAGATACAACCTGTCTATCCAAGTCCTTCCTATATATATCCATCGTATTATTGTGTTCGTTGATAGAACTTAACAAAAACCTAAGAGCAAACCTGAAAAGAATATAAAGAACAAAGGAAAATAAACATCATCTGCTGTTTTCATTCATTCATCATCAAGGCAGAGAAGTTTTTCCTGTGATTCAAATCTGCAGTTTTATTCATCAACAACTTGCTTTCTGTTCAAAATTTTTGGTGAGTAAACTTCCTCCTTTAATGTTTGATCTGATGCATAGTCTTTTGTGTGATGTGGGAATATAGGTTTGCATGGATAAATTCATATGTTAATGAGTATTAAGTAAAAGGATATGTACACATCTGTTTATATACAAATATTTATGCCTCTGTTATACAATAGTTTTCAAGCCTCTGTTCAAACATATTATAACAGTGAGTGACACCCTTTTTATAAAAAAAGAAAATCTTAAGTATGGATATCTGTTGCATGATAATCTCTGTAATAGTTATATATTGTGTGGATGTATATGAGTGGATTTTTTTTTGTGTGCATGTGTTGATATATAAAAGTTCATCCCTATTTAAAAAGTACAGAGTACCAAACTAAGGAAAATTTCAATTCCTCTTATTCTAATCTTTGTTAGGCTAGGGTATTTAAACAAATTATGTTTGTTTAAGGTTAAACTAAGATTTAAAACTATTTTTAAGTTTAATAAACAAAAATATTGTCTGGAAAAATATAAAGAACAGAGGAACTTTAGTTTTTGTTAAAAATCAAGTACATCGATTTGTTAATTCACATATATAGTCTGAATCCTCTTTACAAAATATGATTTTTAAGATAGAAATCATGATTTTTAGTTTGGGATCTTGTGTGAAATTTCAAGTTAACCAGAGAAGGGGTTTTGAGGGATCTCTGGTGATCGACAGTTGTTGGGAGGTCGGGGCTTCGTCTGAAGGTGGAAGGATGTACGGCGAGCATAGGAATATTTCATGGAGTGGTTTCTGATCGTCGTGGCGTCAGCGGCGAAGTAATTTAGGTTTAAAAACCTAATTTTGGTCGAGTCTGGTAACTGGAGTAATGCGAGGCCTCTGGGTGATCGAGTGTCGTCGGGCTTTGGCATTGGGTGCGTGGAAGTTAGGCGAAGGCGTGGCCGGGGTCGTAGATGCTCAGGTGATCGGAGGCGAGGTGTCGAAGGGAATTCTGGTGATGAGTATGTGTCCCAGTTTTTCACCTACCTTGCTCGATTTTAACTGGAAATGTATATGAATGATTCGAGGGTAAGGAACGAAGGTCTGGAAGATAGTTGAAGTGCCGGAAGGTTCGCTGAGGGACGGAGGAGCTTCAGCCGGTGGTACACGTGCACGGTGGACATTTCTGGTGATTGTCGTTTCTGGTTTGGCAGGGAAGAATTGCTCGAGTTTTACTCGTAGTAATTTGATGGTTTGCTCGGGTTTATTTGGATTTGACTCAAAGCAAAATTTGTGTGACTCGGGAAAATGCTGGAGCGACTCGAAGTGTGACTCGAGATAATGAGGGGCAGTCTCGAGTTCCTTTTTTTTTATGCAGTATTATATAAAAATAAAGTAGGCTTCTTGTTTTTTTAAAAACAAGTTAAGCATTGTAAACCTACTAAAGGATTAACAATTAAGTCCTTAATACGAGTTTTGAGTAATTTAGTCAATAACCATGTTTTAACACCTAATTATTATTTTAAGTTAAGCTAAGTTGAGTACTTAATATCAATTAATTACTTTGAAGAAAAATTAAGAATAATTACTTCATATTTGAATTTAGAGTTTGGATTAATTAATGATTAAATGATAAATAAATTTATAATTAACTACTTAAAGTTAATTAACGAATTATTAGTAGTTAAATAAATTAAGTAATCTAATTAACTGGTGATTAAGGCTACTTAATTTGTAATTAAGTAGTGTTAATCAATAATTATGGGTTATTAATAAATGGTTGGAGAACAATTAATCTGCAATTAGGATTTATTAATTGGGTTTAGGGGTAATTAAGAGATGGATTACCCGATTGAAATTTATTTGTAATCTCTCGATGAGTAATTAAATAATAAATGCTTGATGAGATTTTAGCGAAGTAATTCATAATTATAGGATGAAATAAATTAAAGGAATTACTTAATGGAAAGAAATAAAAGGGTAATTACTTAGTAGAAGTAATTAAGGATAAAGTATGTGGAGTAATTAATCAAAAAGAATTAATAATTAAGTAAGGGGTTAATCTTTTAAGTAAGAAATTTTCAGAGGGGTAATTACTGTTTATGAGTAATTGAGGTTCATTTATGGATACAATTAATTAAGGATAATCATTCATGAAATGTGGTCAAGTATAATTACTTAATGAAAGAAATTAGATAATGATGTAATTAAGGAATAATTAATCAAGGAGGATAAATTAAGATGAATGGTTATGGGATGGTTAATCAATTGGGCTGAGATTAATTAATAAACAGGACTTAATAGGTGATTGATTTGTCTTGCTTATGTATGATTAGATGAATATTAGATGTCATGAATTGAATTGATACCCCTGATATGAAATGATTCGTGATATGATGTGTTGGATGGGCGCGGGTAATATGGTTATGTGTTAATAATGGATTGCTGAGTTAAGATGACATTGGATTCGAAGAGACCGGAGTCGGGTATCAGTACATACCCGAAACCACTTCGATTCCTATAATTTGATATGTGAAACAAAATACCTGAAGTGTAATGACTTAAGTAAATTGGACTATTTAAATCTAAGTTTGGCACCTAGAAATTGTCGTGTGAAATGGTTGACGTTTATAACAACTTGTGAAGTTGTAAGATTGATATAAGTTACCCCGGGTTTATATAAGTTGTATGCTTGTGCATTCCATGTTAGATGGGTTTACTCACGCTGGTTTCCAGCCTGACCCGGGTGTTACTTTGATGTAATGCTCGGGTCAGACCGAGTATTACATATTTTCAGGTAAGGACGTTTCGAAGCTCAAGAGGCGAGCTAGATGGCAGGAACGTATGGAGTGTTTCCGCTATGATATTTTTGTTGTATATTGAGACATGTTGATTATATATGTCCAGTGATTGTATATATGTTGTAACTCTGATGTATTAAAGTGTAATTTAACTGATACCGTTTCTTTGTATAAATGATATTATATGATATTATATTTTGATCCGCTGCGAATGTGAGATTCTGTGACTTGTTTCCTGTTTCTTCTTCTTCTATCTCTTTCTTCTTTCCTAACTATCTGGAAATTTCAGGATCGAAAATTCCGGGTCGTTACAGTTGGTATCAGAGCGAAGGTTAAGCGAGAACCTTGGCTCTGGTGGGTATAGTCATATAGATAGGGTCAATAGTACCCTAGAATGAGTTGAGTGTATATATATATGAGAGCGTACTTGTTATTTTCATATATAAAGATTTCAAATGAGTTTTATATAAGATTATATTTGATATATAAAGAAATTTTCCTTTTAATAAATATTAAGGTAATTGGTTGTTAAATCATTGGAATCAAATAGAATAATGAGAATTAAGTGTTAATAGTAATACAACCAAATTGTTATTGTATAAAGATAAATATTGAAATGGATACAAACTAAAATTAAAATCCCAAATTTGTAAAAAAAAATGTTTTCAAAATAAAGATGATAATGAATTAGTTTCCAGATATGATAATCTTGGTTATTATCATAAATGGTTGTTGTATTTAATAATGGAATATGTGTTAATGAGTAAGCAAAATAAAATGTGTTAAGGATATAAACTTAGATGTGTATAACTTGTAAATTAGAACAAATTTAAATTGTGAAGTTTAAACCTAAGTTTAGAAACATTTGAATTGTTTCAAAGTGTTAAAAGAAAAGAATAAATAATATTGTTAGAATATACTTGAATGTGATCTTATTTTAAAATAAGAAGCTGTTTGAAAACTTTAAAAAAAAAAGAGGGGTCTGTCTTAAATTAAAACCAAAGATGGTTTGAAAATAAACTCTAAATGTTGAGTTTTAAATTTGGGAAATGAGGTGTGATATGCAAGGTAATAAGTTTTTGAACTTATAAGATTTATTAATGTGAAGTTTAAAATTTGAAGTGGGAATTCAAATTTGAGTAAGTTTGGCGAGATTAAATTGAATTTAACTTAAGGGAAGTTAAATAAGTTTGGAATAAACAACCTGAATTGGAAATTTCAAGATGAAATTGAGGTTTAACTTAGGAAAGTTAAATGGGTTGATTTGGTAGGGAACTATATGTGGTCTCAGATAGGAATGAGATCTGGAATGGGTAGTGGATGATGAATGTTTTAAATAAATTGGATGATAGATTGGGGTAATATCTATCCCAATATTGGAATTAAATGGAATTAAACTTTAATTTGAAATTACTTAAGTAAATTTTGATTTTAAAGATAAAAATTAAAAATGGGATCACTTTGAACATTAAGATTTGAATGTTTAAAATGAACATGTAAACTGAAATGATTAAGGATTAGTTCCAAGATTGAATTTGGGTAATAAATTGAAATTCAAAGATTTAATTGTTTAAAAGGGGTTTGAATTATCATTTGAACTTTGAAATAAGTTAAGTAAAGATAACTTAAAATGGAATTTTGAGAATTGAACTCAAAAATTAAATTGTTTAAAGATATTGATTGAAGATAAATGTTAATTGGATTAAGGGAATAAATCAGCATTTGAAAATTTAACTCGAATTTATATAATTCGAGATGGTTTGAAATTGAGATTTAAATTGAATTAGTTCAAACTGAATTTGATTTGAATTAATGGGAATTGTGATTTATGATGGATAAGTATAAAATTCAAATGGGAAATTTGAATTGGATTAATTTGAAATAAAATTGAAGTTATTCAAATTGGGATTGAGTCAATTTAAATGAAAGTGGAAATTTAAATTGAATTGATGGAAATGGAGATGGGGTATTAAACAGTTTGACTCTGGACTATTTTCAAAATAAATTGTTCTAATATAAATCTATTTTTCCCAACTATTTACTACAACTTTTCTTTTTAAACCTAAAACTATCTTAAGCTTGTTTTACAATTACTTTTGGAACTATTTAACTATTTTACAACTGATTTATAAACTGATTACTGTTTTCAACTGTTTTATAAATAATTACTATTTTTCAACTATCTTACAACTACTTAACTATTTTACTATCTATTTTTCAACTGATAATTATTTTTCAACTACTTATCTATTCTTCAAAAAAATTTCAAGCTATTTTCTAAATATAAACTGGTCGGAGTTCAAACTGTTATTGATTATATACCCAACTGAGATAAGAATTGAAGTGATAATCCAAGTGGGGATTTAGCCAAATGTGAATAAGTGAATAAAATCAAAGTGAGGGTGAATAGAAAGGAAATTGATTTAACTGATAATCAATGAAGATAAATACGTAGGATGTACGTATATTATTCTATTCGCATAGTGATTTGATCTAGATTCGAGCATAGAATTTCGAGATAGTATTATCGATCCGAGTTGGGATTTTTCGCTCGATTTTCGACGGCGAACCTGGATATGGATTTTTGATTGGTTCTGGATATTCTCTATCATAGGTGTGACTATGTAAGGAGAATGACAGTTTCTGATCAAGAAACCAGATCTGAGTCCGCACTAGGAAGTCAAGTGGACGATACTAGTTCGGAAGTGAAATTGTGTGATCGAGTAGGCGATCAGATTGATATTGCGTACGAATGATATGGGGACATCGTACGGGCTTGAATGAAATTGGCATTGAAAATTTGTGGATAAAAACCGAAAAGATTTTTGAAATTGAAAGTATATTTTGAGAAATTGACAATGAATAAAGATAGAAATTAACTTTATGGAAATAAAGTGGAAATTGAATATTTTTCTGAGTTAAAGTTTACTTTATAATAAAAGGAAGAAATTTGGCAAGTGACTTTATAAAGTAATCAAATTTGAATATTTGATTGGAAATAAACAAAGTTACGTATCTTTGTTATATATGATAAAACTCCCCTTATTGAATCCATTGCCAAAAGAAAAAGGTTTTTGAAGGTTTTGAAGTATACAAAGGAAACTTATATAAGTATAAAGTGATTTAAAGATTTCTCAAGAAAATTATATATATGAATATATATATAAAAGATTTTATGGAAATGGTTTTGAGAAAAAGGTTTTGGGAACCTTTGGATTTGTAAAAGGCTTTTGATTTTTGGATAAAATCAATATTGGGATTTGGGAAAGCCTGATTTGTGAATTATCGATTTTGAGAATCGATTTTGTGTAAAAGCATTTATATGAGATTCATACTAGGTGTATGATTTGGAAAATACTATATGTGTATAGTATAAAGTGTTTTGAGATTTGCTCTGGAGAAAAAGGCGCTCCCTTGAAATGAACTTCTCAGGAGTGCCACTGGGTGGTACTGCCTTGAGCCCCAAGGGGGGGTTTCTAAAGTTGATCCTGTGAGGAGTCCGGACAAAACTAGTTCCTGAGGATTATTTGTGTAGCGAAAGTCGAGGGGCTGGTGCCCACAGAGGCATTTGGGTTATGCTGTGACGACAGTGTAACTCGATGTTACTGCGATCTACTGCAGACCATAGCGAAAGTCGCGTGAGCCGCTGAGAGCCAACAGTCTACGTTTGATTTTATATCGGTAGACTGCGACACTATGGTAACATAGCGAAAGTCATGTGTGCCGCTGAGAGCCAACAGTCTGCGTTTGATTTTATATCGGTAGACTGAGACCTATGTAAGAGTGGAGAAGTTTCATTTTGACAGCGAAAATCGTGTGTGCCGCTGAGAGCCAACAGTTACATGGACTTTTGCTGTGATGGCGACGTAACCCTGGGTGTAACCGCGATCTGTTGTGGGTTCTATGGTGTAATCAGTTATATGGACTTTTGCTGCGACGGCAACGTAACCCAGGATGTAACTGTGACCATGGATGGGGGTGATGATTTCCAGAGCATTTTTACCAAAGATATTTCCTCTATTTTCGAAACCGTTTTCTATATTTTCAATAAAATTATTTTCCGAGTATTTTCACTGGATGTTGAAAATGGGTCTGCTAAGTACTTACAGATTTTCAGTCCTACGCCTGATCAACGTATGACCGAATTTCTATGAGAACGAAGATAGACTTGTCGAAACATCGAGTTATAAAAGTATTTTTATAAAACTGTTTTAGAAATATTATATAGATTTTTAATGTGGTTTAAAAATGATCAAAGAAAATTTATCTGGTTTTAAACATTTTCATAAATTCTGACTTCGTTCCTTTTCGAGGACGAAAAGTTTTAAGGGGGGAGGGATGTGACATCCCGGATTTTTGGCAGTATTATTCTAATCAATATTTAATTGAATTAATTAAAATACAGGTTATTATTTTTAAAACGAATATATATATATATATGATATAGTCGGGACAATAATAGTTCAAGTAAAATAAATCTTATCAATATTAAATCTAGATATAAAACAAGTATATTGTTAAAAATAAATATATATACATGTAATCATACAAGATAATAAGTATTAAGTTAGAAATAAATATTTGTGATAGAAATAGAATTCAGTATATATGGTTACATGACAACATAAAGTAAACACCTTTGATAAATTCTAGCATCATGATAACTATAGGAATTCATTTAGTTACAAAGCAACAAAACAGTAATATATATGTACAAACTGGATGAGTATGTAGGCTAAACAAGACAAAATATATACAAGATTTGTACAAACAAATAAAGAATAAATATGTAAACTTGGAAGAGAAGGCAATAACAATTACTGTAAAGGATCAAAGAAATATCTATGAACACATATACAAGCATAAAGGACTCTTGCATTTAATGCTAGCACAACTATTTGTCAAATAAAATCTTACAGCCGAAATTTCTGTATCATCTTTGCAGAAATTTAATACAAAATTAACCTGGTCAAACATGTAAGGCTGTCTAGATACAACCTGTCTATCCAAGTCCTTCCTATATATATCCATCGTATTATTGTGTTCGTTGATAGAACTTAACAAAAACCTAAGAGCAAACCTGAAAAGAATATAAAGAACAAAGGAAAATAAACATCATCTGCTGTTTTCATTCATTCATCATCAAGGCAGAGAAGTTTTTCCTGTGATTCAAATCTGCAGTTTTATTCATCAACAACTTGCTTTCTGTTCAAAATTTTTGGTGAGTAAACTTCCTCCTTTAATGTTTGATCTGATGCATAGTCTTTTGTGTGATGTGGGAATATAGGTTTGCATGGATAAATTCATATGTTAATGAGTATTAAGTAAAAGGATATGTACACATCTGTTTATATACAAATATTTATGCCTCTGTTATACAATAGTTTTCAAGCCTCTGTTCAAACATATTATAACAGTGAGTGACACCCTTTTTATAAAAAAAGAAAATCTTAAGTATGGATATCTGTTGCATGATAATCTCTGTAATAGTTATATATTGTGTGGATGTATATGAGTGGATTTTTTTTTGTGTGCATGTGTTGATATATAAAAGTTCATCCCTATTTAAAAAGTACAGAGTACCAAACTAAGGAAAATTTCAATTCCTCTTATTCTAATCTTTGTTAGGCTAGGGTATTTAAACAAATTATGTTTGTTTAAGGTTAAACTAAGATTTAAAACTATTTTTAAGTTTAATAAACAAAAATATTGTCTGGAAAAATATAAAGAACAGAGGAACTTTAGTTTTTGTTAAAAATCAAGTACATCGATTTGTTAATTCACATATATAGTCTGAATCCTCTTTACAAAATATGATTTTTAAGATAGAAATCATGATTTTTAGTTTGGGATCTTGTGTGAAATTTCAAGTTAACCAGAGAAGGGGTTTTGAGGGATCTCTGGTGATCGACAGTTGTTGGGAGGTCGGGGCTTCGTCTGAAGGTGGAAGGATGTACGGCGAGCATAGGAATATTTCATGGAGTGGTTTCTGATCGTCGTGGCGTCAGCGGCGAAGTAATTTAGGTTTAAAAACCTAATTTTGGTCGAGTCTGGTAACTGGAGTAATGCGAGGCCTCTGGGTGATCGAGTGTCGTCGGGCTTTGGCATTGGGTGCGTGGAAGTTAGGCGAAGGCGTGGCCGGGGTCGTAGATGCTCAGGTGATCGGAGGCGAGGTGTCGAAGGGAATTCTGGTGATGAGTATGTGTCCCAGTTTTTCACCTACCTTGCTCGATTTTAACTGGAAATGTATATGAATGATTCGAGGGTAAGGAACGAAGGTCTGGAAGATAGTTGAAGTGCCGGAAGGTTCGCTGAGGGACGGAGGAGCTTCAGCCGGTGGTACACGTGCACGGTGGACATTTCTGGTGATTGTCGTTTCTGGTTTGGCAGGGAAGAATTGCTCGAGTTTTACTCGTAGTAATTTGATGGTTTGCTCGGGTTTATTTGGATTTGACTCAAAGCAAAATTTGTGTGACTCGGGAAAATGCTGGAGCGACTCGAAGTGTGACTCGAGATAATGAGGGGCAGTCTCGAGTTCCTTTTTTTTATGCAGTATTATATAAAAATAAAGTAGGCTTCTTGTTTTTTTAAAAACAAGTTAAGCATTGTAAACCTACTAAAGGATTAACAATTAAGTCCTTAATACGAGTTTTGAGTAATTTAGTCAATAACCATGTTTTAACACCTAATTATTATTTTAAGTTAAGCTAAGTTGAGTACTTAATATCAATTAATTACTTTGAAGAAAAATTAAGAATAATTACTTCATATTTGAATTTAGAGTTTGGATTAATTAATGATTAAATGATAAATAAATTTATAATTAACTACTTAAAGTTAATTAACGAATTATTAGTAGTTAAATAAATTAAGTAATCTAATTAACTGGTGATTAAGGCTACTTAATTTGTAATTAAGTAGTGTTAATCAATAATTATGGGTTATTAATAAATGGTTGGAGAACAATTAATCTGCAATTAGGATTTATTAATTGGGTTTAGGGGTAATTAAGAGATGGATTACCCGATTGAAATTTATTTGTAATCTCTCGATGAGTAATTAAATAATAAATGCTTGATGAGATTTTAGCGAAGTAATTCATAATTATAGGATGAAATAAATTAAAGGAATTACTTAATGGAAAGAAATAAAAGGGTAATTACTTAGTAGAAGTAATTAAGGATAAAGTATGTGGAGTAATTAATCAAAAAGAATTAATAATTAAGTAAGGGGTTAATCTTTTAAGTAAGAAATTTTCAGAGGGGTAATTACTGTTTATGAGTAATTGAGGTTCATTTATGGATACAATTAATTAAGGATAATCATTCATGAAATGTGGTCAAGTATAATTACTTAATGAAAGAAATTAGATAATGATGTAATTAAGGAATAATTAATCAAGGAGGATAAATTAAGATGAATGGTTATGGGATGGTTAATCAATTGGGCTGAGATTAATTAATAAACAGGACTTAATAGGTGATTGATTTGTCTTGCTTATGTATGATTAGATGAATATTAGATGTCATGAATTGAATTGATACCCCTGATATGAAATGATTCGTGATATGATGTGTTGGATGGGCGCGGGTAATATGGTTATGTGTTAATAATGGATTGCTGAGTTAAGATGACATTGGATTCGAAGAGACCGGAGTCGGGTATCAGTACATACCCGAAACCACTTCGATTCCTATAATTTGATATGTGAAACAAAATACCTGAAGTGTAATGACTTAAGTAAATTGGACTATTTAAATCTAAGTTTGGCACCTAGAAATTGTCGTGTGAAATGGTTGACGTTTATAACAACTTGTGAAGTTGTAAGATTGATATAAGTTACCCCGGGTTTATATAAGTTGTATGCTTGTGCATTCCATGTTAGATGGGTTTACTCACGCTGGTTTCCAGCCTGACCCGGGTGTTACTTTGATGTAATGCTCGGGTCAGACCGAGTATTACATATTTTCAGGTAAGGACGTTTCGAAGCTCAAGAGGCGAGCTAGATGGCAGGAACGTATGGAGTGTTTCCGCTATGATATTTTTGTTGTATATTGAGACATGTTGATTATATATGTCCAGTGATTGTATATATGTTGTAACTCTGATGTATTAAAGTGTAATTTAACTGATACCGTTTCTTTGTATAAATGATATTATATGATATTATATTTTGATCCGCTGCGAATGTGAGATTCTGTGACTTGTTTCCTGTTTCTTCTTCTTCTATCTCTTTCTTCTTTCCTAACTATCTGGAAATTTCAGGATCGAAAATTCCGGGTCGTTACAATATTTGTATGTGTTTAAGTGTGCATGTGACATGTATATATATGTACACGGATGTGCACAAGAGAATAACAAAATACCGATCACTTTGAACAACTTCCATTTGTTAAACTGTTGAAAATCGGAAAACCGATTTCCGATCACATTTTCACTTATACTTTAAATTACATATAAATGTAAACAAAATTTGAAAATAAATTTATGATCATTATTAATTAATTAAAATGATCGCATTTGAATTATAAAACCATATAAATCAATATTAACAATTATTTACAAAAATCGCTATTATATCGATAAAGGGATACAAATTTTTCTTTTATTTTCAAATCAAGTATATACCTTTATAAAACTATTACAAATGATTTATTATCGCTTCATAACTAATTAAAATAAATTACAATCCTTTGAAAACAATTATTTGAATAATTATATTAATTATTAAATTATTAAATCCCAATTTAAATTCATAAATCCATATTTAAATATAGGAGCAACACTAATGATGTCATAAACACATTTAATTTCCAAAAATTAAAATAATTGATTTTGTTTCATATCCTTGTTCAATTATAAAAATAAGTGCATGTATCCAGCTCCATGAATGACGTTTTACAATTATAGAGCTGTTTATCGATAAAACGGTTTTCGATTCCTTTTATCGATATTTTCCAAAGTAAATATTTTTGCAAATAGTTTTCCAAAATAGGAAAATAGGAAAAAGGACAAACTTAGAAATTTTTTTAGGCTGAAGGACAACATGTTTATTTTTTTGGATGAAGGACAATGCTAGTTATAACTAGCATTTTTATAGTGTAAAACTGAATATAATGCAAGTTATAAATAGCATTTTGTATAGTGTAAAAGTTGAATATAATGCTAAATATAACTAGCATTTGTCCTTCAGCCTAAAAATAAAACTTCATGTCCTTCAGCCTAAATTTTATTCAAAGTTTGTCCTTTTCCCTAATTCTCTCTTTCCAAAATAGTTCATTATTATTATTTGTCACTTAAAACTTGATTATTTGTTGAAAATAATCCATCTTTGAATATTGAAAATAATTTAAATATCTTTAATTAAAGTGATCAAATTACGGGTCGTTACAAGAACAAGTTCAACATACACAAAATTTAAGGTATAATATTTCATAAGTAACAGTATAGCGATAATCGCTATAATGACACTTGCACAAATAAATAGTATGATACAAATATTTCAACCAAACATCAACGCAAGCAACATAAGAATATAAGTAAATTAATATTGGCAAGAAACCCCTTAGGGTCTCTCTACAAAAGTCCCATGTAAATCATATATATGTATGTGTATTTCGAAGTGTTCCATAGCGACCTATTCGCTACGTATACACTTCGACTTTCCACTTTTTTTGTTCCCTCCAACATAATGGTTATTCATGCCATCCGCTTACAAGCGAGAATCAAATCCAAATAGAAAATCGAACAATAATTTATAAATTATTATCCAAGCATTCAACAATAATCAATAGCAATAAGATACATATAGTTTATTTACAAGTGAGTAAACACACCAAAATTTCAACAAATGCTTTTGCGTTCCAATTTGATCTAAAATCATACGGTGTTTGATTTAGCTCAAAATTCTACAAGTTCCAAATCAACAAATCTAACTCCAATTAGTAGATAACATCAATATGAGTCCAACGCAAAAGACCGCATCCAAACCCGACCTCGATGGAAAAGTTATTGATTTTACAAGATTTTGGATTAATTAATTAATTAACAAATTAATCACTAATCGCCTTTAGTTAAATTAAACCCTCATCTCCCTTAAATAATCAAACTCCTATGCACGAAATGTCAGTGCACAAGAAACCCATCCATTCCACTCCTTCTCTCTACCTTCTCTCCCTCCACGCTTCACGAAATCAACCATCGATTCCTCAACCAACTAACTCTTCGCAAATTTTGCACAATGATCACGATCACATGGACCTTGGTCTAGCAAATAAAATCATGACTTATAGGTCAGTCGCGCATGGCTCCAGGCGATGTGTTTTTCCTTGGATGGCCGGAGGTGATGATATTAGGTAGGAAGGTGTATCTCGCAAAGCTAAACCCAACGGTACCATCCCCATCACATATCTCGTCCATTTCGCCTATCCCCTTTGCCACGCCAATCACGACCAACATCTACCGCACCTTCACTCATATGAGCGCAACGGATTCGACCTCACAATTTTCATGTCCTAAATCTCCAAATTTTGATTTTTGAATATTGAGGCTAGGTTTTTGTTTACTGTAAAATGAAATGAGAGGGAAATTGAAAAGTAAAAGAGGAAAAGAAGAATGAAATATAGTCTTGTTTTAGGATTGGGTTATTTTACAATTTCCGACAGTTTGCTACACAGAATATTTATCACATACAAACCGCGAATGATATATAATGGCTAGTATTTGAATATAAGTTATTTATATTTTTTCGGGATGTTACATTTGTACTTCATAGCTAGTATAGTAATGGCGGAAATAGTGGGAGCATGCCATATAGCATTTGTTAGTCGTGTCAAGTTACGAAAATTATTTTCGTAAAATATACTAAATATTATTTATGAAATAATAAATGTTTTTCAGTATTGAGTAATAGAAATAATCTATTTCAGTATGAATATTATGAATATTCGTTATAAAATAAACTATAATAGTGGAATTTGTGATGCATTGGAAAATACAGAAGTACTTAAATTTATTTATTTGTAATTATTTTGAAATTATAGATTAAGCCAAAGTTTGGAGAAATAATTATTTAATTATATGATTATGAATCACATGGTACTATTGAATTATACCTTAAACAATAAAGGACAAATCACCCATTCAGTGGGAGTGACATAAGATTTGATGAACTTTTTGGATTGATACATATAGATGTATGCAATCATAGTTTATTAATACCAAAAAATTCTAATTATTTCATTGTATTCACTGATGAGTTATCACAAACATGAACGTGTATATTTTAAAAACATGTAGTATATCTATGATAAGCTCATAGAATATAAAACAGAAGTAAATAACGTGTAATAGGAAATAAAATGATTCGATTTTATTGAATAGGTGAGTATATTGTAAAGAGTTCCGAACGTACCTAAGAATGAATAAAGATTTAATCTCAAAAGTCACTCCTCCCTATGATACATAATGACGTATCGATAAGGAGTAATTAGACTTTGTTGAATAAAGTGTGATTTATGGTGAGTGAAGTTGAGTTAACTTCTTTTTGTAAGGTCGTGTACTTAAGAGTAGTACACGAGGTTAAAATTAATTTCATCTAAAGAATAGTTTACAAAATCATACAAGATAAGAGTTTATAAGAAACCCCAACATATCCTAGGCTAAGGAGTTGGCAGGTTGTACGAGTCGAAAGACTGCACGTAATAATTGTACATGAGGAATCTTGTGTGAATTGCCCCACATTAAGTTTGGGAATGATAGTCGTTGGATGACCAATTTATGTTTTTAACATAAGTGTTATAAACTAATATCCAATCAGTCTTACATATAAGGAAATTCATAAAGTGTTTATGAATACCTATTCTGTTGCATGGAGAACAATTATTGCTTCAAGAAATGCTAACTTCGTAGTGAAGGAATTTCTATTAGAAATTATTTGTAGTAAAATGGATTTGATATAATCCAAGGATAAAACCGATTATAAGGGATGAAATGAAATTAATAAAACCTTAATGAACACAATATACTTGAATGTCTAAAAAGTATTTTTGCATATTGAGGATAAATTATGTGTTTCTTATAAATGTCAAGAATAGATAATCCTTGGTTTGTCAATTAAACCATTAAAAGTATTGACTCTATGATATAATATGATGCTCAAATCTGAAATAAATTCCAAGTACATTATCAAAATATGATTTTGAAAAATTTACCTGAATGGATATAATCTATTGGCTATAATGTGTCTTCAAGAGAAAGACTAATGAAGTTGAAATATACTGAGCAATATTAATAAGAATAATCTCTTAAATTTCAATTGTCCAAAATATCATATTTTGCTTATGTATGATGCATGAAGCTAATATCAAATCAAAATTGAGATAACTAAATGGTAGTATAGAGTGTTCTCGAGTATTTAGGAAATACTAGAGAATAATTTACATAAACAATGAACTCCTTATAAAGAAGTGTTCAGACTCAAACTTCATAAATGATATTGAGTCTAATGTGACAATATTAGATTCATGTTCAAACCTTAACTAAGAAGTTTTAATTTAGAAATGTTCCAAATGGCACATTGTGGCTGATTCAATGAAAAGGATAAGTATATCACCTTGAATAGCATGATAATAAAAGCAATGTGTAAATATATATGCACAAATTTATAAATGAGCTGGGATGATTCCAATTGAGAATACTACATTATTGTTATACATTATTGTTATATGATAACAATGTAATGATAAAAGCTCTCTAGAGAAAGATACTCCGACTAATTCCACATGATAAAGTTAGTTTATCAGCATCGAAGAGAGTTGATTGACGGAGTAGATAATTAAAACAACATAGCAGATCCATTCATGAAGGGTCTAATTCAATCAGTTCTCATTATATCGAAGGGATTGGATAGGATTACATAATTGGCCCCAAGTGCAAGTGGCGATTGATAGAGTTAGGAGTATGCTATATGGGCAATTATGTAATTTGTTACATATATCTAACCTGATAACCAATCTTGTTCAAAATAAAGATGTTTTCTTTCTATTGTATACTTGATATCATGTGTTATAATAATTAATTAATTTGATTAAAAGTATATTTAATAGAAGGTCAATAAATGGTATGTTTTGTGAGAGTAGTTACAAAGTGTTGTGACCATGAGTAATTTATCACAATGAAATTAAACATACTGTTTTAAATATTCTTTGTCAAGATGTACCAAGACTGGATATCGATACATCCATTAAGACTAGAGTGAGTAATGCCATCTAAATATTGGGTAGTGTATTACTCATGACCGTTGGGGGCACCAAGGATTTACGTACTGATAGTTATTGGATAACTATGGAATGAATCACAATCGATAGTTTTCTGTTGGTTAATATAACTAAGGTCAAACAAAAAATATCGATGTGACAAAATTACACAGTTCTTTTGACTGGAGAATTATATGGATCTTTAATGTGGAAGCTCCGCTTTGATTATAGTTAAATTAAGACACGACATCCATCGAACGACTATTGCTGGGTCATTTGGAAGCATTGGAAGTGAAACACTATTCAAGAGAGGATTAGTATCCTCAATTATATGAGGTTAGTATCACGATCAACTTAAGTCAACTCGCAGTTAAAGTCTATGGCTAGAGTAGTTCAATTAATGATAATTGTTATTATTTAACCAAGGACTTTGTGTTTGGATTATAGAGTTGAATATGGATGATATTGGAATTTTGACCATTACCAAATTCCATAAGTCCTAATATGATATAGTTTAGATAAGAGAATTGATGTAAGTATTTTCACTATCGGGTAACGCTTAACAAAGTAAAATTGGATTTTACTGAAACTAATTAAGCAATAAATTTGGCCAAAATGTCACACCACCTGCTAAGTGACGTATGAATGTTAATATTCGAATTGGTCGATATTAACTACGGAGCAAATTTACACCTAAGAGACACACAATTGGAACTTGAATGCTCCTTTTACCACCTTATTTAATTAATTTGTAACATTTATAAATTAATTAAATTAATTAATATTACGAAATACTAATTATAAAATTTTATTTGATGTATGTTGAACAATATTAAACAGTGTGTTTTAATAGTTATAAATATACTGATCGATATACGATATTGGTACGTGTGTAAATAGAATTTAAATGCAACGAATATTGTTCGGATCTGAAGTATTTTTAAGGCTTAAAAGAGGGTGTGTTTTAGTTGGCTATAGGGAAGCATATAAGGTCGGCCATTTGATGGATTGTAGGGTGCGATTTTGAATCTTTATGAGGAAAGGAATTGGTAAGAGAAAAATATGGATTTAGATCCACTTTTCACTCTCTTGCATCTCCTTTATATAAATTCTCTTAACCCTCGCTTATTCTCCCCCATTTTTTTTATTCTCTACTTGTTGCACATATAGGTCGACTGTTAGAAACTGGGCTTTCTATAAAACAATGTGGAATGGATCATAAGTGTTTCCTGGGGATTTGACCAGGCAACTAGTACTCGGCAATAAGTGCTCGGCATCAGAGAGCGACTGGCATCAAGGAGTGTTCGGCGAAGCACTGGCCATCCAGGAGTGTTCGGCGAAGCAACTGACATCCATGAGTGCTCGGCGACAAGTGTGCTCGGCATAGTACTCGGCATCCATTAGTGTCCGGCATCGAGACTGTTCGGCGTACCAGAGTACTCGGCGTCAAGGCTGCTCGGCATACAGGAGTACTCGGCATCCCATGGTGTTCGGCGAGGCACTTGACAGCCAGGAGTGTTCGGCGAGGCACCCAACATCCAACGAGTGCTCGGCGACAAGTGTGCTCGGCGTCAAGACTGCTCGGCATACGAGACTGTTCGGCGTACAGGAGTACTCGGCGTAAGGGCACTCGGCGTCAAGAAGAGCGTTCGGCTTCAACTGACTAACATCCTACACTTCCCAAACATCAACCACCTCGTTCGGCATAGAAGGGATGGTTCGGTGCAGAGCGTTCGGCCTCAACAGACAACCATCCTACACTTCCCAAACATCAACCACCTCGTTCGGCATAGAAGGGATGGTTCAGTGCAGAGCGTTCGGCCTCAACAGACAACCATCCTACACTTCCCACGACACCAACATACCGTTCGGCATAGAAGGGATGGTTCGGCGCAGAGTGTTCGGCGAGCCTTGCCCGGCATACGACGACCACTGTACTCGGGCTGGAACGTTCGGCAATCAGCCCACTTGGGAAGTCCAGCCCATCTTTGCCTATAAATAGAGGGGCAGGGTCACAGTGAAATGGATCCTTTTTTGGAGAGAAAACACCGGGGAGACTCTGCCATTTTCAAGACTCATCTTTTCTACATAACAACTTCATTCAAGCATTTGATTCACGAATTGTATTTGTAATCAACTATAGAGAAGATCAATAAAGTTTAACCTCAAAGTGGACGTAGGCAATTACGCTGAACCACTATAAATTTGGTGTTCTTACTTTCTGTATTTAGATTAGCACTGTCTTCTCTGTTTAATTTGATTTCATCACTTATATCTCTTCACAATCTTCTTCTACGAGGTTAGCGACCAATTTTGGTGCTAACACTTTGGTGCTTTCACTGAGAATCGAATTCTCAGACCTCAAGGATCTGCTTTGAAGCTACTGGATTGAACAAATCCCCCAAAGAAGATCCGACTTACTGATAGGACATCCGTTGATTCTACTCAGAGTTCATACTAATAACTCTACAATGGCGAGACCACGTACCAGGTCAGCTTCTCTTAATGCGGATGCCCGAGAGACTGCTAGCGTGCAACAAGCAGGACCTAGCAATCAACCTGCGATCCCGAGTGCAGGGATTGCCGCTCAAGAACAGACTCCAGTTGTCACCATAGTAGAGTTCAATGACTTGATGAGAGAACTTAGGGAAAGCAGGAGACAACTGGGAGAACAGATGCAAGCTAATGCCAACCTGATGGCACAACTCACTCAACAGCAGCAACAGAATGCTGGGGGCAATCCAGCTGCTTATTCCTCATCTGACAGCTCTACTTCTTCTGATGAACCACCCAGGCGTAGACGCCGTAAGACTGAAGCTGCAAGGGCGGATGCTGCTGTTTGAACAGCTGGAGACCGTGACCAAGCCAGAACTGGAAGCTTCCGAACCGGAATACAGATGGAGGATGGAGCTCCAGATCATCAAAATGCTAACAATGTTGAACCTCACGACGCACGATTGGCAGATCGCCAGGAAAGGAGGCATCAGCATGGACAGGCGCGTAGAACTAACTCCAACCTCCCAGCTTCCATACAGACACCCGATCTGACAGCCATGATCAGGCAACTGATGAAAGAAAATCAGGGCTTATCAAATGACGACTGGGGAGTGTCAAGAAGTCATACTCCGTTCACGGATGTTGTGCTGCAAGCGGCGTACCCCAAGAAGTTTAGCATGCCAACCATTCCTGCATACGAAGGAAAGACTGACCCCAGACAACATGTAATGAGGTATGAATGGATGATGGATTCAGCCAGAGCAAATGATCCCACCAAGTGTAGGTGCTTTCCGATTACTCTATCTGGGATCGCTACTATGTGGTTCACCCGACTTCCTCCGCGATCCGTATCAAATTTCGAGGAGTTGGCAAAGAAGTTTATTGAGCAATTCAGGATACACACTACACGTCCGAAGGACGTGATGTCTCTGTCGAGTGTAATCCAGAATCCCGGAGAGTCGCTGAAGGAGTACTTACAAAGATTCCACGTTGCGGCAACTGAAGTCAGTAATCCCAACGACCATGCAATCCTAATGGCTGTAATGAGAGGTGTAGATCCGGATTCTGAATTTGGAGACTGGCTGGCAGGAAAACCTCCGGCTACGCTAGAGCGTTTCTACTCCAAGGCACACCGGTTCATAAGAAGAGAGGAAGCTAGGTGGGTACGACGAGATAAGGCACCGGGACCTGCCCAAGAGTCAATCAAGAGCAAAATTGCTGTGAAACAATCTGGAGACAATTCGGGAAAGGTCCAAGTCAATGTCCAGAGTAAGCCTGTGCAGCCCAAAGACTCCGGAGGAAGAAGTCAAGGAAAGAGGAAAGAAGCGGGAAAGTGGAAGTCGAGAATTCCAAGCTACAGCGAGTACACTCCGCTAAACGCCCCACTTGAGAACATTTACCTATCCACCTGCAATACTTTTCAGTACAGAAAACCACGTCCAAAAGAATCAACTGAAGAACAGAAGCGGACTGGGAAATATTGCCGCTTCCATGAAACTTATGGACACAACACGGAAGAATGCAGACACCTGCATGATGCTATCGAGAAATTGATCAGACAAAAGAAGTTGCAAGAATTCGTAAAGGATCCACAGGAAGGAGGACATGCAACGTCCAACCCAGGTCGTGCACCAGCTCCACGTCATCCTGAGGAGCCTGCTCGGACTGTTGGAAGACTGGTCATAAATACAATTATCGGTGGACCTCATCCCGCAGATAAGAACTGGCAAGAGATGGAATGATATGCAAGCTCCTTGAAGCATGCAGATTTTGAGTGTTGTTCGAACGTAGAGGACGGGGCCCCTGCTAAGCAGCAGCGCGTGATGACAGACGATATTGTGTTCAGGAACAGAGACGCTGATCAGGTAGAGGCTCCGACCGTCGATCCCATGGTCATATCTGCAACGATCGGACCAGCATATGTAAAAAGAATTTTGATTGATTGTGGAAGTTCAGTCAACATCATCTTCAAGAAGGCCTATGATCAGATGAAGCTAGAGACAAAAGACTTGAAACCATCCAAAGCTCGTATCCACGGCTTTAACGGCGCTGCGACTGATGCGGTAGGATATGTCGAGTTACCAGTTGAACTGGGAAAAGGCGAGCGTCGGAGGGTACGAATTCTACCCTTTGTAGTTTTGGATGTGGACTCTCCGTATAATGTTTTCTTGGGTCGGCCGGCCCTGGCTGAATTTAGGGCGGCACTAGCCCCGTGGTGTTTGACTTTGAAGTTTCCGACTGACAAAGGAGTAGGCATTGTTCACGGTGACCAAGCAGCTGGTCGCTCTTGTTATGTGGCCGAGCTCCGAGAGGCCCACCGGAGGGAGAAAGGAAAGGTTGCGGACAATCCCGTCTGCATCCTCAATACGAATAATTGACAAGTAGTGCCCGAGCCCTGGCTCGGGCATAGTTCTCGGATCTACGGAGATATAGATCCGAGAGACGACGATGAGAAACCCAGGGAAGAGAAGGCGGCAGCGGCTGAATTAACAATTGACATCTCAGTTAGCCGTGACGACCCTTCGCGAATACTGAAGATCGGATCACAGTTAGGCCCCACAATGACTGAAGACCTTAGCGACTTCCTCCGGGCAAACCTTGATGTTTTTTCCTGGACGCATTCTGATATGTGTGGGATTTCTCCCGCCATCACGAGTCATATGTTGAACATAGACCCGAAATACGTCCCAGTCAAGCAAAAAAGGAGAGGAATGGATCCGGAGAGATCCGCCGCTCTTGGAGAGGAGGTGGACAAACTCAAAGCAAATGGGTTCGTCCGCGACGCCCTCTACCCGGAGTGGGTCTCCAACCCCGTGCTAGTAAAGAAGGCGAATGGGAAATGGAGGACTTGCGTAGATTATTCCGACTTGAACAAAGCATGCCCTAAGGACAGTTTCCCATTGCCTAGGATCGATCAGTTGGTCGATTCCACAGCAGGACACGAATTATTGTCATTCATGGATGCGTACTCAGGATACAACCAAATCCCAATGCATATTCCGGACCAAGAACACACCAGCTTCGTTACAAATGTCGGGCTGTATTGCTATGTAGTGATGCCCTTTGGATTAAAGAATGCTGGAGCAACTTACCAACGTCTGGTGAATCGAATGTTCAAGGACCAGCTGGGCAAAACCATGGAAGTCTATGTGGATGACATGCTCGTGAAGTCACGACGGTCAAACGACCACATTCAAGACTTAGCTGAAATGTTTAACATACTCAGGTTCTATGGAATGAAGATCAACCCGCTGAAGTGTTCTTTCGGCGTTGCATCAGGGAAGTTTTTAGGATTCATCGTCAACGCTAGGGGAATCGAAGCCAACCCAGAAAAGATCCAAGCCATTCGAGATGTACAAGCGCCCAGGACTATAAAGCAGGTACAGAGCTTGAACGGAAAAGTAGCTGCGCTGAGTCGATTTATATCCAAGGCAACTGACAAGTGCATCCCGTTCTTTGACATAATAAAGAAAGGAAAGAGGAATTTTGAATGGACGTCTAGCTGCGAGGAAGCATTCCAGAACCTGGTAAGGCATCTGGAGAGCCCACCAATGCTATCTAAACCAGTTGACCATGAGATGCTGTACGTTTACTTGGCTATATCCCCTCATGCGATAAGCGCAGCTTTGGTTCGTGAGGAGGATCGAGTCCAGAAGCCGGTATATTATGTTAGCAAGCGTTTAACGGGGGCAGAGAAGAATTACCCTAAAATCGAGAAATTGGCTTATTGCTTGGTGATTGCATCACGCAAGCTGCGCCCATACTTTCAAGCGCATTCAATCGGCGTTTATACCGATCAACTCCTGAGGCAGGTACTTCAACGACCGGAAACTTCTAGAAGATTGCTAAAATGGAACATCGAGTTGAGCCAATTCGATATCGCGTACTTACCACGTAGAGCCATCCGAGGGCAAGCGTTAGCAGACTTCATCGCTGAATTTACCATACCCATCAAACCGGACGATCACGACATCATTCCCCCCATTCGATGGAAATTATACACTGACGGTGCATCAAACGACCGTTGCTCCGGCGCGGGCGTAGTTCTTATAACTCCGGAAAACCGATCAATCTGTTATGCCCTGAAGCTCGATTTCCCGGCTACGAACAACGAAGCTGAATATGAAGCACTGATCGCTGGCTTGAAGCTCATCAAAGAACTCGGGATTGAATCAGTCGAAATCTTTTGTGACTCGCAGTTAGTGGTTTACCAAGTACGAGGAGACTACCAAGCAAAAGGACGAAAGCTTGCTCCGTACCTCGTTCAGGTCCAAGAAATACTATCAAATATTGAGCGTTATGACATTTCACATATCCCACGAGAACAGAACAAAGAAGCCGACTTGTTGGCTAAGTTCGCAAGTACCGACGATGCTAAACAAATGGGATTGTATCCCGTTGAAGTCTTGCATGCCCCGAGCGTAGATGAGATGAAAATCGATCGTGTGTTGGAAACAGAGATCGAGAAGGACTCGTGGATAACCCCATTCAAACTGTACCTGACAACCGGGGCTTTACCAGAAAAAAGAAGCGAAAGACGACAGGTCCTTCGAAAGGCTGCGCGGTACGTAATGCAGGGTGGATCCATGTACCGGAAAGGATTCTCAGTCCCATTGTTACGGTGCATCGCTCATGATGAAACAAAGCGAGTCTTGAGGGAAGTTCACGAAGGGGAATGTGGCGACCATACTGGGGGGCAAACGCTAGCAAAGAAGATCCTCCGCTATGGATATTACTAGCCCACCGTAAACCGGGATGCCGCGGACTACGCAAGAAAATGCGACAAGTGTCAAAGATATGCAAAAATCTCGAGGGCTCCGTCAACGGAACTCACACAAATGATCAGTCCTTGGCCATTTGCGATCTGGGGAATCGACATAATCGGCTCTTTGCCTCTATCCAAAGGTGGTGCGAAATACGCAATAGTTGCAGTCGACTATTTCACGAAATGGGCTGAGGCAGAACCTTTGGCCACTATCAGCTCTAAGAAGGTCATTAACTTCGTTGTACGAAACATTATATGCCGCTTTGGCCTTCCACGCACCATCATTACAGACAACGGAACGCAATTCGAAAGTAGAGAGTTCAAAGAGTTCTGTTTAAAGTACGGCATCGAGAAAAAGTTCGCCGCCGTTGCACACCCAAAAGCTAACGGACAAGTCGAGGCCGTTAACAAAATAATCAAGTCCATACTAAAGAAGCGTCTGGAGAAGGTTGGAGGCAAATGGGTAGATGAACTCCCGACAGCATTATGGGCGTATAGAACTACCCACAAGTCCGCGACCGGCCACACTCCGTTCGCCTTGGCATACGGTTCTGAAGCCGTTATACCCGTAGAACTTGAAGTTCCATCGCACCGAGTGACATACTACGATCCCAAGACGAACCAAAACCTCTTGCTGGAATCACTGGACTGCATCGATGAAAAACGGGAAGAAGCTGAATTAAGGGCGGCGGCGCACAGACATCGAGTCAAGCCTTACTATGACGGCAGAGTCCGCCCAAGAATCTTTGATGTGGGAGATCTCGTTCTGAAACGAGTCTTCCCGGTACCATCACGCATGAATTCCAGCTGGGAAGGTCCATACGCCATTGAACGGAAGCTTGGAGAAGGAACATTCAAGCTAGCGACCGTTGATGGCGCGACACTCCCCCGAGCATGGAACAGTGAACATTTGCGGCACTGTTACATTTAGCATGTTTACCTTTCTTGTTATAGGCACTATTGTTTCCTGCATGTTTCCATTCAATAATGACTTAGTTTCCTTTTAAAGTTGTAATCGAGCAATTTAGTTGATTTTCATTAATAAAGGCTTGAAGCCACATTTTCTATGAAGTTTCTATATCTCTTAATTGGATGATAAATTACATTATTCTGCGCGACATACAGGCTCGTACGAACGATTCCAAATCTCTGAATCCCCAGAGTGCGGAGCGGAGTACTCTAAGTCCCCCGAACGCGGACTAGAGTATAAACGATTCCAAATCTCCGAATCCCCAGAGCGCGGATCGGAGTACTCTAAGTCCCCGGAGTGCGGACTAGAGTATAAACGATTCCAATCTCCGAATCCCCAGAGCGCGGATCGGAGTACTCTAAGTCCCCAGAGTGCGGACTAGAGTATAAACGATTCCAATCTCCGAATCCCCAGAGCGCGGATCGGAGTACTCTAAGTCCCCAGAGCGCGGACTAGAGTATAAACGATTTCCAATCTCTGAATCCCCAGAGTGCGGAGCGGAGTACTCTAAGTCCCCAGAGCGCGGACTAGAGTATAAACGATTCCAATCTCCGAATCCCCAGAGCGTGGATTGGAGTACTCTAAGTCCCCGGAGCGCGGACTAGAGTATAAACGATTTCAATCTCCGAATCCCCAGAGCGCGGATCGGAGTACTCTAAGTCCCCGGAGCGCGGACTAGAGTATAAACGATTTCCAATCTCCGAATCCCCAGAGTGCGGAGCGAAGTACTCTAAGTCCCCAGAGCGCGGACTAGAGTATAAACGATTCCAATCTCCGAATCCCCGGAGCGCGGATCGGAGTACTCTAAGTCCCCAGAGCGCGGACTAGAGTATAAACGATTTCCAATCTCCGAATCCTTAGAGTGCGGAGCGGAGTACTCTAAGTCCCCGGGGCACGGACTAGAGTATAAACGATTCCAATCTCCGAATCCCCAGAGCGCGGATCGGAGTACTCTAAGTCCCCAGAGCGTGGACTAGAGTATAAACGATTTCCAATCTCCGAATCCCCAGAGTGCGGAGCGAAGTACTCTAAGTCCCCAGAGCGCGGACTAGAGTATAAACGATTCCAAATCTCCGAATCCCCGGAGCGTGGATCGGAGTACTCTAAGTCCCCCGAGTGCGGACTAGAGTATAAACGATCCCAAATCTCCGAATCCCCAGAGCGCGGACTAGAGCATAAACTATTTCAAGCCTCCAAGTCCCCGGGACACAGAGTCTGCAAGAAGTCCAAGTACTCGAAAGATGTGGGACGAGAGGTACGCCACGTCCAAAAAATGTTTGAACAGCGCAAGAATGGACTGGGAGATAATGCAACTCATAGGAACTTGAGTTATGGCTACAATTAGTCAGCAAACCAAATAAAGACAAGAGAAGCATTCAAACACAAAAGAAACTAAAACTTTATTCAATAAGTCCAAAATGGGGATACATGACCACTCCTACAAAATTCAGACCTCTCTATACAAACTACAAATCATGGGAGATAAAAACAATTACAAAGCTTAGTCAGGAAACTTGTTGAACAAGTGCATCGATTATTTCTTCGACTTCTTCTTCTTGTCTGCCTTTGGTGTTTCCGACGACTCCTCTCCCTCACGTTTTTTCTTGGACTTTTTGCTTGCTAGAGAGACGGAGTCAGGAGTAGGAGACGGAACATCTAGTGGTTTGGACCTGCCCGGGAGAATGATTTTCAGAGGTCTGTTCCGCGGGTCAGTGAGTTCCAGGACTTCAGATTCAACTTTGACTTTGACCTTTCTCTTCTCCTCGTCAGCGAGACGGTCCTTCATGCTCATCTCTAAAGTATGTTCAGAGGCGCCAGTGATTTTAACTTCGTCGCTTCCTTCGGCAGGAGACGAAGTATCAAGTTTGTCATCATCAAGCGCCCCGATCACTTGAGCGTCTGGGCCGGGAGTTACCCCTGCGTGAGCAACGTCGCTTGTTTTCCCCGCTTCCTCCTTGGCGTCATCGCTCCTCGGAGTTAGCTCGGCGTCAGAACAACCTGCACGAAAATATAAGAAGTGGGCATTAGAACGAATAACCACTGCTGAAAAATGACGGGATCTCTTCGACTTCTAGAGAAAGAAGAATTTCCTACCAGGATCAGGTTAGCTATCGGTGGCGCGCGGGGTTTCACCCTCCAGGATAGGTGACAGCACATGAACGCCGAGCCCGGGATCTTCGGGATCATAACTGGCATGCTGCTCGAATGGATCAAGTGTCGACCGACCGGCCGATTGAGCAGCATAAGGAGTGGCGATGTGAGGAGTAGTAGCGTCGGCCTCTGACGGGCCAGCCTCGTCATTCTTCTCTTTCGAAGGGGAAGAGCCTTTGCCATAAAGAGCTAATGCTGCGGATAAATCCGATGGCTCATTCCCCCTCAGGAACTCCTTCACCAATGCATCCTCATCGATTTCTTCGGAGCCTGACTCGACTTTCTTGATCTTCATCAGAGTTTCCCATGCCTCAGCCAGGGATTCGTGGTAGCCGTCGCCCAAGAATGTTAGGTCGCGGTGCATAAGGACGCGGGCTCCGTACTCGGCGATCAACGGGTCAAACATACTTTTGACCTCTTCCCTGCCGGCCTCTGCGGCCGCCTCAAGGCGAGAATCAAGCTCCTCCACAGCCATTCTTTTGCCCTCCTCATGGGCCTCATCCTTCATTTTCTCGACCCCGGCAAGTTCACCGTCGAGCTTTGCCTTCAGGAGTCGGGTAGCAACAATCTCATCACAATACCGCTGTGATTCTTCCTGAGCGGTTATTTTGTCTTCTTTCTCCTTGGAGAGTTGTTCTTTCAGCTCTTTGACTTGAGTAGCGAGCGCGTCCCTTTCTTTTTGGACAGAGTCTTTTTCTAGGGCAAGGGCGCCGCTGCGCTGAACTGCTTCGTCAAGCTCCTTTTTGTGAGCCACCTCTAAGCGAGTAACTTCCTCAGCAGTATCTTTTGCACCTTGTTCAGCGGCTTCTAGCTTTGACTTATAAGAGGCGAGTTCTTCGTCTTGGAGTTTGATGATTTTCTTATCGCTGTCAGCCTCCAGATTCAGACGGTCAATCTCGTGTTGACGCTCGACAGATACTTCTGAGATCTTCTCCACCAAGTGCACGAATGCGTCATGTTGAACATAGACGTCATTTTTGCAGGCAATGGCACTTTGCTTCACGTGCCCAGGAATGTGATGGATGGCTGGGAGGAATTTCAAACCGTCAAAACAGATTTTCGGAAACTTGGCCTTAAGTTTGGCATCTTTTCCGCAACAGTTGGGTCCACGGCAGGAGTAGGAGGAGGAGGCTTAGAGAATTCCGTTCTTTTACGCGGCTCTCGAACTTGCCTCGTACTCGATGAACTGGAATGTTGTTCTCGAGCAGCATCAGACTGATAACCCTTCTGCAAAGACTTCTCTTTATCCGGCTCAGTTGTAGGAGGAAGATCGCGGGACTGGGAAGATTGATAGTGTGCTTTCTTGCGGTGAGACGACTCGCGCGGACGATTGTCCCTATCTTCATAATCACCTCGGTCCCGGCGTCTGCCTGAACCAGAATCCCGTCCGGAGTGATGGAATATAGAAGACCCCTGAAGGCGATCAAGTCCGTGTGAGCGGCCCATATCACCTGCAAAGAAGGGAGATAACAACGAGTTAAGGAGAATTCACGAATTAAAAAGACTTGAAGTATATTATGGAATGCGCATGTGCGTGTGTGTCCTAAGTGTTCCCCCCGACGGATCCGTTCGTTTATCTTTGCTTATCGGAGTATTGTCTCTTTGAGCCGGGAGTTGAACTCCTACATTGCCTCTAGCGGGCGAAGAGAATTTGAGAGCTTCAGGATCATCGAACCCGTAATTAAGTATGTCTTCGGGAATAGAAAGGTTCGATAGACCTCTCAAGGAACTTTCCAGATGCTGCGAAGAAGCCTCTTTCTCATGAGGGGTAGGCGTAACTTTTGAGGTGCCACCAACTTTCTCCTTTTGAACCGTGTATTTCAACTTCTTCTTTCCCTTCGAAGGGGAGGATGATGTCTCAATATCCTGAACTTCGATTGCCGGATTCCAAGCGGGACCCACGTTCTCGCCCTGAGTTTCGGGGGCATCATCCTCTTTGCGCTCGCCTTCTTCATGCGCGTCGGGAGCGCGACGCGACGACGGTCCGGCAAGTTTTTTCCCTTTACCAGATGAAGGTTTGGGAATTGTAACACCTTCTGGAAGGCTGATCCGACGACCAGGAGCTAGCAAGCCGAACCCCGACAGCGATTCATTTGAAATGATAGCTCGGATATCTCGATCCTCGGCCGAAAGAGCTCTAATCGCATCGACAGCATCAGAATATCCTCGGCCTTCCGGGCGTGGGCTGATACCTGAAAAGATGAAACATAAAGTTAGGAAAGACATGCTCGGGTTAAATACGAATAGTAACTCGGCAGAGAGACTTACTGCCTTCAACCCATCTCCTAGCGAAACTGGAAGGGCAGCGCACATAGAACCATTCCTGTTTGTACAGGGCGAATTTGCTACAGGCCCCTGTCAAGATCTGGCACTTGTGGTATGGCTCGAGGAACATGAAGGAAGGGCTATCTTTCCGTCTCTTGAACATATAAATGTATCGGATATCGCCGGGGGTTGGAGGTCTGGAGAAGACGGCCATGAAAAGTAAATAAGTCCCATATAGAAACGCATGGACGTTCGGGTGCAGCTGCGACGGAGCTATGTCTATATACTGCAGCACATCCCGGAGAAATAAATTGAACGGAGGCACGCTGCCCATCCAACACATGAACTTGTTGCAGGCTATGTACCCGACTGGGGGCAGATGAGGGCGGTCGTGTTTCGAAGGAACTAACACGTCAGCAAAGGGAATCCCGTGAATGGAACATATCCGTCGCAGAGCGGCCTCGTTGATCTTTGAGGCTTGAGAATCGATCGGATTGTCCAGTAAGATGGTTGACTCCAGAGCATCGGGCGCCAAGTTATGAGCGGGAGAGATTGACGGGTTGGAAGCATCTGCGGCTCCTTGCCTTGCTGACGGCCCAGGCCTGTCAGATATGGTGGCAGAACTAGATTTTCTCGACATCCCGAATAAATAATGAACCTGGCTAAATGCTTGAGAGAGCTATACTTAAAAAACGTTGAACGTTAGAATTAGCAACACGATTTTTCCCCCCATGTGGTGTGTGAACTAGTGCAAGCAATTGTGTGCAGGCAATAAGAATCTAAAGGTTCTAAAGATGTAATATTTAGCTTCGAATCATCGCCTTCGAAGACCGTCATCGCTGACCATCTCAGAAAGCTCGCCTTGAGGAAATTACAGTCCCAGATTCAGAAGACATATGATTTCTAAAGTGACCGGCTTAAAGTGTAGTTAGACACCTATCCTGTTCGGCATTTTTAATGTTGTTCGGCATTTGTATTGACCGGCTAAAGACATTATCCGGTCCAAGAATTGTCCGGCAATTGCTTTGTTTGACTAAGGTAATGGTTCAACCTAAGGGTTGTTCGGCTGAAGTCAGTGTTCGGCATGTCAGTTATACTGTTCGGCTAAAGTCATCGTTCGGCATGTCAGTTATACTGTTCGGCTAAAGTCATCGTTCGGCATGTCAGTTATGTTGTTCGGCTAAAGTCATTGTTCGGCATGTCAATTATATTGTTCGGCTGAAGTCAGTGTTCGGCATGTCAGTTATACTGTTCGGCTAAAGTCATCGTTCGGCATGTCAGTTATACTGTTCGGCTAAAGTCATCGTTCGGCATGTCAGTTATGTTGTTCGGCTAAAGTCATTGTTCGGCATGTCAATTATATTGTTCGGCTAAAGTCAGTGTTCGGCGTATCAATCGTATTGGTCGGCTAATGTCATCGTTCGGCTAAAAGTGGTGCTCCGCCACGATTTCAACTCTACCCTACACCTTCTCCATCCACGCCGAACGACAGAGACGGATCGCCCGGCAAAGACTACGCCGTTCAACACCCCATCTACCCTTCTATCGTTCGGCACGGAGGAGCTATCCCCAATTAGACAACTCAAAACGAGCAAACCACGATGAACCTAAAATGGAAGTAGTGCAATTGTTAGAGGAAGGATACCTAATTCGACGATCGAAGTTGAGAATGGATTATAAAGGCTTTATATCTGGTAGGATGGGAAGAGTTGAAAGTCTCTAAGGAATGGCTGAAGAGAAGGCGTAAAGGGAAGAGAGACGGTGAGGACCTGGTTATATAGAGGGAGGTAGAAGTTGAAGAGGCTATACCCGGTAGAACCGGTCAACACCGAAGGGTTCGGCATCGTAGCAGTGTGACGTTCGGCACACGAGGTACGTTCGGCTTTGAGCGTATCGTTTGGCATCTAAATCTCGTTCGTCTTGCACCTCCTTCGCTAGCATTCTCGAGAAGGTACCTCCGAGGTAGATTGTATCAGATTCAAAGCGCATCACGTTCGGCCACGCAATACACTTTGGGGGGCAAGTGTTTCCTGGGGATTTGACCAGGCAACTAGTACTCGGCAATAAGTGCTCGGCATCAGAGAGCGACTGGCATCAAGGAGTGTTCGGCGAAGCACTGGCCATCCAGGAGTGTTCGGCGAAGCAACTGACATCCATGAGTGCTCGGCGACAAGTGTGCTCGGCATAGTACTCGGCATCCATTAGTGTCCGGCATCGAGACTGTTCGGCGTACCAGAGTACTCGGCGTCAAGGCTGCTCGGCATACAGGAGTACTCGGCATCCCATGGTGTTCGGCGAGGCACTTGACAGCCAGGAGTGTTCGGCGAGGCACCCAACATCCAACGAGTGCTCGGCGACAAGTGTGCTCGGCGTCAAGACTGCTCGACATACGAGACTGTTCGGCGTACAGGAGTACTCGGCGTAAGGGCACTCGGCGTCAAGAAGAGCGTTCGGCTTCAACTGACTAACATCCTACACTTCCCAAACATCAACCACCTCGTTCGGCATAGAAGGGATGGTTCGGCGCAGAGCGTTCGGCCTCAACAGACAACCATCCTACACTTCCCAAACATCAACCACCTCGTTCGGCATAGAAGGGATGGTTCAGCGCAGAGCGTTCGGCCTCAACAGACAACCATCCTACACTTCCCACGACACCAACATACCGTTCGGCATAGAAGGGATGGTTCGGCGCAGAGCGTTTGGCGAGCCTTGCTCCGCATACGACGACCACTGTACTCGGGCTGGAGCGTTCGGCAATCAGCCCACTTGGGAAGTCCAGCCCATCTTTGCCTATAAATAGAGGGGCAGGGTCACAGTGAAATGGATCCTTTTTTGGAGAGAAAACACCGGGGAGACTCTGCCATTTTCAAGACTCATCTTTTCTACATAACAACTTCATTCAAGCATTTGATTCACGAATTGTATTTGTAATCAACTATAGAGAAGATCAATAAAGTTTAACCTCAAAGTGGACGTAGGCAATTACGCTAAACCACTATAAATTTGGTGTTCTTACTTTCTGTATTTAGATTAGCACTGTCTTCTCTGTTTAATTTGATTTCATCACTTATATCTCTTCACAATCTTCTTCTACGAGGTTAGCGACCAATTTTGGTGCTAACAATAAGACTATTTAAACACCAGAGAGGGCGAAGTGTGTATTAACTACTTACTTATGAATTTAAAACTTTATCTACTCTAATTACAAACAAAAAACATGTAATTAGAAAATAAGTAAGTAATAAAGAAAAAGCAATAAAGTAAATAACACTAGGGATTTTTATACTGGTTCAGATTAACTAATCCTACATCTAGTCATGTACTACACCGTGCAGAATTTCACTATCACCTCTTGCTTTCCACGGGTGTCAAGAACACCTTTACAATCTTAATTTCATGGGCTACAAGAGCACCCTCTAGATTTATGGGCTACAAGAACATCCTCTTCTCTATAAAAACAACAATAGATTATGGAAAGTAGTCGTATCTTCTATAAGCATTCTTGCAGATTCAGTAAATAATCCTATAGACCTCCAGTGGCAATATAACTTTGAATTCTCCGAGGAATATGATGAATACAGAGAGAGAATAATATAAGTTCAAGTACAAACTCTCTGACGTTGTATGATTTGCAAATTCGTGAAGAATTGGAGTGAAATGGTATGGATTTGCAAAGAATAGAAGAATATGCAATGGGTTTCTCTCATAAATGTTTGGATATGAAAGGGTAAGCGAAAGAAGAGAAAGACGATGTGAAAATTCATTTTCCAAGACCTTTATATAATGATTGAAGAGACATGTCTTTTGGTGAAGAGGTGGAGGGAAATGTCTCTTCATTTGAAATTTTAAAATCTAAAAAACGGCATGTATGTCGAAATACATGCAGAGGATATGTCGACATATAGTGTAACAAAAAGAATGGCAAAACCAATATGTGTTGCAGATTTTCAGATTTCAAAAGTACCTCATATTTGTGGACTTTTGCGATTCGGTTGAGGTCAATGGTTGATGGTCTCAAATATAATTGTCATGTGGTCTTTAAAGAATAATTTTACGGTTCAACCAACAAATCATCACTTCAAATACCATTGTTGTTTCAACATTTTCATTTCTTCTTCAATCGGTTTTATTCTTCCATTTGCCCTGATTAATCTTTATATATAATTCATTTGCTTCCACCAATTTCTAGTTTATCTCTGTAAATGTATCCATGGTATATTTGAAAGTACTGCACAACTCGAAGATACGTTAGCAGTAATATTTATATAGTTGTTTTCATCAAAATCAATATCTGAGGTATTAACAATCTCTCTCTTTTTTATGATGACAACCACGTAAATATTTGAGAGATAAAATAAAATATTTTTATATTTGACTCCCCCTAACTTTATGCACTCTCCATATCATTTTGCCTAGTATATTTCTACATTTTCTCCCCATTTGCCATCAGCAAAAAGGGTGAAAAAGAATTGCTTAAGCACGACTAGACAATATGTATAGAATTTGTGTGTATATATATATGTGTGTGTGTGTGTGTGTAAAACTCAATAAAGGAATCAAAATCAATACAAAACATAAGGTAAAACTTTTAAAATAAGAGGAGTTTAAAAATTGGGCTTTCTATAAAACAATGCGGAATGAATCTTAAGGCTATTTAAACACTAGAGAGGGTGAAGTGTGTATTAACTACTTACCTATGAATTTAAAACTTCATGTACTCTAATTGCAAACAGAAACAAGTAATCTGAGAATATGTAAATAATAAAGCGAAAAAGCAATAAAGTAAATAACACTAGGGATTTTTATACTGGTTTGGATTAACCAATCCTACATCCAATCATGTACTGCACCGTACAGAATTTCACTATCAGCGCTTGCTTTCCACAGGTGTCAAGAACACCTTTACAATCTTGATTTCATGGGCTATAAAATGCACCCTCTTGATTTACGAGCTACAAGAACACCCTCTTCTCTATACAAACAACAATAGAGTATGGCAAGTAGTCATATCTTTAATACAGATTCTTGCAGATTCGGTACAATGATCCTATAGACCTCCAATGGCAATATATCTTTGAATTTTTAAGGAATAGGATAAATTCACAGAGAGAATGATATTAATTCAATACAAACTCTCATATGTTGTGTGGTTTGCAAATTCGTGAAGAGTTGGAGTGAAATAGTATGGATTTGCAAAGAGAATGGAAGAATATGCAATCGGTTTCTCTCACAAATGTTTGGATATGAAAGAGTAAGAGAAAGATGATGTGAAAATTCGTTTTTTATGGCCATTATATAGCGGTTGAAGAGACACCTCTTTTGATGAAGAGGTGGAGGGAAATGTCTCTTCATTTGAAATTTGAAAATCTGAAAAACGTCATTTATGTCGACATACATTCAGAGGATATGTCGACATATAGTGTTACAAAAAGAATAGCAACACCAATAAGTGTTGTAGATTTACAGATTTCAAAAGTACCTCATATTAGTGGATTTTTATGATTCGGTTGAGGTCAATGGTTGATTATATTCAAATATAATTGTCATGGGGTCTTTAACAAATGATTCTAAGGTTCAACAAACTAATCATCACTTCAAATACCTCTGTCATTTCAACATTTGCATTTCTTCTTCAATCAGTTTTGTTCTTCCATTTGCTCTGATTAATCTTCGTATATAAATTATTTGCCTCCACTAATTTCTTGTTTATCTTTGTAAATGTCTCCATAATATACTTGAGAGTGCTACATAACTCGGAGATACGTTAGTAGTAATATTTATATGGTCGTTGTCATCAAAATCAATATCTGAGGTATTAACACCTGCCTCCCCTTCCTTACTCCTCAAAAATAAATAAACTAAACCACATCAAATTAATTCAATTCAATCATCGGGTGGTGAAGCGGTTCCAAATCTAGGAACTCCATAATTGGAATTGGATTCAAGGATTTCATTATTCGCTTAAACATGTACGTATTAGGCATTGGTGAAAGGCATACTTCTGATTTAATAATGTCTAATTCAATTACTTTATCACAATTTCGGTAATTAGCAGTTATTACAAATCCGTATATCATTATGTTATCACATAGTTTGGACGGTTGTTTATGTATGTGTTTATAAATTTATAATACTTAAAATGCTTACGGCCTGCAGTTAAATAAATTATTATCATTTTGAAAATTAAAATCATATGTATATTTAGTCAATTGCTAATTTAGTTAACACACTTATACATTAAATATAATACTTTAACATACATGTAAGATTTATATTTTATAAAATTTTAATAACTTTCACAATCTCATGGTTTTAATTGAAAATTTTAATACGTATATAATTTTAATACATTTATTTAATTTGAAACTAGTTTATGTAATTAATAAATATGCATATATTTTTTAAGCAAAGCTAGCCGGCTTTATAGTGGGCCGTGCCACTATGTATAAAGAGAAGAACAGTTGCTTTGCACATGCACAGAGCAAATATGACTGTTTTTATAGTGGACAGACCACTTAATACAAATAAAAAACAATAAAGAACAGGAGGTAGACAAAGAGTCTAGACTACACGGAAGGATGAGAATCCCCATGTCATTACTAATATCAGCTTAGTACCAGGTCCTATAACATGCTAGACAGCTGAAAAGGACATAGCCAATAATGGATCAAATGATCTCGAGAGAGCGGAGTAGAAATAAATCGTGTCCCAAGTAGGATCTAAGAGTTGCCACCAATTGCAAGCACCATCAATACCAAAGGACGTAAGAGATAGACCATCACCCTCAACATGATAAATAAGCCACCTAGACTCATCATAGCCACCAAGGAACATGTGAAATATGCATATATATATATATATGTATTTATATGTGTGTGTGTGTATCATAGCCATAATATGCATATATATATATATATATATATATTATAGATAATAAAAATACAAATACAAAATTTTATGCAAGCATGTTTTCATTTTGATTTCGGTTTTTTAAATATATTTTTTAATTAATTTTCCGTATGGAAAATTTAAAAAGAAAATAAACAGACTATTTTAATCTATTAAAACCGAAATAAAAAATTATTTTATTTCTAGGCTGAGAGCAACATGCATAAATTTTAACTATTAGTATATGTTTTATGATATTTTACAAGTATTTATTTATATATGTATTTATATGTAATATATACATACATAGTTTAATTTAAAAGCAATTATTACAACTTCCAATATATATATATATATATTGAAAATGGGTAAAATTTTATTAGGCATTTTCAGCCCAAAGTAAACAGATACAACGCACCCGAAGATACACCATACAAAACAACCCAAATGTCCACATTAAAATAAGCAATTACCACTTAAACTTAATACAACTGAAACATTCCAAAAACAGCACACATCATCTTCCTCAGCTCGAGAATAATCATGGCGGCCGAATTCGATTTCGTGTATCTCGGATTTCAGCATCTAAACTCCTTAGATCCATTAATAAGTACCCTCCTACAGCTTGTTCCATCTCTCTGGTATGATTTCCCCATTTTCCAATTCGTTTGCTCATAATTTTCATCTCAATTTCTAAAAGCTTAATTAATGCATGTGTGCTTCGCTCTTTGTTTTGAAATATTCATTTGTTCCTTTCCTTCCATATGCTCCAAGCAGCGACTGTCAAGGCTATGCAGTGCATTTGGGTTTCTGCATGTATTTGATGACTCCTTCTCAGCAGGTAATTAGTTACCTCATCTAATTTCTGTTGATTGATGTTCAGATTAGCTTTTTGTTACAATGATTCCAGATTTCAGTAGCGTAAGGACATTCAAAAAGTAAGTGCAAGTGCGTTTCTTCTGCTGTGCCACAAAGTACACACTTAGTATCAAAAATAATTCCCCATTTAAAAAGACGGTCTTTAGTAGATAATCTGCCTTTAATTGCTTTGTAAGTTGTTAATGCCATCTTAGGACAATTAGCATGGTTCCAAATCAGTCTGCTCCATTCTACATTTTGATATTTCTTCCTCACACTGCCCCCATGCAGTTTTAGTGCTGAATTCTTCTCCAGTGTGTTTCCATCTCCATAAGTCTTAATCTCGTGCAGAATATAGAGGTATGGAAACAATAGTTTGTTTGCATTATCTCTTACAAGGCAAAGAATCACATCCCATGTGTCATTTCATATAATGTCCTCTACTTTTCGAATTGGACATCCATATGCAGAATATATATATATATATATATAATTTTAAAATATATATTTATTTAAATTTAATTTTCAATATTGAAAACTTTTTGTAATATAACTATTTTTACACATACATGTGTGTGTATATATATATTTATATAAATGTAAAATCAAATATCATTTTTACAAGTACTATTTTATAATATATATATATAAGTGTGTGTGTGTGTATATATCATATTTTTATATATACACATATATACATTTAGACAACATATTTGTATATGAGAGGGGATAACATCTCAGTTGCGATGTAAATCACAACATCTATACATGGGCATATCAAACCATGTACATATTATTCTATTGCACATGCACGTACACACATATGTGTATATGATACACATATATAATATAATACAAATTATATAAAATAAAACTTTATTTATCAATTTAAATAAAATATTGATATTATTAAAAGAAAATTTAGAAAAATTATAAATTGATTTAGACTACATAGGCCTATTAAAGATCTAACAATGAATTTTTTTTGAAATTTACTCGTTTCTTTCGCCATGGGTTGGTCCAGTTCCAACAAACTCATCAGTGAATACAAAAAAGTATGTGAAACTATTTTGTATTAATAGACTTATGATTGCATACATCTATATGTATCAATCTGAAAAGTTTATCAACTCTTAAGTCGCTTCCATTCAATGGGTATTTCCCTTTATTATTTGAGATATAATTCACTAGTACAATATTATTCATAATCATATAATTAATGATTTATTTCTCCAAACCATGGCTTAGTTTATAATTTTAGAATAGTTGCAAATTAATTTAGATATTTCTGTATTTTCCAATGCATTGCTTTTGTTTTGAAAACAAATGCCACTGTTATAGTTTTATTTTATAACGAACATTGATAATATTCATATTAAAACAAAACCATGTCTATTTATCAATCAACATAGAAAAACCATTATTAGTTTATAATAAATGTTTGTTATGTTATACGAAAACAATTTGATGAACTTGATGCACCAATAAGTTCCATATGGCATGCTTCCACTATTCACCATTATTATAATAGCATATGAAATATGAAGCTTCATTTAACCACTTAACATAAGCTATTCATTTCATTTACTTTAACTGGTTTAAAGTCGACAACTTTCAGATTAAATATCTTAAACTCAATGGAGTAAATCTCATAGAAAATAATTTTCTCTATGAATATATACTTCAGAATAGAAATTATATTTCTCATTCCAATGCTAAATATCAATTATTATTTTACAATTCACATTTCCAATATCTTTCCATGAAGCAGAAGTGACCATTCACTCTCTTCATCCCAACCATGCCTTAGGTTAAATCAACTCTCACACATTCCCTTTCCTTTTTAAATGGACAAAACATTCAAAGGAAACACTTACTACAATATAATAAATAACTATTTACAAAAGTGCATTTGGTTATCCTTAATATTTATGTATCAAATATGTTGCGGTTTATGTAAACTGATCAAACAGACATTCCAGTGACCGAATTCTTTTATCTTGTAGCTTTTGTTCTAGTATTACATTTAACGCAACAAGGTCATGATTGTAATTAATCATATTGAATATACGACCTCACGCTATGGTTTACTTACCTATATCGAATGAACTAATTTCATCGAAGGTATCGAAAATTATGAGTGGTGATCGTTCACCATATGACATTTATATGTAAACGAATATAAATAAGACATCCACGTTCAAGTATTGCTTTTAGATTTCGAAACTGGACTGACCCGCAAATTTATCACTTTGATAAATTATATTTATTTTTAAAATTATTCAAATAAAAGGTTGATAATACAAATAATATTGTTTTCAGTGATAATAAATAATAATAAGGGAGCGTTTGGCATACATCCCTCATATAGTTTGCAAATACACAAAACATCCCTCCGTTTTTTAGATAAGTTTCTGGTCCCTATTTTTAAAATCGGACCATCTAAAAGACAAAAGTACCCTTCTGTTGTAATTTCTCTCTGCACTTCATCGTTCCTGTGAAAATGAAATCAGTAAACAAAATCGAATCATAATCTAGTGAATAAACTGAAATCAAGGTGACTAGAAAATTGATTTAGAAGGAAAACGAAACCAAATACTCATTTTAATTAATCGAGAAGAATCTGAAATCAAATAATGGAAAGTATAATCAATTAGAACATCAAAATCAAATAGTAAAATTGAAATAGCAAAAGAAAACAATAATTTGTATGAAAACGAATTCATTCTTCACAAAATTAAAAAATTATAATATATCAGCAACAATTTAAGAATATTTGTAGCTAAAAATGCAAATATTAATAATATTTGCAGTTTTTTCTGCAAGTATTCTTAATATTTTCAGTTTTAGTTGCAAATACATAGAAAATTTGTAGTAAAAAATTTGATTACTTGATAAAACACTCTTACAGCTCTAACATATATTATTACATGTTTTACTACAAAAATTGTACATATTTGCAGTATTGTAAGCAAAATTTCACAATATTTGCTTATTTTTCTGCATTTTTTCAGAATAATTGCAGCTATATCCGCAAGTATTAATAATAATGGCATATGAATTAAAGTAATGAATACTTGCTAAAAAAACACTTGCAGCTTCAACATATATTATTATTATTATTATTGCAAAAGTACTGACATATTTGCAGTATTATAAACAAATATTCTCAAATTTTGCAGATATTTCTGCAATTATTCATAATATTTGCAGAAAAAGTAAAAATCTTCATAATATTTGCATTAGATTTTTTAATGCAAAAATTGACACTATTTGAAGTTTTTTATGCAAGTCTTCTCAATATTTGCATATTTTTCTGCAAATATTGAGAATGCAAGCAGAAATATTGAAAATATTGGAATATTTACATATTTTATGCATGTATTTTCACTAACTGCAGTTTTTAATGCACATATTTGCAAGTATTCTTAGTAAATGCAGTTTTTATGTATGTATTCTTAATTATGAAGATAAAATTCATCTTCCTAATGCCATATATTGAAATTAACAATTGCAGAGAAAAATTCTTATGAAAATGCATATTTATATGCAAAATTTCCAATATTTGCTAACTTTTCTACAATTATTTTGAATATTTGCACCAATGTCTGCAAATATTCTAAAAAACTGCATATTTTTCAGCAGTTATTTTCTATTGTTATTCACAATATTTGCACCAACTTCTACAATTATTGAAAATAATTGCAAATTTTTCAGATATACATGCAAATTATTCAGAAGAATTGCAGACATACATGCAATTATACATAATAATTGCATACATCTCTGCAATTATTTTGAATAATTGCATACAAAGAAGAATACAAATGATTTTAAGGGAATAATTGCTGATTTTTCAGCAAGTATATATTATGAATATTTGCTAAATTTTAAGTGAATAATTGCAAAGGAAAATTCCTAAATAAAAGCATATTTATATGCAAATATTCCCAATATATGCTGACTTTTTTGCAATTATTATAAAAATTTGCACCAATATTCGCATATAATCTTAAAAATTGCTGATTTTCCAGCAACTATTAAAAATATTTGTAGGAAAGAACTGTACGAATGTTATTCTAGGTAATATTTGCAGTATTTATGCACATAACTTCAAATATCAAACTGCAACCATTTCTCATTATCATTAATGAATTTAAACATCAAAACAACACCAACAATCCATAAAAAATAAAAAACAATTCAAATTTTTGTAAACAAGATTGATTTGTCTTCAAATAGTTGCAGTTTTTTATTGAAATCGAGAATTAAACACTTATCTGAGGAAAACTCAGCTCGGCTTTCGATTTGATCAGAAGAAATTGAAGAAGAAGAAGAACCACAGCTCGACTTTGAAGCGTAGGGGTAATTTAGGAAAAATATAGGTGTAAAACAAAAATAGGGACATAGAAAGTATTTTTTTACAAGACCGACTTTGAATTAAGTTTGGTTTTAGGGATGCATGCCTAATATTCACTAATAATAATCTTATTTTGAGTAGATATTTACAAAAATATTTTCCTCGGAATTTATACCGATAAAATGGCCGAAAACCGTTTTATCGATAACCAGCACTATAATCGTAAAACATCAGGAATGGAGCTGGATACACACATATTTTTATAATTGAACAAGAATATGAAATAAAATTAATTATTTTATTTTTGGGAATAAAATGCATTTAAGACATCATCAGCAATGCCCTTATATTTAATAAATTGATTTATTTAAATTAAATTGAGATTTAATGATTTAATAATTAGTATAATTATTTGAATAATTATTTTACAATAATGATAATTCATTTTAAATAGTTATAAAGTGTTAACAACTCATTTATAATAGTTTTATAAAAATATATACTTGATATGAAAATATAAAGAAAAAATCAATATCGCTTTATCGATATAATAGCAATTTTTGTAAATATTTGTTAATATTAATTTGTATGGTTTTATCATTCAAATGTGATCATATTAATTAATTTATAATGATTAGAAATTCATTTTCAAACTTTTTTTAAAAATATATGCACGTTAAATAATAAGTGAAAATATGACCGGAAATCGAAATTAAAATTCCTAACGATTTCACATATATAAGTTATACAACGTTGTTTATATAACTGGTACATTTTTATGACATGCACATACATATATTAACATATACCTATATATAACAAAGGTAGAAAAGTAGAAATATATTTACATATGGTCAATATAGAAAAATATCTAAGTTTAAAAAAGCAAACATCTTCTCACATCAACTCAACTTACACCACTATCATCACCTCCACATCATCCATCACATAGGGGGCTATCGTGCGTGTAGGGGGGCTAGGTGGGGATGGCAAGGGTAATTTCGTCCACTCGTATTATGATATTTTAGTTTTCTAAAAATCCTATAAATACATCACCCTTTCTTTACATTTTTCGCATAATTTTCTACTTCTTCTTCCTTCTTTTTCAAGCTATTCAAATGGCTTCTCATGTTAACAAAGTTATGGAGAAAATTTATTCAAAAAGAAATTAAATTAGTATAGTATACATATATTATCAAATCCACTTCAAACCAAAGAAAAAATTCCTCCTCTACCTCTTTCCTAACCCACGGCCACAACCCACCACCATCTTAGGCCGTGAGTTCCACCTCTTCTAGCTTGGCCTGTGGCCTTCCTAACGTCTTGGACTCGATTCAATAAGCTTCGGTGCGACGGTAGCGGAGTTATAGCCAATTTTGTATTAGCTCAAAGGTAAAATGTAAGTGAGAAACTCTATTTATTATATGATATATTGGATGATATATATATTTGGATATGATTTTTTATGATGGTTGGTTATCATGTTTTGAATATGATAATATGGTTGTTTAATATGGTTGTTGAATATATATATACAAGTTGCGTTAATACACGTCGATAAGCACAAAGGAAATCACTTTCCTTTATTGAATAAAATGGTGCATATGGAATGTTTAAACCTCTTAAAAATGGTTTAATATGATTTAGAAATGTTTCATGAACATTTAAAAGTGTTTTGGCAAAGTTTAATTAAATATTGAAAATTGAGTCAAAAATAGGTGCGTCGCATAACGGTAGTTCGCGATTTCACGCCCTAAAAGTCAAATGGACATGTAGAATGGAATTTAGCTCGAAATTCTTCGAGATAAGAATTTTTCGGACTATTATATCCTTAGTTTTCAAAAAAAAGAAAGAAATCGAGATTTCGATAAGTAGACGTTGAAATATTAATAAAACAAGTTTTTTGAAAAATCGCGGTTTTGCGGTTCGAAATCCATAAAGGGATTTCTTTAAATATGATATTTTAAAATTGTTTAAACATATTAGATAACTTCTAAAAAGTCTTTTAAATTATTTTAAAAGTGATTTGAGATATAAAAATGAATTTCAAATGGTAGAAAAGTCGTTTTGATCAATATTACTTAGAAAGAACTTTTCGCAGTACTTTTCTGTAACTTTTGAAATGTGGTTTTGAACTTAACGATTCTTTTCCGAATATTTTATAAATGTTTTCAAATAAATAATTAAATGTTTTAATGGTGATTTGGAAGTTTTATAAATTATTTAAAAAGGTTTAAATAAATGATTTATAGAAAAGCTGTCAAAAATTGAGTGATCTAATCCTGGCTCTAAAAGCCGACGAGTAGATTGAATTTTTCTATTCGTGAGATCTGGGTTAGGTGCTTAAACTAAGGAGATGTTTAAGAGCAACCAGTGCCCTGGCTCATCAAGCCTCCCATGGGAGAGGGATAGATAAGGTCAAAATATCGGAAACGAGTTAAGTATAAGAGATTTAATTTTTCAAATTTAAATAACTTTGATTTTATGGAGATAATCTTCTTATACTTAGTGCTAAAGCCCGAAGAGGGAACTCGCACTATTCATGGAATTTAAAAGGTGATTTCACCGTTATTCCGCCCATAGTACTTGTTGAATACGGGAATTGATATTGAATAGAATTAGATGATTTCTATAGATTCTACTCACTTAATATTTACTGGTTTTCAATTAACATCCCAGGTAACATGGTTTTAACTCAATCAAAATTTTGAGTTTTGAATTAAGAAATCTTTGTAAGATTCAAATGAAATAATTTGGAAATATTTTTCTAATCGAAATATGAAATGATTTAGAATTATTCAAAGATTTAAAAGGTTTTAAGTAATCAAAGGATTTGATAAGAGATGTTTAATGATTCTGTATATACCGGAAAGAATGTTTTTAAAATATATATCTCTAGAAGATATTTTGATAAAAAGAAATTAATCAGTCAAAGAATAATTCCCTATTTACTTAACATCTTTTTATCGATGATTGGTTCGAAGGAACCGGGGTCGGATTTGGGTGATTCCTATCCGAAGTCCACTTCGAACCAATTTACGTATTCGAAGTAAAGTCTTGGAAATGATTTGGAAGATGGAATGTAGGGCTGCTTGTCACTGACACTCGGGGGAAAATTTCCTATATCATACTATGTGGCAATAGTTTTTCATTTAAGATCATTGATGCAAGGACCTCTCGCTACTAATCCTAGGGGTAACTCCCGATAGGATGTTGTAGGAGAGTGCCTTTGGTTTATCCTATTTTCGGATAACTTGTATGAACGAATGTCTGACGTTGCATTTCTAATTACGTAAATTGATCTCTATGAACGTATCATCTATTTGGTGGCAGAGAAGGCAACTTCTTTTAGTTTAACACCCTTTTCCTGAGACGTACGAGCTCAGGAGTTATACGTTTGTAGAAATCAGGTGTGTGATCATGAATTTGCAATGTGGCATTCAAAGTGGAATGTGCTATGTGAAAGGTAATCGTTACCTCGGGCCTCATCACCCAGTAATGGCTTAAACAGGATATGACATAAGGCTATGTGGTTCGCAACCATTTGGTATGGTCATCACTTTTCTAGATAACCCTCTATATATCGGGTATGTTGTGTATCCTAAGAGAGCTCTCGGATAGGTCGATAACGACTGGGGTGATGTCATATTCGGTTTCTTTCCAAGCCATGTATAGGTGCCAAATAGGGATAGACCGGTCTTGCTAGATGCAGAGGATTGTTTGTGTATCCCATGACTTATACTAGGCACCTATACATGGCTACTAGACCGGTATAGTTACGTAAGATTTTGTAAGTAGATGTATTTCATATTAAAATAATACTATTCGATAGTTAGAGGTCGGTGATCCGGACTTGCAATCTGACGAATCAAGAATAGTAAAAGGAAGGGAAGTCATTGCTTCAACGTGGATTCAAAGGCATCATTAAATTAGTACTTTTAATTCATATTACAGTAATTAAATTATATTCTATGATCATATAATGAGAAATTTCATATCTGTTTAAATATATTGCTACTATATGCTTAGTTAGGTGAGATTTTGTAAGCAGATGTAGTTGTCACAAATCAGTTTGGTTATGTGCATAATTTGTTTATTATACTATTTGATTTATGTATAGACAAATGTTGTTTACTGTACAAAATCAAATTTTGTCATTAATAATTGTTTATATATATTTATTAATAAATTCATATATATATATATATATATTAGTGTATATTTCCCTCTCATAATAGCATATATGCATATATAAGATATACATATGATTTAAAAAATTTATTACACTTATTTATATATAATATGAATTTACAAATTCAAAAATTAATTACCATACATATATTCATATTTTTAAATTAACATTTATTGAATATTGAATTTTTTATTATATATAAAATAAATATTACATTAAAAATTCAATTTTTTATTTTTTAAAAATAGTATATCATTCCAGAAACTTATAGAAATAATTTAGGATTTTTTCAATAGTGTTTATTATTTTTAATAATTAATAATATTTTGGAAAAACTGTTTATGATTTATTAAAAATAATAATTTAATTGAAAAATTCTTAAAAAAATTTCATCAGCTTTCATTCATGATCATAGAATTTCCGAAATTTTTAATTTTTAATTTTTAATAATATTTTAATTTATATTAAATAATTATTGCCAAAATGAATGTATTTATTTTTAAAAATAATACTTCAACTTTGAAAAATCTCCATATTTTTTATAAGCTCTAACTTATCATCATAGATTTTTGATAATTATAAAATTTGAATTTTCATCAATATGTTATTTTATGTTAATTATTTATGGATAAAAACATTATTTTATTCATAATATATACAAATTAAAATACTAAAATTATTATGTTTGCAAAACTAAGTTAATTTTGAATTGTAAATAATTTTAATAATTGTTCTCTCTTTTTTTTATATATATATACATAAATGTTTTATGTTCATATATTATATATAATATATTTATGCATACATATATGCGTGTGTGTGTATTTTGTAACACATATACATGCACATATTTGGACAATATACATGACATACAAAAATAAGCTAATATGTCTGTTGCGATGTAAATCCCAACATCTACATATGGGCATATTATACCTTTCACGGATTATTATGTTACACATGCACTCACACATATATGTATATGATACATTTATGTATAAACTAAATCAAATAAAATTAATTTCATATCTTAATATATTTGAATTTAAATAAAAAAATGATTTTATTTAAATGAATTTTAGAAATGTTCTAATTCAGTTAGACTTCATAGGCCCAATAAAGATCCAATTGGGTAAAATTTTGAAATTCGTCCATAACTTCCGCTGCGGGCTGGTCCAGTTCCAATAATGGTATAAGAGCCCAATAGCCTCACTACAAGAAAATATACATTTGGTTGCACTTATTAGTAGCGTTTGAAAGCTAAGTGCAACTATTAATGTATAAGACAGTACCAAAATTTACTGCTCTCGCTCCAAATTTCTCCCTCCAATTAAAATGCTTTTACCTTTCTAACTTTTCACGTTCCCCCATTTTCATTTTTCCTACTCGCTTTAGAAAAATTTCACAAGTCCTAAATTATCATCGTCTTCATCGTCGCTTTTCCTCCATCATCATCGTCATCCTACTCCTCTCCTCTCCCGTTGTCCATCAACTCCTCCTTCTATCTACTGCTATTTGATTAGATTCTACACAAACCTTATACCGGTATGAATTTTATACTTTATTTTGTCATTAAATATTCATTTTATAAATCGAATAGCAAAAACCCTAACTTGCTAATTCTTATGGACCAATCTACACAAACCTAATTTGCTAATCCATACGATTATAAATTAATGTACATATTTTCAACCTATTTCCTTATTATACCCCTTCTATCTGTTGTTTAATTTTAATTTTTATGCCAAATTCATACTCGGTTGTTATTTCTTCCCTAATTTGAAAACTAATATCGACTTTTATATAGCAACCTATTTGTATGGGTTCTATATTGCCATTTATAATTCCATTATCCATGTTTATTCTACAATTAAAATCGAGTGAAAATTCTTGATGCTATAGTTCAGTCTTTATAGGTTCTAGCAAACAGACCAGATATTATCAGAGAAGATTACATGAATGAGCTCTGTTTTCTACAAGATGATGTTCCCCCCTTTTCTAATAAGGTATATTGGTTATCAATAATTGCAACTACAAAATCTGTACTAGTACATTGAGTGAATAAACTTTGTTCTTGCATGTGTAGGTAGCATTTGCTATTATGGAAGAAGAACTCGGACAACCACTTGAAACTGTTTTTAGTAAAATTTCATCGCAGACAGTTGCAGCAGCGAGTTTGGGCCAAGTTTATCGTGCTACTCTGAGGGATACAGCAGAAGATGTTGCTATCGAGGTTAGTACATGTCATTCGTGTGTGTAGCCTGCCTCGTTGCTGCCACTGGTGGTCTCATACTTGGCTATGATATTGGAATTTCAGGTTTCATAATTTTGACCATTGGTTGTGTTATTAATTCTATAAAAAGCATGAAGATTTTAGTTTTCTTCCTATCTCATTCTAACCAGCATTCAACTAATAATTACGTAAAGTCAACACCCTTACAGTAGTATTTAACCTGACTTTCTCTTCAATATTGCCAATAACTAATAAGCTTCTCAGTTGGTTTAGCGTAATAATTTGATGTGTGTAATGTCTGTTAGGTGGAGTAGCACCTAGGGATGCTTTTCTAAAAGAATTCTTTCCTTCTGTGTACTAGCAAGGAAGGAAAGAAACAGTAGGAAGAAACCAGTATTGCAAATTTGATAGTCAAGTACTGACTTTATTCACATCATCACTGTATCTCGTGGCATCTATTGCATCAGTTTTTGCTTCTGATCTCACAAAGAGTTTAGGCAGAAAATGGACCATGTTTGGAGGTGGTATCACATTTCTCATTGGTTCTGCTTTCAGTGCATCTGCACATAATCTTCTCCTGCTTATTTTTGGGCGCATCTTTCTTGGTATTGGCGTTGGTTTCACTAATCAGGTAAATAAGTATCTATTAATGAATAATTTGTTGCATTTTCATTTTGAAATATTTTTGCTTAAATGTTACAAACTATATTTGTGTGAAGGTAGGTAGTTACCAATTAACCCCAAGTGTGCTCACTGAGATACACTGTGTCTGTATATTCTTTTTTCTTTAATTGAATGAATTACTAAACATCATTATATCCTGTTGAGCAGGGCCGGTTTAGTTTATTTTGGACCAATTGCTGCATGAAATGCAGGTAGTGTTATAAATTTGGAGAAGTCTTACGACCTGTACTTCAGAATCAATTAAGTCTATACAGAATTTTTTAACTTTATATTTCTATATACATACACACACACACATTCATATATATTTATATATATGTATGTATGTATGTATGTATGTGTGTCTGTATATTCATTTGTTACTAAGTCTTATGACTTGTGCTATAAATTGTTATTAAGTTTTACCTATGAACAAAAAGTGGAACTTCTACTAGCTACTAACGTACCCAAACTGTTACCTCATCACTTGAAGTATTTTTAGATCAGTCAACTAATCTCATAACATACTTGTTATATTGATCTATTCTCTGCAATTCCGGTGACAGCTCATATGTGGTACCCTATATTGATTTCAACAAATCTATGTACTCTCATATTGAATTAGTTTATATCGCTTCTAGTGAACGAGATGCTTCAAACATTTAACTGAACATAGCCCATCTTCCACAATGTGGAACCAAACATTGTATTGAGTTAATGAGAGTTTTAAAATAGGACCCCTAATGCGCTTTACAAGGATGATCGAGAACTGTCTTTCATGATAAGCTTCATATTGAAGAGGTATGTGGCATTAACTGAAGATACTTATCATGAAAGAATACATTTTTCTCCGGTAAAATCTTATTGAGCTTTGAAGAACTTGCTGTCTATATATATGTTTTTTATACATAACCGCCTTTCTAATATGATTTTTTGTTCAATCTTCTTTGTAGCTTTTAGATGTGTATAGATTGGTGGAAGACCAAATCGATATTCCTTCAATAGTCGTGGAGGTTATAAAAGGTAAATACAAACTATACCATATCCTAAAAATATATTTCAAAAGGCTTTGCCAATATTCTTGTAGCGAAATGATATAATATCGTAACATTTGATTAGTATAGTGTATAGTGTTAAATGTGGTTAAGTTTAGTGATAAATTACGATCAAACAACATGTGTGGAGCTGAGATACACCTGAGGAGGTTAAGGGAACACCTCAGGATTAAGAAAAATGCAATACAACAAAAAATGCTTTTAAACAAGGACAAAATTTCAAACAACGCTACAAAAAATAACTTATTTCGATTTTAGCCCTCGTGGAAAACTTATTACAAAAATAGGCCTGGTTTTGCGCAAGTGTTGGGCTTTAAATATATACATGATTTTCTATGCTGTAATGTTCAATTACTCAAAATCACTCGTGAACCTTCAGGTCATATTTGATATCACAAATTTGAAAGAAAGTACTGTTAGACAATGTAATGTTCCTACTAGGAAGTGAATTCATTTATGATTCTGAATAAAGTGAGCAATATTAACCCTACATGATAGTGAAACTATTATAAGCCACTTACTACTTTAAGAACAAACGTCCAAGTTTTTATTGTATTTATAAAGTGCTAACTGATTCGTGTGAGGTTTAAACCAAGAACTTTGGAACCACAGTCCAAAGACATGTTCCTACTTAGTTTTCATGTCAGAAACGTTTAATTGTGTTTCAACTAAAAAAGGACACATCCTAAAATATTCAGTTTTCTAAGGTATGTACTCGTCGATTAATTTACTAAATCTTTGTCTTTGAGCATTTTTTATGATCGCTTAAGCGACAATTCACCTTTTAAGTAAAATGGAAACCATGAGCACTTAAATTGTACCAACATAGAATTCAAGAAAAAGACCACATGATTCACATAATACTTAATAGCGACGCAACTAATAAATTTTTTATTTTGTAGTTTTCCTAAATATAACATGCAAGAACATTATGCTTAGGGAAACATGTTCATTTTTGGTATACATTTAAGGTTATATGTATTAAAAACTGTAATATCAAACAAGGGTTGTACATTCAGCGCTTTCAAAATTTTATATCATTGGTAAACGAAGTGAATTTATGCATTGTACAAGCTTGAATTGTTTATAATCTGATTGATACTTTTAGCCTTACATATATTGCTTAGTTCTTATATACTCAATTTTATCTTTTGCAACTGCTCTTGCTACTTTAATATCAGTGGCTATATATTTGTCTAAAAAAATTTGATGTATGATATGTGACATTGTGGTGCTTGAGCTTGAGTTTGTGATGTTACTACAGTTTGGAGCAATCGAATTTCAAAAGATAATTTATCTTAACTGTATTTTGTCTTTACAAGTATATATGCAGGCTGTGAACTCATCTCCTCTGTTTGCAATAGGAAAACATAACTCGAATCTACAAATCTGAGTTAGACCATATAATATGCTGCTGCTAATACTTGCTTGTTTCTTTAAGCTAGCCTCTGTGCATGTATGCAAAACATGAGGTATTTTATAATATTTTTTCATCGCTTGTCATGCTTTTTCAATATAATAACATGTTGCTTGTCTGATAAACTACTGCATTCAAACTTAAAATCAGTCGTAAAAGAAAAAATGAAGTTAAATAACTGGAAAATTTTACATTGAATTAAAACGCTTTTTTTTGGGTCATTTGATGTGCTTCAAAAAGGCGGAGTTGTGTAAGAGCATATATTTGAAGTGCTTCAAAAAGGTAGTAGTTCATTTCAACATGCTTACAGATTCACATCAATGTCAAAATGAAGTATAATATGCTAGTGATTTACTGTACAGTTGTCCATGCTTCACATAAATTCAACTTTGTATGATTTACTCTGATGTTCCACCATAATTTGTTCAGCTGTTCCTTGTTGCCACATGTTTGTATGCTTTGCCTCCTTCATTTTACTAGTTTTAATTTTGAAATATGAATAAGTTGCTTCCTAGTGGCTAGTTTGGAAATAGCTAGCTAGCATCAACGCATATAGTGAGTTAAAATGTCAATTCAACTGCCTACGATGCCTGGTTAAAGTATACTCCTTTGCCAGATTACAGGGGAACGTTCAGGATTAATGCAACACAGTAAATCACTAGCATATTATACTTATTGTACAACTAGCTAGCTATACTTTCAGGGGAACGTTCATGATTAATGCAACACAGTAAATCACTAGCATATTAATGCAACACAGTAAATCACTAGCATATTATACTTATATTACAGGGGAACGTTCAGGAGAAGCAAACCTAGTTCAGCTGATGTTTCTGAGTTTTCTGATAACAGGTAACTAATATTGTTTTGTTCAAGTGTTATGTTCTTTCTTTCTAGCAATATTACTCTGCACTTATTGTACAACTAGCTAGCTATACTTAATTTTATGAGGTCTCTCTTGGTTAATTTGAATTATGAGGGTTAGTGAGAATGAATTTTGTATAATTTCTGCTATAACATAGTGACAGAGAATATGAGAGCGAATAGCATTTGGGGTGCAAATTTTGACAACTCAATTGATAAATTGGCCTGTTGTCACATAAGGTTCATCTATTGCATTGTCAATTTTACATGGGTGGATCACCAATTACTTTCCAAATTGAACCACTTTTTTAATGATTTCATGAGTATGATTTCTCTAACTTAATCATTAAACTGCAGCGAGCTTTGTTCAGATTAACTCTCACTAACTGAAAGAAACATAGTGTTTATCCATTTTAATGGTTGTATGTCCTTAGCTTGATTTTTACTGTTTATACCCCCAAGATTAAAATTGTGTATTCGTTGGAGAACTATATAGGATGCATATAAAAATCAAACAATTTTTGTTAATATGTGTTAATATAGAATATCGAGTTATAGATTATGATTTTCATATATATATATATATACATATATATATATACATACATACATACATACACACACACATATATATATATATATATTGTTGATTGTTAAACTCGTTTGCAGGTAATTAGCTATTTCGAAGCGAAGACTGTCGACAACAAAGAACTATTGGTAATCAAGCAACGAACATGAATTTAATTGTTATATACGTTGTCGTATTTTGTTAGTACCATTTGTGGAAACTTGTCTGTGAATGCTTGTAGTATGTGACTTATTTTGTTGAAAAACTACTATCGAATTGATTATGGATATTATATTTGATTGTGAGATTAGCATGTTTTTGCAATTATTTGAATATGATGATCATATGATTGATTGTTTGTATATGCTAATTATGTGATTTAATTGTTTGTTTGAATATATGAAAATTATGCGATTGATCGTTTGTTTTAATCTGAATAGTATATAAGCGATTGCTGGAAATGGTATAAACCATCAACCGTAAATAGTAGCATTTAAAATATACATCCAATAAAACGCTACTGAAAATAAAAAAAAACATATAAACAAAAAATGCAACCAAAAAATGAAGACTTATGGTAGCGTTTTTTAAATCCTACAGAAAAAACCTATAGCTGCATTTAAAAGTGACTTTTGGTAGCGTTTTTTAAATCCTACAGAAAATACCTATAGTTGCATTTAAAAGTGACTTTTGGTAGCGTTTATTACAATGCAACAAAAAGTTTTAGACTTTTAGTTGCATGTCGTATAGCAGCGTTCTCTAAAACGCTACCATAAGTTATGGTAGCGTTTTTTCAACGCTACCAAAAGTCTTTTCTGGTGTAGTGCCTATGCGGTCTAATTTAGTCATATTAGGGCTAACTAATTAAGCTTGCCCACTTAGTACGGTATCTAGAAAGGTAATGTCTAGGATTTGAATTGGGTAATCAAGTACCCTATCCTACCTAGTTACCGACCTGGCCCAAAAGGTGAAGTGAGCCCAAAGGTTACTCCTAATAGAAAAGGCCCAACTTAATTTGGGCCTTGGGCTAATTTTCAAAATCATTTTGAAAATTAATGTTAATTTTCAATTTAATAGTTATATTTAAAATAAAACATGTTTATTATAAAAATTATAATACTACATAAGTTTTCAAAATGTTTGAAAGGATAATGATATTTTCAAAATGTTTAAAAATATTTATATAATAATTTCAAATTTTAAATTTATTAATAAGATTAATAAAATAAATTAATTAAATATGTTAATTAATTAATGTATATATGCATGTATTATATATGTTGATATATGTTATGTTATTTTAAAATGTTTAAGATAACATAAGTATACATGTATGTATACAAGATAAATTTTGAAATTAATAAAATTTAATAAAATTTTTAATTGAATAAATTAATTAAAGGTTAATTAATTAAATAAAATACACATATATATGATATATGTGTGTTACACTATAAAAGTTATAGTATACACTATAAATGTTATAGTAGATATGTCCAATATAAAAGTTATATTGGAATACTAATTTAAAATTAATTAAAGAGTTAATTGATTAAAATTAATTAGATAACATTTAATTAATGATATATTATACGTAAAACTATCATATAAGTAATGAAATATAAAAGTTATATTACAATAAAACTTATATGATATATGTATAAACTAAATGTGGAACATTAAAGAAACCCAAATAGACTTGAGAAATAAATACATACGTAAATGTACATATACCGTGATTTCTGATGTTTCTGACACTTGAATCGCTGGGGTGTTTCATAAGAAATATATTATTCTATAATTCGATATTACTCAATATATATTGAAGATTATGAATCTTCAATATAGTGTTGTCTTCTACCATATATTAATAAATTACTTTCATACTCCTTAGTTGTTGATCAAACTGAAGCTAGGTATGTTATGCATAGTATTATTAATATATTGAATAGATGAGGTAAGATAACTATATGTATTTGTTGAGCAAACTCAAGTTACATATACTATACTTAGGCCATCACGATATGGTAGGTATGAGTGAATAATCTCTTTCAATTTGTTGAACAAACTCAAGGTCGAAATGAGATTAGAATAAGGAAAACTGGGTTAGGAGTTGTATGTGATACAACTGATAAGGAGTTATCCATTGTTTGTGGGGCTATGATTTATTAAGCAAACACAAGGTCAGAATACCAAAACAAACGAGTCCTAACACCCACTAGTGAGGTTGTAAGACTTCTATGTTTCATCTTATGGTTTGGAGAAACATAAAAGACTAGTGGGAGCCTTATTAGAAAAATGAAATGGTAACATTTAACATTTCTAATATTGTAAGAACATATGCTATATAATGTTATAATTATCTACAATGATAAATTTATGCATTTAATATGATTGATAAAGCGTTTGTCAATTAATATATATAAACAAATTGAATTGAAAGTTGACAAATGGAAATATAATATATACTTAATAATAATTCTAATGCATGTTATATAATGTTTCTATACCCATGCAAGTGCCTAATTTCAACTACTTAATACATTCGTAAGTTGGTCGCTTATATGTTTATTTGGTTTAGACCATGTATTGCATTTTATGAGTTTTTGAACTCTAAATCCAATTCAAGACTATGGATATTTGATCCATGTACTTTCAGATATAAATGTTATACGGTGAACAGTCATAGTTTGTGTGGTACAATATTTCGATGAAGTTAGTTCATTTGAAGTAAGCCAATAAACAGTATTTTAAGATCATGTATTCAACTTGAATGATTTCAAAAGGATCATATTGTGTTAATATAACACAAGACCATAAACTACGAGATACGTCTAAGAACTCGATCGTTGAAATGTCATCTTGATCGGTTTACATAAAGTGCAACATATTTGATGTCTTAAATGTTAAGAATAATCGAATGCGCTTTTCTAAAAAGTTTGTTATGATATTGTAGTAAGGTTTTCTTTTGAATAGTTTGACCATTTGAAAGAAAAACGAATATATAAGAATAGACGTAATTTGAGGTAAAGTTGGAATGAAGAGAATGAATAGTCACTTCTGCTTCATAGAGAAACATTGGAAACAAGAATTGTAATAATAATTGATACTTAATATTGGAATATAAAATATGATTTTTATTTCGAAATGTATTTTCATGTAGAAAATTGTTTTCTATAACATTTATTTCTTTGAGTTCAAGATATTTGATCAAAGAACTCTTCACTGTAAACTAGTTGCAGCATATGAAATAAGTAAATAATATTAACAATATTAAGTGAATGGTGGACCTCTAAATTTAGTACGCTGTTATAGTAATGGCGGAAAGAGTGGGAGCATGCCATATAGCACCTAATTATTGCATCAAATTACGAAAATTGTTTTCGTAAAATGTACCAAACATTATTTGTGAAATAATGTTTATTTTTGGTATTGACTGAAAAATATATATAACTATATTTCAATATGAGTATTATGAATATTCATTATGAAATAGAACTATATTATGGAATTTGTATTCATAGTAAAAGTGATGCAACAAAAATACATACGTATCTAATATTATTTACAGTTGTTTTGGAATTATAGACTAAGCCGTAGTTTTGAGAAATAATTTTACTATATGATTATGAATCATATGATATAGGTTAATTATATATCAAACAATTAATAGCTATGCACCCATTCAGTGGGAGCATCATAAGAGTTAATAAAATCTTTGAATTAATACATATTGATGTATACAATCACAAGTCTATTAATACCAAAAGGGTTCCACATATTTTGTTGTATTCATCGATCATTTATTACCAACATGAACGTGTGTATTAGATACACATGTAGTAAGTTTATGATAAAATCATAGAATATAAAAGAAAAGTAAATAAAATAACATGCAATAGAATAAAATGATTGGATTTGGTCGAATAAGTGAGTATATTGGAAAGAGTTCCAAATGTACCTAAAAATGAATATAGATTCAATCTCATAAGTCACTCCTCCATGTGATACATAATGACGCATCGATAAGGAGTAATCAGACATTGTTGGACAATTTAAGATTAATTGTGAGTGAAGTTGAGTTAGTTTCTTTCTATAAGGTCATGTACTTAAGAGTAGTACACAAGGTTGATATTATTTCATCTAAACAACAGTTTACAAAACCATACAAGATAAGGGTTTGTAAGAAATCTCAACATATCCTAGACCAAGGAGTTGGTAGGTTGTGCGAGTCGAAAGATTGCAAGTAATAATTGTTCATGAGGGATCTTGTATGAATCTCCAAAAGGTTTTTTGGAAAGGTCTGTCATCAAATGAAATATTTATGTTTTAAACATAATTTTTGTAAACTAAAATCAGTTTTATAAATAAAAAGGTTCATAAAGCATTTATGAATCCATATTCTATTTGCACTAAGAAACAATTGTTGTTTCAAGATATATCAACTTTATTGTGAAGGAATTTCTTTGAGAAATTTTTGGTAGTTAAATGGAATTGGATCCGATCCAAAGATAGAACTGATTATATGAGATGAAGTGAAATTAACAAACCTAAATGAACACATAGCATTAGGATGTCAAATAAGTATTCTCGTACATCGAAGAGAAACTATGAGTTTCTTATTAATGTCAAAAATATACATTACCCTCGGTTGTTCAATTAAACCATTAAGATGTTGACACTATATGGTATGATGGGCAAATCTGAGAGAATTCCAAGTACGGCATCAAAATATGATTTTGGTGGTCGTAACCAAAGAGATGTGATCCATCGGCCGAGATTGTGTCTTTATTGGAATGGCTAATGTGGTTGGAATTAAATGAGCAATGTTGATAAGAATATTATCGCAAATTTCAATTGTTGAAATTAGCATAACAGATTCGGTATTCAACATGCTCAAGTTAATTCAGATTTACTCACAAAATTATCGCTCGATAAGACTTAGTGTTTGGTACTTATGTATTGAAACAGAAAAGTCTAAATAATGATTTAGGGTAAGCTGTTTACACATATTAACCAAAAATGCCTCGAAGTCAGTGGGAGAGATATTGGGTTTGTGAGTCTTTAGATATGATCCAAGAAATGATACTAATGTATCATTTTATAAGCATCAAGATTGAATAAGTATTTTGATAGAAATATCAAATAGTTTGATTTTCAGTCAAAGTGCAGAGGAAGCGTGTGTTCATAAGAACGAACGTTAAAAGGTACATTGATATTTCTAAACTATAAGTAAACAACATGTTGTTGATTTTAACAATATGCTTGTATTAAAATCAACTTTAGTTGTTTTAATACTCAATTTTGGATTGTAAATGATGGTTTTTATGGTGAGTATAAAAGATATAGGGATTGTCCTAAAACGACATACAAGAGCACCCTATTAAAAAGAGAACATGTAAGTTGGATTCCTTATGCATTAGCAATAGGAATTATCATACAGATAATGTTGTGTATGATATTGTGTTTTGTTTATGTATTTGATACATGGAGAAAATATAAAATCCAAATTGATATCACTAAATGGTTGTTTGAGGTGTTCTCGCGTATTTATGAAATACAAGAGAATTGTTTATAGAAACAACGAACCCGTTATGATGGAACGTTTGGACACAAAATTTATAAGTGATATTGAGTATAACATGTCAATGATAAAATTCAATTTAAAATCTTTAATTTGAAAATGTTTCAAAATAAAAGTGATTGTGGTCGATTCAACGAAATGTTGAGAACATTAACTTGAATACCGCTACAATAAACCAATGTATATAGATATAAATGCACAAATTTATAATTGAGCCAAAGGTGATTCCAAATGTTGAGAATCCCATAATATTGTTATAAGATAACAATGTCATGAAATTGGTCATGATAGAACTTAAAGCTCACTAGAAGTCGAAAGACATACTTTGAATCGTTCCACATAATAAAGGCAGTTTATCAGTGTCAGAGAGAGTTAATCGACAAAGTAGATAATTAAAACATAATAGCATACCCATTCACTAAGGGACTGACCTAATTGGTTTTGAGAAAACTGATTGGAGAAGTTGAAATTAGATTCCATAATTGACCCTAAGTGCAAGTGGGAGATTGATAGAGTTAGGGGTATGCCCTAGGGGCAATTATGTAATTTGTTACATATATCTAACTCGTTGACCAATCTGTTTCGAAATAAAAGGTATTTTCTTCCTATTATATACTTGATATAATGTGATTATATTAATTAATTAACTTAATTAAAAGTATATTTAATAGAAAAATCCATAAATGGTATATTTTATGATAGTAGTTACAAAGTGTTGTAACCGTGAGTAATTTATCACAATGAAACAATATACCATTATAAATGTTCCTAGTCAAGATGCATCGAGACTGGATATCGATGTATCCGTTGAGACTGGAGTATGTAACGCTCTCCAAATGTTGGGCAATGTGTTACTCATGACTGCTGGGGGCACATAGGGGTTACGTACTAATAGTTATTGGATAACTATGGAACGACTCACTCGATAGTTTTCCGTTGGTTAATATAATTATGGTCAAACAGAAAATATCAATGTGACTGATTTACACAGTTCTCTCGACTTGAGAATACTGTGGATCTTCAATATGAAAGCTCCGCTTTGATTATAGCCAAATCATGGCATGGCGTCCATCGAGTGACTCTAGTTGGGTCGAGTAGAAGTATTGGAAGTGAAGCACTATTCAAGAGGATTCGTCTCCTCAGTTATATGCGGTTAGTATCACAGTCAACTCAAAGTCTATGGCTAGAACATTTCGGTTAATAATATATGTTATAATTGAACCAAGGACTTTGTATTTGGACTATAAAGTTGAATGTGGATGAGGTTGGAATTTTGACCATTACCAAATTCCATAAGTCCAAAGTGATATAGTTTTGACGAAGAGAATTGGTGTAAACAAATGTCACAACCGGGTAACGCTTATTAAACTAAAATTGGATTTTACCGAAAATGGGTAAGTGATAAATTTGGCCATAATGTCACACCACCTGCTAAGTGACGTGTGAACGTTAACATCAGAATAGTTCGATGTTAATCGCTGACCAAATTTACACCCAAGAGTTACACAGCCGAAATGATGAATTCCCTTAAGACCAAACGATTTAATTAGTTTATAATTGTTATAAATTAATTAAATTAATTAATATTTATGAAATATTGATGATAAAATTTGAATATGATTTGAGAAATAAATAATATTATATATATTTATAACAGTTATAAATATATCGATCGATATACAATATCGACAAGCGATTAAATTAGATTTAATTGCATAGTATTTTGGCTTGGGCTTAAATGGATTTAAGGCCTATCATTAGGACTGCAAAATTTCAGTTTTGGTATGTTCTAGGGGTGGCTAAAACATAAGAAATTGGCTTGGAGATAATGGGTAGAGATCAAGTGAGAATGGGTAAAAAGGTTTTCCTCGTTTCTCTCTAATACAACCCTATATATATCTAAAATAATGACTAACCTTTTTTTGACTGCCATTACCTTCTACATTGCTGGTTAAAACATAGCTCTCAATCCACTCCAAAATTCTCAAATATATTTCAAATTAAAAAAATGCTATTCGATAGTTAGAAGTCGGTGATTCCAAACTTGCAATTTGACGGATCAAGAACAGTAAAAGGAAGGGAAATCATTGCTTCAACGTGGATTCAAAGGCATCATTAAACTGGTAATTTTAATTCATATTACAGTGATTAAATTATATTCTATGATCCTATAATGAGCAATTTCATATTTGTTTAAATATATTGCTACTGTATGCTTAGTTAGGTGAGATTTTGTAAGTAGATGTAGTTGTCACAAATCAGTTTGGTTATGTGCATAATTTGTTTATTATACTAATTGATTTATGTATAGACAAATGTTGTTTACTGTACAAAATCAATTTTTGTCATTAATAATTGTTTTATATATATTTATTAATAAATTCATATATATATTATATAATTCTCTCTCATAATAGCATATATGCATATATAAGATATATATATATATATATATGATTTAAAAAATTTAGTATAGTTATTTACATATAATATGAATTTACAAATTTGAAAATTAATTATCATACGTATATTCATATTTTTAAATTAACATTTATTGAATTTTGAATTGTTTATTATATATAAAATAATCATTATATTAAAAATTCAATTTTATATTTAAAAAAAATATTATATCATTCCAAAAACGTATAGAAAAAATTTAGGGTTTTTTCATTAAAGTTTATTATTTTTAATAATTAATATTATTTTGGAAAAACTGTTTATGATTTATTAGAAATAATAATTTAATTGAAATTTTCTTTAAAATTTTTCGTAACCTTTCATTCATGATCCTAGAATTTTTGAAATTTTAAAATTTGAATTTTTAATAATATATTATTTTATATTAAATAATTATTGCCGAAATTAATGTATTTGTTTTTAAAAATAATATTTCAACTTTGAAAAATCTCCATAATTTTTCTAAGCTCTATTTTATGATCCTAGATTTTCGAAAATTGTAAAATTTGAATTTTCATCAATAGATTATTTTATGTTAATTATTTATGGATGAAAACATTATTTTATTCATAATATATACAAATTAAAGTACTAAAATTATTATGTTTGCAAAAATAAGTTAATTTTGAATTATAAATCATTTTTAATAATTGTTCTCTCTCTTTCTATATATATATATATTTATCTATATATAAATGTTTTATGTTCATATATTATATATAATATATTTATACATACATGTGTGTGTGTGTGTATTGTAACACATATACATGCACATATTTGGACAACATACATGACATATAAAATGAACTAATATGTCTGTTGCGATGTAATCCCAACATCTACATATGGGCATATTATACCTTTCACGGATTATTATGTTACACATGCACTCACACATATATGTATATGATACATTTATGTATAAACTAAATCAAATAAAATTAATTTCATATCTTAATATATTTGAATTTAAATAAAATAAATGATTTTATTTAAATGAAATTTAGAAATGTTCTAATTCAGTTCGACTTCATAGGCCCAATAAAGATCCAATAGGTTAAAATTTTGAAATTCACCCATAACTTCCGCTGCGGGCCGGTCCAGTTCCAACAGGAAAGAATATGGATTTTGGATCCCGCTAGCTCTACATTAGAATCCATAGCAGAATCTGAACCTATGGAAGAAGAATCAGAACACATGGAGGAAGATTCAGAACCTATTGAGGAAGAATCAGAACCTATAGAAGACACAAATGCCATAATATCTAGCGAATGCAACAATGTGATATGCGATTTGGATGGGGAGCATATGGTTGGGCAAGTAAAATCATCCAATTCCTACATTAACTGGGATGAGATGGAGGGTAACGATGAAGAAAGAGTAGAAGAAGAAGATGAAGTTGAAGTACTCGGAAACCCATGGGAAGTTAGTGTGCAAGGACTGGAAGAGATAGAAGAGGGATAAGTGGTCCCAGAAGTACCGATTGGTATGGGACATGTTCCATGGAACCAACCATGGATACCCTATGTTGAGGGTGAAATGTAACCAAATGAAGATGGTGATGAGACTGATAATGAACTGGAAAGCGATAAAGAAGGAATTTAGGAAGTTTTAATAGATCTTGGACCTTGGAGCACGCCATCGGCTTCAGATTCAGAGGAATGAGGGAAATGTTGAGTATGGTAATTAAGGATAGCTCTATTTATCTAATATATATATAGTAGGGTGGATGGAGGTGAAATGTTGTTATGATCGGTATTTTGTACCGTATATATCAAATATTGGAGTTCCTGACCAAGTTTAAATTGAAATGATGAATGTAAAAGTATGAAAATATATAATATGGTATTTTGTTTCAACTTTGCATTTATATAAATCTTTTAATAAGAATGTTTGAGGAAAGAAATAAGAAAATTTAAATGAAGGATTTTCTTTTATAAGAAAAAATAGTATTATGAAATGATTAAAAGACTGAAAAGCCGAATCTTTCAATAAATATTCTAGAGAGAGTTAAAAGATAAGAGAAATTACAATATATATATATATATATTAAGTTTTGACTAACAAAAGAAGTTTATGGTAATTTATCAATTTAATGAATTATGTTGAAAATAAGTCTTTAAGAAACCATTAAGATATGTATAGAAATGTGTTACAATAAAAAGATATTTATAGTTTGAAAAGAAATGTGTTTCTAAGTAGAAATATTTGGAAGTAAAATGGTTATGTATAAAGAAGTAACTTTATAAAAGTTTGAATAAAAGATGAAGTTTTATGAAGTATTTTCATAAGAATTTTAGAAAGATTATTAAATACATATGAAGTATGTGGATTATTTCGTCGCATGATTTAATCTAAGATTCGAGTGCAAAACTTTGAGGTGTTTACACCGATCGGAAAAAGGATTTACCACTCGATTTTTGACGATGAACATTGATGAGGGTTTAGGTTTGGATACTTGAGTTTTCTATCATAGTTGAGAGCTATGCAAGGAAAAACTAAAGTTCTTATCAGAAAGCCTGTTCAGAGACCGCATTAGAGGATTGGGGGATCAATACTAATTCGGAAGTAAAGTTGTGAATTCGAATAGAAAATAGAATAGTATATTGCATACTGATAATCTATATACATCGTACGAGTGTAAGTTTAAAAATTAATATTTTGGGCAAACAACTTTGGGTTTTGCATTGTAATTTGGAGGACGAAATTCTTTTAAGGGGGGAGTCTGTAACAACCCACAAATTTATCGCTCTGATAAATAATATTTATTTTTAAAATTATTCAAATAAAAGGTTGATAATACAAATAATATTATTTTAAATGATAATAATAATAATAATAATAATAATAATCTTATTTTGAATAGATATTTACAAAAATATTTTCCTCGGGATTTATAGTGATAAAATGGCCGAAAACCGTTTTATCGATAACCAGCTCTATAATCGTAAAACATTGGACACGGAGTTGGATACATACACTTATTTTTATAATTGAACAAGAATATGAAATAATATTAATTATTTTATTTTTGGGAATAAAATGTATTTAAGACATCATCAACGATGCCCTTATATTTAATAAATTGATTTATTTAAATTAAATTGAGATTTAATGATTTAATAATTATTGTATTTATTTGAATAATTATTTTATAATATTGATCATTCATTTTAAATAGTTATAAAGTGTTAACAAATCATTTATAACAGTTTTATAAAAATATATACTTGATTTGAAAATATAAGGAAATATCTATATTTCTTTATCGATATAATAGCAATTTTTGTAAATATTTGTGAATATTAATTTATATGGTTTTATAATTCAAATGTGATCATTTTAATTAACTTAAAATAGAAATTGATTTTCAAACTTTGTTTACAAAAATCAATACGTTAATTAATAAGTGAAATATGACCGAAAATCAAAATTAAACTTCGTAACGATTTGACATATATAAGTTATACAACATTGTTTATATAACTTGTACATCTTTGTAACATGCACACACATAAGTTAACATATACATAAACATATATATATAATAATGGTAGAAAACTAGAAATATATTTACATATGGTAAATATAGAAAAATATCTAAGTTTAAAAAAGCAAACATCTTCTCACATCAACTCAACTTACACCACCATCATCACCACCATCACCTTCACATCATCCATCACATAGGGGTTGTCTTGCGTGCAGGGGGGCTAGGAGGGGATGGCAAGGGTAATTTCGTCCATTCGTATTATGATATTTTGGTTTTCTAAAAATCCTATAAATACCCCACCCTTTCTTTACATTTTTCACATAATTTTCTACTTCCTCCTCCTCCTTTTTCAAGCTATTCTAATGGCTTCTCCTGTTAACAAAGTTATGGAGAAAATTTATTCAAAAAGAAATTAAATTATTATAGTATACATATATTATCAAATCCACTTCAAGCCAAAGCAAAAATTCCTCCTCTACCTCTTCCTTACCCACTGCCACAACCCACCACCACCTTAGGCCATGAGTTCCACCTATTCTAGCTTGGACCGTGGCCTTCCAAAGGTCTTAGACTCGATTCCATAAACTCCGGTGTGACGGTAACGGAGCTATAGCCAATTTTGTATTAGCTCGAAAGGAAAATGAAGGTGAGAAACTCTATTTATTATATGATATATTGGATGATATATATATATATATATATATATATTTGGATATGATTGTTTGTGATGGTTGTTTATCATGTTTTGAATATGATAATATGGTTTTTTAATATGTTTGTTGAATATATATGCAAGTCACGTTAATACACGTCGATAAGCACAAAGGAAATCACTTTCCTTTATTGAATAAAATGGTTTGTATGGAATGTTTAAACCTCTTAAAATGGTTTAATATGATTTATAAATGTTCTATAAACATTTAAAAGTGTTTTGGCAAAATTTTAATTGAATATTGAAAGTTGAGTCAAAAACAGGCGCGTCGCGTAACGGTAGTTCGTGATTTCGCGCTCTAAAAGTCAAGTGGACATATAGAATGGAATATAGCTCGGAATTCTTCGAGATAAGAATTTTCCAAACTATTATATCCTTAGTTTTCAGTCTAAGAAAGAAATCAAGATTTCGATAAGTAGATTTTGAAATATGAATAAAACAAGTTTCTGGAAAAATCGTGGTTTTGTAGTTCAGAATCCGTAAAGGAATTTCTTTAAAAATGATATTTTAAAATTGTTTAAAAATATGATATAAATTCTAAAAATATTTTAAAATGTTTTAAAAGTGATTTGAGATATAAAAATGAATTTTCAAATGATAGAAAATTCGTTTGAATCAATATAGCTTAAAAAGCACTTTTCACAGCACTTTTCGCTAACTTTTGAAATATGGTTCTAAACTTAACGATTCTTTTTCAAATCTATTATAAATATTTTCAAATAAATAATTAAATGTTTTAATGGTGATTTGGAATTTCTATAATTTATTTAAAAGGTTTAAATAAATAATTTAAAGAAAAGCTGTCAAAAATCAAGTGATTTAATCTTGCCTCTAAAAGCCGACGAGTATACTGGATTTTTCTATTTGTGAGATATGGGTGAGGTGCTTAAACTAAGGAGATGTTCAGGAGCAACCAGTGCCCTGGCTCACCTGGGCTCTCTTGGGCGTGGGATAGATAAGGTCGAAATGTCGAAAACGAGTTAAGTATAGAAGATTTAATTTTCCAAATTTCAACAACTTGGATTTTATGGAGATAATCTTCTTATACTTGGTGTTAAAGCCCGAAGAGGGAACTCGTACTATTTGTGGAATTTAAAAGGTGATTTCGTCATTATTCTGCCCATAGTACTTGTTGAATACAGGAATTGATATTGAGTAGAATTAGATGATTCCTATATATTCTGCTCACTTAATATTTACTGGCTTTGGATTAACATCCTAGATAACATAGTTTAACTAAATCAAAATTTTGAGTTTTGAATTAAGAAATCGTTGTTAAGATTTAAATGAAATGATTTGGAAATATTTTCCTAAGTGAAAAATGAAATGACTTAGAATTATTCCAAGATTTAAAATGGTTTTAAGTAATCAAACGATTTGATAAGAGAGGTTTAATGATTCTGTATATACTAGAAAGAATGTTTTAAAAATATACATCTCTAAAAAATATTTTGATAAAAGAAATTAATCAATCAAAGAATAATTCCCTATTCACTTAACATCTTTTTATCGATGATTGGTTCGAAGGAACCGATGTCGGATTTGGGTGATTCCTATCCGAAGACCACTTCGAGCCAATTTACGTATTCGAAGTGAAGACATGGAAATGATTTGGAAGATGGAATGTAGGGCTGCTTGTCATTGACCCTCGGGGGAAACTTCCCATATCATATTATGTGGAAGTAGTTCTTCATTTAAGATCTTCGATGCAAGGACTTCTCGCTACTAATCCTAGGGGTAACTCTCGACAAGATGTGGTAGGAGAGTGCCTTTGGTTTGTCATGTTCCCGAACAACTTGTATGGACAAATGTCTGACGTTGCATTTCTAATTACATAAATTGATCTCTATGAACGTATCATTTGTTTGGTAGTGGAGAAGCCAACTTCTCTTATCTTAACATCCTTTCCTGAGACGTACGAGCTCAGGAGTCATGTGTTTGTAGAAATCGGTTGTGTGATCATGCATTGGCAATGTGGCATTCAAAGTGGAATGTGCTATGTGAAAGGTAATGATTACCTCAGGCCTCATCACTCGGTAATGGCTTAAACAGGGTACGCCGTAAGGCTATGTGGTTCGCAACCATTAGGGTATAGTCATCACCTTCCATGATAACCCTCTATATATCGGGTATTTTGTGTAGCTAAGAGAGCTCTTTGATAGGTCGGTAACGACCGGGATGATGTCACATTCGGTTTCTATCCAAGCCATGTATGAGTGCCAAATAGGGATAGACCGGTCTTGCCAGATGCGGAGGATTGTTTATGTATCATCGGTACATTCCTCTAGAGATGTACTGTACGGAAAGTAGTCCCTTACCTACCATTGTATGAAAATCCATTCTCCAATAAGTGCCTACAGACTTGATTTTAAACCTATTATGCCGTCAAATTTAACCAACGTAACAATTTCGGCTATTTGAATATATTTACTTGAAAAGTGTTTTCAAAGAATGCCATTAAAAATAATATTTCCGGATTTTTCGTAGCAAATAATTTGGTTATCATAAGGTAAAAACTCGTTCCGTTTTTATGTACAGCGTGGTCTTATGAGATACTTTTTCTCTTCAAAATGCGTATTTTGAGTTTCTCACACTAGTCCCATGACTGACCCAGAGTTTATTTTCCTTTTCCCTTAACCTCTGGGTGCCTTAATTTTCTTGGACAGCCTAGTAGTCAGGTTTAGTTAGAAGAAATCTGGATAGAGCTCGAAGCATGGAGTTAGAAGATTCTTCTGAAGATTGTTATCTATTTCCACCACACTTGTGTATCATTATATTTCACATTTGTAAGGACATATATTTATAACTGTCTATGTTTAACTCTGATAAATGTACTTAAAATTTGCACTGTAAAGGTTATATGTTGAAATAATATATGTTATTCCATTCGTGTGAGATTCTGTTCTCTTTATTTTGTTTCTTACCCATGATAATCCACCTCTCCGGCACTTGGATTTGCGGCACGTGAATACCGAGGATGTATTAGTGTCGATTTCCAAGGATCGAGGAGGTGGGTCGTCTCAGAAACTCGAAAACGACAATACATAATCTCGGGAAAATAAACACGTAAGTAACTAATTACGAATGTATTAAGTAGTTGTAATGTTAGGCGTTTGCATGGGTATTGAAACAATATCATGTAAGAAACATTTATTAGTATGTATATTTTATATTTTTATTTATCAATCTTTAATTCAGTTCTTTGTATATATTAATTAATAAACATTTTATTAGTTATACTAGTTGCATAAATTTATCAATGTAGATTATTATAACTTTATATAACATATGTTCTTATAATATTAGAAAGACTAAATGTTAGCATTTCATTTTTCTAATAAGGCTTCCACTGGTCTTTTGTGTTTCTCCAACCCTAAGATGAAACATAGAAGTCTTTCTACTTCACTAGTGGGTGTTGAGACTTTTACGTCTTAGGATTTTGACCTTGAGTTTTCTCAACAAGTCATAGCTCCACAAACGATTGATAACTTCTTGTCAGTTGTATCATATACAACTCTTAACCTATGATTCTTTATCCTAATCTCATTTTGACTTGAGTTTCTCAATAATTCGAAAGAGATTATTCACTTGTACCTACCATTTAGCGACGGTCTAAGTATAATATATGTACCTTGAGTTTGCTCAACAAATATATATTGTTATCTTACCTCGTCCATTCAATATAATAATAATACTGCACATAACATCCTTAGCTTTAGTTTGATCAACAACCAGAGAGTATGCAAGTAATTTATCAATATATATATATAGTTGAGGACAACACTTATATTAAAAAATCATAATCTCTAATATATTTAATTAAGTGATATCGACTTATGGAATAATGTAATTCTTATAAAATACCGTCGTAATTCCAGTCTCGAACACATCAGAAATCACGATATATGTACGATACGTTTGTATTTATTCCTTAAGTCTACTTTGGGTTTCTTACTATTTCACCTTTTATTATACATTTATATTATATGAGCTTAATTCTTGTATAATGTTTTATAGTTTTATTAACTTACATGATAATCTATGTATAATTCATATTAATTATATTAATTAAATCCTTTTTAATTAATTTAATCAATTAATTCATAGTTTAATTAATTTTACTTTATTCATTTTAAACATTTTAAAATGAATATATGCACTATAACATTTATAGTTATACACATATTATATATATATATATATATATATTTACATGTATATGTATATGTATTACGTTATTAATTAATTAACATTTAATTATTTTATTTAATTGAAATAATTTTCATTATTTATAATTAATTTCTAAAATTATATATATATATATATATTCATTACCTTAATATTTTAAGATAATGTTACTTATATCAATATATATAAATATATATATTATTTAATTAATTAATTAACTTTTGATTAATTATTTATCTAAGTAATCTAATTAATTAATGATAATTTTCAAAAATTGTTATTTTATTTTCAAAAAAATTTTGAAAATTTTTTTATAACATTTATAAAATCATTACTTATTTTAAATTTAACCTATAAATTTAAAATATTGTTTTTATTTATTTTAAATTTAACCTTTTAAATTTAAAATTTTATTTTGGTTTCAAATCATATTTTGAAAATTTGTCCAATGCATAAATCAATTTGGGCCTTTATATTGCAGATAACCTTTGTGTTTACCTTATCCTTTCAGGCCAGATCAGTAGCTAGGTAGGGCAGAGTACTTGATTACCTAAACTTGGTCTTAGACGCTACTTTTCTATACACCATACTATATGGGTAGGCTTTAATAAGTTAGCCATAATACTGCTAATCTAGACCGCATACGCTATTGGGCTTTGATACCATTGTTGGAACTATGCCAGCATATAACAAGTTAAATAGGTAAATTTCAAAAAAATTATTCCATTTGAATCTTATTAGGTCTATGAAGTCTAAATTTACTTTGATCTTATCTAAATTTATTTTTAAATACTTCTCTTCATCAACATTATATCACAATAGGACTTCTAGAATTTGGTAATGGTCTAAATTCCAATATTGTCCACATTAAACTTTACAGTCCAAATACAAAATCCTTTGTTCAATAATAACAGTTATTATTAACTGAAATGCTCTAGCTGGGCACTTTTACTTCGAGTTGAATTCAGTTGACCATAATGCTAACCCCATATAACAGAGGAGACAAATTCTCTCTTGAATAGTGTCTCACTTTCAATGCTTTCACTCGAACCAACTATAGTCGTCTGATGGACGTTGTGCCACAATTTAACTGTAATCAAAGTGAAGCTTCCACATTGAAGCTCGATAGTATTCTCAAGTCGAGCGAATTTGTAGTAATGTCACGTCGGTATTTTCTGTTTGACCTTAGTTATACTAACCAACAGAAAACTATCGAGTAAGTCATTCCTTAGTTACTCAATAACTATCGGTACGTAACCCCTTAGTGCCACCAATAGTGATGCAGCAGCGGATAACAAAAATGATGAAAACGGTGAAAGTAGGAATCAGTGGATTGAAGAATACTAAAGGCCCAAATCCGTTGATCCAAAGATGCCGGATTCTAGCTATCTCAAACACGTTGATCGCGCACGATACCGTGTTTAAAGATCTACAATTCTTCAGACGTTGATCAAGCGCACTTGATACCGTGAATTGGCTTCTACGATCGTTGATCCGAGCGCACTCGAATGCCGAAGGAGGAGATAGGAGATTACACTCAACTACCAATTTAAGAAGTGGCACAAAGCACACAAACAAGTTTTTATTCAAAATCAACTAACTATTACAAATGAAACCACCCTCCCTATTTATAGGGTTACAACTCACATGACTCACTCTGGACAACACTTAGGTCGTAAACGACCTAAAGCAAACAGCGACCTACGACCTAAGACAGACGCGACCTAACATTACAACATCAAGCGACTTATCATATTTACAACACAAGACATATTACAACATGACAACATAACAAAAGTACAACAACTTATATACAACATGACTCAAGATAGCAGCGACTGAAGGAATAGTTTCTGGAAATCTTCATGCGACCTACCACTTGAGCGACTTAAAGAAATGCGGCAGTGAGCGACCTAAGAAACTCCTCAGTAGCGACTTAAGAAGACTCAGCGACTTAAGTATTCGAGCGGCATAAGAAAATCAGCATCAGCGACCTAAAGACTGCACGACCTAAGATAGGTCGTTCGCGACCTAAAACTTCTGGAGTGACGTATGGTCGAACGACCTAAGGAAATGTTGTCTGGAAATCTTCGAGCGACCTATCTTCCCGCGACCTAACTTAGGTCGTATCTCTTCACTGCGACCTAACATAGGTCGTAATTCAATCCCGCGACCTAACTTAGGTCGTAACTCTTTATCTCTTGACCTGTTAGATCGTAGTTCTTTAGGTCGTAACCTTTTAGTTCGTAGCTTAATAGGTTGAGTTTCAGTAGGTCGTAGCTTTGGAGAGTTAGGTCGTTGGCGACCTATGACTTCTGCGACATAAGAACTTCGCGACCTAACTGGTTGACTTAGCTCGATCTTTCCTCTTATCTCGTCATTCTTCGCTCTGTTAGGTCGCACGCGACTTAACAGCTCATTAGGTCGTTCGCGACCTAAGTCTTCATCAGGCTGGGCTGCATCATCCTCCCCTTGTTGGAAGAAATTCGTCCTCGAATTTAATAGCTCTTCGTCTTCGATACTCTTATCCTCGTGAAATGGAACCAAGTGTTTGATATTTTCAATATTAGCAATAGGACGATGATCTGGCAAGCTCATCTTACAATCATTCTCACAAATTGTCTTCATAATTTCCAAACGACTCATTCCACCGGCATCCAACTTGTTGTACGTACCAACAAGAGATCGTCCAACCTTCAAGTAGATAGATTCGTTGCCACTTCGCGTCTTCATTAAACCCAATACAGGGTCCATACTTACGTCCACCCATGATCTAGTATGTATAGGTAATGACATACATAATCCTGACTTCGTCGCGGTCTCTTTTGAAATTTGATAACTCTGACTCTTCTGAACAAACATTTTAACCCCCTTTCTTATTGACGGTCCCAAACAAAACGTTGTAACCAACTGCATGGTATGATCACGGTCCACGTGTCTTTCTACACACACGTCTTTGATAACTTTTATTTGCCAACTACGATCAGGAGTATACAACTGCCTTCCTTTGAATAGTAACCCATCAGTCAATCTTTTCAACTCTACCTGCTCTGTCGGACCCATATGATTACGTGGCATATACGGTATAATAGCACTCGAAACTGGATTAACATAATGTATGTTCCTCAGTGGCAGTAATTCTTTGAACATTTCTGCAGAACTACATCTTCACATTCATTCACCATTGGCTTAACCTCTTCGATAATTTCAACACTTTTACTGGGTTCAATTTCATTCAACAGAAATACTTCTGCACTACCCTTCACTTCTTTAACAAACTCTCTTGTAGATTGTAGACTAGTCAAATCCACTTCCTTCATCAACAATTTACCCTCTTCATCTCCTGACTTGCTTTCTTCACCATCATCCAACTTTGCTGATTGTGAATTTTCAACCTCATGTTCAATAGATTTCGTTGGTTGAAACTCATCAACTTCATCTTTATCAAACTTTGATGATTGACAACAATCGACTTCATCTTCCACATCAACAAATTCCTTTAAAGACAACAAAGTCTTTAGCTCCTCGATTTCCTCCAATTTGTTTTCACTCTGTTGACGCTTTTTAGGAACCAAAATGATTCGTGTATCTTCGAACATAAAACTGTAGCTGTTGGTGCGACCATCATGCTGCACGGCTCTATCGTATTGCCATGGTCTTCCCAACAACAGATGGCATACATCCATGTCAACCACATCACACCAAATTTCGTCCTTGTATTTCTTCCCAATGGAAAAATTAACGCAAGCTCTTCGATTAACCTTCACTTCCCCACCTTTCCTCAACCAAGCTAATTTGTAGGGATTTGGATGTTTCTCTGTTTTCAATGACAACTTCTTTACAGCTTCTGAAGAAATGATATTATCACAGCTTCCTGCATCAATCACAAATTTACAAACCTTTCCTAGAATAGTGCATGTTGACTGGAAAATATTGCTCCTCAACCAACTAGAATCATCTTCTTGTTTTGGTGTTAAACAAGATCTCCTCAACAACAAACTACAACCCTCATCTCCAGACAATAATTCTTCTTCTTCAACTGGTATAGAATTGACACACTCTACCTCTGCATTTTCATTCTCAATCTCCGCAATCATTGCCCGTTTCTTTGGCCTTGGACATTCATTGCTTTTATGGCCCAACTCTTGACAATTAAAACATTTGAGATTACTATTGACCTTTGCTTTGCTGGCTTCATTCACAACCGACTTACTGACGACTTTGGAAACATCCATACTGCTACTAACATCCTTGTTCTGGTTGTTGGAATTCGTAAACACACCACCACCTCTCCTCCCTTGTTTCTCCCAAGCAAGTGCTTTCTGATGTGCTTCGGCGACAGATCTTGGATCAAACATATTCACTATGTCTTGAATCTGCGTTCGCAACCCGCCAACATACCTAGCTGTTAGTTGTTCCTCTGTTTCCATAATATCATTCCTCGCAATCAATTAGTAAAAATCATCTGCATACTCATTCACTGATCTCGCCCCTTGTCTTAGGTTCTGCAAACGTTGATACATAAGAGATTGATAATTGTGCCGCAAGAAAGTGGCTTTCATTAACTTCTTCATCTTATCCCAGGTAACAATCTTTGACTTTCCCATTCTCTCCCGTGTAAGTTTAGTCTACTGCCACCACGCCATAGCTCTCCCTCTTAATCTCGTAGCAACCAACTTTACTCTTCGATCCGCGGGAACTTCTTTGAAGTCAAAAATTTCCTCAACATTTGAAACCCATTCTAGAAATTCCTCCGTTACCATTCCACCCTTGAATTCTGGAATTTCAGTTTTCATCCCCGACTCCCATCGGCGATCATCTTCTACAACCCGATATGCATTCCGCACTTGGTCTCGATCTCGCGAATGAACACTACATCTACCACCATCTTCATCAAAAACAGATGTACTTCGATAACGATCTCGACCATCCACATTCCTATGATCACGCATATCTCTTCGACTTTGTCTTTCATCATCACGGTATGGTTCATGTTCAAACTCACGTGGAGTTCTTCTTTCTTCATCTCTATACTCATGATGTTCTCTTCTCATTGAAACTGAAGATTCTCTTCTTCCTTGGAAAGATTGTGGCGACACCCTCCTTGCTTCCGTAACCGATGGCGAAACTCTGTTTCCTCCATGGTTCGAGACTGGCGACCTTCTCCTTTGTCCTTGGTTCATATCATTCATCAGTTTCTCTAACTTCCCAATGCCTTCATCAAACTTTTCATTGATGCGTTGTTCCATTTGCTCGGCTTATTCTCTTCTATACAACGCTTCAACATTCTGATGGCGATTAGCTCTCCTCGGTGGCATTGTCAAAACTCACAAACTTTAACCCTCGGCTTGTACTTCAATTGAGCTTCACACTTCAAAAAGAATTGGCTCCAAGACTCGGCTTAGCTATGATTGGCTAAGTCTAGCTTTGATACCAAATGATGCAGCAGCGGATAACAAAAATGATGAAAATGGTGAAAGTAGGAATCGGTGGATTGAAGAATACCAAAGGCCCAAATCCGTTGATCCAAAGATGCCGGATTCTAGCTATCTCAAACACGTTGATCGCGCACGATACCGTGTTTAAAGATCTACAATTCTTCAGACATTGATCAAGCGCACTTGATACCGTGAATTGGCTTCTACGATCGTTGATCCGAGCGCACTCGAATGCCGAAGGAGGAGATAGGAGATTACACTCAACTACCAATTTAAGAAGTGGCACAAAGCACACAAACAAGTTTTTATTCAAAACCAACTAACTATTACAAATGAAACCACCCTCCCTATTTATAGGGTTATAACTCACACGACTCACTCTGGACAACACTTAGGTCGTAAACGACCTAAAGCAAACAGCGACCTACGACCTAAGACAGACACGACCTAACATTACAACATCAAGCGACTTATCATATTTACAACACAAGACATATTACAACATGACAACATAACAAAAGTACAACAACTTATATACAACATGACTCAAGATAGCAGCGATTGAAGGAATAGTTTCTAGAAATCTTCATGCGACCTACCACTTGAGCGACTTAAAGAAATGCGGCAGTGAGCGACCTAAGAAACTCCTCAGTAGCGACTTAAGAAGACTCAGCGACTTAAGTATTCGAGCGGCATAAGAAAATCAGCATTAGCGACCTAAAGACTGCACGACCTAAGATAGGTCGTTCGCGACCTAAAACTTCTGGAGCGACGTATGGTCGAACGACCTAAGGAAATGTTGTCTGGAAATCTTCGAGCGACCTAAAGTTGAGCGACCTATCTTAGTGCGACCTAACTTAGGTCGTATCTCTTTACTGCGACCTAACATAGGTCGTAATTCAATCCCGCGACCTAACTTAGGTCGTAACTCTTTATCTCTTGATATGTTAGATCGTAGTTCTTTAGGCCGTAACCTTTTAGTTCGTAGCTTAATAGGTTGAGTTTCAGTAGGTCATAGCTTAGGACAGTTAGGTCGTTGGCGACCTACGATTTCTGCGACATAAGAACTTCGCGACCTAACTAGTTGACTTAGCTCGATCTTTCCTCTTATCTCGTCATTCTTCGCTCTGTTAGGTCACACGCGACTTAACATCTCGTTAGGTCGTTCGCGACCTAAGTCTTCATCAGGCTGGGCTGCAGCCATGAGTAATACTCTTCTCAATATTTGGAAAGCATTATGTACTCTAAATTTAATGGATGAATCGATACACAGTCTTGATACATATTGACTATGTCTATTTAAAATGGTATGTTTATTTTATTGTGATAAATCACTTATGATTACGACACATTGTAACTATTATCTCAAAACATACTATTTATGGATCTTCTATTAAATATACTTTTAATTTAATTAATTAATATAACACATTATATCAAGTATATAATAGAAAAAAATACTTTTTATTTCGAACAAGATTGGTTATTAAGTTAGATATATGTAACAATTACATAAATACCCCTGGGGCATACCCCTAACTCTACTAGAACCTAATGAAAGGAAAAGATAAGGAAGGTAGAGAATAAAGAAAACCAATCGAAGAGGTGCATCTTGGAAGGAGGGGTAACTGACCAAAATTTGGATAGACGATCAAATAGATTAAACCTGAAAAGGGATTTCATCTTCTATACTATAAACTACAAAGTCACTTGCTGAAATTTTGCAACAATCTTTAAAGGGATAAGGAGAGATGAATTCATTGGAAGAAGACCAAAAGGAACATAAGGACAATAGTGATGGTGATGTGCATTCTGGTGAGGAATTTGATGACAGCATTCTATATGTGAATAAAGGCAAAACCAAATATTGGTTGTTTGATTCAGGTGTTTGTTTCCACGTATGCAATCAAAAGGAAGCATTTATTGATTATGAAGAACAAAATGCTAAGGTGGAATCTGATGATGGTGGAGATTTGCATGTTAAGGACATAAGATTGGTTATGTTGAAGATGTACGATGGAAGGGTGATGAAGCTAATAGGAGTTAGACACGTATCAAAATTAAAAAGAATCTTTTTTCGGTAGGAAATTTGAAAGGAAAAGACTACAAATTTTCAACTCGAGGTGGAGTCACAAGATTTTAGAAGGGTAATAAGCAGGTTCTGTACGTAAAACGGGGAAGCAATAGCATATACAAATTGCTTAGAAAAACGTTGGAGGATGTAAGGGCTTCTCAAAGTGGTGTTGGAAAAGCAAATTTGGCTGAATCAAGATGGAGTCAGCAATGGACAGCCACAAAGCTCGCATAACAGCCTTTGTGGTATTACAAATAGTTATAATTGACTGAAGATACGCATATTCATTTTTTTAGGGTTAGGGAGAGGGAGGAGGCATGCTTAATTTGGTGGTTTGGAGGTTGGTTAAGTTTTCTTTTGATGATGGAGACATTTGTTTTCATGATGATATTGAAAATTGCTTGGAATTTGGGATTATGGATAGAGTTTTGATAACATTACGAAAATATAATATCAAGGTGGAGATTGTTGTGATATGTGATACAATATTTTCAGGTTGGAGAAGGTGGCGTATTGACTAGAGAAGTAGAGATGCAACAGAGACAAGACGCAGGAAGATGAATAAGAAGGATAGAGTACCGGTGGCCTATAGCACAAGTTAGATGCGTCCAGTGGATTTGAAAAATTACAGTTGACTAGAACCCTTCCAGTCAATTGGATATTGAGTTGTTTTGAACCCGAATGCTTTGCTGAATTTCAAGTCGACTAGAAATCCATAATAGTCGACTAGTACTAGTCGACTGATGGTATTTCCAGTCTAGTGGATCGGGGATTTTTGGGTAAATTGGGTTTGAATTTTCGGAGACAATATTGATATTTTTGGAGTGTTTTGGAATTTCCACTGTAGAGTGCTGCATACCTCTGATCTAATGACTATGTTTCCTTTATACTTCTATAAATGCCTTGTACATGGGGTCATTGTAACGTGCATAGAGAAGAGTTATTGCATTAGGGTTTTAAGGATTGAGAGTTCTTCTCAATTTTGAGGCATTTTCATTATAATCTTTTGGATGAATCAATAAAGTTTGTTAGGAGGAAATTAGTTATATATTGTTTTTTTTCACTTTTATCTCTTTTTAAATCTAACTGCGTAGGATTCCTTGGGATAACCCTAGCACACATGGGGCCTTCTTGAATTTCTTCTTATTTGTACAACGGTGCACATTGGAATATGTAGCATTGCTCTTTTATATATATGAGCTAGGATCTACAATCCCCTCTATTTAGCCCCCAAACCTAGCCCACTGATTCCATCTAGTCATTCCAATTTAAATAATAATACATTCTCTCTCTTATTACACCATATTATTATTTAAATCGGAATGAGTGGTTGAAATCAGGGGGCTTGGTTGGGGGCTAAACAGAGGAGGTTGCGGATCCTAACTGTTTATATATTAAATGTTTTATTTTATTTTACATTATGTCACATTTTTTAAGAACTTTGGATCTGCTCATTATTTTAAAGTTTGATACGCAAAAAATACTTCTTAAAAACGTGTTTTAAATTACATTCTTTTTTCAGTGCAAAATATTTGCAATTTTTACTATAAATGTTTTCCTGTTTTACTACAAATATATATTTACACTTTTTCAAAATGCAAATATTTGCATTTTGACTGAAACTAAAATCTGGAGTGTTTTCTTAAATTGTTTTTGAGAAGGATGGACTGTGAATTTTGAAACTTAAAAATGGTGTTTTACTTGATAAATAACAATAATCTTCAACAGTAGTATAAATAGAGATTTAAATATTTGAAATTTATTTTGTTAAACATTTATGAAACAGACAAATGTTATAGATTTAAATATTTGAAATTTATTTTGTCAAACATTTATGAGACACACAAATGTTCAAGAACTTGGTTCTGACACAAACATTAAAAATCAAATTACACTCTAGATATTGTTCTATACTCATTCAATTATAACATGTGTTTCTTCAGGTCCTCTAAACTTTGTCAAAGGTAAATAGAGTGGAAGTGTAAAATAAAGTGAAAGCATACCTTCATCAATTTGTAACTGTTGTTCATGGACAAAGGTTTTTCATTTAGCTCTTACAGTTATGTGTTGCTTGATGATAATGCATATCAGGTAATTTAAGCAGAGGTATATAAATAAAGTGATACAAATAATTAGCAATATCATGTCAAACTTTTATCAACAATTCGACATTAAAAATATGAGGCTACTATGGAATGATTGAGTTGGGTAATTATTATTTTTGTTTTCTATTTTAGAAAATAGACATCCTTATACTAATGTATTTATACCCATAAGCTAGCATACAACAAACCTGAGTTTTGTGCTATAAGGGCATAACCAACAATGGTTTCTTCGGTTGCTAAACAAGTCACGGAGCAAGCAGGTGTGACTTATTTACTTCTCGGTGGCTAGTTTGAACTGATCTCGTGGCTAGTGGACTGAACATGGGCTGTTGAGTATAACAGCGAAGTCTTCGCCGTTATAAGTCTATAACGGCGAAGTCTTTACCGTTATAAACTCAGTGAATTTTTTTTACCCTGCTCTGTGGCTAGTTTGTACCTTACCTCGTTGCGGGACTCGTTTGGTCATTCCAAAAGTATGAGAGAGAGTGAAGTGAACAAACCACATTGTTGGTAATGGTCTAAACGTCCAATAATTCATGTTCTACCTAAGATTAAAATTTCTTAATGTCTAATGAATTCAAATTGAAGACCTTTAGATTTAAAAGATGTTACCTCCTACGGTAGCTCTTTAAAGGTTGAGTTTAATACTTTGAAATTATTGCATCTTGAATCAGGGCTCGGATCTTTTAATTTAGTTTGAATCATTTTCATTTCTTTGAGAATGCATATATTTTTTGCTCGAGTGTACAGTAATTACTCTTTTTTTTTAGTTTAAACTTAATCCAAATTGAAGAAAAGAAGCTTTTGACCCTAAATATGATATGTCCTAAGAAATATTTGTATAAGGTAAAACAAACTCAGAAGCTTTTATTTTTACAATAGATTAACTATGAAATGTAAGATTAGGGTGAGAAATTTTGTTGTAAAACACAACCAGAAACTCCAAGATTACCCTAATTTTGTCGTAAGCAAAGTGAAATTTTGTGAATAACAAGCATTTTTAAGGAACTTGCATTCAATCCAATGTGTTATCTAACATGTTTTGCAGTTTTTTTTAAATATTATCCAATTATTATCGATTTACCTTGTTTTTTAGGTGGTCTTTCTAGATATAACCATCCAACCTGAAAGGCATTCATTGCCTAATGAAGTAAAATCATTCCACTAAACCTACTCAATTTTTTATTTTTATTTTTTGAAATTGAAGACTTAGATCGTAGTACATATTAGTTCTACAAGTATTAAGTAATATATAAAATACTACATGTCAATATATGTTTGAACCACGCTACGCATGTTTTAAGTATGTGACCTCTCGCATTAAAATCGAAGCGTCTAACCATTTGGACGGTGGAGCTGGACTATGCTCAACTTATCTCTAACACTATATATGGTTATTTGATCCTAAATATAGTCCGTTCACGTTTAAGGCTATTACTTAGTTTTGGTCAAACAACATTTCCTACTTCTTGTTCGTAATTTTTAGTGCAATAAATTCAACGATGCATACAAAAGAGGTTACATGGAAGGTGGTAACACTTGACATTTGCATGCAGTCCAATTGCGTATATACTTACCAATATTGGAACGTTACTCATCTTCGTAATTCACTCTTCTAGCTGGTGAACACATGGAATTGTTGAAAATAGTTATAAATACACCTAGTTCAACTCTGCTCACATCTACTTCAACACAGGTTCAAACTGTTGTTGGGAAAAGAAAGCATGAATACACCATCCTCGTTTGTATCACCTTTAAGCAAAGTGGGAAGAAGGGTTCAGAATGGAGGAGAGGTGTCAGGAAGATAAGTGCTTTCAAATCGAGAGCAGAGGTCGAAACTTGCTTTCTTCATGTGGCTTCCAGATCACTTGTTCTTCTTGATGACCAACAGAGTCTTCCATTTATTACTAGTACGATCATATTTCTATGTAATGTTTGTTGCGTTCTTTTGTTTGGTTGGTGGATATATGTTGAATAAACTAGTTTCTATATCATGCTTGTCTATCTAATTCTGTTTTATTTTCTAAATCTGCCTGAATATTGACATATAATTACAGCTTTTACTTTTAAGTTTACATATAAATAATATTGAAAAATAATGTTCGAGTCTTGAAGCTTGTTTGCTGAAGCTTGTTGTAATATGTTTTTAAGTAGCACCTTTTACTGATTGTTCTTCTACTTCATATGTTTTTTCAACTGTATTGCAGTCTTTTGACTCAATTCTTTTGAAACTGTTCTGTATGAAAAGCTTGTTCTAAGCTTGTTTTCATATATTTTTTATAAACAAGAAACTAATATCTGTTTTAAAATAAGAAATGTTATCAAATTAAAGATAACAAAGAGGTTAATAATTTGAGTTTTCAAAGCATGTCATTTTTCTTAAAAACATCAAAATAAAACAATTATCCTCATTTAAATGGGTCACTTTGCTCATAACAGCCAAGTAATTAATGCCTATAAATATTTTTGAACTTTGCGCACAATTTCCTTTATATTGGCCCAATAATTTAATTAACAATACCTATGTCACTTACCACCACTTGTAAACATACAGAAATCCAAATTCAAAAATAACACAGTATAAATACACTGTACTACCAAATTCAAATAGAACTATATAATAAGAACCCAATCAATTGAAAGTTTGAAACAATAATATTTATACACAATTTTCTAAAATTCATCAGTAGCAATATATTGGACCAAAAAGCAACATAACCAGAGTTATACAGTACAACCTAAATTAATTGAAATTCTGATATCTATTATCTCCATAATTTAAGAAACTTAAATACAGAAATTACCCAACAATTCTTTTTTCCTTTGTTTTTCCTCTCTAATTCTTCCTTTAACCTTGCATTTTCCGTTCTTAGAATCTCAACTTCCTCTCTTAATTCTCTTTTAAGAGAGTCCTCACGAGTATCATCACTGACCTTACTTTCTGCGGTAGATTCTACATTTGGTTCATTTACCACAGATATTGAATCACATGAAGAATCATGACAATCTGAAATATGATCATCCAAATTTTGAATTCTCAACTTATCATAACGCTCAATTAGTGAGCGATGCATTCGATATAAATCCTCAATCATTGAGACCAATTGTGGTCTAGTTTCATGATAAATTGCTGCACGTTTCACGAAGGAGTCACCCTCTACTTCAACCAACTTCATCATTCTTCTTTTTTTGTTCTCCAACTCTACATGTATAACAATATATTAACCTTACGATATTAACAACAACACTCTACTATTGGTTATACAGAACAACACTTCATCTCTAATTTATTAATAGTTATTCAATTCTTCATGTATCTTTAAATGAGAAATTGCACATAAAAATACATAAAACTAGTAAATATTTATAATATTCTGAACGAACCTGTAAGTGATGAAATAAGCCATGGAGAGCACGAAGACCGCTTATGGCTCTCAAACCACCAAGAATATGATTCCTGCATCTCCGCTTCCATTATATTTTTAGACCTGCATTAGTTCAATAATTATTTATCTTTTGATCACTGTTACATGAATTTCATTTAGGAATTAAGAAAATGATATTCATGCATCTTCTTGGTCTTCAAAATGTATATAAAACCTAAAAACAAATAATTAATTTGAAATTTGTTATTACCTTATTCCCAGGCTCTTAGGTTTATCTACTGGAAGAAACACTAGTGCGTTGTTCATAACTAATTAACTTCTATATGAAACCAAAGAAAGATTCCCTCGAAGAGAGAGACCAAAAGAAGATGTTGATGAAAGAAAAAGTGTTGCAAAAAAATGTGAGTCTTAGATAAATATATTACATGTTTGTTCCAATATTTGGCGATATTTATAAATGCAGAATAGTCGGTGTGAATATTAATAAGAAATAAATATGCATTAATGTACAATTTAATTCAATAGTCCGTAAAATGCTGTGTTTTTAATTTGTTTTAAAGATCATTATTTGGAGATGCAAACAATATAGCTGGTGGCAATTCAAAATGCTCTGCTAATATGTTGATTTGGTCACGAGAATAGATGATATTAATAATATGTTAAATCTATTTATTGTGGTAGTAAATAATATACATTTCTGTTCACTACAGCTTATTTACATTCTTAGCGGTGGTTAGAATTGAAGCAGGAAAAGGCTTCAATGTATTAAATGCTAACTGGCTATTATGTGCAAAATTATCAACAAAATTGGAACCATAGGAAGACTCTTAGCTCCTAAACACATGGAACCATTGGAGAAAAAAATATATTAGCTAATTATTTATTAGATGCAAACTGACATACAACTAAAAATTTCAAAAATAATAGCTCAAAAATAAGTTAGGATTAATTTTGTTTTGGCTTATAGTTTTGATATACTTGAACTTGCATTATACATACAACTAAAACTTCCAATTTTAAATTCAAATATAATATATATATATAGTGAAAATGACGCAGCGGCAAATAACAAAATGGATGTAATGGTGAAAGTAGCAATCGGTGAATTGAAAATACCAAACGCCCAAATCCGTTGATCTCAAAGATGCCGAATTCTACCTATCTTCGTCATGTTGATCGCGGTCACGTTGATCGCGCACGATGCCGTGAAGGAAGATCTACGATTCTTCGAACGTTGATCTAGCGCACTAGATTCCGTGAATCGGCTTCAACAATCGTTGATTCGAGCGCACTCGAATGCGGAAGGTGGAGATAGGAGATAACAACTCAACCGCTATTTATAGGATTTTTACAACATAGGTACACGACTTAACATAGGTCGTTAACGACCTAACACATACAAACACACATGCAACATAAAAAAGAAACGACATAAAAGACGAGCGACTTAAGGTCAACGACCTAAAAATGGCTTCTGGAAATTTTCACGCGACCTTAACCTGCTTCGCGACCTAAAAATGGCTTCTGGAAATTTTCACGCGACCTTAACTTGCTTCGCGACCTAAAAATGGCTTCTGGAGCTCGCGACCTAACTGCTCGCGACATAAAGATTCGCGACCTAAGACATCAGAAGATTGGCGACTTATCGATTTGCTAGGTCGTTGGCGACCTAAGTGAAGTAGACGAATCCATCTTCATCTTTCTTTTCTTCATAAATTGTAGACATCACAGACGCTGCATACATATAAATGTTTAATGTGTTATTTGCTGCTTCATGTACGGGAAGTAAAATGAATACCAGCTGAAACAGTTTAAGTTATACCTGTAGGTGGAAGCACATTGTCAACGAAGATGAAAATGGCTTTTTCTGCACTTAATTTTATTCTCTTACGGATCACGTACACAAATTGTCCCACAGTTAAATCTGCTGGAACCAGGTACCTGTATTGATCATATGTAATTAAGCAAGCAAATGAAAAAAGTAGCAATCTTTGGTAAATTTTGTTGGAAGGGAAATAATTTGGAAAATGATAAAAGACCCACGTTTTGATTTTTGAAATATAAGATTAGTTCGGAGCTGAACCAGGCGATCGCTGACCTGGAAAGCGATCGGCCCGAGAAGAGCTTGGATGATCTGAGAACGATGCTGAGTTCGGCCATTACCAATCAGTACACTTGTTTGGATGGCTTTTCTTACGTTAAGAAGAGTTGCAATCTCAGACCTGTTATTGAAGCCCAGGTTTATAATATTTCCAGGCATGTTTGTAATTCCCTTGCCATGACTAAGAAGATTCATGGAAAGAAGAACAGGTTCGGTTTCTAATATTATCTATTTATTTATTACTATTCTTTATTTTGCATTAAAAGTAAACAAAAGAATAATTAGTTCAGAACTGAATTCTTTGCAAATATTTAAATTTTTTTGTGGAACTGAATTTCGTTATTATTATTTTTCTGAAATTAGCGTGTAATTTTTAGAAGAAAAAAAAAAGGTTTTATTTTTTACAATTTTTCAATATTTCTTGAAATGAATAATAGTGTAGCGTTTTTTTATGGACAGAACTAGAACAATTAATCTGGTCTGCAAGAATTGTTTTATGTACATCATGTTTAAAAAGTAGGAAAATACAGGTAAATTTTGTTGGAAGGAAAATAATTTGGAAAATGATAACGTTGTATGGTAAATTTTTGTCCCATACAACGTTATAATTCATCCAGTTTAATGATATACTTCATCTAAGTCTTCGTATCCTGTAATGTTTGTGTCTTACTTTGAACTTCCAACTATATTGTTTGTTACATCCTGTACGTCACCATATGCATATGTTATTAGGCATGCTTGTATTATTACATTCTATTTTCCCGCTTTTTTTTCAAACTTGCATGGTTTTAATTCAGTTCATATGCTGGTTATGGGGATTTATTTACAATATATGGTCAGCGGTTGAAATCCTTTTCTCTTTTTACTTCAGAGTACGGTTAAGTAAAACCTTTATTTATTGCATATTCAATGCACGGTACTATGCATGATCCTTTGGTCCTATGCATGATCCTTTGGCTAATCTGCCAATAATTAACATTCAAAGCGTTGTTACCTTTATGATTATGATTCATATTTCCTATTTCATACATGTAACCATAATTTCCGATGTTAAATATCTGACTGCACTTATGTGTGCTGTTTTCATACTACAAACACAACCGTGCACTTCATTGCTCAATTTTTTACCACTTGCCGAGCTTTCCAGATTGGTGTTATCCTTTTTCCAGTAAGTAGACTGAGATTCAAATCTCTATATAAAAAACTGCAACCTGCTACAAATTCTATTGAATATACAACTTATGACTCATACAAACTACATTATAGTTTATATCTCATGTACTAACATTTAAAACATCTCGAGCTACTTTCATAAACAAACAAACCATAATTACATCTGTAGTCCCTGAACTATGATGTAATTCAACAATCCAACACTTTCCGTATGCGAAGCACGGTCCTCATTCTAGTATATGGATAAAAGCAAGAAGAAAAACAAAAGGAAAAGAGAAAGAGAGCGTGAAAAAAGAAAGCGACAATCAAAGAAAGATGAGTTCGTTGACAAAAGCTTTATGCTTATGTGTTAATGATTTATGTATTTGGTTGTTATGAAACTAGTTGTCATGTGTATATTAGAACTATGTCGATGTAAACTTATCTAACTTTTTGGAATGTGTTGGAATTTTATGACTCTAGCTTTTACTCTTTTCTTATGTGATTTTCGTTGTTTTATGATAATATTTATTACTCGTTAAATTATTCATTATTGGTATGGATGTACTGCATGGATGCTATTGTAATTTTTTTTAAATTTGCATTTATTTTGCAACGGTCAGAAACCGTTGCAATATCATGTATTACAACGGGTTATACCAGTTGTATTATAGTCTATTACAACGGGCTTTAATTGTTGTCATAGAGCCTATCGCAAGGGCCGATGACCGTTGTAAAAAGGTGTATTACAACGTTCATTGCTCGTTGTAAAATATGATCGACCTATTACAACGAGGCCTAATACAACGGGCTCATGCCCGTTGCGAAATGCATATTACAACGGGCATTGCCCGTTGTAAAATGGCTGTTTTGTTGTAGTGCTCGCGACATACGGAGCTGGTTCGCGACTTGAGGAGGAGGACTCAAAGAGGAGGAGGAGCTTGCGACCGCGACCTAGGTTTTCTGGCGCATCTTCTTCCTCGCGACATACCATGGTGGAGCGACTTATGGTGGAGCGACCTAAGGTAATTCGCTCATCTTGATTTCGCGCTGCATCATCCTCCCCTGGTTGGGAAAAATTCGTCCTCGAATTTAAAAGTTCTTCCCCATTGGGTTGTTCATCTCCATAATAAGATATAAGATGTTTAACATTAAACACGTCAGAAGTGTAAACATCCTCTGGCAGCTTCAACTTATAAGCATTTTCATTGATCCGTTTTATAATTTCTACTGGACCAATCTTTCGGGCTTTCAACTTGTTATAAGCACCCACTGGAAAAGGATCCTTCGTTAACACAGCATACATCCAATCACCCTCGTTGAACTTCACACTTCTTCTCTTTTTATCTGCAGCTCGTTTATACTTCTCATTCATCTTCTCCAAACGTTCCTGAACGATTCTGTGACAATCTTTCAACTCATCAACGAAATCAGCAGCTCGCTTAACTGTCCCCTTCGGTTGTGGTACTATCGTTAAATCCAACGGTCCCTTCGGATATGCTGAATATACAACTTGAAATGGACTGTAACCAGTGCTTTGGTTAACAACATGGTTATGAGCAAACTCTGCCTGACACAACTTCATATCCCAACTTTTCAAATTATCATCCACGAGGCATCGCAATATATTACCTAGGGATCTGTTCACAACTTCAGCTTGTCTATCCGTCTGTGTATGATTAGCGCTACTAGATTTCAACTTAGTCCCAGCCATTTTCCATAGCCTCATCCAGATATGATTCAGAAAACAAGTATCTCTATTCGAAACAATAGATTCAGGTAATCCATGAAATTTATAGATCTCTCTGAAGCATAACTGAGCGACATTAACGGCCTCTGCAGTCTTCTTATAGATAATGATATGAACCAATTCTGAAAAACGGCCAACCTCCACATAAATAGAATTATTGCCATGTTGCGTTCGCAGTAATCTCAAAACAATGTCCACACTAACCTCCTCCCGTAATTTAGCATGTATATGCAACGGCATACATAAACTTGCATTTGTCGTGGTCTTCTTTGAAACTTGTCGATTATGGCTTCTCTGAACAGACCTTTCAACTTCCTTCCTCAGTGACGGTTCAAAATAAGACTTTGAGATTAGCTGCATAGTACGATCACAGCTCAAGTGTCTTCCTACATGTAAGTCTTTGATAAATTTCATTTTCCAACTGCAATCTGTAGTAGACAACTGACTTCCTTCGACTAGCAACTCATCAACCAGTTTTCTCAACTCTTCTTGCTCTATTGGACACATACGATATCGTGGTCTATGCGGTACAATAGCACTTGACACTATATCAGTATGATGTTGTGTGTTCCTCAGTGGCGGTAATTCCTTGGGCAACTCTGCAGGAACTACATCTTCACATTCATTAACCACTGGCACATCCTCCTCAGAAATTTCGAGACCTTCACTGGTTTCATTCCTATTCAACATAAACATTTCCGCACTATCCTCCACTTCTTTAACAAACTCTTCTGTAGATAATAGACTATTCGAATCCACCTTCTTCATTGATAAATTACCCCCCTTCATCTCTTGACACACATTCTTCATCCTCATCAAACCTCGCTGGTTGTGAATTTTCAACTTCATGTTCATCAAACTTTGTTGGTTGAAAATCATCAACTTTCTTTTTATCAGACTTTGCTAGTTGTGAATTTTCAACTTCATGTTCATCAAACTTTGTTGGTTGAAAATCATCAACTTCATCTGTATCTAACTTCGCGGATTGTGAGTGATCAACTTTATGGTCATCAAACTTCGCGGGTTGAGAAGAGTCTACTTTATCTTCCACTTCAACACTATCTTTCACTTCTTCAACAAATTCTTTTAAAGATATTCGATTGGTTGCTTCCACCTTCTTCTCTGGCTTGCTTTCACTTTGTTCACGCTTCTTAAGGACTAAGATAATTTTGGTTCCTTCGAACATGAAACTGTAGCTGTTGGCGTGGCTATTATGTTGTACGGCTCTATCATACTACCATGGTCTTCCCAATAGTAGGTGACACACATCCATATCAACCACATCACACCATATATCATCTTTGTACTTCTTCCCAATAGAAAATGTAATCAATGCTCGTCTTCCCACTTTCACTTCTTCACCTTCCTTTATCCATGCCAGTTTATAAGGTCTAGGGTTTTTTTCAGTCTTCAACCCCAACTTCACAACGGCTTCTTCAGAAATAAGGTTATCGCAACTTCCCGCATCAATAACGAATTTACAAACCTTTCCCAAGATAGTACAGGTAGATTGAAAAATATTGTTCCTTAGCCAAATAGAATCATTCTCATGCATTGGCAAAGTACACCCTTCGTCTCTATGACCACGTATGTCTCTATGATCATGCAAGTCTCTTCTACTCGGTCTTTTGACATCACGACATGGTTCATTGTCAAACCCATGTTGACTTCTTTTCTCTTCCCTATGGTGATCTCGTCTCATTGAAATTGATGATTCCCTTTTATTTTGATAAGTTTGTGGCGACACCCTCCTTGCTTCCGTAACCGATGGCGAAACTCTGTTTCCTCCATGGTTCAAGACTGGTGACCTTCCTCTTTGACTTTGATTCAAATCCATCATCAACTTCTCCAACTTTCCAAAACCTTTATTGAACTTCTCTTCGAGGTTATCACTAATTCGTTGCTCTATTGCCTCAGCATCTTCTCTTCTATATGAATCTTTAACATTCTGAAATCGATTAACTCTTCTCGAAGGCATTGTTGAATCTTCAAACACACACTTCAATACTTAGCTTTGAAAAGGATTTGGTTCGGCTCCAACTAACTCAAACTCGGTCTTGATCTGCAAAATGATGCACGGCTTCAACTAGCTCTCGGATCTAACACTGATAAGCTTGATTGGAATTGAACAAACACTTCTCTTTGTTCCAACAGGCTCGTCTTAGCTATGATTGGCTAAGTCTTGCTCTGATACCAAATGACGCAGCGGCAAATAACAAAATGGATGTAACGGTGAAAGTAGCAATCTATGGATTGAAAATACCAAACGCCCAAATCCGTTGATCTCAAAGATGCCGCATTCTAGCTATCTTCGTCACGTTGATCGTGCACGATGCCGTGAAGGAAGATCTACGATTCTTCGAACGTTGATCTAGCGCACTAGATTCCGTGAATCGGTTTCAACAATCGTTGATTCGAGCGCACTCGAATACCGAAGATGGAGATAGGAGATAACACTCAACTACCAATTTTAATTGTGGCACAAGAGCACACAAAAGAAATTTTTATTCAAATTCAACTAACTCCAAATGATACAACTCACCCGCTATTTATAGGATTTTTACAACATAGGTACACGACTTAACATAGGTCGTTAACGACCTAACACATACAAACACACATGCGACATAAAAAAAATGACATAAAAGACGAGCGACTTAAGGTCAGCGACCTAAAAATGGCTTCTGGAAATTTTCACGCGACCTTAACCTGCTTCGCGACCTAAAAATGGCTTCTGGAAATTTTCACGCGACCTTAACCTGCTTCGCGACCTAAAAATGGCTTCTGGAGCTCGCAACCTAACTGCTCGCGACATAAAGATTCGCGACCTAAGACATCGGAAGATTGGCGACTTATCGATTTGCTAGGTCGTTGGCGACCTAAGTCATAAGATTGCGCTGCATCAAGCTTCGACATAAGAAATAGATCGCTCGCGACATACAGAGCTGGTTCGCGACTTGAGGAGGAGGACTCAAAGAGGAGGAGGAGCTTGCGACCGCGACCTAGGGTTTCTGGCGCATCTTCTTCCTCGCGACATACCATGGTGGAGCGACTTATGGTGGAGCGACCTAAGGTAATTCGCTCATCTTGATTTCGCGCTGCATCAGAAAATAATATATGTTTTAACATGAAAGCGAAATCCAACGTCACATACAAAGAAACATTACGAAATAAAAGGAAATATTATGTTGTGTTTTCAACAGATATCATTTTTGTTCAAATCAATAAATTATTATCAAAGAATCAGTTAGGGAATCTCATTTGAATACATTATTTTGCTAATAAAAGCCAAAAAAGTAAATAAGGACTAGGAATATTAGGGGGCATTTTGAATACATCATTTTTGGCAAATTCTATTCATATATACTATATATTGCTGTACATACGCCGAAAAATTATTAAAATGATACACCCTTTTTTTAACTTAATATACACCACACAGATTACAAAACTACCATTAATCTAAAATAAAATAAAGCTCTTATGTCATTTCACTAACTTTCTCTCTTGCATTAAACAAAATAAGGTTCTCAAATCTGCTTTTGTAAATTTCAATTTTCAAATTCAAATGCCTTAAATGGAATTCAAATTATTTAATCATTTATATATAGCAAATTTAGTTTGATTTTTGAATATTAAAACATCAAATTCTTTCAATTTTGATGTTAAATTTAAATTTGATTTCATTTAAGTAAAAGATAGAAAAGAATTCAATATACTGCATATCATATTGATTTCAGTAATAATTTTAAATTTTAATTTTTATACTTAATTGTGTGGAAAATAGGCACAAAGACAAACTTTGAAAAAAAATTAGGACGAAGGACAACAAGTTTTATTTTTTGACTGAAAGGCAAACTTTGAAAAGAATTAGACTGAAGGACAATGCTAATTATAGCTAACATTTTGTATAGTGTAAAACTTAATATAGTGCTAATTATAACTAGCATTTTGTATAGTGTGAAAACTGAACGAATATATTGCTAGTTAAAACTAGCATTGTCCTTATGCCTAATTTATTTTTAAAGTTTGTCCTTCAGCCTAAAAATAAAACATGGTGTCCTTTAGTCTAATTTTTTACAAAACTTTGTCCATCTCCCTAATTTTCTCATTAAATGAAATTCAAATTTTATTCACTTGATGATATATAAAAAATTTAATTACTTTATAAGCGAAATTATATTGATTGTACTATGGATTTGTGAATCTTTATTATTGATTATTAATTTTATTTTCTTAAATAAGGGCATTTTTGCCTAATATTTTATAAAAAAATTATGATGTATGCAAAATAATTAATGGTGTATGAATAAAATCGGTCCCGTGCTAAAAAAGTTTGTAAATTAAATCTCTTTAAATTTATTGTCACCTAATCTAATTAAATAAACTCATGTAAATATTTAAATGAGGCAACTCTTTATTGACAAGCCTAATCTAAAATTTCTTTCCACCATTAAATCCCAAATGATCTTGTAAACCTTCTAACAATACCCATTGTTTACACGTAAAAATCAACTTTTGAATGTCACATCTTTTTGAAAAAACTTTTAGTTATCATTTTGAAAGGCAATAGATTTTTTAAGTGTAAATGAATTTGACTTTTAACTATTTTAAATTAGAGTGAATCACTTAAAATGATAAAGTTGAGGAAATTTTTTGAACCAAGAACATCGTCTCAAAAGTTTAGTCTAAAAAAAAGCATTAACAAAAATGTTGTATTAATATAGCATTATCTTTAAAAGCAAAATGAAATTAGCACCATATTTACAGCAAAAGTACTATATTTACTTCAAATGCTCTGTGTGTGTGTATATATATATATATACATATACATATAGCATTATTTTACAACAAATGCTATACACATATAATATTACTTAATCCTTCAGCCTAAAATTTTTGACTTGTGCGTTGTGGGCTCAAAAGTAATTCTCATATGTTCCTCCCGCCTATTTTCCTGGTTAAATAAATTATATAAACAAGTTTTTAATTGCATTTTTAAGAGGCACTTAAATTTTAAATTGCAAATTCGTTAGCTTTTAACCACTTAAATAAGTTATATGAGTTTTTAATATCAAAACATCATATTTAACATTTTTCATAGCATGACGTTGTTAATTTTTAAAACATAGAAATTTATAAGTAATTTAGTTGTATTTAAAAGATGTAGTTTTCAATTGCATTAGGTGATGCCGTTAAAGGTACGTTATATCATTGTAAGTACAATTTCATCTTAGTGATGAAAAATCAATTGCCATAACATAATGGAATTAATACAACGTCCTACTGATCCTGTTTTAACTTCGTTTTAGTGATTATTAAAGCAGCCAACATTACATATGAGACATGCAATTTCAACTGCATCATGCTAATGCAATTTAATGTACTTCAACATCATTAGATATAATAATTTATTACATAATTGATATTTTGTTTTTTCTAATTTTTTGGTGCAGTTTTAAAATAGATTTGTTATATTGCGTTTGGAAGATTTTGTTTTAAATAGTATTGTTTTAAAGCAATTTTGAAGCCCTAAAACTGAATTTGAGATATGCAATAATAAAATTATAACATTTATGCAGTTTAATTTTACAATATTTTAATGTAGTTATAAAATATATTTGTTTTTTATGGTTAGGAAATGCAATTTTACGTAATTAATTTTGTTTCTAATCATTTTATATTCTTAAGACTACATTTTACAGATATAATAATTAATCGTGTAATGGTTGTATAGTTAAATTTTTATGATATTTTGACGTAGTTTTAAAATAAAATTGTTTTACTACATTTGAAAGATGCAAGTTGAATAGCTGTTGTGAGTTTCCATATGTATTTTTGATGGATTGATAACAAAGAAGCTCGTGCTGAGATAGAATCCAAGAGAATTATCAATGAAATGGGTTAAATAGGGCGCAAAGAATCAACATAACGCTGAGAAATCTGAAGATAAGAAAAGTGATGAAAATTCTAAGTATCGATTTCTATTTAATCCAACTTTGTGGATTTGTACCAGACAAAGTCTTACTAGTCCAAAAAGTTGGTTTGATAGATTTCATTACTTAGAATATTTTCAGCTCGAAACTTGCTAGTAGAAGAATAAGGATTGATGATGAACCAACACCAAATGATTCAGAATATTTGATAGGTTAGCTTTTGTGCATAAAAAACTTTCTATATGACAATTCCAAAATATCTTGGATGGATCGATGCCAAAGAAACCATTACCTAACCAAATAGTGCAACAGAGCATAAAGTCAATAGGGCAGTCTCATGGATTTTAAGGGAAATGTGGCACGTGGGTTCATTTTGAGGAGTGTATGGACATGGCTTCTTCCTCGTTTGAGACTTTTCAACTTTCCCGTCCGAACTTGATCTTTTTGAGCTTTTGATCTTTCTGCACTAAATGGAGCTTTCAAGTAAATAACTGCTATACCTCTTGATTTGTAGCATGGATCATTTTCATGAGTTTTCCATTTTCTAAAGCGAACTATTGAGAAAATACTTCAGGAGATGCTTAATATGGAGAGATTGCAAAGCTTGAACCATGCAATGTGGTTCATTTTCCTCTTTTCCTATCGAATCAATAATGGTTGTCATTGATCATTATTCTAATCAATGAGTTGGACTCCAGTGCTTAATGGAGAATATGATAAGTAAGTTTCCTCCAAGGGATCGATATTGGTTAACATCATCCATTTTGAGCTTTATAAGAGTAGAGAGTAGGTAAAGTGGCTAAGACTGAATAGAGTTGAAGGTTCGGGCCCTCCTTCTAGCATCAGATTGTGTATGTGGTTTTTCACTACAACAACGGCCATTGAATGAAAATTGGCTTTAATTTTCAAGAACTTTGGCTTTAGAGATAAACCAAAGTAGTAAGTAGCTTAATAGATGATAGATGTAAATGCTGGGGAGAACAAGTAAAATTTGAAAGTAAACGTAGTATAGCAAGAGGCAACAAGATTTATAGTTGCTGAGGGAAAACTCGTATATCCACTATTGATATTTTTCTAATTTAGAGTTTTTTTAAGGTACAAAATTATTTGGAAGCCACTAATGAGTTTACAATTTTCTTTAATCCAGAAAACTACTATTTTGTTTTAGTATCCAAATTATTTCCTCTTAATTATTGTAGGACGTAGATCTATTTAGAATAGTTTTGCCACTCACTGTTGGTGGAGAACTTTTCCCATGGATTTCTAAGTTGGTAGATAGGAGCATAGCGATTTAGACACATGTCGTAAGATTGTTATATGTTTAATTATTTGGATTAATGAGGTGTTATATTTTGATGCCTTATGCTTTCTCTAGAAGCACTGCTTGATGGAAACACATGCTTTATTGAATGACTAAGGTTACACATTTTTTACTATTGTTGTCGCATGTATCTAGGGCGCCTGTTCTTAAGTTGATCTTCCTTTACTTTACTAAGTACCTATAAATATTTAAGGAATTTCTCCTTTGGGTCACGATAGTTTAACTTATTCACTTTGTCATTTGAGCAATGAAATAATAATAAACATATAATCCTTCAGTATTTATTACCTTTGGCTAATGGTTATTTTGACATTCATATAAAAAAACATGTATGCTTATAAGATGAAGTAATTTGTGATAGAATTAGTGATACAATATTTCTAGATCGAAGAAGAAGGCACTACGATCGAAGAAGAGTATAGTGAGCGATCGAGACCCATTGTTCACTAGTGGATTTTGGAAGAGCTTCCAGGAAGTTTTGGGAACCGAGTTGTGTTTGAGTACAGCTTATCACCCTCAAACAGATGGTCAGACCGAGAGAGTCAACCGAGTTTTGGAAGATCTCCTCGGAGCTTGTGTTTTAGATTTCGGAGGATCATGGGAAGATCACCTTCATTTGGTGGAATTTTCGTATAACAATAGTTACCAGTCAAGCATTGGTATGGCACCGTATGAGGCATTGTATGGAAGACCGTGTAACTCTCTGACATGTTGGTTAGAGACCGGAGAAAAGCTTATGCTTGGGCCAGAGATGATTCGACAGACTTCGGATTGCATAGAGATCATTCGGCAACGAATGAAGGCAGCCCAAGACCGTCAGAAAAGTTATGCCGATAAGCGTCGTAAGGATTTGGAATTCGACGTAGGTAATATGGTTTTTGTGAAGATTTCTCCACTGAAGAATGTTATTCGATTCGGGAAGAAAGGAAAATTGACTCCGAGATTTGTTGGACCATTCCCGATCATCGAGCGAATTGGAAAGCTCGCCTACAGATTGGAGTTACCAGAAAAGATGTCGAGTGTGCACAATGTTTTTCATATATCATATCTACGGAAGTATGTGCACGACTCGAATACAGTGGTTTCTGCTGATAGCTGTGAAGATTTAGAAGTCGATCCGGTTGTTGAGAGACCTCGTAAGCCGCTTCGTGTTGTGGAAACCGACACGAAACAGCTTAGGAGGAAGGTAGTTAAGTTGCTCAAGATACAATGGAGTGATGATGATAACGACTGTACATGGGAGGTAGAAGAGAGGATGAAAGCAGCTCATCCTGAACTCTTCAAGGCATGGCCTTAAGGTGTCGTGTCATCTAACGACATTGTAACTTGTTCTAGTTTTAGAATTCTGCATGCTAAGCTAGAATTGGATGCATGGTTTGTTGATTGCTATGGATGGTAGGCATGCAGAATAGTCTTTGTTTGCTCTGTTTGTTTGGAATTTCGGGGGCAAAATTCCTAAGGGGGAGAGAATGTAACGACCCATATTTTTACGGATCGAAACATCGTAAAACAGTTGTCAATTGGTCGCATTGTTGATAAGTTGTCCAGAGTCTAAGTCTTAGGTCGTACGAGAGTTTGGAGCGACCTAAGGAAGTTGGCGAGTTAAGGAGTAGACGACTTAGTGAAGTGGAGCGACCTAGGGATTGGAACGACCTAAGAAGTTAGGTCGTGTGATAGTTAGGTCGTGTGATAGTTAGGTCGTGTGATAGTTAGGTCGTGTGATAGATAGGTCGTGTGATAGTTTAGGTCGGTCGAGCGACCTAAGTAGTAGACGACCTAAGGAGTTTATGACCTAAGGGTTAGTAAGAGTTGGCGACCTAGTAGTTAGCGACCTATAGGAGTTAGCGACCTATAGGAGTTAGCGACCTATAGGAGTTAGCGACCTAGTGGTGAGCGACCTAGTGGTAAGCAACCTAGTGGTGAGCGACCTAGTGGTAAGCGACCTAGTGGTGAGCGAGTTAGCGTAGTTAGGTCGTTAGACGACCTAAGGAGTTAGGTCGTGAGCTTCTGTGTTGAGTTAGGTCGTAGGTCGCGAGGAAGCGCGTGTGTGTTAGGTCGTAGAAGTGCGCTGATGCGCTAAGTTGTTAGGTCGTAGGTCGCATGAATGTGCTGATGCGCTAAGTCGTTAGGTCGTAGGTCGCGTAGAAGCGCTTGTGCTGTTAGGTCGTAGAAGCGCTTATCTGTTAGGTCGTAGGTTGGAGCTGTTAGATTTTAGGTTGTTGGGTTTTAGGTCGTAGGGTTCTTAGGTCGTGGACGACCTAACTCCGAGCGAACGACCTAAGGAGAATTCAGCCTATAAATAGGAGGGTTCTTCTTCATTTTGGGATCGAGATTTTGAAGCGACGAAGTGCTGCCATTTTGAGAGCTCGAGTTCTACACTTCTTCACTTCTTTTCTCCACTTTGATTTAGTACTTCCTTCCATCCAAGATCGAAGATCCAAGAGCTAAAGTTGAAGATCTACATTCTTCGGAGAGAGATTTCATCGTTTGAAGCGGATTTGTGATAGATCGAGTTAGATCCTTCGTTGTCCAGATCTGAAGTGTGTTGCTTTTGAGGTGTTTAGGTGATTTGGTGAGTGGTGATTATCTCTCACACGGATCCAAAGGAGTATATCGGATCGTTGGCTTGATTTTGTGTAAAGTAGTGATTTTCATGCATCTTTGTAAACTTAAGTGTAGATCTATTGTTCATTATGACTTGACATCCATTTTACTACATGTTAACCTATGCAAGTTCATTCATCAAGATTATAGAGATATTGCTCATGTTTTCATGCTTGTTAGGCTTTAGACTCTTTATTTACGAAATTGCCATTATTGTTATAATTGTTCATTAGATCATATTTGAATTCTTGATTACTTGCATTAATGTTTGACTTGATTGATTGCTATGAATTAGATGATTGATGATTTGATTTAGACAAGATGGTCAAAGATGATTCAAAAGCTAAGGGAAAGGCTCTTGAATTCGAAAAGCTGCTCATGGCATATGTGGCGAATGATGAAGCTCATATGGATAGATTTGATGATGATGTTGAGATGGGGCTTTGCTATGATGATGATGAGGCGAAGCATAGTATGAGATAGTCTTGGTCTAATCCAGACGGGATCATTCCAAGCATGTTGATAACTCGGTGATATGGTTCGAGTTCGAGGATAATGGTTTGCTCGAGAGGCGCTTGAGCTAGTATGGAAATAGTCGTCGAGGAGGATGACTAGAAGGCTGAGATCTCATCATTGTTGAAGGTTCTAGCATGCTCAAAGCATGAGTATGTTGGGCAGATTCGATAGTCCCTGAAGGCTACTGATTGGTAGTCAAGTACTCTGGGCAGATTCGATAGTCTTAGGCACGGGTCACGATGACGTGCGGAGTCATGTCTAGAACCGGGGTTTCCATTAGCCCTTGACGGACGGATGAAATATAGAGCCGGTCATTCAATTAACGATGATATCGAAGCAATGATAATATTGATAGCCAGAGTCATGGATGTTTGGTTGTATCATCATTCGGTCTCAAGAGCGGTATTTTCTGGGTGCTTATCTGATCTTGGTTTAGGCCTTGGGGGTTTGTACTTGGAAAACATCGCCCTTGACTCGAGTGATAATGGCTTTATTTTAAATTGTATGCTTTACTATGTTTGCTTCTGCTTAGTGTGTGTCTGGGGGCTATCACTGTAGAAAGAGGTGGAGTGGGAGGGTTGGATTCCTATTCCTTTTTCCTTTATGCTCTTTTGGTATGTTGTTTGTTAATTTACCGCTCACTAAGACTGTTGTCTGACTCAAGGCTTTATGTTTTAACTCTTATTGCCTTGGGCTGTTCGTCCATTTTGGGACGGGCAGACTAGGTAGCAGGTGACAGGTGTTGTTCTTGCTTTCTACGATGCTGATGACGAAGACGAGCTGGAGGATTGCATATTATCTTCTTACTATATGTACTGGATGTTCCGCTGCTTGTATATTCTCTGAGTGTTATGTAGTGAGGCTTGATGTATTGACTATTCAGATGTCTGTATTCAACTATTATGAAGTTTTATTGATGAGATTCTATTCTGTGAAGCTTCACTATATATATATTCTATTGTATTTTGTCCATGCGCTGTGAGTAATACGATAGATTCTGCTGTTTTAATTTACCCTGACAATCGTCCATGGCTGCCTGGCACACTTTACAGCGCACTATCTCTAGGTTCAGTGCGGGGGTCATGGGCGGTCGTCACATTTGGTATTAGAGCTTTGGTTAATCGATTTTACCCAACGCTCGCTGACGTAACTACGTATGAGAGACGTAATTGTATTTTGATGGATGATTACTATATATAATATAGTAGCTTAGAAAAGTTTGAGTCCTTTATGCAGTTGTTTCTCAAGGTGTGCTAATCATTCCTTTTTATAGATATTAAGGATGAGTCGAAGAGGGAGACCAGTTGCTAGGGAAGGCCGTGCTGCTGAAGGGGTTGCTGATTATGTTGCTATGTTCGAAGCTATGATGACTTCGATCATGAGAAGGATGCCAGCTCCGGGGCCATCGGTGGATGTTGGAGTTCAAGTTCAAACTCCAAAGCCGGTGGATTTTGCTAAGTTGTGTAAGGATTATTCTGCTCTTGGAGGAAAGGTTTTCTTGGGAACAGAACCAACCATTGAAGTCCAGATATGGATAGATGCTTGTAGAAGGATCTTTGGTGATTTGGGAATTGAGGATGCGACTAAGAGGAAGTTAGCATCAAGACAGCTTCAAGGGAGAGCTTCTGATTGGTGGAACTCTATCACCATTGATACTCCGGAGGAAGAGATTACTTGGGTGCAATTCCAAACCAGATTTGAAGCTAAGTTCATTTCTACAGCTCAGAAGTCTGTTCTGTTCAAGAAGTTTGTGGAGCTCAAGCAAGGTGGAAGACCAATTCTTGAGTATGTTTCTGAGTTTGAAGCTTTGTCCAAGTATGCCCGGTTGTATATTGAATCTTCGTATCAGAAGAATGAGAAGTTTGTGACAGGCTTGGACAGTTATCTTGGGAGGCAGTTGGTGGATCATTTGGACGATCCATTTGAGAAGCTTGTGGAGAAGGCTCTCAGGCATGAGAATTTGTTTCCTAAAGAGGGATCTGTTGTTGCTGTGACCAAGGAGGAGTCTAGACCACAGTAGGGTGGAAACAAGAAGAGGAAGCAGCAGCAACAAAAGGGTAAGGATGGCTAGAAGAAGCCGAAGGGCGAAGTGACTTGCTTCAATTGTCAACAGAAGGGCCATTTCTCCAGGGATTGCAAGAATCTGAAGGTGCTGGTGAAGTGCCACAACTGTGACAAGCTGGGGCATGTTAGGAGGAATTGTCCAGAGCCACGGAAGGACAAGCAGATTGTGCAAGCTTATGCTTTGGGGGCTGTTCCATCATCTTCAAAAGCTCCTACCGCTGAAGAGAAGGGAAAGAGTGTGGTGGTTCAGGGTACTCTCTCCATTTGTGGTGTTCCAGTTAGAGTGTTATTTGATACTGGGGCATCGCATTCTTTTGTTTGTAATGAACTTGTAGGCCGGTTGGGTTTAGAACCGGATATTGTTGATAGGCCATTGGTTGTGACTAATCCAGTTGGGGGTTCGTCTTGTTTGTGTATGGTATGCCGTGGTCTGATTGTATCGAGTCATGATTGCTCTTTTGTTTGTGATTGTTTTGTTCTGAACTTTGCGGGGTTCGGAATTATTTTGGGTATGGACTGGCTTAGGAAGTATGCGGCAAAGGTTGATTGTGATAGGTTGGAGGTGACAGTCGAGAATGTGGAGGGGCGAAAGATTGTGATACGATGTAAGCATGAAGAAGGCGTCTTCATGAGCTTCATGTATTCGCTGGTTGTTCCACGGGATGGACTGTCATCTATGCCAATCGCTAATGGATTTGAGGATGTCTTTGACGAGGTCAAAGGGTTACCGCCGCATAGAGAGATCGAGTTTCGTATAGATCTAGTTGAAGGAGCCAGACCTGTTGTGATGCCTCTTAGGCGGATGGCGCCTAGGGAACATCAGGAGTTGAAGGTGCAGGTTGATGATCTTTTGCAGAAAGGATTCATTCGGCGTAGTGTGTCCGAATGGGGTGCACCAGTTGTGTTCGCAACCAAAGCGGATGGATCGATGAGGTTGTGTGTGGATTATCGTGAGCTGAATAAAGTGACTAAGAAGAACAAGTATCCATTGCCGAGAATAGATGACTTGTTTGATCAGCTTCACGAAGCTAAGGTGTTTTCCCAGATGGATTTGGCAACGGGATTTCACCAGTTGAGAGTGGCTAAAGATAGTGTGCCGAAGACTGCTTTTAGGACACCATCCGGTTTCTTTGAGTGGCTGGTAATGCCGTTTGGATTGACTAATGCGCCAGCATATTTTGTGGATCTTATGAATAGAGTGTTCAGAGATCAGTTGAACAAGTTCGTGCTAGTGTTCGTGGATGATATTTTGATTTATTCCAGAACTGAAGAAGAGCACAAGACGCATTTGCGTATTGTTTTGGAAATCTTACGGAAACATCAGCTGAAGGCTAAGTTTTCAAAGTGTCACTTCTGGAAGAGTGAAGTGAGGTTCTTAGGCCATATTATTTCTGGAAATGGAATAGCGGTTGATCCCGCTAAGGTGGCAGCAATCCAGGATTGGGTTAGACCTAAGAATGCATCTGATGTGAGAAGTTTTCTTGGATTAGCAGGATATTATCGTCGATTTATCAAAGACTTTTCCAAGGTAGCTGCACCGTTAACAGGATTGACGAAGAAGAACCAAGTGTTCAGATGGGATGATAAGTGTGAGCAAGCTTTCGGAATCCTGAAAGAGCGACTGACAAGTGCTCCTGTTTTGACTATTCCAAGTGGGAATGATGAGATGGTGGTTTACACCGATGCATGTGGTACTGGACTTGGAACAGTGCTAATGCAGAAGGATAAAGTTGTTGCGTATGCAAGTCGACAACTGAAGCCGCATGAAAGGAATTACCCGAATCATGATTTGGAGTTGGCGGCGATTGTTTTTGCTCTGAAGATGTGGAGACATTAACTATTGGGAGTTCGATTCGAGTTGTTTACAGATCATAAGTCGTTGAAGTATCTTTTCTCCCAAAAGGATTTGAATCTTCGGCAGCAATGGTGGCTAGAGTTTTTGGCATCATATGATTTTGGTATAGCTTATACTCCAGGAAAGGGTAACGCAGTGGCAGATGCGTTAAGTCGAAGACATGCAGGATTGGGAGCCATGTTTTCAGAATGGAAGAATCTCGAGTATTTAGCTGGATTTGACTTCAGGCCTAGATGTGGATTGGAACCTGAGATGTTGGCAAACTTATCGATAAGACCGACTCTTGTGGAAAGAATTGGCGAGAGCCAAAAGCGAGACGATAAGCTTGTCAAGATTATCCGTGATTTTGAATCTGGATTAAACCCAGAAAAGGATAAAGGATTCGAGATCGATCGAGAGGGTTGGCTTCGGAAGCAAGGACGACTAGTTGTTCCCGATATAGATGAATTGAGAAATGAAGTTTTGAAGGAAAGTCATCACTCAAAGTTAACAATTCATCCAGGTGGAAATAAGATGTATCGGGATATGAAGAGAACCTATTACTGGGAAGGTATGAAGAAGGATGTAGGAAATTTTATTTCCAAGTGCATGAACTGCCAGTTGGTAAAAGCCGAACAGAAGAAGCCAAGTGGATTGCTTCAGCCATTAGACGTTCCTACATGGAAGTGGGAGCAAATATCGATGGATTTTATCGATGGGCTACCTAGAACAAGAACGGGAAATGAAGGGATTTGGGTCATCGTAGATCGTCTGACTAAGCGTGCAAGATTCATTCTTGTTCGATCGACTAGGACTGCATTAAAGTTGGCAGAATTGTATGTTAAGTGGATAGTTTGATTCCATGGTATTCCGAAGAGTATAGTGAGCGATCGAGACCCATTGTTCACTAGTGGATTTTGGAAGAGCTTCCAAGAAGTTTTGGGAACCGAGTTGTGTTTGAGTACAGCTTATCACCCTCAAACAGATGGTCAGACCGAGAGAGTCAACCGAGTTTTGGAAGATCTCCTCAGAGCTTGTGTTTTAGATTTCGGAGGATCATGGGAAGATCACCTTCATTTGGTGGAATTCTCGTATAACAATAGTTACCAGTCAAGCATTGGTATGGCACCGTATGAGGCATTGTATGGAAGACCGTGTAACTCTTCGACATGTTGGTTAGAGACCGGAGAAAAGCTTATGCTTGGGCCAGAGATGATTCGACAGACTTCGGATTGCATAGAGATCATTCGGCAACGAATGAAGGCAGCCCAAGACCGTCAGAAAAGTTATGCCGATAAGCGTCGTAAGGATTTGGAATTCGACGTAGGTAATATGGTTTTTGTGAAGATTTCTCCACTGAAGAATGTTATTCGATTCGGGAAGAAAGGAAAATTGACTCCGAGATTTGTTGGACCATTCCCGATCATCGAGCGAATTGGAAAGCTCGCCTACAGATTGGAGTTACCAGAAAAGATGTCGAGTGTGCACAATGTTTTTCATATATCATATCTACGGGAGTATGTGCACGACTCAAATACAGTGGTTTCTGCTGATAGCTGTGAAGATTTAGAAGTCGATCCGGTTGTTGAGAGACCTCGTAAGCCGCTTCGTGTTGTGGAAACCGACACGAAACAGCTTAGGAGGAAGGTAGTTAAGTTGCTCAAGATACAATGGAGTGATGATGATAACGACTGTACATGGGAGGTAGAAGAGAGGATGAAAGCAGCTCATCCTGAACTCTTCAAGGCATGGCCTTAAGGTGTCGTGTCATCTAACGACATCGTAACTTGTTCTAGTTTTAGAATTCTGCATGCTAAGCTAGAATTGGATGCATGGTTTGTTGATTGCTATGGATGGTAGGCATGCAGAATAGTCTTTGTTTGCTCTGTTTGTTTGGAATTTCGGGGGCAAAATTCCTAAGGGGGAGAGAATGTAACGACCCATATTTTTACGGATCGAAACATCGTAAAACAGTTGTCAATTGGTCGCATTGTTGATAAGTTGTCCAGAGTCTAAGTCTTAGGTCGTACGAGAGTTTGGAGCGACCTAAGTAAGTTGGCGAGTTAAGGAGTAGACGACTTAGTGAAGTGGAGCGACCTAGGGATTGGAACGACCTAAGAAGTTAGGTCGTGTGATAGTTAGGTCGTGTGATAGTTAGGTCGTGTGATAGATAGGTCGTGTGATAGTTTAGGTCGGTCGAGCGACCTAAGTAGTAGATGACCTAAGGAGTTTACGAACTAAGGGTTAGTAAGAGTTGGCGACCTAGTAGTTAGCGACCTATAGGAGTTAGCGACCTATAGGAGTTAGCGACCTAGTGGTGAGCGACCTAGTGGTAAGCAACCTAGTGGTGAGCGACCTAGTGGTAAGCGACCTAGTGGTGAGCGAGTTAGCGTAGTTAGGTCGTTAGACGACCTAAGGAGTTAGGTCGTGAGCTTCTGTGTTGAGTTAGGTCGTAGGTCGCGAGGAAGCGCGTGTGTGTTAGGTCGTAGAAGTGCGCTGATGCGCTAAGTTGTTAGGTCGTAGGTCGCATGAATGTGCTGATGCGCTAAGTCATTAGGTCGTAGGTCGCGTAGAAGCGCTTGTGCTGTTAGGTCGTAGAAGCGCTTATCTGTTAGGTCGTAGGTTGGAGCTGTTAGATTTTAGGTCGTTGGGTTTTAGGTCGTAGGGTTCTTAGGTCGTGGACGACCTAACTCCGAGCGAACGACCTAAGGAGAATTCAGCCTATAAATAGGAGGGTTCTTCTTCATTTTGGGATCGGGATTTTGAAGCGACGAAGTGCTGCCATTTTGAGAGCTCGATTTCTACACTTCTTCACTTCTTTTCTCCACTTTGATTTAGTACTTCCTTCCATCCAAGATCGAAGATCCAAGAGCTAAAGTTGAAGATCTACATTCTTCGGAGAGAGATTTCATCGTTTGAAGCGGATTTGTGATAGATCGAGTTAGATCCTTCGCTGTCTAGATCTGAAGTGTGTTGCTTTTGAGGTGTTTAGGTGATTTGGTGAGTGGTGATTATCTCTCACACGGATCCAAAGGAGTATATCAGATCGTTGGCTTGATTTTGTGTAAAGTAGTGATTTTCATGCATCTTTGTAAACTTAAGTGTAGATCTATTGTTCATTATGACTTGACATCCATTTTACTACATGTTAACCTATGCAAGTTCATTCATCAAGATTATAGAGATATTGCTCATGTTTTCATGCTTGTTAGACTTTAGACTCTTTATTTACGAAATTGCCATTATTGTTATAATTGTTCATTAGATCATATTTGAATGCTTGATTACTTGGATTAATGTTTGACTTGATTGATTGCTATGAATTAGATGATTGATGATTTGATTTAGACAAGATGGTCAAAGATGATTCAAAAGCTAAGGGAAAGGCTCTTGAATTCGAAAAGCTGCTCATGGCATATGTGGCGGATGATGAAGCTCATATGGATAGATTTGATGATGATGTTGAGATGGGGCTTTGCTATGATGATGATGAGGCGAAGCATAGTATGAGATAGTCTTGGTCTAATCCAGACGGGATCATTCCAAGCATGTTGATAACTCGGTGATATGGTTCGAGTTCGAGGATAATGGTTTGCTCGAGAGGCGCTTGAGCTAGTATGGAAATAGTCGTCGAGGAGGATGACTAGAAGGCTGAGATCTCATTGTTGTTGAAGGTTCTAGCATGCTCAAAGCAAGAGTACGTTAGGCAGATTCGATAGTCCCTGAAGGCTACTGATTGGTAGTCAAGTACTCTGGGCAGATTCGATAGTCCTAGGCACGGGTCACGATGACGTGCGGAGTCATGTCTAGAACCGGGGTTTCCATTAGCCCTTGATGGACGGATGAAATAAAGAGCCAGTCATTCAATTAACGATGATATCGAAGCAATGATAACAGTGATAACCAGAGTCATGGATGTTTGGTTGTATCATCATTCGGTCTCAAGAGCGGTATTTTCTGGATGCTTATCTGATCTTGGTTTAGGCCTTGGGGGTTTGTACTTGGAAAACATCGCCCTTGACTCGAGTGATAATGGCTTTATTTTAAATTGTATGCTTTGCTATGTTTGCTTCTACTTAGTGTGTGTCTGGGGGCTATCACTGTAGAAAGAGGTGGAGTGGGAGGGTTGGATTCCTATTCCTTTTTCCTTTATGCTCTTTTGGTATGTTGTTAGTTAATTTACCGCTCACTAAGACTGTTGTCTGACTCAAGGCTTTATGTTTTAACTCTTATTGCCTTGGGCTGTTCGTCCATTTTGGGACGGGCAGACTAGGTAGCAGGTGACAGGTGCTGTTCTTGCTTTCTACGATGCTGATGACGAAGACGAGCTGGAGGATTGCATATTATCTTCTTACTATATGTACTGGATGTTCCGCTGCTTGTATATTCTCTGAGTGTTATGTAGTGAGGCTTGATGTATTGACTATTCAGATGTTTGTATTCAACTATTATGAAGTTTTATTGATGAGATTCTATTCTGTGAAGCTTCACTATATATATATTCTATTGTATTTTGTCCATGCGCTGTGAGTAATACGATAGATTCTGCTGTTTTAATTTACCCTGACAATCGTCCATGGCTGCCTGGCACACTTTACAGCGCACTATCTCTAGGTTCAGTGCGGGGGTCATGGGCGATCGTCACACTTCTTTCAAAAGTAATAAAATCTTCTCTTCCAAAGTACATGTTCGCTATCTCTCGATACTGGAACAATTATAAATCAGATGTCTTTATTTTTCTATTTTTCCATTTATAACTTCTGATTGATTTGAAATGTTATTTTTCTATTTATTCTATATCACTATCAAAATGATCTGAATTTAAAATTACCACTATGTTTGGGGCGCATGATTTTACCTTCAATGGTTTGGTATCAAAGTTATTTGGTCATTGATAAAAGATGTTAGCCAATTTGACAAAAGATGAAGGTACCCCAGTTATTATACCCTATGTTAAAGGATCGTAGGTATCATCAGGATCATAGTTGACAATAGAAAAGTGGAATTGGGACAATGAATTAAAAAAGTGATAATGGAAGATGAAAGTCGTTCCGAGGAGAAATAGATTTCATTATATGTTGTATGCATTTTCGTCCACGTTATGGTGGATAGGAAAAGACATCAAGGAGAATAGAAATGGTCGAAATGTACATAATGAAGTCGCCATCATGTAATTACAAGGGTGATGCGAAGTGTTAGGAGAAAATTTCATATAGTCAAAGAATATACTTAAAGCACTTATAAAATATTCCCATTGTCAGGACATGTACCTAGGTCGAAACCGCATCTCAATCCAAGTTATGGATTGAAAGATATTATCATCTTAAAAAATTTCCACCATCTAACCGACTTAGGCCCCACCTTGGAGAGTTACTACTTACTTCATGCAAATGGAACATTTAGAGGCAGTGTAGTATTCTACTCAACAATACGAAGCTATTGATCCAAGTTTCATTCAATTCTGACATAAAATGAAGAAGTTATGGCACACAAAAATGTATAGCTCAAGTGGTTGTGCGTCAAGCTTCCAACGAAGAGGTCAGGAGTTTGATTCTTAGCAAGCGCGTTATTTTTATGAAACAGGAGAAAAGTCTAGTAGGGAACCTAACTGTTTCTACCTAATAAGTCTCTACCTAGCCTTACACCTATAAATACCTCATAGATGAGCACAATCAGGAAAAGAAAAGGGATAGGCAATAATGGAATACAAGTTTGGAGTTTTAGAAACTACCTAGCCAAATCTTTGCCTAATTGAATCTCTGGAGCACATTTGAACAACAAGGAGTTATCTTAGCCATATCCAATCACCTTCAAATATCTCCACCATCCAACATCGAGTTATGGAAGACCAACCTCAAAATTTATGGCATAAGAGAACCACCGGACCAACGCACCACTGAACCGAGGAACCGTTGGACCGAGGCATCATTGGACCTAGGCACCCCCATACAGAGGCACCATCGGACCGACGCACCAATGAACGGAGGCACTCTGGTCCGTGTAACCATTGGACACCATCAAACCAACGAGCGCCAAACCCAGGGCGTCGAACCAAGGATGTCGAGCAGGCTAGAATAGGAAACGCCAGTCAAATCTTGTATATATGTAAAGTACCAAATCGAGCATGTTATATAGGGAAATTGTCTATTTTATTGGCCTGGTCTCCCATATCTTCACTCCTATAAATATCTAAGCTACCAACAACAATGAGGGGAATTCTAGAGAGCCATGTTCACAACAGTAATGGTAAACAAGTCAAAGAAATCTAGGAATAGCCTAACGGGAATGGGCAAACAGGAATAGGCTGACAAGAATAGCCAAATAAGAATAGTCTGACAGGATCTGCCTAATAGAAATATCCAAACAAGAACAACCAAATAGGAATGCCTAGTAGGAACAACCGAACAAGATTAGATGAACATGGATAGCCAAATAGGAGTTGCCAAACAGACTTCTTTAGGTATATATCTTACTTTCTAGTAAGCAACAGATCATCGTATTTTGTATCCCAAGCATCATAATTCCATTGCCCTCCTCAATCACAAAGTCTATGGGCGTATAGGCACCCGCATTACGGGGCAGAGAGCGAAAGAGGGAAGACCGAGGCTTCGCACAAGCAAGAACAGACTTTTGGGATGGGGCAGCCTTAAGTTGCACAACAGTTAAGCCAATATCCCAAGGGGCATTTGATCAAACATGGTCAAGGCATGAGCCTGAATCAGCCAAGGTCTGAACTATATGGTTAGAAATACCAACCAGAGTACCATCGCTATCCAAAAACTGATCAACCACAATGTCAACCTTGCTACCAAGCACAGGTGATTCAATTACAAAGGAAACATTATTCAGGGAATCATCCATGCAGAGAGGATCGATGGTGTTATCAGAGGTAGCAAGCGGATGACAAACACCAGCATAGAGGTTCGAGAAATCCACTAGCAAACCCAACAATGGCCTAGAAGGAGACAAAGATTTGGAAGGTTGGATTGGAACACGGAGGACATGGCCGGATCTAGTCAAACTCGACAGGGCAGAGTCAGGTAAAGGAGAAAACTTTCGATGCTTCTAATGCATGAAGCGACAGAGATGGAAGAAGTGGGGGCGATGGAGTCAAAAGAAGGAGGAGGGCACAGGCGTGGAAATGAAATGAAGAAGCAGTGAAACGGTCGCCATTTGTATCCTAAATCTGATTGGTTTCTTTGCAACATATATATGTTCGTCTGATTTATCCTATCTATTTTTGATATTGTTTTAAATTTGCTGTTTGAATTAAAAAAATGATTGAAATCTAAGTTTTAATTAATAACATAATTCTATTACCGATTCAAATAGAAAACATATATAGTTTATTAATGTTTGTATATATATGTTTTATGTTTTTTATTTTGAATACAATCTTTTGGTTATTGTATATACCTATTTGAAAATTCAAAAAAAATACTTTATAAACATAACTGGACTTTTGTGTCAAATAACACAAATCCTTGGATGTTCTTTTAAATTAAAGTTAGACTTCAATTTGTTAATTGATTTTAAAGTACATGCTAAATTATAAATTTTATCATACAAATGTTGTTTAAAGTTTAATACATTATTTACAACGATTTGTGTATGTGCATGTGTGTGTATAAATTTAGATTTATAAAATGGACTTTTATGTAACACCATAATTTTAATCTTTCATTTTTCTGTGTTTGGTAAGTGATTTATCATATCACAACTTATTATATATGTATTTGTATGTTTTGACATGTTTTGAATCCATTTGTAAAGTCAAAAATATGTTTTGGGACTGTTTTAAAATAAATCCAAAGTAAAAACGGATTTAAATTGATTTAAAGTAGTTTAATCGTGTTTTTTTGATGTATGATTGTATGTGTGTGTGTGTGTTAGGCCTTGTTATAGATGCATTTTTAGAAGATTTGTCATGATTTAATGTATGTTTGTATGTTTGGATGATGATTAAATGTCATTGATGCTTGTTTGTATGTTTGAATGGTTATGAATGGCCATCAGAGCGAAATAGAGGTGATGGGTATTCATTGATCGAAGGTCTCCAGGTAAGAGTTGAAATGTACTCTCCAATTTGATGCATAAAGGATGAGAGATCCGTAAATGTAGATTCAAACTTCAACGTATCAACTCTAGAGTGTTCGAGGTCATACCGATGCATAGGGGATGCACATGGGTTAAAGTAGTAAGTATAGTGATGGAATCAGTGTGAAATCGATGCATCAGAAGTGCCATAGAAATTTGGTTTGGGGCTTGGTGGTCAGCTAGGTTGCATTCGGTAATTGGCTTTGGGCTGGGAAGGAGGTTGCTTTAAGTAAGGCTGGTCAGTGGTGGAATAGCCGAGCATGAAATTTAGTTCATGGAAAACTTTAGGTCGGTGATGGCAAGACTTCGAGTCGGTAAGTGAGAAACTCCAAGCAAAGGTACTGTGTAAGAAAATTGGTTTAGGGGTAAGGAATCGAGCAGGAATTTGGGTTCGGGGCTAGTGCTCTAGGTCGATGCAAGCATCACTTCAATTTGGCTATATGGTGACATTTATTCTGAACCTGACAGATATATAGGAGAGCTTTAACTTAAAGGGGACTTCGATTCTGGCATGGGGCCGCTTCGGGTCGGACCAATAGTTGCTTAGTGGGTTTTGATGTTGACTTGGAGTTGAAGTGGATGACTCTAGGGCAACTTGATATGACTTTGGGGTTTGTATAGCAAAATATTAAGCAATGAAGTGAAGCTTCAACGCGATGATTTTGAAACTTTGGTGTGATAGCTCTACAACTTACAAGGGGTGTCTAGAGGTGTTCCAATGATGAGGACTCAACGATTAGAGTTGTGATGGTGATCCATAAGGGAATGTTTAATGATGAGAACTTGGAAGTAAAATAGCGACTGCGTTCTACTAAGATAAATGATATGGAATAACAATTGAGTTCCATTATGGAGATGTGTGCAAAGGGATCGTTGATGACTCGGAGGTCTCCAAATTGCTCGTACAAAGGAGTTATGTGGGGACACCCACCTAGATTATAATTACGTCTAAATCTTACGACTGTGAATTACATTAGATTTTGCGATTTTAAGTCTGGTTCCTAGCCTTACAAAATAGCATGGATTCGAATACCAAGAAACCGAGACTTGATTGAGTTTCTGGCTAATAATTGGGACATACAAGTTATCATATATCAAATGCACCTGAGTGATGTGAGGATTGTTTGATGGATGCCACGTCTGCTATGATTGTTTATCACTCTATGGTATAATAAGGCGTAGGTATTATTGACTTGTATACCCAAACACCTGATTGTGTACTGATTTGTAGTACAACCATATGATGATGATAGTAGATTAGCATATATCGATCATTATGTGCTAACTCTTTGGATGTAGGGACATGTCAGATATGATTCCACATACCCAATATTCTAATTACTATTACATTTTTTGTAGTATTTTGAGACGATGTATCTCTCATAGCAGATTGATATTTGATAAAGGTTTTATGATTTGCTTCTTATTATCTCGAATACTCTTAAATGAGTAGATTAGGGATAACGGATCTAGATAGTGCATGGAGCTATGCGACGTACGAGCAGGAGGATGTGCTTTCATATATCTATGCTTGGAGCTTACCATCACTTATATTTCATTGTGCAGTACTATGGACCTATGTCAGTACTTGTATTATCAAAAGAAGGTTGTTAGAGTTTATTGAAGATTTATGTATATAAACTATATATTTTCCATTTTGTATAATCTATGAACCTGTTGCACTCGGATGTTCTTATATATGGTTCGTTTAACTATATTATTATCTCGCCTGTCATATATCTGTGTTAAATATTATGTTATATCATATGCACTGTGAGATATATGATAGGTTCTGTGATTTGAATTTACTTTACACCTTTACTATCATCCTACACCTGTCAGGAACCCTAGCAGCGCAATTTTCATTTTATATGGATATCGGAGGTATAGGGCGGTCATCACGCTTGTGGAGATTAATGGTAAAGCTGGTGTGAGGTTTCTATAGATTATCTTATATAGTCCATGTTATAAAGGCAAAAGCTAAAGTATAAAATTTCAAGCAATTCAAATAAAGTTATGAGAACTTATTTTGTGTAATGAGCTCAAATACAAACTCAAACTTGGTTATGTTTAAAGAAAATATACATCCTAATTTACGTGCGAAGCTTAGATTCTTTCGTTGTTATAGGCTTTATTGGTAACTACTGTGATAATTTAGAAAGCAACCATTTTTTATATGGAAAGAATTACTCTTCCCACTTTTTTATGTGTACAAGAATACACATGAAAGAGAATATATTGAAACAAGCTAGGGTTGTTTAGCATGAGGAAAAATGGAAAAATGGTTTGGAAATGTAATATGGTTTTAAATATGAGTTATCAGGCTCATAATATTAAGGACTCGTTTCGTTACATTAGTATGTGCCAATCCATATGCGTATGTCAAGTGTTAGATGGTGAATCTTGGTCTAACTGGTGAAACTCAAGAGCCCATGTACATGGATCTCAAAGTTGAGGTATGTGATAAAATATTTCCAAGTTGGAGAAGACGCTGCATCGATCAGAGAAACAGAGATGTAGTGGAAATTGGACAAAGGAAGACAGAAGAAATATGGAGCACTTGAGGCCTATAGCATAAGCTACAAGCATCCAATCGACTCAAATAATTACTTACCGACTGGAATCCTTTCTAGTTGATTGATAATTTTTCTAGTTGACTAGATATTGAGTCGTTTTGAACCCAAACGCTTAGCAGATTTTAAAGTCAATTAGAAGTCCATACTAGTCGACTAGCACCAGTCGACCATGGAAATTTTAGTCAACGGGATGAGGAATTCTGGTGAAATTGGGTTTATATTATTAGAGGCAATTTTGCTTTTTTTAGAGTGTTTTAGAGTTTCTACCATAGATTGCTACATATCTTTGATCCAATGACTGAGATTACTTTATACTTCTATAAATAGGCTTGTATAGGGGTCTTTATAATGTACATGGAGAAGGGTTAGTGTATTAGGGTCTTGAGGATTGAGATTTCTTGTTAATTTTAAGGCTTTTCTTTGTAATCTTTTGAAGGAATTAATAAAATTTATTTAGAGAGAATTATCTATGCATTGTGTATGGATACTAGAGATATCCTTAATTGTACTACACAATTTTTTTTGAATAGAATTTGGTTATTGCGAAGATAAGCATTTAAAAAACATAATGTGAGAAATCAAGGGTTATTGAAAGCGAAGATCAAGGTTTTTCTATACTTTAATGATTTCCATCAACCATTGGAGAACAAAGGGGAGAAAATTAGAAGAATAACTAAAGCAAAATGGAAAATTGTGGATAATAAAGCTATGATGGCTATTCGATGCTTTTTATAAAATATAATGTTTTAAATTGTTGCTGATGAAATATTTGCTTATGCAATTTGGAAGAAAGTGGAAGGAATCTACACAAAGAGCTCTACAACAAGTAAGGCTCTTCTTAGGAGAAGATTGGCAAATTTGAAAGTTAAGGAAGGTGGGTCAATTGGAGAGCATCATAATGATATCAAGCAGTTGTTAATTAATTGGAGGCCATGAATTATAAGGTGGATGATGATACACAAGCCCTGATGTTGATGAGTTCGTTACTGGAAAGTTGCTAAACACTTATGGTGGCATTAAACAACTCAAATCGGATGGAGTTGTTTCAATGAGTTCTGTTGTTGATAGCCTACTTTATTAAGAGATGCAGAGGATAAACCTAATGGAATAAAAAGATAAGGAGGACAAAGAATATAGAAATTCGATCGAAGAGGGGCATCTTGCAAGGAAGGGTAACTCGTTCAAAATTTGAAAAGACGATCAAATAGATTAAACATGGAAATGGATTTCTATATTGTAAAGTACAAGGTCAATAGCTGAAATTTTGTAATAATCTTTTAATGGATAAGAAGGAGATGAAGGCATATTGGAAGAAGACCAAAAGGAATGTAAGGATAATAGTGATGGTGATGTGCGTTTTGCTGGGGAATTTGATGACAACGTCCTACCCGTGAATAAAGGCAAGAGCAAAAATTTGTTGCTTGATTCGGGTGCTTGTTTTATATATGTAATCAAAAGGAAACATTTATTTGATTAGGAAGAAAAAATGCTAAGGTGAAATCTGCTGATAGTGGAGATTTGCATGTTAAGGGTATAAGATCAGTTAGGTTGAAGATGTATATGGAAGGGGGTGAAGCTAATAAGAATCAGACATATCTTAGAAATCAAGAAAAATCTTGTTTCAGTAAGACATTTGAAAGGAAAAGACTACAACTTTTGAACTCAACGTGGAATCACAAGGGTTTGAATGGGTACTAGGGATGTTCTGTGTGTAAAACGAAAATGCAACAACGTATACAAATTGCTTGGAACACTGGTGGAGGATGCAGGAACTTCTCAAAGTGTTGTTGGAAAGAAAATTTTGTCTACATCAAGATGGAGCGAGTAACGAAAAGCCACATGGCCAGCATGAAGGCTTTTGTGGTATTAAAAATAGTTATAGTTGACTGAAGATATGCATTTTCAATTTTAGGATTATGAGGGGTGGGTCATGCGTAATTAGGTGGTTAGGAGATTGGCTAAGTTTTCTTTTGATGATGGGGACATTTGATTTTATGGTGATATCGAAGGTTACTTGGTACTTGAGATTATAGTTAGAGTTTGAACAACTATGAAAATATAATAACAAGGTGGAGACCGTTGAGATATGTGATGTAATATTTCTAGGTTAGAGATGTCGTGATTGGAGAAACTGAGATACAATAGAGGCAAGACAAAGGAAGATGAAGAAGAAAGATGTAGTATCAAAGGCCTGTAGCTTATGCTACATGCATCCAGTTGATTCGAAAAATTACTAGTCGACTGAAATCATTTCTAGTCGATTGGATATTGAGCTGTTTTGAACCCAAACACTTAGCTGATTTTCAAGTCGACTAGAAATCCATGCTAGTCCACTAGCACCATTTAACTGATGGTATTTCCAATATAGTGGATTGAGGATTTCTAGAGAAATTGGATTTGAATTTTCAGAGACAAATTTATCATTTTTGGAGTTTCTACCGTGGATTGCTTCATATATTTGACCTAGTGACTGAAATTGCTTTTGATTTCTATAAATAGGCTTGTACATATGTCATTATAATGTGTATGAAGAAGAGTAATTGTATTAGGGTTTTGGAGAATTGAGAGTTCTTGTCAATTTTGAGGCCTTTTCTTTGTAATCTTTTGGAAAAATTAATAAAGTTCGTTTGGAGGAAATTATTTATGTATTTTTTTTCTTCACTTCTATCTCTTCTTAGATCCAACTATATAGGATTCCTTGGGACAACCCTAGCACACATGAGGCCTCCTTGAATTTTCTCTTATGTGTACACTAGTGCACATTGGGATATGTAGCATTGCTCTTTTATATATTCGGTGTTTTATTTTATTTTACATTATGCTATTATTTATTGTGGAAATTTGGATTTGCCCCTTATTTCAAGTTTGATATACGAAAAATCTTTTTTTTAAACATATTTTAAATTACAGTTCTATGTTAAAATATTTGTAATTTTTACTACAGATATTTGCACTTTTTTACTGTGAATATTTGCATTTTTGAAAGTGCAAATATTTGCATTTTGACCGAAACCAAAAACTGTGGTGTTTACTAAAACTTTTTTTGGAGGAGATTTATTGTGTATTCTAAAACTTAAAAATGGTGTTTTACTTGATAAATAATATTAATCTTCACCAATATTACAAACAGAAATATAAATATTTGCAATTTATTTTATCAAACATTTTTGAAACAGACAAATGTTTAAGAACTTAGTTCTGACACAAACATTAAAGCTCAAAATACACTCTAAATATTATTCTATACTCATTCAATTATAATACGTGTTTCTGCAGGTCCTCTAAACTTTGGCAAAGTGGAAGCGCAAAATAAAGCGAATGCATACCTTCATCAATTTGTAACTGCTATTCATGGACAAAGGTTTTTCATTTAGGTCTTACAGTTATGTGTTGCTTAGAAAGAATTCACAATGTGTTGAAAGAAGAATGATTTTCTAATTTTATTTCACTAAAATGATTTGTTGTACACTGTACATTATATTGCAAAACTCGATTACAAGCTCTGTATTTAAATACATGAGATATTGGGCCATTAGGCTTATTGCACCCGCTTCACCCATTATCAAAAATATGATACGTGTTATATATATTCTCTACAGCCGAGACTATTCCCTTCATTCTTCATTTCTAACTCCCCCCCCCCAAAACCAATACACGGGTTAGGGTTTTCTTCGATTGAATTGGGGCTTTGGCCGCATAGCGTTTAAATTGTGCATCTTTTCTTCAATTACTTCATTAATTGCTTTGAATTGCTTGATTGTATAGACTAATTGAGATTACTTTGCTGATTTTTTAGCGAGCAAAAGTTAAGAAACCATTTCTCTGGTAGATGTTAGATCTGCTCACTCTTGAGCTCCGAATCAACAGATCTGAACAAAAATTGAGCAGTTGAAGAGATGCGAAGGTTTAAAGGAATCCGAAATGGATGCTAGATCTGCTTCAAGTGGATGTTATATCTACTTCTCTTTATCTTGCTCCACCTTCAAATATGCTCTAAACCTCAAAAAGTTCCTTGTTGACAGTGCCTTGGTAAGGATATCTGCTCGTTGGTAAGAGGAAGGTATATGATTTACTTGCAACTTCCCTCTTTGTATCTGTTCTTGAACGAAGTATAAATCGATCTCAATATGTTTTGTTCTTGAATGCAATACTGGATTTTCTGCCATATATACTGTGCTTTGATTGTCACATCATAGTATTGGTTTCTCTATTTTGATTTGTAATTCTCTTAGCAATGATTGTATCCAGATTATCTCCACTGTAGCACTTGCTACACTCCTTTATTCAGCCTTTGTGCTGGATCTGGAGCTGATTGTTTGTTTCTTTAAGAACCACGATACTGGGTTGTCTCCAATATAGATGTAATAACCAGTTACTGATTTTCTGTCATTAATGTTTGTTGCCCAGTCTGCATCTGCATATGATGTGATGTTTAGATTGTAGCATTTCTTTAGTGTAAGTCCATAATTTGCAGTGCCTTTGAGATATCTTAGAATTCTCTTAACAGCTTTCCAATGTTCATCACGAGGTTCCAGCATAAATTGTGATACTTTGTTAACACTGAAAGAGATATCTAGCCTAGTTATAGTAGTGTATTATAGAGCTCCTACAATACTTCTATACTGTTTAATATTTAATATTGGTTCTCCCTTGGCTTTTGAAAGTTGCTGATGACTGATCATGGGTGTTGGCTGAGGTTTTGCTCCATCCTATTTTGATTTGATTAGTAATTCTTTGATGTATTTCTTTTGACTCAACATCATTTCTGAATTAGATTTTCTTTTTTCTTCTATACCCAGGAAGTAATTCAATCTACCAAGATCCTTGATTAAAATTGTTTATGTAGATACTGAATGATGTTGTTGATCTCATTCTCATCATCACTTGTTATAATTAAGTCATCAACATATATTAGAATGTATGTGATAAAATTGCTATTAACTTTGACAAATAAAGAGTTATCTGATTGGGTGGACCGATAGCCTACATTAACCAGAGTGGCTTTCAGTCTATCAAACCATACTCTTGATGCCTGTTTCAGTCCATATATAGCTTTATTTAACTTGCACACATGATGTGTATCTTGCTTATATCCCTGTGGCTGCTCCATATAAATTTCTTCCTATAAGATACCATTCAGGAAAGCATTGTTTACATCTAACTGTCTTATGTTCTTGTTTTTGTTTAGAACAATTGTGAGAACTATTCTAATAGTTGTTGGATTCGCCACTGTTGAAAATGTTTCACTAAAGTCAAACCCATATTGTTGAGTGTACCCTTTAGCAACAAGCCTTGCTTTGTGTCTTGATACTGTTCCATCTGGATTTTTTTTCAGTTTGTATGTCCATTTGCATCCTATTATATTCTTGCTGGCTGGTGGATGAACTAGACTCCATGTCTTATTTTTCATAAGTGCCTGATACTCTTCATCCATTGCAGCTTTCCAGTTTTTATCCTTGAGAGCTTGCTCAAATGTTTCAGGCTCTATAATACCAGATGTTGCAATATAGATCATTGGTTTAAATATTCCACTCTTTGATCTGGTTATCATATGATGACCTTTTCTGGCATGTAATTCAGTATGTGATGATGTTGAATTGCTATCCTGATCAGTGTTGTACAATGATTGACCTTCATTGATGCTTTGATTTTGATCACTTGACCTTGCAGGTGACTGAGCATGTGCATCAGGTTACTCTTCTGTATCATGACCTGGTCCAGATGACAATGTGTGTTGTGGTTCAGAGACTCCTGTTTCCTTCTCAGTTTCTGTATAATTCCATATATTTGAGTGCACAGGTACAATAGGTATGGATACTCTTGGATTGTACTTCTACATTGTTTTAACATTTGTACAGGAAAATGGAAATACTTTTTCATTAAACACCACATATCTACTTATAAATATTTTCCCAGTGCTGTCTAAGCACTTATACCCTTTCTATTTAGTTGCATAACCCAGAAAGGTACATGGTTGTGATCTGAAATCTAGTTTGTGATTGTTATATGGACTTAAATAGGTAAAACATAGACACCCAAATGTCCTTAAATTTTGATAGTCCGGTTTTACTCCCAAGAACCTTTCTATTAGACTTATTCCTTTCAGTACCTTAGTTAGTAATCTATTTATTAAGTACACTGCTATACTGAAAGAATCTGGCCAAAATATTAAGGGTAATGATGTTTGTGCAAGTAAAGTGAGATCAGTTTCTACAATATGTCTATGTTTTCTTTTAAGTAGACCATTTTGCTCAGATGTATATAGACAAGTTGTTCTATGAATTATGCCCTTTTCTCAGAAAAACCTAGTGATTTGTATTCAGCACCACCATCACTTTGAATAATTTTAACTTTGTGATTTATTTGCTTTTCAGCTTGTGCTATAAAATACATAACTGCATTGTAAGTTTCTGCCTTAGTTTTCAAGAAATATATCCAAGTGTATCTAGTGTATGCATCAACAAATGATATATAGTACTTGTAGTAATAATCTGAACTAATGGGTGCTGGACCCCAAAGATCAGTTGCAATAAACTCTAAAGGCTCCTTATACTCTGTTATAGAATCTGCAAAAGCCAGTTTATGACTTTTTCCCATTTGACAATAAGTACAAATATATGGTAAAGTAATATTATCAATAGAGATTTTATTTTCTACAAGTACCTGTTTTACAACACTTGCATTTGGATGACCAAACTTGTAATGCCATAGATCAAAGATAGGTTTGTCACTTTCTGTTGACAACATTTCAGTATTGTTACAACTCTTTACTTTCTTTATAGGATTTCTGCAACTAATCAAAGTAAACTTGTACAGTCCATTCACTGCATCACCCCGCAAAAGTATTTCTTTAGTTATTATATCTTTAACCAAACAATACTTTGGATAAAATTCAAAGTAAACATTATTATTATGGGCAAATTGAGAAACACTTATAAGTTTTTTCTTTATTCTTGGTCTTAATAGATTATTAATATATAATTGGCTTTCACCTCTGATATAGGCATTACCAGTGTGTGTGATCTCAATTGACTTACCATTTCCTATGAAAATGGACTGTTTACCTCTGTACTCTCTGCTGCCCATATTCAAATTGTGTAGATTGCTTGTTAAGTAATTTGTTACTCCTGAATCTGGGTACCATGCTTCATCTTGAATGTGTTCAGATTTATTGATTTCATCCAGGTTCTGATTCTTATTACCATTGTATTATTTGTTTGATTCATGCTGAAATTATGCTAAGTTTGCACTGTAATTGACATTTCTCTAATTATTTGTGCCTTGTCCTGGTACATAATTTGCATTAAACCTGAAATAGCATTTTCGAGCAGTATGACCCACTGTTTCACATATCTGACACTTTGGTTTATTGCCACCACTCCATCTCCCTCTACCTCTTCCCCTGACCGACTGATTTCCTCTCTGGTATTGTTGATCTGTCCTACCACGGTTTTGATTTTATTTTTACTGTTTGGTGCAAAATTGATTGACATGTCTATGTCAAGAGGTTTCTTTTAATCTAGTCCTCCTTCATGTGCTAGGAGAATGGAGTGAACATATTCTAGGGATGGAGGGTTTCTTGTGATGATATAACTGCTACAACAACCTTATATTCATCACTTAAACCACTCAAGAGTGTTAAAACTTGCTCTGTATTTGACATTTTATGGCATGCTGCCTCAAGTAAATCACATGTATTCTTGATCTTTGCCAGATATTCACTCATTGACTGATTACCTTTTCTTACACTATGTAGTTTCCTTTTGTAATGCATGATCTTAGCTGCTGATTGTGTATTGAATATCCTCTCTGCTGTTGTCCAAATTTCATTTGCAGTTTTGCATCTTATTACTTATGGTAAAAGCTTTACACTTATTGATGACATCAACCAAGAACTTATTAAGCTGTCTTGTCTTTGATATTTCACATATTCTTCATTACTGACTGTTTTGTTTTCTTGATCAGTGACAAATTGGGTGGAATGGAAACAGTACCAAGAATGAATCCTTCAAAGCCATATCCTCTAGTTGTAGTTTCAACCTGAACTTTCCAAAGAAGATAATTGTCTTCTTGTATTTGTGCAGTGATAAGCTGTGTTTATGGACTGATGATAGTCTTGATGAGACTATATGTTATTGCAGTGGTTTGTTGGGATGAATTTGATCCACGGTTTGATGTTGCAGAACTGCCTTCTGCCATGATGACACTTTTTAAAACATAAATAGACTGTTAAAATCAGAATCTCACAATAAAAACAAGGAATTCTTCTTCTGCAGAGATAAGGTATATTGCAACCAAGCTTATATGATGAACTTTCTCTAATAAGCTTCTGGTATAGCACTTACTTCCCTTTTCTTTTCATTTGATGAGTTTCTTGATCTTTTTTGACTGGCTTTCTTATTTTGCTTTCAATCTTGAATTTGTTCTGAAATATTGTTGCAGCCAATGATTATGTTGGCATAACAACAGTATTCTTATAACAAATTCAATATACCCAGATGAAGAAATTCTATCTGATGAGTAAACTGATCCAAATGATGAGAATTCTCTAATGGAATATCATTTTCTTTTAAAATTGGAAACTTGAATGCTGTTAAGCTTTAGATGATGGCTCCGATACCAAGAAAGAATTCACAATGTGTTGAAAGAAGAATGATTTTCTGATTTTATTTCATTGAAATGATTTGCTCTACATTATACATTATATTGCAAAACTCGGTTACAAGCTCTGTATTTAAATACATGAGATATTAGGCCATTGATCTTATTGCACCCGCTTCACCCATTATCCAAAATATGACGTGTTATATGTATTCTCTACAGCCGAGACTATTCCCTTCATTCTTCATTTCTAACTTGCTTGATGATAATGCATATCAGGTAATTTAAGCAAAGGGGTGTATATAAATATAATGATACAATTAATTAGCAGTATCATGTCAAACTATTATTAGCAATTCAATGTTAAACAAATGAGGCTACTGTGCAATGGAATGGGTTTGGTAATTATTTATAACTATAAGTATACATCAAACCTAAGTATTGTGCTATAAAAGTCCAAAAATTTATGTTCTGCTGTCTAGTGAATTCAAATTTAAGACCTTTTAGATTAAAGAGACGTTACCTCTTCTGGTAGCTCTTTAATAGTCAAGTTTAATCCTTTGAAATTATTCCATCTTCAATCATGTAGCAGATCTATTATCTTGTTTGAATCATTTTCATTTCTTTGATGGTGCATATTGTAAATATGATATGTGGTAAGAAATATTTGTAAATACAAGGTAAATCGAATTCAGAAGCTTTTATTTCTACAACAGATTGACTGTGAAATACAAGCTAAGGGTGTGAAATTTAATTGTAAAACACAACTAGAAAACTCCAAGGTGTTTTTGTGAATAACATGCATTTTTTAGGAACATGCATTCGACACAATGTGTTAGCTAACCTGTTTGGCAACTATTTTTAATAATTATCCTATTAGTATCGATATCGATGTACCTTGTCTTTTACATGGTCTTTCTTTATATAACTATCCAACCTAAAAGGCATTCATTGCTTAATGGAGTAAAATCATTCCATTAAACCTGCTCAACTTATCTCTAACATTAAATGCGGTTAATTTGATCCATAAATATAGTCCATTCACATTTAAACCTACTACTTAGTCTTGGTAAAACAACATTAACCACTTCTTGTTCATAATTTTTGGTCAAGGCAGTTGAGTTTAGTGCAATAAATCCAACAATGCATACAAAATAGGTTATGTAGAAGGTGTGACACGCTTGACATTTGCATACAGTCCAATTGAATATATACTTACCATTATTGGAACGCTACTACCTTCATAATAAATAAAAGCATATGAAAAAAGGATACGATATCTTGCATTATACAGAAGAGAATATTAGATGCGGTAGCATAGTCATGGGCCCGCACAGCCCAATAATAAATAATGTACTTGTGTCTTATAAATATGTACAGCAGTATTACTTCTCTTGCATCTGAATATATGAAACAACTTCTGTTGTACATGTTCATTAATCAAAATCAAGAAAATTCATTTCTCCTCAAATTCTTTCATGGTATCGGAGCAATCCTTTGCTTAACAGCATTTAAAGGAAAACTGCCCTGCCAATAATCTCTCAGATTCAATATCATCATTGAGATTAGGCTGCCCATCCATTATCATAAGAGAATCAAGATTCTCATCACTTGATTGTATAAGTTTGGTCATACCTTAGTCTATATCAAGGCTCTTATCAGTTTCATATCAAGATTTGATCGGTGCCTCGCCAAGAAGCAACTGTCAGAACAGTTTTCATCATCCAGTTCACCTCTTGCTGCACTCTGTTCATATCAGTTTTCAGCAACTCTCGGTCTTTTAAGATTTCAGTGCTTGAAAATCAAGATTTCCCAAATTCACCTTCACTCTGACTGCATCAATGCTGAAGAAGAGTCATCACCCTCATCCACAGCAAGAAACACAGATTTAGCAACTCAAAAGTCTACAACAAAAGATTTGATTAAGGCATTGATGAAACCACAAAGTCAAATTATCAATGTGCAACTAAATGAAACAAACTTTCTTCTCTGGAAGTTTCAAATTGAAACTACAATCAGAGGCTATGGATTAGAGGAATTTGTTCTTGGAACATTAATCACACCACCAAGATACATTACTGATAAAGATGGAAAACTCATAAGCAATTAAGAATTCGTATCACATCAAAGGCAAGACAGTTTATAGGTCTTGGTTACTCTCTACTATTAGTTCTAATCTTTTACCAGTTAATTGGATGCAAGACTGAAAATGAAATTTGGTTAATAATTGAACAAGTGTTCAATACTCAATCTGCAGCAAAAGTGATGTACTAAAAAAGGCAGTTGTAAAATTTAAAGAAGGAAAGCTTATCAATGAGAGAGTATTTGTCTAAGGTTAAAATGTTGTGTGATCAACTTGCATTAGCAGGTCATAAAATCTCTGATTATGAACAAGTATTATCAATTTTAAATGGATTAGATGAGGAACATGAGGCTGTTATAGCAGTAATTTCATCAAAAGAAACAACACCCACTATTCAATGTATCCATTCTACACTTCTTGCTCATGAAGGTAGAATAGAGCAAAAGAAACCCATTGTATCAGATTTCTCTGCCAATTTTACAGTAACAATAGATACAAGAATCAAGGGAAGAACAATAATAGCAGAAATCAAGTTAATAGTCAAAGAGGTGGTCAAGCAAATAGAGCCGGAGGAGGAGATGGAAGACAGAATAACAACAACAAAATCAGGTGTCAGATATGTAAAATGTATGGTCATATTGCAAGTAAATGCTACTTCAGGTTTGATGCAAATTATGTGCCACAGCAGCAAAATATTGCAAGAAACTACCAACCAAATGTCAACATGGTTAATACACAGCAAGATAACATAAGTCAATCAGAAAGAATAAACCGTGATATAGCCAACCTTGAAGATATACATGATGAAACTTGGTATCCAGATTCAGGTGCTACTAATCATGTAACAAATAATCTGACTAATCTAAACTTAGGAAGCAAGGAGTATAAAGGTACGCAATTTATGCACATAGGTGATGGAAAATCTATTAGAATTACACACCATGGAAATGCAAGTTTTATTGGCAAAAGGCAACTCTATCTAAACAATCTTCTAAGAATTCCACTAATAAGAAAGAATTTACTAAGTGTATCTCAATTTGCAAAAGATAACAATGTGTATTTTGAATTTACCCAAAATATTGTTTAGTCAAAGATATTCTAACAAAAGAAATTTTGTTGTAGGGTAAAGGATTTAGAGGGTTGTACAAATTCAATATTGCTAAGTCAAGAAATTCTAGATTTAAGGAAAAATAGTGTAATATTTCTGAAATCAAACAAGAAAATGACTGTAAGAATTTTGATGTATGGCCTTATAAACTAGGTCATCCAAATGCAAATATTGTAAAGCATGTGTTGAATAATAATGCAATTTCCTTTAAGAAATTTTTTTTACCTTATGTTTGTACATATTGTCAAATGGGAAAAAGTCATAAACTTGCATTTCTAGACTCACAAATTGAGTACAATAAACGCCTATAATTAATTGCCATAGACTCATAGGGACCAGCACCAATCAGCACTAATTATGGATATAAATATATGTTTCATCTGTTGATGTTTATTCTAGATATGTATGGATTTATTTTCTGAAAACAAAATCTAAAACTTATAAGGCAGTGTTGCAATTTATAGTTCAGGTTGAAAATCTAACAAGTTGTCAAGTGAAAATTATACAAACCGATGGTGGAACAGAGTTTCAACCATAAAGAATTTTTTCTAAAAAAAGGAATTATTCATAGAAAAACTTGTCCATATACATCAGAACAGAATGGTCTAGTTAAAAGGAAACACAGGCAAATAGTTGAAACTGGACTTACTTTACTTGCTCAAGCATCATTACCACTTAAAATTTGGCCTGATGCTTTTTCTACAACAGTGTACTTAATTAATAGGCTACCAACAAAGGTTTTAGATTTTAAAAGTCCAATAGAAGTGTTACAGGGAGTCAAACCAGATTATCAAAGTCTGAAAGTATTTGGTTGTCTGTGTTTTCCCTATCCAAGACCCTATAATACACATGTTTGGATAACAAAGGAAAAATTTTCATACCAAGACATGTAGTATTTAATGAAAATGTGTTCCTTTTAGCAAGAAAGATATTAAAACATCACAAAAGATATATACAAGATTCTCCATACCTGAGATACCAGAACAACCTGAGATAATTATGCAACCCCATATAAAGGAGAAGCAAAATACTCAATGTACAACTTTAAGTGAAGAAAGTTATGGCTCACAACACACAGTGATCAGAAATGAACCAGGTCATGAGCAGTTTGAGTTTGAAACTCAAATCCAGGATTCACAGCATGATGCAAATATACAATCAGGCAGTCATCAATCATTAGATGATTCCCAATCATCTAATAATGAAGAAGCCACAGTTAGCATCAGTGATCAACAACCTGCAACAACTAGGCATCATATGATAACAAGGGCAAAAAGTGGAATATTCAAGCCAAAAGCTTATGATATTGGCTTAGAAACTAAAGAATCAGGCACTTATTATGAAGCTGTGCAAAATAAAAAATGGAGAACAACAATGGAAGAAGAATATGATGCATTAATAAGAAATAAGACCTGGACTTTAGTTTCTTTGCCAAGCAATAAAATTGACGTTGGATGCAGATGGACATATAGAATAAAGAAAAACTCTGATGGTTCAATCTCTAAGTACCAGGCAAGGCTGGTAGCAAAAGGTTACTCACAACAAAATGGTTTTGATTTTAATGAGACAATTTCACCTGTTGTGAAACCTTCTACTATTAGAATAGTTCTTATTATTGCCTTGAGTAGAGATTGGAACATCAAACAACTAGATGTAAATAATGCATTTCTAAATGATGTTTTGCAGGAAGAAGTTTATATGGAACAACCTCAAGGATTCAGATAAAAGAGCAATGAGAAACTCATGTGCAAATTAAACAAAGCAATTTATGGACTCAAACAAGCACCCAGAGTTTGGTTTGACAAACTGAAGTCAACTTTAATCAGTCTTGGCTATCCACCAACAAAATCTGACAACTCTTTATTTACAAAATACAGTAAATTTGGAATTACTTATGTACTAATATATGTTGATGATTTTATTATTACAGGTAGTAGTGATGCATAAATTAGCAAGCTCACTAAACATATAGATAAAGAATTTTCAATCAAGGATCTAGGATGCTTAAACTACTTCCTGGGAATTGAAGTTAGAAGAATGTCTAGCACCATGAATCAGTTAAGTCAAGAAAAATACATCTCAGAAATTCTAGTTAGAGCTAAAATGGACAAAGAAAATGCATTATCAACACCTATGGCAAGCAATTTACACTTATCCAAAAATAAAGGCGAAGCAATACCAAATGGCAAGCATTATAGAAGCATGGTAGGAGCATTACAATATGCAACAATCACAAAACCAGAAATTGCCTTTAATGTAAACAAAGTCAGTCAATTTATGCAAATCTACTGGATGAACATTGGAAAGCTTTGAAGAGAATTCTAAGATACTTAAAAGGCACAATGAAACATGGATTAATCTTAGAATCATGCAAAAATATTAACATCAATGGTTATGCAGATGCAGACTGGCTACAGATCTTGACGACAGAAGATCTACTATAGGGTACTGCATATTCTTAGGCAAAAATCCAATATCATGGTGTTCAAAGAAACAACCAACTGTATCAAGATCTTGCATAGAAGCAGAATATAGAAGTGTGGCAAATGCTACTACTGAAAATGTGGGTTCAATCACTTCTGAGTGAACTTCAAGTTAAGACCGATAATAAAGCTACAATTTGGTGTGGCAATCTCAGTACTGTTCTACTTAGTGCAAATCCGGTCTTACGCAGTAGAACAAAACACATGGAGCTAGATATTTATTTTGTTAGAGAGTAGGTTACAGGAAACAAACTGAATGTAAATCATATACCTGCGTCTTACCAAATTGTAGACATATTGACCAAGCCATTATAAAAAGGAATTTTTTATTGTTTAAGCAGAAGCTCAAGGTCAGTTCAGAAGACAACCATCATCAAGTTAGAAACAACCTCATTTGAGCTAAGGCTCAAAGTTTATTAACTTGAAAACTGGAGCAGCACAATTCACATATCTATGGTTTGTCATTCACAAACCTGAAACAGAGAAATCAAAGTGAGTAGATCTACTTAAGTCAAATCTTAAAGACTATAAATTTGAAAGCTAGAGCAGCAAAGATTACCAGATCTGAGTTGTACCATGTTCGAAATCTGGATTCCATCTTTTAGGAAAGCCAATTCAAAAAAATCAAAAGCAATCGAAGTGAGCAGTTCTACTGAAGCTAAAATGAACAGATCTACTGAAGTTAAACTAATAACTTCAAACTTTCAAGAAATTCGAGACATAAACATCTTTGAAATCTCATATATGGAAAATTTCAACTTATCTGTGATGAAACAAGAAAGCAAAGGGAGTAGCAGATGATTTACTGAAGAAATTAAAGTAAAATCCCGACCAATTTGAGAATTTTTTGAAGAGAATAAGATCGATGGTGGTATTGGAGTATCGCCTCCAAACCCTAAATTTGAAGTAGGGTTTGAGGGGGCGAAAAAAAGCATATGACAAAATGATACGATATCTTGCATTATACAGAAGAGAATATTGGATTCGATAGCATAGTCATGGGCCTGCACAGCCCAATAACAAATAATGTACTCGTGTCTTATAAATATGTACAGCAGTATTGCTCTGGCGTCTGAATATATAAAACAACTTCTGTTGTACTTGTTCATTAATCAAAATCAGGAAAATTCATTTCTCCTCAAATTCTTTCTATAATTCACTCTTCTAGCTAGTAAACACATAGGGTTGTTGAAAACAGTTATAAATACGCCTTGTCCAACTCTGCCCACATCTACTTCGACATAAGTTCAAACTTCAAACAGTTGTTGTGAAAAGAAAGCATGAAGTCCTCAGCACTCATTTGTATCATCTTCATCTTAATCCTGATAAGTACATGCCTAATCTCACTTTCTGAATCTCAACCATCGCCATGTTAGCCTGAATTGATCGAAGTCTTACCAAAAGCGCACACAATATATACAGTCCGACATACAAGGACATGAACAACCACAAGACGACTACTCATTTTATATATTATGTATAATTCTCATGTCATATTATGCTATATGTATTAATGAACACGATGTTTAAATACTATTATAATATTTTCTCTTATTTAATTAGTATAGTATAATGTTAAAATGTGTAATAATGAAAATGTTGTGTCGTTAAGCTAAATTTAAATACTATCTCACTTTGAGCATAATTTCTCTACTCTAAGTTTAGAACACTGTTATCAAACAAAATTGTGCACAAATTTAAATTTATATGTTAAACATAGGATAAAACTATGTTGAACTAATATGAATTACATTTGAAAATTGATTAAATGACATGCTTAGTACTGTTGTGCATACCAGGTTAGGAACAATCGATAGTTTATGTAACATTTGTTGTATAAAGTCACCGTGCTTTAAAATATTAATTATACTATATATGCTTCAAGACTATTTAATTGGATTTATGAACACCTTTTTGTTAGCATTATTCATGAAAATGATAATTTAAAATCTTACATACCGTAAATATGTGCTTTCATATTCATATACTATAAAAACTAAAAAATACACCGCTAAACGAATTATATATTGAATCTCGTATGTGCAGCATGTACGGGTTCACACTCATTTCAAAAAAAAAACTAAGTTTAACTATTCATTGCCTAATGGAGTAAAATCATTCCGCTAAACCTGCTCAACTTATCTCTAACACTAAATACACTTAATTTGATCCATAAATATAGTCCATTCACGTTTAAAGCTATTACTTAGTCTTGGTAAAACAACATTAACCACTTCTTGTTCATAATTTTTAGCCAAGGCAGTTGGGTTTAGTGCAATAAATTCAACAATGCATACAAAAGAGGTTACGTAGAAGGTGTGACACGCTTGACATATGCATGCAGTGCAATTGCATATATACTTACCATTATTGGAACGTTACTCACCTTCATAATTCACTCTTCTAGCTAGTAAACACATGGGGTTGTTGAAAACAGTTATAAATACGCCTTGTCCAACTCTACCCACATCTACTTCAACATAAGTTCAAACTTCAAACTGTTGTTGAGAAAAGAAAGCATGAAGTCATCAGAACTCGTTTGTGTCACCTTCATCTTAATCCTAATAAGTACATGCCTACTCTCACTATCATAATCTCAACCACCGCCATGTCAACAAGAACTGATCAGAAAGCCTTACCAAAAGTGCAGACAATACATACAGTACGGTGGTCAAGGACAAGAACAACCTCAAGACTGCTGCCAGCAATTGAACCAAATAAGCAACGACTGCAGGTGTGAAGCTATAATCAACGCTGTTCAGGAGGCAAAGTGGGAAGAAGGGTACAGAATGGAGGACAGGTGTCAGGAAGATGAGTGCTTTCAGATCGAGAGCAGAGGTCGAAACTTGCCTTCTTCATGTGGCTTCCAAATCACTTGTTCTTCTTGATCAACAAGGGAGTCTTCCATTAATTACTAGTATGATCATAGTTCTATATGTAATGTTTGTTGTGTTCTTTTGTTTGGTTGGTCGATGCATGTTGAATAAACTAGTTTCTATATCATGCTTGTCTATCTAATTCTGTTTTATAATCCAAATCTGCCTGAATATTGACATACAATTACAGCTTTCAGTTTTAAGATTACATATAAATAATATTGAAAATAATGTGTGTCTTGAAGCTTGTTGCAATATGTTTTGATGCAGCACCTTTTACCGATTGTTCTTCTACTTCATACGTTTTTTCAACTGTATTATAGTATAAGAATTTGAGAGAAATATGAAATTGCAGAAATGATGAAAAGAAGAATGATTTTTATTGAATGATTAATTGATGTTATACACAGCAAATGACAGTGCTTATATATAAAAGAGATGTACAAGATTCTCTGTAAAATAAACAGCAGCTTTCGTGGTGGGCTTTTGAGCCCATGAACCCACATTGTAACCGTTTGAATGAAGGAACGGGGCAGATTAAGCACAAATGAATGAATGGTTGATATGAAGAGATGGAGATATATATGCAACGGTGAAAAGGGTTTTTCTCAATACTCCCTCGCAAACCCTTCGGTAGCTAAGGTTTGATGAATTTTTCCCAAATCCTCTCTTCAGTGCGATTCTAAAAAATAATTAAAATTGATAAGAAATTTGTCTTGAGATCAACTGAAGATTCTTCCTTTAGTTGAGATTAGACTTAAAGTTGCCGATTTCAGTTACTTTGAAGTCGATCTTCTCATCAATTTGTTCGATTGAGAGCTGCAAGCTGGATGTTCTTTCAACTGCTATCCGGTAGTATCCTCTGAGGTGACTCTTTCGTCAGTAGACTTCCTTCTGCCTTGTGAGTTGTTCACTTTCAGTTTCTCTCTAAGTCGAATGAAGTTTATCTTAGATAGAGGCTTGGTCAATATGTTTACGACCTGGTAAGTAGAAGGTATGTGATTTATTTCCAATTCTCCTTTTGCTACTTGTTCGCGTATAAAATACAGATCTAATTCCATATGTTTTGTTCTTGAGTGTATTATTGGATTGGCAGTAAGATGAACTGTGCTAAGATTATCACACCATATAATTGATTTACTATTAAGTTTAATCTGTAATTCACCAAGTAAGGACTGAATCCACATTACTTCTGCTATTGCATTGGCTACACTTCTATATTCAGCCTCTGTACTAGATCTTGATACAGTAGTCTGTTTTTTTTAACATCGTGATATAGGGTTATTGCCTAAAAATATGCAATAGCCTGTTGTAGATCTCCTGTCATCAGGGTCAGAGGCCCAATCAGCATCTGCATATCCAGCAATATTGATGTATTTGCTTGTTTCCGGTGTTAAACCAAAGTCAGTTGTTCCTTTGAAATATCTTCAAATCCTTTTCACCATTTTCCAGTGTTCATCTATTGGTTGTTGCATGAATTGGCTGACTTTGTTGACACTATAGGCAATTTCAGGTCTTGTAATAGTTGCATATTGTAGTGCTCCAACAATGCTTCTGTATTGTTTATCATTGGTTATTGCTTCACCTTTGTATTTGGAAACATGTAAATTGCTGACCATAGGAGTAGAAATAGGATTTTCTTGATTCATTTTTGCTTTATTTAAAATTTCAGTAATGTACTTTCTATGACTTAGCTGAATAGATGAATTTGAATGTCTTTTGACCTCAATTCCAAGAAAGTAGTTTAAGTCACCCAGATCTTTAACAGAGAATTTCTGATTTAAGTAGTTTATCAGACTGCTGATCTCCTCTTCATTATTGATAAAATCATCAACATATATATGTACATAAACAATTATGTTATTACTAAATTTTGTAAACAAAGAGTTGTCAAATTTTGTAGCATTGTAGCCCAGTCCAGTGAGAGTCTCTTTAAGCTTTTCAAACCACACCCTTGGGGCCTGTTTCAGCCCATAAATAGCTTTGTTTAATCTGCAAACTATATTTTCTTTTCCTCTCTGTATGAATCCATGCAGCTGCTCCATATACACTTCTTCCTATAAGACACCATTCAAGAAGACATTATTCACATCAATTTGTTTGATGTTTCAATTTCTATACAAGGCAGTAGTAATAACAGTTCTTATAGCAGTGGGTTTCACAACAGGTGAGAAAGTTTCATTGAAGTCAAAACCACTCTATTGTGAATATCCCTTAGCTACTAGCCTTGCCTTGTACTTAGAAATTGTATCATCGGCATTTTTCTTTAATTTAAAGGTACATTTACACCCCACAATATTTTTGTTTTTGGGTAAAGGAACAAGATCCCATGTCTTGTTCCTCATAAGAGCATTGTATTCTTCTGACATGGCTAATTTCCAATTCTCATTCTCCGTTGCTTGATAATGAGTGCTTGGCTCTTCAGTGTCTAAGTTGCGGTGTAGGTCTTTGGCTTGAATATCCCACTTTTTGACCTTGTTATCATATGATGACCTGCTCTAGTATCTTGTTAATGATGAATGTTTTCTTCTTGTTGCAAATGATCATTGTAAGTCTGTGTTTCTTCTGAAGTTTGATGAGGTGTAGAATGCAAATTTACTCTTCGTTGAGGTACATGTGCAGGTGTGTTTGATGCTTCAACTTGCTCATGACCTGGTCCATAATTGGACATAGTGTGTTGTGAGTCTGATTCACTCATGTAAGACCTGTCATCAACTTCTGTTGATGCTTTGGGAACCTGTATCACTTCCTCAGGTAAGGCAGGTATGGGAGGCAGAGAATCCTTTGGATTATATACGTTCTTTGATGTTTTAATTTCTGATTCCTTGAAAGGAAAAACCTTTTCATTGAACACTACATGCCTTGAAATAAAAATCCTGCCATTACTGTCTATACACTTATATCCCTTTTGGTTAGTAGTATAACCCAAAAAAGTACAAGGAGATGACCTAAAATTTAACTTATAAGTATTGTATCGTTTGAGATAAGGAAAACATAGACAACCAAAAATTCTCAAATTTTGATAGTCTGGTTTGATATTAAACAGAATTTCTGTTGGACTTTTAAATTTTAGAATCTTTGATGGTAGTCTATTAATTAAGAAAATAGTTGTAGCAAAGGCATCTGGCCAAAATTTTAATGGCATGGATGCCTGTGCAAGCAAAGTGAGACCAGTTTCAACAATTTGTCTGTCTCTCCTTTCAACAAGCCTATTTTGTTCAGAAGTGTAAGGGCAGGTCGTTCTATGAACAATCCCTCTCTTTTGAACGTACTGCTTTAGAGGCATGTACTCTGTTCCACCATCATATTGTATTACTTTAACTTGACAGTTTGTTTGTCTTTCTGCTTGAGATATAAACTACAATACAACATTATAAGTTTCATCCTTTGACTTTAAGAAATATATCCAAACATATCTAGAATAAGCATCAACAAAGGATATATAGTATTTATAGCCATAATCACTGCGTAGTGGTGCAGGCCCCCATAGATCAGTAGTAATTTGTTCAAGTGGCTTGCTGTAAAGTGTTTCAGAATTTATGAATGGTAATTTATGACCTTTTCCCATTTGACAGTATGTGCAGATATATGGCATTGAAATATCATTAAAAGAAATGTTGCTATTATTCAAAATATGCTTTACAATTATAGTATTTGGATGTCCCAATTTACAGTGCCACATATCAAAGATCTTACAATTTTCTTCCTTTTTGATTTCAGAATTATTACACCAAATGCTTTTAAATTCTGGTTTTCTTGGATTAGTCACACTGAACTTGTACAGACCTTTATATTCTTTACCCTGCAAGAGAATGTCTCTAGTTAGGATATCCTTAAATAAACAGTATTGTGGATAAAATTCAAATTAAAATTTGCTGTCTTTTGCAAACTGCGACACACTCAGTAGATTTTTTCTAATTAGTGGCACCCTAAGTAAATTATTTAAATATAGTTGTCGTTTTCCCATAGTGTATGAACTACCAATGTGTGTGATTGCAATTGATTTTCCATTACCCATGTGTATAGAATTCATACCTTTGTATTCCTTATTTCCAAGATTTAGATTGCTCAAATTGTTGGTGATGGGATTTGTGGCTCCTGAATTTGGATACCAATCATTATCTTGAATCTGTTCTGGTTTTGCAATCTCAGTTTGCTGGTTTCTGTTTTTAGATAGATTACTTGAATCATGTTGAATTTGTGCCATATTTGCACTGAAATTTTGATTTCTTTGATTGTTGTTGTTTTGTCCTGGAGCATAATTCAAGTTTAGCCCGAAGTAGCACTTTGCTGCAGTGTTACCCAGTTTTTCACAAATCTGACACCTAGGCCTGTTATTACCGTTCCATTTGCCTCTTCCTCTGGATCTGTTTGAATATCCACCTCTTTGCATTGTCTATTCTGGTTTATTGCTGGTTTGTCCTTTGCCTTTGTAGTTAGCAACATAATTCACAGAGAAATCTGATTCATGAACTTTCTTGTTATCAATTCTTGCCTTATGTGCAAGCAACACAAAATGAACATCATCTATTGATGGTAGAATTTTTTGAGATGATATAACTGCCACCACTGCTTCATATTCGTCATTTAATCCATTTAATATTGACTTTATCTGCTCAGAATCAGAGATCTTGTGACCTGTAGTTTCCAACAAGTCACAGGTTGTCTTGATTTTTGAGAGGTATTCTCTCATGTTGAGGTTGTCTTTCTTGACGTTGTGTAACAGTCTTTTATAGAACATCACTTTAGTAACATATTGAGTATTAAAGACCTTACCAATAGTAGTCCAGATTTCATTAGCAGTTTTACACCCTATCACATGTGATAGAAGATTCATATTTATAGATGATAACAGCCATGAGCATATGAGTCTATCTTGTCTATGATATCTCACATACTCCTCATTGTTGATAACTTTATTTTCTTTGTCAGTGATGCAAATTGGTGGAATTTGTATGGTTCCAAGAATGTAGCTCTCAAGCCCGTACTCCTGAATCGTTGTTTCAACTTGAAGTTTCCATAGGAGGTAGTTATCTTCATTCAAGTATACTATTACCAATTGGCTCTGTGGGCTTATCAAGGTCTTGATCAAATTTTCTGCTGTGTCAGAAAGTTGAGAAATATTTGGGTTGGATAATGTGGCTGAATTGTCTTCTTCAACCATCATGAATTTGGTTTAACACTAACAGAGTATGGCAGATCAAAAAGAATGAATGGAACAATCTTGATCAAGAATCAGGCTTCAAGAATCTAGAAATTAATGCAGAACTGGTAAGTTGCAACCAAAGAAAACTTTAAATGATGAACTTTCTGATGGGTTTTCTTTCTAGATGGCAATTTCCTGCTTGTTGTGATGTTTTTCTAGTTTCTTGATCTGATTTTCTAAGATTTTTAACTGCTTTCATTCAAGATTAAGTGTTGAATCTTGCTGCAGTCAGAGATAAAAAGCTGGCGAGGCACATGATTCAAGTACTGAATCAATCTCTTAAGTGATGAGATTCGAATCTCTGATAAGGGATGAAACTCAGATGATAATGATCTATCTGCTGAGTTTTATTACTCCTTCCTTTTTTTGCTGTTAAGCAGTTTCTTTATGGCTTTGATACCATATAAGAATTTGAGAGAAATATGAAATTGCAGAAATGATGAAAAGAAGAATGATTTTTATTTAATGATTAATTGATGTTATACACAGCAAATGATAGTGCTTATATATAAAAGAGATGTACAAGATTCTTTGTAAAATAAACAGCAGCTTTCATGATGGGCTTTTGAGCCCATGAACCCAAATTGTAACCGTTTGAATGAAGGAACGGGCCAGATTAAGCACAGATGAATGAATGGTTGATATGAAGAGATGGAGATATATATGCAACGGTGAAAAGGACTTTTCTCAATATGCAGTCATTTGACACATTCTTTTGAAACTGTTTTGTATGAAAAGCTTGTTCTAAGCTAGGATTTTTTTAAAAAAATTTATAAACAAGAAGATACTATATAATATCTATTTTAAAATAAGAAATGTTGTAAAGAGGTTAATAATTTGAGTTTGCAATGCATGTCATTTTTCTTTAAAACATTAAAAAACAATTATCCTCGTTTAAATGCATCGCGCTTTGCTCATAACAGCCAAGTAATTAATGGCTATGAACACTTACAACACACTTGTAAACATACAGCAATCCAACTTGAAAAATAATACTTCCAAATTCAAATCGAACTATATAACAAGAACCCAATCAATTGAAAGTTTGAAACAAAAACATGAATTCACTATTTTCTAAAATTCATCAATAGAAATTTATTGGACCAAAAAGTAACATAACTAGAGTTATACAGTAAGACCTAATTTGATTGAAATTCTAATATCTATTATCTCCATAATTTAAGAAACTTAAGTACATAAGTTACCCAACAATTCTTTTTTCCTTTGTTTTTCTTCTCTAATTCTTCCTTTAACCTTGCATTTTCCATCCTTAGAATTTCAATTTCTTCTCTTAATTCTCTTTTAAGGGAATCCTCGCGAATATCTTCACTGACCCCACTTTCTGCAGTAGATTCTTTATTTGGTTCATTTACCACAGATGAATTACATGAAGAATCATAACAATCCGAAATTTGATCATCCAAATTCTAAATTCTCAACTTATTATAGCACACAATTAGTGAGTGATGTGTTTGCACCAAAAGTGGTCACAAACACCCGATAGTTGCTGAAAGCACCAGTACGCAATCACAATTCACAGATAACAAGTATGTAGAGAAATAAAAATGAAGAACACTCAGAAAATTGAAGAGAATAGCAGTAAATAACACAGATTTTATAGTGGTTCGGCGATCTTGCCTACGTCCACTATGAAGCTTATGATTTTATTGATTCCCTTGATAACTTCAATCAGTTACAGCATATTACAATTGATGATAGCTCTGAAATTCGAATACAATAGTGATCATAAGATGTAGAATTGAATCCGGCAGAGTCTGGACGTTGAATTGCCAAAAGATCCCTTTTCTATTGGCTTAAGGGGGCTATTTATAGGCGTAGGAGGCTGAGATCATGCTCAAACTTCGGGAGACTTCTTCAGGCACGTGAGGGGGCCCACGCGACTAGTTCCACCAAGTTTCGACTCGATCTGTGATCGATACGAAATGATTTCGTATCCATCAAGAAATGATCCAATCGAGCTGAAACTTGGCAGAAACATTATTTACCTTGTGCGCAAGCTTCTGTGAAAATTTTGTAGCATTTGGATCAGTGGTTTGGGAGATATCGTTGATACAAAATAGGATCCATCGGCATGCTGTCTGGTTCGAATCGACTAATTCGATTCGATGCTTTCGAATCGATCACCTCACGTGCTCTCGCGGTGATGTGGTGCGCATACCTCACATCGATCCATTCTTTACTCCGAGATGACCGTGTCGACTCCATGAATTTCGCCTTGCTCGTATCGAAGAATAACACGTCACCCAGGCTTGTTGACCTGATGGATACGAACAAGCCTCTACTCATGGATTCGAACTTGGTCCCATGATGGATACGAAGCAGCGAATCTCTGATGGATGCGAAGTTGACGTTAGGTGATGGTTACGAAGTGGACTACTTACTGATGGATTCGAACAAGGAGCCATGCCGATGGATTCGAATAAGTCTCTCTGGCCGAAGGTTGATCGACATGAAGCTCATCGATACGAAGACCTGGCCATTCCGATCGATACGAAGCAAACTCTATTGATGGATACGAAGTCCATCGATACGAAGTGCGGCCTACTGATAGATACGAATGGATGGATTCGAATGAGATGCTGCTCTGATCGATACAAAATCGATGGATACGAAATGAGGCCCATTGATGGATACGAAAATGGAGTTATCTCCTTCAATTTGCATCGATCATAACTTGAGCACACGAATTCGGATTGACTTGGAATTTGGAGTGCTGGCTTTCATGACTTTGCTTGCCGTGTCCTATCAATTGTAGCCTGATGTCACGTACGGGAATTTTCGACTTTCGAAAATTCGACATCGATACTCACTTTATCGACTGCCGAGAAATCGAGTGCCGGAAACTCCAATAGTGAGGGTTTAAGAAAGAAGAAATAGAAGAAAAGGAGAAGAAGAAGAAAGCAGAAGAAGGAAGAAGAAAGAAGAAAATAGAGAAGAACAACAGAACAACTTCAGAAGCAGAAACAATATCAGAATCTCACACATCGCAGCGGAACAATATATAATAGGTAAATGAATAATCTTTAAACAAAGAACTATATCGTTTTATACATACATCAATCAGAGTCATATACAACAATGGACAGTTATATAACTTGTCCTCATACAGAATACACAGCGGAATAATACAAAAATATAGGTGATACGTTTCGCCATCCAGCTTGCTTCCAAAGCTCCAGAATATCCAGAATATCCTGATAACATAACTCTAGGCTGCCCGTGTGGAAATTGGTGGGCACCCAGAGTTTAGAAGGGAAACAATAAACTCCGAGTCAGTCATGGTGACTGGTGTGAGATCGTAAAACAGTTATTCTTTAAAATAAACAAAGGAATATTTTTAGAGTAAATTCGCAATGCTTTTGGAAAATGAAACTACCATAAGACCTCCCACCACACACACAATGCAAACGCAGACTTGGAGGAGATTTCTTCTTATGATAGTCAAAGATGCTTACTACGCAAAAATCAAATTCCTTTTGATATTATTATTAGTGCATAGTGTAGAAAACATTTCGAAAGTATAATATAAATCTTAGCCAGCATAGGTACCATTATATTATGCCTGCTATAGCTGCCTCCTGAGGAGACAGGTTATACAATTGAAATCGTAAAGGCTCGTATTGTTTCTTTGGATTTCCAACAAATGGTCAGGCTAAGGAACTTCCTATCCACGATGGGTACGTCCCTGGAATAGACTACCCGAGAACCTAACCGGATCTCTGCCAACACAAGGCCGGGTTACCTCTGCAAAAATAGGTAACTACTGACACGCGTATGCCATCCCCCGATCGTCACCGATCTTCCCGAGGATCCCCGATTCGCAACAACCACAAAGTAATAAATTTGCAGCAACCACAGAGGTTAAGTATCTGGGCTCCATACCATGATACCACCTTTATCCAGAAGGAATGACATACACTAAGGGGCGCTACTCCCTAGAACCTTGCTGCATCCTTCCTGTTTCGACCATTTCCGGGGTGTGAGGCTCGACGAAGTCTCGTCCACAAAGCTACGCTTTCTACAAAGCCCTGCTTCGGGTCAAACAAATGATCAACCTATGATCACAAAGATATAAGATCAAACAAATGATCATATCGCAAATGATCAAACACTGATCATTTCACAGCAACACTCAGTATGCCACGTTACCAAATTGGGAGTATATCGCTGATAAATTTCAACTACATAACCTCTGAGCTCGTACGTCTCAGAGAAGGGTGTTAAGCTAAGAGAATAAATTCTCCGCCACCAACAGAAATGTATCTGAAAGAAATCAGCTTTATATCTCAAATTGTAACGTCAGACACATAATCCATACAAGTCTGTTCCGGGATCGAACAGAACCGAAGGCACTTCTCACGAAGCCCTTGCATATCCGGATAAATTTCTAATCACGTCCGGACTTCCCGTCACTAAGGGTGATAAAACCTCTAAACCGGAGATCAGCCGATGTAGAGTAACTCGACGGTAATCCTTCCGTTTTCAAAATATCCGGTCTTCAACACCGGTCTTCAACACCGGTCTTCGAATGCAATTCATAACGACGTATCACATATTCGGAATGGGTTATACGACCCCATGGTCCTTTCCCGGCTAACCCGAATAGTGAGCGTTTATTCAAAAATAAGTGTGGCATTCAAATTCATCCAATTCACAACAAATACCTATCTAAAGGTAATTATTGATAGTCGGTTATTTAACTATCAATAAAGATGCGCAACATTATCAGATTCCAAATAATTTTCCAAATTATTTATCTTCCAAAATATCTTTACTAGATATAAAATTTCCACACTTCAAAAATAAATCAACGTTTATTTTTCTAAACAGTTTCCATTTCCTTTATAAATTCCATATTGAATTTACATTTTTCGAATATCTACTAATATTCGATTTTCAATCGATTTCACATATTCACTTTCGATTTATCTTTAAGAAGATAAAATCTCAAAACGTTTCATTTCATTTTGGAAAACATTCCATACTTATTTAATAATAAGTGTTTCACAAATCTTTTATTTTCAACATTTGAAAATATTCGATATACTTAAATCGAAATTAAGTATATATTTCATTCTTTAAGGAAATCATTTACTTTGACAACATTTATTTGAGTCAAAACGAATGTTACGTAAAACATCGTTACGACGACTCAAAATCTCTAGTATAGGGATTCGGATTTAGATAGATATATAAATCCCAATACTTCATTAAAAACATTTCCTTTTGGAAATCATTTACTATAACAACAGTGTTATAGTCCACAATTTCCTTATTTTTCGAAAACGTCTATTTCAACAATAAATGTTGAAATCTATGATTTCGATAGTTCACACGTTTTAAAACATCTTTTAAAACAATTAACTTCATTTTATAATATCGCTTCCCCAAAACCATATCCATTTTATTCAATAATATATTCACTGTCCAAAATCGTGAATATACTTCACTAACCCCATTTCAATATTTTCTACACATTTTATTTCAATAATAATTCGCTATCCAAAACCGTGGAAAAAATTCCCTTAATCACTTTCTATATTCAATTTATCAAATTTGATTTATTTTCGAATTCATAAAACAACGTTTATAAATTCATCTTCATAATTCATAACAACTTTGATTTAATAAATCTCTTTTATTAACAAATTCGATCAATATTCCATTTAAAGGCAAAAATCCAATTTATAAGTTAATTTCTTATAAATCTCCTATTCGACAGTTTCATCCATTTTATAACTTCATAATTTATAAATCTATAAATTTCATTTACTTATGAATTCCATAAATATTTCATTTTTAACACTTATAAAAACTCGTTTTATAATTCCAACATTTGATTTATAAATATCAATTTTTATAAATCTTTTTATACAAATTGTTTATAGTTATTCAAAAATCCCAACTTAAATCATTTTATAAATAAATCGACTTTTATTTCAAAAACGACACTTTGGTTATATTTCACCAAAAATCTTAACTCTTATAACTTTAAATTTCTAGACGTTTATTTATTTGAAATAAATCAATTCAAAAATTCAATAAAACGTCTACTTTCAAAAATCACTTTAAAATCCTTTTAAAGTAAAAGTCGTTATTATTTAAACTTCAAAACTTGAATCCGATGATGCAACAGCACCAATTAGTCAATCACAACATTCAATATCATATATCAATATGATAACAGAATATACATCAATATCTGTAAATAAATAAATACAGTTGAGGAATCCAGTTGGATCCCTCCAACCTGTTTCCCTGCATCCAAAGACGTTAGCACAATACCAATTCCACTTCGAGGTGGAATATCGCGGTATATGGGTTTTTATAAAAATATCCGCTTACTAACGGCGCAATAGGGTCTCATCCGCTATACGAGGCGGGAAATCAATCAATCCAATATATACATATGCCAATATGTATATATTGCTATATATATATAGATATATCCTACTATATCTAATATCACATCCAAATAGCAATCAAATCAATAACTGAAAATTCCACTTTCAATTTGAGTGAGAAAATCTCACCTTAGCTTTTAATTTGCCATCCCATTCTTCCATCCAGTTTGTTTTCTCGATTTAGACCTTGTATAAATAATTTATACAATTTATTAATACTCGCACTAATCGAAAAATTTTATTTTCTTTTTAATAAATTAAATTAATCTATGATTTTCATTCCAAACAAATCATTAAGATTTAAACTAGTTTTTCCTTTTATATTCTTTAGTAATCAAACCAATTATTCACCACAATTCATTTATTGTGAATATCTAAAACTAAGTCTAAAATTTGCATATGTATACTCTTTTTTTCAAACCGAAACAAAAATCATTCCTATGTAAATATTTTGTTTATTCACATATAAACTTACTGTAAAATAATTTCTGCATACATATGTACATTCTTGCTGTTTATCTATATATATGTAGATATAAATTTCTGTTATTATTATTATTTTCTTCTCCCAAAACTATATATATATTTATATATATTTATATATCTATTTAAAAACAAAAAAAAAGAAATAACATACTGGAAAGATGAACCCAGATCGAAATTTCTGCCGAAGCTCGAACGCGATTGCAACGTCTTCCCCTATAGCCATCGGCGAACCCACCTTCCACAATTCGAGTCTCGCGACAAATACGACACTGCAACCCCCCAGTACGAGTACGTCGCTACCACCTGCTCGATCGAACTTCTGCTTACCAACATCCACTCGTGCGGCGCCGAGTTCACCAGCCCTAGTTCGAAAATCCCAAATGCTGTTCGAGACCATCGCCTCCACCCTGAACGATGACGAGTTCGATAAGATCAGAGCCTCCGGCCTTCCTTCCCTCGCGCGAACACACGTGCTTGCCCCTCTCTATTCAAACTCGCCGAAGTCAAGTTACCACCGCGAAGCCCTCTCCTCTTCGCGCGACTCAGAATCGCGATGGGTCGATCGATTTCGTGACTCTCTGGTTCCCCTTTTTTTTCCAAACGAAGATAGATCTCGTTCTGTTTTGATTTATGCAGAGGGAAGGAAATTGAGATTTTCATTTTAACTGTCTCGCCATTTTTTTCCCCGAGTTAATTGTTTTCGTGGTTGAATTGAAGAATGGAAGGAAAAAGGTCGAGAGGGAAAGGAATGAGGAAACAGACGTGACTTAAAAGAAAATAGCGTGATGGGTTGCACGATTTTATTGCGTGATATCAGGCGCGATTCACTGCTTGATTAAAGGGAGCTGAGAGAAGAAAGCGCGTGATTTTCAGATGTTCACAAATTTTCAAAATTTAAATTGAAGTTGAATTTGTTTAAAATTTTCAACTCGTTTTCTAACTGTATGGTCACAAAACAACTCCGAAAAATACGAAATTTGAAATCCGGTAATAATACAACATTACGGACCCAATGGAACTGGTTTCGTCGAATTCCGAGACTGCGCCTCGGACGGCTATATTTTAAATATCGATTCGAACGATAAATTCAAAACTGAACAAAACAGTCCGAAATTAAATTTTGAAGCTCCCGTTATTTTCAGTATTATCAATATGAATTTTAAAAGCTTTTGAAATATTTTTCTTCAGCTAAATATTGAAGATTCAAAATTTTTAGTCGACTATAAATAAATTAAATTCTTATAATTTAATCGCCAAATTCAAAGTTATATCGGGGATTCAAATTAAATTATCGTTCAAATATTTAAAATTAATTAAATATTCTCAATTTAATTTGTTCAAAATTCTGGGTCGTTACAAACTTCCCTCCTTAAAAGAATTTCGTCCCGAAATTACAAGTTAGGAAAAAAAGTCCTTAACTCGTCTACTATTTTTCACAATTCAATAGTTTTATCGAATTTTCAAAACAAATCTTTCTACTAAAGATTCTTTATCAATTCAACTAGCTTTCCAACTTCAATTATAGTTCAAAACAACATTGTTTTCTTAACAGTTCAATTTTTAAGTTTAAATTCAAATTTAAACTTCCAAATTTTCTCAAAAATTTTCTAACACTCGGAATTTTCGAAAAATTTCGCCAGCGTCTCCTTTGCGCGGCTAATACGGCACAACTACAAAACGTCCCTACGGACTCTCAGATTTCAAAAAGAAAAGAAAAAGCCAAGCGGCTAGACAAGAAAATCATCAAATCTCATATTTGAAATTCAAATACTTACCTTTTTGTCGAGCAATTCAAATTCTCTTCAAAATTAAAATCCCAATTCCTTTACACTTGTATATCCTACTAGCCATAATATCTAGTTACAACATTCAAATCATTTGCAAATTCTATTACAAAATTTTCAATATAAACTGCTTATACATTTTTAGCTTACTATTGAAGTTGCATATTCAATTTCGTTCAATCTTTACATTTCAATTCCATTTGAATTCAATTTTACCTTCTATTCTGAATATTGAATGTTTATCAACTATCTTTCATTCAACTGCACTATTTTAGATTAGTTTCATTTACTAATTTATCACAGATTCTAATTCATTTATTCAAATTTGGTTTCAACATTCAGTTTTAATCTTATTCACTTCATTCAATTAGCTTCACTTGCTAATTTTAGTTTAATAGTTCACTTTGTTTTCCACAAATCTGAATTCAATTCAGTCTTACTTACTTACAATTTCAAAATAAATTTTAGCATTCAATTTGGTTCAACACCTTTCAATTTGCTTTGATGAATTTACACTTACATTCATTCTTCCATATCAATTTACTTTCATTAGATTGATTAATATCCAATACATTTATTTATTCAATTGATAATTCACTTAACATTTCAAGTTGAATTTCACTTATATAACTCAAGTTCATATTCATTTCAGTAATAAATTTTGATACCCAAAATCAAATTCATTCATCATTTCTTAAGTTATATTCCCATTAAACATCATTTATTTCACTTTCATTTTCTCATTTTATAAGTTATACAACTTATATTCAATCTTTCAAAACCATTTTTGAAAAAAATTCAAATTATCCTTTGAATTTCCAAAACAAAATCCAAAATTTTCAAACAACTTCCATTTAAAACAAATTTGGCAGCAATTCCTCTTTTGGAAACCCGAAAATGAACACCGGTGATGTCATGATCATCATCGGAATTATTTTCCAGCGACCGAAAAGAGTTTAGAGCTTTCATCTCTCAAAAATACTTTTCAAACCTTTGAAATTCATTTTCAAATCAAAAAAGATTTAAACTTTCGAATCCTCAAAATTTTCAAATTCTTTTCAAAACATTTCCAAAAACTTCTCTGGAATCCCGTTTTAAATTACAATTCACATTTATAATTTACATTCTTAAATTTCATTTGTATATGAATTTTACTTCTTAAATCTTTGGTTATTACTTTATTTCTTATTCAATTTCCATATAACAATGATAATATGTCAATGTTATTATTTCCTAACAACCAAGCATCCATATACTATGATAATTCATAGAAAATCATTTTTTTTTCTATACAAAAATAGTTTTGGGCAAAATTATTTCATTCACCCTATTTAAAATGATACTATGTCGTCTTTCCTCGTTTAAGTGTTTAGAAATCTCTATCGATAATATGGCGTCCCACATACCGACCAAAATTCACAAACATCTCAACGGATAAGCAAACACAATATAAAACATTTTTATATTCACTAACAAATACGCACTCGTATCTATTATTACACTCAACTCATTCTAGAGTACTACTGACTCTATCTCTAATGAGTAACACCCAACAGAGCAGGGTTGTCGCTTAACCATATGCTCTGATACCACGCTGTCACGTACCGAAGTAAGCGGCCACTGGTAGGCTTTGCAACCATCCCAGTCCCACCGTGGCTGACAATGGTACCCCAAACTTGCTTTTACGGCCAGCCTCTCGACTGTCACGGCCTCTGCCTAACCAACCCATCCCTCTCAGGGACATGTAGGGGTAAGAGTCTCCCGTTCGCCACCTAACCGCGAAGCGAGAATCCCCTATCATGCTGTAATATAGCAAGACTGGTGTGAGATCGTAAAACAGTTATTCTTTAAAATAAACAAAGGAATATTTTTAGAGTAAATTCGCAATGCTTTTGGAAAATGAAACTACCATAAGACCTCCCACCACACACACAATGCAAACGCAGACTTGGAGGAGATTTCTTCTTATGATAGTCAAAGATGCTTACTACGCAAAAATCAAATTCCTTTTGATATTATTATTAGTGCATAGTGTAGAAAACATTTCGAAAGTAGAATATAAATCTTAGCCAGCATAGGTACCATTATATTATGCCTGCTATAGCTGCCTCCTGAGGAGACAGGTTATACAATTGAAATCGTAAAGGCTTGTATTGTTTCTTTGGATTTCCAACAAATGGTCAGGCTAAGGAACTTCCTATCCACGATGGGTACGTCCCTGGAATAGACTACCCGAGAACCTAACCGGATCTCTTCCAACACAAGGCCGGGTTACCTCTGCAAAAATAGGTAACTACTGACACGCGTATGCCATCCCCCGATCGTCACCGATCTTCCCGAGGATCCCCGATTCGCAACAACCACAAAGTAATAAATTTGCAGCAACCACAGAGGTTAAGTATCTGGGCTCCATACCATGATACCACCTTTATCCAGAAGGAATGACATACACTAAGGGGCGCTACTCCCTAGAACCTTGCTGCATCCTTCCTGTTTCGACCATTTCCGGGGTGTGAGGCTCGACGAAGTCTCGTCCACAAAGCTACGCTTTCTACAAAGCCCTGCTTCGGGTCAAACAAATGATCAACCTATGATCACAAAGATATAAGATCAAACAAATGATCATATCGCAAATGATCAAACACTGATCATTTCACAGCAACACTCAGTATGCCACGTTACCAAATTGGGAGTATATCGCTGATAAATTTCAACTACATAACCTCTGAGCTCGTACGTCTCAGAGAAGGGTGTTAAGCTAAGAGAATAAATTCTCCGCCACCAACAGAAATGTATCTGAAAGAAATCAGCTTTATATCTCAAATTGTAACGTCAGACACATAATCCATACAAGTCTGTTCCGGGATCGAACAGAACCGAAGGCACTTCTCACGAAGCCCTTGCATATCCGGATAAATTTCTAATCACGTCCGGACTTCCCGTCACTAAGGGTGATAAAACCTCTAAACCGGAGATCAGCCGATGTAGAGTAACTCGACGGTAATCCTTCTGTTTTCAAAAATATCCGGTCTTCAACACCGGTCTTCGAATGCAATTCATAACGACGTATCACATATTCGGAATGGGTTATACGACCCCATGGTCCTTTCCCGGCTAACCCGAATAGTGAGCGTTTATTCAAAAATAAGTGTGGCATTCAAATTCATCCAATTCACAACAAATACCTATCTAAAGGTAATTATTGATAGTCGGTTATTTAACTATCAATAAAGATGCGCAACATTATCAGATTCCAAATAATTTTCCAAATTATTTATCTTCCAAAATATCTTTACTAGATATAAAATTTCCACACTTCAAAAATAAATCAACGTTTATTTTTCTAAACAGTTTCCATTTCCTTTATAAATTCCATATTGAATTTACATTTTTCGAATATCTACTAATATTCGATTTTCAATCGATTTCACATATTCACTTTCGATTTATCTTTAAGAAGATAAAATCTCAAAACGTTTCGTTTCATTTTGGAGAACATTCCATACTTATTTAATAATAAGTGTTTCACAAATCTTTTATTTTCAACATTTGAAAATATTCGATATACTTAAATCGAAATTAAGTATATATTTCATTCTTTAAGGAAATCATTTACTTTGACAACATTTATTTGAGTCAAAACGAATGTTACGTAAAACATCGTTACAACGACTCAAAATCACTAGTATAGGGATTCGGATTTAGATAGATATATAAATCCCAATACTTCATTAAAAACATTTCCTTTTGGAAATCATTTACTATAACAACAGTGTTATAGTCCACAATTTCCTTATTTTTCGAAAACGTCTATTTCAAAAATAAATGTTGAAATCTATGATTTCGATAGTTCACACGTTTTAAAACATCTTTTAAAACAATTAACTTCATTTTATAATATCGCTTCCCCAAAACCATATCCACTTTATTCAATAATATATTCACTGTCCAAAATCGTGAATATACTTCACTAACCCCATTTCAATATTTTCTACACATTTTATTTCAATAATAATTCGCTATCCAAAATCGTGGAAAAAATTCCCTTAATCACTTTCTATATTCAATTTATCAAATTTGATTTATTTTCGAATTCATAAAACAACGTTTATAAATTCATCTTCATAATTCATAACAACTTTGATTTAATAAATCTCTTTTATTAACAAATTCGATCAATATTCCATTTAAAGGCAAAAATCCAATTTATAAGTTAATTTCTTATAAATCTCCTATTCGACAGTTTCATCCATTTTATAACTTCACAATTTATAAATCTATAAATTTCATTTACTTATGAATTCCATAAATATTTCATTTTTAACACTTATAAAAACTCGTTTTATAATTCCAACATTTGATTTATAAATATCAATTTTTATAAATCTTTTTATACAAATTGTTTATAGTTATTCAAAAATCCCAACTTAAATCATTTTATAAATAAATCGACTTTTATTTCAAAAACGACACTTTGGTTATATTTCACCAAAAATCTTAACTCTTATAACTTTAAATTTCTAGACGTTTATTTATTTGAAATAAATCAATTCAAAAATTCAATAAAACGTCTACTTTCAAAAATCACTTTAAAATCCTTTTAAAGTAAAAGTCGTTATTATTTAAACTTCAAAACTTGAATCCGATGATGCAACAGCACCAATTAGTCAATCACAACATTCAATATCATATATCAATATGATAACAGAATATACATCAATATCTGTAAATAAATAAATACAGTTGAGGAATTCAGTTGGATCCCTCCAACCTGTTTCCCTGCATCCAAAGACGTTAGCACAATACCAATTCCACTTCGAGGTGGAATATCGCGGTATATGGGTTTTTATAAAAATATCCGCTTACTAACGGCGCATAGTGTCTCATCCGCTATACGAGGCGGGAAATCAATCCAATATATACATATGCCAATATGTATATATTGCTATATATATATAGATATATCCTACTATATCTAATATCACATCCAAATAGCAATCAAATCAATAACTGAAAATTCCACTTTCAATTTGAGTGAGAAAATCTCACCTTAGCTTTTAATTTGCCATCCCATTCTTCCATCCAGTTTGTTTTCTCGATTTAGACCTTGTATAAATAATTTATACAATTTATTAATACTCGCACTAATCGAAAAATTTTATTTTCTTTTTAATAAATTAAATTAATCTATGATTTTCATTCCAAACAAATCATTAAGATTTAAACTAGTTTTTCCTTTTATATTCTTTAGTAATCAAACCAATTATTCACCACAATTCATTTATTTTGAATATCTAAAACTAAGTCTAAAATTTGCATATGTATACTCTTTTTTTCAAACCGAAACAAAAATCATTCCTATGTAAATATTTTGTTTATTCACATATAAACTTACTGTAAAATAATTTCTGCATACATATGTACATTCTTGCTGTTTATCTATATATATGTAGGTATAAATTTCTGTTATTATTATTATTTTCTTCTCCCAAAACTATATATATATTTATATATCTATTTAAAAACCAAAAAAAGAAATAACTTACTGGAAAGATGAACCCAGATCGAAATTTCTGCCGAAGCTCGAACGCGATTGCAACGTCTTCCCCTATAGCCATCGGCGAACCCACCTTCCACAATTCGAGTCTCGCGACAAATACGACACTGCAACCCCCCAGTACGAGTACGTCGCTACCACCTGCTCGATCGAACTTCTGCTTACCAACATCCACTCGTGCGGCGCCGAGTTCACCAGCCCTAGTTCGAAAATCCCAAATGATGTTCGAGACCATCGCCTCCACCCTGAACGATGACGAGTTCGATAAGATCAGAGCCTCCGGCCTTCCTTCCCTCGCGCGAACACGCGTGCTTGCCCCTCTCTATTCAAACTCGCCGAAGTCAAGTTACCACCGCGAAGCCCTCTCCTCTTCGCGCGACTCAGAATCGCGATGGGTCGATCGATTTCGTGACTCTCTGGTTCCCCTTTTTTGTCCAAACGAAGATAGATCTCGTTCTGTTTTGATTTATGCAGAGGGAAGGAAATTGAGATTTTCATTTTAACTGTCTCACCATTTTTTTCCCCGAGTTAATTGTTTTCGTGGTTGAATTGAAGAATGGAAGGAAAAAGGTCGAGAGGGAAAGGAATGAGGAAACAGACGTGACTTAAAAGAAAATAGCGTGATGGGTTGCACGATTTTATTGCGTGATATCAGGCGCGATTCACTGCTTGATTAAAGGGAGCTGAGAGAAGAAAGCGCGTGATTTTCAGATGTTCACAAATTTTCAAAATTTAAATTGAAGTTGAATTTGTTTAAAATTTTCAACTCGTTTTCTAACTGTATGGTCACAAAACAACTCCGAAAAATACGAAATTTGAAATCCGGTAATAATACAACATTACGGACCCAATGAAACTGGTTTCGTCGAATTCCGAGACTGCGCCTCGGACGGCTATATTTTAAATATCGATTCGAACGATAAATTCAAAACTGAACAAAACAGTCCGAAATTAAATTCTGAAGCTCCCGTTATTTTCAGTATTATCAATATGAATTTTAAAAGCTTTTGAAATATTTTTCTTCAGCTAAATATTGAAGAATCAAAAATTTTAGTCGACTATAAATATATTAAATTCTTATAATTTAATCGCCGAATTCAAAGTTATATCGGGGATTCAAATTAAATTATCGTTCAAATATTTAAAATTAATTAAATATTCTCAATTTAATTTGTTCAAAATTCTGGATCGTTACACCTGATCCGGGCTCGGACGAAATTCATCGATATCCATGGTGAAACAGTGTATAACAAACTTTTACGACGAACTGTCTTTAGTTTTCCAGTCACTTTTTGGTGTCACGGCCTTGCCCAAAGGCGGGATAACATTTGCCCCCAAAACATGCCTTGCGATAGGAAGGTGTGTTTTGTAGTTCCATAAGCTGGATGTTCATATCCTATCATCGACCGGTAAAGAACTTGATAGTCTTTCCTGACCACGAATGACGATCGTTCGCGACCATATGTCATTTGAGGTAATATGGGACCTTTCGAGGTCGGATGCCATTCGTGGCAAATAACGAAATGGGACTATTCGTGGTCGGATGCCGTTCGCGGCAAATAAAGAAATGGGACCGTTCGCGGTCGGATGCCGTTTGCGGCAAATAAAGAAATTGGACCGTTCGCGGTCGGATGTCGTTCTAGATGAGTTGTGACCGTTCGCGATCGGGTGTCATTCTAGACGAATTATGATGGATTGTGACCGTTCGTGGTCGTATGGTGCACGAGATAAAATGTGATCGTTCGCGATCAGATGCCGCACGAGGCAGAATGTGATCGTTCGCGATCGAATGTCATACTGAGTGAATTGTGACCGTTCGTGGTCGGGTGCCGCACGAGGCATAGTGTGATCGTTCGTGATCGAATGTTATACTAGATGAAGTGTGACCGTTCGTGGTCGGGTGCCGTATGAGGCAGATTGTGACTGTTCGAGGTCGGGTGCCGTTCGAGGCTAATGGTGACCGTTCGAGGTCGGGTGCCGTTCGAGGCAAATGAGTGTGCCTAGGGGGGACATAGTATTATCGATGTCTGGTTCACGTTCGGGTGAATTTCTGAATCAGCGATCGTGGCGGTTCGTCGCTATACATGGTGTGCTTGTGGACCGTTCGCGATCCAAAGCATACGCGAGTAACTTCTTTTACAGAATTGCAAATATCAAATTAACGTTCACATGAATTCCATAACAGAAATGTCCAAACAAGTAAAGTCTAAATGTCCAAATCAACATGAAACAAAAGCAAAGCAAGGATGTCAAAGTGTAAATTCTCACTACGAGACAGTCAATAATCATTCAGAGCATGCTTGTGGATCGTTCGCGATCTCATACATGTGTAAATGGTTTGATGGTGTTAGTGAGAAGTTTACGACTCGTTCATCGTTATTTAAATCAATTGATAACCATACGTTGCACCGGCTCGGGGTCACCCCTAGCTAATGTAGACGGTGGTCACTCTGGTTCCACCGTTGGAGCTCGCCTTCTCACATACTGAAGTAGCCTACCGTTCCTGATATGCCTTTCTACCTCATCCTTCAGGTGTCTACAGTCATTTGTGCTATGACCGTTCAGCTCGTGGAATAAGCAATATTTGTATGACTTTCTCTCGTCGGTAGTCGGATCCCGTCGCATTGGTCTACGATAGGCAACTTGCTCTCGTGTGTCTTGGTAGATTCGCTCTAAACCCTCGTTCAGTTCTGAATAGGTGGTAAATCGCGGCTCCCTCCGTTGCCGCTTTGACCTGTCATCATTCTCTTCAGCCTTTCTCTTCCCTTTACCAGTCTCTCCACCTTTTCTAGGTGAATTACCGCCTCTAACTACCTAAACATCGATTTCTTCTTCTCTCTCCGTACGAGCATCCTCTAATCGCAAAAACTTTTCGGCTTCATGATAAAACTCTCCCAGGTCCGTAGGTGGATCCTTAGTTAGCGAATTCTTGAACTCCGTGCCATCAGATATTCCAGATACAGCTGCCATCATGACCATAGATGGATCTGGTCGATCCACTGATGCTGCTGCCACATTAAATCGCGTGAGAAAACCCCTCAAAGATTCCCCAGCCTTTTTTTTAGAGTCGCCAAACTCATCACGTTCTTGGGTCTCAAAATATGAACCCTGAATTGTCTCATAAACCTTTCTGTCAAATCTGTCCAAGTCCCAATGGAGCCACTCTCCAGTTGTCTAAACTATAGCGCTGCAATGTCCGTCAAATACAATGGAAAGCACCGGGCCATGACTTCCTGTGATGCCCCCAGCACTTCCATGTGTCTCATATACTTCGTTAGATGGACCACTGGATCCGTCCGCCCATCATACATTTCCACCGATGGTAGCTTGAAGTCTGGTGGATTCCTGGCCTGCCTGATCGTAGGAGTAAAGGGACTCCTATGTACATCCTCCAGATCTCTATTGATTAGTCCGCCTCTCATGGCCCGTCTGACCATCTCTGCCAACCTGTCGTTGTCATCAGGCTGTGATCTTTGAGTGTTACCTTCGTTCTGCCCACCTGGCTGAGCGTTCATCCCTCTATTGCCACCAGGTTGCTCAGATGTCCCTGAATCTCTTCCCGGGATTGGATCAACATGCTCTAAGTGTGTGCCCCCCAGCTCCGGCGCTGCGCCAGATGGTCCTGCTCCGTTCTGGACTCAGGTTGCTCCTTGATTTTGCTCTCCAAGTTGTCCAATATGTTGAAGCAAATTCTGAATCATTTCCTCCTGTCTCTTCATCATTGTCTCAATCTCATCCATGGTGATGAAGATCGATGCTTGGTATTCCCCCGAGGAAGCCCCTTAACTCCCTTCATGCTGACTTTGCTCTGGCCTTTGTCATTTACTAGTTTGCCTTGTCATATCTTCTCAGATTTGAGCTCTTAAGTCTTCAAATTCAACTTCTAAATGATAGAACTCCTGAGTTCAATTCTCAGTGAAAGCACCAAAATGTTTGCACCAAAAGTGGTCGCAAACACCAGATAGTCGCTGAAAGCACCAGTACATAATCACAATTCATAGATAACAAGTATGTAGAGAAATAAAAATGAAGAACACTCAGAAAATTGAAGAGAATAGCAGTAAACAACACAGATTTTATAGTGGTTCGGCGATCTTGCCTACGTCCACTCTGAAGCTTATGATTTTATTGATTCCCTTGATAACTTTAATCTGTTACAGCATATTACAATTGATGATAGCTCTGAAATTCGAATATAACAGTGATCATAAGACGTAGAATTGAATCTGGCAGAGTCTGGACGTTGAATCGCCAAAAGATCCCTTTTCTGTTGGCTTTAGGGGGCTATTTATAGGCGTAGGAGGCTGAGATCACGCTCAAACTTCGGGAGATTTCTTCAGGCACGTGAGGGGGCCCGCGTGACCAGTTCCACCAAGTTTCGACTCGATCTGTGATCGATACGAAATGATTTCGTATCCATCAAGAAATGATCCAATCGAGCTGAAACTTGGCAGAAACATTCTTTACCTTGTACGCAAGCTTCTGTGAAAATTTCGTAGCATTTGGACCAGTGGTTTTGGAGATATCGTTGATACGAAATGGGATCCTTCAGCATGCTGTTTGGTTCGAATCGATCACCTCACGTGCTCTCGCGGTGATGTGGCACGCATACCTCGCATCGATCCATTCTTTACTCTGAGATGACCGTGTCGACTCCATGAATTTCGCCTTGCTCGTATCGAAGAATAACACGTCACCCAGGCTCGTTGACCTGATGGATACGAACAAGCCTCTCCTCATGGATTCGAACATGGTCCCATGATGGATACGAAGCAGCGAATCTTTGATGGATGCGAAGTTGACGTTAGGTGATCGTTACGAAGTGGACTACTTACTAATGGATTCGAACAAGGAGCCATGCCGATGGATTCGAATAAGTCTCTCTGGCCGAAGGTTGATCGACATGAAGCTCATCGATACGAAGACCTAGCCATTCCGATCGATACGAAGAAAACTCTATTGATGGATACGAAGTCCATCGATACGAAGTGCGGCCTACTGATAGATACGAACGGATGGATTCGAATGAGATGCTGCTCTGATCGATACGAAATCGATGGATATGAAATGAGTCCCATTGATGGATACGAAAATGGAGTTATCTCCTTCAATTTGCATCGATCATAACTTGAGCACACGAATTTGGATTGACTTGGAATTTGGAGTGCTGGCTTTCATGACTTTGCTTGCCGTGTCCTATCAATTGTAGCCTGATCCGGGCTCGGACGAAATTCATCGATATCCATGGTGAAACAGTGTATAACGAACTTTTACGACGAACTGTCTTTAGTTTTCCAGTCACTTTTTGTTGTCACGGCCTTGCCCAAAGGCGGGATAACATGATGTGATCGATATAAATCCTCAATAACTAAGATCAATTGTTGTCCGGTTTCGTGATAAATTGATGCACGTTTCACGAACGAGTCACCCTCTACTTCAACTAACTTCATCATTCTTCTTTTTTTGTTCTCCAACTCTACATGTATAACAATATATTAACCTTATGATATTAACAATGCTCTACTATTGGTACAGAACAACACTTCAGCTCTAATTTATTAATAGCTATTCAATTCTTCATGTATCTTTAAATGAGAAACTGCACGTGATTAAAAATACATAAAACTAGTAAATATTTATAATATTCTGAACGAACCTGTAAGTGATGAAATAATCCACGGAGAGTACGAAGACCGCATATGGCTCTCAAACCACCAAGAATATGATTCCTACATCTCCGCTTCCATTATATTTTTACATCTGCATCAGTTCAATAATTAATTATCGTTTGATCACTGTTACATGAATTTCTTTTAGGAATTAAAAAATGATATTCATGCATCTTCTTGGTCTTCAAAACACATATTAAACCTAAAAACAAATAATTAATTTGAAATTTGTTATTACCTTATTCCCAGGCTCTTAGATTTATCAACTGGAAGTGCATTGTTCATAACTAACTTCTATAAAAAAACCAAAGAAAGATTCGCTCGAAGAGAGAGGCCAAAAGAAGATGTTGATGAAAGAAAAAGTGTTGCAAAAAATGTGAGTCTTAGATAAATATATTCACTATTAGAAGCGCAGTAAATAGCAAGGATAATTTCCGACGGCCGTCGATGGCGCATCGTCCTATTAGCGATGGCAAGCAATTTCTTTGGCATAATTAAAATTAAAATAACTTAGCCATCGGTAGCCGTTGGAAGCCGTCGCTAATGGTGCCGTTGGTGGTCGTCGGTAGCCGCCGATTCCTAAGCCCAATATTTTATTTTGATTTGTTAACTTAGGTTTAATTTGTTGTTATAGTTGTAAAATACCCCATTGATTGTTTGGTATATCCTATTGAATGCAAATTAGGTTGTTATTACATTATTATTGAAATATTGAGAGAAAAAATTGTTTCGTGTATATGTGCGTTAATTGGTGTATGTGCATTGATTAATTAGTGTATACACGCATTAGGGCTACTTTGGATTAATTAGAGTCGATGCTCATAATTTGGTTTATGCGTTTTCAAGATGACGAAAACGACGATTTAGTGTATGCGTTTTTTAGAATGTAAATAAATTATTGTAAAAATTATTGTATAATACGCTTTGTTTTTTGTAAATCCCTTAGAGAGTTTTTGGCCCCATCTGATAAATATTGTATATGATCGTTGTATTAATATTCGTTTTTACACAGAACGGACATTTATATTCATCCTATACAATATTTGACAGATTTGTCCCTATATTGGACAAGTTACAAACACAGTAGTAATTATATTTTGCAAATCATTTTCTTTTAAACGGTTCAAAAAATTTCGACAACACTTTCTTTTTGTTCGCTGTGTACACACATATGTGTACGATACAGGGAACAAAGGGGAAGTGCTGCCGAAATTTTGTTGAATCGTTTAAAATAAAATAATTTGCAAAATATAAATACTACTGTGTTTTTAATGGTAAGTAGGATGACCAACCATAAAAGTATAAAACAATAACCTAAAAATTATAGATTATATTCATATAAATATTTGTGTAAATCAGTTTGAAAATAAAATTAAATAGAATAATATTTTATATTTGTGAAAATTAAAATGTATGAATTATTTGAAAAATAAAATGTCAAGGCAAAAATAATTAATGCGCTTTTATGTTTTAAAGTAGGAAAAATGGTCAATTATTTTATCGATTAGAGCTGGATGTACCAATAAAGAAGAAAAATTGGAGGCTCAATAAGTAATTTTCAAAATGGTGTACACGTCTTTGTTGAATTCGTTTCACGTAATAATGGAAACGACGAAGAAATTCGTTGTCCATGTACTAGGTGTAAGCTATTGAAGCATTTGATACCGGAAATGGTAAAAGTTCATTTACGCCAATATGGTTTCATGCCGAATTATTTGGTGTGGGATCGTCATGGAGAACTTATAGCACCTAATCCCGTACATTCGGAGGAGGAGGTGGATAATGAACTTGTTTCAACGAATCTCATAGAAGATATGGTGAAGATGCGGCATGTTCAATGTTCCCTACTGTTGAAGTTGATGGTAACGATGTTAATGTCGAAGAAGAACCAAGTATTGGAGTAAAAATATTTTATGATTTATTGGATGTTGCTAAGAAACCCCTTTGAGATGCTTGTACAAGTGGTACTCAACTATCAGTAACTGCAGAATACATTGCGATGAAATCAAAATACAACTTCATAAAAGCCGGGTTTACAGCTATAGTACAAGCTGCAAAACGGCATATGTCACCCGATAATTTAATGTGCTAAAATCATTATGATGTAAAAAGACTTATGTCTGCTTTTGATTTGCGGTATCATAAAATAGATACATGAGTTTAAATGGTTGCATGTTGTTATGGAAAGAAGACATCAGTCTTAGGAATTGTAAAATATGTAATCAAGAAAGATACAAACCAAGAAAAAAGAAGGGAAAGGAAGTTCCGTACAAACGTATGCATTACTTACCCATCACTCCTAAGCTTCAAAGGTTATATGCATCTTCTACAACCGCGCATCATATGAGATGGCACTATATGAGAACATAGGAAGAAGGTACGTTAACACACCCAGCTGATGGAGAAGCATGGAAGCATTTTGATAAGACATACCTCGCTTTCGTAGTGGAGAGCCGTAATGTTGGACTTGGTTTATGTACGGATGGATTTTCACCGTTCTTTCAATTTGGTTCAAAATATTCATCTTGGCCTATAATCGTTACACCTTACAATTTACCTCCATGGATGTGTATGAAAACTCCGTATATGTTTCTCACAATTGTCATCCCTAGCCCCGATGATCCGACATAAGGAACCGACGTATATTTACAACGGTTGATTGAAGAGTTGAAAACATTATGGTATGAAGGTGTTGAAACATACGACATTTCAAAAAAAATCGTATGTTCGCTTCTCTACTGTGGACTATAAGCGATTTTCCTGCATATGCAATGCTATCGGGTTGGAGTATAGCTGGTCGTCTAGCTTCCCTTATTGCATGGAAGAAACACAAGCATTTTATCTACCGCATGGGAAGAAAATTTCGTGGTTTGACTGTCATCTGTGTTTTCTCCATATTAATCATGTTTTTAGAAAGATAAAAAAACTTTACAAGTAATAGAGTTGAGACCTTGTGACCACCAACGATTCGGTCAAGTGAAGATATTTATGAGCTTGTAAAGATTATCCAAAGATACATGAAACCGGCGAACAAATTTAAATACAAGGTAAATCGACGATTTATAATTGGTGCAAACAAAGTATATTTTGGGAGTTGCCTTATTGGAAAAATCTCCTAATTCATCATAATATTGACATGATGCACAACGAGAAAAACATATTCGATAATGTATTTAACACATTTCTGAAAGTTAAAAGAAACACTAAGGACGATTTGAAATCAAGACGTGATATAGAAGCAATATGCAATCGTCCTGAGCTTCATATGAAGCCAAATGACACAAAATAAACCTAAAGCATGCTACGAGCTAGACAGTAACCAAGTTAAAGTACTGTTAAAGTAGGAGGAAGGATTAAGATTTCCTGATGAGATTTCCTCTAATCTTCGTAGATGTGTCGACTATAAGAACGGTAAACAGAGTGGGATGAAAAGTCATGATTGTCATGTAATGATGGAACATTTGTTACCCATTGCGTTCAAAGAACCGTTGCCTAAAAAAGTTTGGACAGTTTTAACAGAACTTAGTTTTTTTATAAGGAGCTTTGTTCAACTACCCTTAAAGTTGATCGTCTACGTAAACTTGAGGAAGAAATTCCTATACTACATTGCAAACTGGAGAAAATCTTTCCTCCTGGTTTCTTTAATGTAATGGAGTATTTACCTGTTCATCTTTCATTTGAAGCACGTTTTCGAGGTCCTGTGCAATATGGATGGATGTATCCGTTTGAAAGGTATTAATATTGAGTTATTAAATTTTAGTTTAACCACATGTAATAAAATTTAATTATAATTATTCTTAACAGGTACTTGAATCATCTAAAGAAAAAAGTGAGACAAAAAGCACGAGTTGAAGGTTCGATATGCAAATCATATATCGAAGAAGAAGTTTCATTCATTTTCTCTCATTATTTCAGTGACCATGTGAACTTATCTTTTGAAAGTGCTACGCGAAATGATAAGGGCATTGAACAAGATTCTTCTGAATCAATGCTATCTATTTTTAGACAGCAGGGACGCCCTGTTGGAAAATGTGTGGAAGTATGGTTAGACGGCAGAGATTACCATGTAGCCCACACATACGTTCTTTTTAACTGTACAGAAATTGCGACATTTGTTAGGTACTAATGAATAACACATCTAAAATTATTTGCTTGAATAATACATGTGTGTATTAATTATAACGCAATATATTATCTGTATATGCAGTATTTATGAATCACAGCATCCAAGCGGGGATATCAACAAAAAATTTGCTACTTGGTTTTCGAACCATGTATATGATCCGGTAAATTGTGTGGTCGACGAAAGGTTGAAAGATCATGCGATGGGACCAAAAAGAAAAGTCAATACATGTCCCATATTCTTTGTCAATGGATACAAATTCAACACCAAAGTATACGGGGCTGAAAAATTAACTAACAATACCGGTGTATATGTTAAAGGTAAATGACTCCAAAATTCCGGGACCTGATGGTTTCTTGTCTAAATTCTACAAACTTCATTAGGATGACCTGCAAGAAGATATTTTCAAATCGCTGTAAGAGATTTTTCAAACGACAAAGCTGCCACAAGGAATAAATCACAATTTCGTCACTTTAGTTCCTAAAAAAGATAAGCCCCAATCTATTTCAGATTATAGACCTATTTCATGTGCAAATGTGTTTTATAAAATAATATCAAAGATTCTTTGTAATCGAATTAAATGGTTCTTGCCAGTTTTGATTGCAGAAAATCAATCGTCTTTTATTCCCGTTAGAATCATTGGTGAGAATGTGTTGCTAGCTCATGAACAGATTCGAGATTTTGCAAAACGGGGTAAACCAAAAATGTGCATTAAAATTGACTTGCAAAAAGCGTACGATACGGTGAATCGTGATTTTGTTTGTCATATGCTTAAGTCTTTTGGGTTCCCTACATCTATTATACAATTAATTCATGAATGTATCTCTACACCTACTTTTTCCATACTTATTGACGGATGACCTTATGGTTTTATTCCTTCAAATAGAGGTCTTCGACAGGGTGACCTGTTATCCCCTTATTTATTCTGTATTGCTATGGAATATTTTTCACTTCTTATGGAAGAGGGTACAATTGACAATTACTTACAGCCTAGAACTACAATTCAGCCTGCTATTACTCACTTGTTGTATGCAGATGATGTTATGATTTTCCTAGCTGCTACAACAGAAAATGCTACCCACATGAATTACATTTTCTCTATTTTGGAAGATACAGTTGGCCTTCGTATTAATCAAACTAAGTCACAAGTTTTCTTTAGTTCTGGTGTAGAAAATAAAAGGGAAATCACCACAATTTTGAATATTCCAGAAAAGAATTTACCTGTCTGGTATCTTGGTGTCCCTCTCACATATGAGTATATCCATGCCTCTCACTGTGCTCCCTTGTTACAAAGAATTAGTTCCAAATTAGACGGTTGGGATAGTAAGCTTTTAACTACAACTGGCCGTGCGAAACTCATTCACAGTACCATTACTTCTATTGTTCTTTATTGGGTATTAATATACCGCTTACCAGCTTCAATTTTGAACAATATTGATAAATTATGTGCAGACTTCTTTTGGAAAGGGAGGATGCATAAGATATCATGGGATACCTTATGCAAACCTAAAATGGAAGAGGGCATTGGCCTTAGAAAGTTTTCTGACCTTACTGTTACTGTTCAATTAAAATTATTATGGAATATGCTAACCACAGATAGACTTTGGTCAAGATGGATGCGGTCTAAATATATATCAAAGACTAATTTTTTGGCTCTGGCGATCAATAATAATTTTTCAGGTACATTTAAATCAATTTTACGGCAATGTGATGTCACTTCTAAATTTATGAATCGTGTTATTGTTAACGGGGAGCATCCAGATCTGTGGTTTGATCCGTGGATTAACGACAAATCATTAGTGGACCTTCTTGGATGGAATAGAGTTTTTTTAAGTAACTCTATTAATAGGACAGTAAACTACATTATAAATGATAGACAACTACAACCACAGAACTTGTCGGAAACCAGAGAGGTTGCCTCCCAGATCCAACAAGTGAAGCTAAGTTGTGAAGGTGTTTCTGATTACTGGACTATTTCCAATCAACGAAAATTCGTTTACAGATCAATGTGGAGCGACATTCGACAATATGTAGAACCAGATGAAAATTACCGATTAATATGGAACAACATCACAGCAAGGAAATTCTCATTTACAAGTCTTTTAGCATACACAAATCATTTACCAACCGTAGATAGACTACTAAATTGGGGAATGAACGTTGAACCACAATGTTTACTATGCAACTCACACGTTGAAACTCATGACCATCTATTTATAAATTGTAGTTACAGTACTTATCTTTGGAGAAAGCTTCTTTGTTGTCTAGATCTTCGACCTGACATGGCCACTAATTTATGTTAGCTGCTCTCGTATGTAAGGTGGAGCTTTCTACACAAATCAGCCTCTCGCCATCTCTCGTACGTCGCGACTTCCACGCTGATTCATCATATATGGATAGAGAGAGTTTTCCACCGATTTGAAAGGAAGATGTGCTCCGCAAATCAACGGTGGAAGCTTTACGAAATCGATGTTCGCCTACAGCTTGTACGCCGCTTTCGTACACGAGATCTACCTTCAACTGAGAGAGAGAAATTGATGATATGGGGTGTCGAATTAGGAGATTCTGGATAGTTCTATTTGACTGTTCGCGTTGTTGTAGTGAATTTTGTTGTTAATGGGTTGGGCTGGGCTGTACGAAGGCAGTTTGGAGGTGTTTTCCTTTTATTTGCTAACTTGCAGCTATAGTTGTTATCTTTTTTTCCTTTTTGTTTTGGTGTATGTTATCTCAACTGTAATAGAGTTGTAGTGAAATAGTGGACGTCGTGGTCTTTTTCCTTACCACAATGGTAAAGTTTTTTAAGGAGGCGAATCATACTATCATATGGTTCTATTTGTTTATTGATAAAGAACCTTTACCTTCAAAAAAAAGGTAGTGATGATCCAAATGATCACATAAATGATTTTTATGGCGTGTTAACTCAGGTTTTGGAATTAACATATTTCACCAGACCAGCGGAAGAAGTTTATTTGTTTAGATGCAACTTGTTCAGTAATGTTCCAGGTTCTGGAATCAATGTGCACCAAAAATATAACATTATTGAAATAAAGCATACATCACGTTATCATTAGTACGATATGTTTATACTAGCAAAACATGTCGTACAAGTTTCTTATGCTCCTTATCCATCTCTAAAAGGAGATAAAGCAGACTGGTCGGGGTTTTTAAAACGAAGGCAAGTTTTACGTTTGATGGAGAGAATATTCCGAACGAATAAGCGTACCAAGCGAATATCAAGGAAAATGGTGAATTTGCAATAATAGATGATCAAACCGATTTAGGACCTCTAAATAATGAATCAAATGTATTAGTAGAAGCATTTGAGATCATAAAGGAAAACAATATAGAGTACGAGATAGAGTCTGAATCAGAAAACAACAAAGAATAATTTAATAGTATACATGTTGAAAAAAGATAATTTATGGGAGTGTTGATGTTACACTTTTTTTGTATGTTACATGCAATTATTGATGTTAAATCTTGATATGTTTACTCATAATTGAATGATATATTTTTCCATAATAAAATAATCTGTATGTCATAGGTATTACAGATGTCATTTTTTATGCGGCGGAGTTCTTCACAAATTGGTTCTCCCTCTAGGTCTAAGAGAAGGACAGGTGATGGCGGTGGCGATGGCAGCGGACCTTCACAGGAGGCGCCGCGTACGGTAGTTAGATTACTACCAAGAGCCGACGGCTCGTAAGTATTAAATTTACTTCAGCATTGTAAATATTTTGTATGATATATTAGTCATTATTTGTCCGTATCGTATTTAATGCAGGGGTTTTGAACTTGAGCCTTCTAACATTGTGCTCAGCATATTGAAGCAGGCGTACATGAGTCCAATGTCTGGATGCTGGCTGAAGTGGAGCAGGATCCCGGACCATGTACGGGAGAGCATATGACAGGACTTCCTAGTTAGTGTAAAATTATATACCATTATATATAATCACTTTACAATTTGCTGCTTAAGTATAAATATATAACTTATATTTTTTCAACATATATACAGGGGGTAGTAGACTTACAAGGGGAGGACGTGTCCCTTTGCTAGCGCCACTGGAACTCAAAAGTGGCAAAGAATTATATGGATACGATGTTTTGCATAAGAAAATCTGGGAAGAAGCTACGATGGATGGGCGCCAGCGTTTGGGATGCTTGGGTCACATGGTGGGGTAGCGACAAATTCAAGGTAAGTCTATCAGATATCACCTTAATTTATTCAGTAAAGAATACATAATTTATACCTATAAAATATAATCTTAATTTTTAATTTGCTGATGGAGTCGGATAGGAACTCTACGAACAGGTAGAAAAATCCTGTCACACACCGTGGTGGGTCAAAATCATTCCAGCACCATCGTGAGGACCTGGTAAATTAATTAATTGTAATTACGAACATTTATTACATTTTTAGTATAAATTTGTATGAACAACAATTATATACACCAATTTATTGCAGGAAAGAGCGCGCGAGGGGGGGTGTCCCGTCTTGTATATGGACGTGTTTAAGCATACCCATGCCGTTGGGCAGACAGACGATGAGGGATCAGTGTCGTATGCCTGGCATGAGGATGATAGAGCGTATGCCGCACATGTAAGTATATTTTAAATTATAAGTTATTAATAATGATCATTTTAATTAATTAGTTATAAAATATTGTAATAATGTCATGTAATATTTATTTGTATTTAGTTTTACGTTGCAGGAAAAATTTATGCAGGCACGTGCGTAGATGCTTGAACGGGAGCAATTGACAACTGACGAGGAGGATGCGATCTTTGACTCTGTTATGGACCCGAACCAGAGAAACCAACGCTACGGCTACGGCAACCAATCGGTAATTTATAAAAATTAACTACGTTGTAAAATTTTCTTAATTTTTATAAAAGTTACGTAATAACTTAAACATATTTCGACTTGTTTTGTAGGCTTTGACATCACAAAGGGCTTACCAAAAGGCTCAGGACAATGCGGACATTAATGAGCTCAGACAGCAGATTGCACAACTGCAGGAGGAGGACCGCCTCCGAGCAGTGCAAATGGAGCAGCTCAACCAGCGTTTGGCCGAGTATATGGAGTTTCATGGTATATTCCCTTCGTCCGGTGGTTCCGGAGCTGATGATGAGTCATGAGGTATGATTTGCAGTTTTATTTATTTATGGACATATGTGTTAGTCCTTGAGATGATGGTTTTGATGACAACAACCTTAGAATAAGATTATAAAATATAAATACTAACATTATAGTTTAGATATATATGTATATGCAGGATTTAACCATGCAGGTACCAAGAATGAGACTGTACAGTATAGAGATTCAAGATATCAAGATTGAAGACTCATGAGTATCAAGAATATCAAGATTATCAAGAGTTCAAGACTTCAAGATAAGTATTGAGTCTAGAATTATGTTAAAACTTCACAATAGCACTGAAATCTTCACTCCATTTTTCTTTTGGGATGGAACCCATTTCTACCTTTTTAGTGGCTTACAAACCTACGACAAGTAGCTTACAAACCTACGACAAATGGCTTACAAACCCACGAACATCCTGGTTTTGTACAAGTTCCCGAGTCCTGATATGATGAGATATTCTGCAGGAAGAAGCTTGCAAAACTACTACAAAATGATTTTCAAAACTACTTCAGAATAATTTTCAAAACTGCTTTTCAAAATGTTTTAGCCTTAAAAATTATCTTTTCAAATGATTTTCAAAAAGATGTTTTAGCCTTAAAATATTCTTGTTTTTAAACTTCGTTTATTTTAAACTATCTTTTAATTATAATATATTTATACTTAGATTTAAATATAAAATTATAGTAAAATTATATATTTATTATTCTCTATATTTATCTATGTATTTTATCTATAGTCAAGTATATTTATAAAGTTTAAAATAGTTTTAATATAAAATAAAGGTTATTTTTAAAGAAAAACAAAACATCAAAATTTCCTTTGGGATGTCGACATGCCCTAGTACCCCATGTCGACATAGTGACAGTTAGATTAAAAAATTTGAATTTCAAAAGAAGTGTCTATTTGCCATAACCTTTCATGAATGGACATGACTGTTGTTCTTCTATAAATAGGGGTTAGTTTCAGCGAATATTTAATCAGATTTTCTGGTTTTTCATTTCTCTTCTTCTTCCACATTTTCTTATTCAAAATCCTATCATTACTCTACCGAAATCAACATTGAATCTAACTAGATTATCTCTGGTTTGATTCTCTATCACTATCTCAACAAGATCTAAGTGCTATTCAGAGTTATAGGCTTCTTTGTAATCTATCTAGCGAGAAGAGGTGTGATTATAGCCTTGGAAATCAATCAAGCGAGAAAAGGTGTGATTGTAGTCTTGGAAATCAATTGGTTGAACTTGTCGCCCGTAAATCAAGTATCTCTACCTAGAGGATTGTGATTCTGGAGGGTGTACCTCGTAGCCTTGAAACCAAGGGTTGTAATTATTGAATTGCTTTTGAAAGGAAATCCGTACTTAGTTGCGTGGGACTGGATGTAGAGTAACTCCGAACCAGTATAAAATCCGGTGTGTTCTTTCCTTTACTGCATTTACTTTATTTCTGCATCTATGTTTGTTTCTGTGATTATATCTGTGTCTGAATATTGCATATATTTGTGTACAAATCAACAATATCTAAAATGATTTAGTAATTTCTTAAAAATACTATTCACCCCCCCCCCTTTAGTGTTATTCCTAGCCTTAAGATCCGTAATCCGCATTTCTCACATTTGGTATCAGATCAAGGTTTTCAAAAGTTTCATAATCTGATTTTTGAAAAAGTTATTTTTTAATGGCTATGTTTAAGAAATTTGTTAATGCATGTTTAGAAATATTCAGATCATCATTATCTCTTGAGTCTGCATATAATCAATATTCAAATACAAGTTATCTACTAAGATTGTTTGATGTGCATGAATCATGCTTTATGGGAGTTGAGGAATCAATCCTGAACAAACAAACTGTGCAGATCAAAAAGAACAAATGGATACTCGATAGTGGATGTTCTAGACACATGACTGGGAATCCAGATATGCTGAATGATATAATATACAAAGACGGAGGACTGGTTAACTTTGGAGATAATTCAAAAGGTTATGTGATCGGCATCGGCAAAGTCGGTAACTCTGAAACTCCTATTATTACTAATGTTTTGCTAGTTAAGAATCTGAAACACAATCTGCTAAGTATAAGTCAACTATGCGATAAAGGATATAAAATTAAATTTGAAAAAGGTAAGTGTCACATTGAAGATAATAATTCAACCATAATATTTGAGGGAATTAGGAAAAAGAATATTTATATTCTTAGTATGAAAATTTCAAATGATAACTTGTGTCTTTTGGCAAATGCAAGTGACCCTTGGATTTGGCATAAGAGATTTGGGCATTTGAATTTCAAACTCTTATCTAGACTGTCAAAACATGATCTAGTAAGAGGCCTCCCTAAAATGAATTTTAAAGTAGATAGTATATGTGATGCATGTCAACTAGGAAAACTTAGAAAAGGTTCTTTTAAATTAAAAGATATGATTTCAACTTCAAAACCTCTTGAATTACTTCATCTTGATTTATTTGGTCCATCTCAAATTCAGTCAATAAATCACAGTAAATATGTTTTTGTAATTGTAGATGATTATTCTAGATTTACATGGACAATATTTTTGAAACATAAAAGTAATACTTTTGAATGTTTTAAGAATTTTTCAAAAAGGGTTCAAAATCAATTTTCTCAAAAAATTATAACCATCCGTAGTGATCACGGTGGTGAATTTGAAAATGAAAAGTTTGAAGAATTCTGCAATAAAAAGGGAATAATTCACAATTTTTCATTTCCAAGAACTCCACAACAAAACGGAGTAGTAGAACGTAAAAATAGGACGATTCAAGAGTGTGCGAGAACTATGCTTTCTGATAGTAATTTACCAAAGTATTTTTGGGCAGAAGTAGTTGCTACCGCCTGTTATATTTTAAATAGAATTTTAATTAGACCTTTAACTGATAAGACACCTTATGAACTTATTTACTCAAAGAAACCTAAGGTATCTTATTTTAGAATTTTTGGAAGTAAATGTTTTATTTTAAATACAAAAGATAACTTAGATAAATTTGATCCTAAATCCGACAAAGGTATCTTTATCGGATACTCTAATAGAAGTAAAGCATACATAGTATTTAATTTAAGAAATACCATCGAAGAAACAATGCATGTTTCATTTTATGAAAATTTCAAAAAATTTGAAGAAATAAATGATGAAGAGGATTTAATTACTCAAAACCAAGAGTCAACTGAAACTAATAATGAATTAAATCATCCTAATAAAAGGATTAAACTTTTAAAAGATCACCCTATAGAAAATATACTTGGAGATATGCAATCTGTTGTTAAAACTAGAAACCAACTAAGTCAAATGAGTAATGTAGCTTTTATATCAACTATTGAACCCAAAAATCCAGAAGAATCATCAACTGATGATTCATGGATTTTGGCTATGCAAGAAGAATTAAATCAATTCACTAGAAATGATGTTTGGGAACTTGTTCCTAAACCTGAAAATAAAACAATAATTGGAACTAAATGGGTTTATAAAAATAAAATGAATGAACAAGGAGAGGTTGTTAGAAATAAAGCCCGGTTAGTCGCTCAAGGTTATTGTCAAGAAGAAGGAATAAATTTTGACGAAACCTTTGCCCCCGTAGCAAGATTAGAAGCTATTAGGATTCTACTTGCTTTCGCAAATCATAATAATTTCAAATTATTTCAAATGGATGTTAAAAGTGCATTTTAAATGGTTTTGTAAAAGAAGAAGTATTTGTTAAACAACCACCACTTTTTGAAAATGATAAATTTCCAAATCATGTTTACAAACTTAAGAAAGCTCTATATGGTCTAAAGCAAGCTCCTAGAGCCTGGTATGATAGACTAAGATCTTACTTGTTACAATCAAATTTTGAAATAGGTAAAGTAGATAATACTCTTTTTATTAAAAGAAATAAAAATGATATTCAACTAGTACAAGTCTACGTAGATGATACCATTTTTGGATCAACTAATTTTGAAATGAATAAAGAATTTTCTGAAATAATGACAAAAGAGTTTGAGATGAGTCATATGGGTGAATTAAACTTCTTTTTAGGTTTACAAATAAAACAATTAGATAATGGTATTTTTATTAGTAAAGAAAAATATGCTAAAGACTTAATTAGTAAATTTGGTTTGACTACTGCGAGTGGAAAACACACTCCCATGGCAACCAATGAGTACCTTAGTAAAGGAGATCTCTCGAAAGATGTAGATCAAAAGTTATATAGAGAAATGATTGGATCACTACTCTATATCACTGCGAGTAGACCTGATATCATGCATAGTGTCTGTCTCTGTGCAAGGTATCAATCCCAACCTAAAGAAACTCACTTAAAAGCTGTAAAACGTATTGTAAGATATGTTAAACACACCTTTGATTATGGCTTATTTTATCCTAAAAATGATTTGTTTGACTTAATATCTTACTGTGATGCTGATTATGCTGGTTGTAAATCAGACCGAAAAGTACAAGTGGAACTTGTCACTTTTTAGGGCATTCTCTGATTTCCTGGTTTAGTAAAAAGCAAAACACAGTTTCTCTATCAACAACTGAAGCAGAGTATATTTCTGCTGCTTTGGCTTGTTCTCAAGTAATATATATGCAACAAACTTTAAAAGATTTTGGTTTAAATATCTCAAAATCAGCAATTTATTGTGATAATACAAGTGCAATAAATTTATCCAAAAATACTACTCAACATGCTCGAACTAAACATATTGATATCAGACACCATTTTCTTAGAGATAATATAAGTAGAGAAGTAATAACTCTCGACTATATCAATTCTGAAAATCAAATTGCTGATATTTTAACAAAACCCTTAAATGAATCTTACATTTACTAAATTAAGAAGAGAAATAGGTATTTGTTCATTAACTGAAATATAAAATATAAATAACAAGTATAATTCAAAATAAATTAAATAGGCAAAAATTCAAGAACCATGTCGACATCCCCCCTAGACTCATGTCGACATATAACGTTTTTATTTTTTAAATTTTTTCCCACCAAAATTCAAATAAGTGGTTATAAATTTCTCCTATTTCGAAATTTTCTTCATTCTCTCTGTTCTCTTTCTGTTCTATCTTCTGAAATCAATTTAACAATGGCCTCCTCTTCCAAATCAAACATAAAATCAACTTTTTCGTTCCCATCGCCTACGTCTGGTCCGTTTCAACAATCAATGCTCGCTCAGGTGACGAAAATGGAGGATTCTCTGAAGGATACCCTTCAATTAATGACTGAAATCCAAGTGATGCAACTTTGAATGGCCAAAGAACAAGAGAGGCAAGGCAAAATCCTTAGGAATTTGCAAAATTTCTAATGGATAATCATGCTAACCCAATCTTGATTGACGAGGACTCTTTAGGAGATCATGTACAAGAGGCCAGCGAAGAAGAAGAAGAAGAAGAAGAAGTAGTCCCCATGGAAGAAGCGCACGCGGAAGACAACGACAAAGTCATTTGCGTTGGCGAAGTGTGCTTTGACAAAGATGGAAATCTTGTCAAACAACGTGGAAATTTCTGTTTCCACTATCCAAATTGTTCGGTTCATAGATTTCCTATGTTCAAAGACACACATTAGTTTCTTCTCTTCCTTTTCTATTTGTTGTTTGTTTTGTTTCGATTTCTATGAAAATATAAATTTAAAAAAATATAAAATTAATAAATGTTGTGTGTTCTTATATATGATTCCTATATATGTTATATATATAAGTATTATATAAATACTTGGTTAGGAATGTTAGTAGTTTACGACTAAGTTCTAGGTTTACAAGTAAGTATTGATTATCTATGATAACACTATCATTGTAATCATATAGGGTATTAGACTAAGAGTTATATAGTTTGGAATTAGTTTGTTTTTGTTGATGACAAAGGGGGAGAAATATAAAATAGGGTAGTTAGGCATAGATTAAAGGGGAGTTATTAGTTTTAGGGGGAGTCAATAGGATAGAAGTAATATTTTATAAACAAAGGTTGTCATCATCAAAAAGGGGGAGATTGTTAGTCCTTGAGATGATAGTTTTGATGACAACAACCTTAGAATAAGATTATAAAATATAAATACTAACATTATAGTTTAGATATATATGTATATGTAGGATTTAACCATGCAGGTACCAAGAATGAAGACTGTACAGTATAGAGATTCAAGATATCAAGATTGAAGACTCATGAGTATCAAGAATATCAAGATTATCAAGAGTTCAAGACTTCGAGATAAGTATTGAGTCTAGAATTATGTTAAAACTTCACAATAGCACTGAAATCTTCACTCCATTTTTCTTTTGGGATGGAATCCATTTCTACCTTTTTAGTGGCTTACAAACCCACGACAAGTAGCTTACAAACCTACGACAAGTGGCTTACAAACCCACGAACATCCTGGTTTTGTACAAGTTCTCGAGTCCTGATATGATGAGATATTCTGCAGGAAGAAGCTTGCAAAACTACTTCAAAATGATTTTCAAAACTACTTCAGAATAATTTTCAAAACTGCTTTTCAAAATGTTTTAGCCTTAAAAATTATCTTTTCAAAGGATTTTCAAAAAGATGTTTTAGCCTTAAAATATTTTTGTTTTTAAACTTCGTTTATTTTAAACTATCTTTTAATTATAATATATTTATACTTAGATTTAAATATAAAATTATAGTAAAATTATATATTTATTATTCTCTATATTTATCTATGTATTTTATCTATAGTCAAGTATATTTATAAAGTTTAAAATAGTTTTAATACAAAATAAAGGTTATTTTCAAAGAAAAACAAAACATCAAAATTTCCTTTGGGATGTCGACATGCCCTAGTACCCCATGTCGACATAGTGACAGTTAGATTCAAAAATTTGAATTTCAAAAGAAGTGTCTATTCACCATAACCTTTCACAAATGGACATGACTGTTGTTCTTCTATAAATAGGGGTTAGTTTCAGCGAATTTTTAATCAGATTTTCTGGTTTTTCATTTCTCTTCTTCTTCCACATTTTCTTATTCAAAATCCTATCATTACTCTGTCGAAATCAACATTGAATCTAACTAGATTATCTCTGGTTTGATTCTCTATCACTATCTCAACAAGATCTAAGTGCTATTCAGAGTTATAGGCTTCTTTGTAATCTATCTAGCGAGAAAAGGTGTGATTGTAGCCTTGGAAATCAATCAAGCGAGAAAAGGTGTGATTGTAGCCTTGGAAATCAATTAGGTGAACTTGTCGCCCGTAAATCAAGTATCTCTACCTAGAGGATTGTGATTCTGGAGGGTGTACCTCGTAGCCTTGAAACCGAGGGTTGTAATTGTTGAATTTCGTTTGAAAGGAAATCCGTACTTATTTGTGCGGGACTGGATGTAGGGTAACTCCGAACCAGTATAAAATCCGGTGTGTTCTTTCCTTTACTGCATTTACTTTATTTCTGCATCTGTGTTTGTTTCTGTGATTATATTTGTGTTTGAATATTGCATATATTTGTGTACAAATCAATAATATCTAAAAAGATTTAGTAATTTCTTAAAAACACTATTCACCCCCTCTAGTGTTATTCTTAGCCTTAAGATCCGTAATCTGCATTCCTCTCAATATGGTGTTGGATGTAGTTTGTGTATATAAACATTAAGTGATGATGAGGTTAATTTATGGACATGTGGTGTTCGACATTGATTTGGTGGTTGATTTGTGGAGTTGATATGTGGAGTTTGGCGTTGGATGTAAATATTGAAATTGGATGGGTGAGAGTGATAATGGAAGGTTTGTTTTGTAAATATTGGAGTTTGATGTTGGATGTAAATATGTTTGCGTTTGATATTATGATGTTTGAGTTTTATATTAATATTGATAATGATTTCAGCTTATACATGTGGCTTATAAATTGATTTTGATGAGTTATATATTGATATTGGTATGGAAGCGAAGCAGGGCTGCAGAAGAAAAACATTTGTCCAGATTACCTACGGCTCCCAACGGCTCATTGGCCACCACTTCCGACGGCTTTTGACGGCTTCCGACGGCCTATTGGCCACCATTTTTGACGGCGAACGACGACTTTCGACGGCCACCTGGACAAAAATTCTGACAGTTAGCGACGGCTCACGGTGGCTTAACAGAAAAATACAACGCCACATGGATGACGTGGCTGTCTAAAAATCCGACGGAACAGCCATCGGACGTCGTCGCTATTATGTCGTTGAAGCTGTCGGAAATGGACAGAAGTCGTGGTTCATGTGGTTCGCAAACATTAGGGTATGGTCATCACCTTTCTAGATAACCATTTATATATCGAGTATGTTGTGTATGCTAAGTGAGCTCTCGGATAGGTCGGCAACGGCCGGGTGATGTCATATTCGGTTTCTATCCAGTCCATGTATGAGTGTCAAATAGGATAAGACCGGTCTTGCTAGATGCAGAGGATTGTTTGTGTATCCTCGGTACATTTCTCTAGAGATGTACTGTATGGAAGGTAGTTCCTTACCTACCATCGTATGGAAATCCATTCTCCAATAAGGGCCTACGGACTTGATTATAACCTATTACGCCATCAAATTTAACCAACGTAACAATTTCGGCTATTTGAATATATTTACTTGAAAAGTGTTTTCAAAGAATGTCACTAAAAAAATATTCCCAGATTATGCATAGCAAATATTTTGGTTATCATAAGGTAAAAACCCATTCCGTGTTTATGTGCGGCGTCGTCTTATGAGATACCTTTTCTTTTTAATGTGCGTACTTTGAGTTTCTCACACAAGTCCCATGACTGACGCAGAGTTAATTTTCCTTTTCTCTTTAACTCTAGATGCCCTAATTTTCCCGAGCAGCCTAGTAGTCAAGTTTAGTTAGAATAAATCTGGACGGAGCTCGAAGCATGGAGTTGGAAGATTCTTTTGAAGATTGTTATTCATTTCCACCACCCTTATGTATCGTTATATTCTGCGTTTGTAAGGACATATATTTATAACTATCCATGTTTAACTCTAATAAATGTATTTAAAATTTCTGCTGTAAAGGTTATATGTTGAAATAATATATGTTATTCCATTCATGTAAGATTCTATTTTATCTTTATTTTCTTTCTTACCCTTGATAATCCGCCTCTTCGACACTTGGATTTGTAGCACGTGAATAGCAAAGATGTATTAGTGTCGATTTCAGGCGATCGAGGAGGTGGGTCATCTAATTTGGTATCAGAACGCAAGGTTAAGCGAGAACCTTGGCTTTGGTGGGGTAAAGTCACATCAGAGATAGGGTTAGTAATACCCTTGGATGAGTAACTCATTAGAGATATGGTTAGTAACAGCCTAGAATGAGTTTGAGAGTATTACATATGAGCGCGTATTTGTTAATGATATATATAAAAATGATGCTGGGTTAATATATATATATTTTTGGAGAAATGTATATGTATATTTTTCTTTGAGAAATTTTAGTCAAGTACAATGATTTTATAAAAAGGATTCTTGAAAGTAATAACAATAAAAGTGGGAGAAATTTTCAAAGGATTTTTGGAAGGATATACCATTTTTCCATACAAAGAATTTTAAGTGGGAAAAGCTATCTTTAAAAGTGGATTTAACAAAGACTCGAATTATTTTCTAAGTATTCGTTGAACATTGGTAGAGGAAAGTAATACCAAGAGATTAGCAAACCTCTCTACCTAAAATAGGATAGGCCTAAGTAATAAAATATAAATAACTCAACATGAGAATAAGTAAATTGCTTAATACCTATATCTAAGGGAATGTTGTTTACATTATAGAAACTATATGGAGGAAAGCACTCTAAAGGAGAGACGTCAAGGGCAAATTGGGGCGAGAAGGACAATGTCATTATCCTTTCTAGCAATGAAGATGAACAACCGGAATATCCACCTAGCAATGATTTGCCCCCCGATTGAGGAAAAGCATGCCCCGTACACTAAAAGAAGTGAAGACAGATATCCAATGGCAGGAATGCTCATACCACCCACGACCCCCGAGATGATTATAATTTCTAGTGATGACGAACCCGTGCATGTCACGGAAATAATATGGATTTTGGATCCCGCTAGCTCTGCACTAGAACCCATATAAAAATCTGAACCCATGGAAGAAGATTCAGAACCTATTGAGGTAGAATCATAACCTATGGAAGACCCAAATGCCATAATATCTAGCAAATGCAGCAATGTGATATGGGATTTGGATGGGGAGCATATTGTAGGGCAAGAAGAATCATCCAGTTCCTACATTAACTAAGACGAGATGGAGGGTAACAATGAAGAAATAGCAGAAGAAGAAGATGAAGTTGAAGTATCCGAAAACCCATAGGAAGTTTGTGAGCAAGGTCTGGAAGAGATAGAACAGGGAAAGTGGTCCCAGGAGTACCAACAGGTATGAGACATGTTCCTTTGAACCAACCATGGCTACCATATGTTGAGGGTGAAACTTAACCAAATGAAGATGGCAATAAGGCCAATGATGAACTAGAAAGCAATAAAGAACGAATTGGGGATGTTTTAATAGATCTTGGACCCTGGAGCGCGCCATCGGCATCAGATTCAGAGGAATAAGGGAAATATTGAGTATGGTAACTTACGATAGCTCTATTTATCTAATCTATATATAGTAGGGTGGTTGGAGGTGAAATGTTGTTATCAGTATTTTGTACCGTATGTTTTAGTGTTGGAGTTCTTGACCCAAGTGTAAATTGAAATGATGAATGTAAAAGTATGGAAATATATAATATGGTATTTTGTTTCAACTTTGCATTTATATAAATCTTTTAAAATGCTTGAGGAAAGAAGTAAGAAAATTTAAATCACTACAACAAAATACCCCTTCTACAACGGGCGATACCCATTGTAATAGGTGTTCCGCAATGGGCCAGCGCCCGTTGTCTTATGCGATGTAGTAATAGACCCAGATTATTTTACAACGGTTTAAAACCATTGCAATGGCCCATTGTAATAAACATTTTTACAATGGTGCAGGACCATTCCAATAGACTCTTTTACAACGGTTCTGGGCCGTTGCAATAGAGTCTTTTACAAAAGTGCAAACACGTTGCAATAGAGTCTTTTACAATGGTTAATGCCCATTGTAAATATGGACCATTTCGTTTTATAGTACATTATATTACAACTGGTCCAGCCCATTGTAATAGATCTCAACTACAACATGCATCAGCCGTTGTAATAGAGCTTTTACAACGGTTAATGCTGCTTGTAATATGCCACGGCCACAACTAGTCAAGCCCGTTGTAATAGGTCTTAACTACAACAGGCATAAACCGTTGCAGTAAGCTCCATCCACAATAAACATTGTCCGTTGTCTTTTCGTTTTTTGCAACTATTTTAAACCGTTGTGAAATAAATGTAAAATAATATCAATTTGCACAAACTTCCATACTATACACCTATAGCAATATTTAATAACTAATAAATATTATCATAAAACAACCAAAATCACACATATAAAAAGACTAAATAAAGCCACGTTCACAAAGTTCCAACACATTTCAATAGGATATATAAGTTTACATTCATAGAGAGTTCTAACGTACTACACACATAATCCTTAAATATATACATAAGAGCTAGTTCCAAAAAGCACTGACACATAACAACTGATCAAAAAATACATATCAAGTTCTAAGTACCAACACATACCAAAATACACATACATACTAGGCCAAGGAAATAAAGTCTTTGTGCCAAGCGACGGTTGATCCAACGGCCTCTTTAATAGTGGACATCTTTGAATTCAGCCTAAATAAAAAAAACTTCTGGTTCCACTGCCACATGCATCCATACCTTCCAAGCATCTGGTCCAAGCTTTACAAAATGTACCGAAGCATCAGGATCAGTGCTTACTATCGTCCCTTCCGCAACTAAGTTCTTTTCCCAACTCAATAGCATGCACTTTCTTTTCTCCAAAACATCCCGAGTTTCTCGATTTTGGTGACATTGAGCTTGCATATTGTTAATATTGCGTTGTGACTGCAAGCAAACAAAAAACAGTTCATTGGCATGTATAAATAAGCCAGTTTATAATGATATCTAACTCATTAAAAAAACAGTTCATTGACTAACAACCCAGGCTTAAAGCATCCAACTCATTAAAAAAAAGATAAATATAATGATATCTACTATTAATTCATACAGGTGGATATGTACTATAAGAGTTGTAACAATTTACAAAATTTAAATTACATTTTAATCTATCCACTAGAATGGTTAAATAAAATCAAATGGTAAAAGACAGATGGTAAAGTTGTTGAATTTGATTTTTTTAAAGCATACATCAAAGTCAATATAAAAAAACACTTCATATTTGTAATGTGTTAATTTGTTTCATTTCCAAATAAATCAAACTTAGAATTAACATATTATATCTAGTTTCATAAAGAATCAGTTATGCCACTCCACCTGTGTAACTCCTTTCATTTTGTTGGACTTCCAATCTTGCTTAGCCTTGTGCCAGCGACTGAGTTGTATGTTCCACTACCAACTTGTTGTACAATAATATCTATTATGTTTTAAGAGCGCAACACGTCCCCCAAAACTCATCTTATCTTTCACCCGATCTAAAAATTACCCAACCAAATATACTGCTACGCGTAACAATAAATTACCCAGGTTTGATGGCAGTATAAAATAATGTATTGCTACAAGATTTTCTCTATAGTAAAATGTCAACCAAATAAGAAAAGACGTTATTTTGGTCAGCAGTAGAAAAGCGACAAAATATGATGTACACTCCTAACGTAGACGCAACTGGGATAGTTAGTTAAAATTTAAAACTGATCTTATAGGTACAATATTAGTGGAGGGATATTCATCTTTTATTCCAAATTGAAAACTAACCTCATCCACACTTCTTTCATTGGCCAAAGGAAATCCCTTTTAGGAACTAATTACCGTCTGTCTATTAATGGAATTCTGCTTGTATGTACATTAGAATTTTCACTTACTATTTCATTAAAGGAAGGCCCTTCTGCAATTACATCTACTTAGGCGAAATCAGGGTTTTGTTGCAGCTTTTACATTGATATCTGTTTCTGAGATTGGAGACAAGGTGACTAGTCTAAATCTATGCCTTTGATACTTTAGTGTGTTTGTATGCCATGGCCAATGTCATGTAATTTGAAAAATTTTAATAATTGAAGATGACTACTAAATACATACATTTTTATTTTCAATTTAATTTTTTTTAAACGTCTCACTAAATTTTTAGATGTGTGGGTATAATAGACAAATGAAAAAAAATCAGAGTAAAATTAGGTGTATTTGGTCATGCCTGTATAATAAGATGCAACATCCGTAGACTTTAATATCAAACAATGTGAACTTAATTGTCCGTTTCATTCTTTTATCGCAAAAAGCTTTTTTCTTGTTAGCTTTTATTATGGATTGTAGTCATTCAACTGTTCTACGGACATTGAGTCAATCATTTGACTTTATATAAGGTAAAGAGGCTAAAATCAATCTTATTAACTGGGCTTGCTTGGCTCTAAAACTGAGCTAAGCTTAGTTTTTGTAACTGAGCTAAAGCTCGGTTGAAAAACCGAGTTTGCTCAATTTAAAAACCGAAACCGAGCTTGCTTAGTTAGCTCAGTTTTTGTAACTGAGCAAAGCTCAGGTTTATTAACTAAGCTAAGCTCGGTATTAGAGGAGATGGTATTAGAATCACAAATATATTTGGTGAGTATTCTCAAAAAGATGTACGTACATACTTCAGATGAACACAATGCATAGACTTTTAGATATCTCTGCATTTATTATAGGAGTTATGTTTATGAAGTTTTAAATATAGGCGTGAAGTATTCTAACCTGAGGCGTATTAGCACGAGGTGTCTCCATATCTGCCACATATCATTTTGCCTTCTATTCACACTCTACAAATTGTACAAGACATGCACTTAGACTTTTAGATATCTCTTCATTTATTATAGGCGTTATGTTTGCGAAGTTTTAAATATAGGTGTGAAGTGTTCTAACCTAAGGCGCATTAGCACGAGGTGTCTCCATATCTGCAACATTATCATTTTTCCTTCTATTCACACTCTGCAAATTGTACAAGACATGCACTTAGTAATTCATAAGCACATATCACATATTCATTAACAATAGCCAATTAACAATAACTTACCGCCATGGACAAATTAGTCAGCTCTTCTACTCTAGCCTCCAAGCGAGTAACTTGGTTTTCCAATGCACACACCTTTTTTGAATTACTTGAATAAAAACCCATTTGAGATGGTACAACACCAAATCCTAGTCCTCTCACTCTACCTTTATGTTCATTGCCAAAAACTCTTAACACTCCATTTCCACTTACCGAATTCATTCCCTGAGAGCATTGAGCATTACTATTGTGCTCGTTTATCTTAGCCTACAAATTAAAATAGATCCAATATTAAGAAATCAAAATAATTCTACAATGTACGGAAAAATTACGATAATAATATAAAAAACCCTTACAATGCAATCGGCAACCACAGAATTCGGTGGGCCACCAGTTTTCTTGGTGTGGGCTTTGCACCATAGCTCGTCTCTACTAATATATGATATTCCACTTTTCTTTTTCTGCAAATAATAAAAATAACCAAAAATAATAATATAATCGATGTAAACAGACATGCATTTCTTACCATGTCTTCTGCCAATCGTGCGTAACCTTTTCTACTCATTATGTGTGGAATTTTATTTTTATGTCTCAATGCTCTGAATTTGTTGCTAGTTGCCTACATAGGAGAAATTCATTAATAAAGTGTAATTTACCTTTTAATTTATAATGAATAAAATATATCTTATTACCTCAAATTTCTCCGATAGTTTTTCCTTCACAAATTCATTCCACTCTTGAACATTGTCTATATTGTCCGGTTTTAACATGGCTATTCTAGAGGAAGAGTCGGGACAAGTAGATGCTACTTTTATAACGGAAATCAATCTTGATTTTACCTCTCTCTGTCGTAGTCCTAACATCTTTATCAACAAATCCTTGTATACTTCATCCACCTGGAATCTTGTCTACATAACAAAAATTTAATTGTTATACAACATAACATTGGTATAACTGAACATGACGCTGTGTATAACTGTGTATAACTGAATTGTCATATGTACAAACAATTGTGTATAACTATGTATAACTGAAAATCATGAAACATACAATTGTGAGTTTTAAATTTTGTGAACATGACACTGTGTATAACTGAATCATGACATGCTACTATATGTATAATTAAAGTCAGCATATACACACTGGGTTTCAGGCCAACAAAAGTTACTTATCTAAATGATAATCTACAACCATGCTATTTTGTGTATTGAAATCAAGAAAACATGTCACTGCTCATTTTTTTAAATATATGTTGCTACAAATTTAAAGTTTCATCATTTATATGAGTAAGAAACATATATGTTTAATGTCAAAAACATGCTACAGCAAATATATTACCACAGGCATATTAAGGTCAGCATGTCATATGTACAGACATATTTTTCTCGTTCAGGCTAACATATTGATATTTCAGTAACTAAACTTTGCAATTAAATGTCAACTATCTTAACAAAAATAAGTGTACAACTACCAAATTATCTCAGTGACAAAATTTAGGTGTTCATGTTCTTTTGAGTTCAGAAACATGTCACAACAACTAAAACACATAGCACACAGTGCATACAACTTGTATCAGGCAACCAAATCAACAAGCAACCTGAGTATATAACCACACAACAAACAACTATCATTCTCTAACCAATAACTCAGGCTAATTTTCCCCAAATTCAATTTATAATATTATCGCTTCAATTTAGAAATCATATTCAAAAGACAATAAAGTTTGACTCACCGCGTAATAAAACTAATTACTAAAATTTAGCAAACAAGCTCCAAGTGATCAATATTCAATGCATCAACACTTTAACAATTCATAACAAAAATAATGACTAATCAGCTCAGCTACTAATCAGCTCAGCTATTAATCAATTGGATTAAATCAGTTCGTGTGCTTTAAATAATTTATCCACTGGTGATATGCATTTTTTAATTAGGAATTCAGGACTTATTTTAGATAGAACATGTATTTTTACCAAAATATTGGAAAAGCATGTACACACATTGACTTTGTAGTCCGGAAAAGCATGTACTAACAGTTAATATCCAAATTGAATTTTTTTCATACCGGAATACAAGTCCCTAAATCTTTCTTTAAGTCCTTGTCAAATTTTTTCCACTCGGTAATAGTCACTGGTATCATCTCCCTTGCTAAGGTACCAAGATAAGATGACAAATGTTTAGAATTGGAACCTATTGGTTGACCTCGATCATTGAATTCAACTTCGGCTTTCTCCTTTGGCGTCAAAGAAAATGTTTTCATCACCATCTTTCCTCTTTTTTTCCTGACCATCTCTAGTTGAAAACCATCATTACAAAAACTTGAGTTGTTCAAGGCATCCATGGTGTTGGTTGAGTCTGTGTTTATGGGGGTAATATTTGGAGAGTCAGTTGAATTAGGGCCAGGAACGACTTTTGGAGGCTAAATTTTGTCAGGTGGAGGCTGCATTTCAGCATGCCTACGAGGCGATCTTCTAACAGTAGTGTTTAAACTTTGAAGAGTATGGCCGACTTCAGCTTTAGCATCTCTAGATTCGTTGATATTTAAACCACCAGTCTTATCTTTTGCTCGAAAAGCTGCAATTGCAGCTAAAGTTTGCCTCTTCGAATGTCTCATTACTACCTTTGATGTCTGAAATCAGCAAACACTTGTCATGAATATGAGGTTGAATTATAGCATGTTATTCAATATGAATTACAATAGCAGACAATTTCAGCTTCATCAAAAGTGGAATATCATATTGAAGAATGAATATACAATTTCACGAAAGCACAATGATCAACAGTTAACTAAATAAGGCATTGACAGATGAAATATTCCACAAAAGCACAATGAGTAAAACAGCTATGCCATATATTTGGTTAACTAAAATAACAATTCAACATGAATACTTAAAACACCTATGCCATATATTTGTCTATGTGCTTGTTCGGATTTCAGATGTTCAGATGTAAGGTATAGAGACTATATAAAAAAACTAGTCTACCAGTAAGTAATAGTAAAGAAGGATCATGTAGTTTAAGCAATAAACATGTTATATTCGAAAGCTTTAATTTTAAGTTCAAATTGAAATCTGCATGCAAATAAAATGAAAACCTCCCCAATCATAATCATCTTACGTGTTGATTAAAAAATAAAGCATAACAGAATGCAGAAGTTTTATATTGAAGTGCTGATATTCACAAAACAAAATGAATTTTCATTGCTCAGAATTGGCAATAGATTTATATATTCATGTTATATACCATTAATGTGGTTCATCAACTATGTCCAAATTTAATATTTATTTATTAAAGGAAAAATAAAAAATCATGATGCATTTAGCACAAAAACATGTTATAACGAGAAATTTTAACCATGTGCTTTAATTGAAACATTAAAATGGAAGAAAAGAGCCCAAACAGCAATCTACCTTGAAAATAAATTATAATTGAATAGCAAAAATTTTCTACACAACAAATACTCTAGGAAAATTGAATGAAAATAAATTTTCCAGACTTAGTAAAATATTATATATTCATGACAGAAAGTTATAACTGATTAATCCACACAATCATAAAGTTAAACTGTGATCACGAACATTCATGCCTAAAGAACTTTAAGTAGATTGTATATATAAAATAAACTAGCAAGCATGCATTGTCCCTTAATGGAGATTTGAGAATTCATGTTGAATTCAACGAAATCTGACAATAATGAGCTTAATTGATGCTTTAATGTTCAACTGAACTTAATTGGGTGATTTTTGTGTTACATTTTTATTGCTTACATCTGAACATTTTTATTGTTTACTAAAATTCCATCTGACAATAATGAGCGAAAGACATTAGCGATAAGGAAGGGTAAAAATATTGTTATGGATGATGTGAGTGAATCTGGAACAAAAATAATGAAAAATTGCAACAAGGCAAAAGGAAGAAGTAAAAGCACAAAAGGATTTATAATCAGTGAACCTGAGGATAATGAGAAAAATGTATCTAAGACTGTATTGGCTACAAAGATGGAAGAAAAAGAAAGAATCATGGATGAATACTTATCAACCGCAAGTTCAAGTAGCCTTATTCTTCATTATGTCAGTCATTGTACATATTGATAAATGCCATTGTGTTTTCCACTCGTACATATAACATTATTTTTCCTTGTCCCTTCCGTTTGGAAGGTAAAAAATATTTCAGATTTGTTAATACATACTCAAATCATTTCATTTTGATTCCAAACGCAAGTTCAATTAGCCTATATCTAAGACTACGGATATGCTTTACTTTTAATTCATATATAATATTCCACTCATATTTATATAAATTTGTCTTTGCATTAAACTGTTTGGGATAATCTTATGTACTACATTGTTAATGAGATATTATCAATGATATCCTTATATCACTCATTCCTAAGCTTGTAGAAGAATTTAATCTAGATTGCAGTCACATAGTTAAATTTTATGTTTATTATGAACCAATTATTGGTGTAAACAGACTATGTTCTGGATCAGCACCGTTCTGTTTGATATTTATCTTCCCCGTTAGTCTGATTTTGACAAGATATAACTAGACTTTGTTGCAATACTGTTAAACAGGTAACTATTTATAAAACAGTTACCATATTTACACCACTATTTGACTAAGGCAACTACAATCTTGAAGGAGCTTGAAGGTTAGATTGCAATACACACACACATACGGTTATTTCCTTTGAATCCTTAATGAGTTTATCCTGCTAATATACAAGCATATACATACAAGTTCCCTCTATTACTGTATTACTAAAACAACTGATTTAAATTCAAAGTAAAATGGGCATACACTAATTTATAAACAAGAAATCTCACTAGATTTATAAAGCAGTTGTTTACTGAGTATTCATTTGTACCTATCAAGATCCGTGTGTTGTCCATGCATTTAGCATACTAACAAATTTTCTAGCTATAAACACTACTTGCAACTATAGAAAATAGCAGCTAAAAACCATCATTCAATCGTAAATGGTTCTTTATAACTTCCAACTTTCAATCGCAAATATCATATCAGATTCACCAACCAGACTCAAAACAATATACATGTAATATATGTGGGATAGTTATATTTTACCTCTCCTTGATCTTTCTCGTTTTTACCAATTGATGATTCAAGTTCAATTGTCTTTCGCTAAGTGAGCAACCTGGAAAAAATCATAATATACAAATAATTAGAACATCATACTAATTAGCCATTATTATAAAATATAAAAATCATGATGTGAAATGGCAGTAATTTGCAAATGAATGATTATTTTTTCCTAAGTTTAGTAATCGAAATTGATGATTAATTAATATAACTATGTATAAAACTAAGTATATTTACACTCTTTACGAATATAACAATGTATAAAACAAATATCAATAAAGGATACCTATGTCATACCAAAATACCGTCACAATCCTTCCTTATATAACTTTCATCCCCATTATCAACATCTCTATCATCAAGTAGTAACTCATCTACCGATTTGCTAGTTGACTCTTCCTCCTTATCATAGTTTTCCAACTCATGAAAACCTCTAAGAGGTGCCCTTAGCACAACGTACCAATTTGAAAAACTACTTTCTCTACAAAAAAACACTTGTACAGCTTGTGTTGCTAAGATGAAAGGATCGCTTGTAAATTGATTTTGGAACTAATGTAAATTGACTAATGTAAATCCATCTTCAATCTTAACTCCCCGATCAATATTCGCCGATCACACTTAAATAAGGTAATTTGAAACCGGCGGTAGTATAACAACAAAATTTCACGCAAAACCCCATAATATATTACTTTCTCAATGGACCCATCTACTCGAATAGTACTTGCTTCAATGGAAACACCACTATTTTGTGCAGACTTCTCATGGTCTTTTGTATGAAAACGCCGGCCATTAATAATATAACCAATATAAGAGATTACTTGACGGCGATGTCCGTATAAAAGCCAATTTATTATTTCACTAACATCAGATGTTTTTCTATCATCTTTAACCTGGAAAAGCATAATGTTATATATAAAGACTGATCACGATAACATATACTTCTATATCAAACTTATCCATCTTAAAAGAAGAAAAGCAAATGAAATGCAACTTATGGCCTGACGTTTGCTATGCAATATAAACATTATAGTCTGAAATAACACGGTTACGTAGAAAACAGGTGATAAACAACAGATTATAACATGATCAAATAAGGATGCAACGTGTTACATGTTTCATAATTGCATAACGTACAAAAGTAAATCAACACAGAGATAAAAGATTATCGAAACAAAAAATAACAAGTAGATGTACACTACATAGCAGTCATACAATTTGATTGCTAATCAAAGTAAAAAAAAACACGGTAAAATCTTATACCGAACAGAAAATGTTTCTCACAAATCATTATTTTTGAAAAATGACACATATTGACTATAATTACAAACAAGGCTTATTAAAAGAAAAACATGTACGAACTCAAAATTTATTCACAAGTTAACATATTATATTACATGATATCAGTTAAACGCCAAGGAAGAATCATTTAATTTTACTTTTATTCAAACAGGCTAATTTTTGAGAGGAAGAAACAAAAACACCATGTAAATCAAGATAGCATTTCCAGCTAAACCATAAAATTTCATTTTGTGCCTGTTAATTGCAAATTTATTTCATATAATTAAATATATAAACCAACACAATATTACTAAGTTTTTGACATCTTTAGTACCGAAGTTTAAACACACGCATACTTATTTTACACCAACTAAAATTTTAACACACATCCACGAATAATCCCACACATAGAAATACACACACAAATAACAATTTAGACATTTTGATATATTATGAGAAAATTAAAAAGGAAAAGAGCAAGTATCATCTAAAATGCTACCTATTTGCTTTTCACCGATTTCGACCCCTGAATTCCACTGATTTTGTCGATTTCACCTCGGAGTTCGTTCGCAAGCTTTTCGGTTGAATTGGACTACGATCTGGAGAGAAGTCGATGACGAACTGGAGAGAAGTCGATTGGAACGAACTGAAGATTCGTTTGCCTTAGATCTCGTTTGCCCTAGATTTCGTAGGGAGAGCGATTGAAATTTTCTCGTTTGCAAATGAAAACAGGAGAATACGAGGTGGAACTAAGCGGCAACGAAATTTTTGATGAAGTATAAAGTAAAAAATTTCACGAACTGGTACGTATCTCAAACTGTACTAAGCGGCTATTTAACTGTTTTAACCCTTTTTTTAACAAACTCATATATTGAAAATACTTATGAATATAAAAAAATAGTTAACTAAAAACTTTAATAAATATACTATCCTATTAAATAAAATTACTACGGTGATATCAAACAAAAATGATAAAATTATTACGTAAACACGTGTTTAACATAACACAAATTTTTCAATTTTGATTTTTTATATATAATATGTTAGTTTTAAAGAGATTAATTGTTAAAACATTCTCTTTGTACTTTATTTTGAAAAGCTTTGCATATGATTACGTACTAATAAATGGAAAGTAAAACTAAGTCTATTAAAATACTGGTCAAACCTCCTATGACGTCTAGAACAATCAAAGATAATGAAAATCGGTTAAGAGTTGTCAAAAATTGGTATTTATTACAACTGGTAAACTATAAATATTGTAACATATAACTTTACAACTAGCAAAAAAAAGTTGTAATAGTTGACATCTATTACAACAGGTTGAAGAAAGTAGTTGTAATAAGCATCTAGTACAATGGACGGGTGGGAATGAAAACCGGTTTTGAGTGCCGCGTATGAATTTTGAGTACCGACATTTGTTAGTGTTTGTGGGCTTTAACGTTATTCTTACCTCATTTTTGTTTGGATAAAATTAATATTAGTCCTAATTAATTATTACTTATTAAGTATTAATTAATTAATACCATAATGAAACTATTAATTAAAGAAAAATTTACGACTAATGAAAATAATCGTGAAAATTAATTATTTAATCGTAATTATTAATTAGTAAAAATTAATTATTAAATGTTACTTCATATTTATTAATTATAACTTAATGTTAATTATTAACTGTTAATAATTAATATGTATATATTATTATTTTTTAATTTTTAATATTAATTATTAATTTTTAATAGTACTTATTAAGCGTAAATCTATAATATTTATTATTAATTATAAATTATTATATATTTAATATTAATTACTTGATATTACTTACTAATAATTAGAAAGTAAAATTAAGCCTATTGGAATACTGCTTATATATAATAATTACTAATTAGTGATTATTTATTAATAATCATTAATTATTATAAGTTATAAATGATTAATATAATATTATTAATGATTGATTGTTAAATATTAATAAATAATATAATATTATTAATGATTAGTAATTAGTAATTAGTAATATAATATTATAATTAGTAATTAGTAACATATGATTAATATAATATTATTAATGATTAATTATTAAATGTTAATAAATATTAAATATTAATTTTAAGAAAGCATTGTAATTATTAATTATTGATTGTCGAAAATTGGCAACAGACATTTATTACAACGGGCGTTTTATGATCATTGTAAAATTGGCATCGGTTAAATCGAGCATTTTATGACCGTTGTAAAATTGGCACCTATTACAACGGGCATTTTAGTCCATTGTAAAATTGGCACCTATTACAACGGGCGTTGTGAGCACTGTAAAATTGGCACCTCTAACAACGGGCATTTTGTGACCATTGTAAAATTGGCATCTATTACAACGGGCATTTTGTGAACGTTGTAAAATTGACATCTATTACAACTGGCATGAAAGGACCGTTGTAATAGCATTCTATTAAAACGGGCAGTCATTGCTCGTTGTAAAAAGGGCGTTGTATAAAGCATCTATTACAACGGGCCAGAATGGACCATTGAATAGCCTTCTATTACAACGAGCAGCCAATGCCCCTTGTAAAAAGGGCGTTGTAATATGGTATTTTTATCGTAGTGAATGAAGGATTTCTTTTATAATAAGAAATAGTATTATGAAATGATTAAAAGACTAAAAAGCAAATCTTTCAATAAATATTCGAGAGGGAGTTAAAAGATAAGATAAATTACAATATATATTAAGTTTTGATTAACAAAAGAAGTTTATGGTAATTTATCAATGTTAACGCTAAAAAAGTGAACGCTAACACCTGGTGTGTGTGGTTGAGTCGTGAAAGCACCACCTGCGTGACGGGAACAAAATTTAAGCAGGAAAATAGCAGAAAAAGCAGTAAAAGACAGCAGTTTATAGTGGTTTGGCTTGAGATTAAGCCTACGTCCACTTTGAATCTCTTTATTACTGAATCTGGTTACAAATCGATACAAATCTCTTATGAAAACAATACAATTTGATCACAAGAAACAATCTTGACTACTAGCTCAATCTTCGACGATGAAACTCAATGAATCCGTGTTGGATGTAAGGAATTCCTCTCGAAGCTTGTTGTAGCGTCTCGAATGTTTGAAGATCTTTGATTGCTGAATGAGTGGAAAGTTCGACAGAGTAACGGCGCTTGAAGAAATGAATGGCCAAAAGTCCTCCTCTCGTTGGAGTTGGAGCCCTATTTATAGGATTGGTTCTGGGTGAGATTCTGTTCGCCAAGTCCTAGGTCGGAGCCGACTTATAGCAAGCCGTAGGTCTTAGGTCGGCGACGAGATAGGAGTTCTTGCCTTTTAATTACTCCTGAATACGAGCTATTCAACTGAAGTCCTAGGTCGGCAGCGACTTAACGTAAGTCGTAGGTCCTAGGTCCCTTAAGTCATCAAGTTGGCAACAGCCTTAAGTCGTAGGCTTTTTGAGTCGGACCATTTTGACTCGTACACTGTTAGGTCGGAGCATTCCTTGACTCGGAGCATTCCTTAGGTCGGCAACCTACTTAAGTCGGTGCTAGCTCTTAAGTGATAGATTATCTTAAGTCGTACGCTGTTAGGTCGGACCTGTAGCTTAGGTCGTATGCTGCTTTAAGCCGGACCGGTTAAGTCGGCACACTTTAACTCGTACGTTTTTAGGTCGGAACTTTCTTAACTCGGTAGGTCGTAAGTTCCCATAGGTTGTTAAACTTCTTGAGTCGGAAGCCCTTGTTAACTCGCAACTTGTTAAGTCGGTAAGCTTCCTTAGGTCGTAGCCTGTTAGATTGGTTCATGCCTTAAATCGTAACTGCCCTAGGTTGTAACCCATTGAGCCGGAATCGTCTTTAAGTCGTTATGTCGTAAGTCTTAGGTCGCGAACGAAAGAGGATTAACATTTGCCCCTCGAAGTATATGCCTAAACCATAGGTCGTATGCTTCGATTCTCTTAACTCTCTTTGGTTAGGTCGGAAACGACTTAACATATGCCTTAGGTCGTACACCGTACAAGTCGACTCGCCTTCCAGTGTAAAAATAGTTAAGACATCCTCCCTCTCCCTCACTTATCGTTCTTCTCGAATCAGCCATTGACGCAATTTAGAGCTCCCAGAGATAAATTCCAACCATCCAATCGCCGATCATCTTCCTGTTATACTCCGTAAGTCGATCCGATCTTCGTTCACCCATGTCCATTGTCGAATTGATAACCTCCCAATTTTCGACTCCCACTTGTTTTTAGGCGCCGCGATTCACCATGAATAACCCTTCGATTGTCCTGCAATTGCCATCGACCATGTTGTAGTTGTGATAGGATAACAGTACATCGGATTCGTAGCAAATCTGGGGCGATTCGAATTGGCTTTTTGGGTGATCAAACGGTGTGATGGAATGAGGATCGCCATTGGCAGTGAGGCTATTGGGTTAACGGGTTAAGAGTTAGGGAGGAAAATTGGTCGAGGTACTGGCCCAGTCACGACTTAGTGATTCCGTGTGACTCAGTGACTTCCATGGTTTAAGTCGGAATCGACTTAACAGTTTCGAGCGACCTACGTTTTGAGTCACTTCTGAGTTAGGACTTGGAGGATTTCTTGTTGCCTTGAATTGGGGCCTTTTCTTCTTTCTCCGACTTAAGACTCAGGGACTGCTGGCCTGATATGCCAACGACTTGTAGTATAAACGACTTACCCTAGCTCGCCTCATAACCTTTAAGTCATGGATGAGTTAGCACATATGTTCTCGAACTGAAGCTTCATAGCTCTATAAGTGTTATGGCTGATGACCCAAAGAACTAGAGGACCAACGACTTAACTTAACCCATAGGAAATCTTTCTTAAGTCGTCACCGAGTTAGTACTTGAGTCTTCGGCGACTTAGCACTTGACTTTTAAACTTTGCCTGGACTTCGAACTGTTGAACTATGAACTGTGTTGCATGTATTTCTTTTTACAGATTGCTTCAATTTGCAAGCTAACAATCCTGCTTAAAACAACATTTACAAAATACTGGGTCGAATATACTGTCACTGACTGCCCACATCGAACGATAGATTAGTTGATAAAGAGAAAGTTAAATTGAATGAATATGAATGAAATGCTGTACAATAACCAATTCAAGTGAAGTATTAAAACAAAATCTTAATAGTCAACTGAAACTGATTTGTCTGCATTAACACTGCACTTGAACATTAACAGGTTCTGAAATTTTGTAATCGATTGATTGTCAACTAGTTTAATTCCAGTTATGCTTGCCTTTTACTTTCATTAGTTTTGCACAACACTTCACACTTTTTAAGAAACGTGCACCTTCACATTTGAACATCCAGTTGATTGTGTAGAATGTATTCTCCATAAGAAGAAATAGAGCAAGTTGAAGAGACATTTCCAGTTGTTGTCCCGCTGAATGATCCTCCAGAAAGGACTCCTACCACTCTAAGCCATAAAGTCTTTTGTCAATTATGCATCCAGTTTGGCATTGCCGAAGCTGACGCTTTGTTCCCTGGAATAAATGATACTGCTGATAGGCCGCCTCATGGCTTTGTCGCAGTTAACCGCCAAATGTGTTTGAGTGGGGCTATCCCCCCATTTAACGACTGTCTTCGAGAACTTCTCCTCCGACTATCTATTTCCCCTTTTCAACTACACCCCAACGGCTACTCCATCCTGTTGGGACTGTGCGTGCTTTTTAGGAGAACGCTGGACCGTTTTCCCAGTTTTGCAGAAATTCGCTATCTGTGCACTTTCGCTAAAAACAAAGATCATCCTTCTATCACAGTCGTGAGGAGTGCTAGAAATCGTAAGTTGATCACCGGTCTCCCTGAGAGTGTTCATAGTTTCCTAAGCCAGTTTTTCTATGTTCGCTGTCCCCCGGGATTTTACGCTATCTGGAGAGTAGGAAGTAAGATCACTTGCCTTTATTTTTCATGTTCTTTCAAACTTACCGAAGTCTGAGTTATCAAGTGCTAACTTTGCCTTTTTTCTTTCCAGCACTTCCTCCTCCTTCTAGAGATCCCGGTCACAAGGTGACTTTTGAGAGGCTTATGGCGGTGCCGGTTGAGGAAAGGAGTATCTAGTTTCTATTGACAGATGAATTTTTACATCAATTCGGTCTTTTACACTCTTCTCATTTTACCCAGCCTCGTGAAGTTTCTAATCTTCCAGCACAGACATCAGATGCCCCAGCTTCAATGGAAGAGATGGCTTCAAAGGAGCCAACTGTAGACACTGCATTAGTAAAGTGTTCTACTTCTATTGGTGTTGCGGGAACGTCCAGCAAACCGGCGCTTGCTCCAATTATTGAAGAGGAAGAAAATCCTCGAATTTTTGAAAAATCAGCCGATGTGGAAGTTGAAAAGGAGAATTCTGCTGAGTATCATAATGATGACACCTTTGATGACTTGAGTGACATAATGATAACTTCTCAAGAGCTTTTCAAGGATAATATTCCAAAAGCGAACTCTCCTGTCGTCGAAGCGACTTCCTCTTTGAAACAAACTTCGACGCCTTCTACACCTGTCGTCTCCGTTCCCGCACTAAAGCGTGGTTTGTAGTTTGACGCACGTAGTTCGCACGCCGCACACACTTAGGATTTTTCAGCACTTATAAGCATTTATCCTCTTTTTCTGGAAATTTCTAAACTTTACTTCTTTTTCGGTTTTCAGATTCTCCGATGGGGCGTACCGGCTCATACTATGACTCATTTCAGCGCCATGGAGGTCGTGGATCTTATGACTTTAGGAAATATCTTGGTGACCAGAGAGAGACAGATGAGGAAAGGGCTCAAAGGAAGGCTCAAGAAAAAAGGGATTATGAGCAGCGGTAGAGAAGAAGAGACGCTGATCGATATGATTCTTCTTACAGAAGTTACGATTCCCATAAGCGAAAGTCTTATGATGACAAGGGGAAGACTCATATTACTGACGAATCGAGCAAACGGTCCAAGCCAAGTGACGCGTCTGTAATTTCTGAGAAGACTGATGCTCCTATCCCTTATGATACTCCGGCCGGCTCTCCTCCTTTATAGAAAACCGATATCCAAACGATCATCAGCAGGCCCCAATATCAGGTTAAAGACGGCCCTCCAACACTTCAAAGCCGGTTTCCGAACTGGTGCTTAAAAGGAGTGCGTTTTGACCTGGATTTGGTCCCGATCGATAAGCAAGACATGCTTAAAAGTCTTGATGCAGTTAGGCTTAACATTGAGAGGATGTCGCAATGGTAGAAACTTGTTGATGAACTCCAGAGAGTCAACCATATGAATCTTAAAAACATGCTGACTCTGGAGAATGATAAAGCTGAATGGGATAAATGGTGCAAGCAGCATGACGCGGAGATGACGAACATCGCGGATGACAATGCAAGGCTTGAATCTGAAGTCAAGCAGCTTAAGGAAAATCTCGCCTCTTCTTCTGCATCACATACTCAAAAAGAAGAAGTCTTTCAGAAGCAAGTGCGGGATGCACATGCTGCACAAAGAGATGTCGAAATGAAGCTTGCCGCCGAACAGCACATTGCTGAGAAATATCGCATAGAAAATGCTGGACTACGGGAAAAAGTTAATTCCCAGAACGCGGAGATTTAACTACTGAAGTCTCAACTTGCTAACGCTGAGAAAGAGCGTGATGAGGCTGTTGCTGGTCGAGCTGCGGCCATTGTTGAAAAAGAGACAGCCGAGCAATCGCATGAGACAACAAAAGCTAGCATTAGCTCCACCTTATTTGACTTTTATCTGCATAGCGTTCTAGGTCATAGGAGCCTCTCTTTTCTGGGTCCTGACTATGAGGTTACCCTGGCCGAAGTATGGGAAGTAGCAGTTGACATGCTTGGCGGGGCCGGCTATGATGAGGCGGAACTCGAGGCACGCTACCTTGACGAAGAAGCTCGTGCTGCTCTCGCCAAGGGAAAAGAGCAGCTTGCTGAAGCCAGAGCTGGAATAGTGGCAGAAGAACATCTAGAGAAGAAAATATCTTTAACTGCCCCTGTCCATACTTCGACTTCAACTGACGTCGATATCGTTGGTTCCAGCTCTCACTTTTCTTCTCCTGCAAAAACCGTCGAGACCAAGCCCATCACAACCGGATCTCCCCTTACTCATATCGAGGAGCAGAGCCAAGAAGACACTGAGGCTGAAAAATTTGAAATTGACTTGTCAAAACCGACTTCTCCAGGTAATTTTGGTGTCGATCCAGATCCAGTGAATCATTTATTTGATTTAACCGAGTTTGACGACCTTCTTACTTATTACTTAAACTTTGGTGAACCGATACCTTCTCTTTTCTCGGAGAATACCGATTTTAACTTCTTTCCTTCTACAAGTAAATTGCTTCATCCGAAGAAGTGGACTTCACTGTTGAACGACTTCACGGGACAAACGCAAGTTATCTAGTTGGATGTCTGTTCATATCGACAATCTCAACCAATTAACAAAGGTTTGCCACAGTGGAGTCGCCAACTTTTTATGTGAAGTTCTCCTTGTATAGGATTTGAATTTGGAATTTTTTGTCGCTTGGTATTTGCGTAATAGGTGATTTATAGAGGTCGCTTGGCTTTGTGACGAGCAAGCCTTGTTTTAATGTCCTGCAATTTTGAATCGACATTTTAGCAATACATTTAAAGTATTTACATATCGAAATAAAACAGGCATTATGAAATAGTAAAGAACACAAGATTTATAGTGGTTCGGCCAAGAATCGGGCCTACATCCACTTTGTAGCTTTCATTCATTCACACTGATTTACAATGTTTTACAATACAACTGATACATTCATCACTATTTTACAATTTTGAGCAAAGCCTTTTTTTTAAGTAAAATAAGGACGTAAGTGGTTGCTGTTCCAGGCTCTTGGAATTGGATCTCCTTCCACAGTTATGAGTTTGAAAGTGCCATCAAGAAGTTTACTGCCAATGGCATATGGTCCTTCCCAGTTTGGTCCAAACACACCAGTTGCCGTCATGATCTGCTTTCACTGAGAACTAGAAGCTCGAAGCTTCAGCTTCATCTACTTAACAAGTTTTCCTAACAGCATCGTCCGCCACTCGGAAAACATGCCTCCCAAACAGAGAAAAGATGTTAACAAAGGAAAAAAACATCGCATCCAGCAGTCTTCCAGATCCAGCTGTCACGAATCAAGTAAATTGTCCTCCTCCAGCAACGGTAACAAATGAAGGACAGGCTAACCCAACCACTCCTGCCACAGAACAACCTGCAGCAATTACTAGGGCAGATTTGGACAGAGTTGTTGTTGAAGTAACTAACCGCTTCACGTCCCAGCAGGAAGCCTTGGTGGACCATCTCATGTCACGCTTGAGGGACGCTGAAGAATCCAACCGCAACACTGAATCATGGGGCGAGTCCCAGTCTGGAGGATCTCAGAGACAGCAAAGATCTTCCTTCTTCGAAGGAGCTAACGGCAGAAGTAGCCGTGGTAGGAGCCAAGCCGAGCACAGCCCGAAGTTAGGCCTGAGGAAACGTTTGGTACCGAACCCAACGGGGAAGGTACCGGGCGAAGGTCAACTGTAGCTGAGCCTGTCATGCTGCCTAACCACAGAAACACCAGTGAACGGGGCTGAGCTAGAGTTCAGCCCGAAGTTGGACCCGAGGAAGTGCTTAGATCAGAACCCAACAGGGGGAGATCAAGGCAAGGGCCAACTATAGCTGACCCAAGCGTGCTCCCAGAAGATCAAACGCAGCCACTGGAAAATATGAGGAATGATAGACGATACCATCCCTACAGGTCGTCTGGACGGAATCAATCCCACAGAACAGAACCAAACTCATTTCTATATGCTCCAAGTTCTGATGAAAGGATGGCACGCTTATTCAGAGAGTGTGTCCAACGGGAGCAAAGAGATCGAGGGATAGGCGCTAGGGTAACCAGCCCTTTCGCCCGCAATATCGAAATTGCTATCACCCCCCGAGAATGGAAGATGCCAACAATGGAACCCTACAAAGGAACCTCCGATCCCGTTGTACACTTACAGAGGTGCACGCAGTATATGCTCATGAGTGGAGCAACAGAGGGAGTACTGTGCAAATGCTTTCCGCTCTTCTTAGCAGATCTTGCTACCTCCTGGTTCTGTCATCTACCCCAAGGATCCATCAGCTCATGGGAAATGTTGAAAGAAAAATTTATCAGTCAATTCCGCATTCATGTGGAGCAACCTAAGGACGCTTATTCCTTATCCAGCGTCAAACAGAAACCTGGAGAAAAGCTGCAGCAATACCTAACCAGATTCAACGCCGTAGCAGCCGCAGTTCAAGATGCCGATGAGAAGCTTATCCTAATGGCCCTCTGCAGTGGAGTGCATCCGGACACTAAATTTGCTAGAAGATTGACAAAAGAAAAACCAGCTACTTTACCCGATTTCTTCCATGAAGCCGGGAAATACATGAGGCTTGAGGATGCTGCCGTTGAGGGGCAGTCAGGACAGCAAAGTAAGACGACCCATGGCAACGCCCCTGCTGTGGCGAGGGACGTTCGAAGAAATGATTCCAGAGACAATGCTGGGGGCAAGAAGGTAGAAAAGCGCCTATATCGGCCAGGACCAAGATTCGACACTTACACCCCTTTGAACGAGACCGTCGAAAATATCTTCCGTGCCACCCAAGGCGAAGTTAGATACAAACGCCCACCATACAAGAAGGAATCAGATAACGCACAGAAGTCTGGAAAATTCTGCCGCTTCCACGAATCTCACGGACATGATACCAACGAATGCCATCATCTCCGAGATCTGATTGAGGAACACATCAGAAGGAAGAAACTGGAACGTTATGTAAAAAGTCAAGACAGGACTCCAGCTCCTGCCAATGAAAACCCAAGGCTACCCTCACCAGGGACCGACAGAGGAAACCGCAACGCTAGCAGCTCTAGTCAAGAAAAGATAGTGGTCCATACCATCTCAGGAGGTCCGCACATCGCAGACAGAAGTTGGAGAGAGATGGAAAGATATGGGAAGTCGCTTAGAGACAATAAAGACTGTGTCAATACGGTTATAGAAGAGCGCCACCCAAAGCGGAAAGAAGGTGATGACATCACATTCAGTAAACGTGACCTAGAAGGAAGACAGTACCCTCACATGGATCCCATGGTTATCTCTGCCCGACTCGGTCCCGCCGAAGTTTACCGAATCCTGGTAGACACTGGAAGCTCTGTAAATATCCTGTTCAAACACGCATTCGACAAAATGAAGCTATCAATGAAGGATGTATCTCCCTGTGATAAACCACTACACGGTTTCACTGGAGATGCGAAGATGCCCCTCGGGCAGCTGGACCTCTTTGTTGAGATTGGAAGCCATCCCCGCTCCGTTGTGAGGAAACAGACGTTTGTGCTGATAGAAAACCATTCGGCCTACAACGCCTTCTTAGGAAGACCAGCCTTGTCTGACTTCCAGATTGTCCTAGCCCCATGGTGCCTGAAAATGAAATTTCCAACAGACAATGGGGTAGGGGAAGTGGAAGGAGACCAGGATATTGCACGAGACTGCTATGTAACCGAACTTCGCAACAACCACAGGAAAGATAAAGGGAAAGGTGTAGAGATTGCCCTCTGCACAAAAAGCCTTGAAGCATAGCAACTAAAGAAAGCCCCTCCTCTTCGATATACCAGCGACCCTTTCAATGAATTAGACCCTAGGGACAAAGAGGAGGAGGCCACCGCCGAGCCTGCTGAAGCTATGGAGTTTATATCTGTAGACAAGCACGACTCAAGTAGGCTACTGAAAATTGGGTCCCAGCTGAAAGCTGAATTGAAGGAACAACTCATTGATTTTCTCCGCCACAACTTGGATGTATTCGCTTGGTCACACGCTGACATGACCGGAATCTCCCCCGACATAGCATGCCACGTATTAAACATTGATCCTACCAAGGCGCCTGTAAAACAAAAAAAGAGAAGTATGGGGGCAGAGCGATCAGCGGCCCTCGATGAAGAAGTAAAGAATCTACTCGCCAATGACTTCATACGAGAAGTTGTTTACCCAGAATGGATTGCCAACCCGGTACTAGTAAAAAAGGCTAATGGGAAGTGGCGGACCTGCATTGACTTCTCCAACCTAAACGACGCCTGCCCAAAGGATTGCTTCCCGCTTCCCAGAATCGACCAACTTGTCGACAGCACAGCCGGGCACGAACTCCTATCTTTTATGGATGCATACTCAGGATATAACCAAATTCATATGCATGCTCCCGACCAAGACCACACTAGTTTCATCACCGACCGGGGTTTATACTGCTACAAAGTGATGCCTTTCGGACTTAAAAATGCAGGAGCCACCTACCATCGCCTCGTCAACAAGATGTTTGCAGGGCTAATAGGACAAACTATGGAAGTATATGTGGATGACATGCTGGTAAAGTCAAGGAAGGCCAAAGATCACGTAAGCCACCTAGGCGAGATGTTTCAAGTACTTCGGCAATATGGAATGAAGTTGAATCCACTAAAATGCTCCTTCGGTGTGTCGTCAGGGAAATTCTTAGGATTCATCGTTCATGCCAGAGGGATAGAAGCAAACCCTGAACAAGTCCGAGCGCTAAGGGATATCAAGATACCTTCCACCCGAAAGGAAATGCAAAGCCTAAATGGAAAAGTGGCCGCCCTAAGCCGATTCATCTCCAAGGCAACGGACAAGTGCGTCCCCTTTTTCGAAGCCCTAAAGAAAGATAAAGGAAAGTTCGAGTGGACTGACGAGTGCCTGACCGCTTTCCTTCACTTAATCGAACACCTCCAGAAACCACCGGTGCTCTCAACTCCAAGCGAAGGAGAAGAATTATACCTATACCTCGCTGTGTCATCCCACGCCCTGAGCGCTGCCTTGGTAAGGGAAGACAACCGCACGCAACGACCAGTTTACTTCGTCAGCAAAAGGTTTACTGGGGCAGAAGTTAGATATCCTAAGCTTGAGAAGTTAGCATACTGTTTACTAATCACATCGCGAAAACTGCGTCACTACTTCCAGTCCCATTCCATCAAAGTTCTGACCGATCAACCATTGAGGCAGGTACTCCATCGTCCTGACACTTCTGGGCGACTACTTAAATGGTGCATCGAGCTAAGTCAGTATGATATCACCTATCACCCTCGCACCGCCATCAAGGGACAAGCCATGGCTGATTTCATTGCAGAATTCACTACCAACGAGGATAGGGAGCAATTGGAAATAACAGAAAGTATCAAGTGGAATCTCTTTGTGGACGGTGCATCTAACGAACAAGGCTCGGGGGCAGGTGTGGTAATAATCACTCCCAGGGGAAATAAACTGCACTATGCTATAAGGCTGGAGTTCGCTGCCACCAACAACGATGCAGAATATGAAGCAGTGATAGCTTGAATAGAAATTGCCATAGAAATCGGAGCCAATTCTTTGTGTCTTCACAGCGATTCTCAACTTATTGTTAATCAAATACTAGGAGAATTCCAAGCTCGAGAGGAACGACTCATAGCATATCTAAAGAAGACCAAGTTGCTTCTCAACCGATTGGATCAGTACTTAGTCAAACACATCCCTCGGGAAGAGAACCAAGAGGCCGACGAACTGGCAAAGCAAGCAAGTGTGAGAGACATCACCATCTTCGGGGCAGTAACCATCTCAAAGCAACTGGCCCCGAGTTTTGAGCAAGTGAATCTGATAGCTGCAATCGAAGAAGCAACTTGGATGACTCCCATCCGAGACTACCTACAAAGTGGCACTCTACCCAACGGGCGTAATGAAGTCAAGAAAATCTTGAGAAAAGCGTCCCGCTATACAATACAAGAAGACATCCTCTATCGGCACGGCTTCTCTAACCCATTATTAAGGTGTGTCGCCGGAAGGGAAGCCAAGGAAATCTTATCCAACATCCATCAGGGGAGCTGTGGAGATCACACCGGGGGGCAAACATTAGCAAAAAAGATACTCCGATACGGATATTTCTGGCCCACCTTAAGCAAGGACGCCTTAGATTTCGTCAAGAGATGTGACAGATGCCAAAAATTTGCTAAGATTCCACGGCTACCAACAACTGAGATTACTCAAATGACCAGCCCTTGGCCCTTCGCAATATGGGGAATTGACTTAATCGGCGAGCTACCAATGGGCCGAGGCGGGGCCAAATATGCTATAGTGGCAGTTGATTATTTCACCAAATGGGTGGAAGCAGAACCTCTGAATAAAGTATCTTCAGCAAAAGTTATTAACTTCTTGATCAAAAATGTTCTATGCAGGTACGGAGTCCCACTCAAAATCATATCAGACAACGGACTTCAGTTTGACAGCGAGGAATTCGCCAACTGGTGCCAAGAACACAGAATTCATAAAAGCTTCTCATCCGTAGCATATCCCCAGGCAAACGGACAAGTCGAAGCAGTCAACAAAATTCTGAAAGCTCTGATCAAAAAGAAGCTCGAAAAGTCAAAGGGCGCTTGGGTGGATGAACTCCCTACGGCACTATGGGCCTACCGCACATCTTTCAAAACATCGACAGGGCACACTCCTTTCTCTTTGGCATACGGATCGGAGGCTATGCTCCCAGTAGAAACTATTGTGCCTTCCCACCGTCGGATCCACTATAACCCAGAAGAGAACGAAGAACTCCTTCACATGTCTTTGGATCTAATCGAGGAGAGAAGAAACGATGCAGTCCTCAAAACAGCAGCCCACAAGCAAAAAGTGGCAGCACAATACAACTCCAAAGTCAAGCATCGTACCTTGCAGGAAGGGGATCTTGTCCTCAAACGAATCTTCCCTCGCCCTGGAGCACTAGACCCAATCTGGGATGGACCATATGTAATTCATAAAGATCTCCACAACGGAGCCTATATTTTGTCAACAGTGGACGGAGAGGTGTTCCAGAGGGCATGGAACATCCAACACCTCCGTCGATACTTTTCTTAACTTGTATTGCCCATATGAAGTGAATTAACAAAGAGAATCAGTGGACGTAGGCCTTTTCGTGCCGAACCACTTTAAAAAACCTTGTCTCTTTTTTAACTTGTTCCTTTGTATCTTGGCTGCTTGTTAACTTTATCCTTTTCTGTTGAACAAAATCCTGAGTATACAGCATTTCTATTCAAAGCACTCCACAACACAATTTCACCTGGACAAGACCTAACAGGTACTATGCGAATCTATGCCCTCGCCAATGAGACACTTTTGCTCCAGCATCCCTCTGCTGCGGGTTAACTCATTGCTCGCGACGGCCCTTAAAGCCAACTGTAATGAGCCGATTATAAGCCACCGAGAAGGCCGACTATAGCCGAGGCAGCTCATTACGGCGTTAGGCTCACCGGCAACTGTGAACCGACTATAAGCCCCAACATAAGGTGTGGCCAGCCAGGGGCAGTTCACGGTTGACGATCGGCACCCACGCTAGCCGGCCACAGTAAATCGAATAATACCCACGATTGCGGGCCATAATGGCCCGGGTAGTTACTGTGCGCGATCTCGGCTCCGATGTGTCTTAAGTGCGGCTGTGGTAAAAAAGAATTAACTCCCCGCGGAGGCGTAAGATGGGTGACGAATGTCTCCAAGACCCACAGCTAGGGAAAGTGACTACAAAACCCGTTTGCCACGAACTTAAGCACATCGAAGGCCTTCCGTGATTGGAAGTTTTACTATTTCACATATTTCAATTTTACTTAAAAAGCTTTCCTCCTATCCTCTATAACAATCCATCAAGTACAGGATACGGAGTAGAAGACACTCGCCAATGGATGCGTGGATCCACAATCAGATGGCAGGGCATTCAACTACTTTCCATGCTCAGTCATACAAGATGTTCGAGACTGCCATCTACAAACATAACATGAAAGGCGGTATTTTCTTCCTTTATGTACAAATGCATGACTATAATTTGTTCACACCACACACTAATATTACAAGTCATGAAATTATGTTTTAAAACCAAAACCTGACATCAAACACAACTCAATTGCAAGAATACGCATAGCTATATTTCTCCTACAACATGTCGAAAAAGCAACAAACATTCAAGAAAATCGGCCCAAGTTAAAGAATTACACGTCAAAAATAAGACTATTTATTACATGTGGCAAACAACCAAAGGTTTTGAATGACCATAACAAAGATAAGACAAAGGCTACTTTACTATATATTTTTTTCGACTAACATATACAACCCTAACCCTGTCAAACCCACAAAAAGAGTTTTTTCAGATATAATCAAGGGGCTGGCTGCAGTGGAGCTTTATCCTTGTCTTGTTGACCCCCTGTCCAGTCAAAGAAAGGACTCATTAGCAATAAGCAACCAAGTTGATGGAGAAACTAAAAAGAGAGTCTTACCAGCACCTGCTTCCTGACTATCCTGATCATCATCCTCTACCTGCACGCCAACCTCCTCAACAGCAAGCAACCGCATACCTTCCTTCACCGCCACCTTCTCCTCCTTGGCAAACTGGGCAGTGACCGCATCCATGCTGAAGGCCACACCACCATCTTTATCCGCATCGGCCTTGGCCTCCTCCAAAGCCCGAAGGTAGATCTTAGCCATGATCCGGGGATAATCATCCATCCAGGATAGGTTGCCCTGCTTCCAGGTTCGGAAGTACATATCCTGAAGCATTTCGTCCATCATCCCCTCATTCTCCTCAAACTCCCTCGTCCGGGCCTCGGAAGCCAACAACCTCCTAACGGCAGCATCTCTCTCCGATCGATATCTCGAGCAGTCGGTTAGAAGGGATCCCCGCATTGCCTCCATCTCCTCCCTCAACTTAGCTTGAGCAAGCTCTGCAGCCTCAAGCTTTCCGGACAATTCCTCCACCTGCTCAAGATCCGCTTTCCGAACCTCGTCCACCGTGGCAATAGCCATGTCAATCCGTTCTTTGCAAGTAGCTTCCATTTTTCGCAATTCGGCCCGACTGGCCTCTTCCATGGTTTTCCTTAATCGTCCAGTAGCAGCCTCATGCTGAGAAATCTGAATAGCCTGATCCGCAAGCTGTTTGGCCTGATCCAAAACCACCAATCGAAGTTGGATATTGGCGCTCCCAATCTCCTCTCCGGCCTTAACCAGCCGGGCATGATGCCCCGTCAGCTTCTTGGTCTCCTCCGCCACCCGATCAATATTAGCCTTGGCCTCGTCTCCCATAGTGACTATACGAGTAGTGAGTAAATCGAGATCTAAGGACTTAGCTTCATCAAGCACCCGTACCATGGGATTGCGGGGAAGAAGGTGCTCACCAGTAACCTCATCAAAGGTAATGTCGTGGGAACCTGGATCCAGATCAGGATGACCCGCAAATGGATTACGAGCCAAGTCAGGACGGTCGATATGAGTAACGGAAGGGTTTCTGGACGGGTGCGGAGAGGGTGCAAACTCGCTACCCTCTTCAGTGATATCATGAAGAGGCTGAGCCGGAAGCTGAGGACCGGGTGAAGGTTCGGATAAAGGATGACTCCTCTTCCTCTACTGGATACCCTCTTCGATGACCCCAAGAAGAGGACGGTAGCCGACTACATCCCCGGAGCGTTGGGTCGAGGGCTTCGGCTTAGCAGAAGTTTTGGAAAGCTTATATTGCTCAAGCCTGTGTCGAAGGTCTGAGGCTTTGGACGTCTTGCCTGCTCCTGATATAAAGAACAAGCGTCACAAACTTACATCACTATATGATTCAAGAAACGCGGTAAATTACAAGTTAAAAAAGGAAAAGAAACACAGCTGTGGTTGTACAAACCCTGGGGAGGAGTAGGATACTGCAATAAGTCCTGAATTTCATTCCAGGACGGGAGTGGGTCATAAAATATTCCTAAGTCCCTATCATTAATGAAGCATGCAGGAGTCAAGAGTTCACCTTGAGTCGTCGGAGCCACCTTGGCTGGAATGGTCGGAGAAGACTCACTTGCACCAGTCCCGGCCTTGTCCGCCTTCCCGGTTTTCTCTACCAAAGCCGGATCTCCATCCAGCCCCTCGAAAGCCTGGTGGAATGCATCATCCGTCCACTCCTGAATCTCGCCCGCTTGCCCAGGAAGTAGGGTCCCAATGCCATCGCCACCTTTGTCACCATCCCGACCATCTCCACCCTCGCCTTTTTCCTCCTCTATATCTTCCTCCTCCCGGGTAAGTGGACAATTGCTGGGGGAGGGACCGTCCGACTTCTTGAGTTTCTTACCTCCGACAGCTGGAGGTCTTATGAAAGGTTTCCTCTTGCTACTCTCCACCGAAACACCTTCTTTGGTCTGAGCAGCCGCCCTCTCCTCCGCCGTCTCCCTCAGCTTAACTACTGACTGTTGTGGGAGGATTAAGTTGTACTCCAGAAGGATCGCATTTCTGATCAGGAAGGCAGATGATCTATATTTCCCAAGAATAGCTTCTATCTCAGCCGCCGTCTGAACCAGGCGGTCAGTCTCCACAATCGCAAAGCCACCTGTCGCTAGCAAAAATGAGAGAATATGAGAAGAAGCATCGCAATCAGAATGGAAATTATAAGTAAAAGCATCAACTTACATCCAAAAGTAAAGCGCCGAATTGAAACGGAGTCGTCCCTGACAAAGAACCACTCTTTCTTGAACATGCTGAATTTAGAATACAAATCCAAGACCGGTTTGAAGGTCACGGCCGACTCCAGGCTAATGTATGGAAACCCCTTCTTATAGCCCCTCAGATTATACAAGTACCGGATCTCCCGGTTGGAAGGGGCACGACCATACTTCCTTTGGAAAATAACGAAGAGGCTCACCAGTATAGCATAGGAGTTGGGTTGAAGCTGGAATGGGGCCACCTTGAGATATGTGAGGAAGCTGGTTACCCAGGTGTTAAGAGGCGGAATGGCACCACACATGCAATGGTATCTGTTGTAAGCAAAGAACCCTTCAGGAGGGTCGTATGGCATAACGTCTTTCCCTGGCAACAGCATTCGCGCCCTGTCAATTCCGAAAGAGCGAGAGATGACATCAAGCTGCTCTTCCTTAAGGGAGCTAGGAAAACAATCAGGCGGGGAGTTTAGAAGTTCCTGAGGGCCGTACCCGTCCACTAGTGATCTCGGGGCAGGTCCGTGACGTTCTGGATTCGGCTGAGCTGGGGGCACGGCAGAGGAACTTCCTTCGCCCCCGGATTTCTTCTTGTCTGATCGAGTTTCCGCTTTACGAGACATTATCTGCAGACACAAAGAAGAATGTCGTTAGACTAAAGGAAGTAAAGAAGCGAGTGTGTGCGTTCTAGAGTTGCACTCATAAATGCTCAAATTTCCATTATCATTCGGTAGAAGTCCCATCCGGTATCATTTTCGTTCGGATATAGACAAGTATATGACTTCATTCGGTAAAAGACCCATCCGGTATCAGTTTCATTCGAAAATAAACAAGTATGTGAATTCATTCGGCACTCAGAGCCCCCAAGTCCATTCGGTGAATAACATATTCGGCAGGAAAGTATAAGATCGATACCTGATTCGGTGAAAAGAAGTTCTTTGGTTCTGCTAAACACTTTGATTCGGCAAGAGGAGTTGGCTCGGCTGTCGTGTTTGGTAGGAAATATCGGAAGCCCTAATCCCCTACTTATAGTCGAAGGCGAACTACCGGACCAACAGACTCGGCATGAGGACCGGATAAGAATGACTGAACCAAAACAAAGCGAGACATACGCTGGCATATGCCCCGCTTTGGGGGGCAAATGTTGGGCTATTTTCTCACCACCGAACCAGCTAGTGCCGGTCCAGACTCCATCTCCAACCACCGAACCAGCTAGTGCCGATCCAGACTCCATCTCCAACCACCGAACCAGCTAGTGCCGGTCCAAACTTCGTCTCCAACCACCGAACCAGCTAGTGCCGGTCCAAACTTCGTCTCCAACCACCGAACCAACTCGTGCCGGTCTAGGCTCCATCTCCAACCACCGAATCAAAGCCCTACCGAGCCCGAGCACTGCCAGGCCAGATTGTAGCAGCCCAGGCCCACCAGCTGCTATATACCTCCAAGACCCCTACCCCCAGCCTCACTCTATAAATAGAGGGGCAGGGGTACAACAATGGTGGACAAGTTTGAGAGCTCAAGCACGGAAGGAACTTTCAAACAACTTTCTTTTACTTGTATCAAAGCTTTGTGCTTGTAATCAAAAGAGAAGAAGAGAAATAACATATAAAGTGGACGTAGGCACATTCTGGCTGAACCACTATAAATTTGCGTGTCTTTTTACAGTTTAGCCCCTGCTTTTCATATATTTGCATAAATCTCCAAAATCACTAAGAACAACATAAGATCTATTAAATCATACGACTTAGAGGTGTTTGTCCATTTTTTGTGCAAACATGATCCTTTTCAAAACTAAGTCTCCGACCTCAAAGCTGCGTTGGCGAACTTTAGAGTTGAAGTGCCTGGCTATCCTTTGCTGATAAGCTGAAACTCTAAGCCTTGCTTCTTCTCTTTTCTCATCAAGAAAATCAAGTGCTTCAAGTTGCAGCCTTTCATTTTCAGCTTCGTTGAAATGAACTCTTCTATGTGAAGGAACTTCTACTTCCACTGGAATCATTGCTTCTGATCCGTATGCCAGTGAAAATGGAGTGTGCCCAGTCGCAGTTTTGTGAGTGGTTCTGTATGCCCATAGTGCTAAGGGAAGCTTATCGACCCAACCACCTTTTGCTCTTTCGAGTTGCTTTTTGATGGTTGACTTGATGATTTTATTCACTGCTTCCACTTGCCCATTTGCCTGCGGATGAGCCACTGCTGAGAAGCTTTTCCGAATTCTGAACCGTTTGCAAAAATCCTGGAATTCTTCACTTTCAAACTGAGTACCGTTGTCTGTGATTATCTTCTGTGGCACACCATATCTGCAAATGATATTCTTCGTTACAAAATTTATCATCTTTTTAGAAGTAATGGTGGCCAAAGGTTCAGCTTCAGCTCATTTGGTGAAATAATCGACAGCAACAATAACATATTTGACTCCTGATTTGGCAACTGGTAATGGTCCGATTAGATCTATCCCCCAAATAGCGAATGGCCACGGACTGACCATTTGTGTTAGTTCAGTGGAAGGTGCCCTTGGAATCTTTGCAAATCTTTGGCGCTTGTCGCATTTTCGGGAGTGGATAGCTGCATCTCGATTAATATCGGGCCAGAAGTACCCATATCGGAGGACATTCTTGGCTAGAGTTTGACCGGCTGAATGATCTCCACATTCTCCTCCGTGTATCTCGGCTAGAATTGTCTTGGCTTCTTCCTTAGTTACACATCGGAGTAGTGACATTGAAAATCCCCGTCTATATAATCGGCCATCTTGAATTACATATCTTGACGCTTTCCTCAATAGTTTTCGACGTTCCCTAGAACTTTCTGGCAGGGAACCATTGAGTAGGTATTCTTTGATTGGAGTCATCCATGATTCATGCTCTTGAGACATAGCCATAATCCAATCAACATCCATTTCATCAATGCTTGGAGCTGACAGAACTTCTACAGGAACTAACCCCAGTAATTGAGCTTCTCCGAAACTTGAGTACTTTGCTAGAGAATCTGCCTTCATATTTTCCTCTCGAGGTATGTGGCTTATTGAATAGTGATCGAAATCATTGAGGAGTTCGGAAGTTTTTGCCAAATATGCGGGCAAATTTCCTCCTTTGGCTTGAAATTCTTTCTTCACCTGGAAAACAATAAGCTGAGAATCGCTGAAAATCTGTAACACTTTGATGTTTAGTTCCTTGGCGATTTTTAAACCGACAATAAGTGCTTCATATTCTGCTTCATTGTTTGTTGAAGGAAATTCCAGTCTCAATGCATAACATAATGATCGTCCTTCGGGGGTTTCAAGTACAACCCCTGCCCCAGAACAATAATCATTTCTTGAGCCGTCAACATATAACTTCCACTGTATCGGAATGCAGTCAGTTGTTTCTTCCTTATTGTCACCTTTGTCAGTAGACTCCGCAATGAAATCCGCTAAAGCTTGTCCGTTGATTGCTCTTCGGGGGTTGTAAGTGATGTCATACTGGCTAAGTTCAATGTTCCATTTTAAAAGACGACCCAAAGTTTCAGGACGAAACAGGACTTGCTTTAGAGGTTGATCAGTAAGAACCTTGATAGGATGAGCTTGAAAGTATGGTCTCAATTTCCTGGAAGCAATTAGCAAACAATAGGCGAGCTTTTCTATCTTCGAATAATTCATCTCTGCCCTAGTGAACCGTTTACTGATGTAATAGACTGGACGCTGTACTTTCATATCTTCCCGTACAAGTGCTGCACTTAGGGCATGGGATGAAATTTCCAAATAGATGAAAAGATCTTCACCGTCAGTAGGCTTGGAAAGAACCGGAGGTGTTTCCATATGACGAATTAGTTCATCGAAATCATTCTGGCATTCGGGAGTCCATTCAAAATTTTTCTTTCCTTTCTTTAGAGCGTCAATGAAGGGAATGCATTTGTCTGTGGCTTTGGAAATGAAGCGACTCAGAGCAGCGACTTTTCCATTGAGACTTTGCATTTCTTTCTTTGTTTTAGGGGCTTTGACCTCCCTTAGAGCTGTGATTTGAGTAGGATTGGCTTCAATGCCCCTGGCGCTCACAATGAAACCCAAGAATTTCCCGGACTCTACTCCGAACGAACATTTCAACGGATTGAGCTTCATTCCGTACTTTCGAAGAATTGCGAACATTTCCTCCAAGTGACCCATGTGATCTACAGCTTTCTTTGACTTTACCAACATATCGTCGACATAAACTTCCATGGTTCTACCAATCTGAGGCTTGAACATTGCATTGACGAGCCTTTGGTAGGTTGCCCCAGCATTCTTCAATCCGAAAGGCATAACTTTGTAGCAGTAGAGACCCACATCTGTAATAAAGCTCGTGTCTTCTTGATCCGGCTCATGCATCATAATCTGATTGTATCCGGAGTAAGCATCCATAAACGATAACAACTCATGCCCAGCTGTTCCATCCACCAATTGATCAATTCTGGGCAGCGGGAAGCAATCTTTGGGGCATGCTTTGTTTAGATATGAGAAATCTATGCATACTCTCCACTTTCCATTTGCCTTCTTGACCAATACTGGATTTGAAACCCAATTTGGATAAGTGGAGTTTCTGATAAAGCCGTTTTCCATGAGCCGGTCGACTTCTTCCTTTAGTGCCGTCGACCTTTCTGGGCCTTGAGTTCTTCTTTTCTGTTTCACTGGTGTGAATTTCGGATCAATGTTCAAAGTATGTACGGCAATTTCCGGGGAGATCCCACACATATCAGCATGACACCAGGCAAACACATCCAGATTGGCTTTTAAGAATGATATCAGTGTGTTTTGAACTGCTATGCTCAGCTGTGAACCCACATTGAGTACTTTGTTCGGGTCTTTTGAATCAACAGATATTGGTACCGTTACTTCCACAGGTACCACCCTATTCTCCCCTGTACTGGCTTTTCTAGGGTCATTTCTTTCCTTACATTGATGTGTTCGCCAGTACAGGGGCCACTCCGTAGCTGCTACAAGGTTGGTTCTTTGATGCGGAGCGGAGCTGCCGCATCTTTTCCCATCTCTCTTTTTCGGGCCTCACGGAGCTCTACAAGATAACATTCTCGCCCCGCGTTCTGATCTCCCTTAATGACAGCAACCCCATTATCAGTGGGAAATTTCATTGTTAAGCACCACGGAGCGAGGACGGCCCTGAAAGCAGCAAGAGTAGGCCGACCCAAGAAAGCATTATAGGCAGAGAATCCATCAAGAATTACAAAGGTTTGCTTTCGAACCAACTTCTTATGCCCTTCGCCCATTTCAACAAACAAATCCACCATTCCAATTGGCTGTTTCAGCTCTCCTGTAAATCCGGCAATCTTGTGCGAAGAGGCTTGTACGTCTGTCATCGGAATTTTCATTTGGTCAAATGTCTTTTTAAAGAGTATGTTGCACGAGGCACCACTGTCAACCAACACTCTTTTGACAATAGCCGGCCTAATACCGACAGAAACAACTAAAGGGTCCTCAGTAGGAGCTTCCACATCAATAGAATCCCTGGCTTTGAACATAATATCATCATGAAAAGTCTTCTGCTGCTTTAGAGGTGAATCATCTTCTAAGATTAAGACACTTTCTTCAGCTGGGGCATACTTCAAAGCTCTAGCATACCTTTCCATTTCACCCCAACTCCTGCCAGCCGGGTGAGGTCCTCCTGTGATCACGTTGATAACAGGTCTTTCCTTTCCAGCAGGCCTCTCTCTTGAATCAGATGAATGAGCTGGGGGTAACTGTCCTTGGTTAGATGAAGACGGGTCTTTCCTATTTCTTTTCACATACTGCTGCAACTTATTCTCTCTCAACAATTCCTCAATTAGGCTTTTCAAGTGGCGGCATTCGTTGGTATCGTGGCCTGGTTGATTATGAAATTTGCAAAATCTTCCGCTTTGAATAGCATTTTTCCCAACTTTTACTGCTGATGGTTTTGGAAAATCAACAGCATCCTTAGTGGCGATGAAAATATTCTCCGGGGTATCAGTCAGAGGAGTAAAATTCGAAGGTTTGAGGAAGCGGGGGTTTTTGAGATCTTTCTGCTTCTTCCCACCATTACTTTCCCTCTTCTGATTTGCAGACTCTTTCTTGTTCTGAACTGTAGCATTATTTTCCACCACTGTTGTCACAACTTTAGCTGACGCGGAGAGATTCTCTAAGCGCATGAACTCATCAGCCTTTTTGTAGAATTTTTCGAGCGAATTTGGTTCTTTCATTTTTAACCATTTTCCAAACTCGCTAGACTTGTCAACAGCCCGCATCAAGTAGGTTAAGATCATTCGCGGTTCTGCGTTATCAACTTCTGCTAGGGCTAGATTAAAGCGATTCAAGAAGGATTTAATGGGCTCTCCAGGATTCTGTTCAAGACTTGAGAGAGACATTATATCCTTTTCCCTTGAGGTGTATAATCTGAATTGTTCCTTGAATTTTTGGGTCAGATCAGAAAATTGGTCGACAGATCGCACGGGAAGCTTGGTGAACCAAAGTAACGCCACTCCTTCTAAGTATACCGGGAAATACCGGCATTTAATCTCGTCAGTCGCTCTGGCACCAGTCATGTGCCAATCATATTTGTATAGGAATTGATTTGGATCACTCGTTCCTCGATAAGAAGGAATGGTGGGAGGAACGAATTTTCTCGGAAACTCAGCTTTTAAGATCCTTTCTGTGAATGGAGTTTTACTCGGGGCGAATCCCCAATCATTCTCATCCTCGTTTCTTTGCATGCTTTCCTTCATTATATGCCGAACCATGCTAGAGAGATATTCCTCATTGTTTAGAGATTTCGCAGAATAGACCTCGGCCATCTTTTCGGAGGTTTGTCCAGGTAAATGCTCACGGAGAACTAGTGACGGCCTGGATCCTTCAGCCTGGAGGGGTGCCCCTTCAGCAGCACCTGATCCCCCTTGAGGAATATTTCTCCCTTCAGAATTGGGAGCAGCATTAGCAAAGTTTTCCTCATTACTTTCTGGTTTTTGATTAGCCCCAAATAGAGCATTCAGCTTTTCCATCATCAGATTATTCTGAGTTTCAATCTGCTGGTACAGTCCGGATACAGCAGCATCTAACTCTTGTCGCGTCACACCGACGCTTGGAGCTGCCTGATTTGGAGAGAGGGAAGTGGCAGTATTGTCACGGTCATCATCAGTTCTAACAGACTTTCGTTTCCTTCCAGGAGCCATTATGTCTGATAGACTTCTGGTTTTGTAGGAAATTCTTTCAGCAAACTTCTGTGAAGCAATGGTGAGTAGTAGCCTGAGTTGGGTTCTCAGTGAAAGCACCAAAATGTTAACGCTAAAAAAGTGAACGCTAACACCTGGTGTGTGTGGTTGAGTCGTGAAAGCACCACCCGCGTGACGGGAACAAAATTTAAGCAGGAAAATAGCAGAAAAAGCAGTAAAAGACAACAGTTTATAGTGGTTCGGCTTGAGATTAAGCCTACATCCACTTTGAATCTCTTTATTACTGAATCTGGTTACAAATCGATACAAATCTCTTATGAAAACAATACAATTTGATCACAAGAAACAATCTTGACTACTAGCTCAATCTTCGACGATGAAACTCAATGAATCCGTGTTGGATGTAAGGAATTCCTCTCGAAGCTTGTTGTAGCGTCTCGAATGTTTGAAGATCTTTGATTGCTGAATGAGTGGAGAGTTTGATAGAGTAACGGCGCTTGAAGAAATGAATGGCCAAAAGTCCTCCTCTCGTTGGAGTTGGAGCCCTATTTATAAGATTGGTTCTGGGTGAGATTCTGTTCGCCAAGTCCTAGGTCGGAGCAGACTTATAGCAAGCCGTAGGTCTTAGGTCAGCGACGAGATAGGAGTTCTTGCCTTTTAATTACTCCTGAATACGAGCTATTCAACTGAAGTCCTAGGTCGGCAGCGACTTAACGTAAGTCGTAGGTCCTAGGTCCCTTAAGTCATCAAGTTGGCAACAGCCTTAAGTCGTAGGCTTTTTGAGTCGGACCATTTTGACTCGTACACTGTTAGGTTGGAGCATTCCTTGACTTGGAGCATTCCTTAGGTCGGCAACCTACTTAAGTCGGTGTTAGCTCTTAAGTGATAGATTATCTTAAGTCGTACGCTATTAGGTCGGACCTGTAGCTTAGGTCGTATGCTGCTTTAAGTCGGACCGGTTAAGTCGGCACACTTTAACTCGTACGTTTTTAGGTCGGAACTTTCTTAACTCGGTAGGTCGTAAGTTCCCATAGGTTGTTAAACTTCTTGAGTCGGAAGCCCTTGTTAACTCGCAACTTGTTAAGTCGGTAAGCTTCCTTAGGTCGTAGCCTGTTAGATTGGTTCATGCCTTAAATCGTAACTGCCCTAGGTTGTAACCCATTGAGCCGGAATCGTCTTTAAGTCGTTATGTCGTAAGTCTTAGGTCGTGAACGAAAGAGGATTAACAATCAATTTAATGAATTATTTTGAAGATAAGTTTTTAAGAAACCATTAAGATATGTTTAGAAATGTGTTTCAATAAAAAGATATTTATCTTTTGAAAAGAAATGCGTGTCTAAGTAGAAATATTTCGAAGTAAAATGGTTATGTTAAAGAAGTATCTTTGTAAAAGTTTGAATAAATGATGAAAGGTTTACGATGTATTTTCATAATAATTTAGGAAATATTATTAAATACATATGAAATATTTTGATTATATCATCAAACGATTTAATCTAAGATTCGAGTGCAGAACTTTGAGGGTTTACACCTGTCTGAAAAAAGATTTGTCCCTCGATTCTTGACTATGAACATTGATGTGGGTTTGGGGTTGGATACTTGAGTTCCTATCATAATTGAGAGCTATGCAAGGAAAAACTAAAGTTTTGATCAGAAAGCCTGGTCAGAGTTCGCATTAGAAGATTGGGGGATCAATAATAGTTCGGAAGTAAAGTTGTGAATTCGAATAAAAAATCGAATCATATATTGCATACGGATAATATATATACATTGTATGAGTGTAGATTTAAAAATAAATATTTTGGGCAAACACCTTTGGGTTTTGCATTGTAATTTCGAGGACAAAATTCTTTTAAAGTGGGAGTATGTAACGACCCACAAATTTATCGCTTTGATAAATTATATTTATTTTTAAAATTATTCAAATAAAAGGTTGATAATACAAATAATATTGTTTTAAGTGATAATTAATAATAATAATCTTATTTTGAATAGATATTTACAAAAATATTTCCTCGGGATCTATACTGATAAAATGGCCGAAACCCATTTTATCGATAATCAGCTCTATAATCGTAAAACATCGGGCATGGAGTTGGATACATACACTTATTTTTATAATTGACTAAGAATATGAAATAAAATTAATTATTTTATTTTTGGGAATAAAATATATTTAAGACATCATCACATAGATGCCCTTATATTTAATAAATTGATGTATTTAAATTAAATTGAGATTTAATGATTTAATAATTATTATAATTATTTGAATAATTATTTTAAATAATGATAATTAATTTTAAATAGTTATAAATTGTTAACAAATCATTTATAAAAGTTTTATAAAAATATGCACTTGATTTAAAAATATGAGGAACAATCGATATTGCTTTATCGATTTAATAGCAATTTTTGTAAATATTTGTTAATATTAATTTATATGGTTTTATAATTCAAATGTGATCATTTTAATTAATTTATAATGATTAGAAATTTATTTTCAATTTTTTTTACAAATATATGTACGTTAATTAATAAGTGAAAATATGACCGAAAATCGAAATTAAAATTCGTAACGATTTGACATATATAAGTTATACAACATTGTTTAGATAACTTGTACATCTTTGTGACATGCACACGCATATATTAACATATATGTATATAGCAAAGGTAGAAAAGTAGAAATATATTTACATATGGTAAATATAGAAAAATATCTAAGTTTAAAAAAGCAAACATCTTCTCACATCAACTCAACTTACACCACCATCATCACCACCATCACCTCCACATCATCCATCACATGGGAGGGGGGCTGCTGTGCGTGCATGGGGGCTAGGAAGGGATGGCAAGGGTAATTTCGTCCATTCGTATTATGATATTTTGGTTTTCTGAAAATCCTATAAATACCCCACCCTTTCTTCACATTTTTCACATAATTTTTTACTTCTTCTTCCTCCTTTTTCAAGCTATTCTAATGGTTTCTCATGTTAACAAAGTTATGGAGAAAATTTATTCAAAAAGAAATTAAATTAGTATGGTATACATATATTATCATATCCACTTCAAACCAAAGTAAAAATTCATCCTCTACCTCTTCCTAACCCACGGCCACAACCCACCACCACCTTAGGCCGTGCGTTCCACCACTTCTAGCTTGGGTCGTGGTCTTCCAAAGGTCTTGGACTCGATTCCATAAGCTTCGGTGTGATGGTAGCGGAGCTATAGCCAATTTTGTATTAGCTCTAAGTGAAAATGAAGGTGAGACTCTATTTTTATATGATATATTGAATGATATATATATATATATATTTGGATATGATTGTTTATGATGGTTGTTTATCATGTTTTGAATATGATAATATGGTTGTTGAGTATATATGCAAGTCACGTAAATATACGTCGATAAACACAAAGGAAATCACTTTCATTTATTGAATAAAGTTGTGCATATGGAATGTTTAAACCACTTAAAAATGGTTTAATATGATATATAAATATTTTATAAACATTTAAAAGTGTTTTGGCAAAGTTTAATTGAATATTGAAAATTGAGTCAAAAATAGACGCATCACGTAACGGTAGTTCACGATTTCGCGCTGTAAAAGTCAAATGGACATATATAATGGAATATAGCATGGAATTCTTCGAGATTAGAATTTTTCGAACTATTATATCCTTATTTTTCAAACAAAGAAAGAAAATTAGGATTTAGATAACTACATTTTGAAATATGAATAAAACAATTTTTTGAAAAAATCATGGTTTTGTAATTCAGAATCCATAAAGGGATTTCTTTAAAAATGATATTTTAAAATTTTAAAAAAATATGTGATAAATTATAAAATCATTTAAAATATTTTAAAAGTGATTTGAGATATAAAAATGTATTTCCAGAGGGTAAAAAAGTCGTTTGGTTCAATATAGCTTAAAAAGCACTTTTTGCAACACTTTTCGCGACATTTTCTATAACTTTTGAAATGTGGTTTTAAACTTAACGATTCTTTTTCAAACCTTTTATAAATGTTTTCAAATAAATAATTAAATATTTTAATGGTGATTTGGAATTTATATAATTTATTTAAAAAGGTTTAAATAAATGATTTAAAGAAAAGCTGACAAAAATCAAGTGATTTAATCTTGGCTCTTAAAACCGATGAGTAGATTGGATTTTTCTATTCATGAGATCTGGGTGAGGTACTTAAACTAAGGATATGTTCAGGAGCAACCAGTGCCCTGGCTCACCTGGGCTCCCCTATGGGATAGATAATGTCGAAATTTAGGAAACGAGTTAAGTATAAAAGTTTTAATTTTCCAAATTTAAACAACTTGGATTTTATGGAGATGATCTTTTATACTTGGTGTTAAACCCCAAAGAGGGAACTTGTACTATTCGTGGAATTTGAAATGTGATTTCGCCATTATTCCGCCCATAGCGCTTGTTGAATACAGAAATTAATATTGAGTAGAATTAGAGGATTTCTACAGATTCTACTCACTTAATATTTACTGGTTTTGGATTAACATTCTAGATAACATAGTTTAACTCAATCGAAATTTTAAGATTTGAATTAAGAAATCTTTGTAATGAAATGATTTGGAAATATTTTCCTAAGTGAAAAATGAAATGATTTAGAATTATTCCAAGATTTAAAAAGGTTTTAAGTAATCAAACGATTTGATAAGAGAGGTTTAATGATTTTGTATATCGGAAAGAATGTTTTAAAAATATATATCTCCAAAAGATATTTTGATAAAAAGAAATTAATCGATCAAAGAATAATTCCTTATTCACTTAACATCTTTTTATCGATGATTGTTTCAAAGGAACCGAGGTCGTATTTGGGTGATTCAAACCGAAGACCACTTTGAGCCAATTTACGTATTCGAAGTGAAGACATGGAAATGATTTGGAAGATGGAATGTAGGGCTGCTTATCATTGACCCTCAGGGGAAATTTCCCATATCATATTATGTGACAGTAGTTCTTCATTTAAGATCTTTGATGCAAGGACTTCTCGCTACTAATCCTAGGGGTAGCTCCCGACAAGATGTGGTTGGAGAGTGCCTTCGGTTTGTCTTGTTCCCGGATAACTTGTATGGACAAATGTCTGACGTTGCATTTCTAATTACATAAATCGATCTATTTGAACGTATCATCTGTTTGGTGGCGGAGAAGACAACTTCTCTTAGCTTAACACGTTTCCTGAGACGTACGAGCTCAGGAGTTATATGTTTATAGAAATCAGTTGTGTGATCATGAATTGGCAATATGGCATTCAAAGTGGAATATGCTATATGAAAGGTAATCGTTACCTCCGGCCTCATCACCCAGTAATGGCTTAAACAGGGTATGTCGTAAGGCTATGTGGTTCGCAACCATTAGGGTATGGTCATCACTTTTCTAGCTAAGCCTCTATATATCGGGTATGTTGTGTATGCTAACCGAGCTCTCGGATAGGTCGGTAAAGACCGAGGTGATGTCATATTCGATTTCTATCTAGGCCATGTATGAGTGCTAAATAGGGATAGACCGGTCTTGCCAGATGCAGAGAATTGTTTGTGTATCCTTGGTACATTCCTCTAGAGATGTACTGTACAAAAGGTAGTCCCTCCTGCCATTGTATGGAAATCCATTCTCTAATAAGTGCCTACGGACTTGATTGCAAACCTATTATGCCGTCAAATTTAACAAACGTAACAATTTCGGCTATTTGAATTATTCACTTGAAAAGTGTTTTCAAAGAATGCCATTAAAAATAATATTCCCAGATTTTGCTTAGCAAATGTTTTTTTATCATATGGTAAAAATTCGTTCCGTGTTTTTGTACGGCGTGGTCTTATGAGATACCTTTTCTCTTCAAAACACGTATTTTGAGTTTCTCACACCAGTCCCATGACTGACCTATAGTTTATTTTCTTTTTCCCTTAAACTCTAGGTGCTCTAATTTTCCTGGGCAGCCTAGTAGTCAGGTTTAGTTAGAAGAAATCTGGATAGAGCTTGAAGTATGGAGTTAGAAGATTCTTCTGAAGATTGTTATCTTCTTCACACACTTGTATATCATTATATTTCGCATTTATAAGGACATATATTTATAACTGTCCTTGTTTAACTCCGATAAATGTATTTAAAATTTTCGTTGTAAAGGTTATATGTTGAAATAATATATGTTATTTCATTCGTGTGTGATTCTGTTGTCTTTATTTCCTTTCTTACCCACGATAAATCCACCTCTCCGGCACCTGGATTTGCGGCACGTGAATACCGAGGATGTATTAGTGTCAATTTCTGAGGATCATAGAGGTGGGTCGTCTTAGAAACTCAAAAAGGACAATACATAATCTCGGACAAATAAACACGTAAGTAACCAATTACGAATGTATTAAGTAGTTGTAAAGTTAGGCATTTTCATTGATTGAAACAATATCATGTAAAAAATATTTATTAGTAAGTATATTTTTTATTTTTATTTATCAATCAATAATTCAGTTCTTTGTATATATTAACTGATAAACATTTTATTAGTTATACTAGTTACACAAATTTATCAATATGGATTATTATAACTTTATATAACAAATGTTCTTATAATATTAGAAAGACTAAATGTTAGTATTTCAATTTTCTAATAAGGCTTCCACTGATCTTTTGTGTTTCTCGAATCCTAAGACGAAACATAGAAGTCTTTCTACTTCACTAATGGAGTTGAGGCTTTTACTTCTTAGGATTTTGACCTTGATTTTTCACAACAAGTCATAGCTACACAATCGATTGATATCTTCTTATCGGTTGTATCATATACAACTCTTAACCTATGATTCTTTATCCTAATCTCATTTCGGCCTTGAGTTTGCTCAACAATTCAAAAGAGATTATTCACTCATATCTACCATTTAGCGAATGCCTAAGTATAGTATATGTATCTTGAGTTTGCTCAATAAATATATATTGTTATCTTACCTCATCCATTTAATATATTAATAATTTATTTATATATATATATGGTAGAGGACAACACTTATATTAAAAATTCAAAATCTTCAATATATTTAATTAAGTGATATCAACTTATGGAATAATGTAATTGTTATAAATTACCATCGTAATTCAAGTGTCGGACAAATCAGAAATCATGACATACGTACTATACGTTTGTATTTATTCCTTAAGTCAACTTTTGGTTTCTTACCATTTCACCTTTTATTATACATTTATATTATACGAGGCTTAATTCTTGTATAATGTTTTATAATTTTATTAAATTATATAATGATCCATGTATAATCTCATATTAATTTTATTAACTAAATCTTATTTAATTAATTTAATTAATTAATTCATAATTTAATTGATTTTACTTTATTCATTTTAAACATTTTAAAATGAATATGTGCACTATAACATTTATAGTTATACACATATATTATATATGTATGTATATGTATTACGATATTTATTAATTAACATTTATTTATTTTATTTTATTAAAATAGTTTTCATTATTTATAATTAATTTCTAAATTTATATGTTGATATATATATATATATATTCATTACCTTAATATTTTAAGATAATGTTACTTATACCAATATATATATATATATTATTTAATTAATTAGTTAACTTTTGATTAATTATTTATTTAATTAATCAAATTAATTAATGATAATTTTTGAAAATTGTTATTTTATTTTCAAAACAATTTCGATAATTATTTTATAACATTCATAAAATCATTACTTATTTTAAATTTAACCTTTAAATTTAAAATATTATTTTTATTTATTTTAAATTTAACCTTTTAAATTCAAAATTTATTCTGGTTTCAAAACATATTTTGAAAATTTTTCCAATGCCTAAATCAATTTGGGCCTTTATATTTGAGATAACCTTTGAGTTTACCTCATCCTTTCGGGCCAGACCAGTAGCTAGATAGGGCAGAGTACTTGATTACCTAAACTCAACCTTAGACACCACTTTTCTATACACCATACTATATGGGTAGGCTTTAATAAGTTAGCCATAATACTGCTAATCTAGACCGCATATGATATTGGGATTTGATACCATTATTGGAACTATGCCAGCATATAACAGGTTACATAGGTAAATTTCAAAAATTCCATTTGAATCTTATTAGGTCCATGAAGTCTAAATTTACTTTGATCTTATATAAATTTATTTTTAAATACTTCTCTTCATCAAAACTATATCACAGTAGGACTTCTGGAATTTTGTAATGGTCTAAATTCCAATATTGTCCACATTAAACTTTATAGTCCAAATACAAAATCATTTGTTTAATAATAGCAATTATTATTAACTGAAATGTTCTGGCTGGAAACTTTTACTTCGAGTTGACTTCAGTTGACCATGATACTAACCCCATATAACTGTGGAGACAAATTCTCTCTTGAATAGCGTCTCATTTCCAATGCTTTCACTCAAACCAACTATAGTCATCTGATGGACCTTGTGCCACAATTTAACTATAATCAAAGTGAAGCTTCCACATTGAAGCTCAATAGTATTCTCAAGTCGAGGGAATTTGTAATAATGCCGCGTCGATATTTTCTGTTTGACCTTAGTTATATTAACTAACAGAAAACTATCAAGTAAGTCATTCCACAGTTACTCAATAACAATCGGTACATAACCCTTTAGTGCCCCCAACAGCCATGAGTAATACACTTCTCAATATTTGGAAATCACTATGTACTCTAGTCTCAACGGATGTATCGATACACAGTCTCGATACATATTGACTATGTCTATTTAAAATGTTATGTTTATTTTATTATGATAAATCCCTCATGATTACAACACATTGTAACTATTCTCACAAATCATACTATTTTTGGATCTTCTATTAAATAGACTTTCAATTTAATTAATTAGTTAATACAACACATTATATCAAGTATATAATAGTAAGAAAATACATTTTATTTTGAACAAGATTAGTTATTAAGTTAGATATATGTAACAATCACATAATTGCCCATGGGGCATACCCCTAACTCTACTAGAACCTAATGAAAGGAAAAGATAAGGAAGTAGAGAATAAAGAAAACCAATTGAAGAGGTGCATCTTGGAAGTAGGTGTAACCGACCAAAATTTGGACCGACGATCAAATAGATTAAACCTAGAAAGGGATTTCATCTATAAAGTACAAAGTCACTTGCTGAAATTTTTCAATAATCTTTGAAGGGATAAGAAGAGGATGAATTTATTGGAAAAAGACCAAAAGGAACGTAAGGACAATAGTGATGGTGACGTGCATTCTGGTGAGGAATTTGATGACAACATTCTATATGTGAATAAAGGCAAAACCAAATATTGGTTGTTTGATTCAGGTGTTTGTTTCCACGTATGCAATCAAAAGGAAGCATTTATTGATTATGAAGAACAAAATGCTAAGATGGAATCTGATGATGGTGGAGATTTGCATGTTAAGGACATAAGATCGGTTATGTTGAAGATATATGATGGAAGGGTGATGAAGCTAACAGGAGTTAGACACATATCAAAATTAAAAAGAATATTGTTTAGTAGGACATTTGAAAGGAAAAGCCTACAACTTTTCAACTCGAGGTTGAGTCACAAGATTTTAGAAGGGTAATAGGGCGGTTCTGCGTGGAAAACGGAGAAGCAATAGCATATACAAATTGCTTAGAAAGACATTGGAGGATGTAAGGGCTTCTCAAAGTAGTGTTGGAAAAGCAAATTTGTCCGAATCAAGACAAAGTCAGCAACGGACAGCTGTGAAGCTCGCATAATAGCCTTTGTGGTATTACAAATAGTTTTGATTGACTGAAGATATGCATCTTCATTTTTTTGAGGGGTGAGGAAAGGGAGGGGGCATGCATAATTAGGTGGTTTGGAGGTTGGTTAAGTTTTCTTTTGATGGTGGAGATATATGTTTTCATGATGATATTGAAAATTGCATGGAATTTGGGATTATGGACGGAGTTTGGATAACATTATGAAAATATAATATCAAGGTGGAGATTGTTTTGATATGTGATATGATATTTTCAAGTTGGAGAAGATGGCGTATTGACTAGAGAAGCAGAGATGCAATGGAGACAAGACGAAGGAAGATGAATAAGGAAGATAGAGTACCAGTGGCCTATAACACAAGTTTAGATGCATCCAGTTGATTGGAAAAATTACAGTTGACAAGAACCCTTTCCAGTCAATTGGATATTGAGTTGTTTTGGACCCGAATGCTTTGCAGAATTTCAAGTCGACTAGAAATCCATAATAGTCGACAAGCACTAGTCGACTGATGGTATTTCCAGTCCAGTGGATCGGGGATTTCTGGGTAAATTGGGTTTGAATCTTCAGAGAATATTTTGTTATTTTCGGAGTGTTTTGGAATTTCCACTGTAAAGTGCTGCATATCTTTGATCTCATGACTATGATTCCTTTGAACTTCTATAAATAGGATTGTATAGGGGGTCATTGTAACGTGCATTGTAACAACCCAGAATTTTGAACAATTTAAAATGAAAATATTTAATTAATTTTAAATATTTGAATGATGGTTTGCCGTGAATTTCAAATTATCAAAATAAATTGGCGATTAAATTATAAAATTTAATCTATTGAAAGTTGAATAAAAATATGAATCTTCAATTTTAAGCTGAAAATAAATATTTCAAAAGCTTTTAAAATTCATATTTGTGATACTGAAGATAATGGAAGTGGTAAAAATTTAAATTTTAAGTGTTTGTTCAGTTTTGAAATTATATCGTTTCAACCGATGATTAAAAATAGCGTTCCGTGGCACAGTCTCGGAATTCGACGAAACCAGTTCCATTGGGTCCGTAATATTGAATTATTATCGGATTCCAATTTCGTATTAATCGGAGTTGTTATGCGAGCGTACGACGTATAAACGTGTTGAAATTAAATCAAATTCAATTTAAATTTGTCAAAATCAGAAACACGGTAGAGGTAAGGCAAGCACGATACTCTTCCATAATTTATGCCTAAAATCGCGATACAAAATCATGCAAGCACGACCCTTCTCTGATAAATCATGTTCCTCCTTTCTATTCAAAATCAGAAACAAAGAAAAAAAATTAAATCGAAACAATGGCCGTTCCTCCTCTCCTCTATTCAAATTCGAACCCCTTTCCCTCTTCTAAATTTCATACGGCCAGATGAACAAATATAAAAAAAAAGAAATTCAAACGTAAGCCGCCTTACTTCTCCAATTCAATCGCGAGGCGAGCATGAAGGGTTTCACGAGAAAGTCGAAGCGCGAATGGCAGTAGTGGTTCAGATCGGCATCGCGATGATGGGGGGAGGTTCATGGCAATCGAGAGTACTCGGTTTCGAGTAGACGTTCGCGAGGAAGTGGCGAAGTCGAATGGCTTGATTGGAGCGTCGCGAGCAGATGGGAGCATAGGTTCGTTATCGAGCACGTCTTTGGCAAGGAAGGAGATACGGCGACGACTTCGACGAATTCTTGTGGTCGCGATCTCGTCTGGCAGTGAGGTATCGGTCTTGTCTAATTCAATTTTAGGCAGTACAAACATATTTGTGAAATCGCAGTAAAGTATTTAATACATTTTAGTTAAATTCTATATATAAAAGGTGGGTATATCGAAAATATTTTTGTTTTTGTTTTTAACAGCCTATTGTGAATTTAAAATTTATATTGAACTGTAAATGACTATATTTATAGTTAAGTTTGGGAAAAAGAAAATGAAATAAAACAAAACAGCAAGGTTAAAGTAGTATTTTTAGTGGTCAGAGAAAAAGGATGCAGTTTTTATATATATGTAGAAAACAGAAAAGGAAGAAAAAATATTATACAGTAAGGAATTTATAGCTCCGGTTTAATTTAATGTCAATGAAAACTTTAATATAATCTGTGTTCCTTTTGTGAATTATCAGAAAATTTACAGTAAAATAAATTTGGTTATTTTAAAAGGAAATTGATTTGAAATCAAATTTTTGATAAAATAAAATTTATCAAACGAAAATTAGTTATTCGATTTAATTCGAATATTAATAAATTGTATAATTGTTTATACAAGGTTTAATTCTGTGAGGACAAAAATCGGGATTGGAAATGGATTGCAAATTAAAAGCGAAGGTGAGATCTTCTCACTCAAAATGAAAAGTGGATTTTTTTTCAGTTATTGATTTGATTGTCTGTTTGGATGTGATATTAGATATAGTAGGATATATCTATATATAGCAATATATATATATATATATATATATATTGGCATATGTATATATTGGTGATTGATTTTCCCGCATTATATAGCGGATGAGACCCTATTGCGCCGCATAATAGTGGATGATATTTTATAAATCCCATATACCGCGATATTCCACCTCGAAGTGGAATTGGTATTGTGCTAACATCTGTGGATGCAGGGAAACATGTTGGAGGGATCCAACAGGATTCCTCAAAACATTTGAATTGATTTCATATGTTGTGTGATTGATTATTTATAATCTGTGTATGATTATATCTGTGATTGAATTTGTTGAAGGCTATAATTTAGCCGAATGTATTTTTGGTATCGTTGGATACCAGAAATAAATGAAATTGGATTTCTGAAATTAAAAATTGAATTTTAGACAGTTTGGAAGAATAAAAGAATTTATTTAAAAAGGAGATAAATTTGTTTGAAATCAAATTGATAATTGATTGGGTATTTGAAATAAATCTTTGAGAAATCGATATGAAAACTTATTTGATGTTGAATGAAAAAAATTGACTTTTGTGTTGAGAATAAATTTGGAAATCGATTGGTAAAAATGATTTGGTATTTGGGATTAAAAGTTAGAATCAATTTGAAATGTGATTCGGTGTTGGAAGTAAATTCAGAAATCAATTTGGAATTCGATTTGGGATTTGAAATAAATTGAGAAATCCATTTGAAAGTTGATTTGGTGTTAAAAGTGAATATTTGAGAATGTAAATTCCGAATAGAATTTATAAAGGAAAGGGAAATTTGTTTTAAAAATAAATATTGATTTATTTTTAAAGTGTGGAAAATATGATTTGAAATCGGTTTTCAAAGTGATGAAGTGTGGAAATAAATTTACAAATTTGAAATGTAAATTTGAAATAAATCGATAAGGATTTATCTAATTGGTTTAAATGGACCAAAATGTGATTTGAAATTGGTTTTCAAATGTGAAGTGTGAAAATGTGATTTGAAATTGGTTTTCAAATGTGAAGTGTGGAAAAATATATATCTTGTGAAGAGATTTGAAAATTAAATATTTGGGAAAAATTATTTAAATTGGTTGATTGTTGTGAATGTTATTGATAGTTAAATAACCGACTATCAATATTTTCCTTTGAAATGGCACTTGATTTGTTTTTAAAACAAACGCTCACTATTCGGGTTAGCCGGGAAAAGACCTTTGTGTCATATAACCCATTCCGAATTAGTGATACGACGATATGGATCGTATTGAAGACCGGTGGTGAAGACCGGATATTTTCAAAAATGAAAGGACAACCTGTCGAATGTCTCTGCACCGAGTTGCTCCGGTATAGAGATTTATATCACTCTTTTTGTGATGGGAAGTCCGGACGTGATTAGAAATTATTCGGATTACAAGGGCTTCTTTGGAAGTGCCCTCGGTTCCGTTCGATCCCGGAACGGACTTGTATGGATGTGTGTCTGATGTTACACTTTGAGATGTAAAGCTGGTTTCTATCAAATACATTTCTGTTGGTGGCGGAGAATTTATTCTCTTAGCTTAACACCCTTCTCTAAGACATACGAGCTCAGAGGTTATGTAGTTGATGGTTACTAGTGACACTACGCCATAGATGACCTATCGCAACAAAAATACAAGGTGTTGCTAACTACAATGTAACGATAGGTATGCTGATTATTGTCTATTACAACACACGCTTCAAGGTGTTAGCATAGGTATCAACAAGATGTTGCAGTAGCTATAGTTGTATTCAAATTAAAAAATTAATAAAATTAGCAATCCACGTGAATACGATCCAACGGTCTACATTTAATCCAATTGTTAAAATGGATCACCGATCCAAAGGTCTATTGCAACATTAGCTTCAGGATGTTAGTATAGATATCAACATATGTTGCAGTAGCTATAGACTTATAAAAATATTATAAAAAATGAGCGGGCTGAAAAAAGAACGCGGGAAGCAGGAAGAAAGCGGCAAAACTTAACACTTAACAAAATAACACTCCGCCGCTCAACCTCTCAAACACTCAGCCTCACAAACGCTCAAACACTCTCAATCGCTGTTTCAATTAGGGCTAAAAGTTCAAGTTTGCAAGCTTAATCGGGGTTCGATTAGGGCAAGTTCGAGTTCAAGTTCAATTAGGGCTTTGGTGTTTCAATTAGGTCTTCAATTAGGGTTCGTTTGGGATTCGAATTTCAGTTAGGGCTTCGATTTAATCTTCTGCTTAAGGTATCACTCTATATATATTTCAAGTTTTTCCTGATTTGATTGTTGTGTTGCCTAATTTACTGATTTACTTGTGAGTTAAGGTGTAATCATATTCCTGATTTTACTTGTGAGTTAACTTGTATGTTATTTGTGTCTAAATTAGTGATGAATGACGTGGAAAAAATATGGGCAGAACTTCCTAAGTTTAGTGAAGGATATATCAGTGGAGTGAAGCGTTTTATTCAAAATACTTTTTCTAGATTCGCGGTAGGTGATGAAATTGCATGCCCTTGCAAAAAGTGTCATAATCGCAAGTGGTATCGTCAAGAGGTAGTCTACGACCATCTGATTTGGAATGGTCCATCTGAATTGTACGTGAAATGGATTTATGAGGTTTCCTGTGTAGATCCTGAAAGGAGCGATAAGTATATGGATGGTGAAGCGGGAATAAATTTTGGAGATAATCTCGATGAGATGTTGCATCATACTTATGGAAATATGCAGAACAATGAAAGTGGATCTTCTGATGGAGCAAATGGAGTAGATGCCAATGCTAGAAAATTTCATCATCATGTTGAAGAGGGAAAGCAGCCATTATATCCCGGGTGTACTAAATTTTTGCGATTAAGTTTCATCATCAGGCTTTATTCTTTAAAATGCCTACATGGAATCACCGAGTCTGCATTTACCGATTTATTAGAGTTGCTAAAAGAAGCTTTTCCACAAGCCCACATCCCTTTTTCTTTCAATGCTACCAAAAATATCATTAAAGATTTAGGCCTCGATTACCAAAGAATACATGCATGTCCAAATGACTACATGCTATATTGGGCAGAAAATGAAAAGGAAAATAACTGCAAAACTTGTGGTGTTTCAAGGTGGGTTATAAAGGAAAAGAAAGCGGCTGTTGACAATGATCCGGAGAAGCGGATTCACAAAGTACCAGCAAAAGTGATGCGTTATTTTCCACTAAAACCAAGGCTGCAAAGGATGTTCATGTCCAAGGAGTATGCAGAACTTATGATATGGCATGCAGTGGGACGAAAAAATGATGGCAGACTTCGACATCCAGCTGATGGCGAGGTTTGGAAGGCGATGGATGCCAAATATCCTCATTTTTCATCTGAAAACAGAAATATCAGGTTAGGAGTAGCCGCTGATGGATTCAGTCCTTTTCGTACAATGACTACTGCTCACAGCACATGGCCAATCATATTGGTAAATTATAACCTTCCACCTTGGTTATGCATGAAGCCAGAAAATTTGATACTTTCAACCCTTATCCCTGGTCCAGAGTCTCCTAAGAATAGCATTGATGTCTACATGCAGCCTCTTATCGCAGAATTGAAAGAATTATGGGGTCTTGGCATACAAACTTATGATGCCTTAACTGGTGCTAATTTCACGTTACGTGCAAGCGTGTTATGGACGATCAGCGACTTTCCGGGCTATGCAATGTTATCCGGCTGGAGCACAAAGGGTTATTTAGCTTGTCCCGTATGCCATTTCGAGACTTCTTCAACTTACTTGAAACATAGTAGAAAAATGTGCTACATGAATCATAGGAAATTTTTAGATCCGGAACACAAGTGGAGGTTTGATAAGAAAAGGTTCAATGGTGAAATTGAAATGGGGACATCTCCGGAAATTTTATCCGGGACAGACATTGAAGAATTGTTGGCTGGTTATGAAAATATTTTTGGGCAGAAAGAGGTCAACAAGCATAAAAATGAATCCCCTTTTAAAAAGAAGTCAATATTTTTTAATTTACCATATTGGAGTCACAATGTATGTCGACATAACCTTGATGTTATGCACATAGAGAAAAACATTTGTGATAACATACTTGGTACTTTACTAAATATTGATGGGAAGTCGAAAGACCATTTAAGTGCTCGGTATGATTTACAAGAGATAGGCATTAGGGATGTCCTTCATCCAGTTCTATCAGCTGATGGGAATTACATTCAGATCAGGGCTGCCATATTTGAAATGACGAACAAGGAGAAAGAAATATTTTGCTCGGTGTTGGAGAATGCTAAACTGCCTTATGGTTGTGCAGCTAATATCAGCCGGTATGTAAACAAGAAAGAGAGGAAAATTGCAGGGTATAAGAGCCACGATGCTCATTTTCTTCTCCACTACTTGCTGCAATTTGCTGTGAAGAAATCTGTAAAACTTGAAGTTGCACTACCTATGATAAGATTAGGTGCATTTCTAAGAAGTCTTTGGAGTAAAATTATCAATTTGGCTGATCTCAAGAGGCTACAAAAGGAAATTGTGGAAATTCTTTGTCAATTTGAGATGATATTCCCAAATGCTTTCTTCGATATAATGGTGCACTTGCTAGTTCATTTATGCAAGGAAATTGAATATGGTGGACCTGCACATCTTCGTTGTATGTTTCCTATTGAGCGTTATCTTTGTAAACTGAAATCATATGTTCGCAACAAAAATAAACCTGAGGCGTCCATTGCTGAAGGTTATATTGCAGAAGAATGTTTGATATTCTGTTCAAGGTTCTTAGATGGCGATGGAGCAGGAAAAATGAAATTTGAAACCTGTCCACAGAATCTGGAATATCCTATTGGCACAAGAAGAAACAAAGATGGAAAAGGTATTCATCTAAAAGATTCTCAATGGACGGCATGTCACCGTTACGTTCTATTCAATTGTGGTAACAAGGAAATAGAGAGTTTACTTGAGTAAGTTTTTAAGTTTTATTTTTATTTAAGTAATTATTGAAGAATTAGAAATTTTGTGTCCATCTTTTATTAACTAGGTCTTTATTCTAGGAAACATCGAGCTTTAGTTGATGGTCATGCATTATCAAAAAAATATAAAAGAGAGAGAGAACACAGTCAAGAATTTTGGAAGTGGTTAAAGGAAGAGGTTGGGAAAAAGGAGGACATTTCAAAAGAAGGACAACTGCTTGCAATGGGCCCTCTTACAACAGCTAAGAGATTTACTGGATATGTTATCAATGGATACAGATTTTATACAAAGTTCAGAGATGCCAAATGTACAACACAAAACAGTGGTGTATTTTTGACAGCCTTGACTACTAGCTTTGCAAGTTCGAAAGATCAAAATCCATTGGTTGGTGAAGTTAATTACTATGGATCAATTGAGGAAATATTAGAACTAGATTATTGGGGAGAATTTAGTGTGGTTTTATTTAAGTGTTGTTGGTACCAAGAAGAGAAAGATTTATATGGGCTGACTCGTGTCAATTTTAATCGATTGTGCCAGAAATCTGATCCTTATGTTATGGCTTCACAAGTACAACAGGTGTTTTATATAGAAGATCCAATTGATAAGATGTGCCACAATGTTATCAAGAAATTGCCGAGAGACTGGTGTGAAATCGAAAGCGAAGATGCAAATGAAGATTTGAATGATATCCAGCCTGCTTATGAAATGCGAAATCAAGATTTTGATGTTCGCTGGTGTAGAGATGATGTCCCAATAAGACAAATCCGCCTTCCACCTAGCAAAGTGAAAGAAAATGCTTCTTAATTTCTATGTATCACTATCATATTTAATTAAGTAACCAAATTTAAGTTAGAAAATGTTGTTTCTGCCTTGATTAAATGTTGTAACTGATGTGTCATATTTGTGGCTTTTTTGGTCTCTTTTTTAGTGTTTCTGCCTTTATTACATTTTAGTGAAGTGACTGTTTTATTTTATAATGCAGTTGGTTTATTTTAATTTGTAATTATGTCATTCTAATGTTAATTCCTTCATTTTGTGTAGGATGGAGGCAAATCTTATATTCCATCACAAGGGAAAATTTGAGAAGAATGGATATGTTGGTGGAGAAGAGAGTTTTGTCAAGGGCGTTGATCTGGATATGTTTTCTTACACAGTACTGATGGAGTATGTCAAGGAAGAGCTAAAGTACACTGAAATTGGAGGAGTATATTCATGGAAAGGTACAATGAGTGGGTGGAAATTGGTGAGCAATGATGCAGATCTGTGGGAGTTCATGCAAATAAAAAATAATGCTGATCACATTGATTTCTATGTCGACACCGTGGTCGATGATAAAATTGAGCCAATGAAACAAATGCAGCCACATGTCATTGTACGCCCAAGGAAGAATCTGTTGTGTCCAGGTATAAAAATATCTTCTCATTTGTACTATTTTGATGAATTTGGTCATAAGAAAACTAACCTATTTATGATTACTTTCAAATGAATTTAAACCAAGATCCAATTTTGAGCATCCGACTCGAAAATTCATAAATAATAAAGGAACTGGAATATTAATATACACGGTCAAGTCATAATTTCTTTAATTAAGTTTAAATAATTATGTTTATGACATGATAAACTTGACTTTTATGTCGTTGTATGTTTGCAGCTGTGAAACCACAGAAACGGCAATTTGTCACCACTCACCGTCTGCAACAGGCAGCAAAAAACAAGAAGCAGACTGAAGTCTTTACTCCTAGAAAGTCAGACCGGCTAAACAATCAACAGCCAGCAAAAACCAACGAGACGAAGACTGATCAAGTCCTTACTCCTAGAAAGTCGACACGGCTAAACAATCAACAAGTGAGCGAAGCTGCTGTGAGTCCACGCATGAACAGGAAAAAGGTGATCAGCAAGAAGTCACCAGAGAAGAAAAAGGTGATCAGTAATTCTACAAAGACACCAGAGAAGAAAAATCCAACTGAAGTCAGCGATGCAACTTTGAATATCAACTCAGCAAGTGTCAGGAGTAAATTGGATTTCTATAATCCTCCTGTTGAAGAGGAAAATACGGATGAAAATGAGATTCAAGTAAGAAGACTACAATCTGATCTTCTAATATGATGTTCTACATATTTTGATAATATTTTCAATAATGTCTTGTTAAATTACTTTCAGGATGATGATCTACCACCTCCACCACCTCCATCGCTTACAGAATACGAAAAGGAGAGAGCTAAACATGTGTCGCAGAAGAATAGTGTTTTTGAAGCTCTTGGGATGCCTAAATTAGTTACTGGACTGATAAATGAATTTGAAAAAAATAAAGGAAAATCAAAAATGCTAGCTGGAAGCGAAGATTATGCTCCAGAAGAAGAGGAACCTAGTGAAAATGATACTTCAAAAAATTTAGTAAAGGTTCGTTATAGGTGAAGATTTAATTTTATGTTGGTAATTATAGATTAGCTTCCTTATTTTTTTTATTTTATTGTTTTTGTGTGCGTATTTTAGAGAACCAAAACGATTACGATTACAAAGCCTCAGTCTGGACCAACAACTCGTTCACGAGCCAATGTTCAATCTGCAACCGATAAGAATGCAACTCCGAATGCAGGGGAAAATCCAGTTCCTACACAAACTGTTGATCCACCATGTAGCATTGAGTTACCACACAATGAAGGAATAGGAACAATGTCTGCTTATTTGGCTATGCGAGAACGCCAGAAGAATAACAGTAGTGGAAGTGGAAGTGGAAGGAAGAAGGCTGTCGTCGGAAATGTGTCGACAAATATTGAAAACGAAGAAGATGAAGATGAAGAAGCTAAAGGTATTATCTAATTGAGTTCTGATTTTAATGGTTTAAGTTCTCATTTAAGTTATGTCTAGCCTTCTCATTACTATTGTATGTACTTTGTAACATTAGTGGGAGCTCCCAGAAGGCTCAGAGGAAAAACAAAGATGGATAAAGTTCATTCAAGGTCATATGACAAAAGAGTTCTAATCCAAATGAACCATCGGGGCCAACCTGTTTCAGACGATGACAAAGTATTGTCGGAACTGAGTTATTTTTTAGGAACACTGAAGAGGAGTGTTCCACTTACTTACAAGTCTTGGTTTGATGTTCCTGCAAGTTTGAAAGGCACGCTGTGGAACTATGTTAAGGTAATTTGCAAACTTAGCTGAATTTTAATTAAATATATGTAACTTGTCACAAAAGTAGCATGACTATTCTTTTTAATGTTTGATTTGTATTTAAGCAACGGTATATTATTCCAGATGAATGTGAATATTGGGTTTTGAAGTCAATTCGTGACTCTTGGAGGGGATACAAAAGTCGTATTAAAAAGGCACATTATATGGCCTATGAAACTGATGAAGAGAGGCTTGAAAATAGGCCGGACGAAATTCTACTTGCGGATTTCCGAGTACTCTTGATGTATTGGGGAGATGAAAAAATTCAGGTATAATTTTAAATTTTATCACAGAATTTATTTCCCTTTCTATTCATTCAAATCAGGCAGATAAACATCTTTATTTTATGTTTTTATAGAACAAGGCCCTTACAAATTGTGCAAGTCGGAAATTGTATACAGACACACACACTGCTGGTCCAAAACTTTTTTCTCAAATTCGGCATAAGATGGTATGTATTTTGCTTATTTTTATGGTTGGCTGGGTATGCATTTTCACATTAATTTACGACTCAATAGCTATTATTACCATTTGCTAAAAAAATACATAAAATCTATAAAAATATAAATGAGCCTTTCTTTGCCCTTGTTTGGGATAGAAAACTCAGTTCTTTTCCAAACCAGTGTCCGTCATGCTCATGCATTTGTACACATTTGGTCAATATATGTCAGCAAGTTAGATGCATATTAAACATTAAATAATAGTCCAATCCGTCTCTGTGGAAATTATTAATACAGTGTTTAAGGTATTTGGCAAATTTAGTGATGGTTAAGGTATTGCACCCATCTTAGGGTACTGCAAACTCGAATGCATTATCCTTGTTTGTATAATTTCTGAAACTTAGTGATGGGTTGGTTTGGGACAGTCGAGAAAATGTTTGGGACAGCAAAAGTATCCTTGTTTGGGACAGTCGAGAAAATGTTAGTGATATTGTTGCTACATATGTTGTGATTTTATACTTGCCGTTTCTTTATTTTTGCACTTGTAAGCTGCTGTTGCTCCATTTTTGCATCTGTGAGTTGCTGTCTAACCTTTTAAATAAAATTAACAACAGCAGCTTTCATTGGTGCATCTGTGAACAGTTTCATCTGTGAGTTGCAGTTTCAAAATGTGACATTAAATAAAATTAACAAATATAACATCTGAATTGAATAGTGATATATGTTCTGGAAAAATTGGTTTGATATTCTTTTGCTGTCTAACTTTTTTCATTTAATTTGTATCAGTCCAACGAATCAGATGGAGAGCTTTTTGTTAGAACTCGCAAGCGGAAAGAAGGAAAGGTGTACAAGACCGATACTTCAGTAATGAAGTATAGAGTTGTAAGAATTTTAATTTCTCTTCATTCAGATGTCAAAAAAATGCTTCATTTTGCGCATCAACATTTTGAAACTGCTTCAGATGTTATATTTGTTAATTTTATTTAATGTCACATTTTGAAACTGCTTTATTTTGCAGGATAAGATTCAAAAAGCAATAGGTGAAGGAGGAAGTGATGAAGTTGTTCAAGAACTGATTTTTGATGGAAAGCGGCACGGTCCAACTTGGCTTATAGGACGGCACACAAAGTCTGCAGAAGTTTCAAAAGATGCCCCAACAACAAGCACATACATACAGGAGCTGGCAGCGAAGATAAAGGAAAATATAGTTGAAGAAGTCGAAGCAAAGGTGAACAAGAGGGTCAAAGATGAATTTGATGCAACGGTGAACCGAAAAGTTCAGGAGAACTTGTCATGGGTGCTTAAGAAATTAGGCGAAGCTAACCCTGACATGCAAATTGATGTTGCGGGTCTTTGTGCGACCGTCTGCAGTGATGAAACTGGCACTGGAGCCACTAGAGGCACTGATGGTACTGGTGGCTCGGAAGCATGAAATTTGGAGGCTCGCAAAGATGAATTCACGTGTAGTATGTAGAATTTAATTAGTATGTACTGGCTGTTAATATGAATGCACTGGCTATGTTTGTTATTTTGTACTTGACTAAAACTTGTGTTGCTGGCTGTTATGAAACGACTTGTTGTTTGGCTGTTATGAAATGAATAGCTCTTTGGCTACTATGAAATGCAGTGTAATGTTGCAGTAGTATGATGTTGCAGTACATTTCCAATTTAAATTGCAAAAAGTGTTGCCGTAGATATGATATAATGTTGCAGTATGTGATGTTAAATGTGGTAATAAACTGGAAAAGTGTTGCCATTTTATTGGTAAAAGTGTTACCATAGATTAATGAATGTGGGCCCCACAAAACGGTTTCGTTAAGTTGGTTAACAGAATTAGTGGGCCCCACATGTTGGGGCCCAGATTGTGGGACCCACTTTTTAGTAAATTTAGTACCTGTGGCAACAACAGAACCGATGTTGCCTTAGGGTCACAAAGATGTTGCATTTGAGTCTGCGGCAACGCGACAAAATGCAACACCGAGAAAGTGTTGCCTTAGCTCGTTTTTGGCCTCCAGCAACATTATTTGGCACTTTCTGCATCACTTCTTGTGTGTTGCAGTATGCAATCTATGGCGTAGTGGATACATTCCCAATTTGGTAATGTGGCACACGAAGTGCTGTTGATCTTTTGTTGGTCAAAGTGTTGCTTTGTGAAAAAGCGTGGCTTTGTGAAAAAGCGTGGCTTTGTGAAAAAGCATAGTGTATGAGGACGAGACTTCATCGAGCCTTACAACCCGGTAATGGTCGAAACAGGAATGTTGCGGCAAAGGTTTGTAGGGGTAGCGCCCCTAGGGAATGCCATTTCCTTCTGGATAAAAGGTTATATCATGGTATGGAGCCCAGATATTTTACCTATGTTGATTATACTTTGTGACTGTTGCTTTGTGATTGAGGATCCTCGGATAAAGGTCGGTAACGACCGGGGGATGGCATAGCTCGTGTGTTAGTTACCTAGTTACTGCTCGGTTAGAGCGTGAGGTAGCGTTGGCCTTTTGTTTGCAGAGATCCGGTTAGGTTCTCGGGGCGTCTTTCCAGAGGCGTTCTATTTCGGTAAGGAAGTTCCTTTGCTTGACCATTTGTTGGAAATCCAAAGAAACAATATGAACCCTGTACGGTTTTAATTGTATTACCTGCTATGGAATGTGACGGTAACCTGCTATTGAACGTAGTAGCTATAGTAGGCATACAAAAATGGTTGTATGTTGGCTAAGATTGATATTATACTTTCGAAATGTTTTCCACACTAGACATTAATAATAATATCAACTAATTTTGCGTAGTAAGCATTTTTGACTATCATAAGGAGAAATCTCCTCCAATTCTGCGTTTGCATTGTGTGTGTGGTGGGAGGCCTTATGGTAGTTTCATTTTCCAAAAGCATTGCAAATTAATTTTATTTTCTTTGTGAAAATAATTGTTTTACGATATCACACCAGTCACCATGACTGACTCGGAGTTTATTGTTCCCTTTCTAAACTCTGGGTGCCCATAATTTTCCACACGGGCAGCCTAGAGTTATGTTATCAGGATATTCTGGATATTCTGGAGCTTTGGAGATGAGCTGGATGGCGAAGCGTACACCCGTACTTGTTTAATTATTTCCGCTGTGTATTTTGTATGAGGACAAGTTTATATAACTGTCCATTGTTGTATTGAGTTGTATATTGACTCTGATTGATGTATGTATAAACTGATATAGTCTTTTGTTTTAAAGATTATTGATTCATCTATTATATGTTGTTCCGCTGCGAAATGTGAGATTCTGATATTGTTTCTGTTTTTCTGTTCTTTCTTTTCTTCTGTCTACTTCTACCTCTTCTTTTTAACCCTAATGGTTCGGTTTTCCGGCATTCGATTGCGCGGCATTTGATACAGTGGACGTATTAATGTCGACTTTCGAGCATCGAAAATTCGAGTCGTTACAAGTGGTATCAGAGTAGCCGGTTAAGCGATAACCCTGGCTCTGTTGGGTGTTACTCATTAGAGATAGAGTCAGTAGTACTCTAGAATGAGTTGAGTGTAGTAATAAATATGAGCGCATATTTGTTAGTGAATATAAAATTTGTTTTATATTGTGTTGACTTATCGGTTGATTGTTTATAGATTCTGGTCGGTGCAGGGTGGCCAACTGTAATCGATAGGGATTTCTAAACTCTTAAACAAGATAAACCGACACAGTATTGTTTTAAATAGGGTAAATGAAATAATTTTGCCCAAAACTATTTTTGTATAGAAAAGAAATAATTTTCTATGAATTATCATAGTATATGAATGCTTGGTTGTTAGGAAAAGATAATATTGAATTATTATCATTGTTATATGGAAATGAATAAGAAAAATGGTATAACCAAAGATTTGAAGATAAATCCATTTAACAAATGGAAATTATAAGTATGAATTGAAAATATAAGGAAATGAATTTATATATAAATGGAATTTATAAAAAAATTGTAAATGTGATTTATAATTTGAAATGGAATTCCAGGAAGATAATTGAAAATAAATTCATTAATGGAATGTAAATAAGTTGTAACTTATAAAATATATGAAATTGGATTGGAGTGAGATTCAAATTGAAAAATGAATGAATTTATGAATGAACAAATGAAGCTACATTTGTAAATAAATGAATTGGAATTGAAAAATGAAATGAAATTTGATTTGAATCAAGTTGAATAAAAATCCAAACTTGAAGGAATAAAATAAAATGGATTGAGTTCAAGTAAACTAACTTGATAAATTATTAATTCATGAAATAGTGAATTGGAAGTTGAGTTAGTAAATCAAAATTGAATTGTGAGTTGAATGAAATGGTTTGAATTTGTATATAAATTCAAGTAAGTAAGAAAGAAAAATAAATTGAAATTTCCTTGTTATTGATGAAATAAATTCGAGACGAATTGAATATGGAAATTTGAAATTTAAATTGGATGACTGAATATACTAATTAAATTAGTAGATGGAATAGATTTGAATGGTTTTCAATGAGATTTGATTAATGGAATGCCAATTAAAATTGAATGGAATCAATTGGAAATGAAGTACTATACATATATGACATATTAGGTTTTCTAAACTAGGGATATGAAAAAGTACCTTCCATTGAAAAAAATTGTGAAGGTGTTGGAACTCGGTATGGGTGTCCATTTGATCGGGATGGGATCATATTGATTAATCACGATGTATGCTAGCGTAATTCGAGGGGTGTGATGCCCGCAGTTACAAGCGATTCCACTGGGATAGTGGCGCAACCGCCGTGTAAACTGCGATCTAGATACCATAGCGAAATTCGAGGGGCGAGATGCCTATGGTTACAAGTGATTCCATTGGGATAGTGGTGTCACCGCCGTGTGAACTACGATTTGTGGCAACAACCATGGCGAAATTCAAGAGATGTGAAATCTACGGTTACAAGTGATTCTACTGGGATAGTAGCGAAACCGCCGAGTAACTGTGATCCATGGGGGAACGTGCTTTCCATATCCATTTTTAAAAGGATTTTTAAGTGTTTTCACTGAGAGTTAGATGAAAAAAATTTGGAAAATTTTGTTAACGGAAAAATTGATTTTCAAATTGTAATGGAAACGTAGAACTGAAAACCATTGTTTTGGTCGAAGCTGAAAGTTTTGGAAAAAGTGAATATTGAATTTTCACTAAGTGAATTTTTGAAGATAAAATAAATTCCAAATAGAATTGAAATTATCAAATTGAATTCAAATGGAATTGAAATGCAAAGTTGAATAGAAATGAATATATAACTTTGTTAGGGAAGTGAAAATGAATATAAGAAGTATGCAATACTTATATTGCACTTAAGAAATGAATGAATGAAATTCTTAAGTAAATTGGTATTGGAATCCAATACGTAAATTTGAACATTATTGTCAAGTAAATATACAGGGTATTTGGAATTGGATTTCGATTTTGAAGATAATTTAAATTGCTCGACCAAAAGGTATGTATTTAAATTTCAGTATGAAATTTGATGAGTTTCTGATTTTGCCACTTGGCATTTTGTTTTCTTTTGAGATCTGAGAGTCCGTAGGGACGTTTTGTAGTCGTACCGAGCTAGCCGCGCAAAGGAGACGCTGGCGAAATTTTTCGAAAATATCGGGTGTTAGAAAATTTTTGAGAAAATTTTGAAAGTTTAGAATTTGAATTTAAATTTAAATTTGAATTTTGAAGTAAAGCAATGTTGTTTGAAACTTATAATTGAAGTTGGAGAGCTAGATGAATTGATAATGAATCTCTAATAAAAAGATTTAGGTTAGTAAGTTGATAAAACTATTTGGATTGTGAAAAATAGTAGACGAGTTAAGGACCATTTTTCCTAACTTGTAATTTCGGGACGAAATTCTTTTAAGGGGGGAAGATTGTAACGACCCAGAATTTTGAACAATTTAAAATAAAAATATTTAATTAATTTTAAATATTTGAATGATGGTTTGCCTTGAATTTCAAATTATCAAAATAAATTGGCGATTAAATTATAAAATTTAATATATTGAAAGTTGAATAAAAATTTGAATCTTCAGTTTTAAGCTGAAGATAAATATTTCAAAAGCTTTTAAAATTCATATTTGTGATACTGAAGATAATGGAAGTGGTAAAAATTTAAATTTTAAGTGTTTGTTCAGTTTTGAAATTATATCGTTTCAACCGATGATTAAAAATAGCGTTCCGTGGCACAGTCTCGGAATTCGACGAAACCAGTTCCATTGGGTCCGTAATATTGAATTATTATCGGATTCCAAATTTCGTATTAATCGGAGTTTTTATGCGAGCGTACGACGTATAAACGTGTTGAAATTAAATCAAATTCAATTTAAATTTGTCAAAATCAGAAACACGGTAGAGGTAAGGCAAGCACGATACTCTTCCATAATTTATGCCTAAAATCGCGATACAAAATCGTGCAAGCACGACCCTTCTCTGATAAATCACGTTCCTCCTTTCTATTCAAAATCAGAAGCAAAGAAAAGAAAATTAAATCGAATCAATGGTCGTTCCTCCTCTCCTCTATTCAAATTCAAACCCCTTTCCCTCTTCTAAATTTCATACGGCCAGATGAACAAATATAAAAAAAAAAGAAATTCAAACGTAAGCCGCCCTACTTCTCCAATTCAATCGCGAGGCGAGCGTGAAGGGTTTCATGAGAAAGTCGAAGCGCGAATGGCAGTAGTGGTTCAGATCGGCATCGCGATGATGGGGGGGGAGGTTTGTGGCAATCGAGAGTACTCGGTCTCGAGTAGACGTTCGCGAGGAAGTGGCGAAGTCGAATGGCTCGATTGGAGCATCGCGAGCAGATGGGAGCATAGGTTCGTTGTCGGGCACGTCTTTGGCAAGGAAGGAGATACGGCGGCGACTTCGACGAATTCTTGTGGTCGCGATCTCGTCTGGCAGTGAGGTATCGATCTTGTCTAATTCAATTTTAGGCAGTACAAACATATTTGTGAAATCGCAGTAAAGTATTTAATGCATTTTAGTTAAATTCTATATATAAAAGGTGGGTATATCGAAAATATTTTTGTTTTTGTTTTTAACAGCCTATTGTGAATTTAAAATTTATATTGAACTGTAAATGACTATATTTATAGTTAAGTTTGGGAAAAAGAAAATGAAATAAAACAGCAAGGTTAAAATAGTATTTTTAGTGGTCAGAGAAAAAGGATGCAGTTTTTATATATATGCAGAAAACAGAAAAGGAAAAAAAAATTATACAGTAAGGAATTTATAGCTCCGGTTTAATTTAATGTCAATGAAAACTTTAATATAATCTGTGTTCCTTTTGTGAATTATCAGAAAATTTACAGTAAAATAAATTTGGTTATTTTAAAAGGAAATTGATTTGAAATCAAATTTTTGATAAAATAGAATTTATCGAAAATTGGTTATTCGATTTAATTCGAATATTAATAAATTGTATAATTGTTTATACAAGGTTTAATTCTGTGAGGACAAAAATCGGGATTGGAAATGGATTGCAAATTAAAAGCGAAGGTGAGATCTTCTCACTCAAAATGAAAAGTGGATTTTTTTCCAGTTATTGATTTGATTGTCTGTTTGGATGTGATATTAGATATAGTAGGATATATCTATATATAGCAATATATATATATATATATATTGGCATATGTATATATTGGTGATTGATTTTCCCGCATTATATAGCGGATGAGACCCTATTGCGCCGCATAATAGCGGATGATATTTTATAAATCCCATATACCGCGATATTCCACCTCGAAGTGGAATTGGTATTGTGCTAACATCTGTGGATGCAGGGAAACAGGTTGGAGGGATCCAACAGGATTCCTCAAAACATTTGAATTGATTTCATATGTTGTGTGATTGATTATTTATAATCTGTGTATGATTATATCTGTGATTGAATTTGTTGAAGGCTATAATTTAGCCGAATGTATTTTTGGTATCGTTGGATACCAGAAATAAATGAAATTGGATTTCTGAAATTAAAAATTGAATTTTAGACAGTTTGGAAGAATAAAAGAATTTATTTAAAAAGGAGATAAATTTGTTTGAAATCAAATTGATAATTGATTGGGTACTTGAAATAAATCTTTGAGAAATCGATATGAAAAAATTATTTGATGTTGAATGAAAAAAATTGACTTTTGTGTTGAGAATAAATTTGGAAATCGATTGGTAAAAATGATTTGGTATTTGGGATTAAAAGTTAGAATCAATTTGAAATGTGATTCGGTGTTGGAAGTAAATTCAGAAATCAATTTGGAATTCGATTTGGGATTTGAAATAAATTGAGAAATCCATTTGAAAGTTGATTTGGTGTTAAAAGTGAATATTTGAGAATGTAAATTCCGAATAGAATTTATAAAGGAAAGGGAAATTTGTTTTAAAAATAAATATTGATTTATTTTTAAAGTGTGGAAAATATGATTTGAAATCGGTTTCCAAATTGATGAAGTGTGGAAATAAATTTACAAATTTGAAATGTAAATTTGAAATAAATCGATAAGGATTTATCTAATTGGTTTAAATGGACCAAAATGTGATTTGAAATTGGTTTTCAAATGTGAAGTGTGAAAATGTGATTTGAAATTGGTTTTCAAATGTGAAGTGTGGAAAAATATATATCTTGTGAAGAGATTTGAAAATTAAAAATTTGGGAAAAATTATTTAAATTGGTTGATTGTTGTGAATGTTATTGATAGTTAAATAACCGACTATCAATATTTGCCTTTGAAATGGCACTTGATTTGTTTTTAAAACAAACGCTCACTATTCGGGTTAGCCGGGAAAAGACCTTTGTGTCATATAACCCATTTCGAATTAGTGATACGACGATATGGATCGTATTGAAGACCGGTGGTGAAGACCGGATATTTTCGAAAATGAAAGGACAACCTGTCGAATGTATTTGCACCGAGTTGCTTCGGTATAGAGATTTATATCCCTCTTTTTGTGATGGGAAGTCCGGACGTGATTAGAAATTATCCGGATTGCAAGGGCTTCTTTGGAAGTGCCTTCGGTTCCGTTCGATCCCGGAACGGACTTGTATGGATGTGTGTCTGACGTTACACTTTGAGATGTAAAGCTGGTTTCTATCAAATACATTTCTGTTGGTGGCGGAGAATTTATTCTCTTAGCTTAACACCCTTCTCTGAGACGTACGAGCTCAGAGGTCATGTAGTTGATGGTTACTACTTACTAGTGATACATTCCCAATTTGGTAATGTGGCACACGAAGTGCTGTTGATCTTTTGTTGGTCAAAGTGTTGCTTTGTGAAAAAGCGTGGCTTTGTGAAAAAGCGTAGTGTATGAGGACGAGACTTCGTCGAGCCTCACAACCCGGTAATGATCGAAACAGGAATGTTGCAGCAAAGGTTTGTAGGGGTAGCGCCCCTAGGGAATGCCATTTCCTTCTGGATAAAAGGTGATATCATGGTATGGAGCCCAGATATTTTACCTATGTTGATTATACTTTGTGACTGTTGCTTTGTGATTGAGGATCCTTGGATAAAGGTCGATAACGACCGGGGGATGGCATAGCTCGTGTGTTAGTTACCTAGTTACAGCTCGGTTAGAGCGTGAGGTAGTGTCGGCCTTTTGTTTGCAAAGATCCGGTTAGGTTCTCGGGGCGTCTTTCCAGAGGCGTTCTATTTCGGTAAGGAAGTTCCTTTGCTTGACCATTTTTTGGAAATCCAAATAAACAATACGAACCCTATACGGTTTTAATTGTATTACCTGCTATGGAATATGGCGGTAACCTGCTATTGAACGTAGTAGCTATAGTAGGCATACAACAATGGTTGTATGTTGGCTAAGATTGATATTATACTTTCGAAATGTTTTCCACACTAGACATTAATAATAATATCAACTGATTTTGCGTACTAAGCATTTTTGACTATCATAAGGAGAAATCTCCTCCAATTCTGCGTTTGCATTGTGTGTGTGGTGGGAGGCCTTATGGTAGTTTCATTTTCCAAAAGCATTGCGAATTAATTTTATTTTCTTTGTGAAAATAACTGTTTTACGATCTCACACCAGTCACCATGACTGACTCGGAGTTTATTGTTCCCTTTCTGAACTCTGGGTGCCTATAATTTTCCACACGGGCAGCCTAGAGTTATGTTATCAGGATATTCTGGAGCTTTGGAGATGAGCTGGATGGCGAAGCGTACACCTGTACTTGTTTAATTATTTCCGCTATGTATTTTGTATGAGGACAAGTTTATATAACTGTCCATTGTTGTATTGAGTTGTATATTGACTCTGATTGATGTATGTATAAACTGATATAGTCTTTTGTTTTAAAGATTATTGATTCATCTATTATATGTTGTTCCGCTGCGAAATGTGAGATTCTGATATTGTTTCTATTTCTGTTTTTCTGTTCTTTCTTTTCTTCTGTCTACTTCTACCTCTTCTTTTTAACCCTAATGGTTCGGTTTTCCGGCATTCGATTGCGCGGCATTTGATACAGTGGACGTATTAATGTCGACTTTCGAGCGTCGAAAATTCGAGTCGTTACACGTGCATAGAGAAGATTTATTGTATTAGGGTTTTGAGGATTGAGAGTTCTTCTCAATTTTGTGGCATTTTCATTATAATATTTTGGAGGAATCAATAAAGTTTGTTAGGAGGAAATTAGTTGTGTACTGTTTTTTCTTTCACTTTTATCTCTTTTTAAATCTAACTGCGTAGGATTCCTTGGGATAACCATAACACACATGGGGCCTTCTTGAATTTCTTCTTATTTGTACACCGGTGCACATTAGGATATGTAGCATTGCTCTTTTATATATGAGCTAGGATCTACAGCCCCCTCTATTTAGCCCCCAAACCTAGCCCACTGATTTCATCCATTCATTCCGATTAAAATAATAATATATTCTCTCTCTTATTACACCATATTATTATTTAAATCGGAATGAGTGGTTATAATCAGGGGGCTTAGTTGGAAGCTAAACATAGATGGTTGCAGATCCTAACTGTTTATATATTCAATGTTTTATTTTATTTTACATTATATTACATTTTTTTAGAACTTTGGATCCGCTCATTATTTTAAAGTTTGATATGCAAAAAATACTTCTTAAAAACATGTTTTAAATTACATCTTTTTTGTGCAAATATTTGCAGTTTTTACTATATATGTTTTCCCGTTTTATTACAAATATTTACACTTTTTTAAAATGCAAATATTTGCATTTTAAATGAAACTAAAATCTGGAGTGTTTTCTAAAATTTGTTTTTGAGAAGGATGGACGGTGTATTTTGAAACTTAGAAAGGGTGTTTTACTTGATAAATAACAATCTTCAACTGTAGCATAGATAGAGATTTAAATATTTGAAATTTATTTTGTCAAACATTTATGAAATAGACAAATGTTAGAGATTTAAATATTTGAAATTTATTTTGTCAAACATTTATGAAATAGACAAATGTTCAAGAACTTGGTTCTGACACAAAAATCAAATTACACTCTAGATATTATTTTATACTCATTCAATTATAACATGTGTTTCTTCAGGTCCTCTAAACTTTGCCGAAGGTAAATAGACTAGGTCATGGCAACAGAGGTCGTACTATAAATAAATATAAAGCATATTGCTTATGTTATTTCATTTAGAAAAGCAATAAAGCATTTTACTTCATCAAACTCTCTCAATTTTTAATTTGGTATCAGAGCCAACTTGCCTCATGGAAACACCATGCCAAGGCAATTCATCAGAAAAACTTCATCACCTGAACCGTACATTGGCTGTGTTTCTTTGGTTCTTTCTCATCAGAATAGTTCTCATCATATGAGAAAAGGCCAACATCAAGAAGTATCAGTTTTGTCACCTGGGAAAGAAGCCAAGATCAAGGAGTTTCTGTTCATTTCTGTTCATTTATCACTTCAGAAGTCAGTGCCTCGCCATAAGATCCATCAACATCATCAGGATCCTGGCAGCACATACCCTGATTTAAGTAGCTCATCACCATCAAGTTCTTGCATTCAAGAATCTTGAAGATAAATCATGGAAGAAGATAATGATAACACTAGCAACATTACACCAACCAATTCAAATCACAATTCCTCCACAACATCCCCATCAAGAAGAACAAATCAACAACAGCAAAGATCAGAACCTATCCAAGATTTAATGAGAACAATCATAAGTCCACAAAGTCAGTTAATCACAGCACAGTTAAATGAGGGAAACTTTTTCTATGGAAGTTTCGGATTGAAACAGCATTAAAAGGATATGGTTTGGAAGAATATATACAGGGAACAAGCACTACACCACCAAAATTTACAACAAATGAAGAAGGAAAATTGGTCAGTAATAAGGATTACATTGCACATCAAATACAAGATCATTTATTGAGTTCTTGGATATTATCATCTATCAGCAAGGAGATTCTACCACAAGTCATTGGATGTAAAACATCCAATGAAATCTGGACAACCATTGAACAAGATTTTAATTCACAATCAGCAGCCAAAATCATGCATTACAAAAGGCAGATGCAAAATCTAAGGAAAGACAACATGGCAATGAGAGATTATCTAGCTAAAATCAAGAATTACTGTGATCTTTTAGAGGCAGCAGATCATAAAGTGTTTGATACAGAACAAATACTAACTATCATGAATGGTTTAGATAATGAGTATGAAGTTGTTTTAGCAGTTATGTCATCTCAAGAAGTTATTCCATCAATCCAGTTTGTACACTCTACCTTACTTGCACATGAGGGCAGAATTGAACACAAGAAGGCTTTTGATTCAGATTTATCAATCAATTATGCAGCAAATACAAGAAACAAAAATCAGGACAGAAACAGTAATACAAAGAGTAATCAAGGAACAAGAAATGGTCAAAACTATCAAAGAAATCAGTATGGAAGACTTAGAGAAAGAGGAGGTAGATGGAACAGTAATAGCAGACCTAAATGTCAGATATGTGGAAAGCTAGGGCACATTGACAATAGGTGTTACTTCAGGTTTGATACCAATTACAATGCAAACAAAGTTTAGCAAATCAGAGAAACTATGCTATGAATGCAAATATAGCAAGTATGCAGCAAGAAACCAGAAGTGTGTCAGAGGATCAGAAAACACATAACCTGAACATATCAGAATTTGGAAGGTTTGAAGATTTATGTAATGAATGTTGGTACCCTGACTCAAGAGCAACACATCATGTTACCAGCAATCTACAGTACCTAAACGTTGGCAACAAAGAATATAAAGGTACTCAGTCTATTTGTATGGGTAATGGTTCTAGCATTAATATTACACACACTGGTAATGCAAAAATTAGAGGACAGAGAATACTTCATCTCAATAATTTACTGAGAGTTCCCAAGATAAAGAATTTTTTTATTAGTGTGTCACAATTTGCACAAGAAAATGATGTATATTTTGAGTTTTATCCCATGTACTGTCTAGTGAAAGATATCCAAACTAAACAAATATTATTGTAGGGTAAAACTCATAATGGGCTGTACATATTCAACTTTTCAAACTCAAATAACAATTGTTCAAACAGTTCAAGAAAATACTGCTACTTAGCTGAATCAGAGTCAAGTCAATGTGACAAAAGTGTATTTGATATTTGGCATTATAAGTTGGGACATCCAGGTATAAAAATTGTAAAGAAAGTATTAACTGATAATAATATAGATGTAACGACTGTAATTTTACCGTAGTATTAAATAATTTAAAAATCGGTAACGACCGTGATTTTTAAATTACTGTCGGAGCGAATATTTTAAATAAAAAATTTTAAATCTAAATTTAAAAATAAAATAAAATAAAATATCGATGCAATTCAAATTGCAAAGTCGGTTGAATTGCGTTACATTTTATTCACTCCACCTAGCTGTCATCTAATTCAAATAGTATGACTTATTCACATTCTTTTTATAAATGCAAAGCGTACAAAAATGCAATACTGTAAGGAAAAGAATATAGTGTATACTTTGCATTATATTTTCCCTTTGCATTGTGGCAGTCCAATTTCAAAAGCTTGAACAACTTTTGTGCCTTGCTGTAAACTAAGAGTCAAGGCGTGAACACATTTTTTGCATTACTGGAAAAATTGCCTTGCCGTGACATACATACTTGTATTTCAAACGTGGCTGAGCATTATCAAGTACCTATGCATTAAATGAATGTGTACCCCTAAGCCTTTTCAACACTCATCCTTTTTGGTATTTTCTCTGCATCATCTTTCTTTTCGTTCATTTCAGAACTTGAGCATTAATGGCAGCAGCTCTAAAATTTGAATCCCCTACTCTAGCTGTATTCAAAACAAATTAAGGTGAGTATACTCACACTTCTAATTTCTGGTCAGTAACTCTCTGCCTTTGTTTTTAAACGTGGTTTTCTTTGATTTTGGAAATTCGTTCGGTTGTGATTTTTACATCACAGCAACCTGTGCTTTTGCACTGCAATCTTTTTCCCACAGTGATTTCGAAATTATACTTGAATGCTTACAGATTTAAAATAGGTGCGTGCAATCTATGTGGAGTGAAAATTTGTGTGCCAGGACCTTGTCAAATGCGTACACACCAGATTTTGTAGTTGAGTTTGAGTTTTGTTTTTTTTATGCTCAAAAACATGTTAGGCGAGGACAGTTTTGTATAAATTTGTCTCTGTTAAATTGCATGCATAAATTAAAACGTGACCTGATGACTTTGGATGCACATGTATTACTTATGTAAATTTTTGTGTCAGGCCCATTCTTCCTTTTCATGTTATCACACAAGTCCTTATAACTGGTACATCATCTTTTCTACGTCCTCATATTGTGTCTATCATTATTTCCAGTTGCATAGTTAGGATTGTATTACTAAGTTGTTTATATTTTTATATATGTGCAACGTCAGGGCAGAATAGTATACAAGTCTTATTTTAAAAAAAAAAATTTGTGAAATAAGAAGACTCCAGGAAAATGAGGACAATAATTATCCAAAAATGATTGTGTTATATTGAGTTATATACTATGCCAGTAAAATGTCATGAACCTGCGTTTGCACTTTGCACGTACAATATTTTGATAAAAATGTAGTCGTACAATCTACGGGTTAATTTGCTTTGAACCGACGATACGTTTTAAAATGTATTTTAATACCGTTATTTTTATAACGGGATTTTATTCCGATGTTAAATTTTTGAAACGTGTTGTTTTGGTGACATTTTTGATGAGTGAAAATTCACTGTTATTTTAACGTTTGTAACTGTTAATTTAAAGTGACTTTTCAAGCGGTTAGCCCGCAGCGTTGATTCGGTATCCGTTTTTACGGTATTTTGCGAAGTGCAATTTCACCGTCGATATTGCTACAGATGTTGCTATTTTAATCACGCGTTTTAAAAATCGTTTTAAATTGAAATTGTTTTCAAAAATTCTACAGTTTGCGCTTTCAAAAGAATGAGGAAGCGATTTAAACGCTTCAGCAAAATTGAGGACTATGAACCCTTACTTTTACTGATTCGCTTAATTCTGGACTTGTCCGTTTGAGAACGTAAAATGTTATTTATATAAAATACACAATTTTGCACTTTCAAGGAAACGATGAAGAAATTTAAACGATTTAGCAAAAGTGCGGAGTATGGAACCACACTTTTACTATTTCGGTTAAATCCGGACTCGTTAATTGAAATATTTGTTGTTTGATGATTTTGATGATTTTGTGTGCTTTCGAGCCACTATGTTGGACCTTCTGGTCATATGTTGGACCTTCGGGTCAAATACCAGTACTAGACCTTCGGGTCATATGTTGGACCTTCGGGTCATATGTTGGGCGCCAAAAATTATGTTGACAGTACTTGGCAGGCTTCGGCCATATGTTGATGCACGTGCGGCGTAGCTAAAACTCGCCATTTGTTAGGATCGATCCACTTTTATGTTGATTTTTCTAGATATCTATTTTTGATTTCTAGATTTTGTAAATTGTTGTTTTGAATTCAATTGTGAATTTGAATGTTGATTTTGATGGTGTTTGATGTGATTTCTTCATTTAACTATGTTGATTTCTTATGTTGAATAGTCTCATTCGAGATTATTATTATTTTGCTTTGATGTTATTTATGATGCACTCACATCTAAGAATAAATTAGACTGATCCGTTTATTATTTCTTTTTGAATAATACTCGGGTCAGACCGAGTTATTTCAGGGTAGTCTCTATCTCTGATTCTGTAGCAGCTTCAGCTTTTGGGATATCGCATCATCTTTTGTCTAGCCTTCGAGGAGTTCTTTTGGTTATTCGACTCCCATCTTATGTATGTTGATGTATATGTTTATGTACATTTGGTTCATGTGAACCATCGACTGTTGTAGCATATATTCCAGACTTGTCTTCCGCTATATATCTGATATTTCTGTTCTGATGTGATTATACTATCAGTGTTGTTATTATGAGTTGTTCTGAATTTTTCTTTAGCCACTGTAGTTTCGTTTTAGATTTGGATTGAATATATATCTTTGGGAGTAATTTATACAACTCCTATCGATGCAATCAATACTCGTCTAAGGCATAACTTACGGATGGTCGCTTCTCACAAGCCTTATTCTTCGCAATAGCAGACGTTATTCCTTATAATAACCTTTGTTATTGTGAGCATAGAGGTGGGGCGTCACAGCTTGGTATCAGAGCTGAAATTCAGAATAAATTGTAATAAACACAGAATAGAAAAAAAATGGAACATGTGTTACAACAATTCGGGAGTTTTATTCGTGCCTTTCTAATCTATTCGTTCCACTTAACATATGGAGTACGTCTAGGAATAAATTTTATATCCCGTAGTATTCCGTTTGTTAAACTTCTTATCAATTGTGTGTTGTTTAACTAATCTTTACCTTCTCTTGTCTCTCAGCTTATGGCTGCAAGAGGTAGAGGGAAGCGTTCTTCTGCAGGCCCGTCTAGTGGTTCTCATCCGGACGGTGTCTATATGTCAGCTGATCAGTTTATGGAGCTATTTCGAGGTACTCAGCCTCCTGTTGCTACTCCCGCAGCTCCTAATCACAAGTCTGCCTTCGCCCGCATGTGTAGTGACTATTCCCACCTTGGAGGTCAGCCTTTCAAGGGATCAGAAAGTGTTATGGAAGTTCAGACTTGGTTGCGCACTTGTGAGCGCATATTTTCTCGAATGGATCTTTCGGATCATCATCGCGTTCTCGTGGCATCTAGTATGTTGCAAGAGCGTGCGCTTGATTGGTATGAGCTCTTTATTTCGGAAGTTGATGAGTCCTCTCTCTCTTGGGTTCAGTTTAAGGAACGTTTCGAACTTAAGTTCGTTCCTGAATCAGAAAAGGCTAATCTTGCTCGTAGTTTCCTTGAGTTGAAGCAAGGAAAGTCCTCTGTTTCTGATTATGTTGCATCTTTTGAGGCCTTATCCAAATACGGAGTTGAGTTCATTAATACTCCGCGTAAGAAAAATCTTCGTTTTGTTGATGGTTTGAAGAAGTATTTGAAGAAAGTTCTTTTGCTTCAACTTAAGCTCTCTTTTGAGGAGCTAGTTGATTCGGCTCTTTGTCTTGAAGCTGTTGAAAGGGAACGTGATAGTTGTGATGACGTTGAGGTTTCTAAGAACCCCAACAAGAAGAGGTTTCCATTTCATAGGCCTAATTCTTCTAATTAGAAGAAGAAGAAGCAAGCTACCTCTAGTTCTCAGCCTAGTAGTGCACCTTCTGTTCAAAGGGCGTGCTATAATTGTGGTTCGTTGGATCATCTTCTTCGCAATTGTACTAAGCCTCGCATTTGTCGTTATTGCAAGAAAGAAGGTCATTGGGTTTTTGATTGTCCTATTGCTCCTAAGGGTTTCAAACCGGGGAAGCTTAATGTTGCTAAAGCTTCTGGTGATTCTTCTCAGCCCAAAGGTATTACTCCTTCTGTTTTGGAAGGTTTTATTTTATTTCATGGCCGTTCTATTAGAGTTCTTTTCGATACGGGTGCATCACATTCATTCGTGTCGAAGGAACTAGTTGATATTATTCCTTTGGATGTTATTACTCTTCGTGACCCTTTGAGGATCGTAAATCCTATTGGTGGATCTGCTACTCTTGGTTTGTTGTGTGTTGATGTTGAGATTATTCTTTGTGGTTTCTCCTTTCATGCGAATCTGCATGTTATGGATCATCTTGATTTTGATATGATATTGGGTATGGATTGGCTCGTTCGTTATGAAGTTCAAATTCTATGTCCCGAAAGAACTTTATATCTCAAGCACCCCGATGCTAACAAGCAGTTGTCTATTATTTTTCGAAGCATGGATCATATTTCGAATGCTCTTATTTCTTCTCTCGAGTCGAAGGATGTCATTGCTAATATTCCTGTTGTTTGTGATTTTTCTGATGTTTTCGAGCCTGTTTCTAAGTTGCCACCGAAAAGGGCAATCGAGTTCCGTATTGATCTTATCTCTGGTGCACATCCTGTCAGTCGTCCTCCCACGAGGATGTCTGCTAAGGAAAATGAGGAACTCAAGCAACAATTATCTGAGTTGGAAGCCAAACATTTTATTCGTTCTAGCTCGTCTCCTTGGGGCGCCGCCGTTGTTTTCGTTAAGAAGCCAGATGGTACTCTTAGGCTTTGCATTGATTATCGCAAGCTTAACGAACTTACTATCAAAAATAGGTATCCATTACCTAGGATCGATGACATGTTCGATTAGTTAAGTGGCGCCAAGGTCTTCTCCCAACTCGATCTTGCTACTGGTTTTCATCAGTTACGAGTTGCGGAAGATAGCATTCCTCTTACCGCATGTCGTACTCGTTATGGTTCTTACGAATGGCTTGTTATGCCGTTCGGTTTGACGAACGCTCCGGCGTATTTTGTAGATCTTATGAATCGGATATTCCGGGAATATCTCGATAAGTTCGTCTTGGTTTTCATTGATGATATTCTTATTTATTCCAAATCTGAAGCCGATCATATTCAGCATTTGGAGATTGTTTTGAGTACACTTCGTCAGCATCAGCTTTATGCCAAATTCTCCAAGTGTCACTTCTGGGAGAATAAGGTGAAATTTCTCGGTCACATTGTTTCTTCCGATGGTATTTCTGTCGATCCTTCCAAGATCGAATCTATTCAGAATTGGAAGAGGCCCGAGACCGTTACTGAGATCCGTAGTTTCCTTGGATTGGCGGGTTATTATCGCCGATTTATTAAGGACTTTTCTCGTATTGCTTTACCGCTTACCACTCTCACGAGAAAAGCTGTTCCTTTTATTTGGTCGGATAAGTGTGAGACTTCTTTCCTGAAGTTAAAAGATCTCCTTACTCATGCTCCTATCTTAGTGGTTCCCGAAGGGAATCATGATCTTGTTGTTTATACCGATGCCAGTGGTTTTGGGCTCGGTGCGGTTCTTATGCAAAAAGATAGAGTAGTTGCCTACGCTTCTAGACAACTAAAGCCTAACGAGATTCGTTATGCTACCCATGATTTGGAATTAGCCGCCATAGTCTTTGCTCTAAAGATTTGGCGACATTATTTATTGGGTGAGAGTTTTATTCTCTTCACTGATCACAAATCTTTGAAGTATCTATTTACTCAGAAAGAGCTTAATATGAGGCAACAACGTTGGCTCGAATTTCTTGCTTCATATGATTTCGATATTCAGTATACCCCTGGTAAGGGTAATCGAGTTGCTGATGCGCTTAGCCGCAAGCAGCAAGTTGTTGTTTCCATGATGCTAGCAGAGTGGAATATTTTGGAAGCTTTATCTCTTTGTGATATTAGAGACCGTCCTTCAGTTTCTGATTCTCCCGTGCTTTTATTTAGCATGGAAGCTCGTCCTAATTTGTTAGATCGCATTGCCGATGCCCAGAAGCAAGATCCAGATCTTGCTCATCTTATTCAGAGTTGTAAATCGAAATCCCGAAGTGATGATCTAAAGGATTTCGATATTGATATTCGTGGTTGTATCCGGAAGAAGGGTAGATTGATCGTGCCTGATATTTCTAATCTTAGAAATGACATTCTTGAGGACTGTCATCGTTCTAAGTATACTATTCATCCGGGTAGTAGTAAGATGTATGCTGATATGAAACGCTTATACTATTGGGAGGGTATGAAGCGTGATGTTGCAAGTTACGTAAGTCGTTGCATGACTTGCCAACTTGTTAAAGCAGAACATCAACGTCCCAGTGGTCTTTTGCAGCCTCTTGAGATTCCATTATGGAAATGGGATCAAATTTCCATGGACTTCATTGATGGTCTACCTCGTTCGAGGTCGGGCCATACTAGTATTTGGGTGATTGTTGACCGATTGACTAAATCAGCCCATTTTATTCCTATCAAGTCCAATCGGACTGCTCCTTTGTTGGCTAAGCTGTTTATTAAAGAAGTCGTTCGACTTCATGGTGTGCCTAGTTCTATTGTTAGTGACAGAGATCCGCTTTTCACTAGTGGGTTCTGGCGGAGTCTTCAGAAAGCCTTGGGCACTAAGCTCAATCTCAGTACAGCTTTTCATCCACAGTCTGATGGTCAGACTGAAAGGGTGAATCAGGTTTTAGAGGATCTCCTTCGAGCTTGCATTCTTGATTTTGGCGGTAGTTGGGAAGACCACTTACCTCTTGTTGAATTTTCTTATAACAACAGTTTTCAACCCAGTATCGGTATGGCTTCGTTCGAAGCTCTTTACGGAAGACCGTGTCGATCACCATCTTGTTGGTTGGAATCGGGGGAAAAGTTAGTTCTCGGCCCCGATTATATTCGTGAATCTTCGGAGAGGATTGATATTATTAGACAGAGAATGAAGGAGGCCCAGAATAGGCAGAAATCTTATGCCAATCATCGTAGGAAGCCTTTGGAATTCTCAGTTGGCGATCTCGTATTCATTCGTGTTTCCCCGATGAAGGGTGTGGTGCGTTTTAGTCACTCCGGGAAATTGGCTCCTCGATATGTTGGACCGTTTCCTATTATGGAACGCATTGGCCCAGTTGCTTATCGTGTATCGCTACCTTCTCAGTTTTCGGGAATACATGACGTATTTCATGTGTCTCAACTTCGTCGATGCCTTCGAGATTCAGATTCTATTATTGATCCTCCTATGTTGCAAGATCTTGAGATCTCATCCGACTTGTCTATGGTGCAAATTCCTATTCGTGTGTTAGCTTCGGAGGTTAAACGCCTTCGCAACAAAGAAGTTCCGCTCGTAAAGATTCAATGGTCCGCAAACCCCAAGGATTGCACTTGGGAAACCAGAGAATTCATCGAGCGTTCTTATCCGAGTTTTCTCTCCTCTTCAGGTGGGGGTGAGTATTCTTATCTATCTTTTCTATTTGAAATCTTTGTTGTGATTAATGATATGCATTATTAACTGCTTCTAGTATGAAAATTGCGGGGACGCAATTTTTATAAGAGGGGGAGTCTGTAACGACTGTAATTTTACCGTAGTATTAAATAATTTAAAAATCGGTAACGACCGTGATTTTTAAATTACTGTCGGAGCGAATATTTTAAATAAAAATTTTTAAATCTAAATTTAAAAATAAAATAAAATAAAATATCGATGCAATTCAAATTGCAAAGTCGGTTGAATTGCGTTACATTTTATTCACTCCACCTAGCTGTCATCTAATTCAAATAGTATGACTTATTCACATTCTTTTTATAAATGCAAAGCGTACAAAAATGCAATACTGTAAGGAAAAGAATATAGTGTATACTTTGCATTATATTTTCCCTTTGCATTGTGGAAGTCCAATTTCAAAAGCTTGAACAACTTTTGTGCCTTGCTGTAAACTAAGAGTCAAGGCGTGAACACATTTTTTGCATTACTGGAAAAATTGCCTTGCCATGACATACATACTTGTATTTCAAACGTGGCTGAGCATTATCAAGTACCTATGCATTAAATGAATGTGTACCCCTAAGCCTTTTCAACACTCATCCTTTTTGGTATTTTCTCTGCATCATCTTTCTTTTCGTTCATTTCAGAACTTGAGCATTAATGGCAGCAGCTCTAAAATTTGAATTCCCTACTCTAGCTGTATTCGAAACAAATTAAGGTGAGTATACTCACACTTCTAATTTCTGGTCAGTAACTCTCTGCCTTTGTTTTTAAACGTGGTTTTCTTTGATTTTGGAAATTCGTTCGGTTGTGATTTTTACATCACAGCAACCTGTGCTTTTGCACTGCAATCTTTTTCCCACAGTGATTTCGAAATTATACTTGAATGCTTACAGATTTAAAATAGGTGCGTGCAATCTATGTGGAGTGAAAATTTGTGTGCCAGGACCTTGTCAAATGCGTACACACCAGATTTTGTAGTTGAGTTTTGTTTTTTTTATGCTCAAAAACATGTTAGGCGAGGACAGTTTTGTATAAATTTGTCTCTGTTAAATTGCATGCATAAATTAAAACGTGACCTGATGACTTTGGATGCACATGTATTACTTATGTAAATTTTTGTGTCAGGCCCATTCTTCCTTTTCATGTTATCACACAAGTCCTTATAATTGGTACATCATCTTTTCTACGTCCTCATATTGTGTCTATCATTATTTCCAGTTGCATAGTTAGGATTGTATTACTAAGTTGTTTATATTTTTATATATGTGCAACGTCAGGGCAGAATAGTATACAAGTCTTATTTTAAAAAAAAAAAAATTGTGAAATAAGAAGACTCCAGGAAAATGAGGACAATAATTATCCAAAAATGATTGTGTTATATTGAGTTATATACTATGCCAGTAAAATGTCATGAACCTGCGTTTGCACTTTGCACGTACAATATTTTGATAAAAATGTAGTCGTACAATCTACGGGTTAATTTGCTTTGAACCGACGATACGTTTTAAAATGTATTTTAATACCGTTATTTTTATAACGGGATTTTATTCCGATGTTAAATTTTTGAAACGTGTTGTTTTGGTGACATTTTTGATGAGTGAAAATTCACTGTTATTTTAACGTTTGTAACTGTTAATTTAAAGTGACTTTTCAAGCGGTTAGCCCGCAGCGTTGATTCGGTATCCGTTTTTACGGTATTTTGCGAAGTGCAATTTCACCGTCGATATTGCTACAGATGTTGCTATTTTAATCACGCGTTTTAAAAATCGTTTTAAATTGAAATTGTTTTCAAAAATTCTACAGTTTGCGCTTTCAAAAGAATGAGGAAGCGATTTAAACGCTTCAGCAAAATTGAGGACTATGAACCCTTACTTTTACTGATTCGCTTAATTCTGGACTTGTCCGTTTGAGAACGTAAAATGTTATTTATATAAAATACACAATTTTGCACTTTCAAGGAAACGATGAAGAAATTTAAACGATTTAGCAAAAGTGCGGAGTATGGAACCACACTTTTACTATTTCGGTTAAATCCGGACTCGTTAATTGAAATATTTGTTGTTTGATGATTTTGATGATTTTGTGTGCTTTCGAGCCACTATGTTGGACCTTCTGGTCATATGTTGGACCTTCGGGTCAAATACCAGTACTAGACCTTCGGGTCATATGTTGGACCTTCGGGTCATATGTTGGGCGCCAAAAATTATGTTGACAGTACTTGGTAGGCTTCGGCCATATGTTGATGCACGTGCGGCGTAGCTAAAACTCGCCATTTGTTAGGATCGATCCACTTTTATGTTGGTTTTTCTAGATATCTATTTTTGATTTCTAGATTTTGTAAATTGTTGTTTTGAATTCAATTGTGAATTTGAATGTTGATTTTGATGGTGTTTGATGTGATTTCTTCATTTAACTATGTTGATTTCTTATGTTGAATAGTCTCATTCGAGATTATTATTATTTTGCTTTGATGTTATTTATGATGCACTCACATCTAAGAATAAATTAGACTGATCCGTTTATTATTTCTTTTTGAATAATACTCGGGTCAGACCGAGTTATTTCAGGGTAGTCTCTATCTCTGATTCTGTAGCAGCTTCAGCTTTTGGGATATCGCATCATCTTTTGTCTAGCCTTCGAGGAGTTCTTTTGGTTATTCGACTCCCATCTTATGTATGTTGATGTATATGTTTATGTACATTTGGTTCATGTGAACCATCGACTGTTGTAGCATATATTCCAGACTTGTCTTCCGCTATATATCTGATATTTCTGTTCTGATGTGATTATACTATCAGTGTTGTTATTATGAGTTGTTCTGAATTTTTCTTTAGCCACTGTAGTTTCGTTTTAGATTTGGATTGAATATATATCTTTGGGAGTAATTTATACAACTCCTATCGATGTAATCAATACTCGTCTAAGGCATAACTTACGGATGGTCGCTTCTCACAAGCCTTATTCTTCGCAATAGCAGACGTTATTCCTTATAATAACCTTTGTTATTGTGAGCATAGAGGTGGGGCGTCACAATAGAAGTTGAAAATATACCTTCCTCCTATGACTTTACTTACTGTCAGATGGGAAAGAGCCATAAACTGGCCTTTCCAAAATCACAATCTGAGTTTGATAGGCCACTGCAGCTCATTGCATCTGATTTATGGGGACCAACTCCTATAAACTCAGATTATGGTTTTAAATATTATACATCCTTTGTAGATACTTATTCCAAGTACACCTGGATTTACTTTCTCAAATCAAAATCAAAGGTACAATATGTGGTCATGCCTTTATAAAACTTGTGGAGAGGCAGACAGGTCAACAAGTAAAGGTAATACAAACTGATGGAGGTACAGAGTACAAGTCACTAAAAGAATACTTTCAAATGAAAGGAATTAAACATAGAATGACTTGTCCTTATACCTCTGAACAAAATGGGTTAGTAGAGAGAAAACATAGACACATAGTAGAGACTGGTCTTACATTACTAGCTCAAGCTTCACTTCCATTGAAATTTTGGCCTGATGCTTTTGCAACTGCAGTCTATCTAATCAATAGACTGCCTACTAAGGTAAAGCATGACAAAATACAAATGGAAGTTCTATTTAATGAAAGATCATATTATCAAAACTTAAGAACCTTTGGATGTTTATGTTTTCCTCATCAAAGACCATACAATTCACATAAATTGAATTTCAGATCTACACCATGCACCTTTTTAGGTTATAGTGTAAATCAGAAAGGATACAAATGTTTGGATGGTAATGGAAAATTATTTATATCAAGGCATGTTGTGTTCAATGAACATATATGCCCATTTGCAACACAAAGTGTAAAAACTACACAGAAGTTGTACAATCCAAAAGTATTCATACCACCCATACCAGTGCATGACAACAATCAGAGATCATCTTACATGGAGGAAAGAAAGAACGGTTCAGACACTCAACACACATTGCCAAACAATGAATCAGGTCAAGTGGAATCTAAACAGGTGCAGCATGAAAACTGTTCTCCAACAACCACAAGCAATCAACAGACAAATAGTAGAAACAACAGTCAAGATCAAAGCACAGAACAATCGGCAAGCATACATCAGGAATCAGAATTCAGAGGACATCCAATGATAACAAGGCCCAAGAGTGGTATTTTTAAACCAAAGCTATATGCTACATGTACAACAAATGAAGAGCCAAAGACTCTTGAACAAGCACTCAACAATGAAAATTGGAAAAAGGCAATGGATGAGGAGTATAGTGCATTAATGAAAAACAAAGCTTGGAATCTTGTATCACCATCAAATCACAAAAGCAGAATTGGATGCAAATGGACGTACAAATTAAAGAAAAATCCAGATGGAACCGTACAAAGATATAAAGCAAGGTTGGTTGCAAAAGGCTATACTCAATAATGTGGTTTTGACTTCAATGAGACCTTTTCACCAATGGTAAAACCAACTACCATAAGAGTGTCTTAACTATAGCTTTACATAAAGGATGGGATGTCAGACAGTTGGATGTAGACAATGCATTCTTAAATGGAGAACTTAAAGAGGAAGTTTATATGGAGCAATCACCAGGTTTCAACCAATCAAAGGGTGGTGCAATGGTATGCAAACTAAATAAAGCTATATATGGTTTAAAGCATGCTCCAAGGGTATGGTTTGACAACCTCAAAACAACTCTTATGGAATTAGATTACCAACAAACAAAGTCAGACACCTCATTGTTTATCAAGAATCACAGAAATATATCAACATATATTATAGTCTATGTGGATGATTTTATAATTATAGTTGATAGTGAAGAAGAAATTAACCATATTATTCAGCATCTAGACAAATAGTTCTCCATCAAAGATCTAGGTAAACTCAACTATTTCTTAGGAATAGAATTCAACAGACTATCAGAAACAGAGTTGCATCTATGTCAAAAGAAGTACATAAAAGAAATAGTCATCAAAGCCAAAATGCATAAAGCAAAATCATTACCAACTCCAATGACCAGTAACTTGCATTTGTCAAAGCACAAGGGTGAAGCAATCACTCATGACAAGGAATACAGAAGTATTGTTGGAGCACTACAGTATGCTACAATTACCAGACCAGAGATATCGTACAGTGTTAATAAAGTATGTCAGTTTATGCATCAGCCTCCAAATGAACATTGGAAGGCAGTAAAAAGAATATTGTGATACTTAAATAGCACATTAGACTATGGATTGATACTAAAGTCTAGCAAGCAGCTAACTATTACTGGTTTCACTGGGCATCAGACCCTGATGAACGAAGGTCAACATCAGGGTATTGCATTTATCTGGGTGAAAACCCTATATCTTGGTGTTCAAAGAAGCGGCATACAGTATCCAGATCAAGCACTGAATCTGAATACCGTAGTCTAGCTAATGCAACAGCTGAAGTAATGTGGGTGGAGCCACTTCTCAGTGAGTTGCAAATACATAAAAAGGCAGTGATTTGGTGTGATAATCTAAGTGCAGTGTCATTATCTGCTAATCCAATATTACATACAAGAATGAAACACATGGAACTTGACTTGTATTTTATAAGAGAACAGGTAAACCGCAATAAAATCAAAATAAATCATATACATGCTTCTTACCAGAGGACATATATACTTACAAAGGCGTTATCTACTCGAAGCTTCTATCGATTCAGAGATGAGCTAAGAGTTAGAAGTCTCGGCAAGAGATCTGACGACATCACTTCAATCCAGAAGCCAAATCAATCCACTACTTCAAGTAATTTCATGAACCAGAGGTCGCAGCAGCAGATTTGTCAACATCACAACTCCAGATCAGCAGATCAACCCATATCTTAGTATCACAGATCTCAATCTAATCGATTGTCGATCCAGGGTAAAGCTTTAAGCAATCGAAAGTCTGATAATCTCTTGCATCATAAGATTTTATTATTTTAAAGCCATCGGAACTTTCGGCAGAAAGGAGGAAGATTTGGGGAACGAAGACAAAACCATAGATTGTTTTGAGGGAGAGAATAAGAGAACGAAATGAATTATACGGCTGAGATAAAGATATTTTATATCTGATGTAAAGAGACAGTATTGTAATTGTACATATCCAGCTGTATTTAGACTAGGTCATGGTAACAGAGGCCGCACTGTAATATAAATATAAAGCATATAGCTTATGTTATTTCATTCAGAAAAGCAATAAAGCATTTTACTTTGTCAAACTCTCTCAATTTCTAATTGTGGAAGTGCAAAATAAAGTGAAAGCATACCTTCATCAATTTGTAACTGCTATTCATGGACAAAGGTTTTTCATTTAGCTCTTACAGTTATGTGTTGCTTGATGATAATGCATATCAGGTAATTTAAGCAGAGGTATATAAATAAAGTGATACAAATAATTAGCAATACCATGTCAAACTTTTATTAACGATTCGACATTAAAAATATGAGGCTACTATGGAATGATTGAGTTGGGCAATTTTTTTTTCTATTTTAAAAAATAAACATCCTTATACTTATGTATTTATACCCATAAGCTAGCATACAACAAACCTGAGTTTTGTGCAATAAACGTCCAAAAATTCATGTTCTACCTAAGATTAAAATTTTCTTAATGTCTAATGAATTCAAATTGATGACCTTTAGATTCAAAAGATGTTACCTCCTATGGTAGCTCTTTAACGGTTGAGTTTAATACTTTGAAATTATTGCATCTTGAATCAGGGCTCGGATCTTTTAATTTAGTTTGAATCATTTTCATTTCTTTGAGAATGCATATATTTTTTGCTCCAGTGCACAGTAATTACAATCTTTTTTTTTCTAGTTTAACTTAATCCAAATTGAAGAAAAGAAGCTTTTGACCCTAAATATGATATGTCCTAAGAAATAGTTGTATAAGGCAAAACAAACTCAGAAGCATAGTTTTCATAACCCGACCCTGCCGCGGTTGAACCACGAATAACCCCGAGCCGTGGGGGGTCAAAGACCGGGAACTCAATCAAACCTCCTTCATGCAAGAACCTCGGTTCGACCTTTGAATTTGCGGTTTAACCATTCATTTGAACCCGGTTAAACCCTCTCATATGCGCAATTTCTTCGCTTCAAAATATTTTTTTGAATTTTCACCCATTTTATATTCGTAATTAGTGCAGCTAGTGTAATAAATTTTGTTTAATTTTTCATATTAGAATTAATGTGTGGATTATGAATTAATATCGTATATTTTTATTGAAGATGTTGGTTATTGTGTACTTAAGATTGATACGTTGCATCTAAATGTATTAATTTTCAAAAAAAGAGTATGTGCGGTTCTTGACGGTTCGACCGGTCGAACCCTCGAAATCTCAAATCCCGAGTCCTCACGGTTTGATTCACGGTCCAGTTATGAAAACATTGCTCAGAAGCTTTAATTTTTACAACAGATTAACTGTGAAATGCAAGATTAGGGTGAGAAATTTCGTTGTAAAACACAACCACAAACTCCAAGATTACCCTAATTTTGTCGTAAGCAAAGTGAAAATTTTGTGAATAACAAGCATTTAATTTTAAGGAACTTACATTCGATCCAATGTGTTATCTAACCTGTTTTGCAGCTATTTTTAAATATTATCCTATTATTATCGATTTACCTTGTTTTTTACGTGGTCTTTCTAGATATAACCATCCAACCCCAAAGGCATTCATTGCCTAATGGAGTAAAATCATTCCACTAAACCTATTTAATTTTTTTTTATTTTTTTTTTGAAATTTGATACTTAGATCGTAGTACATATTAGTCCTACAAGTATTAAGTAGTATACAAAATACTACATGTCAATATATGTTTGAAGCACGCTACGCAAGTTTTAAGTCTGTGACATCTCACATCAAAATCGAAGCGTCTAACCACTACGAAAGTGGTGCTGGTGCCTGCTCAAATTATCTCTAACACTAAATAAGGTTATTTGATCCATAAATATAGTCCGTTCAGGTTTAAAACTATTACTTAGTTTTGGTCAAACAACATTTCCTACTTCTTATTCGTAATGTTTAGTCAAGGCAGTTTGGTTTAGTGCAATTAATTCAACAATGCATACAAAAGAGAGGTTACATGGAAGGTGGTGACACTTGACATTTGCATGCAGTCCAATTGCATATATACTTACCAATATTGTAACGTTACTCACCTTCGTAATTCACTCTTCTAGCTGGTGAACACCTGGAATTGTTGAAAATAGTTATAAATACACCTAGTTCAACTCTGCTCACATCTACTTCAATACAGGTTCAAACTGTTGTTGGGAAAAGAAAGCATGAAGACATCATCACTCGTTTGTATCACCTTTAACTTAATCCTCATAAGTACATGCCTACTCTCACTATCTGAATCTCAACCACCACCATGTCAACAAGAACTGATCAGAAAGCCTTACCAAAAGTGCAGACAATACATACAATATGGTGGTCAAGGACAGGAACAACCTCAATACTGTTGCCAGCAATTGAACCAAATAAGCAACGACTGCAGGTGTGAAGCTATAAGCAACGCTGTTCAGGAGGCAAAGTGGGAAGAAGGGTTCAGAATGGAGGAGAGGTGTCAGGAAGATAAGTGCTTTCAAATCGAGAGCAGAGGTCGAAACTTGCTTTCTTCATGTGGCTTCCAGATCACTTGTTCTTCTTGATGACCAACAGAGTCTTCCATTTATTACTAGTACGATCATATTTCTATGTAATGTTTGTTGCGTTCTTTTGTTTGGTTGGTGGATATATGTTGAATAAACTAGTTTCTATATCATGCTTGTCTATCTAATTCTGTTTTATTTTCTAAATCTGCCTGAATATTGACATATAATTACAGCTTTTACTTTTAAGTTTACATATAAATAATATTGAAAAATAATGTTCGAGTCTTGAAGCTTGTTTGCTGAAGCTTGTTGTAATATGTTTTTAAGTAGCACCTTTTACTGATTGTTCTTCTACTTCATATGTTTTTTCAACTGTATTGCAGTCTTTTGACTCAATTCTTTTGAAACTGTTCTGTATGAAAAGCTTGTTCTAAGCTTGTTTTCATATATTTTTTATAAACAAGAAACTAATATCTGTTTTAAAATAAGAAATGTTATCAAATTAAAGATAATATAGAGGTTAATAATTTGAGTTTTCAACGCATGTCATTTTTCTTAAAAACATTAAAATAAAACAATTATCCTCATTTAAATAGGTCACTTTGCTCATAGCAGCCAAGTAATTAATGCCTATGAATATTTTTGAACTTTGCGCACAATTTCCTTTATATTGGCCCAATAATTTAATTGACAACACCAATGTCACTTACCACCACTTGTAAACATACAGCAATCCAAATTCAAAAATAACACATTATAAATACACTGTACTACCAAATTCAAATCGAACTATATAATAAGAACCCAATCAATTGAAAGTTTGAAACAATAATACTTATACACAATTTTCTAAAATTCATCAATAGCAATATATTGGACCAAAAAGCAACATAACCAGAGTTATACAGTACAACCTAAATTAATTGAAATTCTGATATCTATTATCTCCATAATTTAAGAAACTTAAATACAGAAATTACCCAACAATTCTTTTTTCCTTTGTTTTTCCTCTCTAATTCTTCGTTTAACCTTGCATTTTCCGTTCTCAGAATCTCAACTTCCTCTCTTAATTCTCTTTTAAGAGAGTCTTCACGAGTATCATCACTGACCTTACTTTCTGCGGTAGATTCTTCATTTGGTTCATTTACCACAGATATTGAATCACATGAAGAATTATGACAATCTGAAATATGATCATCCAAATTTTGAATTCTCAACTTATCATAATGCTCAATTAGTGAGCGTTGAGATCGATATAAATCCTCAATCATTGAGACCAATTGTGGTCTAGTTTCATGATAAATTGCTGCACGTTTCACGAAGGAGTCACCCTCTACTTCAACCAACTTCATCATTCTTCTTTTTTTGTTCTCCAACTCTACATGTATAACAATACATTAACCTTACGATATTAACAACAACACTCTACTATTGGTTATACAGAACAACACTTCAACTCTAATTTATTAATAGTTATTCAATTCTTCATGTATCTTTAAATGAGAAATTGCACATAAAAATACATAAAACTAGTAAATATTTATAATATTCTGAACGAACCTGTAAGTGATGAAATAAGCCATGGAGAGCACGAAGACCGCTTATGGCTCTCAAACCACCAAGAATATGATTCCTGCATCTCCGCTTCCATTATATTTTTAGACCTGCATTAGTTCAATAATTATTTATCTTTTGATCACTATTACATGAATTTCTTTTAGGAATTAAGAAAATGATATTCATGCATCTTCTTGGTCTTCAAAATGCATATAAAACCTAAAAACAAATAATTAATTTGAAATTTGTTATTACCTTATTCCCAGGCTCTTAGATTTATCAACTGGAAGAAACATTAGTGTGTTGTTCATAACTAACTTCTATAAGAAACCAAAGAAAGATTGCTCGAAGAGAGAGACCAAAATAAGATGTTGATGAAAGAAAAAGTGTTGCAAAAAACAAAATGTGAGTCTTAGATAAATATATTACATGTTTATACCAATATTTGGTGATATTTATAAATGCAGAGCAGTCAGTGTGGATATTAATAAGAAATAAATATGCATTAACGTATAATTTATTTTCAATAGTCAAGAAAATGCTACGTTTTTAATTTGTTTTAAAGATCATTATTTGGAGATGCAAACAATATAGCTGGTGGCAATTCAAAATGCTCTGCTAATATGTTGATTTGATCACGATTATAGATGATATTAATAATATGTTAAATCTTTTTATTGTGGTAGTAAATAATATACATTTCTGTTCACTGCAGCTTATTTACATTTTTAGCGGTGGTTAGAATTGAAGCAGGAAAAAGGCTTCAATGTATTAAATGCTAACCGGCTATTATGTGCAAAATTATCAACAAAATTGGAACCATTTGAAGATTCTTAGCTACTAAACACATGGAACCATTGGAGAAAAAAATATATTAGCTAATTATTTATTAGATACAAACTGACATACAACTAAAATTTTCAGAAATAATAGCTTAAAAATAAGTGAGGAATTTTGTTTTGGCTTATAGTTTTGATATACTTGAACTTGGCATACATTATACATACAACTAAAACTTCCAATTCTAAATTCAAATATAATAATATATATAGTGAAAATAATATATGTTTTAACATGAAAATGAAATCCAACGACACATACAAAGTAACATTACGAAATAAAAGGAAATATTGTGTTGCGTTTTCAACGGATATTATTTTTGTTCAAACCAATAAATTATTATCAAAGAATCAGTTATGGAATCTCATTTGAATACATTGTTTTGCTAATAAAAGCCAAAAAAGTAAATAAGGACTAGGAATATTAGGGGGCATTTTGAATACATCTTTTTAGGCAAATTTTGTTCATATATATCGTATATTGCTATACATACACCGAAGAAATTATTAAAATTAGATACATCATTTTTTTACTTAATATACACCACACAGGTTAGAAAACTACCCTTAATCTGAAATAAAATAAAACCCTTATGTCATTTCAGTAACTCTTTCTCTTGCATTAAACAAAATAAGGTTCTCAAATCTGCTTTGGTAAATTTCAATTTTCAAATTCAATTGTCTTAAATGGAATTCAAATTATTTAATCATCTATATATAGCAAATTTTGTTTAATTTTTGAATATTAAAACGTTAAATTCTTTCAATTTTGATGTTAAATTTAAATTTGATTTCATTTGAGTAAAAGTTAGAAAAGAATTCGATACACTGCATATCATATTGATTTCAGTAATAATTTTAAATTTTAATTTTCATACTTAATTGTAGTGGAAATTTTTTAAAATTGACTGTGCATGAATACAGCCTAAAAGTGTATAAATAAAATTTGATACTTAAATAGAATTCAAATTTTATTCACCTGATGATATATAAAAAAATTAATTACTTTATAGATGAAATTATATTGATTATACTATGAATTTGTGAATCTTTATTATTGATTTTTTTTTTCTTAAATAAGGGCATTTTTGCCTAATATTTTATAAAAAAATTATGATATATGTAAAACAATTAATAGTGTATGAATAGAATCGGTCCCGCACTAAAGAAACTTGTAAATTAAATCTCTTTAAATTTATTGTCACCTAATCTAATTAAATAAACTCACTTAAATATTTAAATGAGGCAACTCTTTATAGACAAACCTAATCTAAAATTCCTTTCCACCATTAAATCCCAAATGATCTTGTAAACCTTCTAAGGATGCCCACTGTTTACTCGTAAAAATCAACTTTTGAATGTCATATCTTTTTGAAAGAACTTTTAGTTATCATTTAGAAAGGCAATTGATTTTTTAAGTGTAAATGAATTTGACTTTTAACCATTTTAAATTAGAATGAACTACTTAAAATGTTAAAATTGAGGAAATTTTTTGAACCAAGAACATCATCTCAAAAGTTTAGTCTAAAGAAAAGCATTAACAAAAATGTTGTATTAATATAGCATTCTCTTTAAATGCAAAATAAAATTAGCACTATATTTACAGCAAAAGTACTATATTTACATCAAACGCTACACACACACATAGCATTATTTTACAACAAATGCTATACACATATAATATTACTTTATCCTTCAGCCTAAAATTTTGGACTTGTGCGTTGTGGGTTCAAAAAAAATTCTCATATATGTCCTCCAGCCTATTTTCCTGGTTAAATAAATTATATAAACAAGTTGTTAATTGCAATTTTAAGAGGCGTTTAAATTTTAAATTGCAAATTCGTTAGCTTTTAACCACTTAAATAAGTTATATGAGTTTTCAATTTCAAAACATCATATTTAACATTTTTCTTAGCATGACGTGGTTAAAATTGAAAACGTAGAAATTTATAAAGTAGTTTAGTTGTATTTAAAAGATGTAGTTTTCAATTGCATCAGGTGATGCCGTTAAAGGTGTATTATATCACTGTAAGTACAATTTCAACTTAGTGATGCAAAATCAATTGCAAGAAAAAAATGGAGTTAATACAACGTCCTACTGATCCTGTTTTAACTTCGTTTTAGTGATTATTTAAAGCAGCCAACATTGCAGATGAGACATTCAATTTCAACTGCATCATGCTAATGCAATTTAATGTACTTCAATATCATTAGATATAATAATTTATTACATAATTGACATTTAGTTTTTTCTAATGTTTTGATGCAGTTTTAAAAATAGATTTGTTATATTGCATTTGAAAGATGTAGTTTTAAATAGTATTGTTTTAAAGCAATTTTGAAGCATTAAAACCAAATTTGAGAGATGCAATAATAAACTTATAACATTTATGTAGTTTAATTTTACGATATTTTAATGTAGTTATAAAATATATTTGTTTTGTATGGTTGGGAAATGCAATTTTACGTAATTAATATTGTTTCTAATCATTTTATATATATGTCTTAAAGCTACATTTTAGAGATATAATAATTAATCTTGTAAAAGTTGGTTTGATAGATTTCATTACTTAGAATATTTTCAACTCGGAACTTGCTAGTAGAAGCATAACGATTGGTGATGAATCAACACCAATTGGTCCAGGATATTTGATATGTTAGCTTTTGTACATAGCAAATTTTCTATATGACAATTTCAAAATATCATGGGTGGATCGGTGCCAAATAAACCACTACAAAACCAAAGAGTGCAACAGAGCACAAAGTCAATAGGGCAGTCTCATGAATTTTAAGGGAAATGTGGCATGTGGGGTCATTTTGAGGAGTGTATGGACATGGCTTCTTCCTCGTTTGGGAGTTTTCAACTTTCCCATCCGAACCTGACCTTTTTGAGCTTTCGGTCTTTCTGCATTAAATGGAGCTTTCAAGTAAATAACTGCCATATCTCTTAATTTGTAGCATGGATCATTTTCATGAGTTTTCCATTTCCTAATGCGACCTATTGAGAAAATACTTCAGGAGAAGCTTAATATGGAGAGGTTGCAAAGCTTGAACCATGCAATATGGTTCATTTTCCTCTTTATCTACCGAATCAATAATGGTTGTCATTGATCATTATTCTAATCAATGAGTTGGACTTCGGTGCTTAATGGAGAATATGATAAGTAAGTTTCCTCCAAGGGGTCGATATTGGTTAACCTCATCCATTTTGAGCTTTATAAGAGTAGAGAGTACGTAAAGTAGCTAAGACTGAATAAGAGCCGGAGGTTCGGGCCCTCCTTCTAGCATCGGATTGTGTATGTGGATTTTCACTACAACAACAGCCATTGAATGAAAATTGGCTTTAATTTTCAAGAACTTTGGCTTTAGAGATAAATCGAAGTAGTAAGTAGCTTAATAGATGTTAGATGTAAATGCTGGGGAGAACAAGTAAAATTTGAAAGTAAACGTAGTATATTAAGAGGTAACAAGATTTATAGTTGCTGAGGGAAAACTTGTATATCCACTATTGATATTTTTCTAATTTAGAGCTTTTTTAAGATACAAAATTTTGTTGGAAGCCACTAATGAGTTTACAATTTTCTTTAATCTAGAAAAATACTATTTTGTTTTAGTATCCAAATTATTTCCTCTTGATTGTTGTAGGACGTACATCTATTTAGAATAGTTTTGCCACTCACTGTTGGTGGACAACTTTTCCTATGGATTTCTAACTTGATAGATAGGAGCATAGTGATTCAGACACATGACGTAAGATTTTTATATGTTTAATTATTTGAGAAACCACATCTCAATCCGAACTATGGATTAGAAGATATTATCATCTTAAAATTTATCCACCATCTAATCGATTTAAGCCCCACCTTGGAGAGTTGCTATTTACTTTAAGCAAATGGAACATTTAGAGGCAGTGTAATATTCTACTCAACGATTCGAAGCTATTGATCCAAGTTTCATTCAATTCTAACTTAAAATGAAGAATTTATGGCATAAAAAAGTGTGTAGCTCAAGTGGCTGTGCGTCAAGCTTCCAACAAAGAGGTTGGGAGTTCGATTTTTAGCAAGCGCATTATTTTATGGAACAAGAGAAACGGTTTAGTAGGGAACCTAACCATTTTCTACCTAACCGTTAACTACCTAACAGGTCTCTACCAAGCCTCACACTTATAAATTCTTCATAGATGAGCACAAACAGGGAAATAGAAGGGATGGGTAATAACAGTAGACAAGTTTGGAGCTATAGAAACTACCTAACAAAATCTTTGCCTAACTAAATCTCTGGAGCATATCTGAACAACAAGGAATTATCTTAGCAGTGTCCAATCACCTTCAAATATCTCCACCATCTAACATTGAGTTACGGAGGACCAACCTTAAAATTTATAGCATAAGAGAACCACCAGACCGACGAACGACTAAACCGAGGAACCGTTGGATCGAGGCATTGTTGGACCTAAGCACCCCCGGACAGTGGCACCATCAGACCGATGCACTATTGAATAGAGGTACCCTGGACCGAGGCACTATTGGATACCGTCAAACCAAGGAGCACTAAACTTATGGCGCCGAAGCAAGGATGCCGAGCGAGCTAAAATAGGAAACTCTAACCAAATCTTGTATATATGGAAAGTACCAAACCGAGCATGTTATATAGGGAAAATTTCTATATTATCGACCTAGCCTTCCATTTCTTCACTCCTATAAATATTTAAGCTACCAACAACAATGAGGGGAATTCTGGAGAGCCAAGCGCACAACAGTAATGGTAGAAAAGTCAGAGAAATTCAGGAATAGCCTAACGGGAACAACCAAAAAGGAATAGGCTGACAGGAATAGCCAAACAGGAAAAGGCTGACAGGAATAGCCAAACAGGAATAGGTTGACATGAACAACCTAATAGAAACATTTGAACAGGAACACTCGAATAGGAATAGCCTATAAAGAACAACTGAACAAATATAGGCGAACAGGGATAGCCAAATAGGTGTTGCCAAACTGACTTCTTTTGGGTCTATATATTACTTTCTATTGAGCAACAGATCATCAGATTTTATATCCCAAGCATTATACCAAAAATCTATATAAAGGATAATGAAAATTGACAGTGGACGTAGGCACATTTTGGCCGAACCACTATAAATCTTTGTGTCCTTTACTTTACTACAATTTACTTTTTGCATAACCTATAAGTGATTTGCTCTCTAAAAATTAATCATAATACAATATAATAGCTATGTTATACGCCCCATATTCATAACTCTGCAACAAATTGATTGGTGGAGTTTGTAGACTTTTTGTGCAAATTTTTTTGGTGCTTTCACAGAGAAATGATTCTCAACATGCCTTTGAGATCAAAGAATAAGGTAGGTGCTATCAGCGGGTATGCAGGGAACACCCACGCAACTAACCAAACAACAGCCAATCAGGGTAATCATTTAGCAAGCACTCCGGTGCTAGCAGACGTAATTACCAAAGACGACCTAGATTGAGTTATGGTCAAGCTAAATAAACGTTTACCTGCCTAACAACAAGAAATGGTGGACCAATTTATGATACGCTTAGGGCAGCTGCAAACTATTGGTTGCAACATTGGCATACAATGGAGATCTAGTCTAGGAGATCCAAAAGGAAAAGGGGGTTGCACTCTGGTAAGGAATCCGATCAAAAAATCAAAGAATTGGAAGAAGGAACGCTTAAAGGATGAAACAAGCAAGATTTCAGCCTGAAGCTTGGCCTGGGAAGGGGCTCGGGGTCGAACTAGATAGGGATGATGCCGATCCGGGGGTAACTACAGCAAACACATCTCATTCCCTCATGGAAATTGTGGTTAGTAAAGGAAAAAATGATCACTAGGACCGATCTAAGAGCCAAAATCATGCCAGAAACTAAAGATCATGTCATCGTGGGAAGGACAAAAAATTATTTCCCCTGAATGGAAAAGTCAAGTGATCGTTGTCAGTCACCTAAACCGAAGGATAAAATGGCTAGAATCATTAGATAATGTGTTCAATGTGACAAGTGGTGTGAGGAATTGGAGCTAGGTTTAGCAACATTTTCACTCTAGAGATAAGACTACTAGGAACCCCATAGATTTTAGGATGCATATTATGGAACCGTATCAAGGACTAACTGACTCCGTAGTACATTTACAATGGTATACCTAACACACGCTGATTATTGGAGCTACAGAGGAAGCCTTATAAAAATGTTTTCCTATATTCTTACAAAACATAGCTACTATGTGGTTTTTTTGTTGACCCCTATGATCAATTCATTCTTGTGCAATGTTAAAGAAGAAGTTTATTGGTCAATTCCGGGTACATGTTAAACAACCGAAAAATGGATACTCTTTAATCTAATGTGAAGCAAAGGGAAGATGAGTCGCTATGGGAGTACCTATTCCGGTTTATGTTGTAGTTGTTGGAATTCAGAACATGAATGAAAGGTTTACCTTGATGATTTATGTAGTGGAGTGCATCCTGGAACAAAGTTTGCTAAGAGATTGACAATGGAGAAACCATCCACATTGGAGGAATTCGTCTCTGAGGCGGCAAAGTATATGAGGTTGGAACGTACTGCATCAGAAAGACGACCTAGTATAGCTACTAGAGAAGAGTTTAGTAGTGACTCTAAATGATGATATGGTAGCTCCTTTCCAAGCTAAGTATTCAGAGATAATGGAGCATTAGACTCATGTAGCAAGCAGTACCAATGCAGGTCAAAAGAAACCAAGTCTAGAATTATGTTTACAACCCATCAACAATGGACGCAAGGGAACAAGTAAGGAAAGAAGGTGCCATGGAAATCTGGACTTCCACAAACCGAACCAACTAGAGCTCGAACCAATTCGGACCGATGCATAACTAATCAGTACCAAACCAATGATATAGCCCATGCCGGGCCAAGGGAGGATGTCTAACCAGAAGTCAATGCTGATGTTAGAACCATATAATTGGTTGTTGAAATAGAACTGCTTGAGTTCATACCGACCGGTACATAAGTGGTTGATCCATTGCATGAGGGGAACGATGTGGCCGACTAAGCAACCTAAGGATGCATTCCAGTAGCGGCAGAGTGAGTCACTAGGCTAATGTGTCGAGTGTCAAGCGAGCAGAGTTGGAGACCGAAGCTTGATAAGATGAACCATAGGCAGTTCACTTTGAATATCAGATATGCAATCAAGCCCTGAATTTTAAGATATTTGTCATGGAGTAATACGTTGAAAAAACCAAAAATTGAACACATTTAAGGCACTAAATTCAACATATGGAAGTAGTTGAAGCTACAAAGGAAGTAAAAGGATGGAAAAAACTTACGAAACAATCTTGCATGGTTCGGTGCTATAGCAGCTGCTATGTGACAACTTGATGAATAGATTGTCCTTGTGGTTGTTGCCTTAGGAATTAATAGGAAAACAAAGTTTTACATGGAACTTAATAAAAATTCAACCGCCAACTTGAAGGACTTATACTATCAAGCCGACAAGTTTATGCGCTTAAAGGATTCTACTATCAAGATAATACTGGAAAATGTCAACCAGGTTGTAGACGAAAATCCCTAGTATAGGGACATGCGAAAGATGGATAATAGGACTGGAGAAAGGAAACCCTTTATAAGACAGGGTAAGTTTCCATGTTCATAGCTTATAGAGACTTCTCAAAGAATCTATCTCGCTACTAGAAAAACCGTGGAATATGGTGAATCGAGATCCATAGAGCCAACTATGGCATAGATCGTAATAAGTATGCTCTAGGATAAAACCTAAGGTAACTCCATGGGAGTGCCATAAACTATAGACTGTAGTCCCTCGATGAAACCGAGTCCTTGTTGAGGAAGGTTATAAACCACATTCAGGGCATAATGTTGGATTCCCCCATGGACATTAGAGCTTATCCTTATACTAGATATCCAGATATAGATGTCTATGAAAATTCTAAAAAATGTAATAATTAGACGATGGAGTATAAATTTCCTAGTCTCAAAAATAGAGTTAAACTCCATTAAGACGATGGAAGACTAGGTTCAGCTTCTCCAGAGATAGTGGAGTTTAATTCTAAACCATTCCATAGAAACGACCAAACATCACTAGAGATAATCTTTTTAGAAAGCCCTAGAGATGAAGTCAACTTCATATGAATATGAAGCATGATACTACAAAGACTGAATACCTTCGTAGAATGCGGGGACAATAACAAAAAAATATGATTTGCTTTTAATGAACAAATTTAGAATGATATTTAATAGAAATACTTGAGTCATGATAACGCCGAGCTACTTGGATATGCAAAACCTATATAAATGAGAGAAAATACTAATGAGCGGAAAATAATGGATGTTCCTGACCCATACTGGTCAGATAGACCTCTTACCTTATAGACTAGACTGGATGACGGAGTACAATACACAAATAGTAGGATTTGAAATATCAAAAGAACTAGGAATCGAGACACTATGTATCTATAACAACTTGCTAATGGCCGTGAATCAAACACTTTGGGAGTTCTAAGTCAAAGGAGAATGGTTGGCATACTACTTAAAAAAGAAAAAAGGGCAAAGCCTTTGCTTGGTGCACATGAATGCTATGTGGTTAAGCACACCCCACGAGAGGAAATTCGAGATGCCGACGATTTGAAAAAAAATTCTAGCCTAGGAAATGGATCAAATTTTGTGTTGGTCCTAGTAAAAACTTCACCCTTAAACCAGAATGAAGCTAGGAAGGTGATGCGCAAGGTGACTCGGTGCACCATATAGGATGACATCCTATACATAAGAGATTTCACTAACCCGCTCCTAAGGTGCATGACTGCGAGTGAGGCTAAGGAAATATTGGATAACGTACATTAAGGTAGTCGAGGAGACCATACTGGGGGTAGACCCTAGAAAAGGAAATCTCAAGGGTATCGATCTAATTGGAGAATTTCAAATAGCTATGGGTAGAGCTGAGTATGAAATAGTGATGTGGATTACTTTATCGAGTATGGAGTTCCACTCCTGATGATCTCGGATAGTGGATGGTAGTTTGATAGTCAAAACTTCATCAAATTTTATTGGCAGTATGGAATCAGGAAAAACATTTCTACATTGTCACACCCATAGGCCAATGGATAGGTTGAAGAAGTCAATAAAGTTCTCAAAACGCCCATAAAGGAGCATTTGGAAGATGATATAAGAGCTCAGATGGATGAGCTGCCATTGGCACTTTATGTGTATTGCACTTCCCGTGAAACTACAATGGTACATGCTCCTTTTGCTTTAGCCTACAAATTATAGGTTATGCTTCCCATTGAAAATATAGTCTTATCTCATAGGAGAATCCATTATGACTTAGAGGAGAATGGGGAACCGCTAAACATTTCCTTAGATCTGATTGAGGAGAAGCGAGGCGAGGCTGCTTTGAAAACCGCGGTGCTCTAGCAAAAAGCGATGAAACAATACAACTCTAAGACATAGCATCTCCCGCTCAAGGAAGGAAACTTAGTCTTGGAAAGAATTTCCTATTTGCCGAGGGCACCTGACCTGATTTGGGGAGGACTATATTTTATTAGTATGTATCTAGGGAATGGAGACTACATTCTCATCATGATGGACAAAGCAGTATCCAAGAAAACATGGAATGCTCAAAACCTCTATTTTGTTTTTCCGCACTGACTATTGCAACTACAGGAATTATGGATAGATGCATTGCCAATCATTATGGTCTTACCAAACCCCATGGATTGGGTGTGCGAAACCATGACAGACGATCAATGCTACCAAGCCAACACAAGAACTACCATCCCATACCAAATAAAGCCCTCAATTTCTAGGACTATACGGGCAACGCCACTGCCTACTGGGGGCACCCAACCCTGGCGCATCATAAAAGCTTGGACAAACCATGGTCGACAATAGTGAACCAGATTTACCCATGATTAGGACAAGATCATGGAATAGGTAGTTCACAGTTGACGATCGGCTCTTAACCTTTGACCGATAACGACGAACCAGATCAGTGCTGAATAGGTGTTCGCCGTTGACGATCGGCCCCAAATCTTTGGCAAGTAGTAAGGAACCAGAGCATCCCTGATTGGGTGTTCGCCATTGGTGATCCACCCCTAACCTTTGGTCGGTAGTGGCAAACCAGAGAAGCCCTGAATGGGTGTTTACTATTGATGATCGGCCCTTAACCATTAGCCGACAATGGCAAACCAGAGTAGCCCTAAATGGGTTATCTCCATTGATAATCGGCCCCAAAACTTTGGACGACAATGGCGAATCAGAGAAGCCTAGAATGGGTGTTCACCATTGAAGACGATCTCTATACCATTGGCCGATAGTGGCAAACTAGAGCAACCCTAAATGGGTGTTTGCCATTGACAATCGATACTAAACCTTTGGCCGACAGTGACGAACCAAAGCAGCCCTGACTAAGTGTTCGCCATTAATGATCAACCCCAAACTTTTGATTGGTTGTGGCAAACCAGAGCAGCCATGAATGGGTGTTCTCCATTGATGATCGACTTTAAAGCTTTAGTCAACGATGGTAAATAAGATCAACCCATGGTCAGGAAATGACTGCCGATTGGGCAATTCGTCATTCATGATCGACCATAAGTTCTTGCTGGCAACAATGAACTAGATCATCACATGGTTAGGACATGACCACCGACTGGGTAGTTCGTTATTGACAATCGGCCTCTTGACTTACTTTGTCTGGTTACAGCAAGTATTCCCGCCTTACATTGTGAACGAATCTGCTTGAACGCAAGAGAAAGAAATTGGAAACAAACAAGGATGCACGAGACAATATTACAAAGACACACCAGCAAAGATCGCTCACCTTACCAAATTCGAGAGTGATTAATCCTATGGAATCGTGCAAGGTAGCGATGAGATGGCACTTCACCAAAGATCGCTTATCTTACCGAATTTCAAAGTGATTGATCCGGTGCAAGGTAGCGATCAGAAAGCATTCCATCAGAGGTCGCTTACCCCATTGAACTTGATGGTGATTGACCATGTGCAAGTACACGGGGTAGCGATGAGAAGATTATCAAAAGAGCTTACAGAATAATAGAGTATGACTTCATAGATTTTGTTCATCTGGCCGAACTTGCCAATGAATGATCCAGTGCAAATATGTCGGGGTCAAAGGAAGTGCTGCTGGAAGAGCTAACAAAATAACAGGCAACTACTTCAGTAGTATGCTCACAGCATCAAACTTGTCAGTGATGGACCATGTAAAAGTGCATGAGGAAGCAATAAAAGATTACTACCAAGCTAATGGCAAAGCAAGGATACTGCACTAACACAATGCAACAACTAATCATGATCAGGTATGATAGTTTCATTTAAAAAATTTATAAGATACATATGCGCTTTTGTAGGTGTTCATACAAGAAATATAAAGTATGGGCCAAGGGAAGCAAGAAAGGTTGCTAACGGAATGCGAAAACCTAGCAATCATGTGGAACGAACATATCATGATTATTAGTCAGGAATAGGAGAATATGGACATGAATAAATATCAGATGCAAAAAAGCAAAAACATCAAAAGAAGATTAGCTTCATAGGACAAGCGCATGATCAACCTACATTCAAAATTTCTATAGAAACCACTTACCTTACTAAACTTGATGATTGATCTATACAAGTATGCATGGTATTGGTGAAGGAGTCACTAATGGAATCACTTAGTGATCGTCTAGGAAAAATACATCATGACTACTAATCTTACTCAGCCAAACCAAAATTAACTCAATAAAATATACATCGTGAATCCACATACCATGGAACCACAGAATATCTGTTTCCTTATAGCACCTCGATATACTCGGAACGTTCATAAGTAAACACGCTGCTCTCAAGACTCAGGGGCAAGGAGGTTGAACTAGACATAGCAACTCCCCACCGAACGGAGATGAGAATCAGTGGGAAATCATGCTAGATGACTATACTACCAAGAAAGCGTGAGATACAAACGCCATACTAATAAAAGATGTCTTGAAATGATCAACAAGCTTTCCTCCAAGTGGAAAACTTACCGAAAGGATGGGAATAAGGATATAGGTATTTGAGGTTCGAGATAACCATCAAATGGGAAAGAGAGATGATTTTAGATGAAATAAAGCATACCTTGTACTCTACGAAAGTATGCTTTGGGGGGAAAGTGTTGTGATCATTTTCTCCTACAACATGGGGAATATGGAAAGACTTTAAGGAGCATAGAAATGGCTTGAAATTGCATAATGTGGGCGTCAACATGTAATCATAAGGGCAAGACGAAGTGTTAGATGAAAATTTGGCATAGTCAAATAATGTACTCAAAGCATTGGTAAAATATTCTCATGGTCGGGATATGTACCTAAGTTGAAACCGCCTCTCAATCAAAGCTACGTATTGGAAGATATTATCACACTACAACAAAAAAGACTTTTCACAGTGTTTTAGAAAGGCTGCAAAATCTGTTCACAGCGTTACGAAGAACGTTATCTAACAACAAGCTATAATATACCCTCGACGTATAATAGCCCTTCGACAAATGCTACAGAAGATAAGTTTTTGACAGCAATTCTGTTCATGTTAAGTATATATTTTACAGCGTTTCAAATAACGTTATGTTAAATTGATTACAGCGTTCACAAAATGCTATTATAGATTTGTTGCAGCGTTTTATAAATAAGTTATATAAATAAGTTCGCAGCGTTTACCTTTTAAACCAATATTACTTTTTAACAACCGCTCAACAATGTTGTTATATCTCCGGTTACCACAGCGCTTTTATTATTTCTATTTTTCACTATGTTTTAAAAATGCTGCTTACCCATCCTGAATATTTTACCCATGCAGCTTTTATACTGACTATTAAAATTTATATTCGATAACATTGCTTAATTTGAATGACAAAAATAAATATAACCTTAGCATATTATATATTATATATTATATATAATCAAAATTGCACTAACTTCATACACAAAATAAATAATAATCGTACATAACGTTTCATACATAATATGTTCTAAGCAAATATGATAGTAACGTTGTTTTACAAAAGAGCATATTAAAAAAAGCAAAATATAAATCGTGTAAAGTCCAAGCTTGTCCTCTTCAACGGTCCTATATCCTACAAGGAAAAAAACGAAGCTAGAATAAGTAATAAATTACGTGCAAATTACAAGGTAAAATGGAATTATAATAAGTGAAAAAATTACAAGTAAAAAGTGAAAGATTACTTAGCAATAACTTGTACTACAGCAATAATTCAGTTTATATATTAGTTACTTGCTAGATGTATGTTGGATTACATCTTATATACAAGGATATAACAAATCATAAGAAAGGAGCTTTTCTGTTCAAGTACCTGATTCAAATAGTCATGCAAAATGACTAACTTCCTCTTTGATCTTTCAGATATTAGTATTGGCAGCTAACATACATCAAGAGCTTGATGTGGTGATTAAACTGTAACACTGTAATTTACAATAATGAACTTTTCATAAAAGAGCTTCTGATTAAGTGTCAATAACATAGACATATTAGTTCTTTTCCTGCAATAACACAAAGTTTTTTCTATTATTTATAGTTGCTTTTTGTAACAACCCGAGATTTTATAACAATTAACTATCGTCAATGTGACGCTTAAATTGTTTGTTTAATTCAGCTGGAGTTTTAATTGATTGCGTTTCTTTTGAAAAAGTTGTAAAGCAGTTCGGGCTTTAAAATTTATAGAAGCCCATATTTTAGTTTAGAGCTGCCTTATCTAAGGAGATAAAACGTTCCTCCCCCCTTCATTTTCGAATACCCGACCCAATTCATTTTCTCGTTCAATAACCCTAACCAAACAACGAAAAAAAAATGGTGGCTCGACTTTCTCCCTCTTTCGTTCAAATTAGGGCTCGTGAAAATCAGGGGCTCCGACTTTTGTTAGAGCGTTTGAGTGATGATTTTAGGTCGCTTGCTCCTTCGATCATCGCGTGCTTGGCTTCGTTCGACATATGGATGCCACAGCTTCTACTCGAAGCTGTTCGATCCTCAAATTCGTGCTCGTTCGAGTTCCTCCGAATTGCGTCGAAAAGGTGAGTATATTATACTCACATCTAATTCTAACTTGAGCTTATTAGCGTTCGAAATTGATGATTTTCGTTCGTATATGTTTTCTGAGTTTGTTGTTTATTGTTCGATTTCGTTTGGAAATTTATATCGCCATGTGAACCTCTTACGTGACTTTCGGGTTTGATTATTCGAAATAGTCGAATGGTTATCTCGGCTATTCGATTTTGCTGTATTTGATGATTTCGAACCTTGTTCTCTGATTTCCTGACGTCTGATAGCTTCGACTTTGATTTTGAACTTGGTTATTGTTTTTCCTCTGTGACTTCGTCACTGTCATAACCTGACTTGAGTACAAACTGCAGTTGTCCTTGTTCAAGACTGCTATTGCTTTTGGTTATTTTCTTGTATCCATGGAATTTCGACTTCACTGTTTTCGAATTGTTTATGATACACGTTAATCTGTAGTTCCATGTTGTATTGATCTCGGCTGGTGTGTGCATTCACTTGAGTTCGTTGTAGTTATCTTCCTGTCATTACATTGTTGACAGTTAACATGACTTGTACCACTTGCGTCTGCACTCTATCAATCTGCCTTGTGTAGTTGCATCCTGTATCATTTCGTATCCACACTTCATGTTAGTTGTTGATTCACAACTGTCTGGTGCACTGGTCTCTGGTCCTTGACTTGCGTACTGTCTTTGCTCCTACCAGTTCATTTCTTTGGATTGGTTTAGACAGTCAAATCTTGGTTTCACAGTATTACTGATTTTGAATCTTGATGGTTGCTCGTTTGCTTATGCCTTGACTTCGAGCTCATCATCTGGTTGAGACTGCAGCTGATTACCATTAGGGTCTTGTTCTTATACATATAATTTGCACTTGTTTAGTGAGTTTTGCCTTCATATATACTTCTGGTTACAGGGTATAATATATGTTAGTCTACATTGGTAGTTGCATTCTTTTGTAGTTGCAGTTTTATATTTGACTTCCTTGTTTACTTTATTGACATTGCAACTGTGTAGTCGAACAAATTGGGTCCTTCATTCCAGTCTTCATGTTGCTCTTTGCATACTTGTCTTGTACACTTGAATGTTGCTGTGTACATGTTTTCACCTAGTAGTTGCATTGGATCTGGTATCATTCTTTGAGACAGTTGCATATTGTTCCACTTTGATATTAGCTCTGGCTTCTAGCTTGGGAATTTTGACTTGTGATCTTTCATACCTGTAGCATGCTCGACTTTGGCATTGCTTCCTATCTGAACTGTTGTTCGACCATGTACATTTGTGGTTGCACTTCATTCGTCTTGTTAGCAGTGCAGCACTTGCCTCTCTTGTTAATTCGTTTTACTGATTTGCCTTTGATCTTGGTTGTGGTTTAGTGATGCACCTGCTTGGCTATTTTGTACTTCTGACCTTTGTTGGGTTCTGGTCTTGCTGCAGTTGCTAGTTTGAGTTTTGTTGCCTCTTGCACATGCTCTTTGATATTGGTTGAACTTGTTTCACTTGCTGCCACTGTCTTCTTTGTAGTTGCATTCTGCCCTTGTCTTTGCAACTGTTTGCTACTATAGCTTCATCGTGGTGGTTGCTTCGTATTCTCTTATGTCTGCAGTTGCATGTGCTTTGCAGTTTTTCCCCCTGTTGGGATTTGTTCTTGAATTCACTTGAGTTGAACCCGATTTCGGGGTTTGACCTTGTGATCACTTGTGACTTTCATTGAGCTTTTGTGTGTCTCCTGCGATAGTGGCGAGGCAGTACACGAGTGCGTGTACTGCAACCCTATCAGATTTGACAGTTTTAAATTGATTTAGTCGATTTGATAAATTGTTTATTTATCTCTGTTCATAATTTAAATCTGCTGATTTTTGTTAAACACTGTTAAGTGTTATATTGACCGTTATCCGGTTTCTTTGTTTAAAGAATCGGATAGACGGGAATTATTGTGACTGTCGTCTATTTAAATTATTACTGCCTATATGCACTAATAAACTGGTTTGAATTAGACTGACCTGGGTATTATTTTCTTTTGAATGTAATACTCGGGTCAGACCCGAGTTATTTCAGGTTGTAGATTTTCTTCTTTGAGTTGCTGTTCAGGATATGAAGACTTTTCACATCTTCTGAAGTTGTCGGTGTCATTTTGTAGTAGTCATGTCATTGTATAGAACGATATGTATTCATGTATATTAGTCGATAATGTACTTGTATATATAACTTCTAGAGTCGGCAGTTGTAGTTGTATCATATGTATCGTGTCAACTATATTGTAACTGACATCGGGTATATATATATATGAGATTTTTGTTAATCTGTGTTCCGCATTTATATTATCTGTGTTATTGTTATATCTAATGTCCTAAACTATTATGAACTATCGTAGTTTGTTTTATACTGATAATTGGATATGTCGATGGGAGTAAATAAATAATAGATGAAAAATAAAAAGTATATACCACTCCTACCGAGATAACCAATATTAGTGTAAGGCCAATTACGGATGGTTGCTCCTATCCAGCCTTATTCTTCGTAATAATAGACAGTATTTCTTTTAATACTCTTTGTTATTATGAGCATAGAGGTGGGGCGTCACACTTTTTCTATTTATATAATTGCTTATTTGCATTCATTTATGTGTCGACGGATTTGATCCCCAGACCGGACTCTTGATTGGAACAAAAGGTATGACAATTGTTAATATATTCCTCAGACTACTTGGACCATGCTTTGAAAAAACTTTATGCATCAGGCTCCTTATTTTCCAAGTTGTCTAAGATGACTAAACTATAATTGGTTTAAGTTGTTTGAATTTGACCATAATTATGCAAAACTATTTGAATTCAGCAAATTACCTTGATATACATTACTTTTCAATAAATTTAGCACATTACTACAAGATATGTAAGTTGGATTGAAGCATATTTTTTTGAATTATTGTCAATAATGCAAATATTTCTGTGTTATTGCTCTTAAATGAACAAAAATGTCTGTGATGGACTAAAAATCAGAATTATCTCAAGACAAATGTTACTGTCTTATTGACATGGAATCTGATACAAGTATATAATATATTTTTTGTAATATATTAGGTCTCAGGCATAAATTATACAAGGAAAGGGTTTACTGTTTCCTGCTAAAATTTCAATGTTGTTTAAATTTTATGCTTGCAGGCTTTGTCACGCCTTTTCTGTTTCTGATTGAGACATGCAATTAATGGTTGGTACAAATGAAGCAACTAGGATAGCTGAGATGACATTGCAATTGTGTTGAATATCCACTTTGCATTTAGATTATACTTTGCAGTGCTCCTTTTACTTTTTTAGAATTCAGTGTCTTGACGTTGCCTTTTTATAGACTACATAAACACTACTAATTTTGATTCATACATATATTAGCTATATTTATGAACAATTGCATTATTTATAATTATGTACAAATAACTTTGGTGACTTGCCAATTTCTTATTAATTCATTATTTATTTTAGGTAACTAAAAATATTGATCCAAGCTCTCGATTACTATAATCATAACCCGAGTCCTACTTGAGTCCATTGTATATTGTAAGCTCTTTATTTGAATTCAACCCATTTTATAAACTTAGTTATTTTATAAACTTAATTAATTTTTTTATAACTAATAATTTTTTATAAACTTAGTAATTTTTATGTACTTAATCATTTCTATAAACTTAGTTTTTTTATGAATTAGACTAATTTTTATTAATTTATTTAATTTTTATAAAACTTAGTTAACTTAGTCAATTTTATAAACTTGGTTAAATTTTTTATAACTTAATTTTTTTTATAAACTAATTTAATTTTATAAACATATAAAAATTTCATTGAGTTTGGCTAACTTCATTAATTTTTATAAATTTAGTTAATTTATATAAAATATAGCTAATTTAGTTAAATTTTTGTAAAACATTATTCATTTTTATAAAACTCTGTTAATTTTTTTTAACTTAGTGTTTAAAAAAATTAACAATCTTTTATAAGCTTAGTTATTTTTATAAGCTTGTTTAATTTTATAAGACCTAGTTAACTTAGTTAATTTTATAGAACTTGGTCAACATAGTTAAATTTTTATAAAATTATGTTAATTTATTTAATTTTTATAAAACTTAGTTATCTTTGTCAATTTTTGTAAACATACATAATTGATTAATTATTTATAAAACTTAGTTGCCTTAATTAATTTTTATAAAATTTAGTTAGCTTCGTTAATTAGTTGACGTTTTTGAACTTAATTAGTTTTTAAAAAGTGAATATTAGGCTCAGGTCCCTAATAAGTTTCAAAATACACAAAAACCCCAGTAAAGAAAAGTATGTAAATTAGGTCCCTAGAATTAAGTTACTAAGTAATTGCATATAGTTATGCAATTATTTACTGAATAATTGCAGACATTTATGCAATTATATCCAAAAGTTGCATAAATTTATGCAATTTTTTCGGTGAATAATTGCGGAAATTTCCGCAATTTTTTTGATGAATAATTGCGGAATTTTCTGCAATTTTTTGGTGAATAATTGCGTAATTTTCCGCAATTTTTTTAAAAAATTGCGAAAATTTCCACAATTTTTCAGTGAATAATTTTGGAAATGTCTGCAATTTTTTGATATAATTGCATAAATGTTTGCAATTATTCACTGAATAATTGCATAAGTGTATGCCATTATTCGATAACTTAATTCTAGGGACCTAATTTATATACTTTTTTTTACTAGGGTTTTTGTGTATTTTGAAACTTATTAGGGACCTGTGCCAAACTGTCACTTTTAAAAACTTAGTTGTTATTATTTAATTTTTATGAAACCTATTTAAATTAGTTAACTTTTATAGATTTAGTTAAATTTTATAAAATTTAGTCAACTAAGCTAATTTATTTAATTTTTATAAAACTTAGTTAACTTAGTTTACTTTTATAAATTTATTTAATTTTTAAAAAAATGTGCTAGCCAATTTCTTACTTACAAACCAATAACTTAAATTTAGAGACATGTGTAAAGAATCAGTTGGTCTTAAATTGTTGAGTTTTACACAGAAATTGTTTGTTATCCAAATGAATGATGTTTAACAAGTTTGTATTTTAGTTGAAATGGATATGTCATAAGGGATTGCACTTAACACATATTTTCTAGCAGAATTAAACTTTATTATAATATTATTACCCATAAAATCTGTATGGATTATGAAGTATGGTAGAGAAGCCCTAAAATTACAATGTAACCAATATAATTATTACTCAAAATTATGATGAGTACTACGAATAAGTCCAAGTTGAGGAAGGATGCACATCATTCTAAAATTATTAAATCCCAAAGAAGAGTAAAATTCGATTCATGAAACTTAAGTGCATGTGTTACTAAGATATTTATATTTCAACCTGAGAAAGAGTGAAAAACAGGGCTAGAAGATACCATACCCTTTAAAGTCTTCAATTAAAGAGAAGTTGTGTTGCCTCATGAAACCTTGTAGCTCTAGGCAAAGCTTTTTGATGAAGCTATACCCATGCATCATAACACCCGTGCAGATCTGATTTGGTTATTACATATATTTACTATTAGATAGGTTGTGAATGCAAAAGAATCATGCATCGATAACATAGACCGAGTTCTGAGTAAAAAAAGCATAAAAACATTAGAAAATAGCTTTGTCAAAAGGGTATATGATTTGTTTCCTTCAAAGCATTAAGTAGACCAAAGTCAGCAGTTCAAACTGTAATAACTAGCAATAAAGTAATATTTTCTTCATCTCCGATAATATATAACAAATGGTATTGTAAATGTATGCCCGAAAATAGTACGTCCCTCAACATAGTAAAATGTAAAAGAACAATACATCAAACCTCTTCATCTAAGAACACGGCCATCTAGAGCTCCTAAAATCCTTCTTCAACTCAGAAGGCCTTTTTGCACACTTCGCCCTACCCCACCCTGGCACTACTACAGCTACCTTCTTGTCTACTGCAAAACTACTTAATTGGAATTCTAGCTTATTCTTAGTGGGAGTTTAGAAATATTTGGATATTCTCTTTCAATATAACTGATTCACTTTGAATCATTTATCATTATTTTGTTCTAATAATTGTTAACTATTGTTTTGTAAAACTGGCTACAACATTGCTTTGTAAAACTGGCATAGCTATACCTACACATAGGCCTTGCTTTCAAATGCCCAAGTCAACATTTGTTACAAAATTATTAATTGTTGTTAGATTAGGTATAGAGTTATAGATAACACTCAACACATGGATTATTTAAAGTTTTGATATAGGAATAAAGTGATTCACGTAAAGCTTACATGAGTAAATAAAACGGCATGAAAAATTTGACCATCGACATTAGCAGTCATGAGATAGCCAGAATCAAAAGCACCATCTACTGTTCACAAATGTCGGCTTTAATCTATAGTGAATGGTTATTCAAAGCATTTAACAATGCAATGTCCTTATTGGAACTCTAGCTCACGTTCCTCGCATTCTCAATCTCGCTCTCCACTCTCTTTTCCACTGACTTCCTATCCATTCACAAACCGCACAAACGAATCATTGTCTCTGCCCTTCCTCTCCCCCATTAACAGTCCTATCTTTATTACGCTCTCCACTTTAAACCTTCCTTCAAATGCCTCTGCGATCTTGTTCCACCGCCTTGGCTCCCCTACTGGATTCTTAGATACTTGTTTCTTTAATATTTCTTAGTCCTTTTCACTCCATTCCTTTTCCTCTTTGATTGGCTCCTCCGCTGCTACTTTATCGGATCGTTTTGCTTTCATATCTAGTTTTGGAATAGTTGAAGGCTGGGGTTTGGGGACAGAGGTGTTATTGTTAGTTTTGCGGACATCTGAGCGGTGGGGAAGGCGATCGACTTTGGGATCTGACAGGATTTTGGGTACGGGGTCCAATAAGATCAGACCAGCACCAATGGTGGGATCACCGCTGGTGAGTACATACGACGATGTGCTTCAAGTGACAATGTTTGAACAACTCGTTGATCTTTAGGTGGTGATGAAGACAAATGATGATGAGGTAAATAGACAAACTAATTTTAGTTAAGAGGAATGAGAATTTTGTAATTAGGTTTTTATGGGATGAAAGTAGGGATGGAAATTTAGTCGCAAATTTTTTTAGGGATGTTTTAGGTAGTTAGGGTTCAATTTAGAGGGAACGTGAAAATTAGCGCCTTGTTGCGCACAGACAGTGGTTACCCATCCAGCCTAGTTCAAACAGCGTTTTGTAATTTTATTTCCTATAGTAAAATAATTTGTAACAGCATTTGATTCAAAGCGCTAATTGTCAAATGTGAATTTTCTTGTAGTGTCATCTTAAAATTTGTCTACCATCTAACCGATTTGGGCCCCATCTTGAAGAGCTACTACTTACTTCAAGCACAAGGAATATTCAGAGGCATTGGGATATTCTACTCAATTATATGAAGCTATCGGTCCGAGTTTCATTCAATTCTGACTTAAAATAAAGGAGTTATAACATAAAAACTTATATAGCTTAAGTGTTTGTGCATCAAGCTTCCAAAGAAGAGGCCAGAAGCTCAATTCCTGGCAAGCGAATTATTTTTATGAAATAGGAGAAATGGTCTAGTAGGGAACCTAACCGTTTACTGCCTAACCGTTTACTACCTAATAGGTCTATAACCAACCTCACACTTATAAATATCTAACTAAATCTCTTCCGAACAGAATCTTGCATAACCTAATCTCTGGAGAACTTTGAACAACATGGAATCATATTAAACATATCTAACCACCTTCAAATATCCAATCCACCATCCAACATCGAGTTATGGAGGACCAACCTCAAGATTTATGGCATCAAAGTACTGTCGGATTGACGCATCATCGAATCGAGGAGCCGCCGGACCTAGGCACCCCTGCACCAATGCACCATCGAACATAGGGATCGCTAGACCGAGGCAATGCCAAACACTGCCAGACCAAGGAGCACTGAACCCAGGGTGCCGAACTGAGGATGTCGAGCAAAATAAAATAGGAAACTCATGACCAAATCTTGTATATATGGAAAGTACCTAGCCGAGCATGTTATAGAGGGAAATTACCTATTTTATTGGCCTAGCCTCCCCTTATCTTCACTCCTATAAATACCTAAGTTACCAACAACAATGGGAGAATTTTGGAGAGCCAAGCTTATAATAGTAATAACGGACAAGTTAGAGAAATCAAAGAACAACCTAACAGAAATAGCCAAACATGAATAGGCTGACAGAAACAGCTTAGCTGGAACAACCTAGCAGGAACATCCTAACAGAAATAGGCTGATAGGAATAGCCTAATAGGAACGGCTAAAAAGGAACAACCGAACATGAATAATCTAGCAGGAACAACCGAAAAGGAATAGGCGATCAGGGATAGTCAAATAGGAGTCATTGAATACACCTCTTTGGGTCTATATTTTACTTTCCATTAAGCAACAGATCATTATATTTTTTACCCCAAGCATTATACAAAAGATCTATATGTAGGTTAAATGAAAATGGACAGTGAATGTAGGCAATCTTTATGTTCTTTAGTTTACTGCAATTTACTTTCTACATAACATATACGTGATCTGCTCTTTGAAAATTAATCATAATACAAATATAATAGTGATGTTATACACCCTGTATTCATAGCTTTACAACAACTCTTGGAGGTATATGCCCACTTTCCATGCAAACATCATGTAGATACCGACAAATTTCTCGCTGACATTTTAGTAGTGGAGAAGAAGGAGATGGAAGAATGGGCTTCTATTACTTTACAACTTGCAATGAGAGTGAACATTATCTCAGAGATTAGAAGTGAAACCATGGATAAAATAATTTGGATCAATCTTGAGAATATCTACATGAAGAAGTCGTTCAAAAACCATGTAATTCTGCTAAAGACATTTTCACAATGTGTATGAGTTAGGGCACTACAATTAAGGCATATTTAATTCTATTTGATAATCTTTTGATGAGGATGATGACCGTGGATTTAAAGGTTGATGAAGAACATAAGGCGATATTTCTTTTGTGTTTCCTTCTAGAGTGATACACAGGTTTCGTGAGCGGTCTAATATATGGAAAAGATACTTTGAAAGTAGAAAATGTGAAGTTGGGTCTTTTGTCTGAAGACTTAAGAGATCGGATGAAAGAGATGAGTGAAGGTAGAGGAGAAGGAGAGTCAAGGTCTATTTATTAAGAGAGGAAGAAACGAGAAGAAGAGTTGGAATCCTAGGGGACAATTCAAATCTAGGAAGCCTAGAAATGGTTAAAGTGAAAAGTCTAAAGATGGAAAGTGGTACCCTTGAACCAAACCATTAGAAGAGAGATTTTCTAGATGTGTGGAGGAAAACTGAGGCAGTTGGATCTTCATTTATTATGATGGAGAAGACTAATGTTTGACGGTTTGTTGTTTGTAGCAATATGAAATGTATCAAACCATTGGTTGCTAGTCATATTTGAGAGAGTTAGGGGTAAGCCCAAGGGGAAATTATGTAGTTTGTTATATATATCTAACTCTATAACCAATTTTGTTCGTAGTAAAGGTATTAGATATATACTTTGTTAGATAACTATATAATTAATTATATAATTAATTTAAAGCATGTTAAATAGAAAATCTTTAAATGATATGTTATGTAATAATAATTACAAAGAGTTGTAATTATGAGAAAATTATCACAATATAAAATTACATATTATTTTAAATATTCATGGTCAAGATGTTTCGACAAAGGATATCGATACATTCGTTGAGACCAGGGTACGTAACGTTCTCCAAATATTGGACATTATATTAGTCGTAGCTGCTGGGGTTACCAAGGTGTTACGTACTGATAGTTATTGGATAACTATGGAATGACTCACCCGAGAGTTTCCAATTGGTTAATAACAACTATGTCAAACAAGTAATCTCATAGTAACGATATAACACAGTTCTCTCGGCTTAGTAGTAGTTTTAAGATTCAATATATATACTCCACTTTGATTATAGTTAAATCTTGGCATAGCTGAAGGAACTAGTTGGTCTGTTGTAGTGAAATATGTATATTTGAAAAAAATCCTATTTGGATCATAGTGGGCCTATGAAGTCTAGTGGGTTTGCTAGATCTAATCTAATTTTAAATAAAATCATATTTTATTTTATATATGTTAATTAATCGTATTAGTATTTCAACTAATTGTTTAATTTGTGAATGCATTATGTATACCTTCAAACATACAACAATATAAATAATCTAATATAAACTTGTGTATGGCTAATATATATACACATCTAAATATTAGGATTTATATCTATTGTATATACATAAAATTATATTTACATATGCATGTAATAATCTCACGAGCATATCAGGAATATAAATGTCTAAGTATATACATATGTTTGAATATACTACAATATATATATGGTTTGTGTACACATAATGATCGTACCACATATATATAGTTTCGATACACACACAAAGAAATATATATATATATATATGTATGTATGTATGTATGTATGTATACTTACATACGTACATACATATATGTGACCTTTGTTGCCACTTTTACATTATACACACATACATTTATAAAAGTATGGAAACAATTCACATAAAATTGATAATTACAAATAAGAGAAAATTTGAAAAATTAAGAGGGAAAGGCAATTTATGTTACATTTAAATTTAATCAAATATGAATTAAAAGGAAATAACATGAACTAAAATTTTACTTTACCTTTCTTTTACAAACACCAATTTAAGAGGTAATTTAATACCATATAAATTCCAAACTTAATTACAACAAAACATTTAAACCATTAAAGTTGTAGATCTGAAAAAAAATATAATCAACATAAAAGAGAATCAAAATTTTATAATTTAATTTATTAACCCAAATGACATAATGGGATCTAAAACATTACGCATTTACTTATATACATATACATATAATAAATGTGATTTAATTTCAAAACATAAACTTTAATTAATTTGAAACAAATATGCCCAACAAACGATTTTAGTTTTGATGTTGGTTTACAATTTCAAAATATTAAGATGAATTAATTATATAATATATATATATATGCATAATCAGTCTACCAAAATTTAAATCTACATTTTAAGGGAATAAACTATAATAATAACGGTAATTCATTGCAAAAAAATTTATAATAACACACAATGTCAGGTTCAACAAACAAAAGGATTTGTTTCAGATCACAAATGAATTAAAACATAAATTGTTTGGTAAACAAATGAGTAATAAATTATGATAATAGGTGAGAACTTTCTAACAACACAAGTCTACAACAATTAATCATTTATGATCCAATCAAGATATCAACATTCAAATAAGAGCACATACAAATAGAATTCACATTTATTCACAATACAGAAAACTTTTAATCAGATCTTAGTAAGTGGCTACAATACATATATATGTGAACAATATCGTTTTGAACCTACCATGAATAAATTAGAATTAAGAGAAACATACTGAAAAATCTTGCCCTTTGTTACACCTCGATTTATGACTTCTCCTTAATTTCCAAGTGAATCTACACCCCCACCTTGCAAGAGAAGGATGTACCACCATTGTTTAATTTAACTCTGATGTGTGATTTGAATTTGTTTTGTGTTTTTTTGGTTTTGAAGGGAAATATTGGTCATGCTATTGAGAGAGAGGAGGAAGAAAATTTTATGTAAAGAAAGTATGAATGAAGAGATTCCTTTTATTGGGATAAAAGGAAGTTATCTCGTTCTTTTCATTCTACTTCCTTATATAATTCCATTTTAATTTAAATTAATCATTCCCTTTATTCCCTTAACCCATGTCTAGTTCTTGTTTGATCAAATAATGGGAAAAGTTTCAAAAAATTCTCCATGTAATTATTTATTATTTAAACCATGTTTAAAAGGTATATCGATATAGTATATCGGTATATATAAATATAACTTTTACACATGCATTTAAATATTATCAACGATATTCAACACCAACTAAATTAATAATAATAATTATTATTAATATTTCATAATTATTAATTAATTTAACCAAGTTATAATATTTTATAAATTAATTAAATCATGTGGTTTTGTGGAGAAATCACAAATACAGTTGTGCGACTTAAAGGTGTGAATTTAGTTAGCGATTATTATTGAACAATTCAAATATCATAGTTCACACCTCACCTTAGCTTGTAGTGTGAAGGTTTGGCTAAATTCATCACTTACTGGTCTTTTCAGTAAAGTTTAATTTCATAATTTCTTAAGCAGTACCTTTTAGTAACGATTATTTACACGCATTCTCTTCATCAACGCTATATCACCTTAGGATTTATGGAATTTGGTTTTGGTTAAAATTCCAATATCATCCTTATTCAACTTAGTTAGTCCATAAACAAGGTCCCTGGTTTGATATTAACATTTATTATTAGCTATACTATTTTGGCCAGAGATTTTAACTTGAGTTGACTATAATTGTTCGTGATACCAATCTCACAACACCATGGAGAAAAATTCTCTATTGAATAGTGCTTCAATTCTAATGCTTCAACTTAGACCCAACTATCATCGTTCGATGGACGTCATGCATTGATTCAACTATAATCAGAGTGGTGTTTCCACATTGAAGTTCAACGGTATTCTCAAATTAGAAGAACTGTGTGTAATATCATCACTTTGAGATTTCCGTTTAACTTTACATTTATTAACTAACTAGAAACTCTCGGATGAGTCATTCTATAGTTATCCATTAACTATCATTACACAACCTATTGGTGCCTCCAGCAGCCATGAGTAATACACCTCCTAAAATTTGGAGAGCGTTACGTGCTCTGGTCTCAGCGGATATATTAATATCCTTTCTCAAAACATCTTGACCAAGAATATTTAATATAAAATGTTATTTTATATTGTGATTAATTACTCACGATTGCAAGTATTTGCAACTTCAATCACACAGCATTCATTTAAGGATTTTTCTTGTTTATATACTTTATTAATTAATGAATTAATTATATCATCGTATGACAAAGTATATAATAGAAATCATATACCTTTATTAAGAACAAGATCGGTCACACAGTTAGATATATGTAACAAATTACTTAATTTCCCCTAGGGCATGCACCTAACTTTATCAATCATCCACTTGCACTTAGAGTTAATTATGGAATCTTATTCCCATTCCTTCGATCGGTTTCCTTAAAATGACAGAGCTGGTCCCTTAGTGAACAGATATGCTATGTTGTTTTAATTATCTACTCTATCAATTAACTCTCTCCAACGCTGATAAGCTAACTTTACTATGTGGAACTTTTTATAGTATGTTTCTTGACTTCTAGTGAGCTCTAGGTTCTTTTGTGACCTTTATCATGGCATTGTTATCGTATAACAATATTTGGAATTATCAACATCTCAAATCACCCCAGGCTTAGTTTTAAATTTATGTATTTTATATGTATGTGCATTTCTTTTACCATTGCACTTATTCAAGACGATGTACATAGCCTATTAGTTGAATTAGCCACAACCACTTCTTTGGAATATTTCCAACCTAAAGCTTCTTAACCAAGATTGATCATACTATACTTGAAATCACCTGTAGAGTTCGAGTCCGAACATAAGGGGTTCATTGTTTCTATAAAAAATTATCTTATATGAAATAGATACTCGAGAATACCTTTAACTACCATTTATTGATCTTAGATCGAACCTGATACTTGTTTTATGTATCATATACATAAGCAAAATGAAATATTATAGATAATATAGTATGTACAACGATTCATATTGCCAATGCATAAGGAATCCATCTTACATTCTCCGCATTAAACATTTTAATATGGTTTTTATATATCGTTTGGGACATCCTTAACATCATTTTATACCGATTATAAAAGTTCCTTTCAAACCCTATACCGAGAATTATAAAACCGAACTAAAATGATTTTAATACGGTACATTATTAACAATTATAAATTTGTCGTTTACTTATAGCTTTTGAAATATTTTAGTACCTTCAATGTTCATTCTAATAGACACATGATTCCTCTGCGTTTTGAATGAAAACCAAACCTTTTTCCTTGTCAAAAATATAATTTTGTGTCGGCTCTTGGATCATATTTGAAACCCACAAACTCATTATTGCTCCCACTGACCTCAAGACACTTGGGTTATTATGTTCAAACAATATGTTCTAAATCATTATTTAGAATTTTATTTCAAAAAAATGTCGCAAAAATAAAAATTATATTGGCCTATCTGTTGCGTTAATATCAAAAACTAAAATTTACAACGTTATTTTATCAATATTACTTGCCATATTCTAAATGCATTGGTCTTCTTCTCAAAAGCACATTTGTGTCCTATGGATCATATCCTTTTGGATATAACTATAAAAATCATATTTTTATAATGTATTTGAAATCCATTTCGGATTTGCGCATCGTGCCATTTCGCAGAGCCAATACTCTTAATGGCTAACTGACATTTGAGGAAAAAAATTTCTCGACATTGATATAAAACTCATGGTTTCTCTTTAGAGTGAGAGTTCTTGTTGGACATTCTAATTAATTGTGTCTATTTAAGCTTGTTTAATTTCATTTCATTTTTTGTAATCAGTTTTATCTTTGGATCACATCCGAATCCATTTTACTACCAATAATTTCTAAAAGAAATTCCTTCATCGTGAATTAGTGTTTCTCAAATCAACAATTGTTTCTTAGTGAAATGAAATAGGTATCCATAAACATTTTATGAACTATCTTTTTATATGTATAAAACTGAATTAATTTGAGTTTATGTTACTTATGTTCATAAAATCAACTAGTCGACATATTGACCCCAAAAATGGCACAACACCCAAAGTAAACTGATATAAAGGAAGATCTAGCAAAAAGCAACAAGTAAATCAGAAAGCACACTAGAATTTTTATAGCGGTTCGGAAAATCTATGGCCTATATGTTCACTGTGTTGTTATTGATTATAGATTATCAATCACTAGTACAAGCTTTGGCAATTTCTAACTACCTAAAATAGCCAAGAGTAGCTTCCTTAGTGACCATGGTTGAGGAGAGATAGAAGATAAAGAAAACAAAGTGCCAAAGATCCCTTTCCAGTTACCATAGGTTCTATATTTGTAGGGAAATCATCTAGGAAAGTCACCAGATATCAATATACCAAGTCTAACTTCAAATCTGAGAATGTAGAGGGGAAGACGAATTCCCCAGCGCCATAAAAACAACTCGGTATTGACTAGAAGTGGTCGGTACCGACTTAATTTTTAGAGGCGAGTTACTCCTTCTTCCTTCCTTTGGTCTTCTATCTTCGATTTAATGAGCTCTAAGCACTTTTCCCTAGAGATCGTATTGTTTTCGAGAGGTTCTGATATCACTTGTACTTACCTGCTTTCCTTTAAAACTTCCTTAGAATTGCTTACCTATTCCTTCTGTAACGAGCTCCATGACGATTACTATTGCTAGTAGTTGATAGATCATAGCTCTATAGTTCCATGCAAGGCATAAAAAGTGATCGGTACCGACCAAAAAGTGGTCGATGCCGACTTTCTTTCTTGAGTGCAAATATGCTCCAAATTCTTAAGCCTATTTCCTTTGTCCTTCTAAGCATGTTCCGGAGTCCTTGAATTGTTTTTTCCTTCATCTTGACGTCCTGATTCGTTTGAAAGAAGCTTTGTTAAAAAGCCGGATACCACTTGCCCCCCAGAGCATGCTTCTGTTGGAAATAAAGCGTGCTTTGGAATAAGACAAGCGTATATCTCCATCCTTATACATCAGCTGGTTATTCAAGCGTCACTTTAAAGCGTTGCCTCTATTCCATGGATATCCGTTCGACTAATTTATATAGTATAAATTCCATTTTCCGTGCTACGAATAAAATCTACACTTTGGATATCATTCCACACCTTAGCTAAGTACACACCACTGTCCCACTTCTTCTTTTATTATTTTTTAGCCAAAAACTCATCTTTGTACCAAGTTGTTCTGCTCGGTACTGAGAGCTATTATTGAGTCACTGAGCCCCTTAAGTATTATGTACTTAGAAAGTTTCTCCTTATTTTCTCTTTTACCCAAGCCTTTTCATGCCCGAGTATTTTATCTTCTCTTCTACCGAACACCTACGACCGCTATCCCTTTGCCAGAACTAATCGCCGTCGCCCCTTTCAGATCATCGGTGCTAGCTTAAGACCGCCGCCGCCACTTAGAGTCGACTTTGACCATCTCCATCAACCTAAGGATTCGTTACCGACCCTTTTGAACCCTAGATATGAACCTACTTCTTTAAGGTAGGTTGCCATTTCCTAGTAGTGGAGTGAAGGGTCGAGTCCCTGCTAATCGTAGCCAGAAGTCGCCTACGATCGGTGATGGGCTTGGAGCTTTAACTTATGATCGATCAAACGTGGCTTTCACAAACTTGTGTCTTTTAACCCCTGTCCTGAGTCAGGTTCTAGGAAAATATTAGATTTACTCAAGCCTTGAGAATCTTGGCTTCAACCCCATGTCTCCCCCGTGTTTTTTCTTACCTTGCTTCAGGTTATCTTGAATTGTTCATTATTTTGCAATGCCCCCATGCTCCTATTTGTTAAAAGTGCGTGAACTTACTTTTTCTTACAAGCGGTCAATCACAATTATGGCCCTCGAGTTTGGCGAGATAGTTTTTTTCCAAAGAACGGTCCCGGCAAACAAGCATTGGCATTGAAATGACTCCATTGTGTAGCATTCCTAATTACTACACTTTCTATGTTCCTATAAGAGAAGAACTTCTACGTTGCTCCGAACAGCGGTTCCATTATTAATTATCCGACGATAATAGATAAAATCCAACATACATTTCCTTCATACGACGTTGCTCGTTTTTCTAGCACTAGCGAGCTATCTACATAGGATGGTCCACTCGTTGTGTACAGGACACAGGATTTGCACTGCAGAGATTAACAATTTCACTTGTCCCTGTCAATGTTCAGAATCTGATTGGTCAACACACATCGACATCCATCGGGTTTTGGGTATCGGTCACATGGTTTCACATTTAAAATAAAATTCCAAAATAAAACATCCCTACCATGTTGAACACCAAGTTTTCTTTTTCAGAATGAATCACCATTCTCCCAAATTCCATTTTTGCGTTGGGCCATCAACTCCTCCTGAAGCAGGGTCTACCACTGCTCATTCTTCGACATTCATGCCTTCTGGACCTTGGCAATCAGTTACTATTGAACTTCAAAGAACGGTACTACCAGCAGAACTTATGTAAGATCCACCTCCTTCCATTAATGTCCATGTGGGATTAAGAGTCTTGGATGATCCTCCAAAGAAAATGCCAACCATCCTTACCGCTAAGGTGCTTCGAACCATCTACCGCAGCATGGTATCTTTGAAACTGATGTCATACTTCCAGCCCAAATTCAACGAGCACACAGTCCTCCCATAGGTTGTACGATGTGCAATAGATATATGTGCTTTTGCAATGCTGTGTCGCCATTCAATCCATTCCAGTGCACGTTCCTTTAAGAGCTCAGGCTAGTTCCATCCCTAGTCCATCCTAATGGATATGCACTATTGAGCTCTTTATATGTGCTTTTTATGAACCAGTTTCGGGGGTACCAAACTTCAGAGAGTTAACTCACATCTTGAGCTTCAAACAATGCTGTGATTCACCGTCCTATATGATCATTGAGGCCAGGTGTCGACGCAAGGTCATTGAGAAGCTCCATAATAAACGTTTATATTTTAAGAAAGAGTACTTCTCCGTCCGATGCCCATATGACTTCAACATGCCTTGGCTTTCCAGTAATAAGATCCCTTTCCCTTCACTCTTCTCGCACTTGAATTTCTGATATCCACGCATTTAACTTACTATTCAACTCCTTTATAGATATTCCCGCTTGAGAGATAAGTGAAGAGCATGTTGAAATCTTAAAAACTCTCAATAGAGTTAGCTTCCTACATCGCACCACCGCTTACCTTTTGACCAATGAGAACCTCCACAGGTTTTACTTATTACATCCTAAATGCTTTGTCGTTGCTCCAGCCACTCCTCCAAGTAGTTCTAGAATGCCTACCCAATCTTCGGTCCCTACTCGCAGTTCTAGCGACAATCTCCAAATGAAAGTTGAAGGTCCTTTTGGTACGGCAAACTTTGATGAGCTGGTTGATAGAGAAATGAGAGAGCATGCTATTGGCGAAGCTCTAGGAAAAGGAGATGAGGGAGCATAAATGCAAATGATTCTAGTAGAAAGTCAAAAGCAAGGAAGAAGAGAGGAAGAGGAGGAGGAGAAAGAAGAAGAAAGCAATGTGGAGGGGGCAAGGACTATGACATGATGAATCATATAGAGAAACGTCTCCTTAAGGCACCAAACTTCTTGCCTCGCCTTATCCGAAGCATATTGTCATTAACACGTCAAAGTACATCGCAGAACCAAGCACGGTGCCAACTACCGAGGTGATTCCTTCGGTCGGTTCCTCTGATGACATTTTTGGCTCGTTGAGCGACTTCGACATTCCAATTGCTGAGCTCCTTAAGGAGGGTTCTCCAGGTAAGGGTGAGAAATATTCGGTTAGAACCGAATTAACCGACTAAACCGGTTCATTTCGATCGGTTAGGTTCGGTTACAAAATTAAATCGGTTCGAGTTTGGTTTGTAAAATAAAAAAAATTGGTTATCGGTTTAACCAAACTTTTATTATATTATCCAAATTTATGGTGTTGTAACACTTGTAATAATTGGTTTAGTACTAAAAAACCATATTTTAACTATCATAAATCGGTCGACTTTTCTTATAAACACAAAAAATACTCAATAAAATATCTCTAAACGAAAATTTATGTTTTTCTTTGAGTAAATCAATTATTTGAATAATAACATATGATAATTTCTCTTACTTTCATTTTTAGTTTTGTTAAATTGGTTATCGATCAAGTTAACTGAAATTAATTCGGTTCTGTTTGGTTCAGTTTTGATTTTTTGGTTCTAATTCGGTTTGACATTTTTTACCTCAAAACCGATCGAACTGACCAAATACTCACCCCTCCCTCCAATTCATGAACTACCTCATTCTAAATCATATCAGGGGCAAGAAACCGAGGATGGATGAAAGATAAAGAGCGCAAGGCAAAAGAAGACCGCCAAGCAGAGAGGGATCAAAAGAGAAGGCATGTCGAGGAAAGGCAGCCTTATGATCAACGTAAGTGGCATAAAGACTCACATGATTGTCGTGGCTCATCTTCTGGCATTCCTCTACCTTGTTCCCAACCCCAATTTTCTATGCAAAAACAAACTTCAGTTCACTTTCACTTGCTACTACCATTTCCCCTTAATCCTAAGTAATCAATGCTCCCACAACTCCTATTCTAGCTCCATCAACCCACATGCCGGCTACTTTCCCCGATCTCTACTTAATCGGTGTCATGTTTGACTATGACATCAGAAATATTCTCAAGGATAAAATGTATTGGAAGTTCCAATGGGTATGGAGCTCATTAACCCAGGCTCTGAGTGGAAGAAGCTTTGTTATGCCCTCTCTAAGGTTAAGCGAATCAATCAAACGAATATTCAATTGTTTGAATCTAAAAGGAAGACCTACGATAGCCTCATAGAGGGGTATAAAGGAGATTTGGAGAAGAAGAGGGTAGAGGGAGATGCGACTCTAAAATCCGAGGCAAAGACTAAAGACCTGATGGAGGAGATGAAGAGAGCCAATACCTAAGCGGAAAACGTGATAAAAGACTTGTTAAAGACTGCTCACGAGGATAACGCTACTCTAAAGACCAGGCTTTTAAATCTCCCCGAGATGGCCGAGATGAAAAATCCGAGATATCAGCCAAAATCCGAGATTTGGCAGCCTATTTAGTTATAAGTGTTTTAAATATCGCCCGAGATAGCCGAGATATTTTCCCGAGATATTGGCCAAAATCCGAGATTTAAAACACTGCTAAAGACACAACTTGCTAAGAAGGACTTGGCCCTCACCATGAAGAATGAAACTATGCAGGCCAAGGATAAAACTATTAAAGACCAGGCGGTTGAAATCCAAAAGCTCCGCCTCAGAAAGAAAAGCTTGAATTTGAATTGCTCCTGTCAAAAACCGAGATGCTAGAAGCTCAAGTTGATTATACCGCAGCTACACATGATCTAAGCAAGCTGAAAGAACATATGGCCCAAGAAAGAGAAGTATTGAATACCATCATTCAGCTATTCTTCACAAACATTATCCAATACAGAAACCTAAAGTGGTTGGCTGCACTTATGCCGCAACCCTCGCCAATGCCTGGGAGGAAGTGTTGCATCGTGCAATGGAAACATGTGAAGGCCTCACCGAAGAGGAGCTGAAATCCAAGTACCTTGATGCTGAATAAATCCTATAACTTGGAAAGGGAAAGGCTATCTTGGCTGTGGAAAATGCTGCTGCTAAAGCAGCCGTTGAATCTCCGTCGACCCAAGTGCATCGAGTCCGGCATAATCAACTCCCAAATCACAAGAGCTTATAACGGAAATTCCGACCATTGAGGAGGAAAGCTTCGAGGCTACCCAAGTTATCCCAGCTTCCACAACAATCACTCCTGTTGAACTTTATGTTCCCCCCTTCATTGATCCACCAATCCAACATTCGCTCGAAGGGGAAATCTCCAAATCTCTCGTTCCACAACCGAGTCCAAGCGATGGTATATCCCTTGTATCTCCAGTATTCAAAGCCCTTCAGTTCTCGCCTGAGACTGTAACTAACCGCTACTTCTTTTTTTGCAAAGTTACATGTCATCATTCTCTTCTACCTCTTCTACCGTCAATCACTCAAGGCATGGGTATTGCCCACTAGAGATGAAATCCTCTGTCCCTAAATCCCATGTGCCCTCTGTCACTACACAATCTCAACCCTTTAACTTATTTACCTATTCACTTAATTTAATTAATTAATGGAAGGTTCATATTGCATGAGGACATGGAGAACATAGGATTGGGGATAGAGAAATTTAACCCGCTGTCACTAACGAGTCAACTCCCGTGACTATGGGACTAGTTGTTCTAAGTCATTCCTCCAACTCTATCACTAGTTCTGATGTACAGAGAATTGCGATTTTGGAGGGATTGGATGATGTTTCCCAGTCCCAAGGAGAAGACATCACTATCACTAGTGCCTCAGGCCCGATTGGATCCATTTCCATAGTGGAGAAGTGGAAGATCGATATGTCTAAAGTTAAGATCAAGATTGAGCCTGGTTTTGATAAGCTTACAACCACTGGAGAGCCAAAGCCTTCTTCTCATGTTTCTTTTAACATTATCCGTCTATCAAAGAGCGGCAACACCGGCGCTACTACGGAGACTTCCAGGCTCCCTACCAGCTATCTTGAAGATCTAACCATTATTATTTCTAAAGATGAAACCACCCCTTCTACAGGAAGCACACCATGTTTTGTTGCTACGCGTTTGTTCGAAAGCAGCTCCCACAATCTCCATGTATAAAAGTTGAAGTAATGAAAGACTGATTTTCTTTTGTAATCTCTATTCCATTTACTTTTCCACACTTTTATATTCTGTATTTGCTTATATGGAACTGCCTGCATGTATAATATAATTGCCTGTATTGTAATTTATCCATAGTATGCATGTTTGTTTCTGTGTAGTGCTTTTATTTACTACAACTTTATGTATATAAACAAAATTCATGCAATTTTTTTAGTTATATTCCACTATTTAGTCTTGTTTACAGCTGCCAAAGCGTTCTGTTTGCCTAGACAAAACTATAGTCTAACCAGCTCCGTGGTTATTTCTGTTTATTTTAGTTCGAGAGTCCTTTGAACATTAACGAATCATAAATAATCCAAGTTCCATGCTCTTCCTTATTTCTGAGAAACAGTGGTTTCAATGTCCTTCTCCTTGCGTCCCCAATCTCGTCGATAATTGGACATGACTAGTGTTACCCACAAGTTTACACTGTTAAATCTTAGCAAAGCGCATCCTGCTAAGCCATGAGTGAAGCCATAACTTTTATGCATTTCTATCACATAGCAAGTCCTGTCCTTGGGACTCGTAGATCCAAATGCAAAAAATTAGGCACCGCTTTTCGACCTTGCCAATATCTTAGCATCGGTCAGATATTAATTATGTGGGGCAAATTATCCAATTGCTCCCAGTACGATTGACTCTCCCAGTCCCGATCGTGGACTCGAGTAGTCTGGTTGTTCCTATTTTCATTTCAAAATGACTGTCCTTACTTATCCTTGACCGAGCATGTCCCGCTAGGCCGCAAGCGCGGTCATGAATATCCTAACCGTAGACCTCGTATATCCTAGAACCTATGCCTTCGGACGTCTATCTCTGGGCATCCGCTCTCAGCCCTACCTGTCTTCGAGTGTTGGCCGAGAGTATCCATTGACTATCCTTGACCTAACATATCCTTCCAGGCCACCAACGTGGTCAAGAAATTTCTATCCATGCATCAGTTTCTATCTTGGAAATGGCACTCTTTCCTACATTCCCCTAGATTTCCCTTGTTGACCTTGCCTATTTCCAAGCAATAGTCAATATTGGAGGAACAATGTCAAATTATCCGATCAACCCTTACGATCGATACCAGATTGCACTGTTAATCACGCAGTACAAGATTTTTCTCACAAGAGCACGATTCCATTGGTTTAAGAAGCTAACCCTTATTTATAAATAGAAAACGTGGCAGGCCATGCCTTATTACATTGCCCCTAGAATCCTTGGGTGGTTTATTTGCAAAAAGTAAATTAAATAGAACTGACTAAAATAGCACCATAGTGAGTTGCTATTCCGTGCCCGTGGAATCAGGATTCCATTAATATTTGCTAGCTTGAATGTTCCATCTCTAAGCTTTTGTTCAATTACATAAGGACATTCCTAATTTAGACCAAATGCCCCCATTCCCAGAAGAACTCGTTTCAACATGAGATCTCCTATCTCGAAGGTATGGCTTTGGACCTTGGTGTTAAAGTGATGTGCTACTCTTTATGGTGAGCAGCAACTCCGAATTTTGCTTCCTCTCTTTTCTCATCAACCAAATCAAGGGACTCAAGGAAGAGTTCCCCTTTTACCTTTGGATCGTAATGCCTTTTGCGATGAGAAGGGACTTCCAATTCTATTGGGATCATAGCCTCTGATCCACATGCCAAAGAAAACGACGTATGTTCAGTCATAGACTTGTGAGTCGTCCTATAAGTCCACAATGCTAGTGGAAGCTCATTGACCCAGTTGCCCTAGGCTTTTGTTAATTATTTCATTAAGGTGGAATTAATGATTTTATTCACCGTTACTTGTTCGTTCGCCTATGGATGTGCTACCGCTGATGAGCTCTTCTCAATCTTGTACCGGTTGCAGAAATCCTTGAAATTGATACTTCCAAACCGAGTTCCATTATCCGTTATGATCTCCTAGGGTATTTCAAACCTATAGATGATGTTTTTCATCGTGAAGTTAATCACTTTTATCATTATAACCATGGCAAGTGGTTCCACTTCGGCCTACTTCGTGAAATAATTTACAGCAGCTATTGCGTATTTAGCTCCTCCTTTCGCCATTGGTAGCACATAAATTATATCACTTCCTAAAACCATGAACGGCTAATGGCTAACCATTTGCATTTAGCTCTGTCAATGGGGCCCTGGGAACCTTTGTAAACCTCTGGCAACGATCGTGTCGCTTAGTATAACAGCTACATCTCAATTTATCGTTGACCAGAAATATTCGTAGCGAAGTACCTTTTTTGCCAACATCTTCCTTCTGGTGTGGTCACCATAGCTACCCTCATGGATTTCCGTGAGGATTTTCCTAGCCTCATCCTTAGTTACACACCTAAGAAAAGGGGTAAAGAATCCTCTTATGTACAATACTTCTTCTTGCATCATGAACCTTGGTGCTTTCCCAAGTAGTTTCTACCGTTCATTCATGTCCCTCGCGAGAATTCCCCTTATTAAATAGTCCTTGATTAGAGTCATCCACGACTCCTTCTCCTCTTTGACCTCCAAAATCCAGTTGACATCCATTTGTTCATTACTTGGAGTCAATGGTACCTCAACTAGAACCAATCCCAACAGTTATGCATCACCAGAACTAGCCAACTTGGGCAATGAATCTGCCTTCGCATCCTTCTCTTTGGGGATGTACGTAATTGTGTAATGTTTTATCTTATCCAAAAGTTATAGAGGCTTCGTCAGGTAAGGGGCAAGTCTTGCACCCATAGCTTGATATTCCTTCTTTACTTGACAAACCACCAATTAGGAATCACATAATATATGCACCATCCTTATTGCTAGCTCCTTCGTTATCTTAAGCCCCACCATCAATGCCTCATATTCAGCCTCGTTGTTAGTCGTAGGAAATTCCAATTTCAATGCATAACAAATTGATCATCCTTCTGGAGTTACAAGCACTACTCCTGCACTTGAACTTCGTTCATTCAAAACTACATCCACAAACAGTATCTAATGAGAAAGTGTGACCATATCGTCTTCGTCTTCACCATCTCACATGGTAAACTCAGCAATGAAGTCCGCCAATGCCTGCCCATTTAATGCTCTCCTCGGACGGTAAGTAATATTATATTGACTTAGTTCAATATTCCATTTTAGCAACCTTCCCAAAGCTCGGGTCAGTACAATACTTACTTCAAAGGTTGACACGTTAGCACTTTAATCGGATGAGCCTAAAAATATGGTCGCAACTTCCTTGATGCAATCTACAAGCAATAGGAAAATTTCTCCAACTTTGGGTAATTCTCTAGCAAAGCGCATGCTAATATAATATACTGGCCTTTGACTCCTCGCTTCCTCACATACCAATGACGCACTTAATGTATAAGAAGACACTGTCGAATAGATAAACAAGTCCTCTCCGTCCAATGGTTTGGATAGAACTGATGGTGTTTCCATGTGCCTTAGCAACTCTGCGAAAGCATTTTGACATTCCGCCATCCATTCGAAGTACTTCTTACCCTTTTTGAGAGCATCAAAGAGCGAAATGCACTTATCTGTTGCCTTTGAGATTAACCAACTTGAAATGACAACCTTCCAGTTCAAACTCTGAAACTCCTTCTTCGTGGTCGGGATGCACACATTTCTCAAGGCGTTAGTCTGCTTCGAATCAGCCTCATTACCCCTTGAATTAACGATAAATACGAAAAATTTCCTCGATGCAACTCCAAAAGAGCATTTTAATCGATTCAACTTCATTCTGTACTTCTGTAATACCTCAAACATCACAGAAAGGTCGTTTATGTGATTCCTCGATGGCCATGACTTCACGGGCATATCATCCACATACACCTCCATTGTTCGTTCGATTTGTTTCCTGAACATGGATTTCACCAACCTTTGGTACGTAGCTCTTGCGTTCTTTAAACAGAATGGCATTACTTAGTAATAATACAATCCCAAATCTATTATGAAGATTGTGTGCTCCTGATCCGGCACGTGCATCGCTATCCGGTTATAACCTAAATAAGCATCCTTGAAATATAGAGACTCGTGTTATGTAGTCCCGTCTTCCAACTGGTCAATCCTAAGCAAAGGAAATTTATCCTTTGGGTATACTTTATTCAAGTCAGAATAATCAATATATGTCTGCTATTTTTCATTTAATTTCTTGACGAACATGAGGATCGATACCAATTCCGAATATAAAGTATCTTAAATAAAACTGTTCACATTTAGCTTATCTACTTCTTCCTTCAATGCAGTGGATAACTTTGAACCTAGACTGCGACTCATTTACTTCACGAGGGGAAACTTCGGGTCCATATTCAAGGCATGGCATGTTATCCCTGGCGATATCCTGCACATAGCTGAATGTGTCCAAGCAAACACATCCAACTTTGCTCATAGAAAACTAACCAATGCCTTCCTCAATCCTACGCTGAGTTGAGATCTGACCTTATAAGCCTAAGTAGGATCATCCATATCAATTGGAACGTCAACCGTTAGCTCAGCTGGTGCTGCCCACACTTCCTCTCATGGGATCCATAGACTTATCAAACCTGATATGGTTCCCGAGCTAGGGCTTTGGTTCTAATTGCTATGCTTTCGAGTTTCTAATGCATAGAGTTTTCTCTACGTTCTTGCTTTTATCCCATCGTTTTGCATCCCTTAGCTCAGCGACATAACATTCCCTACCCGTGCTCTAGTCTCCTCTAACTAATCTAACCCTATTCCTCATGGCTAACTTCATCATTAAGCACCAAGGAGGCAGTGCTATTCTAAAACCAACCAGGGTCAATCGTCCCAAAAAGGCATTATACACCAAAAATTCATCCACTGTTAAAAACTTTTGAATCTGCACCACCTTATGGTCTCCGTCTCCTAACTCCGTGGATAAATCAATTATCCTAATTTGTTCTTTTGCCTTACCTGTAAATCTATGAATCCTAAATTTACCAGGCTTGATGTCCTTCATACCGATCTTTATATGATCAGCAATTCTTTTGAATAATATATTTACTGAACTTTCACTATCCACCAAGACCGAATGTACTATAGTCGGACCAATAACAGTTGTAATCACCATGGGGTCGAAGGTTGGTGCTTCGACTCCATCAGAATCCCTATTCTTGAACTCAATGTTATCTATTACCATCCTTTACTGCTAAGCCGAAGCTCCATCCTCTATAGCGAAGCAACTCTCCTATGGTAGATGATTCAATGAGCTCACGTACCGTTCCAGTTCCCTCTATCTTTATTCTATTGGATAAGGTCCTCTTGTTATAGTATTTATGACTATCCTTCAATCAATTTGCCTGGGTCCCTCTCTAATAGGTCCAGGTTGATTTTCTTGGACAGTTGGCCCCTGACGTCTCACACTTTGTCCGCCATCCTAAGGCTCTCTCATAAGCTGTTGTAATTTTTTATTCCTTATCAATTCCTTGATAAAATCCCTAAAATGTCGGCACTTTTTCGTGTTGTGTCCATGGGTCTCATGAAAATGACAGTACTTGCCTGAGCATCGCTTTTCCTCAATCGCCTCCTTCTTAGACTGCTTTTTATACTTTTATGTGCCTTGCGTGCCAAGGTATATATTTTCCAACGTATTATTTAGAGGCGTATAATAATTTGGCCTCATATTCCTCTAGCTCTTTTTGGCTTCATTCCGCTAGCCTCTAGAGCCCTGATTTCTCTTCTTTTGATTATTAGGATTCCCAACATTTGTTGCCACAGTACTGAAACTCTCACCGGTTTCATTAATTACCAGATTACTCTGAATCACCCCCTTTGGTTGTTCACCACCAGTCTTTCCTATAACCTGATTTGCTTCTTCCAATTGCAGGAACTAATTAGCCTTCCGATGGAATTCCTCCATAGTTGTCGGCTGCTTCATTTTCATCCATTTTCCAAAGTCCATGTCCAGATGTATGCCTTGGACTTATCCATAAACACCAAATCTTCTTTTGTATTATTAACCTCCATTACTGCAATATTAAACTTGTTTAAGAACCCTTTTGATGACTCCTTAGGTGCTTGAGAAAGGCTCAACAAGGACATCTCATCTTTAGACCGAGTAGTGTGGAGCCTAAACTGTTCCAAAAGTTTCTTTGCAACCTCATTAAAAGTAGATATGGATTGTGGCACAACCTGAGTAAACCACATCGATGCAACATCTTATAGGAAAATAGGAAAAAATCTACACTGAACTATGTCCGTCGCCCTAGCACCATCCATGTGCCATTCATATTTAACAAGTGCTGCTTGGGATCAGTTGTATTATTATATGATGGCATCATTGGCATCGTAAACCTTTACTCCTCCCTTAGAATATTCTACATGAATGGAGTTCTGCTCGGCGCAGAACCCCATTCCTCATTCTTTCTCCATTTATTTTCTTCTACCGACTACTTAACCATATCGCTATGTACTTCTCACTAGCTTGGAACTCTGAAGGTCAACTATCAGGAGTTGTGCCAATTGTTTGACTCTAAAAAAACGGTCTCAGTTTGCTTGTTGATGTCTAGGTTCTCCAGTCTTAAGGAGAACCACTCCTTAAGGTATTTTCTAACGCCTGATTGGTTACACAGCGGCTGTCTGCATACAAGCATCCTGAACTCCAACATAAAGCTCATAATCATCACCATCATGTTGCAAATCATCTTCTAAATCAGATAGGTCAACCGCATCAGTTTCTGATCCCTCCAAGGATCCAAGGTTCTTCTCGGTACTGACCTAATTATGGTGGTACTAAGTTGAATCCCCTTAGAGGGAGCCTTCATACTTCCTTCAGCAACTCCCCATGCTGCCCCAATTGATTTTCCTTCTTCTTTTGTTTTCATCTCTTTTGTTCGGACCATAAATATATGAGTTCTCTTCTTTAGTCCAGGTAGGTGAAATCTCCCTCATGCTTCTCCTGGTTCTCTATGATTACAGGATTAGCAAAGTTATGCTAGCATCTATCTTTTTCAATAGAACCTTTTGACTATCAACCATCTTCTGATTCAGTTCTGCCATCGTCTTACCAAACTCCACTCTAGTAACCATCTCTTGAGGAGTAGATGGTCCTAGCAACGCTGCTGCCTGCTAGTGCTAACCTCCATATGAGAAGCTCCTTCATCTACACCAGCTACTGCTCCCGATGCTCTTCCAGATCTTCTAGGTGCCATTGATTCATGTACACAAAATCTTTAAGTTCATTAATAAAAATATTATGGATCTAACCTCTGGACACTCCAATCTAAAATAGAAAGCTAGAGCTACGCCTGAGAATCTCCTTTATTGGCGAAAGCATCAAAATGTTAAGCCTAAAAATGGTATAACACCTAAAGCAAATTAATATAAAGAGAAATTTAGCATAAAGCAATAAGTAAATCAAAAGGAACACAAGAATTTTTATAGCGGTTCGGCAAATTTATGGCCTACGCCCATTGTTTTGTTATTGATTATAGATTATCAATCACTAGTACAAGGGTTTTGCAAGTTCTAACAGCCTAGAACAACCAAGAGTAGCTTTCTTACTGAGTATGTTTGAGGAGAGAGAAGATGAAAATAACAAAGTGCCAACAGTCCTTTTCACGTTGCCATATGTGCTGTATTTATAAGGAAATCATCCGTTAAAGTCGCCTGGTATCAATATACCAAGTCTAACTTCAGATCCAAGAATGCAGGAGGGGAAAACGGAGTCCCCAAAACCATAAAAATAGCTCGATACCGACCAGAAGTTGTCGATAAAGACCTAATTTTTAGGGGGTTACTCCTTCTTTCCTCCTTTGGTCTTCTATCTTCGATTCATTGAGCTCAGAGCACTTTTCCTTAGAGGTCGTGTTGTTTTCGAGATGTTATTATATCACTTGTAATTGTATGCTTTCCTTCAAAACTGCCTTGTAATTGCTTACCTATTCCATCAGAAATGAGCTCCAAGATGATTACTATTGCCGGTAGTTAATAGATCATAGATCTAGAGTTCGATACAAGACAAAAAAAAGTGATCGGTACCGACGCCAAAGTGGTGGATACCGACTTGTTTCCTTGAATCCAAACTTGCTCCAAATTCTTGAGCCTATTTCAATTGTCGTTCTAAGCATGTTTCTGAGTCCGTGAATCCTTTCATCTTCACCTGACGTTCTGATTCATTTGAAAGCCACTTTTTTCAAAAGTCGGATAACACAACCAATATTTTTTGTTCCCAAACACCTTTGCGGTGGTTCACACAAAAAACCTCATGAGAAAATATTACATGCAACCTCTCCACTCACACAACCTATCAACTCCTTGAACTAGGATATATAGGGGCTTCTTATAAACTTTATCTTGTATGATCTTGTAAACTATGCTTTAAATGAAATTAAGTTTAATCTATGTGCTTACTCTTAAGTACGCATCCAAAGAGAAAGAAGTTAATTCAATTTCACTCATCATCATCTTTCTTTGTCTAACAAAGAACGATTACTCCTTAACGATACATCATTATGTATCACAGAGAAAAGTGACATTTTAAAAAGATTCTATTTTATTTTTGGTACATTCGGAACTCTTTTACTCGCATATTCGATCAAATCGAATCATTTAATTTTCTTTTACACTTTATGTTATTTACTTCCATTTTATACCCTATGAACTTATCATAGATATTCACATGTGTTTCAAATACACTTATTCATATCTTTGATAATTCATCGTTGAATTTAACGAAGTATGTGGAACTGTTTTGATATCATTAGACTTATGATTACATATATCTATATGTATCAATCTGAAAAATTCATCAACTCTTTTGTTGCTCACACTAAATGAGTGCTTTGGCCTTAATCATTTGAGACTAATTTACTAGTAACATATGATTCACAATCATATGATTAAATAATTATTTCTTAGAGATATGGCTTAGTTCACAATTCCAAAATAATTGTAAAAAACTATGTACTTTTGTATTTTCTAATGCATCACTTTTGTTATGAAAACATATACCATTATTATAGTTTTACTTATAAGGAATATTTATAATATTCAAATTGAAATAACACTATGCCAATTTTCAGTTAATACTAAAAATAGTTATTATTTCATAATAATGTTTGGTGTATTTACGAAAATAATTTTCCATAACTTGATGCGTCCACTAAGAAGTGTTATATGGTTTTCTCTCGCTATTTCTGCCATTACTATAATAACATACGATATACGAAGCTCCATTCAACCACTTACTATGTGCTATCTATTCCATTTACTGTAACTATTTTATAGTCGAGAGATTTGATCAAACAACTTAAACTCAAAGAAATAAATCTCATAGAAAATAATTTCTATATGAAAGTACGTTTTGTAGTAGAAATAACATTTCTCATTCCTTGTTAAGTATCTACTATTATTTTATACAATTCTTGTTTCTGATGTCTCTTCATGAAGGAAAAGTGATATTCACACTCTTCATCCTACCTTTTCCTTGAGTTATATCCACTCGCATACATTAGCTTTCCTTTCCAATTGATCGAACCATTCAAAAGGAAACCCTTACTGCAAGACCATAACAAACACTCTACCAGAGTACATTTGCTCATCCTTAACATTTAGGATATCAAATAAGTTGCACTTTATGTATACTGATCAAATTACATATCGATGACTGAATTCCTAGATCCATCTCTTAACTCTTGGCCTAGATCTCCATCTTACATAAAAAGACCCTTATTGAATGCATCATCTCACCTCAGGCTTTACTTGCTCATTTCGATTGAACTAATTCCATCGAGGTTTCATACACTATTAATCACAACTGTCACCATATAACATTTATATATATTTGAACATGGATCAAATATCCATATTCTTGTATTTCTTTAGAGTTTAAAACTCATAGAAGAAAAACACACAGTCTCAAGCGAATAAAAACTTTGTTTACCAAGGTACAAATGTATTTAGTATTGTACAATTTGACCTTTGCATGGGTCTTGAATTGACCACATGTCAAAAGATATATTGGTAAGTATATTTTATATTTCTATGTCAATTTTAATACAATTCATTTGTATATTTTAATTGATAAACATTTTATCAATTATATCAGTTACATAATTTATAAAGTAGATAGTTTTAAGTTATATAACATATATTCTTACAATATTAGAATGGTTAAATGTATTCATTTTATTTTTCTAATAAGCTTCCACTTGATTTTTTTGTTTCTTAAACCCTAGGAGAAAACATTGAAATCCATCGATTTCTCTATTGGGCATTAGGACTCGCGTGCCTTAGGATTCTGACCTTGAAGAGTATTAACAAATCTTAGGCCTGTAAGTGATGAATAACATTTTATTGGTTATATCATATACAACCCCTACCCCATGGTATTTGTCCTAATCTCGTCTCAACCTTGAGGAGTATCAACAAATTAGAAGAGATTATTCACTTGTACACACCATTTCACGGCGACCTAAGTATAATGCACGTATCTTGAGGAATATCAACAAATACGTGCATATACCTTACCTCATCTAGGAAATATATTGATAGTACTACACATAACATTCCTAACTTAAGGGAAATCAAAACTAAAAAGTATGTAAGTAATATATTATTATATAAATGGTATAGGACAACGTATATATTAAGGATTCATAATCTTTAACACACACAGACACACATTGAGTGATATCGATTTAGGGAGAAATACCCTTGTGATTCAAGTGTCGGATACATTTGAAATCACGATACATACAATATGCTTGTACTTATTTTTTAAATCTAAATTGGGATTCCTATAGTTCCATTTAAGATTGTACATTCATATCATATAAGTTTAATTCATTTATATCTTTTAATTGTTTAATTACCTTTATAATATTCTTACATATATTATTAATTAAATCTTATTTAATTAATTTTAATTCTTATTAATTAAATCATATTTAATTAAATTTATTCTTATTAATTTAATTAATGAAATTATTTTAAAAGTAAATTTTTTATTTTATTCATCTTAATAAATTTAAAATGACTATAAACTTTAACATTTATAGTTATATATATATTTATATATATATCTTTATTATTTAACATTTCACTAATTCATTTATCGAATAAGTATTTTATTTAATTAAAACCATTTTAATTAAATTATTTAATAAATTTAAAAATTATTTTAATTTACGTTTAATAATTTAATATATATATATATATATATATATTATACTGTAACATTTATATATATAGACACACAAACACATATATTAGTATATCTATTTTATTTTAATTTATTTGACTTTAGTTAGTTATTTAATTAGTTAATCCAATTAATCAAAATTAAATAATTTTAGAGATTATTAAAATTTATTTTCAAAACAATTTCAAAAAATATTTTATAACCTTTAGAAAATTTATTTTATTAAACATATATCAAACTTTCAAACTATATTTTGAAAATTAGCCCACGGTCCAAAATAATTTGGGAATTTACCATTGCGCCAACTTTTTGGACTTACCCCACCATTGGGCCAAGCTGGTAGCTAGGGAGGGGAGAATAATAGATTATTCAATCCCAAGCCTAGAAACTACTTTTCTAGACACCATCAGATGGATATGCCTAATCAGTTAGCACTAAAATTGCTAATTAGACCACATAAATCATTGGTGTCTAATATTGTAACGACCTGGAATTTCACTCCTTTGATTTATGAATATTTAATTAATTTTAAATATTCAATATATAGGTTTTATAATGAAAATAAAACTCTTTTAAATAATAAATAACGATGGTGAAATAGTTTTTAAAATTTGTCTACAAAGATATATAGTTCAAAGAAAAACAGAAAATATGACCGGAATTCATTTTTCAAATTTTCGACTTTTCGTTGGCTAAAGGTTATTGAAAACGTTGTGAACACTAATGAAAATATATTTACATAAATATATAAATAATTTAGTGTATATTGGCATATATATATATATATATATATCTGTGTGTGTACTTAAGTATATATGGTTTTAAATATTAAAAAGAAAAAGGAAATATGATGTGACATTTTGACGACTCGAGGACAAAACATGTTTAAACATGTTTGCATTGATGTGATGGTTTAGGGGCTTAGGGAGTACAAGAATTTCGTGTATTGTAGGCTTTGAGGGCAGCATGGTTGATGAGGTGTCACTAATGTAGTGAAGGTTATGTAAGGGAAGGGCTTTTTGGTAATTTCCTAGTTACATTTTATATAAAAGCAATTCTCAAATTTCTCTTTCTCATTTTACACTTCATTCTCATTTTCTAAAACTTTCCAAAGCTTCAAAATAAATATTTCCATGGCTTCTTTTCCTTCTTCTTAGCTTTCAAAAGTTTAGAAATCCAAGTTCTAATCTTTAATGTTTTAAAAATCCAATTTTAACTCCTTTTCCATTTCAAAACCCCTCCATTTTCTCTCTACTTTACTCGGCCATAACTCCTTGCATTCGACTACAAATGGAGATTTGTTTTTTTAATGCATTTTAATTCCAGTGACTACAAATTTCTATTGTATCACTTTCTCTGATTTCGATCATAAATACTCCAAAAATCCATATATTTCAAGAGTATTTTTTAAGCTAGATTTTGAAGCCCGAAAATACCCCTTACAGTTTTGGCCATAACTCCCTCAAAAATTATACAAAATTGAGTAATACTTTTTTTTAAATGATAGAGGAAAGACCACTTTGCCAGAATCATAGAGGAAAGGGTCGGAAAATAGAGAGCAAGTTGACATATTTTCAAGTTGGTTTTGTTGATTTCCAACCTTTACAAGTCCTAAGTGTTTTTGCAAAAGTTCGTCGAATTTTGTGTGAGTAAATTTATTTAAATTTGGGAAGAATTTACTCTTTATATATGTATGTTGTATATGTGGTTATATATATAATGTTATGTTTGGTTTATGGTATGTTTGGATGTGAATGTATGTGCTAACTTGTAGTTTAGCATTAGACTTTGAAATCGACGGTTTATGTGATATGTTTGGATATAAAGTCATGAGCTTTGATGTGTTAAAGTTATGGTTTGTATTTGTATATGCTTGGATATGTTGTTGAATGGTAACTTAGGAAAGAAATTCTAAGTTATTACATTCATAGTGATAGTCGCTATGAGTGCAGTCCGGAAATTACGATTTCCAAGTTTTCTAAGTTTTCTTTTAAAATGTTTTTGAAAACCATTTTAAACTTAATTAGTAAGAATGTAACTTAATTAATTTTGTTTCAAGGTAATTATTTTAATAATTAATTAATTCATTAATTAAATATAATGGTTAATTAATTAAGTAATTAAGTTAAGTAATTAGAGTTTAAGAATTAATTATAATTAATTTTAATTAATTAAGAAAGTTTTAATTAAAAATTAATTAAGTTAAGAAGTAATTATTTAATTAATTTTTATTTTAATCAAGTTAATTATTTTAATTAATTATTTAATTAAAGTTTGGATAATTTAATTAATTATTATTTAAAGGTTAATTACTTTTTAATTATTACTTAACTAAAAGTTTAATTTTACATTTTTAATTAATTATGATTAAAAGGGTTTAACTTATTATTTAAGTTTAATTAAAGATTATTTAATTAATTAATTGAAATTAATTAATATTTAATTATTAATGAAGGTTTAATTAATTATTTAATAAATGATTAATTTGGGTTTAATTAATAGTTAATTATTGTTTAACTATTAAATTAAATTAAGTTAAGATTCAATTAAATTTAATTATGATTTAAATATGGATTTAACTTATAATTAATTATTTTAAAAAGGGTTTAAAAGTTTTAAATCCTTTGGTTTCCAAAAGTAAATTTGTTTAAAGGTATTTCTTTTTCAAAGATGGTTTCGAATACAAGTGATTCAAGTGTCGATACCATTAAGGAACCATATAACTGTGATGAGTTATAATGTAGATTATTGGGTTATTTGAACATGTGTTAGTAGAATAAATCCCCGTTTTGCTATAAATTGATTGATTGTTTGTTTGTTTGTGTGGACATGTGTTAGTAGAATAAATCCCCATTCTGCTATAAATTGATTGATTGTTTGTTTGTTTGTGTGAACATGTGTTAGTAGAATAAATCCCCGTTCTACTATAAATTGTTTGGTTATTTAATTGTTAGTTTGTTTGTATGGACCTGTGTTAGCAGAATAAATCTCCATTCTGTTATTAATTGATTGAATTGTTTGGACATCTATTTAACAGGACAAATCACCATCCTACTATTATGTTATTTGGATATGTATATGCTAATTAGCTTATATTGACATGTTATTCCCTGATTTGGATATGAGTTGTACTTACATACATGTTGACCTATGTAAATAACTGTTTAGTGAATTGAAATTGAATTGAGATTGAATGGTAACTTAAATTAGTACCATTGGGATTGCTAAGCCTCTTTTCGAATTACTAAAGTATGTTTTTGAATTAACTTTAAATTCTTAAATCAATTTGGAGTTAAAAGTTTATAAATGACTTTCAGGTTATGCTATTATTTTATAAAGCTATTTATAAATAGTATCTTGTTTAAAAAAAGGGGTTTATTAAATAAAAGGTTTACCTAAAGTGATTTACAAATGATATCTTGAAAATGACATTTTATAAACGAGATTCTGTAAAGGAATAATGAAGGAAGATTTTTAAATAGTTTTAAAAATATAAAGCGATTTTATAAATCATTTTATAGATTCTTGAAGGAAGTTTCGAATCAAGTTTGAAAATTTGTAAAGAGGTTTGAAGTGTGAAGTGAACTTATAAACGAATTTTTATAAGGGATAAGTGGATGGGTTTTATAAACTGAATGAGTTTAAAAGTAAGTGATGTTTTGAAGGGGAATTGTTTAGCCATTTAATATGGAATGTGAGAAGAAAGGATTTTCCAAAATGTTTTTGGTAAATACTTAAATTGTTTCCAAGTAAAAAGGGGAATGTTGAGGAAAAGAGTTTTGAAAGGATTTTTTGATCTAGTTTAATAAAGTGATTTTATTAATTAAAGTTTAATTAATAAAGGCTTAGAGGATCCCATATGGGATTGAATCAATGTTTGATTGTTTATTTAATTTGATAGTTAAATAACCAACCATCAAATATGGACCTAAACGTAATTTTGGAAATATCTAGGAGAAACACGAGGATTATATGGTACAGTTACCGTCGAAGGTGCTATACATTACGTATAAATTCATTTAGTTCTTCTAGGATAAATGATAAGGAAACCCGTCCACTAACGGTTAGGAGGTGAACTCCGCCCTTGTCATTTGTCTGTTTATTTCCTAAAGAACCAGGGTCGAGTTTACCAAAATTATCGATAGTTGTTTCGAAGAGACCGGGATCAGATATGTTATCCGAAAACCACTTCGATCCAACGAATGCGTTTTGAAGTAAAGACATCGGGAAGAGCATGGAATCAAAGATAGAGATGTGAAGTGCAAGGGCCAATCGCTACTAATCCTAAGGGTGATTCCAAAATGGATGTAGTAAGAATAGTGCCTTCGGTTTCGTTCAGACCCAAAACGGACTTGTATGGAGGAATGCTGTCAGCACATTGTCATTGGAGGGCAATGAACATCCTAAGTGTAAATTCCTTGAAAGGTAATCGTAGCCTCAAGCCTCATCAACCGGGAATGACTGAAAATCAGGGGAGATGCAGCAAGGCTAAGTGGGTCGCACCCATTTGGGTATATTGTCACCCTTCTAGATACATCTACGTATTTATGGATTGGTTGTGCATGAGATCTCGATAAAAGGGTTGCAAAGCGACCGGGGTGATGACATATTCGGTATTATCCAGTAAGGGGTAGGCCGGTCTTGTGTTAGCAGGGATCGATAGGTTCGATCTCGGTGTATTTTCTAGACGTATACAGTGATAGGTGGTATCCCAGTGCCTAGTCATTATATGGAATCCATTCTCCAATAAGCGTCGTACGATTTTGATTATGCCGAACTATGTTGAAATGTGAGATGCAAGCATTCTAGCTATTTTAATATTTTACTTTGAACCATTAGATATTATTATAATATCACTTGATTTTATATAAAAGTGTTTTGATTATCGTAAGGTAAAAACCCGTCCGTATTTATGTACGGCGTGGTCTTATGAGATACCTTTGATTTTAAAAGAGTTTTTAAAAATAATAATTCAATTGTTTGAGTTTACTCACACCAGACCCATGTCTGGCGCAAAGTTTTCTTTTCTTTCCCTAAAACTCTTGGGTGCTCAAATTTTTACGAGCAGCCAAGTAGTCAAGGTTTTCTACGGATGCATTTTGGGCGGAGCTTGGAGCATGAGGCTTCACCAATAGTTAGTTATTATCTTATTTCCGCTGTATATTATGTTCTCTATTTGATGTATAAGGACAGGCTGTTATAACCATCCTAGGTTAGAAATTGTATTGGTGTAACTCTGATGTATTATTTCAAAATGTCTTTGTAAAGGATTATGTTGATTAATATATTTTATTCCGTTGCATTGTGAGATTCTGTATTTGCTTTTAGTTTCTTCTGTCTCTATCTCCTTTCTTTTCCCCTGACGAACGGTGTTTCCGACACTTGATGGGTCGGCATGCAATACAATGGTTGTATTAGTGTCGATTTTTTAGGGTCGAAAATCTTGTTCGTTACAAATATCATTGAAGGAACCAGGCCAATCCATAGGGGGTGAAATAGGTTAATTTCAAAATGATTTCCTTATTTGAATCATAGTGGACCTATGAAGTCTATTGGATTTTACTAGATTCACTCTAGTTTTAAATAAAATCATATTTTATTTTATATATGTTACTTAATCGTATAAACACTTCAGCTAAATGTTTAATCTGGGAATGCATCATGTATATATTTAAACATACAACATAAATAATCTAATATAAGCATGTATATAACTATGCATATATACATCAAGATATAGATTTATATCTATTGTGTATACATATATTATACTTACATACACATGTAATAATCTCACATGCATACCAAGAATATGAATGCCTAAGTATATACGTATGTTTAAATATACTACAATATATGCACATGGTTTGTATACATATATTGATAGTACCATAAATATAGTTTATATATATATATATACACACACACAAGTACTTTGGCACGTGCGATGCACGTGCGCGGGAGGAATTAGCATTATAAAACACTATTTGTATGATTTTTTGGTTCTTGCAAAATGGCATTGGCGTATACGTAATATTACGTTTTTTATGTGTGTACATGCATAAATCAACCATTTATCAAAGCATGAATAAGACTTATTTCAGGAAAAAATTAAACAGGTAAAGAAAATTAACCAACCATTACGTCAATATCTGTAAAAAATATGATAAATATTAAAATTATCCAGTAGTTTAGAATTTAAAAAGCTTGCATCATCTCTATTTTCAAAAGTAATAAATCACTATATTAATCTATATTTGAAGGCATCATGTGTACACAAAATCTTTGGGATTTAATCTCAGGTGGCATTTTCGGTTGAAAACGAAAGTACTTTAAATCTGCTTTAAATCTATATGTATTTGAAGCCATATATATGTAATTTTGTGACATCATGCTATGTATTTTGAAACTTTTTAAAACATTGCATATCTGAAAAATTCCTTATGATTGAGTCCATGCATATCTAATTCTCATATATAAGAAAACTTGTATTCCAAACTTAACATATATTTGAAAACTCAGTTATTTACAGAGCTTAGTATCACCGAAAATAGGATACCTTTGAATCCATGCACATGCATTTACTTGTACCAAAAACAGGTATATGCTCAAAATTCATAAACATTGAAACCAAATGTATTCTCAATATCATATATACATATTTGAAAACTATATGCATGTGAAACTATTTGAAAACTCTTATGTTTGGGAATCCTTGACCTGGCTATATGGAATAAAGAAGTTGCAACCAAACATTTAGATGACATTCTCAACCACGAAGACACCTTGTTTGTTCAATGGATAACTTTGAACTATCTATAGACCAAACGTTTTTGGACTATGGACCCTCCTTCCACCTCTAGTTGGCTTTTCAGAAGTCTTCTTAAACTAAGATCAAGCATCATACCACACATTATCCACAACCCATCCCCTACTTATCCATGCTGACTCATGGGGTGACCTAGTCCTGGAACAAACTTTCAGTCACAACCAAAATATAATGACAGGTATACCTAACAGTGCTAAGGTCTGGTCTCTCATTCATGATGGAAAAATCCTTCTTCCTAACTCTAGTAGCACTCAGGTTCAACAGATTTGGAACCATATTATGTAACTACAATACAGAACCACTGAAAACACAATACTTTGGACTGCTGCGAACAAATTACATTCTATCAGAGATATATACAAAGCCCTGAAACAAAACCCCATCATCCGAAGTATCCATGGGCCAAGCGCATCTGGTGTCATGCCTACATGCAATGCGATAATTAGTTGCTCTGAAAAGTCCTCAATAAGGGCTTATTCACCAAAGACAGACTACTACTTCTTTATCTCACTCAAAATGCCTCATGTACTTTCTGCCAAAACAACACCGAAACTATCGAACATTTGTTCTTTAAGTGCATAATTATACATGATGCACGGAGAATTATTCTTCAAAAACTTAGGCTCCACTCCCCAACTAATAACTATGATGTCAAATAGCGCATAATATATGACAGTTCTAAAAGGAAGGATGGAAACTGGAAACTATTTGAAAACTATATGCAGATATCAAAATCAGTTAGAGCATGGTTAATAAAGCTAAAATAAAATAAATAAAGTACAATGATTTCTTTTTGAGAAAAATGTGTGATCCTCTACGACCTTTGGTTATGTTTAAATAAAGAACAGTGAATCAAGTTATAAGATAGTTAATGTACGATTTAAATAATAGAAGACATTAAATCAAAAAATGTAAAAGATGGAAGGTGTATTATCTATTCTTTTATATTCACTATTTAAGAAAGGACATTTATATATAAGCAGTACACGAAGGGAATATCAGTGTACATTACTTTTCTGAGTCAAATTCATAAAAAAGCATGAGGTTCATGCTTACTAATTTGTATATAATCAAACATTCAAAAATATAAAATGGAAGGAAAAGAGAAAAACTAATAAATTAGTTATTAATCATATCGAGGATATAGGTTACCATCACATAGAAGTTTAGATTAAATATATATAAAAAAAGAATAAAGTTGGGAAAATGTTACGCCTTTCTATAGGGCAACAGAATTTGCAATCATGTTATTTGTTAAAAGCACTCATCAAATTAGGTAACAGATGTAAATAATTCTTGAAGCATCAACATTAATTATATAGAGGAGTGGGAAACAATAGCTGACATAAGAATTACCTACAAATTTAAGACATGGGAAACTCAAAAGATGCAAAGATGGGAGACAGCCAAGATTATTGGTTTAATTTAAAACCAATTTATTGCATGTTAGTCAAATTAAAACATGGATCAGTTCCACTCATAATTAATTACACATTAACTTTTACATCCAAAAATCACAGATTCACTTAATTGGAGTGTTTGTTTTCTAAAAGATCTATATGTACTTTCATATTTTCAATTGAATTAGTTATCATAGTAATACTATCTTAGCTAATGTTAACTGTAAAAGCATCTAAAAATTAAAATTAAACAACAGAAGAACACAAACGTTGAAAATAACCAAATCGCATTGGTAAAATAATTCCAAAAGAAGCAACAACTAAAACTGCACCCATCTAGATATATTACCAACTATTTTACATTGCAATATGCACTTGAATCAAAAGTATCAAAATTTTCATATTGCACAAAACATATTCATTGTAGATAATAATAATAAATTTAATGTAAATGCTATCATATTATTGAGTAACAATTACTATTCGTGTAAATGATAGTATTACATCAAATACCTCAGCTTTTGTGGCTTAGACATTGTTTCAAACACCTTGCGCCCATGTGTGTGAAAAATCATACCATGGAACTGTAATAAGCTTCTCCACATAATTCAAGTATTTTAACCCAAATTCTTCATCATTATCCCGTTGAACCAATTTATTTCACTTTTCTATAAGAATTGTAACAAACATTAGCAGATTTTAGAATTTGTTGGAAGGATTAATAAAACTAGAAATTTTATGAAAGAAATCTTGGAAAGTTGGTAACCAAACTTTTCAAAACTTAATATTTTTAAACACAAACTACAATACTGCATCAAACTAAACTAAAAAATTAGTAAACTGAAAAGAATCATTTACATAGCAATTGAAAGATAAAGAAATACCGAATTGGAAATAGCTCTCTTTAGTTACTGATCTGCGAGCCCACGTCTCTAAGCAAGGAATTAGAGATCTGTAATGTAGTAGGCGTTTTCCTTTTTTTTAATTAGGCAACATGCCTTTTGCAGACTCATTGGATGCTTAAAATTTTGCAATTGAAATTTTTATATCTGTTCCCAGTGCATGAGTTCCACAATTCTGTGATTCAAATTAAAAAAATTGGTTAGAATTTACAGTTAGCCAAATCGAAGGCAAATTATAGAAAACATTGTTTTCATAACCGGTTTTTATTGTAAAACCGCTTTTTTTAACAGGTGATTAAACAAATCGCACACAACATCTGAAACATGAACAGGGATACGAAGCATCCGGAAATTGTTGTAAAATTAGAAAAAATGAATCTATCTTGTTCTTAACATGGATACAGTGGGAGGGAGGAGGAAGTTAGGTAAAGGAGATGAAGTAGGGAAAGGCAAAAATGGTATTTGAGGCGGACTGAAGTAGAGTTAGAGAGGGGGTGTAAAATATGAGGAAATCAAAAAATCAAAAGTGAGAGAAAGGGCGAAATCTTACCTGGGGAAAGAAAGTCGGCCGCTGGTGGAATCTTTGAGTAGTAATTGATCACCGAGTTGGTGGTTACGTACGGCGGTTGAAGGAAGGGAGTGCTCCGCCGATGGTCGACCGAGATGGCGGGGATTACTGTCGTTGGCACTAGCTGTTAGGGTAGGTGGTTGGGGAAGTGGAGGTGGGGAGTTGCCAATTTTTCATGGTTGAGGTGAAAGTGGAAGGGGATGGGAAAAGAGGACGCAAAAGAGAAGGGGAGAAAGAAGGAAGAGGTAGGTAAGTAGACGTGCAAACTGTAACGGTGGAAAACGTGGTATGCGATCGGGGAAAGACAAAAGTGCCCTGCGTGAATTATTTTTGTGCGCTGTGAACCGTGGACAGTATGGGAAGTTCAAAAAAGGCTTCACTTTGACCTTTTGACCAAGGGTTTTGCATTATAGTATAAGATAAGTGATCTTTGTTGTCACTTATATTATATACATATATACACATTTATAAAAATATGAAAACAATTCACATAAAATTGATGCTTCAAAATAAGAAAAAAATTAAATAATGAAGATGGAAAGGAAATTTTTGTTACATTTAAATCTAATAAATCTGAATTAAAAGGAAATAACTTGAACTGAAATGTTACTTTACCTTACTTTTCCATACATAAATTTAATAATTTATTTATTAACATAAAAATTCCAAACTTAATTACAAAAAAGTATCCAAACCATTAAAATTGTAAATCTAAAAATACATACAATTAACATAAAAGAAAATCAAAATTTTACAATTTAATATAGTGACACTAATGACATAATTTGATCTAAAACATTACTATCATATTTACATACATATACATATAATAAACTAATATTTAATTTTAAAACACTAACTTTAATTAATTTGAAACAAATAGACCTAATAAAAGATTTTAATTTTGATGTTAGTTTACAACTTCAAAATATGAAGATAGATTAATTATAATATATATGTGTGTGTGTATGCATGTATGTATGTACTAAAAATATGAAGATTAATTAGCTATAACACACACGCACACATGTATATGTATATATTTATATGTATGTATTATGTATACATATATACAAAACACAGTCTACAAGAAATTACATCCATGTTCGAAAGGGAATAAACTATAATAACAACAATAATTCATTGCAACAAAACAAATTTATAATAATAAACAAAAAATTTGTTTCACATCCTAAATGAATTAAAACAAAATTTGTTTGGGTAGACAAATAATTAATTAATTATGATAATAGGTTAAATTGTTCTAGCAAATCAAGTCTATAATAATTAATCATTTTAGATACAATCAAGGTATCAACTTTCAAATAAAACCATACACAAATAGAATTCATATTTAATTGCAATACAGAGAAGAACTTTTAAATCGGACCTTAATAAATAGCTACAATACACATGTATGTGAACAACACTTTTTTAAACATCATGAATAAATTAGAGCTAAGAGAAACATAACAAAAAACCTTGCCCTTTGTTATATCTTGATCTATGACTTCTCCTTATATTTCCAAGTGAATATGCACCCCACCTTGAAAGGGAAGGATGAAACATCTTTGTTTTAATTTTAATTCAATATTTGATTTGAAACTTTTTGTGTCTTTATTGGTTTGAAAGAAAAATTTCAGCCATGCTGTTGAGAGAGAAAAGAAAGAAAAGTTTCTGTAAAGATGGAATGGATGAAGAATTTTTTTAATAGGATAAAATGAACCTTTCCCATTCTCTTCATTAATCCTCCTTATTTAATTCCCTTTTAAATTTCAATTAATAATCCCTTCATTCCCTAACCTATGGTTGGCCTTAGTTTTCTCAAATGATGGTCAAAGTTTTCGAAAACCCTCTATATAATTATTTATTATTTAAACCTTATTTAAAAGGTATATAGATATTGTATGTCGATATATGCAAATATAATTTTCATATATGCATTTAAATAATTAACAATGGCATTCAAAACATCAAATAAATTAATAATAATTAATATTCATAAATATTAGTTAATTTAACAGTTTATAATATTTTATAAATTAATTAAATCATGTGGTTTTTTAGAGAAACCACAAATGCGCCTGTGCGACTCAAAGGTGTGAATTTAGTCAGCGATTAATATTGAACATTTCGAATATCAACGTTCACACGTCGCCTTAGTTAGATGTGTGTGACAGCTTAGCCGAATCCATTGCTTACAGGTCTTTTCGGTAAAATCTAATTTTGCAATTTATTAAGCGATGCCTTTTAGTAATGATTATTAATACGCATTCTATTCCTCAACATCATATCACTTTAGGATCTATGGAATTTGGTTTTGTTCAAAATTCCAATATCAACCTTATTCAACTCATTTAGTCCATAGACAAAGTCCTTGATTCAGTAATAACATTTATTATTAACCATGCTACTTTGGCCAGAGATTTTGACTTTATGTTGACTATGGTTGACCGTGATACTAACCTCATACAAGTGAGGAGACGTTCTCTATTGAATAGTGACTCACTTCCATTGCTTCAACTCGGACCCAACTATAGTCGTTCGACGGACGCCATGCCACAATTTAGCTATAATTAAGGTGGAGTTTCCACACTGAAGTTCATGATCAACAGAAATACTCTTCGCCGAGACAACATGTCCTAAGAACCTAACCTCAGACCGCCAAAAGTGACACTTTGAGAACTTAGCTTTCAAAATGTGCTCTCTCAATGTTTTAAGTACAATCCTCAAATGGCGAGTATGCTCCTCCTCGATCTTAGAGTAGACCATCGTATCATCAATAAAAACAAGCACAAACTTATTCAACACATACCTAAAACCCGATCCATCAAGTCCACTAAAACATGCTAGAGCATTGGTTAGGCCGAATGGCATAACCTACCACTCATAAAAATTATTAGACCTGAAAGCGATCAAAGGTACACTCTCCTTTGCTACCCTCAATTGATGAAACCTTGTGGCAAGATCTAGTTGAGAAAATACTAGAGCACCATGAAGTTGATCGAACAAGTCATCTATCCTAGGCAAAGGATACATATTCCTAATTGTCCGCTTATTGAGCTCACAGTAATCCACACCAAAGTCTTAAGGAACCGTCCACCTTTGTAGCAAAGACGACGGACGCTCCCCAATTCAATTGTTTGGGTCGGATGAAGCCTTTACGCAACGAATCACTGACCTAGTTAGCTAACTCTAACTTCTCCATCTGTGATAGCCTATGTATAGGCAACACAATAGGTTTAGCATCTCAAACCAAATCAATATGAAATTCAATATCACTCTGAGGTGGTAAATCAGACACCTCTTCAAACACTTCCGCAAACTCCTGAACAACAAAAATTGACTCTAACTCCTCTTCTACCACATTAACAGAATAAAGGAAACTACTCATAAGCGAACTAAGTCCTTCACAAGACACTGCCTGAACCTTTCCATCTTCTCTCTTAAATGATATGGTTCGTTTAAAACAATTTAAGACTGCATGATTCCGAGACCACCAATCCATCCTAAGTAACACATCAAATCCTCGAAAACCAAGAATATACATATCGCATGGTAGGAGTAGGTCATCATAAGTAACCGGAACTCCTAAACATATCTTACTAAGGTTAGGAAAGTCCTCACAGGGTTCGACACACAAATAGATTCAGAAGCCATACTAGGTTCCAATTTCAGTCTATCAACAAGATTACAAGATATGAAACTATGTGAAGCAACAGTATTAAACAAAACACAAACAGGAATGACATAAATAGATAATATACCTTCAAGAACCTTTTTCCCCTTTGTAGCTGCAGAAGTGGAAGGTGCTAAAGAAGGTGCGAAGACTCTAGGCTACTGTCCTTTCTGAAGCATTGGACAATCTCTGACTATATGACCTGGCTGGTGGTAGTTGTAACAACCCTTCGGTGAAAACTGTGCTTTAGCTACCTGCGGCTCAAGCTTTGGTACCCTTATAATCAACGCTTTTGATGCTTGCCCTACTCCACCTAACCTACAATTCCTAGCAAAATGTCCTTTTTGTCTATACTTACAGAAAGTTAAATTGGAAACATCCATCGGCGACTGAAACTTACGCTTGCTGTTTCTAGTTGTTGCAGATGCAGATGGCCTTGGAGTCAAACCCTCGAACCATGAAGCCATACCTATCAAATTCACGAATGATCCCTAGATATGATTTTTCATGTACATTTGAAACTCTGGATGCATACCCAATACAAACATCTCGTTCTTCTTCAGCGGTGTATCAATCAACCCAACCTCGAACCGCGACAATGCATTAAACCTACTCTTATACTCAGCAATTGACATAGACTCCTGCTTTAGATCTAGAAAGCACCTAAACAACATAATCTTTCTGGCCTCTAGAACAAACTTCATTGTGAACACTTCCTTAAATTGGGCCCAAGTGAAGTTGTTCTACTAGACTTCTGCAGTGATTGAACTCCACCAATCCATAACAGCATCAGATAGATGTCATGATACCAAACGATGCTTCATCGCATCATCCAACTCCATGTCTCCATATACCATGTTACACAAACTAAGTTAAGTCTGAACTTCTATGATAATCTCAGTGCCATTGAACCTCTTACCACCCAACCTCTTAAAGTCACGACATAGCGAAGCAAAGTTCATCAATGATCGAACCTGCACAACCTATTTTATAACATTGACCGTTGGTTCTTCAATAGGAGCGGCATTCCTCTATGCCCGATTCCCACCATTAGTAATAATACTACTCATCCCACCTCTACCTCCAGCAATAGAATCTCTAGCACTCATCATTTTCACTACCTGAACATAGCAAATCATCTTTAGGATGCTTTAAGGATAGAGTTATTTCTAAGAAAGAGTTATTCCAAAAAAATACTATAAAGGGAGTAGGTTTATATAAAAATACAGTTAAGCTCTTGTATACATATAATATGCTCAAGTCATTCTAGGGTGTCACTTACCCTATTTCTAATGAGTCATACACAACCAAAGCCAAAGTATTCACCAAACCTTCGCTCTGATACTAAATGTAACGACCTAACTTTTCGACCCTAGAATGTCGACAATAATATATCCACAGTATTCATGTGCCAAGCACCTAAGTGTCGGAAAGTCAGATTGTTAGGGTAAAATAAAAAAAGAAATAGAACAAGAAAGAAAAACACAATATCAGAATCTCACAATGAAACGATCGATAATATACAATATTCAAAAGGACGGTACAAAGGATTACTCTAAAATACGGAGTAATTTCAGAGTAACAAAACATAAGTATTGTCATCAGTCTGGATAGTTATAACTGCCAATCCTCACAACGTCGATACATACATAATAATAATGCAATAGAAATAGACATATATAGATAAATGGAAGCCTCCAGGTTGTCTCCTGAAGCTCTGAAGTGCCCATGGTCATAACTGCTTTACTCAGCCTACTCAATAGAGTATATGAGGAATTTATGGAAAATAAAAACCACGTGCCAAACATAAGTCTGGTATAAGAAACTCAAGATACATGCATCCATATAACAATAACTTTTGAGACCGCACGAATCACCATAATAGTTTTCCCTTCAAAAGAAGCCAAACTATTTGATAAGTAAATATAGCAATATAATATATAATGTCTAGGGCGTAGAATATAAATTAGAAAATAGTTGTGTTGCTTACATCTCACAACACAACAATATTAGAAGTACATCTAAAAACGATAAGGTTTGTTCGCATATGGATTTTCCGTTGGCGGCGCCCTCGGTACATTGAGGCAGACCTCATGACAAGGGTCAGAAGCTACCTTCCAAAGCGACATATATCTCTAGATAAAATATACCACAAGGTAAACATAGCTAGTCTATGCCTGAACACGTGATACTAGATATCATCAACTCCTGCTAGCAACATTGATAAGCATATCTAGATATGGAGTTGATATACCCTTTGGGTTAGCTAAACTCCTTGGTTATGCATCCTACTCTGTATTCTATCATTTCCAATGGTAAAGTAACGTTCAACATCTCTCACACGAGTCTTCATCACTCGAACAGATCATGAATCTCTCTATGGATTCCAGCATAAGTTGTCCAACAAATGCTAACGCTGACCTCTCCCTTGAACTTAACCTTAGGATAAACAGTTCACCTCTATTACATTAGTCTGAAATGTTAACATGGACATCTCCCTTGGAGTTAACCTTAGGATAGACAGTTCAACTCTATAACATTCCACTTCATAACCGCCTCCAAAACATAGACCCGTATACTAGTTTTGAAGGGGTTTTCGGTAAGTAATACATAAGTATATTTCTCCAATCACAGACTCGTCAAAACTAAATCAGTGAATTTTTGGATAACTCAAATTTTGGTTCTTTTAGAAGTAAGCAAATGATTCTCACCGGGGAATCTCATATATATACATTCTTAAAGCGAGAGATACTTTATAGCAATGAGTCCTCACCGGGGGATCTCAAACCATATGAAGCTTTTAGATACTTCCTAAGTTATTTTGGTCAAGTTCGATAGTCAACTAATCGACTATATAGTTTTAAAGTGATCGCATATGGAAATCAAGTCTCGCACACTTATCACGTTTCCTACCTTCTCAACTCACTATATCCCTCGATCAAGAGTGAAGCTGATAGGTTAGAGCATCGTTACTTCTAAACCCTACTTGAACATCATTCTTAACTCTCACAAATAGAACATGGCTACTTTGTCGGCTTTAAGAAAACAAAAAAAGAAAGATTAAGCTACTTAAGCAACTCCTAACCCCTTTTTAAAACCTATGCTTATAATTTATTAACCTTTTTAAATATGATACATATACTAATTTATTTATAAGCTAATATGATTAATAAATTTCTAAAAACAATTTAAAAGATAAAATGTCATATAAGCTTTTTAATACTATAATAAAATATTTAACTAATTTTTCTAAAAACTATATAAATAAAAATACATTAAAATACTTATAATTATGGTTTAAACATTTTTTTAAAACATCACTTAAAAATAACTATATTATAATTTAATTTTAAAACTTCAAAAAGCATGTTTTAACTTATTAAAATAAACCTTCTACTTTAATAATTCATAATTAATTATGAAAAATGTATTAAAATTGCAAACCACTTTTAAAATACTCTAATATGAACTACTAAATACTTGTAAAAAGATTGTAGAAAAATACTTTAACTAAAAGTCAGCTAAACCAATTTAAAGTTCAAACAACAATCTATGGCATTTCCAGAATGTTGCCAAAATGGTTCGGAGCTACTACAGTAGTCAAAGAATGCTATTGTTAATTACTGAAACAGACTATGAACTAGGCAGTTTTATACAATAGAAAGTTTGGTCATTTTTTGATATGTTAGCAAACCTTTTAAGGTTAATTTTTACAGCAAACAAAACTCAATAAATATCACAACCATGCCGAGAAACCCCTAGGGTATCTTTACAAAATATTATAGAAATTCAACAAAGAAAGGTATTTCAAAGTGCTTCTATAATGACTTTTCGCTACAGAAACCATTATATATTCAAGTCCTATTCAATCACAGTCCAACCAAACCTATATGCATCATGTTAAGGCCATGTAACAATTCATAGGAAGTCATAGAAGTCCAAATACACAATTTACATATGCCAATTTCTTTCCAAAGCAAGAATATCAAAAGTTATAACGTTATATAGTTAAACATTTTGCTATAGTTTAAACAAGCATATTATACACTTCATATACATTCAAATGGTGAGTTTGCTCACTATTCAATAATTAAACAATCAAACACAAGCCTCAACCTTACTACCTCTTCACAAAAATTACACTACCACTTCTTACCTCAACTAAATCAACTCCAAAATACCTCCTACCCTTCACACTTGCTCTCGGCCTAGGCAAGATTTTACCTAAAATGCTCACGGCCTTTGGCCTTTGGCTTGTGTGCTATGCTCCTTCATGATTCAAGTTGCTAATACTTATTGCTATGTTGTTTAAGGCTTATACCAAAAGTTTGGGGTAAGTTTAGGCTGATTTGATTTGTGTTTTACAAAGTTAAAATAGAAGAGAGTAAGAGAATGAAGAGCTTAGTTTTTTTATAAAAATATGAAAGGGATTCATGAACTATAAGTGGACTTATATAGGCATTCAAGAGGTTATCATAACCCTCCTCACCTCCTTCAGCCGACCAAAGACCCATCCCTCCTCCATGTGACTTACTTTCCACCTCATGAGTGAAAGAAAATATCTCCACTAAAATATCTCCTTCCTAATGACCTTCTCGAAGATTTCAAAAGTAGAATTAGCTAACCATATTTAGTTAAATTATTTTATTATCTATTAATGACTTCATATGTTATTTAGACATATACACAAAGTTTGAACAACTTATATTGAATAAAAATCCATTTATCGATAAAACGATTTTCGATCACATTATCGATATTTCTTCAAAGTATTTATTTTTGTAAATAAATTTCAAAAACAAGTTTACCATCATCAATTATTATTTAAAAGGGGCTTAAAAAGGTTATTAAATTAATTTAATAACATTTAATCCAAAATTCAAATGTTTAAACAATTCATATTTTTAAATATGAAGCGACATGAGAAGGGAAAGGATGTAGAGAAGGTTCTCCACATCATGACTGCTGATGCATAACAGCTACCACCCAAGCCCTAGCTTGGGTAACATAGTAAGTTCTACAAACCTATGGACCCTCGAAAAGAGCCAGAGGAGGCAAGGGTGCTGCCGGCGGAATTGACGATCAACGTCTCGATCGATGATGATAATCCCACTCGGGTTCTCAAGGTCGGATCTCAACTCGGCTTGAAAATGAAAAAGAAGTCGGTAAGGATTCTTTGGAAAAACCTAGATGTGTTTTCCTAGATGCATTTTGATATGTTTAAAATTTCACCAAAGACAACGTGTCATGCATTCAATATGGACCCAAGAAGCCCTTATATGAAACAGAAGAGACATAGCCTGTGTTCGGAGCAATCCACTACACTAAAAGAAGAAGTGGATAAGCTAAAGGAAAATGACTTTATTCCATGACACCTTGTACCCTAAATGGGTATCGAATCCCGTGTTAGTCAAGAAGGCAAAAGGAAAATAGCGGACATGCATCGATTATTCGGCCCTGAATATAGCATGCCAAAAAGACAGCTTTCCACTGCCAAAGATTGACTGACTTATGGACTCTATGGTTGGATATGAACTACTATCCATTATTGATGCATGCATGGGCTATAACCAGATAGCAATGCACATTCCAGATCAGGAGCATACGAGTTTCATCACTGATTTAGGCATGTATTGTTATCGAGTAATGTCATTCGGTTTAAAGAAAGTCGGAGCTACTTACCAATGACTGGTAAGTAAGATGTTCGAAGATCAAATCGGACGAACGATGGAGAGTTATGTGGATGACATGCTCGTAAAGTCACAGTGATTGATGAATCACATTAATGACCTCTGTGAAATGTTCGATGTGCTTTGAAAGTACGGGATGAAGCTTAATCCATTGAAATGCTCTTTCAGAATTGCAACGGAATTTTTTTGGGTTTCATCGTTAACCCAAGGGGCATTGAAGCTAACCCAAAGCATATTAAAGCATTGAAGGAGGTTATTACCATGAAAATAAGGAGGGAAATGCAAAGCTTGAATGTGAAGGTTTCCACGTTGAGTAGATTTATTTCGAAAGCAATGTATAATTGTATACCGCTCTTTAATGCCCTCAAGAAAGAAAATAGGAAGTTTGCATGGACAAAGAAGTTCCAGGAATCTTTCCACAAATTATTGGAACACATGGAAAGACCATCAGCCTTGGTGAAGTCTTTAGAAGGAGAAGATCTATTTATTTACTTGGCAGCATCTACTCACGCATTGAGTGTAGCCTTGGTATGTAAGGAGTCTAAAATTCAAAGGAACCTATGCTATATTAGCAAGCAGTTCATCGGAGCAGAAAAGAACTTTCTAAAGCTAGGAAAACTGGCATACTGCTTGTTGATTGCTTCGAGGAAGTTGTGACCATACTTCTAGGCTCGCCCAATAAAGATGCTAGCTGATCAACCCTTGAAACAAGTACTACATCGACTAAAAACTTCAGGGAGATTGCTTAAGTGGAATATCGAGCTGAGCTAATATGATATAACATACCATCTTAGGAGGGAGATACAAGGACAAGCATTTACTGATTTTATCGCCAAATTTATAACTCGAGATGGAAAAGTGGAAGGAGATATGGTAAAGCTTTCCTAATGAAATTATACATAGACGGAGCTTCCAATGAACGTAGTTCTAGTGCATGGGTAATTCTCGTGACCCCATAAGGACGAACAATATGTTATGCCTCGAAGCTAGAGTACTCGACAACAAACAATGAAATCGAATATGAAGTGTTGATTGCGGGACTCAAGATAGCAAAAGAACTGTGGGTCAAACCATTGCACATATTTAACGACTCTCAGTTGGTGATCTTCCAACTCAAGAAAGAATTCCAGGCGAAGGGGGCGAGACTTGCCCCTTACCTAATAAAGACACAAGAATTGTCAAATGATAATGAATATTACATAATAACGCACATTCCAAGAGAAGAGAATATGAAAGCCGATTCACTAGCTAAACTAGCCAGCTTTGGGGATGTGTAGCTCATAGAACTCGTTCCAATAGAGATTTTACTGGCCCTAACCATTGACTAGATGGACGTTGACTGGATGTTGGAGGTCGAGGAAGAAATAGAGTCGTGGATGACTCTAATAAAAGAGAATTTACTGAAGGTAACTCTCTCGAATGGAAGGAATTAACGGCGAAAGCTTCTTCCTGTGGTATCACGATTTATTATGCAAGAAGGAGTGTTATATCAAAGAAAATTATCAAGCCCCTTGCTATGGTATGTCACTAAAGATGAAGCTATGAAGATCCTTTTGGACGTTCATAAAGGAAGATGTGGTGATCATGTTGGAGGCAGATTTTGGAAAAGAATTTATTTCACTATGGATAAATTTGGCCAACAATCAACCGAGACGCAACTGACTACACCGGACGATGTGATAGATGTTAAAGATTTGCAAAGGTACAGACATCCTCATATACAGAGCTTACCCAATGGTTACCCCATGACCATTTTCGGTTTGTGGATTAATAAAATCGGTGTGCTACCAATGTTAAAGGATGGAGAGAAGTATGCTATCGTAGTTGTGGACTACTTTATAAAGTGGCCTGAAGCGGAATAGCTGCCCATAATCGCTATGAAGTAATCAACTCTGTGGTGAAGAACACCATATAGAGTCCAACAAAAAATCATTATCGATAATGGAACTCAATTCGAGAGTGCCGAGTTCAAATACTTATGTAGCTGGTATCGAATTGCGAAAAGCTTCTCGACAGTAGTAGACCCCAAGCGAATTGATAGGTGGAGGCGGTAAACAAGACCATCAAATCCATCCTGAAGACATGGGTGACGAACGCCAAGGGCAACTGGGTTAATGAGTTACCACTAGCATTGTAGGCTTACATAATGACCCATAAGTTTGCAACATGGCATACTCCATTCTCTTTGGCCAACAGAGCCGAGGCCAAGATTATGATAGAACTAGAAGTCCCTTCGGATTGAAGAAAGCATTGTGATCGCAGGATGAACAAGGAACTTTTACTTAATTCCCTCGATTCGGTCGACGAAAAATGAGAAGAGGCTAAACTAAGGGTAGTTGCTCACCAGAAAGCAGTAGCGAGGCATTTCAATACCAAGGTCAGCAACCATACCTTTGAGGTAGGCGAGCTCATTTTAAAATAGGTCCTTCTTAGTACGAGGGTACTTGGTTTGAATTAGGAAGGTCCCTATTTGATTGAACAGAAGCTTGGAGATGGAACTTTCAAGCTATCGATTGTTGATAGGACCCCAATTCCACGGGTGTGGAATAGCTAGCACTTGCGATGCTATTTCAATTAGATTTGTTTATTTTCTACAAATAATCCACCATGACATACTGAGGGAAATGTAATAAGCCATGGCCTACTTTCTTTTGTCTAAATAAAGTGGGCTTTTGGAACTAATGGAACCATGTTCTTAGAAGTTTAATTTTGTACTATGTGATTAGTAGCATAATCATGTACCTAGAGATAGGTACCGATGAACTCCTTTGAACCATAATCTGGTCAGAGGAGTATAATCACATTAGGGCCGATCAGAAGATTTGCCCTTACACATCTGATATTTAACCAGTGCCGGAGATAGGCCAGGTCTAGGGTTGATGCCCAAAGATAGGCATCAAAGATGCTGGATCCTAGAGGTAGGAGCCAGCATAGACTTACATCCTGTAATAAGATTGACCTCGCTTACAGCCCGGTGGTAGGGCTGTCAATGGATACCCGAAAACATCAAAATCCATCGGCATCCGTACCCGAAAAGCAAATAAATATCCGATATCGAAGACATCCACATCCGAAAATTATCCATCCGGTATTATTCAAGATTATAGTTTAAATTATGTGTGTTTTAGTACAATGAAAGATATTTATTTATTATTTTATAAATTAGAAGTTTATATTATATGCACTAAATGCATATTAATTGCAAAAAATTATTTATTATCATCATATTTGTTTATTTTAACACTTTAATAATCAATGGGATTGGAAAAAAGTTTATGTTAAACTAAAATTTTAATTTTTGTTTCTTGATTTATCGGTCTTTAATGGATAGAATATTTATCCAATATTTTTCTGTATCTACGGATGCAGATATCTGATGTTCGAAAATGATTTCAAATGCGGATATGACACTATCTACATCTGAAAGTATCCGTTAACGGGCCTACTCGGTGGAATGCGCTTGGCCGAGGATAAGTGATGATGTTCAATGTATGTCTTCGACCAACACCCCAAGGCAGGCAAGATGGAAGATGGATGCTTAGAGATAAGCATTCGAGATGTCGATCCTTAGAGATAGGGGTCAGTGTATAATATAACCTTTGGCAGGAACAACCAAGCTTACAATCTAATGAGATGCACTTGGCCAAGGATAAGCATTGATGGTTGGTGAATCCCCCTCCCCCCCGATCAACACCTAGAGACAGGTGAAACCAAGAATGGATGCCCGAAGATAGGCACCTAAGACACTAATCCCAAAGATAGGAATCGGTGTATAACTGAACTTTTGCAGATACAACTACGCTTATGGACTAGCGAGACACACTTGGTCGAAGATAAGAAAGATGGTTGGTGGATATTTCTAGTCAACGGTCGGAGATAGGCGAGATCAAAGATGAATGCCCGGAGGTAGGCATCCAAGGCATCGGTTCCCATAGATAGGATTCGGCATATAACCGAGTATTTTTACAAGTATGACCATGTTTATAGCCTAATATGGTATGTTTGGCGTATGGTAAATGATGTTGATCGACCAGATAGATTTAGTTATCTCCCAAAGATAGGTGAAATTAAGAGTCGATGTCCAATTGTAGACATCCATAATCCCGTTTCCCAGAGACAGGAAACTGTGCACAGTTAATGGTTGTCGTAAATACGACCTTGATTACAGTCGAATGCAACCTGATAAAAAATAAACCGGTTTGGCCATGAAATTAGCTAAAATAATGTAGCTCTACTTACGGTGGGACGAGATACGCTCATTCAAAGACAAGTAAAGTTATTCATAGAAATATGGTCCTGTTTATCCAAGAAAGAAAAATATTGTCGCAATGATAAACAAAGCTATGTAACGAAATAACGATAAGCAATTATAGAGATTTATTTATATGTATAGAGTTAAAATAAATAATGGAATTGCACAGGCATAGGAAAATATAATGTAAATGTAATGGAATTGCATATGATTATATTATATATCCAGACAGTTATATAGACAAGCAAAATGAAAGATGCTAAAATGTAAATACAGAAAAGATTGAATATAAATAGCCTTTTATTTACACAATCTTTCGTATAAAGATTGTAGGGGCAGCTTGTGCATAATGACGGCCTATATACAGGAAATATAATAAAGAACAGAATATAGGAACGACAAAAAGAAACTGTCTTCCAAAAGAAAAGGATGACCACCTATTTCTCTCTCTCTCATGCTTTCTCCTCTTAATAGCTAGTTTAGCGTGGTGCAACCTAAGTGTTTTCATCTCCCTTTCCTCCCCTTTTTGGTGGAGCTCTCCTCAGAAGAAGAGAAATCTTCTATGGTCGTCCCATATAATGGATCCTTAGGTATTTTGAAGGTAGAGTCAGAGGGTTTGGATCCGCCAGCACCGTGACCTTTAGGAGGCTTCATTTTCAATGGAGGAACTTTGGGGTTACGTGAGGGTTTTTTGGATCCAAAACCATGTGATTTTGTTCCCAGCTCAAGTTTAATCTTGATCTTGTCGAAGTCATGCTTCAGCAACTCCGCTATTGTAATTGAATCATCTGGGTCCTTCATGCCTATGATAGTGATGTCCTCTTCTTGAGACAGATCAACATCCTCTAAGCCTTCCAACGCCCTTACTTTTTTTGAGTCTGTGCCGGGGCTGTAGCTGGAAGGAGGAATTGGAGTGATCAACACTATGGTGATGAAGGTCGACATAGTTAAAATGGCACTTAGGCCCGGGCCTTGAGTAAATGGTGGTGGAGGAGGCAGCAACGGATTACCTATAACTTGAAAGACATAATGGTATAGACCAATGACGTTCTCTGGTGAGAATTGAAGTTTCTCGAAGATCGGTGAGATGAGATATATACCTTGGTTGGGTGAAGTGTCCTTGATTGGAGATTTAATGACTTCTTCCTCCTCAATGGAAGGTTTGGTCGACTGAACAGCCGAAGGAGTGAGATGTGGAACTTCGGTATTTGATACAGTAGGAATATGAGTTTTGTTAAGAGCTTCCTTAGAGGTGGCCATTGTGGAAGCGACAATGTCTTTTCCGAGCACTTTCGATGTGTGAAGGGATGATTCTACTTTATCTAATGCATTGGAACCAGTGGGAGCCTTTATAGCTCCCTTCTGCATAGTTGTGTCTTGTGCTTCTAAGATAGTATTCCCTTCCTCTAAGGCTACTATGTCCTCCTCATATAGGAAAAGTGATTTCAACTCATCTTCAGTAACACCGTGACCTGCTTTGGTAGCTCTACGGAGGATCTCTTCCAAAGTGTCGGGTTGTGTAGCTAGATAACTCTTTCCAAGCCATTTTAGATTCTTTTTCTCTGTTACGCTATCAAAGAATTTCTAAAGAGTAGCTTCCATTTCTTTGTTGGTTTGGATGACCTTTGCTTTAACCTCTGTAATTTCTTCTCTGGCCCCACCAAGGTCAACTTGAGTTTGGACTTTTGAGTCCATTTCTGCTTTTAAGCTAGTCTTATGATTGTCAACTCAGCCCGAAGAGCCTTTAATTTATTTTGGCTTTGACTTGCTACTTAAGCTTAGAACATTCATTGTAGGCTTTCTTTAGCTGGTCATTCATGACGTTGGTAGTTTGAGTGTTGGCCAGGCATAGCTAGGTTATTCTGTCCTTGGACTCCTTGGTTGACTTTAGTGTTGCATGTCTTTCTTAGTGAAGTGGGCCAAATCTATCTTGTAGCTTGCTAATATCATGTCACGGTTGATTCTCTCTGATTCAGAGAAATGAATAAGCGTCTGATTGACCTGATCGATGTCAGAGAGGCCTTAACATGCCATTTCCATTCAAACAGTTGGTCTATGCCCTCCTTGATCTGATCGACGCCTTTATGAACTTCTTGTTGAGAAATGTTCTTGACATTACATTCAAACATTACCCCCTCTAAGAAATAGTCAGATAGAGCCGCTTACACTTTTGTTGTAATTGTTGAGGATTGGCCTGTGTGGGTGGAGGCGGAGTTGCAAGACTTGTAGATACTTTGGATTTATAGGAAGATGTAATGGTGGTGGTTGGATTTATGGGAACTTTGGTCAATTACATAAACTCCTTAGATTTGATTTCAAAATAAAACAGCTATTCCACTTACACATGTACGGGAACCGGAGAGATCCCCAGGCATGCTCTGAGATGGTAATAGACTGCTTTGCCCGGAGAGGCAATATCTAGTTTTTCCATTGTTTGAGATTGAACATTTGGAATTTGAATTTAATAAATGAACTTGAATTTTATAAGACAAAACCTTTGACCGGAGTGTTAAAGGATGAATATTGAAAATCAACCTGAAAATGATCGCTTTATGGCCCTACCCAAAGAGGCGAGGCCCGGAGTGCAAGAAGCGAGTTGCTTCGCCGGAGAGCGACAGGATCGACTTACTTGACGTCGTTCCCCATTCACCGGAGAGTGATTGGATCGGGGTTCGATAAGAGCCTGTAGTGGCTGTGATCGGCCTAAGATTTAGGCCATGACATCGCTTAATGTTCAGGGACACTGAACCGGAGTGTAAGGGGTGTGGCCGCTTCACTAGAGAGCGACAGGATTGGCTCACTCGACGCTGTTTCCCCTTCACCGGAGAGTGATAGGATGAGATCCAGCAAGAGCCCGGAGAGGCTATGATCGGTCTAGAAAGACCAAGACATCGCTATATGCCCTCGCTGGGCCAAAGTGCAAGGGATAGAAAGCAACGCCGGAGCACAACAGGATCTTTCTATTTGATCGTCAAGTCTGGAATGGGCTTGGCCAGGGTCCGGAGTGACCACCCATAGTTCGGAGAGGCTTTGGAATTTAATTATTGACTTCCACAAGTGGAAATGATAACTAATTTGGCTTCGAACAGCCATAAACTTGATCGGCTACACTATAGCTGTGAATAAAATATGAACTCACGACATTTGATTTGAAGCTATTCAAAACACGCATTTTATCAAAAGGCATGTTTTGGGGGGCAGAGTGTTATCCCAGTTTTTAGCAAGATTGAGATATCAAGAAATTAACTGAGAATTAATGATTACTAGTCACAAATATCGGTTATGCATTACAGGTTCGCTATGGATATCGATGAATTTTGTCCGAGTCCAAATCGAGCTACAATTGACAGGACATGACAAGCAAAGCCATAAAAGCCGATGCTTCAAATTTCAGGTCAATCAGAGTTCGTATGATCGAGATATGATCGATACAAGATGAGGGAAACACGCCGTTCGAATCGATACGTACGCCCTGTTCGTATCCATCAAGGAACATCTGATTTTGAATCCATCATGTTCGAATCGATCTACGGTCGCGCTGTTCGAATCCATTAAGTTCGATTCGATCAGAGTGACTTCACCTCGTATGTGTTCGTATCGATCAGAACGGTTTCGCCTCGCATCCGTCGAGTTCGTATCGATCAGAGTGGAACTATTCGTATCCATCGTTTATCCATAGTTTCGAATCGATCAGCAATGTCCACTTTGTATCCATCATGAACCCTCTGCTTCGTATCCACTCGGCTTGGTTTTACTTCGAATCCATCACTCGGAGTCAATTCGTATCGGTCCCAATTGATCAGTTCGTATCGATTGATTAACAATCAATACGAATGGACCATCGAACGATCGATATGAAGTAGTACCTCCAGATATTGGTAGGAAATGACCCCCAGCCATCGATGCGAACAGAGCTACAAACGATCGATACAAAGTCAATGCTTTTTATCGATACGAAATAGAACACGAACCATCGATACGAACAAGGTGCAAATAAGACTCGGTCAACTCGGCGATAAGGGTGGATCGATTCAGGAATTTCGTGCCATGTCATCTTGCGCGCACGTGCTTTAGATCGAGTCGATGAGAACGATACAAACGTATCGAGTCGAACGAAACAGCCTAAAGAAAACTCCAACTCGTATCGATCATATCTCCTAATCCACAAGTCCAAATGCTATGAAATTTTCATAGGAGTTTGCGTACATGCTAAAGGAGGTTCATGCCAAATTTCAATCCGGTTGGACCAAATCTTGATCGATACGAAATTGGTTCGTATCGATCACGGATAGAGCCGAAACTTCATGGGATCGATCATGTGGGCCCCCTCACGTGCCAGAAGAAGTCTCCCAAAGTTTGAGCGAGATATTTGCATGGAGCGCCTATGAATAGCACTCTAGGGCCTACAGAAAAGGGACTCTTGGATCGAGCCACGTCGAGACTCTGCCGAAATCACGATTGCACTCAAACTCCATCATTGTACTTGAAAATTACTGCTGTAATTCACTGTAACCAGTAAGAACATCAATAAATGATTATCCTTTGAAGTGGATGTAGACCGGAGATAGTCGAACCACTATAAATCTCGTGTTTCTGTTCGTTATTTCCCAATTGTTGTTCGTTATTTTGCCTGGATCTGAGGTTTGTGTTAGAGTATTGTTGATTTGTATTCATATATTGGTGCTTTCACGATATTCGGGGTTTGTGACTAATTTTGGCGCAAACACTTTAGTGCTTTCACGATATTCGGGGTTTGTGACCAATTTTGGCGCAAACACACCCAAGCATGGCTAGAGAACGATTGGTTTGCATGTTAAATATTTCTTTTTTTCATATCCTCGAAAACAACTTCGTGATATTAAAATGTTTATGGAAAAACTTTCTTTTTGTGAGATCAGCTATTTCTTTTGATAAAACTGATAATCTACTAAAGAATCAAAAAGGTTTAGTATAAATGAACACAAAAATACACTCCTATTTGATCAAAACCAGTCCAAAAAAAACATTAATTCGTAACACAATAATTCAAACGCCAATATGCATTAATGTAGTAATGAAAATTGACATGTACGGCCTAGTTTTAGTCTTGAAAAATAATAATATCCATTATCATCCAGTTAAAATGTCAATAATTAATACTCAAAAAATTACCCAAAGATGTATTTGAATAATGCGAAGGCGTATACCAATTAAAAACTTGCACAACTTGCAAATTTTGACTAGGAAATTAGCTAGCTAGCAATTATGCACAGACTCAAAGTGATGGAATAATTTGAGTACTTATTACTTAGTTCATCCACAATTTTATTTAACAAATTACCTAGAAATGAAAATTTATTTATAAATCAATAATGAAAATCATCAAAATAGAGGATTGAACACTAACTAATCTGATTTGTATGTGAATCAAAAACAAGTCTGAAGTATCATAATAGTATGTCTTTGTCTTGCGATCTAATTCTGGGGTGTATAGGGTATACACGTAAAATCCCTAAATTAAAAATCATCATGTTGAAAATTTCAAATCATATGCCAACAAACGATTTGAAATTAGTAATAGTACAACCTGACGAAAAGTTTAATATATGAATAAAATTCGATTCATCAAAGTCATATGAAACATTAAACCCTAAATAAAAAGTTTGAAATTTTACATTGAAATCCTAAATTCAAAACCCTAATAGAAACCCTAGAGTAGAAAAGAGAAGATAATTTCAAGCATTAATTTAAGGAAATAAATAAAAATTAAGAAGATCAATGGACCTGTAGAAAATTAGAAACGAATGCTGCCTCGCAAGGTTAGCGAGATTCCTCTTTTAATAAATTCTAGAAATATTGATTATAGTGGACGTGATGCAAGCTAAGCAAAATATGGCGGCATTTTATCTTTTCGCACCAGAATTTTGGCAAAAATACTAGAGGCAGTTGTTTATGCCACGGGTAATAATAACAGGGGCTATTTATTATTTTGCCTTTAATTGTAATTAGCAGGGGCAGAAATTTATCTTCGCCTTTAATTTGAGGTTCCTAATAATCACAAAATTGGTAGTGACATAGCCAAACCGAATTAATTTTGGTTACTTTAGTCAATAGCCGGTTTAACCAAATTAGAAAGATAAGTAAAAGAAATTACCATACGTTATTATTAAAATGATTGATTTACTCAAAGGAAATTATAAATTTATGTTTGGAGAAACTTTTTTGTGATATTTTTTAAATTTATAAGAAGAGTTAACATATGTTCAATAAATAAACTTTGTTTTCAATGCTAAACCAATTATTAAACATATTGCAATACCATAAATTTGGATAATATAATAAAAATTTAGTTAACCCGATAGTCAAAATAAAATTATTTTACAAAATGAATTCAAACCGATGATCAGTTACTGAATATTTGTTAAGTGAATTTTTTAAAAGGATTAAATTTAGATCACCTAATTAATTTAATTATGTGGATTTAATGTAAAATAATAGAAAAACTGGGATGAAATATGCAAATAATTTTAAATTTTTTTTGGTATTTAAATGTAAAATGATATAAGAGAAAATTAGTAGAAGCATTGTAATAGTAATAATAACAATAAATTGTGGAGATTTGAAAATTAAATATCTAAAGAAGATTAATAGGAGAGAGAAAAACTTCTAAAATTAATAAGAGAGCAGAAATTTCTTTCACTTTCCTATTATTTAATAAATTATACTAAAATCTCCTAACGATTAAACTCTTCTACTCCAAATTCTAACTAAAATATCAAATATTTGGATCAAATTAATTAGTCTTTATGATGATAATGTGAATCCACATAAAGCAAAAGTGGCAAACTTAGAAATTAACCTTTTTTTTAAAAACATTCCAAGTTTGGATTACTCAGGTCCCATAAGGTAGGGTGTGAGTTTGATAACACAATCACACAGTGATGATGTATGCTTTATAAAACAATGATGCAAGAGTAATGCATGACTAGCTATGTTACCTTGCACAGACAATGCGTGGTAGAGTCCACATCCATGTACTCAAACTACATAGCTAACCATGTTACCTTGCGAAAGCATGGTATAATACACAATCACTCACACCATCTACGTTTTCGGTAATGTATTCCATCCTAGATTTGTATTGATTGTTACATGTTATACCACACTTGTTTGTACCAAAATTGGGCACAACACTCTTCGAAAGTGTTAGAAGAGATAAAATGAAGAAAGTAAATGTAAAAAGAGGATTATTTAACAAACACTCCAGAAAACAATCAGAAAAACATCAAAGAACACAGAGATTTAGAGTGGTTTGGCATGTTGCCTACGTCCACTATGAAATGATTGATCTTTATTAACTTTTTCTTGCTGGTTATAGCTGATTACAACAGTATATCTCGAGTACAACAGTGAAATTCGAGTACAATGGTGAATTCAGCAGAGTCTGGACGTCAAAGAGCCAAAAGATCTCTTTTATGTAGGCTTTGGGATGCTTTTTATAGGCGTAGGCTACAAATTTCTCGCTCAGATCTTGGAAGACCTCTTCTGGCACGTGGATGGGCCCACGCAATCGATCCCACGTGATTTGCACGCGATCTAGGATCGATACGAACGAGATTCGTATCGATAAAAAATTCATCCAATTGGGTCGGGATCGATTGTAAGTGTTGCTGAGGATGTACACAAGCTTCTGTAAAAATTTCGTAGCATTTGGACTTGTAGATTGTGTGTTATGATCGATGCAAACTTGTGTTCTCTCTAGGCTGCGCCGTTCGTATCGATACCCCTCGTATCCGTCTGAGCACGTGCCTGTAAGTTGACGTGGCTCTAAATTCTCGGATCGATCCACTTTTCGTGCCGTGTTGATTGCTTCCTTCATCGTATCCAACGTCTACGCCTTGTTCGTATCGATCTATTTCGACCATGTTCGTGTCGATCTTAGTTGTTCTGTTCGTATCGATCGGACTTGGCCTTATTCGTATCGATCGTAACCGTTATGTTCGTATCAGTCAACTGCATTGCTTTGTTCGTATCGATCGACTGCACTGTTCTTGTTCGTATCGATCGATTGAATTGCACTTCGTATTGATGGGAAGTCTTGATTTCGTATCGATCTGTGGTCGATCGATACGAAGCATGTCTGAAGCTCGATCAATATGAAATGTATATTCGTGTCGCAGTCGATGGATACAAAGTAGGAGGGTCCTGATGGATACGAAGTAGACTCTTTCTGGCTGCTGATCGATACGAAGTGCGCTTGTATGCCGATGGATTCGAACAGGATCGATACGAATAAGGCTGATTCTCTCGATGGATACGAAGTAGTGCACCTTGATGGATATGAAGAGATACTTGCTGATGGATACAATCAACAGATGACGCCGAGACTTGATGGACACGAATAGATAGATGCGATGGTGTTGAATTCCTTGGCTTGTATCGATCATATCTTGAGCATACGAACTCGAATTGACTTGAAATTTGGAACGTTGGCTTTCATAGCTTTGTTTGTCATGTCTTGTCAATTGTAGCTCGATCCGGTCTCGAACAAAATTCATCGATATCCATAGTGATCCTACGTATAACCGATCTTCGGGACGGACTTTTCTTGGTTTCCAGTTAAGTTCTTGGTATCACGGCCTTGCCCAAAAGGCAGGATAACATTTGCCCCTCAAAGTACATCTTGTGAAAACACAACGTGCTTTGAAAAGCTGCAATCTCCATTCTGAGAAGTTCCATCTGACTTGTTAAACAGTTATTGTCTTTTCACTGAAAGTTGTGATCTTTGATTGATCCATAGAAACATGAATCATGAACTGTAGACTGTCAATTGTTGTACTGTGTACTGTTGTAATCGAGTGCTGTATGATAGTAATCTGTCGTTTGTTGTTGTAATCGTCACTAGACGAGTATTCAATTCCTGTGAATTTTTAAAAATTGGATGTTAGTCCATTATACATGAATATGTGCTAGCCTGACTCCCATTAATGTTCGCACGTTCATAGGTCATTGTCAGTTTTTTCTGTATCGAATTCCGTATTGACCCCCTCCCGAATCAATGTGAAATTTGATTTGTAACAACGCTTGACGGTTGTTTTGGAGTGTCCCTTCGTATTGATCCTCTCCTGGATCGATGTGAAGAGTTAAAAAAGTCGTTCTTCGTATCAATGGCAATCGATACGAGTTAGTCGGTTCTTTGAATCATTTCGTATCGATGGATACGAATTCAGACGGTCCTCAAAATGATGGACGTGAAGTTGTCTCTTTGTATCGATGATATGAAGCTTAGGCCTCCAAGCTTATGGATTCGAAATAGCGCTTCGTAACGATGAAATCCAGTGACTCAAGCAAGACTTCGTTGGGAGTTTCGTATCGATGAAACTTGAATTGAGGGTTACGAAGCTAGGGGTAACTTGCTGATGGATATGAAGCATTAACCATTGTATTGTTCTAGATTGATGGATGAGAACGAGTCTCTTCATTTCGATAGAACTCGCGACCGTTTCAATCAATTTCTATTACTGGGAGGCAAATCGTTTTCTTCCTTGGATTCGAGATCATATAAATACTTTTGGACTTAGCTAAATTTTCCACTTGCTTCCATTCTGTTTTCTGCCTTCGTATCGATCAGAGCAAAAGAGAAACAATAACTGCCTTCGTTCCAAAGCATTCAGCGCTTAGTCTTTAACTCAAACCATTCGAACTAGGTAATTAACTAACCAAATCCATCTTAAAATGATGAGGCTTGAAACTTGACGTTATCCCATCCACGATGGTGGTCGATTCCGGTGTCGTCGATGCCGGAATTGGGTTAGAGTGAGGTTAATGGAACAGTAATGGCATTTGTGTAGATTGGAGAAGGAAAAGTATGGATGGATACGAAGTATTCACGGAAGAGATGCTCTGCCTTTATCTCGCACCGATTGAGAGAAGGAAAGAAGAAATACCCGCGTATCGATCTGGGATGAAGGATTCATATCGATTCTGGAACTGATGGATGGCACGGGGAAGTTAGTATCGATACAAAGTAAGAGATTTTGATCGATACGAAATGACCTGGTGCGATCGATACGAACTGTTGCACTATGATCGATACGAATCGATGGTGTCTACATCGATACGAAGGTAATTTCGGTGATCGATTCGAATTCAAATTTTCAATCGACGTAAACTCTCTCGCATACTTAAATACTTGACTCCGACGAGCTTCTACCTTGCATAATCGGACTTAACTGTTTCACTGCATATTTGACTACCTTTTGAAGCTCGTCGATGGAACTATAACTTGACAACATTTAATTACCCTCTACTTGAATTAATCTCCAAAGTCTGGATGGCACAGTTGTGACGGTCAGCGATGACGGTCACTCTGGTTGAATCAATAAGTCTTGTCGTTTTAAAACTTTCTCATGTTCTGCAGAATTTCTTAAGTATTATGTAGCACTGCACTACAAAACACATCCACGCACTTCACACTAGGGAACACACGGGCTTATTATCATCTAACGATGGTTTTTCATAAGTTGATTAGCTATGGAATCCACAAGTTGTCAACAGCAGGAGCTTCAGAGTTCATCCCTTTTTGTCCTAGAGATACCGGCCATCGCGGCCGAAGTTATAAATCCAGCTCCGGACGAGCTGCCTGGTGCCAGGTTTATCATGAATCCACAAGATTCTGTGCCATCTAACGTCTCTAAAGATATGCTGGGACGAATATGTCGAAGGCTTGGTTTACCGTTGGACGACGTATTATTATCAGGACTGAATGATAGACCGCATGCTCCCCCAGAGGGGTTTACGGCCTTTAATCGCCATGCATGTACAGAGGGAACACTCCCTCCATTTAATCAGTACATTAGAGAAGTGTTGTCTTTCTTTGGAATTGCCCCATCACAGTTGCACCCAAATGGATATGCTTTACTCAACAGTCTGTTCACTTTATTTATGGAGTATCTTTTCCGACCTCCGATCCCGATCGAAATTATATACTTATTTAATGTTAAGAGTCGGGGAGATAGTCCCTCGTTCACATTCCTAGAGGCAGTCAGGAATTGTCAAGTTGTGACCGGCTCCTGGACCAGACTGAGTTACTTTAAAACGAAGTGGTTCTATGTCCGATGCCCTCCAGGATTTGCTAGCCGATGGTTAGTCAGACGTAGGTGTTGCAATCTTTTCCAGTAGTTAATGAGATAATCATAGCTAATATTAAAACTAATGTCTTCTTTCCTTTACAGCTGTAATACCACGACCTGAAGGCATGCATTTTAAAGAAATTGTGTGGGTCCTTCAAGAAGTGCCAAGCGAAATGAGAGACATAGACTCGGTGCTAACAGACTGAAACTTGAGAATCGTTGGGCTTATCGAGCGAAACCAAATCATAAGGCTTGAAGGAACGCTGAGGGCGGCCCCGACGAAGCGGGTAAAGCGCAAAGCGCCCGGGGTCGTAATTGCTGAGGAAGGTGATGAAGAACATACACCTACGAATGACGAACCCGTGGCCGGGCCTTTTGACAGTCTTCAGGGTTCAGAGGGAAAAAGAAAAGGCGAGGCAGTTTCACACAAACGTCATAAATCTTCGAGATGGAAATCTGTTATTATATCCCTGCCAGCCTACGGCATTAGAATTTCGGAGGCTCCTCCCTCGCCAGTAGAGAATCCTTTTGAAGGACTTGCTGATATTCCGATTCCGGACTATGTGTCACTTCAACACGACACCGGATTGGAAGGTCTTCAAAGTGCTCTAGATTTAAGCGAGTCTCTACCTATCAGTGCGGCCGACATTACTGGTTGATCGGGGGGTTGCACACACATATACACTTCATGGCACTACACGGTTTCCAGCCTTAAGTTGCCTGCTTCGAGAATTCACTAACTCCATTCTTATTTTACTTACAGATACGATGAATAGGCGAGAGTCTATGCTCGGCAGTCTTCGTTCAGTACGCCAATCATCGAGCTTGTATTATGAGTCTTGTCGGAGGGAGGATGATAGAAACCGCGATCGCGGTTATTCTAGTCAGGAGCGCTACGAGAGTGATAGAGACAGAGATTACAGAGAATAGAGATATCGATCCCGATCGCGTTCTCCACCCCCTCGACTCCCTACACAACCTTTTACTCACGGCACACATCCCTCGGAGCCTCCACATCAAAAGCCATCTTCCCATGCTCCAAGGTCTGAGTCGCAACGCCACAGAACCGAGGTTGAGCCTCCAGTCATCGCTGAACAAGCTATCACTGAGCCAACTGGGGAAGGGGATATCAGAATTGCTCAGTTAAAGAAAGATTTTCCAAATATATGCTTTGACAGCTACATCTTCCCTCCTCACTTAAAGAGAATTCCGTCGGATGTAGAGAACACAATGCATGATTACATTCATGACATCTATACCCAGTACAAAGAGTGGGTGAAAGATGTAGAAAAAAGCATCAAAGGTGGCCTTTGAGCAGGAAAAAACGGTCGAGAAACTAGAAACTGAACTTGCTCAAAAAGACTGGATCATTCAAGTGCTTAACGATGAAGCCGAATCCTCTCGGAAATCGGAAATATAGGCTACCAAAAAGGCCGACGAGGTGAACTTGGCTATAGAGAGGATGACGCAGACACACTTCGCTTTGGTGGAGCAGATGGGCCACCGAAACAACATAGTTACTGCTGAGAGGGATGCTGCTTTGAAAGAAATCAGCGAGCTAAAAGCCAAATTTTCTGAAATCATCAAGGAAAAAGATAATGGAAATAAAGCAGCCCAGGAGGCGTGCGAGCAAGCCATAGTGCTTCGGGGCGAGCGGGATGCGGCAACGGCTAAGGTTCGGGAGGTGGAGACTAAGGTCGAGGAGGAAGTCCAAATGGCGGAGTCTAGACTAGAAGCTAATATTGAAGATCTCCTCATTTTTTATAATGCTAACGTCTTGAAGCATAGAAATATAGCCTGGATCGATAATTATCCGTCACATCTATACAATGCCTGGGGCCGATTAGTGGAAGATGAAAAGGCTGCCCACCAAGCTGAATCGATTGATGAGTTCGAGCTTGAGAACCGGGTGTTGGGCGAAGACGAGCGAAAAGTTCTCCACGATGCCATGATTTCACTTGAGAAGGAGAAGCTTGACACTCAGCATTTGGAAGTTGAAGAGGGTTCTGACGTCTAGCATCATGATACAAGTTCTGAAACTCTTGTGCCGACTCAGCCTGAATCCATACCTACGGTTGATCCTCAGCCCGTTCCTGCTTATAATCCGGATCAACCGCAGATGTATTCAGCTTGCGAGCAAGTCTCTGAGACAGTTCTGCCACCTACGAGCCAAAATGAGGAAGGTACTCTGAACATTCTCTATGCTTATCCGAAATCGGAAGCATCACTTGAAGTAATTATTAATAGTTCTTCTTTTGTTTTTATCCAATGATTGATGCTACACCAGTCGTACCTCTTGCAACTCAAGAACCACATCATATGCAGGAGGCCATTATAACTGAAGCGACCACCACAACAACCACGACACCGACTGATGGAGCGCAGGGGAGAACACTTATTTTTGATGAGCAGATGATGGAGGAACTCCTTGGTCATCACAGTGACCCTTTTGCAGACTTGCCGCTTGTCATGGGTGGAAGCGTTCCAATGACAAGTTCCTCGGCCCCAACTACGGGAGTCTCTAGCGGTGCACAAACACTTCACGAGGAGGAAATCCTAGCTGAAATCAATGCTGAGATGGAGGCAGCCGCGCGGGGCAGCGATTTTGGCGGTGGAATGGCTGGACCTGGTCCAGCCCCTTTGCGGATGATATCTCCGGGAGGAACGGTCATTGAGACGAGCGCACCTGCCCCACCTCCTTCTGTTGATCCGGTCCCTCCGACTTCGCCTGCAGGAAGCGTTTCAATACATTTGAGTTCGGAGGAGGATGTTGATATAATGCCCCCGACTGGAGATCGGCCGCCGAAAGGCAAGGGCTCAAAGAGAAAACCAAGCGACGGCTCCAACGGGTCCACACCGAAAAGGAAACTGAAGAAGAAAAAATAATAGACACATCTCTTCGGTTCATTTTTGAGTAGATAGGAATTTCTTTATCTTTTGTTGGCCATGTATAGATGCAGGTTCGGCCCCTACTAGTAGAATTTTTTGGATAAACTTGTACTTAGTTTTCTTCTACAAACAGTTGAAATGAAATTCCATTTTGTCTTTAACTCAATTTTCGTTTATTTGCTTAAGTGTTCCAACATTTGATCTCCAGTCCAGTGTACCTTTTGAGTTTCGACCTTTGGATTGGACCCAAGTTTAGTTGTTAAGTCCTGAAATCACAACTATGAGTGATGATTGAACGTTAAACCGGACTCCGATGCTGCACTGTCTCAATCAGTGATCGACACTTAAGTTCTGCCCCCAGTTTCAGGGACGAATTGCAAGACCAAGTGACAATCGCACTCCGCTTTCAACTTATCGAGCGTAACCTCGTCGAACTGATGTTGGAATAAAGAAATTCAAGTGGTCGAATCGCACTCGCTTATTTATCGTCGATTGCATCCACACTCCGGGGATTTGCATTCGTGCGTCAACGGTCAGGCATGCCTGCTTGAGCTTCAAGGATACGTCCACGCTCCAGGGACTTAAGTCATTATCATGGGTGGTCAATCACACCCGCTTGATGTTTGTAACGGTGTCCACACTCTGGGGACTTTAGATGGATTCGTGGGTGGTCAGTCACACCGGGGACTTTAGATGGATTCGTGGGTGGTCAGTCACACCCGATTTGCATTTACACTCTAACCACGCTCCGAGGACTTAGAGTTTTTTTTACGGACGGTCAATCCCAATCCGGTTTGTGTTCAAACTCTAATCCACTCTCCGGGGATTTTAAGTCAATGTTTATAATCCAATTTGCGCCCTGGGAATTTGGAGTTGGTGTTTATGTTGACACTCCGGCTCGCACTCTGGGAATCCGGAGTTAGTTAATGTTTATACTCCAGTTCACGCTCTGGGAAATCGAAGTTAGCCGAAAGATGGTCAGTCACATCTGTTCAGGCTTTAGGATTTCGTTCGCACTCCAGGAACGACGGATCTATCAGGATTGTGGATGGTCGGTTCACATCCACCCTGAGTTAACAAGCGAGGTCGTTAGATGGACGGATCCATCCTCCTCAAACTTGGTCAAGATACGAGCGAAGTCATTAGGTGGACGGATCCACCCTCTTCGAGATTGTATTTGTAAGTTTATACTCCAGTTCACACTCTGGGAATCTGGAGTTGGCTAAAGGATTGTCGTGTATCAATCCTTTTTTTTGACTTCAGTGTGATGACTTTCCCCCGAGCTCGGGTATCATCTAGCGAGTGACCTGTCGTATCACAGTCACTCCCTATTTGAATAAATCCCACCGTCGAGTAGAATTTAGCTCTCTGTGCATAGTGATAGTTGTATGACGCATTCAATAAACCACAGCTTTGGCTCGAAGAGATTGCATTTTATTGCTGAAATAAGAAAATACGACAAAATCAGTTGCCTTATTACAAATTCAAATTTTGAAATGCAGAAACAAATTGCAAATGAAAAATAGTCTGAATAGAGAAACAGAGCCTGTCATGTGTAATAGCGACGAAGACTTTCGCTGTTCCAGGCTCTCGGAAGAGTAAGACCGTCAACGGTCGATAATTTGAATGTGCCGTCTCCGAGTTTTCGTTCAATAACATACGGCCCTTCCCAGGTTGGCTTTATATGTGAAGGGACCGGGTAAATTCTCTTAAGGACGAGATCGCCGAATTTAAAGGTTCGGGGTCGGACCTTGGCATTATATAATCGGGCGACTCGACTTCAGTATGCGGCTGCCCTCAAATCAGCCACTACATGCTTCTCATCCAATAAATCCAGAGATTCGGCAAGTAATATAGCATTTGTCTTCTGATCATAGTATGTCACACGATGAGAAGGCACTTCTAATTCGACTGGGATAACAACTTCTGAACCATAAGAAAGAGAAAATGGAGTGTGGCCGGTCGTGGACTTGTGGGTTGTTTGGTAAGCCCATAAGGCCATAGGAAGTTCATCGACCCATTTGCCCTTGGCCTTTTCCAGTCGTTTCTTCAGCATAGACTTTATAACTTTATTAACAGCTTCGACCTGTCCATTCGCTTGAGGGTGTGAAACTGCAGAGAATTTCTTCTAAATGTGAAATCGTTGACATAAATCTTTAAATTCAACACTATCGAATTGGGTCCCATTGTCAATGACGATAGTACGTGGGAGACCAAATCGGCAGATGATGTTGCGCACTACAAAGTTGATCACCTTCTTCGTTGTGATTGTAGCAAGGGGTTCAGCTTCCACCCACTTGGTAAAGTAGTCAACCGCTACGATGGCGTACTTCGCACCACCTTTGGCTAAAGGTAAAGAGCCAATAATGTTGATGCCCCATACCGTGAATGGCCACGGACTGACCATATGTGTTATCTCGGTAGGTGGGGCTCTAGGAATCCGAGCATGCTTCTGACACTTATCACATCTCTTGGCATAATCTGAAGCATCACGATTTACAGTTGGCCAATAATATCCATATCGAAGTACTTTCTTGGCAAGAGCTTCCCCTCCGGTGTGATCGCCACATTCTCCTTCATGCACATCATACAATACGCGTTTGATTTCATCATGAGTGATACCCCAGAGTAAGGGAACAGAGTATCCCCTTCTATACATGATTCTGTTCTGAATAGTGAACCGCGAAGCCTTTCGAAGAATCTATCTCTTTTCACTTCTGCGCTCTGGTAGGGTTCCGTGCTCAAGATAATTTCTGAACGGAGTCATCCATGACTCCTTCTCGGAAACGACATCAAATATCCAATTGGTTTCCATCTGATCAATGCTTGGCGAAGACAATGTCTCCACGAGAATGAGTCTCATTTGCTGTGTTTCACCTGTACTGGCTAACTTTGCTAACGAATCGGCTTTCTTATTGTGCTCTCGGGGTATGTAATTAATGGCATAATAATCGAATTGATTCAATATCTCCTGAACCTGAACAAGGTAGCGGCCAGTCTTCGATCTTTGGCTTGATATTCTCCTCTGACTTGACACACGACCAATTTTGAATCATAATAAATTTCCACAACAATGATTCTTAGATCTTTGGCAAGTTTCAATCTAGCCAGTAGGGCTTCATACTCGGCTTCGTTATTAGTTGCACGGAAGTTGAACTTTAGAGATCGACCTTCAGGAGTTTCAAGGACAACCCCTGCACCTGAGCAATGGTCATTTGATGCACCATCTGTATGCAGTTTCCAGATATATTTGGGAGATTCACTGGTTTCGGGCAAGTCCTCTGGGATGGTAAATTCAGCTATAAAATCTGCTAGAACTTGTCCCTGAATGGCTCGCCTTGGAGTGTAAGTAATGTCAAACTGACTTAACTCGATATTCCATTTGAGTAACCTACCAGACGTCTCATGCCGCGTAAGGACCTGTCGTAACGGCTGGTCGGTGTAAACGGTGATCGGGTGAGCCTGGAAATACGGATGGAGTTTCCTCGAGGCAATAACAAGACAATAAGCTAACTTCTCGAGCTTTGGATAATTTCTCTCGGCTCCGGTTAACCGTTTGCTAATACAATACATCGGCTTTTGTATTCGGTCTTCCTCCCGAATTAGGGCAGCACTGATTGCGTTTTCTGATACTGCCAAATAAATGTACAATTTCTCGTGATCGATAGGCTTTGACAAAATTGGCGGTGTGGAGAGATGTTGAATTAGTGATCGGAATGCGCCCTCACATTCCGTAGTCCATTCAAAGTTTCGTTTTCCTTTTCGGATCAGATCGAAGAAGGGAATGCATTTGTCAGTAGACTTTGAAATGAACCTGCTTAGTGCTGCTACTTTCCCGTTGAGGCTCTGGACTTGTTTTATAGTTCTCGGAGTTTCAAGATTTTTGATCGCCCAGATCTTTTTGGGATTGGCTTCGATTCCTCCGGCGTTGACGATAAACCCAAGGAATTTCCTGGATGCGACCCCAAAATGACATTTCATCGGGTTGAGCTTCATTTTGTATTCTTGGAGGATATTAAACATTGACTCCAGGTCTCTGATGTGATCAGTGGAAAATCATGACTTGACTAGCATGTCGTCCGCATACACCTCCATGGTTTTTCCAATCTGGTTAGCGAACATTCGATAACTAACCATTGATAAGTTGCCCCAGCATTCTTGAGTCCAAAAGGCATAACTTTATAGCAATAGAGCCCCATATTGGTTACGAAGCTGGTGTGCTCCTAATCAGGCAAATGCATGGGTATTTGATTATAGCCAGAGTATGCATCCATGAAGGATAAGAGTTCATGTCTGGCCGTTGAATCTACGAGTTGATCAATTCGAGGAAGTAGAAAACTGTCTTTAGGGCTGGCTTTATTTAGATCAGAGTAATCGATGCACGTTCTCCATTTCCCATTTGGCTTTCGGACAAGTACAGGATTTGACACCCATTCCGGATATAATGCATCTCGAATAAATCCATTCGATTTAAGCTTGTCTACCTCTTCCTTAAGGGTGGTAGATCTCTCTGGATCCAAAACATGCCTTTTTTGTTTGACCGGGATGTGCCGCGGGTCAATGTTCAATGCGTGGCTCGCGATGTCCGGCGAGTTCCCACACATGTCAAAATGCGTCCAGGCAAACATGTCAAGGTTTTCCCGGAGAAATTCAACCAATTCCTATTGCATTTGTTGGCTCAACTGAGATCCAATCTTTATCATTCTAGAATCATCGATCAGAACATCGATCGTCAGTTCGGCCAGAGAAGCTTGACTGTCTTTATTTTCGTCTTCACTTTCGGTGTCTCTCGGGTCAAGATCTCTTTGGAATTGGTTGGGGTGCCCAGGCCCAGGCCCAAGCGTCAATTGCCCATTATCAACAAAACGGACGCATAAAGATTCATCTACGCCCTTTCCTTCCTCTTTTCGCTGCGCCTCGCGCAGCTCAGCAACATAACAGGCTCGTCCAACAGTTTGATCTCCTTGAACGACTCCAACTCCACGGTCAGTGGGGAACTTTAGAGTCAAACACCATGGGGCAATAGCAGCCCTGAACTCAGCTAGGGCCGGTCGGCCCAAGAAAGAATTATATGGGAAGTCTATATCCAAAACAACAAACTACAGTATACTGGCTCTCCGGCGTTCTCCAATACCTAACTCCACTGGCAATTCCACCACTCCAGTAGGTATAGTTGCACTCCCATTGAAACCATGGATATGGTACTGACAAGGTTTCAAATCTTTAGTCTCCATTTTCATCTGGTCATAGGATCGCTTGAACAATATATTCATAGAACTTCCACTGTCTACCAAGATCCTCCTCATCCAAGTAGGACCTACTTGAGCTGATATGACAAGTGGATCGATGGTTGGGGCTTCGATCCTATCAGTGTCTCTGTCCCGGAAGACGATGTCGTCAATCATCATCTTTTGTTGCTTGGCCAGAGCCCCCTCTTCCAAACTACTACAACACTTGAAGCTTGCATGCCTGATAGAACTGGCATACGACTCCATTTCCTTCCAACTTTGATCTACTGGATGAGGACCACCACTAATCGTATTTATCACCAACCTCCCGCCAGTACGAGCGGGTTCCTCCTATCTTGCATGATTTGGTGTATGGTTCTGATTCGATGGGCTCGCACCTCCAGATTGCGGCGCCCGCACAAACTGTTCTAACTTCCTTACACGTATCAACTTTTCAATGAGATCCTGCAAATGATGGCACTCATTTGTGTTATGGCCGTAGCTTTCATGAAATCTGCAAAATTTTCCTGTTTGGATCTGTTTCTCCGATGACTGTTTCGGAGCAGGTTTCTTGTACTGAATAGTATTGCAGGTCTGTAAATACACATTCTCCAGCGACGTATTCAAAGCAGTAAAATTATCAAACATAGGAGCCCTGCGTCGTGGACCACGATTATGATCCCATTTTCTTTTTTGGTTACCATTGCCTTTCTGCTGATTTTGTTTATTCTGGATGTTCAATTGCACTTTCCCGGAGCTCTCCCCGGATTGTTTAACAGCAATATTACTCTGAATTCCTTCCATACCAGGCCCTGCATCATCCTTTTTCCTAGACTGTTTCGCATCCTCCCTTCTCAAGAATTGCGCTGCCTTGGAATAGAAACGGTCCAATGATGTAGGGGGTTTTCCGGCCAACCAGTTGCCAAACTCAGAATCGGGATCAATCCCCTTAGTCAGTGCCATAAGAATAGAGTTATCATTTGGGTTGCTGATCTCAGTGCATGCAGCATGAAATCTCTTTAAATAACGCTTGAGTGTCTCTCCAGGAGCTTAAGTGACACTAGATAAAGTATTAACATCCTTCGGTCTTACAACATGCATACGAAATTTCTCAATAAACTTTATTGCCAACTGATCAAAACATGAGATGGATCGAGGTGGCAGTCGGGTAAACCACATATTCGCTATGCCCCCTAGAGAGATCGGGAAGCTTCGGCACTTAACTGCATCATCAGCTCGTGCAGCATTCATCAACCATTCATACTTCAGGATATGTTGATTAGGATCATAGCTCCCTTCATAAACGGTTAAAGTTGGCATCCTGAATCGCCGAGGGGGTTCAGCATAGAGTATCTCATCAGTAAAAGGGGTATGACTCCGGAAGATTCCCTAGTCGTCATTGTTAAGACCCTGACTCTCACGGATCATTTGACGGATCATCGTTGGAATGTCGGGCATCTGGACATTTTGAGTAGGTTGGGCCAAGGTGTGGTCGGGTTCCACAATGCAAGGAGGGGCCGGTCGCTGTCGACGGTCCATGTCTCGCCTCCTTGGTTCTACGTCTTTGGGGACGTAAGGTTCGGGAGTGTGGTTACGTTGGCGGTGGGTCGGATCCATTCGGTTTCGAGCGTCAACTCCCAAATTAGTTGCTGTGGCAGTACGGTTATCAGTAATGTGGTATGGGGTAGCGCCTCCTCGGGAGGAGGGTCTAGTCTGATGGCTGGTTGACGGGCCAACTCTCGGTTGCCCAAGACTCAATGTATGCTGATGCCCAATGGCCTGTGTGTAACTTCCGTCCAATCGCGGGTGTGTGGATCTATGATGGTAATCAGAAGAGGCTGAACTTTTGGTGGACGAATAAGAAGCCTAATCCCTCCTGGATCTCCTTCGTCGTTGACAGTTCAATTGGTTGGTCAGTTGCGCATTAGCACGGAGCTGTTGAGTGAGCTGTTGGCGGCTCTGAGTCGGTTCTTGTATTAGCATCTGGAATTCTTCCCTGGTAACGAGGCCTTGCGGATCTGATAGTCCGGCAACATTCTGATCAGTTGGAGGCAGTTGTACGGGATTATGTCTGTCCCGTCCTGGATCTACAGCAGTTGAGGTAGTCCTTGTGTTAACCATGATGGATAGTGAAGCTCTTTCCTAGACTTGATGCAAATCTAAATAGGATGGAAGAACTTTAATCTTTGAGATCTGGATCTTCTTCTTAGATTTGTGCAATCCGATATCGATAGTAGATCCAACGAGCGGGAGAAAAAACTGTGTTTTCTAACTGAAAGCACTAAAGTATTTGTACCAAAATTGGGCACAACACTCTTCGGAAGTGTTTGAAGAGATAAAATGAAGAAAGTAAATGTAAAAAGAGGATTATCTAACAAACACTCCAAAAAACAATCAGAAAAACAACAAAGAACACAGAGATTTAGAGTGGTTCGGCGTGTTGCCTACGTCCACTATGAAATGATTGATCTTTATTAACTTTTTCTTGCTGGTTATAGCTGATTACAACAGTAAATCTCGAGCACAACAGTGAAATTCGAGTACAATGGTGAATTCGGCAGAGTCTAGATGTCAGAGAGCCAAAAGATCCCTTTTCTATAGGCTCTGGGATGCTATTTATAGGTGTAGGCTGCAAATATCTCGCTCAGATCTCGGGAGACCTCTTCTGGCACATGGATGGGCCCACGCGATTGATCCCACGTGATTTGCACGCGATATAGGATCGATACGAATGAGATTCGTATCGATCGAAAATTCATCCAATTGGGTCGGGATCGATTGTGAGTGTTGCTGAGGATGTACGCAAGCTTCTATGAAAATTTCGTAGCATTTGGACTTGTAGATTGTGAGTTATGATCGATGCACTCTTGTGTTCTCTCTAGGTTGCGCCATTCGTATCGATACCCCTCGTATCGCTCTTATTCGTATCAGTCCGAGCACGTGCCTGTAAGTTCACGTGGCTCTAAATTCTCGGATCGATCCATTTTTCGTGCCGTGTTGACTGCTTCCTTCATCGTATCCAACGTCTACGCCTTGTTCGTATCAATCTATTTCGACCCTGTTTGTGTCGATCTTAGTTGTTCTATTCGTATCGATCGGACTTGGCCTTGTTTGTATCGATCGTAACCGTTCTGTTCATATCGGTCAACTACATTGCTTTGTTCGTATCGATCGACTGCACTGTTCTTATTCGTATCGATCGATTGAATTGCACTTCGTATTGATGGGAAGTCTTGATTTCGTATCGATCCGTGGTCGATCGATACGAAGCATGTCTGAAGCTCGATCGATATGAAATGTATATTCGTGTCGCAGTCAATGGATACGAAGTAGGAGGGTCCTGATGGATACGAAGTAGACTCTTTCTGGCTGCTGATCGATACGAAGTGCGCTTGTATGCCGATGGATTCGAACAGGATCGATACGAATAACGCTGATTCTCTCGATGGATACGAAGTAGTGCACCTTGATGGATACAAAGAGATACTCGCTGATGGATACGAACAACAGATGACACCGAGACTTGATGGATACGAATAGATGGATGCGATGGTGTTGAATTCCTTGACTTGTATCGATCATATCTTGAGCATACGAACTAGGATTGACTTGAAATTTGGAACGTTGGCTTTCATAGCTTTGTTTGTCATGTCTTGTCAATTGTAGCTCGATCTGGTCTTGGACAAAATTTATCGATATCCATAGTGAGCCTGCGTATAACCGATCTTCGGGATGGACTTTCCTTGGTTTCCAGTTAAGTTCTTGGTATCACGGCTTTGCCTAAAAGGCGGGATAACAACACTCAAGCAAATAAGAAGTTGGGTAAAAAAAATTATTGGACTACATTAACGAACTTCTAACATGTGATGTAAGTTATATTTATCGTTTATTCATTTTCATTTAGTAAACGGTTGGGTAATATGATTTTTGTTTTTGTAGAAATACCCATCCCATCAGAAATTGGTTTCATATTTGTAACACAAGCAAACATCTTGGTTTTGTAATAATATAATAAAACTGGACACTAGTGCCTCTAGTAAGAAATCAGGAATAATGTTTATGTGTGAAGGTAGTGGTGTTTATAAGAGGAATAAAATTAGAGGTCCTAGTAATTATAGACTGGTACCAAAAAATGTAATAGTCTATTTAGGAAAAAATGTATGAAACTTCCTTCATTGAATTATTGGTGTTTAATGGTTGTGAACATTGTCCATAATCGCTCTGAGTTAAAGCACAATGAAGGTCATTCGTATACAAGAAGGTTAGGCCAAGAAAAGATCAAAGTAGTGATTGAAATGCATAGAAATGTGGTTAAATCTTAGAAAATTTTCTATACATTAAAAATTAACGATCCTTCAAATTGTACAACTTTCAAAAACCATGTCTGTTATCCCACCCTTTGGTCAAGGCTGGAATATCAACAAATTAACTGTAAAGGATGGATATCAGGATTGGAATCGATCGAAAATGAGGTTGTGATCGATATCGTCAAAATTTGGCCGAGCTCCGATCAAGGCGGGATCAATTAGGAATGATGATCAAGGCTAGGAGAGGCTACGCTTCAATTTTCAGGTCAATCGGAGTTCGTATGCTCGAGATATGGATGGATCAATGTTGGAAGAAACAGGTTTGGTATCGATACTGTTCGTATCCATGCATTTCGTATCGATACCCATGGATACGAACAGGGCATTCGTATCGATCAGGGAGAAGGATACGGCGCTATTCGATGTGGGGCTGTTCGACTCGATGCTGTTTGACTCGATGATGTTCGACTCGATGATGTTCGACTCGATGCTGTTCGACTCGATGCTGTTCGACTCGATGATGTTCGACTCGATGATGTTCGACTCGATGCTGTTCGACTCGATGCTGTTCGACTCGACGTTGTTCGACTCAATGCAGATTCGTATCGATAGGATCACATGATTGATACAACGTGGTGGATAAAAATTGATGGACACGAACGTGACCAATTCAGGCAGATGGATACGACTGAGCACGAAGCATGGATGTGAACGAGGAATGTGCGTGATTCAAGGGAAGAAGCGTTCAACACGGCTGGGAGAACGGATCAAGCCTTAAGAATAGAGCCACATCACCGGAGCGCACCTACTAGGTATCGATACGAACAGGTATCGATACGAATTGATCGATATGAACGGAGCAGTATGAAAGTTCTATTTCATATCGATCATAACTGGAGATCTACAAGTCCAAATGCTATGAAATTTTCACAGGAGCTTACGCACAAGCTAAGGAATGTTCACACCAAGTTTTGACTCCATTGGACGAAATATTGATCGATACGAAATTCGTTCGTATCGATCACGGATCGAGCCAAAACTTCATGGGTTTGGTCGCGTGGGCCCACTCACATGCCAGAAGGAGTCTCCCGAAGTTTGAGCGAGATATTTGCATGGAACGCCTATAAATAGCACCCCAGAGCCTACAGAAAAGGGATCTTTTGGCTATCCAACGTCCAGACTCTGCCGGAAACACCTTTGCATTACTAAGCTACTGTTGTATTCAAATTTCTTCATTGTAATCCGCTGTAATCCGTTGTAACCAGCAAGGAAAATCAATAAAAGATTAACTTTTGGAGTGGACGTAGGCCGGAGATAGCCGAACCACTATAAACCTTATGTCTATATCTTATTCTTTCCGTTTTATGTTTATTATTCTTCATTTTTTATCCTCTACATTACTTAGATCCGTGATTGGTGATCTTTGATTATTGATCTATATTCATACACTGGTGCTTTCACGACATTTGGGGTTTGTGACCATTTTTGGCGCAAACAATGTCTAATGTAATTCAAGCTAAAAATTCAATCGAACGAGCTGGTCATTCTCAAGTGCAGTATTTGCTTAGTAAACTAAAAGAGTTTGGTTACTTTGAATGACATCGAAAGACTTTTTATGGAAGTGATATTATCAGGATAATTTTAGGGCACATCCAACTAGTTCGTATTTTTTACAAACATTTCATTGAGTTATTATATTGGTTGTACTTAGAAAACAAATAGGTACAAGATGCCATTACTTGAGATAGTTTGTGTAACCTCTACGGATCATACATTTTGTATTTCCATTACTTACTTAGTTGCAGAAAGCGAGGGAAGTTGCATTTGGGCTTTGGAACATTTGAAGTCTTCTATGGCTAACTTTGAGGTGGAAATGCCTAATGTGTTCATAAGCAATAGAGAGTTGGTGTTGTCGTCAGATTGATTAAAAAATCCAAATTCGAAAACCAATACATGTTGATATAAAACTTGTTCCATATTATGTTCTTATGCTGTTACCTTAGTTATTCATGTTTAGGTTTTGCAGTTGGAATAATGTGGTTGTGATATGAGAATGTACTTTAATCAAATCCCACAAAAGATTAAACAATTTGTAAATGATATTATTGATGTTGATTCGGACGGCAATTGCGGATTTCTTTGTATAGCACATTTCTTAGAATGAGGGAATCATGTTGGTCTTAAGTTCGTTATGACTTATATAAGGAGTTGTATGAAAATCAAGAACTTATGAGCAAGTGTTCATAGAGCGTGATAGATTCAATGCTTTACTTATGCAACTAAAACGCGGAGGTGATGGTTTTGCACCATGGAAGAAATGGATGACAATGCCGGAAATTGGTTCTGCTATTATGACTAAATATAACATACTTGTATTTAGCATAAATGAAAGACTCACTTTGATGATACCACTACTGAAGAAAAAGTACAATTACCCATATAATGTTCAAAAATAGCAACAACATTTGTTAATGATGATCATTTTGTGCAAGTACGTAATTAATCTCTTTTTCATTGTTATTTAATCATTTTGTTCAATGTACTAAATCATCTTTATCAAATGTAGGTAAAAGAACCCAAACATCCGGTGCCATATATTTACGCAAAATGGTCGACGATTCGCCATATGGATGCATGCACTTGGGAATTTATTTATAGTGATCATAAGTAAGCTTGCATGAAAGAACTCAATTTACAGAGTGGAACTTAAATGTACTTTGAATTAACTATGTACTTTGACCACTAAATTTATGCTTTCGAAATAATGTACATTGAATTATCTATAAATGTGTGTTGTTAATTGATTTATTGTTCTGTGTGTTCTATTTGATGTCTGTTTTTTCTGCTGTTATATGTTGTTTGATTCTTTTGTTTGCTTGATGTTTCCTGCTATATTTTTTTTCATTTTTTACAACCCCGCATAGGGAACAACGTGGTGTGTATTTTAATCACACACTAGCACAACATGGTTATTTTTAACCCCACACAAAGCAAAATATGTGATATATGTTCCAAGTCGTAATGATGCTACATGGTTGGTATTTTTCTACAGTATAGATCCTACGTGGTGAATAATTACCAACTATTTTGGTGCTCAAGTATTTTACTCTACGAAGTTTGTGTTAGGGGCAAACGAAGGAGTTCATATTGAGAAGTTCATTTATTTGCAACATGGGTATATGATAGTGAAAGCGTAGGTGAATCGGGTTAATGAGCTTGATAAATTTGGATTGGATTTGGTGAACATTCTAACGAAGAAGGCCACGAAGTGTGCAAAAATCTTGAGCTAACCGCATAAAGACTTAAATCTTAGTCATATTTTGAAATGTGCCACCTTTGAGAGCTTAGCGGAAATAGAATTTTAAACACTGGTTCTAAGGAGGCCGTAAAGGAAAAGCCAAAGATGGGGGATAACGGTGGGAGTTGGCAAGGCAAACGTAAAGAAGGTGAGGGAAAAGAAGGATAAGGTGAATCCAAGAGATAGAGGTTTATATGTTGGAGATGCCATATGAAGGGACACATAAATAAGAACTACATGATGAACATGAGCAAGATTAAGTGCTACAACTGTAATCAGCTTAGACACACAAAGCGATAATGCCTAACCTTGGGCAAGACTGGATAAGTAGTACAAGCATACACACTCAATGTTGCCCCTAATGATAGAAAACCACCAACTCAGATGGACAAGGGAAGAAAATTATAGTGGAAGGTATGTTACTTCTTTTTTATTTTCCCGTTCGTAGCTTTATTTGACACTGGAGCATATCATACTTTTACATCTTGAAGTTTGGTTGATAGTTTCAGTTCGACACTCACATAGTGCATGATCCCATAGTAGCGTCAAATCCTATTGAGGGACGATAAACTTATCCATGATACACTCTGGGTTAACACTATAAGAAAATAGTCAATTAATAGCAAAGATGGATGACATTAGATTACAAGTTTCTATCTTTAGCAATTTACTACTTATTTGGAGTTAAAAACAACTCATTGTTCATGCTATCTTCCTCACCTCTAAAAAGTAAGCGGTATAATTTTTTATCACCTTTTCATTCTCTTGTTCCAACGTTTTCCGCCTAAACCCCATTTCATCCTTCACCTCCAAAAATGTAAATTCCACTTTGAAAACCAATTTTTTTCATTATTTCAATCTATCTCTGAAATCCTCAACTCCTAAATCATGCTATTTATATAACTTTAGGTGATCAATGACCTTGTAGATATAATATTCTCTTTTTGTATAATTTCATTCCATTTTTATCAATTTAATTTGGTTCTAACAAGAAAAAATCTGTAGTTAATTTCGTATTAATAGGGTATTGTCATTGATTTCATGCAAAATCTATAGTTGGTTATGATAGAGTTAGGGGTATGCTCTAAGGGCAATTATGTAATTTGTTACATATATCTAACTTGATAACTAATCTTCTTCGAAATTAAAGATGTTTATTATATACTTGATATAATGTGTTATATTAATTGATTAATTTAATTAGAAGTAATTTAATAGAAAATCCATAAATGTTATGTTTTATGGTAGTAGTTACAAAGTATTGTATCCATGAGTAATTTATCACAATGAAAACAAATATACCATTTTAAATGATCCTAGTCAAGATACATTAACGCTCTCCAAATGTTGAGTAGTGTATTACTCATAACTATTAGGGGCACTTAGGAATTACGTACCGATAATTATTGGATAAATATGGAACGACTCACTCGATGGTTTTCTGTTGGTTAATATAACTAAGGTCAAAAAAAATACATATATGACTGATTTACATATTTCTCTCGACTTGAGAATACTGTGGATCTTTAATATGAAAGCTTCGCTTTGATTATAGTCAAATTATGGCACGACGTCCATTATGTGACTATAGTTGGGTCGAGTGGAAGTATTGGAAGTGAAGCACTATTCAAGAGAGGATTCGTCTCCTTGGTTATATGAGGTTAGAATCACAGTCAACTCAAATCAACTCAAAGTCAAAGTCTTTGGCCAGAGCATTTCAGTTAATAATAGTAGTTATTATTGAATCAAGGACTTTGTATATAGACTATAGAGTTGAATATGGGTGATATTGGAATTTTGACTGTTACCAAATTCCACAAATCCAAAGTGATATAGTTTTGATGAAGAGAAATGGTGTAAATAAATGTCACAACTAGGTAACGCTTAATAATGTAAAAAATGATTTTACTAAAACTAAGTGATAAATTTGTCCAAAATGTCACATCACCTTCTAGTGATGTGTGAACGTTAACATTCAAATAGTTCGATATTAATCGTTGACCAAATTTACACCTAACGAGTCACAACCGAAATGATGAATTCTCTTCAGACCGAACGATTTAACTAGTTTATAATTGTTATAAATTGATTAAATTAATTTGTATTTATAAAATATTAATTACAAAATTTTGAATATGATTTGAGAAATAAATATTATTGTCTATGTCTATAATAGTAATAAATTTATCAATTGATATGGGATATTAATAAGCAATTAAATTAGATTTAATTAATAATATTTATTTGGGCTTAGGATATTATCCCATGGCGATAAAATGTTAATTTCGGTAGCAATAAGGTTTATAAGCGGCGGCTAAAAAGGTTAGAGTTATTTTGAGATGGATGACTTAGATTTAGTTAGAATTGGTATGAGATATGATCTATATCTTTCTCTCTTTCATCCACTATAAATGGATCTCTAACCCAAATTTATTTAGAACTTTTTAGCTACCACTATTCCCTCCATTACTGGTTGAATTCATTTTCAAGGAGCTCTAACAAATTCAACTCAAATCAATTCAAAAGACGACAACTATTGGATAGTCAAAGGTCCACGGTTCAAGGATTAGCAGTCTGCCGAATCGAAAAGTTTCCAAAGAAGAAAGTGTTAATCATTATTAGATGTGCTTTAAGGTATTAGCTTTAGGTATGTTTTTACTGTGTTATATGATTTATAATTACGGAATAATATTTTATTATTTATATATGTTATTATTATATTGTTAGTTTGGAGATGATTCTTATATGTATTAATGTTGCCACATATTGGTCATATGTATGTATTCATTAAAAAACAATTTTTTTCATGTAGATCTTATAGGCACAACCAAATAATATATTTACAATAATTATTATTTTATTAATATAAATATACGTATGTTAATATGCCATTTAATTATAATTATATGGTTTGTATTTAATTATATCATCATATCATGTTAATAGTTGAGCATATACTTTATAAATTTATATTTACAATAATTATAATTTTCGATAGCTGTAAATTATTTTAAATAGTTATTTACTAGTATTTATTGTTATTTAAACCAATATACTATGTAAATAATTTATATAAAATAAAATATGTTTTGAACATTAACTTTTAAGTTTTATAAAATTATTTTACCATGAAATAAATTCTCTGTCAAAAAAATCAAAATTTAAAAATCAATTTTAATATTTTTAAAAAATATTATAATATACGACATGAAAAAAAGTTAATTATTAGAAATAAATTTTGACCTAGTAAAATTATGGAAATCCTCAAAATATCATTGTAGATTTTTTGAAAGTTTAAAATTTGAATAATTAGTTTCAAAAATATATATTATTAATATTTTGTTATTTTTCGATTAATATATATATATATATATTTAATATGATAAAATTTTGTTGTGCTGTCTATATGATCTGGAAATTTTAAAAAAAATATTTTTTGTTATTTATTAACGTATATAACTTTATATATATCTCTAGATGGTATAAATATGCTTATGTATATGTGTGTATATTATTAAAAAGTTATTATTTTACATTTTTATAAATTATTCAAATTTTACATATATATATATATATGTATATGTATATGTATAAATAAGTAGATTTGTAATATTTATATAAATAATAAGTTTAAATACATACATATATTTAAACAACATACCATACATATCAGATAAGCTAACGTGTCCGTTGCGATGTAAATCTCAACATCTATATACGAGCATATTATTGCTTGCATGGGTTTTCATGCTACCAATGCACACACATACATATATGTACAATATATGTATTGTATATTTGTATGTATTAATATATAATTAAATAAAACTATATAATTTCTAAATTTAAATAAAATAAGAGATTGTATTTAAATAAACTTTAGAAATGTTCTAAATGAATTAGATTTCTTAGGCCCAATAAAGATCCAATAGGGTAAAAAAATTTAAAAGTCACTCGTAACTTCTATTGTAGACTGGCCCAGTTCCAACAATGGTATTGGAGTACAATAGCCTATACGGTCTAAATTAGTCATGTTAGGCTTAACTATTAAGCTCACAGCCCAAAAGTAGTCACTAATAAAAAAGGCCCAAATTTGAATTGGCTCTTGATCTAATTTTCAAAATTGTTTGAAAAATGCCGGAGAGTGAGCCATGGCCCTAAGGCTATGGCGATCGATAGACAGTGAGCCATGGCCCTAAGGCTATGGCGATCGGGGAGCAACGAGCCTGGGGGGCGGGGGCCGGGAGTGAGGATGGAGCGCCCTGCCGAGCCCGGCTTCCTGTATAGAAAACCTCTTCTCCGGCTTTCATGTAGCATGCGCCCGTGAAGTGACTTGATGGAACCCGTGAATAAATGTGAAACTCTTGACTCACAGATGACATCGGAAATCTTCATTATTGAGCCCGGGGGGTGGTGGTCGGGGGCGGGAGGTTAATCGGCTTTGCGACCTGGCGCAAAACGTAATCTTAGTAGCGCAGAAGAGAGGACTTTAGACACCGTAGGGAGCTTATTAGTCTTAGGTTTCTGAAACATAAGATTTTAAATTTTAAATTTAAATTTAAAATAGGATATACAAATATTATAAAAATTATAATATAATAAAAATTCAAAATATTTGAAAATAAATATGAATTTCAAAATTTATTAATAAGATTAATTAAATAAGCAAATTAATTAATAAATGTATACCTTTATTTTATATTATGATATATGTTATATTGTTTTAAAATGTTTAAAATAACATAAGTATACATGTATGTATACAAATTGAATTTTGAAATTAATATAATTTAATTAAAAGTATTTAATTTAAATAAATTAATTAAAGGTTAATTAATTAAATAATAACCACACATATATATGATATATGTGTAATACTATAAAGGTTATAGTATGTAATAAATATTTAATATAAATATTACATTAAGTTAATAAAATTAACTAAATTGTTAACTAATTAAAATAAACTAAATTGTTAATTAATTAAAATTAACTAAATAAGATTTATGTAACGACCTACCTTTTTGGATGGTTTAAATCGATCATAAACCACACATGTCAACTCAAACCATTCAAAATGGAGGATTGTTAATGGGGTAAATAAGAAAATAAGAGAAAAGAAGGAAAAACAAAACACAGAATCTCACAGCGGAATGACAAAATATAATAATCAAATAAACAGTTCATGAAGCTGTTTTACAAATAACATTTAATTACACTTTTATAATACAATCAGAGTTATACATACAACATATAAAATAGGATAATGCAGCAGAACAGCATGATGTAGTGGAATATATATATATATATATATAATACTAAACTTCGTCTTCGTCCTCCAGAATATTGTCTTCAACATTGAAAAACTCAAGCTGACCCGAGCGTAATGAAAAGACAAAACACTCGAGTCAGAACTAAAAGATCTTATGTAAGTTAAACCAAAATAAGTAAATATGAGTGTAACAGCTTCAGAGATGTTTACAGGATTTTACATCTCCTATCCAGTGTCTAACGTGCGTGCAATAACTTAAGAGATGTTCGGGATTCCATCTCCTAAGGATCCGTTAAAATATTTATATGTAGTAATATACGCTATATAGATACTATCTATCAATAAGTAAAGTATTAAAATAGCATTAAGGCGTTACCGATATCCCCCTTAACACATTTTATAAATGTCGTAGTCTATACAGTACTGTAAACTCCACCAAATCGGTGGGCTATCAGGGAGCATTCCATAGGTACGACATAAAACAAATCATAGTGGGCTCGATAAGGCAGATGACAAGGCACAATGAGGCAATGCCAGGGTAGGATTCTACCGTTTGCACTTTCGGGTTGGTGGTAACGCATAGCCAAAGCTACCGCCCACCTCGAAACAACACTCCCATAATCAAATCGACGATAGCCACCAAATAAATCACAAAGTAACAGATATGGTATCGAAGAAGTGTGTTCGATCGGAGGAGCGACCTTACTTGGCCCGTCAATTGCTCATGTTTTAGTCATCTCAAGATGACCCATGGGGGTCAGGACTGCGTTCATACCTCATACAGTAGCATTCGCCAAACCATCCTACTTCGTTCTGGATTCTCCACCACGTGCACAGTTGTTAAAGTGGTTTCGAAATTGGCAAAGAGTATGACAATATCCAACCCCGGTCTCTTTAACAACCAATCATTATATTTTTCACACCATGGTCATTTTATAAAACATTTATAATAATAAATACAAAAAACAGTTTGTACTTTCATATCCAGATATCCATATACTTATTCCAAAAGTATAAATATATTCATAAATATCGAGGAAGATTTCTTTCAATCAATTTCGAAAATAACTTATAAATCTCTTCTAAACCATTTATAAACTATTCACATGCTTTAAAACCATTTATAAAGCTATTTATAAATTCCCAAAACAATTTTCAATTCTTTCCATTATCGTAAACTAAAAATTCCTTTATACGCTTCCAAATCCCTTTTATACATGTTCTTTTATACAACCCTTTTTAAAATCCTTTAAAACCTTTATAAAACCATATAAAATTCTTAATAAAAATCTTTTATTAAAACTCCAATATGAAATCCATTTTAAATCTCTTACAATTTTTTTTATAAATTCATTACAAACCTCTTACATTTTTATTTATTAAAGTTATAATAAAATCTATATTTATTATATTAAATCAAAACTATATTTGTTATATTAAATTAAATTTAAAAATCTATATATTAAAATTATACTAAATTAAATTTGATATAAATCTTTTAAAACTATATTAAATATTTTATTAAATTAAATTTATACTATTTAAATTATTATATTTAAAAACTAAACAAAATTATAAGTTAAAATCTTAAGATTACATTTAAAATCATATATTAGCTTATAATTTTAAACTTCAAACATATAAAATAGTTTATTTTCCAAATATAAGTTTTAAATAAAATCAGTAAATTAAATTTAAAAATCAAATTTCTTAAATCAAACATGCTTTATAATTTTAGAAAATAATTTAATACCGACCAACGGTGTCCGTATATAATTTTCTACCCTATGGTCAAGTGATACGAATATATATCATTTCAACCTGCAATAAATTTAAATTTACGGATATATATATCATATCAACCCGTTTCCCAAATCATAATTTTCCAAATCCATAAAATCACTCGGGTTTATCATTTCCACCCATAATGATTTTTCCCTAATCTATAAAATCGTTCAGGTATGTATATCATTTCAACCCATAGGGATTTTCTTAACAATAACTAAGGGAACTTGCAGTGTGATAACAACATATAAAATAAACATAACATCAAATCATCCAAAATGTCAACAATTAAGCATCTATCACAATCATCACTCAAATCAACCAATAAATCACAACAATTAACAGGTTATTATTATTAGGTATTTAACCAACAATTTAAATTCAATATTAATTTTAAATGGAAATTTAATTCAAAAATTCAAATTTCAATTAAACTATCAAACATCAATCAAAATTTTTTTAACGCGTCTTATATTTAATTTAACTAACATAAGATAGTTTATTATTTGTGAGTGGGTTAAATCACTCACATTTGTATTTCTAGTCGAAATAAAATCTAAATAAAGCCCAAAATTCAAACAGTCTCAGAATCTAACCAAACCAGTTCCTTGTTGTCCAGAATTTCAATACGAGTGTAATGGAGTAAACCGCGTGCGAATCGAAGCTCGTATGAAAAAGTTAAAAAGTTATTCGAATTAGAAGTTTTAAAATTAAAATTTAAAATAAATAAAAAAACAAGAGGGTAATTTGGTAAATATACTTATCTCCAAAACCCTAGCATTACACGCTACCGTTCGAACGCGACTATCTCAAGCCCAGCCGCCAGCCTCTCTCCCCTAATGTCGGCGATCACGCTCGTTATCACCTTGATCAGGAAACGCTGCAAGCATCTCCTCGCCTGGCCGACCCTTTGGGCCCCACTGTTAATCGACTATTTTTCTATCGGTTTAGAAAATAGTCGAAAAATGTAACGCCCCACCTCTATACCCACGCTAACCAAGAACACTACGATGTAGGGCTGTCAATTAGCACGGAGAATAAGGCTGTGGAGGAGCGACCATCCATGTAATTTCTTTGTGCGAGCACCGACATGTCAGATAGAATAGAATGCACATCTTTTAAGGAGGAAATTCGACATACCGATACAAACACAAAGCTATCACACGGTGGCTATATATAATCTTCGGAAACAAACATAGAAATAATCATAACATAAATCAGTCACAGACATCCATATCACAAAGGCGGAAGAAGATATGAATAGATATATAACACATGAAAGTGTACATCAGAGTATTGGTCAGAAAGATCCACAATGAATACAAAAGGAGTAGCAACAAGTGCTATACAAAAAAAACATCAATGAGTCTATATCTCAAATGTGTACAATCAAAAACTACTAATCTAAGTAGTTAGCCAAAAGTCAGAGTAATCCTGAAGAGAAGTCAAGCAGAAGCACCTGTAACATCTCGGTCTGACCCGAGTATTATTTATAAGAAAATAATAAACAGATCAGTCTAGCTATAAATATCAGATGATAAGGTAAAGGATAAATAATATGGCATGAACATGTAACAACCATAACGGCATACTACTATAAGTATGTATATGATAATCAACAAAAGATTAATCAATATCACAAGAATCTTCTCAAAGATAAAATAGGGTATCATACCCTAAATGTAACGATCCGGATTTTCGCGTTCGAAAATCGACATCCATACTTTACATCGTACTCGAATGCCGTAGATTCGACCGTTCAAATCCGATTCACCGGAGCTTATAACACCATTAAGTATAACAACACAGCGGAATAAAGAAAAAGAATATAGATATACAACATCAGATACAACAGAGTGATACAATGAATATCAATATACATCAGAGATATGATACAAGAAATAGCAGCGGAAAAGAAAAGATAACATCAGCAGCGGATAGAATATCCCCAATAGAATGCTCCAAGATAAGCAACGTCAATCCATGAACTCCAAGAACTGACTAGCTCCAGATAATCTACCAAACCTGAATATCTGAGAAAACCCAACTCTAGACTGCCCGTGTGGAAAATAGTGGGCACCCAGAGTTTAGGAAGGGAACAATAAACTCCAGGTCAGTCATGGGACTGGTGTGAGCAACAAAAACAGTTTATCTTTAAACAACCACGAAAGGCTTTTAAACATTGAAATCCGCAATGCTTTTCGAAAATGAAATTACCATAAGACCTCCCACCACACACACAATGCAAACGCAGAATTGGAGGAGATTTCTTCTTATGATAGTCAAAAATGCTTACTACGCAAAAATCATTCGATATTATTATCATTAGTGCATAGTGTCGAAAACATTTCGAAAATATAATATTAATCTTAGCCAGCATACAACATTTCATCGTATGCCTACTATAGCTACTACGTTCAATAGCAGGTTACCGCCACATTCCATAGCAGGTAATACAACTAAAACCGTACTGGGTTCGTATTGTTTCTTTGGGTTTCCAACAAATGATCAGGCTAAGGAACTTCCTTACCGAAATAGAAACGCCTCTGGAAAGACGCCCCGGATCCTAACCGGATCTCTGCAAACAAAAGGCCGACGCTACCTCACGCTGTACAGCTATAACTAGGTAACTAACACACTGACGCTACCTCACGCTGTACAGCTGTAACTAGGTAACTAACACACGAGTCATGTCATCCCCCGGTCGTTACCGACCTTTATCCGAGCGCTCGATAACCAACATCACACATAATAAATAAAGTGTATCCACATGAGTAAGTATCTGGGCTCCATACCATGATACCACCCTTTTATCCAGAAGGAAATGACATACCCTAGGGGCGCTACCCCTACAAACCTTTGTCGCAACATTCCTGTTTCGACCAATACCGGGTTGTGAGGCTCGACGAAGTCTCGTCCACAAAGCCACGCTTTTTCACAAAGCCACGCTTCGATCAACAAATAATCAGCAGCACTTCGTATGCCACATTACCAAATTGGGAATGTATCACTAGTAACCATCAACTACATAACCTCTGAGCTCGTACGTCTCAGAGAAGGGTGTTAAGCTAAGAGAATAAATTCTCCGCCACCAACAGAAATGTATTTGATAGAAACCAGCTTTACATCTCAAAGTGTAACGTCAGACACACATCCATACAAGTCTGTTCCGGGTTCGAACAGAACCGAAGGCACTTCCGAAGAAGCCCTTGCAAATCCGGGTATTCACAATCTCGATCGGACTTCCCATCACTTAGGGAATCTCTATACCGGAGCCATGATGCAGAGAAAATCGATAGGTCATCATATCGCTCTCGCAAATACCCGGTCTTCACCACCGGTCTTCAAATGCTATCCATATACGTCCTATCATTATTCGGAATGGGTTATATGACACAAAGGTCCTCTCCCGGCTAAACCGAATAACGAGCGCAATTAAAAATCATATGGATACTGGGATCTCAGTTAAATCACAGCTTAAAAGCCCAAAACTTTTCATTCGAATGGTAAAACAAATTACCATTTCCAATCTTTTAAACAAAAAGATTCATTTCAAAAACCTTCAATGGTTTAAACAATTTCCACACTTTTAATCTTTTAAACAAAAAGATTTATTTCACAAAGTTAACCCCATTCACAAAGATTCATTCAGAGATTTTCCCAAATCAATTTCCATTTCAATTGAATTAAACCGTTAAATCTTTAAGTCAAGATTTAACTTATAGCTTTCAAAACTCGTTTCCAAAGATTTATTCATAGTTTTTCAAAACAATTCCATTTCAGGTTAGATTAACTCGTTCGGTCTTTGAAATCAAAGACTCATTTCATAGTTTTCAAAACATTTCAATTCTATTTCAAACTTGAAATTCTTTCAACACAAATTGGAAGTTCATTACTTATGTGAAAGCTCTTACTATTTGAAAACAAATAGTTTCGTTTCAGAAAAATCCAGTTATATTTACACGAGTTAAAACCCTTGAATTAAATTCAAATTCTCAAATCAATACCTTTAAAATGGTTTAACCCATATATAACTTGTACAACATCTTTAATCCCTAGTTTCAAATCATAGAATTCAATTTCAAACTTGAACTCAAATTTAAATCAAATTATTTAAATTTCAAAACTCGATTAAGTTATTCGAAATAACTTTTATCTTTGAAATCCCATTTCAAAAGCTTTTCACTTTAAACCCAAATTTCCAATCTCAAAATCAATTGAAATTAAAATTTCAATTTCAAAAACATTAAATTTAAATCATCTGTGACTTAACTGATTTCCTCATGAAATCCATATTTGTGTGTGTATGGTGTAGTCCAAGGGTTTTACACAATAGTGCACAACATCAATCATCACAGATATATCGATAAGCGGTATAATCCACAACGCTTATCTTCATTCACAGATTCATAGATAAAATAAATTTATCAGTCACAAAGATTCACTATTACAATTCGATGTGGGTTTCGGATAACCAACTGGAATCCGACTCCCTGTCGCATCGAAATTCAAATGTCGTTTACGGGTCAAGGGGTTTTCATATTCATATAATAGTATATTCATCACAGATATAATAGTTCAGCATAAAGCAATTCATATCACAAAGCATCATATCACACAGCATTCGATAATAATCAATCATCTAAAATTAAGATGAATTAATTGTGTAATTATAACTAATTAATCACATTAATAAATTAATCCGTTAATTAATTTCATTAAGTAAATATCTTTAGTTAATTAAGGCCCTTATTAAATTAAAGATAAACCACTTATCTTAATTAATTACTTAATTAATTGACCTTTAATAAATTATTCTTAGTTTAATTACCTTAATTAATTAACCACATTAATTAGTTGTTCTTTAGAGTAGTTAACCTTTAATTACTTTGATAAATTTTCCATTTCATTAAATTCACAATGCTTAAGTCCTGTTGAATCACAAATTTGCTTAACTTCCTTTTATTTTAATACTGCACAGCTTTGAAAATAAAACCACCCGAGCCAACGTTTGAAAATACTCGAGCCCAATCTCGAATTTCCCCTACTAAAACCCGAGCCACTCACTTCTCTTCCCCGAGATAACCTCATCTTCCCCAACTTCAACACATCACCAGATGCACACATACACGCGTGTACGTGCACAACAAGGCCCGGCCACCGTAGATCAGTACTTCGACCACCTACAAGTCACTCTCGACCATGGCGACAACATGCGAAACCCAGGAACCATGATTCGATCGAGAATCAAAATCGACTCCTAACCCATACAACCTGCAACGTGCTACCAGCAAACACCATCGTCTCTGACGACCTAGACCCCTAAACACCTCGCCGTCTTCACCGCAACTACATCTCACCCTCCAGCTCCTCCAATGAGCCACGCGACCAACTCCGATCAAGTCACGATAACAAGAAACCCACAGAAGGTCAACGTCGAATATAAGTGTGTTAAACCCTACTTATGAACACTCTGGTCATCACGGCCATAGGAAAAATACAAGACTATTTTTCCCATCGTCAGCAACACTCCAGCAAGCTTCGGCCAAGAATTCAACCTCCACCACCGTGTCGATCAACGGCAATCTCTAAAAATGCCCAAAAAGATCATCTCGATAATTCTCATAATTTAACGATCTAAAAATCATGAAATTCATATTAAAAATCATGATTTTTCATCACTAATTCATTCATGTAATTCAGAACAAAAACTGAATTGTTTGATTTTTTTGACCAAAATTTTCTTTTGTAATGTTCTGTTCAATTTATTTACTCAGTTGATATATTGGTAATCATATTTTTCTTTTAGAATTTGAATTACATCTTTATAATCACTTTCTATCTAAAGATCAAATCCTAATATCGGTTGGTTGAGTGGATTTGAAATTTGATTCAATTCTTAAGAACCTGTTATTTAAACTGAGACTTGCTTTCCCTATTCCAAACACTGCATACAAACAGATTCAAACATACTTATGGTTTCAAAAGAAAAGTTACTCACAATCATCAAGATATCAAAACAGTTAAGCTTCGGAAAATAGGAGTTGCTCACCTTATTTTCCAGAAAAGAACAGAGCACCCAGATTTTTGAATACAGGCTTTGCATTTGAAAACTGAGAATGCTTTTAACTGAAGCTTTTAAAAACTTGAGACTTCAAACTGAAAACATTTGCATTGCTAGATTTCTTTTTAACTGAAGAAGCTTTGAACTGGAACTTGAAAAACTCTGATTTTCTTTAAAAACTGAAATTTCTTGCTTTGGCTTTTGAAAAAAAGAAAAAAAGATAACAGGGCTTGTTGTTTTTTTCCTTTGCAAATGTGTGAATGAATTCGAAGTGAAAAAGAACTTGATATTAAAGAAGACAAAGGCAGGCTGAAAGTTGTATTAGTACAAAATTTGATCAGGGATCTTTTCTTCTACATGGCTAATATGGAGACATGGGTACAACAGCATTTATTAAGTTGTCATGCTTATCTTCTTTCTTGTTCAATTCGTATGTACTTGTGTTTTATTTATTCTTTTTCAAGTGTACAAAATAGTTTTATACTTCCTGTACAAGTATGAACATGTTTTTCCCTTCTTCCTTATGTCCTGCAGCTTTGCTTTAGTCTAACAGCCTAGCATTGTAATCAAGTATATCTAATTTTTTTAAGATGAATCTCGGCTGATATGATGTATTTTAGCTAGCATTTATTATACTTGATATACTTGTTTTGGCTGAAATGATGGTATTGTGTTGGAGGTGATCCCTTGTTTTGCAAGCCCAATTACATATTTTTATATTCTTGTTTGAACACACTTGAATGTATATTTGTTTAAACTTATCTTTAAACACTTTTGTTGTTGACTGGTTCAATACTTGTATATTAGTTTTCTTTTGTAAGCTAATTCATATGTACATTTACTTTGTATTGTTTTCCATGTGTATATATTTTTTTTGTTTCATTCTTCTACAAGTGTTCATGCATTTATTTTATACTTTACCTTATAAAATTTGTATCTTTATTTTTAAACCATTTATTTTAAAATATAAATTCAAATCAAATATATATTATATTATTTTAAATTTACTCAGATATGTTCAAATACATATATATTCACATATGTACAATATTTTTAACTTTTAAATGATTTATACAAAATTTATTTTACTTCGGGGAAACTCGCATCACTTCATCGATTAATTTCACAAATTTTAATTCAAAAATCCAATAAATTATCAATTTAAATTTATATAAAATTCGGAGTCGTTACAGACTTCCCCACTTAAAAGAATTTCGTCCTCGAAATTTGCCAAGGAACACAAAGATAGATGAAGAATGTTTCATCAAATCAAACTGAACACCTATTCTGCATTTGGCTTACCAAATCAGAATATCAATAACAGATACAAGAACGAATCTGTTTAACACTTCACAAAATACTCGGGTTATCCAGATCTACGAAACATACAATGGCATTGGTCAGTTCGAAGGGATAACTAACCACTCGTAGAACATATCGGGACCCAATGAATAGATAGATATATGGATACGATTTCAGAATTTCAGTTTAGAACGAGAGTATACCTATCAGCCATAGCAATCAAAGCAAACAATTCGTCCATACAAACAATTTTGGTCCATTCGGAGTTTACGTCCCATACAAATATATCGAATCTCTTCCTGGATCTACCAGGAACTATCGAAGAATTGAGAAGAGATGACGAACAAAACAGATTGATAGAGAAAATTTGTTTCCACTGTTGCTACAAGGTATTGACCAATTCGTGGTGGTATCCCCCTGTCCCCTATCTCATCCTCTTCTTGCACTCATACTCACTATCAGTGGATAGCAAGAGAATTTACTGAGGCATTCGAACGGATACCTGAGGATACTCATTCTAGAGTTTACTTCACTCTATCTCTAATGAGCTACTTAACGTGTTATACTCCTGAGCTAAAGTTCAACCTTAGCTCTGATACCACATGTAACGATCCGGATTTTCGCGTTCGAAAATCGACATCCATACTTTACATCGTACTCGAATGCCGTAGATTCGACCGTTCAAATCCGATTCGCCGGAGCTTATAACACCATTAAGTATAACAACACAGCGGAATAAAGAAAAAGAATATAGATATACAACATCAGATACAACAGAGTGATACAATGAATATCAATATACATCAGAGATATGATACAAGAAATAGCAGCGGAAAAGAAAAGATAACATCAGCAGCGGATAGAATATCCCCAATAGAATGCTCCAAGATAAGCAACGTCAATCCATGAACTCCAAGAACTGACTAGCTCCAGATAATCTACCAAACCTGAATATCTGAGAAAACCCAACTCTAGACTGCCCGTGTGGAAAATAGTGGGCACCCAGAGTTTAGGAAGGGAACAATAAACTCCAGGTCAGTCATGGGACTGGTGTGAGCAACAAAAACAGTTTATCTTTAAACAACCACGAAAGGATTTTAAACATTGAAATCCGCAATGCTTTTCGAAAATGAAATTACCATAAGACCTCCCACCACACACACAATGCAAACGCAGAATTGGAGGAGATTTCTTCTTATGATAGTCAAAAATGCTTACTACGCAAAAATCATTCGATATTATTATCATTAGTGCATAGTGTCGAAAACATTTCGAAAATATAATATTAATCTTAGCCAGCATACAACATTTCATCGTATGCCTACTATAGCTACTACGTTCAATAGCAGGTTACCGCCACATTCCATAGCAGGTAATACAACTAAAACCGTACTGGGTTCGTATTGTTTCTTTGGGTTTCCAACAAATGATCAGGCTAAGGAACTTCCTTACCGAAATAGAAACGCCTCTGGAAAGACGCCCCGGATCCTAACCGGATCTCTGCAAACAAAAGGCCGACGCTACCTCACGCTGTACAGCTGTAACTAGGTAACTAACACACTGACGCTACCTCACGCTGTACAGCTGTAACTAGGTAACTAACACACGAGTCATGTCATCCCCCGGTCGTTACCGACCTTTATCCGAGCGCTCGATAACCAACATCACACATAATAAATAAAGTGTATCCACATGAGTAAGTATCTGGGCTCCATACCATGATACCACCCTTTTATCCAGAAGGAAATGACATACCCTAGGGGCGCTACCCCTACAAACCTTTGTCGCAACATTCCTGTTTCGACCATTACCGGGTTGTGAGGCTCGACGAAGTCTCGTCCACAAAGCCACGCTTTTTCACAAAGCCACGCTTCGATCAACAAATAATCAGCAGCACTTCGTATGCCACATTACCAAATTGGGAATGTATCACTAGTAACCATCAACTACATAACCTCTGAGCTCGTACGTCTCAGAGAAGGGTGTTAAGCTAAGAGAATAAATTCTCCGCCACCAACAGAAATGTATTTGATAGAAACCAGCTTTACATATCAAAGTGTAACGTCAGACACACATCCATACAAGTCTGTTCCGGGTTCAAACAGAACCGAAGGCACTTCCGAAGAAGCCCTTGCAAATCCGGGTATTCACAATCTCGATCGGACTTCCCATCACTTAGGGAATCTCTATACCGGAGCCATGATGCAGAGAAAATCGATAGGTCATCATATCGCTCTCGCAAATACCCGGTCTTCAAATGCTATCCATATACGTCCTATCATTATTCGGAATGGGTTATATGACACAAAGGTCCTCTCCCGGCTAAACCGAATAACGAGCGCAATTAAAAATCATATGGATACTGGGATCTCAGTTAAATCACAGCTTAAAAGCCCAAAACTTTTCATTCGAATGGTAAAACAAATTACCTTTTCCAATCTTTTAAACAAAAAGATTCATTTCAAAAACCTTCAATGGTTTAAACAATTTCCACACTTTTAATCTTTTAAACAAAAAGATTTATTTCACAAAGTTAACCCCATTCACAAAGATTCATTCAGAGATTTTCCCAAATCAATTTCCATTTCAATTGAATTAACTCGTTAAATCTTTAAGTCAAGATTTAACTTATAGCTTTTAAAACTCGTTTCCAAAGATTTATTCATAGTTTTTCAAAACAATTCCATTTCAAGTTAGATTAACTCGTTCGGTCTTTGAAATCAAAGACTCATTTCGTAGTTTTCAAAACATTTCAATTCTATTTCAAACTTGAAATTCTTTCAACACAAATTGGAAGTTCATTACTTATGTGAAAGCTCTTACTATTTGAAAACAAATAGTTTCGTTTCAGAAAAATCCAGTTATATTTACACGAGTTAAAACCCTTGAATTAAATTCAAATTCTCAAATCAATACCTTTAAAATGGTTTAACCCATATATAACTTGTACAACATCTTTAATCCCTAGTTTCAAATCATAGAATTCAATTTCAAACTTGAACTCATAAATCAAATTATTTAAATTTCAAAACTCGATTAAGTTATTCGAAATAACTTTTATCTTTGAAATCCCATTTCAAAAGCTTTTCACTTTAAACCCAAATTTCCAATCTCAAAATCAATTGAAATTAAAATTTCAATTTCAAAAACATTAAATTTAAATCATCTGTGACTTAACCGATTTCCTCATGAAATCCATATTTGTGTGTGTATGGTGTAGTCCAAGGGTTTTACACAATAGTGCACAACATCAATCATCACAGATATATCGATAAGCGGTATAATCCACAACGCTTATCTTCATTCACAGATTCATAGATAAAATAAATTTATCAGTCACAAAGATTCACTATTACAATTCGATGTGGGTTTCGGATAACCAACTGGAATCCGACTCCCTGTCGCATCGAAATTCAAATGTCGTTTACGGGTCAAGGGGTTTTCATATTCATATAACAGTATATTCATCACAGATATAACAGTTCAGCATAAAGCAATTCATATCACAAAGCATCATATCACACAGCATTCGATAATAATCAATCATCTAAAATTAAGATGAATTAATTGTGTAATTATAACTAATTAATCACATTAATAAAATTAATCCGTTAATTAATTTCATTAAGTAATTATCTTTAGTTAATTAAGGCCCTTATTAAATTAAAGATAAACCACTTATCTTAATTAATTACTTAATTAATTGACCTTTAATAAATTATTCTTAGTTTAATTACCTTAATTAATTAACCACATTAATTAGTTGTTCTTTAGAGTAGTTAACCTTTAATTACTTTGATAAATTTTCCATTTCATTAAATTCACAATGCTTAAGTCCTGTTGAATCACAAATTTGCTTAACTTCCTTTTATTTTAATACTGCACAGCTTTGAAAATAAAACCACCCGAGCCAACGTTTGAAAATACTCGAGCCCAATCTCGAATTTCCCCTACTAAAACCCGAGCCACTCACTTCTCTTCCCCGAGATAACCTCATCTTCCCCAACTTCAACACATCACCAGATGCACACATACACGCGTGTACGTGCACAACAAGGCCCGGCCACCGTAGATCAGTACTTCGACCACCCACAAGTCACTCTCGACCATGGCGACAACACGCAAAACCCAGGAACCATGATTCGATCGAGAATCAAAATCGACTCCTAACCCATACAACCTGCAACGTGCTACCAGCAAACACCATCGTCTCTGACGACCTAGACCCCTAAACACCTCACCGTCTTCACCGCAACTACATCTCACCCTCCAGCTCCTCCAATGAGCCACGCGACCAACTCCGATCAAGTCACGATAACGAGAAACCCACAGAAGGTCAACGTCGAATACAAGTGTGTTAAACCCTACTTATGAACACTCTGGTCATCACGGCCATAGGAAAAATACAAGACTATTTTTCCCATCGTCAGCAACACTCCAGCAAGCTTCGGCCAAGAATTCAACCTCCACATCTCGATAATTCTCATAATTTAACGATCTAAAAATCATGAAATTCATATTAAAAATCATGATTTTTCATCACTAATTCATTCATGTAATTCAGAACAAAAACTGAATTGTTTGATTTTTTTGACCAAAATTTTCTTTTGTAATGTTCTGTTCAATTTATTTACTCAGTTGATATATTGGTAATCATATTTTTCTTTTAGAATTTGAATTACATCTTTATAATCACTTTCTATCTAAAGATCAAATCCTAATATCGCTTGGATGAGTGGATTTGAAATTTGATTCAATTCTTAAGAACCTGTTATTTAAACTGAGACTTGCTTTCCCTATTCCAAACACTGCATACAAACAGATTCAAACATACTTATGGTTTCAAAAGAAAAGTTACTCACAATCATCAAGATATCAAAACAGTTAAGCTTCGGAAAATAGGAGTTGCTCACCTTATTTTCCAGAAAAGAACAGAGCACCCAGATTTTTGAATACAGGCTTTGCATTTGAAAACTGAGAATGCTTTTAACTGAAGCTTTTAAAAACTTGAGACTTCAAACTGAAAACATTTGCATTGCTAGATTTCTTTTTAACTGAAGAAGCTTTGAACTGGAACTTGAAAAACTCTGATTTTCTTTAAAAACTGAAATGTCTTGCTTTGGCTTTTGAAAAAAAGATAACAGGGCTTGTTGTTTTTTTTCCTTTGCAAATGTGTGAATGAATTCGAAGTGAAAAAGAACTTGATATTAAAGAAGACAAAGGCAGGCTGAAAGTTGTATTAGTACAAAATTTGATCAGGGATCTTTTCTTCTACATGGCTAATATGGAGACATGGGTACAACAGCATTTATTAAGTTGTCATACTTATCTTCTTTCTTGTTAAATTCGTATGTACTTGTGTTTTATTTATTCTTTTTCAAGTGTACAAAATAGTTTTATACTTCCTGTACAAGTATGAACATGTTTTTCCCTTCTTCCTTATGTCCTGCAGCTTTGCTTTAGTCTAACAGTCTAGCATTGTAATCAAGTATATCTAATTTTTTTAAGATGAATCTTGGCTGATATGATGTATTTTAGCTAGCATTTATTATACTTGATATACTTGTTTTGGCTGAAATGATGGTATTGTGTTGGAGGTGATCCCTTGTTTTGCAAGCCCAGTTACATATTTTTATATTCTTGTTTGAACACACTTGAATGTATATTTGTTTAAACTTATCTTTAAACACTTTTGTTGTTGACTGGTTCAATACTTGTATATTAGTTTTCTTTTGTAAGCTAATTCATATGTACATTTACTTTGTATTGTTTTCCATGTGTATATATTTTTTTTGTTTCATTCTTCTACAAGTGTTCATGCATTTATTTTATACTTTACCTTATAAAATTTGTATCTTTATTTTTAAACCATTTATTTTAAAATATAAATTCAAATCAAATATATATTATATTATTTTAAATTTACTCAGATATGTTCAAATACATATATATTCACATATGTACAATATTTTTAACTTTTAAATGATTTATACAAAATTTATTTTACTTCGGGGAAACTCGCATCACTTCATCGATTAATTTCACAATTTTTAATTCAAAAATCCAATAAATTATCAATTTAAATTTATATAAAATTCGGGGTCGTTACACTAAACTTGTATTCATAACAAGTCGATAACACATAAATTCAACGATAAACAAAAACTGATACCATATCAATGAAAATCATGAAAATTGGTGAAGCACAAATTCCAGAAATCATCACCAGAAATCCAGAAAACACATAAAAAAGGGAGAGGCCTAACACATGAACGGGAGCATGAAAACTCACCAACGCGTATAACACATGAACGAGAAGCTATCTCATGGAAGCTATCCATTAAATTTCCACATAGAAATGGCCCGAAGACCATGGGGTGCTACCCCATATATGTGATGGCGAAACATCGCAAAAGCGGGGTCTAGTCTCCCTTGCAGACAAAGAGACATCGCTCAATCGCTAGTCTAAATCACAAAAATGATCGTCATGATCATAAGGAAGTGTCAATTACACTAAGCCAGTAAATATATGAGTTCAGCTTCATGTCCCATAACCACTAGCTTAACTTAAATATTTACGAACAAACTGTAGATCTTCACTAGGAAATTGTCACAAAAAGGGTTCAATCGAACAAGTCCAAGAGCTAACCGACGAAGTGAACGCAAGTGTTTCATACCACTCGTTTTACTAAGTCGTTTAAGTCGATTTCTCATCCGAGTGAAGTAAAGGCTTGTATATACTAGTAGATTGGAAATCGGTTTGAGAAAACGAACTTTTGATATTTAATATAGTGTTGAAATCGCTTTGATGAAAGAGTTTTGATATTTACTACTAGTATTGAAAACTTCATATCTTTAGAGTGACAAGTCATAAAACGATTGTTGAAACAAATCGAATCACATAAATTCACGTTCGAAGACGTGAGCAAAGTCCAAAGAAATCAATCCCAAAACCATCAAGTAGGAATATACTTGCGACCTATCGTGGTTGAATTAAAGTGCAAAAACTTTATGTCAAATAGGTCGAACGACCTAAGGGTAAAATGTCGTGCGCCCTAGTAGGAGAACACGGCGAGCGACCTAGTGAAATACAAGTCAAACGACCTAAAGAAATCAAGCCAAGCAACCTAAGGAAAAGTAGGTCATACGACCTAATGGGTTGCGACTTAGGGGTTTGTGGTCGAGCGACCTAACAGAAGTGGGTCTAACGACCTAAAATCGGAGGCCAAGCGACCTAATGGTTGCGACCTACCTGGAATGGCAGAGCGACCTACCTGGAATGGCAGAGTGACCTAACTGGGCAAGTGAGGCCAAGCGACCTAAGGTCTGCGACCTAAAGGCGAGCGACCTAAGAGATCCAGCGACCTAAGGGGACACGCGACCTAACTAGAAGACAGGTCGAGCGAACTAAAAGATATGAGATCCAGCGACCTTATGGATATAAGGTCCAACGACCTAATGGAAAGAGGCTCACGACCTAAAACCACGCGACCTAAAACTGGCGACCTAAAGACTCGCGACCCAGAGGCCAGTGACCTAAATTGGTAATGGGTCTAACGACCTAACAGATACATGCCAAGCGACCTAAGGAGCATGCGAGCGACCTAATAGTGGTACGCGACCTACGACCTAGGGACGGACGACCTAAGTCCAGGTCGAGCTAAATACAGGCAGAGTCATTTCTACGCCAGGGCGACCTACGACCTTTGACCTAGCGACCTAACTCCGATGCGACTCTCCCTCCAGAACGACCTAGGTGCAGGAATTTTCCAAAAATGCTGAAAATTGGAGTTTTTCGCCAATCCAATCCAAACCAAAAGCAAATGTTCATACAAATGCGATAGGGAATCATTCCCAACAGTCCAATGACAGTTATAGGCAAGATGTGAGATTAAAAATCTCACCTTTTCACTAAAATGGATGAAGATGGAGATTGAAAGCAAGTAGAAGCAATCCAAAGCTTGAATCCACTATCTTCTTCTTGAATTTGGAGTTGAATGTTGGAATTGCAATTGAATTTGAGTTTGGAGTTTTAATTTCCCTTTCGCTCCTCCATTTTTGACAAAGCTTGAAGTGTTTGATAAAGTGAGGAAGAGGAGGTGGGTTGGGGCTGAGTTAGAAGGTGCAGCCCAACCAAAGTCAAAGGCGGGAAAAAGTGTCAAAAATTTCATTATCTCCAAACATATCGAAGTTTACACTCAAAAAGATTGCAAACGTCATTTTGAACTCAATGGAGGCGGTCTCGAGTCCTAATTTGACCATATGCAAAATGTAGCTTTTCGGACTAACATCCGACTAACGATAAAATATTTAAATATAAAATCAATAAATATGCGGGTTGTTACAGACTCCCCTCCTTAAAGAAATTGCGTCCTCGCAATATATACGGTGGAAATAAGAAGTAACAACCATAATAGCATATTAACACAAAAGAAATTGGAATTAAGAAGTTTACCTCAAAGAGCATGAGAAAGTAATTCCGGATGTGTACGCTCGATGAATTCTCTAGTTTCCCAAGTGCAATCCTTAGGATTTGAGGACCATTGAACTTTAACAAGCGGAACATCTTTATTTCGAAGACGTTTGATCTCCGAAGCAATAATTCGAACAGGGTGCTGCTCATAAGTTAAATTAGGTGAAACTTCAATCTCTTCCACAACACTGGGCTCAAGAATAGAATCAGAATCCCAAAGGCACTTCCGTAATTGAGAAACGTGAAACACGTCATGCATGGCAGAGAACTGAGCCGGTAATAAAAGGCGATAAGCCATAGAACCGATACGTTCAGTGATAGGAAATGGCCCAATATATCGAGGCGCTAACTTTCCCGATCGACTGAAGCGTACAACACCCTTCATAGGTGAAACACGAATAAATACAAGACCTCCCACAAAAAATTCTAATTTTCTTCTTCGGTTATCGGCATAGGATTTTTGTCTACTCTGGTCTTCTTTCATCCTATGTCGAATAAGTTCAATCTTTTCTGTGGAATCTCGAATAAAATCTGGTCCTAAAACCAGCTTCTCACCGGTCTCAAGCCAACAAGAAGGAGATCGGCATGGCCTTCCATAGAGTGCCTCGAAAGGAGCCATACCAATACTAGATTGGAAGCTGTTATTATAGGAAAATTCAACAAGTGAAATATGATCTTCCCAACTTCCACCAAAGTCAAGAACACATGCACGAAGAAGATCTTCAAGTGTTTGATTCACACGCTCAGTTTGTCCATCGGACTTGGGGTGATAAGCGGTGCTAAAATTAAGCTTCATTCCCAAAGCTTTTTGAAGACTCTTCCAAAATCCACTAGTAAACAATGGATCACGATCACTAACAATGGAAGTAGGGACTCCATGTAATGTAACAATTTCTTTGATAAAAAGTTTGGCCAGAAGAGGAACGGTTCGGTTCGACCGAACGGGAATGAAATGGGCAGATTTAGTAAGTCTGTCAACGATCACCCATAAACTATTATGACCCAAACGAGAACGGGGAAGGCCATCAATAAAATCCATGGAAATTTGATCCCACTTCCATACTGGAATTTCCAATGGTTGCAATAACCCACCGGGCCTTTGATGTTCAGCCTTAACAAGCTGGCAAGTCATGCAACACTTAACAAAGTTAGCGATATCAGATTTCATTCCCTCCCAGTAATAAAGTCGCTTCATATCTGCGTAAATTTTACTGCTACCGGAATGAATGGAATATTTGGAACGATGTGAATCTTCAAGAATATCTTTACGAAGATCACTAATATTTGGTACGATAAGTCTACCAAATTTTCGAATGCCGCCATGAGAATCGATATCAAAGTCTTTCAAACGTTCAATATCGGTTTTATCCCTAATATTCTAGCTAAGAAGAGCCAATTCGGGATCTAGCTATTGAGCTTCAAGAATGCGGTCTAAAAGAGAAGGACGAGCCTCAAGGCTACATAAAACCAGTGATGAACATAAATCGGAAACATGATCTCGAATTTCACAAGTGGATAAAACTTCGAGATCATTCCATTCAGATATCATCATGGAAACAACCGCTTGTTGCTTGCGACTAAGTGCATCGGCAACTCGATTTCCCTTTCCGAGAGTATAAAGAATGTCAAGATCGTAAGAGGCAAGGAATTCGAGCCAACGCTGTTGACGCAAATTAAGTTCCTTTTGAGAAAATAAATATTTCAAAGACTTATGATCAGTATAAAGTATAAACTTTTCTCCCAAAAGATAATGTCGCCAAATTCGAAGGGCGAAAACGATAGCCGCGAGTTCTAAATCATGTGTGGCATATCTAGTCTCAGCCGGCTTCAATTGCCTAGAAGCATAAGCAATAACACGTTCTTTTTGCATAAGAACGGCACCCAAACCAACGCGACTAGCATCGGTATAAACGACAAAATCTTGATTCCCTTCGGGAATGATAAGAATAGGAGCATCAGAAAGGAGTTCTTTTAATTTCTGAAAAGAAGTTTCACATTTGTCCGACCAAATGTATTTAACACCTTTCTTTGTTAAGCCAGTAAGAGGCACGACAATCTTAGAAAAGTCTTTTATAAAATGGCGGTAATAACCTGCCAATCCGAGAAAGCTACGAATTTCAGTCACGCTCTTCGGTCTCTTCCAATTCTGAATCGCTTCAGTCTTTGAAGGATCCACTGATATTCCGGATTCGGAAATAATATGACCGAGAAACTTCACACTAGATTGCCAAAAATGGCATTTAGAAAATTTTGCCTTTAATTGATTACTCCTAAGAGTTTCCAATACAATTCGAAGATGCTTTTCATGTTCCTCCTCGGTTTTAGAATACACAAGAATATCATCAATAAAGATGAGAACAAACCGATCGAGGAAATCTTTGAAAACCCGATTCATGAGGTCGACGAAATAAGCCGGAGCATTCGTCAAACCAAATGGCATAACTAGCCATTCATAAGATCCATAATGCATACGGAACGAAGTCAAAGGAACACTATCCTCTGAAATGCGAAGCTGATGAAAACCGGTGGCCAAGTCCAATTGTGAAAAGACTCTAGCACCACTAAGTTGATCAAACAGATCATCAATCCGAGGTAAAGGATATTTATTCTTAATAGTAAGATCATTAAGCTTGCGGTAGTCAACGTAAAGCCTAAGTGTACCATCAGGCTTATTTACGAAAATAGCTGAAGCTCCCCAAGGCGAGGAACTAGAGCGAATAAGTTGCTTCGTCTCTAACTCGGATAATTGTTTGCGCATCTCTTCATTCTCCTTATTAGACATGCGATAAGGAGGACGAGTAATAGGTTGAGCTCCAGGTATAAGATTAATTTTGAACTCAATTGCTCGTTTAGGTGGTAATCCTAAAACGGGCTCAAAGATGTCGGAAAATTCACGAACGACGCGAATAAGAGAAATGATATCTTCCTCATCATCATTATCATTATCATGAGGATTTAAAGAATATAAAGATGCAACCAAAGCGGAATCCGAATCTTTAAGAATAATAGAAATCTGGTTAATAGATTGCGGATGTCGGAGATAAATAGTCCGCTCAGGACATAGGATATGAGCTTCTTAACAAGTAAGCCAATCCATACCCAAAATCATTCCAAAGCCTAAGTAACGCATGACATGCAAATCGGCTAGGAAAGAAAAATCACACAAAATAATCTCGACATCTTTACAAAGCAGACTAAGAGTTGCGGATCCACCAACTGGATTCGCAATTCTTAAAGAAGTCATTAAAGCAAAAACACTTAAAGAAAAAGTATCGACAAGTTCCTTTGATATAAAAGAATGGGATGCACCCGTATCAAAGAGAACTCTAATAGGTTGATCATGAAATAATATAATGCCATCAAGGACAGAATGAGACATACCTTGACCGCGAGATGTGTTGCCAGGGGCTTGAGCAACGTTTAACTTTCCCTCCTTTTCTTGAAGCTTAGGGCATTGGTGCATAAAATGATCTGGACTTTTACAATAGCGGCAAGAGCGGGGCTTTGAGCACTTGTTCGAAAAATGGCCCTTAGTACCACAGTTGAAGCATTTCTGATCACTGGGGGAAAATGTCTTTGCAGCAGGAGTTGCATGCCTTTTTGTTGGGATAAGGACCTTTGAACTTGTTAGGCCTTTTCTTGTTGTTGAAGTTTGGTTTAGCAGCCACCACTTCAACATCACTGTCCTTATCTGCCTCTTCAAGGCGAAGAGCGATATTAATGAGTTGATCGAAAGAAACTTCTAATTTTAGAAGTAACGGCTTCTTGAGATTCTTGTTTAAGCCATAGACGAACCTCTGGTTCTTCTTCAATGGGGTGTTGATGTATTCAACCCCATATTTGGACAGTGACTCGAAGGATGCGACATAATCTGTCACAGAGGATGCACCTTGAACAAGGTCTATGAAACGACGAGCCAATGTCACTTTCTCTGCTTCTGGTACGAATTTTAATTCGAAGCGTTCCCGGAATTGCTCCCAGGTGAGATCCGCTTCATTAATCTCAGAAATAAGAAGTTCGTACCAATCCAATGCTCTCTCGAGCATACTGGAGGCCACCTGAACACGGTGAAGATCGACAAGATTCATGCGAGAAAAGATTCTATCGCATGTTCTTAACCAAGCCTGGACTTCAATAATAGTCTCGGAACCTTTGAATGGTTTCCCACCCAAGTTGGTATAATCGTTGCACAAACGTGCAAATCCAGACTTAGGATGAGTAGGTTCCTGATTAGGACCAGCTGCCTGAGCATTCTTTACTAAATCAAGAAGCTGTTGAGCAGTCATTAAAACTCCATCCTGGGGAGTGACAGTAGATGGTCCAGCTCTGGGACGACCTGGTCTAGACATTCTCTTCTTTTAGAAAGAGAGAAGAAGAAAAAGGTTATTCACCAAATGAATATCAAGCAATCTTGATAGATAAAATAAGGGATCGTAAAGAAAACAGGATGAATCGGTTCGAAGACTCGAACTAAATCCTGAAACACAACTCCTAAGGTGGACTTAGGACGATGATCCTTGTTAAGTTATTCTACATTGTTCCGAAGTTTGGCTCTGATACCAAGCTGTAACGCCCCACCTCTATACCCACGCTAACCAAGAACACTACGATGTAGTGCTGTCAATTAGCACGGAGAATAAGGCTGTGGAGGAGCGACCATCCATGTAACTTCTTTGTACGAGCACCGACATGTCAGATAGAATAGAATGCACATCTTTTAAGGAGGAAATCCGACATACCGATACAAACACAAAGCTATCACACGGTGGCTATATATAATCTTCGAAAACAAACATAGAAATAATCATAACATAAATCAGTCACAGACATCCATATCACAAAGGCGGAAGAAGATATGAATAGATATATAACACATGAAAGTGTACATCAGAGTAGTGGTCAGAAAGATCCACAATGAATACAAAAGGAGTAGCAACAAGTGCTATACAAAAGAATACATCAATGAGTCTATATCTCAAATGTGTATAATCAAAAACTACTAATCTAAGTAGTTAGCCAAAAGTCAGAGTAATCCTGAAGAGAAGTCAAGCAGAAGCACCTGTAACATCTCGGTCTGACCCGAGTATTATTTATAAGAAAATAATAAACGGATCAGTCTAGCTATAAATATCAGATGATAAGGTAAAGGATAAATAATATGGCATGAACATGTAACAACCATAACGGCATACTACTATAAGTATGTATATGATAATCAACAAAAGATTAATCAATATCACAAGAATCTTCTCAAAGATAAAATAGGGTATCATACCCTAAACTTGTATTCATAACAAGTCAATAACACATAAATTCAACGATGCACAAAAACTGATATCATATCAATGAAAATCATGAAAATTGGTGAAGCACAAATTCCAGAAATCATCACCAGAAATCCAGAAAACACATAAAAAAGGGGGAGGCCTAACACATGAATGGGAGCATGAAAACTCACCAACGCGTATAACACATGAACGAGAAGCTATCTCATGGAAGCTATCCATTAAATTTCCACACAGAAATGGCCCGAAGACCATGGGGTGCTACCCCATATATGTGATGGCGAAACATTACAAAAGCGGGGTCTAGTCTCCCTCGCAGACAAAGAGACATCGCTCAATTGCTAGTCTAAATCACAAAAATGATCGTCATGATCATAAGGAAGTGTCAATTACACTAAGCCAGTAAATATATGAGTTTAGCTTCATGTCCCATAACCACTAGCTTAACTTAAATATTTACGAACAAACTGTAGATCTTCACTAGGAAATTGTCACAAAAAGGGTTCAATCGAACAAGTCCAAGAGCTAACCGACGAAGTGAACGCAAGCGCTTCATACCACTCGTTTTACTAAGTCGTTTAAGTCGATTTCTCATCCGAGTGGAGTAAAGGCTTGTATATACTAGTAGATTGGAAATCGGTTTGAGAAAACGAACTTTTGATATTTAAAATAGTGTTGAAATCGCTTTGATGAAAGAGTTTTGATATTTACTACTGGTATTGAAACCTTCATATCTTTAGAGTGACAAGTCATAAAATGATTGTTGAAACAAATCGAATCACATAAATTCACGTTCGAAGACGTGAGCAAAGTCCAAAGAAATCAATCCCAAAACCATCAAGTAGGAATATACTTGCGACCTATTGTGGTCGAATTAAAGTGCAAAAACTTTATGTCAAATAGGTCGAACGACCTAAGGGTAAAATGCCGTGCGCCCTAGTAGGAGAACAGGGCGAGCGACCTAGTGAAATACAGGTCAAACGACCTAAAGAAATCAAGCCAAGCGACCTAAGGAAAAGTAGGTCATACGACCTAATGGGTTGCGACTTAGGGGTTTGTGGTCGAGCGACCTAACAGAAGTGGGTCTAACGACCTAAAATCGGAGGCCAAGCGACCTAATGGTTGCGACCTACCTGGAATGGCAGAGCGACCTACCTGGAATGGCAGAGCGACCTAACTGGGCAAGTGAGGCCAAGCGACCTAAGGTCTGTCACCTAAAGGCGAGCGACCTAAGAGATCCAGCGACCTAAGGGGACACGCGACCTAACTAGAAGACAGGTCGAGCGACCTAAAAGATATGAGATCCAGCGACCTTATGGATATATGGTCCAACGACCTAATGGAAAGAGGCTCACGACCTAAAACCACGCGACCTAAAACTGGCGACCTAAAGACTCGTGACCCAGAGGCCAGCGACCTAAATTGGTAATGGATCTAACGACCTAACAGATACAGGCCAAGTGACCTAAGGAGCACGTGAGCGACCTAATAGTGGTACGCGACCTACGACCTAGGGACGGATGACCTAAGTCCAGGTCGAGCTAAATACAGGCAGAGTCATTTCTACGCCAGGGCGACCTACGACCTTCGACCTTCGACCTAGCGACCTAACTCCGATGCGACTCTCCCTCTAGAACGACCTAGGTGCAGGAATTTTCCAAAAATGCTGAAAATTGGAGTTTTTCACCAATCCAATCCAAACCAAAAGCAAATGTTCATACAAATGCGATAGGGAATCATTCCCAACAGTCCAATGACAGTTATAGGCAAGATGTGAGATTAAAAATCTCACCTTTTCACTAAAATGGATGAAGATGGAGATTGAAAGCAAGTAGAAGCAATCCAAAGCTTGAATCCACTATCTTCTTCTTGAATTTGGAGTTGAATGTTGGAATTGCAATTGAATTTGAGTTTGGAGTTTTAATTTCCCTTTCCCTCCTCCATTTATGACAAAGCCTGAAGTGTTTGATAAAGTGAGGAAGAGGAGGTGGGTTGGGGCTGAGTTAGAAGGTGCAGTCCAACCAAAGTCAAAGGCGGGAAAAAGTGTCGAAAATTTCACCATCTCCAAACATATCGAAGTTTACACTCAAAAAGATTGCAAACATCATTTTGAACTCAATGGAGGCGGTCTCGAGTCCTAATTTGACCGTATGCAAAAAGTAGCTTTTCGGACTAACATCCGACTAACGATAAAATATTTAAATAAAATATTTAAATATAAAATCAATAAATATGCGGGTTGTTACAAAAAATTTCAAATTAAAAATATAACCGCAAGCGCACGGTGTACGAATGTAGCACGTGGCGAATACGGGTCGATCCGCAGGGAATTGATGACTCTAAAATTCTATTCGATCAAATTAGACCACATGTAGGAGAAATTGTTAACTAGAAATAAAATGAAGCTAAACTAGAATAAAAATTTGATTTAAAAACTATTGAACTAGAGAACAATTTAGAGGCAAATCCACTCTCATATTTTTGTAAATCAACAAACAAATAATTTATGATCTCTAGTTTTGATATTAAGTGAAATATTGTTGTATTTATCATAAGTATGGTTTGTTTATGTTATTAATTAACATAACTAAAACCATCAAACTATAATACAACAAATTAACCACTTATAATTCTCATGAAAATGAAGCCAAAGCATAAGCTATTTTAAGTATGATCTATTTACTATTGTAACTAGTAATATAGATCATCAAATTTAATTTTTACTTTAATTTCACAATCAAAAATGGATTAGCAAATGATGATGCAAATTGTGTTTATGTTGATAAGAATAGCTCATTTGCATAAGCAATATAAGCTATCAAATTCACTTGTATAAACTTGCATCAAAATTGACTTTCATGAAGCACAAACAAAGTGATCATAAATCATAAAAAATGTTGAAATTACATAATATTTGAGAGCTTCATTACCCCTAAATTGAAGGGGTTTAGCTACTCATTTGTGTTATCAAATCAGCACATGTAAGTTTCAACATTGAAAATGAAGCAAGGTAGAGAATAAACAAAAAAAGAAGATTAACTACTAGAAGAAAATTGATTAGACTAGTGCATAAATGTAAATCTAAGCTTTGAACATTAAGAGAAAGAGAGCATAGAAATAAGCATTAACATAAAAACAAAGAAAAGCATGTAGACAAGAGAGAAAAAAGAGGCTTGGAAGCCATTTTTATTTCATATAACATTGAGCTTACAATTTGATCTCTTAATTTCCTAAGTAAAATGAAAGAGTAGATGATAGTTTCATGTACATAAGAGGGCTATATATACATGCATAAAACCCTAATTCTATTTTTAGGGGGCTTCCTAAAATGCCCTTTAGGAAGTTTGGCCACCAAGTAACCATTAGCCACTAATTAATCCATCATTTGTTGTGCATGAAGCTTTAACCTCCACTTAGTTGTCCATTAGCTCATAATTGTACATTTAGGTAAGTGGGTGGGGTCCTCCATGATCTTGAACTTGAATTATTTCCTCTTCATTCATTTGTATTTCATTTGTGCATGCATGTATCTTCATATAAGCCTCTTCCATATGCATCAAAATTCCTATAAAAATTATCAAAAAATGTCCAAGTAAAAACTCTTAAATTGATACAAGCACAAAAATGACCATTTTGCCCCTGAATGAAGATGAAAATATGATGGTTTGAAAATAATTGAATTTTGGTTTTAAACATGTTAAAATGCCCAAATATGATGTTTATTTAAATAAAAAGAGATAAAATATGGATGTAAATATATGCACATTTACGTGCACATCACCCACCATGATGGCCACGACGCAGCCAACCACCTCCACCGTCGCTGATGTTCTATGGCGATTTCTGGCGATCTATAACATGCTGGAGATGATTTCAAACCATGGATGCACTCCTCTAATCGCCCTCTACCACGCAGCACCCTCCGATCGTCATATAATTGACGATCCACCGTTGGAATCGAAAGCCCTAATATGGATGGTCAATGCTTCTTCATCGTTTTCTGATTAAACGATGCATCAAATCAAGAAATAAATTGTAGCAATAGATTGTGCTCGTCGAGAGATTTCCATCGATATATAATTTGCTATGATTTAAGGAGTTTGAATTTTGAAGTTTGATTTTGATTTGAAAATTGAAATTAGGGTTTGGGTTGTCTGCCATTGAGAAGGAAAGGAGCAGATGGAAATGTACATACAGATAATAGAAAATAAAAGGCTGTTAGGGTTTATAACAGCCTATATATAGGCAGAGATGGATGAGAACGAATGGACAGATCGAATTGGGTCGAAACGATAACGACGACCCGAAAAGCCCGTTTCGTTTCCCAAACAAAAATAGGTCATCCAATATATCAAAATATATGTTTTCAATATTTTTAAACTCAATAGAACTAGTTTCAAATTCTAATTCAATTGTATACAGAATTTAGCTTTCAAAAATCAGATTATATTCATTTAAATTCTTTTAATTAATTTCTACGCGTTTCGAGCCCACACGATCAAACGATAAGTCCGATTGCTACGAAACTTGAAATCCTGTAATAATTCACTATTACGGATCCGATGAAACTGGTTTCGTCAAAATCCAAGACAGTGGCCAAAATGGCTATTTTTCACGTTAATTAAATAAATTATTATTAAATTGATTTAATCACTTTTATATTCTAAATTAAAAGTTTACAAATTCCATCATTCCTGATTACATAGAATTTATAATCTTAAAATAAATTTTCCATGTCAAATTAAATGTTTAAATATTGCTCTAATTACACAGTTCAATTACAACCGTAATAAAATCCCAGTTAATTATATTTTAATTTCAATCAATTTCTTTTATTTCGATTTACACTCTTATTATTCAATCATCCAATACCATATGAATTCATTTGTCACTAGTTTACATTTTATTACATTCTTATTCTGCAGTTATCATCTTAACTCATATTAACTACATTATTTAATTACATTAAATTGTAATTGATTTACGATTAATTTCAAATGGATTAAATATCAAGATGATAATAAATCAATTGTTATACATTAATAATTCACTTTTATCCACTTATAGTTTACAAACAAGGATTTAAAATTACGTACAAATAATTGATTTCACATTCTATACTAAAACCAATTAAATAAAATAACATATAATTTTACCATAAATTCAACATTGAATTTATTCCATATTCACAATTATAACCAAATTAACTTTTCAATTATTTCAATTGATTGAGGTTACATTAAGATAGCTATCAATTACATTAAATCAACATTATTAAATTACATTCTAATAATCTTTCCTTTTGTAAATCATAAATTATTATTTCTTACAATATTAAATTCAAAAATCTTATTAAAATTAATAGTTTTTAATTATCAAAATTTACGGGTCGTTACACTTTTCCCCACTCAAAATTTTGCATCCTCGAAAAGGAACAAGAAGGAATTAAGAAACTAATATGTTTTTATTCAAAACAATTAATTTCTAAACACTTTAAACTTACATAATTAAGTATTTTAAATAAAATATATCAATTTAAAAACAATTAAATCTTTCATATTCAATTTTAATAAAAGTTTGAAAAAAATATTTTCACTTTCTCAAAAAATTTCTACGTCCTAAAATTTTGAAAAATTCCGACAGAGTCTCCTTTGTATGGATAGGTCCGAAAAAATAATAATATCGATAATTTCAATATATATCATATTTCAATAATAAAATACACAAACCATGGGAAAAATAATTAAAATATCGTTCCAAAACCGTAATCCGAAAACGTACCTATTTGTCGGGTAAACAACTTTATTTATGAAACCAAAAGCAGTGGCTATTGCTTCCATAACCCTGTATTTCACTTATATAATCCAAAGAAGTTAATAATTATGTAAAAATAGTTATATATAAGTTGTTTCAATTAATAGTACAAGCAACACAACATTACAACAGTCATTTGCAAGCAAAACAGTACAACTATTATATGAAATCAAAGAATCCATCACACATCTATAGCTAACAAAACTAATGGTTTGTTCAGGTTCAGAAACCTTTCATCGTACAAGGGTGATAAATGAACTAACAAGTGTACCTTACGCTCAACAGCCCTCAGGTAATTACTTAATAGATTATTTATACAACCCTAAAAAATTTGAAGTATCCTTTCCCAAACTTCCCATTAGCCAAACAATACAGAATTTAAATGTTATTTAAGTTTGTTCTATTGGTTTCCTTTTTACCCTTTATTTATTTTTGTTCATTCATACAATGTCATTTTTCCATTAATTTACCTTCATTTACTTACATATGTTATTTTCCATTCAATTATTTAGAACATCAATAATTTAATTTTTAAAATATTATATAAGTTTCTTTACAATTTAATTCACAATTATTATTTACATATATAACTTGATTTTTATTTAATATTAATATTCACTTATGAATCAATTCATACTTAAGTTTCTCTACTTTTTAATTCACATTTATTCATTCATGTATGGTATCATCAAATATTAAATATATTTATGAATCACATCAACATTTTCTTAAGTATATAATAATTTACTTAAATAGTATTCACTTTTTACTATTCAATTTAATTATCAGCTTTTCAAAAACATTAACTTATGTATAAAACATTTCTTATACATCAAAATTCTTATTTATAGAAATAATTCCATTCGAACACTTTCATTACTTAAGTTTTACTTGTACACTATTCTATTACATATTCCTATTTAACATTACAACTTTTTAAACATTTTTGGTAAGTTATGTTAAGAATGTAATTGAATGTTACACAAGTTTATCCTATTCAGTTTAGTTAACAAAAATGTTCAATAGTTTACATCTTCTTAAATTCATTATCTTTTAATTTACAAGTGAAAAAACTTTGATTTCTTTACAGTTTCATTAATCGCTTAGCTTCTAATTTCTTATTTCTCATTTTAGAAGTTTCCAACTATTAAAATTTCACTATATTTCTACAACTGAAAATCATTAATTTAATAGGAACTTAAGAACTAAATACTGGGTTCATTTCATATTATTTTGAAATAATATATATATTCATATCTTTATATATATCAAATCGTACTTAGAAATTTTAAACCAAAATCTGTTTATCAAACCAGATGCATAGCAATGCTAATAAGTGGCCTCCCCCACTTTGAGACTCGAAAATGAATGTCGATGATGTGGCCGTCATCACCAAAATTATTTTCCAGCGACAGAATAGGGGAGTACAAAATTTATTTCCTTTTATAATTCTTTTAAAACATTTCTTTCAAATCACATTGAAAATATTTATATCCGAAAATACTTTGAAATAATACCAATATTATATTCCAAAATCTTTGAAAACCAATTTCAAAACCTCGGAATTAAAGTTCTCAAATTTCCAATTTATATTCACTTTATTTGTAAATCCTATTTTGCAACCAACATTTATAAGATTTCACTTCCTAACAGACAAACATATCATACACAACTATATCCATTTATAAAAATTATTCTTTTATATACAAAATATAATACTAGGTAAAATTATTTCATTTACCTATATTTCAAAAACAATATTGTATCGGTTTGCCCTATTAAGTGTTTAGAAATCCTTATTGATGCCATGACGTCCCATGTTCTACCAGAATTTATAAATACTAAACAGAACAAATTAGCACAATATAAAAAACATTTTATAACACTAACAAATATGCTCTCTCATGTATATACGCTCAAACAACTCATTCTAGGGTATTACTACCCTATCTCCAATGAATCAAACCCCACAAAGCTAAGGTATCGCTAAACCAAAGCTCTGATACCAACTATAACAACCTACCTTTTTGGACGGTTTAAATCGACAATAAACCACACATGTCAACTCAAACCATTCAAAAGGGAGGATTGTTGATGGGGTAAATAAGAAAATAAGAGAAAAGAAGGAAAAACAAAACACAGAATCTCACAGTGGAATGAGAAAATATAATAATCAATTAAACAGTTCATGAAGCTGTTTTACAAATAACATTTAATTACACTTTTACAATACAATCAGAGTTATACATACAACAGATAAAATAGGATAATGCAGCGGAAGAACATGATGTAGCGGAATATATATATAATATAATACTAAACTCCATCTTCGTCCTCCAGAATAATGTCTTCAATACTGAAAAACTCAGGCTGACCCGAGCGTAATGAAAAGACAAAACACTCGAGTCAGAACTAAAAGATCTTATGTAAGTTAAATCAAAATAAGTAAATATGAGTGTAACGACTTCAGCGATGTTTACGGGATTTTACATCTCCTATCCAATGTCTAACATGCATGCAATAACTTAAGAGATGTTCGGGATTCCATCTCCTAAGGATTCATTAAACTATTTATCTGTAGTAAAGTATTAAAATAGCGTTAAGGCGTTACCCATATCCCCCTAACACATTTTATAAATGCCGTAGTCTATACAGTACTGTAAACTCCACCAAACCGGATTCTACTATTTGCACTTCTGGGCTGGTGGTAAGGCATAGCCATAGCTACTGCCCACTTCAAAACAACACTCCTATAATCAAATCGAAGGTGGCCCACAAAGTAACAAATATGGTATCAAAGAAGTGTGTTCGATCAGAGGAGCGACCTTACTTAGCCCGTCAATTTCTCCTGTTTTAGTCATCTCAAGCTGACCCATGGGGGTCAGGGCTGCGTTCATACCTCATGCAGTAGCGTTCTCCAAACCATCCTACTTCGTTCTAGATTCTCCACTATGTGCACAATTAATAAAGTGGTTTCAGAATTGGCAGAGAGTATGATAATATCCGAACACGGTCTCTTTAACAACCAATCATTATATTTTTCTCACCATAGTCATTTTATAAAACATTTATAATAATAAATCCAGAAAACAATTTATACTTTCATATCCAGATATCCATATACTTATTCCAAAATTATAAATATATTCATAAATATCGAGGAAGATTTCTTTCAATCAATTTCGAAAATAATTTATAAATATCTTCTAAACCATTTATAAACTATTTACATGCTTTAAAACCGTTTATAAAGCTATTTATAAATTCCCAAAACAATTTACAATTCTTCCTGTTATCATAAACTTTTACACAAATTCCTTTATACGCTTCCAAATCCCTTTTATACAAGTTCTGTTATAAAACCCTTTTTAAAATCCATTAAAACCTTTATAATAAAACCATATAAAATTCTTTATAAAAATATTTTATAAAAACTCCATTATAAATCTCTTACAATTTTTTTTATAAATTCATTACAAACCTCTTACATTTTTATTTATTAAAGTTATTATAAAATTTCAAAACTTTATTTGTTATATTAAATTAAATTTATAAATCTATATATTAAAATTATACTAAATTAAATTTGATATAAATCTTTTAAAACTATATTAAATATTTTATTAAATTAAATTTTAAACTATTTAAATTATTATATTTAAAAACTAAACAAAATTATAAGTTAAAATCTTAAGATTACATTTAAAATCATATATTAACTTATAATTTTAAACTTCAAACATATAAACTATTTTATTTTCCAAATATAAGTTTTAAATAAAATCATTAAATTAAATTTAAAAATCAAATTTCTTAAATCAAACATGCTTTATAATTTTAGAAAATAATTTAATACCGACCAACGGTGTCTGTATATAATTTTCTACCCAATGGTCAAGTGATACAGATATATATCATTTCAACCCGCAATAAATTTAAATTTCGGATATACACCATTTCAACCCGTATCCCGAATCACAATTTTCCAAATCTATAAGATCGTTCTGGTATGTATCATTTCAACCCATAGTGATTTTCCTAACAATAACTAAGGGAACTTGCAGTGTGATAACATATAAAATAAACATAACATCAAATCATTCAAAATGTCAACAATTAAGCATCCATCACAATCATCATTCAAATCAACCAATAAATCACAACAATGAACTGGTTATCATTATTAGGTATTTAACCAAAAATTTAAATTCAATATTAATTTTTAAATGGCAATTTAATTCAAAAATTAAAATTTCAATTATGCTATCAAATTTAACAATCAAACATCAATCAAAAATATTCTTATCGCATCTTATATTTAATTTAACTAACATAAGATAGTTTAGTATTTGTGAGTGGGTTAAATCACTCACCTTTGATTTCTAGTTGAATGAAAATCCAAATAAAGTCCAAAATTCCAACAATCTCAGAATTCAACCAAACTAGTTCCATGTTGTTCAGAATTTTGATACGATCGCGACGGAGAAAACCGTGTACGAATCCGAGCTCATATGGAAAAGTTATTCAAGTTAGTAGTTTAAAAATTAAAATTTTAAATAAACAAAAAAAAAAAACAAGAGGGAAATTTGGTAAATATACTTATCTCCAAAACCCTAGCACATTACGCTATAGTTCGAACTCGACTATCTCAAGCCCAACCGCTGGCCTCTCTCTCCTAACGCCGCCACTCACGCTCGCTATCACCTTGATCAGGCAACGCCGCAAGCATCTCCTCGCTTGGCCGACCCTCTGGGCCCCACCATGATGGCCGCGATGCAGCCAACCACCTCCGCTGATGTTCTATGGCGATTTCTGGTGATCTCTGACATGCTGCAGATGATTTCAGACCATGGATGCTCTGCTCTAATCGCCCTCTACCATGCGGTACCCTCCGATCGTCATATAATTGACGATTCACCGTTGAAATCGAAAGCCTTAATATGGACGGCCTAGGCTTCTTCATTGTCTTCTAATCAAATGATGCATCAAACCGAGAAACAAATTGCAGCAGTAGATTTGCCTCGTTGAGAGCTTTCCATCGATATATAATTTGCTATGGTTTAAGGAGTTTGAATTTTGAAGTTTGATTTTGATTTGAAAATTGAAATTAGGGTTTGGGTTGTCTGCCATCGAGAAGGAAAGGAGCAGATGGAAATGTACGTACATATAATAGAAAATAAAAGGCTGCTAGGGTTTATAATAGCATATATATAGGCCAAGATGGATAAGAACGAATGGACAGATCGAATTGGGTCGAAACGATAACGACGACCCGAAAAGCCCGTTTCGTTCCCGAAACGAAAATAGGTCATCTAATATATCAAAATATATATTTTCGATATTTTTTAACTCAATGGAACTAGTTCCAAATCCTAATTCCATTGTATACAGAATTTAGCTTTCAAAAATCAGGTTATATTCATTTAAATTCTTTTAATTGATTTCTACGCGTTTCGAGCCCGCACGATCAAACGATAAGTCTGATTGCTATGAAACTTGAAATCCTATAATAATTCACTATTACGGATCCGATAAAACTGGTTTCGTCAAAATCCAAGACAGTGGCCAAAATGGCTAATTTTCACGTTAATTATATAAATTATTATTAAATTGATTTAATCACTTTTATATTCTAAATTAAAAGTTTACAAATTCCATCAACTCCTAATTACATAGAATTTATAATCTTAAAATAAATTTTCCATGTCAAATTCAATGTTTAAATATTGCTCTAATTACACCTTCAATTACAACTGTAATAAAACCCCAGTTAATTATATTTTAATTTCAATCAATTTCTTTTATTTTGACTTACTCTCTTATTATTCAATCATCCAATACCATATGAATTCATTTGTCACTAGTTTACATTTTATTACATTCATATTCTGCAGTTATCATCTTAACTCATATTAACTACAGTATTTAATTACATTAAATTGCAATTGATTTACAATTAATTTCAAATGGATTAAATATCAAGATGATAATAAATCAATTGTTATACATTAATAATTCACTTTTATCCACTTATAGTTACAAACAAGGATTTTAAATTTACGTACAAATAATTGATTTCACATTTTATACTAAAACCAATTAAATAAAATAACATATAATTTTACCATAAATACAACATTGAATTTATTCCTTCAAATTAACTTTTAAATTATTTCAATTGATTGAGGTTATATTAAAATAGCTATCAATTACATTAAATGAACATTATTAAATACATTCTAATAATCTTTCCATTTATAAATCATAAATTTTTATTTCTCACAATATTAAATTCAAAAACCTTATTAAATTTAATAGTTTTTAATTATCAAAATTTATGCTTCGTTACAATTTAATTAATATTATATTATACGTAAGAATATTATATAAGTAATATGAAATATAAAAATTATATAATAATAAAACTTATATATTTTGAATGTATAAACTAAATGTGGAACATTAAAGAAACCCTTTGTAACGACCGCCTTTCTTACTCCGAAAGATGAGCGATTAAAGAGTAGAAGAAAAAGAAAGACAAGAAGAAACAGCACAATCACAGAATCTCACCACGAATCAAAATAATATATAAGTGATAACATATGATATTACACAGTCATTTCCATAATATTAATACATTAGAGTCATTACTTTATAACTTCAACTGGATAGTTATAACTACCTGCCCATACAAAATACCCAGATCATACATAAATACATAACGGAAATAGAATATGATTAGCTAACGGTGAAGCCACCTGCTCCAACTCCAAAATGCTTTCGTAAGAAACCTGGATCATTTGGCTACTCATACAAATTTGAGTACCCAAGAGTTTTAGGAAAAGAAAAGAAAACTCCTGGTCAGACATGGGTCTAGTGTGAGTAAACGCAAACAACTTAATTTTTACTTTTATAAAACGATTTGAAAATTAAAGGTATCTCGTAAGACCACGCTGCACATAAACACGGACGAGTTTTTACCTTACGATAAACAAAAAACTTTATATAGAAATCAAGTAGTGTTATGATAATTCTTAGGGTTTTCAAGTAAAATAGAACATAGCTGAAATGCTTGCATCTCACATTTCAACATATTTGGATAGAACTAAATTCGTACCATACTTATTGGAGAATGGATTCCATACATGACCAGGTAAGGAACTACCTTCCGAAGTTGCATCTCTAGATAAAATACACCTAGGGTTTGACAAGAACATCTTACCCCTGCTACATAGAACCGGCCTACCACTTGACTAGTAGTACCGAATACATAACCACCATGGTTGGGATCAGCAATCGTCCCGGAGCATACAAAAATGGGTCAAATATCGATTCTAGATATAGTGATGACATACCATGATGGGGGTAAACCACATAGCCCCGCTGCATACCCCATTTTTGTCATTTCCGATTGATGATGCCTGAGGTTACATTTACCTTTACTATAACACTGCCATCTGGAACACTACATCGCTTTCCAGATGTTGACACAATGTCAGCATTCATCCATACAAGTCGTTTAGGATACGAACGGACCAAAGCATTATTTCCACTACACCCATTTTGGAATCACCCTCAGGGTTAGTAGAAAATAACCCTTGCACTCCAAAGTCTTTATCTTGGACCTTGCCTTTACAATTTCCAATTTGAACCCTTACGTTTGTCCGAAGTGGTTTTCAGATAACAACTAATATCCAATCCCGGTCTCTCCAAACCAACGTTCGATAATTTAAAAGGTCACGTTTTTTATAGTGGACCATTCCATTATCAGGGTGTAAGATTTATATATGAACATATGTTCCATATGCTTAGATTATCATGACCCGCTTATCGAAATTAACCCCTCTGTATTCATCATGTTCCCGAAGTGCGGTATTTGCGATAAGTACAAGTCGACTTACTTTTATATGTTACAATTACTTTAATTCATTTGGCTACTTAATAGCATGGACAGGAGATCCTTTGGTTTAAACAGGAAAGTTGGTTAAAAATAAATAACCGATAGAGTTTTAAAAGAAACTTTAAAATAAATTAACCTTAATTAAATCATAAGTTTAAAATTCAATTAAAATTCAATTAATCTAATTAAATCAAAAATCATACTTTAAAACCTTAATTGACTAAAAATTTAAACTTTAATTTAACTTAAATTAAATAACATTCATTTAAGAATTAAACCCTGATTAAGTGGATAATTAACCTTTAATTAAATAATTAACTCTAATTAAATGATTAATTAAAATAAATAAACTTGATTAAATAAAAAATTAATTTCCTTTTATCTTATTTAATCCTTATTTAAAACTTCCTTGATTAAAAATAATTAACTTGACCAATAATTTCTTAAACTCTAATTACTTAACCTAATTACTTAATTAATAAATTAAATAATAATTACCATAATTAATAAATTAAATAAAAAATTATTAAATTAGAAAAACTTAAACTATTGACTTACTTAATTAGTTTGAAATGATTTTTCAAAAACAATCCAAAAAAAAATCACTTTAAAATTTGAAATCGTGAAATTTTCCGAATTGAATCCATAGCGGCTATCGCTATAAGCGCAGTTCACTAGAATTGATTTCTAGGTGAAAAACGTTACCTTAACTCTAGCTATTGCATATTTGAAAACAAAAATGGATGAGTTTTGAAATTTTTTAACAAAAAGGAGAAAACTTGGAAAACATTTACCAAATTCAAAAACAAGAAAACAAGCTTTTGTTTCCAAATCAGATATCAAGTCCTTCGCGACTTTTAAAGGTGCTAACTTTACAACAATTACATCACATATTTTGTTTCATAAACACACTACCATCATATCATAACCAACCATTCACATATCCATATCCAAACATATCATTTAACATCCAAATCACAAATCCAAGCTCAAATACAAACTTATAATCATATGCCACCAAAACAATATGATATTTCAACACACCAATCACTATATTTTCACAACATATAGTTCATCAAAATCAAGTTATTTTCTTTTCCAAAAACAAGAGTTTTACTCGCCAAAACTTTTTAAATTCAAGACGAACTTTTGCTAAAACATGAAAACGCTTTAGAAACTTACAAAATATGAAACTTTTGGTTGCTTGAACACTTAGATGGGCTCAGCCAAAGGGAATTTGGGCTTGGCCTAATGATGTTTGGGCTCGGCCATATGGGAATTTGGCTCGGCCATGTAGTGGTTGGATGGATGGTTGCTTGCAACTTAGAAGAGGAGGTGTCGTAGTATATGTAAAAGTGGTTTAACAAGACTTGGAAGCGTTTTAAGTGAAAAGAAGTGATTTTTTCTCAAACTAGAAAATATGAAGAGAAGCCACGGAAGTGTTTATCCAAGCTATTAGGAATTTTAAAATGAAGAGGAGAGTTGTAAATTGAGAAACATGAAAGAGTAGCGGTATTTATAGGCTTAGGAAAGTAATTAAAAATTATATAAGCGTTTATATTACATATACGTGTATGCATGCACTTCCACTCCTCCCCCCTCATCATTTCTGTCCTCATGTACACCCCCTATCTTGCACTATTCATGCCATGCACTAAGTACTTTGTGTTGAAAATGTTAGTTTATATGTGTGTATACACACACACACACACTTTTCTTTTATCTTATCTTTATTTATATACACACACACTTTAAAGAGAACCATATACATGCATAGATACATGTTCATCATGTTAAAATGGTTTATAAAGAGTGCATGTGTGTTTACAATAGTGTTATGGTATTTTGAATAACTTTTAACCAATGAAAAATCAATATTTCGAAAAATAATTTCCGGTCACATTTTCTATTTCTCTATGAACTATATGTATTGGTAAACAAATTTAAAAACAATTTTATCATCATTAGTTATTATTTAAAATAGTTTCATTTTTAAATAAAATTCCATCTATTAATTATTTAAAAATATAATTAAATATTCATTTAAATAGTGATTAAATTCTGGGTCGTTACACACTCCTCCCTTAAAAGAATTTCGTCCCGAAATTAGCAAACAAGAAGATCATCCAAACTACGCAAAAAGCTATATATTCATATCATAAAACACATGCAAAGACATACACTAAGTGTCCATAGCAAATAAACATACTTTACACATACAACAGACAAACAACTAACTATCCTAACATCAACCCGAGATAGGCTTCTTTCATATGATCCACAGTCTTCTAAGTGTAGTCCCTTGGATCCTCACTCCACTAAATCTTGACTAGTCGCACCATCTTGTTGCGCAATCTCTTTTCATCCTGATCTACAACATAAACTGGATGTCTAACCACTGTCAAGTTCAGTTCTATCTCCAATTCCTCCTGAACCGATGGCTCCACAATCAAAGATGGGTCATGAACCTATTTTCTCAAATGAGACACGTGGGCCACATTATAAACTACCACCAATCTCTCTTGCAACTCGACCATATAAGTAAGCGATCCGATCTTCTCAAGAATACAGAAAGGTCCAATATAACTTGGAGCTAACTTTCCAGCTTTTACAAATTTAACAGCTCCTTTTATTGGTGAAATCCTTACGAACACAAAGTCTCCCACCACAAATTCCAAATCCCTTCACCACCTATCAGCATAACTCTTTTGGCGATCTTGGGCCTCCTTCATTCTTTTTTTAACTACTGCAACTTTTTTAGTAGCCTTTTGGATCATGTGCGGTCCAAGTACTAATATATCTCCCATCTCAACCCAACATGCTGTGACTTACACGGTCTTCCATATAGGGCTTCATAAGGTGCCAAACCGATGCTCGCCTGGAAATTATTATTATAGGAGAACTCAACTAAATGCAGATGATCCTCCCATGATCCACCAAAATCTAGAATACACACTCTCAAGAGATCTTCAAGAATATGATTTACCTATTCCGTTTGTCCGTCTGTTTAGGGGTTGTATGCTATGCTTAAGCTCAACTTTGTTCCAAGGGTTGTTTGCAATGCTTCCCAAAATTGACTAGTAAATATGGGGTCTCGATTACTTACTATACTCATAGGAACTCCATGCAACCTGACTATCTCTCTCATAAAAATTTCAGCTAAACAAGTAGCAGTCCTTGTTGGTTTTACCAGAATAAAATGTGTGCTCTTTGTTAGCCGATCCACGATAACCCATACTCCTTCATTTCCTTTTCTGGTTTTTGGTAAGCCATCGATAAAATCCATTGATATCATTTCTCATTTCCAATTAGGTATTTCCAAAGGTTGTAATAATCCGGCTGCCTTCTGATGGTCTTCTTTGATTTGTTGACAGCACAAACATCTGTTAACATAGACTGAAATTTCTTTCTTTATTCCTGGCCACCAAAATACTTTTATGTCTTTATACATCTTATGAACTCCTGGATGAATACTTAACTTAGATTTGTGGCATTCTGAAAAAACTTCTTGCCTCAGTCCATCCATATCTGGGACACATAATCGTCCGTTCATCCTTATGTACCTCGACTATCCATCTCAAAATCTAAACATCTACCCTCTTCAACACCTTGAATTAACCCTTCTATTATTTCATTCTTCCTCTTCATAATGCTTTCTTGTAGTGTCGGTGAAACCTCCAAGAGAGTCAATATAGTATTCCTGCTTAGGGCATCTGCCACTACGTTAGCCTTTCCCAGCGTATAAAGAATATCCAAGTCGTAAGATGCCAGAAACACTAACCACCTCTGTTGCCCTCAGGTTCAGATTCTTCGGAGTAAAAAGATACTTCAGATATTTATGATCCGTAAAGAGCTCGATTTTTCACCTAATCAAAGACAAAAAAAACTTAATCCTAAAATCCCTAAAGATTAGAAAGAAACTAAGAGGAATAGAAGTATCCTTACCCAGCAAGTAGTGTCTCCACATTTTCAAAGCAAAGACAACCGCCAACAACTCTAAGTCATGCGTAGCGTAGTTCTTCTTGTGAGGCTTCAACTGCCCGCTTGCATACGCAATCACTCTACCATGTTGCATCAAAATAGCGCTTAGTCCTACTCCACAAGCACTTGTGTAAACCATGAACCCAGTATTTCCATCTAGAACAGCCAAAACCGGTGCACTGGTTAATCTCTTCTTCAATTCCAGAAATGCTTCTTTCACACTTTGGAGTGCATACAAACTTCTCCCCCTTCTTAATTAGCTCAGTCAAATGGGAGGAAATCTTAGAATAATCTTGAATAAACCTCATATAATAACCAGCCAAACCTAAGAAACTACGAACCTCGGTAGGAGTCCGTGGTTGCTTCCATTCCTAAATAGCTTCCACTTTCACTAGGTCTACTGAAATACCTTCTCCTAGCACAATATGTCCTAAGAATCATACTTCTGATTGCCAAAAATGGCACTTAATTTTTTTTGCCTTTAGGACATGTCTCCTCAATATTTCCAACACCACTTCCAAATGATGTTTATGCTCATCCTCGGATTTGGAGTAGATAAGAATGTCATCAATGAAAACCAACACAAACTTATTAAGAACATATCGGAAAACACGGTTCATGAGATCTACAAAATATGCTGGTGCATTGGTTAGCCCAAAAGGCATAACCAACCACTCAAAGAAATAGTCAGGGTCCCTAAAAGCAGTTAAGGGTATACATCTTCAACAACCCTCAATTGATGAAATCTAGTAGCTAGGTCCATCTGAGAAAATGCCCTAGCTCCATGAAGTTGGTCAAAAAGAACATCGATGCGGGGTAAGGGATATTTGTTCCTAATTGTCAGCATATTCAACTTATAATCCACGCATAACCTTAAAGATCCATCAGACTTAGCCGCAAAAACCACAGCGGACCCCTATCTCGAACAACAGGGTCTAATCAATCCTCTCCTTAACAGGTCCTGGGTTTGACTTACCAACTCCTCTCTCTCCCTCGAAGTCATCCTTCGCTTAAGTTGAACTACAGGTCTTGCACCAGGGACCAAATCAATGCGGAACTCTATCTCTCGGTGTGGGGTAAACTTTTAACCTCTTCAAAAACATCGGGAAAATCCTTAACAACTTCAATAGACCTTAAATTTTCTTGGGCTGCTTCCAGGGCATACAAGAAACTACACATATGAATACTGGGTTCCTTACATGATACCTTATCTTTCCTTCCTATAACAGTCGCTAAAGATACAGTTCTCTTATTACATTTTAAGACAGCCTCAAATTTTGACAACCAACCCATACCAAGAATAATGTCAAATCCTTTAAAGTCTAAGACATATGGGTCGCAAGAAAAGTGACGAGAAAGGTAGGAAATTGGCACATTCTTATAAATTATATTCAAATGGGTTACCCCGCCTATGGGGTTAGACACATACATTGCGTTTTCAATGATGCTTGGAATAAGATGAAATTTATCTACTGATTCTATAGAGATAAAACTATGAGAGGCACCAGTATCAAATAATGCTCGAACAAAAATACCATTAATCAGTAAGGTACCTTCAAGGATGCCTTTCCCCTCACATCCTTTGAAGTCGACGGTTCATTCTTGATGGTGTACATCTTGGGCTGTTGCACCTTCTTCATGAGTGGGAAGTCATTTACCATATGCCCTGGCTGATGGTAATCAAAATAGAGAGTCTTCTGGACCATTGGGGAGATAGGTCCACTTTGCTGTTGCTGCTGAATTCTAGAATTCTTGTAAAACTTTGTGATGTGGCCCTTTTGCTGAGATTTGTGGTAAAAAAATCCTTAAAACGACTCCTTTGAGCCCCACGGACAGGCTTTTCCTTTCCTTGGTTCTTCCAGTTAGGATTAAACTTACTCTTGGTAGAACCATTTCCACTGGTATTTTCTCTAGGTGTTTTTGGAGTAGGCTTTTTCTTTTCCAAAGCCTTGTACCTTAGAGCCATATCAACTAAATCCACAAAAGTACATTTAACGTGAGTAGTCTTGTTCTCATGGTACTCTTTTCTCATACCCAAAACAAATATCCCATTTTTGTTTAACGGGGTGTTTATCAATTCCGATCCAAAACAAGATAGTTCGTTAAACTTCGTCTCATATTCTGTTACAGATAGATCCCCCTACTTCAAGTCCATGAAGTTCCTGTACATTCCGGTCCTTCCTATTGTTGGCAAGAATTGGTCCTTAAAAACTTCCTTAAATCAGGCCCATGAATGTTCTTCTTCTGGAATAGTTGTAGTAAGGAAGTCCCACCAAGCTGTTGCTCCCTCTTGTAGTTGCCATGCTACTAAGAACCTTTTCTGTTCATCGGATAAACCAAGAGCTTTAAAAATATTTTTGCAAGATCATAATCAAGCTTGTACTTCCACGATAGACTCAGTTACTATAAACGGTTTCGCTCGTAGATTGGTGTAATCCTTGCATAAGGTTGCAAAATTCACTCTTGGCTGCTCTGGCGCAACCTCTTCGGTAATCCGAACTCTTGCAGGGTTTAGGGTTCGACCATTTGTAGTTGTAGTGCTTCTCGTACCCCTACCTCGTCTACCTCTGTTACTCATGTCTTACTACCAGGGCATAGTAAGATAATTCTTAGAAAACTTGGATGAGATAAATCTTGAAAGAAGGGTACTAATCAAGCCTATCAAGCTGATCTACCTACCTGATATGTGTATGTATATATATAGGTATATGAATAAAAATTACAAATACACACTCTCAAAGTTGACCCCAACCCAAAGCCTAGGTGTTCGCTTAACCTATGCTCTGATACCAAAATGTAACGACCGCCTTTCTTACTCCGAAAGACGAGCCATTAAAGAGTAGAAGAAAAAGAAAGATAAGAAGAAACTACACAATCATAGAATCTCACCACGAATCAGAACAACATATAATAGATAACATAGGATATTACATAGTCATTTCCATAATATTAATACATCAGAGTCATTACATTACACTTCAACTGGACAATTATAACTACCTATCCATACAAAATACATAGATCATACATACACACACAACAGAAATAGAATATGATTAGCTAACGGTGAAGCCATCTACTCCAGCTCCGCCAAAATGCTTTCGTAAGAAACTTGGATCACTTGGCTACTCATACAAACTTGAGTACCTAAGAGTTTTAGGAAAAGAAAAGAAAACTTCGGGTCAGACATGGGTCTAGCTGTGACGCCCCACCACGAGACCCACATTAACAAAGAGTATTATTGGGTAATACCGTCTGCTAATGCGGAGAATAGGGCTGGTTAGGAGCAACCATCTATAGTCTTGTCTTAAATATCTTTATAATTATAACCACAATCTTCAACAAAAGTGCGCCTCATATCATTGGCGTTTCTCAAAAAATCAAATATGGGTTTGGATGGTGTGAGTAAACTCAAACAACTTAATTTTTACTTTTATAAAATGATTTGAAAATTAAAGGTATCTCGTAAAACCAAGCCGCACACAAACACGAACAGGTTTTTACCTTACGATAACCAAAACACTTTATATATAAATCCAGTGGTATTATGATAATGCCTAGGGTTTTCAAGTAAAATAGAACATAGCTGAAATGCTTGCATCTTACATTTCAACATATTTGGGTACAACTAAATCCGTACCGTACTTATTGGAGAATGGATTCATACATGACCAGGTAAGGAACTACCTTCCAAGGTGCACCACTAGATAAAATACACATAGGGTGTGACATGAATATCTTGTCCCCTACTATACAAAACTGGCCTACCACTTGACAAGTAGTACCGAATATATAACCACCATGGTTGGGATCAACCACCGTACCAGAGCATACAAAAATGGTTCAAATATCGATTATAGATATGGTGATGACATACCCTGATGGGGGCGACCCACATAGTCCTGCTGCATATCATGTTTTGGTCATTTCTGATTGATGAGGCCTGAGGCTTAGTTTACCTTTACTATAGAACTGCCACTTCGAATGCTACATTGCCTTCCAAATGTTGACACAATGTCAAAATTCATCCATACAAGCCGTTCAAGGGATGAACGAACCAAAGGCACTATTTCCACTACACCCATTTTGGAATCACCTTCAGGGTTAGTAGCAAATAGCCCTTGCACTTCAAAGTCTTTATCTTGGACCTTGCCTTTACTATTTCCAATTCGAATGCTTATGTTTGTTCGAAGTGGTTTTCAGATAATAACTAATATCTGATCCTGGTCTCTCCAAACCAACGTTTGATAATTTAAAAGGTCAAGTTATTTATAGTGGACCATTCCACTATTAGGGTGTAAGATTTGTGTATGAATATGTTCCATATGCTTAGATTATCATGACCAGCTTATCGAAATTAACCCCATTGTATTCATTACGTTCCCGAAGTGTGGTATTTGCGATAAGTACAAGTCGACTTACTTTAATATATTACAATTACTTTAATTCATTTGGCTACTTAATAGCATGGACAAGAGATCCTTTGGTTTAAAATAGTTTTCATAAACAAGAAAGTTGGTAAAAATAAATAACCGATAGTGTTTTAAAAGAAACTTTAAAATAGATAAACCTTAATTAAATCATAAGTTTAAAACTAAATTAAAATTTAATTAATCTTAATTAAATAAAAAATCATACTTTAAGACCTTAATTAATTAAAAATTTAAACTTTAATTAAACTTTAATTAAATAACATTCATTTAAGAATTAAACCCTAATTAAGTGGATAATTAACCTTTAATTAAATAATAATTAACTCTAATTAAATAATTAATTAAAGTAAATAAATTTTATTAAATAAAAAAATTAATTTCCTTTTATCTTAATACTTCCTTAATTAAAAATAATTAACTAGTTAATAATTTCATAAACTCCAATCACTTAACCTAATTACTTAATTAATTAAATAATAATTACCGTAATTAATAAATTAAATAAATAAATTATTAATAATTAAAACTTAATATTTTGACTTATTTAATTAGTTTGAAATGATTTATTTAAAACAATCCCAAATAAATCACTTTAAAATTTAAAATCATGCAATTTTCTGAACTAAATTCATAGCGACTATCGCTATAAGCATAGTTCGCTAGAATTGATTTCTAGATGAAAAACTTCATCTTAACTCTAACTACTGCATATTTGAAAACACAAATGGAAAAGTTTTGAAAAACTTTAACAAAAGGTGAAAACTTGGAAGACATTTAATAAATTCAAAAACAAGAAAACGAGGTTTTGTTTTTAAATCGGATCTCAACTCCTTTGCGACCTTCCAAGGTGCTAACTTTAAAACAATTACATCACATACGCTTGTTTTTGTTTCATAAACACACTACCATTATATCATAACCAACCATTCACATATCCATATCCAAACATATCATTTAACATCCAAATCACAAATCAAAGCTCAAATACAAACTTATAATCATATGCCATCAAAACTGCATGATATTTCAACACAACAACCACTATATTTTCACAACATACAGTTCATCAAAATCAAGTTATTTTCATTTCCAAAAATAATAGTTTTACTCACTGAAACTTTTTAAATTCAAGACGAACTTTTGCCAAAACTTGAAAAGACTTTAGAAACTTTCAAAATATGAAACTTTTGGTTGCTCGAACACCTAGATGGGCTCGGCCAAGAGGACTTGGGCTTGGCTTAGTGATGTTTGGACTCGACCATATGGGAATTTGGCTCGGCCATGTATGTTTGGATGGATGAATGCTTGCAACTTGGAAGAAGAGGTGTCATAGTATATGTAGAAGTGGTTTAGCAAGAATTGAAAGTGTTTTAAGTGGAAAGAAGTGATTTATTCTCAACTGAAGAATATGAAGAGAAACCATGGAGGTGTTTATCCAAGCTATTAGGAATTTTAAAATGAAGAGGATGGTTGTAAAATGAGATACATGAATGAGTAGTGGTATTTATAGGCTTAGGAAATTAATTAAAAATTATTCAAGTGTTTATATTAAACATACATGTATGAATTCACTTCCACTCCTTCCCCCCCCCCCATCATTTCCATTACTCCTCCCTTATCTTGTATTATTCATGCCAAGCACTAAGTATTTGTGTTGAAAATGTTAGTTTTATATGTATATATATAGACACACTTTTCTTTATAACTTGTTTTATCTTATTTGTATACATACACACACTTTAAAGAGAAGCATATACATGCATATATACATGTATTCATCTTATGAAAATGGTTATAAAGTGTGCATGTGTGTTTACAATAGTGCTATGGCATTTTGAATAACTTTTAACCAAATGAAAAATCAATATTTCAAAAAATAATTTCCGGTCACATTTTCTACTTCTCTACGAACTATATATATTGGTAAACAAATTTTGAAAATGATTTTATCATCATTAGTTATTATTTAAAATAGTTTTATTTGTTAATAAAAATCCATTTATTAGTTACTTAAAAATATAATTGAATATTCATTTCATTTAAATAGTGGTTAAATAATGGGTCGTTACACCTTAAATAGACTCAAGGGATAAATACATACGTATTGTACGTATACCATGATTTTAGATGTGTTTGACACTTGAATCACGAAGGTGTTTCATGAGAAATACATTATTCCATAAGTTTATATCACTCGATATAATATATTGATGATTAATCATCTTTAATATAAACGTGTCCTTTATCATTTATATATTAATAGATTACTTGTATACTCTTTAGTTGTTGAGTTTTACTCAAGCTTTGGATGTTATGTGTAGTGCTATTAATATATTGAATAGACGAGGTAAGATAACTGCATATATTTATTGAGCTTTCCTCAAGGTATATGCATTATACTTAGGCCTTTGCGAAATGATGCGTCTGAGTGAATAATCCCACGTTACTTGTTGAGCTTTCCTCAAGGTAAAGGAAGGATTAGGACAAGGTACCATAGGTTTGGAGTTGTATGTGATATAATCGATAAGAAGTTATCCATCATATGCAAACCTATGATTTGTTGAGCTTTCCTCAAGGTCAAAATCCCAAGGCGTGCGAGTCCTAACACTCACTAGTGAAGTCAAAAGACTTCTATGTTTCAACTTAGGGTTTGGTGAAACATAATAGATTAGTGGGAGCCTTATTAGAAAAATGAAATGATAACATTTAACCTTTCTAATATTGTGAGAACATATGCTATATAATGTTATAATAATCTACATTAATAAATTTGTGCGTTTAATGTGATTGATAAAAGTTTATCAATTAAGATATACAAACGAACTAAATTGAAGATTGACAAATAGAAATATAATATATGTTTACGAATAAATGCTTCTTGCATGTTAATGTTTCAATAGCCATGCAAGAGCCTGATTTTATGACTACTAAATACATTCGTAATTTGGTCGCTGTCACGTTTATTTGGTCGAGATCTTGTATTGCATTCTATGAGTTTTGAACTATAAAGCGACTATGGATATTTGATCCATATACTATCGAATATAAGTGTTATATAGGGAATAGTGATAGTTCGTAATGTACGATACTTTGATGATTCGAAATAGGCCAATAAACAGAGTTATGAGGTCGAATATTCAATTTGATTGATTACAAAAGGATCGAATTGTGTTAAGTGTAACACAAGACCAAAACTACAATATAGATCTAAAACCTCGATCACTGAAACGTCAGTTTGATTAGTTTACGCAAAGTGCAACATATTTGATCTCCTTAATATTATGTATAATTGAGCGCGCTTTAGTAAAGAGTTCATTATGATATTGTAGTTAGGAATTTCTTTCGAATGGATAGACCGCTTAGAAAGAAAAATGAATGTACAAGTGGAGATGTGATTTAAGGTATAGTTGGAATAAAGAGAGTAATAAATAGTCACTTTTTCTTCATAAAAATCATCGAAAACGAGAATTGTAAAATAAAATTGATACTTAATATTGGAATAAGAAATATGATTTCTATTCTAAAATAGTATTTTCATATAAAAAATTGTTTTCTATAAGATTTATTTCTTTGAGCTCAAGCTATTTGATAAAAGAACTCTCTACTGTAAATTAGTTGTGGTTTATTAAAGAAGTAATCTATATTTAGTGAATGATAGACCTATGAATTCAGTACGCTATTATAGTAATAGCGGAAATAGTGGGAGTATGCCATGCAGTACTTATCAATTGCATCAAGTTACAAAAATGTTTTTCGTAAAATGTACTGAACATATTTATGAAATAATGACTATTTTCAGTGTCGACTGAAAAATAGACAGTTATATTTTAGTATGAATATTTGTTATGAAGTAAAACTATAATATGGTATTTGTTTTCACAACAAAGGTGATGCAATTGAAAATATTGAAGTATCTAAAATTATTTATAATTATTTTGGAATTATAGACTAAGCCATAGTTTTAAGAAATAATTTTTATTATATGATTATGAATCATATGGTATGAGTTAATTATATATCGAACATTCAAGGGAAATACACCCATTTAGTGGGAGCATCATAGGAGTTGATGAACTCTTAGATTGATATATACATAGATGTATGAAATCGTAAGTCTATTAATACCAAAACGTTTCCACATACTTCGTCATATTCATCGATGTGTCATCACAGAAATGGACATGTGTATTTGGTACACATGTATAAGTGTAAGATAAGCTCATAGAATATAAAACGAAAGTAAATAATGTAACATGCGATAGAAATGATTTGATCGAATGGATGAGTATATTGGAAATAGTTATGTATGTACCTAAAAATAAATAAAGATTCAATCTTAAAAGTCACTCCTCCATGTGATACATAATGATGCATCGATAAGGAGTGATCGAACTTTGTTGGACAATGTACGATTAACTATGAGTGAAATTGAGTTGACTTCTTTCTATATGGTCATGTACTTAAGAGTAGTACATGAGGTTAATATTATTCATTTAAATAATAGTTTACAAAATCATACAAGATAAGAATTTATATGAAACCCCAACATATCCTAGGCCTAGTAGTTGGTAGGTTGTGCAAGTCGAAAGTCTGCACGTAATAATTATTCGTAAGGGATTTTGTATGAATCTCCCCAAAAGGAGTTTGGGAAGGACTGTCATTGGATGACATATTTATGTTTTGAACATAAGTTTTGTAAACTAAAACCAAATCAGTTATATATATAAGAAAATTCATAAAATGTTTATGAATACATATTCCATTGCACTATGAAAGAACTGTTGTTTCAAGAAATACCAACTTCATCGTGAAAGAATTTCTTTGAGAAATTATTGGTAGTAAAATGAAATTGGATATGATCCAAAGATAAAACTGATTACATTAGGTGAAATGAATCTAACTAACCTAAACGAACTCATCACATTAAAGAGTATTCTCGCATATTGAAGAAAAACTATGGGTTTCTTATTAATGTCAAATAAATATAATACTCAGTTGTTTAATAAAATCAATAAGAGTATCGACTCTATGATATGATGCACAAATCTGAAGAAATGTGATCCATCAGTAGCAAGTGCATCTTTGTGAGCAAGACTAATGTAGTTGGAATTGAATGAGCAATGTTCATAAGAACAATCTTGTAAATTTTAATTGTTGAAATTAGCATAATAGATTCATCACTCAACGTGATCGGTTTATTTCGGATTTACTCACAAGATTATTACTTGGTAAGACTTAGTGTTTTGGTACATATGTGCTGAAATAGAAAATTCAAAATAATGATTTAGAATAGACTATTTACACATAACAATCAAAGTGTCTCGAAGTCAATGAAAGCGATACAAAGGTTATGAGTTTTGGATATGATCCAAGAAATGATACGAAAGTATCATTTTATAAGCATCAAAATTGAATAAATATTTAGATAGAAATATTAAATAGTTTGATTTTCGGTCAAAGTGCAGAGGAAGCGTGTATTCATAAGAAATTATGTTAAAAGGTACATAGATATTTCTAAACCATAAGTAAACAACACATTGCTGATTTTTAACAATGTACTTGTGTTCAAACCAGCCTTTGTTGTGTTAAGGCTCAACGTTGGACTTGTAAATTTTGTCTTTTATAGTAAGTATAAAAGATATTAGGAATGTCCCAAACAATTTGCAAGGAGACCTTACTAAATTATTAATACGACACATGTAAGATGGTTTCCTTATGCATTGGCAATAAGAATCATCGTACATGTTATGTTGTATATGATAATGTGATTTGTTTATTTTTTTTGATACATGAAGCATATACCAAGTCCTAATTGGTATCATTAAATGTTCATTTGAGGTTTTCTCGTATATTTATGAAATACTAAAGAATTGTTTACAGAAATAGTGAACTCCTTATGAAGGAATGTACGAACTCAAATTTCATAAGTAATATTGAGTATAATATGTCAATAGTAATTTAGGATCCTTTAATTTGGAAATGTTTCAAATGAAAGACTATGGTCGATTCAATGAAAAAGGCTAAATACATTGCCTTGAATAGGGCCACAATAAAAAAATGTATATAAATATAAATGCACAAATTTATAACCAAGCTGAGGGTAATTCCAATTGTTAATAATCCCATAACATCGTTATATGATAATATTGTCATGATATAGTTCATAATAGAACTTAAGTCCACTAGAAGTCGAGAGACATACTCTAAATTGTTCCATATGATAAAATAGTTTATCAACATCGTGGAGAGTTGATTGACAAAGTAGATAATTAAAGGATAATAGCATATCTGTTCACTAAGGAACCGACCCATTTGGTTTTGAGGAAACCGATTGGAGAAGTTGGAATAATATTTCATAACTTACCCCAAGCGCAAGTGGAAGATTGATAGAGTTAGGAGTATGCCCTAGGGGCAATTATGTAATTTGTTACATATATAACTTTATGACTAATCTTGTTCAAAATTAAAGGTGTTTCCTTTCTATTATATACTTGATATAATGTGATATATTAATTGATTAATTTAGTTAAAAGTGTATTTAATAGAAAATCCATGAATGGTATGTTTTGTGATAGAAGTTACAAAGTGTTGTAACTGTGAGTACACAATGAAAACAAATATACCATCTTAAATGTTCGTAGTCAAGATTCATCGAGACTGGATACCGATGTATCCGCTGAGACTAGAGTATGTAACGCTATCCAAATGTTGGGCAATGTATTACTCATGACTACTGGGGACTCCTAGGGGTTATGTATCGATAGTTATTGGATAAATATGGAACGACACACTCGATAGTTTTCTATTGGTTAATATAGATGAGGTCAAACAGAAAATATTGATGTGACCGATTTACATAGTTCTTTACTTGAGAATACTACAGATCTTCAGTATGAAAACTTCGCTTTGATTATAGTCAAATCATGGTACGACGTGCATCGAGTGACTCTAGTTTGGTCGAGTGGAAGTATTTGAAGTGAACCACTGTTCAAGACTTGATTTGTCTCCTCGGTTATATATGGTTAGTATCATGGTCAACTCAAAGTCTAAATCTCTGGTCAGAGCATTTTGGTTAATAATAATTGTTATTATTAAACCAAGCATTTGTGTTTGGACTATAGAGTTGAATATGGATGATATTGAAATTTTAACCATTACCAAATTCCATAAATCCAAAGTGATATAGCTTTGATGAAGAGAATTGGTGTAAATAAATGTTACAACTAGGTAACACATAATAGTGTAAAATTAGATTTTACCGAAACTAAGTAAGCAATAAATTTGACCAAAATGTCATACTACCTGCTAAGTGATGTATGAATATTAACATTCGAATAGTTCGATGTTAATCGTTAACCAAATTTACAACCAACGAGTCACACAACCGAAATGATGAATTCTCTTTAAACTAAACGATTTAATTAGTTTATAATTATTATAAATTAATTAATATTTATGAAGTATTGATTATAAAATTTTAAAGATGATTTGAAGAATAAATATTATTGTATATATTTATAATAGTTATAAATATATCAATCGATATACGATATTGATAAGCAATTAAAAATCTAATTAGTAATATATATTTGGGCTTAAATGGATATTAAAAAATGATAATAAGATGATAATTTCAGTAGCAACAAGGTTTATAAGGGGCGGCTAAAAGGTTAGAGGTGTTTTGAGATAGATGCCTTTGATTTATTGAGAATCGGTAGAGATATGATCCATATCTTTCTCTCTTTCATCCACTATAAAAGGACCTCTAATCCTAATTGTTTTAGAACATTTTAGCTGCCACTATCCCCTCCATTGCTGGCCGAATTTTTTCATGGAGTTCTAACAAATTTAAGTCAAATTAATTCGAAAGATGACAACTATTAGATAGTCAAAGGTCTACGGTTCAAGGATTAGCAGTCTGTCGAATCGAAAAGTATTCAAAGAAGAGAGAGCTCATCATTACTAGGTGTGCATCAAGGTATTAGTTTCAGGTATGTTTTTACTATGCTATATGATTTATAATTTTCGAATAATATTTTATTATTCATATATTTTATTATTATATTGTTAGTTAGGAGACGATCCTTATATGTATCGATGTTGTCACATACTAGATTAGTTATATGTGTATTCATTAAAAAAACCATTTTTTCATATAGATTAGATATGCATAGCCGAATAATCTATTTACAATAATTATTATTTTATTAATAAATATACATATATTAATATGTCATTTAATTATATGGTTTGTATTTAATTATTCATCATATCCAAGGGCGAAGCTATGTTATTTATGGGCTGGGCACGTGACTCTTCCAGAAATCTCAAAAATGAAAAAATAGAAAAAATAACCCTCGTTCTAAAAAATGAAGAGAAACCCTAATAAGTCGACATCAAACGCATATTTCGGTCGTCGGCTCGTCGTAAGTCGCAAGTCAGCCTCCACCCACCGCAACTCGTCGCTGTAGCCTATAAACTCCTCTGCAAGTCACACCGGTCACTGTCGTCTCCTCTGCAAGTCAGCCTCCTTCGCCTTAAAGCTTTGAAACGAGTAGTGAGTGATTTTGATTTAATGAATTTGCTTAATTTGAATACTTCAGTTTGGCAATTTATGGTATTCAATTTGGCAATTTATGATTTTCAGTTTGGTTTAAGTGGAATACTGCAGTTTGGTATTAAATTTGCTGTAAGCTTCATTTTGTATTTAATTTTAGTATTCAAATTGGTACTTAATGATAAATAAAAAGATAGTTGCCATCGAAAATAAAAATTGCAGTTTGGTTTCATTTTTTATTCATTTTGCAAGTAAAAAGACAAACATAGTATTCATTTTGTATTCATTTTGCAAATAAAAAGACAATCTTAGTATTCAATCTTAGTATTCACTTTGGTTTAATTTGATGTAGACAATTGCAGTTTTAGTATTAACGAAAATAAAAAGACAATCGCTGTAGGCAGTGGCAATTTTATCATTAATGAAAATACAATGTAATTTTCTTTAATCTTAGATATGTGGAAATATTTTAAGAGAACCATTGAAGATATTTCCACCGAAGTTGGAGCTTCTGCATTCTTTAGTAATACAGTGAATGATGATAATCAAAACACAATTATTCCTAACTCTGTAACTCGAAGTCGTATTTAAGTTTATTTATCGAATCTGCCATCCGATCCTTGCCTACGAAATCAAATTTTGGACTACTATCCAAATGATCAAGATACAGTTAGAAGAGCATATTTACAAGAAGGTCCTTGTCAGCCCCTGAACTGAATACTAATATTGGTTTGAAAGATCAATAGTTGATCGCTTTGTAATGGATAATTATTATATAGTCATATTTAGCTGTGTTTGTTTGATGTTCTGGAATGATTCTTCACAAATATAATCATATTTCCCCCCCCCCATTTAGATTTTCTAGCTATGCCACTAATCATATCCTTTTGATAATCAAACATATATTTTATAAATGTATATCTACTATAATTATAATTTTCGGTAGCTATAAATTATTTTTTATTATTTATTTTTATTTAAATCAATATACTATGCAAATAATTTATATAAAATAAAATATGTTTCGAAAATTAAATTTTAAGTTTTATAAAATTATTTCACCATGAAATAAGCTCTCTATCAAAGAATCAAAATTTAAAAATCATTTTTAATATTTTTGAAAATTATTCTAATATACGGTCGAAAAAACAACTAGTTATAAAAAAATAAATTTTGACCCAGTAAAATTATGGAAAAATTCTTCAATCCTTAAATTATTATTTTAGGTTTCCTAAAAATTTAAAATTTGAATATGTAGTTTTGAAAATATCTTTTATTAATATTTTGTTATTTTTCTATTAATATAAATATATATATTCATATTAATATAATAAAATTTTGTTGTGCTTTTTATTGGATCTTGAAGTGTTTAAAAAATTATTTTATTTTATTAGCATATATATGTATATAAGTTTATATATATGTAGATTCTAAATATGCTTATGTGTGTGTATATTAAAAAAAATATTTTTTGAAAATGGATTCCTTTTATTGCTTTAACATAACTAAAATTACAAAGTACATCACACAATAGCCCAAGCAAACACGGCTACAAATCTACTTGAAACCAAATATAAATATACATTTGAATACATAAAATATAAACTCCTGTCAAGTTCTAGTGGTCCAGTGGTAAAGACATAGTGGAGTTGCTACATTGTGTTGTAGTGGCACCGGTTCGATACCCAGCGGCCACAATAATGAGACATAAGTGTCCGGGCACTATAAATCTCGGTCTAACCAAAGGCAATGGAATACATAGTATCCATGGCCCCAAAGTTTAGTAATTCTCAAGTTGTTCGCAACTAATCCTTCCCTCATGTCTGCCCCCGTTGACCTTCCCCTTACCCACAACGTCTTATCAACAGTTCCTACCCTCACCTCCTCTGACATTACAGTTGTTCCTCTCCCCTCCAACTCTGAAGTCTCTGTCCTTTCCTCTAATCCATCGCCCCTGTCCCCCAGTAAATCTGTCCCTTCAAACATCATCTCTGACCACAATCCTTCCTCTCTGCTTCCGGTCCACTCATTTAGCTCCCCGCTAGTCCCTCCTGACCCTATCCCATCTCGACCTCCTTCCACATCACTCCTACCTCAACCCGTCTTTCCTCCGCCTCCCACTCAAGGTGAACGGAAATGGACTTCGCTTTTTAAGCACAACCCCAAGAATGCTGGGAAGTACATTCCCGTTGACCTGACTCCAGAGTATGAAGATAATGTTCTACTTCCAACCCAGGCTGTTCTTGATGCTGGTGCTGCGATTTGGAATGAGACACTGGTTGGCTTTTTCCTGGACAAACCATTGTCATACACAGCTGTAATTTCGAAACTTAAAAATATCTGGAGATTAAAAGGCTCTGTTACAGTTAAGTCAGATGGCACCATTTTCTTATTTAACTTCTCCTGTACTCAGGATAGTATTAAGATTCTTCAAAGTGATCCTATAATTATGAATAACAAGTTGTTCATATTCAAACCATATGATGCAGCGATAAGTAATGTAACAGGCTCAATCACTGCAGTTCCAGTATGGGTCCATTTGTACAATCTTCCTATATTTGCCTGGTCGCCTCTTGGGATCAACTGGCTTTGTAGTCATTTGGGGAAAATGTTGTGTATGGATGAGATGACGGAGAAGCAAGAGAGATTGAGCTATGAGAAATGCTTGGTTGAAGTTAAACCGGATAAGGAGCTTCCTGACGAGTTTATGATTAAACTGGTCGAAGGAGGTTATCAAAAAATATACGTACAATATCTATGGAAGCCAGATGTATGTACTATGTGTAAAAAATTTGGCCATATAAAAGAAAGTTGTGACATTACTGATATCAGTCGAAGAGATAATGACAAGGAAATAAGAGTAGGAGTCAGTAAAGAACACAAAGCAGTTACAACAGAGAAAGCCCGAGTTATTAGAGAAGACATAGCACTTCAGAAAAGAAATATCAAAACATGGCAACGTGTGAGCAAAAAGAAGACAGTGGCAGTTGTTAAGGAAAATAGAATGGATCAAAATAGAGGAAGCAATGGAAAAAATGAGAATGAAACTAATACAGTTAGAATTGAAGAAGAAAGAATGGATGACGTAAGAAAAAGAGAGGAACATGAAAATGAACAATGTGGTAATAGAGAATTAAATAATGTAGAAGCAAATGAAGGTGCTACTGCCAAATCTCAAACTCCAATTGACACTGAGAGAAATGATAACTGTCCTGAGAAAGAAAGGAAGAATGATGAAAATGAAGCAGCTGAAACTCTCATAATGTCTAACAAATTTGATGCTCTACTTGATCTGGATGAGGAGGAAAACATGAATGATATGCAAGATGATGGTTTGAGATATGACACACAAGGACATGCTGCACTTGTAAACTCTGAAGTGGAAGTTCAAAGTAATGCTCTAAATCATACAAACCAGGAGGAAGAAAAAAGTAAAAAAAATGAAACAAGGGAACTTTGTTGAAGTACAAGAAGTGAACAACAAGCAACGACCTGAAACGATCGATGCTGAAAACGAACACGAGGGATCAGGTAGAGAAAATAATAAAGGAGAAGGAACAATCTCAACTGGTAGGAGAAATAGAAAAAATTCAAACAAAGATTCCAAACATAAAAGTGAAACTCAAAAGAAGGAAGAAATGCACAGTAAAGATGTCACATGCACAACGTATCAGTCTGATAAACAACACAATTACTCTTCGCCCCCAGCAAATGTCCCTTCTTCTTCCAACCCTTCCTCTCAACACATATACTCCAAAATCAAACCACCATCAGCCTACAAAGTTCCACCCCCTATTCTATCCCCTCCAAACTCTCAGCAACCCTCCCCTCCAATTCCAAACCTCCCATCTCAAACCTCCTCTCCAAAAACTGAAGAAACAAAAAACAAAGAAGCAACCCCCCTTTCAGCCACTGTTCCTAATTACCTGTCCTCGAAGCAGGCAGTAACAAGGAGTATGAAAATAGAACTACTCAATGCATGTGTTCTCCAATGATGACACGCATTGGAGCATGGAACATATGAGGAGGCCACCATGTTATCAAGCAAGAGCAATGTAAACAACTCATCAAAACACATCAGCTATCTGTCATAGCAATTCTTGAAACAAAGTTAAATCTCTCCTTGACTATCAAGGCAGCAGAATATATTAATCCAAAATGGGATTACATCCACAATCTGAATGAAGCTTCATACGGTAGAATCCTGATTCTGTTCAACCCCTGTCATTTTAAACTCACTCCCATTCTATCCACCTCCCAAATGATACACTGTCAAGCTATTGATCTTTTTGATAATTCATCTTTCTACGTAACCTTTGTATATGCTTTCAACTCGGTAGCTTCTAGAACCTCCTTACTTTCTGTCATCCCAGCTCTAAGACAGTCCACCCATCCTTGGATAATTCTAGGGGACTTCAACTGTAGTTTTTCTCTAACTGATAGAGTTGGAGGAAATCCCCTCTCTCTTAATGAAATTAAACCTCTTGCCGATACACTAATCGATGCGGATCTTGTTATGGTCAAAACTGTAGGTATGCAATACTCGTGGAACAATAAAAGGAAACATGGTTGCAGAACCTTTTCTAGGATAGACCATACATTCTCCAACCAATGTGCTCTTAATAAGTGGCCTCTCCTCTTCAACCATCTCCCTCCTCCTCTCCTATCTGACCACTCACCGCAAATTTTACACCTCCGTGGAGCGGACAAGAGGGGAAAAACAAATTTTAAATTTTTTAATTCTTGGGTTCTTGAACCTGACTTCAAAAGTACTGTTATAGCAACTTGGAACAAAACTAAAAAAGGTAATCACTTGTTTGTTTTGCAGGAAAAAATTAAAGAGGTGAAGATAGTCTTGAAACAATGGGCGGCAAACAAATATGGCAAAGGTGATAAAATGAGCTCTGTGATTAAAGAAAAGCTTATCGAGGTCCAAACAGCAATGATGTCTAATGTTAATAATGCAAATCTCACATCATCTGAAAGTGCTTTGTCTCATCAATATTATGAAGTGTTAGCTAAATAAAACGATATGATAAGGCAGAAATCGAGAATAAAATGGAGAGAAAAAGGGGACAGAAATAGTGCTTACTTTCATGCTAGTCTCAAAAATAAACAGAGAAGAGAAAACATTACTACTATCCATGACATGGAAGGCAAACTACACTCTAAACCTGATGAAGTCCAGAAAGCTTTTGTTAATCATTTCTCAGCCTTGTATAGCAACTCTAATAATTTCATCTCGAGTATTGATCAGATCCCTACTGACATCCTGCCTAGACTTAATGCAGATGATTATAGCTTCCTTTGCAATGAAGTCTCCCCAGAAGAAATAAAACAAGCTATGTTTTCTCTTAACTCTAATTCGTGTGGAGGCCCTGATGGGTTGAATGCTCTTTTCTACACTTCATGTTGGACAATTGTCTCAGCTGATGTATACAATGCTATTCTCCTATTCTTTAAAAAGTGTAAAATCTTCAGGTCATACAATTACACCAATATAGCCCTTATTCCCAAACTCTAGAATGCTCACTGTGTTAACGAATTCCGCCCTATTTCGTGTTGTAATACATTATATAAATGTATCTCTAAGGTTATTGCAACAAGACTTAAGCATGTCCTTCCTAAAATTGTCTCCAATAATCAAGCTGCCTTCCTTCCAGGAAGAAACATTCTAGACCACGTCCTCCTCTCTCAAAAACTTATCAAAGGATATAAACGTAAGAATTCCCCTCCGAAAGCGATGATGAAGCTCGACATCATGAAAGCATTTGACATGCTTCAGTGGGACAGTATTGTTCGAATTATGGGATACATGAACTTCCCACCGCACATTATATCATGGATATATGAATGTATCTCCTCACCTACCTATTATGTAATTGTCAATGGTATGGCAGAGGGTTTTTTTGAAAGTAAGCAAGGCGTTAGGCAGGGAGATCCGCTTTCTGCTTATGTTTTCATTCTTGTCATGGAGCTTCTTACGAGGATGATTGACAAACTTATAGACCAGGGAAAATTTAAGCTTCACCCAACTTGCTCTGAACATCAAATCTCTGATTTAATGTTTGCAGATGATTTAGTTGTGTTTTGTTCTCCTAACATCTACACCGTCCAAAATATTATGCATACTCTTGATCAGTTCTATTCCATGACGGGTTTAAAAGTTAATCTCAACAAATCTGACATCACTATGGATGGAGTTAGTGATGTTCAGTGTGCTCTAATTACACAAATTACTGGCTTAACTCTTAACTCTAACACTGTTTCATACCTGGGGCTTCCTCTCTCTACATCGAAAATCACAACACCTCAATGCCTTCCTCTTTATGAGAAGATTATTGCGAGACTAAATTGCTGGACCACCAGGTCTCTTAGTCAAGCAGGAAGACTAACTCTAATAAAGTCGGTAATATTTTCAATGCAAGTGTATTGGTCAAGGACTTTCATTCTCCCCTTTAAGTTGATAAAGATGATCAGAAGTGCCTTTATGAAATTCCTTTGGAAGGGCAAAACTACGGGCAGATACATAGCTCCAATATACGGTGGAGAAGCCAATAAACAAAGGGGGTCTTGGAATACTCAACTTAAAACAATGGAACATAGCTGCCTTTGCGAAGCATATTGATACCTACTATAATTGTCCAGACAGCCTCTGGGCAATATGGTCTGATAGAAATGTGATAAGAGGTAGGAGTTTGTGGAATATGACAAAGCTCCAGGACTTAAGCTGGACGTGGCAATGTATATTCAAGATAAAGGAGAAGTTTCTTCCTCTTATACAAATGAACACCTACCCAACTTACAACGTGAGTTTCTGGGATGACCCGTGGTTAGACAAGGGGTACATTCTATGTCGTCACCTAACGTATTCTGAGTTTCAGCTGTCTGGGCTTCACTCGTCTGCAATGGTCAGGGATGTCCTCTATAATTATCAAAGCACACGTCATTTATCTTCCAATCAACGAATACAAGATATATGGAACAAAATAAGATTGTTTGCCCCGCTGTCCACTTCATCAGTTTGTCTGGTTTGGGGTGACAAAAGGACAAGATTCAAAATTGGAGATGCATATGAATACACGATGAAGAATAGTTCTTGTCCAACTTGGAGATGGTGGAAGCGGACATGGAATAATGATAGTAGTTTGAGAGAAAATTTACTGTTTTGGAAAGTTCTAAATCGTGCGCTACTAACCAAAGCAAAACTGACTTGCATGGGCATGAGTGTCGATATTTATTGCACTTACTGCTGTAACCAACCCGAAACGATAGAACACTTGTTCTTTGAATGCCCATTCATTAAGGAAGTATGGACTGATGTGATGGCGAAGCTTCAAAGAACTAATGTCTCTACTGATAACCATGTTGAGTGGGAAAGAATCCATGCGAGATCAGGAAACAAACATGGTGGAAAGCGAATATTTACCGTGGTGATGAAGAGTTTCATAAGCTTTGTCTGGAGAGAACGAAACACGAGTGTTTGATGTCATCAATGCAAAAACTGATGTTGTGTTCAAGCAGTGGATAGTCCATGAAATTAATTCCTCTACGAGTATGCTCTCCTTCTCTTTTGATCCGGGCATATTGGCTGCGTTCCAGCTGTGTTAGATGTGTGTTTTCTTTCTTTTTTAATTTCCTGTCTTTTTGTTTCCCTTTGTAATTGTTGCGCCTAGTCTTCCTCAGTCTTCTTTGAGCTATGCTCTTTGTTGTAATTGTTCTGTTCCTTTTGGTGTAGCAATAAAATGGTCGGGGACCATCTAACCCCGTCAGCCTTGCCAAAAAAATATAAACTCCTTATATTAATTCTAGTCTTCGTTTCACTGCACAAGTTATCCAACACGTCCATACCTAAAAACTTTGGCCCATTAGTGAATGTGAATAGGTCTGTGGGCTTTCTGAATATAATCTTCTCCAAGCATTTAAACAATCTGGTTTAAAGATGTGAAATCTGCCTCACATGCTTCCTCTAACCACAACTCTTTACAACCGCCTATCATGTGGTTATGGAAAATCTGACAACCCTCAAAGTGCTCGACTGTTCCTCCCTGATCTAGGTTATGATCGAAATTTACCAAATAGGTGCTCAAATATCAATCTTACCCAGCCTGAATCAACAATCGTGGTGATTTCAAACTCGATATCGTTACCAAGAATTGCACTCAGTAGAAACACGCATTCTGTAACGACCCATAATTTAATCACTTTGAACTTGAATAGTTAATATGTTTTTAAATGATTAAATAATGGATTTTATATCTAGAATACAAATTTGGATAAAACGCCTTGAATGGATTTTTTAAAACTGATGCAAAATATTAGTTTAAAGATGGTTTGAGTTATAAGGCGGTTAGGGGTATCAATTTATTTAAGAATAAGTTTGCCTAATAAAACAAGAAAGAATTATTAATCCTGCCTAATAAAACATAATAGTATAATTACTTGCCTAATAAAACAAAATAGCATAATGATTATTATATTCCATACGGATGGTTGCCATTGGACCAAAATCTGGTCGAATCAGGTTATGCCATGCGGATGGTTGCCATTGGACCAAAATCTGGTCGAATCAGGTTATGCCATGCGGATGTTTGCCATTGGACCAAAATCTGGTCGAATCAGGCTAGGCTATAGTTGATAAGGACGATTCCTATTGGACCGAAAGATGGTCGAATCAAATTAAGCCACAAGGATGTTTTCCATTGGACCAAAATGTGTTCGAATCAAATTAGGCCATAAGGATGGTTTCTATTGGACCAAAATCTGGTCGAATCTGGTTAGGCTATAGGAAATGACTATAGTACCCTTCTCTTCACCTATAAATAGCCAAGTCTATATCTCGTTTTAATTCATTCACAAACTAAAGAAAAGAACTAAAATTCATTATAAAAGGTGAAGTATTCTAAGTCTCCATCAAAGCAAATAGGATGTGAGTATATTCCTTGTTTTCATAGTTTAGTGGGTATTACTTATTCCATGAGTATATTCCTTGTTTTCATAGTTTAGTTGGTATAACTTATTCTGTGAGTATATTTCTTGTTTTCATAGTTTAGTGGGTATAACTTATTATGTGAGTATTATTTAATTATTTTACAGTGAGTGTATTCTTAATCTCGCTCCTTTGACTCATTCATATTTTAATAAATGTTGTGTTAACTATTGATTGTAAATTGTTAATAATAATGGGTCTGTTATTATTCTTGTTATTTTTCTTGTTTGGTTGTTTGATTTGTGATCGGCCAGTTTATGAGCAATAACTTTGATGTTTAGTTAAAAGGAACTTACACCACCTTTTAACTAAGGATTGACATTTAGTGACTTTTTCATTAAAAGGAAATAACACCCCTTTTAGCTATCTCATTTGATTAAGAGGGAGCTTCACCCCTCTTTGTCGTATTCTCCTTTAAAGATGATGGGTTTAAGTTATGATTTGAATGGAAGTTTTAAATCTTTGTTTAAAGTATTTTAAAGGAGCTTCAAAATTTATATAATGATTTAAATGGGTTATTTATGGAAAGTAAAAGGTCCTATACTTGGCACTAAAAGCCGATGAGTAGATTGATCCTCTATCTGTGAGATCTGAAACCGAAGTGTCTAGGCAAGGCTAGGAGCAACCAGTGCCCTGACTTACCTGGCTTTGTTTCTGGGCGAGGGGTAGAGTAAGTCGAGAATATCGGAAGCGTGACATGTGTAGGAGATTTGATTTCCATAAAAAATCTTTATAATTATAATGCAAAACATTCGCATTTCTTATAGACAATTGTTTTTGACCTATCTAAGTATGCTTTTGAAATATGAAATCTTCCCAAATGTTTTGTGAATATACTTATACCGATGAGATAAGTATATGGATATTTTCCAAGCACTGAAAAAGTATAAGATTTAATTTCCATAAACGATCGTTTTGTTATCCCCGATAGTTGATATATTGACTATCAATTTCGATACACTTCTTCCTTTTGTTTTTGATTCGTCAATCTAAGACGATTTGTTGCTCATTTAGAGCATTGATATCCTTTATCGAAAATGACTAAATAAAGAGCGAGTGGGGGCCAAGCTATGTGGGGTTGCTCCCATTAGGGTATTTTCACATCTACTCTAGATTGGTTTCGGTTGTATGTGCATGGAGATGTGAAATACTCGGATACTCGGTAAGGTTGGCAGGGTCCAGCTTGGAGGTTTCCGAGAGCCATCATAGTTCTCAAGTATATTTTCTAGAGGTATACTTTCGATAAGGGGGGCGCACCCTCCTAGTCATTGTTGGAAAAATTCCTTTTCCTTATTTTTGATTCAAATCTTTGGATTGATTCTTTCTTAATTGCATCGGGAAGCGTCTTGCGCTCTTCATGATGTTTAATTATTTGTGTCCATTATTTTATGCTTGGATGTTGTCCTTGTGAGGGGAAACCCATTCTGTGTTTTTGCGACGTGGTCTCACCGGTTATTTTGTGTATTCTATTTTTTATTTGGAGTTTACTCATACCAGACTTATTGTCTAACCCAAATTGTTTGTTTTCCCTAAACTCTCGGGTACTCATTTATATTTGAGTAGTCCATAAATGACAGGTTTCTTTGGGCTCTTTTGAAGATGGTGGATGAGCAGGAGGCTCCTTATCTATCTAGCTATTTATTTCTGCTGTTATGAGATGTTGGCTCTATGTATGTATATTTAAAGGCAGGTTGTTATAACTACTTAGACTGATAGTAGTACTTTTGTTGTAACTCTGATAACTCCATGTTGAGAGTAACCTTATGTACTGTCTTATTTTTATGTTATATTTAACCGTTCCATTGTGAGATTATTGTTGTGTTCTTATATTTTACCCCATGACAACTCATCTTTCAGATACTTGGGCAACGGCACATGAATACCATGGATGTATTAAGTGTCGTTCTCAGGGGTCAGAAAGTTGGGTCGTCACAGTTGGTATCAGAGCTTTGGTTGAGCGAACACCTTAGCCTGGTTGGGGTACAACTCATTAGAGATAGGGTAAGTGATGCCCTAGAATGAGTTAATCTTGAGAGAGCATATTTGTAATTTTTATAATAATAATATTTATCCTCTAAAGTTTAGTTTTAGATCCTTTGGTGTTATTTCTTTAAACCATTTTAATCCTATTTTTGTATTCTAAAGATACATGTTATTTGTTCAGATAATAGAAAATGAATACAAGAAGAGGAGGAAGGAGAGGATCTGGAACTAGCATGGCTACCAATGGCAGAGTACCTAGAAATGCTACTATGTCAGCTGTAGATTCGGTAGAGGAAATGTTACCGCAAGTTCAGACCCCTATGAACTTTGCAGCTTCATGTAAGAATTTTAACACTTTGGGCAGGAAACCATTCTATGGGACTGAAGATATTCTTGGAGTGTAGATGTGGCTTCGAACTTGTGAAAGAATATTTTGAGATCTTCGGTTGGAGGATGCGGAGAAACGGCTGTTGGCATCGTGACAACTTCAAAAGTCGGCGATGGATTGGTGGGATTCAGAAACAGCTAGTACTCCGGAGGGGGAGTTTTCTTGGGCCCAGTTCAAGGATGTTTTTGAAGCACAGTTTATTCCAGAAGTCGGAAAAATTCAGTTGTTTAGAAGTTTCATTGACTTAAAGCAGGGTGACATGACTATGTCGTAGTATGAGCATAAGTTCAATGCTTTGTCCCATTTTGGACTTGGATTGATAGACACACCGCTTAAGAAAAATGAAATGTTTGTGAATGGAATGCGACCAGAGTTCCATCGTGAAATGACCAATCATCTTATGGGTACATTCACCAACATTATTAGCATGGCTTTGAGGTGTAGGGCTCTTGATATTAAGGAAGGAGTCTAGAAGGGTGTAGTACCAGTAATAAGTGCCAAGCCTTTATCAGTTATACCAGTTGAAGGAAAGCCAAACTTCAAGCGTAAGTTTAAGGGAAAGAAGCAGGGTGTAGGGAAGAAACCCGAAGATGGCACTCCAGCACAAAAGAAGCAGACCAACTTGGCCAACATTCTTTGTTTCAAGTGCAATAAGATGGGCCACTTTGCAAATCATTGCCCAATTGCCACATGTTTTAACTGCGGCCAGCCAGGACATATGAAGAATGAGTGCCCTTTTCCTAAAAAGGGATCTCAAGGACAGACTTTTACCATTGAAGAGACACCATCCACTTCTTCAGATCAAAAAGGGAAGCAAGTGTTACAAGGTACATTATCCATCTATGATATTCCTGTAAGGGCGCTATTTGATACAGGAGCTTCCCATAGTTTTATTTCTTATGATCTAATGGACAAACTAAACCTTAAATATGTTATCATAAGTAATCCTCTTTGTGTGTCAAACCCAATTGGAGGTCCGACAAATCTTGACACTGTGTGTCTAAATGTATCTATTTCTTATCAAAATCATCTCTTTCCTTTTGACTTGTTTGTTCCTGGGTTTATGGGTTTTGGAGCGTTTCTAGGAATGGATTGGTTATCTAAGTTTAAAGCTATCTTGGATTGTGGTAGAAGGCTCGTTAGAGTTAGTGATGCATGAGATGTTGATGTTGATATTAGTTGTGAAGAGCCTAAGCATTTAATGAGCAGTTTTCTCTATTCACTCGAAGTGTCTAAATCGGAGCTAGGAGATGTGCCGGTTGTTCGAGATTTCATAGATATTTTTGACGAGGTGCAAGGTTTACCTCCTCACTATGAAGTCGAGTTCTGTATTGATTAGGTTCCGGGAACTAGACCTATTGTACAACCCTTACGAAGGATGGCTCCAAAAGAGAAGAGGGAGTTAGAAAGGAAGACTTATGATTTGTTGCAGAAGGGCTTGATCCGACGTAGTACCTCCAGTTGGGGATCGTCGGTCGTCTTTGTTACAAAGGCGGACGGTTCTCTAAGGTTATGCATAGACTATCGGGAGTTGAACAAAAGGATTATCAAGAATAAATATCCTTTGCCAAGGATCGACGATATGTTTGACCAACTCCATGGTGCTCGGATATTTTCTCAATTAGATCTTGCCACCGATTTCCACCAATTAAGAGTGGCAGAGGAGAGTGTTCCCTTAACAGCTTTTCGAACTCCTGAAAATTTCTACGAGTGGTTAGTTATGCCGTTTGGATTGACTAACGCACCCGCTTATTTTGTGGACTTAATGAATCGAGTATTTCGAGACATTCTTAATGAATTTGTTCTCATCTTTATTGATGACATTCTTATCTATTCCAAGACAGAGGAGGAACACAAATATCATCTCCGTGTCGTACTCGATACCTTAAGAAGATATGTGTTGAAGGCTAAGTTTTCCAAGTGCCATTTCTGGAAATCCGAAGTTAGGTTTCTAGGGCATGTTATTTCGAGAGAAGGCATATCAGTGGACCCAGCTAAAGTTGTGGCGGTTCAAGACTGGAAGAAGCCCGAAAGGGCGATGAAAGTTAGAAGTTTCTTGGGATTGGCTGGTTTCTACCGTAGGTTTATCAAGGACTTCTCGAAGATTGCTTCTCATCTGACGAAGTTAACAAAGAAAGATGTTAAGTTTGTTTGGACTTCTAAGTGTGATCAAGCATTCAACGAATTGAAAGAGAAGTTTACTAGCGCTCCTATATTAACCATTCCAAATGGGAGCGAAGGTTTAACCGTGTATACAGATGCTTATGGAACCGGATTGGGAGCAGTTCTGATGCAGCATGGGAAAGTTATTGCCTATGCGAGTCGACAGCTAAAGCCGCATGAGAAAAATTATGCTACACACGATTTGGAGATTTTAGCTATTTTCTTCGCACTAAAGATGTGGAGGCATTATCTTTTGGGTGAAAGGTTTCGAGTTATACATGGACCACAAATCCTTAAAATACCTTTTTACCCAGAAAGATTTGAATTTGAGGCAGTAGATATGGCTGGAGTTTCTTGCCTCTTATGATATAGAGGTTCTTTATACCCTTGGAAAATCAAATGTCGTTGCTGATGCATTGAGTAAGAATGTAGCAATGATTGCAAATATAGAAGTTAAGCCAGTATTATTAGAGAGAATTGCATCCAGTCAAGAGGAAGATCCTATTTTAGCTCGACTTAAGAAGGATTTTGAAGAAGGTGTTGTTTCTAGCTTTGAGATTGATCTCCAAGGCATATTGAAAATGAATGGGCGTATTTGTATTCTAGACTTTGATGGACTTAGGCAAGAAGTGTTAGCCGAATGCCACCATTCAATGTTATCTTTTCATCCAGGAGTGACCAAGACGTTCAAAGATATGAAGATGTTATTCTGGTGGAAGGGGATGAAGCGAGATTTTCAATCTTTGTGAGTCGTTGTGCAAACTTCCAGCAGATTAAGAGTGACCAGCAGAAGACAGCTGGATTGCTTCAACCACTTGAGATCCCAAAGTGAAAGTGGTAGCAGATCTCTATGGACATTATTGATGGGCTTCCTAGGTCAAGAAGAGGTAACATGGCATTTGGGGTATAGTCGATCGACTAACCAAGAGTGCCCATTTAATTCCTGTTAAGCTGACTAGGACTACTATGAGTCTGGCGAGTTTTTATGTGAAGGAGATTGTGAGACTCCATGGGATTCCTTGTAGTATTGTAAATGATCGAGACCCGATATTCACTAGTAGGTTCTGGGAGGGACTGCAGAATGCTTTAGGGACCGAGCTAAGTCTAAGTACAGCTTACCATCCCGAAACAGATGGGCAGACGAAGAGAGTGAACCGGATCTTGGAAGATTTATTGCGAGCATGCATTCTAGACTTCGGGGGTTCGTGGGAAGATCATTTACCCTTAGTCGAATTCACTTATAACAACAGCTATCAAGCAAGCATTGGTATGGCCCCTTTCGAAGCTCTTTATGGTCGTCCATGTCGTTCTCCTTCGTGTTGGGTTGAATCTGGAGATAGACTTGTTCTTGGACCCGACATAATCTTAGAAGCCAATGAGAAGGTAGCTGATATTAGAAGAAAGATAAAGGAAGCGCAAGATCGGCAAAAGTGTTATGCAGATCAAAGGCGTAGATCTAGAAATCTTAGTCGGGGACTTGGTATTCGTAAAAGTCTCTCCTCTGAGAAGTGTCGTGAGGTTTGGGAAGACAGGGAAGTTAGCCGCTCGATATATTGGCCCTTTTCCCATACTGGACTGGATTGGTAAACTTGCATATAAAGTGGAGTTACCAAATCGACTATCAGATGTGCACAACATATTTCACGTATCTTATTTACGTAAGTATGTACACGACCCTTCGATGATAGTAGAACCAGGACAACAAGTTGATTTGGAGGTTCAGCCTAACCTAACCATTCTTAGGCGGCCTATTCGTATTGTTGCTCGAGATATAAAGCGATTAAGGAAGAAGGTTGTGAATCTTGTTAAGGTTCAGTGGAGTGAAGATGTTAGAGATTGTACTTGGGAAACTAAGGACTATATTAGGGATTCTTATCCCGAGTTGATGCAGTTGTTGTTTGTATTTTGTTGTTTCTTCTTAGTGTACTCACCAATTGTGTTGAGGTCACTTTCCTTGTATCTTTGTGTGGTATATATGATATCATTTGGGTTTCTTTGATATCTAGAGTTTATCTAATTAATTTCGAGGAAGAAATTTCCTTTAAGGAGGGGAGGATGTAACGACCCATAATTTAATCACTTTGAACTTGAATAGTTAATATGTCTTTAAATGATTAAATAATGGATTTTATATCTAGAATACAAATTTGGATAAAACGCCTTGAATGGATTTTTTTTAAACTGATGCAAAATGTTAGTTTAAAGATGGTTCGAGTTATAAGGCGGTTAGGGTATCAATTTATTTAAGAATAAGTTTGCCTAATAAAACAAGAAAGAATTATTAATCCTGCCTAATAAAACATAATAGTATAATTACTCGCCTAATAAAACAAAATAGCATAATGATTATTATATTCCATACGGATGGTTGCCATTGGACCAAAATCTGGTCGAATCAGGTTATGCCATGCGGATGGTTGCCATTGGACCAAAATCTGGTCGAATCAGGTTATGCCATGTGGATGATTGCCATTAGACCAAAATCTGGTCGAATCAGGCTAGGCCATAGTTGATAAGGAGGATTCCTGTTGGACCAAAAGATGGTCAAATCAAAATAAGCCACAAGGATGTTTTCTATTGGACCAAAATGTGGTCGAATCAAATCAGGCCATAAGGATGGTTTCTATTGGACCAAAATCTGGTCGAATCTTGTTAGGCTATAGGAAATGACTATAGTACCCTTCTCTTCACCTATAAATAGCCAAGTTTATATCTCGTTTTAATTCATTCACAAACTAAAGAAAAGAACTAAAATTCATTATAAAAGGTGAAGTATTCTAAGTCTCCATCAAAGCAAATAGGATGTGAGTATATTCCTTGTTTTTATAGTTTAGTGGGTATTACTTATTCCGTGAGTATATTCCTTGTTTTCATGGTTTAGTTGGTATAACTTATTCTATGAGTATATTTCTTGTTTTCATAGTTTAGTCGGTATAACTTATTATGTGAGTATTATTTAATTATTTTACAGTGAGTGTATTCTTAATCTCGCTCCTTTGACTCATTCATATTTTAATAAATGTTGTGTTAACTATTGATTGTAAATTGTTAATAATAATGGGTCTGTTATTATTCTTGTTTGGTTGTTTGATTTGTGCTCGGCCAGTTTATGAGCAATAACTTTGATGTTTAGTTAAAAGGAACTTACACTACCTTTTAACTTAGGATTGACATTTAGTCACTTTTTAGTTAAAAGGAAATAACACCCCTTTTAGCTATCTCATTTGATTAAGAGGGAGCTTCACCCCTCTTGGTCGTATTCTCCTTTAAAGATGATGGGTTTAAGTTATGATTTGAATGGAAGTTTTAAATCTTTGTTTAAAGTATTTTAAAGGAGCTTCAAAATTTATATAATGATTTAAATGGGTTATTTATGGAAAGTAAAAGGTCCTATACTTGGCACTAAAAGCCGATGAGTAGATTGATCCTCTATCTGTGAGATCAGGAATCGAAGTGTCTAGGCAAGGCTAGGAGGAACCAGTGCCCTGACTTACCTGGCTTTGTTTCTGGGCGAGGGGTAGAGTAAGTCGAGAATATCAGAAGCGTGACAAGTGTAGGAGATTTGATTTCCATAAATGATCTTTATAATTATAATGGAAAACATTCGCATTTCTTATATACAATTGTTTTTGACCTATCTAAGTATGCTTTTGAAATATGAAATTTTCCCAAATGTTTTGTGAATATACTTATACCGATGAGATAAGTATATGGATATTTTCCAAGCATTGAAAAAGTATAAGATTTAATTTCCATAAACGATCGTTTTGTTATCCCCGATAGTTGATATCTTGACTATCAATTTCGATACCCTTCTTCCTTTTGTTTTTGTTTCGTCATCTAAGACGATTTGTTGCTCATTTAGAGCATTGATATCCTTTATCGAAAATGACTAAATAAAGAGCGAGTGGGGGCCAATGTAAAGGCCCTCAAACCCGTATCCCTTAAGTTGACACTAATCTCCATCAGATCAACTCAAAAAGAACGGAAATATGAACCATGAGGCCTAAAGAAGGAGGTAGAAGAAAAGAAAACAACACAACAGAATCTCACATCACAGCGAAATAAAATATAATAGATAATAACTGTTCTTTATAGAAAGAAACTATATATGTTTATACATAAATCATCAGAATACAACATCAGAGTACAATACAATCAACATCACAATTCAGGACAGTTATAATAACTTGTCCTCACAGGATGACTATACCACTTATGATACACAACGGAATACAACAAATAAGGGTGATACGTTTCGCCATCCAGCTCGTCTCTTGAGCTCCACAGCATCCTATCATGTATCTGTAATACTCGGTCTGACTCGAGCATTATAATAAAATAACACCCGAGTCAGTCTGGAATACCAGCGTGAGAAAACTACACTCAAATTGATTATTAAAGTTTCATAGTCCTTTGAAATCAAAAGCATCTCGTAAGACCACGCCACAAATAAACATGTCGGGTTTTTACCTTACGATAGCCAAAACAATTTTTATCAAAATCCTCTGATATTATAATAGTGTCTATATACAAATACTTATTCAAATAGCCGAAATTGTTACATCTATTAAATTCCAGCTAATAGGTATACAAACAAAACCGTAAAGGCACGTAGGGAGAATGGATTTCCAACTAATGACTAGGCATTGGGGTACCACCTGTCACAGTACCTGGTCTAGATCAGCGTACCGAGGACCACGCCCGATCTCCTGCAACACAAGACCGGAACTACCCCTTACTGGATAATTCCGAGTAAGATCACCCCACGGTTGGGATCAGCAACCGCACCACTAAGCCGAAATAAAAAGGGACATCTAGACAGGGATGACCTCACCCTAATGGGCGCGACTCATATAGCCTTGCTGCATAACCCCTGATTTTCAATCATTCCAGGTTGGTGAGGCTCGAGGCTAAGCGTTACCTTTTTAGAACATATCCCTTGGAATGCTCATCGTCCACCTGATGATGTTCTGAAAGCATTCATCCATACAAGTCCGTTCCGGGTTCGAACGGAACCGAAGGCACTATTCCTACTACATCCATTTTGGAATCACCCTCAGGATTAGTAGCGACTAGCCCTTGCACTTCACTGTACCATCTTCGATTCAAACTCGTTTCCTCACGAAAACGTACAAACCGGATCGAAGTGGTTTTCGAGAAATTAATGTCGATCCCGGTCTCTTCGAAACGATCAGCGCATTGGCCAATATTGATAGTCGGTGATTTAACTATCAATTAACATTCACAAACATCCATCAAATAATAAATAATTCTCCAAATTATTTATTTACCTCACAAATATATTCGCAAGATATATTTCCATTTTCAACCCTTTTTAAAACGGTTTCAAAAACCACCTTTCTCTCACGGAGTAAAATCCCCAAATATTTCTATTTCCACTGAAATCACCAAGTACAAACACTTTAGATTTTAAAAATAATTTAGAAACACTTTATTATAAAATATACTTTAAATCAAAAACTACTTTAATACTTTATTCAAAAATTTATACTTTAAGAATATTTTAAATAAAGCTACTTTATAAAACTAAATTTTCATCTTTTCAAAACATAATACCAAGTCACCTCTAAATAATTTCTACTAAAATAAATTTGAAAATAATACTTACTTTAAACTTAAACATTTAAAAATAATAAATTTTCTAAAACATACCTTCACAACAACTTTAAAACTTTTAACTTATACTTAAAAATGTACTTTGAAAACGTACTTGGCTATCTCGGGAAATACGCTTCTCTTTCACATCTTTAAAAATAAATCACTATTTATTTTTAAAACTAATTTACCCATTCCTTTAATAAATTCCCATCGTGAATTTATTCTTCCAAATATCCACTGATATATTCACCTTTATAAACCCAGTTTATAAATTCCATAGTCTCATTTCCCTTTTAAAATTCCAATTTTAAACACTTAAATCAAATCTCAAATTGATTTCCAAATTACTCAATTTTGAAATAAACTCCTTTACTTACTCAATTTATTCAAATCCGTTAACTTCATATTTTGTTTCTTCATTATGATTAAAATCTTTTTAACTGAAAATACCAATTTCAGATTTCCTAAATTCTTTCTTTATCCTTTTAAATAGATTCAAACCTTGAATTTAAAAATATATTCTTTATTTCCTTATATAATATCACTTAAGTTTAAAATTTCATATTTCTCTGTTTATTTAAAATTCCCTTTCCCATACTCGGAAATTATTTATTGGAATTTTTAAATCACTTTTATTCTTTTCCAATTCATTCTTAAATTTATTCAAATTCTCTATAATTATTTTACTTAAAAAAATTCACTCTTTTATTTTCTATTCAAAAATCCAATTCTATATATTTTGGTAACTCAGTGCACCGAAATATATTCAAACAAACCATAGCATTCAATATTCCAATTATCAATATAATTAATCACATAATATCAAATATTCATAACATAGAATATTAAAAAATATAAATAATTTTTTTTTGAGGAATCCAGTAGGATCCCTCCAACCTGTTTCCCTGCATCCACAGATGTTAGCACAATATAAAATACCAATTCCACTTCGAGATGGAATATCGCGGTATATGGGTTTATATAATATCATCCGCTATTATGTGGCGCATAGGGTCTCATCCGCTATATAATGCGGGGATATCAATCATTCCAATATATATACACTACTATATATATTATCACATCCAATAAATTCAATCATTCAACCAATTATTTAAATTTAACCATTTAAATTTAAATAGCAATCCAGAAGAGTGAGATTAACTCACCTTTCATTTTATTGTTTTGCAATCCGACCCATCTCGACTGGTTTTCCTCACGATTTTAGACCTTGTATAAACATTATACGGTTTTATTAATATTTGAAATAATCGAACAGTCAATTAACACTTATTAATTTAATTTAAACTAGTTTTTCCCTTCAAATAATTTCTTAGTAACTAAAATAATTAAATAAGTTAACTAAACAATGAACCTCCATAATACATTATTTTTAAAATAAACTAGTAGTTTTAAAATGTGAATATGTATATTTATTTTCTTTTGAAACTATATATATATATATATACTTATAAAAGTAATCTATATATATCTCATAAAAATCTAATTTATTTAAAATTGCTGTTTTTCCCAAAATCTTACATGTTAAATTAAAACAGGATCGTCTCCACTTTACTGTAAACTTTTTTTTTTCTTCTTTACTGCATATATACAATATACATATAAATCTTTTAAATTGAAAAATAATTTGTTTCCTATACCTTACTGTCATTATATATATATATATATTTTTCTATCCTATATATACATACATACATACATACATATATACATATATATATATATATATTTACACATATATAAATTTATTTTAATTGAAAATAATTATACCTCCCTGCCCTGATCGAACACTCTGGCTGTAACAACCCGAGTTTTTCTAACACGAAAAACCGGACCATTTGTGTTAAAGAAGAAGAGGTAGAAGAGAAAAAAACAGAAAATCAACAACAGAATCTCACATCGCAGCGGAATAAAATATAATATATACAAAACAGATCTTTACTCAAACAGAAAAATATATCTGTTTATACAATATATTTACAGAATACATCATCAGAGTTCATCACATCAATGACATACATCCAAATACACAGCGGAACAATAAACAAATACGGAAGTACGTATCGCCATCCAGCTCGTCTCCTGAGCTCCACAGCATCATATCCTGTAACCTATAATACTCGGTCTGACCCGAGCATCATATAAAACAATACCCGAGTCAGTCTGGAATACCAGCGTGAGAAAATCACACTCAATTGATTATTAAAGTTTCAAAATCTTTTGAAAACAAAAGCATCTCGTAAGACCACGCCACAAATAAACATGTCGGGTTTTTACCTTACGATAGCTAACACTTTATATCAAAATCCTCTGATATTATAATAGTGTCTACAGAAAGTAAAATAGAATCTAGCTGAAATGCTTGCATCTCACATTTCAACAATAGTTGGGCACAATCAAAACCGTACAGGCACGTAGGGAGAATGGATTTCCAACGAATGACTAGGCACTGGGGTACCACCTGTCACAGTACGTGGCCTAGATCACAGTACCGAGGAGTACGCCCGCTCCCCTGCAACACAAGGCCGGAACCATCCCTTACTGGATGATCCCGAATAAAATCACCCCACGGTTGGGATCAGCAACCGCACCACTAAGCCGAAATAAAAAGGGACATCTAGACAGGGATGACCTTACCCTCCAGTGGAAGCTACCCACGAAGCCTTGCTGCATAACCCCTGATTTTCAGTCATTCCCGGTTGATGAGGTTCGAGGCTAAACGATACCTTTTAGAGAACATATCCCTTAGAATGCCCATCGTCCGCTGACGATGTTTCGCAAGCATTTGTCCATACAAGTCCGTCCTGGGTTTGAACGGAACCGAAGGCACTACTCCTACTACATCCATTTTTGGAAATATCCTCAGGATTAGTAGCGACTAGCCCTTGCACTTCACTGCTCCATCTTCGACTCCGAAATCGTTACACGAAACGTACAAACCGGATCGAAGTGGTTTTCGAGTCTCCAGACCTAGAATCCCGGTATACGGAAACTCGATCCCGGTCTCTTCGAAACGATCAGCGCATTTGGCCAATATTGATAGTCGGTTATTTAACTATCAATTAACATCCACAAGCAACCATCACACAATTAAATAATTTCCCACATTATTTATTTGCCCAAATATCTTTCCAAGATATAATTCCGAATTTTCAAAACTCATTTGAAAACAATTTCAAAACAGTTTCCGCTTACGGAATACATTTCCAAATATTTATTTCCTCTGAAACACCAAGTACAAAACACTTAGATTTTAAAATAATCTTAAAACACTTTACTATAAATATACTTAATAATATTGAAATTTTAAAAAAAACTACTTTAATACCTTAACAAAATATATACTTAAGAAATATTTAAAATGAAACCACTTTACAAATATAAACTAAATTTCTCTTTTTAAAATATAATACCAAATCACTTTTATATAATTACTACAATAATAGACCTTTGAAAAATACTTACTTTAAAGTTTGATTATTTAAAAAGAATAGGTTTCCTAAAACATACTTACTTAGAAAATTAACATTTAGAAATAATAAATTTTCTAAAATATGCTTTTAAAAATACAATTAGAACTTTAACTTATATTAAAATTGCTTTGAAAACGTACTTGGCTATACAGAGAAATATCCTTCTCACTTCCATCTTTTAAAAATAAAATAACATTTATTTTTAAACCAAACCATATCCTTTTATAAATTCCCACTTTGAAATTATATTTTCAAATATCCTCTGATATTTTATTTTACTTTACAAACCCAGTTTATCTCTCCCAAATCTCATTTCTCTTTAAAATTCAAATTCCAAAGTATTTAAATCAATTTATAATTGATTTCCCAATTTATTTTACTTTGAAATAAATTTTCTTACTTAATCCATTTATTTCCAAATTCCTTAACTTCCAGATTTTATTTCTCATTATGATTTAAAATCTTTAAACCGAAACACAAGTTTCAGATTTCCCAAATTCCTTCTCTATTTAATTACATTTAAACATTGAATTAAAATAAATTTTTATTCCTTTAAATAACATCACATAAGTCTTCTTTAAATTCAACATTTCTCTATTTATTCAAAATTCCTCTTTTCCATATTTAATTTATTCGAATTCACTAGAATTACTTAACTCAATTTTACTCTTTTATATTTTCCAAAAATCCAATTCAATTGCTTTTGATAACTCATTATACTGGGAAATTCAATCCAACCAGATTATCCAATATAAATTATCACAGGATAACAACAATCATATCACAGAATATTTAAACAAAAATTAAATATTTTGAGGAATCCAGTTGGATCCCTCCAACCTGTTTCCCTACATCCACAGACGTTAGCACAATACCAATTCCACTTCGAGGTGGAATATCGCGGTATATGGGTTTATAAAATATCATCCGCTATTATGCGGCGCATAGGGTCTCATCCGCTATATAATGCGGGAATATCAATTCCAATATATACATATGCCAATATATATATATTGGTATATACTACTATATATAGTATAGCATATTCAATCAATGCAACCATTCAATCAATTATTTAAATTTAACCATTTAAATTTAAATCTAACTGAGTGAGATTAACTCACCTTTGATTTTGTTTGCAATCCAACCCAATCAGCTTGTTTCCTTTGGGATTTTAACCTTGAATAAATATTAGATGATTTTATAAATATTCGAACAATTTGAATAAATAAATTTTCATTTGATGAATTTATTAATATTCGAACAAATCAAACAACCAATTACCGTTTGACAGTTTTAAATTTAACTCATGGTTCAATTTAAACAAATGATTAAACTTTTAAACTAATTTCCCTTTTTAGATCTCTTAGTAACTAATTTAAATAGGTTAGTTAAACTGCTCAAACTTTACCTTACTCGAGAATGACCACCAGGTTGCTGCCAACCCCCTTACGAACGCCACTATTGAAGTCGAACGCTGAAAACCCTCGAAGTCGCTCATCTCGCGGATCCAAACCCTATGTTCGAAACCAGTTGGCGATGGTCGCAGCTCCCTCTCATCAACGAACGCACCCACCTCCAACATCACTGCGAACAAACGCTGCAGCACGGTCATGCCAGAGGTCACCCAAAACATCACTCGAGATGTCCCTAGCCCCCTTTTGTCATCGCCAGAACCTGTGCCTCACACCCTTGAGCACGAATCCACTCAGCGACCTCAACATCCAATTCGAACGAACCACCACGCCTTCTTGCGATCGCCCACCAGCCTTGACATCATCGGCCATTTTCCCCTTTTTTTTCGAACGAGACTAATTTGACTCGTTTGATTTGGGAGAAAAAGAAATAGGAGTAGCGGATAACGAATGGAGCCTCTGAATTAAAGTTCGGCCATGAATTGTTTCGTTTCTTTTCTCTTTTCGTTCCGTGTTTAAGATAAGAAGGGGGAACAAAATCTGATGTTGGCGTGCTTGAAAAGATTTGCGTGAATGGATATGTTTTGCTATAGTGCTCTCGAGAAAGTTCTGATGTGAAAGAAACGGTGACGTAAAGAATTTGACCAGTCAAATGATATATAAGTTTTAAATTCAAATTGTCTCGAATAATTATTTCAAGACGTTTATATATTGTACGCTCACACACTAACTCCGATCCCTACGAAATTTGGAATCCGATAATAATACAATATTACGGATCCAATGGAACTGGTTTCGTCGAATTCCGAGACTATGCCCCGGACGGCTATTTTTAAATTCAATTTGAACGATATATTTTCAAAACTGAACAAAACTCTTTAAAATTCCATTTTAAAAGTTCTATCATCTTCAGTATTAACAATATAAATTTTCTGAACCTTTGAACTATTTTTAACAGGCTTTAAAATCAAGATTCAATATTTTACCCAATCCCGATAATTAAATTTAATAATTAATTATCCAAAGAAATACTGTATATTTGAAATTAAAGTTAAAATTTAACCTTCGGATATTTAAAATAAATTAAATATTCACATTTCAAATATACAAAAATTCCGGGTCGTCACATTCCTTCCCCCTTAAAAGAATTTTGTCCCCGAAATTACTAGTTAGGAAGAATGATTCAATCCCCATTAACTATTTCCCAAATTCAAACAGTTTTAACAATACCCAAACAATCTTTTATTAATGATACACTAATCATCTTTTAACTTCCCAAACTTATTCATAAGTTCAACCCATACCACCTACTTATCCATTCAAATTTAAATTTGAATTCAAATTTTGAATTATCAGAATTTCCCAAAATTTTTCTAACTCCCTAAATTTCCGAAAAATTTCGCCAGCGTCTCCTTTGCGCGGCTAGCTCGGTACTACTACAAAATGGCTCTACGGCCTCCCAATCTCAAAAAGAAAACAAAAAGCCAAGTGGCTGGATCCAAAACCCAATCAAATTTCATATAGAAATTCAAATACATACCTTTTTGTCGGGCCATTAAATTTTATCTTCTAAATCAAAAATCCCAATTTATCCATTGCTTTTATACACCTGTATATCCTACTAAGCAATAATATTCAATCACAATCCCAAAGTCATTTTATACTTTTCTTTACAAATTTTCAATATTTGCTTTACTTAAGCCCGTACGATGCACATATATCATCCGTACGCAATATCACATTCGATCGCTCAATCGATCACACAATTTCACTTCCGAACTAGTATCGTCCACCCGACTTCCTAGTGCGGACTCAGATCTGGTTCCTTGATCAGAAACCGTCATTCTCCTTACATAGCCACCAACTATGATAGAGAATATCCAGAATCAATCAACAATCCATATCCAGGTTCGCCGTCGAAAATCGAGTGAAAAATCTCAACTCGGATCGGTATAATTACCTCGAAATCCTGTGCTCGAATCCGGATCAAATCATTATGCGAATAAAATAATATACATACATCCTACGTATAAATTCCAATTGATTATCAATTATATCAATTTCCTTTTTATTCACATTCATTTAATTGTTATTCACTTATCACACTTATCCCATTCACATCTTCAAATTTTAATCGTCATTCAATTATTCACCTAGAATAATTTTCCTCCATACCAAATTTACTTAAGAATTCACCATTCATTTCTTAAGTCCAATATAAACATTTTATATACTTCTTGGATTTGTTTTACTTCATTTTTGAAGTTTATATTTATATTTCACTTCCCTATTGAAGTTTATTTTCATTACTATTTACTTAGCCCTTACAATTTCATTTAAACTCAAATTGGCTTCCATTTTGAATATGGATTAGTTTCACTTACTATTTAATTTAAACCTCAAATAACAGTTTATTTACGAACTTTACTTTCTTTAGTTCCTTTGATTTCACTTCACCTTACATTTATATTTGAATTAGATTTCAATATCCAGTTTTAATTTCATTTTCTTAACACATTTAAATCATTTATCGTTAATGAAAATTTTCAAAAATTTTCTAACTCTCAAAATTTATGGAAAATTTTGGCAGAGTCTCCTTTGTACGGAGGGACTTCTGCGATATCGCAGGATGCACAAATATATATATATACATCGGCCTCAGGCCGGAAATCACAATATATATCAATATATGCAGTTCATATTTCCTATTTTGAATTTTTGCGTAAGCGTACCTTATTATAGCAATTTTTTTTTAAGCAAAGCAGCGATTTATTTAGCAATTAGTGCAACCCAAAATCAGCTATACGGCTTCCCTGAACCTGTACTTACTTACTTCAAAAATGTAAGTACCAAGATCATGCAACTTAACAACATTTTACATATTTAACTAACAAACAAGAGAATTTCCATGAGGAAAGTAGATTAAACAACACTTATAAGCAATGTTTTGGTTCCAACATTAATTTAAATTGTTACAACCCATTTATGTACGACTACATCCAATTTAAATGGTTCACATCTCAATTTCTCACATTCGGCTCATTTTAGCAAATCAAACTTATATTTAATTCAATTGATCTCAAAATCAATTTATTTAACTTCTGTCAACTGATAGAATTTTAATTTACTTTACTTACGTCAAACGACGGTTTATTTTATGCAGTTTTGATGATATCCATAAGAATAAATAATTGCTTAAGTTTCATAGCCAATTTAAATTGATTCCAATTCAATTTATTTTTAACTCTCTTCCATTTTAATATAAGTGGTATATTCATTGAATCCAATATAATCTCTAATCCACATTCAATACTTATTCCTGAATTGTATTATTTTAATAACAATGCCACTTCAATCATTTCTGCTTACTTGAATTTATTTACAATTCAAATTATCACTATTACACTCCAATTCCATTATTCATTTATACTTCCACTTTTATTACCAAATCCAAATTCCATTAACATATCCAGTTTTCTAATTTATTCCAAATTAGCACACTTCTTTTTACAATTCAATATTTGATTTTTACTTCGAAAATCACTTAACTATTTTACTGAAGTTCAATCTATTTTATAATTCAAGTTTTGGATTTACATCCATTTTTCACAATTCAAAACAACTTTTATTTTGGCTTATTTATTCCACTTCTAAATTTTATAAGCCACAATTTATTTATATCCATACTTCCATCTATTTAAATTCAATCCCATTTATACTTTTACTTTTAATTAGGGATTATACAATTTATTTAACTAATATATATTTTATTTTTCTCATCATTCCATAAACATTTTAAATAAGATTCCAGAGTTTAAACAATTTCCCAGAATTTCAAAATCACTTTTGAAATCAACTATACCCAAAACCCTTTTCAATTCCAAAACCAAACTCAGTTTTGCAAACAAACACCAGCCCATACATCTAGGTAGCAATTTCTCTTTGGAAACTCGAAAATGAACATCGATGATGCTGCAGTCATCACCGAAATTATTTCCCAGCGACCGGAAGAGAATTAAATGCTTTTATTTCTTTAAACCATTTCAAATATTTTTAAATTTCAAATCTTTCTAGATTCCAAACTCAACTCAAAATATTTCTGAAATAATACCACTTATTATTTCTTTAAACTCTTTGAAAACTATTTTCAAATCTCAAGGAATTTCAAACCTTTCCCAAAATTCCAAACTTAAAATCCATTCCGATTTATTTTCCACATTTCTCTGGAATTCTATTTTAAAGTACAAATCTCATTTGTATATGAAGTTTATTTCAATTTTATAAATTACATTTGTAATCTATATCTCAAATTTTATTTTATTATAAAATTTTATTCTTTGCTTTGGTTATAAATTTCACTTTCTAGTTAAGTTTCCATATATTAATGATAATAATTCCATATTATCACTTCTAACATCCAAACAACCATATATATATTAACTAGAAATAGTTTACAAAACCTTTCTTTATATACAAAAATAATTTGGGTAAAATTATATCATTTACCCTACTTTAAAACAATACTGTGTTGAATTGTTCTATTCAAGTGTTTAGAGATTCCTATCAATGTTGTGGCGTCCCACACATCGACCAGAATCCATAAACTACTCAATAAACCAGCCAACACAATATAAAACCATTTTATATTCACTAACAAATACGTGCTCATATTTATTTATACACTCAAAATTCCCACCAGAGCCAAGGTTATCGCTAGCCTAAGCTCTGATACCACTGTAACAACCCGAGTTTTTCTAACACGAAAAACCGGACCATTTGTGTTAAAGAAGAAGAGGTAGAAGAGAAAAAAACAGAAAATCAACAACAGAATCTCACATCGCAGCGGAATAAAATATAATATATACAAAACAGATCTTTACTCAAACAGAAAAATATATCTGTTTATACAATATATTTACAGAATACATCATCAGAGTTCATCACATCAATGACATACATCCAAATACACAGCGGAACAATAAACAAATACGGAAGTACGTATCGCCATCCAGCTCGTCTCCTGAGCTCCACAGCATCATATCCTGTAACCTATAATACTCGGTCTGACCCGAGCATCATATAAAACAATACCCGAGTCAGTCTGGAATACCAGCGTGAGAAAATCACACTCAATTGATTATTAAAGTTTCAAAATCTTTTGAAAACAAAAGCATCTCGTAAGACCACGCCACAAATAAACATGTCGGGTTTTTACCTTACGATACCTAACACTTTATATCAAAATCCTCTGATATTATAATAGTGTCTACAGAAAGTAAAATAGAATCTAGCTGAAATGCTTGCATCTCACATTTCAACAATAGTTGGGCACAATCAAAACCGTACAGGCACGTAGGGAGAATGGATTTCCAACGAATGACTAGGCACTGGGGTACCACCTGTCACAGTACGTGGCCTAGATCACAGTACCGAGGAGTACGCCCGCTCCCCTGCAACACAAGGCCGGAACCATCCCTTACTGGATGATCCCGAATAAAATCACCCCACGGTTGGGATCAGCAACCGCACCACTAAGCCGAAATAAAAAGGGACATCTAGACAGGGATGACCTTACCCTCCAGTGGAAGCTACCCACGAAGCCTTGCTGCATAACCCCTGATTTTCAGTCATTCCCGGTTGATGAGGTTCGAGGCTAAACGATACCTTTTAGAGAACATATCCCTTAGAATGCCCATCGTCCGCTGACGATGTTTCACAAGCATTCGTCCATACAAGTCCGTCCTGGGTTTGAACGGAACCGAAGGCACTACTCCTACTACATCCATTTTTGGAAATATCCTCAGGATTAGTAGCGACTAGCCCTTGCACTTCACTGCTCCATCTTCGACTCCGAAATCGTTACACGAAACGTACAAACCGGATCGAAGTGGTTTTCGAGTCTCCAGACCTAGAATCTCGGTATACGGAAACTCGATCCCGGTCTCTTCGAAACGATCAGCGCATTTGGCCAATATTGATAGTCGGTTATTTAACTATCAATTAACATCCACAAGCAACCATCACACAATTAAATAATTTCCCACATTATTTATTTGCCCAAATATCTTTCCAAGATATAATTCCGAATTTTCAAAACTCATTTGAAAACAATTTCAAAACAGTTTCCGCTTACGGAATACATTTCCAAATATTTATTTCCTCTGAAACACCAAGTACAAAACACTTAGATTTTAAAATAATCTTAAAACACTTTACTATAAATATACTTAATAATATTGAAATTTTAAAAAAAACTACTTTAATACCTTAACAAAATATATACTTAAGAAATATTTAAAATGAAACCACTTTACAAATATAAACTAAATTTCTCTTTTTAAAATATAATACCAAATCACTTTTATATAATTACTACAATAATAGACCTTTGAAAAATACTTACTTTAAAGTTTAATTATTTAAAAAGAATAGGTTTCCTAAAACATACTTACTTAGAAAATTAACATTTAGAAATAATAAATTTTCTAAAATATGCTTTTAAAAATACAATTAGAACTTTAACTTATATTAAAATTGCTTTGAAAACGTACTTGGCTATACAGAGAAATATCCTTCTCACTTCCATCTTTTAAAAATAAAATAACATTTATTTTTAAACCAAACCATATCCTTTTATAAATTCCCACTTTGAAATTATATTTTCAAATATCCTCTGATATTTTATTTTACTTTACAAACCCAGTTTATCTCTCCCAAATCTCATTTCTCTTTAAAATTCAAATTCCAAAGTATTTAAATCAATTTATAATTGATTTCCCAATTTATTTTACTTTGAAATAAATTTTCTTACTTAATCCATTTATTTCCAAATTCCTTAACTTCCAGATTTTATTTCTCATTATGATTTAAAATCTTTAAACCGAAACACAAGTTTCAGATTTCCCAAATTCCTTCTCTTTTTAATTACATTTAAACATTGAATTAAAATAATTTGTTATTCCTTTAAATAACATCACATAAGTCTTCTTTAAATTCAACATTTCTCTATTTATTCAAAATTCCTCTTTTCCATATTTAATTTATTCGAATTCACTAGAATTACTTAACTCAATTTTACTCTTTTATATTTTCCAAAAATCCAATTCAATTGCTTTTGATAACTCATTATACTGGGAAATTCAATCCAACCAGATTATCCAATATAAATTATCACAGGATAACAACAATCATATCACAGAATATTTAAACAAAAATTAAATATTTTGAGGAATCCAGTTGGATCCCTCCAACCTGTTTCCCTGCATCCACAGACGTTAGCACAATACCAATTCCACTTCGAGGTGGAATATTGCGGTATATGGGTTTATAAAATATCATCCGCTATTATGCGGCGCATAGGGTCTCATCCGCTATATAATGCGGGAATATCAATTCCAATATATACATATGCCAATATATATATATATTGGTATATACTACTATATATAGTATAGCATATTCAATCAATGCAACCATTCAATCAATTATTTAAATTTAACCATTTAAATTTAAATCTAACTGAGTGAGATTAACTCACCTTTGATTTTGTTTGCAATCCAACCCAATCAGCTTGTTTCCTTTGGGATTTTAACCTTGAATAAATATTAGATGATTTTATAAATATTCGAACAATTTGAATAAATAAATTTTCATTTGATGAATTTATTAATATTCGAACAAATCAAACAACCAATTACCGTTTGACAGTTTTAAATTTAACTCATGGTTCAATTTAAACAAATGATTAAACTTTTAAACTAATTTCCCTTTTTAGATCTCTTAGTAACTAATTTAAATAGGTTAGTTAAACTGCTCAAACTTTACCTTACTCGAGAATGACCACCAGGTTGCTGCCAACCCCCTTACGAACGCCACTGTTGAAGTCGAACGCTGAAAACCCTCGAAGTCGCTCATCTCGCGGATCCAAACCCTATGTTCGAGACCAGTTGGCGATGGTCGCAGCTCCCTCTCATCAACGAACGCACCCACCTCCAACATCACTGCGAACAAACGCTGCAGCACGGTCATGCCAGAGGTCACCCAAAACATCACTCGAGATGTCCCTAGCCCCCTTTTGTCATCGCCAGAACCTGTGCCTCACACCCTCGAGCACGAATCCACTCAGCGACCTCAACATCCAATTCGAACGAACCACCACGCCTTCTTGCGATCGCCCACCAGCCTTGACATCATCGGCCATTTTCCCCTTTTTTTCGAACGAGACTAATTTGACTCGTTTGATTTGGGAGAAAAAGAAATAGGAGTAGCGGATAACGAATGGAGCCTCTGAATTAAAGTTCGGCCATGAATTGTTTCGTTTCTTTTCTCTTTTCGTTTCGTGTTTAAGATAAGAAGGGGGAACAAAATCTGATGTTGGCGTGCTTGAAAAGATTTGCGTGAATGGATATGTTTTGCTATAGTGCTCTCGAGAAAGTTCTGATGTGAAAGAAACGGTGACGTAAAGAATTTGACCAGTCAAATGATATATAAGTTTTAAATTCAAATTGTCTCGAATAATTATTTCAAGACGTTTATATATTGTACGCTCACACACTAACTCCGATCCCTACGAAATTTGGAATCCGATAATAATACAATATTACGGATCCAATGGAACTGGTTTCGTCGAATTCCGAGACTATGCCCCGGACGGCTATTTTTAAATTCAATTTGAACGATATATTTTCAAAACTGAACAAAACTCTTTAAAATTCCATTTTAAAAGTTCTATCATCTTCAGTATTAACAATATAAATTTTCTGAACCTTTGAACTATTTTTAACAGGCTTTAAAATCAAGATTCAATATTTTACCCAATCCCGATAATTAAATTTAATAATTAATTATCCAAAGAAATACTGTATATTTGAAATTAAAGTTAAAATTTAACCTTCGGATATTTAAAATAAATTAAATATTCACATTTCAAATATACAAAAATTCCAGGTCGTCACACTGGCTACCCATTCCCCCCTACATGAGCTCGATCCTTCATTGCCATCAGCCATCACAGCGGCCATCCCCACGCCCGAAAACGCCACAACCCTAGCTGCTCTATCGCCAAGCACGACCACCCCCCCGGCGCTCGCCCGAGCCACCGTGACTAGCTCGCAAGCTTAATGATTGCGACAACCCCAAACCATCGCGCGCATGCCTCCTGCCAGTGCTAGTGTCGCGCCTCGACTCGCCTTCGAGTCTTTCTCAATCGATTCGATCTATAATATTTGATTTGATTTGTGCCTTCGATTTACTGAAGGAGGTAAAAGAATTCGCGATTTAAATGGAACGAGGCAGCGTATTCGTATAATTTTTTTTTCGTTCGAGCGAAATAAAGAGAAGAAGGGGACTGAGGTTTGAATGAGAGAACATTTTATTTGGCCATTATCTAATTTTGATTGATTTTTTTTCCTCTTCTCTGTGATTTACTTTGATTTGAACGGGGGAATAAAGTTTAGACGTGATATAAAGTTGAGGAAGGCGTGTTGGAGAAGGGAAGCTACAGTGCTTCTGAAATGAGGTGAAAAAAAAACTTTGATGTGAATAGCTTGGACTGGTCAAACAATATATATTTTATATTTAAATTTGAATTTTAAATTATCCCAAAAACCATAGCTCAAAATCTCGACCTCCTATCGAGGCGTGTCGCTAGGCGTTAATAATGTTATACCCCTATTCCGAACATAATGGAAAAGGTTTCGAGTCCTAATTCGATCGTATGGAGAAGATAGCTTTTTGGACCCAGTTATAATATTGAATTTTCGATATAGATTCCAGCGTATTTACACTTCGTATGACCACACGACAACTTCAAACGCTACGAAATTTGAAATCCGATAATAATACAATATTACGGATCCAATGGAACTGGTTTCGTCAAAATTCGATACTGTGCCTCGAAAGGCTATTTTTAAATGTCAATCTAAACAATATATATGTTTAAAACTGAACAAATCACTTTTAAATTCGATTTTAAAAGTTCTATTATCTTCAGCATTGTTAATACAAATTTTATAAGCCTTTGAAATATTTTTAACAAGCTTAAAATCGAAGATTCAATATTTTACCCGACTTCCAATTATTAAATTCAATAAATTTAATTATCCAATATTTTTTTATATTCGAAAGTCCAGTCAAAATTACCCCTTTGAATATTTAAAATCAATTAAATATTCCCATTTCAAATATCCCAAAATTCCGGGTCGTCACAGCCAAGCTATGTGGGTTGCTCCCATTAGGGTATTTTCACATCTACTCTAGATTGGTTTTGGTTGTATGTGCACGGAGATGTGAAATACTCAGATACTCGGTAAGGTTGGCGGGGTCCGGCTTGGAGGTTTCCGAAAGCCATCATAGTTCTCAAGTCTATTTTCTAGAGGTATACTTTCGATAATGGGGGCGCACCCTCCTAGTCATTGTTGGAAAAATTCCTTTTCCTTATTTTTGATTCAAATCTTTGGATTGATTCTTTCTTAATTGCATCGGGAAGCGTCTTGCGCTCTTTACGGTGTTTAATTATTTGTGTCCATTCTTTTATGCTTGGATGTTGTCCTTGTGAGGGGAAACCCATTCTGCGTTTTTGCGACATGGTCTCACCGGTTATTTTCTGTGTTCTATTTTTATTTGGAGTTTACTCATACCGAACTTATTGTCTGACCCGAATTGTTTGTTTTCCCTAAACTCTCGAGTACTCATTTATATTTGAGTAGTCCAGAAATGACAGGTTTCTTTGGGCTCTTTTGAAGATGGTGGACGAGCAGGAGGCTCCTTACATATCTAGCTATTTATTTCCGCTGTTATGAGATGTTGGCTCTATGTATGTATATTTAAAGGCAGGTTGTTATAACTACTTAGACTGATAGTAGTACTTTTGTTGTAACTCTGATAACTCCATGTTGAGAGTAACCTTATGTACTGTCTTATTTTTATGTTATATTTAACTGTTCCGTTGTGAGATTATTGTTGTGTTCTTATATTTTACCGCATGACAACTCATCTTTCAGATACTTGGGCAACGACACATGAATACCATGGATATATTAAGTGTCATTCTCAGGGGTCAGAAAGTTGGGTCGTCACACATTCGATCTCGCCACCAACACATAACTCCTGCTTCTGCAATAGCAGTTGCGATTTTATGAAATTAATCATGAAAATAGTCATGCTAATTTTAGGATTAAAGCTATAGTGAATACCGATCAGTCTAAAGGTGGATAGCGATTCCAATTCTCACTTTTCTCTAAATTGTTTGCATATAAACACAGGGATATGAATGAACAATGCAGATCCCATAAGTTGAATTTGAACACGATTGCATATATCACAAATCAAACCATAATTCCAAATGTCAAAACAAACCACAAATATAATCTATACATTAGGCACTAAATATTGAAACATTGTTGTGCCTAGTAGTATCATACACACCTAAAAAATACCGCTTTCAATCACTGTGGGCTACCAAACTAATAAACACTAAATCGAAAAATCAAATATCGATTGAAGTAATGTTACCCAAATCGTGTATTAGACAATCGACATATGATTTTAGAAAGCATAACTTCAAAATCGCCATTGACATACACGAAGATTTCCAAATCCTACTTGCCAGATCCCCTAATCAAAGTCGAATTGCAAAAATGAAGATGAATCGGCATAAGATGTTGGAAATTTGAGACGTGATTTCTTGACTGATGTCCCTTTTGAATCTCGATATGGATTAAATTGTATCGGCATAGGATTTGGTAACATGATAAACGGTTTCAGGCTTTACTAGAAGGGATACAAAATTGAATCGTAAATCACCTAGTCGTTCCCTTCCCATAGGAGAGAAAACCGTAAATTATTATTTTATTATTATAATATATATTAAGTTCATAACTAAAAAAAGGAATTTTTTTATACATTATGTGTGTATATATATTTTTAAATATCTATTTCAATAATGCAAATATTTATAAATTATTAATATTTTACATATATATAAGTATATTTATAATATTCATATAAATAATAAGTTTAAATACATAGTTCCAAGAAAATGGCGTCTGTTATTTCTCGTTCTGGTTATCAAAATCCATCCTTTTCGTCTCAATCATCTTGGATTAATCCAAATCATCGATTTCCCTCTGCTATTCGATCATATGCACAAGTAGTGAAGGAACGTTCTCCGATTAGATTCAGAGGTCCACTGTTGCAATCTTCGAATAAATTATGGATCGAATCAAAAGATAGGAAAGATTTTTGTTTCAGATGTGGTGATAGTAATCATTATGCTTCTCAATGTAGGGATCCAATTAGATGCTTTTCTTGTGGTAAGTTCGGTCACAAAAGAAATTCCTGTTCATCCAAATCCAACCTTTTGGTTTCTTCTGATTCATTGGTAGAACACGGATTTCTTTTTGTGCTTAAATGTATGCTATTGAAAGGGATCTTAATGGATAATCTTCAGCAAAAAAGAATTGATGGAATTAAGTTGTTAGAGGATTTTAACAATGTTAATTCACATAATATCGGCAAAGGCTACAGAAAGAGATTTGGAGATCCTGAGTTATATTTCGGCAAGTCGGATTCCTCCTCCACTATTTCATCCTCATTTTTGGTGGAGAATGGCTTTCAATTTGTTTTAAAGTTCTTGCTGTTGAAGGGTTTTATGCTAGATTTTCTTTGGCAATATAGACTTGAGGGTTTTAATTATCTTAAAGATTTGTTGCATCGCTTTAATATCATCAATTCACCAAACATAGGAAGGGGATACATTGAGAAATTTGGAAATCCTGAATCCTATCTTGGTAATATCGATCTAATTCATAATGCCTCTACGAAGAATTCTGTTCAGTTTAATGCTAGCGAGTTTATAAAGTTTGATTTTGTTGATAGTTCTTCAAGTTTTGATCCTATTTCTTTCGATCCTGATGTTGTTCATTGCAATAATGGTCCTTATTCTTCTGCTATCGAGATTAATGGAAAAGATTCACTTAATGGTTTTCTCCAAATAAAGAAAAAAAGCAAATCTTCTTCTAGGAACCAGGAATGTTTTGCAATTCATACGTCAAATAAATTTGAAGCTCTTAACTCTGAATTTTTATCTGAATCTGATTCAATGGAGAAAGGTGTTGATAGTGATTCGACTACTGTTTCTTTGTTTGATAGTTATGTCGCAAACCATAAGAGCATTGTGACTGCAAATGATGAGGTCTCTGTTGAGTGTGAGTTCGATAGTGTTATGGCTGTTGCTTTTTTGCCTGGTGGTAGTGTCGAATTACATATGAGGGAAGTGACTGTTAGTGATGATGTTCCTGTTGGAAGTGGACTCACTAGTGATATGGATGTTGCTCTCTTGAATGTTGGTTGTTTTGATTCTCACTTGAGGGATGTGATGGCTAGTGAGGAAGTCTACGTCGAGAATGGAGTTAATAGTGATATGGCTGTCGCTCTTTCGACAGATGGTTGTGACGCAAATTTTATAATGGGTATGACTGTTTCCGATGAAGTCTCTAATGATATTCTGAGTAATCAGTCTGAAATCAGTAATTTCTTAAGTGATTTTTGGGTAGATCTTGACTGCCAATATTCTATGCTTGTTGAAAACAGTGTTCCTAATACAATTGTTAATGTTGATCAGTTTCATAAGCTCAACTCTGACTTTTGGGTGACTTTATCAGAAACTGATATTTCATTTATTGTCGAATGTGATGTTCATAATGGGGAGCTCGAATCTTGCAATTGGGATGGTGTAGTTTTGGAAGAGTTAGGAGACTCCATTGTCATTGATATTCCGGCTTTTCCAGCCGATGATTCTTTGCTTGAATTGGATTATCATCGTGAATGGTTATTGTTTGAACATCAGCAAGATGATATGGATATTGAATTAGAGCCTCGACTTTATGATGTTTTTTATAATTCTTCCAATGTTTCTCTGGGTGACTTGCACACTGATACAGCTGTGCACATTTTGCATGACATTGAAGTGATAGCCAATGTGATGGATGATTCTATTATAAGGGAGGAATCTGTTTCGCATCCTATTTGTGCTGAAGGAAAGAATTCCTTTATTGCTTCTGAACCAGAAATGATAGGCTTTGTAGAAGAGAGATTTTCTGATTTCGTGAATTCTGGTGATGTTGCTTCAATTACTGAATCGCATGAGTTGCCATTGGGAGTTTCTTCAGATGATTTTGATTCAGATATTTTAAAGTCTGACGGGTTGGAGAATTTCTTTTGCTCAGCTCCTAGCTCCGCTTCATTGAAGAGAGGAAAGCATAAGCGATCAGTTGTTTCTAGTGGTTCAGTTCGTCGAAGTGCTAGAATCCGTAACTGCCAGTCTTCTTCTTTAGGTGAGATACCTGGATCGAGTACCACGAGTGGTGCTACGTATCCAGGCTCAGGTACGTGCTCTATTTTGGGAAGTACGTTTTCTACTTTTGCTTTAGGTAGTCTTTCATCTGCTGAGTTTAGCCAGTTAGCTCGCGACACATCTTTTATTTTTACTGATATTGAGTTAGATCGGGAGTTTATTAGATGTAAGGAATTAGAGAGGGATAGCTCAGTTCATTTAGGAGGATCATTAGTTGTAACATTAGAGGTTTGAATGACTCGAATAAATATGATAAGGTTAGAGTATTTTTTAAAGACTTCTCTATTGATATAGCTTTACTTCAGGAAACCAAAATTAACTGTCCTGATGTTCGTTTCTTTAGAAAATTAGGCGGTTATCACTTTAGAAAATGGGTTTTTTTACCTTCCGTTGGCTCTTCAAGGGGTTTAATGATAGGTTGGCGTGATAATTATTTTAAACTTCTTCAATGTATTGTTAAGCATCATTCTCTTCATGTTATTCTTATTAATCTTTCTGACAACTCCTTACTAAATATTTCCAATGTTTACGGGCCAAATTCTAAAATTAATCGGAGAATTTTATGGTCTAAATGTCTAGATTTTAGATCACTAGCCCTGGGTCCTTGGATAATGGGGGGTGATTTTAATGTTACGCGGTTCATAGGTGAGCGATATCCTAGGGAAGGGGATTACTCTACTATGGAGGATTTCAATCAATTTATTTTTAATTCTAATTTGATTGAAATTCCCCTTTCAAATAGAGAGTTTACTTGGAGTAACGCTAGAGAGTCTCCTTCCATGGCTCTTCTCGATAGATTTTTTGTTAGTGATGAAATTGAAGACAAATTTCCTATCTGTAGAGTCAATGGCTTGCCATATACCTATTCGGACCATTGTCCTATTATCCTTTCTTGTGAGTTTCATAGAGTTATTATTAACAATTTTAAATTTGAAAAGATGTGGATTTTGGAATCTAACTTTGTGAACCTTGTTATATGTAAATGGAATTCTTTGAGTTTTCATAATAACAGAAACAAGGAAAATTCTACAAAAGCTTTTATTTCTAAACTTAGAGACCTTAGGATTTTTCTTAAAAAATGGAACAAAAATGTTTTTGGCAACTTAAAAATCAAAAAGGACAATATTCTTAATGAAATGCTTAAAATTAACAAGATAGAAGAATCTAGACCTCTAAATCTAGGTGAACGTACGTTCTTTCTAATTTAAAAGATGAATTAAATTCTATTTTAGAAAAAGAGGAGGTGATGTGGAGGCAGCGATCCAGAATTCAATGGATCAACGAAGGCGATAATAATACCAAATTTTTTCATAATATTGCTAATGGTAGAAAATGTAGTAATACAATTAACTCTATATTAGTTAACAATATAGAGTTAGTTGATCAAAGTGATCTCAATAAGGCTTTTACAGACTATTATAAGGATATTTTTGGTTCTAAAATCAAACACAGAATCAATGTTAGGTGGGCTGATCTGTATCCATCAGATTCTATTGTTGATTTATTAGAGTTAGATAATTCTTTTACAGAAGAGGAAATTAGAAAAGCAATTAATGATATGCCAAGAGATAAATCTCCGGGACCTGATGGGTTTCCTATTTTATTTTATAAAACTTTTTGGGATATTTTAAAATTTGACTCAGTTAATTTGTTTAATGATTTTTATAGTGGTAATTTGCAATTAGGGAGATTCAATTCGCAAATGTTATTTTGCTGCATAAAAAAGTAAGAGCAAACAACTTAAAAGATTTTAGACCTATTTCTTTGATTAACTGTTCAGTAAAAATCATTTCTAAGGTTCTAGCTAATAGACTTAGTTCAAGAATGAACGATTTAATTGATTGTTCACAATTGGCTTTTATTAAAGGGAGAAATATTGCTGATGGAGTGGCTGTTGTTCAAGAATATATTAATTACGGTTGTAAGAACAACATAACCTGTGCGATTTTAAAACTTGATTTTGCTAAAGCATTTGATTCAGTAGATTGGGATTTTCTTTTAGATATTTTTCATGCTAGAGGATTTGGACATAGATGGATTAGTTGGATTTTGACTTTGCTTAAAACTGGAAACTTTAGTATTATGGTTAATGGTATTCTAGGTAATAAAATTCAGTCGAAGAGAGGTTTAAGGCAAGGGGATCCCTTATCACCTTTGTTGTTTAACCTAGCCGCTGATGTTTTTGCTAAAATTATTAAGAGAGCAGTGGATAATGCATCTCTAGGAAGTGTTGGAAATGACATATCGCGTAATGGTATATCGGTTCTGCAATTTGCGGATGATACCTTACTTTTTTCTTCTCATCTTCCTAGACACATTATTACCCTCAAGTTTATTCTTTATAGTTTTGAGCTTTTATCTGGTTTAAAAATTAATTTTGACAAAAGTTCTGTTCTAGTTTTAAATGATTTTGAAAAAGTAGAAAACTTAGTAGCTAATACTCTAAATTGCAAAAGTATGAATTTTCCTTTTGAATATCTAGGGTTTTGTGATTAGACCAACAAAACTCAAACATGATGATTGGCTTATTATTATTGATAAAATTAAAAATAAGATATCTAATTGGAATGTGAGATTTCTTTCTAGAGCAAGTAGGCTTGTTTTAATAAACTCGGTTTTATCGGCCTTACCGATCTATTGGATGTCTAGTATTTGTTTCCAGATTGGGTTATTGATAAAATTGATAAAATTAGAAGAGATTTCTTATGGAGTGGGGATAATATTAATAATAGTATAAATTGTCTAGTTAATTGGGAAACTGTTTGTAAAGCTAAAAAGGAGGGTGGTTTAGGAGTTATAAATTTGCGTAACATGAATTTGTCTCTTTTAGGTAAATGGCTTTGGAAGTTTAAAGATATAAATGATAATGCTATTTGGAAAGAGATCATTTCCAAATATTATTATAATGGTAATATCAATTTACACCATATTGATTATTCTCTTTCCCATAAATTTTCTAATTTTTGGAAAAACATTTTAAAATGTTTTGAAATTTTTAACTTAGGAACTAAGACAATAGTACATTCAGGAATTGTACTTCTTTTTGGCATGACTGTTGGATTTCGATATTGCCTCTTAAGTTTGAATTTAAGGAATTGTATGATATTTGCAACTTTAAGTATGCTTTAATTAATGAAGTTTATTCTCCGGAAAATGATCCTCCTTGGAATTTCAGTTTTAACAGTATTTTAATAGGATCAACCCTTAGGCAACTTTCTTTGCTTTATGCTAGATTAAATCTTTATAACATTGATAATGATAATGATTTTATTAGTTGGGAATGGGATAAGAGTAAGAAATATACTCCAAACTCTTTTTATAGATTTATCAATTTTTCGGGTACTTTAAATAACTCTTTTAAATACATTTGGAAATCTAATGCTCCTCCTAAATCCAAAATTCACATGTGGTTAATACTTCATGGAAAACTTAATACAATAGAATTTTTAAAGAGAAAAAACATTCAAATTGATAATAAATGTTATTTTTGCAATCTGCATCTTGAGGACATAAATCATCTATATTATGATTGTTTGGACTCTAATTACATCCTAATTAATACTCTTAAATTTTTTAACTTTAATATAATAAATAAAATTCTGGACTGTGAATTCTACTGGAAAAATTATAGATTCAAATTCAATAAAAATATTAGATTTTTACTAGACACTTTATTTATTATTATTAGTTGGTTTATTTGATTTGAGAGAAACCAAAGAATTTTCAATAATAATAATAGTCATCTTAACAAATTGATTTTTTCAATTTCTACATTTTGTTTTAATTGGATTTCTAATCCCAAATATAAATTAGCTAAAAATATCCTTTTCAAACGGTATCTTAACAAGGTTAGTTATAATATTAACTTTTTTAAACATAACAATAATTTTTTTAGCACTAATAATAGTATTATTAATATTTTTCCAAATTTATATGATAATCTTACTTTAAATCATAGTTTACGTATGATTAAAGATAATTAAGTGTGATCCGTCTCAATTTTTGTTCTAGTCTCTCTTTTTTAGGTTTTATTTCATTCCTTATAAATACATATATATATGTATATTTACTATATAAATATACATATATATATATATATATATGTATCATTCTAATTTTTTTCTAGTCTTGTTTCAGATATAGGTTTTTGGGAGAGAGGTTATCAGTTTCTTTTTGCAGGTTTCTCTTGTCTTCAGATTGCTGGATATTAGATTGTAGAGAGGTCATCAGAGCAGAGTTTCTTCATCCAGGACTTCCTATAGTTACCCCCATAGATATAGGATTCTGCTATCTTCATTATGGAGTACTTTGGTCCTATTTCTCCAGTTTTGGCACCCCTTCTCCTTGTTCAGAGCCTTCAGAGTGGTCTCTCTATTCATCAGATCCTTTTCAGAGCAGATGCTTATGGAGTACTTTGGAGCTTTCTTTTAGTTTGAGTCATCACTCAGTGTTTTTGGTACTTTTAACATCTTAATATCGGGCGGTGGCCATGCCGGAGCTTGATATTGAGGTGTGATGGGTGGTGGCCTTGCCGGAACTCATCTTAGGAGTATTTGAGATTAGCTATATGTATTTTTTGCTCTTGTTACCTGCCAGGCATGTTGGCAGCTCCTTATTGTTTGTGTTATATATATATATTCACATGTGTGCTCTCCTCTATGCGTAGAGGATCACACATTTTTATTTAAAAAAAATACATACACATATTTGTACAATATACAATATATATCGAATAAGCTAACGTGTTCGTTGCAAAGTAAATCTCAACGTCTATATACGGGCATGTCATTCCTTGCATGGGTTATCATGTTACACAAGCACACACACATACATATGTACATGATCATACATGTATATTTATATGTATCAATATGTAAATTAAATAAAACTATATAATTTATAAATTTAAATAAAATAAGAGATTTTTTTAATTAAAATTTAGAATATTCTAAGTGAATTAGAATTCATAGGCGCAATAAATATGTAATAGGGTAAAAAAAATTAAAATTCACCCATAACATCCGAAGCGGGCTGGCCCAGTTCCAATAGGTTACATGGTGCTTTATCTCATTTAGTTTTCTTGGGTGTTCAGTTTATAGTTGGTCACATATGTTAAAAATAATATTATAAACCATTAAAGAGGATACATTTCATTCGTTGTCATTATATATATATATATATATGTGTGTGTGTGTGTGTGTAATACAATACAAATGAGTTCTATTTGCAGACTTAAGATGGAGAATGAAGATTACAATAATGCTCATTTAACATTTAGCATATTCACCTTTTTAGTATATATTACAACATTCCCCCTCGAATATGCGTATGTAAAGATGATAAGAATAATTATCTCATTAAAAATCTATGTTAAGAAAAACCCAATGGGAAAAATAATAAACAAGGAAAAGAGTGCAACTTTATTTCGTCTTTAAGTAACATGTTTCATAATGTTACGATGAGGGTTGATACTTCTGGATCAAGATAATGCCTCATTAAACCTTACTAACAAAAACCCAATGGGAAAAATATTAGTGAAGGAAAAAGAGTACATTATAGCATTCTTTTGGACGCTTCCTCAATTTATAACGCATTATTCAATTAGTCTATTTATGCATCTGATGCATACAAATTTTATATATCATTTTAGAAACATTGATTTTGATAGGGCCATTGGGGACAGATCTCCTGGATTTTCTTGGGACTGGATATGTTCACCTCTAACTTATTTCCCTTTTGTAACTCATGTGCAAAGAAAATTTTAGGAGAAATGCGCTTGGTCCTACCACCCTTGATGTAACCTGCTTGGATCTAAGCTACGCAAGTTGTATTGTCTTCATAACTAATAGTTGATCCTTTCGTAGATGAGACAAGTTGACATGTCTTCGAATGTGCTCAATTAATGGTTTTGGCCAAATACATTGTCGACTTACTTCATGTAGTGTGTAACGACCCGGAATTTCAGATATTTCGAACTTAAATATCTGAATTATTTAAATATTTTAATCTTGGATTAAATGTTATTAAAATGATTTAATAAGCTTTTTAACCTCCTTTTAAATCATAATTAATGATGGTAAATTTATTTTGGAAAAATGCTGACAAAAATAAATACTTCAAAATATATCGATAATGTGACCGAAAATCGTCTTATCGATAAACAGCTTTTTAACCATTATAAGTTGTTCAAATTTTTTTTACATCCACTTATTTGCAGAGGAATTAAAGAAAATGAAACAAAAATATTTTTCCATTTATGAAAATAAACTTTAGGATGATGTCATGCATGAGTTAAAGAAAGATATTTAGAAAATGACCTTTTATGGTAATACTTAATTTTTAAGTAAAATAAGAAAGGTGTAAAGTTAACATGTGTAAAGAAGGCTCCTTTGTAACCTTTCATTGAAGGTAAGAAGTGGTTTTGACCTCTTGTAAAATCCAATATAAGAAGAGGCATACCCTTAGGAAATAATCACAAAATTCCTAAGCTTGACGTGAAATGGGAGGGTTGAAAATGGTGGAAGTGCTCAAGCACTAATCCACTTATTACTCTCTAATTTTTTCAAAAGTTAATCAAGTCTTCCCAAATCTCTTTTAAACTTTGGCTTTAGGCCTAAGACATCATGGGAAGCATGATTATCAAGTAAGAAGTGGGAGGAGGTGAGAAGAAGAGGTGGAGCTTGGAGGGGCTGTGAGCTTGGGAAGAGGAGGAAGAAGGTGGTGGCTTTGGTTGGAAGTGCCAAAGGTTGGATCTTTAGGCTTGCGGTGATAGACGGAGGTGCTTCTTTGATCTTGTGGCTTTGTGCTTGGGTTTTCATGGATCTAAGTGTGCTATCTCACTATCTCTTAAGTATATATTGTGTATACATATGTTGTGTGAAAAGTATAAAGATAAAGTGACATTAATAAATTAATGTTATAAACTTTATACCCCTCTTGCTTTTGAAAGAAAGTGATAACTTTATATTGTATAAGCTCACTACTATTACCCTCTTAAACATGTGGTGTGGCCTTGACTTGATATTTAAATAGTTGTTTAACTTGTGTGTTAAATTGAAGCACGTATGAAAGTGTTTGAAGAGAGAATAGTCGTTATAAGTGCACTTTCGAATCTCTTGTTTTCGGGAATTTTTATAAATAAATGGAAAGATACTTTTAGGGATTTCTTTCCATGATTTTTAAGTACCCTAAGGATATTACTTACTATAAAAACTTTTAGGTCTTAATCAGTTTTTTAAGTGGTAAAACTAGTCGCAAGGGTTGTGCTTCTTAGTGTTGTTTTAACAAGGACTTCCAAAGCATTTATAAATGCTGTAGTAAGTCACTTATTATTTTAAGTGTCTAAATGCGACCTTTTGACTATCATAATTAAATGGTTTCTAAATTCTTTTCTTTACAAAATCCTCTTATGGAAGTTCTTATAAAATGTATTTGAGTAGGAAAAAAGAATATAAGTTTAAATATAGTTCTAATGATTATTTATGAATTTTGAAATTAAGTGCTATAAAATGTAAAACAAGTTTTTAATCAAAATTTCTAAATTAGTTATTATCAAGTAATATTTTACATAGATATTTAAAACCTATTTACAATTATTTCTAAAGTATTTATATATATATATATAAGTTCTGACAAAGGTGATTTACTTGGCTTCACATTAAAAGCCGACGAGTAAACTTATCTGTTTGTGAGATTCAAGAATGTAGTGTCTAGGCAAGGCTTTGATGCAACTAATGCTCTAACTTACTGGCTTCACTCTTGAAAAAGGAACAATATAAGTTGAAATGTCGGAAATATATTAATCTTCTTATTTACTTACTTGTTTTAAAAGGTAATTAACTTTGCTTAACGCTAAAAGCCGACGAAGTAGGCTAGTCTATTTCTGAGAGTTAAAGACCGATGTTGAGTAAGGATGGAGCAATAGAGATCTAACCTAACAGTTTCTCTTTTGAACAAGGAATAGTTAAGTCGGGAATATCAGAAACGGGTTAACAAGGTTGTTTATTACTTGTTTATGAAAATTATTAATACTATACTTAACATAAAAGCCGACGATGTAGGTTTATCTATTTCCGAGAGTTAAAGATTGATGTCGTGTAAGGATGGAACAATACAGCTCCAACTTATCGACTTCCTTCTTGAATGAGGAATATTTAAGCCGCGAATGTCGAAAATGAGTTAAGTATACGAATATTGATTTGTATAAGCAATTGTTTCAATTAGATAATTGATTAGTCGTCGAACTTAACCTATTATTACTTTAGATCTTTAAAAAGGAATGTTTTAAAGATGATATAAGTGAAGTGGTTTTGGGTTTGTTGTGACAAATTGTTAATAACATTCGTCTTTTAACCCTGTTTGGTTATAGTTAGGAATATAAATAATCTTTAAAACGAATGTTTTAAAGATGATATAAGTGAAATAGTTTTGGGTTTGTTGTGACAATGTTTAAATAACATTAGTCTTAAACCATTTTGAATGGATTTTTGAAATTACTTAGATCCTTAAAATGGATATTTTGAAGGAAATTATAAGTAAGGAATCCTTTGAAAAAAGATAGACAAAGAAAAGGTTAAAAGAAAGAAATCTTGTTAATGATTTGTGAATATACTTATACCATTTGAGATAAGTATATAAATACTTTTTTATGAAGTATAGAAAAGTACAGTTTTAAACTAAGAAATCTTGTTTGTGATTTGTGAATATACTTATACCATTTGAGATAAGTATATGAGTATTTTCTAAAGTATTGATAAGAGTACAAATGAATAGTAGAAATTGATAAACGAAGTTTTATAAGACAAAAAAAGTTTTACTAATAAAAAAGGGTTTTAATTAATAAAATATTAATTAAATAAAATGGGGATTAGAAGTCGCATATGTGACTTGATCGTGCTTTGTATGTTTACTCGTTTATGGAAAATATTTAGTCGTATACTGAGCACTAAAAGCCGATGAAGTAGGCTTATCTATCTGTGGGAATTAAGATTGATATTCCTATAGGGATATGAGCAATAGAGCTCTAACCTACTAGATTCACTCTTGATTGAGGGATAGTGTGAGATGAAAATATCAGAAACGTGATAAGTATATGAGACTTTGTTTCCATGTGCAATCACTCTCATTATCATTGAATAACCAATTTGTCGATTCAGTATTGGAGAGACCGTGATCGGTAAGTGTTTTACTTACCGAAAACCACTTCAAGGCAGAGATATGCATTCTATCTCTTGGAAGTGGATCTGTTCAAGATGATGGAATCTATGTGTGGTTTCGAGATCTGTTCAAGATGTGAGGATCCATTTTGGGATTCGTGTTATGTTCAAGTGATGAAACTCGTGTGAAAGATGACGAATGTGACCTCGACACTGGAAATGGCTAAAGACAAAGTAGGATGCACAAATGGGATTTTTATTCTCATGATAGAGTAAGTCAACTCTAGATCTAGAGTATGCTTATCGATATCTTGCAAGCGGGAGTTGATGATACTTGGTTCCACGTGGTTCGGGTTCGCTCGTTCGGGCGTGGGCCAGCTGTGTTTACCTTATGGTATATTTATCTAGAGATGTACGGTGCTCGAAAGGCATTTACTCATCCTTGTGCCTGAAGTTTAGGTTTGGCTCCACTGAAGAGGTCTCCGTGGAAAATCCAATATGTAAACATTCCTTATCGAGTTTTGATTGTACTCATAATATGCTATTGAATGTAACCAATGTAACCATTACACCTATGTCATAATATTTGTATTTTACACCTTAGACATTTTCTATTATATCACCTTATATGCCTATTAAATGATGGTTCTTTTGAGGGGATAATCGTTATGGCATTCCATGCGGTCCCAAAAGTACTGTTATATGTTGATAACGTATTTCTTGAGTTTCTCATGCTAGACTTTTGTCTTATGCTTGGTTTTTTTCCTTAAATTCATCATGTGCTCTTTCAAATGGTTTGAGAAAGGCAGATTTTTCGTTGATGTTCATTGGAGCGCGAGAAGACGAACTGGATGTTTCACCTACTGTAGTATTCTTATTTTTGCTGCATTACTATATTGTACATATCGGCATTTGTGAGGACAGGTTGTTATAGCTTTCCAGGTTGATGATGGTACTTAGGTTTTGTAACTCCAAAATTTTGTATCGGAGTAACCCTTTGTACTATTCCTTTGATATTATATATTATCATTCCACTTTGAGATTCTGATGTTTTGTTCTTTTTATCTACTTCTGTTCTCCTTTTCTTTTATTTTCACCGTAACAATTCATCTTTCTAGCACTTGGGTGCTCAGCACATGAATACCGTGGATGTATTAATGTCGACATTCGGGGGTCGAAAAGGTGAATCGTTACATTTGGTATCAGAGCTGAAGGTTAAGCGAGAACCTTGGCTTTGGTGGGTATGACTCATTGAGATAGAGTAATGGAATGCCCTAGCATGAGTCTAGCATATTATACATTTGAGAGCGTATTTATATTTGTAATAAATGTATACCTTAATGGTAATTATAACTGCGAAAATTAAAGATCTTATTTGAGGTAACTTATATAAGTGATTTGTCAAAGTATAGTTCAATTAATGAGGGGATTAATGATGTTCATTTGTTACCTTTCATTAATTAGTTTAGCTGTGCTTGGCTAGTTTATGAACATTGCTATCCTTTGTAGAATGATTTGACATGCTCGACCAGTTTATGAGCATTATTATCATTTGTAAATTTTGTAGCCTAGTCGTGCTTGGCTAGTTTATGAGTATTGACTATCATTTGTTGATTATTGATTGATGCTCGACTAGTTTATGAGCAGTTTTACCTTTTCACTACATAGGTTAGGAAGATAGTATTTGTAGATGCATTGAAACGATCACATTGTGAATTAAGTTTCACAATTTGACTATAAGGCAACCGACAATAATGTTGGACTAAAAGTTAACACTTATAAAAGTTGAACTTAGTAAAAGATGTTTAGTATAATCTGATGGAAAGATAAGATATTTAGTAAATAAAAATTTGTGAAAAGATTTAATATAAGAAAGTGATTTAATATAAGTATGGTTTATAAAACATGATTTATAAACAAAAAGGATTTAATTGATATTTTGTGAACTTAAATCCCAATGTCTTTGAAAATGTTTTGCAAGATTTTGGAGAAATTAATAGTAGTATTATTTGAAAGTAAGTATTTGGGAAATTGGTTTTTAAAATCAGAATCATGGTACTTAGTAATATTTACGAACTGCTTGATACCATTTTGAAATGATTTTGGTTAAGTTCGAAATGCCTGAATTGGATGTATTGAACCCACTCCTGTCACTTGAAAATAATTCTAGCGATGATTTCAGCATCATTAGCGTTCATATTTTTATTTCTAAGTGGGGGATGTTATAGGGTTGTTTTAGTAAAATAAATTTCAATTTGATTATGAAGGTATGATTTGTGATACAAAAGATATATGTACGTATTATTATTTCAAAATGATTTGAAATAAGACCCAGTGTTTAGTTCTAAAGTTTTTCTTTGGAAAGAAATTAGGTATGAACTTTTTAATATAGAAAAGTTTTATGTGTACGATTTTCGAGTGGTAGTGGCATAGCCTAGAATAAATGTTGGAACATTTCATGTTTTTCCTTTTTGGGTAAAGTGTGTTTAATAAATTGTTGAAATTTGTTATTTTATAGACGCATGTAGCCTATGCATTAGAAATATATGGTATGTTCATTATGAGATGATATGTTGTTTGGTATATTTCATTTGTTAAAATGAAACGTGGTTTTCGATGATTTGGACAGTTGAAAAATTCCGAATCGTTATAAAACTTGAAGCGAAGTGTTTTATGAGAATTTTATAGTTGAGTATACATAACACTTGAATTGAGAAGGTAGTAAGTTAAAACAAGTTTAATTTGTTGAATATGCTTATTGAGTAAAATGAATTTGATGTTTTGTATATACTCTTAGGATGTTATGGAGTATTTTATGAATATGAACTTAAGTTATAACTGTTTATAAACTTGAAGATATGTTTTTATGGAATGATGCATATATAATTTTAGTATTGGATGCCATACTATTTGGATAAAAGAATGTGATAAATGATATTGGTATAGTTAAGAAACCAATAGGATAAATACATAAGTTGTACATATATTGTTTTATTCACATGACTGTTCTTGATCTAGTATTCAAGTATACGATTTCGAGGTGATTTACACCGGTTCAGTCAAGGATTTTTCACTCAATTCTTGATGGCGAACATTAATATGGATTCTTGAAAAGATCCCAAAATTTTCCATTGTAGTATATGGCTTGCAAGCGGAACCGAGGTTTCTAATCGAGGAACCTGATCGGAGTCCGCACTAGGGAGGTTAAGTGATCTATACTAGTTAGGAAGTGAAATTTATGTGATCGAGCAAGTGATTAGAATTGATATTGCGTACGGATAGTCCATTTGCATTGTACAAGTTTTAGTATATGCATATTGTTTTTTTGGTCTTATGGAGAGTTTAGGTGATGAATCTTCGATTTGTTATGAGGTAGCATGAATTGGCTACTAAGTAATTAGCTGAGACTATTGAGCGTATGTTAGTAGGTTGTTTATCATCCTTGTGCAATGAGAGGATTTTGAACTTGAACAAACCATGAGTTTTGTTTGCTAAGTGATTTTGAATACTATTAAGTATTATTATGTGATTGTTTCTTTTATTGCACATGTTGGAATTCCGAGGACGAAATATTCTAAATGGGCGAGAATGCAACGACCTAGAATTTTAGACACTTCGTATTTAAATATATGATTATTTAAATATTTGAATATTGGATTATATGTTATTAAAATGATTTAATAAACATTTTAACCTTCTTTTAAACCATAAGTAATCATGATAAACTTATTTTGGAAAAATATTTTGTTAACCCGCCTTTTTACAAGGCCATAAACATGCGGATTCAACCTAACCAACTTCACGATTATCGAGGCTGGAATATGATGGATTCGGTTTAAAAGGATGAAGTCCACATGGATATGTCGTTCAGTCTGGAAGTTGTGGGTTGTTCGGCATGGACGGCTCAGTCTGGAAGTAAGGACGATCGGCATTGTCACTCGTCATAAGTGTCGCTCGGCATGCTACACTCAGCATATGCCGCTCGGCATACTTCACCCAGCATATGCCGCTCGGCATACTTCACCCAGCATATGCCACTCGGCATACTTCACTTATCAAAGGTCGCTCGGCAAGATGGCTCGGCATCATGGCTCACCAAGGTCGCTCGGCATTGTGTTAAGGTCAGTGTCGCTCGGCGAGGTAGCTCGGCAACGCCGCTCGGTGTAAGGTAGTGGTTCGGCATTGGTAGGTTGGTTCGGCGCTAGAGGTAGTTCGGCCTGAAGGTTTAGCAATTGAAGTTCGGCCTTGGTTGCCGTTCGACATGTGTGGGTTGGTTACAATGAAATGCATGGCTCGGCTATGGCCTTGGTGAGCCCAAATTACTCAGGAAGCCCAGTAACTCGGGACTTGCCTATAAATACAGCATGTGGGGCTTCATAAAAAGGATCTTCTTTCTGCTCTCTTACTTTCTCTTTTCTAAGGCTAAGGCAACTCTGCCATTTTGTAACTGTAATTGATTTCCATATCAATAAAAAGGAAACTTCTAAGTGGACGTAGGCCGAAGTTAGCCGAACCATTATAAAATCTGTTGTTCTTTACTGCTTTCATTTTAATTTTGGTTATTCTTCATATTTATATTCTCTACATACATTCCATCTGTGAGCTGTGATTGGTATTTAGGGCTTTCATCTGGATTTGGGTGTTAATGACCAATTTTGGCGCTAACATATTTAAAAAAATTAAATACTTCAAAAAAATATCGGTAATGTGACCGAAAATCCCTTTATCGATAAACAGCTTTTTAACCGTCAGAAGTTGTTTAGATTTTTTTTACATACACTTATTTGCATAGAAACTAAAGAAAATGAAATAAAAATATTTTTCCATTTAAACTTTATGGATGATGTCATGCATGAGGTAAAGGAAGATATTTAGGAAATGAAATTTTATGGTAATACTTAATTTTTAAGAAAAATAAGAAAGGTGTAAAGTTAACATGTGTAAAGGAGGCTCCTTTGTAACATTTCATGGAAGGTAAGAGGTGGTTTGGACCTCTTGTAAAATCCTGTATAAGGAGAGGCATACCCTTAGGAAATAATCACAAAATTCCTAAGCTTAAGATGAAGTAGGAGGGTTGAAAAGGGTGGAGATGCTTAAGCACTAATACACTTATTACTCTCTAACTTTTCCAAAGTAAATAAAATCTTCTCAAATCTCTTTTAAACTTTGGCTTTGGGCCTAAGACATCATGAAAAACATGATTATCCTGTAAGAAGTGGGAGGAGGTGAGAGGAAGAGGAGGAGCTTGGATGGGCCGTGAGCTTGGGAAGAGGAGGACAAATGTAACGACCCATTTTTTCAGTCGTTCGAATTTGGAATATTTAATTGATTTTAAATATTCAGAAGTTGATTTTGTAAGTTAAATAACTCATATTTCGAATATAGTGATTTATTGGATAATTAAAATTGTTTAGTTTAATATTTGAAATAGTGGAAATAATTGGATCTTGAATTTAATTTAAATGAAAAATGACTTATAATGTTGATATAAATCGATTTAAATTAGAATGGAGTTGGTAAACTTTTAATTTTGATTTAACAATGAATAAATAGAAATTAGAAATTAATTAATTTAATTAACGTGTAAAATTATTCATTTTTGACACTATCTCGGATTCCGACGAAATCAGTTTCATTGGATCCGTAATAGTGAATTATTATAGGATTTTAAAATTTCGTCGCGATCGGACTTACGATTGGGTCGTGCAAGTTTGAAACGCACAAAAATAAATTAAAGGAAATTTAATTAAAATAATTCAATTTCGAAAAGCTTTCTTCTGTATATGATGGAGTTGGCCTCCGATATATATTCCATAATGTTTGGAATAGGGGTAAAACATTAGGAACGCCAGGCGGCACACCTCGATTGGAGTTCAAAAATTTTGGCGATGAATAGTGTTTCAAAAACGTTGTGTATATAAAGGACCCTAAACTAAAACCCTAGCCCTAAAAGCATAAGCCAGCCGCCACTATATACCAATAGCCAAAAATTCGTCTTCTTGCCCCTCGTTTCTCTCTCCATCCATCGACTTTTAGGCCGAGACTTCAACTAGAGAATCGAAGAGCAAGGAGAGATCTTCAAATCCAACAGTGATGATCATCATCAGAGCACCATAGTGACCAAAAATTAGCCGCGTTCGAGCTACGTTTGGGGGTGAATTGCATGGCACTGGTGGGGCCGAGTTCATCATCTTCGAGGCCGTGGGTGCGCTGGAGCATGGGCTTCGACGTGATAGTCTCCGATCGTGCTTTGGCGATCGAAGGGAGGAGCAATCATTGGTTAATATGGTCGGGGAGTTAGGTTCTCATGCGTTGCGTAAACTGGAAGAAGGAGGAAGATGATTAAGTAACTTAATAACATTAATTAATTTAGTTAATGATGTTGGTTAATTATATTTTAATTCGTGTAACTTATAAAATGCATAACTATTTCATACGAGGTCCAAATCAAACGAAACAAGTCACATTGGGTTCGTATTAATGAGCACTACATTTTAAAGCTAGTTCGGACTAATTTAGAGCATGTAGGAATTTTGGTTAAATTCGAATGTCTGTTCGTTTCTAATCGAAATAAAACGCTGCAACGACAAATGCAACCAAAGTGAGTAAAACTCACTCTCTCTGATCCGCTTATATTTTTATATAAGTGGGAATAAATTTATTTTATGATGGTTATTGATTGTTTGGGTGTCATACTATATTATTAGTAGTTGGATATATTCCTGCCTATTAGAGCAGATTAGACCTTATACGTTCCCGTGTATGAGCGGATGACCCTTTCTACGCACGTCTACCTTGAAGCAGACATTGTACATATTTTTTCTCATATGTGTATTTGTTGCAGGTTACAGGTTGGAGGGATCCAACTGGATTCCTCACCATTGTTGATTTTTATTTACACATAGTGTTATATATGTTGTATTATGTGATGTTTGATGTGATGGATGCCACGTTTGCTATTATTGATGTGAATCCCCTTATTTAGTACTTTTGCAGCATTGGGCCATATTTTTGGAAATTTAAAATATTAAAATGATGATTTCAATTTAAAAAGGATTTCAAAGTGATTATGAAAATATATATGTTATAATAATTTTTGAATTCTTAAAGAAATGAATTTATTTTAAATGAATAAAAAGTTATAATTTTTATGTTATAAAAACTATGGCTTTGAGAAATATACTTAAATATGAATTTTGAAATATGAAGTTAACTATTTTGTAAAATAAGTTAAATTGAGAACTTTGAACTTATTATAAATGGTTTATATATAAGATTTATAAAATTGATATTTTATAAATAATAGTAATGGAATTATAAACGAGTTTTATAAGTGTTAAAATGAAAGTTTATAAAGGAATGCTATTAATAAAGATATTTAATGAAATGAATTTTTATAAACAGTGTTTTATAAATATTAGAAATGGATTTATAATCAAATTTGTAAATGGATTTGCAATTGAAATTTAGAAATGAATTTATAATGACCTTTATAAATAATGAGATTACAAAAGAATGAATGTGTAATATTTATATGTAAATAAGCTTATAATTGGATTTTGATATATAAATGAGATAAACGGGAAATTGGTTAATAAAGGAATTTTATAAATGGAAGTTTTTATAAAATAGAAACGTGAATTCTAAACACTATTTTATAAATGTGAAATCAATTTAATTTGATGAGCTAAATATGGATTTTTATAAAAGGAAATATATTCACGTTTTTAAAGTGAAAAATCCTTAAAATGAATGTTTTGGAAAGTGATATTTTAAAATGGAGTTTAAATGGTTTAAGAATACAATAAGTTGTGAATTCACTTATTATTAAAATAAGTTTATGAAAAGTTTTCCAAATATTGAAATGGTTTTGAGAATATATCTTTTTAAAGATAAATTGAAGTAATAAAATTGGAAAAGTGATTTTAAAATAAAAGATTAATAAATCGGGCCTAGTGACTGTTTAAGTGCTAAATTATATTTTTGGCCATTTTAGTTTCTCAACTTGATGTGGAAACTATTTAGTTGTACGCTTAGTACGTAGCCATCTGTGTAGGCTTGATTGTCATTTGGTGTAAAGGATGTTAAGCGAGTAGTGTAGACTGATTACTCCTATCTACCGAGCATCTTTCTTGGTCGAAGGATAGCAAGTTGAAAGTTGGAAACGTGATAAGTCTATGAGACTTGGTTTCTGTATGAGGTTGAGTAATGCTTTTGCGTTGTTGGTGCGAAGAGACCGGGATCGGTTTATCCGAAAACCACTTCAGACCAACCTATATGCGACGATTGTGCAGGTTTGTTGATGATATGGATATTTAGGATTTTCATAGTGAAGAACTGCTTGTTGATCATTTGGGGCTAAAATCCCAATATACATACAGTAGCAGTAGTCTCTTCGTTATGAAATATCCAATTCAAGGACTATTCGCTACTAATCCTAAGGATTTCCTTATAGGATCTGGTAGGAAAGTACCTTCGGTTTGTCCTGTTCCTGGACAACTTGTGTGGATGGATGTCTAAAAGTGCATTTTCTGAGATTTCGTACATTGATTTTTACAAACATACATCCGTGGCGGCGGAGAAGGCAACCTCTCTTAGCTTAACAGCCTCCTTGAGACATACGAGCTCAAGGGTTGTATTTTTATGGAAGACAATTAGTAGTCAACGGAAATGACAATTTGGCATTCAAAGATGATGATGATGTGATATGTGAAAGGTATTCGATACCTCTTTTGGCCTCACACCCCAAGAAATGACTAAAACAAGGTAGACGCAGCAAGGCTAAGTGGGTCGCTCCCATTAGGAGATGTCATCATCCTTCTATATTTACTCTACACATGTCTAAGTATCTGGTGAATGTATGACTCGGGTACCCGTTAAAGGTCGGTAACAACCGGGGTGATGACATATTCGAAACTATCCATGAAGGGTTAAGCCTGTCTTGTGTTGGTTTAGGCGGGAAATATCTGCTTCCTAGGTGCATCCCTCTAGAGGTGTACTATACAAAAGGTTGTCCCTTACCTTTTCATTTGTATGGAATCCAATATCCACTACGTGCCTGCCATTTTGTTTGTAAACCTGTTATGTTGGAATTTAATAATGTAACAATTTCAGCTACAATTAATTATTATTTGTGCAATAGACACTATTTTAATATAAGAGAATTTGATAAGAAAGGTTTTGGTTATCATAAGGTAAAAACCCGTCCGTGTTTATGTTTGAGCGTGTCTTACGAGATACCTTTCTTTCGATAAAAGAACGTCTTTATAACTTTAAAATAAATTTAGTTGAGATGTGGTTTTCTCACGCTAGTTTACCATACTGATCCAGGCGTTCTTCCCTTTCAATGCTCAGGTCAGACCAAGTATATTTATAGGTTCAGATTTGGTGCTTTTGGAGCTTCAGCAGACGAACTGGAGATCTTCATGTCGTATACACGTATCTGTTTATTTTCCACAGCATTGTTGTTGTAAATTATCAGCATTTGAGAGGATAGGTTGTTATAACTGTCCAGACTGATAATTATTGATTTGTGTACTCTTATTGAGATATGTATATTAAAGTTTCTCTTTTGTAAAGATTATTCATCTATATTATATGTTATTCCAATGCGATGTGAGATTCTGTATTGTTATGGTTCTGTTTCTCTCTTCTTCTTCTTCTTCTTCTTCTTCTCTCTTCTTTCTTTCTTCTCACCATCTCTCTTCTTTTTCATGACTTTTCGTCATTCTGTGCTTTTTGGGTCGAACATGTGTGGTTTATTGTTGATTCAAAGGGTAAGAATTTGCAGGTCGTCACAACGAAGGTGGTGGCTTTGCTTTAGAAGTGCTAAAGGTTGGATCTTTAGGATTATGGTGATGGAAGAAGGTTGTTCTTTGCTCTTGTGGCTTTGTGCTTGGGTTCGGTATGGATCTAAGTGAGTTATCTTACTATCTATTAAGTATATATTTGTGTATATATGTTGTTTTGTAATGGCCGGGGTTTTCGACCATCGAAAATCGACACTAATACGTCCACTATATTACATTCTGAACATTCAAGTGAGGCAAAGACTTATCGTTAGTGGAAAGAAAGAAGATAGAAGATAAGAAGAAAATAAACAATCATAGAATCTCAGAAAGCAACGAAATAATATATATTAATCAATATAATTCTTTACAAAATCGTTTTCAAAATGATACATCAGGGTCATACTAATACAAATTCTACTCTAGGACAGTTATAACAGCATATCCCTACCTAACTGATACAAGATACATATAATACGGTGGAAACAAGATAATAACTAGCTATCGATGAAGCCTGCCACTCCAAGTTCCTCCAAGATGCATCCATAGGAAAATCATGAACTGCTTGGCTACCTATAAAAATTTGAGAACCCAAGAGTTTTAGGGAAAGAAAATAAAAATCAGTCTCAGATATGGGTCTGGTGTGAGTAAACACAAACAAATGAATTATTATGTTTAAAACCCTTTTAAAATCAAAGGTATCTCATAAGACCACGTCGCCAATAAACACGGACGAGTTTTTACCTTATGATAACCAAAATACTTTTTATAGAAAATCCAGTGATACTATAATAATGTCTAAGCATTCAAAATAAATATATGAAAATAGCCGAAATTTTTACCACTATTAAATTCTAGCATACTTGGCTCTACAATCAAAACCGTAAACGCACGTATTGGAGATTGGATTCCGTACAATGATAAGGCACCGGGGTACCAACTCTCACGTACACATCTAGAAAACGTACCGAGGAACTCGCCAGGATCCCCTGCCAACACAAGGCTGGCCTAACCCTTACTGGATAGTACCGAATATGTCATCACCCCAGTTGTTTTGCTACCCTTTTTATTGAGATCTCATGCACAAGCAATCCATAAATATGTAGATGTATCTAGAAAGGTGATGACACACCCTAATGGGAGCGACCCACTTAGCGTTGCTTCGTCTCCCCTGATTTTAGTCATTCCCGTTTGATAAGGCTTGAGGCTACGCTTACCTTTGAATAATAATCCCACTTGGAATGCTAACATTGCCTTCCAAGCAGTAATGCAGTGCTAGCATTCATCCATACAAGTTGTCCAGGATAAGAACAAACCGAAGACACTACTTCTACTACATCCTATTTGGAATCACCCTTAGGATTAGTAGCAAGTGACCCTTGCACTTCAATGCTCCATCTTCGAATCCATATTCTTCAAGATGTCTTCCATTCGAAACGCTAGAGTTGGATCGAAGTGGTTTTTGGATAATATATCTGATCCTGGTCTCTTCGAAACAACTTTCTATAGTTCCCAGTAAACTCAACCCCGGATCTTTAGGAAATAAACATACAAAGATTAGAGTTGAGTTCACCTCCTAACCGTTTGTGGACGGATTTCCTTATCATTTGTCCTAGAAGAACGAAATGAAATATATACACACAATACAACATCATTGGGGATGACTGTGCCATATAACTCACGTGTTTCTCCTAGATATTTCAAAAGTTACTTTTAGGTCTAGATTTGATAGTCGGTTATTTAACTATCAAATAAACAATCACTCAACATTGATTTTATTCCATATGTAATCCACTAAGTCTTTATTAATTAATCTTTAATTAATTAAAATTATTTTATAAACATTCGATCAAAAGTCTTTCCAAAAACACTATTCCCAAACACCTTACATCCCTTTTATACTTGGAGAACATTTATACGTATCTTATGGGTATAAGTATATTATCAAAACATTTGGAAAATTCCTCCTTTTAAATTATTTTTGAAAACACTACTTACTATAACCGATCCACTTATCCTTTATAAAAGTTTCCCTTTTCAAAGCTCACTTCACATTTAAATACCTTTATAAATTTCCTTTAATTTATAAAACACTTTTATAAGTCTACAAGTCAATTAACAAAACCTCTTTACAAACCACTAAATCATTTATAAAACATTTCCTATTTAAAACTCCTTTGATAAATCTTCTTTAAGGAAAATCCTTTACAAAATATCCTTTGCAACTCATCCTTTTAAATCATTTTAAATAAACCTTTTTACTTAGTAAAACCGGTTTTTATAAACAAGTTACTATTTGTATATACCTTCCCCAATATTGATTAAAGAATTGAAGTTAACTCAAAATCATACTTTAGAATTTCAAAAGAGCTTAGAGATCCTAATGGTAGTAATTTAAGTTACCATTTAACATCAATTTCACTTCCAACACTTAACCATTTATTTACATAAGTAAACATATATGCAAATGCAATTCATATCCAAATTAAGGAATAACATTTCAATACAACTCAACTAGATTATACATGTCTAAACAACATAATAGCAGGATGGAAATTTGTCCTGCTAAATAGATGTCCAAACAATTCAATCAATTTATAGAAGAACGAGAATTTATTCTGCTATCAAATGTCCACAAAACTAAATAATCAATTTATAGCAGAACGAGGATTTATTCTGCTAATATATGTCCACAACAATTAAATCAATTATATTATAGCAGAACATGGATTTATTCGGCTATCAAATATCCACAAAATCAAACAATCAATCATAACTCATTCATAGGCATTTGTCTACTTAATTATACCCACATTTGAATTCCTTGAGTTTAAAACCATCTTTGAAAAAGAAGTATCTTTAAAATAATTTGATTCTTGGAGACAAAGGATTTAAAACTTAAAAAACCCTTTAAAAAGATTAATTACAAGACAAACTCTTATTATATCACAATTAATCTTTATTAAATTTGAATTTAATTTAATTATAATTTAATAAATAATTAAACCTTTGATAAATAATTTATTTATAAATTAAACCCTAAATTAATCCTTCATTAATTATTAAATAATATTTTAATATCTTTATTAATAAATGTTAATTAATCTCAATTAATTAATTGTATAATCTTTTAATTAAAACTTAAACAAGAAACTAAACCTTTAATAAATAATTTACTATAAATTAAAACCTTAATTAATTTAGAATTAAAAACAATTAAACATTATCTTAATAATTAACTAACCCTATAATTAATTAATAATTAATTAAAAATAAATCATATACTTAACTCATAATTAATAAAAATTAACCTTACCTTTTGAAAGATTAATAATTAATAATTAATCTTCAGTTAATTAAAATTAATAAACCTTGTTTAATACTTAATTAATTATAAATTAAAAAACTAATTTAATTAATAATAAATCATTAAATTCTTAATGAACTTTTTTAAAACCTCATTATTACGTTTTTAAAACATTCAGAAAGAATTTAAAGTATAAAAACTCTACTTTTCAAAAATAATCAGATTTTTATCGAAAACTGCATCCATAGCGGCTATCGCTAGTCGTTACTTAGAAATGTTTTCGAAGTTTACTAACTTCAAAACCTCTTACTTAACTTTGCTTTAACTTTAAAACCTATAGTAAAAGATTTGGAAACTAAACAACAAAATTTTGAAACTTTTACTTTAAAACATTAAAATAAATAAACAAAGTTTCCCAAGATTTTAAATCTCACTTAACATAACTTTGTAAACTAGTTTACATACACCATCACATGCAAAGTTTATCTACAATACAATAACCAAAATCCATAAACATTTCACGATCTAATTTCACATACCCTATCACATCTAAGTTCTCAACTTCATATCCAAACATATCAATTAAACCATTATTTTCAAATCTAATGCTAATCTACATATTAGCAATATGCATATCATCAAAACCATACTATAATCCAACCAATATAGATCACAAAATAAGGTTGAATATTTCCAAAAAAGCTAGAAATTTACTCACCAAAAATATGGGAAAACGTGAAATGCTTTAGAATTTGGAAAACCACAAAAATCACTTGAAAATAGTTCATTTTCCCCTCGATTTTTGGCCATTTACCCTTGGAATTTAGACAAATCATAAAAAGAAAAGTTTAAGAAAATTCTCTTCTCTACAATTTCAAAAAATGAATCACTCAATTTGGTTTTGTTTTGAGAAGGTACGGTCAAAAGAAGGAGTGCTATTTTCGGGCTTGAAAATATGGGTCCAAAAGTGAATCAGAAAGAAATGTAATTTTAACACAAATATATTCGAAATTTAGAAAAGTCGTTCAAATTAAAGTTGTAGCCATTGAAATTCTATATAGTTTGAATAAATGAAAATCTTTATTTGGAGTAGTATAGAGGAAGTTATGACCAAATGAAATGGGAGAAAAATGGAGAAGAAAGAGTTTTAAAACAAGTTTGAATATTTAAAACAAATTTAAAACTTTTGATTTTTAAAATCTTAAAATCTAACATAAGAAGCCATTAAAAGTTTCATAAAGCTAAGAAGAAGATGAAGGTGCTTTGATAAAATTAGAAAAGTGAAAAATGAATGGAAAAGAAAATGGGAAAAATGTTTTATATGAAATGAATTTGCACAATTACCTAATTACCCTTCCAAGACTACCCTCTACTCACCTCACGCCACCTCGCCTAGCCTTCCTTCTCTTTATGACAACACCATCTTCTTGTCTCCCCTACACATTTCCAAAAGGAAACATGTTTCAAACAAGTTATGGTAATTATTTGTACCTATGTCTGCCTACGAGGTGACATATACATTTTTTATTATCCTTGGTATATATACACATACATGTACTTTAGTTAATACATACATGAATACATACATACAAAAATATATATATATATATATAATGATAAATTTACAAATGTGTATACATATATTAAAGAGTTTACAACGTTTTCAATAAGTTTTAGCCGACGAAAAGTCAAAATTTCGGAAAACGAATTCCGATCACATTTTCAATTTTTCTTCGAACTAATTATTTCTGTAAACACATTATAAAAACTATTCCACCATTATTATTAAATTTTTAAAAGAGTTTTATTTTCATTATAAAACCTATTATTTGAATATTTAAAATTAATTGAATATTCGCAAATCAAAATAGTGAAATTCCGGGCCGTTACATTCTTCCCCCCTTAAAAGAATTTCATCCACGAAAGAACACCTCAACCTATCCTAGAAAACAATTAACACTAAACTTCAGTTCGTATGATGTACATAGATCATTCTTAAGCAATTCTGATTCGATCTCTACTCAAATACATAACTTCATTTCCGAACTAGTATTGCTCACCCGATTTTCTAGTGCAGATTCCGATCAGGCTCCTTGATTTGGAACCTCTGTTCTCCTTACATAGCTATAACTGTGATAGAAAACATTTGTTCCTTGTCAAAAGTCCTCATCAAGTGCTCGCGGTCAAAAATAGAGTAATAGACCCTTATCCAGAATGGCGTGAAACACCTCAAAGTCATGTACTCGAATCTTAGATCAAAACTATATGGAAGGAGAAGTGATCTACATCCAACCTACGCACTTATTTTAATGGTTCTCACTAATATCAACCCTATTTCCTCTAAATTATTTATGAAAACATTTAATAAAACTGAACTTAGGTTTAACTTGGATACTACACAATAAAACCTAAGAATATATACCCCTATTTGATTCAACTATTCCATTTTACATTTATTTTCCTAAGAAAACTCAAGAGCCAAATACCCGGTCTTATTTCAAAAACTTTTTGAAATGGAACTTTTATATATATTAATCATAGAAAATATTTATATATATATAGCCCGAGTAACTCCAAAATGATACTAAGGAACTGGGTACTACCAAATAGTATCATACATTCCCTTACCAAGTAGGTAATACTCAAGAGAAGTGTTTACCATCGGAACACATCTCTTTTCCAATTTTAAGTTATTTCCGAGCCGCTCGAACTAGTTAACTTAAAAATATTACTTTCTTTCCAAATCCCATTTTTGAAACAATACTTTTCATTTTTCCAACAAAACATTTATCACCAACTTGCTTTGGGTTCGTTTAGGGTTTGGACTTTTTTCGATTGTACAATGATAAAGAGAATAATTTACTAAATGCACTACAATGTTCACCTAAGCAACATCCGATCGTCACTTAGAAGATTATTTAGATCATCAAAAAATAATCAAGACTCATTCCCCCTAACCAATCCAAAGAAAACATTTATTTGTTAACATTTTCACCCCTAAATTTTTATTCTTGAACCAAAATTGCTTTCAAATAATACTATTATTATCTTTCAAAACCTTGAAACATTTTCCAAAAGTGCCAGGTTTAAGTTCTCAAGTTTTCAACTTAAACTCTTTTTTATCCAAGACACATTCCTATAAGTCCATTTTTATAAATCTACTTTTATAAAACATTCTCCAAATATTTATTTCAAATATCCTAGCTTTTAATAACATCTTTTATTTAATCAAATTTAACCTCACGTTATCAATCGAATGCCTTATAGTCAAATTATGAAACTTAATTCACAAGGTGTTCGCTTCAATGTTATCCCTATTTCTACTTACCCAACCCAAATTTTTAAAAAGGGAAGCTACTTATACACACTAATAATAGTCGATGCTCAAACTGAACGAGCATGACTAAACAAACCCAAAATGATAATAAAAAAATATTATTATCTCCTAACAACCTACACTTCAAATAACCATACCATTCCATTTTAATTTTGAAAATCATTCTCTATATATAAAATATAACCTAGGTAATATAATTTCATTTACCCAATTTTAAAACAATACCGTGGCAGTTTGCCATGTTCAAGTGTTAGGAACCTCTATCGACACCATGGCATCCCATGTCTTGACCAGAATTCATAAACCACTCAATAGATAAATCAATGCAATATAAAATATTTTGCATTCACCAACAAATACCTGCTCTTATATATAATGCACTCATACTCATTCTACGGTCTCACTTACCCGATCTCAAATGAATTTTCCCACCAGGGCCAAGGTTCTCACTTAACCTTGTGTTTTGATACCAAATGTAACGGCCGGTGTTTATGACCCTCGAAAATCAACACTAATACGCACACTGTATTGCTTGCTGAGCACTCAAGTGTCAGAATGATCGATAGTTAGTGGAAAGAAAGAAGATAGAAGAAAAAACGAAACTAAACAATCATAGAATCTCACAACGCAAAGGAAAACATATATTAATCAACATAATTCTTTACGAAGTCATTTTCAAATGATACATCAGAGTCATACTACTACAAATTCTACCCTAGGACAGTTATAACAGCCTGTCCCTACCTAACTGATACAAGATACATACAATACAACAGAAACAAGATAATAATTAGCTATCAATGAAGCCTCCTGCTCCAAGATCCTCCTAGATGCATCTATGGAAAAAACCCGACGTACTTGGCTGCCCATAAAAATTTGAGCACCTAAGAGTATTAGGGAATGAAAATAAAACTTCAGGTCAGACATAGCTCTGGTGTGAGTAAACTCAAACAACCAAATTATTATATTTAAAACCCTTTTAAATTCAAAGGTATCTCATAAGACCACGGCGCACATAAACACGGACGGGTTTTAACCTTACGATAACCAAAAGACTTTTTTATAGAAAATCTAGCGATATTATAATAATGTCTAAGTGTTTAAAATAAATCTATAAAAATAGCCGAAATTGTTACCGTTATTAAATTCCAGCATACTAGGCTCTACAATCAAAACCGTAAAGACACGTATTGGAGATTGGATTCCGTACTATGACAAGGCACCGGGGTACCACCTATCACGTACATGTCTAGAGAATGTACCGAGGACCTTGCCAGGATCCGCTGCCAACTCAAGACCGGCCTAACCCTTGATGGATAGTACCGAATATGTCATCACCCCAGTTGCTTTGCTACCTTTTTATTATGATTTATGCACAAGCAATCCATAAAAATGTAGATGTATCTAGAAAGGTGATGACATACCATAATGGGAGCGATCCACTTAGCTTTGCTTCATCTCCACCGATTTTAGTCATTCCCAGTTGATGAGGCTTGAGGCCACGCTTACCTTTGAATAACTATCCCACTTGGAATGCTAACATTGCCTTCTAGGCAGTAATGCAGTGCTAGCATTCATCCATACAAGTTGTCCATGATAAGAACAAACCGAAGGCACTACTTCTACTGCATCCATTTTGAAATCACCCTTAAGATTAGTAGAAAGCAGCCCTTGCACTTCAATGCTCTGTCTTCGAATCCATATTCTTCAAAATGTCTTCCGTTCGAAACGCTTGAGTTGGATCGAAGTGGTTTTCAGATAATATATCTAATCCCGGTCTCTTCGAAACAACTTTCTATAGTTCCTAGTAAACTCAACCTCGGATCTTTGGGAAATAAACAAACAAAGATTAGAGTGGAGTTCACCTCCTAACCGTTTGTGGACGGATTTCCTTATCATTTGTCCTAGAAGAAAAAAATAAGATTTATACACACAATACAACGTCATTGGGGATGACTGTGCCATATAACTCACGTGTTTCTCCTAGATATTTCCAAAGTTACGTTTGGGTCCAGATTTGATAGTCGGTTATCAAACTATTAGATAAATAATCACTCAACATTGATTTTTTTCCATATGGAATCCAATAAGCCTTTATTAATTAATCTTTAATTAATTAAAATCACTTTATAAACATTTGATCAAAAGATCTTTCCAGAACACTATTCCCAAACACCTTACGTCCCTTTTATACTTAGAGAACATTTATACTTATCTTAAGGGTATAAGTATATTATCAAAACTTTTGGAAAATTCCTCTTTTTAAATTCCTTTTGAAAACATTACTTACTATAAAATGATCCACTTATCCTTTATAAAAAGTTCCCTTTTTAAAGCACACTTCACATTTAAATACCTTTATAAATTTGCATTAATTTATAAAACAATTTTATAAGTCTACAAGTCAATTTACAAAACCTCTTTACAAACCTCTAAATCATTTATAAAACATTTCCTATTTAAAACTCCTTTGATAAATCTTCTTTAAGAAAAATCCTTTACAAAATATCCTTTGCAACTCATCCTTCTAAATCACTTTAAATAAACCTTTTTACTTAGTATAACCGAATTTTATAAACAAGTTACTATTTGTAAATACCTTTATAACATAATAATGTAACTTGAAAAATCATTTATAAAATATAAACCCCAAAGTTGATTAAAGAATTGAAGTTAATTCAAAATCAAAATTTATAATTACAAAAGAGCTTAGATATCCCAATGGTAGTAATTTAAGTTACCATTTAACATCAATTTCACTTCCAAGTCACTTAACCATTTATTTACATAAGTCAACATATATGCAAATGCATTTCATATCCAAATTGAGGAATAACATGTCAATATAACTCAACTAGCATATAAATGTCCAAATAACATAATAGGAGGATGGTGATTTATCATGCTAAATAGATGTCTAAACAATTCAATCAATTTATAGCAGAACAGGAATTTACTTTGCTATCGAATGTACACATAGTCAAACAATCAATTTATAGCAGAACAAGGATTTATTCTGCTAATATATGTCCACAACAATCAAATCAATTATATTATGGTAGAACGGGAATTTATTCTGCTAATAGATGTCCACACAATCTAACAATCAATTTATAGCAGAATGAGGATTTATTCTGCTATCAAATATCCACAAAATCAAACAATCAATCATAACTCATTCACAGGCATTTGTCTACTTATTTATACCCACATATGAGTTCCATGAGTTCAAAACCATCTCTTAAAAAGAAGTACCTTTAAAACAATTTGATTCTTTAAGTCAAATGATTTAAAACTTAAAACACCCTTTAAAATGATTAAGTACAAGACAAACTCTTATTAAATCATAATTAATCTTTATTAAATTTGAACTTAATTTAATTATAATTTAACAAATAATTAAACCTTTAATAAATAATTTATTTATAAATTAAACCCTTAATTAATCCTTTATTAATTATTAAATAATAATATTAAACCTTTATTAATAATTAACTGTTAATTAATCTCAATTAGATAATTAAATAATCTTTTAATTAAAACTTAAATAAGAAACTAAACCTTTAATAAATAATTTACTATAAATTAAAATCTTAATTAATTTATAATTAAAAGTAATTAAATATTATCTTAATAATTAATTAATAATTAACCCCATATTTTGTTAATAATTAATTAAAAATAAATCATATACTTAACTCATAATTAATAAAAATTAACCTTACCTTTTGAAAGATAATTAATTAATAACTAATCTTTAGTTAATTAAAATTAGGGGGAATTAATTTAAAGGACAAAAACTTGTATATTTTTAGTCTTAAGGACATGACCTCAATATTTTAATCATAAGGAAAAACATTCTTTAAAAATTATTCATAAGGACAAACATTCTTCCAAAATTATTCATAAGGACAAACATTCTTCCAAAACTGCTACCGAACTAAAAACTGATACCTAAAAACTGCTACCGATAACTACAAACTGATACCTAAAAACTGCTATCAATAACTAAAAACTGGTACCTAAAGAAAGTTGTCCTTCCGGCTAAAATACTGAAGGTCTGTCCTTGAGGCTAAAATGTTGAGAAATTTTGTCCTTGACAATAATTTCCTGTTAAAATTAATAGACATTGTTTAATACTTAATTAATTATAAATTAAAAAAACAATTTAATTAATAATAAATCATTAAATTCTTAATTAACTTTTTTTAAAACCTCATTATAAGGTTTGTAAAATTTTATAAAGCATTTAAAGTATAAAAACTCAAGTTTTCAAAAAAATAATTGGATTCTATCGAAAACTGCATCCGTAGCGACTATCGCTATGAATGTCATTACTTGGAAATGTTTTCTAAGTTTACTAACTTCAAAACCTCTTACTTAACTTTGCTTTAAATTTAAAACCCATAGTAAAAGATTTGGAAACTAAAAAACAAAGTTTTAAAAACTTTAACTTTAAAACAAACAAACAAAGTTTCCCAAGATTTTAAATCTCACTTAACATAACTTTGTAAACTAGTTTACATACACCATCACATGCAAATTTTATCTAAAATACCATAACCGAAATTCACGTACACCTTATGATCTAATTTCACATACCCTATCACATCCAAGTTCATAACTTTATAACCAAACATATCAATTAAACCATTATTTTCAAATCTAATGCTAAACTACATATTAGCAACATGCATATCATCCAAACCATAACATAATCCAACCAATAAAAAAAATTACAACCAATATAGATCACAAAATAAGGTTGAATCTTTCCAAAAAAGTTAGAAATTTACTCATCAAAAATCTTTGAAAACTTGAAATGCATTAGAATTTGGAAATCTTGGAACCACAAAAATCACTTGAAAATAGGTCATCTTCCTCTCGATATTTGGCCATTTACCCTTGGAATTTGGACAAGTGGTAAAAAGAAAAGTTTAGGAAATTCTTTTCTCTATAATTTCAAAAAAAGAATCACTTAATTTGGCATTTTTTGAGAGAGATATGCTCAATGGAGTGCTATTTCGGGCTTTAAAATATGGGTCCATAAATGAATCATAAAGAAATGTAATTTCGACCCAAAAATATTTGATATTTGTAAAAGTCTTTCAAATGAAAGTTGTAGCCACCGAAATTATATATAGTTTGAAAAAAGATAATCTTGATTTTGAGTATTATGTAGGAATTTATGACCGAATGAAATGGGAGGAAAATGAAGAAGAAAGAGTTTTAAAACAAGTTTGATAATTTAAAACAAATTTAAAACTTTTGATTTTTAAAATCTTAAAAACTGACATAAGGATCCATTAAAAGTTTCATGAAGCTAAAAAGAAGGTGGAGATGCTTTGATAAAATTAGAAAAGTGAAAAATGAAAGGAAAAGAAAATGGGAAAAATGTTTTATATGAAATGAATATGCAAAATTACCTAATTACCCTTCCAACACTACCCTCCACTCACCTCACGCCACCTCACCTAGCCTTCCTTCTCTTTATGACAATGCCACCTTTTTGTCTCCCCTACTCATTTCCAAAAGGAAACACGTTCCAACACGTTATGGTACTTATTTGTACCTATGTCGTCCTACGAGGTGATATATACATCTTTTTATTATCCTAATTATATATACACATACGTATACTTTAGCTAATACATACATACATACATATATATATATATATATGCTAATAAATTTACAAATGTGTATTCATATATTAAAGAGCTCATAACCATTTTTGATAACTTTTAACAAATAAAAATTCAAAATTTCAGAAAAAGAATTCCAATCACTTTTTCAATTTTTCTTTGAACTAGTTATTTTTGTAAACATATTTGAAAACTATTTCACCGTTATAAATTTTTCAAAGGTTTTTATTTTCATTATAAAACCTATTATTTGAATCACTCAACATTGATTTTATTCCATATAGGATCCACTAAGCCTTTATTAATTAATCTCTAGTTAATTAAAAACACTTTATAAACATTCGATCAAAAGATCTTTTCAAAACACTATTTCTAAACGCCTTACATCCCTTTTATACTTTCAGTTTATTTATACTTATCTTAGGGGTATAAGTATGATATCAAAACATTTGGAGAATTGCTCCTTTTAAACTCCTTTTGAATACATTACTTACTATAAACCGATCCAATTATCCTTTATAAAAAGTTCCCTTTTAAATGCTCACTTCACAAGTAAACACCTTTATAAATTTCCAAAATCAATTTATAAAGCACTTTTTTAAGTCTGTAAATCAATTTAAAAAACCTCTTTACAAACCTCTAAATCATTTATAAAAAATTTCCTATTTAAAACTCTTTTGATAAATCTTCTTTAAAAAAAATCCTTTACAGAATATCCTTTACAACTCATCCTTTTAAATCACTTTAATTAAACCTTTTAATTTAGTAAAACTGATTTTTATAAACAATTTATTATTTATAAACACCTTTATAAAATAATAATATAACTTGAAAAATAATTTATAAACCTTAAACCCCAAAATTGATTAAAGAATTTAAGTTAATTCAAAACCATTCTTTATAATTTCAAAAGAGCTAAGCAATCCCAATGGTAGTAATTTAAGTTATCATTTAACATCAGTTTAGCTTCTAAGTCACTTAACCATTTATTTACATAATTCAATATATATGCAAATACAATTCATATCCAAATTAGGGAATAACGTGTCAATACAACTCAACTAGCATATACATGTCCAAATAACATAATATCAGGATGGTGATTTATCTTGCTAAATAGATGTCCAAACAATTCAACCAATTTATAGTAGAATGGGAATTTATTCTGCTATCAAATGTCCACACAATCAAATAATCAATTTATAGTAGAACGGGGATTTATTCTGCTAATATATGTCAACAACAGTCAAATCAATTATATTATAGCAGAACGAGAATTTATTCTGCTAATAGGTATCTACACAATCAAACAATCAATTTATAGCAGAATGGGGATTTTTTCTGCTATCAAATGTCCACAAAATCAAACAATCAATCATAACTCATTCACAGGCATTTGTCTACTTAATAGTACGAATATTTGAATTCCCTGAGTTCAAAACCATCTCTGAAAATGTATTACCTTTAAAACAATTTGATTCTTGGAGACAAAGGATTTAAAACTTAAAACACCATTTCAAATGATTAATTACAAGACAAACTCTTATTAAACCATAATTAATCTTTATTAAATTTGAACTTAATTTAATTATAATTTAATAAATGATTAAACCTTCAATAAATAAATTATTTATAAATTAAACCCTTAAGTAATACTTTATTAATTATTAAATAATAATTTAAAACCTTTATTAATAATTAACTATTAATTAGTCTCAACTAATTTATTAAATAATCTTTTAATTAAAACTTAAATAAGAAGCCGAACCTTTAATAAATAATTTACTATAAATTAAAACCTAAATTAATTTATAATTAAAAATAATTAAACATTGTCTTAATAATTAATTAATAATTAACCCTATATTTAATTAATAATTGATTAAAAATAAATCGTATACTTAACTCATAATTAATAAAATTATTCTTACCTTTTGAAATATATTTAATTAATAACTAATCGCCAGTTAATTAAAATTAATAAACTTGTTTAATACTTAATTAATTATAACTTAAAAAACTAATTTAATTAATAATAAATCATTAAATTCTTAATTAACTTTTTGAAAACCTCATTATTAGGTTTTTAAAACATTTACCAAGCATTTAAAGTATAAAAACTCAACTTTTCAAAAAAATCGGATTTTTATCGAAAACTGCACCCATAGCGACTATCGCTATGGATGCCGTTACTTAGAAATATTTTCCAAGTTTACTAACTTCAAAACATCTTACTTAACTTTGCTTTGACTTTAAAACCCGTAGTAAAAGATTTGGAAACTAAAAAACAAAATTTTAAAAACTTTAACTTTAAAACAAATAAACAAAGTTTCCCGAGATTTTAGATCTCACTTAACATAACTTTGTAAATTAGTTTTCATACACCATCACATGCAAAATTTATCTACAATACCATACCAAAATTCAGATACACTTCACGATCTAATTTTACATACCCTATCACATCCAAGTTCACAACTTTATAGCCAAACAAATCAATTACACCATTATTTTCAAATCTATTGCTAAACAACATATTAGCAAAATGCATGCATATCATCCAAACCATACATAATCCAACCAACAAACAACATATTTTAAAACCAATATAGGTTACAAAATAAGTTGAATCTTTCCAAAAAACTTAGAAATTTACTCACCAAAATTTTTTAAAACTTGAAATGCTTTAGAATTTGGAAATCTTGGAAAACAACAAAAATCACTCGAAAATAGGTCATCTTCCCCTCAATTTTTTGCCATTTACTCTTGGAATTTGGACAAGTGGTAAAAAGAAATGTTTTAGGAAATTCATTTCTATACAATTTGAAAAAAATCACTCAATTTCATTTCATTTTGAGAGAGATATGGTCAAAAGAAGGAGTGCTATTTTCAGACTTGAAAATATGGGTCCAAAAATGAATCAGAAAGAAATGTAATTTTGACCCAAAAATATTCAAAACTTAAAAACGTAATTCTAATGAAATTTGTAGCCACCGAAACTATATATAGTTTGTAAAAATAAAATCTTGATTTGGAGTAGTATGTAGGAAGTTATGACCGAGTGAAATGGGAGGAAAATGGAGAAAAAAGAGTTGAATTTTAATATTTAATACAAATTTAAAACTTTTGATTTTTAAAATCTTAAAAACTAACATAAGAAGTCATTAAAAGTTTCATGAAGCTAAGAAGAAGATGAAGATACTTTTGATAAAATTAGAAAAGTGAAAAATGAATGGAAAACAAAATGGGAAAAATGTTTTATATGAAATGAATATGCAAAATTTCCTAATTACCCTTCCAACACTACCCTCCACTCACCTCATGCCACCTCACCTAGCCTTCCATCTCTTCATGACATTGCCACCTTCTTTTCTCCCCTACCCATTTCAAAAAGGAAACATGTTATGGTACTTATTTGTACCTATGTGTAACAACCCAAGTTTTTGTAAATTTTAATTATCGACAAAATGACGATTTAATCTAGTTGACAATTGATATTGAGTTTCAAATCGTATTTAAAATTCTTTAATAAAAATGTCGACCGGGCTTTACAATTTGAATCTTGGCCCATGTTTCTTGGCTTTGCCGAGATGATATCAGGGGCAAACCCGATCCCCTCTCATTCATTCTTCCATTTTTCGTAACCCTAAAACTAAACCAAATGAGAGAATGAAAAATGGCAGCCGCGATTGCTCTTCCTTCGATCGGGAAAAATTGGGGCTTTCGATTGCTCTGATCTTTGGGCTTTGTAATTCGAAGCACGCGAGTGTTTCGATCGTTGTTGAATGTTTTCGACGTTGCTTGTCTCGATCGAAGTTTCTACTCTTCGTGCTTGCTCGTAGAAGAAGCTCCTTTGTGGTGACTCTGGCTTCGGCTTCGCTGTAGCTTATTTGCTTGCAATCTCGAACTGAAGGTGAGTAAAACTCACATCTAATTCATCTCTGCATTTCGTGTTTTGGGTTTGAATCCCCTGGTTTTTCGTTCGTATATATTTGGGATGATTGGGTTTTTAATTGATATTTCTGATGATGTTTCGTTTATGTGAGTTTATCCCCTTATCTTCGACATATATATATTGTTGTTGAATGCGTCGGTTGATTGGTTCTGGCACTTGATAATCGTTGGATGTTGAGATGATTCACGACTTATTCGTAGTCGTATATAATTTCGCTAATCACTGGTCACTATTTTGATACATTTTGTGATGACCAAGGCTTGAAATTCTCGGCTTTGAACTTTTTCTTGCTCAGTTTTGTTGTTATGGATTGCTATACATCTACATATAAACTCAGATGCTTCAATCGTTCACTGAAATGTTGTATAACTTCGAACTTCTGGCCTGAGGCTTTGAGAAATTCAGTAGCTTGCATTTGTTAGTGATGTAGCCTTGTGGTTAGTTGCTGTCTACTCTGATTCACTCTTGTTCATGTATCTTTATATGATTGTTATTCTGGTCATTCATAGGTGCATTTGTATCCCTTGATCGATCTAGTTTCCTGACCTTTGTTCCCTGTTGCACATTCACCTGTTTACTCAAGACCATATATGTGCATACATACTGGTTTGAGACCTGATTGCTTTGAACTTGATCATGTTGGCATTGTTTGAGTTTTGCTTTGACTTCACTGCTGTATATTTGTAGACTTGAACATAGTTCATCCTCCTGCAGTTTCATTGATGATGCTCTGTCCAGTATTGGTTTTGTGTCCATGTATAGAGTTGCTTGTAGTTGTTTATGTTGTTGTCTTTGTGCTACTGTTTCCTTGACCTGTTGCATTTGCACTTGTTACCAGTCAGGTGCGTTCATCCCTGAACTGTACATGTCGGTCCTTGACTTTGCGGTTACATTTAGCTTGTAGTCAGTCTCATTGTAGTGCTTCACTTGAGTTTTCTGAGGCATTGCCTTGTATGATATTGCGCATCTAGTCTTGTCATTTGAGTTACTGTGGCTATGCTCTTTGTACAGTTTCATTGCATGATGAACTAACTTGAGTTGGTTCATGTTTTAGTTGTTTCCTTGTAGCTTCACTTGAGTCTTTTAACTTGGGTCATTTCTTGTTAACCTGATTAGTTCACTGATTCATTTTAAGTTGCATTCTGTCCCCAACATGCCATGTTGTCCAGACCTTTGCACATGCTCTTTAGTTTATTGAGTATGGATAATTGCTTGTGTACATGCAGCCTGATACTTTGAGTTGTATACCATACTGTGGCAGTTGCCACTGTGAACCTGAATCTATACTTGTGTACTTTTGTACTGACCAGTTGCTCCTTGATCATCTTGTTAAGTTTGAATGTGTAGTCTTCGGGGTATGTCTGCACTCACATCTGTTTTACCTTGTATTACATGCTGATGGTCTTTGAATTGTACAGTTTCCTTTGCCTTGTGCAGTTTGTTATGTACCATCACTAGGGTACATATTTCGTATTCTTTTAGTTGAAGTTTTTCGCTGCTGCACTATCTTGTTCTCGAATCTGATACATTGCATTGATGCCTTGTATCATTTGCATTTTGTCATTTTGCTTCACTGATGACCTTATTTTCTAATGAGGCTGATCTGCGTCTTTTCTGTTGAGTGTTGTAGTGCCATATCTTTGGTGCTCTCGCTTTCAGTTTTCTATTTCCCTGTGCCTTGCTTTGCGACATGTTGAACTTGTTTCACGTGTTGCCTCTGATCTTGTTCAGTATTGCTTTGAGTTGTTTTGTAGTGGCGAGGCAGTACACGCGTGCGTGTACTGCAGCCCTATCAGATTTGACAGTTTTAAATTGATGTTTCGATTTGATGAATTGTTTCGTTGATTAATTTCAATGTTTTGGAGTTGTATTCTGATTTGGACTGTTGATATGTCGTTTTGACACTGTTTAGTGTTATATATGTCGTTATCCAATTCTCGTATCGAGAGTTGGATATATGAGCTTTCTGTGACTGACGTCTATTTGATGTTTGAGTATTACTGCTTCTGTGCATTAATAACTGAGTTTGAATTAGACTGACCCATGTATTATTTTCTTTTGAATCTAATACTCGGGTCAGACCCGAGTTATTTCAGGTTGTAGATTTTCTTCTTTGAGTTGCTGTTCAGGATATGAAGACTTTTCACATCTTCTGAAGTTGTCAGTGTCATTTTGTAGTAGTCGTGTCATTGTATAGAACGATATGTATTCATGTATATTATTCGTTAATGTACTTGTATATATAACTTCTTGAGTCGATAGTTGTAGTTGTATCATATGTATCGTGTCAACTATATTGTAATTGACATCGGTTATATATATGAGATTTTTGTTAATCTGTGTTCCGCATTTATATTATCTGTGTTATTGTTATATCTAATGTCCTAAACTATTATGAACTATCGTAGTTTGTTTTATACTGATAATTGGATATGTCGATGGGAGTAAATAAATAATAGATGGAAAATAAAAAGTATATACCACTCCTATCGAGATAACCAATATTAGTGTAAGGCCAATTACGGATGGTCGCTCCTATCCAGCCTTATTCTTCGTAATAATAGACAGTATTTCTTTTAATACTCTTTGTTATTATGAGCATAGAGGTGGGGCGTGACACTATGTCTGCCTACGAGGTGACATATACATTTTTTTATTATCCTAAGTATATACATACATACAAATACTTTAGCTAATACATACATGAATACATACATACATAGATATATATATATATATGTGTATACTAATAAATTTACAGATTTTTATACATGTATTAAAGAGTTCACAATGTTTTTGATAATTTTTAGCCGACGAAAAGTCGAAATTTCGAAAAACAAATTTCAATCACATTTTAATTTTTCTTCGAACTAATTATTTTTGTAAATTTTTTTTGAAAACTATTTAATCATTATTATTTAATTTTAAAAGATTTTTGTTTTCATTAAAACCTATTATTTGAATGTTTAAAAGTAATTAACTATTCGCAAATCAAAATAGTGAAATTCTGGGTCATTACATTCTTTGCCCTTTAAATGAATTTCGTCCTCGAAATTACACCACAACCTATCCTAGAAAACACTTAACACTATACTTCAATTCGTATGTTGTACATAGATTATTCTTTTGCAAAATCTTATTCGATCTCTACTCAAATACATAACTTCATTTCCGAACTAGTATCGCTCACCCGATTTTCTAGTGCGGACTTCGATCAGGCTCTCTGATTTGGAACCTCTATTCTCCTTACATACCTGTAACTATGATAGAAAACATTTGCCCCTTATCAAAAATCATCATTAAGTGCTCGCCGTCAAAAAAAGAGTAATAGAACGTTATTCGGAATGGCGTGAAACACCTCAAATTCATGTACCCGAATCTTAGATCAAAACTATATGAAAGGAGAAGTGATCTACGTTTAACCTACGCTCTTATTTAATTAGTTCTCACTAATACCAACTCTATTTCCATTAAATTATTTATGAAAACATTTCATAAAACTAAACTTAGGTTCAACTTGAATACTATTCCACTACATCCTAAGAGTATATACCCCAATTTGATTCAACTATTCCATTTTACATTTATTTTATTAAGAAAACTCAAGAGCCAAATACCCCGTCTTATTTCAAAAACTTTTTGAAATGAAAATTTTATATATGTTATTCATAGGAAATATTTATATATATATAGCCCGCGTAACTCCAGAATGATACTAAGGAACCGGTTACTACCAAACAGTATCATACATTCCCTTACCAAGTAGGTAGTACTCAAGAGAAGTGTTTACCATCTGAACACATCTCTTTTCCAATTTTAAGTTATCCGAGCCGCTCGAACTAGTTAACTTAAAAATATTACTTTATTTTCGAATCCTATTTTTGAAACAATACTTTTCATTTTTCCAATAAAACATTTATCACCAACTCGCTTTGGGTTCGTTTAGGATTTCAACTTTTTTCGATTGTACAATGATAAAGAGAATAATTTATTAAGTGCACCACGATGTTCACCTAAGCAAACATCCGATCGTCACTTAGAAGATAATTCAGATCATCACAAAACAATCAAGACTCATCCCCCCTAACCAATCCAAGGAAAACATTTCTTACTTAACATTTTCATTCCCAATTTTTTTGTTCTTGAACCAGAATTGCTTTTAGATAATAGTATTATTATCTTTCAGAACCTAGAAACATTTTCTAAAAGTCCCAGGATTTAAGTTCTCAAATTTTCAACTTAAACTCTTTTTAATCCAAGACACATTCATATAAATCCATTTTTATAAATCAAATTTTATAAAACATTATTCAAATATTTATTTTGAATATTCAAGCTTTTAATAACATCTTTTATTAAATCAAATTTAACCCCACATTATCCATCGAACGCCTTATAACCAAATTGTGAAACTCAATTCATAAGGTGTTTGCTTCAATGTTATCCCTATTTCTACTTACCCAACCCAAATTTTTAAAAAGGGAAGCTACTTAAACACACTAATAATAGTCAATGCTCAAACTGGACGAGCATTTCTAAACAAACTCTAATTTATAATAATAAAATATTATTATCTCCTAACAACTTACACTTCAAATAACTATACCATTCCATACTAATTTTGAAAATCATTCTTTATATATAAAAGATATCCTAGGTAAAAAAATTTCATTTACCCAATTTCAAAACAATACTGCTTCAGTTTGCCTTGTTCAAGTGTATAGGGACCCCTATCGACACCGTGGCGTCCCACGTCTTGACCAGAATTCATAAACCACTCAACAGATAAATCAACACAATATAAAACATTTTGTATTCACCAACAAATACGCGCTCTTATATATAATACACTCATACTCATTCTAGTGTCTCACCTACCCGATCTCAAATTGGTTTTCCCTACTAGAGCCAAGGTTCTCGCTTAACCTTACGCTCTGATAACAGATGTAAAGGCCAGTGTTTTTTACCCTCGAAAATCGACACTAATACGTCCACTATATTACATTCTGAGCATTCAAGTGCCGGAAAGACCAATCGTAAGTGGAAAGAAAGAAGATACCAAGAAACCAAACAATTACAAAATCACACAATGCAACAAAATAACATCTATTAATCAACATAATTATTTACAAAGTAATTGTCCAAATGATACATCAGAGTCATATTAATACAAAGTATACCCTAGTACAGTTATAACAACCTGTCCCAACCTAACCGATACAAGATACATAAAATACAGCTGAAACAAGATAATAACAGCTATCGATGAAGCCTCATGCTCCAAGCTCCTGCAAGATGCATCCATGGGAAAAACCTAAACTATGTGGCTTCCTTAAAATTTGAGCACCCAAGATCATTAGGGAAAGAAAATAAAACTCCGGGTCAGACAAGGGTCTGGTGTGAGTAAACTTTAAAACCCTTTTAAAATCAAAGATATTTCATAAGACCACATCGCACATAAACACAGATGGGTTTCTACCTTACGATAACCAAAACACTTTTTATAGAAAATCCAGTATATTATAATAATGTCTAAAGTGTTCAAAATAAATATATTAAAATAGCCGAAATTGTTACCTTTGTTAAATTCCAGCATACTAGGTTCTACAATCAAAACCGTAAAGGCACGTATTGGAGATTGGATTCCATACTATGACAAGGCACCGGGGTACCACCTATCATGGTATACATCTAGAAAATGTATGGAGGACCTCACCAGGATCCCTGCCAACACAACACCGGCCTACCCCTTGCTGGATAGTACTGAATATGTCATCACCCCAGTTGCTTCACAAACTTTTTTATTGAGATCTCATGCACAACCAATCCATAAATATGTAGATGTATCTTGAAAGGTTATGACACACCTTAATGGGAGCGACCTACTTAGTATTGCTACATCTCCCCTGATTTTAGTCATTCCCGGTTGATAAGGCTTGAGGCTATGTTTACCTTTTGAATAGCAATCCCACTTAGAATGCTAACACTGCCTTCCAGGCAGTAATGTAGTGCCAGCATTCATCCATACAAGTTGTCCAGGATAAGGACAAACCGAAGGCACTACTTCTACTATATCCATTTTGGAATCACCCACAAGACTAATAGCAAGCATCCATTGCACTTCAATGCTCCGTCTTCAATTCCAAATTCTTCAAGATGTCTTCAGTTTGAAATGCTTAAGTTGGATTGAAGTGTTTTTCAGATAACATTTCCGATCCCGATCTCTTCGAAACAACTTTCGATAGTTCCCGGTAAACTCAACCCTGTTCTTTAGGAAATAAACAGACAAAGATAAGAGCGGTGTTCACCTCCTAACCATTCATGGATGGATTTCCTTATTATTTATCCTAGTAGAACGAAACAAGATTTATATGCACAGTACAACATCATTGGGGATGACTGTGCCATATAACTCACGTGTTTCTCCTAGATATTTCCAAAATTATGTTTAGGTCTAGATTTGATTGTCGGTTATTTAAATAGCAAATAAACAATCATTCAACATTGATTTTATTCTGTATGGGATCTACTAATCCTTTATTAATTAATCTTTAATTAATTAAAATCACTTTATAAACATTTGATCAAAAGATATTTTCAAAATACTATTCCCAAACCCCTTACATCCCTTTTATACTTGGAAAACATTTATACTTATCTTAGGGGTATAAGTATATTATCAAAACATTTGGAAAATTCCTCCTTTTAAATTCCTTTCGAAAACATTACTTACTATAAACCGATCCACTTATCCTTTATAAAAAGTTCCCTTTTAAAAGCTCACTTCATATTTAGTTACCTTTATAAATTTCCAAAATCAATTTATATAACACTTTTATAAGTCTACAAGTCAATTTACAAAACCTCTTTGCAAACCTCTAAATCATTTATAAAACATTTCCTAATAAAACTCCTTTGATAAAGCTTCTTTAAGAAAAATCCTTTACAAAATATCCTTTGCAACTCATCCTTTTAAATAACTTTGAATAAACCTTTTCACTTAGTAAAGCCCATTTTTATAAAGAAATTACTATTCATAAATACTTTTATAAAATAATAATATAACTTGAAAAATCATTTATAAATCTAAAACCCCAAAATTGATTAAAGAATTGAAGTTAATTCAAAATCATACTTTGTAATTTCAAAAGAGCTTAGCCATCCCAATGGTAGTAATTTAAGTTACCATTTAACATCAATTTCACTTCCAAGTCACTTAACCATTTATTTACATAAGTCAACATATATGCAAATGCAATTATTATCCAAATTAGGGAATAACATATCAATACAACTCAACTAGCATATACATGCCCAAAGTACATAATAGCAGGATGGCGATTTGTCCTGCTAAATAGATGTCCAAACAATTCAATCAATTTATAGTAGAACGGGAATTTATTCTGCTATCAAATGTCTACACAATTAGATAATAAATTTATAGTAGAATGGGAATTTATTCTGCTAATATATGTCCACAACAATCAAATCAATTATATTATAGCAGAACGGGAATTTATTCTGCTAATAAATGTCCACACAATCAAACAATCAATTTTGTAGCAGAACGGAGATTTATTTTGGTATCAAATATCCACAAAATCAAACAATCAATCATAACTCATTCATAGGCATTTGTCTACTTAATAATACCCACATTTGAATTTCTTGAGTTCAAAACCATCTCTTAAAACGAATTACCTTTAAAATAATTTGATTCTTGGAGACGAAGGATTTAAAACTTAAAACACCCTTTAAAATGATTAATTACAAGACAAACTCTTATTAAATCATAATTAATCTTTATTAAATTTGAACTTAATTTAGTTATAATTTAATAAATAACTAAACCTTTTATAAATAATTTATTTATAAATTAAACCTTTAATTAATCCAAACCATATCATAATCCAACCATCAAACACATATTTTACAACCAATATAGATCACAAAATAAGGTTGAATCTTTCCAATAAAGTTAGAAATTTACTCACCAAAAATCTTTTAAAACTTGAAATTGTTTTGAATTTGGAAATCTTGGAAATCCACAAAAATCACTCGCAAATAGGTCATCTTCCCCTCGATTTTTAACCATTTTACTCTTGGAAATTTGGAAAGTGGTAAAAAGAAAAGTTTTAGAAAATTATTTTTTCTACAACTTCAAAAAAAGAATCGCTCAATTTCGTTTTTCGCAATTTAGGGAGATATGGTCAAAAGAAGGAGTGTTATTTTCGAGCTTGAAAATATGGGTCCAAAAATGAGTCAGGAAGAAATATAATTTTGACCCAAAAATATTCGAAATTTGAAAAAGTCTGTGAAAAGAAAGTTGTATCCGCTGAAATTCTAAATGGTTGTAGAAAAGGAAAATCTTAATTTGAAGCAGTAGGGAGGAAATTACGACCGAATGAAATGGGAGGAAAATGAAGAAGAAAGAGTTTTAAAACAAGTTTGAATATTTAATACAAATTTAAAACTTTTGATTTTTAAAATCTTATAAACTGACATAAGAAGCCATTAAAAGTTTCATGAAGCTAAGAAGAAGATGGAGATGCTTTGATAAAATTAGAAAAGTGAAAAACGAATGGAAAAGAAAATGGGAAAAATGGTTTATGTGAAATGAATATGCAAAATTACCTAATTACCCTTCCAATACTACACTCCACGCACCTCACGCCACCTCACCTAGCCTTCCTTCTCTTCATGACAATTCCACCTTCTTGTCTCCCCCACTCATTTCGAAAAGGAAACATGTTTCAAACTTGTTATGGTACTTATTTGTACCTATGTCTGCCTACGATGTGACATATACATTTTTTTAATCCTAAGTATATATACACATACAGATACTTTAGCTAATACATACATGAATACATACATACATACATATATATACTAATAAAACATGAGTTCACAACATTTTCGATAACTTTTAGCGGATGAAAATTCGAAATTTCGGTAAACGAGTTCTGATCACATTTTAATTTTTCTTCGAACTAATTATTTTTGTAAACATATTTTGAAAATTACTCCAGCATTAATATTTAATTTTTAAAATAGATTTATTTTCATTATAAAACCTATTATTTGAATATTTAAAATTAATTAAATATTCACAAATCAAAGCAGTGAAATTCCGATTCGTTACATGTGTGCAAAGTATAGAGTTAAAGTGACATTAAATAATTAAAGTTATAAAATTTAGACCGCTCTTGCTTTTGAAAGAAAATGATAACTTTATATTGTATAACATTATTACTATTACCCTCTTAAACATGTGGCATGGACTTGACTTAACGTTCAATGGTTCTTTAAGCTGTGTGTTAAATTAAAGCAAGTATGAAAGTGTTTGAAGCGAGAATAATTGTTATTATTGTACCTTCGAATCTCTTGTTTTTGGGAATTTCTATAATAAATGGAAAGATATTCTTAGGGATTTCTTTATATGGTTTTAAATACCCTAAGGGTAGTACTTACTATTAAAATTTCAAGTCTTAAATCATTTGTTTAAGTCGTTAAAAATAGTCGCAAAGATTGTTCTTTTCAATGTTGTTTTAACAAGAACTTTTAACAGCACTTATCAATATTGTAGTATGTCTCTTGTTGTTTTAAGTGTTTAAAAGATGGTGTTTTGACTAGTTTTTGGTAATTTAAATGGTTTCTAAATTCGTTTCTTTATTTATGAATGTTCTTATAAAATGCATTTGAGTAGGAAAAAAGAATAGAAGTTTAAATATAGTTTTAATGATTATTTACGAATTTTGAAAGTACAGTGCTACTAAATGTAAAACATGTTTTTAATAAAAACTTCTAAATTAGTTATTTTCAAGTAATATTTTATAAAGATATTTAAAATATATTTACAAGTATTTATAAAGTATTATTTTATACATATAAGTTTTGACAAAGGTGATTTACTAGGCTTCACACTAAAAGACGACGAGTGAACTTATCTGTTTGTAAGATTCAAGAATGAAGTGTTAGGTAAGGATTTGATGCAACCAGTGCTCTAACTTACCTTGCTTCACTCTTGAATGAGGAACAATATAAGTTAAAATGTTGAAAACATGTTAATCTTATTGCTTACTTACTTGTTTAGAAAGGTAATCGACTTTGCCTAACTCTTAAAGCCGACGAAGTAGGCTTATCTATTTCTAAGAGTTAAAGATTAATGTCGAGTCGGGATGAAGCAATAGAGCTCTAACTACCAGTTTCCCTCTTGAACAAGGAATAGTTAAGTCGGGAATGTCGAAAATGGGTTAACAAGGTTGCTTATGGAAATCATTAATACTACACTTAATACTAAAAGCCGACGAAGTATGTTTATCTATTTCCGAGTGTTAAATTTAGATGTCGAGTAGGGATGGAGCAATAGAGCTCTAACCTACCAATTTCCCTCTTAAACGAGGAATAGTTAGGTCAGAAATGTCGAAAACGAGTTAAGTATACGAACATTGATTTGTATAAGCAATTGATTCAATTAGATAATTGATTAGTCGACTATCAAACTTAACCTATTATTAAACATAGATCTTTAAAAAGGAATGTTTTAAAGATGATATAAGTGAAATGGTTTTGGGTTTGTTGTGACAATATGTTAATAACTATCGTCATTATCCCTTTTTGATTATACTTATGAATGTAAATAGATCTTTAAAAAGGAATGTTTTAAAGATGATATAAGTGAAATGATTTTGGGTTTGTTGTGACAATGTTTAAGTAACATTAGTCATAAACCATTTTGAATGGATTTGGGAAAGTAGTTAGATCCTTAAAATGGATATTTTGAAGGAAATTATAAGTAAGGAATCTTTTGGAAAGAAGATAGAAAAAGAAAAGGTTTAAAGAAAGAAATCTTGTTAATGATTTGTGAATATACTTATACCATTTGAGATAAGCATATGAATACTTTTTCTTGAAGTATAGAAAAATTAATGGTTTAAAGTAAGAAATCTTGTTAATGATATGTGAATATACTTATATCATTTGAGATAAGTATATGAATACTTTCTAAAGTATTGAAAAGATTATATATTAATAGTAGAAATTGATAAACAAAGATTTATTAGATAAAAGAAGTTTTACAAATAAAAAAGGGTTTTAATTAATAAAAGATTAATCAAACAAAAAGGGATTATAAGTTGCTTATGTGACTTGTTCGTGCTTTATATGACTTGATCGTGCTTTTTATGTTTACTCATTTATGGAAAACATTTAGTCGTATGCTTAGCAATAAAGCCGATGAAGTAGGCTTGTCTATCTGTGGGAATTAAGACTGATTTTCATGTAGATATATGGGTAATAGTGCTCTAACCTACCGGCTTCACTCTTGTTTAAGGGATAGTGCGAGATGAAAATATCGAAAATGTGATAAGTATACGAGACTTGGTTTCCATATGCCATCGCTCTTATTATCATTGAATGACAACTTCGTCGATTCAGTCTTGGATAGACCGGGATATGAAAGTGTTTTACTTACGAAAACGAATTCAAGATTGAGATATGTGTTCTACCTCTTGGAAGTGGATCTGTTCGAGATGCTGGAATCTATGTGTGGTTTCGAGATCTATTCGAGATGTTGGGATCCAATTTCGGATTCGTGTTCTGCTCGAGTGATGAAGACTCATGCGAAAGATGTCGAATGTGACCTCAATATCGAAAATGGCTAAAGACAGAGTAGGATGCACAATCTAGGGTTTTGTAGTCTCGCGATGGAGTATGTCAACTCCAGATCTAGAGTACGCCTATCGATATATTGCTCGTGGGAGTTGATGGTACATGGTTTAACTTGGTTCGTGTTCGCTCGTTTGGGCATGGGCAAGTTATGTTTACCTTATAGTATATTTTATCTAGAGATATACGACGCTCAGAAGGTATTTTCTAATCCTTGTGTATGGAGTTCAGATTTGGCTCTACCAATGAGATCTCCATGAAAAATCCAATATGCGAACGTTCCTTATTGGGTTTTGAATATATTCATAATATGCTGTTAAATGTAACCAATGTAACCGTTTCAGCTATGTTATAGTATTTATATTCTACACTGTAGACATTATCTATTATATCAACTTATGTATCTATTTGATGGTGGTTCTTTTGAGGGGATAATCATTATGGCATTCCATGCGGTCTCAAAAGTACTGTTATATGTTGATCACATATTTCTTGAATTTCTCAAACCAGACTTATGTTTGATGCATGGTTTTTGTTTTACCTAAATTCCTAGCGTGCTCTTTCGAGTAGTCTGAGAAAGGCAGGTTTTTCGTTGACGTTCATTGGAGCTCGAGAAGACGAGCTGGATGTTTTACCTACCGTAGTATTCTTGTTTCCGCTGCATTACTATGTTGTATATAGTTGCATTTGTGAGGATGGGTTATTATAACTATCTAGGTTAATGATGGTATTTAGGTTTTGTAACTCTGAAATTTCTATATCGGAGTAAACATTTGTATTGTTCCTTTGATATTATATATTATCGCTCCGCTGTACGATTCTGATGTTGTGTTCTTCTTTTCTTATTCTATTCTCCTTTTCTTTTATTTTTACCCTAATAATTCATCTTTTCGGCACTTGGGTGCTCTGCACACGAATACCATGGATGTGTTAGTGTTGATATTCGAGGGTCGAAAAGGCGAATCATTACATAGTGCTAATATTTCACAATGATTGTATGGTGTTTCTACCAATGTTCACTTCATATATCTCGATGAAATAGATGCATTAACATTACTAAACACATACCCAGTTTGTGATCTTGCTTTATGTGGGTCAAAAAGGTAACCTACATCAGCATAGCCAACTAGATTCAAATTATTGCCTATGTCAGAGAATAAAACAAGCCTAATTTGTCATTCAATGAGAACATCTCATGATATATTTTATACCATTCAACTATCTTTTTGTTTGTGCAAAACTATATCTTGCTAGAAGATTTACTAAAAATGTAATATCTGGTCTTGTGCATTGTGCCAAATATAATAATGCATCAATAGCATGGAGATATGGTACTTCTGGACCTAGCACATTTTCATCGTCATCTTTTGGACGGTAAGGGTCCTTTTTCATATCTGAAGATTTGACAACCATAGGCATACTAAGTGGGTATACTTTTACCATTTGAAAACTGTTAAGGATTTTCTCTATGTAGTTTGACTGATGCATCCATATGCGATTAGTATTATCTCAACCTGTAGGCCAAGACGGTATTTAGTTTTTCGAAGATCTTTCATTTCAACTTCTTTCTTTAAATAATTTATTGTTTCATTGGTCTCTTCTAGAGTTCTAATCAAATTTATATCATCAACATAAATTGCTAAAATAGAATATCTCTTTATCGATTTCTTTATTAAGACGCATGTACAAGTGATATTGTTTCTATATCCGACTTTATCAAATATTCACTAATACGGTTATACCACATTCTTCAAGAATGTTTAAAACAAATAGTGATCTTCTTAGTTTAATTGGGTACATTGATTTTTATTTTTCTTCAGACAACTTACATCCATTTGGGATTTTCATGTAAATATCGGTATCTAATTCACTGTAAAGATAAGCTGTCATAACATCAATTAGTGTTACGTCAATTTTCTTAGAAACTACGAGGCTTATTAAATATCGAACTGTTATGACATCCAGCAGGATAGTATATTTTTTTCAAGTCAAAACCTGGTCTCGACAGGAAACCATATGCAACAAGTCGTGCCTTATATCTCATGATTTCATTTTTATCATTTTTTTCTAACAAATGCCTATTTATAACCTACTAATTTAAGATTTTTTGGTGTATTCTCTATCAGTCCAAACACATCATGTTTTTCGAGTGAATCTAGTTCAACTTGGATAACTCTTTTCATTTTGGCCAATCGTGTCTTATTCAACATTCATTTATGCTAGTTGTTCCAGTATTATTATTCTCATTATAGTCAAGACTTTCAGTTATTTCAGTAGTTTTTGCAAATGTGAATAAATCATCAATTATTATTTTGCTTCGATCCCACATTTCTGCATAGTTCTTATGAAATATCATGATCTCATTATTATTAGGTACATTTTATTTTTGGAAGTTTCTATTATTTTTTCTAGGATAATAGTTTCTTCTGATTTTTAGGAGAATTGAAATGTTCATTTAAGTGATCTTCTGGATCATTTACAATGTCTTTGGGAGGTTTATCAAATAATGATTTTCATTAGATTTTCTTTTTCTAGGCACCAAGTCTTTTGAACCAATGGATCTTCCATGCTTTTATCTTGCTTTAGATTCATTTATTTTTATATTCGACTTCAGTCCATCTGGGACTTCAATTCTTGCTGGTGCATTTATTGTTGGAATGTGAGATTTAGTTATTTTTGCAGCATCACTAAATGCATCTGGCATTTGATTTGCAATATTCTAAAGATGCGAAATTCCCTATACTTCATACTGGTATTATTTGGTACGCGAATTCAAATGAATCACAGATGGACTATTTCATGATATCTTGTTGTTCTACTGGGATTGTCTTTTTCCCCCTTAATGATGGGAAAATTGTCTCATCAATATCGCAGTCTGAAAATCTTATAATGTAAACATCACCTGTAAGAGGTTCAAAATAACGAATTATTGTGGACAAATCAAACCCAACAAAAATTACCAACCTAGGTTGAGGCCCCATTTTAGTATGAAGTGGGGGACTAATGGTCACATGGAAAATGCAACCTAATTTTCCTAAATTTGATATATTTGGTTGATATCCGGTTAAAAGCTATGATGGTGAAAATTAATGATATGATGTTGTTCAATTTTTAACCAAATTTTGATGCATGAAAAATTACATGTCCTTATGCCGATGCAGGTAACTTGGATCGCATAAGTAATGTTATTGCAATAAGTTGTAGATGCTTAAATAATGATTATGCTAGACCATTTTGAGTGTGAACATATGCTGCTGGATATTGAACTTCAATTTCCTATGATAGGCGGTAGCCATCAAAACTTGAGACGTAAATTCTCTTGCATTATCTAGTCGAATTGATTTAATTTGATAATCAAGAAAGTATGCTCTCAGTTTGATTATTTGAGCAAGTAATTTGGAAATTTTCGTATTTTTTGTAGAAAGCAAACATACATGTGACCAACTAGTTGACGCATCAATTAATACGAAAATATATTTAAATGGTCCACATTCAGGGTGGATTAGACCACATATATCACCTTGAATTCTTTATAGAAATATTAAAGATTCAGAAGTGGTTTTACTATATGAAGGTCGAGTGGTTAATTTTCCTTGTGCACATGGAGCCCATAAGAAATCACCTGATAAATTCAGTTGGTTTGGTAAATCATGCCCATTTAATTTTTTAGCGATATTGCTTATCATAGACAACCCAAGGTGACCCAGGCGATCATGCCAAAGAATCAGTCTTTGTTTTGTTATCTTCTGGCCTATGTTTATAAAGAGTAACTTAACTATGCCAATTTTCGTGAAATATAATCCTATTAAAATTATACCAAAATTTTCTAAAATAAGCTTTGACTTTCAATTCTAGAAATAACACAAAGATATTCTTTGTTATACTCATTTATAGTTTCAATATGGTAACCATTCGTTCTTATTCTCAAAACTAAACAGATTTCTTTTAAAATGGCGTGAACATATGCATTTTGAATGAAAATATATGTACCATTTGTAATTTTACATGGGTATTTTGGACCGTTAAATTATAATAGCAGATCCAGCTACGGTAGAACCTATAGCTAAAATATTTAAAGATAATCCAGACACAAACTTTTTGTATTTAGAAATTGTATGCATAGTTGCACTGTGTAGTAGGCATATATCATCATTCAAATATTGGTGGTCGATACCTTAAAAATTTATTAAAGACGATACAGTTAGTCAATTATTAAAATAAGTTGTGAACACAAATAAATGCTAATACTTTCTGAATGATTTCAAAGTAAACTACTAATTAAAACCAACATCCATCAGTACATATTATTTCAACTAGTTCAATGGAACCTTAGAAACAAACATCAACTTCAAACCAACTTATGAATACAATACAATAGAAAAACAAAAACTACACAACAAGCTTCAAGCTACTTCTAGTTATCAGATTGACCATATCATCGATTATTGCATTGAGATTTTCATCATTTATGAAATTTCCATTATCATCTTCGAAGAAATCATCTAACTTCAAATTAGTGTTATCGGAAAATCCTTCAGTACTATTTGTCTCAATATTCCTTGAACGTTGGTATTCTTCAATTGTTTTCTTTCGATGATCTATATGTACGTGACCAGTGACTAGAACGTCCATATCTATAACAAACTACCTCATAATGCTTTTTATTTTCTAGAGCTGAATCACTATTCTTTTCTGGCTCAATTTTCATTTATTGCTTTTTAAAGTTAGTAGTTTTGTTACCTATAAAACCACCATAACTACCTCTGCTGGAGTTATATCCACATCCTCTACCTCGATCCTTTTCTAGAGTGGGTAAAATTAGCATTAACTTCTGGTAATGTAGCTAAACTAGCTGGACTTAAGGAGTGATTTTAATAAGTATAGAAATTCTATGAGTGAAGAATATTTTGTAAAATGACACTCTTGATATTGCTGCTGTAGGAGTATGTTCGAGGCATGAAATATTGAAAATGTATTTTCAAGCATTTATGCATCTTCAACCATTTCTCCATACAATTTCAATTTATAAGTAATTCTACATATAGTAGAATTATATTCCCTTATAGATTTGAAGTCTTGAAATCTCAGGTTCAACCACTCTTGCCTAGTGTTTGGAAGTATGACCATCTTTTGATGGTCACTATGCTCTTTCAGGAGTTTCATAAATGGAGAGGATCTTTTTCAGTTAAATATTATGTTTTAAAATCGTCATGAATATGGCGTCTTAGAAATATCGGATCCTTCACTTTGTCCTGCTGGGACATATTATTATCATTTTTAATGGCATTTTCTAAGACTTGGGATTTCAAGTGGATCTCAATATACAATATCCATGATAGATAGTTGTCTCTAGATATTTCAAAATATTTGAATTCAGGCTTAGCGTTGTTTGTTGCTTTATGAACTGGAAGGAAAAGAACAAAAAAAATACTAAGTTCAAAATATAACATTACATGTTATATTAAATGGTAAAGCATGTAAGTCATGTAAGAATACTTATTTAGTGGATGCACAAAACATTGTGAAATTCATGCTAGGACAGTAGATATTTTGCACCGTACAACATTTGGATTACTTGATTAATCAAATGGAATATTTTCAAGCTACTAATAAAAACCAATGCTCATAAATTATATCTTGTATCCAAATGATATTAAAATTAATACATGATTGTCTTGAAATCATTATGAATTCCACCGCAAAAGACAAAATAATTATAATATACACAGTCAATTCTATTTTTTATGGCAGTAATATTCCAATGAAAGTTAAATGCCATGAAATTTTCAATGAATATGTATATTTAATAAAATAAAGTTAATACAACATGTTTGATATTACAACATCGCATAAACCAAAGATACTATAGTAAACCAATTATGAAAGCATGGTTCTTTTAACTATAATTTCCTACTCTTGTTTTGAAAATAAAATGAGAAAAAGTAAATAAAACAAAGGCATTGAAGTACCTTGGTTGATGGGAGAATTTAATAAAATTTGTACTGGAAAGTTTTCTACAGTTTTTTATTTGATCCGTACACAATAATATTTATAGAGTAAAATATCTAACAGCTATTTAGGAGAGAAAGAGTAAAACTTGGAATACAGATTCAAACTCCTCCAAAAAATGAATTAAATATCTAGACTTCATAGTAAGCAAGCAAGCACTAGATAAAATGAAATAAACATATCACACTTACATTCTCCCCCTTTAAAATAATTTTGTCATGAAATTCTGAAGGACGGATAATGTCTCTCTGCCTTTCACATTAACTCATATACAAACATACATAGAACATCATTAAAAAGTCTAATCTAGGATACATATAAGTCAAGTAAATATACATGAATATGAGTGATCAGTATGCTATAGCATCAAATGCAAAATACAACTATCAGCCTCCTACATGTTTGCTAGTATCTATATGCTAGTATCGCGACATATAGGAATGTATGCAAATATCCTAGAATAAAACAATTAATATCTATACGAGTACAAACAACACATCATCAGATATCCATATAACATACATTTTACTAAGTATGCTAGTCATAGTTTAGAATACTAGAAATCCTAAAAAATATTCATATCAATAAAAGCAATCACACATAACTCAAACAATCATCCGAAGTAATCAATCTAACCTAAGTAATATAGACTAATTTAATGGAAAACATACCATTAAAGAGTTCGGGATGAGAAGGATGGATTTTCTCCTCTGGCTTCCAAGTGCTCTCTACAAAATCATTTCCATACTATTCTTGGACCAAATTCACTTTTTTATTTTGAAGTCTCTTTACACCATGTTCTACAGTACATATAGCTCCATGATGTGCTATAAACTTTGATTGCACTTCTATATCTCCAGCTAATCCAGCTCGATAATGGAAAATGAACCATGAACATACTTTCGCAAATGTGACATATGGAATACGTTGTGAACTCCTGTCAACTTCATATGATGAACCACTTTATAAGCTAACTTCCCTACTCTCTCTAATATTGGGAAAGGTTCAAAAAAACATCATGCCAACTTTTTGAATTACCAAACACATAACATGCTTTAACAACGGTACTTTCAAAAATACCATATCACGTACTACAAAGTCAACCTAGATGCCGCCTATCAGAACATGATTTATGTCTATCCATTGAAGTCTTCATTCTCTTTTGTATCAACTTCACTTTCTCGAAAGTGTCTCTAATCATGTCAGTCCAAGTTTGATTTAATTAATGGTCTCCTACCAATAAGATGGAGATTTGCATGACCGTCCATACAAAGCTTCGAATAGTGCCATGCGTATGCTCGCCTAATAGTTATTATTATAAGTAAACTCAACTAATGGTAGGTGATCTTCCCAAGCTCCTCCAAAATCTAGAATGCACACCCTTAATAAATCATATGATAATCTAATCACCCTCTCATTTTTTCCATCTTTCCATGGGTGATTTACGGTGCTGAGATTCTGTACCTAAGGCACCCTAAAGGCTCATCCAAAACTCAGAAGTAAAAAGTACCTCTCTATCACTACACCTCTTGCATATGCAAAGTTGCTAATAATATTTCCATCCTCATATTTGAGTAAAATGAGTGCATTTTGTCAATCGATTAACTATGATCAAAATGCTTTCGTTTCCTTTACTACTCCTATGTAGTCTTTTTACATATTCCATCGATATATACTTCCGCTCCAACCGCGGAACATCTAGCGCAAATAGTACTCCACTTCGCTTTCTCTACTTAGCCTTGATACCTTGGCAAGTTAAGCATCTAGTAACATACTCTATAACATATTATTTCACTTTGGCCAATAGAAAACCCTCTTCATGTCTCTATACATTTTGTCGCCACCAGGATGAATAACCATAGAAATGTGATACTCAGATAGAGCCTCATCAAATCAGGTCCTTAACTTCCAATACATATAATCTTTTATCAAGTAATAAATCCCCTTGGAATCAATAGAATACTTATCTAAGTGAGAAGATGCAAAAATCCATATTTAACATCTTTGAGGATCATAATATTAACTCAAAATTAGGTTGTATGAGGCTGTAACTTTGAAGAATGTTGCGTATTGATATTATTTACTCTTAGAAATTTATTTGGATGATTTTGATTCTGGAAACTTTTAAAGCCTATAACTTTTTGATAGGAACCTAATTAATGCCCAAAACCACTTCTAAACGTAGGATATGATGGTTTCTATTTTCTGTAAAGTGGTCATAATAAACTTTTGGATTTTTTTATTTAGGACAAATGGTCATTTGAAGTTAGGAAGTTATTGGACAGATTAGTAGGTAGAGGCCAAATTAGGCCCAGCAACTTACTTTGAGATTTGTGCCTAATGGAGCTTATGGGACAACCTCTCTTCATTTTCCAACTTTCCCAAAACAGTTCTTACCCGACCATTAATTAGGTTTTGGCCAAAACCAACCAAAACCATAAATTTACTAGCCAAATCAAGTGATTAGCAAGGGGATTAGTTATAGATTAATTAATTACTGATTCGGGATGCCTTAGGATTAATGAAGTTACTATTCATCTTGTAATTTACCTTGGTATCTGTACATTTTTAGATCTAGTGAGTGGTCTGCACTTCTCACTATACTATACATATTTATATAGTTAAAAGTAACATTTCTAACATGATTTTGAATGTTAAAATTATTTTTATAATGGATTTAAAGTTAAAATCAATTTTAAAATGAATTAAAAAAGTTAGCTATTAATTTTATTTCATTTTTACTTTTTGACCAAACCGGTTGTTCTTTTTTCTATATGGCTATTTTAGGATGAAGTAAATATTCGAGTCTAGCTGGTCTGAAAGTAAATGAACAAAAGACAAAATGCTATTTCAATGAGTACTGCAAGAACAAAGAGGCTTTTTGCTCACTTCTTAATTATGAGGAGAGTAATCTGCCTGTTAAATACCTAGGAGTACCTTTATCTACTAATGTTATAACTGATAGAGAATGTGGAGTTCTAGTAACAAAAATAAGAAATAAACTACAAAGCTGGAGTTCGAAATTGTTATCGTTTGCTGGTAGAATAGAACTGGTTCACGCTGTTATAACATCTATGGTCAGATTTTGGATACAAACATTTCAAATTCCTAGTGCTTCCATTGACAAAATTGAAAGAGTTTGTGCAAACTTTATTTGGAGAGGGGGGTTTCATAAAGTATCATATCAAACATTATGTAAACCAAAAAATGAAGGAGGAGTGGGTCTCAAAAACCTCAGGGACCTCAAAAAAGCATATGCTACAAAACTGGCATGGAAAATTCTAAATGGAAAAGGCATTTGGTCAGTTTGGATGAGAAGCAGATATCTCAAAGAAAACTTTAGGATTCAAAGAGAAGACACAAATGCATCAGGTACATGGAAAACAATTCTCAGAGCCAGAAGTGATTTGAAAATTTTAGTAAACAGGAGAATAGCAAATGGAGAGTGCACAAGTTTCTGGCTTGACCCCTGGCTAAATAATGAATGTATTATAAACAAACTAGGTTGGGACAGTTTTAATGCATATGGAGGAAGAGACTTTATGTTAGGAAAAATTATACAAGATAATTCTTGGGTTTTTCCCCCTGATTCTCCAGCAAATCAAATCAAACAGGAAATAATGAGTATTCCATTAAGTGCAAATCTATCAGACTCCTGGACTTGGAAACCAAATAATAAAGACTTCAGTTTAAAGACTGCTTAGGATCAACTTAGGGAAAGGAGTACTGAAATTGAATGGGCTCAAATTGTATGGAATAGAGCAAGTACCTCAAAAATGTCCCGAACAACTTACAAAGCTCTATTAAGTAGACTTCCTACCAAGGACAGACTTAAAAAATGGGGGATTATACAGGATTCGTACTGTGTTTTTTGTAAACAAGAGGAAGAAAACCATAAACACTTGTTCTTTCACTGTACATTTTCAAGACAAATATGGGACAAACAAAAGACAGTACTGAACTGCAACTTACAGGACCATTACTTAAGTGACATTGCAATTTACCTGACAAGAAGCTGGAAATCCAAAAGCCTGATAGGGAAAATTGCTTCCATACTGATGACTACTTCTGTATGGCATGTTTGGAGAGAAAGAAATAGAAGAATATTCCAAAACAAACACAAAAACGAATAAGCTATCAGCGAAATGATAAGACGAGATGTACAAATTATTATGAAAAAGCAGGAAAACTCACAGATCTATCAGCTGTTGAACTAGAGGCATTGAAGAAGACGGGACTAAGAGCACATAATAACGAGATTCAGCTGGACTAGCCATGGAATCCTCCGTGAAAAATGGAAACGAAGCAGTTTATTTTTCTGTTTTCTTTCTGGAAGAATTGTAGACTTTTCGTATTAAAGATGATGTTTTTGGGTCGGGCCGACCTTTGTCTGGGTTGATAATAAAGTTTTATACATTTTAAAAAAAATGAAGTAAATATTCGATTCTTATCTGAGTTGCTTGATATGATATACACACACTATATAATGTTAGTATATAGTTATTTGGATGCATGTTTGGTTCATTTGAGTGTATTTGATGAATGGTTGGCATTTGAGAGGATCGATGGGCTAAATTGCTCAAAATGTGATGCAATTGATATGGAGTGTTCATAAGGGCATAGAGAAGCTACCATTATGGTCACATAAGGATTAGATTTGAAATGATGAAGTTTCTAGCAAATTAAAGAGAGGCCATGGTAGATCATGGAGTGGTCCATGGTAATTTGATATCGAAGTAAGGAGATAAAACCTTCGATCTTTTGGGTGTTGAGTTTTAGGGCACTTGGTGAAGTAATCCAAGATAAACCAACCACCGAGAGTTCTACCCCTAATCGGTTTTGAAGTGGAAGCATTAGGTCTTCGGTCTTGGATGCAGCATGCTTTGGGGATGGTGTATGCATAACTTCGAGGTAAAATATGTAGACAAACGGTTTTTGGCCAAAGCTAGTGTTTATCTAATTTGGCTAAGTTCTTGGCCTAAGAGGTTGGTGCTAACCATCAGTTTTAGTGGCGAATTTTTGGTAAATGGAGTTTAGGCCTATATAGGTATGCTATGACTGATGACATGCCCATTTGATGCTTGGTTTGGAAGTTATGACCCTATGACGAGCGGTTCTGTAGGTGAAGCGATGGTGTGATGCTTTGACTTGGTGATTTCAGGACTTACCTATGGATTTGGTAAGGAGACTTTGGAACTTAGTAATGATGACTCTATGACTTGTGATGGACATCTAAAGATGTTTCAGACTTAGATTACTCGATGATGGGAGTAGTGTTTGTGATCGGTAAGGAGTTTGTTGATGTGAACTTGTGGATGGAACATTGATGTGTTTGATGACTTATGATGGAATTTTAAAGGTGCTTCAGAACTTAGTAGTGATGCCTCTTCGACTTGTAATGGACATCTAAAGGTGTTCTGAAATTAGACAACTCGAAGATGGGAGTTATGTTTGTAATCCATGAGGACAAGTTCATTGGCATGACCCTGTGGCTGGAATGTTGATGTGTTCTGCTATGGAGATGTAGAAAATGGAATGTTGATGTATTCTACCATTGAGATTAGAGCCAAGGGATCATTGATGACTTTGATAATTCAAGTAGGCTTGTAAATAAGGGGTATGTGAGGATGCTCACTTGGATTTAACCTTATCCTGGATCTTTGATCGTAGATCTATCTTACCCTGTATGTCTAGTTCGTGGCCTTATGAACTAGCATGGATTCGATAACCGAGAAATTGATAGTTTAAATTAGTTTCTAGCCATTGACATGGTCATATGAGCTATCATATATCTAATGCACTTGAGTGAGTGATGCGAGAATTGTTTGATGGTTGCTATGGATGTTATGTTTGCTTTGTTATACTATAGATTTCACATGATACAGGTATTATTGATTTAGATGGCTAGATACCCCGGTATTGTATTTTGAGCTGCATTGCACCTGCATTGCACTTGCATAATGATTAGCATATACTATTATATGCTAACTCTTTGGATGTAGGGACAATCCAAGTATGATCCTCTATACCTTATGTCCTATTTTACTATATTGACTTTTATAGAATCTTGGTATTATAGATCTCTCACACCAGACTATTGTCTAGCTAGAGGCTTTATGTTTTAATTCTTATTATCTTGAGTATTCTTAAATGAGTAGAATAAATAGCAGGTATGAGATAGCATATGGGTAAGTACAAAGGACGAGCAAGAGGGTACGCTTATCTATATTTCGGTTTACTATTTATTATATTCCACTATAGAACAATATTGAGTTTTATCAATGCTATACTACTATCTATTGATAGACGGCTAATTGAGTATATTGTTATGTGACGTAAAAAATCCGTGATCTGTGTAGTATAGCTATTATGAACCTGTTGCACTTTGTTTTCGTGGTTCAATTTAGTTACCGCCTCGTCTATTTTATATTTTTGATCATTCTTATACTTTATCCTTGTACTATAATATATACGACATATTTACTTTGGATGATTACTTCTTTACACTTAGCAATTGTCCAACATCAGTCGGGTACCATCGTAGTACACTTTGTAGGTTATATTGGGTACAGTAAGTGTAAGGCTATTGTCATACTCGGTATTAGTGCTTAAATTGCCTAGTTAACCTCAGGATATCGAGATCCATTAGAGATAGAGAAGAAGTTATTACCCCATAATGGATCGAGTAGTATATGAGATAGCGTATTTGTTATATATTTGGATTTAAAATTATATAATAGTATACATAGTATAAGTCGCATTGCATACACGGGTACCACTTATTTAGCCTTTCTTTATAAGAGACTGATTGTTCTTATTATAGTCTGTAAGGATGGATAGGCATACCAGGAACTTTGCATCAGAAACTAAGGCCAAGGTGGGCACCAAGATATAAACTGACTTGAAAATGTTGATGATGTTCATTCAGATGATGATGAAGATAATGCAAAATGCCCCAAGTGAGGCTTTATGAGTAGTGGTAGGTTATACTCAAAGGAAGGTGCAACAAGATGTTTTCCCAAAAGAAGAAGCTAAACCATAAGTGGGTGGGAGCAACAAGAGGAAGAGGGACAACAAAGGCGAAAAAAGTTCCGAAACAAAGGTGTCAAAGAATGGCAGTTGGATCCCACTTGTTACCAGTGTGCAAAGATATGCCACTTCGGGTAGGATTGCAAAAGCAAAGAGAAAATGTTCTACATCTATCGCAATCTTAAGCATGTAAAAGTGGACTATCCAGAGCCGACTAGGGAGAAGTATCTCCAAAGGATGGATATATAAAGAAAGGTCCAAAGATGAGGAAGTAGGAGCCTATCTACTATACCTATGGGAAAGGGATCACCTGGGAAAGGACTTTAGGAGTGAAGGAAGGAAATGCTTCAACTAGTATAGTTTTTGGCATGTCAAGAAGGATTGTCCATAGCCACTAATGGATAAGTAGGTTATAGGAGCTTTTGCACTAAGTGTTGTCCCAACTTTATCATGTGCTCTATCGACAAAGGAGCAAGGGAAGGTTATGGTTATCTAAGGTACGCTTTTTGTTTATTGTATACCTGTTTGTGTTTATTTGATATTAGGGCTTCACATTCCTTCATATTTAGTAACTTGGTAAATAGACCGGTTAAAACCCAATTTAGTAGACATACCCTATGTAACATCCCATAAATCAATAAAAGATTAATTAAATAATTAATTATGGTAATAATCACCTTAATGGTTGAATTTTGAAATTAACCAAACAGTGTGATAAGTATTTGGAAATGCACTTACTTGTTATCTAGCTTGTAATGACAACATATTAGGTACCTTTTTCAAATAAATCACAACTTGAAGTCCAGCACCACTATCCCAATGGTTAGGCGCTCTGGCTTTGGTCCATAAGGTTACATATTCAAATCTCGTGTAGCGCATGATTCGAACCACTAGACATGTTGACTTGTAATATGTTATATGATGCCTGCTACCTAAGGCTTGTAGTACAATCATGCACTGCAATCTAAGTACCCAGTTTCAGAAGAAAAAAATCTAAACTTGAATAACTTAAATATGGAAAGGGAAATTGTGGGTCGATAGCCCAATTATTCATTTGGAATAAAGCTAACTCCTTTTATTTATTCATTTCAATCTATACTCAAACCTTACAATAAAATCTTACGCTCTTTATGGTGTTTGTACCCTAAATAAGAGAGAAGAAGAAAAGAAGATTAGAAGATAAGGGAACCACATTATTAACTAAGAAGCCTAGGTGAGTAAGATATTCCCTAATTTCTTTTTCTTTTTTAAATCACTCTTGGCCATGTCAACCATTGAATGATTTTCATATTTATTGTAATTTTTAAGATATAAGAATTTAATATGATGATAAGAACATATTATTAAAAATGGGTTTTGAATTATTAAATTTTTCATATGAAAATAAAGTGTTATGAATTATTAGAAATCCATAAAATATGGAAAATAGACAAAACTAGGAAGTTTGAAGAAATATGCATGAGTAAATCATGATTAATTTACTACAGGTCATAAGAAAGAAGTTAAATGATTCCCAGAAGGAAATATGTATGGCTAGAGGGGTATAATAGGGAACCTGAAGGCAATTAGCTATTGTTGGCAGCTAGTTTAATTAATTCAAGTATATTGTATTAGGTTAATGGACTTTATCCACTAATTAATTATTATATTAGAATCAAGTCAAATGAATCAAAAGTCGACACATGGAAAGTTAGAGGCAAATGTGTTGGAATGGTTTCCAATTATATCGAAGGTAAATGCTAAAGAAGGTAAAGCTAAATCTAAACTTAATTAAACTAAAACATTAAGCATAAAGACATAAGTAGAAATGTTAGAAAAAACTAAGTTTGAGGCTAAGGTTAGTAAACCGAAGGTATTAATCAAGGGCTAAAGGTGCTCAACGGTTAAAGAGGAATTATGGGTAGAGGAGGTGATTTCAGTAAATTATAGATTTGATACTATAAATCACCGAAACTAAACTATGATAAGCTTCCCTAAATGAGAACAAGGATAGTGATTGTCGAGCATAGTGTAACTCTCGGTAGAGAGTGTAAATTGAAATTTGAACTTTCGGAGACAATGATATATGCCATGGCTTAAGATGGCCTAGATTGGAACCTAAGACATTAGTGATAATGTATTAATTAGTGTTATAAATGGAAGGTGGTTTGTTAAAATGTTAGCTTAATAAACAACTAAGTGAAAAGTGGTATACCACATAATGCATGAGGTGCCAATTGAGAAACTGAAAGCAAAGGTAAAAGGCATTGAGTGCAACTAAAATACAAAAGCAAGGGTATAAGGCTTAATATGGAAACTGAAACCAGATGCATTGGTGTAAGGCTAGAAGAGGGAACTGTCCGAACTACAAAAGTAATTGGTGTAAGGCCTAGAGTGGCAATTAAAGGAATTTTGTAAGAAGTAAGGTTGAGAGTAGCAGTCTAGGAACCATAAGTGAAGTAGGTGTAAGGCCTAGGGTGCAACTGAAATATAAAATAGTGAGTGTAAGGCCTGATGTGGCAATTGAGAATGAAAAGGCATGAAACCTAAGTGGTTGGGGAGGATATCTTTAAACACTTTATTCATGAAAGGTATAAGGCTTTAGTGGCAGCCGAATTATAGGACTTTAACGATATATATTTATAGCAGAAGTACACATGGACTTAGTGATAGTAAACTGTAAGGTATTCTGAGTATACCGAAATATAATAATATTTCCATGAAACAAACAGAGAGGTTACTTCCAATTGTGGCTTTAAAGTATCGCTTGGACACTTAGTTAATGAAAATATAACTTTACTAATGGATCGGATAATTATTGCTTTGGTATATTAAAGGAGGAACCTGTCCCACATATAAGCGGAACGATCTTACTATTTTCTTATTTAGGGTAATATGTTGTTCATACCAGACTTTATATACGACCAGTGTTTTCATTCTTGTTTTCCATATAAACTCACGGGTACTCACTCAAGTAGGTTGAGTTTATAGGTTAAGCGGGTTGCATTTTAGGATGAATGAATATGGCAAGCCAAAGACGAAGTAGTAGACTTGAGTGTTATTTATAATGTTTTAATTCCATTATATGAAGTGTTCACGACTGCATCTTCATATGAGATGCACGACACTAATAGTTATATTGTGCTATACTTTTGACCCCATGTAGGAACAACTTTAGCCTATAACTAAGTAAATCTAGGAATATGGGTCTTGATAATATACCTCCTAAATATATATTGAGTTAACATTCTTAATGGTAAACCGCTAAAACTGCACATACACTCTGAACATACGTTGCAATGCCTGAGCACATGTCGAGTATATAAACTCGATGGTTTTTTCCCTATCAAAGCATTCGTAAGCATGCCCAACACTCTACATCTTCAACCTAAAGCTGAATAAGTTATCTAACAATATGACTCCCCCGTAGGTTTGACCACTTTGCCTAGTTATATAACTCTACTATTTCGGACGTCTCCGTCTCCCTTACCCAAAGTGCGCTACATTGATGACAAAAGCATCTAGTGCAATATAATTGCATAACTCATTGAGTATCATGTTATGCATGTCATGAAGTGTGAATCCACTTACGTCACCAGGTGTGAAATCGATCTCGCTTGTTGTACAACTCCATACAACTACATGAACTCAAAAAATCGAGAAAGTGGGGTAAATTTTTCCCGATCCATCTTACTTGGCCTGCATCAGGTCCAAGTTCAACCTAGGCATGCTTCAGCCATTCAGATGTCTAAATGACAGATTTAGTTGTTTGCTCCTAGTTGAGAGGTCTGGATTTGGTCTGGATGTTTGCATATCGATACAAAACCAACTAAGCATTCAAATGTCTAACCTTATATTCAGACATCTGAGTTTAATTCTAAACATCTGAATATAAGTTCAATGTTTGAATCATGTTTGATTTGAACTATTTTCTTTCTGTTGTGCACTGTAAAAAAAATTAGACGTCTGGTTTTTTAAACTAGACATCCGACCTTGGTATATTTCATCATTTTTGATATTTTAATTTCATTTTCTCTTTCTAGACTTTATTATAAACTTTGACATCATTTTTTATTCAAGTTTGACAAATAACTATATACAAATTCTTGATTCTTTTATTTGCAACTTCATGTAGTTTATCCATTTGATTACGTATGGATATCCTCTTATTTATCTATATATAATTCAAAATTAATAGAGTTAGGCTGAGGTGAATTTCCAAAGTATATGTATAGATCTACATTATTAATTCAGGCCTATTGCGTAAATCAGATCTACATGTTTAGAGGTGAATTCTAACTAGTATACCCTCCCATGTGTATCAATAGTTATGTTGCTGAATTATCACTTAGGGGTTTTCCATTATTTCTACTCGTATAGATTTTAAATTAAAATTACCAATTCAAATTCAAAAATCATATTTTTAATTTAGAGAGATGTACAAAAGAAATTTAATTACTTTTTTTACATCATAAACACATCATAATAGATTCACTCATCCTTTTCGCTTCCCCTTCTCTTTTACCTTGAAATTCCCCTTTGTGAGCCCCTTTTTTTATATCTTAATCCCTTGATTTGTTTTCTCCTCTCTCTATCTCTTTTGAATTTGATTTTTTTGTTTTTGATTCAAAAGTTAGACAAGAGATTTAAATAAATGGTGTTTAGATTAAGAAGTTTCGAGGAGAAAAAAGGGGATTAGAGTTTATTAGCAAAGGATAGGGTTTTAAGTGAAAGAGGTAAGGGTTGGATCAAAATTTATAGCTAAAATTATGGTTATTGGGGATTAATCTAGAAATTACTATTTACGGGAATGCTACTAGGTCTAGTTTCTGCCTTTTCTAACTCGTTTCATGAAATTCAACAAGCTACATATGTTTACGGACTTTAAATAGCATTCTGGACGCAACAGAATAGGTTCCGAAGCCTAATTCCAACCTTTTTAAAAATTCACTATTTTTCAATTTTATATAAATTTACATTTTTTATCTTTATTAATATTTCAATTTATTATTAAAATTTACATTGTGTTATATTCTCCCCCTTAAAAGGATTTCATCCTAGAAATCTTAAGAACGGAAAAATGAAACTCTTTCATAAAAATTAATATTTACGACCATCTACTCAACCATCAACCACTTGCAAACAATGTCGTTAATTTCAAAAAATTTAATGTAGCATATACATATAGGTATAGAATGCATATGAACATATATGTAATGCAAAACTAGGTAGTCACTAGGATTAGTTGACCTCCTGAAATGCAAGTGCTTATGCCAATTATCCAAAATGTATGCAACATCCTACATATATACTTACGATTCTATGTAGATGAGCAACCATGCAATATATATGAAAAATGCAAGAGCCATTATGCATTTAAACTAATATAATGAAATTGACAAGGTAATGTGCGTTGTAGCCAACATGAACATATCAACCCATATATGCAATACTAGCTAAGACATCGATTAGCAACCATCATACAAGGGTGAGACGAAGCCATAAGCGAGTAGGGAAGGAAAGAAGAAGTGGAAGGACTTCAGAACAAGGGTGGCCCAAAAAAGGTAAGTGAGAGTCTACTTGCTAACTACGAGGAGAAGGGTCATCTTATTAAAGACTGTAAAGCTGAAAGCAAGAAGTTCTACAACTGTAACAAGTATGGGCATATAAAAAAGGACTGTCCAGAACCCTTGGGGTGGACGCAGGTAGTAAAGGGATATGCTATTAACATTATTCTAACTTCATCAAATGTTCCATTGGCAGAAGAGATGGGGAAGAGCATCGTTATTCAGGGTATGCTTTCTATTTCTGATATACTTGTACGTGTTTTATTCGATACTTTGGCTTTACATTCTTTCGTATCTAGTGATCTGGTAGATAGACTGGGATTAAGACCTGAGATAATAGATCGATCTTTGATTGTTACAAACCTTGTAGGAAGATGAACTATCATTTGCATGTGTGTCGAGACTTAGCCTTATCGAGTCATGGAAGTTTGTTTGTTTGTTTATGATTGCTTTCTATTAGGGTTTGTGGGGCTTAGTATGATTTTGTGGATGGACTAGCTGGAGAACTACAAAGTTGCGGTGGACTGTGAGAGACCATTGATGATAATAGGAACTGATAGTGGGTCGAGATTGGAATTTTCTGCCTACCTAGTAATAAGGTAATGGTTTGATTTTTTTATTCTCAAGATCTCGCATGATGAATTGTCATTGGTAAATATAGGAAAGTAGTATTTAGACATATTCAAGGAGATAATAGGTTTACCTCTACATAAGGAGATAAAATTCCATTATGATGCTAAAGAGCAGAAGGAACCAGAGATGCAAGTGAATGACCTATTGAGATGAGGGTTCATTCATAGGAGTATATCTGAGTGGGATGGCTTGTAGTATTCGCCATGAACATGGATGATTCTTTGGGATCATTTGTTGATTGCTGTGAGCTAAATAACACGACGAGGAGGGATAGATATCCACTCCCAAGTATTAATGACTTGTTCGATCAACTCCATGGTCCTAGAGTATTTTCTAAATTAGATTTGGCGATAAGATTCAACCAAATGGGAGTGGCAAAGGAAATGGGCCGATTACAACATTTCACATGCCATTTGCATTCTATGAGTGGCTAGTTATGGCATTCGTGCTAACCAACGCACCGACATACTTTGTTGATCTCATAAACCGTGTCTTTAGGGATCAACTAAATAAATTTGTGTTTGTGTTCATGGATGCTATACTTAACACAAGGAACAATTGAGGATTATGATCGAGATGTTGAGGAAGTACCGACTAAAGGCACGATTTTCTAAAATATACTTGTGAAGGAGAGACGAGCGATTTTTGGGTCATGTTTTTGATGAGCAAAGCATTGTTGCATTTCCTACGAAGATGGCAACGGTCTAGCATTGGGATCGACCAAAGAAAGCTACAAACATGAGGAGTTTCCTTAGACTAATGGGATACTATGTATGTATTATCAAGGACTTCTCTAAGATAGCGACACCATTAACCCATTTGACAAAGAAGAACCAGAATTTTGTTTGGGACACGAGGTGAAAGCATGCATTTATGAGTCTGAAGGAGAGGTTAATGAGTCCAGCGGTGTTAGTTATTCTGGGTAGGAATGTAGAGTAGATAGTGTACATAGATGCCTATGATACTAGACTATGTGCGATGTTGATATAAAGGGAAAAGTTTATCACAACACTAGTTAATAGCTGAAACCATATGAGAGGAAGTATCCAACTCATGATTTGGAGTTGGCGACGATAGTGCTCACTTTGAAGATTTTGAAGCACTACTTACTTGGAGAGAGTTCGAGCAGCTCAATAATCATAAGTCATTGAAGTACCTCTTCTCATAGAAGGATCTTAACCTTCATCAACATTGATGGTTAGAGTTCCTGGCCTTATATGACTTTGAAATTTTCTATATGCATAGCAAGGAGAATATAGTTGCTGATGCTTTGAGTAGAAGACATGCCAATTTAAGAGTGATGTTTCTAGAGTGGAAGTCACTTGATTATATTGCTTGTTATGACTTTAGGCCTTGATGTGAGCAGAGCCAGATGTGTTGGCTAGTTTGACTACCTAACCTACCTTGATTGAGTAGATCAGTACTAGTAGGAGGCGAGACGATGGACTAGCAGAGATCATGGCTATGATAAAGGAAGAAGTAGAGTCTGAGGAGATGAAGCAGTATGGGCTAGACCATGATGGTTGGCTCTGTAAGGATGGGAGATTGTTTGTGCCTATGTCTATGGATTGAGGGATGAGGTGCTACGAGTGTGCCATCATTTGAGATTGACTATACATCCTGATGGCAATAAAATATACCATTATATGAAGGAGACATTTTATTAGAAGGGATAGAGAAGGTTTTTGGGTATTCATCTTAAGATGTGTGAACTTTCAGCCATTGAAGGTTAAACAGCAGAAGCCAAGTGGTTTGCAGCAACCGCTTGAGATTCTCGAGTGGAAGTGGGAACATATATCGATGGATTTCATTGAAGGATTGCCGAGTTCCAGCGGAGAGTATGATAGCATATGGGCTATAGTCGATAGATTGACGAAGAGTGCTTGAATTATAACTATAAAGTTTGGTAAATTAGCATTCAAATTGGCCAAGTTGTATGTGAAATGGATAGATGCAATTCCATGGTGTGAAGAGCATTGTAAGAGACCAAGACCCATTATTCACCGGCGGGTTTTGGAAGAGCATACAAGAAGATTTATGGATGGTGCTGCATCTAAGTACAACTTATCATCCGTAAACCATTGGGAAAATCGAGAGGGTGAATCATCTTAGAGGATCTCTTATGAGCTTGAATTCTTCACTTTGGAGGCTCATGAGATAATCACTTGCTTTTAGTAGAGTTTGCATACAACAGATATCAATCTAACATCCGTATGGCACCATTTAAGGCATTATATGAATGACCATGCAATACTCCTTCATGTTGGTGGGAAGCGGGCGTGAAATTGATACTAAAGCCAGATATGATCTAGGAAACATTAGAGATGATTAAGATCATCTGTTAGCAAATGAAAGTTTCTCAAGATAGAAAGAAGAAGTACACTGATAAAAGGAGATGTGATATTGAGTTCTTCGCCAGTGATACGGTGTTTGTTAAGATCTCTCCACTAAAAAATGTATTTAGATTGGGTACTAAGGAAAAGTTAACAACAAGATTTTTAGGTACTTTTTCAATACTTGAGATTATTAAGAACTTAATTTATAGGGTCGACTTATCTTAGAAGATGACGATGTGAAAAATGTGTTGCACTTTTCTCATTTGCAGAAGTTTGCGCACAGCTCAAGTGTGACTATTACACCAGATCAGTTGGATGATACCGAGATTGAACCAGAAGCTTTGAGATCTCGTAGGCCCATTTGTATCATCGAACATAATCCAAAGCAGCTTAGAAGAAAGACAATCTAGTTGGTGAAGATTCAATGGGGTGAAAATAAGAGGGATTGCACTTGGAATATTGAGGAGAGCATGATGACCACTTATCCGAAGCTCTTTACTTGGCGAGAATTTTTATTATTGCGTTTACTTTCACTTTCGACATCATATAGAGTAGTTTAGTATCTTGTATGCTAGGATAGGCGTAGATATTATTTCTTGCTTAGGTATGCATGTTTGATCTTTTTATATGTTTCCTTATAGGTGTAAGGCATGCGAGGTAAATATGTTTGACTTTGCCTCAATCGTATTGGGAATTTCAGGAGCGAAATTTCTAAGGGTGAAGAATGTAACGACCCATATTTTACTTATCAGATGATCATAAAATATTATATTAAAATTCATATTGGGTCTATGAAGTTATAACTTTGGGTTATGTTGAGTAGTGATATTTTTAACCCTTAATATTTTTTTTGGACAATTTTACCTCTAAAATCTTGTAAAGGCTATAAATTTTGATAATAAACAAATTAGGGTCGGAGACCACTTGTATTGGAAAGATATGATAGTTTCTCTTTTCGTAGAATGGTCATAATAGCTTTTTTAGCTTATGGTTTGTGGGAAATGGCTGTTTGATGTTTGACAGTTTTTGAAACAGCTTAGTAAGTAACAAATGATTTATGGGTGAGGCCTAATAACCTATTTTGGATTTTAGGGTTATATTGGCTGCTATAGCCTCACCAAATCATTTTCTCATCATACCAAAATCCATCGAAATCTCTATTAAAATTTCTTTAACCAAAACCTTCTCTAATCTCTTCCGAATCCAGCCAAATTCATAGATTAGTGGTAGAATAGCAAGGGGATTATCTAGTGTCTTTCAAATCTAAATTTTTGAAGAGGAAAATTTGAGCTTTGTTGTATATTCTCGAATATGCCTCGTTTTAAATGCAAATCTTCCATTTTTGGCTGTTTGGTGAGTGATTTATTATTTCACAACTTATTATATATGTATCTGTATGTTTTGAAATTTTTTGAATCCATTTTTAAAGCCAAAAGTATATTTTAGGACTGTTTTAAACTCAAATTTGAAGTAAAAATGAACTTAAAATGATTTAATCATGTTGTTTTGATGTATGATTGTACACACACATATATGTATGTATGTATGTATATATATATATATATATATATATATATATGTTAGGCTTTATTATTGATGCACTTTTAGATAATTTTCCTTAGTTTGATGTATGTTTATATGTTTGGATGATGATTAAAGGTCGTTTATGCTTGTTTGGATTTTATTTGTATGTTTGAATGGTTGTAAACGCTCATCGGAGCGAAATAGAGGTGATGGGTGATTCTACGATCGAGGTCTCCACGTAGTTGGAGTGGCGATGTGCTCTCAGATTTAGTGGATAAAGGATGGAAGATCCGAAAATGTAGAATCGGACTTCGACGGATCAGCTCTAGAATATTTCGGTCGTATCAACGCATTGGGGATGCACATAGGTCGAAGTAGTAAGAGTAGCGATGGAATCGATGCGAAACAAGGCATCAGAAGTACTACAAGAATTTGTGTCACGATCCAAATTTCAGCGTTCGAAAATCGGCACCCGTACTTCACTTGTACTCGAATGCCGCAGATTCAATCATTGAAATTTGACTCGTGCCGGAGCTTATAACACAGTAAGTATAACAACACAACGGAAGAAAGAAATGAATGATATCATATACAACTCCAACGAATACAATATCCAGAATGATATACAACAATGATATCTATATGATACAACAATATCAGAGACAAGTAATAATGCTACAGCGAAAACAACAGAAATGATAACTCCAAATGATCTTTAAAAGAGAATGAGTCCACCAACTCCAGTATCAAGCTCGAACCATCATCACGTTTCACAAAGATAAGCAAGGTCGGCCGTGATCTCCAAAAACTGAACTAGCTCCAACTAGTCTACTAAACCTGACTATCTGAAAACCCCAACTCTAGACTGCCCGTGTGGAAAATTATTGGCACCTAGAGTTTAGGAAGGGAACAATAAACTCCAGGTCAGTCATGGGACTGGTGTGAGTAATAAAAACAGTTTATCTTTAAAACAAACAACAAAAGAATTTTCAACATTGAAATCCGCAATGCTTTTTGGAAAATGAAACTACCATAAGGCCTCCCGCCACACACACAATGCAAACGCAGAATTAGAGGAGATTCCTCCTTATGATAGTCAAACATGCTTACTACGCAAAAAAAACTCTTTTGATATTATTACTAGTGCATAGTGCAGAAAACATTTCAAAAGTTTAATATTAATCTTAGCCAGCATAGGTACCATTATACTATGCCTACTATAGCTACCATTTTAAATGGCAGGTTCTACAACTAAAACCGTACAAGGCTCGTATTGTTTCTTTGGATTTTCCAACAAATGGTCAGGCTAAGGAACTTCCTATGCCACGTAGGAATGCCTCTGGAGGAACGCCCCGAGAGATAACTGCTCTCTGCCAACACAAGGCCGGTTACCCCCTTCCCGGGTAGTAAGCTTGAGATATTCCACCCCCGGTCGTTTGCGACCTTTATACGAGGCCTCGATCACAAGGCAACAATCACACAATAAATGAGATTGGAGCAACTACACAGGTAAATATCTGGGCTCCATACCATGATACCACCTTTTTCCAGAAGGAATGGACATACCCTAGGGGAGCTACCCTGAAACCTTGCCGCATCTTTCCTATTTCGACCATTACCGGTTTGTGAGGCTCGATGAGGTCTCGTCCACAAAGCTACGCTTTACACGAAAGCCATGCTTTGATCAACAAATGATCAACAAATGATCTGCAACACACAACAACACTTAGCATGCCACACTACCAACTTGGGAGTATATCACTGATAACCTTCAACTACATAACCTCTGAGCTCGTACGTCTCAGAGAAGGGTGTTAAGCTAAGAGAATAAATTCTCCGCCACCAAACAGAAATGTATTTGAAAGAAATCAGCTTTATATCTCAAAGTGTAATGTCAGACATACAACCATACAAGTCTGTTCCGGGTTCGAACAGAACCGAAGGCACTTCCAAAGAAGCCCTTGCAATCCGGGTATTCACAATCCCGATTGGACTTCCCATCACTTAGGAAATCTCTATACCGTAGCTACTCAGTGCAGAGACAATCGATAGGTTATCCTATCGTTCTCGCAAACACCCGGTCTTCAACACCGGTCTTCAAATGCTATCCATTTACGTCGTATCACTTTTCGGAATGGGTTATATGACACAAAGTCCTCTCCTGGCTAAACCGAATAGCGAGCGCAATATTTTAAAACATATGGATATTGGGATTTCAGTTAAGTCACAACTTATTACCCAAAACTTTTCTTCAAATGGTTTAAACACATTACCATCTTAATCTTTTACACAAAAAGATTCATCTCACAAAGTTAACCCAGTTTCACAAAGATCTATTCACAAATTTTCAAATCGATTTCCATTTCAATTGGATTAACTCATTAAATCTTTAAATCAAAAATTTAATTGATAGCATTCAAAACAATCCATTTCGACCTTTTATACAAAAGGTACACCTTTCCAATTTCAAAACAAAGTTCAACAATCTTTCACAAAGATTTATTCATAACTCGGAAAATCATTTTCATTTCAACTTGAAATTCTTTTGACACAAATTGGAAATTCATTCCTTATATGAAAGCTTCTACTATTTGAAAACAAATAGTTTTCATTTCAGAATATCTGATTCTTTTATACGAGTTAAAATCTTTGGGTTAATTCAAATTCTCAAAACCATACTTTTAAAATGGTTTAAATTCATATAAACACATTATAACATCTTTTAACCATAATTTCCAAACATGGAATTCAATTCCAAATTTTGAATTCAAATTCAAATCAAATTATTTAAATTGAAAAACTTCACCAAGTTACTCAAAATAACCTTTATCTCAAAAAATCCTTTTAAAAAGCTTTAACATTTAACCTAAATCCATTTCCAAAATCAATTGAAATTAAAATTTCAATTTCAAAAACATTAAATGTAAATCATCTGTGACTTAACCGATTTCCTCGTGAAATCCATATTTGTGTGTGTATGGTGTGGTCCAGGGGTTTTACACAGTAGTGCAACATCATTCAATCATCACAGATTCAAATACAACAATATATTTGATAAGCGGTATAAACTTTAACGCTTACCCTTCATTCACAGATCCACAGATAAATCACAGATAAAATAAATTACATTCATCACAGCTTGAATTAAAATAATTCATATCACACAACATCACATAGTAGGAATATCGAACAATTCACAGCATTTAATAGAATACAGTCATCCATAAGTAATGATTTATTAATCATCATTCTCTAATTAATTTAAAATAAATTAAATTAATTACTTTCATCATTCTAAATCTTGCTTACTTAACCATTAATTAATTACAAATTAATTAATCATTCTCTAAGTACTAATTAATCACCCTTGATTAATTATATTCTAATTACATTAAGTAATTATCCTTAATTAATTACACAAATTAATTTTTCTTAACCAATTACAGTAATTAACCTTTAATTACTTCATTAATTAATTAACTAAAATTAATTACATTAATCCTTAATTAATTACATTAATTAATTACTTCACAATCACTTATCATTGATTAATTAATCTTAATTAATCAACCCTTAATTACATCATTAATTATATTAATTAATGATCTCTAATTACTTCTTTAATTAATTACTCTATTTAAATTAATCACATTAAGTAATCAATCTTTAATTAATTTCACAAAGTAATTATACTTATCACATTTACTTTCAAATTTCATTTTAAATTTAAGACTTAAAATGAATACAAATTTAACTTTAACAAAGTTTAAAACACATTTTAAAATCCCTTTTAAATCACATGTCCAAGACGCACTTATTTTATAAAAGGAATTTACAAGAGTTTTAAAACCAAATTCAATTTAAATTCAAATTACTTTTAAAATATACTTTAACATTCTAAAGTTGTTTAACATTTTAAATTTGATAAAACTTTATTTTATTTCAACTAGAATACAAATTTAGATTTGAATCTATACTTAGAACTTATTTAAAACTAGTTTATATCTTGCTTTCCATTTTAAAAATTTCATTTTAAAATTTAAACTGATAGGTTTTCTAACACTTGTGACCAGAAACCTACCCGAGCCAACCTTTCAAAGACTTCGAGTCCAACATCCAAAATCTCGAGCCAAAACCCTAGAGCTACTCGAGAAACTCGAGTATACCTCTGCCCCAAACCCATACTTCACCAGTAAAACAACTCAGGGCACCGTGCACGTGCACGGAGCCGACGAACTCCTCCGACCAACCCTGCAACGTCGAGCAAGTCGACTATCTTCCACCAACCAACCCCCGATCACCAGAACTCCTCCATTCCCTCTGAATCAAAATCAAGTGCCAAAATCGATACCTGGAAACAAAACAGGAACTCCTCCTATACCTGGCAACGTGTCGTTCGCCACACCCCAACCACCAGAACACGCGAAACTCTAGCCATCACTTCGTCAATACCTCCTCTACTTCCTCCCAAGAACACGCAGCACTCGATCGAACGATGGCGACGAACGAATCGAAATTCCTGACCTCACCAAAACTAGGTTTAAAAACTTCACGAGCTCGCCGCCGTCACCTCGTTGAACTGGAACAGCTCCAGCCATTTTTCCCAACCCCACTGGTCACTCCTCTACCTCCAGGTGGAAACTCGACCACTCCGATCAATGAGATCACCCACGGCGACCCAAAATGCAAAATACAGTCGAACCCAAACTGCTCTTCATTCTTTGATCTAAAAATTGTGAATCTTGCTTTAAAAATCATGTTATAGTATAGGAATTCAATTTATATTCCTGAATTCGTGAATTAAAAGGTTTAAATTTTAACCCATTTAAAGTTTCTCTCAGATATCTTCTTTTCTAGTGATAATACTAAGTTATTTTAACTTGAATACATTTTTAAAATTTAGTTCAAGGTCAAACAAACATTTTTTTTGTTTTGATCCTAAGTCCAAACATCAAGTGGATTAGGAAGAATTGATTTTTTAAAATCAAAGTTTGGGTGTTCAAAGCACCAAACTGTAAGCCTGTATAAACACTTCCAGGTTTCAATTTAAATACAGAGGATCCATGTATATATACAACTTATTCATAGATGTACATATAGATAACCAACGATTTAATGCCTTTAAAATCCAAGAAGAATGTGCTACTCACAGTGTTTTCCAGGAGAAACAGAGTTCTTTTATTTTGAAACAGGCTTGAAAAACTGGCAAGCTGAAATCTTTCTTCTTTAATCTTTGGTTTGAGTTGATTGTATTGTTTTTTAGGGCTGTGTAAGTTGAATTTTGTTTGAGTTTTAGATGATGTTTACTTCAGGTTTGCTTAGTTATCTTGATGGACGAAACTGAAATGAAAATTGATATATAGAAATTCGGTTACAGGGTGATGATATTTTTTCCTCTCTAGTACAATATAGGACAAAGATTTTTTCTCTTGGTGGCTGCATTAATTATCACGTACAATTATACTTATCCATACTAATGTCTTCTTTGATAAGCTTCATAAATATTTGTATATTTTTATATTCTTTTACAAGTGTATATACTTATGTATTATTTGTTTCATTCTTTTACAATATTTCTTTACTTGTATGTATTTTATTTGTCTTATGCTTTGTGATATAAATGAATTCTAATTTTAACATGTTGTTTAAATTTAGCTAATTTGTTTACTTTATATTTTATAACTTATCTTAAAAACATTTAAATTTATAAAAATTTATTTAATTTCAAAACCTTAAATTCAAAGATATATTTAAGTCCAGGTTTCAGATTTGTTTTAATTTTCCTTAAATCTTTCCTTTACAAATCAAATTCCAATTCAATTTTAATTTAAATACATTTTTCCAGTAATTCATAATTTAACTAATATTTTATATCAATTACCAATTATTTTCACAATTTTTATTCAAAATTAAATTAATTATCAATTTAAACTTATTTAAAATCCGGGACCGTTACAATTTGGTTTGAGGCTTGGTGGCATCGATATTTGGCATTGGGCAAGGAAGGAGTTTGGTTCAAGTTATGATGGTCGATGATAGGATGGCCGAGCATGAAATTTGGTTTGGGGAAAACTTTGTGTCAGTGATGGTAAGACATCGAGTGGGTAAGTGAGAAACTCCGCGCAAAAGTACCAGGTAGGAAAATTGGTTTTGGGGTGAAGAACCAGGCAAATTTGGGTTCGGGTTTATGCTCGGTGGTAGCATCACTTTGGGTCGTCTATTAGTTGACTTTGAGTCAAAACCAAAAAGATATAGGGGAAAGCTTTGACCTAGAGGGGACTTTGAGTATTGCATGGGCTGCATCGGTCAAACCTAGAGCTGCTTTGTGGTTTTTGGAGGTTGACATGGAGTTAAAGTGGATGACTTTGGGACGATTCAAGACAACTTTGAGGTCTGAGTGGCAACCAATGAAGTGATGACGTGAAGCTTCAATATGATGAATTCAAAACTTTAGTATGATAAATCTATGACTTACGAGGAATGTTTAGAGGTGTTTCAATGATGATACTCGACGATGAAAGTTATGATGGTGATACATAAGGGCAAGTTCAATTATGGGAACTCGTAAGTAGAATAATGATTGTGTTTTTCTATGGAGATAAATGATATGGAATTATGATCGAGTTCCATTGTGGAGACGTGTGCAAATGGATTATTGATGATTCAGAGGTTTCTAGAGTGCTCGTGCAGAGGGGGTATGTGGTGATATCCACTTGGATTACGATTGTGTCCAAATCTTATGATTGTGGATTACCTTGGATTTTATAACTGTGAGTCTGGTCCCTAGCCTTACGAAGTGACATTAATTCAATTACCAAGATACCGAGACTTGATTGAGTTTTTGGCTAACAATTGGGCCATACGAGTTATCATATATTCAATGCATGATCTAAGTGATGTGAGGATTGTTTAATGAATGCCATGTTTTGCTGTGATTGTTTATCATGCTAGAGAGTTACACTATATAGGTATTATCGACTTATATACTCAGATATCTGATTTTGTACTTTAATTTGTAGTACACTCGTATGATGATGATGATAGATTATCATATATCTATTGTTATGTGCTAACTCTTTAGATGCATGGACATGTCAAGTATGATTCCACATATACCATGTCCTTATTACAATTATGATTTTTGTAGTATTTTGAGATGATGTATCATTCATACCAAACTATTGTCTTATCGAGCCTTTATGCTTTTCTTCTTATTATATCTAGTACTTTTAAATGAGTAGATTAGGAATAATGGGTCTGGATAGCGCATGGAGCTGTGCAGAGTATGAGTAGGAGGCTGCTTTCTTATATCTATACTTTTGAGCTTATAATCGTTTATATTCCTTGTGCAGTACTATGGAGTTATGTCGGTACTTGTATTATTAAGAGACAGTTATTAGAGTTTTTATGGAGATTTAGGATGTATAAATTATGTTATTTCCGTTTTGTATGATCTATAAACCGTTGCACTCCGTTGTTCTTATTTATTGTTCATTTGACTATATTATTATCTCGCCCGCCTTATATCTACGTTGAATCTTACACTTTATCCTATGCACTGCGAGATATATGATAGTGATGCAGCCAAGGAAGCGAATTCGACGATGTAAATCGAATCCGTCCAGGATCTCACACGATTAGCGGAAATAATCGGAGAATCGATGATAAATCGATGAAATGATACAATGATGAATTGATGGATTGAAGATGCCCAAGATAAAGGCCCAAATCCGTTAATCACGAAGATACCGGATTCTAGCAATCTTCGACATGTTGATTGCGCACGATGCCGTGAGAGTAGATCTACAATTCTTCGACGTTGATCAAGCGCACTTGATTCCGTGAATTGGCTTCAACAATCGTTGATTCGAGCGCACTCGAATGCTGAAGGTGGAGATAGGAGATAACACTCAACTACCAATTTCAATGGAGGCACAAAGCTCTCAACAAATTTTTATTCCAAAAATCAACAACCTTTTTACAATGACATCACATCCCTATTTATAGGGTTTACAACACAACACAAACGACTTAACAATACATGAATTACATCATACGACTTAACAAAGTTCGACTTAATAAACAAACGACATAACAAAACAATGACTAAACAAACGACTTAACACTTAGACAGAGCGACTTAACAAAGGCGACCTAATATCTTCTCGCGACCTAAGCTTCAGAAATTCGCGACATAAGAATTCATGGCTTCAACGACTTAAGGTACGTTGTCTGCAGAACTTCACGCGACCTAAGAATAAAGGAAGCAGCGACTTAAGAAATGAACGACTTAGCTAGGATTCTCGTTCGCGACTTAAGAGCTTCGCGACCTAGGGTTAGGTCGTTCGCGATTTAGGAATTCAACAACTTAGGCTGGAGCGCGATATAGGGATCTGGAACGGCTCCGTCTTCGCGATCTAGGGCTTCGTTCGACTTTAGGAGGAGGAGCGACTCGCTGGAGTTAGGTTGTAACTCGCTGGAATTAGGTCGTAGCTCGCTGGAGTTAGGTCGCGACTAGTTAGGTCACTGGCGACTTAAGGCGCACGATTTATCAGGTTGGGCTGCATCATCCTCCCCTGGTTGAGAAAAATTCGTCCTCGAATTTAAAAGTTCTTCCCCATTGGGTTGTTCATCTCCATAATAAGGTATAAGATGTTTAACATTAAACACGTCAGAAGTGTACACATCCTCCGGCAGCTTCAACCTATAAGCATTTTCATTGATCCGTTTCACAATCTTTACAGGACCAATCTTTTGAGCTTTAAGTTTATTGTATGCTCCCACTGGAAAACGATCCTTCGTTAGTACAGCATATACTAAATCTCCTTCATTAAATTCAGCACTTCTTCGCTTCAGATCCGCAGATCGTTTATACTAATCATTCGTCTTCTCCAATCGTTCCTGAACGATTCTATGGCATTCTGTCAACCCATTAACAAAATCAGCAACCCGCTTAACTGTCCCCTTCGGTTGTGGCACTATCGTTAAATCCAACGGCCCCTTTGGCAAGCTTGAATATACAATCTAAAATGGACTGAAACACGTACTACGGTTGATAGCATGATTATGAGCAAACTCCGCTTGACATAACTTCACATCCCAGCTCTTCATATTATCCTTCACAAGACACCGCAATAAATTTCCCAGGGATCTGTTCACAACTTCAGTCTGTCCATCTGTCTGTGGATGATAAGCACTACTGAATTTCAGCTTCGTTCCCACCATCTTCCACAAACTCAGCCAAAAATGACTCAGAAATCTTGTATCCCTGTCCGAAACTATAGATTCTGGTAAACCATGCAAGTGATAGATCTCTCTAAAGAACAACTGTGCCACATGGACTGCATTTTCCGTCTTATTACAAGCAACAAAATGTACCATCTTCGAGAAACGGTCCACCACAACATATATAGAGTCATTTCCCCGTTAAGTCCTCGGCAAGCCCAACACAAAATCCATGCTTACATCAACCCACGGTTTTGTAGGAACAGGTAAAGGCATATACAAACCCGCATTTGTAGCCGTCCCTTTCGAAACTTGACAAACATGACATCTTCGAACAAACTTTTCAACTTCCCGCTTCATCGAGGGCGAATAATAAGACTGAGAAATCAACTGCAATGTGCCATCCCGACCAACATGTCCTTCTTCATGCAACTCTTTTACAATTTTCATTCTCAAGCTGCAATCTGGTACGCACAATCGATTCCCCTTGAATTAGAATCCATCTACCAACACAAACTCATCAGTACTCCCATCCTTGACTTTTTCAACAATCTTCGCAAAGTAAGGATCTTCCTCAAACAACTCTAGCAATAGTTCAAATCCTGTCACTTCAACCTTCATCGTCGTCAACAAATGACTCCTCCTACTCAAGGCATCAGCTACACGATTCATCACCCCTAATTTGTGCTTTACAACAAAAGTAAACTGCTGCAGATAGGCGACCCATGAAGCGTGTCTAGCTGAAATTTTGTCCTGCCCTTGCAAATGTTTCAAAGCTTCATGATCCGTATAAAGAACAAACTCCTTCTGAAACAGATAATGTCTACAGTGCTTCACAGCTTGAACAATTGCGTAAAACTCCACATCATAAGTGCTATATCTCAACTTGGCTCCAGACAACTTCTCACTGAAATAAGCAAGTGGTCTTCCATTCTGACTCAATACTCCACCAATCCCAACCTTCGAAGCATCAGTGTGTAACTCGAACAATATCTGAAAATCCGGCAGTACCAGAATGGGTGCTGTCATCAAAAGTGTCTTGATCTTCTCAAAAGCTAACTCTGCTTCCTCTATCCACACGAACTTCTTTCCTTTCATGCAATCGGTTACAGGTGCCATCACACTGCTAAAATGTGGAATGAATCTTCGATAAAAAGATACCAACCCATGAAAAATCCTCACTTCAGTAATTGTCTTGGGTTGTGGCCAACTCCTGACAGCTTCCACTTTGCTTTCATCCACTTGAATACCCTCTTTCGACAGAACATATCCCAGAAACAAAACACTGTGCGTCATGAACACGCACTTCTTCGTTGCTGCATAGAATTGCTCCTGTCGTAGAATCAACAGCACTTCTCGCAAATGCTGGTTATGCTCTTCCATACTCCCACTATAGATCAAAATATCGTCAAAGTAAACTACTACAAACTTCCCAATAAATGGTCTGAAAATCTGGTTCATCACTCTCATAAAAGTACTAGGAGCATTTGACAAGCCAAACGGCATAACCAGCCATTCATATAGACCTTCCCTAGTTTTAAAAGCAGTCATCCACTCATCACCCGGTCTAATACGAATCTGATGGTATCCACTCTTCAAGTCAATCTTTGAGAACACAACAGCCCCACTCAACTAAACAATCAAATCATCGAACCTCGGCATAGGAAACCTGTATCTCACAGTGATCTTGTTTAGAGCTCGATTGTCCATACACATCCGCCAAGTCCCATCCTTCTTCGATACCAATAAGGCTGGCACTGCACAAGGACTCAAGCTCTCCTGAACACGCCCTTGTTCTAACAACTCCTCCACCTGCCTTCTCAGTTCCTCATGCTCCTAAGGACTCATCCTGTAATGTGGCCTATGAGGTAATGCCGCCCCTGGCACAAGATCAATCTGATGCTGAATATCTCTCAATGGTGGTAACTCCTTTGGCAACTCTTCAGGAAACACATCTCTGAATTCTTCCAACACTGGCTTTACTTCCTCTGGAACTTCAACAGATTCAGTAGCTTCATGTCCAATCAACAAGAACACCTCTGGACGCTCCTCTGCTTCTTCAACAAACTCCTTCAAAGTCAACAAAGTCTTCAGCTCCTCAATCTCTTCTAACTTGCTCTCTCCTTGCTATCTCTTCTTCGGAACTAAAATGATCTTAGTACCCTCAAACATAAAGCTGTAGCTATTGGTTCGACCATCATGCTGCACTGCTCGGTCATACTGCCATGGTCTTCCCAAAAGCAAGTGACAAACATCCATCTCCACCACATCACACCAGATCTCATCTTTATACTTCTTCCCAATAGAAAATGGAACATGAACTCTCCTATCCACCTTCACCTCTCCTCCTTTCCTTAACCACGCTAACTTGTAAGGATTTGGATGCTTCTCCGTCTTCAACTTCAACTTTCTCACAGCTTCGGTAGAAATGATATTGTCACAACTTCCCGCGTCAATCACAAATTTACACACCTTTCCCAGTATAGTGCATGTCGACTGAAAGATATTAATCCTCAACCAACTAGCCTCCTCTTCCTGCTTCGGTGTCAAACATGATCTCCTCAACATTAAATTACATCCTTCATCTCCCGACGCGATATCCTGTTCATCCTCCTCAACTGGACTAGAATAACCTTCATCAACATCCTCACCTTCCTCTTCAGCAATCATAGCTCACCTCTTCGGTTTCGGGCATTCATTACTCTTGTGACCCACTTCCTAGCAATTATAACACTTGAAACTGTTGTTGACCTTCGCCTTCGCGACTTCATTCACAACTGGTTTACTGACAGCTTTAGAAACATTGGAACTCCCACTAGCACGCTTGCTCTGAGTATTGGAACTTGGAAACACACCACCTCCTCGTCTTCCCTGCTTCTCCCAAGCCAACGCCTTCTGGTGCGCTTCAGCCACAGATTTAGGGTCAAACATATTTACCATATCCTGGATCTGGATCCTCAACCCCCCAACAAACCTAACAGTCAATTGTTCCTCCGTCTCCATAATGTCATTTCGAGCAATCAGTTGATAAAACTCATCAGCATAATCATTAACAGTCTTCGTCCCTTGCCTCAGATTCTGCAACCTCTGATACATGAGTGATTGATAATTGTAAGGCAAGAATGTAGTCTTCATCATCTTCTTCATTTTCTCCCAAGCAACAATCTTCGACTTTCCCATCCGTTCTTGTGTAAGTTTGGTTTGCTGCCACCATGCCATAGCTCTCCCTCTCAACCTAGTAGCAACCAACTTCACTCGACGATCTTCCGGAACCTCCTTGAAATCAAAGATTTCTTCAACATTAGATAACCAATCTAGAAATTCTTCAGCCTGCATACCACCCTTAAACTCTGGAATTTCAACTTTCATTCCGGACTCCCATTTGTGATCATATTCTGAATGATTTCTTCCTTGGTTTCGATTTCGACCATGAACACTACCACCATCAAACTCCTCATCAAAATCTCATGCATATCGATGTCGATCATGACCACCAACATCTCTACCACCACCATTTCTACCACCAACATCCCTTCGATCTACATTCCTCCGATCACGATAATCAACATTTCTATCACGATCGTCAACATTTCTACGATCATGATCTTCTCTTCTCTCCCGATCTGAATGTGGTGAAACTCTATTTCCCCCATGGCTCGATTCAGGTGAAACCCTTCTTCTACTTTGATTCATTTCAAACATCATTTTCTCTAATCGACCAATTCCCTCATCAAACTTCTCATTGAATTTATCACTAATTCGTTGCTTCATTTGTTCAGCATCTTCTCTTCCATACAAAGCATCAACATTGCGATGATGTTGAGCTCGTCTCGGTGGCATGATTGAACTTCAAACAAATCTTCAAAAATTCAAACTTCACTTCGGCGCGCAAAAATCCTAACGAGCAAAATTCAAACACTTTACGAACTTTGATCCAAAATGATATGGATCGAAACTCCCAACTTGTTGCAACTTCACGATGAACACGATGAACACGATGAACACTAAACTTCTCAACAATGCAAATCCGATCTCCAAACTTCAAATTCTCGAAACTCAATTCTCCAAATGATGCAAACTTCTTGCGATCTAGCTCTGATACCAAACTGATGCAGCCAAGGAAGCGAATTCGACGATGTAAATTGAATCCGTCCAGGATCTCACACGATTAGCGGAAATAATCGATAAATCGATGATAAATCGATGAAATGGTACAATGATGAATTGATGGATTGAAGATACCCAAGATAAAGGCCCAAATCCGTTGATCACGAAGATATCAGATTCTAGCAATCTTCGACATGTTGATCGCGCACGATGCCGTGAGAGAAGATCTACAATTCTTTGACGTTGATCAAGCGCACTTGATTCCGTGAATTGGCTTCAACAATCGTTGATTCGAGCGCACTCGAATGCCGAAGGTGGAGATATGAGATAACACTCAACTACCAATTTCAATGGAGGCACAAAGCTCTCAACAAATTTTTATTCCAAAAATCAACAACCTTTTTACAATGACATCACATCCCTATTTATAGGGTTTACAACACAACACAAACGACTTAACAATACATGAATTACATCATACGACTTAACAAAGTTCGACTTAAGAAACAAACGATATAACAAAACAATGACTAAACAAACGACTTAACACTTAGGCAGAGCGACTTAACAAAGGCGACCTAATATCTTCTCGCGACCTAAGCTTCAGAAATTCGCGACATAAGAATTCATGGCTTCAGCGACTTAAGGTAGGTTGTCTGCAGAACTTCACGCGACCTAAGAATAAAGGAAGCAGCGACTTAAGAAATGAACGACTTATCTAGGATTCTCGTTCACGACTTAAGAGCTTCGCGACCTAGGGTTAGGTCGTTCGCGATTTAGGAATTCAACGACCTAAGCTAGAGCGCGATATAGGGATCTGGAACGGCTCTGTCTTCGCGATCTAGGGCTTCGTTCGACTTTAGGAGGAGGAGCGACTCGCTGGAGTTAGGTCGTAACTCGTTGGAATTAGGTCGTAGCTCGCTGGAGTTAGGTCGCGACTCGTTAAGTCACTGGCGACTTAAGGCGCACGATTTATCAAGTTGGGTTGCATCAGATAGGTTCTATGATTTGGATTTTTTGTTACTTTACACCCTTAACTATCACCCTACATTTGTCGGGTACCGTTGCTGTACACTTTACATGTTATATGGGTATCGGAGTGGTAGGGTAGTTATCACACTTATGGAGATTACCGATAAAGCTGATGTGAGATTTCTGATCATCCTACATAGTCCATGTTATAAAGGAAAAAGCTAAAGTATAAAATTTCAAACAATTCAAATAAAATTATGAGAACTTGTTTTTTGTAACGAGCTCAAATACAAATTCAAACTTGTTTATGTTTGGACCAAATATGCATCCTAATTTACGACAGAGCTTAGATTCTTACATTGTTGTAGGAATTATTGGTAACTGATGCGATAGCTTGGGAAGAAACCATTTTTTTATATGGAAAGCATTACTCTTCTCACTTTTTTATGTATACAAAAGTACACATGAAAGATAATTTAGTGGAGCAAGTTAGGGTTGTCTTGCATGAGGAAAAATGGAAAGATGGTTGGAAAATGGAACAGTCTCACATCACTATATAACTTAGAGGCATGGTTTCTAAATATGACTTATTAGGCTCGTAATATTTCCATTTTGTTACTCTAGTGTGTTCCAACTCATGTGTGTACGCCATATGTAAGATGATGAATCTTGGTCCGACTAGTGAAACTCAAATCCTATGTACGTGGATCTCACATTGTTGGGATATGTGATAAAATGTTTCCAAGCTGGAGAAGCAGAGATGCAGCTGAGACTAGACAAAGGAAGATGAAGAAGAGGATGGATCACTGGAGGCCTATAACATAAGTTAAAGGCATCAAATTGACTAGAAAAAAATACTTATCGACTAGAACCCTTTCTAGTTGATTGATAATTTTTCCAATCGACCAGATATTGAGCTGTTTTAAACTCGAACGCATTGTTAATTTTCAAGTCATTAGAAATCCGTACCAGTCGACTGATAGTATTTCTAGTCGATGGGATGAAAAATTCTGCAGAAATTGGGCTCAAATTTTTAGGGGCAATTTTGTTATTTTTACAGTGTTTTAGATTTCCACCTTAGATTTTTTCATATCTTTGATCCAATGACTAAGATTACTTTAGACTTCTATAAATATGCTTGTACAATGGTCTTTATAATGTTTCTGGAGAGGGGTTATTGTATTAGGTTCTTGGAGATTGAGATTTCTAATTAGTTTTAAGGCTTTTTCTTTGTAATCTTTTGGAGGAATTAATAAAGTTTATTTAGAGAAATGTAATGTTTTCTTCCACTTCTTATCTCTTCTCAAATCTAATTGTGTAAGGATTTTCGGGATAACCCTTGTACTAAATGAATTTTTCTGAATATAGTTTGGTTATGGAGAATATAAGCATTTTAAAATTTTAATGTGAGAAATCGGGGGTTATGGAAGGCGAAGATCAATGTTTTTCTATAATTTAATTATCTTCACCAACAATTGAAGAAAAAGAAGAGAAACCTACAAGTATAACTGAAGCAAAATGGGAAATTATGGATAAAAAGGCTGCAATGGCTATTCGATGCCTTTTGAAGAATATAACCTTTCATATTGTTGTTAATGAAATATCTACTTATGTAATTTGGAAGAGATTAGAAGGAATCTATGCTAAGAACCCTACAACAAATAAGGCTCTTCTTAAGAGAAAATTGACAAATCTGAAGGTTAAGAAAAGTGGATCAATTGGAGAGCATCTTAATGATTTTCAAGCAATTGCGAATAACTTGAAGTCCGTGAATTAGGTGGATGCTAAGACATAAGCATTGATGTTGATGAGTTCATTACCGAAAAGTTGTGAATACTTATGGTAACATTAAACAACTCAAATTCAGATGAAGTTGTATCAATGAGTTCTTTTGGCGACGGAGACATTTTTTTCCTGGTGATACTAGAGATTGCTTGGAACTTGGGATTATAGGTAGAGTTTGGACAACTTTATGGAATTATAATATCAAAATGGAGATTGTTGGGATATGTGATATACCATTTCTAGGTTAGAGATGTCGGCGTATCGATTGGAAAAGCGGAGATACAACAGAGACAAGACGAAGGAAAATGAAGAAGAAAGATGCAGTACCGAAGCCTGTAGCATAAGCTACAAGCATTTAGTCGACTAGAAAAATTACTAGTCAAATAGAACCATTTCCATTTGATTCATTACTTTTCCAATTGATTGGATATTGAGCTTTTTTGACCCTTACGCTTAGCTGATTTTCAAATCGACTAGAAATCCATACAAGTCGACTTGCACTAGTGGACTTATGGTATTTCCAGTCTAGTGGATCGAGGATTTCAACAGAATTTAGGTTTGAATTTTCAAGGACAATTTTGTCTTTTTCGGAGTGTTTTGAAGTTTCCACCGTAGATTGCTGCATATCATTGATCTGACGACTAGGTCTGCTTTAGGCTTCTGCAAATAGACTTGCATAGAGGTCATTGTAACATGCATGGAGAAGAGTTATTGTATTAAGATTTTGGGAATTGAGATTCCTTCCCAATTTTGAGGTGTTTTTCGTTGTAATCCTTTGGAGAAATTAGTAAAGTTTGTTTGGAAGAATTTATTTGTGTATTATTTTTTATTTACTTTTATATCTTCTCAAATCTAACAGTGTAAGATTCCTTGGGATAACCCTAACACACATGCGACCTTCTTAAATTTTTACTTATCTGTACACTAGTGCATATTGGGATAAGTAGCATTGCTCTTTTATATATTCAGTGTTTTATTTTATTTTACATTATGCTATTATTATTTTTTGGAAATTTGGATCCGTCCCTTATTTTCAAGTTTGATACATAAAAAATCATTCTTAAAAATATGTTTTAAATTACATTTATATTTTATTGCAAATGTTTGCAATTTTTACTATAGATATTTTTACTTTTTACAACAAATATTTGCATTTTTTAAAGTGCAAATATTTGCGTTTTGAGTGAAACTAAAAACCGAGCGTTTTCTAAAACATATTTTTGAGGAGGATTGATTATGTACTTTTAAAGCTTAAAAGGCGGTATTTTACTTGATAAATAATATTAATCTTCACTTGTAGTACAAATAGAAATTTAAATATTTGAAATTTATTTTGTCAAACATTTTTGAAATAGACAAATGTTCAAGAACTTAGTTTCAAAACATACATTAAACCTCAAAATACACTCTAGATATTATTCTATACTCATTCAATTATAATATGTGTTTCTGCAGGTCCTCTAAACTAGGGCTATCAATAGATACACAAAAAATCTGAAATTCGTCCGCATCTATATCCGACAATCAGATAAATATCTGACATCTTAAAAACAGATGTGGATGCGAATATGAAGATATCTGCATTCAAAATTTTCTGTCCCACTTTTGGTAAGATTTTAGTTTATATTATGTGTATTTTTTTTCTAGCAAGGCTATCCGGGCTTTTGAGTGTGTCGTCCACTTTTATTGAAGAAACAATCATAACAGGTGCTCACCACAGGCATCAGAACAACTAAAGAAGAACCAAAAAAACAGAATATAGACAGAAGCATCTAAAGATTCCAAACTACTAACATACAAGGGATATCAATCCCCGTCATCATTACCACTGTCAACGGTAGAAACACGCCGTATACCATAATTATGTATATTTAGTATAATGAAAAATATTTATTGTTTTATTAAGTTGATAGTTGATATTTGATGCAGGGTATCAGAAAGAAGAAGCAGGAAAACTCACATTTCGACAGTTAAGTCGCTCCACGACCTACGCTAAGTCGCTCGCCGACATACCATTCCACGACCCAACTCCACCACGCGACCTAACTCCACCACGACCTAACTTCCGCGACCTAAAACTCCACATCGATTCCATTCCGCGACCTAAATTCCACCATGTATCCTGATTGCCACGACCTAATTTCCACCATCAGCCTACTTCCTATGATTGAAGACTGAAACAATAAAATCCTTAAATCGTTTCCCAGAGAAGTTGAAGAATTTAAGTCGCGTGAAGACTACTGTAGCTGTAAAGAGATAGGTCGTTTGATAACTAGGTCGTAACTCGCGAATGTTATTAAGTCGTCTTGTACTTAGGTCGTAGGTCGTAGTCTTCTGTGATGTATTATGTTGTATTGTAATTAGGTCGCGTGACCTGTGTGTGTTGTACTGCTGAGTAGGTCGTTTGTTGTAATGTGTTTCTTATGCCGTGGGTTTTAAGTCATAGGTCGCGTGTATCTGATAAGTCGTAAGTCGTTGGTATTGAGTCGCTCATTGATAGGTCGCTAGCGACCTATGCTAGGTCGTGCATATTAAGACGTGTGAGTTGTAGCCTATAAATAGGCATGTGTTGGTCATTTGTATGTTGTTGAATTTGAAATAAAAATTTCTTTTGTGTGCTTTTGTGCCACCATTAAAATCGGTAGTTGAGTGTTATCTCCTATCTCCACCTTCGGCATTCGAGTGCGCTCGGATCAACGATTGTTGAAGCCAATTCACGGAATCAAGTGCGCTTGATCAACGTCAAAGAATTGTAGATCTTCTCTCATGGCATCGTGCGCGATCAACGTGTCGAAGATAGCTAAAGTCCGGTATCTTCGTGATCAACGGATTTGGGCGTTTGGTATCATTAATTCATCGATTCATATTGCTTCATCTAATCGTTTCATCGATTAGTTTGACACGAATTCTTCAATTCATCATCAAGTGTTATTTCCACTACGTCATTTGGTATCGAAGCTTGATCGCAAGGAGTTTGTGTAGATTTTTGGAGTTGTGCGAGATTTACATCATTTGGAGAAGTGGGTTATCGAGATTTTGAAGAGATTTGTTCGTTTGGAGATTTTTGAAGATTTCAACAAGTGGGTAGTTTTGATTTGAAGATTTTTAGATCGAAGTGAAGTTTTTGTTGGAATTTGTCGAAGAGTGATCATGCCTCCGAGAAGAGCTAACCGTTATCGCAACATTGATGCTTTGTATGGGAGAGAAGAGGCCGATGAGATGGAGCAAAGAATTAACGAAAATTTTAATGAGAAGCTTAATGAAGGGATTGGACGATTAGAGAGAATGATGTTGGAGATGAATCAAAATCAGAGAAGGGTTTCACCCGAATCGAGCCATGGGAGAAGTAGAGTTTCACCACATTCAAATCGAGAGAGAAGTGTTGATAGTGATCATAGAAGTGTGGATCGAGATTGTGATAGAAATGTTGATGATCGAAGTCGTGATAGAAATGTGAATGACCGTGACCGGAGGAATGTAGATCGAAGGGATGTTGGTGGAAGAAATGGTGGTAGTAGAGATGTTGGTGGTCAGGATCGACATCGATATGCATCAGATTTTGAAGGGGAGTTTGATGGTGGTATTGTTCATGGACGAGGATGAGGTCAAGGAAGAAATCATTCGGAATATGATCACAAATGGGAGTCCGGGATGAAAACTGAAATACCGGAATTCAAGGGAGGTATGCAGGCCGAGGAATTTCTTGATTGGCTAGCTTATGTTGAGGAAATTTTTGACTTCAAGGAGGTTCCGGAAAATCGTAAAGTGAAGTTGGTTGCTACTAGGTTGAGGGGGAGAGCTATGGCGTGGTGGCAGCAAACCAAACTTACTAGAGAGCGGATGGGGAAGTCAAAGATTGTTGCTTGGGAAAAGATGAAGAAATTGATGAAGGCTACTTTCTTGCCTTACAATTACCAATCACTGATGTATCAGATATTACAGAACCTGAGGCAAGGGACGAAGACTGTTGCTGATTATGCTGATGAGTTCTACCAGTTGATTGCTCGAAATGACATTATGGAGACAGAAGAACAATTGACCGCTAGATTTGTTGGGGGACTTAGAACACAGATCCAAGATATGGTGAACATGTTCGACCCTAGATCTGTAGAAGAAGCACATCAAAAAGCGTTGGCTTGCGAGAAACAAGGTAGACGTGGGGGAGGTGTGTTTTCAAGTTTTACGGGGCAGAACAAAGGAGCGGGTAGTAGTTCTAATATTCCTAAAGCATCGAGTAAGCCGATTGTTCATGAAGTGACCAAACCAAAAGTCAACACCAATTTCAAATGCTATAATTGCCAGGAAGTGGGTCACAAGAGCAACGAATGTCCAAAACCGAAGAAGAGAACTATGATTGCTGAAGTGGAAGATGAGGATGTAGAAGAAGATATCGATTCACACCGCGATGAGGAGGAAGAAGAGGTGTCGGGAGACGAGGGATGTAATCTGATGCTACGGAGATCTTGTTTAACCCCGAAACAAGAAGAGGAGTCGAGTTGGTTGAGGAGTAACATTTTTCAGTCAACGTGTACTATTTTGGGGAAGGTCTGTAAATTTGTCATTGATGCTGGGAGTTGGGATAATATCATTTCAACGGAAGCTGTGAAGAAGTTGAAGTTGAAAACGGAGAAACATCCTAGTCCTTATAAACTTGCTTGGTTGAGGAAAGGAGGAGAAGTGAAAGTAGAGAGACGAGCTCATGTTCCATTTTCTATTGGAAAGACCTACAAAGATGAGATTTGGTGTGACGTGGTTGACATGGATGTTTACCATTTGCTATTGGGAAGACCGTGGCAGTACGATCGGGAAGTACAGCATAATGGTCGAACAAATAGCTACAGTTTCTTGTTCGAGGGCACGAAAATCACTTTAGTTCCGAAGAAGCGACAACAGAATGCGAACAAGCTGGAGGAGATTGAGGAATTGAAGACTTTGTTGTCCTTGAAGGAATTCTGGAAGAGGTAGATGAGAGTCCTAAAATTTTTATGTTGACTGGGCATGAAAGCAGTGAAGTTACTGAAGTTCCAGGGGAAGTGAAACCAGTTGTGGAGGAATTCAAAGATGTGTTTCCAGAGGAGTTACCGAAGGAGTTACCAACGCTTAGAGACATACAACATCAGATTGACTTGGTGCAAGGTGCTGCATTGCCTCATAGACCACACTATCGGATGAGTCCAAAAGAACACGAGGAGTTGAGAAGACAGGTGGAGGAATTACTGGAACAAGGGCGTGTTCAGGAGAGTTTGAGTCCTTGTGCAGTGCCAGCTTTGTTGGTACCGAAGAAGGATGGAACGTGGAGAATGTGCACAGATAGTAGAGCGTTGAATAAGATTACAGTGAGATATCGATTTCCTATGTCGAGACTGGATGATCTGTTGGATCAGTTGAGCGGTGCTGTTGTGTTTTCGAAGATTGACTTGAAAAGTGGATACCATCAGATTCGTATTAGACCGGGTGATGAGTGGAAGACTGCTTTTAAAACGCGGGAGGGTCTGTACGAATGGTTGGTGATGCCGTTTGGCTTGTCAAATGCTCCGAGTACATTCATGAGAGTCATAAACCAGATTTTTCGACCATTTATCGGGATGTTCGTAGTGGTATATTTTGATGACATCTTGATCTATAGTGGAAGCACTGAAGAACACCTACAGCATTTGCGGGAAGTGTTATTGGTTTTACGACGAGAGGAATTTTATGCTGCAATGAAGAAGTGTACCTTCATGACTACAAGTATTCTATTCTTGGGCTATATTGTGTCGAAGGATGGTATTCAAGTTGATCAGGGTAAAGTTGAAGCTATTCGAAATTGGCCACAACCTAAGACAATAACAGAAGTGAGGAGTTTTCATGGTTTAGCATCATTCTACCGAAGATTCATTCCACTCTTCAGTAGCGTGATGGCACCAGTTACGGAATGTATGAAAGGGAAGAAGTTTGTTTGGACTGAAGAGGCTGATTCTGCTTTTCAGAGAATCAAAACACTCTTGACCACAACGCCCATTCTTAGATACCCAGATTTTCAGTTACTCTTTGAGCTTCATACTGATGCATCCAAGGTTGGAATTGGGGGAACGTTAAGTCAAATGGGTCATCCTATTGCCTACTTTAGTGAGAAACTGACGGGAGCTAAAACGAGATACAGTACTTATGACTTGGAATTCTATGCTATAGTCCAAGCCATAAAGCATTGGAGACATTATCTATTCCATAAAGAATTGTGCTATACACTGACCATGAAGATTTGAAACATTTGCAGGGGCAAGATAAAATTTCAGCAAGGCATGCTTCGTGGGTTGCTTATTTACAACAGTTTACTTTCGTGGTGAAGCACAAATCAGGAGTTACTAACCGAGTTGCCGATGCATTGAGCCGTAGAAATCATTTGCTGACAACTATGCGAGTGGAAGTAGTGGGATTTGATTTGTTGCTAGAGTTGCTTATTTCAGATTCTTATTTTGTGAAAGTGCTGGAACAGATGCAGGAAGGGAGTTCTGATGATTTTATGATGAAAGATGGATTCTTGTTCAAAGGAAACCGATTGTGTATTCCGGATTATAGCTTGAGGCTGAAGTTTGTCAAAGAATTGCATGAAGAGGGTCACGTGGGCAGAGATCGTACATTGCAGTTGATTTCACAATCATATTTTTGGCCTTCTATGAGAAAAGAAGTTGAAAAATTTGTGGAGAGATGTCATATTTGTCAAGTTTCCAAAGGGACAGCGACGAATGCGGGATTGTATATGCCATTACCCGTGCCTACTAAACCTTGGGTTGATATCAGCATGGATTTTGTTTTGGGTTTGCCTAGAACTCAACGGGGAAATGATTCTATATACGTTGTGGTAGACCGTTTCTCGAAGATGGCACATTTCATTGCTTGTAAGAAAACGACGGATGCAGTTCATGTGGCAATGTTATTCTTTAAAGAAATCTATCGTTTACATGGGTTACCTGAATCTATTGTTTCTGACTGAGATACTCGATTTCTGAGTCACTTTTGGTTGAGTTTGTGGAAGATGGTGGGAACGAAGCTGAAATTTAGTAGTGCTTATCATCCACAGACAGATGGACAAACTGAAGTTGTGAACAGATCCCTGGGAAATTTGTTGCGATGTCTTGTGCAAGATAATTTGAAGAGTTGGGATATAAAGTTGTGTCAGGCGGAATTTGCACATAATCATGCTGTCAATCGAAGTACTGGATTCAGTCCATTTCAGATTGTATATTCAAGCTTGCCAAAGGGGCCGTTGGATTTAGCGATAGTACCACAACCGAAGGGGACAGTTAAACGGGCTGCTGATTTTGTTGATGGGTTGACAGAATGCCATAGAATCGTTCAAGAACGTTTGGAGAAGACAAATGAGAAGTATAAACGAGCTGCAGATAAGAAGAGAAGAAGTGTGGAGTTCAACGAGGGTGATTGGGTGTATGCCGTGTTAACAAAGGATCGTTTTCCAGTGGGTGCTTATAACAAGTTGAAAGCCCGAAAGATTAGTCCGATCGAAATTATAAAATGGATCAATGAAAATGCTTATAAGTTGAAGCTACCAGAGGATGTTTACACTTCTGATGTGTTTAATGGGAAACACTTGATTCCATATTATGCTGATGATCAAGAAAGTGCGAATTCGGGGACGAATTCTTTCGTACCCGGGGAGGATGATGCAGGGTATCAGAAAGAAGAAGCAGGAAAACTCACATTTCGACAGTTAAGTCGCTCCACGACCTACGCTAAGTCGCTCGCCGACATACCATTCCGCGACCCAACTCCACCACGCGACCTAACTCCACCACGACCTAACTTCCGCGACCTAAAACTCCACATCGATTCCATTCCACGACCTAAATTCCACGACCTAAATTCCACCACGTATCCTGATTTCCACGACCTAATTTCCACCATCAGCCTACTTCCTATGATTGAAGACTGAAACAATAAAATCCTTAAATCGTTTCCCAGAGAAGTTGAAGAATTTAAGTCGCGCGAAGACTACCGTGGCTATAAAGAGATAGGTCGTTTGATAACTAGGTCGTAACTCGTGAATGTTATTAAGTCGTCTTGTACTTAGGTCGTAGGTCGTAGTCTTCTGTGATGTATTATGTTGTATTGTAATTAGGTCGCGTGACCTGTGTGTGTGTTGTACTGCTGAGTAGGTCGTTTGTTGTAATGTGTTTCTTATGCCGTGGGTTTTAAGTCGTAGGTCGCGTGTATCTGATAAGTCGTAAGTCGCTGGTATTGAGTCGCTCATTGATAGGTCGCTAGCGACCTATGCTAGGTCGTGCATATTAAGACGTGTGAGTTGTAGCCTATAAATAGGCATGTGTTGGTCATTTGTATGTTGTTGATTTTGAAATAAAAATTTCTTTTGTGTGCTTTTGTGCCACCATTAAAATCGGTAGTTGAGTGTTATCTCCTATCTCCACCTTCGGCATTCGAGTGCGCTCGGATCAACGATTGTTGAAGCCAATTCACGGAATCAAGTGCGCTTGATCAACGTCAAAGAATTGTAGATCTTCTCTCACGGCATCGTGCGCGATCAACGTGTCGAAGATAGCTAAAGTCCGGTATCTTCGTGATCAACGGATTTGGGCATTTGGTATCATTAATTCATCGATTCATATTGCTTCATCTAATCGTTTCATCGATTAGTTTGACACGAATTCTTCAATTCGTCATCAAGTGTTATTTCTGCTGCGTCAATATTATATATACTTAATGCGTATTAATTAACCGTTCAAAACTATTTATTATCATCATATTTGTTTATTTTTAACACTTCTAATTAATGGAGTTGAATATATTTTGTTTATGAAATTGAAATTTTCCATTTCTATTTTGTGATTTATCGGTCGTTGGCGGATAAGATAATTATTCGATATCCATCCGTATCTGCAGAAGCGAATATCCGATATTCGAAAATGATTTCGAATACGGATGCAAATATAACACCATCTGTATCTGAATATATCTGTTGACAGACCTACTCTAAACATCCAAAAATAAAGTGGAAGCATACCTTCATCAATTTGTAACTACTATTCATGGACAAAGGTTTTTCATTTAGCTCTTACAGTTATGTGTTGCTTGATGATAATGCATATCAGGTAATTTAAGCAGAGGGACATATATAAATAAAGTGATACAAATAATTAGCTATATCATGTCGAACTTTTATTAGCAATTCAATGTTAAAACAAATGAGGCTATTGTGTAGTGGATTGGGTTTGGTAATTATTTTTTTGTTTTCTTAATGTCTAATAAGTGTAACAAACTAGAGTTTTATGCTATAAACGTCCAAAAATTCATGTTTTGCCTAAGATTAGAATTTCTTAATGTCTAATGAGTTCAAATTGGAGACCTTTAAATTAAAAAGATGTTACCTCCTATGGATGCTCTTTAACGGTTGTGTTTAATGAAATTATTCCATCTTCAATCAGGGCTCGGATCATTTAATCTAGTTTGAATCATTTTCATTTCTCTGATAGTGCATATATTTTGCTCGAGTGTACAATAATTTCAATCTTTTTTTTTCTTCCAGTTTAAACTTAATCCAAATTGAAGAAAAGAAGGTTCTGACCCAAAATGTGATCTGTCCTATGAATTATTTGTAAATACAAGATAAAACTAACTCAGAAGCTTTTATTTTTACAACAGATTGACTGTGATATACAAGATTAGGGTGAGAAATTTTATTGTAAAACACAACCATAAAACTCCAAGATGTCGTAAGCAAAGTGAAAATTTTGTGAATAACAAGCATTTTTAAGGAACTTGCATTTGATCCAATGTGTTACCTAACCTGTTTTGCAACTGTGATATTCGATTCACCTTGTTTTTTACTCGGTCTTTCTAGATATACCCATCCAACCCTAAAGGCATTCATTTCCTAATGGAGTAAAATCATTCCACTAGGGTATTTAGATTTTAGTACATATTAGATAAACAAGTATTAGGTAGTATACAACATATTACATATCAATATATGTTCGAACCACGCTACGCAAGTTTTAAATCAATGCCTCTTACATCAAAGTCGAAGCGTCTAACCACTGGGACAATGGTGCCGGTCCCTGCTCAACTTATTTCTAACACTAAATATGGTTATTTCATTTATAAATATAGTCCATTCACGTTTAAAGCTATTACTTAGTCTTGGTAAAACAACATTAACAACTTCTTGTTCATAATTTTTGGTCAAGGCAGTTGGGTTTAGTGCATTAAATTCAACAATGCATACAAAAGAGGTTACGTAGAAGGTGTGACACTTGACATTTGCATGCAGTCCAATTGCGTATACACTTACCATTATTGTAACGTTACTCACCTTCATAATTCACTCTTCTGGCTAGTAAACACATGGGGTTGTTGAAAACAGTTATAAATACGCCTTGTCGAACTCTGCCCACATCTACTTCAACATAAGTTTAAACTTCCAACTGTTGATGTGAAAAGAAAGCATGAAGTCATCAGCACTCATTTGTATCACCTTCATCTTAATCCTGATAAGTACATGCCTACTCTCACTATCTGAATCTCAACCACCGCCATGTCAACAAGAACTGATCAGAAAGCCTTACCAAAAGTGCAGACAATACATACAATATGGTGGTCAAGGACAGGAACAACCTCAAGACTGCTGCCAGCAACTGAACCAAATAAGCAACGACTGCAGGTGTGAAGCTATAAGCAACGCTGTTCAAGAGGCAAAGTGGGAAGAAGGGTACAGAATGGAGGACAGGTGTCAAGAAGATAAGTGCTTTCAGATCGAGAACAGAGGTCGAAACTTGCCTTCTTCATGTGGCTTCCAGATTTGATGCAGCGCATACCTTAATTTTCCTCCACCATAGATCGCTCCTTCCAGTTCGCAATGGCGAAGTCGAAACCCTAGGTTGCGAACGAGACTATGCCGCGAGTTGCTCTGCTCTAGGTCGCGAACAAGACGATGCCGCGAGTTGCTCTGCCCTAGGTCACGAATGCGAGCTTCCAGCGTCCCTAAATCGCGAAGCCCAGCTAGGTCGCGAGTCACCTTCCTCCCTAAGTCGCGAACGACAGCGCGAACTAAAATTCTCCTCCTTAGGTCGTAAATGACCTATGCCAGCTCCAACCCTAAGTCACGATCGAACAACTGCCATTAGGTCGTGGATGACCTTCTTTAGATCGCAAGTTTCCAACGACCTAATGTCGTCCAGTAGGTCGCAGAAGAAATTCACGAAGCACGACCTAATTTCGTCCAGTAGGTCGTAAGAAGAAATTCACGAAGCAGAGGAAGAGTTAGGTCGCGAACGACCTATCTTAAGTCGTGTGTGATTTCTTTAGGTCGCCAGAAGTAGGTCGCGAAGATTGATAAGTCGCTGAAGTTCTGATGGAAAAGACGTTAAGACGCGAAGTTTATTTTAGGTCATTAACGACCTATCTTAAGTCGTATACTCTGTTAAGTCGTGTATTGTAAAGTGTTGTGTTGTATTTGCTTATGTTGTAATGTTTTTAGGTCGTACTATTTTAAGTCGTAGGTCGTTCACGACCTAAGTGTTGTGTTGGGACTGTGTACTGTGTTGTGTTGCAAGTGTTGAGTTGTAGCCTATAAATAGGCGAGTCAGGTCATTGTAAAAGGTTGTTGATTTTGAAATAAAATTTCCTTTGTTAGCTTTGTGCTTTCATCCAATTGGTAGTCGAGTGTGATCTCCTATCTCCACCTTCGGTCAATCGAGTGCGCTCGATTCAACGATTGTGAAGCCAATTCGCGGTATCAAGTGCGCTTGATCAACGCTCGAAGAATTGAAGTTCTACTTTCACGGTATCGAGATCGATCAACGTGACGTAGATTGCTAAAATTCGGTATCTTCGGATCAACGAATTTGGGCATTTCAGTATTTATCAATCCATCGATTCTACTTTCATCGTATCATCAATTTTTGTATTCCGCCGCTGCGTCATTTGGTATCAGAGCTAGACTTAGCCAATCATAGCTAAGCCGAGTCTTTGGAGCCAATTTCTATTGAAGTTGTTCAAGGCCAAGCGTCAGAGCCGAGAAAAGTGAAGTGTTCAAGTTCAGATTTGTTCAAGCCAAGTTTTGAAGTTTGTGTTAGAATTTTTTTGAAGATTTGTTGAAGATCAATCATGCATCCAAGAAGAGGTAATCGTCATCAGAATATTGCCGATGTGTGTAGAAGAGAAGATGCTAAGGCAATATAGCAACGAATTAGTGATAACCTCGAAGAGAAGTTCAATAAAGGTTTTGGAAAGTTGGAGAAGTTGATGATGGATTTGAATCAAAGTCAAAGAGGAAGGTCACCAGTCTTGAACCATGGAGGAAACAGAGTTTCGCCATCGGTTACGGAAGCAAGGAGGGTGTCGCCACAAACTTATCAAGGTAAAAGGGAATCATCAATTTCAATGAGACGAGATCACCATGGGGAAGAGAGAAGAAGTCAACATGGGTTTGACAATGAACCATGTTGTGATGACAAAAGATCGAGTAGAAGAGAGTTGCATGATCATAGAAACATACGTGGTCATAGAGACGAAGGGTGTAATTTGCCAAAACATGAGAATGATTCAATTTGGCTAAGGAACAATATTTTTCAGTCTACCTGCACTATCTTGGGAAAGGTTTGTAAATTCGTTATTAATGCGGGAAGTTGTGATAACCTTATCTCTGAAGAAGCCGTTATGAAGTTGGGTTTGAAGACTGAAAAACACCCTAGACCGTATAAACTAGCATGGATAAAAGAAGGGAAAGAAGTGACAGTGGGAAGAGGAACATTGGTTACATTTTCTATGGGGAAAAAGTACAAAGATGATATATGGTGTGATGTGGTTGATATGGATGTGTGTCACCTACTGTTGGGAAGTCCATGGCAATATAATCGAGCTGTCCAACATAATAGTCACGCCAACAGCTACAATTTCATGTTTGAAGGAACTAAAATTACTTTAGTTCTTAAGAAGCGTGAACAAAGTGACTGCAAACTAGAGAAGAAGGTGGAAGCAACTAATTTAATATTTTCAAAAGAATTTGTTGAAGAATTGAAAGGGGGTGTTGAAGTAGAAGATGAAGTTGATAGTTCTCAACCCACGAAGTTTGATGAAGATAAAGTAGATTCTTCTCAACCCACGAAGTTTGATGAAGATAAAGTAGATTCTTCTCAACCCACGAAGTTTGATGACCATAAAGTTGATTACTCACAATCCGCGAAGTTAGATACAGAAGAAGTTGATGTTTTTCAACCAACGAAGTTTGACGAACATGAGGTTGAAAATTCACAACCAACAAAGTTTGATAAAGATGAAGTTGATGTTTTTCAACCGACGAAGCTTGATGAACATGAAGTTGAAAATTCACAACCAGTAAGGATTGATGAGGATGAAGAAAGTATGTCAAGAGATGAAGGGGATAATTTATCAGTGAAGAAGGTGGATTCGATTAGTCTATTATCTACAGAAGAGTTTGTTAAAGAATTGGAGGATAGAACGGAAGTGTTTATGTTGAATGGGAATGAAACCAGTAAAGATCTCGAGACTCCTGAGGAGGATGAACCAGTGGTAAATGAATTTGAAGATGTACTCCCTGCAGAGTTGCCCAAGGAGGTACCGCCACTGAGGGACATACAATATCATGTTGATCAAATGCCAGATGCTATTGTACCACTTAGACCACGTTATCATATGTGTCCAATAGAGCAAGAAGAGTTTAGAAAACTGGTTGATGGGTTGCTAGTCGAAGGAAGTCAGTTGTCTACTACTGATTGCAGTCAGCAAATGAAAATCCTCAAAGACTTGCATAGAAATAAAATCATGAGCCGTGATCGTACCATGCAGCTAATCTCAAAGTCGTATTTTGGATCGTCACCGAGGAAGGAAGTTGAAAGGTTTGTTCAGAGGAGCCATAATCGACAAATTTCAAAGAAGACCACGACAAATGCAGGTTTATGTATGCCGTTGCATATACATGCTAAATTACGGGAGGAGGTTAGTGTGGACTTTGTTTTGGGATTACCGCGAACGCAACATGGCAATAATTCTATTTATGTGGAGGTTGGCCGTTTTTCAAAATTGGTACATTTCATTGCCTATAAGAAGACTGCAGAGGCCGTTAATGTCGTTTAGTTATACTCCAGAAAGATCTATCGATTTCATGGATTACCTGAATCTATTGTTTCGAATAGAGATACTCGTTTTCTGAACCATATCTGGATGAGTTTGTGGAAGATGATGGGAACGAAGCTGAAATTCAGTAGTGCTTATCATCCACAGACAGATGGACAGACGGAAATTGTGAAGAGATCCCTGGGAAATTTGTTGCGATGTCTTGTGAAGGATAATCTGAAGAGTTGGGATGTGAAGTTATGTCAAGCGGAGTTTGCTCATAATCATGCTATCAACCGTAGTATGGGTTTTAGTCCATTTCAAGTTGTATATTCAAGCTTGCCAAAGGGGCCGTTGGATTTAACGATAGTACCGCAACCGAAGGGGACAGTTAAGCGAGCTGCTGATTTTGTTGATGGATTGACAGAATGCCATAGAATCGTTCAGGAATGTTTGGAGAAGACGAATGAGAAATATAAACAAGCTGCAGATAAAAAGAGAAGAAGTGTGGAGTTCAACGAGGGTGATTGGGTGTATGCTGTGTTAACGAAGGATCGTTTTCCAGTGGATGCTTATAACAAGTTGAAAGCCCGAAAGATTGGTCCAGTAGAAATTATAAAACGGATCAATGAAAATGCTTATAAGTTGAAGCTACCGGAGGACGTGTATACTTCTGACGTGTTTAATGTTAAACATCTTATACCTTATTATGGAGATGAACAACCCAATGGGGAGGAACTTTTAAATTCGAGGACGAATTTTTCTCAACCAGGGGAGGATGATGCAGCGCATACCTTAATTTTCCTCCACCATAGATCGCTCCTTCCAGTTCGCAATGGCGAAGTCGAAACCCTATGTCACGAACGAGACTATGCCGCGAGTTGCTCTGCTCTAGGTCGCGAACAAGACGATGCCGCAAGTTGCTCTGCCCTAGGTCATGAATGCGAGCTTCCAGCGTCCCTAAATCGCGAAGCCCAGCTAGGTCGCGAGTCACCTTCCTCCAAAAGTCGCGAACGACAGCGCGAACTAAAATTCTCCTCCTTAGGTCGTAAACGACCTATGCCAGCTCCAACCCTAAGTCGCGATCGAACAACTGCCATTAGGTCGTGGACGACCTTCTTTAGATTGCAAGTTTCCAACGACCTAATGTCGTCCAGTAGGTCGCAGAAGAATCTCACGAAGCACGACCTAATTTCGTCCAGTAGGTCGCAAGAAGAAATTCACGAAGCAGAGGAAGAGTTAGGTTGTGAACGACCTATCTTAAGTCGCGTGTGATTTCTTTAGGTCGCCAGAAGTAGGTCGCGAAGATTGATAAGTCGCTGAAGTTCTGATGGCAAAGACGTTAAGACGCGAAGTTTATTTTAGGTCGTTAATGACCTATCTTAAGTCGTATACTCTATTAAGTCGTGTATTGTAAAGTGTTGTGTTGTATTTTCTTATGTTGTAATGTTTTTAGGTCGTACTATTTCAAGTCGTAGGTCGTTCACGACCTAAGTGTTGTGTTGAGACTGTGTATTGTGTTGTGTTGAAAGTGTTGAGTTGTAGCCTATAAATAGGCAAGTCGGGTCATTGTAAAAGGTTGTTGATTTTGAAATAAAATTTCCTTTGTTAGCTTTGTGCTTTCATCCAATTGGTAGTCGAGTTTGATCTCCTATCTCCACCTTCGGTCAATCGAGTGCGCTCGATTCAACGATTGTGAAGCCAATTCGCGGTATCAAGTGCGCTTGATCAACGCTCGAAGAATTGAAGATCTACTTTCACGGTATCGAGATCGATCAACGTGACGTAGATAGCTAAAATTCGGTATCTTCGGATCAACGAATTTGGGCATTTCAGTATTCATCAATCCATCGATTGCTACTTTCATCGTATCATCAATTTTTGTATTCCGCCGCTGCGTCAAGATCACTTGTTCTTCTTGATCAGCAAGGGAGTCTTCCATTAATTACTAGTATGATCATATTTCTATGTAATGTTTGTTGTGTTCTTTTGTTTGGCTAGTGGGTGCATGTTGAATAAACTAGTTTCTATATCATTCTTGTCTATCTAATTCTATTTTATATTCTAAATCTGCCTGAATATTTACATATAACTACAACTTTCAGTTTTGAGTTTACATATAAATAATATTAAAAATAATGTTTGTGTCCTGAAGCTTGTTGTAATATGTTTTGATGCAGCACTTTAATGATTGTTCTTCTACTGTTCTTTTGACTCAATCTTTTGAAACTTTTCTGTATGAAAAGCTTATTCTGAGCTAGTTCTCCTCTCTCTTTTTTTTAATAAACAAAATGCTAGTATCTGTTTTAAAATAAGAAATGTTATCTAATCAAAGGAAATAAAGAGGTTAATAATTTGAGTTTTCCTTGCATGTCATTTTTTTTAAAAACACTAAACAATTATCCTCATTTAAATGCATTGCTTTGCTCATAACAGCCAAGTAATTAATGCCTATGAATATTTTTGAACTTTGCACACAATTTCCATCATGTTGGCCAAAAAAATTTAATTAACAACACCAATGTCACTTACCATTGAAAGTTTGAAAGTTTGAAACAATAACATGAATTCACAATTTTCTAAAATTCATTAATAGCAATTTATTGGACCAAAAAGTAACATAACCAGAGTTATACAGTATGACCTAAATTAACTGAAATTCTAATATCTATTATCTCCATAATTTAAGAAACTTAAGTACAGAAGTTACCCAACAATTGTTTTTTCCTTTGTTTTTCTTCTCTAATTCTTCCTTTAACCTTGCATTTTCCATCCTTAGGATTTCAATTTGTTCTCTTAATTCTCTTTTAGGAGAGTCCTCGCAAATATCATCACTGACCTCACTTTCTACGGTAGATTCTTTATTTGGTTCATTTACCACAGATGAATTACATGAAGAATCATAACAATCTGAAATTTGATCATCCAAATTCTGAATTCTCAACTTATTATAGCGCTCAATTAGAGAGCGATGTGATCGATATAAATCCTCAATAACTAAGATCAATTGTGGTCTAGTTTCATGATATATTGATGCACGTTTCACGAACGAGTCACCCTCTACTTCAACTAACTTCATCATTCTTCCTTTTCTGTTCTCCAACTCTACATGTATAACAGTATATATATATATATTAACCTTATGATAGTAACAATACTCTACTATTGGTACAGAACAACACTTCAACTCTAATTTATTAATAGCTATTCAATTCTTCATGTATCTTTAAATGAGAAATTGCACATAAAAATACATAAAACTAGTAAATATTTATAATAGTCTGAACGAACCTGTAAGTGATGAAATAAGCCACGGAGAGTACGAAGACTGCTTATGGCTCTCAAACCACCAAGAATATGATTCCTGCATCTCTGCTTCCATTATATTTTTAGACCTGCATCAGTTCAATAAAGATTTATCTTTTGATCACTGTTACATGAATTTCTTTTAGGAATTAAAAAACGATATTCGTGCATCTTCTTGGTCTTCAAAATGCATATTAAGCCTAAAAACAAATAATTAATTTGAAATTTGTTATTACCTTATTCCCAGGCTCTTAGATTTATCAACTGGAAGAAACATTAGTGCGTTGTTCATAACTAACTTCTATAAGAAACCAAAGAAAGATTCGCTCCAGAAGAGAGAGACCAAAATAAGATGTTGATGAAAGGAAAAGCATTGCAAAAAACAAAAAAATCTGAGTCTTAGATAAATATATTACATGTTTATACCAATATTTGGTGATATTAATAAATGCAGAGTAGTTAGTGTGAATATTAATAAGATATAAATATGCATTAATGTATAATTTATTTTCAATAGTCAAGAAAATGCTACGTTTTTTAATTTGTTTTAAGGATCATTATTTGGAGTTGCAAACAATATAGCTGGTGGCAATTCAAAATGCTCTGCTAATATGTTGATTTGATCACGATAATAGATGTTATTAATAATGTGTTAAATCTATTTATTGTGGTAGTAAATAATATACATTTATGTTCACTGTAGCTTATTTACATTCTTAGCGGTGGTTAGAATTGAAGCAGGAAAAAGGCTTCAATGTAATAAATGCTAACTATTGGAAGAATCTTAGCTACTAAACACATGGAACCATTGGAAAAAAAAATTAGCTAATTATTTATCAGATACAAATTGACATACAACTAAAATTTTCAGAAATAATAGCTTAATAATAAGTTAGGAATTTTGTTTTGGCTTATAGTTTTGATATACTTGAACTTTTGGCACACGTTGTACATACAACTAAAACTTCCAATTCTAAATTCAAATATATCATTTTTGTTCAAACCATTAAATTATTATCAAAGAATTAGTTATGGAATCTCATTTGAATACATTGTTTTGCTAATAAAAGCCACAAAAGTAAATAAGGACTAGGAATCATAGGGAGCATTTTGAATACATTGTTTCAGGTAAATTCTATTCATATACCATAAATTGCTATATATACATCGAAAAAATTATTAAAATCAAATACACCAATTTTTTACTAAATATACACCACACAGGTTACAAAACTATCCTTAATCTGAAATAAAATAAAACTCTTGTGTCATTTCAGCAACTTTCTCTCTCGCATGCATTAATTAAAATAAGGTTCTCAAATCCACTTTTGTAAATTTCAATTTTCAAATTCAAATGCCTTAAATGAAATTCAAAGTATTTAATCATTTTTATACATCAAATTTAGTTTAATTTTGAATATTAAAACATTAAATTATTTAAATTTTGATGTTAAATTTAAATTTGGTTCATTTAAATAAAAGATAGAGATAAATTCAATACACTGCATATCATATTGATTTCAGTAATAATTTTAAATTTTAAATTTTATATTTAATTAAAGTGGAAATTTTTTAAAATTGACTGTGCATGAATACAACTTGAAAGTTTATAAATAGAATTTGGTACCTAAATGGAATTCAAATTTAGTTCACCTAATCATATATAAAATGTTTAGTTATATATAGATGAAATTATATTGATTATACTTAGAATTTGTGAATCTTTATTATTGATTTTTATTTTTATTTTCTTAAATAAGGGCATTTTTGTCTAATATTTTATAAAAAAAATTATGGTGTATGTAAAACAATTAATGGTGTATGAATAGAAATTTGCCATTGATTCATTTTGTAAAATAATTTCGAGTACTTAAAACTTTGTAAAACGGTCCCATGCTAAAAAATTTTATAAATTAAATCTCTTTAATTAAATTTATTGGCACTTGATCTAATTAAATAAAATCATTCAAATAATTAAATGAGGCAACTCTTTATAGACAAGCCTAATCTAAAATTCCTTTCAACCATTAAATCCCAAATGATCTTGTAAACCTCCTGATGTTTACACGTAAAAATCAACTGTTGAATGTCGTATCTTTTTGAAAGAACTTTTAGTTATCATTCAGAAAGGCAATTGATTTTTAAGTGTAAATGAATTTGACTTTTAACCATTTTAAATTAGAGTGGATTACTTAAAATGATAAAGTTGAGGAAATTTTTTGAACCAAGTACATCGTCTCAAAAGTATAGTCTAAAGGAAAACATTAACAAAAATGTTGTATTAATATAGCATTATCTTTAAATGCAAAATGAAATTAGCACTATATTTACCGCAAAAGTACTATATTTACATCAAATGTTATATACATATAGCATTATTTTACAACAAATGCTATACCCATATAATATTACTTTATCGTTCAGCCTAAATTTTTTGACCTTTGCGTTGTTGGTTCAAAAAAAATTCTAATATATGTCCTCCGGCTTATTTTCCTGTTTAAATAAATTATAGTAAACAAGTTTTTAATTGCATTTTTAAGAGGCACTCAAATTTTTAACTGCAAATTCGTTAACTTTTAACCACTTAAATATGGTATATGAGTTTTTAGTTTCAAAACATTATATTTAACATTTTTCATAGTATGACGTGGTTAATTTTTAAAACGTATAAATTTATAAAGTAATTTAGCTGTATTTAAAAGATGTTGTTTTCTATTGCATCAAGGTGATGCCATTAAAGGTATGTTATATCATTGTAAGTACAATTTCATCTCAGTGATGCAAAATCAATTGCAAGAACAAAATGGAGTTAATACAACATCCTACTGATCCTGTTTTAACTTCGTTTTAGTGGTTATTTTAACCGATTCATTTTAAAGTAGCTAACATTGCAGATGAGACATGCAATTTCAACTGCATCATGCTATTGCAATTTAATGTACTTCAACATTATTAGATATAATAATTTATTACATAACTGTTATTTAATTTTGTCTAATATTTTGATGCAGTTTTAAAATAGATTTGTTATATTACGTTTGAAAGATATAGTTTTAAGTAGTATTATTTTAAAGCAATTTTGAAGCCCTAAAACTGAATTTGAGAGATGCAACAATAAACTTATAACATTTGCAGTTTAATTTTACGATATTTTAATGTAGTTATAAAATGTATTTGTTTTGCATGGTCGGGAAATACAATTTTACGTAATTAATATTGTTTCTAAGCATTTTATATGTCTTAAAACTACATTTTAGCGTGTAATAGCTGTATAGTTAAATTTTTATGATATTTTAATGAAGTTTTAAAATAAATTTCTTTACTACATTTTAAAGATGCAAGTTGAGTAGCTGTTGTCGATTTCTATATGTATTTTTGATGGATTGATAACAAGGAAGCTCGTGCTGAGATAGAATCCAAGAGAATCATTAATGAAATGGGTTAAATAGGGAGCAAAGAATCAACATAACGTTGAGAAATGTGAAGATAAGAAAAGTGACGAAAATTCGAAGTATTGATTTCTGCTTAATCCGACTTCATGGATTTGTGTCGGACGAAGTCCTACTGATCCAAAAAGTTCGTTCAGTAGATTTCATTACTTAGAATATTTTCAGCTTGAACTTGCTAGTAGAAGCATAAGGATTGGTGATGAACCAACATCCATTTATCCAAAATATTTGATATGTTAGTTTTTGTGCATAGAAAATTTCTATATGACAATTTCAAAATATCATAGACGGATCACTGCCAAATAAACCACTACCGAACCAAAGAGTGCAACAGATCACAAAGTCAATAGGGAAGTCTCATAGATTTTAAGTCAACTGTGGCATGTGGGTTCATATTGAGGAGTGTATGGACATGGTTCTTTCTCGTTTGGGACTTTTCAACTTTCCCATCCAAACTTGATCTTTTTGAGCTTTCGATCTTTCAGCATTAAATGGAGCTTTAAAGTAAATAACTACCATATCTCTTGATTTGTAGCATGGATCATTTTCATGAGTTTTCCATTTTCTAATGCAAACTATTGAGAAAATACTTCGGGAGATGCTTAATATGGAGATATTGCAAAGCTTGAACCATGCAATATGGTTTATTTTCCTCTTTATCTACCGAATCAATAATGGTTGTCATTGATCATTATTCTTATCAATGAGTTGGAATCCAGTGCTTAATGGATAATATGATAAGTAAGATTCCTCCAAGGGATCGATATTGGTTAATATCATCCATTTTGAGCTTTATAAGAGTAAAGAGTATGTAAAGTGGCTAAGATTGAATAAGAGTCGGAGGTTCGGGCCCTCCCTCTAGCACCAAATTGTGTATGTGGTTTTTCACTACAATAACAACCAATGAATGAAAGTTGGTTTCAATTTTCCAGAACTTTGGCTTTAGAGATAAACTGAAGTAGTAAGTAGCTTAATAGATGATAGATGCAAATACTATGGAGAACAAGTAAAATTTGAAAGTAAACGTAGTAAAATAAGAGGCAATAAGATTTATAGTGACTGAGGGAAAAGTTATATATATATCCAATTTTGATATTTTTCTAATTTAGAGTTTTTTTAAGATATAAAATTATGTTGGAAGCTATTAATGAGTTTAAAATTTTCTTTAATCCAGAAAAGTGCTATTTTGTTTTTGTATCCAAATTATTTCATCTTGATTGTTGTAGGATGTGCATCTATATAGAATAGTTTTGCCACTCGCTATTGGTGGAGAACTTTTTCCATAGATTTCTAACTTGGTAGATTGGAGCATAGCAATTTAGACACATGCTGTAATTTTTTATATGTTTAATTATTCGGATTAATGACGTGTTATATTTTGATGCCTTATGCTTTCTCTAGAAGCTCTGCCAAATGGTAACACATGCTTTATTAAATGGCTAAGGTTACACGTTTTTTACTATTGTTGTTGCATGTATCTAGAGCAGTTGTTCTTAAGTTGATCTTCCTTTACTTTTCTTGTTGGGGAAAATCCCTTCAGATGATCAGTCTAAGGGAATAAAAAACCCAATGCAGCGGAAAACAACTGGATCATGATTGTAGTGAGATGAAACAAACAGAGATAAATATCAAAATAGACAGTCACAGATCTATGCAATGCAGAAAAATAAATAACACCAGTATTTATAATGGTTCCACTACCGCGAGGCAATGTACGTCCACTTGGGGAGAGGAGATTTTATTAATCACTGAAAGATTAGAGTTACAAGATTGATTCACTTTTGGAGACTATACATAAGAAGAATTAACAATACAGTCAAAATTCTACAGAGTTTCAGCTCTCTATGATGGCTGTCATTGTTGTCTAGAAGCTCCACTATTTATAGAGTGAAGATATAAGGAGGGGTAGCTGCTATAAAGCAGCCTTGGGGTTTGGTTCATGCATTTGGTCCGGCACAATTTGGTTCGGCAGTCCTGGTTTGGCATGCATCACTTGGTATTTGGTCGGCAAAGCGCCGAGCGAAAAATTTGGACCGACATCTCCAAAATACTGAACGAGATATTTCTTCCGCATCCATCTGGTTCGGCATGCCCAAATGACCGAACGAAATAACTCGTTCGACACTTCCGCTTTACCGAACGGAAAAACTAGCTTCACAATTCTCTCTTCAATTATCGATTGAGATATCTTATTCCTCAACACCGAACAAAATCACTGCTTTAACACCGAACCAAATCTCTCCTCCACCGAATGAAGTTTCTCGTTCGGTCTTCCTCCGAACGAGATTCCTTATGCCTCAAATCTCAACACCGATCCAAGTGATCGCCTCTCCTTCAATAAAACGAACGATAATTCTCGTTCGGTGATTTCACCGATCGAAGTCCTTCCAAGCCCTAGTATTCCTCCGTTCTGCTCCTAGTGTTTCACCTCTTCCTTTGAGTTGGAATTCAGATATCGGATTCAACAATCTCCACCCTAATACCGAATTCCAAACAAGCCTTCCAACTTCATCTACACCTTCATGCTTCAAGCAATGAATACTTACCCAATGAGCTTCGGCAATGCCATCACCCGTTACACTCTGTCAACGAACTCTGGCAAGGCCACCGCCCATCAACAAAGTGTTCGAAGTACCCATTCCGTGTAGAACCAGTCAATCTCCACCATGAAAACAAACGTCTCCATGAACCATCTCAACTCTCCCCCCGTGCCACCCTATGGCACCTAGCACTTCATTAAGCGAATTAAGTACGAGCAATGCTCGAACTTAGCAACAGGCAACGACTTGGTAAACATGTCTGCTACATTCTCCTTTGTGTGAACCTTCTAAAGACGAACTAGCTTTTCTACACTCATCGAGACAAGGAACGACTCTCTCACCTCAATATGCTTCGTCCTCGAGCTAAATGCTAGATTTTCAGGTAAGTGAATTGCACTCTCACTGTCACAGTACACATTCACTCCTTCGTATGCGAAGCCCAAATCACACAACAGTCTCCTTAAATAAAGTGCCTCCTTAGCTGCTTCAACCTCAGCTATGAGCTCTGCCTCTGTAGTAGACAAAGCCACAATCGTATGCAACCTCGCTCTCCAACTGATCGTTGTCCCACCAAAGGTGAACACATATCCGGAGGTTGACTTCCTTCGATCTCTATCACCGGCATAGTCGGAATCACAAACTCCAACCAAGCTGAAATCCTTCCTCTGCCGCCAAAGACAAGTACATGGTTTGGAGTTCCTCTATGGTATCTGAAGATACACTTCATTGCTTCCCACTGCGTCTTTCCTGGATTCGCCATAAACCTACTCACTAATCCAACAGCCTGTGCAATGTTAGACCTAGTGCAGACCATGGCATACATCAAGCTGCCAAATGCACTTGCATATGGGACCTTCATCATATAAGCCTTGTCCTTTTCCAAGATCGGAGAGCCTTTACTAGAAAGCTGTATATGCAAAGGCATAGGTGTGTTGATTGCCTTTGCTCCTTCCATGCTAAACCGCGCAACCACCTTTCGAATGTACTCCTTTAGAGTGAGGCTAAAAAGTCCTAGCTTTCTATCTCTTTGGATTTCCATACCCAAAATTTTCTTTGTTTCTCCAAGGTCTTTCATTTTGAATTCTGCTTTTAGCTTTCGCTTTAAACTATCGATTCAGCCTTATCCTTGGAAGCAATCAACATATCATCCACATACAAGAATAGGTACACCCATCTACCATTCTTTAAATGCTTGAAGTACACACAAGCGCCTTTGATGCTACGATCAAAACCAAGTGAAAGCATAAAAGAGTCAAACCTTTTGTACCATTGTCTAGGCGACTACTTAAGTCCATACAACGACTTCTTCAATTTGCAAACCCAATTTTCTTTCCCATCTACAACAAATCCTTCTGGCTGCTTCATGTAGATGGTCTTATCCAAGTCTCCGTGCAAGAAAGCGGTTTTCAGGTCCAATTGCTCCAGCTCCAAGTCATAAGCTGAGACGATAGCGAGCAAAATGCGGATGGATGTATGCCTCACTACTGGAGAGAATATCTCATCATACTTCAATCCCTGTCTTTGTGAAAGCCCTTTAGCAACTAGTCTAGCCTTGTATCTCCCATCACCCTTCACCTTGAACACCCATTTGCAACCTACGGCTCGGCTTCCTTGAGGAGGTCTTATCAAATCCCAAGTCTTGTTCTTCTTCAACGACTCTAACTCCTCTTCCATAGTGCACATCCACTTCGAACTGTCACATGACTTTAAAGCTTCATCAACGTTAAGCGGCTCCTCATGAACCACATGTAGGGCATAGTCAAATTGATCGCCAAGACTAAAGTTTGCAAACTGCCAATCACCATACCTTTCGGGTGGCCTAATAGTCCTACAACTGACTCGGGTAGGTACACCTTCGCCTAAACTCCTTTCAGCTCCACCTTGAACAGAACTTCCTCTAGATTCATGCACATCACCAGCACTACTAGAAGGTATCTGTGGACTATCCTGTGATGTTTCATCAACCGTGTTTTCCTGGACGACATCAACAACAACTCTACTCCTTGGCTGGAACACAGGAACTTCTTCCATCTCCTTAGGCCTATCAGAATCTTCTGATATGGTAGGTAGCTTCTCCTTCGGATTAAATATAGCAGACTCATCAAACGTAACATGTCTGGAATGAACAATATTCCAATCAATAGGGTTCCAAATTCGATACCCTTTGATACCATCGGTGTATCCCATTAGTATGCCCTTGTATGCTCTAGCCTCCAACTTGTCATCACCTGTTTGGTGAACGTACATAGGGCAACCAAAAGTTCAGAAGTAACCAAGATACACTGCTTTACCTCTCTACTTCTCCTCTGGAACCTTCCCATCTATGGGTAAGCACGGAATTCGATTTATGATATGCGCCGCAGTTGATAATGCCTCAGCCCAAAAGCCTCTAGACAAGCCCGCCGTCAGTCTTAAGCAACGAGCCTTCTCCAGTAGAGTCCTGTTAATCCTTTCTGCAAACCCATAGGATTGCGGATCTCCGGGTGTAGTGAAATGTCTCTGAATACCATGTTGTCTGCAAAAGTCGAGGAACTCCCTAGAGACAAATTCACCGCCATTAACAGATCTCAGCACCTTCAACCTAGAACGAGATTGGTTCTCAATAAGCACTTTCTAGTCTTTGAACTTCTGAAAACTTTCTGATTTTTCCTTCATCACATACACCCATACTTTTCGAGAAAAGTCATCAAAGAAAGATATAAAATAATTTGCTCCTCCAGGAGAAGGAATAGCAACTGGTCCCCAAACATCTGTATGCACGTACTCAAGTACTCGCCTCGATCTATGGAGTCCAACTCCAAAAGATACTTTAGTTTGCTTGCCTAACACACACTCCTGGCAAAAGTCCATCTTATCGAAGCTTTCTCCTTTGATCATCTTCCGTCTTTGAAGCAACTCTAATCCCTTCTCTTAAATATGACCCAACCTGAGATGCCAAAGCATTGTGGCATCCAATGCACGAGAACTATTTACTCCAACACACGACTATCCAAGAACCGTGGTTCCTTTTAGCAAATACAGATTTCGAAACACATCTCCTTTCATAAGAACTAGTGCACCTCTCAAAACCTTCATACTATTCTTCTCGATAGGTACCTTGCATGCCAAAAATGCCAATTATCCTAAAGAAATTAAGGACTTCCGAAGACCTGGAACATACCAGACACCTGTCAAAGTGCGTATCACTCCGTCAAACATCCTGATCCTCACTGTACCTTCACCCATTGCTCTATAGCTAGCATCATTACCTATAAGAATAGAGCTTCCCTATCTTCCAACGAAAGAACTAAAGTAATCCTTATTAGGCGTCATATGAAAAGACGCCCTCGAGTCCAGCACTCAATGGTCTGAGACATCCGACACTGCTGCAGATAACACATCGTCAGATACAGACTTCTCCACTGTAAATAATGAAGATCCGTCTTCTTCCTTCTTCTTCAACTCTGAAAAATCCTTTTTCCAATGACCAGGTTTCTTGCAGATAAAGCACTTTTCGTCCTTAGACTTTCCTCTCATGCCATTACAGGGCTTCCTGGACTTGGAACGCCCTCTAGAGTGCCAATTCTTCTTATCTTCTCTACCTCTTTCAACAAACAGGCCGTGACTACTACTTCCACCTCTACTTCCTTCACTTATCTCCTTCATCTGATCTCTCAAGCCCTTAGATATAAGGCCTAACTTCACATCTTCCACTGTCAATGTGTCTCTAGCGAAGATAAGGCTGTTAGCGAAACCTGTGTAACGCTCCGGAAGAGAACACAAAAGAATCATTGCCATTTTCTCTTCATCCATCTTCAAGTCAACAGTCTTCATCTTCATCACGAGATCATCAAAGAAATTATTATGATGTTCCTTCACTGAAGTACCCTCTCTCATCCGCATGGTGAAAAATGTCTTCAGTAATATCAGACGGTTAGTCAGAGATTTTTTCAAGTAGAGATTTTCTAGCTTGGTCCAAATGCCCCTAGTAATGGTCTCACTACTAATCTCTGAGATAACATTCTCTCTCATAGCTAGTTGTAAAGTAGTAAACGCCCATTTCTACATCTCCTTCCTTTTCGCGACTGAGATGTCAGCCGTCCACTCCTCAGGGGCAAACACTACTGGATGGACTTCTTCCTCATTAGAACAACCTTCATCCTCCATTGCCACTTCTCGAAGTCTTTATCCCCATTCCATTTCTCAATTGCCAACTGTGATCCTAACGCGATATACATCCCTCTAGTATAGGGTCATGTAACAAGTGGAGTTGCTTCATTTCCTGCCATAGCGTCTAACACTCCTCAATCAACCTTGCAGCTCTGATACCATACTATTGGGGAAAATCCCTTCAGATGATCAGTCTAAGGGAATAAAAAACCCAATGCAGCGGAAAAATACTGGATCGTGATTGTAGTGAGACGAAACAAACAAAGATAAATATCAGAATAAACAATCACAGATCTATGCGATGTAGAAAAATAAATAACACCAGTATTTATAGTGGTTCCACTACCGTGAGGCAGTGTACGTCCACTTGGGGAGAGGAGATTTTATTAATCACTGAAAGATTAGAGTTACAAGATTGATTCACTTTTGGAGGCTATACATAAGAAGAATTAACAATACAGTCAAAATTCTACAGAGTTTCAGCTCTCTAGGATGGCTGCCATTGTTGTCCAGAAGCTCCACTATTTGTAGAGTAAAAATATGAGGAGGGGTAACTGCTATATAACAGCCTTGGGGTTTGGTTCGGCATGCATTTGGTCCGGCACAATTTGGTTCGACAGTCCTGGTTCGACATGCATCACTTGGTATTTGGTTCGGCAAAGCGTCGAGTGAAAAATTTGGACTGGCATCTCCAAAATATCAAACGAGATATTTCATTCGGCATCCATTTGGTTCGGCATGCCCAAATGATCGAACGAAATAATTCATTCGGCACTTCCACTTTACCGAACGGAAAACCTAGCTTCACAATTCTCTCTTCAATCATCGATTGAGATTTCTTCTTCCTCAACACCGAACGAAATCACTGCTTCAATAACGAACCAAATCTCTCCTCCACCGAACGAAGTTTCTTGTTCGGTCTTCCTCCAAATGAGATTCCTTATGCCTCAAATCTCAACACCGATCCAAGTGATCGCCTCTCCTTCAATAAACCGAACGACAATTATCGTTCGGTAATTTAACTGATCGAAGTCCTTCCAAGCCCTAGTATTCCTCCATTCTGCTCCTAGGGTTTCACCACTTCCTTCGAGTTGGAATTCAGGTATCAGATTCAACATTGCTAAGTACCAATAAATATTCAAGGAATATCTCCTTTGGGTCACGATATTTTAACTCATGCACTTTGTTATTTGAACAATGAAATTATAATAAACATATAATCCTTCAGTATTTATTACCTTCGGTTGATAGTTATTTTGACATTCATATAACAAAACATGCATACTTATATGATGACATAATTTGTGATAGAATTAGTGATACAATATTTCTAGATCGAAGAAGAAGGCGTTATGATCACATGGGTGAAGACAACACGTCATTTGGAGATGCAAAGGAGTGATGAAGAGATGAAGGAGGGATAGAACACTAGAAACCCGTTGCATATGCTATATGCTTCTAATCAAATTGCAGAGGCCAATAGTCGACTGGAACTTCTTCCAATCGACCAATGGCCTTATTAGGTTACTAGGTTTTTGAGCTAGATTGGACTCGAGGAGAGTATATTTTTTTCAATCGACTGAAAAGCTCAGTCAGTCGACTAGATTGACAGTAGAAGGGGAAATTTGAGTTTCGAGTTCCAAGGGCGTTATTTGTTATTTTTCGGGTGTTTTGGAGTTTTGACAATGGATTTCTATAGAGCCTTTTGATCCAATGAAAGTCATACACATTAGGGCACTATAAATAGACCTATCTTGTGTTTATTGATGTAGATGAGTGTATACATCCATAACAAAAGAGGATTTTGGTTTGTATCTTCTTCTCTAGGTTTAGCCTCCATTATCAACCTGGTAACACTCTTCTTTCAAAAGTAATAAAATCTTCTCTTCTAAAGTATATGTTCACTATCTCGCGATACTGGAACAACTATAAATCAGATATCTTTATTTTTTGTTTTTTCATTTATAACTTTTGATTGATTTGACATGTTATTTTTCTATTTATTCTACCTCACCATCAAAATGATCCGAATTTAAAGTTTCCACTACGTTTTCGGCACACGATTACCTTCAATGGTCTGGTATCAAAGTTATTTGGCCGTTGATAGAAGATGTTAGCCAGTTTGACAGGAGATGAAGGTACCCCAATTATTATACCCTATGTTAAAAGATCGTAGGTAGTATCAGAATCTTAGTCGATAATTGAAAAGTGGAATGGGAATAATGACTTCAAAAAGTAGCAATGGAAGATGTAAGTAGTTCGAAGGAGAAATAGGGTTTATCATATGTTATGGGTATTTTCGTCCACGGTATGGTGAATACGAAAAAACGTCATAGAGCATAGAAACGACCGAAAGGTACATAATGAAGGTGCCATCATGTAATCACAAGGGCAATGCGAAGCGTTAGGGGAAAATATGACACAGTCAAATAATATACATAGAGCACTAGTAAAATATTCCCATGGTTAGGAAATGTACTAGGTCGAAATCGCATCTCAATCTGAGTTATGCGTCAAGCTCAAGTGGTTGTGCGTCAAGCTTCCAACGGAGTGGTCGGGAGTTCGATTCTTAGTAAGTGCATTATTTTTATGGAACAAGAGAAACGGTTTAGTAGGGAACCTAACTATTTACTACCTAACCGTTTACTACCTAACAGGTCTCTACCTAGCCTCACACCTATAAATACCTCATAGATGAGCACAACCAGGGAAAGAGAAGGGACGCGCAATAATAGCAGACAAGTTTGGAGCTGTAGAAACTACCTAACCAAATCTTTTCCTAACTGAATCTCTGGAGCACATCTGAACAACAAGGAATTATCTTAGGGATATCCAATCACCTTCAAATATTCCACCATCCCAACATCGATTTATGGAGGACCAACCTTAAAATTTATGGCATAAGAGAACCACTGGACTGACGCACCACTGAACCGAGGAAACGTTGGACTGAGGCACTATTAGACCTAGGCACCCCCGGATAGAAGCACCGTCAGACCGACACACCGTTAAATAGAGGCACCCAGGACCGAGGCACCGTTGGACCTAGGCACCCCTAGATATAGGTACCATCTGACCAACGCACCATTGAATAGAGGCACCCCGGACCGAGGCACCATCGAACTAAGGAGTACCAAACTTAGGGTGTCGAAGCAAGGATGCCGAGCGAGCTAAAATAGGAAACTCCAACCAAATCTTGTATATATAGAAAGCACCAAATCGAGCATGTTATACAGGGAAACTTTCTATTTTATCAACCTAGCCTCCAAAATGTTCACTCCTATAAATTTTAAGCTACCAACAACAATAAGTGGAATTCTGGAGAGCCAGGCTCACAGCAGTAATGGCAGACAAGTTAGAGAAATCCAGGAATAGCCTAATGGGAACAGTCAAATAGGAATAAACTGACAGGAACAGCCAAACAATAATAGGCTGACATGAATAGCCAAACAATAATAGGCTGACATGAACATCCCAATAGAAACATCCGAACCAGAACAACCAAATAAGAATAGCCTAGAAGGAACAACCGAAGAAATATAGGCGAACTGGGATAACCAAATAGGAGTTGCCAAATAGACTTCTTTGGGTCTATATCTTACTTTCTATTCAGCAATAGATCATCTTATTTTATATCCCAAGAATTATACCAAATATCTGTATAAATGATAATGAAAATTGACAGTGGACGTAGGCACATTTTGGTTGAACCACTATAAATCTTTGTGTTCTTTACTTTTACCGCAATTTACTTTTTTCATAACCTATATGTGATTTGCTGTCTGAAAATTAATCATAATACAAATATAATAGCCGTGTTATTTACCCCATAATCATAACTCCGCAACAAATCGATTGGAGGAGTTTGTACACTTTTTGTGCAAACATTTTTGGTGCTTTTACTAAGAAATGATTCTCAACATGCCTTTGAGATTAAAGAATAAGATAGGTGCTATCAGAAGGAATGCAGGGAACACCCACGCACCTAAATAACAGCCAATCAGGGTAATCATTCAGCAAGCACTCCAGTGCTAGCAAACGTAATTACCAAAGACAACCTAGATTGAGTTATTCTTAAGCTAAATAAACGTTTACCTGCCCAACAGCAAGCAATGGTGGACCAACTTATGATACGCTTGGGGAAACTGCAAACTATTGTTTAGAACATTGGCACACAATGGCGATCCCAGTACTAGAAAACACAAAGTCATTGTTTAGTAAAGAACAAAAAATTATGTTATTATGTACTACCATCTAAGTATCCAATTTCAAAAGAAAATCATTGTGCTATGATATGTTATGAATTGACCTCAATTGTTCATTAATTTGGTAAATTGTAAAGTATTCACTCTTCACATTTTCACTGTTAACTTACGAAACTAAGAGAATTAAAATCTCAAATATTCTAAAACTACAACATGACTATGCATTTGCATGACTCAAGCTTGTGCTTCACTTTAATTTAAATTAAGAAATGTTGCAACTTAAATAACAAAGATTAAAGTAACAAAGATTTTTAAAAAAAGGTTACATCGCAGCTTCTATATCATAATTTTTATATAATCCATTTATTGCATAAAGGAAAGGTAGACTGCTACTCACACTGGGTGTTAGAACAATGACAAGTTTAATATATTTACAACAAATATTTATAATAATGGTGCAAAACAATATGGCAAGAGCATTATCATATATTTTCAGGAGTACGAAAATTAAACATTACATATCAAGGTACCATCTTTTTATTTTCAATATGCAATAGTTCGCTTATGGCAATTAAACAGTTTAAAAAAAACTATTAATTTAGAATATGATGAAACAGATGCTATATACATAGTCATTATACATTCAAGTAAAATAAGATTATTTACTATACATCAAGGTTGCTCTAATATCCTTAATGAAATGTGAATATCATAATTTAAGATGACTAGAAGTTCATATTAGGTTAGTTCCAGTTACCAACGCTAGAAGTTCATATAAGTTATCTAATTATTACAGTTCGCAGTTAATTTTAAGATATTCGAAAAATATTTCTATACTTGTTGCCTCTACAAAATATTTAGAAGTCGTTGTTATAAATATTATCTTTAACGACCTATTAAAAATTATTAACATAATTTAGAAAATATTGTGAAAATATTATTTGAAGCTAATTCTATGAGTAATACGAAAACAAAATTTGAAAAAAAATAGTATGTTATGCAAAACTTTACTATAACGCCAAACTATCATGAAAAAGTTTGGCTACGCACGAAAAACCCAAGGAGCTGGTTTGTCGATTAATTATCAACAACCAGTTCAATGAACAATGATCACCAAAAAAATAAAAGAATGGTGAGACGACCCGCCCTTCTCCACTCTTGAAAATCGACACAAAGTTCACCACAGTATAATATGCCGACGATCGAGTACCGGAAAAGACAGATTGTTGAGGAAAAAGAAAGAAGATAGAAGAAAGAAGGAACTAAACAACATCAGAATCTCACAATCGCAGCGGAACAAAATATAATAAATAATAACAGATCTTTACACAAAATGAAATCTATATCAGTTTTATACAATACATCATCAGAGTATCTTACAAACAAACAACAATTACCCGTCTGACAATTTTAAAACAATCACAGCAGCGGATATAAACAAGTACGGATAATACGTCTCGGACTCCAGCTCCACACCTGAGCTCCACATCATCCTATTCTGAACCTGTAATACTTGGTCTGACCCGAGCATTATAATGAAATAACACCCGAGTCAGTCTGGAATACCAGCGTAAGAGAAATACATCCAAACTGATTATTAAAGTTTCAAACATCCTTTGAAATCAAAAGCATCTCGTAAGACCACGCCACAAATAAACCTGTCGGGTTTTTACCTTACGATAGCCAAAACACCTTTTTATCAAAATCCTCTGATATTATAATAGTGTCTATAGAAAGTAAAGTAGAATCTAGCTGAAATGCTTGCATCTCACGTTTCAGCAATAGTTGGGCACAATCAAAACCGTACAGGCGCGTAGGGAGAATGGATTTCCAACAATGACTAGGCACTGGGGTACCACCTGTCACAGTACCTGGTCTTGATCAGCGTACCGAGGACCACGCCCGATCCCCTGCAACACAAGACCGGAACTACCTAAGGGTAATGAAATGACCCTATTTATTTTACCTAATTTTACTAGGATTTTTTTTTTACATTAATAAATTTCCTAGAGTCATTAGCCTTTCTACTAAATTATCCAGGATCCTAATTTTTCTACTAATATATTTATATCAGTTCATTAATAAATATATTCACATACATGTGAAGATGTATGTGACCCTCTTGCTTGGATCAGAGTATTGGTAAGCAAGAGTGCATCCTGATTGAATTTGAATTTCTAGTCAACCAGTACATAGCTCACTTTCCTTTGTTTGATATATGAATCATAGGAGTGAATTCCCATGATCATATATAATTTATACCTATTAATTTTTGATCATTCTTATGGTAATTGTCTGTTAGTTTGTCTTAACAAAGTGATCTCAGAATGTAGCAAGCCATCATGATTTTTGTTTAATTATTTGATATTTGATCAAAGCCAGAAAGGAAAAATGATATACTCATTTATCATTTTCAACATAAGTGATTTTATCACAAATTCCTTTTCTTGTAGCCAAGTCAGTTGAGTAATCCTTTCACAATCTATATAGTTGTATTTTTCTGAACCAAATTCATTACCTAATCCCTGAGTTACCTCAGCTTGCATCCTAATTTACAGGTTTCTTTACTGGATTTAGAGAATCCAGATTTTTATAGTCATTTAACAAAAGTAGTATTTAAGTAATATGTGTGCATATCAGATGTATTGTGTTCTCTGGACTAAGAAAGCTACTCAAAAATGAAAGTGAATTGCTCAAGTATTTGAAAATGTCTTTGTACATGCATTTGCAAAGAAAGCTTCAGATTTTACAAATGCATTTTCTTTCTTTAGACCCAAAAACTCTGGTCATCTTGATCAACCCAGACCTCACTACTTTTGAAGTAGGTTAACCTTATGACTAGGTCATCAAAACATTAGTGCCTGGCTATTGCAATGTGAATTTAGATACAAGATACTTGAAAAATCTCTTAGAACATGTACACCTCTTTATATAATGCACAAATATATATATATATTTTCTTTTATCAAAACACTTCTGTATATTATCACTAAATTCTTGAAATATTACTTCTAGCTAAAACTTAGATTTTTAAACTTCAAACTTAAAGTTTTTATGTACTTCAAAATTAACTAATACAATATATGTATATATATATATATATATCCATTTCTCTAACACAAGCATATGCCATCTACAGATTTCCACCATAATGCTCAATTATATTTTCTTGCATAGATTCAACTAAGTCTTTGGTTTTCCCAACCTTAATACATTACCAGATTCAATTGAAACAACTAGATAAAATCCAAACATTCAAGATCATTACATAACAACTAAAGCAGAACTATAAAAACTTACAAGATTACATGCAAATAATTCATTCTAAGTTCTTATTTAATTCTAATTTAGCATGCTTATCCAATCATTCTCATTAGCCATAGCGGCTTCCTATTTAGAACTAGCATTCCCTGAAAGAGCATTAGAGACTGCCCCATTTTAAATGAGACACCCCAGATGCCATAAGCAAACAAGGGTCAGATACAAGATCTGGTATGAGCAATATAAAAAATTCCATGATATTAAGTAGATAGATGAAACATAAGCATTTTGTATGGGTTGGCACTATTTCTTTAATCTATTTGCCTGACTTGTTTCTGAAATATTGTGCATATGTGATAAGTATTAAAACTAATTATATACACACTTTCAACCATGCAAACATACATGTCAAACAGAGATACTCAGGAACTATCCTAGCTCCAGTCCAACCAACCTAGGAATAACTCAAGTTCCTACTTCATCAATTTAAGGTTGCATTTACCAAATTTCTTCCTAGCCTCATCTGCCATAAAGGAATCACGGGGATACATTGCAATAAAATAATTCACAATATTGCACAAAGATCTCAGGGCTTAAACAAACCATGTGCCAACTTGCATACTTTAAATGTAACAAGCATTCCAGTAGTCTTCTTGGCTCACAATCCTTAGTTTATTTACTAAGTGTTCATGTTTGATCCTATCATGAGATAGCTAGGTGATTAAATCATAGTGTACATGAAACATTACATAAAACTTACAAGCATAATTCAAAAACAAGCTAACATTCATATCCAGGGGAAATCATATTTTCAAATATTCTGGTTTAAAGAAAATACAAGAATATTTACAACTGTGAATAGAGACTAGGCATATGGGTTATTATTGTTTCATAAGCAACCATGTTTGAACTAAATTCAAGATCTAGCTTAAACAAGATTTCTGGTTCATGGTTTTCTATTTGATCAAGGGTTCAACACTTTTGGATATTTCCATTGCAACCTTGAATCTTTCATTTGAGCCTCAGCACTTACACAAGCGTAATGCAACTCATATATATATTTTTGATTTCTATATTTTTCATGCCATATCTAAACCAGTTACAAGTATTCTCTATTTACTTTCATGATTCATACTTTAACATTTCTGGGTGTAACTAAACAAAGCAAAATACTTAACCATCAAAGCAATCAAAAGCATTCAGAAACACCCATTAAAGCATCCATTAAAACCATAGTAATAAAATCAAAAATAGGTAGAAAAATAACATAAACTGGGCTGCCTCATAACAGGACTTAATGCCATGGGTTTAGTGAGATTACTCATAGAAAAATGCTTCTCTTGCTTAATCCAGAAAAGAAACCTTTTGGTTTCCTAATGCCATGGGTTTAGTGAGATTACGCAAGTTCTCCATTTCCCGTTTGGTTTCCTGACAAGTACAGGGTTGGACACTCATTCTGGATATAGCGCATCTCGGATAAACCCGTTCGACTTGATTTTATCTACCTCTTCCTTTAGGGCGGAAGATCTCTCTAGATCCATACCATGCCTTTTTTTCTTGACCGGGACATGCCGCGGGTCATTATTCAATGTGTGGCTCGCGATGTCCGGCGAGATCCCACACATGTTAGAGTGCGTCCAAGCAAACACGTCGAGGTTTTCTCGGAGAAATTCAACCAATTCCTCCTTCAACTGTTGGCTTAGCTGAGATCCAATCTTTATAATTCTAGAATCGTCATCATTATCGATTGGAACATCAATCGTCAGCTCTGCGGAAAAAGCCTGACTGTCATTGACTTCGTCCTCGCTTTCATTATCTCTTGGGTCAAGCTCTCTTGGGAATTGGTTGTGGTGCCTGGACCTAGGCCCAGGCATTAACTGTCAATTATCTGCAAAGCGAATGCAGAGAGATTCCTCTACGCCATTTCCTTTCTCTTTTCGCTGCGCCTCCCGCAGCTCAGCAACATAACAGGCCCATCCAGCAGCCTAGTCTCCCTGAACGACTCGACTCCATTGTCGGTAGGGAATTTCAAAGTCAGACACCAAGGGGCGATAGAAGCCCTGAACTCAACTAGGGCCGGTCGGCCCAAGAAAGCATTGTACGGTGAATCAATATCCAATACAATAAACCGCAGCATCCGGACTCTCCGGCGCTCTCTAACTCCCAACTCTACTGGTAACTCCACCATCTCAGTGGGTATAGTCGCACTTCCATTGAAGCCATGAATACGAGACTGACAAGGCTTTAAATCTTTCGCTTCCATCTTCATTTGATCATAGGCTCGCTTAAAGAGTATGTTCGCTGAACTTCCACTGTCCACTAAGATCCTCTTTATCCAAGCAGGACCTATCTGAGCTGAAATGACTAGTGGATCAATGGTAGGCGCTTCGATTCTGTCTTCATTCCTGTCTCGAAAAACGATGTCGTCTGTCATCATCTTTTGTTGTTTGGCTGGAGCCCCATCTTCCGAGTTACTATAACATTCGAAGCTCGCATGCCTAATAGAGCTGGCATACGACTCCATTTCCCTCCAGCTCCAATCCCCTGGATGAGGACCACCACAAACAGTGTTAATCACTAACCTCCCGCCAGTACGCACGGGTTCCTCCGGTCTAACCTGATTCGGTATTTGATTTTGATTCGATGGGCCCGCACCTCCAGCCTGCGGCGCCCGAACGAACTGCTCCAACTTTCTTTCTCGGATCAACTTCTAGATAATATCATGTAGATGAAGACACTCGTTCGTGTTGTGGCCATAACTATCATGAAATCTATAAAACTTCCCAGTTTGAATCTGTCTCTCCGACGATTGCTTCGGAGCAGGTTTCTTATATTGGAGAGTATTACAAGTTTGCAAGTACACATTCTCCAGGGATGTATTTAAAGGAGTATAGGTGTCAAACATGGGAGCTCTACGTTGCGGTCCGCGATTCTGATCCCGCTTCTTACCCTGATTTCCATCGCCTTTCTGCTAATTCTGCTTATTCTGTATATTTAACTGCACCTTTTCGGAACTCTCCTCGGTTTGTTTCACAGCAACATTGCCCTGGATTCCTTCCACACTGGGCCCTATGTCATCCTTTTTCCTAGACTATTTCGCTTCCTCTCTTCTCAAGAACTGAGCTGCCATGGAAGAGAAATGGTCCAATGACGCAGGGGTTTTCCAGCCATCCAGTTGCCAAATTCGGAATCGGGATCGATTCCCTTAGAAAGTGCCATCAATATGGAATTATCATTGGGGTTACTAATCTCTGCACAAGCGGCATGGAACCTTTCCAGGTAACGTCTGATGTCTCTCCGGGAGCTTGAGTGACACTGGACAAGGTATTAACATCTTTGGGCCTTGTGACATGCATGCGAAACTGGTCGACAAACTTCATAGCCAACTGGTCGAAACATGAAATAGATCGGGGTAGCAGGCGAGTAAACCACATAGTCGCAATGCCCCCTAGGGAAATTTGAAAACTTTGGCACTTGACCGCATCATCAGACCGCACGGCATTCATCAACCATTCATACTTCAAAATGTGTTGGTTAGGGTCAGAGCTCCCTTCATAAACAGACATAGTTAGCATTCTAAATCGTCGAGGCGGTTCAGCGTAGAGGAGGTCATCAATGAAAGGGGCATGACTCCGGGAGATTCCCCAGCCATCGTTGGTGAGGCCCTAGGTGGTCTAATATGCATATTCACCACTGAACATGGGTGGTCTAACTATGGACTGACCCTTAGCAAAAGCATTATTAAAAGAAGCCATTAAAAAATCAAAATTTTAAAATAAAATCTGGTTTTTGTCCTAGCTCTGATACCACTTGTAGGATCGTTTTCACCCTAGATGGGGGGGTGAATAGGGTGATACTAATAATAATAATAAAAATATTAATGCGGAAATAAAAACAATAACATAAAGTAATGCAGTAGAGATCACACGCAATTTTATCCAGCTTCGGCAATAACCTGCCTACGTGCTGCCCCCAAGGTTTCTACTAGAAATTAAGAAGTCAGACGCTTGTAAACTTCCGACATCCGCTAACTTGACTAACCAAACTCTATGCTCAAAACCCTGCCACAACTCAGCCACTGAGTTGCGAATTCTCAAACTACGCCCCGTAGTTTGTATCTAGTCACACGACTAGAAGATTACACAATTTTAAAATGAGAATGTTTACAAATAAAAGTAGACAACTAACAGAACCCTAGTTTTAAAAATAAGCCCAATATAATTAATTGGACCGGCCCATAAAAAATAAAAGACATCTTCCTCTTTTCTTTTGTTTTTGTGGCCACTCCCTTTTGCTTCTTGTTCTAAAATTTAGGGTTTTGTTCAATTGATGCGCCGCTTGATTATTGATCGATTGAATATTATTTTGCTTCGACTGGCTTAGTCAATCGACTCCTTGCTTTGTTCACCTACGGCTACTCCAATTGTATGTCGAGCTCGAATAATATGAATTGGTACGTGAGTTTCTCTTTTTCGATTTTGATTTTGCTCGATTTCGATTCGAGTTTCGTGATTTATTCCAATGCTTTCTCTGGTATTTTCTTGAACTCGATTTTATGATTCTGTCGATGATGTAATTGGGATTTTATAGGGATTAAAGCCCTTATTTCTCGTTTGTATATTTCTCATTTGAATTCTTCACGTGATTTGCTCTGCCATTGATTTTTGATCGAACGATGTGATGAAATTGACTTGTTCATTACTTGACGTTGTTTGATTTTTTCTGAGTCGGTTTCGTTCTTTTGCTCCTGTGACATTTTGAATTTTGAGATGATCTGGTCCTCTGGCTATGACTTGTTCATTGGCTTGTTCAAACATATGACTTATTTGTCATGTTTCCTCTGTGCTTCTCTTGGACTTCGGCATTTTGAATTAGAGATAATATTTTGACTGTGACTTTATTCAAACTACTTCCTTGTTCATGACACACGGCTTCATGTAAACTGCATCACTGTTTTTGAAACATTTATACTATTTTCTCCATGTATTTGAATATGCTTGAACATAGTTGAGTTGGTTCCGACATGTGCTCCTAGCGATTGCATAAAACCGGTTTACTAATTTGAATGTGTGTCACCATGTACACTTTGTATGTGTGTCGCCATGTACCACTTGAGTCTTTCATTTGCTTTGAGCTTCATCTATTTTCTCTATTTCATGTTTATATTTAGTTCATGAGTATTGCTTCGAGTTGAACTGTTTTGTTTCATTCAGTTTGATGTTTTGTTGCACTTGAAACTGAATTTCATATATATATTGAAACAGGCCGTGTTTGTCTGTACATATATATATATATATATATTCATTTTCAAAATATATATATGTATATATCTGTCTTTTCTGTGTTGCATTGTACTCATTGTTGCATGTGGTCCCTGAGCTGAAGTCTATTCTGGTTGCCTTTGTTGCTCCTGATCAATTCATTATTGAGTCTGTATGCATGTTGTTGTGGTCTTGTAGTCTCCGGTATCAATTCTTCATGTTGCATCACTGGTTCATTTTGTTTGGTGAACTTGATGCCTAAACTTGTAGAATGCTTGCATATCCATACTGGTCTTCATTATGATTCTGCTTGGAGTCTTCATGTGTACTTCATGGTGTTATCATCCCTGAGTCTGGCTCCAGTATGAGCATGATTTTGCCTCTGTGTGTTCATGGCTTCACATGTGTAGAAGTGGTGGTGCACTAACCATTGCCTTTGTTTGAACTGCACGCTTTGCAAACTTGAGCAAGTTTGGTTTTCATGTGGAGTTGAAATGTTGATCTAGTTCACCACTTTGAGTCTGCACTGTTCATGTGTATGCTCCAATGTTTATATGTTCTGTTCTTGCCTTTGAGTTTTGTACATTTGAGCACTTTGACCAGTTGCATGTGTGGTTTGATCTGGTGCAGTTGCATGCTTCATTGATCTGGTTTGATTTCATGTTGCATTGAGTCTTGTTCCAACTACTTTGTACATGATTATTCTGTGATGCTTTTTTTTTATATTGCACCTGAGTTGAATCCAGCATAGGCTCGGGTTTAACCTTGTGCTCACCTGTCCCTGCAGTTTTAACAAGCAAGTGTATATCAGCGTGCACGACCTTGTGGCATGTACAGTGATACACTGTGCATGTCATAAGTTGTTCGTGTATGATGATTTAAAAGAATATGATGACGAACAACCCAAATAACCGAGGAAAACAATATTTTCAAACACACACTTCATTTTGCATTGCAAAATATTTCTTTTTCAATTTTACCGCGTCAGTGTTTATTTTGCAGATAGTTCAGATGCTGGATGCAGGCTAGAGCAGAGTTAAAGATTAATTACGAGTGATAAGTGAATATATATAGTGAGGTGAAAATTGTAGAGTGAAAAATGTGTTGTAATTGAAATTGTGTAAATGTAGTGAGAGCTCAAATTTGTACTATTTGAATTTGTAATAAAATATTTGTTTGAATAAAATATTTGTTTGAATATGAATTCTGAGTTATTTATTTTATTCAATAAATATTTATTTAATTATGTGAAAAATAAAATAGTACAATAACAAATACATTTAAATGAATATATATATATATGTTTATTATCATCAAACAAAAATCATAGGATATTGTATTCTACATGAAGCTCGCGTGAAAAGGGAGTCTTCGGCGAAGTCCGTTCGTCGAACGGTGGTCCGGAGCTCCGTGTCATAGCTTGAGAGTGCACAGCCATGGTGGGTTTTGTTGCCTGTGCACATTTTTTTGAATAGGTGGAAGAGGGGGAAGATGGATTAGAGGATGTGATTAAGGCGTAATATTGCAATTAGTTAAAGTTGTTTAAATTTTTAATTTAAATTTGTCGATAAATTATAAAATTTGTATCTCGCTCATACGAGGTCGGATTCGAACACCGTTTTTTGCATTGGACTTGTGTTGTCGAGATCTTCATGTTGGAGATAGTTTAGTTGGATTTGGTGCAAGTGAAATTTTAGGCTAAAATCGGACGGTCGTTCGGTTTTAGTCAAAATCAGGGCGTTTCGGTGGAAACAGAAATCAATGTGAGTTTAACTCACATTTAATTTTATTATATCATATTAATGATGTTATAATTATTTATTGATTGTTTGGATGTTAGTTAAATTGTTTGATTGCTTGATTGGTTGAATTTCCGTTTGGAAAATGGATGACATATTAAATTGATCGTTATAAACCCATATGATTATCTGTTAATTATCCATAACCGTTGTTTTGCAGGGAAAATCTGTAGAGAGACCCAAAGGGGATTTCTCGCCCATAAATTATTCATTTACATCCATATGTTGTTATTGATGGTTTATTGAAATTAATTACTAATATTCCCTTTTATAGTTTAAATGTCGTTATAGCGATTGTCGTTATATCGTCATTTATTAAATTACAACCCAAAAATCCAATCATATGAACTTGAGCTTGTATTTCCACTAAAAAAGAATATCAAAAATTTATTAATCATTGGTTAATGATAGTTTAAATTAACTAATCTCTTAAATTAATTAATTTGAGATTAATTAACCAATTTAATAAATGATGATTAAAAATTGGTTTATCATTAGATTTTATTTATCATTTTTGCTAATGATGTTTTATACCTAATTAATCGTTTTAACTAATGATTATTTGAGTTTAATTAATTCTTTTAATTAAGGATAATGGAGTTTAATTAATTTGTTGAACTCAATTAATTATTTTAATTAATGATGATGGGATTAATCCAATTATTTCAATTAAGGATAATTGAAATTAATAATTATTTAATGATATTTAAAAGTAATTAATAATTTTAAATAATGATAATTGAATTTTATTAATCATTTTAATTAATGATTGTTTTAAATTTAATTAATTGTTTTAAGTAGTGATTTTTGGAATTTAGTTAAATCATTTTAATTAATGATGTTTTATAATTAAATAAACCATTTTAACAAATGATGTTTTAATTAATCGGTATGACTAATGAAGTTTGGATTTAATTAATCCGATTAATTTATGATTATTTTAAACTTAATTAATTGTTTTAATCAATGGAATTTAGAATTATTTATCATTTTAATTAATGATGTTTGAGATTAATTATTCATTTAATTAATGACTATTTTAATTTAATAAATCTTTTTATTAATTGATTTAATAAAGGTGATTAAAGTAAGTTAACTAATATAATAAAAATTGCTTTAATAAACTGTTTTAAAGTTAATAGACTGATTTAATAAAGATTTTAATGTTAATTTACCAATGTTATAAAAATGTTTGGAAATAATTATCTATTTTATTATAGATAATGAATTAGTTATTTAAAGGGATTTTAAATGTGATTAATTATCTTTTGGGATAATTAATATTGTTTTTAAAGTTAAATTGGAATTGGAACTCAATTATTGGGATGTTAAGTTGGATAATCTTCTAGGTGTTCGGTCTGATGTTGGTTTAGGCCTTCGGGGTCGCGCACTTGGAAAAATTATTCTCTTAACGTTTTAACAATCTGGAACTAATTCTAAAAGTGTTTTTCCAATATGGAAATCAAGCCAAAAGTTCATTTCGTTTTTAAAAAGAAAAAGTTTGATTCGTTTATGGAAATGAATTATTTCTATAAAGCGAATCACTTATATGGAAATGATTTATTTGTATAATTAGCGCTAAACATCGAAGAAGTAGACTTGTCGCTATTTCGAAAGTTAAGAATAATCATATGACATTACTTTGATGTAACACTACCTTGACTTGTCCGGTATTATTGTTAACCCAAAAATAGTACAAGTTTGAATTCAATGAGTGGTGATAAGTATACAAGACTTAATTTCCATATACGATCGTTTTATGTCCTCGATAGTTGGTATCTCAACTATCGGTTACTTTAACCACTTTATTTCTTCACTCTAAGACGTTGTGTTGCTCATTTGAGATTTGTTATCCTTTGTTGGAAATGACTAAACCCAAAGAGCGAGTGAGGGCCAAGCTATGTGGGGTTGCTCCCATTAGGTTATCTTCACATCCACTCTAGATTGGATTCGGTGTTGCGCATAAGACGTGAAATACTCGGATACTCGGTAACAGTTGGCGAGGTCCGGCTTGGAGGTTTCCGAGAGCCATCGGAGTTCTCAAGTATATTTCTAGAGGTATACTTTCGGAGAGAGGGGAGCACCCTCCTAGTCATTTGTTGGAAAATTTCCTTTCCTTATTTGATTCGAAAACCCTAAATCTGTTTTAACTTTAAATTCCCACGAGTAGAGCCAACTCCTCATCACGACATTTAAGTGTTTATTTAGCCCATTCTATCGAGTTTAGACCGTTACTTTATTTAGCCCATTCTATCGAGTTTGGACTGTTACTTTATTTAGCCCATTCTATCAAGTTTGGACTGTTACCTTATTTAGTCCATTCTATCAAGTTCGATTGTTTCCTTGTTCTGTCCATTCTGTCCAGTTTGGATTTTACTCGGTTTATTTCCATCCTTTCAAGTCTGGTTTAATATTATTTATGCTCAATCGTATTTGGATTTGTTTCTTGATATTTATTTTTGCTCTTGCTTGTATGGATGTTATTCTTGTGAGGTAAAAACCTGTTCCGCGTTAGCGGCGTGGTCTCACAGAATTTTTATATATGTTCCCCATTTTTCTAGTTATCTCTTGCTGGTATTTCCAGACTGATCCGGGTGTTATTTATTTATAATGCTTGGGTCAAACCAAATATTTTTCCAGGTTGGCTTTGGTGATTTGGGATTCATGGAGGGGAGCTGAAGATTCACCTGTCGTGGTATTTTATTTTCCAATGTATTATATAGTATACCTACCGGCATTTGTAAGGTCGGGATTATATAACTGTCCAGCTAATAAGGTTTTTTTTAACTTTGATATACTCTGTATGTTTGGAGTGACAGTTTCTACTGTCTTTGTTAAATTATATGTTATCGATTTTGTTGTGAGATTCTGTTTTTTTTGTTCTCTGTTCTTTTCTTTTTATTTACCCTAACAATATACCCTTTTGTCGATTGAATACCAGACATTGGAACACAGAGGTAGTGTTCGGTGTCAACTTTCGATGGTAAAAAAGGTAGGTCGTTACATTTGGTATCAGAGCGCAAGGTTAAGCGAGAACCTTGGTTTTGGTGGGGTTTGGCTCATTAGAAATAGGGTAAACAACACCCTAGAATTAGTTTGAGAGTATTATATATACGAGAGCATATTTGTTAATGTTATAAAAACAAATTATGTTAATTGGTCTATAGAGATTTAATGAATTCTAGTCGAGACGTGGGATGCCACGATATCGATAGGGATTTCTAAACACTCGACCAAGGTCAACGGACATGTTACTGAAATTTTTGGCAAATTTAATATTTTGCCTACTTTTATAATTTATATATATAAAGGAATAATTTTCAAAACTCTATATAATTATATAGTGTGTTGGTTTAAATGTGATAATATTTATTTATTATCACTATTGTTTGTTCGGTTATGATTAATTTAAATGAAATACTACAAGAAAATATTGTATTAATAGCAAGCAGAGATTGCATGAAAACTTGACTTGCTATGGTTGGTGTGTTAGGGGTCATTTAGATTAAAAGATAACTTGAGTTTGCGCTATCTTTAAATAACGACGAAAATTTTGGCGGTCCAATTCTACGTTTCCCTCCTCCTTATTCATGTGCCGCCAAACATTCCTTCTTTTCACTTCACTTCCAAATTCCAAAATAACCTCTTCACTGACGAATCACCTTTCCACTCACGAATCCTCTTCAATCGCGAATCCCTCCTCACTTTGAAAGCTCGATTCCGTAACCCACTCTATTCTTCAAAGCTCGTCGTGCGGTTCCTCAATGAAGCAGATTCCTCCATGAGGCTGAAACGCGAATCTCAACGAAGGTGAAGCGTGATTCTTCAAGGCAGCTTAAGTACGATTCTGCAACGAAGCTCGATTCCTCAACCAAGCTCGATTTCTCAACTAAGCTGAAGCGCAATTTCAACTTCGGAACTTGACTTTAGGTATATTTTTCAATTTCTGTTTTTTTAATTGTGCGTTTAATGCTTGGATTAAAGTTTTTCTGAATGGTTTTGGAAATTTTGGTGAAGAGAGTATTATTTATAAGTTCCAATTTTGGCTTGGCTTGTGATTATTTTCCATGTTTGTAGATTAAATAATGTTGTTTAGTTGATTATTCTCTTTTCTGTTAACTACATATATGAGTCATGTTCGAGTATGTTTATATTCATTACCTGCTATTACGTTGGATAATGTGAATCTTTGATACATCCTTAAATATGTTTATTATGTCGAGTTGTTTTTCACTGGCTTAGTATGACTGTCTACAAATTAGTTTTCTTTTGAAGCAAATTCTTGAAATTGGTACCCTAGTTTTTCTTATACAAACAACACTACACGTTTGCTCTTTCCAAAGTAAGTGAAATTTGTAAAAGAAGGAGAAGTGCACTTTATTTTTGGGCTCCTTAGCAATTACAATTGTTAACTACTGTAAATCTGTAATGTTGTATACTTGTCATCCTTTTAAGCTTTTTTGTGCCTAAGAAAACTGCACACCTAAAAGAACCTTTCAATTGATATGATATATAGTTTAAATAATAACATCATAGGTTTTAAAAAATGCGGTGACAATAAAGTTTAAATAAATGCTGGGGTAAGGATAACTAAAAATGCATTGGCCTATTTTATATTATTCGATGGCTATTTATTTACATTGAAAATCTAAATTTTATGAATAAATGATTTTAATATCCCTAGAAAAATGCGACAAACTCCATGATGATTTGGTTCGAACTAAATGTGTGTGGAATAACTTTAACTGATGGGATCGATATGTTGATTACTGGTTTAAGTCGTAAACATTATAATAATCTAAATGAAAAACAGTATAATCCCCAAGTTATTATTCTAATTACCAAGAGGAAATGCCATCTCTTTACCTCCTAGTTATAGAAACCAGTTTATTGAAATAGATAGTTGATGAGATATGATTTATGTGGAATTAAAAGATATAAGTGTCTGTTGTAAAATATGAATGTTTGCATTTGAACTTAAAGAAACTTTTATAAACTTTCACTACAATGAACTAGTATTTTCTGAACATAATTAATTACTGCCAACATATTGTCAAATTTGAAGCCCAAACTCAGTCACATATGGTCTCCAAGTTCGTGGAATCAACCAACTACATACGAAATATGGGTAAGAGATTGAGAGAAAAGACATTCAGCCAAAATATGCATTTGTTAATATATTACAGATTAGGACAAACACATATTATACACATGATTTTCATCAAAAAAGTTATCTAGCAATGTAATCAGTGATTTTTAAGTTATCAGATGAATGTAATTTATAGTATGCCTACTTATTTTCCCGATTTCACAAAGTAAACAGAGAAGAGAAGGAAAACCTGGATGTTGACTGTTTTGTTAATTTGTAAATATATAATCATGCATCTTATTTTTTTTTTCATAAGCACAAAATATGGAAGCTCTGTTTTATCAGTTATTTGGTTAAATAAAAATGCATCCAAAATGATTTAAGGAAGACGAGTCAAAGTTGAATGCTAAAATGTCTTAATTGAGTATGTTTGGCCAGTGAAATTTATACAACACCATTAATTATCAGACATTTTGTTTTGTAAATGTCGACTATAGATATTTTTTAGGTACTTGAGCATGGCTTATACTTGTATATTTCGAAGTCCTTGTACTGGAACATTTACCATTAATTAATAAACCCACGGACACTGCCTTAGGTTTTGCAATACATGATCTTGATCTTTATGTAATATTGAATGAATTGAGACATTTTTAGTTACTGTGTTTTATAAAATGGGACCGCTACATTATAATTTGTATAGAAGGTGTACAAAAGAATAATCTCTTGTACATGTTTGTGAAGGGTATATATGTTTTACTGTGACTTGAGCAGCATGTTTCCTTCTGTATATAGGTAAAATACAAATAAAATATAAGCGATGGTTACGTTGAACCATATTTACTGAAGTGTACATATAAAGACTTGAATGAAGAAATTAGAATTGACAGTAGTATGCCAGTAGTAGCATGTGCTTGTTGATTTTAAATTGTACTGCCTGACTTCAAACATAGGTTTTATTTTCTAAATTTTGTAAGATAAAGTTTATGTGTGTATACAAAATGTGGTAATAAAGGGGATAGCCCAGATGCAATTGTGTATGTATACAAAATACGTAGTTGTGTAGGTTTGTTCTGGTAATACACATAGTATGATATCTTGCTTTTGCGTTTTCTTTTAAAAAAATTTAGGTGATTGACAATAAAGGGGATGACCCAGATGCAATTGTTCCTAGACTTATAGCTGTAGGAGAAGCAACTTATGCATCAATTGATGGAGCAAACCGCCTTGGTGCAAATTCTCTTCTTGGTATTGTAGTCTTTTGAAGAGCTTGTGCAAACAGAGTGTCAGAAATTAGTAGGCCAGGTAATTTTTGTTGTTGTTGGCAGTGCTATTACTTGTCTAAGCATATGTGTGTATACAGATATTATTCACATACACCACCTCACTCACACACCTACTCACACCCACCCACCAAATGCAGTTTGCACCAAGTCGATAACCCAGTGCATTGCACCGAGTCAGAAACTATTAACTAACGACTGTGCAGTTGTTGACAAGATCTTTTCAATTTACAATTAACTAACAACTTTGCATTGTTGTGGTTTCATCTAATTACAACACCCAGTAAATTTCAATGTGTAAAATCAGGGATGCATTTTATTACCGAGAAATCAGTATTTACTATTCTGGCAGCATATATTTAAATTTGTATAATCAAAGTCTCTTAACGTACTTTGGTCACAGGCTTACCTTAATCTTTCACTAAGCTTGATTTCAGACCCAATATATATCCATAATGGAGATTTAATGAACTCAAATAAAAAGCTATCAAACTAATCTATATTCTAGACATATTAAAGTACGATTATTTTTCTGAGGGATGTTGAGTAATTATAATTGTAACGTAGGATGAGTTGTACATTGAGAGAAATGTGAACGTATTACAAGTATCTTTATAAACGAACATGACAAAGGAATGCATTAACATCGTTCTTTGATGTAAAAAGACGACAGTGGCCATTGGTATTAACTATCAATTACCGAGGAGGAGTTTGAAAGTAACCGAAACAGGAGATATAACTGTACTACAAAATTGATGGTGTATAAATGTGACATCCTAATAAAAGAAGAAAGGATTTATCATTGTAGGTTACAACAAATTGCATACAAGTATTATATATGATATGAGTTTTGGGTAAGCAATAATTTAAGTGCAATAACTTAAGTCATTCACAGATAGAGTAAATATTTCTCGAGGGGAATAAGTCAAGAGATTATTCTAGAGATTGTAAATAATACACTAGATGCAGGCAGTAAATTTTGCAGGTTGTAGATGTTTCTTAAGGGTAATAGAAGTTTTTATTATACTGAAGAGTAAATGTTTGAGTTCTACAACATTTATATGAACTCCACAACATTATAAAACATGCATAAAAGGTTAAGTTATCAATATGGTATTTTACAATATTATTTTCAAAGTTTTAATTTTTTTTAAACGGTCGAGGAAGTTAAAAGACATTTCAAAATTGTATATTTTCACAATATTATTTCAAATGCCTTTGGATTATGCTTAAAACCTCACTTTATGGATTTGGTTCATTGTACATGAGTTTTCGACTCAGTGCAGTGCATTTTGTTTTCAACTCAATGCAGTGCACCAAGTCAAAAAAAAACGGTGCAGCTGCACTGAGTTGAAGACTAAGTGCTCCTGCACTGATTTTTAGACTAGGTGCAGTTGCACTTAGTTTAAAACTCAGTGCAAGAGCACTAAGTTAAAAAACTCATTGCAGTTGCATTGAATCTTCGACTCGGTGTAGGAGCATCGATCTTTTACTCAAGGCAGCGGCACTGAATTTAAAAAACTCAGTGTTACTGCACTGAGTTGAAGGAGCATCAATTCTTTGACTCAGTGCAGCCGCACTTGGTCAAAAAACATAATGCAGGAGCACTGAGTTTTTTTGACTCGAAATTGAGATAAAAAATTAAAAAATAATAATGTTGAGCATATTCATATTCAGTATAATTTATGTGATATTTCCATTAGGCTATTGTCTGTTTAATAATATAATTTATTTTATGCCTCTAATTTTCCATTTAATAAAATATTAAAATCGAAAGTTTATATTGGTCTGGCAATTCAGCTGATCCAACATGAACATGTATTTTTTTTTGTGTGGACAACTCTTTCCCAACAGATTATATGTGAGTTGCTATTTTGATTTCAATAAAAGGTGTGTAATCATATATTTTCACGAGGAATGCAAGCTCGTTTTTGTTATAATAGAAGTCTGATTTTTGTCACTTTATTTAAGAATTTTTTTACACAGGTGTGTAGCTCCATCATTTCCCTATTTGTGCTAGAAGTTTTACTAGCTTGTATACCTGATGGATATCAGGGCTAAATACTATTCGAGGGATCTAATCATCGTTTGTTTACATCGCCTGCTGTTGATTGGAGGGACAGTTTTTGTTATCTTTGATGGATCACTCAAACCTGAACAATTACCATCAGTTTTCAGGTTTAATAAATCATTTTCAATTTATTGCCCGTAGTCAAAGATTTATAAGAGTCCATCGAAGTTAGGCACAGACTTGTTTTTCTTTATATTAAAGTTTTATTTTTGTTGTAGGGAGGAGATGGTGGAGTACAAAAGGCATGTTAATAGTGTTGCAGAGACAATATGTGAACTACTATCATAAGCTCTGGGACTCAACTCGAACTACCTAAAAAGCATAAATTCCATTGCAAAAAGAAGTTTGGTATGCCATTATTACCCTCCATGTCCTGAACCAGAACTTACCCTGGAAGCAACAAAACACGCTGATTTTGCACTGTTAACTATACTTGCACAAGATGGAATCGGGGACTTCAAGTATTTCATCAAAATCAATGGATTTCAGTAACCCCATTTCATGGAGCTTTGTTATGCAATATTGGAGATCTTCTTCAGGTATTTTTCTCTCTACTTGCCTTCTTATTGCATCTTGTTGCTGCTTCAAAGGCTTGATACAACTAGGAATTCATGTTGCCTTTTATTTGTCTTTATTCGTATAAATCTAATTTAGAATAGAACACATCATAGTAAAAGTTTACTCCCTTAATGGCTAAGAGAATGGGGTAAATACATCTAATATTAATTAATGGCATTCCCTGTTTGGAACATAAGGAGATTAAACTCTAATAAGGATGTATGATGTTATTGAACATGTAAAAAGAATTAAACCCACAATGATTGTGCTTTTAGAGAAAAATTTAAACTGTGATAATGTAAAAGTTTATGTGAAAAGCTTTAACCATATTGGAAATTCATATGTAACAATGATATACCTAATAAAAGCATGATATTAGTAATATGGAACTTAAAGGTGTGGAAAACCAGTGTAATAACTAGTGGAGTACTGTTTGTTTCTTGTCTCTTTTATAATTTACAATTTATTGCTTATTACTGCTGCTAAAATAAAATTGCAATATAAGACTCATAATTATAAGACTCGCAATTTGATCAAATTGACTACTTTAGCAAGGCGATTGAGGAGTGGATTTAGGGATTTTCGCAAGTAGTTGAAGTCAGGATTTGAGTTTGGAGTGGTTGAGGTATGTTAGTTGTTGTCCAGGGTGGTATGTATTGGAAGGCCGTGAGGAGTTGTAGATGTGAATGTTGAGTTGATGGTTTCAGTGTTGTACCGTGTTGTTGTAGAGGGGAGGAAATATGGCAGCAAACAAAAAAACTTATTTATGTATATGTGATGATGTGGTTAGGTAGCGGGTCAGTTTGATATGTTGTTGTATGGGCTTGAAGGCAAGTTGTTGAAGAACCTGGGTTGCACTGCTGTAGGAAGTTAAAGGCAGTATGATGTATATGTTGTATTATAGTGGTTGTGTGATTAAGAGTTTGTTATGGCAATGGCACAAAGATGTGAAGTGGAAGCATAGTTTTATGATTGTGGTAATGAGTTGTTTGGGTTGTTTGTTATGGGTGTATGAGTTATGAGGTGAGAGAAGTCGTAGATGGTTGTATGGGTTATTTGGTATGAAGGGGTAGGTGATTTGGCACTGGTTGATATTTGCAGGGTAGCAAAGTGATGGAAGGCAGGGGCTGTGGTGGATGAGACAGTGGGTAACAGTGGACCTGCTGTTTGTATGTAGACAGGTAGAATGGCGAAGTTTATAGTCTGGCAGTTGTTTGATGTGATATTTGTATATGTTGAAGTGGTTGCTGTGGTCTGGCAGTTCATGAGCTCAATCAGCTCATATACAGTCCTTTTCTTTTTTTGTTATGAAAAATTATATAATTTGCGGATGATGTTTAGATTGAAAATTAACCTATGTGCTTCGTTTTGACAGGTGCAGTATGATGATACTGGGGTTACTACAAGTTGCAAGGGAGGAAAAATTATTTTGCTGCATTCATTCTCTTTCAAATCGGTCTAAAGCTTGGATTAATGTATTTTGTATTGACGTATATCTTTGCTTTTAGTATGTATCGTTTTGGTTAGCTACAGTTGTTATTGTTTTTTTAGATCACAAATATTTAATGTTTGAAACTGTCTACGAAATATTATGGATATATATATATATATACTGTGGTTTGGCTTATGTCTCCATTTGATTACAGATATCACAATGTGATAATTGTGTTTTTTTGAAATTTTATAATATATTCGTAGAATTATAAATTGTAAGCTGGAATGTATGTAGCAGCAATGATAAAAACTTATAGCGTTTTAATTGTGCTATGGAAAGATGGTTTTCCCAGTTTTAACATACTACAGCATTATGATAGTGCTATAAACAGTTTTTATAGCAAATAAACAATGCTATAAAAGACAGCTAAACGCTATAAAAAGTAGTTGTATTTATGCATACAATTTACGATTGCAGCCCAAAACGCTATTGAATTTTGTTTTGTATAGCGTTTTTGGATGCTATTGTATATTTCGTGTGTATGGCAACTATAGCATTCATAAAAACGCTATACTTTTACTACATAGCGATTTTTCAAGGCTATTACAAATCATGTTTATAGCACGTTTAAACCGCTATGAAAAGTCCTTTACCATAGCGTCTCTACAGCGTTTTTTATGTTGCTATTATAGGTCACTGACCTATTACAACATGTTAATATACAGCGTACCAAAACACGCTATAGTAGCCTGTAATAGCGTTTTTTCAACGCTATTAAAGGGTGTTTTTGTTGTAGTGAAAAGCGTAGACTATTGTGTGTTGATTGCTAAATTGTGCTCGATTTATTTTGGAGCATTTATCGCTTGATTTAAAATGAACCCATTGTGAATTAATTTTCACAATTTTACTATAAGGTGTTCGAAGAATATGGTTAAATTAAGAATTCACGGTTTAATAATGGTGGGTTAAGAATTAAACTTTATAAAAATTTGTTACTATAATCTAAATAGTGGGATAAGATATTTAGAGAATAAATATCGAAGATAGTTCTATTATAATAGAAAAGGATTATTATGATATGAAGTGATTTTTTTTATAAAGAAAATTTTATATGAATTTAGTTTGTAATATATGTTTAAAAAAGGATCTTTAATCTACATCCAGGAGTTTTTTAAAATAATTACAGAGGAATTTTTGAGAAATGAAATAGCTATACTTTTGAAAGTATTTAAAGGTAAAAATACATTGAGAAGTAAAATTTTGAATGGATTGCATTTTCTTTGGGATAATTAAGAGGAAATCGTTTCGATTAGTTATATGATAATCTGAATAATCTTCTAAGTGACGATCAGATGTTTGCTTAGGTAAACTTGTGGAATACTTAGTAAATTATTCTTGTTATCATTGTGGGATCAAAATGAGTCCAAATCAGAATAAACCCAAAGTGAGTTTTAATAAATAAATTGTTTGAAGTTGATATACATCAAAATATATACAATATGCTTTCAAATATAAGTTTTAAAATTAAAACCATGTATCTAATTTTTTAAGTTCCTTAAACGGGAATTGTTTCCAAACAAAAAGTATTGTAATAAGAGATTGTTTTGATAAATGGGATTTTCCCTTAGATAAGATATGGGATAATTTAACACAAGTAAATTGGGTTGAATTAAATAAGAAGGTTTTGATAAACGTTGTTTTTATTAAAAACATATATTTGTTTAAATCATCTAGGTAGTGTAAACTACTTGTTGAATGGGTCAACCCATAAATATTATTCATTTTAACACTCTAAATAAAAAAGGGTTAATAGGTTGACTCGGTTTTAAGAAACCGTAATTTGATTTGATCTCCATCCAGATCTTTGTAAAAGTAAAATAATTTTTTTATGTATTCTCATGACATAAAAGAATATTATACAAGTAAATAAAGTGGAATAAGTTATTATATGATGTTTTATAATGAAATTACTTTATAAGATATTTTAAAAACTTAGGTGAGAAATTATGAGATAACTCATAAATAATTTTAGTATAGAATAAAATACTAAGTAAAAATATAAGTAAGAAACTAATAAAATATAGAGTATAACTTTCCATTTTGTCCGTGTGAGTTTGGATAATCTTGTAAGCAATAACCAAAGGCTAATAAGCAAAACAATACGCTTAGATAATTATCTATATTTTTCGACAATTCAAAAAGTTTTGAACCAAAGTTAAAAATTTGATTGTTAGTCATTTGACATTTTGGAACAGTGTTAAGTGATAAGTTTTCCCTTGTGGAATTTGATTGATTGTTAGTGTTAGTTTATTCCTTCACGGAATTTGATTAATTGGATTTGATTGAATTGAATTGATTGGCTGTGTGATCGCATATACCATTGTCTATAAACGTTTAAATTTTTAGACAAAGGATTTAAAATTGTTGTTATTAGGACCTAAATCCCGGTGATTCTGAAAAAGGTAATTTTTGAATATTTTTGGAAAGGAATGATATTTATTCACTCTAGTTGATGTTTTTGGGAGGAATCAGAATACCACTGGACGCTCCATGTTGTTTTGATTCTAGAGTTCCACCATCATTTATTTGGAGGGATCCCCTTCTTGTCATTTTGATTTTGAGTTTTGATTTTTCTGGTCTAAGAAATTTGAAAATAAAATTTTGAATTGAAAAACCCAGGTATTTAGATCTAAATTTATAATTGGAAAATTATTGATTGCATATCATCTATTACAGGAAATTCTTTGTATTTTGTTGCATATGATTGAGATATGGTTGTTGGTTGCATGTAATTTATATCGGATTAGTTTTGAATGTAGAGTTACATCATATTACTTTTGTCAGCTTGATTTTCTTTTAGATATGTAAGTACAGGGATGCAAGGGTGCCATTTAAGTCTTGTGCACCTGCGTTCACATAGAAGATAATAAATTACCTGCCAAAAATATAAATCAAACGCAAAAAGGTATGTAATAAATTTAGAAAACTTGAATTGATTGATGCTTTTATGCCCCAGATATGGGAGGCCACTTGGCTTTTGTTTTCTTTGATTGATTTGGAGCCGGTACAGGCAATTTGTAGTTGTACCGATCGAGCCGCGCAAAGGAGACGCTGGCAAAAATTTTCGAAAATTTAAGAGTTAGAAACTTTTTAAGAATATTGGTAAATTTTGACAACTAAAATTTGATTTTCTTGACTAAATCTTGGAATAAATGAATAGAAGAGAATTAGTTGGTATAGATAAATGAATTTAAAAGACATGGAAACTTTGGAATCTATTCCAGCTAATGGGTTTTGAAAATAAGTCTAATAACTCATTTTAATTAATAGTTTTAAACTTAAGGGTTTGGAACATTTTATTCCTTAGGAATTTCGGGGACGAAATTCATTTAATGGGGAGGGGGGAGAATGTAATGACCCAAAATTTTTGTTATTAGATTTTAAATGTTTAATTAATTTTAAACATTTAAAATAATTGAATTTTGGAATTTAATAATTTATAATTCGAATATAGGGAATGATTAAATATTTGAATTATGAATTAAATGTCAATTAAATGGATTTAATAATTTTATTTAACTCCATTTAACCAACAAATAATATTGGTAAATCAAATTTGTAAATTTATATACAAATATAAATAAATCAGATTTAAATATCAATAATTAAATATTTAAATACATGAAATTAGCCTTTTGGGGGCACAATCTCGAATTTCGATGAAACCAGATTCATTGAATCCGTAATACTGAATTATATTACGTAGTCAAATTTCGTAGCAATTCGACGTATCGTTTGGTCATGCGAGATCGAAACGCATTGAAATTAATGTCGGAAATTTAAAATAACAACTAGGTCCAATGTAACGACCCTGAAATTCAGACCCAGTTTAAAATTTTAAAATCGTTTATTTAGTGTAGAAATTTGAATTTTCACGAACAACTTTCGTTGCTATTCAAACTTCACATTTGGAATGCGTCTAGATAGACATAGGCGTACGCCAAATTTCGTTGAAAAATATTGAAGTTAGTTTCGTTCGTCGCATTTACATATTAATTTAAATTCTAAGTGTAAATTTTCCATTGTCCGAATCCAAATATTTTTCACAATGTTGCATAAGATAAATATTCTGAACACGACGTCGCATTTCGTTTCGTCAAATTCCATTTTTATTTGCTAGTTAAATTGTTCGCGCGATCGAATGAGTCAATAAGTAAATAACAACTTCGCAAACAACGTCAAATCATCAATATCTTCATACCGTTGTGATCGTCTCGTCGCGCTGATCAAAACGGTATATTTATTTGTGTCGATCGGAGTTCGGCAGTGCAAGTTACAATTGTTTAACGGAGTATAAACCGGTCTGTTACGTAGCCCAAACCGGTACCCAACTGTCTCATCGTTTAGAATTCTAAGGGACTATTGACCATTCAGCTTTCTAGAAAACCCAATAGCCACAGTAGTTACCAAGAAAGTTAATGTTATGACCCTTGGATTCTAGACATCTCTGTATATACCTGGTACACTCTGCATTCATTTGTTCGTTTGCTTCACCTTCTACTACTCTGGTACGTAGCTCACCTTTCTCCTTCCTCTGCATAATTTTCTTTTATTAGTTTGTCTTCTACAGTTAATGAAACTCCCTTGCCCACGTCCACCCCGCAGCCCACCAAACCCATCGACCCGAACCTCGCCCTCGCCTGCCCACCTACCTGCTCGTCACCGCTTCCCTGCCACCACCACGCCTCTGGCGAACTGACCCCCTCCGACGATTTGCCATGCCCAGGCTTCGCCCAACGACCCAGATCCCAACCGAGCCCACGGCCCCAGCAAGCCACCCATTGCCGCGCCTTCCCAGACTCACGTTGCCGTCGCTGCCCACCTCCCTGCCACCACTGCGCCTCTGGCGAATTGACCCCCTCCGACGATTTGCCATGCCCAGGCTCCGCCAACGACCCAGATCCCAACCCAAACCCACTGGCCATCGCACTCCGCCTGAACCCACGCCGTGTCACCGTGCGCTGCCCTCGACCCCACCCTACCAGCAACCGCCCGACGCCGCCACCAAACCCGAACGCCTCGCCTGGTCGCAGCCGACTTTCCACTGCACAGCCGTTTTATATAAATATATATATACAGTTTGGTTTTAGAAAAGAAAATGTTGTATATATATAGTTTTTGGAAAGTTACAGTTTTACATATATTTTAGTATATAAATAAACATGGTTACAGTATCTCTTATGTTGTTTCGCTTGTTTGACAGTTGTAGCTAATCCGGGATCTCTGGCCTAGGCTTCCATCTACCTTATTTGCATCTAGTTGTTGGTACGGTTTATATATATACAATCTATATATATACATTGTATTAAACTATTGTTGAATAATCTTTTGTTTGATTTACAGTTCGTGTTCGTATTCGTGCTTGTGTCGTCTATCTAGTCAATTCATTTTCGTGCTTCACCGTCATCTTCTCTTACCATGCAAGGTGAATAATTTATTCACGACTCAATCTATTATGCCATGATAATCAAGTTATAATTGTTGTTAATATTAAAATTGGATGTTGAATTGTTGATGTTAAAATTTGTTGAAATAATCGGTAAATTGCTATGCAAGTTAGAATTTAATATTGTTAGTGCTAAATGGATATGTACACCATGTATTGTTTAGTTTTGATTTAATATGATTTAAAATTTGACATGATGTTATATGTGATCTAGATAGTTGTGATACCAAATTAATTAAATTGTTGATGTTAGGATTAAACTAATAATTGTATCACATGAAATAACGATGTTTTATTCACGGAATAATTTGGATTTAATATATGATAGTTAAGTAAAAATTACCATTGATTTATATGAAATGATAGTAAAATATCACGCAAGTATTTGTGTGTATTTGAATTTATATTTTAATTGAATTGCAAGTTGTTTGTTAGTTTAGAATCACTATGGGTTGAAATGATACATACCCAAATGGACATTAGAATAAGGATAAATCGTTATAGGTTGAAATGATAGACATGAACGGTTTAAATGAATTGGGTTGAAATGATATATACCCGATTAAATAACTTGGCCTTGGATAGATAATTAAAATAAGAAACCCGATTGGTCAACAAAAATTATTTTGTAATTGAAATGTAGAAATGAACCTAACCAATTGTTTTAAAGTTAATTAGCGAACTTAATTGATTTAATTGAAATAAATTAATTGATTAATTGGAATAAATCAATGGATTCAATTGTAACGGATTTATGAATCTATTTAATTTAAATAAAATGAAATGATGAATTTAATTTGAGAAATTGTAATTTGATTTAAGAAAATTTAAGTTAAGTAAGTTGAATAATCGGAATGAGAATTTGACAAGTAATAATTTAAGATTAATGATTTCGTATGTTATTGAATTCGGTAGGGTAAGATTTATAGACTTGATTTTAAAGTAAATAGATTTGAAACTTGATAATGAAATTTAATATAAGATTTAATGGAATTTTGACTAAGTGTAATTTAAACTAAGTATAGTTGTGGATTTAATTTGGGATTAATTTTAAAATGATTTTAAATTTAATGAATTGGTTTAACTTTGATTTTATAACTTGGTTTGAGATTAAACTGTTTGAAACTCATGAAGGAATTAACTTAGGTTATGTAAATCATGGAATTGAGTAAATAAAATGAGATTTCTTTAATGAAATTTGAATTGGATTTTGTAACGAATTAACTAAATTATTTTGGTTTAAAGAAATTTAGTTAATGAAATTGACTTAACTAAATTTATACTATATTAAACGGAATGGTGAATGTAACTATGAATGTAAATTTAATCGAAACCTTGTTTAATGAATTTAAATTTAACGGAGCATTAAATTTAAATCCATTGAATATGAACAAATTTAACAAGTGAAATTGAATCTTATTAAATTGAACTCGAATACTTGAATCTATTTGTTAACTCAAATAGTTGAACAAAAATTTCATTTGGAAATATGATTTAAAATATTTGAAATAAATTGAATTGTGAAATGTCAAATTTTGAAAGTCAAATTTGCAACTTGACTTTTGGACTTTGATTTGTTTTAACGTTAAATACTAAATGACCATCGGTGTAATTAATACGTAGTTATTAAAGAGACCGGGATCGGATATGGACATACTCTATGTCGATACCGAAAACCACTTCAATAACTAATATACGCGGAGTGTTGATCCAGAACGAAGTGGATGGTTTTGATGAACGCGTTGACTGAAGAAAGAGAACGATTTTGGATGACCCCTGACATGACTAAAACAGGAGCCGCGCCGGGCCATTGAGGTTCGCCATCTCTAGCGGACACACTTCTTCGATACCTTATCTAATTCTTATGAGATTCGATTTGGGTGCACCCTTTGATTTGGGAGTGTTGTTTCGCGGTGTTGAGGTAGTAGCTGCTTTGCTCAACATCAGTCTGGATCACGCAACTACTAGTATTCTAGTTGGTATCGCCTCATGTACCTTGTCATACTGATTATCCTATTCGCGACCACTACGATTTGTTTTGTGTTATACCTATGGGGTACCCTCTGATAACCACTAGTTTACGGTGGGGCTTACGGTGCTGTATAGACTATGACATTATAAAAATGTGTTAAGGGAGATTATGGTAACGCCTTAACGCTATTTTAATATCGTACTTTACTGATTAGACATTATCTATATATCGTATTCTATTGTATATATAGATAGTTTATCGGATCCTTAGAGATGTTTATTTTATTCATCTTTGAGTTATGGACTTTATTCCTTGCACTTGATTATCTTGTATAAGATTTTGAGTCCTGACTCGAGTGTTTCATTTTGTGTATGCTCGGGTCAGTCTGAAGCTATCCAGTTTGTTGATCAAGGTTGGTTGAAGATGCTGAAGACTTAGCATTTATCCATATCAGTTTATTTTCCATTTCAGTATTGATGTACTTTCCAGTATTGATGTACTAGTCCGTTGGACATTTATGTATTTCCTTTCAGTCACTTTATGTTGAGACATTGTTGTACTTTCTGTAGTAGCTTCATGAACTGCTATTATGACGATGTATTTTCCACTGCATTATTCTGTGACTGTTCTATGTCTGTGATGTTGTATTGATTCTCATCTACATTTATGTATTTATAATCCCATAATAATTCGTGTTTTGTATTATTTAGGTTGACATGTGTGGATTATTGTCAATTTAAATGGTCCAAATATACGAGTTGTTACAGTTGGTATCAGAGCTTTGGTTTCCCTAAAAACCTTAGTTTGGGGTTATATAAACTCATTAGAGATGGAGTAGCAATACCCTAGAATGAGGAGAATCAATTCAATATCCATATCCTTTCAAAATTCAAACTTCTTATTGACTCATTGATTAGACTTTCCTTAAAGTTCTATGATTTCTATCCTTGGTTCTAAAATCTCTTTTGGTATTTCAGGATGAGTACCAGAAGAAACACTCGAGGAGGTAGAGGCAATGGTCCTGCCCAGGTTGCACCTGCCGCTCCAGCTCCAGTCAAGTTCACCATTCTTAGTATGGAATACTCACAGCTTGGGGGTATTAAATTCTCTGGATCCGAGTGTATTATTGAAGCACAGCAATGGCTCAAAAGCTTAGAGAAGATATTTTCTGGTTTGGAAATCACTGATGCTCAGAAGCGTCATCTTGCTACTTGGCAACTTCAGGATGCCGCACAAGATTGGTGGGAATCTGTTACTTCTCGTATCGAGGAGAACACCATCACTTGGGCCCAGTTTAGGTATAAATTTGTTTGGATTTCGTAGTCTAAATTTCTTCCTTCAATCTTTGGAATGTTATTCATCTAGTCTATCTTTTGATTAGGGATACTTTCTCGGCACAATGGATGCCAGCTGCTGGGAAAACCCAACTTTATAGAGCTTTCATGGATCTTAAGCAAGGTAGTATGACTTTTTCTGAGTATGAGAGGAAATTCAACGAACCCTCCAAGTTCGGACCTGGCTTGATTGATACACCACTTCTAAAGAATGAGAAATTCATTTTGGGAGCTAGACCAGAGTATTATGACCTGCTTACTGGCCACACCCACTGCACCTTCACAGAGCTTGTTGACTATGCTCTTAGATATGAGGCAAAGCCTAAGGGACCCACCGCTAAGGCCACTCCTACTGAGTCCTCTTCTATCCAGCCCGGAAAGAGGAAGATGAACTTTAATCAACAAAAGAAAGCTTGGCAAAAGACTACAGGATTGGGATATGCTCAGAAAAGCCCAATCGACCTTGCTAATATCACTTGCTTCAAATGCGATAAGAAGGGTCATTATGCTAATAGCTGTCCATCTGCCGGAGCTGCTATCCCACCACCTTCTCTGACTAGGAGTGATTTATGCCATGTCTGCCTCCAGCCTGGTCATTTCAAGTAAGACCGCCCAATGCATAAGCGTGGCACCACTTCTGGAGTATTTGCTATCACCACACCTACACCATCTGCACCACCGGCCCAGGATGACCAAGGTACCTTACGGTGTACTTTTTCATTACAAGATTTACCTATTAGAGTATTATTCGACACTGGCGCTTCCCATAGCTTCATATCAATTGATCTTTGTAGTAAACTCAAATTAGAACCTACTTTTACCACTACTTCCTTATGTGTCTCCAACCCTATTGGAGGACTTGCCAACCTTAGTAAAATTTGTAATGAGGTTGTACTTATGTATGGAAGATATCGATTCACTTGGAATTTTTATGTGCTTGGCTTCGAAGCATTTGACATCTTATTAGGTGTCGATTGGTTAAGAAAATTCGATGCTGTTATTTCTTGCAAAGCTCATTCTGTTTCTCTAGTCAGTGACAAGGGTCTACCACTTGTCATTGAATGTAAATCACCTCAGAAATATGCCGGAAGCTTCATATTCTCTTTTGATGCTCACCCGGATGATCTTGACTCCACTCCTATTGTTCAGCAATTTCCCGATGTATTTGGAGAGGTCAACTCTCTACCGCCTAAACGGGAAATCGATTTCCGCATTAATCTTATTCTTGGAGCTACTCCCGTAGTTCTCCCACACCGAAGGATGGCTCCTAAAGAAAAAGCTGAACTAAAAACTCAAATTGATGATCGATTTGCTAAGGGTTTGATTAGGAGAAGTTGTTCTGAATGGGGCGCCGCAGTTGTATTTGTCACCAAATCATATGGATCTCTTCGCATGTGTGTTGATTACAAGGAACTGAACAAACGCACTCTCAAGAACTGCTATCCGATGCCTCGCATCAATGATTTATTCGATCAGCACCATGGAGCCAAGGTTTTCTCCCAACTTGATCTAGCCACTGGGTTCCACCAACTCAGAGTAGCAGAAGATAGTATCCATAAGGTAGCTTTCCGTACTGAGAATGGATTCTATGAATGGTTGGTTATGCCATTCGGTTTGACCAACGCACCTACTTATTTCGTCGACTTAATGAACCGAGTCTTCTGTGATGTCCTTAACAAGTTTGTTCTTGTATTCATTGATGATATTCTCTTCTTCTCCAAAGACGAGAAAGAAATGAAACACATCTCCGTTATGTTCTGGAAACTCTCCGAAACCATCAGCTTAAAGCCAAGTTCTCTAAATGCCACTTCTGGCGAGACGAAGTGAGATTCCTTGGCCATATTGTTTCAGAAAATGGGATTTCGGTCGATCCAGCTAAGATCGCCGTAATCAATGTAAGTTCTATCTTATTCGTTGTTCCTTTTCAAACAATCTTATCTCCTTTTAATTTGAATCAATTAATCTACAGGATTGGGAGACTCCTAAAACTCCTACAGATATTCGTAGTTTCTTGGGCTTAGCCAGTTATTATTGCAGATTTATTGAGCACTTTGCCCGGATTTCTGCCCCACTTACTGCTTTAACTCGGAAGGATGTTAAGTTTATCTGGAGTGAGAAGTGTGAATCAGCTTTTAATGAGTTGAAGCGCAAGTTAACTTCAGCCCCTGTTCTTGCGGTAATTGATGGAAGTAAAGGATTAACTGTCTATACAAATGCTTGCCGAGAAGGTTTAGGCGCTGTCCTTATGCAAAATGGAAAGGTTATTGCTTATGCGGGTCGTCAGTTGAAGACCCATGAAGTAAACTATGCCACACATGATCTTGAGCTTCTTGTTGTTGTATTTGCTTTGAAACTATGGAGGCATCATCTTTTGGGAACCAAATTCGAATTATTCACTAATCATAAGTCCTTGAGGTATATCTTTTCTCAGAAGGATTTGAACCAGAGACAAGTCTGATGGCTCGAATTCTTAGCTGCATATGATCTCGACATCACTTATACTCCGGGGAAACCAAATGTCATAGCAGATGCTTTGAGCCGCAGCAAAGCATTATCTTGTTGTAATCTTGTTGAAGGCATGTTATTTCAACTCGTTATCTCTCCATCTCTTATGGATCGCATCAAAGCTAAACAATATGAGGACACTTTGCTCTATCGTATGAAGGAGTTAGTTCTTGGTAGAGTTGGAAATGCTGACAGTAAAGTGGGAGCACAAGTAGATAGTAATGGAGTTCTGAGGATCGACAACCGTATTTGTGTTCCTAATGTTGATGGATTGAGACAGGAAGTACTTAGAGAGAATCATCAGTCATCGCTTTCATTCCACCCCGGTGTCACTAAGATGTATCGAAATATGAAGCGTTTATATTGGTGGAGTGGGATGAAGAGAGATATTTCTATATATGTCAGTAGATGCACCACTTGCCAACAAGTCAAGGCCGATCACCAGAGGACTGCCGATTTACTTCAACCCCTAGAGATTCCGTGTTGGAAATGGGATCAGATTTCTATGGACTTCATTGATGGATTACCGAGGACCAGAAAAGGTAACGAGAGTATATGGGTGATTGTTGATAGGTTGACCAAATCTGCTCACTTTATTCCTGTAAAGACCACTCGTACTACTTCGAGTTTGGCCGAGATTTATATGAGAGAGATTGTTAGACTTCATGGAGTTCCATCTAGTATTGTATGCGATAGAGATCCTTTATTCACTAGTAAATACTAGAAGGCATTTCAAGACGTCTTGGGCACTAAACTAAATCTGAGCACAGCTTATCATCCTCAAACAGATGGCCAAACAGAGAGGGTGAATCATATTTTGGAAGACCTACTCCGAGCATGCATTATTGATTTCAGTGGATCCTGGGAAGACCATCTCCATCTGGTTGAATTCACATATAATAATAGTTATCAGTCGAGTATCGATATGGCACCATTCGAAGCTTTATATGGACGGCCATGCAAATTGCCAGCTTGTTGGATTGAGCCTGGTGATCGATTAGTTCTTGGCCCAGATATGATTATGGAAGCATCCGAGAAGGTTAATGAGATCAGAAGGAAGATGAAGACCGCACAGGATAGGCAGAAGAGCTATGTAGATAGGCGTAGAAGAGATTTGGAATTCCAGGTTGGGGATGAGGTATTTCTGAAGGTATCACCTTTGAAGAATGTTATTCGATTTGGTCGAAGAGGGAAGCTTGCTCCTAGATTTGTTGGACCATTTATTATCACTGAGAGGATTGGTACACTAGCCTACAGAGTTGCATTACCAGAGAAATTTGAGGGTGTGCACAACGTGTTCCATGTTTCACATCTTCGGAAAGTCGTGCGTGACCCATCCATGACCATTCCTATTGCTCAGTTAGATGAGGTAGATATCGAGCCGGATTTGACTATAGAGAGGAGACCACTTCGTATTGTTGATAGGGATACGAAGCAGCTTAGAAGGAAATCTGTTAGCCTAGTCAAAGTCCAATGGAGTCCCGATGATCATGATTGTACTTGGGAAACTGAGGACAGTATTCGGGATTCTAATCCAGAATTGTTTGTGGAAGGTAAACTCTATTCTATATTCTATATTTTATTCGATAATCTATTCTATATCTATCGTATCTCTTCTATCTATTCTTCCACTCTTTACCTTGTTCCTTTTCGAGGACGAAAAGTTTTGAGTGGGGGAGAATGTAACGACCCTGAAATTCAGACCCAGTTTAAAATTTTAAAATCGTTTATTTAGTGTAGAAATTTGAATTTTCACAAACAACTTTCGTTGCTATTCAAACTTCACATTTGGAATGCGTCTAGATAGACATAGGCGTACGCCAAATTTCATTGAAAAATATTGAAGTTAGTTTCGTTCGTCGCATTTACATATTAATTTAAATTCTAAGTGTAAATTTTCCATTGTCCGAATCCAAATATTTTTCACAATGTTGCATAAGAAAAATATTCTGAACACGACGTCGCATTTCGTTTCGTCAAATTCCGTTTTTATTTGCTAGTTAAATTGTTCGCACGATCGAATGAGTCAATTAGTAAATAACAACTTCGCAAACAACGTCAAATCATCAATATCTTCATACCGTTGTGTTCGCCTCGTCACGCTGATCAAAACAGTATATTTATTTGTGTCAATCGGAGTTCGGCGGTGCAAGTTACAATTGTTTAACGGAGTATAAACCGGTCCGTTACGCAGCCCAAACCGGTACCCAGCTGTCTCATCGTTCAAAATCTAAGGTACTATTGACCATTCAGCTTTCTAGAAAACCCAATAGCCACAGCGGTTACCAAGAAAGTTAATGTTGTGACCCTTGGATTCTAGATATCTCTGTATATACCTGGTACACTCTGCATTCATTTGTTCGATTGCTTCACCTTATACTACTCTGGTACGTAGCTCACCTTTCTCCCTCCTCTGCATAATTTTCTTTTATTAGTTTGTCTTCTCTCCAGTTAATGAAACTCCCTTGCCCACGTCCACCCCGCAGCCCACCAAACCCATCAACCCGAACCTCGCCCTCGCCTGCCCACCTACCTGCTCGTCACCGCTACCCTGCCACCACCACGCCTCTGGCGAACTGACCCCCTCCGACGATTTTCCACGCCCAGGTTTCGCTCAACGACCCAGATCCCAACCGAGCCCACGTCCCCAGCAAGCCACCCATTTCCGCGCCTTCCCAGACTCACGTCGCCGTCGCTGCCCACCTCCCTGCCACCACCGCGCCTCTGGCGAACTGACCCCTTCGACAATTTGCCACGCCCAGGCTCTGCCAACGACCCAGATCCCAACCCAAACCCACTGGCCATCGCACTCCGCCTGAACCCACGCCGCGTCACCGCACGCTGCCCTCGACCCCACCCTACCAGCAACCGCCCGACGCCGCCACCAAACCCAAACGCCTCGCCTGGTCGCAGTCGACTTTCCACTGCACAGCCGTTTTATATAAATATATATATACAGTTTGGTTTTAGAAAAGTAAATGTTGTATATATATAGTTTTTGGAAAGTTACAGTTTTACATATATTTTAGTATATAAATAAACATGGTTACAGTATCTCATATGTTGTTTCGCTTGTTTGACAGTTGTAGCTGATCCGGGATCTCTGGCCTAGGCTTCCATCTACCTTATTTGCATCTAGTTGTTTGGTACGGTTTATATATATACAATCGATATATATACATTGTATTGAACTATTGTTGAATAATCTTTTGTTTGATTTACAGTTCGTGTTCGTATTAGTGCTTGTGTCGTCTATCTAGTCTATTCATTTTCGTGCTTCACCGTCATATTCTCTAACCATGCAAGGTGAATATTTTATTCACGACTCAATCTATTATGCCATGATAATCAAGTTATAATTGTTGTTAATATTAAAATTGGATGTTGAATTGTTGATGTTAAAATTTGTTGAAATAATCGGTTAATTGCTATGCAAGTTAGAATTTAATATTGTTAGTGCTAAATGGATATGTACACCATGTATTGTTTAGTTTTGATTTAATATGATTTAAAATTCGACATGATGTTATATGTGATCAAGATAGTTGTGACACCAAATTAATTAAACTGTTGATGTTAGGATTAAACTAATAATTGTATCACATGAAATAACGATGTTTTATTCACGGAATAATTTGGATTTAATATATGATAGTTAAGTAGAAATTACCATTGATTTATATGAAATGATAGTAAAATGCCATGCAAGTATTTATGTTTATTTGAATTTATATTTTAATTGGATTGCAAGTTGTTTGTTAGTTTAGAATCACTATGGGTTAAAATGATACATACCCGAACGGACATTAGAATAAGGATAAATCGTTATGGGTTGAAATGATAGACCTGAACGGTTTATATGAATTGGGTTGAAATGATATATACCCGATTAAATAACTTGGCCTAGGATAGATAATTAAAATAAGAAACCCGATTGGTCAACAAAAATTATTTTGTAATTGAAATCTATTTGAAATGTAGAAATGAACCTAACCAATTGTTTTAAAGTTAATTAGCGAACTTAATTGATTTAATTGAAATAAATTAATTGATTAATTGGAATAAATCAATGGATTCAATTGTAACGGATTTATGAATCTATTTAATTTAAATAAAATGAAATGATGAATTTAATTTGAGAAATTGTAATTTGATTTAAGAAAATTTAAGTTAAGTAAGTTGAATAATCGGAATGAGAATTTGACAAGTAATAATTTAAGATTAATGATTTCGTATGTTATTGAATTAGGTAGGGTAAGATTTATAGACTTGATTTTAAAGTAAATAGATTTGAAACTTGATAATGAAATTTAATATAAGATTTAATGGAATTTTGACTAAGTGTAATTTAAACTAAGTATAGTAGTGGATTTAATTTGGGATTAATTTTAAAATGATTTTAAATTTAATGAATTGGTTTAACTTTGATTTTATAACTTGGCTTGAGATTAAACTGTTTGAAACTCGTTAAGGAATTAACTTAGGTTATGTAAATCATGGAATTGAGTAAATAAAATGAGATTTCTTTAATGAAATTTGAATTGGATTTTGTAACGAATTAACTAAATTATTTTGTTTTAAAGAAATTTAGTTAATGAAATTGACTTAACCAAATTTATACTATATTAAACGGAATGGTGAATGTAACTATGAATGTAAATTTAATCGAAACCTTGTTTAATGAATTTAAATTTAACGGAGCATTAAATTTAAATCCATTGAATATGAACAAATTTAACAAGTGAAATTGAATCTTATTAAATTGAACTCGAATACTTGAATCTATTTGTTAACTCAAATAGTTGAACTAAACTTTCATTTGGAAATATGATTTAAAATATTTGAAATAAATTGAATTGTGAAATGTCAAATTTTGAAAGTCAAATTTGCAACTTGACTTTTGGAATTTGATTTGTTTTAACGTTAAATACTAAATGACCATCGGTGTAATTAATACGTAGTTATTAAAGAGACCGGGATCGGATATGGACATACTCTATGTCGATACCGAAAACCACTTCAATAACTAATATACGCGGAGTGTTGATCCAGAACGAAGTGGATGGTTTTGATGAACGCGTTGACTGAAGAAAGAGAACGATTTTGGATGACCCCTGACATGACTAAAACAGGAGCCGCGCCGGGCCATTGAGGTTCGCCATCTCTAGCGGACACACTTCTTCGATACCTTATCTAATTCTTATGAGATTCGATTTGGGTGCACCCTTTGATTTGGGAGTGTTGTTTCGCGGTGTTGAGGTAGTAGCTGCTATGCTCAACATCAGTCCGGATCACGCAACTACTAGTATCCTAGTTGGTATCGCCTCATGTACCTTGTCATACTGATTATCCTATTCGCGACCACTACGATTTGTTTTGTGTTATACCTATGGGGTACCCTCTGATAACCACTAGTTTACGGTGGGGCTTATGGTGCTGTATAGACTATGACATTATAAAAATGTGTTAAGGGGGATTATGGTAACTCCTTAATTCTATTTTAATATCGTACTTTACTGATTAGACATTATCTACATATCGTATTCTATTGTATATATAGATAGTTTATCGGATCCTTAGAGATGTTTATTTTATTCATCTTTGAGTTATGGACTTTATTCCTTGCACTTGATTATCTTGTATAAGATTTTGAGTTCTGACTCGAGTGTTTCTTTTTTTGTATGCTCGGGTCGTCTAAAGCTATCCAGTTTGCTGATCAAGGTTGGTTGAAGATGCTGAAGACTTAGCATTTATCCATATCAGTTTATTTTCCATTTCAGTATTGATGTACTTTCCAGTATTGATGTACTAGTCTGTTGGACATTTATGTATTTCCTTTCAGTCACTTTATGTTGAGACATTGTTGTACTTTCTGTAGTAGCTTCATGAACTGCTATTATGACGATGTATTTTCCGCTACATTATTCTGTGACTGTTCTGTGTCTGTGATGTTGTATTGATTCTCATTTACATTTATGTAATTATAATCCCATAATAATTCATGTTTTGTATTATTTAAGTTGACATGTGTGGATTATTGTCAATTTAAATGGTCCAAATATACAGGTTGTTACAGTCCAAATACCTATCTTCTACATACGATCGAATTAGGTCTCGCGTTCGGAATAGGGGTAAAACATTAGGAACGCCAGGCGGCACGTCTCGTTTGGAGTTCGATATTTTCGAGTATATTTTGCTAAATAATTTAAAATTAAAATAATATTTATATGCACATACCCACCATATCAACCCATCATTTCATAGCCCACACACCCATTATTTCATAGCCCACACACCCATCATTTCACAGCCCAGAAACATTTTGGCGGCTCGAGAAACCTTTTGTTGTGAGAAAAGGGAACATAATCATTTTGTTTTTTTATATTTTAAAATCAAATAAATTAAATATATAAAACCTGGTAAACCACTTGTTCTCCTTTCTCTCATTTTTCATGTCTTCATCCTTCCGATGATTAGAGAAACAAAGACAAGAAAACAAAGCTTCCCCTTTTGCAATTCAAACTTCTAAAATCAAAAACTAGAAATATATTCAATGAAAAATTCCAATACAAGCTTTAAAAATCTTAATTCGAGGTGACCTTTGAGTTGGCATGCTTTTGGAGATGTGCGGTCTTGATTTGGTGATCGTGATAGTGAGGTCGAATGGTCAGAGGAGCTAGAGTCGGAGTTTTGGAGCGAATTGGAGCTTGGATTTGGCTTCGGCATGTTGGAGAGCAGCTCGTAGCAAAATTTGGCGGAGTTTGGTCGCCTAGAGCAATATGTGTCGAAGTAGGGTGGCTGGGCTATCATCAAGTCAGATTTTGGAGGAGGTGGTCAGAGGTGAAGTGGCGGGGTGCGGTTGGAAGGTCGCGTGAAAAGGGAGTCGTCGGCGAAGTCCGTTCGTCGAACGGTGGTCCGGAGCTCCATGTCATAGCTTGAGAGTGCACGACCACGGTGGGTTTTGTTGCCTGTGCATGTTTTTTTGAATAGGTAGAAGAGGGGGAAGATGGTTTAGAGGATGTGATTAAGGGGTAATATTGTAATTAGTTAAAGTTGTTTAAATTTTTAATTTAAATTTGCCGATAAATTATAAAATTTGTATCTCTCTCATTCAAGGTCCGAATCGAACGCCATTTTTTGCATTGTACTCGTGTCATCGAGATCTTCGTGATGGAGTTGGTTTAGTTGGATTTGGAGCAAGTGAAAATTTAGGCTAAAATCGAACGGTCGTTCGGTTTTAGTCCAAAATTGGGGCGTTTCAGCGGAAACGAAAATCAATGTGAGTTTAACCATTGTTATAATTTCATTATATCATATTACTGATGTTATAATTGTTTATTGATTATTTGGATGTTAGTTAAATTGTTTGATTGCTTGATTGGTTGAATTTCCGTTTAAAAAATGGATGAGATATTAAATTGATCGTTATAAACCTATATGATTAATTGTTTATTATCCATAACCATTGTTTTGGAGGGAAAATCTGTAGAGAGACCCAAAGGGGGTTTCTCACCCATAAATTATTCATTTACATCCATATGCTATTATTGATGGTTAATTGAAATTAATTATTGATATTCCCTTTTATAGTTTAAATGTCGTTATAGCGATTTTCGCTATATCGTCATTTATTAAATTTCAACCCAAAAACCCTATCATATGAACAGCATGTATTTCCGTAAAAAAGAACATCGAAAATTTATTGATCATTTGGTTAATGATAGTTTAAGTTAACTAATCTCGTAAATTAATTAATTTGAGATTAATTAACCAATTTAATAAATGATGATTAAAAATTGGTTTATCTTTAGATTTTATTTATCATTTTTGCTAATGATGTTTTATACTTAATTAATCATTTTAACTAATGGTTATTTAAGTTTAATTAATTCTTTTAATTGAGGATAATGGAGTTTAATTAATTTTTTGAACACAATTAATTATTTTAATTAATGATGATGGGATTAAACTAATTATTTCAATTAAGGATAATCGAAATTAATAATTATTTAATGATATTTAAAAGTAATTAATCATTTTAAATAATGATAATTGAATTTTATTAATCATTTTAATTAATGATTGTTTTAAATTTAATTAATTGTTTTAACTAATGATTTTTGGAATTTAGTTAAATCATTTTAATTAATGATGTTTTATAATTAAATAAACCATTTGAGCTAATGATGTTTTAATTAATCGGTTTGACTAATGAAGTTTGGATTTAATTAATTCGATTAATTTATGATTATTTTGAACTTAATTAATTATTTAGATCAATGGAATTTAGAATTACTTATCATTTTAATTAATGATGTTTGAGCTTAATTATTCATTTAATTAATGACTATTTGAATTTAATAAATCCTTTTAATTAATTGATTTAATAAAGGTGATTAAAGTAAGTTAACTAATATAATAAAAATTGCTTTAATAAACTGATTTAAAGTTAATAGACTGATTTAATAAAGATTTTAAGGTTAATTTACCAATGTTATAAAAGTGTTTGGAAATAATTATCTATTTTATTATAGATAATGAATTTTTTATTTAAAGGGATTTTAAATGTGATTAATTATCTTTTGGGATAATTAATATTGTTTTTAAAGTTAAAATGTAATTGGAACTCGATTATAGGGATGTTAAGTTGGATAATCTTCTGGGTGTTCGGTCTGATGTTGGTTTAGGCCTTCGGGATCGCGCATTTGGAAAAATTATTCTCTTAACGTTTTAACAATCTGGAACTAATTCTAAAAGTGTTTTACCAATACGAAAATCAAGCCAAAAATTTTAGCTCGTTTTTAAAAAGAAAATGTTTGATTCTTTTATGGAAATGAATTATTTCTATAAAGCGAATCACTTATATGGAGACGATTTATTTATATAATTAGTGCTAAACATCGAAGAAGTAGACTTGTCGCTATTTCGAAAGTTAAGAATAATCGCGTGACATGACTTTGAGGTAACACTACCTTGACTTGTCCGGTATTATTGTTAACCCAGAAATAGTACAAGTTTGAATTCGATGAGTGGTGATAAGTATACAAGGCTTAATTTCCATATACGATCGTTTTATGTCCTCGATAGTTGGTATCTCAGCTATCGGTTACTTCAGCCACTTTATTCCGTCACTCTAAGATGATTTGTTGCTCATTTGAGCTTTGTTATCCTTTGTCGGAAATTACTAAACCCAAAGAGTGAGTGAGGGCCAAGCTATGTGGGGTTGCTCCCATTAGAGTATCTTCACATCCACTCTATATTGGATTCGGTGTTGCGCATTGAGATGTGAAATACTCGGATACTCGGTAACGGTTGGCGGGATCCGGCTTGGAGGTTTCCGAGAGCCATCGTAGTTCTTAAGTATATTTATAGATGTATACTTTCGGTGAGGGGGAAGCACCGTTCTAGTAATTTGTTGGAAATTTTCCTTTCCTTATTTGATTCGAAAACCCTGAATCTGTTTTAGCTTTAAATTGCCACGAGTAGAGCCAACTCCTCATCACGACATTTAAGTGTTTATTTAGTCCATTCTATCTAGTTTGGACTGTTACATTATTTATCCCATTCTATCGAGTTTGGACTGTTACTTTATTTAGCCCATTCTATCGATTTTGGACTGTTACCTTATTTAGTCCATTCTATCAAGTTGGACCGTTTCATTGTTCTATCCATTGTGTCCAGTTTGGATTTTACTCGATTTATTTCCATCCTTTCAAGTCTGGTTTAATATTATTTATGCTCAATCATATTTGGATTTGTTTCCTGATATTTATTTCTGCTCTTGCCTGTAAGGATGTTATTTTTGTGAGGTAAAAACCCGTTCCGCGTTAGCGGTGTGGTCTGACAGAATTTTTATATATGTTCCCCATTTTTCGAGTTATCTCACGTTGGTATTTATAGACTGATCTGGGTGTTATTTATTTATAATGCTCGGGTCGGACCGAGTATTTTCCCAGGTTGGCTTCGGTGATATAGGATTCATGGAGGGGAGCTGTAGGTTCATCTGTCGTAGTATTTTATTTTCCGTTGTATTATATAGTATATCTATCGGCATTTGTAAGGTCGGGATTTTATAACTGTCCAGCTGTTAAGGTTTGTTTTTAACTCTGATATAGTCTGTATGTTTGGAGTGACAGTTTCTACTGTCTTTGTTATATTATATGTTGTCGATTTCATTGTGAGATTCTGTTTTTCTCCGTTCTTCGTTCTTTTCTTTTTATTTACCCTAACAATCTACCCTTTTGTCGATTGAATGCGCAACATTGGAACACAGAGGTAGTGTTCGGTGTCGACTTTCGATGGTAAAAAAAGGTGGGTCGTTACATAATTTCTAAAGAAGGAGCGACGTATGTTGTAGTTGCCATCGATTATTTTACCAAATGGGTAGAAGCAAAACCACTTCCTAAATTCACTTTTGGAAAAGTACTTAGATTTGTTGTTAAGTACATCATCACTAGATTCGAGATCCTATACATGATTATGTTTGACAATTGATTGCAATTTTAAAGTGAAGAGTTTTCTCGATTTTGCCATAAGAACGGGATCATCAAAAGAGTTTCTCCCATAGCACATCCAAAGGTTAATGGAGTCGTCGAAGCAGCCAATAAGACTATTAAGACCATTTTGAATAAAAGGCCGAATAAAGCCAAAGGAAATTGGGTGGAAGAATTTTCACTCGTACTCTGGGCATATCGAACGTCCATCGAAACTGCTACGGGTCACATCAAAGAATCGCATAAGCATTACATCCAAACCAAGAGTTAAAGAAAGATTCATTGGATTTGATACATGAACTAAGAGATGAAGCAGTTATTTGAACTTCGAATATCAGAGAAGAATCTCCAAATACTACAACTCAAAAGTGAAGACAAGATCATTTCAAGAGAGTGATCTAGTGCTCCAAAAAGTGATGGAAAGTACTAAATATCCTTTAAACGGACCGCTAGGACCAAACTGGGAAGGTACTCTAATTGTATACAAAGTAATTCCTTCAGGATCTTACGAATTATGTCGACCAGATAGCAATATGGTTCCTCGAACATGGAACATAGAACATTTGCGACCGTATTTTCCAACATTGGATGAATAAACGCTTTTTAAAAAAATCTACATGGTCGGGATAGAATTCTCCTTAAACTTGGAAATTACCTTAAATGGTCATAAGCCTTTGTCCGCACCAAGATGGGTAGGTCAAAGCGCCTCCTTGAGGGAGGTCAAAGTAATATATTATCCATGCTACGCTATAGCTAGGTTAAAGTATCTGCAAACCCTTGATTGCGCAACGCTATGGCCAGATTAAGGCACCTCCTGGAGGAGGGACAGAGTAAGCCCTTGAACGCGCCATGTTATGGCCAGTTCAAGGCACCGACCAGCCATCAGTCCCGCCTATAAGGCCTGGCTGGAGCACCTCCTGGATGGAGGACGGAATAAGCCCTTGATCCTGCCATGCCATAGCCTGGTCAAGGCACCGGACAAGCCTTCAGTCCCGCCTATAAGGCCTAGTTGGAGCGCCTCCTGGAGGGAGGTTGGCTAATTCCTTGGGTCCTGCTTGTGGGTAAGCTAACCAAGCGCATCAGACAACAACAGATTTAGATGCCCAAGTTCGAGAAGTGGCACACAAAACATTGATAACATACGAAGCCTAAAGGGTGGCGCATATCGAAAAAATTAGGTACCTGGAACCAGAGAGGTGACCAAAGAAAAAGATTCGAACAATCAGAGTCTAAAGAATGGAACGGATTTCTAATCTTATTTTCGGACTATAATTCCCGGGTTACATTCATTATTAGATATGAATTTATGGCCTTCGGCTAATTTCCAGAAGATGATTTCTAGACTTCACTTATTAATACCCGAATCTGGGTTTTGGGTCTTTTACTATTAGTTACTAGACTTCATTCATTAATACCCGAATCTGGGTTTCGGGATTTCTGTTATTGATTTCAAGACCCCTATTATGGACTTCTGGTCTTCTATTGATTCTAAATAATAATTTCTAGATCTCTCTTGCTAATACCCGAATCTGGGTCTCGGGTCTTCTACTATTAACTTTTGGACAACACTTATCAATACCCGAATATGGGTTTCAGGTATTCGATTATTTCCAGATAAGAGTTTCTAGACTCTTATTATTTGTTCCAAAATGAGGATTCCTAGTCTTTTATGACTTATTTTCAGATGATGATCTCTTGACTTTTATTATTAAACGATTGCTCTTGGTCTTCTATCAGTTATTTCCAGAAGAGGATTTCTAAACTTCTATTATTAGTGCCAGATTTGGATTTCTGGCCCTCTATTATTAATTCCATAATTAGATTTCTGGTCTCCTATTAATATAAACAGAGTCGTATTTCTGGTCTTCTCTCATCATTACCAAAGTTGGATATCAGGACTTCTATTATTTTCAGACAAGAATTACCAGTCTTTAATCGTTCCCAACTATGGATTTCTCATCACTTATTATCTTTCAGATGAGGATATATTAATTTCCGTTATTCCCATATTTAGATTTTTGGAATTTTATTATCAGGAATTCTAATACTATCTCCAATAATATGGACAAACTATTGAACATATTCTTACATAATTTAAAATTAATAATAAGAAATGTTGTCTACTTTGTACTTTGTAGGAAAATAAGATTGATAAAGAAGACCATTGAGGATGGAACAATGCAAAAGAGAATTCTTGTATTTTTGTCCTAAAGAACAAAAGCTTCTTTCATACGGGGGCAAAATGTAAACCACAAAATCCACTCAGGAGTGAAGGCATGAAAGAAACACTACACCTGAAAAGGCCTTTTGTAGCGCTGCAAAAATGCTACCAAAACTTTTAGCGTTTCAATAAACGCTGCGATACGACATGCAACTAAAAGTCTGTAACTTTTTGTTGCGTTATAGAAAACGCTACCAAAACTTGACCTATTTGTTGGGTTTTTGAAATGCTACGAAAAGTTTCAGAAATTTAGTTGCATGGCGTATTGCAGCATTTACCAAAACGCTACTAAAAGTTTTTGTAGCGTTTTTCAACGCTTTAAAAGTCAATTTACATTTATTTTAGTAGCGTTTTTTAAACGCTACTAAAAGTTATTAACCGTTTTGTATCATACTGTACACGCCACTATTTCATATTAATGGCTTGTACCATTTCCAGCCATCGCTCAAATAATAGTCTTATTACAACCAGCAATCATCACATAATCATCGTATTAAACAATCAAATAATCAATCACATAATCATTGTATTCAAATAATTAAAAAAACATGTTAATCACTTAATCAAATATAATATCCATAACCATTTCGATAATAGTTTTTCGACAAACCGAGAAAATTCACACAAAATCCATAACCATTCATAAACAAGTTTACACGACAAGTACTAACAAAATGTTATAGTATATATAACAATTAAAGACATGTTCATTACTTGATTACCCACAATTCTTTGTTGCAGCTGGTCTTTACTCCTAAAAAGCTAATTACCTACAGACAAGTTTAACAATCAACAAATGATTATGAAACTGTTTCATATTTAAACATTCTTAGTTGAACTTTTCTTAAATTTAAATAATTTTAATTGAAGTTAGTTAAATTTTTATAAAACTTGGTTAATTTTTATAGTAAACTTATTTAATTTTTAAAAACTTATTTACATAGTTAAATTCTAATAAAATTTAATTAATTTGTATAAATTTATTTAATTTTTATAAAACGTAGTCAAATTATATAACTCTTAGTTAATTATTAAAATTTTGGTTAATTTTTTTTTAAAATTAGTTAAATTTTATAATGCTCGGTTGACTTATTTATAAATTTATTTATATTAACTCGATCTTTTAAATTATCTCAATTAGTAAAACTTAAATGTCATGACTTATATTTTAATTAACTTAAACTTATAAATTATCTCAAACTTAAATTTTATTAACTTGGTTAATTTTTATAAATTATCACAAACTTATTAATTTCTCATAAACTTAGTTAATTTATTATTATTATTACTATTATTATAAACTTGTTAATTTTATAATACTTAGTTAATTTCTATATAACTTAAATTTTTTATTAATTACATGCACAACTAAGTCTTAAATGAGACATCACACATCAAGGAATAACAGAGTACTCCACCAGCAGAAGTCTTCATTTCCATGTGTCCTTCAGTTACAATGGATTGCTCATTTGAATCAACTACAAGAAAAAACAAGCAAAGCAACATCAAAATGGAACTATGTGCTAAAAATGAATCATACAATGTAACACTATGCATTGCAACTGAGTCTGAAATCCCATTTTAACCAATTCTAACATGCACACAAAGACCACCATGCATTGATTCATTTTACCTCATATCCGACACGCTGCTCTTTATTTCTCTCCCACTTTTAACCCAAATCTGCCACCTCATTATCATGACCCAACACAGAAGCACATTTTATAAACACTAATCTTCTATTCCTACATCAAAAAATTGTTACATACATAATGTTGCATTGATCACTCTTCTACATTCTTTGGACTATTACAATGCGTGTGATAGAATGATATAAAATGGCTCAAGTACAACGTATTCTGGCATTACCTCTAGTACAAAGTATTTCGGCACATCATGAAAGTTATTAGGCCTATGTATCAAAAAATGATAAATCAGTAAATATTAGTTACCAAGTCAAATCTAGGAGTATAGAAGGATAAAAGTGAAATAGAATGATATAAAATGGCTTACTTAGGTAACCCAATGTCTCCATCAAATCTTTGACTTGTATAGAATTTGATCAAATGAAGCAAACCAGTAGAGTCGGTGTCCTTAAAACAAGGAACATCATTTAGTACACAGAAACACAATCATATATAATAAGTGGCATAAAGGATCAATAAAAATAAGTTAATGCATATGCTAGTTCAGTACCTTAGATGATGTATGTGCTAGTGCATATGCTGCTTCTATTCTGACTCTCCAGAACGCCTGGAATTGTAATCAATCAAGAATGTAACCAAAAGATGACAAATGATAAATAAACGAGCATTGTAAATGGCAAAGACTAGCAGCTCAGGATTCGTTTGGTTTTTTTTTATGTTTTAAAATTTTTGAAGATACAAAAGAAAGATCCGAAGACAACCAAACCATGAATAAAGAAAAACTTAACATCTAATTCTTAAAATTCTCTGAAGCTTAAGAAGCATGTTCCAACTTTTATAAATATAGAATGGATTCAGCTGCTTCCACGTCAAAATCCCACTCTTGTCCAAATTGGAATACCTTTAATAATGGTATAAAGTATAGGACGTGCACTCTTACGATTCATGCATGGGATATTGAAATAGGCCAAACATGAAATGGACAAACATAAGAAACAGATACGATACACATGCAAGTAGCACACAACTTGTCACACACAGAGTAGGAATTACATAAATATTCTCAATGAGCAAACCAGCAATATTCATACAAAATAATTACATGCATGAGTCTGGACTTTTTCTAGCACTACGCACCAACCAAATAACGGAGAGAAAGCAAATTGGTGTTATTTGGTATCAGGCTCCATGTAAAACCAAGCTCTAAAAGCAGCCAGATGAGCATAATACGCTGGTGGAACTGCATTTACCATTTGAATCAGATAACATTATTTACCATAACCTTATATGACATTGTAAATGCCAGTTTTATACTATAAGAATGCATGCACCTCCCAAGAACACGATTCCAAATACATGCTTTATAAATTAAATAGATTAGAGTTTGTTGTCTCTATAAAAGATATTTATTACAAGATGGCTTTACAATATCATTTTAAGCAAAATAATTAGACAATTTACCACATTAAACTGTTCAAATGAATGAAGCATTGGTATTATTTGGTAATCTTTTATTTAAACAACCATAAATTCCTACCAACTTTTTCTAAAACATTAAAATACCTTAATTGCATTTTTAGTTTTTTAACTTTTCTAAAAGGTGTTTTCTTGTTTCAGTTCCCCCTTTGAGCTCATAAGTTATTCTATACTTTACAGTGGCAAAATGAAATTAACAGAAGCATATGTGCAAAACAAATCGTCAAATGAGAAAATCAAACAAAGCACTAAAAAAATATCAAATAAAGTAGGTTGATAATAGCTTACCAATAGAGATGGACCTTGTGCACCTTGCATAGCTACAAAACAGAACATTGTTTAGTTTACAATATGATGGCAATAAACAACAATAGTTAAATCTAAGGAATGAATTCATTACGTATGACGCGGGTTGTTTGTAAGTGTCTGCAAAGCATTAGCAAAAAATTTATTTTCGTCCCATAAGACATGGTAATGTGATGGGCGGCTTGTGCCCTGTCAGAATTTACATCGCCAATTTAACAATTAGTATTGAAGCTTTACTAACATTGGCCTGCTATAAAATATAGCATGGTACATTCGATAAACTTACTTGAATGCCAGCATGACTGCAGAGGTAAAAGTCAAATTCAGTTGGATGGAAAATGCTTGAATCAACAACAGTACTTGAAATCTGGTAGCCTGCAAATTAAGAAATACAAAACATGCTTGAAAAAAAAGCAATCTATCAACATAAATTTTGTGTGCAAAGGTGGTCTGCAAAAATAACTAGTAATGACTTGGCTGCTATTCAAAGAAGATATCAGGCAATATATTTCCACTCTTGTCAACAGATGACAAGTCTCTATGATTATTTGCAAGTAATCGTGTATGATGACGTTTTTGGACAACCACAAATGTTACAAAAGGCTGATATTCTGCCTCAAGAGAAGCATAGGCCTAAAAATAGAAAGGAATGTGTTGCATAAAATTGTAGCATTAAATCATAAAAATGAACATGTATGGTTGAAAACTTAATTACCTTTTGAATCGCATCAAGTTCAAATAAAAGTACTTGATAAAATTGCCCTTCGCTCACACCATCTCGGAGAAACAAAATTAATTCAATCGGTTGAAAAGCATAATATGTTTATCAGTATAAATTGAGTTAGGCACAGTTTGAAATAAGTCAAGCTAACCACGATATAAAATGGAAAAGAATGTATCATCACATACCAGTAAAAGATTATTTGCTCAGGTTTATGCCCAATTGATTTCCTGAAGGTTATAAGCAGCTCCCTGTAAAGGTCATAGATGTTTTTAGCAACTGCAAGGGTTCGTACGGCTAAAGAATTACAGATTAAAAACAAAATATACAATCCTAATCATTCCACCATAGTGCTTTGCACCCTTAGTATCGGACCACTCACTATATAGATCTTGTATGAGTTCCTGACGATGAGCTTATGCACATACCAACCCAGCATATTTGGTTACCTCTGGCCAATCTTGAGAAGCAACAACCTGCAACATTTATGTTGATATAGACACCAATTCAACCAAGCTAAGATTATCACAAGATAATGATGATGCACATTGATTTGTACCGTAGAATCATACCTTGTTCCCTATGCATCCCATAATACCCGCACCAACTGTAGACACCGTCAAATTTTGAATATGTTTCCTTAAGCTCTTTCGAACCCAAACAGAAAGAAATACCCTGACCATATTTTAGTTACAATCCTCACATAAGACGACTCTCTCTTCTTACTTACAAAACTACTCTAATCATATTCATAAAATGAACAAATATCTGCAAAGCCCTTTACATTCTGATCTACTTGCTTAAACGAACTGTCCGTTCCACAAGACTTGCATGAGCAGAAAGGATTATTCTTATTAACTTCACTAAAACATCACCAATTCTTTTTTCTAACACATCTAAAGATTGCTCTGGCATACAAGTCCGATTCTTTCGAAAATACTAAGCTTTTTTGTCAACTTGTTATAGTTAAATTTACCCCAAGTACTCATTTTTAATTGAAATAAAATTCAATCCACTTAATCTTTTTGCATTATAGTTGTTTGAATATATGCTTTTACGATAAAATTCAATAAGAAAGCCAAATATTTATCATAAATTCTTAAACCTTGGATCATTAACCAATATCAAGTCAATGTATGAAATCAATGAAGACAATTTACTAAAAAAATCATAGAATCTTAATAGACACTTACCGGGATTAAGAATTTTAGATATGCAGCCAATGCATAAATTTATTGATTTCAAGATGATTGATAATTTAAAAACTCTCAATCAATTAGAATAGTCATATTTTTATTTTTAGCAAAACAGTAGGCGGTAATGCTTCAGCCTTAAGCCTTCACTTTTCATGGACAATAGCAGCCTCTGAAAAATCATACTTAAAAAAAACTAAAATCTAGGCAAGTAAAATATGAATTATAATTAGCGCGCATCCAAATTCTAGAGGCAGAAAGCCAGAGTTCATCTAGTGCAAAAATTGGTATTGAACAAGTGACAACTTACATGTGGTGATCCATGGAGAAGAGTAGTCGTGCATGTTGCTATTGTAGTCGTGAAGAGGGGATCGCGGGGTTGTGCACTCACGCTTGAGGAGGGGCACTGCGATTTGATGGAGGTGGCTGCGGCATGGTAGATGGAGGTGCTCGCGATGTCGTATACTCGTGTTGGAAGAGCGGCAGCCGCGATTTGATTCACAATTTTTCGAAGAACGACAAAATTTCTACTGCCCCACGCGATTTGTTGCCCTAGACAAATGTCTTGCTTGTATTGCCCTTGGGCCATGCTAGGAGGAAGGCATGAGGGAAAGAAGATTAAGAACAGGGGAAACAAAGGATTAGGGAAGGGGAGGAGTGGAGACTATCGGAGTTTCTTGAGGAATCCGATAATGGAAGGGTTTAAGGTTTCTATTTTTCTTTTTGGGGAAAAAAATGAAAATAAGATGGCACAAGAGGTAGGCGTAAGTGGGAAATGAAAATAAGACCGCCTAGAAATATCAACGAGCTTGTCTAAAATTCAAACGCTGCAATTACCTTGGGTTCGATGAAATAGTTGCATTTAACGTTCAAAATCTGCTATTTAATGCAACCAAAATCTCATTTTCTTGTAGTGAAAGGGCTTCCAGAATCGTAAAAAGAAAGCATTAAGGCGAGACATCCAAAGGCCTCGAAAAATGTTTTTTACAAGGGTTTCGCATGTATTGAAAAGGGGTTCCGTCATGACTCAAAAAAGAGGGCTTCGAAGGCATTAAAAATAGCTTCCGAGGGAATCAGATGGGTGCAGCAAGCATTGCGCACTTCCATAGGAAAAGAAAGCTAGAGCTTCCACCAACACTACCCTTTTCGCATAGGTCGAACCTTTCGAAACGATTGGTTCCGCCACTGTTTACTTCTTGCAACACAAAAGTCAACCAGAACTACCCTTCCGCAAGTATTAAAAGTTGAGCTTCTGTGATAATCAAAGAAACTACCTTCGAAAACAATCTTTCACAACCATCATTTGTCATCAACATTAAATAGTCCTTCTGCCACCATTACAACCTTTCGAACCAATCCAAACACCCTTCCGCACGCGTCCAAGTAACCCACCCTAACTCTGATTTTAGGTTCCAAAGGTGACAAAGGGATCAGAAATGCTTCCGCTTATACTCAAATAGCATAATAAAGTACCATGATTCATCTACCACTAAAAGAAGCACACCTTTCGAAAGGCTCCAGAAGTAATCAAAAGTGGTATTAATGAATATCATATCAATATCCATTAACAACATGCTTTCGATAGAGACGAAAGGGCTAATTTAAGCATACCAGAAGACTCGGATACCTACTATAGCTTCGAAACTATGAAAGCAAAAGTTCAAAGGTGGAATGATGGATGCGAAAGGTTGGTGAAGAGACCTTTCGATAGCTTCGAAAGGATGGATGTGGAAAGGTCCAACCGCATCTATAAATACGACCCTAGAGGTCCAAGATGGGGACCGATTTTTCAATCCTACATTTTCTTTGTCAAATCGAATTCTTGTAACCCTAAATCAAATTGGGGACAAATTCTATTACTTGTAATCCATTTGTGAGAAATAAAAAGAGAGGATGCATGGACTTGATATTGATCTCGAACATGAGCATCTCGACCATTAGCTTGTCAAATGACCAATTGCACATGATATACACTTATCTTCTTAACCCATTATTAGTACATGCTACACTATAGAACCTATTTGGATATCTTCACTTTAAAGCATATTATCATTACGTCCAAAGCCCTAGCGGTGCTAAAGTAATGTGATGATGATAATTCAACATTGATGAGTCCATTGGACATATGACATTTATCCAAAACAAGGCCCTATGTCACATTGAATCCACTCTTTACCCAAATTGATATATATCGAGTTTCGAACCCATTCGAATGGTATCGGACCTTAAAGGGGTTCTCGTTGTAACCGTTGAATCAGATCCTTCGGGAGGACTTTTTTGTAAGGTATTTGAATACTCTCAAATACATCTTGGCCTCTCGAAGGAGATCACCCTATAGCTGCTATATCAACACCTTCGAAGGGGTCCATTCGAATGGATTCTTGACCTCATTTTAATCCTTTCGAAAGGGGTAGTAAATAGGACTGCAACATTGAATCTTGGTTCTGAAAATACAAACCCTTTCGAATTCTTTTGAAAGGGATCTTCTTCTGATTCACTTTTATTTCAATGCATCTTTGGATGTTGACAATTATATTGCTAGCATTCCACTTAGGGTTTTAACGGAGACGGAGGTTCGAGCTCTCTTTCTATGGCCAAAATGTTGATGAATTTCTTCATCAATCCGAAAAAAGGAAAGGGAGTGAACCTTGGCAAATGATGGAGATTGCGGAGCCTAAATTTAACCTCAATGAGTGTTGGCACAAGGCGACACTTGGTTGAGTTAAGGCTTAAGAGGTGTGAACGAGCAAGCTCAAGTACATTGCTAATGTCATTTGCAAAGTCATGTAGGATCATATGCTCATAAAGTAAATTTGTATAGTCAATTGTATGCAAAAGTAGAAATTAAGAATATGAGTACATTTGGAGTTCGAAGCAATCCTTGATTAACAAACCATATATGCTTTAAAACTTGAAAGTAAGTCATAATTCGAGATAATCTTGTTTTTATTCGATATAATATCAAAGGTACAAAGTTCAATAGTTCAAGTGGTACAATCGGCTATGAATCCCAAAATCAATTTAGGGTTACAAAGTTTAAAATGTAAGAAAAGAGATAAGAATGATTCGCCCCTTCTATGAAGACCCTAGGTCCGTATTTATAGGGATGGAAATGCGGTATGCTTAGCAGCTTGACTTCGACATTCATATCCTTCGGCATCAATAACGTCGCATGGTGCCAGGCCTTATTTAATGATGGTTTTCGACATTCCCCGATGCATAGCAAAGCTTCAACATTGTTTTAATAGTTAAGGCATTCGACATCAATGATTTTTTATGTTGGCGGTTTACTCTATAATAACCGACCTTCTAAGTTAGTAGATGGTAGCATCGGTTTGAAGCTACAATGATATGAGACGACATTGATTTATAGCAGCAACATCATGGAGTGGTGTCGGCATTGATAACCTTGTATGTGTTGATGACTTTCGACATCAACATCGCATGTACAGATGCATGGCATCTCTTAAGTATTGTTGAAGTGTGGCGTGGTATTGATAAATGAAGGCGTTGATAAGCATTAAAATTCTTGAGTGGCGATATGGACAATGATCGGCCTCACTAACAAACAACGGTAACAACGAGTGACCTTGATAGAAAGGAGCATCACTTTGGAGGGTGAGACTGGTGAAAGACGGCATCAATGAGATGCGATGTAGGTTATGTCAAATTCATTAGTCACTTACTGTATTGATTGCAGTCGGTATCATTGTTTCTTTAGTTGCACGCGACATTATATATGTACTTTTATTGATGAAATGTGGCATCATGTTCCTTCGATGATAATCCACCTTCGTAATTTCGATGTTTATATTGGTGTGACGCTGATGAGTTGCGACATTCATCTTATTTTCACAAGTGAAAGGCGAAATTGATATGATGCGGCATCAACGCAATGTAATATAGATGGGATGTGACATCAAGGAGAAGTGGTATCGGCAAAATTCATTATTGATTATATGCGGTATTGACTGATATTGATAAACCATGGCATTACTTCCATTTTAAAAGGCGACGTCATATTTATATCCCACATCACATATCTTCGATGTTGATAATAGTGATAACAAATATATATATGTATGTATGTATGTATATGTATACACATATATATAATGCAAACTAGATGGTCTCCTGGACTAGTCAACCTCTAGAAATGCAAGTGCTTACATCATGTATCTAAAATGTATGCCATGTCATATATATATATATACTTGAAATTCTATGTAAACGAGTAACCGTTCAATACATATGGAATATGCAAGAACCGTTATGCATTTGAACTGATATAAGGAAATAGACAAGGTGATGTGTGTTGTAGGCCAACATGAACATACCAGCCTACATGTGCAATACTAGCTAATATAAGTTGTCCATTAGCAACCACCATACAAAACATGTCCTAATGACATGTTTACATCCATGCCTATCATCCGTACACATCAACCTATGGATTATACTAAGCTAAATACTTATGCATTCAAGCAGTCACACTAACATAAATAGAAACTTACTACAAAAGGGCTTTGGATGGATTGCTCAGATTTTCTCCTTAGGCTCCCAAGTACTCTCAGCTGGATTATCTCCTAACTAGACTCTAACCAATCCAATTACTTTATTGTGGAGCCGCTTTTTTCCATGCTCAATAATGCGTGTAGGTGTATGACAAATAAGTGACTCCCTTTCTACTTCATCCTCTTCTAACTGACTCGGCTCGACCACAACAGCTAAATTGTGTAAACACTTTCGTAAGTGTGATACATAGAAAACATTGTGAACCCCTGCCAGCTTTTAGGAAGCTCCACTCTATAAGCTAACTTCCCCACAATTTCCCAAATCGGAAAAGGCCCTACAAACCTTATTGCCAACTTTCCTGAACTATCAAACCTTAGAACGTGTCTAAGTGGTGAGAGCTTAACAAAGACCATGTTACCCACTGCGAACTCCAACTCCGTGAATCACCTATAATAATATTATTTTTGTCTATATTATACAGTCTTCATCCGTCTTCAGATCAAATCTACTTTCTTCGAAGTCTTTCTAATTGTGTCTGGCTCAAGAATGACTCTATACGTAGGTTCCCACCAATAAGATGGTAATTTATATAGCCTCTCTTACAATGTCTTGAACGGTGCCATCCCAAAAAATGCTAAAGTCCAAAATACACATCAACAACACATCTTCCAGTACCCAGTTCACCCTCCCAATCTGCCCGTCCATATGTGGATGGTAGGCAGTACTCAAATTTAGTTCAGTTCCTAATGCCTCTTGAAGACTCCATAATTCATTATTCACTAGTGAAAAGCAGATTTCGATCACTAACAATATTAGAAGGAACTCCTTGCAAACAAACTATCTCCTTTATGTATAAGGTTGCCAAAGATGTAGCTATCCTCTACTCCTAATAGAAATAAAATATGATAATTTGGTTAGCCGATTGACTATGACCCAAATATTATAATTCCCCCTTCTACTCCTGGGTAGCTCATTAAAAAATTCCATAGAGATACTCTTCTGTTTCCACTATGGAATATCCAAGATTGTAATAGTACACTATGCTTCTTCTTCTCTGCCTTTACTCTTTGACAAGTCACACATTTGGAAATAAACTCCGCTACGTGTCTTTTCGTACTTTCGCCAATAAAACATCCTCTTCATATCATAATGCATTTTGTCACTATCTAGATGAACAGTCATCCTAGAACGATGGTACTCTCCTAGTGCCATATCAACCAACTCTTTGATAAGAGGAACACACAATCTACCATCTCGAATTAATGGAATAACGATCCAAATGACTCGAATGCTCTTCTATGTACAGCTTCTCAAAAATTCTCAATAACTCCATCGCTTGCTTCTAATTTGAACCAATATGGTCCATAAGTGAAGGCTAAACATAAAAAGCTTCCAATAGCCCCGGTGTAAGGTCCGATGAAGGTTAGAAATCAAATGTATAAATGAAATCAACATAGGGCTTAACATCGCATGCTTTCTACTCAAGGCATTATCTACAATATTTCTTTTGTTTGGAGTGTACGAGATTATGAAAGCAAATGACATTAAGAACTCCATCCACATTTACTGCCTCAAATTTAGATCTTTTTAAGAGAAAAAATACCTTAGAGGTTTATGATTAATGAATAACTCAGATTGCTCCCCAAGAATATAATATCTCCATGATTTAGGTGGAAAAACAATAGGTGCCAACTCAAGATCATCGGGAATTCAATTGCTTAAATTATGGTTTTCCGCCAAAGACAGGTTAGCAATCCATATACGTCAAACAAAGAAGAAGGATGAATGACACATGATAGAATTTAAGGTTGGAAACAGAAAGAGTGGAAGGAGGATTTTGATGATCCACATGCGTCTTTATACTATAAATAGAAAAGGCACTATAGTAGGAAAGGGATCTTTTCCTGATTTGATATATTTTAAGGTTAATAACCAAAAGTTATGTACTTTTTGCTAGTAATATATGTACTAAGAAATATAAAACAAGATAGTGATACTTTTACCATGGATATAGGATTCTTTAACATCCAAACCACGTAAATCTCTGTGTCTTTTGCATTTTCTTAAACTTTTTTCATTTGTCTAGATTTTAAAGTTAGATTCTGTTATGTTATTTACCCAAATCAGATATTAATTCAATTTGACACTTTAACAAATAGTTACAGTGCAACTACATAATTGGGTAAGCTTCCAGCGACTACCTAAAGGCAAATTTAATATTACTTAAATTTGTTAGTTCCTAACCGTGGAAGTAGTTTACTGTATAATTACTTTCACGATCACTTGGGTGTTGTGAGACAAACAAGCTCACAAACAGATAGCATCTAGGACATAATTAATAGATTGATGAAAAGTGATAGATTTATACCCATAAAGTTTGGTAGAACGACATACAAATTGGCCAAGTTATATGTGAAATGCATAGTGTGCTTCCATTATGTGGTGAAGAGCATTATGAGTGACCGAGACCCATTATTCACTAGTTGGTTTTGGAAGAGATTACAATAGGCATTGGAATGGAGGTGCATATGCGTATAACTAATCGTCCACAAACCATTGGATAGACAAAGAGGGTGAATTATATCCTAGAGGATCTCTCGTGAGCTTGTGTTATAGACTTTAGAGGCCCATGAGATAATCACTTGCATTTACTAAAGTTCGCATATAATAACAGTTATCATTCAAACATGGTGTAGGACCATTTAAGGCACTATATGGCTGACCATGCAACGCCCCTTCATTTTGGTAGGAAGCGGGCGAGAAACTTATATTAGGGCTAGATATGATCAGGGAGACATTGAAGAAAATTGAGATCATTCGTTAGTGAATGAATATTGCTTAAGACAAACAAAAGAGCTAACTGATAAGAGGAGACGTGATATTGAGTTCTCTATTGGTGATATGGTGTTTGTTTACATCTCTCTATTAAAAAATGTAGTTCAATTCGGCACTAAGGGAAATTTGGCATCAAGATTTGTTAATCTTTTTCTAATACTTGAGAGCATTAGGAACCTAGCAAATAGAGTTGACTTACCTTAGACGATGACTGGTGTTCATAGATTGTTCCAAGTTTCTCATTTGCAGAAGTTTGTGCACAGCTTAAGCATGACTATTACATCAGATCGGTTTGATGATATCGAGATTGAACAAAAATCTTTGGGACCCTGTAAGCTTATTCATATCGTCAAATATGATACGAGATGCTCAGAAGGAAGACAATGAAGTTGTTGAAGGTTCAGTGGGGGTGAAAGAGAGAGCAATTGCACTTGGGAGACTAAGGAGAGCATGTGGACCGCTTATCCGGAGCTCTTTGCTGGGTGAGAATTTCTGTTTGACGCATTTCCTTTCACTTTTGTTATCATATAAATTTATTTAGTATCCTACATGCTAGGATAGACATAAATATTATTTCTTGCTTATGTGTGCATGTTTGATTGATATGTTTCCCTATAGTTGTTAGGTATGCGAGGTAATTATGTTTGGCTTTGCCTTGGTTGTATTGGGAACTTGGGGAGCGAAATTCCTAAAGGAGGGAGGGTGTAATGACTCGTATTTACATATTGGAAAATCATAAAATATTATTTTAAATTCATATTGGGTCGTATAACATTATAACTTTGGGCTATGTTGAGTAGTTATATCTTTGACCCTTAATATTTCTTTTAGGCAATTTTACCCTTGAAATCTTGTAAAGGCTATAACTTTGGATAGGAGCCGAAATAGGGATTGAGACCTCCTCTATTGGAAAGATATAATGCATTCTCTTTTCGTAAAGTGGTCATAATTACTTTTTGGACTTATAATTTATGAGATATGACTGGTTGGAGTTAGACAATTTTGGAGACAGCTTAATGGGTGACTAGTGATGTTTGATTGAGGCCCAATAAATCATTTCGGGTTTTAGAGTAATATTGGCTGCTATAGCCTCCCTAAATCATTTTCTCATCTCCTCAAAATAGATCTAAACCTCCATCAAACTTCTCTTGAGCCAAAAAATTCTTTACCCTCTTCTAAATCAAGCCAAATTCTTATATTAGGGCTAGGTTATTAGCTAAAGACTTTCAAATCTACATTTCTAAAGAGTAAAATTTGGACTTTGCTATCTATTCTTGGATTTGTCGCGTTTTGCATGAAAATCTTCCCTTTTATGTCTTTGGTGAGTGATTTATCACCTCACAACTTATTACATATGTATATGTATGTTTTGACATGTTTTGGATCCATTTTTAAAGTCAAAAGTATGTTTTGATTATCGACTTGATGGCATCCAATAGTTGGATCTAGGCTAGGAAGGAAGTCGATTTAAGTTCGGCTGGTTGGTAGTGGGATGGCCGAGCTGAAAATTTGGGTCGGGGAAAACTTTGGGTTGGTGATGGTAAGACTTTGAGTTAGTGAGTGAGAAACTCTAGGAAAAGGTATTGGGTAGGAAAATTAGTTTGGGAGTGAAGAATCGACCTGGAATTTAGGTCTAGGATTGGTGATCCGAGTTACTACAAGCATCACTTCAGGTCGACTTTATGGTGACTTCGAATCAGAACCGGATAGATATATGGGAGAGCTTTAACTTATAAGGGAAATAAAGTTTGGCATGGGGCTGCTTCGGGTAAGAACTAGAGTTGCTTGGTGGTTTTTGGATGTTGACTTGGAGTTGAAGTGGATGACTTTGGGACAAATCGAGATGACTTTTAGATTTGTGTAGCAATAAATAAAGAAGTGACGTAAATATTCAATGCGATGACTTCAAAAATTTTGTTTGATAACTCTACGACATACAAGGGGTGTCTAGAGGTGTTCCAATGACGAGGACTCAATTGGGAGTTTTGGTGGTGATCCACAAGGGCAACTTCAACGATGGGAATTGTAAGTAGAATAATGACAGTGTTGTACTATGAGATATTTGATATGGAATAACAATTGAATTCCATTATAAAGACGTGTGCAAAGGAATCGTTGATGACTCGAAGGTTTCCAAAGTGCTCGTATAGAAGGGTTATGTGGGGACACTCACCTAGATTACGATTGCATCTAGATCTTACGACTATGGATTGCCTCAGATTTTGCGATTGTGAGTCTGGTTCCTAGCCATAAGAAATAGCATGGATTCGAGTACCAAGAAACTGAGATGTGATTGAGTTGCTGGCTAACAATTGGACCATACAAGTTATCATATATCCAAAACACCAGAGTGATGTGAGGATTATTTTATTGATGTCATGTTTATTATGATTGTTTATCACTCTAAGGTATTACACGACGTATGTATTGTTGACTTGTATACCCAAACACCCAATTCAATACTTTGATTTGTAGTACACCCATATGATGATGATAGTAGTTTAGCATATATCAATTGTTATGTGCTAACTTGTTGGATGTAGGGACATGTCAGATATGATTCCACATACCCTATGTTCTTACCACTATTACGATTTTTGTAGTATTTTGAGATGATGTATCGCTCATACCAAACTGTTGTCTGGCCAAGGTTTTATGCTTTGCTTCTTATTATCTTAGATACTCTTTAATGAGTAGATTATAGTTAACAGGTCTGGATAGCACTTGGAGCTGCGCGGAGTAGGAGGCCGGGGTGTCATATATCTATACTTGGAGCTTGGTATCGCTTATATTCCATTGTGCAGTACTATGGAGCTATGTCAGTACTTCTATACTTCTATTATCAGGAGACATTTATTAGAGTTTATTTGGAGGTTTGGGATACATAAACTCTATTATTTCTTTTTGTATAATCTATGAACAAGTTGCACTAAGATGTTCTTATTTATGGCTCAATTGACTATATTATTATCACGCCTATCTTATATCTGTGTTGAATATTATATTTTATCCTATGCACTATAAGATATATGATAGGTTCTGTGATTTGGATTTTTGTTACTTTACACCCTTAACTATCATCTTACATCTGTCGGGTACCGTAGCAGCGCACTTTACATGTTATATGGATACCTGAGGGGTATGGAGGTCATCACACTTGTGGAGATTACTGGTAAAGCTGGTGTGAGGTTTCTAGAGATTATCTTACATAGTCCATGTTATAAAGGCTAAAGCTAGAGTATAAAATTTCAAGCAATTCAAATAAAGTTATGACTTATTTTGTGTAATGACCTCAAATACAAATTCAAAGTTTTTATGTTTGGAGCGAATATACATCATAATTTACAAGCAAAGCTTAGATACTTGCGTTTTCGTAGGAATTATTGGTAACCAATGTGATAGTTTAGAAAGCAGCCATTTTTTATATGGAAAGAATTACTCTTCCCACTTTTTTATGTATACAAAAGTACACATGAAAGAGAATATATTGGAACAAATTAGGGTTATCTGCATTAGGAAAATGGAATGATGGTTTGAAAATGGAATATGCATTATAATATGAGTTATTAGGCTTCTAATATTAGGGATTTATTTTGTTACATTAGTATGTGCCAACTCGTATACGTACGCCACGTGTAAGATGATGAATCTTGGTCCAACTAGTGAAACTCAAAAGCCCATTTACATGGATCTCACATTGTTGGGATATGTGATGGAATATTTCCATTTTGGAGAAGAAGCCGCATCGATCAGAGAAGCAAAGATGCATCGAAAACTACACAAAGGAAGATAAAGAAGAAAAGTGGAGTACTAGAGGCCTATAGCATAAGGTAAAGGCGTCCAATCGAATAGAAAAATTACTTTTCGACAAGAACTAGTTCTAGTTGACTGATAATGTTTCTAGTCAACCAGATATTGAGCTGTTTTGAAACCGAATGCTTAGCTGATTTTCAAGCAAATTAGAAGTCCATACCATTCGACTGGCACTAGTTTTCTGATGTAATTTTCTTATTTTTGGAGTATTTTGGAGTTTTCACCATATACTGCTAAATATCTTTGATCCAATGACTAATATTACTTTAGACTTCTATAAATAGGCTTGTATAGGGTTTTTTGTAATGTGCATAGAGAAGGTTAGTGTATTAGCGTTTTAGGGATTGAGATTTCTTGTCAATTTTATGGCTTTTTCTTTATAATCTTTTGGAGGGATTAATAAAGTTTGTTTAGACAATATTATTTGTGTATCATTTTTTCCACTTCTTATCTATTCTTAATTCTAATTGTGTATGGATCTTTGGGATAACCTTTATTTTATTATATGAAATTTTCTTAATATAGTTGGGTAATGGAGAAGATAAGCTTTTAAAAAACTTAGTGTGAGAAATCGGGGGTTATGTAAAGCGAAGATCGAGGTTTTTCTGTACTTTAATGATTTCCACCAACCATTGGATAACAAAGGAAAGAAACCTAGAAGAGTAACTGAAGCAAAATGGAAAATTATGGATAAAAAATCATTGATGGCTATTCGATGCTTTTTAAAGAATATAATGTATCATATTATTGCTATTGAAATATCTGCTAATGAAATTTGAAAGAAAGTGGAAGGAATCTAGGCAAAGAACTCTACAACAAACAAGGCGCTTTTTAGGAGAAGATTGGTAAATCAGAAGGTTAAGCAAGGTGATTCAACTGGAGAGCATTTTAATGATTTCAAGCAGTTGTTAACCAATTGGAGGTCGTGAAATACAAGGTGGATGATAAGACACAAGCCTTGATGTTGATAAATTAATTACTGGAAACCACGCCCGATAGTCAATAAATCAACTATTGGGAATAAAAAAATGGTCATATATGAAAATTAAATCTCGTGAAACATTTGACTCACGCTTGTGCTTGATTGTCACATCACAAATATTTGTAAAACATTTTAAAAACACTCTTTAAAATAAGAGAAAAGTATATTTCGAAGTGTATTAAAAAGAAGGGTAAAAAATAAATGTCATTAAAACATCGTTTACTATAAACCCAAAACAATTTACACTTAGCTTTATTTTTAAAAATTCCTTTTTAAAGATTATCTTATTTATAAACTATCATTTATAACTTTAAAACAACATTTATTATCCCAGAAGATAATAAATCAATTTAAAATAGCTTTATAAATTTAGAACATTGTTAATCATCCCCAAAAGATAATTGATATAACTCTTTTATAAACTTAAAACCACATTAATTATCTCGAAAGAAAATTATTCAAATTTATAACCCTTTTATAAATTTAAAACAACATTAATCATCCCAAAAGATAATTAATAAAATTACAATCCTTTTTATAAGTTTAAAACAACATTAATTATCCCAAAAGATAATAAATCAAATTTATAATCATTTTATAAATTTAAAACGACATTAATTATCTCGAAGATAATTAATCAAATTTATACTCTTTTTATAAATTTAAATAAATTAATTATCTTGAAATATAATTAATCGAATTTATAATCTTTTTATAAATTTAAAACAACATTAATTATCCCAAAAGATAATTAATCCAATTTATAACTCCTTTTATAAATTTTAAACAGCACTTATCCTTTATTTCAAAATTCTCAAAAATACTTGAAAAAATAGTTTAAACAACTTTCAAAGTGCAAAAATGCGACCAAGCATTTATTTTTGAAAAATACAAGAACAAGTTTAACATACACAAAAATTTAAGGATATGACATTTCGTAAGTAACAGTATAGCAATAATCGCTAAAATGACACTTGCACGAATCAAATAGTATGATACAAATATTTCAACAAAACATCAATACAAGCAACATAAGAATATAAGAAAATTAATGTTGGCAAGAAACCCATTAGGGTCTCTTTGCAAAAGTCCCACGTAAATCACACATATGTATGTGTATTTCGAAGTGTTCCGTAGCGACCTATTCGCTACATATACACTTCGACATTCCTCTTATTTTTGGTCCCTGCAACATAATAGTAAAGAACGAGATTTTTGACCGTAAAAAATCGACACTGATACATCCTCGGTATTCATGTGCCGTAAATCCAATTGTTGGAAACCCGATCGTTAAGGGTAAAAAAGAAAATAAAGATAGAACAGAATCTCACACGAATGGAATAACATATATTATTTCAACATATAATATTTACAGCGGAAAATTTAAATACATTTATTAGAGTTAAACATGGACAGTTATAAATATCTATCCATACAAATGCGGAATACAATAGTACACAAGTGTGGTGGAAACAGATAACAATCTTCAGAAGAATCTTCTAAATCCATGCTCCGACCTCTTCCAGATTTCTTCTAACTAAACTTGACTACTAGACTGCTTGGAAAAATTAGGGCACCCAAAGTTTAAGGGAAAAGGAAAATAAACTCCGGGTCAGTCATGGGACTAGCGTGAGAAACTCAAAACACACATTTTGAAAACAAAGGTATCTCATAAGACCACGCCGCACATAAACACGGAATGGGTTTTTACCTTATGATAAACAAACCATTTGCTATGCAAAATATGGGGATATTATGTTTAATGGCATTCTTTTGAAAACATTTTCAAGTAAACTTATGAATCTTAGTCGAAATTGTTACCATTATTAAATTTCGGATATGTTAGGCTCTACAAACAAAACTCTTACAAGGCTCATTCAGAGAATGGATTCCATACAATGACAAGGTGAGGGACTACCTTCCGTATAGTACACCTCTTAAGGGATGTACCTAGGGTCTAGATCTGAACGCCTATACCTACACAGAACCGGCCTACCCCTTCGCTGGATAGTACCGAATATGACATCACCTTGATCGTTACAAACCTATCTGAGATGTCTCATAGCATACACAACATACCCGATATATTGAGGGTTATCTAGAAAGGTGATGACCATATCCAAATAGGAGCAACCCACTTAACCCTGCCGCATCTACCTAGTTATTTCCATTTCCGGTTGATGAGGCCAGAGGTAACGTTTTACCTTTCACATAGCACGTTCCACTTTGAATGCCACACTACCATTCCATGATCACACAACTGATTTCTACAAACGTATAACTCCTTAGCTCATACGTCTCAGTAAAGGGTTTTAAGCTAAGAAAAGTTGCATTCTCCACCACCAAACAGATAATACATTCATCAGATAAATTTATGTAATTAGAAATGCAACGTTAGACATTCATCCATACAAGTTGTCTAGGAATAGGACAAACCGAAGGAACTTTCCTACCACATCCTGTTGAGAATTACCCCTAGGATTAGTAGTGAGGAGCCCTTGCATCGAAGATCTCAAATGAAGAAATATTACCACATAATATGATATGCGAAATTTCCCCCGCGGGTCAGTGACAAGCAGCCCAACATTCTATCTTCCAAATCATTTCCATGTCTTCACTTCGAATACGTAAATTGGTTCGAGGTGGTTTCCGGAAAAGAATCACTTCAAATCCTTCGAACCAATCATCAATAAAAATATGTTTGGTGAATAGGGAATTGTTCATTGATTGATTAATTTTTGTTTATCAAAAATATCTTCAATAGATATATATCTTTTAAAACATTTCTTTCTGGTATATATGAAATCATTTAACATCTCTTATCAAATCCTTTAATTACTTAAAACATTTTTAAATTCTAAATCATTTTATTCTTTACTTAGGAAAATATTTCCAAATCATTTATTTAAATCTTAACAAGGATTTCTTAATTCAAAATCAAAATTTTGATTGAGTTAAAACCATGTTATTAAGGATGTTAATCCAAAACCAGTAAATATTAAGTGAGCAAAATTTATAGAAATCATTTAATTCTACTCAATATCAATTCCCGTATTCAACAAGTACTATGGGCGGAATAACGGCGAAATCACCTTTTAAATTCCACGAATAGTACTAGTTCCCTATTACGGCTTTAACACCAAGTATAAGAAGATTATCTCCATAAAAATCCAAGTTGTATAAATTTGGAAGATTTTATCTTTTATACTTAACTCGTTTCCGATATTTTGACCTTGTCTATCCCTCGGTCAGGAGAGGCCAGGTGAGCTAGGGCACTGGTTGCTCCTGAACATCTCCTTAGTTTAAGTACCTCACCTAGATCTCATGAATAGAAAACTTCAGTCTGCTCGTCGGCTTTTAGAGCCAAAATTAAATCACTTAATTTTTGACAGCTTTTCCTTAAATCATTTATTTAAACATTTTTAGATAAATCATAAAACTTACAAATCATCATTAAAATACTTAATTATTTATTTGAAAAAATGTATAAAAGATTTCGAAAAGATTTGTTCAGTTTAATACCATATTTCAAACGTTATAGAAAAGTGCTGCGAATGGTGCTTTTTAAGCTATATTGATCAAAACGACTTTTCTATCATTTGAAATTCATTTTTACTACTCAAATCACTTTTAAAACATTTTAAAAGATTTTCAAAATTTATTTCATATTTTTAAACAATTATAAAATATCAATTTTAAAGAAATCCCTTTATGGATTCTGAACTGCAAAACCGTGATTTTTCCAAAAACTTGTTTTACTCAAATTTCAAAATCTACTTATCGAAATATCGATTTTCTTTCGTTATTTAAAAGCATGGTTATAATAATTCAGAAAATTCTTATCTCAAAGAATGCCAAGGTATATTCCATTCTATATATTCGTTTAACTTTTACGGCGCGAAATCGCTAACTACCGTTATGCGACGCGCCTATTTTTGACTCAATTTTCAATATTAATTTAAACTTTTCCAAAACACTTTTAAATGTTTGTAAAACATTTTTGAATCGTATTAAACCATTTTTAAGAGGTTTAAACATTCCATATATACCATTTCATTCAATAAAGGAAAGTGATTTCCTTTATGCTTATCGACGTGTATTAACGTGACTAGTATATATATTCAACAAGCATATTAAACATCCATATTATCATATTCAAACATGATAAACAACCATTATTAACAATCATATCCAAACATATATCATCCAAAAATATATATAACTATAGTTTAGGAGTTTTCTCACATTGATTTTCTATCAAAAAGGGCTATAGCTTCACTAACTCGCGAACCAAGAGCACGGACCCTTACTACTTGCCTCCTAGTGTACTCGGCCATCCCATGCCAAAAGTGGAGCTTGGTGAAGCATAGGGAATGAGGTGTAGGACTTTGAATTATTATTGAATTTACCAAAAAATAGACCCGAAAATAGGACATCTTCTCTTGGATTTTTGGACATTCTACTCTCTGAATTTGGAGAAGTGGTCAGTGTAAAAGTTGTAGAAAATTCTCTTCTCTAAGGTTTCAAAAAAATAATCATCCACTTTTTGATTGAGATATAGTCATATGAAGAAGAGGGATTCTCGGATTTACAAAAATCACACCTGAAAATTGTTAAATGAGGAAGATATGATCAAAAGAAGAGGGAGTATTCTCGTAACCTCAAAAACTGGGCTCGAGAATGCTCTGGAAAGAATAGAGATTTGTGCTTAGCTAGGCATAGAACGGGAAGAAGTGGTAAACTAGAAAGTTGTAGCCACTGGAATTTCAAATGATTTGAAAAAAGGAATTTCTCATTTTTGGTCTGGTTTGATGGAGTTATGGAGGAATGAAGAAGAGGGAAAAAGTATGGGTATTTATAGCCAAAGCAAGTGCCCAAAATGTCTAGATTTTTCCACAACAACACATCATTACTTCATCACCTCACGTGTTCCACCCTACCTCATAAATCACAACCAAAATGACCTCCTCCCTTGTGCCTACGTGAGTGTGTGTCCTTTGATGTGTAAGGGTTGACTTAGAGAAAGCTTAAGTGTTAAGCTTTTAGGAAATATCTTGGATATTGTCTTATATATGTTTATATATAAATGTATATATATTTGTATGTTTGTATGTGTTTAAGTGTGCATGTGACATGTATATATGTGTACATAGATGTGCATAAGAGAATACCAACATTGCAATCACTTTGAACAACTTCCGTTCGTTAAACTGTTGAAAATTGGAAAACCGATTTCCTGTTACATTTTCACTTATACTTTAAATTACATATAAATATGAACAAAATTGAAACTAAATTTATAATCATCATTAATTAATTAAAATGATCACATTTGAATTATAAAACCATATAAATCAATATTAACTATTATTTGTAAAAATCGCTATTATATTGATAAAGCGATACGAATTTTTCTTATATTTTCAAATCAAGTATATATCTTTATAAAACTATTAGAAATGATTTATTATCACTTCATAACTAATTAAAATTAATTATTATCCTTTGAAAACAATTATTTGAATAATTATAATAATTATTAAATCATTAAATCCCAATATAAGTTCATAAATCTATATTTAAATATAAGAGCAACACTGATGATGTCAAAAACACATTTAATTTCCAAAAAATAAAATTATTGATTTTATTTCATGTTCTAGTTCAATTATAAAGGTAAGTGTATATATCTAGCTCTCTGTGCGACGTTTTACAATTATAGAGCTGTTTATCGATAAAACAGTTTTCGGTTCCTTTTATTGATATTTTTCCAAAGTAAATACTTTTGCTAATATTATTCCAAAAAAAAGTTCATTATTATTATTTATCACTTAAAACTTGATTATTTGTTGAAAATAATCCATCTTTGAATATTTAAAATAATTTAAATATCTTTAATTAAAGTGATCAAATTACGGGTCGTTACATACTTCCACCTTAAAAGAATTTCATCCTCGAAATTATTCAAAACAAAAACTCAAAGGTTTTGCCCAAAATATTTATTATAAAATTTAAACCCGGATGATGCATATAGATCATCCTTACGCAATATGTGATTCGATCTACTATTCAAATCCACAATATTACTTCCGAACTAGTATTGATCCCCCAATCCTTTAGTTCAGACTCTAACTCGACTTTCTGATCAAAACTTTAATTTTTCCTTGCATAGTTCTCAACTGTGATATGAAACTCATATATCCAACCACAAACCCTCATCATTGTTCGTCGTCAAGAAACGAGTGATAAATTCTTTTTCGGACCAGTGTAAACACCTCGAAGTTTTGTACTCGAATATTAGATCAAATTATGCGATGAAATAATCCACGTATTTCATATAAATATAATAATCTTTCAAAAAAATTTATGAAAACATTTCATAAAACTTTCATTCTTTATTCGAACATTTATATAAAGATACTTCCTTATATTTAACTATTCGCTAATAGTTCTAAGAAATTATTCAAGTGAAAAATAACTTACCTTTTATTATAATATACCTCTTATATTATAATTTGCTTCTTTTTAACCAATATTAAATGCAACACCTTTGTATTTAATAAAACTTCCTTTCTTAATCAAGACTTATTTTATTAATTAATACTCCTGTTATTAATTATCCACTTATACCAGTTTTAATAATTATTATTATCTTTAAAATTCCATTATTAAAGATCTAAATATATTTATAAGATTTATTCCAAATTGTCATTCAAGGGTTTAAAAACAAATGTTGCTAAAACATCATTTGCTGAAAACCATTCATTAATAACTTTTACCATTTTTAAAGATCAAAGCATACCCATGCTTATCTATTAAGATAATACACATTGATAAAAATTGACAACCATCAATTAATTTATCAATTAATGATTCACATTATCCTTTTTAACTTTAGAAAATTATATAGATCAAGTAACTCAAAAATGATACCAAGGAACTGGGTACCACCAATAGTATCACATATTTCCTTAACAAGAAGAGGTATACTTAAGAGAAGCATTTGCCATCTGAACACATCTTCAACCCATTTTTAGTTGCTTTCGAGCCACTCCAATCGATTAATCATAAGATTGTTTTTCGTTTCAAAATCTCATTTTAAGAAATAATATTATTATTATCCCTTTTCCAAAAATCATTTGAAATTCCTTTCAAAAATAGCAAAATTTAAATTCTCAAAAATTCCTTTATAAAGCACATTTTATAAATCCATTTTATAAAATCACTTGTATAAAACATATTCATAAGATTTATTTACCTTAAATAAATTCCTTTAATCTTAAACTAACATTATTATTTATCGAATACCACATAGTCAAATTATGAAACTAAATTCCCAAGGTGTTCGTACTTAAAATTTTAAACTAAACAATCAATTAATCAATGATAATAACTGAGTATTATCCTTTCCTTAATCAAATCAAAATATTCAAAATATTCTTTATATTCAAAATATAATCCTAGGTAAAATTATTTCATTTACCATTTTCCAAAAATCATTTATATATTAACAAATACGCGCTTATATATAATACTCTCAACTCATTCTAAGGTGTTACTAACCCTATCTCTAATGAGTTACTCATCCTATGTTATTACTAACCCTATCTTAGATGAGACATTACCCCTATCAGGCTCAGGTATTCACTCAACCTAAGCTCTGATACCAAATGTAATGAACTAGGCTTTTCAACCATCGATAGTGGATACAACCACCATACTCACATCGGTACCTCGAATTTTCTTTTATAGCCAGCCTTTCGACTGTAAGCCCACCTGGCTAACAAACCCATAAATTGGATATGTACGGATAAGAGTCATCCATTTGCTACCTAACAAGAAGGGAGAACCCCCTATCATGCCAGACAACAAGCAAATCCGATCCAAGTTTCTTCGAAACAATCATCGATAAAAAGATGTTCGGTGAATAGGGAATTATTCTTTGATTGATTAATATCTTTTTATCAAAAATATCTTCAAGAGATATATATCTTTTAAAACATTTCTTTCTGGTATATATGGAATCATTTAACCTCACTTATCAAATCCTTGGATTATTTAAAACCTTTTTGAATTCCAAATCATTTTATTCTTTACTTAGGAAAATATTTCCAAATCATTTATTTAAATCTTAACAAAGATTTCTTAATTCAAAATCAAAATTTCTATTGAGTTAAAACCATGGTATCTGGGATGTTAATTCAAAACCAGTAAATATTAAGTGAGCAGAATTTATAGAAATCATTTAATTCTAATCAACATCAAATCCCGTATTCAACTAGTACTATGGGCGGAATAAGGGCGAAATCACCGTTTAAATTCTATGAATAGTATGATTTCCCTCTTAGGGTTTTAACACCAAGTACAAGAATATTATCTCTATAAAATCCAAGTTGTTTAAATTTGGAAAATTTAAACTTTTATACTTAACTCGTTTCCGACATTTCGACCTTATCTATCCGTCGCCCAAGAGAGGCCAAGTGAGCCAGGGCACCAGTTTCTCTTGAACATCTCCTTAGTTTAAGCAACTCACCCAGATCTCACGAATAGAAAAATCCAGTCTACTCGTCGGCTTTTAAAGCCAAGATTAAATCACTTGATTTTTGACAGCTCTTCTTTAAATCATTTATTTAAATATTTTTAAATAAATCATAAAACTTCCAAATCAACATTAAAACACTTAATTATTAATTTGTAAACATTTATAAAAGATCTAGAAAAGAATCGTTAAGTTTAAAACCAAATTTCAAACGTTATAGAAATGTGCTGCGAAAAGTACTACAAATGGTGCTTTTTAAGCCATATTGATCAAAACGGCTTTTTTATCATTTGGAAATTCATTTTTATTAGTCAAATCACTTTTAAAACATTTTAAAATATTTTTAGAACTTATTTCATTTTAAAAAAAATTAAAATATCATTTTTAAAGAAATCCCTTTATGGATTCCAAACTGCAGAACCGCGATTTTTCCAAAAATTTGTTTTACTCAAATTTCAAAATCTACCGATCGAAATCTTGATTCTCTTTCTTCATTTAAAATCAATGGATATAATAGTTCGAAAAATTCTTATCTCGAAGAATTCTGAGGTATATTCCATTCTATATATTCGTTTGACTTTTACGACGTGAAATCGCGAACTATCGCTACGTGGCGCGCCTATTTTTGACTCAATTTTCAATATTCATTTAAACTTTGCCAAAACACTTATAAATGTTTATAAAACATTTATAAATCATATTAAACGATTCTTAAGAGGATTAAACATTACATATATACAATTTCATTCAATAAAGGAAAGTGACACCCTTTGCGCTTATCGACGTGTATTAACGTGACTTGTATATATATTCAACAACCATATTAAACATCCATATTGTCAAATTCAAACATGATAAACAATCATTATTAACAATCATATCCAAACATATATCATCCAATAATATATATAACTATAGTTTAGGAGTTTACTCACATTGATTTTCTATCGGGAAAAGGGCTATAGCTTCACTAACTCGCGATCCGAGCTCACAAACCCTTACTCCTTGCCTCCTAGCATGCTCAGCCATCCCATGCCAAAAGTGGTGCTCGACCAAGCATATGGAATGAGGTGTAGGACTTTGGATTATTGTTGAATTTACCAAAAACAAGACCCGAAAATGGGTTATATTCTCTCGTATTTTTGGACATTCTACTCTCTGAATTTGGAAATGTGGTCAACATGAAAGTCTTAGAAAATTATTTTCCCTATGGTTTCAATAAAAAAATCATCCAATTTTGACTGGTTTTGAATGAGATATGATCAAATGAAAAAGAGGGATTCTCGGATTTACAAAAATCACAGTCGAAAATTGGTCAACTTTTAACTGAATTTTGGACGTGTTACTCAAAGAACTTTGAAAAGTGGTCAAAAAACGTTCTTTTAAATTCATTTCTCTACAATTTAAAAAAAATAAACACTCGATTTCGATTTATTATGTGGAAGATATGATCAAAAGAAGATGGGGTATTCTCAAACCTTAAAAACTGGTCTCGAGAATGCTCTGGAAAGAATGGAGATTTGAGCATAGCTGTGCTTAGAATGGTAAGAAGTGTAATCTAGAAAGTTCTAGCCACTGGAATTTCACATGATTTGAAAAAAATAATTTCTCATTTTCGGTCGTGTTTGAGGGAGTTATGGTTGAATGAAGAAGAGGGAAAAAGTATGGGTATTTATAGCCAAAGCAAGTGCCCAAAATATCTAGATTTTTCCACACCAACACATCATCACTTCATCACCCTACATGCTCCACCCTACCTCATCAATCACATCCGAAATAACCTCCTCCCATGTGCCTACTTGAGTGTGTGTCCTTTGATGTGTAAGGGTTGACTTAGAGAAAGCTTAAGAGTTAAGCTTTTAGGAAATATCTTGGATATTTGTCTTATATATGTTTACATATAAATGTATATGTATATTTGTATGTTTCTATGTGTTTAAGTGTGCATGTGACACGTGTATATATGTATATGGATGTGCACAAGAGAATAACAACATTGCGATCACTTTGAACAACTTTCGTTTGTTAAACTGTTGAAAATCGAAAACTCGATTTTCGGTCACATTTTCACATATACTTTAAACTACATATAAATATAAACAAAATTTGAAAATAAATTTATAATCATTATTAAAAAAATTAAAACGATCATATTTGAATTATAAAACCATATAAATCAATATTATCAATTATTCACAAAAATCGCGATTATATCAATAAAACGATACGAATTTTTCTTATGTTTTCAAATCAAGTATATATCTTTATAAAACTATTACAAATTATTTATTACCACTTCATAACTAATTAAACTAAATTATTTTCCTTTGAAAACAATTATTTGAATAATTATGATAATTATTAAATCATTAAATCCCAATTTAAATTCATAAATCTATATTTAAATATATGAGCAACACATATGATGTCATAAACACATTTAATTTCACAAAATAAAATAATTGATTTTATTTCATATTCTAGTTCAATTATAAAAATAAGTGTATGTATTCAGCTCCATGCACGACGTTTTACGATTATAAAGCTATTTATCGATAAAACGGTTTTCGATTCCTTTTATCGATATTTTTCTAAAGTAAATATCTTTGCAAATATTTTTCCAAAATAAGTTCATCATTATTATTTATCACTTAAAACTTGATTATTTATTGAAAATAATCCATCTTTGAATATTTAAAATAATTGAAATCTTTAACTAAAGTGATCAAATTACGGGTCATTTCATACATCCCCTCTTAAAAGAATTTCATCCCCAAAATTACCCAAAACATAAACCCAAAGGTTTTGCCTAAAATATTTATTATTAAACTTACACCCGTACGATGCATATAGATCATCCGTAGGCAATACCTGATTCGATCTACTATTCGAATCCACAACTTTACTTCCGAACTAGAATCGATCCCCCGATCCTTTAGTGCGGACTCTAACCCGACTTTCTAATCAGAACTTTTGTTTTTCCTTGCACAGCTCTCAACTATGATAGAAAACACAAGTATCCAACCACAAACCCTCATCATTGTTCATCGTCAAGAATCGAGTGATAAATTCTTTTTCGGACTGGTGTAAACACCTCAAAGCTATGTAATCGAATCTTAGAACAAACTATGTGACGAAATAATCCACTTACTTCATATAAATTTAATAATCTTTAAAAAAAATTTATGAAAACATTTCATAAAACTTTCTTTCTTTATTCGAACATTTATATAAAGATGCTTCTTTGTATTTAACTATTTGCTAATAGTACTAAAAAATTACTCAAGTGAAAAATAACTTTCCTTTTATTATAATATACCTCTTATATTAAAATTTGCTTCTTTTTAACCAATATTAAATGCAGCACCTTGTATTTAATAAAACTTCTTTTCTTAATCGAGACTTGTTTTATTAATTAATACTCATGTTATTAATTATACACTTATACCGGTTTTATTACTTGTTATTATGTTTAAAATTCCATTAGTAAATATCTAAATATATTTATAAGATTTCTTCCAAAATGCCATTCAAGGGTTATAAAAAAATGTTGCTAAAACATCATTTGCTGAAGACCATTCATTAATAACTTTTACCATTTCTTTTAAAGATCAAAGCATACCCATGCTTATCTATTAAGATAATACACATTGATAAAATTGACAACCATCAATTAATTTATCAATTAATGATTCACATTATCCTTTTTAACTTTAGAAAATTATATAGATCAAGCAACTCAAAAATGATACCAAGGAACTGGGTACCACCAATAGTATCGCATAATTCCTTAAGAAGAAGGGGTATACTTAAGAGAAGCATTTGCCATTTGAACACATCTCCTGCCTATTTTTAGTTACTTTTGAGCCACTCCAATCAATTAATCATAAGATTGTTTTTCGTTTCAAAATCCCATTTTAAGAAATAATAATATTATTATTCCTTTTCCAAAAATCATTTGAAATTCCTTTCAAAAATAGAAAAAATTAAATTCTCAAAAATTCCTTTTTATAAAGTGGAAATTAGCCACAAGGGCCTCTTCAGCAGGTGGAAATAGTTTCTAGGACACACAACTGAAATAATTACTTTCAAGGACAAAACGCAAAATAATTAGTTTCTAGGGCCTAAAAACCTATGAAATTATGTCCTTGAAAGTAATTGGACTGCTGACTTTGTCCTTGAAAGTGATTATTCAGCTGACTTTGGCCTAGAAAGTAATTTCTTTGAATGTGTGTCCTAGAAACTAATTGGACTGCAAAGTTTGTCCTTCTGGTGAAATGCCCCTTTTATAAATCCATTTTATAAAATCACTTGTATAAAACATATTCATAAGATTTATTTACCTTAAATAAATTCCTTTAATCCTAAACTAACATTATTATTTATCGAATACCCCATAGTCAAATTGTGAAACTAAATTCCCAAGGTGTTCGTACTTAAAATTTTAAACTAAACAATTAATTAATCAATGATAATAACTGAGTGTTATCCTTTCCTTAATCAAATCACAATATTCAAAATATTTTTTATTCAAAATATAATCCTAGTTAAAATTATTTCATTTACCATTTTCCAAAAATCATTTATATATTAACAAATACGCGCTCATATATAATACTCTCAATTCATTCTAAGGTGTTCAAACCCTATCTCTAATGAGTTACTCATCCTAGGTTATTACTAACCCTATCTTAGATGAGACATTACCCCTATCAAGCTCAGGTATTCGCTCAACCTAAGCTCTGATACCAAATGTAATGAACTAGACTTTTCAACCATCGACAGTGGATACAACCACCGTAGCTCACACCGGTACCTCGAATTTGCTTTTACAGCCAGCTTTTCAGCTGTAAGCCCACCTGGCTAACCAACCATAAATGGGATATGTAGGGATAAGAGTCATCCATTTTCTACCTAACAAGGAGGGACAACCCCCTATCATGCTAGACAATAAGCAAATCCAATTTTAGAAATAATACCTATATTATTCCTTTTCCAAAAATCATTTGAAATTCCTTTCAAAAATAAGAAAATTTAAATTCTCAAAAATTCCTTTATAAAGCACGTTTTATAAATCCATCTTATAAAATCACTTGTATAAAACATATTCATAAGATTTATTTATCTTAAATAATTTCCTTTAATCTTAAACTAACATTATTATTTATGGAATACCCCATAGTCAAATTGTGAAACTAAATTCACGAGGTGTTCGTACTTAAACTTTTAAACTAAACAATCAATCAATCAATCAATGATAATAACTGAGTATTATCCTTTCCTTAATCAAATCACTATATTATAAATATTCTTCATATTCAAAATATAATCCTAGGTAAAATTATTTCATTTACCATTCTCTAAAAATCATTTATATATTAGAAAATATGCGCTCATATATAATACCCTCAACTCATTCTAGGGTGTTACTACCCTGTCTCTAATGAGTTACTCATCCTAGGGTATTACTAATCCTATCCCTGATGAGACTTTATCCCTATCATGCTTAGGTATTCACTCAACCAAAGTTCTGGTACCAAATGTAACGAACTAGGCTTTTCAACCATCAATAGTGGATACAACCACCGTAGCTCACACTGGCACCTCGGATTTGCTTTTATGGCCATCCTCTTGACTGTAAGCCCACCTGGCTAACCAATCCATAAATGGGACATGTAGGGATAAGAGTCATTCGTTTGCCACCTAACAAGAAGCGATAACCCCCTATCATGCTAGACCACAAGCAAATCCGATCTCGGTTCCTTCAAACCAATCATCGATAAAGAAATGTTCGATGAATAGGAAATTATTCTTTGATTGATTAATTTATTTTTATCAAAAATATCTTCAAGAGTTATATATCTTTTAAAACATTTCTTTCTGGTATATATGGAATCATTTAACCTCTCTTATCAAATCCTTTGATTACTTAAAACCTTTTTAAATTCCAAATCATTTTATTCTTTACTTAGGAAAATATTTCCAAATCATTTATTTAAATCTTAACAAGGATTTCTTAATTCAAAATCAAAATTTTGATTGTGTTAAAATCATGTTATCTAGGATGTTAATCCAAAACCTGTAAATATTAAGTGAGCAGAATTTGTAGAAATCATTTATTTCTACTCAATATCAATTTCTGTATTCAACAAGTACTATGGGCTGAAAAACAGCGAAATCACCTTTTAAATTCCACGAATAGCAGGAGTTCCCCCTTCGGGCTTTAACACCAAGTATAAGAAGATATCTCCATAAAATCCAAGTTTTTTAAATTTGGAAAATTTAATCTTTTATACTTAACTCATTTCCGATATTTTGACCCTACCTATCCCTCGCCCAAGAGAGGCCAGGTGAGCGGGGGCACTGGTTGCTCCTGAACATCTCCTTAGTTTAAGCACCTCACCCAGACCTCACGAATAGAAAAATCCAGTCTACTCGTCGGCTTTTAGAGCCAAGATTAAATCACTTGATTTTTGACAGCTTTTCTTTAAATCATTTATTTAAAAAAATTAGATAAATCATAAAACTTCCAAATCATCATTAGAACACTTAATTATTTATTTGAAAACATTTATAAAAGATTTGGAAAAGAATCGTTAAGTTTAAAACCATATTTCAAAGGTTTAGAAAAGTGCTGCGAAAAGTGCTCTAAATGGTGCTTTTTAAGCTATATTGATCAAAACCACTTTTCTATCATTCGGACATTCATTTTTATTACTTAAATCACTTTTAAAACATTTTAAAAGATTTTTAGAATTTATTTCATATTTTTAAACAATTTCAAAATATCATTTTTGAAGAAATCCCTTTATGGATTCCGAACTGCAAAAACCGCGAATTTTCCAAAAACTTGTTTTACTCATATTCAAAATCTACTTATCGAAATCTCGATTTTATTTCTTTATTTGAAATTTATAGATGTAATAGTTTGAAAAATTCTTATCTCGAAGAATTTCGAGGTATATTCCATTTTATTTATTCGTTTGACTTTACGGCGCGAACTCGCGAACTACCTTTACGCGACGCACCTATTTTCGACTCAATTTTCAATATTCATTTAAACTTTTCCAAAACACTTTTAAATGTTTGTAAAACATTTCTAAATCATATTAAACTATTTTGAAGAGGTTTAAACATTCCATATATACCATTTCATTCAATAAAGGAAAGTGATTTCCTTTGTGCTTATCGACGTGTATTTGACTTGTATATAAATATTCAACAACCATATTAAACATCCATATTATCATATTAAAACATGATAAACAACCATCATTAACAATTATATCCAAACATATATCATCCAATAATATATATAACTATAGTTTAGGAGTTTTCTCACATTGATTTTTTATCGAAAAAAGGGCTATAGCTTCACTAACTCATGATCCGAGCTCACGAACCCTTACTCCTCGCCTCCTAGTGTGCTCGGCCATCCCATGCCAAAAGTGGTGCTCAGCCAAGCATGGGGAATGAGGTGTAGGACTTTGGATTATTATTGAATTTACCAAAAACTAGACTCGAAAATAGGTTATATTCTCTCTGATTTTTGGACATTCTACTCTCTGAATTTGGAAAAGTAGTCAACATGAAAGTTGTAAAAAATTATTTTCTCTACGGTTTAAAAAAACAATTCATCCAATTTGGATTAATTTTGAGAGCGATATAGTCAAATAAAGAAGAGGGATTCTCGGATTTACAAAAAACAAATCCGAAAATGGGTCAACTTTTAACTGAATTTTGGACATATTACTCAAAGAATTTTGTAAAGTGTTCAAAAGGAAAGTTCTTGATAATTATTTTCTCTATAATTTTTAAAAAAAAATAACACTTGATTTTGATTTATTATGAGGAAGATATGATCAAAAGAAGAGGGGGTATTCTCGGACTTAAAAAACTAGGCTCGAGAATGCTCTGGAAAGAGTGGAGTTTTGAGCATAGCTAAGCTTAGAATGGGAAGGTGTAAACTAGAGAGTTGTAGACATTGGAATTTCACATGATTTGAAAAAATAGTTTCTCATTTTCAGTCTTGTTTGATGGAGTTATGGTGGAATGAAGAAGGGGGAAAAAGTATGGGTATTTATTGCCAAAGCAAGTGCCCAAAATATCTAGATTTTTTCACACCAACACATCATCACCCCTAATGCTCCACCCTACCTCATCAATCATAGCTGAAATGACCTCCTCCCATGTGCCTACTTGAGTGTGTGTCCTTTGATGTGTAAGGGTTGACTTAGAGAAAGCTTAAGAGTTAAGCTTTTAGGAAATATCTTGGATATTTGTCTTATATATGTTTATATATAAATGTATATGTATATGTATATTTGTTTGTGTTTAAGTGTGCATGTGACATGTATATATATGTACACGGATGTGCACAAGAGAATAACAAAATAGCGATCACTTTGAACAACTTCCATTTGTTAAACTGTTGAAAATCGAAAAACCGATTTCCGATCACATTTTCACTTATACTTTAAATTACATATAAATGTAAACAAAATTTGAAAATAAATTTATGATCATTATTAATTAATTAAAATGATCGCATTTGAATTATAAAACCATATAAATCAATATTAACAATTATTTACGAAAATCGCTATTATATCGATAAAGCGATATGAATTTTTCTTTTATTTTCAAATCAAGTATATATCTTTATAAAACTATTACAAATGATTTATTATCGCTTCATAACTAATTAAAATAAATTATAATCCTTTGAAAACAATTATTTGAATAATTTTAATAATTATTAAATCATTAAATCCCAATTTAAATTCATAAATCCATATTTAAATATAGGAGCAACACTAATGATGTCATAAACACATTTAATTTCCAAAAATTAAAATAATTGATTTTGTTTCATATCCTTGTTCAATTATAAAAATAAGTGCATGTATCCAGCTCCGTGAACGACGTTTTACAATTATAGAGCTGTTTATCGATAAAACGGTTTTCGATTCCTTTTACCAATATTTTCCAAAGTAAATATTTTTGCAAATAGTTTTCCAAAAAAGGAAAATAAGAAAAAAGGACAAACTTATAAAAAAAATTAGGCTGAAGGACAACATGTTTATTTTTTTGGCTGAAGGACAATGCTAGTTATAACTAGCATTTTTATAGTGTAAAACTGAATATAATGCAAGTTATAAATAGCATTTTGTATAGTGTAAAAGTTGAATATAATGCTAAATATAACTAGCATTTGTCCTTCAGCCTAAAAATAAAACTTCATGTCCTTTAGCCTAAATTTTATTCAAAGTTTGTCCTTTTCCCTAATTCTCTCTTTCCAAAATAGTTCATTATTATTATTTGTCACTTAAAACTTGATTATTTGTTGAAAATAATCCATCTTTGAATATTGAAATTAATTTAAATATCTTTAATTAAAGTGATCAAATTACGGATCGTTACAAGAACAAGTTCAACATACACAAAATTTAAGATATAATATTTCATAAGTAACGGTATAGCGATAATCGCTATAATGACACTTGCACAAATAAAATAGTATGATACAAATATTTCAACCAAACATCAACACAAGCAACATAAGAATATAAGTAAATTAATATTGGCAAGAAACCCCTTAGGGTCTCTCTACAAAAGTCCCACGTAAATCACATATATGTATGTGTATTTCGAAGTGTTCCATAGCGACCTATTTGCTACGTATACACTTCGACTTTCCACTTTTTTTGTTCCCTCCAACATAATGGTTATTCATGCCATCCGCTTACAAGCGAGAATCAAATCCAAACAGAAAATCGAACAATAATTTATAAATTATTATCCAAGCATTCAACAATAATCAATAGCAATACAGATACAAATAGTTTATTTACAGGTGAGTAAACACACCAAAATTTCAACAGATGCTTTTGTGTTCCAGTTTGATCTAAAATCATACGGTGTTTGATTTAGCTCAAAATTCTACAAGTTCCAAATCAATGAATCTAACTCCAATTAGTAGATAACATCGATATGAGTCCAACGCAAAAGACCGCATCCAAACCCGACCTCGATGGAAAAGTTATGATTTTACAAGATTTTGGATTAATTAATTAATTAACAAATTAATCACTAATCGCCTTTAGTTAAATTAAACCCTCATCTCCCTTAAATAATCAAACTCCTATGCATGAAATGTCAGTGCACAAGAAACCCATCCATTCCACTCCTTCTCTCTACCTTCTCTCCCTCCACGCTTCACGAAATCAACCATCGATTCCTCAACCAACTAACTCTTTGCAAATTTTGCACGATGATCATGATCACATGGACCTTGGTCTAGCAAATAAAATCATGACTTATAGGTCAGTCGCGCATGGCTCCAGGCGATGTGTTTTTCCTTGGATGGCCGGAGGTGATGAAATTAGGTAGGAAGGTGTATCTTGCAAAGATAAACCCAACGGTACCATCCCCATAACATATCTCCTCCGTTTCTCCTATCCCCTTTGCCACGCCAATCACGACCAACATCTACTGCACCTTCACTCATATGAGCGCAACGGATTCAACCTCACAATTTTCATGTCCTAAATCTCCAGATTTTGATTTTTGAATATTGAGGCTTGGTTTTTGTTTACTGTAAAATGAAATGAGTGGGAAATTGAAAAGTAAAAGGGGAAAAGAAGAATGAAAAATAGTCTTGTTTTAGGATCGGTTTATTTTACAATTTTCGACAGTTCGCTGCATAGAATATTTATCACATACGAACTGCGAACGATATATAATGGCTAGTATTTGATTATAAGTTATTTATATTTTTTCGGGATGTTAAATTTATACTTCATAGCTAGTATAGTAATGGCGGAAATAGTGGGAGCATGCCAGATAGCATTTGTTAGTCGTGTTAAGTTACGAAAATTATTTTCGTAAAACATACTAAATATTATTTATGAAATAATAAATGTTTTTCAGTATTGAGTAATAGAAATAATCTATTTCAGTATGAATATTCGTTATAAAATAAACTATAATAGTGGAATTTGTGATGCATTGGAAAATACAGAAGTACCTAAATTTATTTATTTGTAATTATTTTGAAATTATGGATTAAGCCAAAGTTTGGAGAAATATTTATTTAATTATATGATTATGAATCACATGGTACTATTGAATTATACCTTAAACAATAAAGGACAAATCACTCATTCAGTGGGAGCGACATAAGAGTTGATGAACTTTTTGGATTGATACATATAGATGTATGCAATCATAGTCTATTAATACCAAAAAAATTCTAATTATTTCATTGTATTCACTGATGAGTTATCATAAACATGAACGTGTATATTTTATAAACATGTAGTATATCTATAATAAGCTCATATAATATAAAACGGAAGTAAGTAAAATAACGTGTAATAGGAAATAAAATGATTCGATTTTATTGAATAGGTGAGTATATTGTAAAGAGTTCCGAACGTACCCTAAGAATGAATAAAGATTTAATCTCAAAAGTCACTCCTCCCTATGATACATAATGACGTATCGATAAGGATTAATTAGACTTTGTTGAATAAAGTGTGATTTATGCTAAGTGAAGTTGAGTTAACTTCTTTTTGTAAGGTCGTGTACTTAAGAGTAGTACACGAGGTTAAAATTAATTTCATCTAAAGAATAGTTTACAAAATCATACAAGATAAGAGTTTATAAGAAACACCAACATATCCTAGGCTAAGGAGTTGGCAGGTTGTACGAGTCGAAAGACTGCACGTAATAATTGTACATGAGGAATCTTGTGTGAATTGCCCCAAATTAAGTTCGGGAATGATAGTCGTTGGATGACCAATTTATGTTTTTAACATAAGTGTTATAAACTAATATCCAATCAGTCTTACATATAAGGAAATTCATAAAGTGTTTATGAATACCTAATCCGTTGCATGGAGAACAATTATTGCTTCAAGAAATGCTAACTTCGTAGTGAAGGAATTTCTGTTAGAAATTATTTATAGTAAAATGGATTTGATATAATCCAAGGATAAAATCGATTACAAGGGATGAAATGAAATTAATAAAACCTTAATGAACACAATATACTTGAATGTCTAAAAAGTATTTTTGCACATTGAGGATAAATTATGTGTTTCTTATAAATGTCAAGAATAGATAATCCTTGGTTTGTCAATTAAACCATTAAAAGTATTGACTCTATGATATAATATGATGCACAAATCTGAAATAAATTCCAAGTATATTATCAAAATATGATTTTGATAAATTTACCTGAATGGATATAATCTATTGGCTGTAATGTGTCTTCAAGAGAAAGGCTAATGCAGTTGAAATATACTGAGCAATATTAATAAGAATAATGTCTTAAATTTCAATTGTCCAAAATATCATATTTTGCTTATGTATTGATGCATGAAGCTAATATCAAATCAAAATTGAGATAACTAAATGGTAGTATAGAGTGTTCTCGAGTATTTAGGAAATACTAGAGAATAATTTACATAAACAATGAACTCCTTTTAAAGAAGTGTTCAGACTCAAACTTCATAAATGATATTGAGTATAATGTGACAATATTAGATTCAGGTTCAAACCTTAACTAAGAAGTTTTAAGTTGGAAATGTTCCAAACGGCACATTGTGGCTGATTCAATGAAAAGGATAAGTATATCACCTTGAATAGCATGATAATAAAAGCAATGTGTAAATATATATGCACAAATTTATAAATGAGCTGGGATGATTCCAAGTATTGAGAATACTACATTATTGTTATATGATAACAATGTAATAATAAAAGCTCTCTAGAGAAAGATACTACGACTAATTCCACATGATAAAGTTAGTTTATCAGCATCGAAGAGAGTTGATTGACGGAGTAGATAATTAAAACAACATAGCAGATCCATTCATGAAGGGTCTAATTCAATCAATTCTCATTATATCGAAGGGATTGGATAGGATTACATAATTGGCCCCAAGTGCAAGTGGGGATTGATAGAGTTAGGAGTATGCTATATGGGCAATTATGTAATTTGTTACATATATCTAACCTGATAACCAATCTTGTTCAAAATAAAGATTTTTTCTTTCTATTGTATACTTGATATCATGTGTTATAATAATTAATTAATTTGATTAAAAGTATATTTAATAGAAGGTCCATAAATGGTATGTTTTGTGATAGTAGTTACAAAGTGTTGTGACCATGAATAATTTATCACAATGAAATTAAACATACTGTTTTAAATATTCATTGTCAAGATGTACTGAGACTAGATATCGATACATCCATTAAGACTAGAGTGAGTAATGCCATCTAAATATTGGGTAGTGTATTACTCATGACCGTTGGGGGCACCAAGGATTTACGTACTGATAGTTATTGGATAACTATGGAATGAATCACAATCGATAGTTTTCTGTTGGTTAATATAACTAAGGTCAAACAAAAAATATCAATGTGACAAAATTACACAGTTCTTTTGACTAGAGAATTCTATGGATCTTTAATGTGGAAGCTCCGCTTTGATTATAGTTAAATTAAGACACGACATCCATCGAACGACTATTGTTGGGTCGTGTGGAAGCATTGGAAGTGAAACACTATTCAAGAGAGGATTATTATCCTCAATTATATGAGGTTAGTATCACGATCAACTTAAGTCAACTAGCATTCAAAGTCTATGGCTAGAGTAGTTCAATTAATAATAATTGTTATTATTTAACCAAGGACTTTGTGTTTGGATTATAGAGTTGAATATGGATGATATTGGAATTTTGACCATTACCAAATTCCATAAGTCCTAATATGATATAGTTTAGATAAGAGAATTGATGTAAGTATTTTTCACTATCGGGTAACGCTTAACAAAGTAAAATTGGATTTTACCGAAATTAATTAAGCAATAAATTTGGCCAAAATGTCACACCACCTGCTAAGTGACGTATGAATGTTAATATTCGAATTGGTCGATATTAACTACGGAGCAAATTTACACCTAAGAGACACACAATTGGAACTTGAATGCTCCTTTTACCACCTTATTTAATTAATTTGTAACATTTATAAATTAATTAAATTAATTAATATTACGAAATACTAATTATAAAATTTTATTTGATGTATGTTGAACAATATTAAACAGTGTGTTTTAATAGTTATAAATGTACTGATCGATATACGATATTAGTACGTGTTTAAATAGAATTTAAATGCAACGAATATTGTTCGGATCTGAAGTATTTTTAAGGCTTAAAAGAGGGCGTGTTTTAGTTGGCTATAGGGAAGCATATAAGGTCGGCCATTTGATGGAGTGTAGGGTGCGATTTTGAATCTTTATGAGAAAAGGAATTGGTAAGAGAAAAATATGGATTTAGATCCACTTTTCACTCTCTTGCATCTCCTTTATATAAATTTTCTTAACCCTCGCTTATTCTCCCCCATTTTTTTTATTCTCTACTTGCTGCACATATAGGTCGACTGTTAGAAACCGGGCTCTCTATAAAACAATGTGGAATGGATCATAAGACTATTTAAACACCAGAGAGGGTGAAGTGTGTATTAACTACTTACTTATGAATTTAAAACTTTATCTACTCTAATTACAAACAAAAAACATGTAATTAGAAAATAAGTAAGTAATAAAGAAAAAGCAATAAAGTAAATAACACTAGGGATTTTTATACTGGTTCAGATTAACTAATCCTACATCTAGTCATGTACTACACCGTGCAGAATTTTACTATCACCTCTTGCTTTCCACGGGTGTCAAGAACACCTTTACAATCTTAATTTCATGGGCTATAAGAGCACCCTCTTGATTTATAGGCTACAAGAACATCCTCTTCTCTATAAAAACAACAATAGATTATGGAAAGTAGTCGTATCTTCAATACGGATTCTTGCAGATTCAGTAAATAATCCTATAGACCTCCGGTGGCAATATATCTTTGAATTCTCTGAGGAATATGATGAAATCAGAGAGAGAATGATATACGTTCAAGTACAAACTCTCTGACGTTGTATGGTTTGCAAATTCATGAAGAATTGGAGCGAAATGGTATGGATTTGCAAAGAGAATAGAAGAATATGCAATGGGTTTCTCTCAGAAATGTTTGGATATGAAAGAGTAAGTGAAAGAAGAGAAAGACGATGTGAAAATTCATTTTCCAAGACCTTTATATAATGATTGAAGAGACATGTCTTTTGGTGAAGAGGTGGAGGGAAATTTATCTTCATTTGAAATTTGAAAATCTGAAAAACGGCATGTATGTCGAAATACATGCAGAGGATATGTCGACATATAGTGTAACAAAAAGAACAGCAAAACCAATATGTGTTGCAGATTTTCATATTTCAAAAGTACCTCATATTTATGGACTTTTGCGATTAGGTTGAGGTCAATGGTTGATGGTCTCAAATATAATTGTTATGTGGTCTTTAAAGAATAATTCTATGGTTCAACCAACAAATCATCACTTCAAATACCATTGTTGTTTCAACATTTGCATTTCTTCTTCAATCGGTTTTATTCTTCCATTTTCTCTGATTAATCTTTATATATAATTCATTTGCTTCCACCAATTTCTAGTTTATCTCTGTAAATGTCTCCATGGTATATTTGAAGTACTGCACAACTCGAAGATACGTTAGCAGTAATATTTATATAATTGTTTTCATCAAAATCAATATCTGAGGTATTAACAATCTCTCCCTTTTTTATGATGACAACCATGTAAATATTTGAGAGATAAAATAAAATATTTTTATATTTGACTCCCCCTAACTTTATGCACTCTCCATATCATTTTTCCTAGTATATTTATACATTTTCTCCCCATTTGCCATCAGCAAAAAGGGTGAAAAAGAATTGCTTAAGCACGACTAGACAATATGTATAGAATTTGTGTGTGTGTGTGTGTATATATGTAAAACTCAATAAAGGAATCAAAATCAATACAAAACATAAGGTAAAACTTTTAAAATAAGAGGAGTTTAAAAATTGGGCTTTCTATAAAACAATGTGGAATGAATCTTAAGCCTATTTAAACACTAGAGAGGGTGAAGTGTGTATTAACTACTTACCTATGAATTTAAAACTTCATGTACTCTAATTGCAAACAGAAACAAGTAATCTGAGAATATGTAAATAATAAAGCAAAAAAGTAATAAAGTAAATAACACTTGGGATTTTTATACTGGTTTGGATTAACCAATCCTACATCCAATCATGTACTGCACCGTACAGAATTTCACTATCAGCGCTTGCTTTCCACAGGTGTCAAGAACACCTTTACAATCTTGATTTCACGGGCTATAAAATGCACCCTCTTGATTTACGAGCTACAAGAACACCCTCTTCTCTATACAAACAACAATAGAGTATGGAAAGTAGTCATATCTTTAATATAGATTCTTGCAGATTCGGTACAATGATCCTATAGACCTCCAATGGCAATATATCTTTGAATTTTTTAAGGAATAGGATAAATTCACAGAGAGAATGATATTAATTCAATACAAACTCTCATATGTTGTGTGGTTTGAAAATTCGTGAAGAGTTGGAGTGAAATAGTATGGATTTGCAAAGAGAATGGAAGAATATGCAATCGGTTTCTCTCAGAAATGTTTGGATATGAAAGAGTAAGAGAAAGATGATGTGAAAATTCGTTTTTTATAGCCATTATATAGCGGTTGAAGAGACACCTCTTTTGATGAAGAGATGGAGGGAAATGTCTCTTCATTTGAAATTTGAAAATCTGAAAAACGTCATTTATGTTGACATACATTCAGAGGATATGTCGACATATAGTGTTACAAAAAGAATAGCAACACCAATAAGTGTTGTAGATTTACAGATTTCAAAAGTACCTCATATTAGTGGATTTTTATGATTCGGTTGAGGTCAGTGGTTGATTATATTCAAATATAATTGCCATGGGGTCTTTAACAAATGATTCTAAGGTTCAACAAACTAATCATCACTTCAAATACCTCTGTCATTTCAACATTTGCATTTCTTCTTCAATCAGTTTTGTTCTTCCATTTTCTCTGATTAATCTTCGTATATAAATTATTTCCTTCCACTAATTTCTTGTTTATCTTTGTAAATGTCTCCATAATATACTTGAGAGTGCTACATAACTCGGAGATACGTTAGTAGTAATATTTATATGGTCGTTGTCATCAAAATCAATATCTGAGGTATTAACACCTGCCTCTCCTTCCTTACTCCTCAAAAATTAATAAACTAAACCACATCAAATTAATTCAATTCAATCGTCAGGTGGTGAAGCGGTTCCAAAGCTAGGAACTCCATAATTGGAATTGGATTCAAGGATTTCATTATTCGCTTCAACATGTATGTATTAGGCATTAGTGAAAGGCATAATTCTGATTTAATAATGTCTAATTCAATTACTTTATCACAATTTCGGTAATTAGCAGTTATTACAAATCTGTATATCATTATGTTGTCACATAGTTTAGACGGTTGTTTACGTATGTGTTTATAAATTTATAATACTTAAAATGCTTACAGCCTGTAGTTAAAAAAATTATTATCATTTTGAAAATTAAAATCATATGTATATTTAGTCAATTTCTAATTTAGTTAACACACTTATACATTAAATATAATACTTTAACATACATGTAAGATTTATATTTTATAAAATTTTAATAACATTCACAATCTCATGATTTTAATTGAAAATTTTAATACGTATATAATTTAAATACATTTATTTAACTTGAAATTAGTTTATGTAATTAATAAATATGCATATATTTTTTTAGCAAAGCTAGCCGGCTTTATAGTGGGCTGTGCCACTATGTATAAAGAGAAGAACAGTTGCTCTGCACATGCACAGAGCAAATATGACTGTTTTTATAGTGGACAGACCACTTAATACAAATAAAAAACAATAAAGAATGGGAGCTAGACGGAGAGTCTAGATTACATGGAAGGACGAGAATCCCCCTGTCATTACTAATATCAGCTCAGTACCAGGTCCTATAATATGTTGGACAGTTGAAAAGGACATAGCCAATAATGGATCAAATGATCTCGAGAGAGCGGAGTAGAAATAAATCTTGTCCCAAGTAGGATCTAAGAGTTGCCACCAATTACAAGCACCATCAATACCAGAGGACATAAGAGATAGACCATCACCCTCAACATGATAAATGAGCCGCCTAGACTCATCATAGCCACCAAGGAACATGTGAAATATGCATATATATGTATTTATATGTGTGTGTGTGTGCGTGTATCATAGCCATAATATGCATATATATATATATATATATATTATAGATAATAAAAATACAAATACAAAATTTTATGCAAGCATGTTTTCATTTTGATTTCGGTTTTTTAAATAATTTTTTTTAATTAATTTTCCGTATGGAAAATGTAAAAAGAAAATAAACAGACTATTTTAATCTATTAAAACCGAAATAAAAAAATTATTTTATTTCTAGGTTGAGAGCAACATGCATAAATTTTAACTATTATTATATGTTTTATGATATTTTACAAGTATTTATTTATATATGTATTTATATGTAATATATACATACATAGTTTAATTTAAAAGCAATTATTACAACTTCCAATATATATATATATATATATATTGAAAATGGGTAAAATTTTATTAGGCATTTTCAGCCCAAAGCAAACAGATACAACGCACCCGAAGATACACCATACAAAACAACCCAAATGTCCACATTAAAATAAGCAATTACCACTTAAACATAATACAACTGAAACATTCCAAAAACAACACGCGTCATCTTCCTCAGCTCGAGAATAATCATGGCGGCCGAATTCGATTTCGTGTGTCTCGGATTTCAGCATCTGAACTCCTCAGATCCATTAATGGGTACCCTCCTATAGTTTGTTCCATCTCTCTGGTATGATTTCCCCTTTTTCCAATTTGTTTGCTCATAATTTTCATCTCAATTTCTAAAAGCTTAATTAATGCATGTGTGCTTCGCTCTTTGTTTTGAAATATTCATCTGTTCCTTTCCTTCCATATGCTCCAAGTAGCGACTGTCAAGGCTATGCAGTGCATTTGCGTTTCTGCATGTATTTGATGACTCCTTCTCAGCAGGTAATCAGTTACCTTGTCTAATTTCTATTGATTGATGTTTAGATTAGCCTTTTGTTACAATGATTCCAAATTTCAGTAGCGTAAGGACATTCAAAAAATAAGTGCGAGTGTGTTTCTTCTGCTGTGCCACAAAGTACACACTTAGTATCAGAAATAATTCCCCATTTAAAAAGACGGTCTTTAGTAGATAATCTGCCTTTAATTGCTTTGTAAGTTGTTAATGCCATCTTAGGACAATTAGCATGGTTCCAAATCAGTCTGCTCCATTCTACATTTTGATATTTCTTCCTCACACTGCCCCATGCAGTTTTAGTGCTGAATTCTTCTCCAGTGTGTTTCCATCTCCATAAGTCTTAATCTCGTGCAGAATATAGAGGTATGGAAACAATAGTTTGTTTGCATTATCTCTTACAAGGCAAAGAATCACATCCCATGTGTCATTTCATATAATGTCCTCTACTTTTCGAATTGGACATCCATATGCAGAATATATATATATATATAATTTTAAAATATATATTTATTTAAATTTAATTTTCAATATTGAAAACTTTTTGTAATATAACTATTTTTACACATACATGTGTGTATATATATTTATATAAATGTAAAATCAAATATTATTTTTACAAGTATTATTTTATAATATATATAAGTGTGTGTGTGTGTGTGTATGTATATATATCATATTTTTATATATACACATATATACATTTAGACAACATATTTGTATATGAGAGGGGATAACATCTCTATTGCGATGTAAATCACAACATCTATACATGGGCATATCAAACCATGTACATATTATTCTATTGCACATGCACGTACACACATATGTGTATATGATACACATATATAATATAATACAAATTATATAAAATAAAACTTTATTTATCAATTTAAATAAAATATTGATTTTATTAAAAGAAAATTTAGAAAAATTATAAATTGATTTAGACTACATAGGCCCATTAAATTAATGATTTATTTCTCCAAACCATGGCTTAGTTTATAATTTTAGAATAGTTGCAAATTAATTTAGATATTTCTGTATTTTCCAATGCATTGCTTTTGTTTTGAAAACAAATGCCACTATTATAGTTTTATTTTATAACGAACATTGATAATATTCATATTAAAACAAAACCATGTCTATTTATCAATCAACATAGAAAAACCATTATTAGTTTTAATAAATGTTTGTTATGTTATACAAAAACAATTTGATTAACTTAATGCACCAATAAGTTCCATATGGCATGCTTCCACTATTCACCATTATTATAATAGTGTACGAAATATGAAGCTTCATTTAACCACTTAACATAAGCTATTCATTTCATTTACTTTAACTGGTTTAAAGTCGACAACTTTCAGATTAAATATCTTAAACTCAATGGAATAAATCTCATAGAAAATAATTTTCTCTATGAATATATACTTCAGAATAGAAATTATATTTCTCATTCCAATGCTAAATATCAATTATTATTTTACAATTCACATTTCCAATGTCTTTCCATGAAGCAGAAGTGACCATTCACTCTCTTCATCCCAACCATGCCTTAGGTTAAATCCACTCTCACACATTCCCTTTCCTTTTTAAATGGACAAAACATTCAAAGGAAACACTTACTACAATATAATAAATAACTATTTACAAAAGTGCATTTGGTTATCCTTAATATTTATGGATATCAAATATGTTGCGCTTTATGTAAACTGATCAAACCGACATTTCAGTGACCGAATTCTTATATCTTGTAGCTTTTGTTCTAGTATTACATTTAACGCAATAAGGTCATGATTGTAATTAATCATATTGAATATACGACCTCACGCTATGGTTTACTTACCTATATCGAATGAACTAATTTCATCGAAGGTATTGAAAATTATGAGTGGTAATCGTTCACCGTATGACATTTATATGTAAACGAATATAAATAAGACATCCACGTTCAAGTATTGCTTATAGATTTCGAAACTGGAATGACCCGCAAATTTATCACTTTGATAAATTATATTTATTTTTAAAATTATTCAAATAAAATGTTGATAATACAAATAATATTGTTTTCAGTGATAATAAATAATAATAAGGGAGCGTTTGGCATACATCCCTCATATAGTTTGCAAATACACAAAACATCCCTCCGTTTTTTAGATAAGTTTTCGGTCCCTATTTTTAAAATCGGACCATCTAAAAGACAAAAGTACCCTTCTGTTGTAATTTCTCTCTGCACTTCATCGTTCCCGTGAAAATGAAATCAGTAAACAAAATCGAATCATAATCTAGTGAATAAACTGAAATCAAGGTGACTAGAAAATTGATTTAGAAGGAAAACGAAACCAAATACTCATTTTAATTAATCGAGAAGAATCTGAATTCAAATAATGGAAAGTATAATCAATTAGAACATCAAAATCAAATAGTAAAATTGAAATAGCAAAAGAAAACAATAATTTGTATGAAAACGAATTCATTCTTCACAAAATTAAAAAATTATAATATATCAGTAACAATTTAAGAATATTTGCAGCTAAAAATGCAAATATTAATAATATTTGCAGTTTTAGTTGCAAATACATAGAAAATTTGTAGTAAAAAATTTGATTACTTGAGAAAACACTCTTACAGCTCTAACATATATTATTACATGTTTTACTACAAAAATTTTACATATTTGCAGTATTGTAAGCAAAATTTCACAATATTTGTTGATGTTTCTGCATTTTTTCAGAATAATTGCAGCTATATCCGCAAGTATTAATAATAATGGCATATGAAAGTAAAAGTAATGAATACTTGCTAAAAAACACTTGCAGCTTGATGCAGCCCAGAATGGCGAAGTAATAGGTCGCGAGCGACCTATCCAATTCTTGAGTCGTTCACAACCTAACGAGCCACAGGGTAAAGAGTTCCAACCTAGTGAAGGCCGCTTGCAAGCACAAACTAACGTAGTCTTAGGTCGCGAGCGACCTAACGAGAAGGAGGATGGGATGCAACGGATACTTAGTGCATTGTTCAGTAAGTCGCAGCATTTTAGGTCGCGAACGACCTATATGGAACGACCTAGCGAAGAGTACTTGCGAGCTAACAAGCAACGTGTTTTAGGTCGCTTGCGACCTAGTGGAGACTCACGACCTAGGGAAGGTCGCTCACGAGTCAACAGAAGCAGTGTTAAGACATGCGAACGAGCTAACGAGTTAAAGGAAAAGGGAATGGTCCAACAAATCTCGGAGTCAATTTTCCTTTCTTCCCAATTCGAATAACATTCTTCAGTGGAGAAATCTTCACAAAAACCATGTCTCCAACGTCGAATTCCAAATCTTTACGACGCTTATCGGCATAACTTTTCTGACAATCTTGGGCTGCCTTCATTCGTTGCCGAATGATCTCTATACAATCCAAGTCTATCGAATCATCTCTGGCCCAAGCATCAGTTTTTCCCCGGTCTCTAACCAACATGTCGGAGAGTTACACAGTCTTCCATACAATGCCTCATATGGTGCCATACCAATGCTCGACTGGTAACTGTTGTTATATGAAAATTCCACCAAATGAAGGTGATCTTCCCATGATCCTCCGAAATCCAAAACACAAGCTCTAAGAAGATCTTCCAAAACTCGGTTGACTCTCTCGGTCTGACCATCTGTTTGAGGATGATAAGCTGTACTCAAACATAACTCGGTTCCCAAAACTTCCTGGAAGCTCTTCCAAAATCCACTAGTGAACAATGGATCTCGATCGCTCACTATACTCTTCGGAATACCATGGAATCGAACTATCCACTTAACATACAACTCAGCCAACTTTGATGCGGTCCTAGTCGATCGAACAGGAATGAATCTTGCACTTTTAGTCAGACGATCTACGATGACCCAAATCCCTTCATTTCCCGTTCTTGTTCTAGGTAGTCCATCAATAAAATCCATCGATACTTGCTCCCACTTCCATGTAGGAACTTCTAATGGCTGAAGTAATCCACTTGGCTTCTTCTGCTCAGCTTTCACCAACTGGCAGTTCATGCACTTGGAAATAAAATTTCCAACATCCTTCTTTATACCTTCCCAGTAATAGGTTCTCTTCATATCCCTATACATCTTATTTCCACCTGGATGAATTGTCAACTTCGAGTGATGACTTTCCTTCAGCACTTCACTCCTCAATTCATCCATATCGGGAACAACTAGTCTTCCTTGTTTCCGAAGCCAACCCTCTCGATCGACCTCGAATCCTTTATCCTTTTCTGGGTCCAATCCAGATTCCAAATCACGGATAATCTTGACAATCTTATCATCTCGCTTTTGACTCTCGCCAATCCTCTCCACAAGAGTCGGTCTTATTGATAAGTTTGCCAACATCTCAGGTTCCATTTCACATCTAGGCCTGAAGTCAAATCCAGCTAAATACTCGAGACTCTTCCATTCTGAAAACATGGCTCCCAATCCTTCATGTCTTCGACTTAACGCATCTGCCACTGCGTTACCTTTTCCCGGAGTATAAGCTATACCAAAATCATATGATGCTAAAAACTCTAGCCAACGTTGCTGCCGAAGATTCAAATCCTTTTGGGAGAAAAGATACTTCAACGACTTGTGATCTGTAAACAATTCGAATCGAACTCCCAATAGATAATGTCTCCACATCTTCAGAGCAAAAACAATCGCCGCTAACTCCAAATCATGAGTCGGGTAATTCCTTTCATGCGGCTTCAGTTGTCGACTTGCATACGCAACAACTTTATCCCTCTGCATCAGCACTGCTCCAAGTCCAGTGCCACATGCGTCGGTGTAAACCACCATCTCATCATTCCCACTTGGAATAGTCAAAACAGGAGCACTTGTCAATCTTTCTTTCAGGATTCTGAAAGCTTGCTCACACTTATCTTCCCATCTGAACACTTGGTTCTTCTTCGTCAATCCTGTTAACGGTGCAGCTACCTTGGAGAAGTCTTTGATAAACCGTCGATAATATCCTGCTAATCCAAGAAAACTTCTCACATCAGATGCATTCTTAGGTCTAACCCAATCCTGGATTGCTGCCACCTTAGCGGGATCAACCGCTATCCCACTTCCAGAAATAACATGGCCTAAGAACCTCACTTCACTCTTCCAGAAGTGACACTTCGAAAACTTAGCCTTCAGCTGATGTTTCCGCAAGATTTCCAAAACAATACGCAAGTGCGTCTTGTGCTCTTCTTCAGTTCTGGAATAAATCAGAATATCATCCACGAACACTAGCACGAACTTGTTCAACTGATCTCTGAACACTCTATTCATAAGATCCACAAAATATGCTGGCGCGTTAGTCAATCCAAACGGCATTACCAGCCACTCAAAGAAACCGGATGGTGTTCGAAAAGCAGTCTTCGTCACACTATCCTTAGCCACTCTCAACTGGTGAAATCCCGTTGCCAAATCCATCTGAGAAAACACCTTAGCTTCGTGAAGCTGATCAAACAAGTCATCTATTCTCGGCAATGGATACTTGTTCTTCTTAGTCACTTTATTCAGCTCACGATAATCCACACACAACCTCAGCGATCCATCTGCTTTGGTTACAAACACAACTGGTGCACCCCATTCGGACACACTACGCCGAATGAATCCTTTCTGCAAAAGATCATCAACCTACACCCTCAACTCTTGTTGTTCCCTAGGTGCCATCCGCCTAAGAGGCATCACAACAGGTCTGGCTCCTTCAACTAGATCTATACGAAACTCGATCTCTCTATGCGGCGGTAACCCTTTGACCTCGTCAAAGACATCCTCAAATCCATTAGCGAACGGCACTGATGACAGTCCATCCCGTGGAACAACCAGCGAATACATAAAGCTCATGAAGACGCCTTCTTCTTGCTTACATCGTATAACAATCTTTCGCCTCTCCACATTCTCGACTGTCACTTCCAACCTCTCGCAATCAACCTTTGCCGCATACTTCCTAAGCCAGTGCATACCCAAAATAATTCCGAACCCCGCAAAGTTCAGAACAAAACAATCACAAACAAAAGAGCAACCATGACTCAATACAATCAGACCACGGCATAACATACACAAACAAGACGAACCCCCAACTGGATTAGTCACAACCAATGGCCTATCAACAATATCCGGTTCTAAACCCAACCGGTCTACAAGTTCGCTACAAACAAACGAATGCGACGCCCCAGTATCAAACAACACTCTAACTGGAACACCACATATGGAAAGAGTACCTTGAACTACCACACTCTTTCCTTTCTCTTCAGCGGTAGGAGCTTTCGAAGACGATGGAACAGCTCCCAAAGCATAAGCTTGCACAATCTGCTTGTCCTTTCTCGGTTCTGGACAATTCTTCCTGATATGCCCCGGCTTGTCACAGTTGTGACACTTCATCGGCACCTTCGGATTCTTACAATCCCTAGAGAAATGGCCCTTCTGCTGACAATTGAAGCAGGTCACCTCGCCTTTCGGCTTCTTCTGGCTATCCTTACCCTTTTGTTGCTGCTGCTTCCTCTTCTTGTTTCCACCCTGCAGGGGTTTAGACTCTTCCCTGGTTACAGCAACAACAGATCCTTCCTTAGGAAACAGACTCTCATGCCTGAGAGCTTTCTCCACAAGCTTCTCAAATGAATCGTCCAAATGATCCACCAACTGCCTCCTAAGATAACTGTCCAAGCCTGTCACAAACTTCTCATTCTTCTGATAAGCAGATTCAATATACGATCGGGCATACTTGGACAAAGCTTCGAACTCAGAAACATACTCAAGAACAGATCTTCCACCTTGTTGGAGCTCCACAAACTTCTTGAACAGAACAGACTTCTGAGCTGTAGAAATGAACTTAGCTTCAAATCTGGCTTGGAATTGCTCCCAAGTAATCTCTTCCTCTGGAGTATTGATGGTAATAGAGTTCCACCAATCAGAAGCTCTCCCTTGAAGCTGTCTTGATGCTAACTTCCTCTTAGTAGCATCCTCAATTCCCAAGTCACCAAAGATCCTCCTACAAGCATCTATCCACCTCTGAACCTCAATGGTTGATTCTGTTCCCAAGAAAACCTTTCCTCCAAGAGCAGTATAGTCCTTACACAACTTAGCAAAATCCACCGGTTTTGGAGTTTGAACTTGAACTCCAACATCAACTGCTATCCCCGGGACTGGTATCCTTCTCATGATCGAAGTCATCATAGCTTCGAACATAGCAGCATAATCAGCAGCCCCTTCAGTAGCACGGCCTTCCCTAGCAGCTGGTCTCCCTCTTCGACTCATTCTCAATATCTATAAAAAGGAATGATCAGAACATCTAGAGAAACAACTGCGTAAAGGACTCAAGCTCTACTAAGCTACTATATATATAGTAATCATCCATCAAAATACAATTACGTCTCTCATACGTAGTTACGTCAGCGAGCGTTGGGTAAAATCGATTAACCAATGCTCTGATACCAAATGTGACGACCGCCCATGACCCCTGCACTGAACCTAGAGATAGTGCACTGTAAAGTGTGCCAGGCGACCATGGACGATTGCCAAGGTAAATTAAAACATCAGAATATATCGTATTACTCACAGCGCATGGACAAAATACAATAGAACATATACATAGTGAAGCTTCACAGAAAAGAATCTCATCAATAAAACTTCATAATAGTTGAATACAATATCTCAATAGTCAATACAACAAGCCTCACTACATAACGCTCAAAGAATACAAAGCAGCGGAACATCCAGTACATATAGTAAGAAAGAAACAATATGCAATACTCCAGCTCGTCTTCGATATCAGCACCGTGGAAAGCAAGAACAGCACCTGTCACCTGCAACCTAGTCTGCCCGTCCCAAAATGGACGAACAGCCCAAGGCAATAAGAGTTAAAACATAAAGCCTTGAGTCAGACAACAGTCTTAGTGAGCAGTAAATTAACTAACAACATACTAAAAGGGCATAAAGGAAAAGGAATAGGAATACAACCCTCCCACTCCAACCTCTTTCTACAGTGATAGCCCCCAGACACACACTAAGCAGAAGCAAACATAGCAGAGCATACAATTTAAAGTAAAGCAATTATCACTCGAGTCAAGGGTGATGTTTTCCAAGTACAAACCCCCAGGCCTAAACCAAGATCAGATAAGCACCCAGAAAATACCGCTCTTGAGATCGAATGACGATACAACCAAACATCCATGACTTTGGCTATCACTGTTATCATTGCTTCGATATCATCGTTAATTGAATGACCGGCACATTCTTTCAGCCGTCCGTCAAGGGCTAATGGAAACCCCGGTTCTAGACATAACTCTGCACGTCATCGTGACCCGTGCCTAGGACTATCGAATCTGCCCAGAGTACTTGACTACCCAATCAGTAGCCTTCAGGGACTATCGAATCTGCCCATCGTACTCTTGCTTTGAGCATGCTAGAACCTTCAACAACGATGGGAACTCAGCCTTCTAGTCATCCTCCTCGACGACTATTTCCATACTAGCTCAAGCGCCTCTCGAGCAAACCATTATCCTCTAACTCGAACCATATCACCGAGTTATCAACTTGCTTGGAATGATCCCGTCTGGATTAGACCAAGACTATCTCATATCATGCTTCGCCTCATCATCATCATAGCAAAGCTTCATCTCAACATCATCATCCAATCTATCCATATGAGCTTCATCATCCGCTACATATGCTACGAGCAGCTTTTCCAATTCAAGAGCCTTTCCCTTAGCTTTTGAATCATCTTCGGTCTAAATCAAATCATCAATCATCTAATTCATAGCAATCAATCAAATCAAACATTAATCCAAGTAAACAAGCATTCAATTATAGGCTAAATAGACAATTTTAACAATAATGGCAATTTCGTAAATAAATAGTCGAAAGTCTAACAAGCATGAAAATCATGAGAATTATCTCTACAACTTGATGAATGAACTTGCATAGGTTAACACTTAGTAAAATGGTTGTCAAATCATCATGAACAATGAATCTATATGGATCTATACTTAGGTTTACAAAAATGCATGGAAATCACTACTTTAACACAAAATCAAGCCAACAATCCGATACACTCCTTTGGATCCGTGTGAGAGATAATCACCACTCACCAAATCACCTAAACAACCCAAAAGCAACACACTTCAGATCTGGACAGCGAAGGATCTAACTTGATCTATCACCAATCCACTTCAAACGATGAAATCTCTCTTCGAAGAATGTAGATCTTCAATCTAAGCTCTTCGATCTTCGATTTGATCTTCAACTTGGATGGATGGAATCACTAGATTAGAGTGGAGAAAAGAAGTGAAGAAGTGTAGAAGTCGAGCTCTCAAAATGGCAGCACTTCGTCGCTTTGAAATCCGGATCCCAAAAATGGAACAAAGCCTTCATATTTATAGCTGAAATCTTAGGTCGTCTGCCTCTATAAGTCGCCTCCGACTTAACTCCCTCTCTGACTTAACACCCCAGACGACCTACGACTTAACTGCTATACCAACCTACGACTTATCAAAACCCACTAGTCTACGACTTATAACTTAGCAGGGCCTCCGACTTAACAGATAACTAGGTTACGACTTAACTCCCATACGACCTAAACAACTTAGCAACTATGCCGATCTATCAAGGTTACGACCTATCAAGATAAGACTTAACTGGGTTATGACTCAACTCCTAAGTCATCTACGACTTAGCGTACCCAGCAACCTATGACCTAAGCTCATGTGTGCCTATATGACCTAACGACTTAGCACACACTCAACTCAGCAACGATACCGCCTTAACGAGTCAACTGGGATACGACCTACGACTTAACAGTGTCGCGACTTATGCTCCTCCGACCTAACACCTTCGCGTCCTAACATCTGCACGCGACTTTCGACTTAAGCCTTTGCGCGACTTATCTAAACACAGTGCTTAGGTTGCTTACGACCTAACTTCACCTAGACATAAGTCGCTTACAACTTAACACCTTAACTCGCTAACTCGTTTAGTCCTTAGGTTGTTGCCGACCGAACTCTACCCCACGACCTAAGTTATCACACGACCTATCTCCCCTACGACCTAACCCCAGAATACTCAGGTCGCCAACTATACTTCCTTAGGTCGCCTAAACCACTTAAGTCGGTCACGACTTATCACTTAGGTCGTTTACGACCTAGGACTTGAACAAAATTTTGCCTAAAATCTGAAATGACTTAACAACGCTAAGAATTCCAAATTTTGACAAATTTGTCGATCCGTAAAAATACGGGTCGTTACAACATGCGAACGAGCTAACGAGTTAAAGGAAAAGGCGCACGAACGACCTAAAGACGAACGACCTAACAAAGTTCTCTTTCCTTTAGGTCGCTCCAATATTTCGAGTAAAGGCTGCCTCGAGCTATGACCTACGATAGGTCGCGTAAACGAGTTACGACCTAAGTTAGGTCGCGGGAAGCTTAGGGTCGCATACAAAGCTTATGCCGCCTGGAATTCTTGAGCCGCTGTTTCTTAAGTCGCATGAAGTGTTAGGTCGTTAACGACCTATACTAGGTCGCTGATGGAGGCTGATGTATTGTAATATGTAAGTCGTAGGTCGCGTGTGTTGTACTTAGGTCGCATGATGTAAATATTGTAAGTCGTGTGTTTTGTTGTAACTTGTATTTGTTAAGTCGCTTGGCTTTATTTTTAGGTCGCGTTTTGTTAGGTCGTTGCCGACCTAAGTGTTGTCCAGAATTAAGTCGTGTTGAGTTGTAACTTCTATAAATAGCGGAGTGTTGGTTATTTGTAAAGTTTAGTTGATTTTGAATAAAACTTTTGTTTGTTAGCTTTGTGCTTTCATTAAATTGGTAGTTGAGTGTGATCTCCTATCTCCACTTTCGGTAATCGAGTGCGCTCGATTCAACGACTGCTGAAGCCGATTCACGATATCTAGTGCCCTAGATCAACGTATGAAGAATCGTAGAACTTTAAACACGGTATCGTGCGCGATCAACGTGATTGGGATAGCTAGAATCTGGTATCGTTTGATCAACGGATTTGGGCCATTCGATATCTTCTATTCCATCGATTGCTACTTTCACCGCATCATTCATTTTCGTTATCCACTGCTGCATCATTTGGTATCAGAGCTAGACTTAGCCAATCATAGCTAAGCCGAGTCTTGGAGCCAATTCTTATTGAAGAAGTTTGAGGAGTTAGTGATGCCGAGCTACATCAGGCAAAGCCGAGCTAAGTGAAGTATTTGGAGTTAGAGTCGAGAGCAAGTGAAGGCCGTGCATCATATTTGTTCACACCGAGAGTTGAAGTTTGTTTCATTTAACAATGCCGCCGAGGAGAGCTAATCGACATCAAAATATTGAATATTTGTATAAGAGGGAAGATGCCGAACAAATGGAACAACGCATAAGTAACAAATTCAATGAGAAGTTAGATGAAGGTATTGGAAGGTTAGAGAAATTGATGAATGATATGAATCAAGGTCAAAGAAGGAGGTCGCCAATCTCGAACCATGGAGGAAACCGAGTTTCGCCATCGGTTACGGAAGCGAGAAGGGTATCGCCACAATCTGATCGAGGAAGAAGAGAATCATCAGTTTCGATGAGAAGAGATCACCATGAATATCGAGATGAAGAAAGAAGAACTCAGCGTGAGTTTGAGTATGAGCCATATCATGATGAAGAACGACATAGTAGAAGAGACATGCGTGATCGAAGAGATGTTAATGGTCGAGATCGATATCGAAGTACACGTGAGTATGATGAAGAGAGTGATAGAAGTAATATCCATTATCGAGATCGAGACCAAGGACGGAATGCATATCGGGATGTTGAGGATGATCGTCGATGGGAATCGGGGATGAAAACTAAAATTCCAGAATTCAAGGGTGGAATGGTAGCGGAGGAATTTTTGGATTGGTTGTCTAATGTGGAAGAAATTTTTGACTTTAAGGAGGTTCCTGAGCATCGAAGAGTGAAGTTAGTTGCTACTCGTTTGAAAGGGAGAGCTATGGCATGGTGGCAACAAACTAAATTGACACGGGAGAGAATGGGGAAGTCAAAGATTGAATCATGGGAGAAGATGAAGAAATTGATGAAAGCTACATTCTTACCTTACAATTATCAATCTCTTATGTATCAACGTTTACAGAACTTGAGGCAGGGAACAAAGACTGTTAATGATTATGCTGATGAATTCTATCAACTTATTGCCAGGAATGATATCATGGAGACAGAGGAACAGTTAACATCCAGATTTGTTGGAGGGTTGAGAATGCAGATACAAGATATGGTGAATATGTTTGATCCTAAATCTGTGGCTGAAGCACATCAGAAAGCACTTGCTTGGGAGAAACAAGGGAGACGAGGTGGTGGTGTGTTTACAAATTCTAACAATCCAATGAAAGGGGCTAGTAGTACTGCGAATGTTTCGAAGGCTGTTGCAAAACCAGTTGTTAATGAAGTTGCTAAGACCAGGATCAATAGTGGTATCAAATGTTTCAATTGTCAGGAGATTGGTCACAAAAGCAATGAATGTCCAAAGCCAAAGAAGCGAACGATGATTGTTGAGGTTGAAGATGAGGATGTAGAAGCTGAATGTTCTAATTCACCACATGATGAGGAGGGAGAGAATGTGTCGGGAGATGAAGGGTATTCATTGATGATGAAGAGGTCGTGTTTAACACCAAAGCAAGAGGAGGAGACTAGCTGGTTGAGAAGTAACATCTTTCAGTCAACATGCACTATCTTGGGAAGGGTTTGCAAGTTTGTTATTGATGTAGGAAGTTGTGACAATATTATCTCTACAGAAGCTGTGAAGAAATTATCATTGAAGACTGAGAAGCATCCTAAACCTTACAAGTTAGCTTGGTTGAGGAAAGGTGGGGAGGTGAAAGTTGGACGAAGAGCTTGTGTTAATTTTTCGATTGGGAAGAAATACAAAGATGAAATTTGGTGTGATGTTGTTGACATGGATGTATGCCATCTGTTGTTGGGGAGACCATGGAAGTATGATAGGGCTGTGCAACATGATGGACGTGCTAACAGCTACAGTTTTATGTTCGAGGATACACGAATCGTTTTGGTTCCTAAGAAGCGTCAACAGAGTGAAAACAAATTGGAGGAAATCGAGGAGCTAAAGACTTTGTTGTCTTTAAAGGAACTTGTTGATGTGGAAGATGAAGTCAATTGTTGTCAATCATCAAAGTTTGATAAAGATGAAGTTGATGAGTTTCAACCAACGAAATCTATTGAACATGAGGTTGAAAATTCACAATCAGCAAAGTTGGATGATGGTGAAGAAAGCAAGTCAGGAGATGAAGAGGGTAAATTGTTGATGAAGGAAGTGGATTCGACTAGTCTACAATCTACAGAAGAGCTTGTTAAAGAAGTGGAGGGTAGTGTAGAAGTATTCATGTTGAGTGAAATTGAAACCAACAAAAGTGTTGAAATTATCGAAAAGGTTAAGCCAATAGTGAATGAGTGTGAAGATGTAGTTCCTGCAGAAATGTTCAAAGAATTACTGCCACTGAGGAACGTACATCATGTTAATCCAGTGTCAAGTGCTATTGTACCATATATACCTCGTAATCATATGGGGCCGACAGAGCAGGTAGAGTTGGGAAGATTGGCAGATGGGTTACTATTCAAAGGAAGGCAGTTGTATACTCCTAATCGCAGTTGGCAAATAAAAGTTATCAAAGATGAGCGTGTAGGAAGACACGTGGACAGTGATCATACCACGCAGTTGGTTACAACGTTTTTTATGGGACCGTCAATAAGAAAAGGGGGTAAAATGTTTGTTCAGAAGAGTCAGAATTATCAAATTTCAAAAGAGACCGCGACGAAGTCAGGATTATGTATGTCATTATCTATGCATACTAGATCATGGGTGAGCGTAAATATGGACTTTGTATTGAATTTGATGAAGACACAAAGTGACAACAATTCTATCTACTTGATGGTTGAACGATTTCTTGTTGGTACGTACAACAAACTAGATACCGGAGGAATGAGTCGTTTGGAAATTATGAAGACAATGTGTGAGAATGATTGTAAGATGAGCTTGTCGGATCATCGTCCTATGGCTAATATTGACAATATCAAACACTTGGTTCCATTTCACGAGGATCATAGTATCGAAGACGAAGAACTATTAAATTCGAGGACGAATTTCTTCCAACAGGGGGAGGATGATGCAGCCCAGAATGGCGAAGTAATAGGTCGCGAGCGACCTATCCAATTCTTGAGTCGTTCACAACCTAACGAGCCACAGGGTAAAGAGTTCCGACCTAGTGAAGGCCGCTTGCAAGCACTAACTAACGTAGTCTTAGGTCGCGAGCGACCTAACGAGAAGGAGGATGGGATGCAACGGATACTTAGTGCATTTTTCAGTAAGTCGTAGCATTTTAGGTCGCGAACGACCTATATGGAACGACCTAGCGAAGAGTACTTGCGAGCTAACAAGCAACGTGTTTTAGGTCGCTTGCGACCTAGTGGAGACTCACGACCTAGGGAAGGTCGCTCACGAGTCAACAGAAGCAGTGTTAAGACATGCGAACGAGCTAACGAGTTAAAGGAAAAGGCGCACGAACGACCTAAAGACGAACGACCTAACAAAGTTCTCTTTCCTTTAGGTCGCTCCAATATTTCGAGTGAAGGCTGCCTCGAGCTACGACCTACGATAGGTCGCGTGAACGAGTTACGACCTAAGTTAGGTCGCGGGAAGCTTAGGGTCGCATACAAAGCTTATGCCGCCTGGAATTCTTGAGCCGCTGTTTCTTAAGTCGCATGAAGTGTTAGGTCATTAACGACCTATACTAGGTCGCTGATGGAGGCTGATGTATTGTAATATGTAAGTCGTAGGTCGCGTGTGTTATACTTAGGTCGCGTGATGTAAATATTGTAAGTCGTGTGTTTTGTTGTAACTTGTATTTGTTAAGTCGCTTGGCTTTATTTTTAGGTCGCGTTTTGTTAGTCGGTGCCGGCCTAAGTGTTGTCCAGAATTAAGTCGTGTTGAGTTGTAACTTCTATAAATAGCCGAGTGTTGGTCATTTGTAAAGTTTAGTTGATTTTGAATAAAACTTTTGTTTGTTAGCTTTGTGCTTTCATTAAATTGGTAGTTGAGTGTGATCTCCTATCTCCACTTTCGGTAATCGAGTGCGCTCGATTCAACGACTGCTGAAGCCGATTCACGGTATCTAGTGCGCTAGATCAACGTACGAAGAATCGTAGATCTTTAAACGCGGTATCGTGCGCGATCAACGTGTTTGGGATAGCTAGAATCCGGTATGGTTTGATCAATGGATTTGGGCCATTCGGTATCTTCTATTCCATCGATTGCTACTTTCACCACATCATTCATTTTCGTTATCCGCTGCTGCATCACAGCTTCAACATATATTATTATTATTATTATTGCAAAAGTACTGACATATTTGCAGTATTATAAACAAATATTCTCAAATTTTGCAGATATTTCTGTAATTATTAAGAATAATTGCAACCATAACTGCAATTATTCATAATATTTGCAGAAAAAGTAAAAATGTTCATAATATTTGCATTAGATTTTTTAATGCAAAAATTGACACTATTTGAAGTTTTTTATGCAAGTCTTCTCAATATTTGCATATTTTTCAGCAAATATTGAGAATGCAAGCAGAAATATTGAAAATATTGGAATATTTACATATTTTATGCATGTATTTTCACTAACTGCAGTTTTTAATGCACATATTTGCAAGTATTCTTAGTAAATGCAGTTTTTATGTATGTATTCTTAATTATAAAGATAAAATTCATCTTCCTAATGCCATATATTGAAATTAACAATTGCAGAGAAAAATTCTAACGAAAATGCATATTTATATGCAAAAATTACCAATATTTGCTAACTTTTATGCAATTATTCTGAATATTTGCACCAATGTCTACAAATATTCTTAAAAACTGCATATTTTTCAGCAGTTATTTTCTATTGTTATTCACAATATTTGCACCAACTTATGCAATTATTGAAAATAATCGCAAATTTTTCAGATATACATGCAAATTATTCAGAAGAATTGCAGACATACATGCAATTATACATAATAATTTCATACATCTCTGCAATTATTTTGAATAATTGCATACAAAGAAGAATACAAATGATTTTAAGGGAATAATTGCTGATTTTTCAGCAAGTATATATTATGAATATTTGCTAAATTTTAAGTGAATAATTATAGAGGAAAATTCCTAAATAAAAGCATATTTATATGCAAATATTCCCAATATATGCTGACTTTTTGCAATTATTATGAAAATTTGCACCAATGTTCGCAAATAATCTTAAAAATTGCTGATTTTCCAGCATCTATTAAAAATATTTGCAGGAAAGAACTGTACGAATGTTATTCTAGGTAATATTTGCAGTATTTATGCACATAACTTCAAATATCAAACTACAACCATTTCTCATTATCATTAATGAATTTAAACATCAAAACAACACCAACAATCCATAAAAAATAAAAAACAATTCATATTTTTGTAAACAAGATTGATTCGTCTTCAAATAGTTGCAGTTTTTTTATTGAAATCGAGAATTAAACACTTATCTGAAGAAAACTCAGCTCGGCTTTTGATTTGATCAGAAGAAACTGAAGAAGAAGAAGAACCACAGCTCGACTTTGAAGCGCAGGGGTAATTTAGGAAAAATATAGGTGTAAAACAAAAATAGGGACGTAGAAAGTATTTTTTTTACAAGGACCGGCTTTGAATTAAGTTTGGTTTTAGGGATGCATGCCTAATATTCACTAATAATAATCTTATTTTGAGTAGATATTTACAAAAATATTTTCCTCGGAATTTATACCGATAAAATGGCCGAAAACCGTTTTACTGATAACCAGCTCTATAATCGTAAAACATCAGGAATGGAGCTGGATACATACTTATTTTTATAATTGAACAAGAATATGAAATAAAATTAATTATTTTATTTTTGGGAATAAAATGTATTTAAGACATCATCAGCAATGTCCCTATATTTAATAAATTGATTTATTTTAATTAAATTGAGATTTAATGATTTAATCATTAGTATAATTATTTGAATAATTATTTTACAATAATGATAATTCATTTTAAATAGTTATAAAGTGTTAACAAATCATTTTAACAGTTTTATAAAAATATATACTTGATATGAAAATATAAAGAAAAAATCAATATCGCTTTATCGATATAATAGCAATTTTTGTAAATATTTGTTAATATTAATTTGTATGGTTTTATCATTCAAATGTGATCATTTTAATTAATTTATAATGATTAGAAATTCATTTTCAAACCTTTTTTACAAATATATGCACGTTAAATGATAATTGAAAATATGACCGGAAATCGAAATTAAAATTCCTAACGATTTCACATATATAAGTTATACAACGTTGTTTATATAACTGGAACATTTTTGTGACATGCACATACATATATTAACATATACATATATATAACAAAGGTAGAAAAGTAGAAATATATTTACATATGGTAAATATAGAAAAATATCTAAGTTTAAAAAACACTACGCCATAGATGACCTTCTGCAACATTTTTGCAAGGTGTTGCTAGCTAAAATGTTGCGACAGCTATAAAATTTTGGTCCTACTGCAACGTTGTATTTTTGGTGTTACCTTAGCCATAAAAATGTGTTGCTCTAGCTAAACAAGTGTAACACGATGCAACATTTTTATATAGTGTTGTCACAGATATATTCTAATTAAAAAAATTAAAAAAAATTTACACCTCAGCGATCCACACCACCATTTAAAACAAAATCTCAACCGTCGATTCACACCATCGATCCACACCTTACCAATTTCCATTTCCCGCTTTACTTTTCACTCACCCGCTTTCGTTTCTCACCCCCAATTTTCCAATCCCTAATTTTTATTCTGCCGACTTTAAAAAAAAATGACGCCGCTCCTCCTTGTTTCTTCGATCTGGAGAATAATTGGCTTTGCTTTTATCCCCTGTCGTCCATATCAATTTCCGTTATTTTCTTTCGCCTCGCGTCAGTTTTCCTCACTACTTCCGGGTTTTCTTCCCACGTCAACAGTACACTATTAGTTATATTGAGATTTGGTTGTTCAGGAGTTCGATTTCACAATCCAATATCACAAACCCAAATTCTTTAGTTGGGCATTTCAGTCGATTGAGTGGCAGTGGATTTGCGATTTTGTTCATGTTTTTGGTGATTCTGGTGATTCGAGGTAAGGTTGTGGGATTGCGATGGTTCAGGGAGTTGCTGATTTGGTCGCAATATCGTGGTTGGGGCCTGATGTCAGAGTGGCAGGGGGTAGTCGAATTGGTTTCGGTGAAGTTCTGGTTATTGGCAGGCGGGTGGAAGTAGTCGAATTGGTTTGGATACAATTCAAAATTAGAGTGATGATATTGTAGTGTCATCAGTTTCTGATATCTCGAATGATAGTGGAATGGTTTTGGATATTGTCTCATATTGTAGACATGAGGGATTGAATGATTTATTGGAGCACAATGGATCAGTTTCAGTTGTTTGTTTAAATGGTAAGGGTATGTTTTGTTTAGGTAATGGTGATCAGGTGTGTCTCTTTTATGTAAATGATAAGGAGAATGTCCAAGTTTTATCTTTAAACATGCATAGAGTTATCAGGAATTGCATAAAGCTTTGGGCTTGTGGCGTGAATAGTAATAATGGTCAGTTTGTTAATGCGCTCGTTGGAAGGGATATTTGCAGGCCTGTTTGTTTGAGTTTTGAGGCTAATTGTGCAGAAGTTGCATTAAATGGTAAGAAGGTTAGCGTTTCAGCTCTTGGTTTGAACTCGGTTAATGTTCCAGTTTTCTTGAAGGCCTGTAGTGAGTTGAATTTGAATATAAAATGCACAGTTGAAATGATACAGCTATAGGAAAATGGAAGTATGGGAATTATTATTGATAGAATAGAGAGAGACACAAATTTAGAAAATAAGCAAATTATTATTTTCATGGATGTGAAGGAATTGCTGAAGCATATTATTCACTGTGTTGTGATACTGTCAAGGTGTGCAGGGTCAGACATCATGGCTTATTCTTTTGTTGATCCAAACAAGGTCATTTATTTTTATATTGACTCTTTAAAATTTATTTTGTACTTCTATCTTGCATCTTTAAGAAGATCTACACCTCCTCCTATTTATGCTTGTGATTCTACTCATGTTTCCAAACTGGTAAAAGAAAATGTAGGAGTTATTCAGTAGTTAATATCAGAAGAAATGCTAGATTGTTAAAATTTAAAGCTTCTAGTTCCTATACATGTGGGCTGATGGAATGCAATATATGCTTATAGTTTAGTAGTTTGTCTGTTCCAAATATTGATTTAATATATGCTGGCTACTATTGATTCAATATTTGTTTGTATGTCTGTGTGTGTTATAATTTCAAAATTGCTTAATATGCAAAAAGAATAAATGTAAATTTTTTATTCAGTAGAAGCAACTTCAATGCTAAATTACTATAATAGAATGTTTGAGTTTGGTAATTGGATATTGAGGTCCCAGCAAAATATATGAAATAAATAAACTTAGTATGTTGACCAAAGAGGCATATAACCTGTGTATCCGTATTACTAATCGGACTCCTATATGTCTTCTCTGTAGGATTGCAATGGGCTTCAGTCCAAAAATTCATCAAATTTCAATGGTGGCCAACATATGAAATTGTCGAATGGTACTTTGCATCTTCATAATCAGGTTTGTCATGCTTCTCTATCATTTGGTCTTTTATTATTATTGTTATTATTTTATTTTTGGGTGAAATTCTGTGCTTATCAACCTAACGTAAAGTTATAGGAGCAAAATGGGATGAAACACTTTCAAATACCATCTTTTTCCATGGGGCCAGAATCTGCTTTGAATAATTCGCCTGTATTTCATGCTTACCAACAGGTTTGTAGCTCGTAACCATCAAATTTTGTTTTCTTTGTGACATGGCTGTGGTTTTAGGCTGTCATATCCTAGTCCACATTTGATTGTGACTAATTTTCCTCATCTTATCGATGTTTCTTTTTCACGTTGAAGTTGCCACGATCTATTGAAGGAAATATTCTACAGCATCAAGTGGATGATTCAACTCAAGCTAATAATACTATTGCTTCTAATGGTTCTGCAAAACCACGTGTCCGTGCACGACGTGGCCAGGCAACTGATCCTCACAGCATTGCTGAACGGGTTAGTGCATGTCTATATTTGTCAGTGTCGGTGTCTGTATAAATTGAAACTGCATATGTGATGAGTGAACTGAGTGATGTAGCGAGGAATATCTGTATATGTGAATATCAGTGTTATATATCATTGAATTGTAAAATAGTGGAGTCGGGAATTTGTACTATTTCAAATGTTGAAATAAAATATTTATTTAAATAAATTACTGTTTGAATATCAAATTCTGTGCAATAGCATTTTATTAAATAAATATTTATTTCTATTAAAAAATCAAATATGCTCTACACTATGGGCCCTACAAATTTAGAAAGTTAATATCTATAGCAACATTTTGGAATGTTGCTACAGACACCTGTGGATGTTGCTATAGACCCAAATAGGGTTCTATTGCAACAATATTACTTATGTTGCCTTAGATAGTCAAAATGTTGCCTTTGAGGTCTAATGCAACGGCAAAAATTGCATCACCCGAAAAGTGTTGCCATAGACCTATGGCAACATTTTTTGGGCCTGACCCAACATTTTTTTGTGTTGCAGAAGGCCATTTATGGCGTAGTGAAAGCAAACATCTTCTCACATCAACTCAACTTACACTACTATCATCACCTCCACATCATCCATCACATGGGGGGCTATCATGCATGTATGGGGGCTAGGTGGGGATGGCAAGGGTAATTTCGTCCACTCGTATTATGATATTTTAGTTTTCTAAAAATCCTATAAATACATCACCCTTTCTTTACATTTTTTGCATAATTTTCTACTTCTTCTTCCTTCTTTTTCAAGCTATTCTAATGGCTTCTCATGTTAACAAAGTTATGGAGAAAATTTATTCAAAAAGAAATTAAATTAGTATAGTATACATATATTATCAAATCCACTTCAAACCAAAGAAAAAATTCCTCCTCTACCTCTTTCCTAACCCACGGCCACAACCCACCACCATCTTAGGCCATGAGTTCCACCTCTTCTAGCTTGGCCTGTGGCCTTCCTAATGTCTTGGACTCGTTCCATAAGCTTCGGTGCGACGGTAGCGGAGTTATAGCCAATTTTGTATTAGCTCAAAGGTAAAATGTAGGTGAGAAACTCTATTTATTATATGATATATTGGATGATATATATATTTGGATATGATTTTTTATGATGGTTGGTTATCATGTTTTGAATATGATAATATGGTTGTTTAATATATATGCAAGTTGCGTTAATACACGTCGATAAGCACAAAGGAAATCACTTTCCTTAATTGAATAAAATGGTGTATATGGAATGTTTAAACCTCTTAAAAATGGTTTAATATGATTTAGAAATGTTTTATAAACATTTAAAAGTGTTTTGGCAAAGTTTAATTGAATATTGAAAATTGAGTCAAAAATAGGTGCGTCGCGTAACGGTAGTTCGCGATTTCACGCCCTAAAAGTCAAATGGACATGTAGAATGGAATTTAGCTCGAAATTCTTCGAGATAAGAATTTTTCGGACTATTATATCCTTAGTTTTCAAAAAAAAAAGAAATTGAGATTTTGATAAGTAGACGTTGAAATATTAATAAAACAAGTTTTTTGAAAAATCGCGGTTTTGCGGTTCGGAATCCATAAAGGGATTTCTTTAAATATGATATTTTAAAATTGTTTAAACATATTAGATAACTTCTAAAAAGTCTTTTAAATTGTTTTAAAAGTGATTTGAGATATAAAAATGAATTTCCAAATGGTAGAAAAGACGTTTTGATCAATATTACTTAGAAAGAACTTTTCGCAGTACTTTTCTGTAACTTTTGAAATGTGGTTTTAAAATTAACGATTCTTTGCCAAATATTTTATAAATGTTTTGAAATAAATAATTGAATGTTTTAATGGTGATTTGGAAGTTTATAAATTATTTAAAACGGTTTAAATAAATGATTTATAGAAAAGTTGTCAAAAATTGAGTGATCTAATCCTGGCTCTAAAAGCCGACGAGTAGATTGAATTTTTCTATTCGTGAGATCTGGGTTAGGTGCTTAAACTAAGGAGATGTTTAGGAGCAACCAGTGCCCTAGCTCATCAAGCCTCCCATGGGCGAGGGATAGATAAGGTTAAAATGTCGGAAACGAGTTATGTATAAAAGATTTAATTTTTCAAATTTAAATAACTTGGATTTTATGGAGATAATCTTCTTATACTTAGTGTTAAAGCCCGAAGAGGGAACTCGCACTATTCATGGAATTTAAAAGGTGATTTCACCGTTATTCTGCCCATAGTACTTGTTGAATACGGGAATTGATATTGAATAGAATTAGATGATTTCTATAGATTCTACTCACTTAATATTTACTGGTTTTCGATTAACATCCTAGGTAACATGGTTTTAACTCAATCAAAATTTTGAGTTTTGAATTAAGAAATCTTTGTAAGATTCAAATGAAATAATTTGGAAATATTTTTCTAATCGAAAAATGAAATGATTTAGAATTATTCCAAGATTTAAAAGGTTTTAAGTAATCAAAGGATTTGATAAGAGATGTTTAATGATTCCGTATATACCGGAAAGAATGTTTTAAAAATATATATCTCTAGAAGATATTTTGATAAAAAGAAATTAATCAATCAAAGAATAATTCCCTATTTACTTAACATCTTTTTATTGATGATTGGTTCGAAGGAACCAGGGTCGGATTTGGGTGATTCCTATCCGAAGACCACTTCGAACCAATTTACGTATTCGAAATAAAGTCTTGGAAATGATTTGGAAGATGGAATGTAGAGCTACTTGTCACTGACACTCGGGGGAAATTTTCCTATATCATACAATGTAGCAGTAGTTCTTCATTTAAGATATTTGATGCAAGGACCTCTCGCTACTAATCCTAGGGGTAACTCCCAATAGGATGTTGTAGGAGAGTGCCTTCGGTTTATCCTATTTTCGGATAACTTGTATGAACGAATGTCTGACGTTGCATTTCTAATTACGTAAATTGATCTCTATGAACGTATCATCTATTTGGTGGTAGAGAAGGCAACTTCTCTTAGTTTAACACCTTTCCTGAGACGTACGAGCTCTAGAGTTATACGTTTGTAGAAATCAGGTGTGTGATCATGAATTTGCAATGTGGCATTCAAAGTGGAATGTGCTATGTGAAAGGTAATCGTTACCTCGGGCCTCATCACCCAGTAATGGCTTAAACAGGGTACGACATAAGGCTATGTGGTTCGCAACCATTTGGTATGGTCATCACTTTTCTAGATAACCCTCTATATATAGGGTATGTTGTGTATGCTAAGAGAGCTCTCGGATAGGTCGATAACGACTGGGGTGATGTCATATTCGGTTTCTTTCCAAGCCATGTATAGGTGCCAAATAGGGATAGATCGGTCTTGCTAGATGCAGAGGATTGTTTGTGTATCTATACTAGGCACCTATACATGGCTACTAGACCGGTATAGTTACGTGAGATTTTGTAAGTAGATGTATTTCATATTAAAATAATACTATTTGATAGTTAGAGGTCGGTGATCCGGACTTGCAATCTGATGAATCAAGAACAGTAAAAGGAAGGGAAGTCATTGCTTCAACGTGGATTCAAAGGCATCATTAAATTGGTAATTTTAATTCATATTACAGTAATTAAATTATATTCTATGATCATATAATGAGCAATTTCATATCTGTTTAAATATATTGCTACTATATGCTTAGTTAGGTGAGATTTTGTAAGCAAATGTAGTTGTCACAAATCATTTTGGTTATGTGCATAATTTGTTTATTATACTATTTGATTTATGTATAGACAAATGTTGTTTACGTTACAAAATCAAATTTTGTCATTCATAATTGTTTATATATATTTATTAATAAATTCATATATATATATATATATATATATTAGTGTATATTTCCCTCTCATAATAGCATATATGCATATATAAGATATACATATGATTTAAAAAATTTGGTACACTTATTTATATATAATATGAATTTACAAATTCAAAAATTAATTACCATACATATATTCATATTTTTAAATTAACATTTATTGAATTTTGAATTGTTTATTATATATAAAATAATTATTACATGAAAAATTCAATTTTTTATTTTTTAAAAATAGTATATCATTCTAGAAACGTATAGAAATAATTTAGGATTTTTTCAATAGTGTTTATTATTTTTAATAATTAATAATATTTCGGAAAAACTGTTTATGATTTATTAAAAATAATAATTTAATTGAAAAATTATTAAAAAAATTTCATTACCTTTCATTCATGATCATAGAATTTCAAAAATTTTAATTTTTAATAATATTGTATATTATATTAAATAATTATTGCCAAAATGAATGTATTTATTTTTAAAAATAATATTTCAACTTTGAAAAATCTCCAGATTTTTTCTAAGCTCTAACTTATCATCATAGATTTTTGAAAATTATAAAATTTGAATTTTCATCAATATGTTATTTTATGTTAATTATTTATGGATAAAAACATTATTTTATTCATAATATATACAAATTAAAATACTAAAACTATTATGTTTGCAAAATTAAGTTAATTTTGAATTGTAAATAATTTTAATAATTGTTCTGTTTCTTTCTATATATATATATATACATAAATGTTTTATGTTCATATATTATATATAATATATTTATGCATACATATGTGTGTATGTGTGTGTGTGTATTTTGTAACACATATACATGCACATATTTGGACAACATACATGACATACAAAATGAGCTAATATGTCAGTTGCGATGTAAATCCCAACATCTACATATGGGCATATTATACCTTTCACGGATTATTATGTTACACATGCACTCACACATATATGTATATGATACATTTATGTATAAACTAAATCAAATAAAATTAATTTCATATCTTAATATATTTGAATTTAAATAAAATAAATGATTTTATTTAAATGAATTTTAGAAATTTTCTAATTCAGTTAGACTTCATAGGCCCAATAAAGATCCAATTGGGTAAAATTTTGAAATTCACCCATAACTTCCGCTGTGGGCTGGTCCAGTTCCAATAATGGTATAAGAGCCCAATAGCCTATGCGGTCTAATTTAGTCATATTAGGGCTAACTAATTAAGCTTGCCCACTTAGTACGGCATCTAGAAAGGTAATGTCTAGGATTTGAATTGGGTAATCAAGTACCCTATCCTACCTGGTTACCGACCTGGCCCAAAAGGTGAAGTGAGCCCAAAGGTTGCTCCTAATAGAAAAGGCCCAACTTAATTTGGGCCTTGGGCTAATTTTCAAAATCATTTTGAAAATTAATGTTAAAGATTTTCAATTTAATAGTTATATTTAAAATAAAACATGTTTATTATAAAAATTATAATACTACATAAGTTTTCAAAATGTTTGAAAGGATAATGATATTTTCAAAATGTTTAAAAATATTTATATAATAATTTCAAATTTTAAATTTATTAATAAGATTAATAAAATAAATTAATTAAATATGTTAATTAATTAATGTATATATGCATGTATTATATATGTTGATATATGTTATGTTATTTTAAAATGTTTAAGATAACATAAGTATACATGTATGTATACAAGATGAAGTTTGAAATTAATAAATTTTAATAAAATTTGTTTAATTGAATAAATTAATTAAAGGTTAATTAATTAAATAAAATACACATATATATGATATATGTGTGTTACATTATAAAGGTTATAGTATACACTATAAATGTTATAGTAGATATGTCCAATATAAAAGTTATATTGGAATACTAATTTAAAATTAATTAAAGAGTTAATTGACTAAAATTAATTAGATAACATTTAATTAATGATATATTATACGTAAAACTATCATATAAGTATGAAATATAAAAGTTATTTTACAATAAAACTTATATGATATGTGTATAAACTAAATGTGGAACATTAAAGAAACCCAAATAGACTTGAGAAATAAATACATATGTAAATGTACATATACCGTGATTTCTGATGTTTCTGACACTTGAATCGCTAGGGTGTTTCATTAGAAATATATTATTCTATAATTCGATATCTCTCAATATATATATTGAAGATTATGAATCTTCAATATAGTGTTGTCCTCTACCATATATATATTAATAAATTACTTACATACTCCTTAGTTGTTGAGCAAACTCAAGCTAGGGATGTTATGCGTAGTATTATTAATATATTGAATAGATGAGGTAAGATAACTATATGTATTTGTTGAGCAAACTCAAGGTACATATACTATACTTAGGCCATCACGATATGGTAGGTATGAGTGAATAATCTCTTTCGATTTGTTGAACAAACTCAAGGTCGAAATGAGATTAGAACAAGGAAAACTGGGTTAGGAGTTGTATGTGATACAACTGATAAGGAGTTATCCATTGTTTGTGGGGCTATGATTTATTGAGCAAACACAAGGTCAGAATACCACAATAAACGAGTCCTAACACCCACTAGTGAGGTTGTAAGACTTCTATGTTTCATCTTAGGGTTTGGAGAAACATAAAAGACTGGTGGGAGCCTTATTAGAAAAATGAAATGGTAACATTTAACCTTTCTAATATTGTAAGAACATATGCTATATAATGTTATAATTATCTACAATGATAAATTTGTGCATTTAATATGATTGATAAAGTGTTTGTCAATTAATATATATAAACAAATTGAATTGAAAGTTTACAAATGGAAATATAATATATACTTACTAATAATTCTAATTGCATGTTATGTAATGTTTCTATACCCATGCAAGTGCCAAATTTCAACTACTTAATACATTCGTAAGTTGGTCGCTTATATGTTTATTAGGTTTAGACCATGTATTGCATTTATGATTTTTTGAACTCTAAATGCAATTCAAGACTATGGATATTTGATCCATGTACTTTCACATATAAATGTTATATGGTGAACAGTCATAGTTTGTGTGGTACAATATTTCGATGAAGTTAGTTCATTTGAAGTAAGCCAATAAACAGTATTTTAAGATCATGTATTCAACTTGAATGATTTCAAAAGGATCGTATTGTGTTAATATAACACAAGACCATGAACTACGAGATACGTCTAAGAACTCAATTGTTGAAATGTCATCTTGATCGGTTTACATAAAGTGCAACATATTTGATGTCTTAAATGTTAAGAATAATCAAATGCGCTTTTGTAAAAAGTTTGTTATGATATTGTAGTAAGGTTTTCTTTTAAATAGTTTGACCATTTGAAAGAAAAACGAATGTATAAGAATAGACGTAATTTGAGGTAAAGTTGGAATGAAGAGAATGAATAGTCACTTCTACTTCATAGAGAAACATTGGAAACAAGAATTGTAATAATAATTGATACTTAATATTGGAATATAAAATATGATTTTTATTCCGAAATGTATTTTCATGTAGAAAATTGTTTTCTATAACATTTATTTCTTTGAGTTCAAGATATTTGATCAAAGAACTCTTCACTGTAAACTAGTTGCAGCATATGAAATAAGTAAATAATATTAACAATATTAAGTGAATGGTGGACCTCTAAATTTAGTACACTGTTATAGTAATGGCGGAAATAGTGGGAGCATGCCATATAGCACCTAATGATTGCATCAAATTACGAAAATTGTTTTCGTAAAATGTACCGAACATTATTTGTGAAATAATGTTTATTTTGGTATTGACTGAAAAAATATATATAACTATATTTCAATATGAGTATTATGAATATTCATTATGAAATAGAACTATATTATGGAATTTGTTTTCATAGTAAAAGTGATGCAACAAAAATACATACGTATCTAATATTATTTACAGTTGTTTTGGAATTATAGACTAAGCCATAGTTTTGAGAAATAATTTTACTATATGATTATGAATCATATGATATAGGTTAATTATATCTCAAACAATTAATAGCTATGCACCCATTCAGTGGGAGCATCATAAGAGTTGATAAACTCTTTGAATTAATACATATTGATGTATACAATCACAAGTCTATTAATACCAAAAGGGTTCCACATATTTTGTTGTATTCATCGATCATTTATTACCAACATGAACGTGTGTATTAGATACACATGTAGTAAGTTTATGATAAAATCATAGAATATAAAAGAAAAGTAAATAAAATAACATGCAATAGAATAAAATGATTGGATTTGGTCGAACAAGTGAGTATATTGGAAAGAGTTCCAAATATACCTAAAAATGAATATAGATTCAATCTCATAAGTCACTCCTCCATGTGATACATAATGACGCATCGATAAGGAGTAATCAGACATTGTTGGACAATTTACGATTAATTGTGAGTGAAGTTGAGTTAGTTTCTTTCTATAAGGTCATGTATTTAAGAGTAGTACACAAGGTTGATATTATTTCATCTAAACAACAGTTTACAAAACCATACAAGGTAAGGGTTTGTAAGAAATCTCAACATATCCTAGACCAAGGAGTTGGTAGGTTGTGCGAGTCGAAAGATTGCAAGTAATAATTGTTCATGAGGGATCTTGTATGAATCTCCAAAAGGTTTTTTGGAAAGGTCTGTCATCAAATGACATATTTATGTTTTAAACATAATTTTTGTAAACTAAAATCAGTTTTATAAATAAAAAGGTTCATAAAGCGTTTATGAATCCATATTCTATTTGCACTAAGAAACAATTGTTGTTTCAAGATATATCAACTTTATTATGAAAGAATTTCTTTGAGAAATTTTTGGTAGTTAAATGGAATTGGATCCAATCCAAAGATAGAACTGATTATATGAGATGAAGTGAAATTAACAAACCTAAATGAACACATAGCATTAGGATGTCGAATAAGTATTCTCGTACATCAAAGAGAAACTATGAGTTTCTTATTAATGCCGAAAATATACATTACCCTCGGTTGTTCAATTAAACCATTAAGATTGTTGACACTATATGGTATGATGGGAAAATCTGAAAGAATTCCAAGTACGACATCAAAATATTATTTTGGTGGTCGTAACCAAAGAGATGTGATCCATCGGCCGAGATTGTGCCTTTATTGGAATGACCAATGTGGTTGGAATTAAATGAGCAATGTTGATAAGAATATTATCGCAAATTTCAATTGTTGAAATTAGCATAACATATTCGGTATTCAACATGCTCAAGTTAATTCAGATTTACTCACAAAATTATCGCTCGATAAGACTTAGTATTTGGTACTTATGTATTGAAACAGAAAAGTCTAAATAATGATTTAGGGTAAGCCGTTTACACATATTAACCAAAAATGCCTCGAAGTTAGTGGGAGCGAAATTGGGTTTGTGAGTCTTTAGATATGATCCAAGAAATGATACTAATGTATCATTTTATAAGCATCAAGATTGAATAAGTATTTTGATAGAAATATCAAATAGTTTGATTTTCAGTCAAAGTGCAGAGGAAGCGTGTGTTCATAAGAACGAACATTAAAAGGTACATTGATATTTCTAAACTATAAGTAAACAACACGTTGTTGATTTTAACAATATGCTTGTATTAAAATCAACTTTAGTTGTTTTAATACTCAATTTTGGATTGTAAATGATGGTTTTTATGGTGAGTATAAAAGATATAGGGATTGTCCCAAAACGACATACAAGAGCACCCTATTAAAAAGAGAACATGTAAGTTGGATTCCTTATGCATTAGCAATAGGAATTATCATACAGATAATGTTGTGTATGATATTGTGTTTTGTTTATGTATTTGATACATGGAGAAAATATAAAATCCAAGATATCACTAAATGGTTGTTTGAGGTGTTCTCGTGTATTTATGAAATACTAGAGAATTGTTTATAGAAACAACGAACTCGTTATGATGGAACGTTTGGACACAAACTTTTATAAATGATATTGAGTATAACATGTCAATGATAAAATTCAAGTTAAAATCTTTAATTTGAAAATGTTTCAAAATAAAAGTGATTGTGGTCGATTCAACGAAATGTTGAGAACATTACTTGAATACCGCTACAATAAACCAATGTATATAGATATAAATGAACAAATTTATAATTGAGCCAAAGGTGATTCCAAATGTTGAGAATCCCATAATATTGTTATATGATAACAATGTCATGAAATTGGTCATGATAGAACTTAAAGCTCACTAGAAGTCGAAAGACATACTTCGAATCGTTCCACATAATAAAGGCAGTTTATCAGTGTCAGAGAGAGTTAATCGACAAAGTAGATAATTAAAACATAATAGCATACCCATTCACAAAGGGACTGACCTAATTGGTTTTGAGAAAACTGATTGGAGAAGTTGAAATTAGATTCCATAATTGACCCTAAGTGCAAGTGGGAGATTTATAGAGTTAGGGGTATGCCCTAGGGGCAATTATGTAATTTGTTACATATATCTAACTCGTTGACCAATCTGTTTCGAAATAAAAGGTATTTTCTTCCTATTATATACTTGATATAATGTGATTATATTAATTAATCAACTTAATTAAAAGTATATTTAATAGAAAAATCCATAAATGGTATATTTTGTGATAGTAGTTACAAAGTGTTGTAACCGTGAGTAATTTATCACAATGAAACAATATACCATTATAAATGTTCCTAGTCAAGATGCATCGAGACTGGATATCGATGTATCCGTTGAGACTGGAGTATGTAACGCTCTCCAAATGTTGGGCAGTGTGTTACTAATGACTGCTGGGGGCACCTAGGGGTTATGTACTAATAGTTATTGGATAACTATGGAATGACTCACATGATAGTTTTCTGTTGGTTAATATAACTAAGGTCGAACATAAAATATCAATGTGACTGATTTACACAGTTCTCTCGACTTGAGAATACCGTGGATCTTCAATATGAAAGCTCCGCTTTGATTATAGCCAAATCATGGCATGGCGTCCATCGAGTGACTATAGTTGGGTCGAGTAGAAGTATAGGAAGTGAAGCACTATTCAAGAGGATTCGTCTCCTTAGTTATATGCGGTTAGTATCATAGTCAACTCAAGTCAACTCAAAGTCTCTGGCTAGAGCATTTCGGTTAATAATATATGTTGTAACTGAACCAAGGACTTTGTATTTGGACTATAAAGTTGAATGTGGATGAGGTTGGAATTTTGACCATTACCAAATTCCATAAGTCCAAAGTGATATAGTTTTGACGAAGAGAATTGGTGTAAACATATGTCACAACCGGGTAACGCTTATTAAACTAAAATTGGATTTTACCAAAAATGAGTAAGTGATAAATTTGGCCATAATGTCATACCACCTGCTAAGTGACGTGTGAACGTTAACATCAGAATAGTTCGATGTTAATCGCTGACCAAATTTACACCCAAGAGTTACACAGCCGAAATGATGAATTCCCTTAAGACCAAACAATTTAATTAGTTTATAATTGTTATAAATTAATTAATATTTATGAAATATTGATTATAAAATTTGAATATGATTTGAGAAATAAATAATATCATATATATTTATAACAGTTATAAATATATCGATCGATATACAATATCGACAAGCGATTAAATTAGATTTAATTGCATAGTATTTTGGCTTGGGCTTAGATGGATTTAAGGCCCATCATTAGGACTGCAAAATTTCGGTTTTGGGATGTTCTAGGGGTGGCTAAAACATAAGAAATTGGCTTGGAGATAATGGGTTGAGATCAAGTGAGAATGGGTAAAAAGGTTTTCCTCGTTTCTCTCTAATACAACCCTATATATATCTAAAATAATGACTAACCTTTTATTGGCCGCCATTACCTTCTACATTGCTGGTTAAAACATAGCTCTCAATCCACTCCAAAATTCTCAAATATATTTCAAATTAAAAAAATGTTATTCGATAGTTAGAGGTCGGTGATTCCAAACTTGCAATTTGACGGACCAAGAACAGTAAAAGGAAGGGAAATCATTGCTTCAATGTGGATTCAAAGGCATCATTAAACTAGTAATTTTAATTCATATTACAGTAATTAAATTATATTCTATGATCCTATAATGAGCAATTTCATATCTGTTTAAATATATTGCTACTATATGCTTAGTTAGGTGAGATTTTGTAAGTAGATGTAGTTGTCACAAATCAGTTTGGTTATGTACATAATTTGTTTATTATACTATTTGATTTATGTATAGACATATGTTGTTTACTGTACAAAATCAATTTTTGTCATTAATAATTGTTTTATACATATTTATTAATAAATTCATATATATATATTATATATTTCTCTCTCATAATAGCATATATGCATATATAAGATATATATATATATATGATTTAAAAAATTTAGTATAGTTATTTACATATAATATGAATTTACAAATTCAAAAATTAATTATCATACGTATATTCATATTGTTAAATTAACATTTATTGAATTTTGAATTGTTTATTATATATAAAATAATCATTATATTAAAAATTCAATTTTATATTTAAAAAATATATTATATCATTCCGAAAACGTATAGAAATAATTAAGGTTTTTTTCATTAAAGTTTATTATTTTTAATAATTAATATTATTTTGGAAAAACTGTTTATGATTTATTAGAAATAATAATTTAATTGAAATTTTCTTCAAAATTTTTCGTAACCTTTCATTCATGATCCTAGAATTTTTGAAATTTTAAAATTTGAATTTTTAATAATATATTATTTTATATTAAATAATTATTGCCGAAATTAATGTATTTATTTTTAAAAATAATATTTCAACTTTGAAAAATCTCCATATTTTTTCTAAGCTCTATTTTATGATCCTAGATTTTCAAAAATTGTAAAATTTGAATTTTCATCAATAGATTATTTTATGTTAATTATTTATGGATGAAAACATTATTTTATTCATAATATATACAAATTAAAGTACTAAAATTATTATGTTTGCAAAACTAAGTTAATATTGAATTATAAATAATTTTTAATAATTGTTCTCTCTCTTTCTATATATATATATATATATCTATATATAAATGTTTTATGTTCATATATTATATATAATATATTTATACATACATGTGTGTGTGTATTGTAACACATATAAATGCACATATTTGGACAACATACATGACATATAAAATGAGCTAATATGTCTGTTGTGATGTAAATCCCAACATCTACATATGGGCATATTATACCTTTCACGGATTATTATGTTCCACATGCACTCACAAATATATGTATATGATATATATATGTATAAACTAAATCAAATAAAATTAATTTCATATCTTAATATATTTGAATTTAAATAAAATAAATGATTTTATTTAAATGAAATTTAGAAATGTTCTAATTCAGTTCGACTTCATAGGCCCAATAAAGATCCAATAGGTTAAAATTTTGAAATTCACCCATAACTTCCGGTCCAGTTCCAATAGGAAATAATATGGATTTTGGATCCCTCTAGCTCTACATTAGAATCCATAGCAGAATCTGAACCCATGGAAGAAGAATCAGAACACATGGAGGAAGATTCAGAACCTATTGAGGAAGAATCAGAACCTATGGAAGACACAAATGCCATAATATCTAGGGAATGCAACAATGTGATATGGGATTTGGATGGGGAGCATATTGTTAGGTAAGTAAAATCATCCAATTCCTACATTAACTGGGATGAGATGGAGGGTAACGATGAAGAAAGAGCAGAAGAAGAAGATGAAGTTGAAGTACTCGGAAACTCGTGGGAAGTTAGTGTGCAAGGACTGGAAGAGATAGAAGAGGGATAAGTGGTCCCAGAAGTACCGATTGGTATGGGACATGTTCCATGGAACCAACCATGGCTACCCTATGTTGAGGGTGAAATGTAACCAAATGAAGATGGCAATGAGACTGATATATATATATAGTAGGGTGGCTGGAGGTGAAATGTTGTTATGATCAGTATTTTGTACCGTATATATCAATGTTGGAGTTCCTGACCAAGTTTAAATTAAAATGATGAATGTAAAAGTATGAAAATATATAATATGGTATTTTGTTTCAACTTCACATTTATATAAATCTTTTAATAAGAATGTTTGAGGAAAGAAGTAAGAAAATTTAAATGAAGGATTTTCTTTTATAAGAAGAAATAGTATTATGAAATGATCAAAAGACTGAAAAGCCGAATCTTTCAATAAATATTCTAGAGTGAGTTAAAAGATAAGAGAAATTATAATATATATATATATATTAAGTTTTGACTAACAAAAGAAGTTTATGCTAATTTATCAATTTAATGAATTATTTTGAAAATAAGTCTTTAAGAAACCATTAAGATATGTATAGAAATGTGTTACAATAAAAAGATATTTATAGTTTGAAAAGAAATGTGTTTCTAAGTAGAAATATTTGGAAGTAAAATGGTTATGTATAAAGAAGTAACTTTATAAAAGTTTGAATAAAAGATGAAGTTTTATGAAGTATTTTCATAAGAATTTTAGAAAGATTATTTGGAAGTAAAATGGTTACATATGAAGTTTGTGGATTATTTCGTCGAATGATTTAATCTAAGATTCGAGTGCAGAACTTTGAGGTGTTTACACCGATCGGAAAAAGGATTTACCACTCGATTTTTGACGATAAACATTGATGAGGGTTTAGGGTTGGATACTTGAGTTTTCTATCATAGTTGAGAGCTATGCAAGGAAAAACTAAAGTTCTTATCAAAAAGCCTGTTTAGAGACCGCATTAGAGGATTGGGGGATCAATACTAGTTCGGAAGTAAAGTTGTGAATTCGAATAGAAAATCGAATAGTATATTGCATACTGATAATCTATATACATCGTACGAGTGTAAGTTTAAAAATAAATATTTTGGGCAAACACCTTTGAGTTTTGCATTGTAATTTGGAGGATGAAATTCTTTTAGGGGGGGAGTCTGTAACGACGCACAAATTTATCGCTTTGATAAATAATATTTATTTTTAAAATTATTCAAATAAAAGGTTGATAATACAAATAATATTATTTTAAATGATAATAAATAATAATAATAATAATCTTATTTTGAATAGATATTTACAAAAATATTTTCCTCGGGATTTATACTGATAGAATGGCCGAAAACCGTTTTATCGATAACCAGCTCTATAATCGTAAAGCATTGGGCACGGAGTTGGATACATACACTTATTTTTATAATTGAACAAGAATATGAAATTAAATTAATTATTTTATTTTTGGGAATAAAATGTATTTAAGACATCATCAACGATGCCCTTATATTTAATAAATTGATTTATTTAAATTAAATTGAGATTTAATGATTTAATAATTATTATAATTATTTGAATAATTATTTTATAATATTGATCATTCATTTTAAATAGTTATAAAGTGTTAACAAATCATTTATAACAGTTTTATAAAAATATATGCTTGATTTGAAAATATAAGGAAATATCTATATTGCTTTATCGATATAATAGCAATTTTTGTAAATATTTGTGAATATTAATTTATATGGTTTTATAATTCAAATGTGATCATTTTAATTAACTTATAATAGAAATTGATTATCAAACTTTGTTTACAAAAATCAATACGTTAATTAATAAGTGAAATATGACCGGAAATCAAAATTAAACTTCGTAACGATTTGACATATATAAGTTATACAACATTGTTTATATAACTTGTACATCTTTGTAACATGCACACACATACGTTAACATATACATATACATACATACATACATATATATATATATATAACAATGGTAGAAAAGTAGAAATATATTTACATATGGTAAATATAGAAAAATATCTAAGTTTAAAAAAGCAAACATCTTCTCACATCAACTCAACTTACACCACCATCACCTTCACATCATCCATCACATAGGGGCTGCCGTGCGTGCAGGGGGGCTAGAAGGGGATGGCAAGTGTAATTTCGTCCATTCGTATTATGATATTTTGGTTTTCTAAAAATCCTATAAATACCCCAACCTTTCTTTACATTTTTCACATAATTTTCTACTTCTTCCTCCTCCTTTTTCAAGCTATTTTAATGGCTTCTCCTGTTAACAAAGTTATGGAGAAAATTTATTCAAAAATAAATTAAATTATTATAGTATACATATATTATCAAATCCACTTCAAACCAAAGCAAAAATTCCTCCTCTACCTCTTCCTTACCCACGGCCACAACTCACCACCACCTTAGGCCATGAGTTCCACCTATTCTAGCTTGGGTCGTGGCCTTCCAAAGGTCTTAGAATCGATTCCATAAACTCCGATGTGACGGTAACGGAGCTATAGCCAATTTTGTATTAGCTCGAAAGGAAAATGAAGGTGAGAAACTCTATTTATTATATGATATATTGGATGATATATATATATATATATATATATATATATTTAGATATGATTGTTTCTGATGGTTGTTTATCATGTTTTGAATATGATAATATGGTTGTTTAATATGTTTGTTGAATATATATGCAAGTCACGTTAATACACGTCGATAAGCACAAAGGAAATCACTTTCCTTTATTGAATAAAATGATGTATGTGGAATGTTTAAACCTCTTAAAACGGTTTAATATGATTTATAAATGTTCTATAAACATTTAAAAGTGTTTTGGCAAATTTTAACTGAATATTGAAAGTTGAGTCAAAAACTGGCGCGTCGTGTAATGGTAGTTCGTGATTTCGCGCTCTAAAAGTCAAATGGACATATAGAATGGAGAATAGCTCGGAATTCTTTGAGATAAGAATTTTCCAAACTATTATATTCTTAGTTTTCAGTCTAAGAAAGAAATCAAGATTTCAATAAGTAGATTTTGAAATATGAATAAAACAAGTTTCTGGAAAAATCGTAGTTTGGTAGTTCAGAATCCGTAAAGGAATTTATTTAAAAATGATATTTTAAAATTGTTTAAAAATATGATATAAATTCTAAAAGTGATTTGAGATATAAAAATGAATTTTCAAATGGTAGAAAAGTCGTTTGGATCAATATAGCTTAAAAAGCACTTTTCGCAACACTTTTCGCAGCACTTTTCTGTAACTTTTGAAATATGGTTTTAAACTTAACAATTATTTTTCAAATCTATTATAAATATTTTCAAATAAATAATTAAATGTTTTAATGGTGATTTGGAATTTTTATAATTTATTTAAAAAGGTTTAAATAAATAATTTAAAGGAAAGCTGTCAAAAATCAAGTGATTTAATCTTGCCTCTAAAAGCCGACGAGTATATTGGATTTTTCTATTTGTGAGATCTGGGTGAGGTGCTTAAACTAAGGAGATTTTCAGGAGCAACCAGTGCCCTGGCTCACCTGGGCTCCCCTGGGTGTGAGATAGATAAGGTCGAAATGTCGAAAACGAGTTAAGTATAGAAGATTTAATTTTCCAAATTTCAACAACTCGGATTTTATGGAGATAATCTTCTTATACTTGGTGTTAAAGCCCAAAGAGGGAACTCGTACTATTCGTGGAATTTAAAAGGTGGTTTCGTCATTATTCTGCCCATAGTACTTGTTGAATACGGGAATTGATATTGAGTAGAATTAGATGATTTCTATAGATTCAGCTCACTTAATATTTACTGGCTTTGGATTAACATCCTAGATAACATAGTTTAACTCAATCAAAATTTTGAGTTTTGAATTAAGAAATCATTGTTAAGATTTAAATGATATGATTTGAAAATATTTTCCTAAGTGAAAAATGAAATAATTTAGAATTATTCCAAGATTTAAAATGGTTTTAAGTAATCAAACGATTTGATAAGAGAGGTTTAATGTTTTAAAAATATATATCTCTGGAAAATATTTTGATAAAAGAAATTAATCAATCAAAGAATAATTCCCTATTCACTTAACATCTTTTTATCGATGATTGGTTCGAAGGAACCGATGTCGGATTTGGGTGATTCCTATCCGAAGACCACTTTGAGCCAATTTACGTATTCGAAGTGAAGACATGGAAATGATTTGGAAGATGGAATGTAGGGCTGCTTGTCATTGACCCTCGGGGGAAACTTCCCATATCATATTATGTGGTAGTAGTTCTTCATTTAATATCTTCGATGCAAGGACTTCTCGCTAATAATCCTAGGGGTAATTCTCGACAAGATGTGGTAGGAGAGTGCCTTTGGTTTGTCCTGTTCCCGGACAACTTGTATGGACAAATGTCTGACGTTGCATTTCTAATTACATAAATTGATCTCTATGAACGTATCATTTGTTTGGTGGTGGAGAAGCCAACTTCTCTTAGCTTAACATCCTTTCCTGAGACGTACGAGCTCAAGATTCATGTGTTTGTAGAAATCGGTTGTGTGATCATGCATTGGCAATGTGGTATTCAAAGTGGAATGTGCTATGTGAAAGGTAATGATTACCTCAGGCCTCATCACCCGGTAATGGTTTAAACAGGGTACGCCGTAAGGCTATGTGGTTCGCAACCATTAGGGTATAGTCATCACCTTCCAAGATAACCCTCTATATATCGGGTATTTGTGTATGCTAAGAGATCTCTTTGATAGGTTGGTAACGACCGGGATGATGTCACATTCGGTTTCTATCCAGGCCATGTATGAGTGCCAAATAGGGATAGACCGGTCTTGCCAGATGCGGAGGATTGTTTGTGTATCATCGGTACATTCCTCTAGAGATGTACTGTACGGAAAGTAGTCCCTTACCTGCCATTGTATAAAATCCATTCTCCAATAAGTGCCTACAGACTTGATTTTAAACCTATATTATGCCGTCAAATTTAACCAACGTAACAATTTCGGCTATTTGAATATATTTACTTGAAAAGTGTTTTCAAAGAATGCCATTAAAAATAATATTTCCGGATTTTTCGTAACAAATAATTTGGTTATCATAAGGTAAAAACTCGTTCCGTTTTTATGTATGGCGTGGTCTTATGAGATACTTTTTCTCTTCAAAATGCATATTTTGAGTTTCTCACAGCAGTCCCATGCCTGACCCAGAGTTTATTTTCCTTTTCCCTTAACCTTTGGGTGCCTTAATTCCTGGATAGCCTAGTAGTCAGGTTTAGTTAGAAGAAATCTGGATAGAGCTCGAAGCATGGAGTTAGAAGATTCTTCTGAAGATTGTTATCTGTTTCCACCACACTTGTGTATCATTATATTTCACATTTGTAAGGACATATATTTATAACTGTCCATGTTTAACTCTGATAAATGTACTTCAAATTTGCATTGTAAAGGTTATATGTTGAAATAATATATGTTATTCCATTCGTGTGAGATTCTGTTCTCTTTATTTTGTTTCTTACCCATGATAATCCGCCTCTCCGGCACTTAGATTTGCGGCATGTGAATACCGAGGATGTATTAGTGTCGATTTCCAAGGATCGAGGAGGTGGGTCGTCTCAGAAACACAAAAACGACAATACATAATCTCGGGAAAATAAACACGTAAGTAACTAATTACGAATGTATTAAGTAGTTGTAAAGTTAGGTGTTTGCATGGGTATTGAAACAATATCAACAAAAGAGGTTACATGGAAGGTGGTAACACTTGACATTTGCATGCAGTCCAATTGCGTATATACTTACCAATATTGGAACGTTACTCATCTTCGTAATTCACTCTTCTAGCTGGTGAACACATGGAATTGTTGAAAATAGTTATAAATACACCTAGTTCAACTCTGCTCACATCTACTTCAACACAGGTTCAAACTGTTGTTGGGAAAAGAAAGCATGAATACACCATCACTCGTTTGTATCACCTTTAACTTAATCCTAATAAGTACATGCCTACTCTCACTGTCTGAATCTCAACCACCACCATGTCAACAAGAACTGATCAGAAAGCCTTACCAAAAGTGCAGACAATACATACAATATGGTGGTCAAGGACAGGAACAACCTCAATATTGTTGCCAGCAATTGAACCAAATAAGCAACGACTGCAGGTGTGAAGCTATAAGCAACGCTGTTCAGGAGGCAAAGTGGGAAGAAGGGTTCAGAATGGAGGACATGTGTCAGGAAGATAAGTGCTTTCAAATCGAGAGCAGAGGTCGAAACTTGCTCTTCATGTGGCTTCCAAATCACTTGTTCTTCTTGATCACCAAGGGAGTCTTCCATTTATTACTAGTACGATCATATTTCTAGGTAATGTTTGTTGCGTTCTTTTGTTTGGTTGGTGGATATATGTTGAATAAACTAGTTTTTATATCATGCTTGTCTATCTAATTCTGTTTTATTTTCTATATCTGCCTGAATATTGACATATAATTACAGCTTTTACTTTTTTTTGGAATAGACGGCGAGGTTGACTGGGCCCCTACCAGATTTTATTGAGACAGAAGAAAAGAAACACACAGAGAGAGACACAAAACATGCTTTGTGCCAATCCCAAAAAATAAAACAAGAGAAAAAAGAAGAAAGAAAGAGAAAATAGCGTGGACAAGAGCACACACCAGAACAGAACAACAAACACACAAACAACAGCACAGACTAAAACAGAAACAAACCACGGCAACAAGCAAAAGGAGAAAAAGCATGCAACCCACATACCAAAAGCATGCACAGGCACCGGTGCACATAGCTCCCCAATCACAAAAACAGAGAGCTTACTCCATAACTCAGCCTGATGAGAGGAGAAGCAATGCCCAGAAGCACGAATACCATTTTTTATCTCTCTCATCATCTGCTGCCACAATGACAGAGCAGGAACAACCACAGTTTGAAAGCACCGTCTATTCCTCTCTAACCAAACATTTCGTAGATATATTTTCAGAACATAGTAGACAATATCCCATCTACTGGATCTCCACCTTGTTGCCTTACGAAGAACTATCCAGTCTGAAGTAGAGACACCCATAATGCCATTAACCCCAGCCTTATGCATGAGAGTTAACCACAAATTAATAAGATAACTACACTCAAAGAATAGGTGATCAACAAATTCGGGTATTGTATTGCAAAATACACACAGATTGTCCACATCCATACCAACTGCCACAAGCTTATCCCTAGTCAGCAAAGCTTTGTTAACAACCTTCCAAAACAAAAGATTATCAGAGCTAGACGTATAAGAAGTCCAAGCAACTTTAGCCCATAAAGATTCAGGCATATCCTCAACCTTGGCAAGGAGATCATAGACTGCACTGATGTAGTGAGATTTTCCCCTCCAAGAAAGAGCATCCTCATGAGAAATAATAAATTTGTGGTGAGCCAAGTTACTCCAAAGAGTGTTGACAGAATGATTACTAGAATGAGGAACCTGCAAATTCCCATGAGCAATAAAATTAACAGCCCTTGCATTGAAACCAATCCTAGATTGAACTTGATCCTGCATAGACAACATTCTAAATAAGACACATCCATAACTTATCCAAGGGTCCTTCCAAAAGCTCACAGAACTAGTAGGAGACAAATTGAATTTAATCAAGGGGAGCAGCAAACTTCTAATTCCCAATATTTTACGCCATATCCAACTACTACCCTGAGAGACTTCCATAGACTAGAAGTCTTTATCCTTTATATGATGTCTCCAAGTCAACTTCACCCACTGGCTATCTTTCTTAACCAAGATGGTGTTGACATGTGCACTCACAGCAGCAATATTCCAAAGTTTGATGTTTATGATACCAAGACCCCCTTTTCTTTTTGGCCTTTCCATAGAAGAGTAGGATGCAGGAATTAACTTCCTGTTATGAATAGAACCAGTCCATAAGAATCTCATCATTGCAGCTCTGATCATGTGAAGAAGCTTGATAGGAAGAATGAAGCTTCTGGCCCAATAAACTGTCATAGAAAAACACACAGCTTTGATGAGCACAAGTCTTCCCGCCATTGAAAGAAACCTTGTAGACCAAGAATTCAACCTTTTTGTGATCCTATCAAATAGGGGAAGACAAGCAGATCTGGTAACCCTCGAAGTGCACAGAGGAAGACCTAAGTACGTCATATTATTATCCATAGGCTGAAGACCAGACAATCCCTCAATCCTCACCCTATCATTGTCATCTATCCCAGCAGTAAGAATCTGAGATTTAGATGTATTTAGCTTGAGGCCAGTGATCAGGTAGAAGGTGTTCAAAGTGTCAAGAATATTAAGAATGGAATGATCAGTCGGCTTAGTGAAAATCATGATATCATCAGCGAAGAAAAGGGATGAAATATGAAGGGATTAACATTTAGGATGATATAAAACTCTTTTATCATCAAACTTGGAGGATAGCATGTTGGAGAGAGCCTCCATGACAATTATGAATAAGTATGAAGATATAGGATCCCCTTGCCTCACTCCTTGTTTCCCTCTGAAATACCCAGCAGTTTTCCCATTATAACAGACAGTAAATGTTGGAATAGAAATGCACAAATACACCCAGGCCACAAAAACTTTAGGAAATCCCATAGCAGACATTATTCGAACAATAGATGACCAATGTATGTTGTCATAAGCTTTACTTATATCAAGTTTCATCATTGCACGAGGGGAAGACTGACTCCTACCATAACCGTTAATTAATTCATGAGCCATCATAACGTTGTCAAGAAAGTTTCTGTCAGGTATGAATGCAGTTTGGTTTGTCGAAATAATAGAAGGCAGAACATGGACAAGCCTAGAAGCTAGGATTTTAGATATACATTTATAAACAACGTTACAGCATGAAATTGGTCTAAAGGATGTTGCATTTAAAACAGGTCTACCTTTGGGACGAGGACAAGATTAGTATCATTAACTTCTCTTAAGAGCTTAAATTTGTCAAAGAAATTATGAACAGCAGCATAAAAGTCAGAACAAATGACATTCCAGCTTGTCTTGAAGAACACCAGGTTAAAACCATCTGGCCCTCCACAGGAACTTGATTTCATAGAAAATAAAGTTTTTTGACCTCATGGTTAGTCACTTTTGCAACAAGCATATTTTTCATACTAGCTTGTAACTTGGGAAGGGGGATATTATTGAGCTTATCAAGATCAGGAATAAAGTTAGTGGAGTTACCAAGATGATCAGAGAAAGAATGGAGCAGATAATTTTCAATCTCCTCATCAGTGTTAAGAAGGACCCCATCATCATCCCATAACTTGGAAATTCGATCTCTTGCACGCTTGACCTTTATAGAAGCATGAAAAAAATTAGTATTCCTATCCCCCTCAGTAACCCACTTCTGATGATACTGCTGCTTCCTCATACTAGCTTCAGCATAAAGAGCATCATTGAGTTGGAGAAAAAGCTTGGATTCATTCTGAGCAAGGACAAGATTGGATGGGTCCTCATTTAGCATCACCTGAGCAAGTTTCAACTGGTCCTTGATATTCTTGATTTGGAGAGTACCATCCCCAAATTTGTCATGGGCCCACTGCCGTAGAGCATTCCTAGTATCCTTTAGCTTCCTGCAAAGAACAAACATTGGATTGCCATGTATAATATTAGACCATGTAGTAGAAATAATATTATTATACTCAGGGTCTAAAACCCAAGCATTATAAAAGTTAAAAGCCCTCTTTCCTCTACTAGCCAAACAAGAAAGAGAAAGAATAAGGGGGGAATGATCAGATAAAATTGGGTGAGGCATGAAGGAAGAGAGGGAAGGCCAAAGAGTGAAGGCAGCAGCATTGCAGAAAGTGTGGTCAATATTAGAGAACGTTCGTATGCCAGACTGACTTCTGTTGTTCCATGAAAATGGTACACCAGAGCAAACAACTGGAAGAAGATCAGAATCAGATAGAGAGATGTTTAAAGGTGCAATATCCCTAGGCAACAGAGGCAGACCCCCAAACTTATCAGATAAATTCAAGCAGCAATTGAAATCTCCCAACACAATCCATGGATGGGAGTTTTGCCTTAACGAAGGGAGAGTATTGAGAACAGATTGCCTCGAGGCAACGACATTATGCGCATAAATGAAAGTTATATAAGAGGAAAGCTGATTAGGCAAAAAAAGGCATGGAAATGAATCATTTGAGAGGAAGAGAGAATAGGATTGAGTGAGAAAACTTAGGGATCATGTACAATGAGGATACGTCCATAAGGAGCTTCATTCAAATTGTGATTGAAGTCCCATGATGGATTAATATAGTTTGCAGCTCTGATAGATAATGGAAGAGAGAGCTTGGTTTCCAAAATGGCAAACATTTTGATTTTGTGGTCATGGATTAAGGATTTAACATGATCAAGTTTCCCAAAATTATGGGCACCTCTAATGTTCCAAGCAGCAATCTTATTCATCATTAAAGACTACAAGGAGAGGTGAGACACTCTTGTCCTACTCCTTGTTGAAGGAGGTTCTATTCTAACAGACTTTAGCTTAGCAGATAGAGAGGAAGACTTAGCTGATGAGAGGTTGACAGAGGGAGGATCAGCAGGAGGAGAGACCCATCCAGGGATGGTTCCCTTGAAAATATATGGGGAGGAGATGGGGATGGGAGGAGAAGATGTAAGGTTGGATTCCTGAAGAGGAGACAGATTATTTGATGAAGATTGAAAGAGAAATAGGATAGATTTTTCAATGCTTTGCATGAAGTCTATCTCAAGAGACAACAGAAAATTTGCATTTGGAATCACCTTTGCATGAGAATCTTGTATATTAGAAGGTGGTTGGTCAGTAGTACTACTGATAACATTAGCTGGTCCTTCACAACCCATTGAATTTTGAAATTTATTACCAAGACTTGATGCTTTATCATTGTTTGAATGAAACTGAGAGGAATTTAATTTGTCTGCCATATGAACTGAAGGATCAAGTTCACCTTCCTCTAAATTGGAGCTTATTTCCAAGTTTGATTCTTCTCCAATTCCAGAACACTGTAATATATTAAAAGGATTAGGGTTCAAAATTGCTTCAGGTAATACGTCCAGCTGCACCGGTCCTACTTCAAGAATTTTGGGAGCAGCTTCGGGCACAACATTCAAATTACCCATAGTTTCTTCGGGCTTACCCCCCACCAAAGTATCCTCTGCAACAAATAACACTTTTTCTTTGTTTTTTCTATTTTCAGTTTCATTCCCTTTCCTTTTATCAAACTTACCTATCATTTCCTTCCTTAAAGGAACCCTTCTCCACCCTCCTTTCCTTCCTGTATCCTTTTCCACATCTACATTTCTTTCATCATTCTTATTCAAGTTATTAGATTTACTAACACCAAAATGTTCTTTTCTTAAAGCTTCCTCTATCTTTCCACTCATACCATTATGTACCAAACATTCCTGATTATCATGCCCGAACTCCTTGCAACTCCCACAGATCTTTGGTTTCCACAAGTATTCAACCTTCACCACTTGCATCGAGCCATCTAACAACTTCACCGGGAAAGACTCAGGCAATTCAAACATAGCAGTTACCTCCACCAAACACTTTTCATACCCAATCCTATCTAGCTTTTCAGTTGTTTCATCCATACAGAGGAATCTTCCAAGCCTTGTTGCCAACCAGTTTATGCCTAGATGTGACCAATAGTAGAGGGGGATATTGGACAGCTTTATCCACACTAGAACAGATTTTATAGTACTGACACTATTGCCAATGGAGGGATCCCACTCCTTAACTATAAACAACTTGTTCCTCATAACTATAGGGTCTGCCTCGATAATCTTCCTTCTATCCTCATCTGAAGACAGATTGAAGAGGAACAAGTTCCTATCAGACTTAACTTGAATAGAGCCTTTGAGCTTCCAAACTCTCTTAAGATGATTCGGCACAACAAGATACGGTAGGGGCTTGTCAAGGAAGAAGCCAACAAGGTACTGACCCCAAACATCATTTCCAGCCTGAATAACTTCAGAAGGAGGAACAAGGGCTTCCCCATCAAATACAAGAGGAAAGTTCACCGGGATGAATTTCCATGCATTTCGTGATCTGGACTTGAACAGAGAGCACCAACGTAAGGCTAGAGAAGATGGTGAAGGATTTGGTTGAGAGAGAGATGAAGAAGAAAGATTAGAAGTTGGAACAGGAGAGGGTGAAGGAAGGAGAGGAGGACAGTTGACAAGACAGGGAGGACGAGGAGGAAAAGGAGGAGGATCAGGAGGCTGAGGTAAGGTGGTAGAAAAGGAAGCATGGCAAGGACGGTACGGAGGGATGGTGGAGGAAGAGAGAAGCGGGAAAGCAGAAGAAAAAGGACGAGGGGGAGAGGCCATTAGAAGAAAAAGGACCAAAAACCTACAGCTTTTACTTTTAAGTTTACATATAAATAATATTGAAAAATAATGTTCGAGTCTTGAAGCTTGTTTGCTGAAGCTTGTTGTAATATGTTTTTATGTAGCACCTTTTACTGATTGTTCTTCTACTTCATATGTTTTTTCAACTGTATTGTAGTCTTTTGACTCAATTCTTTTGAAACTATTCTGTATGAAAAGCTTGTTCTAAGCTTGTTTTCATTTTTTTTATAAACAAGAAACTAGTATCTGTTTTAAAATAAGAAATGTTATCAAATTAAAGATAATAAAGAGGTTAATAATTTGAGTTTTCAACGCATGTCATTTTTCTTAAAAACATCAAAATAAAACAATTATCCTCATTTAAATGGGTCACTTTGCTCATAACAGCCAAGTAATTAATGCCTATAAATATTTTTGAACTTTGCGCACAATTTCCTTTATATTGGCCCAATAATTTAATTAACAACACCAATGTCACTTACCACCACTTGTAAACATACAGAAATCCAAATTCAAAAATAACACAGTATAAATACACTGTACTACCAAATTCAAATAGAACTATATAATAAGAACCCAATCAATTGAAAGTTTGAAACAATAATACTTATACACAATTTTTTAAAATTCATCAGTAGCAATATATTGGACCAAAAAGCAACATAACCATAGTTATACAGTACAACCTAAATTAATTGAAATTCTGATATCTATTGTCTCCATAATTTAAGAAACTTAAATACAGAAATTACCCAACAATTCTTTTTTCCTTTGTTTTTCCTCTCTGATTCTTCCTTTAACCTTGCATTTTCCGTTCTTAGAATCTCAACTTCCTCTCTTAATTCTCTTTTAAGAGAGTCCTCACGAGTATCATCACTGACCTTACTTTCTGCGGTAGATTCTTCATTTGGTTCATTTACCACAGATATTGAATCACATGAAGAATCATGACAATCTGAAATATGATCATCCAAATTTTGAATTCTCAACTTATCATAACGCTCAATTAGTGAGCGATGCGATCGATATAAATCCTCAATCATTGAGACCAATTGTGGTCTAGTTTCATGATAAATTGCTACATGTTTCACAAAGGAGTCACCCTCTACTTCAACGAACTTCATCATTCTTCTTTTTTTTATTCTCCAACACTACATGTATAACAATATATTAACCTTACGATATTAACAACAACACTCTACTATTGGTTATACAGAACAACACTTCATCTCTAATTTATTAATAGTTATTCAATTCTTCATGTATCTTTAAATGAGAAATTGCACATAAAAATACATAAAACTAGTAAATATTTATAATATTCTGAACGAACCTGTAAGTGATGAAATAAGCCATGGAGGGCATGAAGACCGCTTATGGCTCTCAAACCACCAAGAATATGATTCCTGCATCTTCGCTTCCATTATATTTTTAGACCTGCATTAGTTCAATAATTATTTATCTTTTGATCACTATTACATGAATTTCTTTTAGGAATTAAGAAAATGATATTCATGCATCTTCTTGGTCTTCAAAATGCATATAAAACCTAAAAACAAATAATTAATTTGAAATTTGTTATTACCTTATTCCCAAGCTCTTAGATTTATCAACTGGAAGAAACGTCATTATTGCGTTGTTCATAACTAACTTCTATAAGAAACCAAAGAAAAATTGCACGAAGAGAGAGACCAAAAGAAGATGTTGATGAAAGAAAAAGTGTTGCAAAAAACAAAATGTGAGTCTTAGATAAATATATTACATGTTTATACCAATATTTGGTGATATTTATAAATGTAGAGTAGTCAGTGTGAATATTAATAAGAAATAAATATGCATTAACGTATAATTTATTTTCAATAGTCAAGAAAATGCTATGTTTTTAATTTGTTTTAAAGATCATTATTTGGAGATGCAAACAAATATACTTGGTGGCAATTCAAAATGCTCTGCTAATATGTTGATTTGATCACGATAATAGATTATATTAATAATATGTTAAATGGCTCGATCTTACCGTTGCCTTCGTATAGTCGTGCTCTACACTTTCCTAGTTGAAGGCATGGCCTGAAAATGCCTCAAGTGGCTTTGATCATTTGTGGCCATAGGATTTGGAGGATTTGAATTTTTGAGAGAACAAATTTTCTAGTATAGGCGCGATTTATAAAGGAAGGGAAGGTATGGGCTAGGTATGGGGGTGTATGGGTTTGGTATGGGCTGAAGCATGGTCATAAAATATTATATATATATATATATATATAATTTTAAATTTTAAAATATTCATTCAAAGCACCCTAAAATCTTGAACTCCAAACGAGGCAAGCCGCTTGGCATTTTATATGTAATACCGCTATTCCAAACAAAATGGAACTAGTCTCAAGGCCTAATTCGATCATATGCAGAAGATAGCTTTTCAAACCCAAACATTATAATAATTTTTCTGAAATTATTTTCTACGCGTTTCGAACTCGCACGCCCAAACAATACGTCCAATTGCCACGAAATTCGACAGCGTACTATAATTCACTATTTTGGATCCAATGGAACTGGTTTCGTCAAAATCCGAGACAGTGCCCCCAAAAGACTATTTTTACACGTTAATTAAAACGAATTATTATAAAAACCAAATTAATCACTTTTGAAACCTAAACTAAAAGTTTACGATTATCATTCTTATTTAAATAGAATTTAAATCAACTTTCGAAATCATTTTCATTCATATTAAATTCAAGATTCAGTTATTTTAAATATTCCCAAATATTAAATTCAATAATTTAATTACCCAATAAATCGATATATTTGAAATTCAAGTTATTTAACTTATAAAATTAACTTTTCAATTTTTAAAATTAATTAAACATTCCAAATTCAAATGACTAAAATTCAGGGTTGTTACACATATATCATCCGCATGCAATATCAAATCTGATCACTAGCTCGATCATATAGACTTCACTTCTGAACTAGTATGTCTCACTTGACCTCCCTAGTGCAGACACCGATCAGATTCCTTGATTAGAAACATTTGTTCTCCTTACATACCCATATATTATGATAGAAAACTTCAGAATCATATCACAAATCTATATCAAGTGTTCGCCGTTAAGAATCGAGTGAAAAATTCTTACTCGAACTGGTGTAAACCACCTTGAAATGCATGAACTCGAATCTAGATCAAAAGCTGGTATGCGAACAAAATGATCTATTTACAACTTACGTACTCTATTCAATTGGTTTCTTAACTACACTAATTACTTTTCATTTTTAATTCACATTCAATTTCCATATAGTATTTCTCATTTAATAGTAAAATCACTTATGAATCATTTCATAAAACTTAACTCCAAGTTATTACACATTATATAACTTAAGTTCATACTCGTATAATACTCCACTACAACCTAAGAGTATATACAAAATCATCCAATTCATTTTACTTAACATGGATATTCGGTCAATTTAAAACTTGTTTAAATTCTATTATCTTTCCATTTAAGAGTTACAAAAAAATTCAACTTCTATTTTTTCACAAAACACTTTAACTTCACGTTCTTATACAAATTCTGAAGTTTTGCCCGTCCGAAACCGTCAAAAATTCCATTTCATTTCAACAATTGAAAATTACTGATCAACAATCAAACAAGATGCATAACCAAACTTGCCTTAATGCATAGGATACATACATCCATAAAATATCTTAACATAAATCTGAAGAACTAAATACCGGGTTTCCATTTCGATCATTTGAAATAATAATGTATACATCCTTTGTATCAAACCATACTTCTGGGATTTAAATCAAAATCTATTTTACCAAAATAACTTTGTAGCATAGCTACTATAATAGCATCCCCCACTTCGAAACTCGAAAATAAACGTCGATGATGCTGCGGTCATCACCATAATTATTTTCCAATGACAGAAGTGAGTTTACTACTTCTAACTCATGCCTTTCGGACTCAACCAAAATCATTTCCAAAAGGTATCAAATACTTAGTAAATATTACTAAGTAATATGCTATCAATTTCATAAATCAATCTCCCAAATATTTGCTTTCAAATAATACTAGTATTATTTTCTCTTCACAAACTTTGAAAAACGATTTCCAAATCACTGAGATTTAAGTTCTCAAATTATCGGTTTAAATCCTTTTCATATTTATAACTATACTTATAAACCATATTTATATAAGTCACTTTCTTATATAAAACTATCGCACAAGTATTTATTCACAAACATCTTTCTTTCTCAAAGATCATAATAAACAACTTCTTATAAAGTTTAGTTTTTTTAACCCAACATTATCACCGAATGCCTTATAGTCAAACTGTGAAACTAAATTCATAAGGTGTTCGTTTCAATGTTCACTCAAGTTACTATCTACCCAACCCATGCTTTGAAAAAGGAAAACTGCTCATAAACTGGTCGAGCACAATTAATCAAACAATAAATGATAATAATATAATATTATCATTTCCTAATAAACAAACACATTATAAATAACTATCTCAACTTTTGAAAATTATACTTTATATATAAAGTATAGTCCTAGGTAAAATTGTTTCATTTACCAATTTTTCAAAAACAATACCATGTCGGTTTGTCTTATTCAAGTGTTAGAGATCTCTATCAATAACGATAGCAACTCTTATTGATCAGAATACATAAGCCACTCAACAGACCAATCAACACAACACAAAACATTTTTATAACAATAACAAATACACATTCTCATACATATAATACACTCAACTCAAAATAAGGTGCTTCATTATCTTATCTCTTAATGAATTATACCTACCAAAGCCAAGGTTCTCGCTCAACCTTCAGTTCTGATACCAAAAGTAACGGTACGACTTTTCGACCCTCAAATATTGACACTAATACATCCACGGTATTCACGTGTCGAGCACTCAAGTGCTGGAAAGACATAACATTAAGGTAAAAGAAACAGAACAAGAAAGAAGAACACAATATTAGAATCTTACATGGAGAACGATAATATATAATATCTCAAAAGGTCTTTACCAAATAGAAAACTTTGATATACATACATCAATCAGGGTAAACTAACCTATCATCATCCTAGACAGTTATAACAGTTTTTCCTCATAAATGCTGATAGATACAAAACAAGTATTGCAGTGGAAATAAGTACGGTAAGAAGTCATCTAGCTCCTCTTCAAGAGCTCCAATGAACCATAGCTAAATCTGGAAATATACTCGAGCTGACCCAAGCATTATAAGAAAGCAACACCCGGATCATTCAGTAAATGAGCATAAGAAAATTAAATCATATGGATTGCTATATTTGTAAAACCCTTCAAAATAATGGTATCTCGTAAGACCACATCGCAAATAAGCACGGATGAGTTTTACCTTACGATAACCAAACCATTTCTATTATAAAATCCAGTGATAATATAATAATGTCTAAGGTGTGAAATATAAATAACCACATAGCTGTGATGCATGTGAGTGTACATCACAATAATAATATGTATACAATCACATCACCTAAGGCGCATTCTCTAATTGTGTAGGGTTTCCACGTTGATCTCCTTGGATCAAAGCCGACTCTGATCTACTGCACAAGGATCAGAGATATCCTTTTGAAGCAACATATATCCTAGTGAATGTACCATAGGAAATACATAGCTGGCCAAACTAGCCGAGTGCATTGCTCCCGCATGCATATTTGTAAGTGACTCTAAGATGGAGTCGCATGCACCCTCATGGGTTGCTAACCCTTTGGCTATGCATCCTATCTCTGGTTTTAGTCATATCCACTGGTGAGGCTATGTCCGGCATTCCAACACACAAGTGATAACTCGAACAGATCTCGACGCACGAGTCCCTAACTCGAACGGATCTCGAAACCACACATGGATTCCCTAACTCAACAGATCTTGGAATCACACATGGATTCCTCAATAGATCTCAAAATCACATATAGATTCCCATATCTCAATAGATCTCGGAATCACACATGGATTCCCACATCCTGAATAGATCACGAACAACTACATATGTTCGAGCATCTCAAACAGATCTCGAATCTCCATATAGATTCCAACATCTCAAACCAATCACGAATCTCATCCAAAGCATATAACATGTATATAGTTTTGGAGTGGTTATGGTTTCAAGTCATCTCATATAAGTACACTCCTTCACTTACTGGACGCTCCAAAACCAACGACGGATTTTCGGTAAACTCAAACCCGGTTCTATGGGAAATAAGCAGACAATACATAAGAGCAGAGATCATCTTCGAGCGGTTTAAGAAGATGGATTTCCTTATCCTTTGTCCTAGAAGAGCAAAACGAGTTTATACGTACAATATAACATCACCGAAGATAACTGTACCATATAATTCTCGTGTTTCTTCAATATATTTCTAGAGTTATATTTTGGTCAATTTCAATAACAATGAGCAATCGTTTATGGGAAACTAAGTCCCGTATACTACCCATATGCAAGTAACACACAAAGCACGATCGAAACACACAAACACGATCAAGTCATATAAACGACTTCTAGTCCCATTTTTAATTAATCTTCCTTATTAATTAAAATCTTTCTTTTATTAGTAAAACTCAGTTTTACTTAATAACTCTTTATAAATAAAACTCCACTCATTGATTAAACTTTGGTATTTAATTAAAACATCACTATTCATTTCAACACATTTCGATACTCTCAAAAGTATTCATATACTTTTCTCTACCATATAAGTATATTCACAAATCAATTTCAAAGGGCTTAAGATAAATGTTACCCAAACATTGTCACTACAAACCCAAAACCATTGCATACTTGTTATTCTCTTTAACATTCCATTATTAAAGATCCAAGTATTATTCCAAAATCTTTTAACAATATTTTACCACTTTAAAATATTATTCAAAGGTTTAAAAACAGATGTTACTAAAACATTGTTTACAACAAACCCAAAACACTTCACTTAATCGTTATCTTTAAAACTCTATTTTAAAGATCTAGTTACTTTTCAATAGTATAGTTAAATGATTAAAACAATTATTGCCGAAACATCATTACTATAAAACCCAAAATCACTTTTATACTTGTCATTTAACTTTTAAACATTCATTTAAAGCTCTAAGTACATCCTCACCCATTAAACAAGGTAATATACCTTTTTAATCAATTTTACAAACCCATTCATTATAACATAAGTGGTATAATCTAAAAACTCTTTATATCATTTTACAACTACTAAACTTCCTTTTTTAAAACTTCTAAATATACTAAAATACCTTTCTACACACACATATACTAATTTATTTATAAAATAAGATATTTAATAAATTACTATAAACAATTTGAAAGTTATTATAATATAAAAGCCTTTTATTTCTTAAATAAAATCTTTAACAAATTTTCTAAAACTGTACATACTAAAAATATACTTTTAAAATACTTATACTATATTTTAAAATATTTATTTAAAAACCATAGAAACCCATTTTATAATTTAAAACCATTATTTTTAAATTCATAAATGATTATGAGTTAATATATTTAAAACTTGATATTTTTCGATAGTAGGTATGCTTATAGTACTTATTAAAATACGAAGAAGCCATAGGATGTCTACCAAAGTTAACTTTAAAATCGTCGATCACAGTATTTCAAAGTGCATCCATCATGACCTTTTCGCTTCTAACATTTACAACTTCAATTTCCAATTTCCACAAATATCCAAACCAATTCCTCTATGTCAAACACACCAAAAAGTGTGCAGCCAAATATATATACGTACATGTATTTCCACAATATACCATAATTTTTCCAATTTAACATATGTCAAATTTCAGGGATTTCAAAGCACGTTTATAGTGACTATATTGCTTCAAACATTTATAACGCACTATCAAACATGTAAACAAGTAGTCTGGGCCACGATACATGTTATAGATGATCAAAAGAGAGATTATACTTCATAATAATGTTATCACTTGTTTTACAAAATAAGGCGGGGTCCAAAAGTAATCACTTGCATTGTTCGTTATACAATTTATATTTTTATACAACAACAATTATATACACAACAATATACAATTAACTAGTGAGTAAACTCATCCAAGCCCAAACCAATTCCAAGCGTAGATAATTCCGCTACGAGCGCATAGGCGAAGACGAGGCCTCGATTGGACCTCGTATGAACAAGATACGATTTAAATAAGATTTTGGATTAACAAATTTAATTAATTAACCTTAATTAACTATTTAATAAACACTTACCACCCAAATCCTCTTCTCCCCCATTCAAATCTCGTGCACAGTGAAACACCCGAACCCAAACATCATGCATGCACAAGGACTGATATGGAGCATCGTTCCACTAAATCACAAACCGACTATGGCAACATGTCTCTCTTCTCAAGCTCAACCTACCGGACCCGTAAACGTCCCACTCGATCGTCAATCCCAATATCTTGTCGTATGCCCTAAAATTCTGTTGCTGATGTCGCATCTTGATCCCCTTCACAAGAACGCCAACGACCATCACCAAAACACTTCTCAACCACCACGATTTCAGCGATGAACTCGATTTCATCTCCGATGCCTTCTGCCTTGCCGTGACCTGGAAGCTCCCACGTGACTTTGAAATGTCGTGATTCTCCTTATAGTATCGCACTACCCAAAAATCCCACCATCTACTTGCCTTGGACATAGAAGCCCAACCCCGACATCGACTCGACCAAACTCCACATCAATCTACAATGGATTCTGACCCTAGTTCGACCTATACAAAAATCGACCATACCCCACCATCAACGCACACAAAACAACACATGTTAGAATGAAGCTCTCACTAAAACAAAGCCAATGAATCCAACAACACCCGATTTCGTTAAGTATAACTCTTGATTTAATTGATTAAAGAAAGAATTGGGTGGTCACTAAGTTTACTAGTGGAAGAAAGAGGAATGAGAAATTAGGTTGGGTATTGATGTGTATTTATAGAAAAATATATATTATATTTTATTCTCTTTAATTAAACGTTACGCATTTCTAGCATGCACGACCACACAACACGTTTGATCGTCACAAAACTCGTCGGCAGACAACAATTCAATATTTCGGATCCAATGACACTAGTTTCATCAAAATTCGAGACAGTGCCACGGGATAATAATTTCACACATTATTAAGCAGTTTAAATTATTAAAACAAGTTTAATCACTTTAATTATAAATTAAAGTTTACAATAACCATTTATTTTGAGAAAATTGTGTGATCCTCTAAAATAGAGGAGAGCACACATGTAAATATATATATATATATATATATATATATATATATATATATATATATCACAAGACATGGTGCTGCCAACATGCCTGGCAAGTAGCTAATCTAAGTACAAAAATCAAAAGGAAAAAACTCAAGTACCCCTAAAATGAGCTCCGGCATGGCCACCGCCCATTACACCCCAATATCGAGCTCCGGCATAGCCACCTCCCGATATTAAGGTGTTAGAAGTACCTAAAAAACTATGAAATATCTTATAGCCAATGAACCCGGAAGCCAGCTCTATCTAAGAAGGCAACTCCATGCTGCTGACTCTAAAGGAATGGAAAAGTGAATGATCTGAACCAGACCTGCGAATGACCTAGGTTGAAAAAGTGAATGATCTGATAGTGAACTCTGAAGACTCTGTAAAAATGGAAGTAGTGCATAGCTGAATAGTGAATCCTCATGGAAACAGAACGCCATAATGAAGATGATGATGTACTAAGAAGAACCCTACATTGCATGCATCAATCCTGCAACCGCAATCCTGTGTACCTGCAATAAGAAACTAACACCAAATCAACCCCAAACCTGTATCTGCAACGGAACTAAAAAAAGGTTAGAATTATACACATATATGTATATAAATGAAATTTATATACATACATATATATATATATATATATGTATGTATAAAAGAAATAGAAGAAATGATACTAAAGCTAAGCTAATATGAAAGAATAATATAACGATTAGAAAAATGACTAAAAGGAATCCATGATCGAATGAACTTAATGATCTAAAAACTAAAACAAACAAAAACTAAAACAAACAAAAACTAAAACAATAACTAAAACTAATCGAATATATCCTTATGGTCCTTTGATCAAAAGGATATTATGATACACAGTGAAATCATCGTTTAATAATTTAACTAATTTACAAAGAATTTAACTAATATACAATAACCATTTATTATTTAAAAAAAATTAATTATGTTTTTGAAATCATTTTTGTTCACATTAAATCCACTATTTAAATATTTAAATAATTTTGATATTTAATTATAAAGCGTTCAAAATTCCGGGTTGTTACAACTACCTTCCTCATTTACAATCTCCAAGCTAAAACAAGTCTTATCTCTAGAAGAAAATAAAAGTATGATTCCAATAATATCCATAAACAAAAGTGCACATGTAGTTAATTTTACATGGGAAATTGAATATTATTGAACTTTTAAAAATGAAAAATATATCCTATGACAAAAAATGTTATTATTGTATTAATAAAATGGAAAACATTATACACTTATATTTTGAATGTAATATAACTAGATTTATTCTTGTAAAAACTCTTTTTTTTTATTTTGATTTAAATCATAAACATATTAATTGTGAATTATACTGCAATAATCTTAGATTTTATTATAAGGGTCACAATAAGTTTTTACTTGACACTATTTACATAATAACATGTTGGTATATTTGGTTTGAAAGAAACCAACGTGTGTTTAATAATATTAGTATTTATCTAGAAATTTTAATACATGTAATTTCTCTGTTTAGCTTTAATTGGATTTCAAATCCTAGTTAAAAATTAAATAAAAATTTGAGTTTTAAAGAGTTTCTTAAAAAAATAAAAACTCGTATTGACTTTTTGAAGAACAATATCATTCTAAATGATAGAAAACATAGTAAGGAGCTAAATTTAGCTTCCCTGGACTATCTTTCTACGATAGCTTTCGATTCTTCGTTTTTGTTAGGTTATTAGCCTTGTTCTTTATCTTTTATTTGTTGTATTTGTGTTATAAGTTCGAGTTATATTCTTTATTGTCTCCCCACACAGCGGTAATCATATTGTCACTTGTTCTATGTCTTTTATTATTAGATTAGTATATTTTTATCATGCATATATATATATAACTATGTATTTATTTAAACATTTATATACATACATATCTATATATATGTATAATGTATTAATCTTACATTTTTGGTATAGTTTTCTTAGCAGCTTCAGGTATAGCTTCTGGATTGGATGGATTCAGCTGATTTTGAGGATATGAGCACTTATTGCATTTTGTAGTTTTTATTATTGCATTTTTCGGTTAAGGACCTTGGTTCCATAGGATTGGGGCTTTTTATTTTATTTTTTATTGTACGGGAAGGTATCGCGACCTATTAGGCATGTTGATAGCTCCTTCTTTAAGTGTAGAATAAATTACATGAGTGATCTCCTATACTAATAGAAGGATCGCTCATTTCTCTCAAAAAAATATCCATAAACAAAATTGTTTGGCTTTATATTTCTTAGATTAGAAATATTACATAAGGATTTATAAACAAAATCATTTCTAAACAATGTTACAATTAAGATTGTTCTAGCAACTATAATTTTCATATTAATATTCACCTTAAATTTCAACCTTTGTCAAATTTGTACAAAAGAATGAATGAATTCTAAATAGAACAAGGATATAAATTAGGCATTAAATATTTTAAATCTAAACATGCGCGCGCACACACATGAAATATTAATAATTGTAACATAACTTAACATGACATACTATATTAAATATATATATATATATAGATGCTTGCATGTATTAACTATATGTAAATAAATAATTTTGACTAGTTTTCTTTAAACTAGGTCTAAATAAATTTGAATCTAACCTTTCAAAAATTATGACCAAATACGTATGTCCTTAGCATGCATACATATATACATACACACACACACTTTATTGATTTGTAATTGTAGTAATTTACAATTTAAAATATGTTAAAAGTTACAATCAAATTTCAATAATTGAAATTTCACTTAAATATGTATTTGGCAATACAAATAATTTAGGGTAGATGACATATTAAAATTAAGACATGGATATTTAAGTCACTAGATCTAGCCATTTGTGACACCTTGATTTGTGAATTGCCTCCTAACTCCTTGAATCAACACCCGGTCCTATTAGATTCAGACGAACCACATTGATTTCATTTTATCTGATATTATTTAGATGTAAAATAGGTTTTTCCATGAGAAATAAGAAGGGGGTGTCATTGGCCGTGGAAGAGAGGGAGTAAGAAAGGGAAAATTAAATGAAACTTGCGTAGAATATTTTTAAGGAGAGAATGAAAACTTTTACCATTCTTCTCCTTAAAACCTTCCTTACTACTACCTATTTAAATCTAAATCGATATTTATACTAATTATTTACTTGCTATGATCGGACATACTTGCTCCTTTAATGGACTAGAAAATCAAAAAGCCCATTGAGTAATTAAATATATTTAAAATTCATTTAAATATATATCGATATCGTATATCAATATATGCATATATAACTTTTATACACATCTAAATAATTACTAATAGTGCCCATAACATTTCTAGAAGTTGCCACATTTGGTAATAGCATGCCAAATATTAATATTAAATTTAATTAATTTATAATACTTTATAAAGTAACTAAATCATGTGGTTTTTCAGAAAATTCACAAATATAGTTGTGAGACTCTGAAGAATTGGTAAAACTCAGCTTGAATTCTTATTAATCACCAGCATCCTTATTTATAATACATACCCAAGACTCTATCTTATGGTAACTCTAGAATTGCGGAAACAGCAGGAAATCTTCCAAAGATATATCCCTTATTACATACCGCTAATAACATCTAATCATATATTCTAAATATAGCATAATATCCTAATCATATATCATAATATCTAATCATATATTCTAAATATATCTCCATACCCCCCCTCAAGTTGGAGCATGAGATTCAAAAATGCCCAACTTGGAGAGAAGAAAATCAAATTGAGCCTTGCCGAGAGCCTTTGTAATATGTCCACCAACTGTGACGGTGTCGAGACATGAGTAGGAGATATCAAACCTTCATTGATCGCATCACGAACAAAGTAACAATCAACCTCGATGTGTTTCGTCCGCTCATGAAAAACAGGATTCTTTGCTATATGTAACGCCGATTCACTATCACAAAATAATTTAATAGCTTTAGGATGATGCACACCCAAACTCAACAACAACCCTTTTAGCCACTTCAATTCGCAGGTAATTGCAGCCATAGACCTATATTCGGCTTCCGCGGAAGATCGAGATACCGTATGTTGTTTCTTTGTCTTCCAAGGAATAGGAGATTGACCAAGGAACACAAGCCAACCTGTCAACGAGCGACGAGTAAGAGAACAAGCCGCCCAATCTGAATCACACCATCCTTCCAAGGTCAACTCACTGTCAGCATGGAGCCAAATACCCTGACCCGGAGTCCCTTCCAAATAACGCACAACCCGGAGAGCAACTTCCCAATGTTCAATTCGAGGTGCTTGCATAAATTGAGACAAAATATGAACTGAATAAGCCAGGTCCGGTCGAGTAACCGCAAGATAAATCAAACGACCCACAAGTCGTCGGTATGATTCAGGATCTGCTAGAAACTCTCCAATTGCAAGACCTAGGTTATGATTTTGTTCTATAGGAAACCCAATCGGTTTTGCCCCCAATAAGCCTGCTTCAGAAATAATATCCAAAGTATATTTGCACTGACATAAAAACAAGCCTGATGAACTATGGGCGACCTCAATCCCCAAAAAATATTTGAGATTTCCAAGATCTTTCATTTTAAAACAATCACTAAGATAAGCTTTGAATATGGTAAGCGCAGCGAAATCATTCCCAGAAATAACAAGATCATCAACATAAACTAAGACATAAATCTGAACACCGCCTTTAGTAAATGTAAAAAGAGAATAATCCGAACAAGACTGAAGAAAGCCATACCCTTTTAAAGCCGACACCAATTTTGCAAACCAACATCTTGGAGCTTGCTTTAAGCCATACAATGACTTACGTAACCGACACACCAAAGTTGGATCCGAACTCTCAAACCCGGGGGGTAATTTCATGTATACCTCCTCATCAAGATCACCATGTAGGAACGCATTATAAACATCCATTTGATGTAGTTCCCAATTCTTGGATGCTGCTACGGCTAGAAAAACACGAACTGTAGTCATCTTGGCAACATGAGCAAAAGTTTCGTTGTAGTCAATTCCTTCTTGTTGGTGATTACCCAACACTACTAATCTGGATTTGAGACGCTCAACATCTCCATTTGACAAATATTTGGTCTTGTACACCCATTGACTACTAAGAGCACGTTTCCCCGGAGGAAGATGCTCCAAGGTCCATGTGTCGTTGTCTTCTAGAGCCCGTATCTCATCCTTCATGGAACGGCGCCACTCATCGGATTTCATGGCTTCTTTAAATGATTTAGGATCCTTACCCTTAATTATAGCTGCAAGAAATCTCCGATAATTTACAGAAAAATTGTCACAATTTATGTAATGTGCTAGAGGATAAGGAGTACCTGAGGAGTGATTGGAACGAGGAGAATCAAAAGATGGACCATTAGCAAAAACCGTATGTGTCACAAAATCTCGATACAGCACATTTGGGAACTTTTCCCGAAGACCACGACCCATTTCCTGTGGACTAGTAGACTGATCCGAAACAGAACCATGCGCAGACCTAGCAGACCCATCTAAAGACTGATCATCAATATGCATAGTGGGTCGCTGTTCCGGCCCAGCGGTCGTTGGTTCTGGAACAATGGCATGTGCGTCAATTTGAACTTCGTCCATGTGATTATACCCATTATCATTAATCAAAAGATCAACATCCTCATCTTCATAAATTATTTCAACAAAATCTTGATGAATATCATGGTCATTATTCTCACTAGATATTATACCGACATATTCCGTACACCCAAACTGGAATACCTCCTCTAAAAATTTCACATCTCTAGACATGAAAAATTCCTTTGTATCAAGATCAAATAACTTCCACCCCTTCTTACCGAATGGGTAACCCATAAAAATACACTTTCGACTCCGACTTGCAAATTTATCTCCCATAGTCTTTTGATTATGAGCAAAGCACAAGCACCCAAAGGTTCGAATAGCACCAAAAGAGGGTGGTTTACCAAAAAGTATCTCAAAAGGTGTTTTATTTTGTAACATGGAAGAGGGTGTATGATTAATTAAATGAGCGGCAGCAAGAACACATTCACCCCAAAAATAAATAGGCAAGTTTGCTTGAAAGCGTAATGCCCTACCCACATTCAAAATATGTTTATGTTTCCTTTCAACTCTCCCATTTTGTTGTGGAGTACCCACACACGAAGTTTGAAACAAAATTCCAGTTGCATTAAAATAATCAATCAAACAATTAAACTCAGTTCCATTATCACTTTGAACGACCTTAATTGTTTGAGAAAATTGCCTATCGACCATAGCAACAAAGGAAATAAACATTTGAAACACGTTTAATTTGTCAACCAACAAATAAATCCAAACTACTCTCGAAAAATCATCAACTATTGTCAAAAAATAACTGGCCCCACACGACGAAACATGTCGATATGGACCCCACAAATCACAATGTATTTTCTCAAAAATTCTAGAAGCTTTATTGTCACTTAAAGGAAACTTGTCCCTAGAATGTTTAGCACGCATACATACTTCACACCCTTTATCTAAACTATCTTTATTATTTTTGATGTGAGGAATTAACTTAACTACTTTTTCGGAAGGATGCCCGAGCCGACGATGCCACAACTCCAAATTTGATGTTGCTTCAACTGTTGACACAAATTCTGGTTTGCTAAAGTAGTACAGTCCATCTCTCCTAACTCCCGTTCCAATCAGCTCCTTCTTTTGGTCCACTCAATCGATTTTCGGGATTTTCACTATTACCAATCACGCTTGAAATAGCTTTCCACTGCTCACTTGTGAACAATTGATCTTCACCATCAGCCATGGCAAATTATTCTTGAAGAAAAAAAAATCGTTCTTTGGCTCTGATACCTTGAAGAATTGGTAAAACTCAGCTTGAATTCTTATTAATCACCAGCATCCTTATTTATAATACATATCCAAGACTCTATCTTATGGTAATTCTAGAATTGCGGAAACAGCAGGAAATCTTCCGAAGATATATCCCTTATTACATACCACTCATAACATCTAATCATATATTCTAAATATAGCATAATATCCTAATCATATATCATAATATCTAATCGTATATTCTAAATATATCTCAATAGACTAAGAGGTGTGAATTCAGCTAGCGATTAATATTAAACAATTCAAATATCAAAGTTCATACATCACCTTAGGTAGTGGTGTGACAGTTTGGTTGAATTCATCGCTTACATATCTTTTTGGTAAAATCATATATTATATTATCTTAAGAGGTACATAGAGTGACAGTAATTTACACATTCGCCAACACTATATCACATTAGGATATATAGAGTCGGGTATTAGTAAAAACTCCAATATTATCCACGTTCAACTCAATCAATCCATAAACAAAGTTCTTTGTTCAATAATAACATTTATTATTAACTGTTCTACTCATGGCCGAAGATTTGGACTTTGAGTTAACTATAGTTGATGGTGATACTAACCTTATAATATCGAGGAGACGAATTCTCCATTGAATAATACTTTACTCCCAATGCTTCAACTCAGACCCAACTATAGTCGTTTGAGGGACGCCATGCCATGATTTAACTATAATCAAAGTGGATAATCCATATATTGAAGTTCTAAAGTATTTTCAAGTCGAGAGAATTATATAACATTGATGCATTGATATTTCCAGCTTGACCTAGTTTTTATCAACCAATAGGAAACTCTTGGATGAGTTATTTCAAAGTTATCCAATAACCACAAGTATGTAACCTCTTGGTGCCCCCCACAAGCCATGAGTAATACACTGCTCAATATGTAGAGAGCATTACACAATCTGGCCTCAACGGATGAATCAATATCCTCTCGAAATATCTTAATCGAGAATATTTAAAATAAAATGTTATTTATTTTATGATTTGCTATCGCGATTACAACTATGTGCAACTACAACCACATAACTATTTATTTAAGGATTTATTATTAATTACTTTAAATTAACTATATTATAATACAACAAAGTCTATATTAAAAAACAAATACCTTTATTACGAATAAGATTGACTATAGAGTTAGATATTGAAGGAACCGGGCTGGTCTACAGTAGGTATAATGGGTAGATTTCAAAAAAAATTCTCTATTTGGATCATAGTGGACCTATGAAGGCTAATGAATTCCACCATATCCAATCTTGTTATTCAATAAAATCATATTTTATTTACATTATTTTATATATTTATTTATAATTAATCATATTAATTAAGTTCGAATTGATATATGTTTTGAATATATATATATATATATATATATATATATATATGTATGTATATGTATATGTATAAATATGTGTGTGTGTGTGTATTAATAATATACCAAGATAACATAATGACATGTATCACACTTTAATATATTATACGTGTGATACTCACACACATACACATACATATTTATGTATATATGTGTGAAAATTAGTTAGGTGTTTATATTGCATCATTTAGGTGTGTGAATGGTCGAATTGTTAATTAAGGAAACAACTTTAATAGATCATAAATGTGATAATTGTGCAATTGTGATGGTCGAATATAATTACATACATATGGTTCAATTGTTATTTTGAACAATTGTACTTTAAGGTAAAGACTTTTAATCAATTGTTAATCATATTATTCACACAAATTATAATAAGGCAATTAAATATATGTATAAATGGAGATGATGAACATATAAAAATCTAAATAAAATAGTATAATTGAACCTAAAAAGTCTTGCCCTTAAAATTTGAAGAATTCACATAAACAACATCTGAAAAAAGAAATAGTTGAAATCCTTAAGGTTCCTCTAAGGAGAACCATACATATATCTAGGAATAATTCCCTACCATTAAAGCAAAGTCAAGGTAAGTCTACTCAAGTCTCATACAAGATCTAGAGCAATAATAATGCTACAATAGGAGTTTCAAACAGCAAACATGCCTCGGTCTCAAACAACACAAGTTCAATGAATACAACAACTAGAACGTGGAAAGTGATTATCACAGAGGAAGATATTCGGTATCTACACCCTTAAAATTCTATAACTATATAGATTTTAGTCAAAGGATTTGTGCTCGAATGACCTATTTAGTGGTAGATTCAGCTAAAATGTACTGGGAAAACTCTTAGTTACTTATGCGATTGGTTCATGTCTGTACTATCATTATTTTAAGCCATATGTTGAAAGGGGTTGGCAACCTAAAGGAGAGTTCTATATCCATACCAAAGAAAATGGATTTTATGCTGTTAAATATGTAGATAAGGAAGATTGTGAAAGAATATTGGCAAGAGGTGTTGAGTTTCGGCATTTCTACGTTCCGTACGCATACGCTTCACCATGTCTAGTCGACATCAACAGTCGAAGTCTCCTATGTTGGCATCCCGATTGAACATCCCTTTATCGCCCCCCATCGGACATATTATCTGATCTTAGCAACACATTGTAATAAAATGAATCACCAATGTTATGTGCCACCAATCCTATTATATATACCACGATTATTCCAAATATCTTGCGATGTGGGACTTTAGTCCGTTAAATCCACGTACCCACTCCATTTATAATGTGAGCCAAACCTAACAATCTGCAACTTGGCGAGCATCACTCAAGTCACCTTTGGAGTTATACAGAGTCCTCTTCGCAGTGGGATCAGGCTGCTACTCTGAGTTCTTATAAGTAGGGAGGGCGGATGCTTAACCATATCTCCACCTTGACGAGCACCACATGCTCAACCCCTTTGGAGCATGCTTCGGTCACACTGCATAATACCGGTCCCTCGAACAATAGAGCTCTGATACCATGTTGAGTTTCGGCATTCTTGCATTTCATACGCGTTCGCTTCACCGTGTCTAGTTAACATCAACGGTCGAAGTCTCCTATGTCGGCGTCTCGATTGAACATCCCTTCATCGCCTCCTATTGGGCATATAATCTGGTTTTGGCAACACATTGTAACAAATGAAATCCCCCAATGTTTCGTGCCACCAATCCCATATATATACCATGATTATTTCAAATATCCTGCGATGTGGGACTTTAATCCGTTCAATCCATGTACCCACTCCATTTACAATGCGAGCCACACCTAATAAGAGGTACCTATTTTTATGATAAAAAATTGATGATGATAAAAAGATGGTCATCGGATGTTTCAGATCTCAATCTATCAAAGGAAATGTTACAATCCATTTTGATGTGGATTCGACTTCCGGGCCTAAGTTTGGAGTTTTGGTCAGAAGAAGGGATTAGTAGAATTATTTCCATCTTGGGAAATCCATTAGAAATGGATCACTACACTAAATGTATGATTAAAATCTCATATGCCAGGGTTCTACTTGAAATCAATAATGATTTTAAATTTACAAATGAAGTTATGATAGTGAATGAGATCAACGTGGTGTTCGTTCAACACATGAAATATAAATGGAAACCTCATGTATGTTCCAATTGCAAGTGTATTGGACATTCATTAAAGCTATGTTCATTTGAAAAATATGGATGGAAAAAACAAACACAAAACAAAACTGTTCAACCATTAGTAAAAATAATACCTCGAAAAATTTACAGTTTCATGAACAAAAACAAGACACTACGAATAGGGAAACACATCAGTCAAACAATGCATCTCAGTTTAAAAATGCATTTGAACATGAAGAAACTACGAATACAACACACCAAAAATAGGATAGGAATATAAGTACTTTGGCGGAACTCGGTGTAGAGGCTAACGGGTCCGAGCAAAATGATGATCGGACTATGATGGATATTCAAGAAAAGCGTTCACAATCTGGAACCCCCACACTGCTCTCTGATGGTCATATTGGAAAACGTTCAAGGTCTAAACAGAACAAGAAACATTAGCATGAAAGAATTCCTTTCAGGATTACTACAACAACACTTAATGGTGTGATCGATAACCCTGCGTGGAAAAATATGGTATCGCGGTTAAAGTCAAAAGGTAAGAAAATGAAACGAACAAATTCAATCGTGAGCATTCTCTTAGGCAGCGTAAGCAACAATCCTGACTTCACAAAGAGGAAGTAGCAGTGGATCTACTTATTGGTGTGAGATAAGTATCAAAATCGATGAGCTTTGACGGAATGCTAAGCACTTTAGATGCCATGAATTTTTGCTCAGATGTGGAATTTAGTATAAAATGAAGTTAATTAATGTCTGGTGTGAAATAAACTTTAGTTCTGCACAGCTGATGCTTTTGTGCTATTTTTTGTTGTTTTTTCTCCTTTCTGGTATTTTTCTTGTTTTTTGTTTTAGTTCTTCCCGGGCATTCAGGGAATGTATGCTGGCTTTTGAGTATGATTTATGTTTAACACTCCTACCATCGTTTTTTCTTTACATGCAATAAATTGTATCTCTTATTTGCTTTTAGTAAATAAAGTGCCTGTTTCCAACAAAAAAAATTCCTGCCATTTGTAATAGTTTGATTTTAGATTTATCCTCAGATCTAAAATGGATCCACACCTAGCTTTGCAAGAGAAGGATCAACCACTTGGTTTTTATTTTATTTTATGTTTTCATTCGACCTGGAGTTGAAATTTTTTGTAATTTTCTCATGGTAAATTCAGCCATGGATGATGAGGACAGAAAAATGAATGAAAAGAATGAATGAAGGAAATGAATTAGTGGATTTTTTTTAATTGAAAGAAATGGAACCTTTATCTTTCTTTTAACTGAAACTTCCCTAATTAATTCCCTTAATTCTCTCTCCCCTTTGATTGCCCTTGTATGGTCAGCCATGGATAGCAATTTATGGTGCAAAATTACCAAATACCCTTTAAGCAATTTATCCCTTGTTTAAAATTACAATGATATCATATATCGATGCACGTAAATATTTTTTTTATATATGCATCAAATAATTATAAAAACCTCCAAATATCAAATAAACAAAATAATAATTAATATTTCTAAAATATTAATTAACTGAATTAATTTTCAAAATTTATTTGATTTACTAACTCGTGTAGTTTTTTTTGAAGAATTCACAGATACAGATGTGTGATAAGAGGTGTGAATTCAGTCAACAATTAATATTTGATTCAATATTGACGTTCATAATCAACTTAGCTAGTAGTGTCACAACTTGGCTAAATTCACTGTTTACGGACCTTTTCAATAAAATCATATTTTACAATTTCTTAAGCGGTACCTTTAGTAATGGTTATTTACACATATTCTCTTCATCAATAATATATCACTTTAGTATTTATGGTTTTTGTTAAAATTCCAATGTCATCCTTATTCAACTTAGTTAGTACATAAACAAAGTCATTGGTCCAACAATAACATTTATTCTTAACCGTACTATTCCGGGCAAAGATTTTGACTTTGAGTTTCCTACAGTTGACTGTGATACTAAACACATACATCTTAGGAGATGAATTCTTTATCGAATAGTATTTCACATCCAATGCTTCAACTCTAACCCAACCATAGTCGTTCGATGGATGCCATGCCATGATTTAACTATAATCGAAGTGTAGTTTTCACATTGAAGTTTATTAGTATTCTCAAGTCGAGAGAACTGTGTAATATCGTTACTTCGAGATTTCCCATTTGACCATTATCACTTTACTCAAGAGTTAGGAGGAAGTAAGTGAAGCAAAGCATATCAATCCAAAGGATCAATTGGTAGATATTTTCACTAAAACTCTTATGCATGAAGATTTAATAGACTGCAATAATTAGTCGGAGTCGCAAAATCATGTATATGAAGATGTTGAAAATAAACATGATTTGAGCAATACTAATTTCCTTAGAAATTATTTGATTGGATTACAATTAATTAAGTTGTTTCAAATAAGTTAAAACTTGTTATCATAGAAAAATATCTAGAATACGTTGTCGTGTATAGTAAATCTTTATAATTGTCTATTCATATTTGTATGAAGAAATATATTAGATATTTTATATGAGTATTCTAGAGAATGATTATGAGCAATTGGATCAAATACATCTTTATCATTCATTCAAGAGGTAAAGTGTTTATTTTTTAAATACATGAAAAATTGTAAGAAAAATTTGTATTAAAGCTTTCTATTTTCTGCATTAAAAATTTATCTCTCATTTTCACTTCTAATATAATTCACCTTGCTCTTAATCTTTTTTTCTTGAATTGCTAGCAACAATAAGCATCGCTAGGACATTGAAATTCTTGAAAATGTGATATCCTTTATATCAACTAGTAGTATGAAATGCACGTCTGTTGAATGCGTCCGAAGAAAAATTATGTTAACTTCTATTTATTGCTAATTAGTACAAATAAATGGAAAAAATAAAAAAAGATGATCGAGAATGCTTTGGTTTAGAAATTACAGTGACACTTTGTTTAGTTTTATTCTAAAAGATAATTGGTGTAGAAATTAAACATGGAATGGGAAAGGAGATAGAGTATTAAATTATTAATATTGTAAGAGTAAAGCAAAATATGGGTAAAAACGAGTTACTAAAATGTCATTTATGTTATCTGTTTTATTTTATTACTGAAGAATCATAAATTTGAAAGTTCAAAATTTTCACATCAAGGTATTTCTATTACATATGGATAAGCTACTTCAAATTTAAAAGATCACTTCGTGAACATACAACATCTTACAAAACTATTTTCTGTGAAACTATAAACTACATGTAAAAGGATATCGTTGACCTTAGTTTATTAAGGTCCTCTCTACAATGAGTAAAGAAAAAATGTACAGACAAAATTATGTTATGTGATACTTTGAAAAACTTTGAAATATAGATCTGATCATGCCTTTAAAAACCGAGGAAGTCCAATTTTGTTACCAGTTAGCTTCACATCTTCCTTGATCTGTTCTCTAAACTCCTTGAATGTAAATTCACGATAAACCGATTGCTCTCCGAGACTTCGAATAATAGTATCACTGGAAGGACATAAAAAATATGCTATTGAAAACCTTTCCTTCTTCAAATTCGACATCACTCTATGCTCCACGCTCTTGTATAATCCATTACTCCATGCCTGACACAAATATAAAGAAGAAAACATTTATAATTTAATGTTATGCTTCTATGTCATGAGCTACAATTCCTGAGAACACGACACTTTTTGTAAACTAGTTAGTTTTTTAAGGTAATAGGAACCAAAACAATGTTCTTTCAAATGACAAGTAATTTTTTTGGCTAAATGAGCTATGCATCACAAATGCATACTTATGTACTAGCTATATAGTATGTACCTGGAATAAGTCCCCAATATTTATGATAAGAGCTTCTGGATTAGGTTTAATGGGTACCCATTTTTCACCTTTTTTCATCTCTAAACCACCAACTTCATCTTGAAAAACCACAGTTAAAAAATCACTATCTGTATGTGGAATCATCGCTAAATCTCCACCATCCATAATCTTACACGAAGGGTAGTGATTCAAGCGTAGATAGCATGTGTCATACTTGCAGCTTTCCTTCACATACTTGCCATTATACCCCAAACCTTCTTCTAGTATTATACATAACTCTTGTGCCAGGTTCATCATAAACCTTGTATATTCCTCTATTGCATACCTGGAACATTTTAAAATCATAAGATTATATCATAGTAATGTTAAGCTTGGTTCAATATATATAGTACCCGATGTTATGATTTTTATGAGCAATGTTAAGTGATAGAGGGATATGAAATGCTTCTGACTTGTTAGGCATGCCTGAACTATAACAATTTGATCCATATCCTATGAACTCTTCCTTTTTTCTCTCTAAAGGTAGTCTAAAAGTATCAAGCATGGACAATCTCATTTTTTGTAGTATGGAATCTGGTAAATTGTGGTTTATTACTAGAAAGAATCCCCACTCTTTAGCTGCTTTTACTAACTTTTGCTTATAGTGGTTTCTTAACCATTGTTCATTGCTTCTCAAGAGATGGAGGTCGATCACAGGGAGCGTAAGATTGTGATCTGATGGTTGGTGATTGATGAAGTGTCTACGTGTGTTGAGCAGTGGTGGATTTTGATCCATCGTCATAATGATATATAGCCTGAAAAATGGAACAAGAGAATATATTTGTAAATTTTGTTGAATATACTCTATGTTGGTTTATCTTGTTTTCGAAGTCTATGTTTATTTTAATCAGCGCAAGGATTTTGTTTCAGCATAAAAGTAGTTTATTATATAGGTTAATTTCAAAGATTTCATGTTTCAAGGAAGATAAATTTTGCTTTATTTTTGTGGTTAAAACTTAATATATATGACAAGTGCGGGTAAAAGCTAAAGGGAGTCGGTTCATAAAATTTCATAGTTAATCAAGCAGTACATACACTATATATATATATACTGATAGTAATAGTGCTACTTTATTCAAGTAAAGCACTCATTTTAATGTCTCAGGGGTTCGAACTCATGTCCTCTAAAATCTTTGTGTAGAGCGTCATACCACTAATCAGTTGAGCTAGTGATGCTTGACATATAAATAAAGTAATGAATATACACACTAAGGAAAATCCATCGAATGCATGCAAAGAAAAAATGTTAGTTAAATTCTCTTTGGTGCAAAGCAATGTACACAAAGCTCGATACCGAAAAACCGACTTGTCCTTCAAATTCAAAAGAAAACCATAGAAATCAAATTTCTCGCCTCTAATACTGAGTATCTCGAGATAGTAGGATTGCTGTTATAGTCCCCATATGCATTCATTTTAGAAAAACTTCTTAAAGTATCCAACATTTCTAGGTTAACACAATTTAAAATTGGTTGTCCATCATTTTGGGAACGATTATGTAATTGATATAAATTATGGGTAAGAGAACAAAACATGGAGAAAATTATGGATGATCACTTTTCTTTTTTTTACATCCATTAATTAAAAAGAATTATACTAATGTGGATTTATAAACACATATATTAATGTGTATTAGTGTGGTCCTTATCAAATAAAAATGGCAATGAAGTGATACAACATTTCCATAGAATATGAATTATCAAATAAATGTGGTAAGTAAGTACATAATCAAATGCTAGATAATTATGACGTAGTCATAAAGAAAAAACCGAACCTTCATTTTTTTCTTCTTCTTCTTTTATTAAAAAGATTATATTTTTACTTAATTATGAATATGTAAAGTATTTTTGTAATGTCTGTAGTAATTTGTAATTTTTTAGAAAAAATGCTTTACAACCAAATCAATCAACCAAATATGAAAATCAAATCAAAACATAATTCATATTTAGGATTTCCTAATGCCCATATTTATTATACTCAATAGAGAAAACATTTCAATGCTAGGTGAATTTTTAAGTTCAAGTATATAAAGTTCATACTTACACTAAGATCTAGACAAAACACACGCATTTAATCAAAGATTGCTTGAAAAGAAGAAGAAAAATAAACATACCTCCAAATTTGAAATTTCTTAGGTTAATGCCCTTCAACTTTAGTTGCCCTAGCCAAATATGAGATGGAAGTAATCTGAAAACACATTAGGCAAAAATAATTGCAGTATCTAAACTCAAACTCAAACTCAGCATGCTCAATAAGGAGGGCAAACCAACATACCACTGCATTAAAGAATCATTTTGTGATGATTGCCCTTTTATATAAATTAACCAAATCATTTAAAAGAAAATTAAAATTTTATTGTCCTCCTCCAATGTGTTGCCCTGGACGATCGCATTGGTTGTCTTGCCCTGGGACCGGACCTGATAGTTAGCCTGTGAGTTTTCCAGTGGTGATTCAAAATTACACCCCTTTATTACTATGAACAACATTAATAACAAAATTACCTTTTTATTGTCGTGTTGTATATTTAGTTGCTCGATGATTTTTTTTTAAGTTTACAGTACATAAAGATCATAATTATCTCGAGATTAGACAAAACACACACATTCAAAATAAAAAATTGTTAGAATAGAAGAAAAACATAAACTCACTTTCAAAATCGAAATCTCTTATGTCAAAGCAGGAAAAATCATTGCGTACTCAACTTTAATTAAAAGAGAGAAAAAGAAAAGGCTAATTTACACGGAAGAATTCAAATTTAGCATTTCAAGCAGATTAAAAGGAAAAATAAAATAGGAAATACATTATGACATAGTTAGACAGTAAGTTATTTAGCGAGGATTCAAAATTATACCCATTAATTATTGCGAGCAACATTAATAACAAAAATACCTTTTTATGTCATGTTATTCAGTAGCTTGGTGAATTTTCTTAGTAATTATACCGAGATCTAGACAAAACACACACATTTAATCAAAAATTGTAAGAACAGAAGGAAAAAGTAAACTTACCTTCAAAATCAAAATTTCTTATGCTATAACAGTAAAATCGCAGCACACTCAAGTTTAATTAGAAGAAAGAAGAAGAAAAGGCTATTTTGTACAAAAGAATTCAAAGTTAACATTTCGAGCAGATTTAAGGAAAAAAATAGAAAAGACATTAGGACATAGTTAGACCGTGATTTATTTAGTGGACATTCAAAATTATAATCTTTTATTATTGCAAAGAACATTAATAATGAAAATATTCTTTTATTGTTGTGTTATTTAGTTGCGTGGTGATTTTTTAATGTTTAGAGTACATAAAGTTCACACTTATATCGAGATCTACAAAAAACACACACATTCAATCGAAAATTGCCAAAATAAAAAGAAAAAATATACTTACCTTAAGAATTGAAACTTCTAATGTTAAAGTGGGCAAAATCATGGTGTACTCAACTTTAATTGAAAGAGAGAAGTAGAAAAAAGCTAATCTATATGAAAAATAATTCAAAATTAGCATTTCGAGCATATTAAAGGGAAATAATTAGGAATGACATTAGGATATACTTAGACAGTGAGTTATTTAGTCGGGATTCAAAATTGTAACCTTTTATTATTGTGAGCAACATTAATAATGAAATCGCTTTTTTTTCTCTTAGGTTATTTAGTTGCTCATTGAATTTTTTTATGTTTAGAATACATAAAGTTCATACACATATTGAGATCTACACAAAACAAATGCATTCGGTCAAAATTTGTCGGAATAGAAGAAAAAAATAAAGTTACCTTCAAATTCGAAATTTCTAAATAGAACAAAATCATAGCGTACTCAATTTTAATTGAACGAGAGGAGAAGAAAAAAAAAACTAATTAGTATGGAAGAACTCGGATTTAGCATTTCGAGCAGATTAAATGAATAAAAATAGAAAAGACATTAAGACGTAGATGGACCGAGTTATTTAGTGGGGGTTTAGAATATGAAAATACTCTTTTATTATAAGGTTATTTAGTGTGTATTTTGGTAATTAAAAAGAGCATACAACATGTGAAAATGGGTCAAAAAAAGGTTGCGGAAGTTACGGAACTTAGGGAGGTCCAAGGACTATGTATGTAAATGTGGACCTTTACACCAAGGTGACACGAACAACATTCTGACTAGTAACTCACGTGTCATCAGTCAGTCAATAAGCTTGTGAACCATAATGTGGAAAATTCGAAATATTCTCTCACTCCAGATCTCACTTTTATTACTATTTTATGAAGAAAAAAGAAATCAGTTTGAAACATGTAGATACAACACATGGAAATATTTTTTTAAATGGTGAAAATTCTCCCAGGGTATAAAAGTAATGGAAAATGGCCATCCTAATACATCAAAAATGGTTCATTAGCCTAGGAGTTTTCTATACATGCGGAACAAATGACTTTACAACGAGCAAAGGTGATTAAACAAAAAATAATGATAATATTAGTATGAATCATTTGGATTTAAGATTGAACAACAGAAGAATTAGACATGTAAATATAAAATCTCTTATCAAAATATATATGGTATACCTAGATCAATAAATACTGAATAAAAATTTGCTTTAGTTTCATCTCAAACTCAAATAGTTCAATTTGTGTGATAACATCAATGTATATACATTATATCAAATTTTAGACGGGTAGAAATATATACAGTCAGATTAAGAATAAGCTCAATTACCAGGTAATTAACCGGACATTTATAGTATTAATAAAGAATAAAACTTATTTTCTAATATATGCAAAAGTTATAGTATAAATTAAGAATAAAGCTTACTAGTAATGAAGAATCAACTGCAGCCAGTATTATGTCGACCTTCAAAAGGTATTGTTGACATGTATAATAATATAAAAATGCAGAGAATATATGTAGATACTGATTGCATATAAGAATGTAGCAGGGAACATATATGGATATAACATGCATGTGCATGCTGATTCACAACTTTAGGTTAATGGTAGAGTCTTTGTACACGTTCTTCATGCATTTATCAGAAGAAGAAGATGTGATTTTTAGGGTCGTATCTCTACTGCAGAGCCATATTTAGTAGCACAGCATATATTTCTTTCCTACAAACTTGTTGATTTTACATATTATTGTACCAACCCCACAAATATCAATTCTGTACGCAACATGTCACATGGCCTTCTAGTTTTAGGTTTTATGAACTATTATTGTAGAGGTTGACCAAAATAGCTTCTTCACACTATCTACATATAACTAATTATATACATCAACCTTAAAATCTATTTGGATTAAAATTAATCGTACACAAAATCCAATGTGTCATCAACTTTGTCCGTTCCATAATGAATATTGGCTAAGAAAACAAAGATAAATACATTCCATTAGTCTCAAATTGTGATATGTGTGTATGTGTGCGCACGCGCGTGCGGGCATGCATTTGTAAGGAAACTAGTATTAACTCTCGTTAGCAAGAAGAATATGGTAAGAAAAGCCAAAATACATGCTAAATTTGCCGGCTAATATTTAACATTTTGAAATGTAAACGAGATTTTAAATTTTTCTCAAAATTTCAGTATGCTGTTTGTAACATAGATCAAACACCCTCAAAGTTTGGTTTAATTTCAAATTGTAAAACACGAAAATATATTGAAGTGTAGCCTGGAGGTGTAACAGATTCACATATGTATATTTATGTGTATGTCTATGTGCACACGGAGACACATTCTTCATTTGACATTTTGGTTTACATTTAGACCATGATTTTTGGTCAACTATAAGTCTATTCTCCTGTTTTTTGAGAATCTATAAAAATGCAAGGATGTTTAGAATTCCGATGGCTGGGTGGAAATTTAACAATAAACATGAAATTGTTTATGTCTGTCATGAATCAATTCAGATTATTATGGTTTCTTTTTTCTTCAGCATGTGGTGTGTGGCAATGGATCATGCACACATGAGGGAAACACTCACGACCACATCTATGCTAATTTTTATACTGTTTGAGGGAAAGAGGCTTCGTACCTTAAAGGAATTAGTTTACATAGTAAAGCTAAGATAATTTATAATATCGTATATTAATGATGCAGAAAATTGTCTTGAGAATTTTTTATCTGTCTGTCCCTGCAGATGTTCAGGTGTGTCTAAATTGTATACAGTTAAAACATCTAAGCATTTAATTGATTACCTTAAGTTATTGCTATGCATAAAGAACATTTTTAGCATGCGAGTTCCATCGAATTTCAATGGCTAATTGACGCAGCGGATAATTCAAAACGATCTTCAATCGACGTAAATAGCAATCTGTGGATTGATGGATACTGAAATGTCCGAATTCGTTGATCCGAAGATGCCGAACTCTAGCTATCTCTGACTCGTTGATCCGAAGATACCGGGAAAGAGATCTACGATTCTTCGACGTTGATCTTGCGCACAAGATACCGTGAATCGGCTTCAACAAACGATGATCCGAGCGCACTCGAATGACGTAAGTGGAGATAGGAGGTACACTCGACTACCAATTGAAATTGAAAGCAACAAGCTAACAAAAGAGAATTTTATTCAATATTCAACAACCTTTACAAAATGACCATACACGCCTATTTATAGGCACATTACAATTTACACCAAAGAAACAACGAAATTACACTAAGTCCTAACTCGGTTCCGAGTTAACAACATCTGCTTCGCGACTTAAGGGATAGCTCGGCATCGACTTAATCTTCTTTTCGCGACTTAAGGGATAGCTCGGCAACGACTTAATGGAAGCTATCTCGGTTCCGACTTATGGATTTAGGCTTCAGCTTATCTCGGCAACAACTCAACAATGTTCGCTCGCGACTTATCTCGCCTCCGACTTATCCATGTTCGCTCGCGAAGATCGGTCGTAGGTTATTATTTGGGAATTAGGTCGTGGAATGGAGTAAGATCGCGTGATGGAATCTGGAGATAAGTCGGCAATTGGAGTTAGGTCGGCGATTGGGGTGGGAGTTAAGTCGTAGGTCGGCATGAAGGTGGAAGTTAGGTCGGCAATTGGGGATAGGTCGGCAATTGGAGATAGGTCGGCGATTGGGGTGGGAGTTAGGTCGTAGGTCGACGTGAAGTTAGGTCGTCTCCGACCTTGGGTAGGTCGACCGCGATTCAATACGGTAAGTGCTGCATCATCCTCCCCTTGTTGGAAGGAATTCGTCCTCGAATTCACACCCTTGTCACCGTCGACAAATTCCTCCCCATAGTATGGAACCAAATGTTTAACGTTGAAAACGTCCGTAGTGTGAATATGATCTGGTAACTTTAACTGGTAAGCATTGTCATTGATTTTCTTCAAGATTTCAACTGGTCCAATCTTGCGAGCTTTCAACTTGTTGTAAGTCCCAACTGGAAAACGATCTTTCGTTAATACCGCGTAAACAAAATCACCCTCTTTGAAGACTACACTCCTTCGTTTCTTATCCGCCATTTGTTTGTACTTCTCATTTGTCTTTTCCAATCGTTCCTGAACGATTCTATGGCACTCCGTCAATCCTTCAACAAAATCAGCAGCTTTCTTAACTGTCTTCTTTGATTGTGGTATTACCGTTAAATCCAAAGGTCCCTTCGGTAAGCTCGAATAAACAATCTGGAATGGACTGAACCCAGTACTTCGATTCACAGCATGATTATGGGCAAATTCTGCCTGACATAACTTCACATCCCAACTCTTTAGATTATCTTGAACAAGACACCTCAACAAGTTTCCCAATGATCGATTAACCACCTCCGTTTGTCCATCAGTTTGCGGATGATAAGCACTACTAAACTTCAGCTTTGTTCCCACCATTTTCCACAAACTCAACCAAAAATGACTCAGAAAACGAGTATCTCTATCTGACACAATAGATTCTGGCAATCCATGAAGTCGATAGATCTCCTTGAAAAACAACTGAGCAACATGAACAGCATCTGCCGTTTTCTTACAAGCAATAAAGTGTGCCATTTTCGAGAATCTGTCCACCACCACATATATGGAATCGTTACCTCGTTGTGTCCTTGGTAATCCCAACACGAAGTCCATACTCACATCAACCCATGGTTTAATTGGTACAGGTAATGGCATATATAAACCAGCATTAGTCGCAGTTCCTTTCGAAACCTGACAAATATGACATCTCTCAACAAATCTTTCCACCTCTTTCCTCATTGACGGCCAAAAATAAGATTGAGAAATTAACTGTAAGGTACGGTCTCTCCCAACATGTCCTTCTTCGTGTAGTTCTTTAACAATCTTCATTCTCAAGCTACAGTCTGGGATGCACAAACGATTTCCCTTAAACAGAAAACCATCCACCAACACAAATTCATCCGTATTTCCTTCCTTTACTTTTTCAACAAATTTCACAAAGTAAAGATCTTCTTCAATCAATTCTGGCAATAATTCAAACCCTGTCACTTCAACTTTCATTGTTGTCAACAAATGACTCCTCCTGCTCAAAGCATCAGCCACACGATTGGTTACCCCTGACTTGTGCTTCACGACAAAAGTAAACTGCTGTAAATAAGCAATCCACGATGCATGTCTTGCTGAAATCTTGTCTTGCCCTTGCAAATGCTTCAATGCTTCATGATCAGTGTAAAGAACGAACTCCTTCTGAAATAGATAGTGTCTCCAGTGTTTAATAGATTGCACAACAGCATAAAACTCCACATCATATGTACTGTATCGCATCTTCGCTCCTGACAACTTCTCACTGAAATAGGCAATTGGACGCCCCTTCTGGCTCAACACCCCTTCAATCCCAACCTTGGATGCATCAGTATGTAGTTCAAACACCAACTGAAAATCAGGTAGCACTAGAATTGGTGCAGATGTCAAAAGATCTTTGATTCGTTCAAAAGCAACCTCGGCTTCCTCCGTCCATGCAAACTGTTTACCTTTCATGCAATCTGTAACAGGCGCCATCACACTACTAAAGTGTGGAATAAACCTTCGATAAAATGAAGCCAACCCATGAAAACTACGAACTTCCGTTATCGTCTTGGGCTGCGGCCAATTTCTGATCGCCTCAACTTTACTTTGGTCAACCTGTATTCCTTTCTCTGAAACAACATACCCCAGAAATAAAACACTATGCGTCATGAACACGCATTTCTTCGTTGCAGCATAGAATTGTTCTTGTCGCAATACCATCAGCACTTCTCTAAGATGATTCAAATGTTCCTCTGGACTCCCACTGTAAATAAGAATATCATCGAAATACACCACCACGAATTTCCCAATGAACGGTCGAAAAATCTGATTCATCACCCTCATGAACGTACTTGGTGCATTGGATAAACCAAATGGCATAACCAACCATTCGTATAGACCCTCCCTAGTTTTAAAAGCAGTCTTCCACTCATCTCCTGGTCTGATACGAATTTGATGATACCCACTCTTCAAATCAATCTTCGAAAAGATAGTAGCTCCACTTATTTGATCCAACAAGTCATCCAACCTTGGCATTGGAAATCTATATCTCACAGTAATCTTATTCAACGCTCGACTGTCAGTGCACATCCTCCACGTCCCATCCTTCTTGGGTACCAATAAAGCTGGTACAGCACAAGGACTCAGACTCTCCTGCACACGCCCCTGCTCAAGCAATTCCTCTACCTGCCTCCGCAGTTCTTCATGTTCCTTCGGACTCATTCGATAATGTGGTCTGTGTGGCAATACAGCACCGGGAACAAGATCTATCTGATGTTGTATATCCCTCAACGGTGGCAACTCCGTTGGTAACTCATCTGGAAATACATCGTCAAATTCTTTCAGAACTGGTTTAACTTCTTCTGGAATTTCAACCTCTTCACTGCTTTCTCGTCCAATCAACAAGAATACTTCCGGCTCTTCTTCAACTTCTTTAACAAACTCCTTCAAAGTCAATAGAGTTTTCAGCTCTTCGATTTTCTCCACTTTGTTTTCTTCCTGTTGGCGTTTCTTCGGAACCAGAGTAATCTTTGTACCTTCGAACATGAAACTGTAACTGTTGGTCCGTCCATCATGTTGTACTGCTCTATCAAACTGCCATGGCCTGCCCAACAACAGATGACACACATCCATGTCTACTACATCACACCAAACCTCATCCTTGTATTTCTTCCCAATTGAAAACTTCACACAAGCTCTACGTCCAACTTTCACTTCACCACCCTTCCTCAACCAAGCTAACTTGTATGGTTTAGGATGTTTCTCAGTTTTCAACTCCAACTTCTTCACTGCTTCTGTAGAGATAATATTATCACAACTTCCAGCATCAATAACAAATTTACAAACTCTTCCCAGAATAGTGCATGTAGATTGAAAGATATTGTTCCTCAACCAACTACTTTCTTCCTCTTGCTTTGGTGTTAAACAACTTCTCCTCATCATCAATGCGTATCCGTCATCTCCCGACAGTAAGTCTTCCTCCTCAACTGGTAAAGAATTAGCGCATTCAGCTTCTTCATCCTCAACCTCAGCAATCATTGCTCTCTTCTTTGGCTTTGGACATTCATTGCTTTTATGACCCAACTCCTGACATTTGTAACATTTGAAACCGTTGTTAACCTTTGCCTTCTCAACCTCCTTCACCCCTGGTTTGCTGATAGGTTTAGACACATTAGAACTTCCACCAACACCCTTCACTTGATTATTGGAATTCGTAAACACACCACCTCCTCGTCGTCCCTGCTTCTCCCAAGCCAACGCTTTTTGATGTGCCTCTGCCACAGATCTTGGATCGAACATATTAACCATATCCTGAATCTGCATTCTCAATCCCCCAATGAATCTAGATGTCAGTTGTTCTTCCGTTTCCATGATATCATTCCTTGCAATAAGCTGATAAAACTCATCTGCGTAATCATTAACAGTCTTTGTGCCCTGCCTCAAGTTCTGCAAACGTTGATACATCAGAGATTGATAATTGTAAGGTAAGAACGTTGCTTTCATCAATTTCTTCATCTTCTCCCAAGATTCAACTTTTGACTTCCCCATTCGTTCACGTGTAAGTTTAGTTTGCTGCCACCATGCCAAAGCTCTACCCCTCAACCTTGTAGCAACCAACTTCACTCTACGACGTTCTGGAACTTCTTTGAAATCAAAAATTTCTTCAACATTAGCCATCCAATCCAAAAACTCCTCAGCCTGCATACCACCTTTGAATTCTGGAATTTCTGTCTTCATCCCAGATTCCCACTTGTGATCGTACTCCGACTGATTCCTTCCCCGTCCACGTCCTCGTCCATGAACACTACCACCATCATACTCTTCTTCACAATCCGATGTATATCGATGTCGATCCTGACCACCAACATCTCTACCACCATCACGTCTTCCACCAACATTCCTACGATCCACATTCCTCCGATCTCGATCAGTCACATTTCTATCACGACCTCGATCATCAATATTTCTATCACAATCTCGATCCACGCTTCTATGATCACTATCGACACTTCTCTCTCGATTTGAATGTGGTGAAATCCTGCTTCTTCCATGGCTCGATTCAGGTGAAACCCTTCTCTGATTTTGACTCATTTCCAACATCATCCTCTCTAATCGACCAATCCCTTCCGTAAGCTTCTCATTGAAATTCTCGTTGATTCGTTGCTCCATTTCGTCGGCCTCTTCTCTTCCGTACAAAGCATTAATATTGCGATGACGTTGAACTCGTCTTGGCGGCATGATTGAATTCTTCACAAACACTTCAACAAATTCACACTTCAAGTTTTCAAACGCCTTTCGAACTTTGATCCAAAATGAAATGGATCGAAACTCCAACTTTGTTGCAAAATATGATGAACACGATGAACACAACTTCAACACTTCAAATTCTCGGCTCCAAGACTCGATTTAGCTATGATTGGCTAAAACAAGCTCTGATACCAAAACTGACGCAGCGGATAATTCAAAACGATCTTCAATCGACGTAAATAGCAATCTGTGGATTGATGGATACTGAAATGCCCGAATTCGTTGATCCGAAGATGCCGAACTCTAGCTATCTCTGACTCGTTGATCCGAAGATACCGGAAAAGAGATCTACGATTCTTCGACGTTGATCTTGCGCACAAGATACCGTGAATCGGCTTCAACAAACGATGATCCGAGCGCACTCGAATGACGTAAGTGGAGATAGGAGGTACACTCGACTACCAATTGAAATTGAAAGCAACAAGCTAACAAAAGAGAATTTTATTCAATATTCAACAACCTTTACAAAATGACCATACACGCCTATTTATAGGCACATTACAATTTACACCAAAGAAACAACGAAATTACACTAAGTCCTAACTCGGTTCCGAGTTAACAACATCTGCTTCGCGACTTAAGGGATAGCTCGGCATCGACTTAATCTTCTTTTCGCGACTTAAGGGATAGCTCGGCAACGACTTAATGGAAGCTATCTCGGTTCCGACTTATGGATTTAGGCTTCAGCTTATCTCGGCAACAACTCAACAATGTTCGCTCGCGACTTATCTCGCCTCCGACTTATCCATGTTCGCTCGCGAAGATCGGTCGTAGGTTATTATTTGGGAATTAGGTCGTGGAATGGAGTAAGATCGCGTGATGGAATCTGGAGATAAGTCGGCAATTGGAGTTAGGTCGGCGATTGGGGTGGGAGTTAAGTCGTAGGTCGGCATGAAGGTGGAAGTTAGGTCGGCAATTGGGGATAGGTCGGCAATTGGAGATAGGTCGGCGATTGGGGTGGGAGTTAGGTCGTCTCCGACCTTGGGTAGGTCGACCGCGATTCAATACGGTAAGTGCTGCATCACTAATTAGAGTAGGAAAAGTAAAAAAACTTGGAAAAGAAACACCATGAACCCGTTAGTCACATCTCATCAACCAAACTGAGTTGCCTTCCTCATTAAGTTATAGGGATGAGTAGCCTTCCTCCAGATGTGGGACTATATGATTCATTTCGTCACTGTTAAGTTCGATTGTATTATATGTGGAGTGGTGACAAAGGTGATGGATGGATGACCAAAAAAGGGAAAATATGAAAGACTTTTAGAGGTGGCAATCGTTCTTCCTCTATGGATGCCTGAATAATTTCAGGTACAGATACTTTATAGTTATTTCAAAATTATTTGCTGTGTAAATGTTCATTTCTATTGTTCATCACTTGACTGTTTTGAAGAGTAACTGAATAAGTGAATATTGTTTCCTCTATTTATACCATTACTTACCCTTTTAAGAAAATGTCCTCTGTGCAGTGTGCACCATTTCCATTGATGATATACGTTCTCTCTGCAATTTTAGAGGGTATTCGTAGTTTCTATCCAAGTCCTCCTCAATTTGTTTCCTGAGCATCCATCTTTAACATGCTGGGGCGAAGGCAGAAGTGTATATAAGCAGGGTCATTTTTGAAAATAAATGTTATACTACCGCAAAAATTACACTGTACAAATGGAATGCAGACAAACATTTTGTTAATCATCAATATCAACTTCGATTGCTCTCGAGGATTGTCAATACCTTCAAGGACTTCGTTTAAGATACTTATCTGTCGCCTCTATACTATATATATCTTAGCAATATCTTTATAAATAGATGTAATATCAGCCATGGCTGCCTAGACAAATCTGGTTGACAATCCTATCTTTGCTAACCAAGATCAAATGGAGGGTCTTCTTCTTCTTCTCCATCTAACTCTCCTCCATTACTAAGTCACAATCTACATTCACAAAAACACCATGCAGAGAAACTTCTGGAATTGATGAAGAGGACTTTCAAACTGTTCAGAAGCGACGAACCAAGCTGTTGGATAAAAGATCTGCATCTCAGGGAAATTAACAAACTGGAATTGGTGCAAATCAGATCAATCTGAATCGCATACATGCAACTCAGATTAGGCAATCATTCGAAAAAGGCTTCTACTCAGATAATCAGAGCTACAGACCTATTCCAGAGCAAGAAATACATCAAGAAACAACCAAACAAATGTGTACTCAGATACACAGTTCAGAGATGCAAGAAATACTTCAAGAAACAATCAAACAAGAATGAATTCAGATGCACAGTTCAAGACAAACGTGAGTAATTGATGCAGCGCGAAATCAAGATGAGCGAATTACCTTAGGTCGCGCGCGTGATAACCCTAGGTCGCGAGAGCAGAAGGAAGAAGAAGGTCGCGCGCGTGATAACCCTAGGTCGCGAGAACAGAAGGAAGAAGAAGGTCGCGCGCGTGATAACCCTAAGTCGCGAGCTTTGATAGGTTGTTGGTGATAGGTCGTTGAAGTTAGGTCGTTGAGGATAAGTCGCAAGCTACTGATTTTCTTAGATCGCGAATTGTTAAGTCGCGTGAAGATTTCCAGGAGCCATTTTTAGGTCGCTGACCTTAAGTCGCTCCTCATTTATGTCGTTACTTCTTATGTCGTTTGCTGTTTTTGTTAAGTCGTGTACTGTTTGTGTTGTAATTTTCTTAGGTCGTTTGTGTTGTGTTGTAAACCCTATAAATAGGGATGTAATGTCATTGTAAAGGAGTTAGTCAATTTGAATAAAATTTCTTTTGTGTGCTCTTGTGCCACCATTAAAATCGGTAGTTGAGTGTTATCTCCTATCTCCACTTTCGGCATTCGAGTGCGCTCGAATCAACGATTGTTGAAGCCAATTCACGGAATCAAGTGCGCTTGATCAACGTTCGAAGAATTGTAGATCTTCTCTCACGGCATCGTGCGCGATCAACGTGTCGAAGATAGCTAAAGTCTGGTATCTCGCGAGATCAACGGATTTGGGCATTTGGGTATTTTCAATCCATCGATTCTGCATCAATTCACCGATTAATTCCGCTAATCGGATTGGATCCTGGACGGATTCGATTGACATCGTCGAATTCGCTTATCACGCTGCGTCAGTAATACCTCTTCTTGGGCTGAGATGATCAAAAAAGGAGGATTAAACTCTAATTTTGATATCAAATATGCTCCTTCCCTCTCCATCAATGAGAAAAAGATTGTTGTTGTGAATGTAGAGACCAGTAAAAGAACGAAAGATAAATGGAGTTTCTCGATTATTGTCTATGTATTTGGCAATAGACCCATATATCATCATTTCAAGGCCTTCATTGCAAGATCTTGGAACCCTGCTGGTAAATCCGACATTTACACTCGAAATAATGGTTTCTTTATCATTAGATTTTCAAATGCTTTAGATTGTGAAAAAACAATTAACGGTGGTCCATACTTCTTAATGAGAAACTTAATATTTTGAAAAAAATAGAGTAAAAACTTAATCTTGATAGAGATCTGCTTACAACCATGCCAGTCTGGGTTATATTGCCAGAACTTAATCTTAGGTTGTGGAATAAAGAAATTTTAAGTGCAATAGCCAATGTAGTTGGTATTCCATTGAAGTTGGATAAACCAACTGCAAAGGAGACCGGATTATCATATGCAAGAATTCTAGTAGAGATTAAGGCAGGCGCTAATCTACAAATGAAGCATAAATTTCAATGCATGATGGAGAAAATGAAGTGCAAAGTATAGAATATGAATGGATTCCTCCTAGATACAAGACTTGCTCATGTTTTATCCACTCCATAGAAAATTGTGTTACCGAAAAGGTTTAGAAAGAAAAGAGTTCAATGCAAGAAAAATTAGTTGAAGACAGAGACAACATGAAAGCTTACAAAGATGCAAATTATAAAAGGGTTCATTTTGAATTTAATGATGACGCAGCCCCTCTATCACCAAATGACTTGTCAAATTTAAGCAAGAATAATGAAAACAATGCTTTTGCTCAAAATAACATACAGGTAGTTGATGATCATGAAATCATTATTGAAAGAATAAGGATGGGAATATTAATACAATTCTCATTCCAAATTTTGAATCATCTAAAGAAAATATCACAAATATGGATGAAACTCAAGCTACAGAAAAAGAAGCAGCAATTCAAGAAATAGAAAACTTCTCCCATGAATCTAGATGAGGGCTCTTTTATCAATAAAATTCTAGACTCAATGCCACATGAACATCCTAGAATTAATCATTTAGCAAGACGTCTCACTCCCTAAGATGGGAAGTCAGTTTTTGAACAAGTTATACAAAAGGCAATTAGTCGAGATGCAAATACTTCTTCATCTACAGGCAGAAAGAAAAAAAAAAGTAGAATAATGAACATAAATGACATTATCACAGAAAGCAGCATAGAAGATGCAGATGATAGTGATTTCAAAAGAAAATACCTCTTCAAATATTCTAAATGGGAGCATCAATTGAAAGTAAAAAACAAAAATTTATACAAGAAAAAAGGGAAGAATTTGGAAGTGTAAGAAGATGAAAACAATTACAGTGCTTCACTGCTTTGAGTATCCTTTATAATAACTTTTAATTTTCATCGTGAGTATAATAGTTTGGAATGTCAGGGGTTTAAATTCCCCATAAAGGAAATTAGATTTATCTAATTTCCTTCCTTCTTACAAACCTAGTATAGTTGGATTATTAGAACATAAATTGGATGATAATGATTTTGATGCTTTTCAAAATAGAAATATAAGCAACTGGAATGCCATTAGCAATGGTAGAAATATTGTTATTTGGGATCCATAGTTTGGGATTTACATCAATTTAGTCTTAATTTGCAATGCATACGTTGTAAATTTATAAATAGAGGGGAATTAATGATAGAAGTAAGTTTTGCATATGCTCTAAATATAAAAAAGAATAGATTATCGTTATGGAATTATTAGAGCATCTTAGCAAGACAATAAACAATGCTTGGATAGTAATAGGAGATTTTAACCATGTCTTGCTAGCCTTTGAAAAAGGGGAGGAATTCTAGTTCTTTTAAAAAGTTCAAATTTCTCTCAAATTTTATTTTTAAATCTAGGCTAGTTGAGCTTATAATATTTTGAAACAAATTCACTTGGAAATCCGGAGAATTTAGAAATATACATTGCAAATTAGATAGAATATTAATAAATCAGTTTTTTATTAACTTCTTTCCTAATTTCAAATGCTTAACACTTCCCCAAGGGATTGGTGATCACACTCCATTGCAATTAATTTCTAACCATAAGAGTTTAATCAAAGTAAACTTTCCTTTTAGATTTAAAAATGGTTGGACATATGACAAGAATTATAAATAGGTTGTCAAAAACAACTTGCAAACTTATATATCAGGCTCAGCTGAATACAAAGTTAGGAAAATTTTACAAAAAAACAAAAGAAAATTTAAACAATGGAATAAAAGCAGAAACAACAAATGGAATCAATCAATTAAGGAAGGAATGTATGAGGTTGCAAGACATTATAGACTTTGATAGCTCAGGCTCCATGCAAAATAGTAAATTTTTTCATATGCAAAAGAAATTAATCAATGATTTGCATGTTGAAGCTGTCAATTTAAGACAGAAAGCTAAAGTAGATTGGCTTATTATTGGGGATACCCCAAGCAAATTCTTTTATGCTAAAATGTCTAGTAGGAAATATAGGATAGATATAGGAAAATTAATAAATGACAAGGGAGTCATTATAAATGAAGCCTCTCAATTAGAAAAGGAGGCTATCACTTTTTTTTATTCGATTTTGATGACTACCCAAGTAAATTTCCTGATATCACAACTAAATTTCTGTTGCATGCTAATAGTGAAGAAATTTTACTTCCTCAAGTTAATTAGAGGATATCAAGCATATCATTTTCAATGTAAATGATGATAAAAGCCCAGTGCCTGATGACTTTGGGGCAAAAATTTACAAAACCCATTGGGAGGAAATCAATTATTTTGTTTGAAGTTGTAAATGAGTTCTTCACCTCTAGAAAAATTTAGAAAAACATCAATCATACATTTATTACTCTTGCGCCAAAAATCAAAGTTCCTACAGTTTAGAAGATCATAGGCCTATAGCCTGTTGTAACTTCATTTACAAAATAATTGCAACTATTTTAAGTTGTAGAATAAAAAAAATTCTAAAATATTTAATATCAGAAAATCAGAGTGCTTTTATACCCGGCATGCTTATAGTTGAAAACACTTTATTGGCATATGAAATGCTTAAATTTTTTAATCAAAGTGGGAAGAATAAAATATGTATCAAAGTTGATCTTCATAATGCATTTGATAAATTAATAGAAACTTCATTATACACATGATGAGACAACTAGGATTTCATTAAAAAAAATCAATCTAGTTAAAGACTGTATTAGTAATGTCTCATATTCCATTCTAATTAATGGATCTCCTTGTGGTTTTATACATAGTAATAGGGGAATTTTACAAGGAGATCCATTATCTCTTTACTTATTTATTATAACAATGGAATATTTCACATTACAAATGGAAAGGGAATAGTTGAATAAAGAATTAAAACCACTAAATTCAACAGCTCCTTGCATTACTCATTTATTGTATGCTAATGATTTATTAATTTTTTCAAATGTAGATACTCAGAATGCAAAGATTATTGAGAAAATATTTGAAAATCTTAAGACACAAGTTGGGCATCAAATTAGTAAGAGCAAGGTTACTTCAGTAAAGCATGCAGCAGGAAAGCAGAAATACTAGACATATTAAAATTTCAAGAAACTGATCTGCCAGTTAGATACTTGGGGCTTCCACTTAGTGCCAATCAAATTAAGGATAGGGACTGTGCTAAACTACATGATATTATTCAAGGAAAACTTGACAACTAGTCTAGCAAATTATTATCAACAGCAGGAAGGTTAGAACCCACTCATACAGTCATCACAGCTATAGTATATATGTTGGAATTGTTACCCGTTGATTCCATCCCTGGAGAAGTAGAAGTCGCGGAGGAGGAGAAGCAGGTGAAGCCCTAGGAGCAGGAGCTGAAGACCGAACCAGCAAAGCAATTCGAAGTAGGAGCAGCTTGCTAGACCAGATGGATGGTCCGGTAGAGGTGATTTGGTCCGATGGAAGGCAGTGATGCCGGTCGAGCTTGCTTTGGAGGTGAATCTCATGCCGAACCAAATAGTTGGTTCGGTTATGGAGAATGATGATCTGGAGCGGTGGTTGAAGTATTTCGTTCGGTGATTTGGTGAAGGAGAAGTCTGGAGCAGTGAAATGGGAATACTGATCTCGTTCGGTAAAGAAGAGGAAATGTTGAAGTGCCGGATGAGAAATCTCGTCCAGTGTTACTAGGGTTTGTCGCTCCATATTTATGGAGCGGTGGTGTTTCGTTCGGCAAGTGCTATATGCCGAACCAAATGCTAAGTGTTGTATGCCGAACCAAATTGTACCGGACCAGATGCATGTCGAACCATTTTTTGGTGTTTACCGAACCAAACCCCAGGGCTACTATATAGCAGCTACCCCTCCTCATATTTTCACTCTATAAATAGTGGAGCTTATGGACAATAATGGCAGCCATCCCAGAGAGCTGAAACTCTGCAGAATTTTGTCTGTATTGTTAATTCTTCTTATGTATAGCCTCCAAAAGTGAATCAGTCTTGTAACTCTAATCTTTCAGTGATTAATAAAATCTCCTCTCCCCAAGTGGACGTACATTGCCTAGCGACAGTGGAACCACTATAAATACTGGTGTTATTTATTTTTCTGCATTGCATTGATCTATGACTGTCTGTTCTGGTGTTTATCTATGTTTGTTTCGTCTCACTACAATCACAATCTAGCTGTTTTCCGCTGCGTTGGGTTTTTATTCTCTTAGACTAATCATCTGAAGGGATTTTCCCCAACGGTCTGGTATCAGAGCTGCAAAGTTGATTGAGGAGTGTTAGACGTTATGGCAGGAGATGAAGCGACTCTACTTGTTACAAGACTCTATACTAGAGGGATGTATATCGCCTCAGGATCAAATTTGGCAATTGAGAATTGGAATGGGGATAAAGACTTCGAGAAGTGGCAATGGAGGATGAAGGATGTTCTAATGAGGAATGAAGCCCATCCAGTAGTGTTTTCCCCTGAGGAGTTGACGGCTGACATCTCAGTCACGGAAAGGAAGGAGATGGAGAAATGGGCGTTTACTACTTTACAACTAGCTATGAGAGAGAATTTCATCTCGGAGATTAGCAGTGAGACCACTGCTAGGGGCATTTGGACCAAGCTAGAAAATCTCTACATGAAGAAATCTCTAACTAACTGTTTGATATTGCTGAAGACATTTTTCACCATGCGGATGAGAGAGGGTACTTCAGTGAAGGAACATCTTAATTTCTTTGATGATCTCGTGATGAAGATGAAGACTGTTGACTTGAAGATGGATGAGGAGCAAATGGCAATGATTCTTTTTTGTTCTCTTTCGGAGCGTTACACAGGTTTCGCTAACAGCCTTATCTTCGCTAGAGACACCTTGACAATGGAAGATGTGAAGCCAGGCCTTCTATTTGAGGGCTTGAAATATCAGATGAAGGAGATAAGTGAAGGAAGTAGAGGTGGAAGTAGTAGTCACGGCCTGTTTATCGAAAGAGGTAGAGAAGATAAGAAGAATTGGCACTATAGAGGGCGTTCCAAGTCCAGGAAGCCCGGTAATGGAAGGAGAGGAAAGTCTAAGGACGGAAAGTGCTTTATCTGCAAGAAACCTGGTCATTGGAAAAAAGATTGTCCAGATTTGAAGAAGAAGGAAGAAGACGGATCTTTATTATTTGCGGTGGAGAAGTCTGTATCTGACGACGTGTTGTCTATAGCAGTGTCGGATGTCTCAAGCCATTGGGTGCTGGACTCGGGGGTGTCTTTCCATATGACGGCTAATAAGGATTACTTCAGTTCTTTCGTTGGACGAGAGGGAAACTCTATTCTTATGGGTAATGATGCTAGCTGTAGAGTAATGGGTGAAGGTACAGTGAGGATCAAGATGTTTGACAGAGTGATACGCACTTTGACAGGTATCCGGTATGTTCCAGGTCTTCGGAAGTCCTTAATTTCTTTAGGACAATCGACATCTTTGGGATACAAGGTAACTATCGAGAAGGATAGTCTGAAGGTTTTGAGAGGTGCACTAGTTCTTACGAAAGGAGATGTGTTCCGAAATCTGTATTTGCTGAAAGGAACCACAGTTCTTGGAGAGTCGTGTGTTGGAGTAGATAGTTCTCGTGCATTGGATGCCACAAAGCTTTGGCATCTTAGGTTGGGTCATATTTCAAAGAAGGGCTTATTGTTGCTTCGAAGACGAAAGATGATCAAAGGAGAAAGCTTCTACAAGATGGACTTTTGCCAGGAGTGTGTGTTAGGCAAACAAACTAAAGTATCTTTTGGAGTTGGACTCCATAGATCGAAGCGGGTACTTGAGTACGTACATATAGATGTTTGGAAACCGGTTGCTACTCCTTCTCTTGGAGGAGCAAAGTATTTTATCTCTTTCATTGATGACTTTTCTCGAAAAGTATGGGTGTATGTGATGAAGGCCAAATCAGAGAGTTTTGAAAAGTTCAAAGACTGGAAAGCGCTTACTGAGAACAATCTGGTTCTAGGTTAAAAGTGCCGAGATCTCATAATGGCGGTGAATTTGTCTCTAGGGAGTTCCTCAATTTCTATAGACAACATGACATTCAGAGACATTTCACTACACATGGCGATCTGCAATCCAATAAGGTTGCAGAAAGGATGAACATGACTCTACTGGAGAAGGCTCGTTACTTGAGATTAATGGCGGGCTTGTCTAGAGGCTTTTGGGCTGAGGCATTATCAACTGTGGTGCATATCATAAATTGAATTCCATGCTCAGCCATAGATGGGAAGATTCCAGAGGAAAAGTGGAGAGGTAAAGCAGTATATCTTGGTTACTTATGAATTTTTGGTTGTCCTATGTACGTTCACCATACAGGTGATGACAAGTTGGAGGCTAGAGCATACAAGGGCATACTAATGGGATACACCGATGGTATCAAAGGGCATCGAATTTGGAACCCTGTTGATCAGATGATTGTTCATTCCAGACATGTTACTTTTGATGAGTCTTCTATGTTCAATCCGAAGGAGAAGCTACCTAACACATCAGAAGATTCTGATAGGCCTAAGGAGATGGAAGAAGTTCCCATGTTGCAGCCAAATAGTAGAATTGTTGTTGATGCTGTCAAGGAAAATGCAGTTAATGAAACATCACAGTATAGTCCATAGGTACCTTCTAGTAGTGCTGGTGATGTGCATGAACATAGAGGAAGTTCAGTTCAAGGTGGAGCTGAAAGGAGTTTAGGCGAAGCAGTAGCTACCAGGGTCAGTCGTAGGACTATTTGGCCGCCCGAAAGGTATGGTGATTGGCAGTTTGCGAACCTTAGCCTTGGTGATCAGTTTGACTATGCCCTACATGTGGTTCTTGAGGAGCCGCTTGACCTTGATGAAGCTTTGAAGTCATGTGACAGTTCAAAGTGGATGTGCGCAATGGAAAAGGAGTTAGAGTCGTTGAAGAAGAACAAGACTTGGGATTTGGTACCACCTTCTCAAGGAAGCCGAGCCATAGGTTGCAAATGGTTATTCAAGGTGAAGGATGATGGGAGATACAAGGCTAGACTGGTTGCTAAAGGGTTTTTACAAAGAAAGGGATTGGAGTATGATGAGATATTCTCTCCAGTAGTGAGGCATACGTCCATCCGCATTTTGCTTGCTATCGTCACAGCTCATGACTTGGAGCTGGAGCAACTGGACGTGAAAATCGCTTTCTTGCACGAAGACTTGGATAAGACCATCTACATGAAGCAGCCAAAAGGATTTTTTGTAGATGGGAAAGAAAATTGGGTTTGCAAATTGAAAAAGTCATTGTATGGACTTAAGCAGTCGCCTAGACAATGGTACAAAAGATTTGACTCTTTTATGCTTTCACCTGATTTTGATCGTAGCATCAAAGACACTTGTGTGTACTTCAAGCATTTAAAAATGGTGGATGGGTGTACCTACTCTTGTACGTGGATGATATGTTGATTGCTTCCAAGGATAAGGCTGAAATCGATAGTTTAAAGCGAAATCTAAAAGCGGAATTTGAAATGAAAGACCTTGGAGAAGCAAAGAAAATTTTGGGTATGGAAATCCAAAGGGATAGAAAGTTAGGACTTTTGAACCTCACTCAAAAGGATTACATTCGAAAGGTGCTTGCTCGGTTTAGCATGGATGGGGCAAAGGCAATCAGCACACCCTTGCCTTTGCACATATAGCTTTCTAGTAAAGGCTCTCTGATCTCGGAAAAGGAAAAGGCTTATATGATGAAGGTCCCTTATGCAAGTGCAGTTGGCAGCTTGATGTATGCCATGGTCTGCACTAGGCCTGACATTGCACAGGCGGTTGGATTGGTGAGCAGGTTCATGGCAAATCCAAGAAAGACGCATTGGGAAGCAGTGAAGTGTATCTTTAGATACCTTAGAGGAACTCCAAACCATGGACTTGTCTTTGGTGGAAGAGGTAGAGATTTCAGCTTGGTTGGATTTTGTGATTCCGACTATGCCAGTGATAGAGTTCGAAGGAAGTCAACCTCCGGATATGTGTTCACCATTGGTGGGACAGTGATCAGTTGGAGAATGAGGTTGCAGACGATTGTGGCTTTGTCTACTACAGAGGCAGAGCTCATAGCTGCGGTTGAAGCAGCTAAGGAAGCGCTTTATTTGAGGCGACTATTGTGTGATTTGGGCTTCGTATATGAAGGCGTAAATGTGTACTGTGACAGTCATAATGCAATTCACTTAGCTGAAAATCTAGCATTAAGCTCAAGGACGAAGCATATTGAGGTGAGAGAGTCATTCCTTGTCTCAGTGAGTGAAGAGAAGCCAGTTCGCCTTCAGAAAGTTCACATAAAGGAGAATGTAGTAGACATGTTTACCAAGTTGTTGCCTGTTGCTAAGTTCGAGCATTGCTCGGACTTGATTCGCTTAATGAAGTGCTAGGTGCCATCGGGTGGCACAGAGGGGAGAGTTGAGATGGTTCATGGAGACATTTGTTTTCATGGTGGAGATTGATAGGTTCTACATGGACTGGGTACTTCGAACACTTTGTTGACGGGCGGTGGCCTTGCCGGAGTTCGTTGACAAAGTGTAATGGGTGATGGCATTGCCGAAACTCATTAGGTAAGTATCCATTGCCTGGAGCATAGTGGTGTAGATGGAGTTGGAAGGCTTGATGGAATATGGTAACAAGGTGGAGATTGTTGGAATTGTTACCTGTTGATTCCATCCCTGGAGAAGTAGAATTCACAGAGGAGGAAAAGTAGGTAAAGCCCTAGGAGCAAGAGCTGAAGACCGAACCTGCAAAGTGGTTCGGTGTAGGAGCAGCTTGCCAGACCAGATGAATGGTCCGGTAGAGGAGATTTGGTCCGATGGAAGGTAGTGATGCCAGTCGAACTTGCTTTGGAGGTGAATCTCATGCCGAACCAAATAGTTGGTTCGGTAGGGGAGAATTATGGTCTGGAGCGATGGTTGAAGTATTTCGTTCGGTGATTTGGTGAAGGAGAAGTCTAGAGCGGTGAAATGGGAATACTGATCTCTTTCGGTAAAGAAGAGGAAATGTCAAAATGGGAATACTGATCTGTCGTTTTGGCCTCCCACAGATGATTATCACTGACATCGGAGCCCAATTTGACAGTGTCGAATTCAAAAATTTCGGTCAATGTTACCACATCCAGAAGAAGTTCTCGGTAGTAGCTCACCCTCAAGCAAATGGAAAGGTCAAAGCTGTTAACAAAGTTACCAAGTCCATTTTGAAGGAACGACTAGAAAAGGCTGGAGGCAGATGGGTCGATGAACTTCCTATGGCCCTATGGGCATATCGAACTACACACAAGTCCGCTACCGGCCACACTCCATTTGCACTTTCCTATGGCTCCGAAGCTGTTATTCTAGTTGAATTAGAAGTACCTTCTCACCGAGTGACCTATTACGATCCAAAAACGAACGCCATCTTACATGCAGAAACTTTGGATCTATTGGATGAGAAGCGTGAAGAGGCTAATTTGAGGGCAGCCGCACACCGCAGTCGAGTCGCTCGGTTATACAACGCTAAGGTCCGACCCAGAACCTTCAAAGTTGGTGATCTCGTACTCAAGAGAATTTTTCCGGTCCCTTCACACATGAAACTGACATGGGAAGGATCATATGTCATTGAGCGGAGACTTGGAGACGGCACGTTCAAACTATCAACTGTTGACGGTCTTACTTTACCAAGAGCATGGAATAGCGAGAGTCTCCGTCGCTATTACACATAACTGGCTTTTATTCCTTTAGTCTACTTTTCGTTTGAAATTTGTTTATGCATTTTTTTGAATTCGAACTTGTAATAAGGCAACTGCTTTGCCGTACTTTCTTATTTCAGCAATGCAATGCAAACTCATCAAGCCAGATAAACAATTTATGACATGCATCGTGCGACCGTCACAATGTACGAAGAGCTAAGTTCCATCTCAAGGTGGGCCTTATTCAAATAGGGAGTGACTGTGATCCGACCAGTCACTTGCTAAGTGAAACCCCAAGCTCGGGGGCAAGCAATAATAAAGTAAAAAAAATTGAAACATGACAATCCTCTAACAAACTCCAACTCCCGGAGTACGAGCTGGAGTACAAACTCCAAAACACGGGCTCGAAAAGGGTGGATCCATACTCCCACGACTTCTCCCTCATTCAATCCAAGCTCGAAGAGGATGGACCCATCCATCTACTAATTCGCTTGCCAACTCAGGGTAGATGTGATCTGACCGTCCACAACCCTGATCAATTCCTTGTTCTCGGAGTGCGAAAGAGATCCTAATACTTAAATAGATGTGATTGACCGTCTGTCGACCAACTCCAGATTCCCAGAGTGCGAACTGGAGTATAAACATTAACGGGTGTGATCGAACACCCACCAACTAACTCTGCTCCTGAGAACGCGGGCAAGAGTATAAGCACCAAATGGGTGTGACTGACCACCCATCGACTAAATCTTATCCCGAGAATGCGGACTGGAGTATAAACGCCAAACGGGTGTGACTGACCATCCGTAAAATTTACTTATGTCCCCAAACTGCGGATATAGTTCTAAGTACTAAACGGGTGTGACTGACCGACCGTAAAATAACTTAAGTCCCTGAAGCACGGATATGACTTCAAACATTAAGCAGGCGCGACCGATCGTCGGCATAGAAGTTTAATCCCCAGAGCGTGGATGCGAATACCAACAAATGAGCGAGTGTGATCCGACTACTCAAACTCATTTTACTTTAACTTTGTTCCGACTAAGTTAAATTAACGTTAGTGAAGGCGGAAAACGACTGTTGACCGACTACTTCAATTCTCCCCAGAATTGGGGGCATAACTCAAGTACTAGCCGCTAGCAGAAACGGCGCAGCGTTGGGACTCGACTCGACGTCTGGTTATGATCTGAAGCCATGACTTTGGGACTTAACGACCAGACTCAAGTTCGACTCAGAGACTAAAGCCTCTCAAGTACATTGAATGGAAACGCGAGTGCTGAAATACTTAAACAAATAAACATAGAGTTATGCTGGAAAAAACAAAATGAAGTTTTATTTCCACTATTCTTTGAAAAAGATAAGTACAAAAACTTATTCGAAGAATTCCTATAAGCAAGGGTCGAACCCACATCTATACACGGCCTACAAAAGCAAAAGGAAGTCTTATTCTAAGCTATCTGCAAAACGAAGAAGCAAAAGTGCAAGTCTACGCCTTTGGTTTTTTATCTTTCTTGCTCTTCTTCATCGTAGACCCGCTCGAACTACCGCTTAGCTGCCTCTTCGAGCCTTTACCTCCCCGGCCTGCTTTAGCTGGTTTGTCTTCAGCCGGGGGACTCGGAACAGCCTCCTCCACGGAACTTATGGGGATCGGAATACCCTCCGTATGTGGAACTGGAGGAATGGTGGCACCCTCAATGCTGAAATAATGAGGCGCGCTGGTATCGATGATGGTGCCACCCGGAGAAACAATAAGCATAGGGACCGGGCCGGGAACCGCCATGCCACCACCAACTCTACTAGCTTGCTTGGCTTGCTCTATCTTAGCTTTAATTTCTGCCATTATCTCCTCAGCCCGATCTACGCGAATCCCCATTGGCATGCTACTAGTCGGGCCCGAGGAGCTCTTAATCATCACATCTTCATCAATGACGAAAGGCATTTAGGTGATCAGGTCGCTTTGATGGCCGAGGAGTGCTTCCATCATTTGTTCATCAAAAATGCAACTGCTTTCGTGCATCTCCCCAGCCGATGCGGCGACCGTTGTAGTTGTAGCTTCCATCATTAGTGCCTCCTGCTCGTGATGCATTCCTTGAGGTGCAAGAGGATCAAGTGGATAGGAGAAGTGTTCAGAATACCTTCCTTAGTTTGCCTCCCCAGTTGAGCCGACATGCCTTCCGAACTGCGCTTAGTTATCGGTGAGAGATGTGGCCTGTCAGGATCATACGCCGAAACGACTGGAGGATCGACAGAAGAAGTAGGCTCAGATTGAGACATTGCAGGCGCTTCAGAACCTGCTTCATCATGCTAAACTTCGGATCCTTTTCCAATGTCCGGATACTTAGCAGCTAGCTTCTCCTTTTCAAGAGCGACAACTGTATCGTGGAGGACTTTCAGTTCATCTCCAACAAGTATTTGAGCTTCTAGTTCGAACTCATCAACATTTGTGGTTTTTCGAATCACCTTTTCGTCCTCCACCAAGCGGCTCTAGGCTCTATACAACTAGAAGGGATAATCTTCGCCTAGCCATTTTTGGCCTTGGCTCTAGGCTCTGTACAACTAGAAGGGATAATCTCCACCAAGAAGTATGTGACCAGGAGATCTTCGAATTCATTCTCCATGCTTTCCTCCACTGCTTTAATTTCATTCTCAATTTTGGCCTTGGCTTCCTGAGCCTTTAAGTTCACCGCATCCCTTTCATCCTTGAGTACCACCGTCTGTTCATACGCCTCCTGGGCGGATTTGTTGGCCTCATCCTTTTCCTTAATGGCCTCGGCAAGTTTTTCCTTTAGCTCGTTGAGCTCTTTCACTGCAGCATCTCTCTCCACCGTGACAAGAGTATTCTGTGGCCCATCTCCTGAACCAAGTCCATATAAGACCGTCGCATTTTTTCCATGGACTGTTTTGCCTCTTTAGCTTTCTTATCAGCCTCCATCTCTTATTTCTGTGAAGATTCGGCTTCATTATTGAGCACTTCTAATATCTGATTTTTCTGAGCAAGATCGATCTCCATTTTCTCAATTATCTTGGCTCGCTCAAAAGCTACCGCCAAAGCCTTTTCTGCAGCTTTGGCCCACTCCTGGTACTGGCTGTAAACATTATGCACGTAGTCCTATACCAGTTTTTCTACATCATTGGGAATTCGTTTCAAGTTCGGAGGGAAGTGGAAACCATTAAAGCATATATTTGGGAAGTCTTGCTTTAACTTAGCAATCCGAATGGCTCCCTCTCCAGTGGGTTCTATAGCAGCCGGTTCTGTAATGATGGGAACTTCTACCTCAGTCCTACGGCATTGTTCGCCAGACTTTGAAGTATGAGGAGGCACTGGTTGGTAGGCAGTCTCAGAAAGTTGTTTGCCAGAGCCAGAGGGTTTTGATGAACCTTTAAGTGGAGGCGATCGCAACCAAGAACGACGCCTACTTTGATATGGCCTCTCCCTCTCCCTTTCATAATGCTCGCGCTCTTGGCTGGAGCGGTGGCGATCGTGGTCTCTTTCAGATTCGCGCCTATAAGATTCGGAGTGAGAGCTGGATGCGTGGCGTTTAGAACGAAGACTGCTATGTATCAACCCCTGCCCCACCATTGTGTCTGTAAAATGAAAAGAGAAGCAGAATTAGTTATCTACTGAAACTAGAAAACATGTGATTAGAAGTTGTGTGATGCCGTGAAATGTGTGTATACATGTGCAAACCCCCCAACCAACCAATTATGGTGGTCCTGCCTGCAGGAGTTGGCTCCCCTACATCTAAAGCACTTAAGCTTGCATCGGTTTGCGACAGGGAGTGAAGTCCCTCTAATCCAAAATCTTGGAATGAAGTCAAGTCATTGGGAATAGGGATATCCGCCAATCCTTTCAACGAACTCTCCATTTGCGGAGAAGAAGTCTCTTGACTTATAGCAGCCGCAGCAGGTAGAGATACCACAACAGTTTTACGCCTTTGAGATTTATGGGCGAGAGCCTTGCCTTTTCTTTTCGATAATTGAAGACTATGCGAAGGTGCAACCGTAGGCTCATCCCCAACTAGCAAACTCTCGTCGTCATCGTGTTCGGTGATTACGACTCCAGGAGCTCTTCATCCTCCTTGCCTTACCGGAGCCACCCTGGGAACTCCTACCAGTCCGATGCTTTGATCTCCCTCTATCATCCCCACGGCAATTAAGTTTTCATCGGTAAGGACTTCATCGATTTCTTTAAGCTCGGCCGGTACCGATTTGAGAATCCTTACTATCTCCTTAAATTGCGCTCCTTTGGGCCGTGGAATCAAAGCTGCAAAAGAAGCAAAGTATTAGATTTAGCATCAACTCATATCTAGTTAATCGACAAAGGAGTTGAAGCACTTACGTCTAACTAACCACAGCCTGACAAATCTGGGTGGACACCGAACGAAGAACAATTCAATTTTGAAGTAGATTAATTTACTCCAAGCACCTGCAACTACTTGGCAATTTCTGACTGCTTCTAAGAAGGTGAACGAAGGGTTGCCTCTACGACTTTTAACGTTAAATAGATATCTGATTTCCTCGACGGTCGGGGGCCGGAAAAGATGCTCCATGAAGATAATATACAAGCTGTTGAGCAGAGCATATCCGTTTGGATCCAATTGAGAAGGTGCAATCCTCAAAAAGAACAGAACTTCCCAAATAAATTGGTTGAATGAGGGCAATGTCCCGGCTACGCACATGAACCTATTGCAGGCAGTATACCCTACTGGGGGATTATGGGCCCTGTCTTCTAGTCCCGAAAATAAAACATCATCTAGAGATAATCCGTGCCTAAGGTAGATCCTGCCTAACATGTCTTCAGAGATTTTAGATTGAACAGAATCCTCGGGGTTTAGAACTAAAACTACACTCGACAGTTCATCTGGGGCGGGACTAAATACATCTATTTTCAAAATGATTTATTTTCAATATTTTTCCAAAAACTTTTTAAAGTCATCTCTCTCAGTTTAAATATTTTAGCCTTAAACTATTTTTATTATCTTTTATATTTTAATTTCAAAATCATCTCTTGTTTTTAAACTATCTACTGGTTTTAATATTATATCCTTTAAATCTCAAAAATATATTCTATACTTAGTTTTTAATATTACTTGTATATTATAGATTATATTTTTTTAAGATTACTTTTTAATCTCTTTTATAAGTTTAAACTATATTCAAAATGGTTTATAAACTTCAAAAATTGTTTTGACAAGTTTTAGAAAGAAAATCTCTTTTAAAAACAAAAGTCAATTTTCAAAATTAACTAGGGCATGTCGACATACCCCATCCCCCCATGTCGACATGGTAGCCATAGAAATTCAAATTTCAAATTTTCAAATGAATTGTCTATTTGTCATAACCTTTCACGAATGGACATGACTGTTGTTCTTCTATAAATACTAGTTGTTTTCAATGAATTTTAAGTTAGTTTTTCTTCATTTCTTCACTCCTTCTTCTCCACTCAAGTATTCTCTTATATTTTAACAAAACTCTACCGAAATCCTAAGTGAATCAAACTTGATCATCTTTGGTTTAATTCACTGCCACTCTCTCTCTCTCAAAGTTCTCAGTGTTATTCAGAGCTATAGGATCATTTGTAATCAAAGATCAAAAGATCGAAGTATATCGAGTCTCTCTCTATCAAAATGTGATTGGAAACGGTGTGATTGTGGCCTGTAAATCAATTGGGTGTGATTATAGCCCGTAAATCAATTGGGTGTGATTGTAACCTGGTTAAATCAAGGGAGTTTCCATGGACTCAGAGACAGGAGGGTGTATCTCGTGGCCTTGAAATCGAGGTTGTAATATCGACATTATATTTGAAAAGAAATATGCATAAGAAATTGTGTGGGAATGGATGTAGGGTAACTCCGAACCAGTATAAAATTCAGGTGTGTTCTTTCCTTTTACTGCTTTTATTTACTATTTGCATCTGTGTCTTATTCTATGATTGTCTCTAAGTTTGTGAATTGCATCTGTCTGTGTTTAATTTCAAAAGATTTCAAAAATTCCATAAAATCCATTAAACACTATTTACCCCCCCCCCCCCTCTAATGTTAATCCAGCTTTAAGATCCGTAATCCGCATTTCCAACAGAACTCAACTATTGGCCATCACAGAAGAAAAAACCTAAATATGAAAGGATATGGGGGAGGATCCTATTGCTACTATCACATAAAGAATGGGCATGAGACAAATCAATGTAGGGCACTTGAAGGGATGGTGATCAGCTTCTTCAGACAAGGCAAAATCAATGAGTTTGTAAAGAGACCATAGTTGAATTCAATAAAGTATTACTTTTCTAAGAAAAATCTACATGGTCGGGAGTAGAATTCTCCATGCACTTGGAAATTATGGTCAAAGCCTTTGTCCGCGCAGAGTTGGCCAGGTCAAAGCACCTCTTGGAGGGAGCTTAGAGTAAGCCTTTATCCGCGCCACGCTATGGTCAGGTTAAAGCATCGACAAGCCCTTGACCGCGCCATGCTATGGCTAGGTCAAGGCGCCTCCTGGAGGGAGGACGGTCTAAGACCTTTGTCCCACCATGCTATGGCCTGGCCAAGGCACCGAACAAGCCTTCAGTCCAGCCTATAAGGCCTAGATGGACCGCCTCTTGGAGGGAGGTTGGGTAAGTCCTTGGGTGCTTCTTGTGGATAGGCTAACCAAGCGCACCAGACAACAATGGAAAAAGGAGCCCAAGCTCGAGAAGCGACATATCAAACAATGGACTAAGACGTCCGAGCCCGAGAAGTGGCATGTCAAACAACGACAACATACAAGGCCTAAAGGGTAGCATATGTCAAAAGAATCAAAACCCAAAGAGCGGTGTAGAACAGAAGGCTTAAATAAGAATCTACCTCCGACTTATTCCCAAGAAGAGAATTTTAGTACTTCACTTATTAAAACCCAAATCTGGGTTTTCGGTCTTTTACTATTAACCTCTGGTCTTTACCATACCTGAATCTAGGTTTCAGGGCTATTACTATGAATTTCTGACTTCGCTCATTAATGCCTGAATCTGGGCTCTAGACTTTTATTATGGAGACTATTATTATGGATTTCTGGTTATCATCCACTTATACTCGAATCTGGGCTTCAGATCTTTTAGCTTTTAGATTTCATTCATCAATGCCCGAATCTGGGTTCTAGAGCAATTAATATTGAGATTTTTATGAATTTCTAGTTTTCAATTAAATTTGAGATTTATCTTACTAATACCTGATTAAGGGTCACTGACTTCTACTACAAGCTATCAGATGATGATTTCTGAACTTTTATTAAACTATTATTATTGGCTTTCTATTAGTAATTTCCAGAAGAGAAATTCCTAAACTTCTATAATTGAATCCAGAATTGGATTTTTGCTTCTCTACAATTAAATTTTTGGTATTCTATCAATATAGTTGAAGTTGAATTCCTCTCTTTCTCTTGTCATTACCAAAGATGGGTTTCAAGACAGTCAACCATATCCAATTATGGAATTACTTCTCACTTATTATCATATGTTTACATAATGATCTGTTAACCTCCACTAATAACGTGGATAAACTACTATATAGATTCAAGTTAATGATAAAAAATATTGTTTACTTCATACTTTTCAAGGAAATGAGATCAGTAAGGAAGACTGAATGAGCCAACAAATACAAACCATAGTCCAAGTTATCAGAAACCAGATTCAGAAACAATATTGTAAGAAAGGACTACAAACCGGGTGATATTAACATAATTTACATAATTTATAAAATTATTTACAAGTATACAGCACAAGTGTATGTTTTACAAATCCTAAACAGTCTTATCTAGATTTTCAGCAATCAAAGGATCAGCAATATGCCGAATTGCTATACAAAGGATCACTTTAAGCTTCTTTTCTTTTTTCCCTATTTCGTAAGCTTCATCGATAGAATCAATATAATCCTTTAAAGCATGGTTGAAAGCTTTATTAGCACCTTTAAGGGTTTTATTCTGTCTTTCTAAATTAGCAATGCACTTTTGAAGAAGATACTTTTCTCGTTCAAGTCTTTGAATCTTGGCTGCATATTCGTTGATGCGTTGCGAATATCTCGCCCTCTGTTGGTCATCAAAATATCTCATCATTTCGAATTTGAACTTCCTGCACCATTCTCCTACTACCTTCTTATCTAAACTGGGAGGAGGGTTAGTTGTAGTAGGAAAGTTTTGAAGACCTTGTTGATTTTACGACAGAAGAGGTGATTGGAGAAGTTGATAAATCAATATTCGGAACTTTGTCCTCCATAATGAACTCTAATGATTTGCATTGAGCTTGACTATCTTTTAACTTAATATTCAAATCACTTATATGCTGGAGAAGCTCAGACATCTTATGATCAAAATCAATCGAAGGATTCGATTTGATTTGGTGCTTTAACATGGAAATTGTTTCATCCTTATTCTTGACATCCGCTTCGAGATTGGCAATATGATCATTAAGGTTTCTAACAATTGTCTTTTTAAGCAAGTATCTCCTATGCCATTCAATTGCATCTGCATTTCCTTGAAAACGAGTGGACAATGATCCTTAAGTGAACGCCTCTTTTCAACATCTGCAATCAATCTATCTCTGATACTAATAAAGCGAGATAAGGAATCAGATGAGAGTGGCGCAATAGCTAACTCTGAGTCCTATATAAACAAGAAGATAAAGTCAAGGCTCAAATAACCAATCTCTTTTATTACAACAATAGAAATTACAACTACAAAGAAATAAAACAAAAAGTACAATCTCATTATTTTAATCAAATACTTGTTTTATTACACTTAAAGTTGAGAAACGACATTTTTGACTTTGTTCAAGGAATTAGCCGAAAGAGTAACTGTTGAATCAAAAGGGACATTAAATCCTTCCAGGGTAATAACTGAAGGATATTTGCTATAGCCCCATTCTCTGGGAGGAGGACTATCATGACCATATATTAATCTGGTATGATATGTTCAAATTTCCTTGAGAAGCCTTTCTTTTTCTTCACCAAGAAAATTGAAACGTAGGTGGGGATGTTCCATATAAAGCCTCTGCAAGTCTCTAAGAAAGCAGTATCTGGCTAATTTTGAAGATTTCAAAAGCAAAGCCTTTTCTAGATAATCTCTTCTTAGTTTGACCTATTTGCTTAAATAATCCCTAGAAATAAGGCTGCTGGAGAGACACTTATTCCATGATACCGTAACAATACACGACTAAATATAAAAGGAAGCTAGAACAAAAAATTCACAAACCAATGTTATTATATAATTACAAATGTTCATCCGGTTTATAAAAAATTGACTTTTGGAATAACTCAGAAATAAATTTATCTTTATAATATTTGAGTTTTCCTGGAGCCAACTCTTGAGGGATTGATTTGACCCATGGTAAATTCTAACAAGCACCCAGATGTGGATCAGATCCAAATTTATCTAAATATCTCATATTTAGACGCCTAAGTAGACCCCTAATAAAATCGCCCAAGTATGAAAAATATATGGTCGGGTGTCTACAATAGGCTTTGTATAAAAAGTCTATTAAGATGTCTCTTTCTTCAACCAACATCCAGAAGAGTGTTATTAATTCTTGAATCTCTTCCAAAAGTCTATCATATTGTAGGCATGCCCTCCTTAGTCGGGGGGCGGCTTTGTGGTCTTTGAAAGATGCTAACATCGCAGCACTTTTATTAAGCTTATGATACTTGTCAGAGAGTGTGTTGTGTTCTTTTAATTGCTTATCTAACTCTCTATACAATTTATTTATTTCTGCTTATTTTCTTTCAAGCTTTGTTTTATAGAGTTCAATAGATTTCTTCTTGATCTAAAATAAAACGATGTCAACTATTGTTACCTTGGAAGTGAAAGTATTTGGACAAAGAATCCCATACCTAAGAAACAGGAACTGAAGTTTGCGGGACTTGCTTTTTCTCCCTTTGTTCTTCGACATCAATGTCGGTGGCTTCTTCATGAAGATCAGAAGGCTCGGGAAGTTCAGTTGGGCTTGTTTCAGGATCGCTCGGATTGGGGTTAATATTTTTTGAGGCCCTAGGGAGATCATCACCATCCTTTTCATGGGCATCCGCATGCCCACCTCCGTTGCCACCTAAACCTTGATATCTATCATCATTATCATCATCATTGTCGTCATCATTATCATCATTATTATCGTCATCATTGCCACCTTCTACTGCGGCGACTTAATCGTCATCACCTTCTTTATCAGAATCAAAGTCACCTTCTTTATCAGAATCAAAGATTTTGGCAGCATCAATCTCTTCTCTCTCAGGGACTTCGATTCCCTGCTCCATTTCTTTGACCTTATCCATGAACCTTTTGACTAAAGTAGGATCGAGTGAAGATAAACTTAAGTCGGGGCATTTTTCAATGTTGTCGGTATAGGCAAGCATAAAAGCATCCTCGTAGGAGTTCACAATTATGTCTTTAAGGGAAGTACTTAGAAATTGTGACACTCTTTGCTGAGCTTCGGAAATAGTATTAGTAGCCATTTTCAATGACTTTTTCTTCTTCCCCAACTTCTTCTTGAGAGAGGGTTGTTTAGCCACCATTTGAGCCTTCTCATCGTCTGATTCTTTCAAATCCATTTTTAAAGCCAAATTTTCATCGGCTTAAAGTTGTTTTGCTTTCCTCTCTTCAGAGATAATAAATTCTGCTTGAACAAGAGAGTCCCCCAATCTTTCCTGTTCCTTCATAACATTATTTTTGTCACCGGAAAGGGAGACAATCTGGCTGTTCAAGGTTGGGATTTCCTCTTGAAGCCTGGATGTCTCAACAGAAGATTTTAAAGCACTTTCTTGGAGAGAGAACCGGCTTTTAGAGATCTGAAAGGAAAAGTATGACATGGGTCAATAATCATTAGGAAACAGTAATAAAAAAGTTAAATAATACAAAACATACCAGAAGTTGTTGCTCTATTAAAGATCGACAACGTTTAACTGGGTCCGGTACTGAGGAAGGAACTTGAATGGAAGTAAAAGATGAAGAATTCATGAAGGATTGTACCATTGCTTCAAAGTCACTGGGGGGCACCGGTGATGTGGATTTAGAAGGATTCAACTCCTGAGGAGGAGTTGGAGTGCCTAAATCATTTTGCATTTGTTCAATAATGTTGGGAGAGTCGGACATAATGATACGAGACATGAAATCATCTTTGGAGGGAGCTACTTTGGATGAATCAATAGCAGCATCAAGGGAGGAACCTTCTGGAGCCTTGTCTACATCAATAGATCCTCTCTCTTTTGGAGGCGAAGAAGATTGGACATAAATAATTTTGGCCATCTTGAGAGAAGGACCTACAGCAGTCTTCTCGCTTAGCTTTCTATTGGCAATCATCCTCGACCGGGCAATGGCCTGAGCCAAAGATGACGCACTAGATGTAGAAGTCGGGAGAACTGGATCACTTACGATCAATTCGACCTGAGGTGCAGTTGCTGAAAATTCAAAAAATTAAGTTAGTAAAGTAATTTAAGGAGTAACACAACAATAAACCACAAGTACTACGCTTAAACTTACCAGGGTGATCTGGGCAAATTGAAGACATAGGAGAGAAATTCTTGGGATCGCCCAAAGACAAGAAACGTTTGCTTCGAGAAGTATGCTGGACAGGAGGGGGTTGACCAAGAACTCTCTGACCAGCAGGGAGAGAAGAATGTTTTCGAAGATTGGATGGTGTCAATAGTGTAAGCCTATTCCCGATGCTACTTGAAGCTGTGGTCAACAGCTTTATGATTCTTTTGTCCTCATCACTAAGTTCTTTGGGAGCGGGACCTAATCAGAAAACGTGATTCAGCAAAATAAAGGAATTGAATAAAGATAAAGGCTATGATCAACTTACGGGGAGAAGAGAAGACTCCATTGATGTTTGGAAAACATTTGATGAAGAAAAACTGCATCTCCCAGTCTCTAAATTTATTTACCCCCTCTGAAATTAGTTTTTTATGGGGATTAGCTTTGAAAATATGGTTATTTAGATTGCTGAGATTGACTAGGCGAACTAAATAGTTGAGAACTTTAGCATTTAGTGAAGGTATGCTTGATTCCAGAGCCATAATTTCCAAAGAGATGAGGTATGTGTAGACATTTGGTGACAACTGGATAGATGCAATGCCCAGGTGGTTCAGGAACTTAGATAAGAAATTTGGGAAGGGAAGGAAGCCACCATGCCAAATGTGAATGGCAGTATAGGGAAAGTATCCTTCAGGAGGATTTTTAATGGTATCGCTATCGCTAAGGGGAATGGCTTCCACTCCAGTGATTCCAAAGTCGTTCAGAATAGCATCGACTTCATCCTGAGAACATATTAGAGAATGTTTGGAGATATCTTCAACCTTCTTTGGTGAAGATTCTACCTCTGGAGCTATGTCTTTCTTAGGTTTCCTAGAAATCTTCTTCTCATCGATGATCCTGTTAGGTGAAATCGTTTCAGTAAAAGTTATAATTTGTTCCATTATTAACACCTTTCAAAGATGTAGAAAACCTATTGCAATAATTCAAATATCAACCAAAATATATAATTTCATATCTTTAAAAGAGTGTGAAAGTCAATTTGGGTCATGAAATTCCTTGAGCTTCCGATGACGTCGAAGGGGTAAATGGAATGGAAACACATACAAACACCCTTCGACAATGTCAAAAGCCCAGGGAAAATTTTACTATTAAAAGGAATAACTAACCCTACATTACTAGTTTGAATATATGTATACACGTTAACAACATTCCATAAGCAAGACAAATAAACTTTTCGACTATGTTGGAACCTATGAATTTTGTTTTATTCAAAGAATATGAATGTTGTCGAAACACTATATTTCCATTAAGTTGAAAGACTTGGATTCAAGTGATTTTAATACAAATGAAAAAGCTTTGGAACGTTTCGATAACATTTATAAGAATGATAATTATACTCTTGTTAACTACAAGTGGTTTCGAGTAAGTCGAAAGGGAGGTATGGTTTTGAAAACATACAAACGACTAAACTTGTTTCAACATGGGAAGTTTCGATCAAGTCGAAAGGCTTGATTCGGTTTTCAACTTAAACGAAATATATTATTCTCAATCCAATTTATGATAAGAAGTGTAGATTTCTAACTTTCAACAGCTTCTATAGTAAATTAGAATTGAGCATGAATCCGACGACAAATTAAGTAAACAATTTTATGTGCATTAAGTTTTGAATCCTTTAAAAAAAGTTGAGTATATGTTACGTAGCCATCAGCTTGAACCCTTCGAGATGACCTCTTCGAAAAGTATCAGAGGACATCGAAATATATTTCTGCTTTCGAAGAAGTCCATCTTATGTTGACCACATCAACCCCTTCGAAAGGGTCAACTAAAGGGTAGGTATTAGACTTCCTTTTGACTCCTTCGAAAGAGGCTGAAGAAGCAAAGCCAAGTTAGCTATAACGACATGTAATTTTCGATAATTAAATTTAATTAATTAAATGAATTTTGGAATTTAATATCATGAAAAATTGAAATTTTAAGATTTATTAAGGAGAAGAATTACTTGAATGAAATATAATAATGTTAATTTAAGGTAATTACTACCTATCTTAATGTAATTCCTATTAATTGAAATGATTGAAAAGTTGTAATTGGTTAAAAAAATTAAATAAGAAAATGAATTAAATGCCGTATTAATGGTGAAATTATATGTAATTTAATTGAAAGTGCTTTTAATATAGAATATGAAAGCAGATATTTGTAAGTAGATGTATAATCTTTGTTTGTAAACAAAAAGTTAATGAATATGGATTACTAAGTTATAACCATTGGGTTTTCCTCATCTCATTAATTAGTCTGTTTGAATATTGAATTGGTAATTATTGGAATTAAATGTAATTAAATATTGTGGTTAATGTAAGAAAAGGCGTCAATTGTAGAAAATGAGGATAATAAGATAGAAACCTATGTTAATAATTTCATAAGGTATTGGTTGATTTAATAGTAGGAGTGTAAATCAAAATAAAAGAATAAAAATGAATAAGTTTAGTAAAGGAGTAAACATATGTTTATTTATTTGAAATGTTTGGTAGTTGAAAAATTGATTATAGAGATGTGAAACTATTATTTAGTAAGAAATGTATAATTACTGTTTGTATCCAATAGTGTATAAATATGTTTAAATTGCTATTAGATAGGAAATACTTGTTCTACTTCTCATTACATTCATTTAGTCCATTTTGAAATTTAATCAACTAAAATTAATGTAATTGAAAATTTTCAATTAATAGGAGAGAGAATACTAAATTATAAATTAATTAATAGGTGTAATTAAAAGTAGCTTATGCTTTGTGAAAATATAAGGAAAGTTTGATTTAATGAAAAGAACATTTACATCAAATAAAATGAATGTTTCATTCGTGAATGTAGGTTTAATTTCATTAAAATAAAGAATAAAATGATTGATTTTAAAGGAAGAAATATATGTTTATTTGAACTGTGTTTTAGCTTACAGATTGATTACAAGAATAGGAAAATAATTTATTTCAGTAAGTTATTTATTACTCTTGTATATAAACAACAAATTTATAAACGTGTTTACATAAACAATTGTTCTATTTTTCATCCATTTTTAGGTGTCTGTTTTGAAATTTAACTTTGTAAGTAATTGCAATTAATGTAATTGAAATATTTCAATTAAGAGGGAAAGAAAACGTTGATTGTAATTAATAGATTTAACAAAAGAAACACACTTTTTGTGTCAAACAAAAAGGGTGTTTTAATGAAAATAAAAGATCATTTTGGGAAAAGCAAATTGAACGTTTTCATTTTTAAGGTAAGTTTAATTTTTTTACTATGCGTAGATAAAAACCAAAATGCGTACAAATTTGAATATTATTTAAGTTAATGAAGGTAATTTGGTTACGTTTCCGAAAAATTGAATTTCAAAAGGTTGTGCGATGTACATGGTCCCTTCATTTCTTTTGTTATTAATTGTTGCATGAACATTTTAAAATAGTTACCTTATTATTAATACTTGATCCATTCATTTCTCCTTCTGTTTAATACCTGAGCCCAGACTTTTAGGATGTATTTAATTCTTGCCACCTCATTTTCACGTATACAAAATTTTACACTTTCCTTTGGTTTGCAAACTTTTCCATTCCTACGTACATTTCCTTTTGCATTATTAATGCCTGAAGCTTTCAAAGTAAAATGTGACATTTGTTTTTGTCCCTCCACCTTCATTTCCTGATTTTAAATAACCTGCAGCTTATTTCTTCATTTGCGTTTTGTTTCTCCTGACACCTCATATTCAAAAGCTCTTATTCTTGCAAATCCAAAAGCTTTCTTTTATGAAACATGATTTTTTTTCGTTTTGCGTACAGGTCCTGTCCCCATCTTAGTTGTTCTTTAATCTTTTCCTGAAGCGTCATCTTGAGAAAAACGTAAGTATTAAATTAATTTTTAAATGCGTACTAATTATTATTTTAATAATATTTCTTATAACATGAATATATTTTGCATATAAACTTTGTTTCACGTGCGATTTCTTCTGTTGGATTCATATTTAAATTCCAGACAACATGAAATTGATTTAGTTGAATTTGGAGACTGTTGAGTTTTTGCGCTTCTGTTTGGATTTTTATGGGCTAAAATCAAAGGTGAGTGTTTTAACCCACTCACAACTACTAGATTATCTTATGTTAGTTAAATTGAACTTATGATGTGATTGAAATTGATTGGTTGATTTTTGGTATATTTAAATTGTCATTCTAGTTAAATCTGACTTTTATTGAATTTAATTGCTATTTAATTTAATATTGAATTTTAAATTGTCTTTTAATACATGTTATTGATGATCAGTCAATTGTTGTTATTTATTTGTTGATCTGAATGATGATTGTGATGGATGTTTGATTGTTGATATTGGATGACTGGATGTTATATTTATATTGTTTAACACTGCAAGTTCCCTATGGGTTGAAATGATACATACCCGAACGATCTGATAGATTAGGGGAAATCGTTATGTTTCCTGGAGATTTGGCCAGGCAACTTAGTACTCGGCATATCCACCGTTCGGCCCAACTGGATCGTTCGGCATCTCTTTGCAACCGTCATTCAGGAACGCTCGGCATCCAGGAGCGCTCGGCCAAAGGCATTGTTCGGCCAACGACTTCGTTCGGCCAAAAGGCATCGTTCGGCCAGAGACCTCGTTCGGTCAAGATATTGGTTCGGCCAAAGGCATCGTTCGGCCAGAGACCTCGTTCGGTCAAGATATTGTTCGGCCAAAGACCTCGTTCGGTCAAGATATCGTTCGGCCAGAGACATCGCTCGGCCAGCGTATCGTTCGACATACCAAGGACGTTCGGCAGTCAAAGATGGCACGGCATTCTTCCCAGCACGACCGGCTTCGATTGTTACTCGGCCTACTCTTCCCACACAACAAGCGCATCGTTCGGCATGAAGAGGATGGTTCGGCATCCGACCGTTCGGCCTATTCGGTTCGACATACAGTGAACACTCCATTTGGGCCAAGGTATTCGGCTGCCAGGCCCGCCAGGGAAGTCCAACCCATCTTTGTCTATAAATAGAGAGGCAGGGGCACAGTGAAATGGACCTTTTTTCGAGAACACTGGGGAGACTCTGTCGCTTTAAAGACTCATCCTTTCTACTTAGCAATTGTATTCAAGTAGTTGGCAAACGGATTGTATCTGTAATCAATTATCAAGTGAATCAATAAAGATTAACCTCAAAGTGGACGTAGGCAGTTACGCCGAACCACTATAAATCTGGTGTTCTCATCTTTGCATTCAATTTAGCATATTGATCTTTGTTTAAATTTACTTTCATCATTTATCTCTCTACACAATCTTTCTCAACGAGGTTAGTGACCAATTTTGGTGCTAACTCTTTGGTGCTTTCACTGAGAATTGAATTCTCAGACCTCTAGGATCTGCTTTGAAGCTACTGGATTGAATAAATCCCCCAAAGAAGATCTGACTCATTCGTGGGACGTCCGTTGATTCTACTCAGAGTTCATACCAATAACTCTACAATGGCAAGACCACGTACCAGATCAGCCTCTCATAATGCGGACGCCCACGAGACTGCTAGCGTACAACAAGCAGGGCCTAGCAATCAGCAAGCAATGTTACGTGCAGGGACTACCGCCCAGGACCAAATGTCGGTTGTCACCAGAATAGAGTTCAACGACTTGATGAGAGAACTCAGGGAAAGCAGGAGACAACTCGGAGAGCAGATGCAAGCCAACGCCAACCTCATGGCACAACTCACTCAACAACAGCATCAGAATGCTGGAGGAAATCCCGCTTCTTATTCTTCATCCGACAGCTCAATTTCGTCCGATGAACCTCCCAGGCGTAGACGCCGTAAGACTGAAACTACGCAGGCAGGTGCTGCTGTCCGAACAGCTGGAGATCGTGACCAAGTAGGAGCTGGAAACTTAGGAGATGGAGCGTAGGTGGAGGCTGGAGGCTCATATCATGGAGATGCCAATGATGTCGAACCTCAAGATGCACATTTGGCAGATCGCCAACAGTGGAGACATCAGCCTGATCAATCACGTAGAACAGACTCCAATCTTCCACCTTCTATACAAACACCAGAACTGACAGCCATGATCAGACAATTGGTGAAAGAAAATCAAGGCTTATCAAATGATGATTGGGGAGTGTCAAGAAGTCATACTCCATTCACAGACATTGTTCTACAGGCAGCGTACCCCAGAAAGTTTAGTATGCCAACTATCCCGGCATATGAAGGAAAGACTGATCCCAGACAGCATGTCATGAGGTACGAATGGATGATGGATTCAGCTAGAGAAAATGATGCAACCAAGTGTAGGTGCTTTCCAATAACTCTATCTGGGATCGCTACCATGTGGTTCACCCGACTTCCTCCGCGGTCCGTATCCAGTTTCGAGAAGTTAGGGAAGACGTTTATAGAACAGTTCAGGATACACACTACTCGTCCAAAGGACGTGATGTCTCTATCAAGTGTAATCCAGGCTCCTGGGGAATCATTGAAGGAGTATTTACAGAGATTCCATGTTGCGGCAACTGAAGTCAGCAATCCCAATGATCATGCAATTCTTATGGCTGTGATGCGAGGTGTGGATCCGGATTCAGAGTTTGGAGACTGGCTGGCAGCAAAACCTCCGGCTACGCTAGAGCGTTTTTACTCAAAGGCACATCAGTTCATAAGAAGAGAGGAAGCCAGGTGGGTGAGGCGAGATAAGGCACCAGGGCCTGTCCAGGAGTCCGTGAAAAGCAACATTGCTGTGAAGCAGTCCGGAGACAACTCGGGAAAAGTTCAAGTCAATGTCCAGAACAAGCCCGGGAAATCTAAGGAATCCGGAGGAAGAAATCAAGGGAAGAAGAGAGAAGCGGGGAAATGGAAGCCGAGAATTCCAACCTACAACGAGTACACCCCGCTGAATGCCTCCCTTGAGAACATTTACCTATCAACCTGCAATACCTTTCAGTATAGAAAGCCACGTCCAAAGGAGTCGACCGAGGAACAAAAGCGGACCGGAAAGTACTGCCGCTTTCATGAGACTTATGGGAATAATACTGAAGAGTGCAGACACCTACACGACGCTATAGAGAAGTTGATTAGGCAGAAAAATTTACAGGAGTTTGTGAAAAATCCGCAAGAAGGTGGACAGGGAACATCCAATCCTGGTCGTGCGCCAGCTCCACGTCATCCCGACGAGCCTGCTCGGACCATGGGTAGACTAGTCATAAACACGATCATCGGCGGACCTCATCCCGCGGATAAGAACTGGCAAGAGATGGAGCGGTATGCTAGTTCCCTGAAGCACGCCGACTTCGAGTGTTGTTCCAACGTAGAGGATGGGACCCCTGCTAAGCAGCTGCGCATGATGACAGACGATATAGTATTCAGGAGCAGAGATGCTGACCAAGTGGAGGCTCCTACCATCGACCCGATGGTCATATCTGCAACAATCGGGCCGACTTATGTAAAGAGAATTTTGATTTATTGTGGAAGTTCAGTCAATATCATCTTCAAGAAGGCTTATGATCAGATGAAGATGAAGATGAAGGATTTGAAGCCATCTAAGGCTCGCATACATGGCTTTAATGGCGCAGCGACCGATGCAGTGGGATATGTTGAGTTGCCAGTTGAAATGGGACAAGGTGAGTGAAGGAGGGTGCGAATCCTACCTTTTGTAGTTTTGGATGTGGATTCTCCGTACAATGTGTTCTTGGGTCGACCGGCCCTGGCTGAGTTTAGGGCAGCGTTAGGTGCTTGACTTTGAAGTTTCCGACTGACAAAGGAGTAGGTGTTGTTCATGGCGACTAGGCGACTGGTCGTGCATGTTATGTGGTTGAGCTTCGAGAGGCCCATCGGAGGGAGAAAGGAAAGGCTACGGACAATTCCGTCCGCATCCATAATACCGACAATTGACAAATAATGCCCGAGCCCTGGCTTGGGCATAATCCTCGGATCTACAGAGACATAGATCCGAGAGACGACGATGAGGAACCTAGGGAAGAAAAGGCAGCGCCGGCTGAATTGACAATTGACATTTCAGTCAGCCGAGATGATCCGTCGCGAGTACTGAAGATCGGATCACAACTCAGCCCCGCAATGACTGAAGATCTCAATGATTTCCTCCGAGCGAATCTTGATGTTTTTTCTTGGACACATCTGACATGTGTGGGATTTCTCCCGCTATTACGAGTCATATGTTGAACATAGACCCGAAGTACGTCCCGGTTAAACAAAAGAGGAGAGGGATGGACCCGGAAAGGTCCGCTGCTCTCAGAGAGGAGGTGGACAAACTCAAAGCCAATGGGTTCGTCCGCGACGCCCTCTACCCTGAATGGGTACCAAACCCCATGCTGGTGCGAACGGGAAATGGAGAACTTGCGTAGATTATTCCGATTTGAACAAAGCGTGCCCCAAGGACAGTTTCCCATTGCCTCGGATTGATCAGTTGGTCGACTCCACTGCAGGACACGAGTTGTTGTCATTCATGGATGCGTACTCGGGATACAATCAGATCCCGATGCATATTCCGGACCAGGAACACACCAGTTTCGTCACGGACGTTGGGCTATATTGCTATGTAGTGATGCCTTTCGGATTGAAAAACACGGGAGCGACCTATCAGCGTTTGGTGAATCGAATGTTCAAAGACCAGATTGGTAGAACGATGGAAGTCTATGTGGATGACATGCTCGTGAAGTCACGATAGTCAAACGACCACATTCGAGACTTATCAGAGATGTTCGATATACTCAAATATTATGGGATGAAGATCAACCCTCTGAAGTGTTCCTTCGGCGTTGCATCGGGGAAGTTTTTGGGATTCATTGTTAATGCCAGGGGAATTGAAGCGAACCCAGAAAAGATTCAAGCTATTCGAGATGTGCAAGTGCCTAGAACTATAAAACAGGTGCAAAACTTGAATGGAAAGGTGGCTGCGCTGAGTCGATTTATATCCAGAGCCACGGACAAGTGCATTCCCTTCTTCGATATAATAAAGAAAGGGAAGAGAAATTTCGAATGGACATCCAACTATGAGGAAGCATTCCGAGATCTGGTGAGGCATCTGGAGAGTCCTCCAGTGCTTTCGAAACCAATAGACCACGAGATGTTGTACGTATACTTGGCCGTGTCCCCGCATGCTATAAGTGCGGCTTTAGTCCGCGAGGAGGACCGAGTCCAAAAGCCGGTGTATTACGTTAGCAAACTTTTAACGGGGGCAGAAAGAAATTACCCTAAAATTGAGAAATTGGCCTATTTCTTGGTGATTGCATCACGTAAGCTGCGTCCATACTTTCAAGCACACTCAATCAGTGTTTATACCGATCAGCCCTTACGGCAGGTACTCCAACGACCAGAAACTTCTGGAAGGATGTTAAAATGGAATATCGAGTTGAGTCAGTTCGATATTACCTACCTGCCACGAAGAGCCATACAAGGGCAAGCATTAGCAGATTTCATCGCTGAGTTTACTGTATCTGACAAACCGGACGGTCACAGTGTCATTCTCCCCATTGAATGGAAATTGTACACCGATGGGGCATCAAACGACCGCTGCTCCGGAGCTGGAGTAGTTCTCGTGACTCCAGAAAATCGATCGATTTGTTACGCTTTGAAGCTCAATTTCTCGGCCACGAATAATGAAGCAGAATATGAAGCTTTGATTGCTGGTTTAAAGCTTATTGGAGAACTCGGGGTAAGGTCAGTCGAAATATTTTGTGACTCACAGTTGGTGGTCTACCAAGTGCGGGGAGATTACCAAGCAAGGGGACAGAAGCTTGCTCCGTACCTTGTTCTGGTTCAGGAACTATTGTCGAACCTCGAACATTATGACATTTCGCATGTCCCGCGTGAAAAGAACAAAGAAGCCGACTCATTGGCTAAATTCGCAAGCACTGGCTATGCGCAGCAAATGGGATTGGTTCCCGCTGAAACCTTGCATGCTCCAAGCATAGACGCAATGAAAGTTGATTTTGCGTTGGAAACAGGAATCGAGAGGGAGTCATGGATGACCCCATTCAAACTATACCTGATGACCGGGACTTTACCGGAAAAAAGGAGCGAAAGACGACAGGTCTTTCGAAAAGCCGCACGATATGTGATGCAGGATGGAGTAATGTATCGGAAGGGGTTCTCGGTCCCCTTATTACGATGCATTGCCCATGATGAGACAAAGCGGGTCTTGAAGGAGGTTCATGAGGGTGAATGTGGCGACCATACTGGGGGGGCAAACGCTAGCGAAAAAGATCCTCCGTTACGGATACTATTGGCCAACTGTGAATCGGGATGCTGCAGATTATGCAAGAAAATGTGACAAGTGTCAAAGATATGCGAAAATACCGAGAGCTCCACCAACGGAACTCACACAAATGGTTAGTCCCTGGCCGTTTGCAATCTGGGGAATGACATAATCGGTTCTTTGCCTATATCCAAAGGTGGTGCAAAATACGCGATAGTTGTAGTCGACTACTTCACGAAGTGGGCCGAGGCAGAGCCTTTAGCCACAATCACCTCCAAGAAGGTCATTAATTTCGTTGTACGAAACATTATATGCCGCTTTGGCCTCCCGCGAACCATCATTACGGACAACGGAACTCAGTTTGAAAGTAATGAGTCCAAAGATTTCTGTTCAAAGTACGGCATTGAGAAAAAGTTCGCCGTCGTTGCTCATCCGAAGGCTAATGGACAAGTTGAAGCCTTGAACAAAATAATCAAGTCCATATTGAAGAAGCGTTTGGAAAAGGCTGGAGGCAAGTGGGTAGATGAACTCCCAACAGCGCTATGGGCGTATAGAACTACCCACAAGTCCGCGACTGGCCATACTCCATTTGCATTGGCATACGGCTCGGAAGTTGTTATCCCCGTGGAGCTTGAAGTTCAATCACATCGAGTGACACATTATGATCCTAAGACGAATCGAGATCTCTTGTTGGAATCACTGGACTTGGTTGATGAAAAACGTGAAGAGGCTGAATTAAGGGCGGCAGCATATAGGCATCGAGTCAAGCGATACTACGACGAGAAAGTCTGCCCAAGAACCCTTGATGTGGGTGATCTCGTTTTGAAACGAGTTTTCCCGGTACCATCACGTATGAATCCCAACTGGGAAGGTCCATATGTCATTGAACGGAAGCTTGGAGAGGGAACTTTCAAGCTAGTGACCGTTGATGGCGTGACGCTCCCCCGAGCGTGGAACAGTGAACATTTGCGACGTTATTACACTTAGCTTGTTTCTTTCATGTTTTAGGTGCAGTTATTTCCTGTATGTTTTTGTTCCGTTATCTCTTAGTTTCTTTTTGACCGTGTAATCAGGCAATTTAGTTGGTTTTCATTAATAAAGGCTTGAAGCCATCTTTTCCATGAATTACTAATGTTTCTATATCTCATAGTCGAGTGATGAACTGCTGGAGTTACATTATTCTGTATGATGTACGAACTCGTATAAACGACTTCAATCTCCGAGTCCCCTAAGTGCGGACCGGAGTACTCTGAGTCCCCGGAGTGCGGACTAGAGTATAAACGACTTCAATCTCCGAGTCCCCTGAGTGCGGACCGAAGTACTCTAAGTCCCCAGAGCGCGGACTAGAGTATAAACGACTTCAATCTCCGAGTCCCCTGAGTGCGGACCAGAGTACTCTAAGTCCCCAGAGCACGGACTAGAGTATAAACGACTTCAATCTCTGAGTCCCCTGAGTGCGGACCGGAGTACTCTAAGTCCCCAGAGCACGGACTAGAGTATAAACGACTTCAATCTCCGAGTCCCCTGAGTGCGGACCGGAGTACTCTGAGTCCCCAAAGCGCGGACTAGAGTATAAACGACTTCAATCTCCGAGTCCCCTGAGTGCGGACCGGAGTACTCTAAGTCCCCGGAGCGCGGACTAGAGTATAAATGTCTTCAATCTCCGAGTCCCCTGAGTGTGGACCGGAATACTCTAAGTCCCCAGAACGCAGACTAGAGTATGAACGAATTCGATCTCTGAGTCCCCTGAGTGTAGACCGGAGTACTCTAAGTCGCTGGAGCGCGGACTAGAGTATAAACGAATTGAACCGCTGAGCCCCCTGAATGCGGACCGAATCACAGAGCATGGATTAGAAAATATTCTAAGTACCGAAAATGTGAAACAAGAGATGTGCAATCCTAACAAATGTCCGAACAATGTAAGAATGGATTGGGAATTTATGCAACTCACAAGAACTTGAGTTTCAACCACAATTATACAGAAAGCTAAAAAAAAGAATCGTTCAAACGACAAAGAAACTAAGCTTTATTCAATAATCCAAAATGGGGTTATACAACCACTCCTCCAAAACTTGGATTCGAAAATCTATCTACACAAACTACGAAAACGAAAAAGCAAAAGTAGTTACAGGACCTAAGCAAAATCTCGTTGAACGAATATAGTGGCTATTTCTTCGGCTTCTTTTTCTTGTCTTCCTTTGTTTTCTCAGATGACTCCTCTCCCTCACGCTTCCTCTTGGATTTTTTGCTTGCCAAGGAAGCGGAGTCAAGAGTGGGAGAAGGAACATCAAGCGGTTTGGATTCGCCGGGGAGAATGACTTTCAGAGGCCTATTCAGCGGGTCAGTAAGTTCCAGTATTTGAGGCTCGACCTTGATCTCGACCTTCTTTTTCTTCTCTTCTGCGAGTCGCTCCTTCATGCTCATCTTCGAAGTATGTTCTGAGGCGCCAGTGATCTCGATTTCATCACTCCCTTCAACGAGAGATGAAGTGTCAAACTTATCATCATCTAGCGCCCCGATCACTTGTTTTCCCTGCCTCCTCCTTGGCGTCATCGCTCCTCGGAGTTGGTTCAGGATCAGAGCGGCCTGCATAAAAACATAAAGAACGAACATTAGGACCAATAACCGCTAACAGAAAGCGACAGATCTTTGAACTTCTAGAAGAAGAGTTTTATACCGGTTTCTGGTTGGCTTTCAGCTGCGCGCGGAGTTTCACCCTCTAGAATAGGGGATAGCATATGAACGTCGAGACCGGGATCTTCCGGATCGTAGCCGGCATGCTGCTCAAATGGGTCAAGTGCTGGCCGACCGGCCAATTGAGCAGGAGGAGGAGCTGCAGCCTTAGCCCCAGATGGACCAGCTCCGTCGTCTTTCTCTTTTGATAGGGGAGAACCTTTACCATAAAGAGCCAAAGCTGCAGACAAGTCCGCTGGCTCGTTCCCTCTGAGAAACTCCTTCACTTAAGCCTCCTCATCAACCTCCTCAGTTCCCGACTCAACCTTCCTGATCTTTATTAAAGTCTCCCAGGCCTCAGCTAGAGATTCAAGATAGCCCTCGCCTAGGAATGTCAAGTCGCGGTGCATAAGGACGCGGGCGCTGTATTCGGCAATCAGCGGGACAAACATACACTTGACCTCTTCTCTGCCAGCCTTTGCAGCTGCTTCAAGACGGGAGTCAATCTCCTCGGAAGCTAGTCTCTTGCCCTCCTCACGGGCTTCGCTCTTCATCGTCTCAACCTTAGACAGCTCATCATCGAGCTTTTCTTTTAAAAGACGTGTATCGACGATCTCGTTACAATACCGTTGAAACTCTTCTTGAGCCGCTATCTTCTCTTCCCTCTCCTTAGAGAGTAGCTCCTTCAACTCTTTGACCTGCAGGGCGAGTGTGTCCCTTTCTTTTTTAATAGAATCTTTTTCCAGAGCTAGGGCCCCACTGTGTTGGACTACGACGTCAAGTTCTTTCTTATGGGTCGTCTCTAGACGAGCGACGGCCTCCGCAGTCTCCTTAGCACTCTGCTCTGCGGCTTCAAGCTTGGACTTATACGAAGCGAGCTCTTCATCTTGGTTCTTGATGATGTCCTTGTCGAAGATAGCTTCAAGCTTCAAACGGTCAATTTCCTATTGGCGCTCAACGGATATTTCCGAGACTTTTTCGACCAAATGTACAAACGCGTCATGTTGAACATAGACGTCGTTGTTGCAGGCGATGGCACTTTGCTTGACGTGCCCTGGAATGTGGTGAATAGTTGGGAGGAACTTCAGGCCGTCAAAGAAGATCTTGGGAAATTTAGCCTTGAGATCGACCATCTTCTCTGCTATCGTTGGGTTAGCCGCGGTAACAGGGGGAGGAGGCTTTGAAAGTTCTGTTCTCTTCCGATGTTCCCGAGATTGTCGTGTGCTTGATGAACCGGAATGTTGATCTCAGGAAACATCGGGTTGAGACCCCTTTTGCGGAAGTTTTTCTCTGTCTGGCTCAGTTTGAGGAGGGGGATCGCGAGAGTATGAAGACTGGGAATATGTTTTCTTTCGATAAGATGACTCACTGGGACGATTGTCTCGATCTTCGTAATCGTCTCTATCCCTACGTCTACCGGAGCCTGAATCCCGTCCTCGATGGTGAAATACAGAAGAACCATGGAGGCGATCGAACCCGTGGGAGCGCCCTATGTCACCTGCATAGAATAAAAATAACAGCGAGTTAGGAAAAATCGGGGTAATGGCAAAAATTGAAGTGTATGGTGAAGTGCGTGTGTGCGTGTGTGTCCTAGTGTTCCCCCCGACGGACCAGTTCCTTTATCTCTACTGATTGGCGTATTATCGCCCTGGACTCGGGCTTGAACTCCCGTATCGCCTCTAGCGGGCGAATGAAACTTAAGGGCCTCCGGATCGTCGAAACCATAGTTGAGTAGATCATCAGGAATGGTGAGGTTCGACAGACCCTTCAGAGAAATTTCTAGATGTTGTGAGAAAGCTTCTTTCTCCGCTAGGACAAGGGTAATTTTGGAAGTTCCACCAACTTTTTCCTTCCTCATCTTATACGTCGATCTCTTTTTCCCCTTCGAAGGGGAAGATGACGTTTCAATATCATGCACTTCGACCAGCGGATCCTGAGTAGGACCCACATTCTCGCCTTGTGTTTCAGGAGCTTCACTCTCTTTGATTTTCTCCCCTTCCTGTACATCAGGGGTATGGCGTGATGATGATTTAGCTAGATTTTTCCCTTTACTGGATGCGGGCTTGGGAATGGAGACGCCCTCAGGAAGGCTAATCCGACCACCTCCTGCTAATAGTCCGAATCTCGATAATGACTCATTTGAAATGAGGGTTCAGATGTCCCGTCCCTCGGCAGGAAGAGCTCTAATGGCTTCAACGGTCTCAGAATATCCTCGGCCCTGAGGACGTGGGTTGATACCTGAAAAGATGAAACAAGAAGTTAGAAAAAGCATAGCTCCGATAGAGCGCGAATGTCGACTCAGGGAAAAGACTTACTGCCTTCAACCCATTTCCTCGTGAAACCAGGAGGGCAACGCACATAGAACCATTCATGTTTGTACAGGGCAAATTTGCTACATGCTCCGGTCAAAATTTGGCATTTGTGGTACGGCTCGAGGAACACAAAGGAGGGGCTATCTTTCCGCTTCTTAATCATATAAATATATCTGATGTCGCCTGGAGTTGGAGGCCTAGAGAAGATGGCCATGAAAAGGAGGTAGGTCCCGTATATGAACGCGTGGTCGTTTGGATGCAGCTGCGACGGGGCAATGTCTATGTATTGCAACACGTCCCGAAGAAATAAATTGAATGGAGGCACGCTGCCCATCTAGCACATAAACTTATTACAGGCAGTATATCCAACTGGGGGCAGATGTGGGCGATCATGCCCCGACGGAACCAACACGTCGGTGAAAGGGATTCCGTGGATAGAGCATATTCGCCGAAGCGCGACTTCGTTAATCATCGAAGCTTGTGAATCGATCGGATCATCCAAGAGAATCGATGCCTCCAGGGCATCAGGAGCTAAATTATGAGCGGGGGAAGTCGATGCATTTGAAGTGTCCGCGACTTCTTGCTTTGAAGACGGCCCGGGCCTATCTGAGATAGTGGCGGAGCTAGATTTTTTAGACATCTCCAATAAATAGTGAATCTGGCAAAGCACCTGTGAGAACTATACTTGAAAAATGTTCAACGTTAGAATTAACAACACGAATATTCCCCCCACGTGGTGTGTGAACTAGTGCAATCAATCGTGTATAAGCGTTGAAAATTTGAAAGTCACAAGGTTACTGATATAAAACTGAGCTTCAAATCATCGCCTTCGAAGACCGTCATCGCTGACCGTCTCCAAAAGCCTGCCTTATGGTGATTACAGTTTCAGATTCAGAAAACGTTAAAAGAAGTTATCTGATTATGTCAATCTAAGTCCAGGTTTATGCCTACTGAAGCTAGGGAGTTAATAGTCCGGATCAGTTTGATATGCTAGTATGCTAGAGTCCTTGTCCTTGTTTTGTCATGTGATTAGGCAAGGCAATTGTTGGTTCGGCACTTATGATTGTTCGGTATTTATGATTGTTCGGCCTTGATATGGTTCGGCATTTGTGTTGTTCGGCCTAAGTATGGTTCGACATTTATGTTTGATCGGCCTAATTATGGTTCGGCTTTCACGTTGTTCGGCCTAAGTATGTTTCGGCATTTATCATTGTTCGGCCTTGATATGGTTCGGCATTTGTGATTGTTCGGCCAAGCTACCGTTCGGCCTAAAACTTGTTCGGCCAAATTCTCGTTCGGCCTAACTATCGTTCGAACTAGTTAGCGCTCGGCAAAGCATCGTTCGGCCAAGATTCTATTCGGCCGAGATAACGTTCGACATCCTATCTAACTCATACTCCCTCCATATCCTTCCATTACACTGCCTGGAATGTGACGAGTCATGCCAAGCCAAGGTTACGCCGAGCCCCAACGCTCGACACACCGTCCTTAACAACAACCTCATTCTCCTCTTCTTCCTCCGTCCACATCGAACAACGAGGATGAATCGTTCGGCGAGTTATGTCAAACCATGCTGATTTGGCATTCTAACCAACTCCTGCTCTTCCCTTATTCTTTCCCTCTAATCTCGTTCGGCATGAGGGAACCATGCCGAACCACAATACACCACCCAACAATTCCCTCGTGCATTCGGCTCTGGCCACTTATCTTTCCTTCAATACCAGTACCCTAATCGAAGTTCGACGCAACACCAATTGGGTTCTAATTTATGAATTCGAGCCTCGTGCTAAAACCCCTTTATTCGTAGGAAGGATTTAAATAGGGGAGTCGATACCTAGTTAGGAGATCGAGACTTGCGAGGATGCCGTATAGGTTGAAGAGGATTGTCAATCTTTAGCGTCAATTAAACAGGTGTGGTTCGCGAGTGCAAAGTAGCAGAGGTGTTAGTAAAGAAGAAAAGAAGGTGAGGAAGTCCTGCTTTTATAGGGAAGAAGAAGAAGTTGAAGAGGCCGTGACCGGTAAAGCCGGTCAAGAAGGTATCGTTCGGCACGCACAGAACGTTCGGCTTCGACTACATCGTTCGGCATTTACACCACGTTCGGCACACACCTCCATAATCGGCATTCACAAGAAAGCAACCCCCAAGAGTGATGAACCAAGGTTCGAAGCGAAGCATGGAGGATACGTAATTCAAAGCGTATCACGTTCGGTCACGTAATACACTTTGGGGGGCAAGTGTTTCCTGGAGATTTGGCCAGGCAACTTAGTACTCGGCATATCCATCGTTCGGCCCAACTGGATCGTTCGGCATCTCTTTGCAACCGTCATTCAGGAACACTCGGCATCCAGGAGCGCTCGGCCAAAGGCATTGTTCGGCCAAAAGGCATCGTTCGGCCAGAGACCTCGTTCGGTCAAGATATTGGTTCGGCCAAAGGCATCGTTCGGCCAGAGACCTCGTTCGGTCAAGATATCGTTCGGCCAGAGACCTCATTCGGTCAAGGTATCGTTCGGCCAGAGACATCACTCGGCTAGCGTATCGTTCGGCATACCAAGGACGTTCGGCAGTCAAAGATGGCTCGGCATTCTTCCCAGCACGACTGGCTTCGATTGTTACTCGGCCTACTCTTCCCACACAACAAGCGCATCATTCGGCATGAAGAGGATGGTTCGGCATCCGACCATTCGGCCTATTCGGTTTCGGCATACAGCGACCACTCCATTTGGGCCAAGGTATTCGGCTGCCAGGCCCGCCAGGGAAGTCCAACCCATCTTTGTCTATAAATAGAGAGGCAGGGGCACAGTGAAATGGACCTTTTTTCAAGAACACTGGGGAGACTCTATCGCTTTAAAGACTCATCCTTTCTACTTAGCAATTGTATTCAAGTAGTTGGCAAACGGATTGTATCTGTAATCAATTATCAAGTGAATCAATAAAGATTAACCTCAAAGTGGACGTAGGCAGTTACGCCGAACCACTATAAATCTGGTGTTCTCATCTTTGCATTCAATTTAGCATATTGATCTTTGTTTAAATTTACTTTCATCATTTATCTCTCTACACAATCTTTCTCAACGAGGTTAGTGACCAATTTTGGTGCTAACACGTTATGAGTTAAAATGATAGACTCGAGCGATTTCATGGTTTTGTAATTAAATTCGGGATTGTGGATTGAAATGATATATATCCGTAAATATAAAATAATTGCGGATTGAAATGATAAATATCCGTATCACTTGACCATAGGGTAAAGAATTATATACGAACACCGGATTGGTTAAATTAAACGATTTTAAATCCTTAAAATTTGAATTCAATTAAACGATATTTTGAAATAAAAATTGATTTTTATAAACTAAATTATTTTCGAAATCCAAGTTTAAATGTTTAAAATTGGAATTGATTTAATGAATTGTTTAAAAAATTAAATGGAAATTTCAAAGTTGAAATTTTGAAGCATAAATGAAATTTATCTAAATTAAGCATAAATGAAATTTTGAAGCATAAATGCATTACCACCAGTTCGGATCCGCAAAACGGTAGTATCCTACCTTGGGCATTGCCTCGCGTGCTTTGTCACATGCCTTATCGTGCCCACTATGAGTTTGTTTTGTACCATACCTATGGAGTGCCCTCTGGGTAAACCATTGGTTTGGTGGAGCTTATGGTATTATATAGACTACGGGAATATATAAAATGTGTTAAGGGGGATACGGGTAAAGCCTTAACGCTATTTTAATACTTTACTTTACTGTAGACATATTATAATAGCATATTGTACTACATAGTAGATAGTTTAACGGATCCTTAGTAGATGAAATCCCGAACATCTCTTAAGTTACTGCACTCACGTTAGACACTGGATAGGAGATGTCAAATCCCGTAAAAATCTCCGATGTCGTTACACTCATATTTATTTACTGTCGGTTTCACTTACATAAGATCTTTTAGTTCTGACTCGAGTGTTTTGTTTCTTTCAATTCGCTTGGGTCAGTCTGAGCTTTTCAGTGTATTGAAGACGGCTTTTCTGGAGGACGAAGACGAAGATTTAGTACTATTATTATTTATTGTATTATTCCCACTACATCATGTTGTTCCGCTGCATTATTTATTTATTTCTGTTGTATATAACTCTGATCTGTATTGTAAAAGTGAAATCAAGTATTATTTTTAAATAGCTTCATGAACTGTTTATTTGATTATTATATTTCGTCATTCCGCTGTGAGATTCTGTGTTTTGTTTTCTTTAATTCATTTCTCTTCTTTTCTTATTTACCCCATAACAATCCTCCCTTTTAAATGGTTTGAGTTTTACATGTGTGTTTTATTGTCGATTTACTCCGTCCAAAAGGTGGGTCGTTACATTAGCTGCCTCAACCCCTTTTGAAAGGGTTGAAAAGTCAAATTACAATATCAAGTTGTGATTCGTACAACTGAATCTTCTCTGTGAAGCTACTGAATAATTTTTCCTTCCCTAATCCAATTTTCAATCCAATACTTCAAGAAGCCAATGATTAAATTGTGTCGAGCAGGAATTTACAATCAACAACAACAAAAACCCCAAATTCAAGCTCGAAGCATAAAAAAGGGGTTTGAATTGAGTGTAATAGAGTTTGAGCTTGGGTTCATATGCAGCAATAACAAACAGTCCCCAAATCTGATAAATTTGAGTTCCAACTCAATTGATACCATAAAATCGAAAGAAATAAAAATATAAATGAATCTAAGGATAATTTCATGTAAACGAAAACTCGTATCATCTTTACGAAATTAGAACAGAAATACAAGTTCAAATCTAGAGAATTTGAAATCAAAATCAAGCGTAGCAAATTAGTTTTAAGGATAAAACAACAGACACGTGCCTTGAATTTGAACTCGTGTTGAATGAAAATAGGAATTTAAAAAGAAGTTGAAATAATTGGTTCTTGCTATAAGCTTTTAATGATAGGTAAACGAAAAAGAGAAGAAGAAAGCGCAATGTATAAAGGTAGCAGATGCAGGGAAAGCTATCTGATCAAATTTAAAGGAACGGCCAAGATCTATTCGGAAATATCAAAAGGTGGAAAATTTTATGGGTTTCAAAGCAGTTGACTTGGAAAGTTAAGAGCATCCCTTCGCTAGGGGGAAAGTGTTACCACCAATATTCACTTCAACCTTGTTGAAACCAGGATAAATATAAAAGAAGGATTTACAAAGAGAGATAGCAATAACAAGACCTTTCAAAGGAGTCGAAGGGATGCATCTGCAAAAGTTGAATGTTATATGAGCTTTCAAAGAGGTCGGAAGGTTACAAAAACACCCTTTCGCTTCCATTGTTTCCTTTCGAAATAGTAGCTTCCGCATGCATGATGACGTTTTGAACGAGTTAAGGAACACCTTTCAAAGGCAACAGATTATAAGCCATCATACGCGCGCCAAACCTTTCGAAACATTGGGTTTCGCCTTCATTCACATCCTACAAAAGAACATTTGGACAAAGCTGCCCCTTCAAAAGCAATATTAGCCTTTCGAATCGGTCGAGACCATTCATAGTTATGAAGTAAAGCTCATTTAAGTTTAATGCAACATCCATATATACAAGAAAATGGGGTTCCACATTAGTCAACATGTATGCCTTCGAAAGCTACCTTTCGCATTTAGACCTTCTATGTTTCAACTCCTTCGAAGCTCTGAAGATTAACCTATCGATAGAGTTGAAGCCCATGTCCATTCCAACTTGCATCAGCGCATCAACAACAAAGTGGAGAGCGCATCTAAACCTTTTGACCGGGTTGAAAGCAGTCAAGTTCCCTTTAAAAGCAAAGCAGAAGGATGCCTTAATGTTAACAGCAACGAAAGGTCTCCAAAGCCGCCTTTCGACCAGGTCGAAAGGACTAATTCGAAAGGTGCTAACCCGCACCTATAAATAACACCCTTGGGTTATAGTTTTGGGGATCCGACTTCTTTGACTTCATTCTTGTACTTTCTTTAATTTATAAACCCTAATTCTAAAATTAGATTAGGGATTTGACAACTTTATTACTTAAACTACTAGCAATAAAGGAATATAATATCACAGCAAGTATATAGTCTTTTTGGATATGTTTGCTGATTTAATGTTTATGTATGGTTATGATTATGTTCAGTTTGTGTCGATATGATCGAAAGGCTACCTTCCATGGAAGTCGAAACCTAGTAATTCATCCAATATCTTTAGACCATTAGACCTTAACTTTGAGTTACCTTGACTACTTCGAAAGGAGATTCCGATAGGGTCCTAAACCAAGTCAACTAGTTCGAAAGGTATTTCCAAAAAGGGATTCAGGTGTTTTGACCGTGTCGAAAGGTATAAAAAGGGGTTTCAACTGCCACAGCCTATTCGAAAGGTGGTCTTAAGAGAATCGAAAGGTTTTTATTATCTCCATTTGTTCGAAAGGGGGTTTCGAAGGGATCGTTTACCTTTTAAACTTTGTTCGGGGTGTTGACAAGTTTTCTTATTTAACAAGTTTTAAAATAAAAGGCTTTCATTTATTTAACAAAAGTTAGCTGAATTATATATGAGTATTATAATTTTATTAACATGGTTTTTTATTTATTTCAAACAATTTGATTAGATTAATTTGGACACCACATGCATACATACATTCATTATAACATATACAAAACCTAAACTACATACAATATGATATATATATATATATAATAATAATGAAATTAAAGGTTACATAAAGATATGGCCTATGATTTGCACTTAGAATAAACAAATAACTCCTAGATTCAATTGAATTGCATCCAAAAATTGCAATGATCTAATGCACCACTTACTGTATTTATTTTAATTGATTTTTGAAATTACCTTTGGGGATTTTGGCTGTGGGGCTAAAATTTTTTCGGTTAATGGAGGAGGTGAGAAAGTAGAGCTTGAACATGATGAGATGAAGTGGTTTCAATAGTTGTATTAAGAGAGGTAATGGAGGAGAAAATATCTCCTTCTTTTACTCTTTCTTTTCTACCTTTTCAATACCTTTTTGAAACACTTAAACCCCTTCATCCAACCCCTCATGGCTGGCCCTGATTGGGACCATACGGGCCATCAACGATCCCCAAACCCACATAGCAATCAATCAATTTTAATCAAATTTAAATACTTCTCGTATCATATATCGATATGTACATATATAGCTTTAATATTTGCACTTTATTAAATGCTAAAGGCATTCAAACAAATCAATAAAATTTAATAAGTAATGTTTCATAAATATTAATTAATTTACAGTAATGATAAATTTATCAAATTATGTGGTATTTTGGAGTATTCAACATTACGGTTATGCAATTCAAAGGTGTAAATTTAGTCAGCAATTAATACAAAACAATTCAAATATTAACATTCACACATCACCTTAGCTAGTGGTGTGATAGTTTGGACAATTTACCGCTTACACATCTTTTTGATAAATTCCAATTTTACTATTTTAGCGATACCAAATAGTAATGATTATTTACACTAATTTTCTTTGTCAAAACTATATTACTTTAGGACTTACATAATTCGGTTCTAGTCAAAATTCTAATATCGTCAACATTCAACTTGGTTAATCCAAACACAAAGTCCTTTGCTAAATAATAACAATTATCGTTAACCATACTGTTCTTACCAAAGGCGTTAACCTTAAGTTGACTACAATTAATCATGATATTGACCTCATATTAATATTTTTTATTTCAGTAAATAGCATATAATTTTAGAATTTTACCCTAACCATAGCCAGATCAATATTAAACAAGTGGAATCAAGTATATAACAAAATAGAAGAGTTATGCTCACCAATAAATGTCCGTAGTACCAAATCAATCCAAATCCTCCATGATTACTCAATTTTCCAAAATTAGGCATACTCAAAACCTCGTTATTCTAATCTAGATTGGCATTAGCTTATGGCTCTCCTTGCTCATCGTTTTGATATACTATTTGTTGAAATCGGTTGAGATTTGAGTGAGATATTTGAATTTGAAGATTGTGCGAGAAGTGGGTTCATGAGACAGAGGAAGAATAAAACAACGTATAGGTTTCCCAAATGAACTCAAATTTAGAAACGAGCCCCTTATATACATATTTGAAATGGTCATTCAAGTTATTAGGCTAAGCCCGTTTAAACTATTCGAAACCCGTTTACAAAAAAGTATGTATCTCTCTCGTTCTAACTCCAATCCTGACAAATTTATAGTCAAATCAATCAAAAAAATTATTTTCTCAAAATGGAGCAACGCTCGTTGCAAGATTCATTTATTTGTAAAATTACCATTTTACCCTTGGAGTTGAAATTACTAAAATACCCTTTTTACTTTTAGTTACCTAAATTATAGGGTATTACATGAGTAGGTTGTAGGAGTATAAAGTAGTGTAAGTGGTGAAAAAGATGATGGTGGGTGGTAGTTGGCAATGTTTAGGTGTTTAAATGAGAGGTTTATGGCAGAGCTAATCATAAGCATCACATAGAGTTAGTATTGGGTTAGGTGTTATCATGTCATGTTATTATCAATTTATTAAGTTGTGCTTGAGTAGATGATGGTTAGGTAAAGTGTTGTAATATGAAGCTTTTGGAGAACGGTGAAAATAAATTATTATCGTAGGTGACTCTCATATTCTGCATGTGTTATATTTGGTGAAAATTTAGTGTTAACTAAGGCTATTTGGTGTTAAATGGAAGTTTTATTGTTAGAAAAATTTGGTTCCAACCTATATTCTTTGGTGAAGGAGAATTAAGGTACATGGGTAAGGCAAGTCATTTAGTTAAGTATGCATGTTTCAGGTCCATATGAAGTCAATTATGCAAATAGGGATTTGTTCAAGTCCATGAACATAAAGCCGCAATTTTAGTTTGATCCAATGGCTACTTAAGTCTCAATTTCAAGATTTTTATTATGCATAAGTGAAAATAAAATATGAGGAAGAAGTACAGTTTGAAATTTACCCCTTTTTAGTAGTGGGTACATGCCTATTTATAGAGAAATTGGATCTCTAGATTTTTGACAAGTGGCATTGATGGAAGATGGACAGTTGTGATTTGCTGACATGTCATGTGGCTAACTTTAACTTGTGGCATGTCCCTTTTTATCAATTTCTTAGGATGACATGGCACAATAAATCGATTGAGGAGTGCCATGTGGCTAAATAAGGCATCATATTTTAGCAGCCTTATCAACAGGTGATAGCTATCTCATCCTCAGCATGCGACAGCTATTTGAACCACATCATGCGACAATTCTATATTTTTCAACATGTGATGTCTCTAGCTTAGCCATCTCATCCTCAACATGAGACATATATTTGACCATCATCATGCAATAACTCTATATTATTCAACATGTGACGACACTTCAACTTTACTAATATTATGTCTTTATTGTCTTAATTTACGATTGCTTCACTAATATCAACCTACGACTACTTCCTATTCCCTTATTATGCAATAACCTCAATGGTGTCAACATGAGACCTCCTCACATTATCATCACACGACAGCCTTCAATTTGATAGATTTTCACTGTTAATCTAGGATAGCCCTCAACTTGCAATAGCCTTTATTATGCAATTGCTCTCAACTTGCGGTGGCTTAACATATGATAACCTAGCCTTTAATATGTGATAGCCTCTCATTTTGCCTTTATATCCAATACCTTTGTCTATATATCAACTTACGGCAGCTTCCATATATCAACTTAGGATAGCTTTCATATATCAACTTGCGATAGCTTCTACATATCAATTTGCAACAGCTTCCTTTATTCTCTATTTTTGATAGCTCTACGATATCATCTTGCGATAGCCTTCTCCATCTCAACTTGCGATGGCCTTGATTATATCAACCTGTAATAGCCCAGTTTCTTCAACTTACGATAGCTCATGTCTATCAACTTGCGATAGCCCATTGCCATTAACTTGCGATAGCCCATTGCCATCAACTTACAATGGTTCTAATCATATCAACTTGAAATAGCCCAATTGCTTCACTTGTGATAGCTCATGGCTATCAACATGCGATAGCTCATTGCTACCAACTTCCGATGGCTTTGATATTGTCAACTTTCGATAGTTCCATACCTTATTCATTCTTGAAATTTTAGGGTGTAAAACTTGCCCTACTCCCCCCTTCGATAAGAAGTTTTTTTATGCTTTAGCTTAAGTAAACTTCTACTATTGCATTTCTTCTTCTCATCTCAAATTGACATTTCTTTGTTTCGTGCTTTTCATCATTGATTGTCTGTTTACCTAGACTTACGATAATTTTTTTTTTATCTTAAAATTTTTGGAATGTAACATTATTTTCCTATAAACATTTTGTTGAAAATGTTTTCTAAAACACTGGGGTATTTGTTAAATATATTGATATTTGCAATAATCATTTTTATTGAAAATGTTCTTTTTGGTGAAAATTTTCCATAAATTTATTTGAGGGTATTTTTTGAAATATGAAAGATTCTCATAACTTAATTTGAAAATTATTTAATACAAAGACTGAATACATGTATATTAAAGAGACATTTTTCAAAAATTGATTTTTGAAAATACGGAAATCCTTTTAAAGCCTTTAGAAAATAGTTCCATTGGAACTAATTGATTTTATTATAAGCCAGAGACTTCCTGTAGTCTTGTGGGAAAACCCATTATTCTTGCTTATCCATTGATTGAGATTTTTGGTCGGCTTTTTAATGATTTTCTTTGTTATTTGCACTCTTTCTCTTAGATGATTGTTCATTGTATATTTAGATTTTTTAGGTATTAGTTTAGTTGTTTATTGAGTCAAGAGTTTAGTTAATTGTCCTGCTCTGAATGGTTGCTTTTAAAGACCTTATTTGTTCACCAAAGGCTCTATTGATCACCTTCCTTAGATCGGTGCTTTGGTCGGACCCTAAGGCAGGACCAAAGGCTTAATTGACCACCACTCTTTGGATAGTGCTTTAGTCAGGCCCTGAGGTAGGACCAAAGGCTTAATTGGCCACCACTCTTTGGATGGGTGCTTTAGCTGAGCCCTGAGGCAGGACCAAAGGTTTATTGACCATCTCCTTTAGATGGGTGCTTTAGCCGGGACCCGAAGCGGGACTAAATACTTAATTGACCCCCACACTTTGGATAGGTGATTTTGCCAGGCATTAAGGCAGCACCAAAATCTTTATTGACCATCTCCCTTAGATGGGTGCTTCGGTCGGACCCTAAGGCAAGACTAAAGGCTTAATTGACCACCATTTTTTAGATGGGTGTTTTGGTCGGGCCCTGAGGTGGACCAAAGTCGTTATGATATTTGAGTGAAAGCATAAAGCCGAGAGAAGGCGGGAAGTACTACACCGCAATATTAATAGGGAATATTGTGCCACAATATGGAAGGGAAGAGATGAACAGGGCTGCGATATGGGAAATGCATACCGCACTACAATACGAAAGGGGTTGAGTGGAATTGCGTCGAAACAATGATGGTCGGGTAAAGCTCGAGAAGCTTAAAATAACTATATTAATAAGAAAACTTGTCGACAACTCAAAATAGAGTTTTAGGTACAAGTGATTCCTCCGAAATTTCCTTTCGAACAGGTGAAAATGGCCTTCAGTCTTTGTGTAGGTAAAGATAGTTGAAATCGCTTCTTATAATACCTTTCGACGCGGTCGAAAGGCCTTTCGAACTGGCTAAAATGCTTAATTTACCTTTTTAATGCCTTTCAAGCTTTTTCAAGTATATTTGGACTTCCTCGGAACCACCTTTCAGAGTGATCAAAGTGGATTAGGGCTAAGACTTAATGGTTCTTGGAAATAATAAAACTAGAAAGGTTTCGACCTAGCCGAAAGGGTGAACCCTGGGCAGCTTGCTGTATTGAGCTTAAACTCAAAGAATATATGTATATTTGAGGTTTCGACTTGATCGAAAGAGATCCTTTCCCGCAGATCGACTTCAGAAATACGAAATAGTGAGTAGACAGAATCTCTAAGCAGTTGTATAACCAGAATTATTATAATACCACTTTTTATTGAACTAAGAAGTACAAACTGGTCAAATCCCCCATTTAATTTTGAAATTAGGTTTTACAAGCTTTAAAAAATACAAGTGAGAAGTGAAATAAATTGGCTCCCAAACCAGACCCCTAGGATCTTATTTATAGGTGCGGGTTGGAACCTTTCGACCTAATGCTTCTGACACAGTCGAAAGGTCAATATTCTTGCCTTCGTGCGCATCTCTTGACTTACAGCCTTCGACCTAGTCGAAAGGGTTATATGACCGCCTTTCTTCTACTGTCGAAGATGAAATTCTTTCTGTCTTGCTTTGTTTCCTTTCGACTTCGTCGAAAAGTATTGCCTGATAGTCTTTGACCTCATCGAAAGGTCTATTGATGCGCTCTTCACTTGGATGTGATGTGCCGTGTTAGTTAGCCTGGGTGCTGGCCTTCGATACTGTCGAAACATGTTCTCCTAGGGTTTCGAATGAGTTGAAACACCTTTTGCTATAAGTGTCTCACGTTGCTAGTGCAGAACCTCATCCTTTGGTGTTGGTGTATGCCTAGTCTTTCCTTCATAGACGATAGCAACCTTAACCAATTCGAAAGGCTTCAAATGCTTTCGAAAGGGTTGCTCTCGCCGGATATTATTCTGATGATCATAGACAAAGACGAAACCATCCGTTTTGAATGGTTTGGTGCATGTGTAGAAAGGATGCTACTTGTTGGCTTCGGAAGGTAGCTTTCGACCTCGTCAAAAGCTCTCTACTTACTCTGTTGAAACATCTTTCTGACCTCTTCGAAGGGTGATATTGGCGCTATCTTCTTCTTATCGAAAGCTTTAACTTTCATTTAGATGGACCATCCCAATGCCTTTTGGTCTTTATCAATACATTTGCTCCTTCTTTCATACCTTTTCTCTTATGATTATTTTATGGATAACATTTAGCCCCCTAGTATGAAAGAAGCTTTTGTTCTTTAGGACAAAAACTCCAATAATCCTTTCTCTTTATTTCCTTTCTTAAAAATGTGGAACAATATCATGTGGTTAGCAGGCATCAGCTCAAGTAAAGGAACTTTTAGAGAAAATCTACCATGTACTCTAGATATCCCATTCTTGAGTTAAGTTTCCTTCATCCTGTAGGTATTAATATGATGTTTTTGGTGGCCTTATCTCATCCCTTTTATTTTCATCCCTACACTACTGGTTAGTAATTTCAATTCAAAATTAGTAAGTAGTTTGATACTAATGTTATTTGTTAATATAAAAACTTGGAGATTCTCTTTCCCTTTTACCCTATTCTCTAATAGAATTTCATCCAATGTTGAGAAAATCTTGTATAGAATTCAAATTAAAAAAATTCAATTGGAAGTTCACAAATCATCATGAAAATTCAATAAGGAGATCAAAAAATCCATAAACTAGAAGTTCAGTAAGAATTAATCACAAAAATCTATATAGTAAACCAAGAATGTGAAATCTGCAAATCAACATGAAAATCAATAAAGACCTTTAGAACTCATAAGACTAAAAGTTCAATAAGAGATCATCATATGGTTCAATAAGAAAACAAAGAATGTGAAATTCACAAATTATCATAAAAATCGATAAGGAAATTTAGTATTCAATAAATCAAAAATCCTATGAGATATCATCAAAAATCTAATGAGGAAGCCAGGAATATGAAACCCATAAATCATCATAAAAATCAGCAAGGAAATTTAGAATTCACTAAATTAGAAGATCATTATGAAAAGAAACCGAAAAATTTGGGAATTCAAGGATGTAATCAGAAACCTATTGGGATCGCATCTGCCAAACAATTTACTCAAAACTCATTCTAGTTTGAAGTTAGCAAATCAATGGGAAGTTCACAACTCATCATGGAAACCCAATAAAGGAGTTAAGAAGTCAAGAACTCATAAAAAACAATCAATAGGGAATCATCACGAAAACCTAATGGGGGAATGTAATATATAGAGTCCGTAAATCTCACAAAAGTCAATGAGGGAATTGAGAATTCACGAAACCTAGAATTCGGTAAGAAATCAGTATGGAAATTTACCAATGAAATTAAGAATATGAAACCTATAAATCATCATAAAAGACAATATATGAGTTTAGGATTGAAAAAACCCAAAATGAAATCTTCATGAAAAGAAACTAAAAGTTCACAAAATTAGGAATTTAAACAAAATCTTGTCAGTATCCCATCTTACAAATAGATTATTAGAAATTCATTCAATATAAGCACAAAATCAGAAATCTGTCCAGTAGGTAAACTTAGTAAGTTTAAGCAAAAGATTCATGACCTATAAGTTAGTGATGAGTTGTTATGTAAAGTCATGCAATCATTCGGGATAGTGGTTCCATATATATAATATATAGTCTCTTCTATCCAATGGGGTTACCCAATTTCTGAGGATTCAAGAATGGTTTACTCGACCTATTCTTCGAATGACGTTACTCTTTTCTTTATAGTAAGAACTTGTTATCTACTCCATTCTTTTGGTTTTTGTATAGATCTTTGCTTTCGATATCATGTTATGGATTTATTAATCCATTTTCTTATCTTGTGTTTACCTTCTGAATGCAAGTTTCTCAATTCTCTGATGTGGAAACAATTCTTCAGGCATTGGATGTTCTAAAATCTGTCAGCTCATATTTTATCTTTTCTGGTTATGACTTTGGATTCTTCGTCTATTCTAGATTACGGCGTTGGACATCTTTGTCCTTTTGCCTTCGTATATATCCCTCTCTCGAATTTCATCTTTGTCTTAGATGAAGGGTGGATTCCTTTCTTTAACACTTTATTCTCTTCAACTTTGTCTTAGATAGTAGATAGATTTCTTTCTTTAACCCTTTATTCTCTTGGGTTTTGACTTTTGTTTTGAGTTGTAGACATCTTTGTCTCTCTTCATTTATGTGGTGTCTCTTCCGACTTTCCTTGGTTCTAAGGGATGTAGTGTATGTTGAGTTGACCTTCCTTCAAAAGGTTGTTGATAGGTGCTTTACCCGACTCTCCCCTAAGAGGTGATGTGGACGTTAGGGGTTTTTACCCTTCCTCCAAGAGGTGCTACGGATTGGTCGTAGGCTTTTGCCCCTCCATCTTAGGAGGTGCTATGAATTGGCCATAGGCTTTTGGTGGGTACAGGACCCCCCTCCTTTTGGGAGGTGCTACGGATTGGCCTTAGGCTAAAACTTGTATATGAAAATCACTTTTGGCCAATAAAAATATTTATGAACATCCTTTTGAATTCCAAATGATTCTTGTAAATGAGCCGCTCAAATATATCGAGTGGTTATTTTTTTTGAAAAGAGATTTTGATCATAAAGGAATCTTTTTACATTGCTGTCTTTTGTAAAGGCCTTTAAATCTTTCTCATTGTAGAGACACATATCACAAATATGAGACTGGGAGGTCATCATTCATGAACCAATAGTCTTTTAGTCGAGAATAGGGTTCTCAAATTTGAGTTTTGTTGATGATCTTTTGATTGCTCTAAAACTTTCTCCAAAAATGTAAGAATAGATTTTCTCCTTGCCAATAGTCTTTTAGAAAACTTTGAAACATTGGAATCGCTTAGTTGGAAGTCTTTGATAGTATTTTTTTAAAGATCGCACAAGTTTTTCTTTAAAAATAAACAAATACTTAATCTCCCTTACATATAGGGTAATTTGAGAAAATCTTTTCTGGCCTTTAAAAAAATTAACTTTCTTGAAGACATGTTTGAGAAAATTCTCCCCAAACGGTAGAGTAACAGAGTCGGTGTGTATAGTATACATGGTAATGGTTCTTCAGGTTTTGCTTAGCAAAAGAGATGTTTTGCTCATGAGTCTGAAAAGCCATGATTCATGGTCTAATAGATTTTCATGAGTTAGGACATGCCTTCTCTAAGAATCCCTTCTTTTGGAAGATTTTAGATATTTACCCTTCTTGATTTTGCAGTTGAAATTTGAATATAATCATGGGTTTCATGGAAGTAGTTCTTTACATCACATTGATTCATACTTTGAGAAGGGGATGAATTGTCTCGCTCACAGAATTTGAGTAGTCACTCTTAAGTAGGTAAAAGCTTGTGGTACCTTCATAGCATGTTGAGTGCCATGGACTGATTTTGTTTTTACATGTAAAGACACTCAAATTTTGTATTAATATATGACTAATTCGAAGTACAACTGAATCAAAAATTAATAAGCAAAGGAAATTTATAATAGACAGTGGCTGAAAGGTTTCATAGCCTGATCATAGTTTGAAGATGAAGATGCAAGAGAGATTAGGGGTTTAAATGATTGAATTGCTCCCTTTAAGGTGGAGGATCTTCTAATCCTCTTTGGCAAATTCCTTTAATAATTCAGACATGATTAGGTTCCGGACCATCTTTGCCAAAACACTGCAATTGTCAGTTTCATGTCCATTCACATTATGATGAGCACAATAATTCCTTCCTTTTCTAGGCTCTACTGGAGTTCTTGTCTTATATGAAATGGAAAAATTCTCATCATCTTTTATCATTTCAAAGATATAGGAAAGAGGCTTGTTCAATTCCATTGGTCTGTACTTAAATGTTGCTGCCTGACTGTCTTTTTTGTTTTCCTTCCACCTAGGCTTTTTGCTGGGATGGTTGAAATCAGACTTTTCTTTGTTCTTGTTGAGATTTCTTCATGGCATGATGCATTTTGTCCATTCGAATAAACATTTCTGCTTGGATATTGAAATCTTGTAAATCCTTACATCCATTAATGCAAAGGTCCTTCCGGAAAGAGGTTTGTTCAATCAATCCTGATCGAACTGCCATGAGCTTTTCTCTATCGGTTGTTCTTTCCGTTCTTAATGCCTCTTTGTTAAACCTTCTTATGTATTCGACAAGTGGTTCCACCAATCTTTGTTTGATAGTAGCTAACAAGCTAAAATCCATAGTTGGATCTTTGAATGCATGATACCGTGTTATAAATTCATAGGAGAATTGTTCCCAGAAACTAATAATTCCTTTTTGGTAATGTCTAAACCATTTGACAGCTGCTCCTTGCAAAGTAACTGGGAAAAGCTTATAGCGAATGGGCCCTGGAGCATTATATAAGTTCATCCAGTCTTCAAAAGCCGGCGATGTGATCATCTGGGTCAGTAGTTCCATCATATTTTAGAGGGAGAATTTGAATTGGAGGAGGAAGACTAGCTACCATTATTTCCTCTAAAAATGGGGTTTTTTGCAGGATAACATATTTCTCCAATTCAAGGAGTACATATTTTGCTATATCCTTTGTGATTTGGTTGAAAATGTTGTTGCAATGACTTTCATTGTCTTCTAAGGTTAGACTATTTGATTGCTCAAGGAACTTTTCTGCTTTACTCTCTCGGTTTACCTTCTCATCTTATGCCCCATTTGAAGATTGTGCCTTATTTTCTCCTTCCACGATCCTTAATGATTTTTGGGATGGAGCCCTTTCAAGAAATTCATGCATAGCCATCATTTGTTGTTGTAGATTCTGGACCTCAATCTCGTTGTTTTCCAATTTTAATAAAGTTGACGGTTGCCTAATTTCCATATTCTCTAAATTGAAGTTTGGAACTATATTGTTTTCCAAAGTTGATTGTGGCATAGCTTCTTCATTTGAGATGTCATTATTATTCCTTGTTCCTACCATCTTCTTCTTTTTGAACGAAGTATCTATTAATCTTTGGTGAAAGTGATTAGGGATCGGAGGTACGAGCCCTCCTTCTAGCGCCAAAAATGTTAACAAAAAAACTTGTCAACACCTCAAAATAGAGTTTTAGGTACAAGTGATTCCTCCGGAATTTCCTTTCGAACGGGTGAAAATGGCCTTCGGTCTTCGTGTGGGTAAAGATAGTGGAAATCGCTTCTTGTAATACCTTTCGACGCGGTCGAAAGGCCTTTCGAACTGGTTGAAATTCTTAATTTTCCTTTTTAATGCCTTTCAAGCTTTTTCAAGTGGATTTGGAATTCTTCGAACCACCTTTCGGAGTGATCAAAGTGGATTAGGGCTGAGACTTAATGGTTCTTGGAAATAATAAAACTGGAAAGGTTTCGACCTAGTCGAAAGGGTAAACCCTAGGTAGCTTGTTATTTCGAGCTTAAACTCAAAGAATAAAAATATATTTGAGGTTTCGACTTGATCGAAAGATATCCTTTCACCCGGATCGACTTTAGAAATATGAAATAGTGAGTAGACAGAATCTCTAAGCAGTTGTATACTCAGAATTATTATAATACCACTTTTTATTGAACTAAGAAGTACAAACTAATCAAGTCCCCCATTCAATTTTGAAATTAGGGTTTACAAGCTTTATAAAATACAAGTGAGAAGTATTCTTGCCTTTCGACCTAATGCTTCTGACATAGTCGAATGGTCATTATTCTTGCCTTCATGCGCATCTCTTGACTTACAGCCTTCGACCTAGTCGAAAGGGTTATATGACCGCCTTTCTGCTGCTGTCGAAGATGAACTTCTTTCTATCTTGCTTTGTTTCCTTTAGACTTCATCAAAAGGTATTGCCCGATAGTCTTTGACCTCATCGAAAGGTCTATTGATGTGCTCTGCACTTGGATATTGATGTGCCGTGTAAGTTGGCCTGGGTGCCGGCCTTCGATACTGTCAAAACATGTTCTCCTAGGGTTTCGAATGAGTCGAAACACCTTTTGCTGTAAGTGTCTCCCCTTGCTAGTGTGGAACCTCATCCTTTGGTGTTGGTGTATGCCTATTCTTTCCTACATAGACAATAGCGACCTTAACTAATTCAAAAGGCTGTCAAATGCTTTCGAAAGGGTTGTTCTCGCTCGATATTCTTCTGATGATCATAGACGAAGACGAAACCATCTGTTTCGAATGGTTTGGTGCATGTGTAGAAAGGATGCTACTTGTTGGCTTCAGAAGGTAGCTTTCGAACTCGTCGAAAGCTCTCCGCTTACTCTGTTGAAACATCTTTCTGACCTCTTCGAAGGGTGTTGTTGGCGCTATCTTCTTCTTGTCGAAAGCTTTATCTTTCGTTTAGATAGACCTTCCCAATGCGTTCTGATCTTTATCAATACTATTGCTCCTTCTTCCATACCTTTTCACTTGTGAATATTTATGGATAACAAACTAAGTAAAAGAAAAACTTGCATGGTTTGGAAAGGGCTATTGACACTGAGTAGGGATGCTCACTCGAATGCATACCTTGGGAAGGTAAGGAGAAACATTCTGCTTCTAAAGGGACATGGAGCGTCCAAGTGAGATGTACACTATGGAACTGCATATGGTTGATTCTTTGCAGTATAAACTAAAGTAAATAAAAAAGAACTACAGATGGTTGATTCTTTGCAATATATTGATTGTGGATGGTTCGTTGCAGTAAACTATAGTAAATAAAAAAGAATTGTATGCGGCTAATTCTTTGTCGTGTAAACTAAAGTAAATATAAGGAGCTGCGTGTGGCTGATTATTTGCAATATAAACAGAAGTAAATAACAGAAACTGCATGTGACCGATTCTTTACAGTATAAATGAGAGTAAATAAGACGGAAACCACATGTGGTGGGTTCTTTGCAGTATAAAGTAAAAGAAATAGACTGTGCAGCATGAACGGGTTGGCCAAAACTGCATGGGATACACTTTAGAAGTAAACGATAAAGGACAAGTCTGCACATTATAGAACTACGTAGTATGTGAAGGGAAAAACTTAGAAAGGGGTTCAAATATTAAACTAAACATGATTTATGGCTTATAATGAGAAGTTTGTTGTTATGTGATTTCTTGAATAGTGAGGGGGACTCGGTCCATGTTGTGTGGTATGGTCTCACTAAATATTAATGCAACGTTCTTCACCTTAAGATCCGAAAATAGATGCCAATATCAAAATAGAAAGTGAGTTCAGTGTTTATTTTGCATAATAATACGTAAGTAGAGTAGCTAAACAAATTTTTATTACACTAAATTGTTTTACACGATTCATTATATCATATTAACCAATCTCGTTCCCATGAAGGGGTAAATATAATAAGAAATAAATGTAGTATCGTGCCTGACATATGAAGATGCCGACGTGACATATAACTAGTTATAATTCCTGGTTTTACATAATTGAATTTCAAATTAACTTTTATTTTCTAAATGAACTTCCTGCTTCGTTTTCAGAGTCTTTATTCATATTTCCAGGAGATGCATGTCTAAACCATAAATTAAGCATGCTCGAATGAATACCTGTGAGTTTATGGAAAATGATTAAAACACGGATCAGACATAAAGTCTGGTATGAGTAACGGTTTATCTGAAACAACAAACATATAGCGAGACCATGCCATCAAAGCACGGAATGAGTTTTTCCCTTCACTATTCTAATCACAATTAATCATAGCATACTTCATGATAGTATCACCTTATGGCTAAACATAAATCATCAATCCATCATAAGTGTGAGATTTCTTATACACATGTTCTACTAGTTTCCATAGTGAATTCATTTTAAATTGCCACTTAGGCCTTATTCTTGCTAGTTCAAGATTGGTACTTGACAATTAAGGGTTTTACTTAGGTAATTTATCTCAATTTTGTCGTGAATAGATAACTAGGTTGTCACGAAGGCCATATACCATCATTCTCATACGTTGTCGTCAATAGATAATTGGATGCTAGTAAGCCTTACACCATTATTCCCATATATTGTCGTGAACAAACATGGGTTTGCCACGAAGTCCTTCCATCAACTTTACCAAATATAATGTCATGTTTTACTCGCAGACCTTCCTTCGACGTTACCAAATATAATGTCAAGTTATAGAAATTTGGTAGCTACCCATGCCTTCCATCAAAATCTCTAAATATAATGTCATTTTTGGACATATAATTACCACAAAGGCCTTCTGTTTACATTTTCTTTCTTATAAATGATTCAACTTATCATCACATAACTTAATCAATTTTAACCTTAATTTTCATTCTTCAACTAAGTTATTTCTCATTACTCATTATTTCACGAGGCCATTTTTTCCCTGTGAAATTCTCAACCATCACTTCGGGAGATAGCTCCCAAAATGCTACATGAAGTTCATACATGTAGTTAACATTCCCTTAGCATTAATAGCCTTTTCATACTTATTTTTACATGGTCACTGCAAGTTGAGTCTCCTAGGGTCATCGCATTTTGACATCACCTTAACTATCATCTATTGAATCCCCTAAGGCCTTCACATATTGATATTACCCTAGCTATCAAAGTTGAGTCTCCTAGGGCCATCGTAGGTTGACAGTGCCTTAGCTATCGCAGTTTGACCCACTATGAACAATCTTAGGTTGGTAACATATTAATCAGCGCATGTTTTGAATTTTAACTAGCTATTGCAAGTTAAGTTTACTTTGGCTATCACAGATTGATAGTCCTTAGAGCTGTCATAGGTTGATCTCAACGCTTCTATTGCAAGTCAACTCCAACTTAGCTATCACAAGTTGATCCCAACGTTGCTATCACAAGTTGACTCCAACTTAGCAATCACAAGTTGGTGTTCACATATTGCAAGTTGACTATGGCTATCGTTGGTTGATATGGCATTTCAGTAAATATCATGAAAACTGTTTTATTTCCTTTTAAAGAAAAATATTCACTCAACCTTGATATATGTTGAATAATCATTGGTTTATACAAACTTTTATAGTTTTCCTCTTTTAGAATTTATTAACTCATTCTTGAATTAATTGATTAATTACCCTTATGTAGTTAGCTTTTTTCTTTACCAGTTAATTCATATAAATTCGAAAATGCATGAGAAAATTAATTACCCTTATGTAATTAGCCCTTTTCTTTACCAATTAATTTATATAAATTCAAAAATGCATGAGAAAAATTCCAATAATTCACCAAAATCCTAATTTGTCATATTTTGCCTTATACAAAATTTTCAGGCCAAAACAATTATTTTTAATAATTAAATTTTGAAATTAGGCATTTTACTCAACTTAGAAAATTCCTAGAACCCCCAAATTAATTCCTAAAATTTTGAAATTAATAAACCACCTCCAAATTACTATTCCACACATCATAATAAATTTCAAGTGATTTGGTAAAGGTTTAATTCAAGTTTTAGTTATAACGCATCAAAAACCACCGTTTTTAGACTCACAAACATGAACAAATATTATTTAGCATTCATTTATTTGTTCGCATTCATTTATTTGTTCCCCATCATCAAAAACATGGCACATACATACAATCGTAATCCATTCAGGTTTGGAAGGTTTAGAGACAGAATTACTCACCTTTGTTTAATTAGAGGTTGATTAAAAGCTTTGCTTTCTCTTATGGATGAATGCTCCTTTCTTTTTCTTTAGTTTTCATCTCCTTCCTCCTTTAAGTTATGGTTAGCCTAAGCTCTTGGTTTTTTCTTTCTTTCTTTTAGTTTGTGGAAATGAGGAGTTGGAGTGTAAGGGTTTAATAATTTGGGCATTGGACTAAGATCTCATTCTAGCCTATTCATATTAAATCCTTAACTCATCTTCTTCAATACATCCACTCTTCATTGTTTAACTTGTCTTTATTTTATTCTATGTGTTAATTTGATTTATAATTTATTTAAAGATTTCCCATATAGTGGTACTTTAAAATATGGGGTGTTACGGTCTCCTCTCCTTATAAGATTTCCCCATATTTTGAAGTACCACTATATGGGGAAATCTTTAAATAAATTATAAATCAAATTAACACATAGAATAAAATAAAGACAAGTTAAACAATGAAGAGTGGATGTATGGAAGAAGAAGTTAAAGCCAGATAGAAATCATCATCATCAATTAATGTACATACAGTACAATGATTACATTAGTTTTCCATTAATGTAAATCATAAATTATCTATCACATTGTATTAATGTCACAACTAACACATACAAACATCATAATATATATTCATATTAGTGGTGCTGCTAGTCTATACAACAAAATATACATGTCTAGTCGTACATGTCAAAACAAATAGCGATAGAGATTTCTAGTCTTATCCTCTATCTCCTAGGAAGAATCATCGACATCATCGCTCCACTGGACACAAACAAGTTTGATAACTGTGTTCCTTTACTCTTTCATATTCCCTTCGATCTTCTAACATTAGTCAAATCTAGCCCTACATATAATTCCTCAACTACCATCGGCTCCATTACCAAAATTGGTCATGCACACATTTCCTCAAGTGTGACATGTGAATGACATTATGCACACTTGCTAAAATACTCGGCATGACTTGTTAAGCGAATTTGCCAATCCTCTCGATCATTGGAAATAGTCTTACATATCTAGGTGCTAATTTCCTTGCCTCCCCAAAGTGCATAACTCCCCACATTGGAGAAACCTTTACAAAAAATATAGTTGCCTATCGCGAACTCAAGTTCTTTTCTCCTTTTGTCGACATAACTCTTCTGTCTTAATTGTGATGTCTTCATTCTAGTGCGAATATATTCTACCTTTTCATAGCGTCCCTTAGGTCCCAACACAAGCTTGTCCCCTATGTCTAGCTAACAAATAGGCAACTTACATGGTCTACCATACGGTGCCTCGAACAAGGCTATCTCGATACTTGACTAGTAACAATTATTATAGGTAAACTTTAACATATGTAAATGATCTTCCTAGATCCTACAAAATCTAAAAAACATGCCCTTAGCAAATCCTTAAGCATACGGTTCACACTTTATGTTTGGCAATCAGTCCGCGGATGGTAAGTGTTACAACCAAAATTTCCATGTCTTAAAACAGACTTAATCAAATAGAATGGGATTTAAAATGACGAAGGAATGACTTTTGAGACTTGGAGACAAGCTTGGAATGATAGTGGAAAAGACTTCAAAGAGTTATAGTACAAAACACATCAAAAGGAGAGGTTGATACTGACCAGTTTTCAGGTTGGTACCAATATGTTTTCTACTTTCTGGTGGACTCTGGAGGTATAACTAAGGATGGATGGCTACACTGATCAACTTGAAGCCCATTTCTAAAGGAATAGCTGAACAACTCCAAAAGGCGGAGCAGAAAGGGACAAGTACTAGACATGTTAGAACCTCTTGGAATCAACCTGATTTCTAAGGCAAAAGTGCTCAAAACTTGATGAATCGAAGCAAGAAGACAAGATAAAGGAAGATGGCATGGTTTTCACTTGACAAATCGTATCGGTACTGACATGAATCATGTTGGTATCGACATGATTTTATTGGACATGGGGCTTCATATGGCCTTCTACTTTCTCGGATCTAGATATTGACCTAGTGTTTCATGATCCAACGACTTCGATGAACGATTTTCCTATCAATAGAAGGCATATGGCAACTGGGTGAGGACTTTTCTAGGACTTTTCCCATTTGGACTACCTTTTCTATTTTCTTCTTCCCCAAACCTTCTTAAATCCGATCCAATGGGTTGTGGTTGGATTTGGGTTGTAGTCTTTGTATTCCGAAGAGAAAACATAAGATAATAAAACTAAAGTGGATGTAAGCTAGAGAATTTGCTGAACCATTATAAAAAATCTCGTATTATTTTCTTACCATTTCTTTCTTTCCTTTGATATTTTCATTTTTATCATTTCATTGGGTATTTGTGCCAATTTTGTCCTAAACATTTTGGTGCTTTCATTGAGAAAGATCTAGATTTGAAAACTTGGACCTTGGATTTGAAAGCGATGAAGAGGCATTCTACCAAAGTTATTGCAGGAGCAAGTCAACCAGAGCATGGAGGCAGCCAGAAGGTGTCCTCAAGTTCAAATCCGTCCGTCTATGTGACTAGAGAGAAGATGGAAAGGACGATGAAAGAAATGCAAGATGGAATGATAGCTCGGTAGTAGAAAATATTGGATGGATTTTTAGAAGGATGGATCAACAAAGGACAGCCGGAACAGCTGGAATTCAGAACCAAAGGCCAGAAACCAATGTAGGAACATCTGAGGTTATAACAGAGTAAGCTAGAAGTGAGCCCTTACAACCAGTTCATATCGGAACCGACCACAATCAAGTCAGTACTGACATGAATTTACAAGGAAGCACGGTGGATCTGAACTTAGGACAAGTTTAGAGGCCAATAAAGGATGATGTTGGAGCTAGAAATGTAGATTGGAATATGGATGCATAACAACAGGAATTGGAAATGGAAGCTCACTGTGGGAATGGAGCGCAAAATGATGCTATGGATCAGACACTTCCATTAGATGATAAAGATCGAATAGCTAATGATCGAGAGAATAGTGAGAGGTGGACCTCTAGACCAGAGTTTGGAGGACGTGAATAGGAATCCATTTACCCCTAACATCCGGTCTGCAAGGAATCCACCCGATTTTACGCTACCACACTTGAACCATATAATGGGGTGACAGATCCAACTGTTCATCTGGTGAGATACATCCGACATATGAAGGTGTTCGGTGCTTTTGAGGAAGTAATGAGGCGTTTTTTCCCATTATAACTAACAGAGTTAGCTGCAATGTGGTTCAGGCAGTTAGAGAATGGGTCCATAAGCATGTAGTCCAGATTGGTAGACAAATTATTGAGACAGTTTAGAGTTCAAATTTCTCAACCAAAGAATGTGATGATGGTTTCTAGCATGAATCAAAAGGCCGGAGAGACCCTAAGAAGCATTTGAATGTATTCAACATAGCAGCCGCTGCAGTTCATAAGCCAGGTCCATCGATAGTTCTAATGGCAACAGTGTTTGGAGTTGCGAATAAGATCGACTTTAAAGTTTCTTTGGAAAGAGATCCACTGATGGATCTTACAGAGTTTTACCAAGAAGTTGATAGATATCTACATTAAGAGGATGTCGAAGCAAAAAATTCTGAGGTTAATGTTGTAAATAACGGAGGACTGTCCGAAGCAAGATATAGTAAAGACAAAGGAAAATGGAAAATTGATGAAAACTTTGGAAGGTCTAAGCAGAAAAGGAGGGAACCGAAATTCTCCTCCTACACGGATCTAACCAAAACCCCTAATAGGATTTACTTAGCTGCTATGGGGCGAATTCCTTATCGAAGACCAACTAAGAGAGAACCCATGGATCAAGAGAAGTGATCCGGAAGGTTTTGCTTTTTCGCGAGATGGATGGGCATGAGACAAACAAGTGCAAACACCTTCATCACTTAATAGAAGAGCGGTTTTGGAACAATCGGCTACAACAATACATAAGGAACCAAACTCAATGGTGCAACAAGAGTGGTCACCTTCTGTGGTGCATGCATTAGGATATGACCGTGGGTTGAGGATGATTATCCCATGATCGGGATGGATATGTAGTTTGATTCCCTCGTTTTGCTTTTTGCTTTGAGTAAATAAGATAATGACACTCTAAGGCCACTTACACGTGCATGGAACCTCCATTGGTCTCTAGGCACGCTTTAAGTTGGATGTCTGGGAGTAATCATTGATAGGATGGACATTTAAGATGTTTTTTTGTTGATTTGATTTGGATTTCGTAAATGGACATTTGATTTTGAAAGTCATTTTGTAACAACCCGCATATTTTACGATTGTATATTTAAATATTTCATTTAAATATAACATCGTTAATCGGATTAAGGTCTGAAATGTTACTTTTTGCAAACGGCCGAATTAGGACTCGGGACCACTTCCATCGAGTCCGAAATGGCGTTTGCGACTTTTTTGAGTATAAGCATCGATATGTTTGGAGTAAGTTGAATTTTGCTATTTTCTATTTGGGCTTTTGGGTTTGGGTTTCACCCAAATCATCCTATAACCTAACATAGCCCCCTCTCCTCTCCATTCACTCAATTAATTTCCTAAAACTCTAGCTAAAACTGAAAATGGGGGAAGAGAATGGGAAATAGAAATTGCCAAGCCCTAGTTCCTCTTGCAAACTCAAATTCTTGCTCCAAAATCAAAGAGAAGCTTAGGTAAGCCTCCTCTTCATCTTCTCCATCTCATTTCCTCTTCAATTTCAAAAATTTCCTAAACCCTAATTTAAAAAATACTTGTTTTGATCTTAGATTGGAGCTTGTAGAGTAGAAGTGAAGAGTGGTTGATCTTTTCCTTGCATTTGAGCTTCTCATCTTTGTTTTGAGTTAAAAAGGTGAGTTTTTAAACTCACATCTTTGTCTATTTCTATCATTGATGTTAGGTATGAATTCCTAACACTTATTCATGTTCATTTGCTTTTGGTCTGAATTGATTTGGTGAACATTTCAATTTTTGGTGTTTTGAAGTAAAAAACTCTAAAAATCCTAGCTTTGTTGTATGAACATGTTTTTGGAGGTGTATTGAAGAGCCAATAGGGCTGGGTTGTCGATTGGAAAAAACCCTAGCGCCCATTGCTCGTCCGATCGTAAATTGGAAGAGTTTTCTCTTCATTTGGATAGGCTGAAAAATAGTCCCGGTGCCAGTCAGTCGACTGGCTGTAGAAAATGGAAGTTCCTAGGACTGTCTGTAGAAACTGGAAGTCTTTGTTTTCTGCAGTCAATCGACTGGCCTCTGCAGTCAGTCGACTGACTGTAGGAACTGAAACTTTCAGGTTTCTGGATCAGTCGACTGGCCTCTGCAGTCAGTCGACTGACCTGCTTGTTTTTGCCTATTTTTGCCTATTTTGCTTGCTTTCCAATTTTAATAGATTCATGTCGATTCCAATTCGTTGTTATTGCATATTTGACTTGATGATTCCTTTTTGATTTAGTACACGGGTTTTTATAAAATGATCTTTTTAATTGTATTAAAAGCTCGTTTCTCCAATTTATAATTTCTATTTAAAACACACACACAATTTTGCACTTCGAGCGAAGAAGGAGGAGAATCAAATGATTAAATAAAACGCGTGCTATGAACACATGCGTTTATATTTTCAGTTAATTCCTAATCTATTCGTTTGACCGTTTTGACCTTTGGGTTTGGTTTACCAATGAAACGAGGTGAACTTTGTACTGCTTTGAGTGTGCAATTGACTAACGGTTAGTAAACCGTTTAGTGCGAACGTGGGGTATGGGACTCACGTTAACATTTTCTGTGTTCCTTTCTGAGAGTTGTGACACATTCCGCCGGACAGTGGTGTCCATTACCGCCACTACGGTTTGTTGCCTTCGGACGTTGCCTTCGAGGTTTGTTGCCTTCGGGCTTGAGCCTTCGGGGTTTGTTGCCTTCGGGCGTTGCCTTCGGGGTTTGTTGCCTTCGGGATTGAGCCTTCGGGGTTTGTTGCCTTCGGGTGTTGCCTTTTGGCGTTGCCTTCGGGCGTTGCCTTTGGGCGTATGGATCCTTGTTATACAGTATTGAGCTCGAGCATCTTTTGTTTCTTTGACAATTATATTTCCCTAGTGTATCGCCTTTCGGGGTAAATTCTTTGAACCACACGATATATAGCGATTACCTTATGGAAACTTGTGTTACTTTTATTGGTATTTGTTAATTCGCTTTTGGCTTGTTTTGGGATATGATATTCTTGGTTTATTTGAGTTGCCTATGATATGAGGCTTGTCTTGATTCGTCTTTTGTTAGATGATCTGGTTATCTCTTTTGGAGATATTTGTGGTACTTTATGACCTTGTATGTTCATTATCATAGAGTTTATCTAACTGATTTGTTTAGCTAGACTAACCGGTGTATTTTATACTCGGGTCAGACCGAGATGTTTCAGGTTAGGTGCTTTGGACTTAGCCTATTTTGTTTCCACATGGACTATTCCGCTAGCTCCTTTTTGTTATAGCTTTTTGTGTAGTCATTTTTGTCTGTAACTCTGATATTTACCCTATTGACTCGCCTGTATATTGTGGTTTGCTTTACCACTTGATATGTATCATTTTGTAAACTCTGTGATGTATCTGTATATGTGAAAATGTATGGGATGATCTACTGTTCTGTGATGTGTATTACATTTGAGTTGTTATGTTTTATTCTGATAGATCCTTCATCCACCTATGGCTTCGTATTAAGTATTTATTGGATATGTCGATCCATTTAAGTAAGAAGTGGCAATTGTCGACGTATTCAATAGATAATTAAGACAAGGCTATAGATGGTCGCTCCTATCCAGCTCTATTCTCCGCATTAGCAGACGGTGTTACTTAGTAATACTCTTTGCTAATGTGGGTCTCGAAGTGGGGCGTTACAGCTTGGTATCAGAGCTGAGTTCAGAACAAAATATGATAAACATAGAACAGAGACACATATTATGGTACATTAAAGGGTAGTACGAATGTTATGAATCTTTGAATCATCGTGCCATAGGAATTAATTCGAGTCTTTGTACCGTTCTATCCTATTTTCTTTGTATGATGCCTTGTTGTATCAATCATGTTTGTTTGATATTCATTCTAAGAATAACCTTTTTCCTCTTCTGTCTTTTTCTTTCCTTCTTAAAGAAGAAGAGATGGTTAGATCTGGCAGTCCCAGCACCGGTCAATCCAGTAGTCCTTCTCTGGATGGCGTATTTATGACTGCTCAACAACTTTTGGATCTTGTAAAGAATCAAAGGTTTATCTGTGCTTTAAGTAAGAACCCCGAAAAGGTTTTACCTCTGAAATTAGAAGTGCCTTTCGACCAGTTTGAAGATATCGCTCTTTGAATTGAAGAGGCCGATAAAGATAATGATGTTGAAGTTGTGGATGCCAAACAAAACTTCAACATCAACGGAAAGAGGCATATTAAGTTGAAAAGTCCTAATCCCAACAAAAAAGGGAAGCAGGAATTTTTCCCTTCCAAGAAGAAAAAGCCTGTTGAATCTGGTTCTAACTCTCAATCTGCAGGAACACCTTCCATTCGGAAGTGTTTCAATTGTGGTTCTCCTGATCATATGATCCGAGATTGTCCTAAGCCTCTCTTCTGCCGTTATTGCAAGAAGGAAGGTCATCGTATTTCCACCTGCCCTACTGCTCCTGCTAGTGCCAAGTCTGGCAAGCTTTATGTTGCTAAGGCTTCTGGAGGTTCCTCTCATCCCAGAGGTATTTCTCCTCCTATCCTTGATGACATTATTTTATTTCGTGATCTTCCTATTTGGTTTCTTTTGATACGGGTGCGTCCCACTCTTATATATCAAAAGATCTTGTTGATTCTTTTTCTTTGAATATTTTGGGTTTGGTGACTTCACTGAGAAGTGCGAATCCGGTTGGTGGATCCACAACACTCAGTTTGCTTTCTTCAAATGTCGAGATTATTTTTGTGATTATTCTTTTCGAGCCGATTTGCATGTTATGCATTACTTAGGCTTCGAAATTGATTTTTGGGAAAGGATTGGCTTAATCATTATGAAGCCCATATCCTATGTCCAATGTGGACTATTCATCTTTGACATCTTCAATCTGTTAAGCAGATTTCTTTGGTTCTTAATGATTTTGATTTCCAAATTCGATGATATCATTTTAATTCTTTAAACTTACGGGATGAGGAGAATATTATTTCTCTCATTCAAGTAGTTTGTGGATTTTCCGGTATGTTTGAGCTTGTCTTAGGATTATCACCTAAGCAATCTATTGAATGGTGCTAAGGTCTTTTCAGCTCGACCTTGCCACCGGTTTTCATCAGCCACGAGTTGCGGAGGGTAGCATTCCACTTACCGCATTCCGCACTCGTTGTGATTTTTGTGTTTGGTTCGTTATGTCATTCGGTTTGACGAACCTTCTACCTTATTTCACCCATCTTATGAATCGAGTATTATACGAATATCTCTATGATTTTATTCTTATATTTATTGATTATGGATGAAAGTAACAAATTTAAAATTTGCAAATCTTTTTAATGAGATATTTATAAGTATGATTGGGTTTTGTTCTTAAAACGAGCAAAGAATATTTGTAAATCTTTTTTTAGAGACTTGTTTATCATATAGGAGATGATTTTGTGTTGTTTTGCCCATTAAGTGCTTTAAGAATTCTGGTCGGTGCGCTTGATCAACGTTATCGATAGGAATCTCCTAAACGCTATGATGAGACAATTAGACACAATAAATTGACTTGTAAAAGGTAAATTTTTCTAAAAAGATGAATATATATAAAGTTAATTATAATTTTGAAAGTTTTAGCTTTCCGGGAAAGAGGATCAATTGAAAGAACTATTTTCCGATGCTTTTATTCTTGCAGTTCCTGAAGGGAACCAAGACTTTATTGTTTGTACCGATACTAGTCGTATTGGTTTTGGTGTTATTCTCTTGCAAAGGGAATGTGTTATTGCATTTGCTTATTGATAATTAAAGCTTGTCGAGACTAGATATGCCATTCATGATCTGGTGCTCACGGCTATTGTTTCCGCTCTTAGATTTTGGCGTCATTATCTTTTGGGAGAGAAATTTGTTCTCTATACCAATCTTAAATCTTTGAAGTATTTATTTTCTCAAAAAGGAACTCAATCTGCGTCAACAACGTTGGCTCGAGTTCCTTGCATCTTATGATCTTGATATTTATTTTTATACATCCAGAAAGGGCAATCGAGTTGCCGATGCCCTTAATCGTATGCAACAAGCGGATGTTTCTTTGTTGATATCCGAATGGAGTGATCTCGAGACTTTATCCACTTGTGAGATTCGAGATCGTGAATCCAATTCATGTTCATCTCTTGTTTTGTGTAGCCTTGAGGCTCATCCTTCTTTTTTGGACTATACCTCTTTTGGGTAAACTCTATGTCCTGTTAATTGCATGGAGTTCCTACTTCTATTGTTAGCAATCATGATCCATTATTTTTCTAGTGGATTTTCGTAGGGTTTCAAAAGCTTTGGGAACAAAACTTAATTTTATCACCGCTTATCGTCCTCAATCCGATGGACAAATAGAGCGTGTGGATCAACTCTTGAAGATCTCTTTCGTGCATGTGTTCTTGATTTTGGTGGAAGTTGGGAAGATCATATGTCTCTTGTTGAGTTTTCTTCCAATTATAGCTTCCAATCTTGTATTGGTATGGCACCTTTCGAGGTAGTCTACAGAAGGCCATGCCGATTTACTTCGTGTCGGCTTGAAGCCGGTAAGAAGCTGGTTTTAAGTCCAGACTTTGTCGGAGTTCATTCATGTTTCACCTTTGATGGGTGTTGTGCGTTTCAGTTGATCGGGAAAATTAGCACCTCGATATGTTGGTTCATTTCCCATCACCGAACGCATTGCTTTCGTGGCTTATCACCTTTTTTGTACCGGCTCAATTCTTTTGCTATTTTTGACGTTTTCCACGTCTCTCAATTATGGAAATACCTTAGGGATTCCGATTCTGTTCTTGAGCCCGGTATTATTTAAGAAATTGAAGTTTCACCAAATTTAACTTATGAGCAACCTTCTATTCGTACTGTTGCTTCGGAGGTTGAACGCCTTCGAAATAAAGATGTTCTTCTTGTGAAAGTTCAATGGTCCTCAAATCCTAAGAATTTCTCTTGGGAATCTAGAGAGTTCATCGAGCGAACACATCCGGACTTTCTCTTTCGTGCTCTTTATGGTGAACTTCTTATTTCAAATTTTCTTTTGTGTTGATATGCTTTTATGGTTGTTACTCTTTATTTTCTTCTTAATTATTGCGAGGACGCAATTTCTTTAAGGAGGGGAGTCTGTAACAACCCGTATATTTTACGATTGTATATTTAAATATAACATCGTTAATCGGATAAGGTCCGAAATGTTACTTTTTGCAAACGGCCGAATTAGGACTCGGGACCACTTCCATTGAGTCCGAAATGACGTTTGCGACTTTTTTGAGTATAAGCATCGATATGTTTGGAGTAAGTTGAATTTTGCTATTTTCTATTTGGGCTTTTGGGTTTGGGTTTCACCCAAATCATCCTATAACCTAACTCAGCCCCCTCTCCTCTCCATTCACTCAATTCATTTCCTAAAACTCTAGGTAAAACTGAAAATGGGGGAAGAGAATGGGAAATAGAAATTGCCAAGCCCTAGTTCCTCTTGCAAACTCAAATTCTTGCTCCAAAATCAAAGAGAAGCTTAGGTAAGCCTCCTCTTCATCTTCTCCATCTCATTTCCTCTTCAATTTCAGAAATTTCCTAAACCCTAATTTAGGAAATACTTGTTTTGATCTTAGATTGGAGCTTGTAGAGTAGAAGTGAAGAGTGGTTGATCTTTTCCTTGCATTTGAGCTTCTCATCTTTGTTTTGAGTTAAAAAGGTGAGTTTTTGAACCCACGTCTTTGTCTATTTCTATCATTGATGTTAGGTATGAATTCCTAACACTTATTCATGTTCATTTGCTTTTGGTTTGAATTGATTTGGTGAACATTTCAATTTTTGGTGTTTTGAAGTCAAAAACTCTAAAAAATCCTAGCTTTGTTGTATGAACATGTTTTTGGAGGTGTATTGAAGAACCAATAGGGCTGGGTTGTCGATTGACATAAACCCTTAGCGCCCATTGCTCGTCCGATCGCAAATTGGAAGAGTTTTCTCTTCATTTGGATAGGCTGAAAAACAGTCCCGGTGCCAGTAAGTCGACTGACCTCTACAGTCAGTCGACTGGCTGTAGAAAATGGAAGTTCCTGGGACTGTCTGCAGAAACTGGAAGTCTCTGTTTTCTGTAGTCAGTCGACTGGCCTCTATAGTCAGTCGACTGACTGCAGGAACTGAAAATTTCGGGTTTCTGGATCAGTCGACTGGCCTCTGCTGTCAGTCGACTGACCTGCTTTTTTTTGCCTATTTTTGCCTATTTTGCTTGCTTTCCAATTTTAATCGATTCGTGTCGATTCCAATTCATTGTTATTGCATATTTGACTTGATGATTCCTTTTTGATTTAGTACACAGGATTTTATAAAATGATCTTTTTAATTGTATCAAAAACTTGTTTCTCTAATTTATAATTTCTATTTAAAACACACACACAATTTGCACTTCGAGCGAAGAGGGAGGAGAATCAAATGATTAAATAAAACGCGTGCTATGAACACGTGCGTTTATCTTTTCAGTTAATTCCTAATCTATTCGTTTGACCGTTTTGACTTTTGGGTTTGGTTTACCGATGAAATGAGGTGAACTTTGTACTGCTTTGAGTGTGAAATTGACTAACGGTTAGTAAACCGTTTAGTGCGAACGTGGGGTATGGGACTCACGTTAACATTTTCCGGGTTCCTTTCTGAGAGTTGTGACATATTCCGCCGGACAGTGGTGTCCAGTACTGCCACTACGAATTGTTGCCTTCGGGAGTTGCCTTCAGGGTTTGTTGCCTTCGGGCTTGAGCCTTCGAGGTCTATTGCCTTCGGGCGTTGCCTTTTGGCGTTGCCTTTGGGCATTGCCTTTGGGGTTTGTTGCCTTCGGGGTTCGCCTTTTGGTGTTGCCTTCGGGCGTATGGATCCTTGTTATACAGTACTGAGCTCGAGCATCTTTACTTTCTTTGACAATTATATTTCCCTAGTGTATCGCCTTTCGGGGTTGGTTCTTTGAACCACACGATATATAGCGATTACCTTGTTTAAACTTGTGTTACCTTTATTGGTATTTGTTAATTCCCTTTTGGCTTGTTTTGGGATATGATATCCTTGGTTTATTTGAGTTGCATATGATATGAGGCTTGTCTTGATTCATCTTTTGTTAGATGATCTGGTTATCTCTTTTGGAGATATTTGTGGTACTTTATGACCTTGTATGTTCATTATCATAGAGTTTATCTAACTGATTTGTTTAGCTAGACCGACCCGTGTATTTTATACTCGGGTCAGACCGAGATGTTTCAGGTTAGGTGCTTTGGACTTAGCCTATTTTGTTTTCGCATGGACTATTCCGCTAGCTCCTTTTTGTTATAGCTTTTTGTGTAGTCCTTTTTGTCTATAACTCTGATATTTACCCTATTGACTCGCCTGTATATTGTGGTTTGCTTTACCACTTGATATGTATCATTTTGTAAACTCTGTGATGTATCTGTATATGTGAAAATGTATGTGATGATCTACTGTTCTGTGATGTGTATTACATTTGAGTTGTTATATTTTATTCTGATAGATCCTTCAGCCACCTATGACTTCGTATTAAGTATTTATTGGATATGTCGATCCATTTAAGTAAGAAGTGGCAATTGTCGGCGTATTCAATAGATAATTAAGACAAGGCTATAGATGGTCGCTCCTATCCAGCTCTATTCTCCGCATTAGCAGATGGTGTTACTTAGTAATACTCTTTGCTAATGTGGGTCTCGGAGTGGGGCGTTACACATTTTTACAACAGATATATAAACTGATTGGACATGGTTTTCCTAACCAGAGGACGGGACGATGAACCATAAGGTACAAGTCCCCTTGCCAAAGAGCGAGTGGGTGGACTTGTATAGGAAAGTAAGTCCCCTTATGAAAGACGAGTGGATGGACTTTCTTGGATGTCGAGTCCCTTCATCGAAAAGCAAGCAGATTGGACTCGGCATGAATATACGATCCAAGAGATCAGACCCTAGATCAGATATCGATGTTGAAATCCAAAAAGATCCAAACTTGACCTTAGGACTTTAACCCCTTATGATTTGATGATGATAATGTATTAATTAATGATTGTCATTACATCGATTTGGTTAGCCTTACTTATAATAGAATGCTAGGCCATACTAGACGATTTATAAGTAACGTTCCAATCAAGGGTAATGCACCCGTATAATTAACCTAAAATAAATAAATCTTGGGCAAACAGGGTACGACATTGAAATAAGGTAACTTAATTGTAGCGAACACGGATATGTCGCAAATAATGACATTTGATAACTTAACTGATGTGCACGTAAATGTGCATATTTTTATTTCCATATTTAATCTAATTTAATTAAATAAATGAGCATATAGGGTGTTTTAACATGTTTAAACCAACATTTCAATTATTTTCAAATCATCATTTATTCATCTTCATATAGGGGCAAAATGGTCGTTTTTGTGCATATATTAATTTAAGAAAATTTACTTGGAAATTTTTATGTTATTTTATAGGAATTTGAATTCAAACTACAAGTGGCTTCATGGAAAATATGCATGCACAAGAGGATACAAAAGAATGAAGATGGAAATAATTCAAACCATGTATCATGGAGGACCCCACCTACCCACTTACCTTAATTTACAATTAGACGCTAATGCACAAGTTAGTGGAGTTAAAAGTTTCATGCGCATTTAAGTGGAGGATTAATTCATGCTAATGATAACTTGGTGGCCACACTTCCTCAAGGGCAATTTGGGTAGTTCCCAAAAACATAATTAGGGTTTCAAAACATGTATAAATATCCCATATGTTCATGTAATTATACCCTTAGCCTCCTTTGAGCCTCCCTTTTAGTTAGTTTAGTTTGAGGCTCAAAAATAAATTATAAGCTCTCTTTCTATTTCATGGCTACTTAATCATTTTCTTCTTCTTGCGTAATTTTCTTCTTAATGCAATTTTAATTCTTGCTCTTTTTTTATTTACATGCTTTTTCCTTTTATGTTAGTAGTGTAGATCTTTTTATTTATGCAAGTAGATTAGCTTTTTTCCATTTTAATTAGCGCTCTTTTTAATTAGCTTGCATTTTCTTCTTGTTTTTGCTTCATGTTGCAATCTACATTTGTTGAAGTGATAACAAATATGAGAGGCTAAACCCTTTCAATTTAGGAGTAATGAAGTTCTCTTAATCATGTAGATTCAACATTTTGCTAATTTTTATCTCTTTTTGTGCTTAATGACAATGTTTGAATGGGTAAAATTTTGTTGTTTTAGCTTTGAATTTGATAGCCTATGTTGTAGACATCAAATCGACTATGCTTAAACAAACACAAACACAAATTACCTCTTCATCTACATATGATTATGGTAATGAAGTGAATATTAAAATCAAAATTTGATGATCTATATTTCTAATTAATAGTTAATAGATCATGCTTAAAATAGATTTTATTTTCAAGTTCATTGTCATTTTCATGAGAGTTAAAAAGTGGTTTAATGGTTGTGTTATAGTTTGATGGTTTATATTGGGCTAATTAATAGCACAAATAGTCCATACTTATGATAAACACATCAATTAAATTCACCAATGACCAAAAAGAGAGATCATATTTCATATATGTTGATTTATGTGATCATGATAGTGGATTTATCTCTAAATTATCTTTAAATCTCATAGTTTTCATTCACATTTGTAGCAGTTAGTTTTTGCATTTTCTCTAGATTAAAACAATTTTCAAACTCTTTGGTTAATTTGATTGAATATAAAATTTAAAATATAAACAATTCCCTACGGATCGACCCGTACTCGCCACGTACTAAAATTGTACACCGTGCGCTTACAGTTAATTTTTAATTTAATTTTTTTGGCTAATTTGCTAATCTGATGGAGATTTAGCCGTCAAATAAGTTTTTGACGTCGTTGTCGGGGAATTTAATTTGATTTTAATTTCCATTCTTCTAATTATTTGTTGTTTGATTTTTATTGTGTGTTTGTTTTGTGTGTTCATTTGTATTTAAAAAAAATTATGTGTTTGTGTGATTTTTGTTTGATTTGGTGCTTGTTGTTGTTCTAGTTTCCTTTGCATTTTACATACATACATATATGTGTGTGTATATATATATATATATAAAGCATACACGATTTCAAACAAAAATAGTTTATTGCATTTGCATTTTTACATTTGCATTTCCTTTTTGTTACAAAAAAAGATATATTTATTTTTTCCTAAACCGTTCACTGTGCTTTCATATCCTCTGCACAAATTTCACTGTGCACAAACATCCCCCCTCTGTTACATTCAACTCTTCAACTACGGTCTACCACCAATCACCACTCCATCACTTGCCTTACTGCTTCTCACCAACTTCATTACTTCTTGCATACAACACTCACCCATCACCTCTGCAAATACTACAAACTCCTTGCTGTACGCACCAACAACTGACCAAACAACACTACATCCATAAATATCCATATCCTACTGCTGCAATCATTTCACTCTCCATCTCTGTCAACAATCCTCCACCCTTGAACCTCTGTGCACAAACCACAAACAGCTCCAAACAACATCACTGACATCAAACACCCCCTGCATACCATTGCACACACCAATGCATACTTCTGTCTCGACAAGTTTCTGACATTCATCACCGAACCAACTCTTTGCCATCCCACTTCACCATTTCAACATTCATAGCAACATAAACCATCACTTCTTCAACTTCATATTCCATTCACAGCACATATTCCATTTACTGTTGTCCACCACTTCTTCAACTTCATACTCCAACTTAGCACTTCGTACAACAACTCACTACAGTTTACTGCATCACTGCCCTATCAATATCCCAGTCATCATCACTGACACTTACCACCATCTGAATACCCAATCTGCAAACACAATAAACATCACCTATCTACCTACAACCATCGATACATTACCTGTAAACATATCTGTATCTCTCCACTGGCCTTCAAAACCATACTGCCTTTCCACCTAAAACAACCACAAGATTCTACTTGCCATAACATCCCATCAACTATACCCACATCAACAACTTCACATCACTTGCCATTTCTTACCCCGTCTGATCATTAGCACATCACCATATCAACTGCAGTTGCATATCACACACTTGCCATACAACAACCAAACAAACAACCCACCTGACCACTCCTGAAATACCTCCAACTTCCTCACCCATACCACTACTGCAGCTACAACTACTGTCGTGACAACTTAACTTCTACATTTCACCTCACAACAACACCATAAAAACCACCTTACTGCCAACATACAACCCATAGTGCTCCTTACTGCCAATAACCTACTGTTACATATACACTGCACATTAATTCACTGACCATCCTCCTACATCACATTCAAATCCCCTTCACAAACAATATCACAGTAGCCACACCAACAATCCCCTAACCTCACAACTGTGCAACATCACCTTCCTGCAAACAACAAGCATCCACTTCCCATCCAAACCACTACAGCACTACCATACTTACAATGCACATTCAAACTGCATGTTGACCATCAGTACACTTCGAAAAACCTACAACTGTCCATTTTCCAACAACTATACACTACTGAACCACTACAAATCATCACCTCCTTCACCTCTACCACTATTCTATAACTCCAGTCCCAATCACCAAATCGCGGCCGCAATCACCGCCAACAAGCTATCATTTTCCGACCATCCCTAAAAACAAGTTTACCTCTTGCCGTCAACTCATCACCCCTGCCTACCGCAATCTCACCACAACCCGAAACCCAAATCCACAATCGAACATCCACAACTCGCGACTTCCATTTCGATTTCCTACAATCAATTTCGATTTCGAATTGATTGTTGATTGTGATTGTTGAGAATCGCGTGTTTGCTGTTAAATAAAGTGAAATGGAATAAAAAGAATAATGGTCCGGGTTTGCAACTGTAAAGAAATGGTAAACTAAATTTCAATTCTCTGTTGGGCCGGGTGTATTTCATATTGGGGCGGGTGGGTTTGGTTTAGTTTGCAAAATTTTTTTAGTCCAGTTACCTTTATGTTTTCCAATCTTCTCTTTAGGAATAAAAAAACAAAAAAACAAAAAATTCAAAGTGCAACTTGAATTTTCTTGTTCTTTTTTTTGTTTCTCTAAAAAACAATTTTCCTTTCATTCGGTTTTGGTAACTCGGATTAATTGGATTTGGTAATTCGAGTTGAATTTCCTTTTGTTTAAAAAAAATTTGAATAAATTATTCTTTGGGTTTGTGGTTTTGATTTAAAGTTAAGGTAAATTCACTTATTTAAAAAAAAGGGTTTTAAGTTGTTTTCAATTGTTTTAGTGTAATTTGTTTTGTTTTTCATTTGTTTTATTTTTCTTCTTTGATAAACATATAAAAAAAATTGTATATATCTTGATTCGCTCCTTTTTTGGTTGCCAAAGCAGAAAATCGCAAGGAAAAAAACTGCGCTTATAAAAAAAATTGCCGCTTTTTAAATAAATTGCTAATAATTCTACACGCTCTGGTATCGTGTTCTCATCCCTTGTTTTTATTTGCTTTGCATTGTTGGTTGCTTGCATTTTAAAAAAAAATCGAAAACAAAAATCCATTCGTAGTTGCATTGTTAATTCACGTTTTATTTCTGCTTAGCATTTCATCCTAGAATTTGCTAATAATAACGGTTAGACATCGAACTTAAGGGTGTCACGAGCTCACCTAAGACTTAATTGTATTTTGACAAGTTGTCCTCTTTCGACAATTTAATTTCTTGGTGTCTGGACTATGACATAGCAATAACCATTTATAAATATTACGGTGATTCGTAAATATTATAGTGGTTGTTTCTTTGAAGGTACTTAAACCTTCGGCTGCATTCCTACGGTGATTCGTGGTGCAACGATAAATCATGTATGTTACCTGGCTATGAACTATCTTGTTGGATTAAGACAAAGTGTGATTATACAATTTTGGGTTAGGAGCTACTTAGGATAGAAAATTTGTAATTAAGCCCTTGCATTCATTTGGTTGCATTAGTTCATGCATATTTAAAAAAAGAAAAAAAAATTCAAAATCCAAAACTAAAAAAATTGTAAATATTCCTCAACTTAGTTTTTAAATCCTTTTCTTTGAAATTTTTCAACCAAAATCAAAAATAAAAAAAAAAATCTTTTCGAAAACAAAACAAAAAATTGAAAATCCAATAAAACAAAACAAAAATCAAATTTCCCTTTTGAAAAATAAATTCTCTTTGGTAAATACTTTTCCTTTAAAAAATATACAAAATAAATAAAAAATTCTTGAAAATGTCTCAATTTCCCTACTCACATGAATTTTACAATAGTTGTGAAAATCAATATAATCCATATAATTTCATACCAAATTCTTATGGATATTTTAATGACAACTATTGTACAAACAATTCGAATTTTGAACCACAAAATTTTCAAATTGATGACCAACCCTCAAATCTTGAAAAGAGTATCGAAACAATTTCGACGTTACTTGAACTCTCTACATAAAATGATCAAATGATAAATAATTTGTGTAATTCATATTTGTGCAATAACTCAAGTCAAAATTTTCAAAATAATCAAGATTGGAATTCACTTCAAAATTCAAATGATTTTGATTATAACTCATGCCAATACAACTTCGAATTCCAAAATGAATTTCAAATTTAAAACGAAAATGTGAACCACTTTTCAAATAATTTTGGCAATGAGAATAATCTCGACTATGGTTCAATGGAAAAATTTTGTTCTCAACAATTTCAAATTGAAAATCCTCAAGTTAATAATTATAAATTGGATTTTGTTGAGAAAATGGATTAAATTTACAATGATCACTCGGATTTGTTATTTGAAACATATTTGAAACAACGTGAGAAACAAATCAAATCCCAACTTTGATGAGTCAAATAATAATCCACCTTTTACCCAATTTGACGATTTTCAAATAACTACTTTTGAAATTGAAAATGACGATCTTAATGAAGTTGTTGAAAATATGGTAATTGAGTTGGATTTCAATTCTTTTGAGAGTGTGGAACCAAATTTAAAATTCGATCTTCCTTTTTCCGATTTTGAAAATTTGAATAGAACTTTGGATTTTGAAATTGATACATGCAATGAAGTTGTTGATAATCCAACAAAGGAAGACGAATTTGATGAACACAAATTTTATGGACTTTTCGAAGATGAGTTGTTGAATTCCGAAGGGGAAGATTTAAATCACCATTTTGATTTTAAAATCAATAATTCTAAAGAAGTTTTCAATGATAAGCTTGATTTTCAATTTGGTGAAAATAAACTTGAACTTCAACCAATTGTTCTATCAACCTGAAAATCATCGTAAATAAAACAACTCATACGATTTTTAATAAAACGACATTCGTTTTTCCAAATCAACATTCAATTTTGAAATCCTTTATGGTTTGGTTTTCTGTGCTTAAGTTGTGTCTCTAATACTTGACGAGACAAATGAATTGATCTTTGGAAGACCGTTTTATTTATTCTTTAACGATATATTTTCTGATGTCATCTTTACTACTAATAATAATAATTCAGTGAATTGAAAATCAACCGTGTCTTTTCGAAATTCCCGAAATGCCCTTTCTTAACCACGTCTATTTGCTTTCCCACGGCAACAAGCCCCAACTCTCATTTCTTTCTCACTGCAACAAAGACGTGACTCTAGATCCAACGCCATTCCAAATTCACCGTCTTCCCCATCAGCTCAATTCAAACTGGATTGCTAATTTCATCGACTGATTCATCGCCACCAGCAACCCTACCCATTACTGCCAACTGCTATTCGATTTATAAAATATAAGTACTCCGATGTTACTACTTTTTTTTTGGGTTTCCTTAAAATTTGTTATGTTATTTCATAATAGCAAGGGACGAAGGATTTTAATACAGGGAGGAAGAAGGCATTGATTAGGTTGGTCGTAAATGGTGTAGTCTATGATGGTAATTCAGTTGTTGCGATGAACTCTGAGACAATGGAAATGCTTCAGCCATGGCTATTCGATTTTGTTGAAGGTATCTTTCTCTTCTAATATTTTTAATAAATTTGGATTGGATATTAGTGCTTTTTATTTTTCTTTGATTGACAATTGAATTGTTGTGTTGCGATGCTGATTTTAGATCAGAGTTAGAATTTCAAGTCAGGTAATCATCATTGCATATTTTATCTACTATTTTTTTGCTTTGATCGACGTAATAAATGCATACTAAATTTCAACCCCTAAGTCATATACCATTAGTGATATGATAATCTTTTTGCTATAGATTTGGAATTTCCGTTCAAATGAAATTGTATTGAGGAACATGCTTCAAATTTTGGATTTGTACTACAAACCCAAGAGTTGGTTAACCTCCAAAGAAGAGAATACCGGATTCCAAAATTCTTTATGTTGAATTTAAAAACTACACTATTTTGAACTGTAGATATTAAATACAAGTTTCATCATGACTATTCGAATTACTATTAGGTTATGGATTTTATGGCTAATTTCACAGTATCCAAGCGATAATCATGTTTGAACTTAGCTTGGGGCAGTGATATTGAATGATGTTTGAGTGCGCTGATTCATCAAAAAAATGTGCTATCCTGCTTTAATGGTGTCGGTGGTGCGTTTACTACTGTAGTTTAGTGTATTGAACTCACAACTAAGTGATTCATGTTTTTGAATGTTATAAATTACAGAAAAACAGACAATTTATTGCTAAGCAATGCATAACTTAGATTGCATACTAAAAAGATCATATTGGGCATTAGTTTTAATATTCATATACATGTTTTTTTCCTTTACAAATAGTGTCTACACTGTACGCTTTTGGTTTTAAATTCCATATCTGTTACGGTCTTCCAATTGAATTTCATGAAAACACTTCCTATGTATTACACATTTGTATTGTCCCTTTCCACCATCTTTCTTCTATGCAACATTGATTGGTTACCGACTTCATATCATTCATTACATGTTATTCGGTACAAGTGGCAATATCTTTGTTCACCTCTTTTTGCTGCTTTATTTATTAGCTGAAAATGTTGATTTCAAAAGAAAATTTAAAATGTTGGTCAAACATAGGTTTAGATGTTGCAAAGCTAATTTCTGTTCACATAATTTGCACTTACCTACATGTACCACATACATATATGTAACATTGGCTATTACTATGCCAAATTAGCTACAATTTGGAACATACACCCTGTTGTATAGCAGAAGGAAGCAGTAAATTATATAACTGCAAAACACCCCCTTCTCCTAACAAGCTAAATTAAGAAAAATAAAATAAAATTGGAGCATGACGTGTGCGTAGCACGGGTTTTGCTTTCCATGAATGTTATATGTGTTTGATTCAGCTTTCCATACCGATGAACACATTTTTATGGAATCATTATTTTGCTATTCAATTAGTGGTGAACACTAATTAACAACTCTATTGGTTTTATTTTTCAAGAAATGTTTACTCTAGTGTAAATAATAATCTTTCATTTTCATGTAAATATAGGTCATATTTTTATTTTTATTTTTCTGTTTTCACTTGGGTTGACTGTGGGGACACAATTAAAGTCAAGTGTAAGAGGGAGTCTCATCTTCTTTTTGATTTTCATGGTTAATTTTATGCATTTTCCTTCCAAAACTCAAAAAAATTTAAAAAAATTCTCATAACAAATTTTCTCTTTTTTTAGCATTTTGATTTACTTTTGAAAAAACACTATAGGATTAATATATGATTTTGATTATTAAATTGAAATTTTTGAAAATTTATTTGTCTTAATAAAAGTAAAAGTAAAGTTTGATTACAAGTAACGGCGTTTTAACTAGTATATAGGAAGATTCGTGGGTGATAATTATGAAGTGTATCCTAATTGAAAATCTTTGTTTAAAAAAGTGGTGGATTTAAAGTAAAGGATATAACATTTTTTATCTTCTAAGTTAAATGGTGCTAAGATGATTTTGCAAAACTCTCTCTTTAAAAAAATATAACAAAAAAAATATCTGTATATATGTATATATTTTATTAACACCTAGAGTCATGTGTTCACACGCAAGTGTGTACACTCGCCATGCTCTGTATCCTTCTCATGTAAGCCCGAAGAACAGCGCATGATCGATATATCTGGCCTCAGTTTATCTAAGTTAGGTGTATGTATTTAAAAATTCTTCCATTAATAATGCCTACAGTCGATAGGTGTACACACTTGTGTGTGCACTCGCCATGCTCTATATTCCCCTCATGTAAGCCTGAAAGGCAGTGCATAGGTAATATATCTGGTCTCAGTTTATTTGAGTTAGACATATGTAAATATTGTTAACATCGATAAAATTTTCAAATAAAGAGAGAGTAAGAAATTGAAATCCAAGCACTATTTTTACTTATTTGATTTGACTTGTTATTCAAAAAAATGAGAATACCACTTTGAAAACTTCGATAATCAACTAAGGATCCATTTCATAGTTGCACTGTGTTATCAACCAAAACAACTAGCTAAACTAGAGTCTATTTGTTATGATAACTTAATTTTTGTTGGAAATTTTGACAAGTAAAATGACTAAAATTTCATGATGATGACCAAAACTTATATTTAACTTATTCGTGTTAATTCAAAAATAAATTCTTCATGCGTAAATAGTTTCAAAAACTTGCATCCATATCTTTGTAAATAAATCTTGCATTTAGGAATTTTTCATTTCGCGTTTGGATTTTATGGGTAGTATCCGCTGAAAACCATCACGAGACAACACTCATCCTACTAGGGACACCTAGAGGTTTAACGGCTTGTTGCAAACGCTCAATGCAATCATGCTTTCTACGAAAATGGATTTATCTTAGTTTTAGTTTATTCGAGGACGAATAAAAAGATAAGTGTGGGGGTATTTGATGTGCACGTAAAAGTGCATATTTTTACTTCCATATTTAATCTAATTTAATTAAATAAATGAGCATATAGGGTGTTTTAACATGTTTAAACCAATATTTCAATTATTTTCAAATCATCATTTATTCATCTTCATATAGGGGGAAAATGGTCGTTTTTGTGCATATATTAATTTGAGAAAATTTGCTTGGAAATTTTTATGTTATTTTGTAGGAATTTGAATTCAAATTACAAGTGGCTTCATAGAAAATATGCATGCACAAGAGGATACAAAGGAATGAAGATGGAAATAATTCAAACCATGTATCATGGAGGACCTCACCTACCACTTACCTTAATGTACAATTAGAAGCTAATGCACAAGTTAGTGGAGCTAAAAGTTTCATGCACATTTAAGTGAAGGATTAATTCATGCTAATGATAACTCGATGGCCACACTTCCTCAAGGGCAATTTGGGTTGTTCCCAAAAATATAATTAGGGTTTCAAAACATGTATAAATACCCTATATGTTCATGTAATTATACCCTTAGCCTCCTTTGAGCCTCCATTTTAGTTGGTTTAGTTTGAGGCTCAAAAATAAAATATAAGTTCTCTTTCTATTTCATGGCTACTTAGCCATTTTCTTCTTCTTAATGAAATTTTAATTCTTGCTTTTTTTTATTTTCATGCTTTTTCCTTTCATGTTAGTAGTGTAGATCTTTTTATTTATGCAAGTTGATCAGCTTTTATTTCATTTAATTAGCTCTCTTTTTAATAAGCTTGCGTTTTCTTCTTGTTTTTTTTCATGTTGCAATCTACATTTGTTGAAGTGATAACAAATATGAAAGGTTAAACCCCTTCAATTTAGGGGTAATGAAGCTCTCTTAATCATGTAGATTCAACATTTTGCTAATTTTTTATCTCTTTTTGTGCTTAATGACAATGTTTGAATGGATAAAAATTTTGTTGTTTTTGCTTTGAATTTGATAGCCTATGTTGTTGACACCAAATAGACTATGCTTAAACAAATACAAACACAAATTACCTCTTTATCTACATATGATTATGATAATGAAGTGAATATTAAAATCAAAATTTGATGACCTATATTTCTAATCAATAGTTAATAGATCACGCTTAGAATAAATTTTATTTTCAAGTTCATTGTCATTTTCATGAGAGTTAAAAAGTGGTTTAATGGGTGTGTTATAGTTTGATGGTTTATATTGGGCTAATTAATAGCACAAATATTCCATACTTATGGTAAACACATCAATTAAATTCACTAATGACCAAAAAAGAGAGATCATAATTTCATGTTGTGTTGATTTATGTGATCATGAGAGTGGATTTATCTCTAAATTGTCTTTTCATCTCATAGTTTTCATTCACTTTTGTAGCAGTTAGTTTTTGCATTTTCTCTAGCTTAAAACTATTTTCAAACTCTTTGGTTAATTTGATTGAATAGAAATTTTAAAATCTAAACAATTCCCTGCAGATCGATCCGTACTCGCCACGTACTAAAAATTGTAAGCCGTACGCTTGCAGTTAATTTTTAATTTAATTTTTTCAGCTAATTTTCTAATCCGATGGAGATTTAGCCATTAAACATTAAACCCGGGCAAACATGGGATGGCTTTGGTAATGATATCAGATATGATAACTCCCAACGAACAAAGAATTATTACGATTTACAACTAACGCTTAAGCAACGACTAGAGTCCTTAACTATAATGGTCTTGCAGGTGAATCTAAAGGAATCAGATGATTCACTAGTACTGGATCTATGGATAGCCAGAGAGCCCGACTACAATTGATTTATTATTCTTGAAACTCATTCTTGAGCAAAGCACACCTTACATTTATAAGGCGTACTTTGGGGGGGAGGCAAGTGTAGTCAAAGTTTCCACAGTATTAGAACAGACCCAATCAGATAGAATGGACTTTGGAATGACGAAGTAATAGCTCCAGAGACTTGGAGACAAGCTTTGAATGGCAATGGAAAAGACTTCAGAGAGTTGAAGTACAAAACACATCAAAAGGAGAGGTCGATACTGACCAGTTTTCAGGTTGGTACCGATATGTTTTCTACCCTCTTGTGGACTTTGGAGGTATAACTAAGGGATGGATGGCTACACTGATCAACTAGAAGCCCATTTCTAAATGAATAGCTAAACAACTCCAAAAAGCTAACCAGAAAGGGACAAGTACTAGACGTGTTAGAACCTCTTGGAAATAACCTGATTTCTAAGGCAAAAGTGCTCGAAACTTGATGAAACATAGCTAGTAGACAAGATGAAGGAAGATGGCATGGTTTGTACTTGGAAAATCATATCAGTGCCGACATGAATCATGTTGGTATTGACATGATTTTATTGGACAAAGCGCTTCGTCTTGCCTCCTACTTTCTTGGATCTAGAGATTGACCTAGTATATCGTGATCCAATGACTTTGGTGGGAGATTTTCCTATAAATAGAAGGCTTATAGCAACGGGAGAGGACTTTTCGCTTGGACTTTTCCCTTTTGGACTTCTTTTTCTATCTTCTTCCTCCCCAAACCATCTTAAATTTGAGATCTACTGGATTGTGGTCAAATTTGGGTTGTAGTTATTGTATTCTGAAGAGAAAACATAGTAGAATAATATTAAAGTGGACATAGGCTGAAGAATTCATCGAACCACTACAAAAATCTCTTTTCCTTTCTTACTATTTCTTTCTTTCTTTTTATATTTTCACTTTTATCATTTCATTGGGTGTTTGTGCCCATTTTGCCCCAAATAGTAAGCCATGCTTATGCTTAATTCTGTACATAATGCACTTTGCAAATTATTCTCGAACTCACTGGTGAACAAAGGGTCTTTATCACTTACAATACGGCTTAGAACTCCATGTAGTTCCACCACATTCTCATATATAACTTAGTTAAGTTAGCCGGCATCCTTGTCGACTTTACAAGGTAAAGTTGGCTCTATTAATCAATGTATTGTCTATCATCCAAATGCTTACAATCCCCATTCTCGACCTAGGCAATCCATTAATAAAATCTATGGACACCAAGTCCCATTTTCAAGTCAATACCTCCAAAGGTTGAAGTAAACTGCTCGACTTATGATGCTCATCCTTCACTTGCTGACATGTGAAACATCTCTTCACACATTCAACGACATCATTCTTCATCTCTTCCTAATAGAACAGTCTCTTCATGTCATGATACACCTTCATGCCCTTGTGATGAATTGTAAACCTTGACCGATGACTTTCTTCAAAGACCTCCTCCTGAAGGTTTCCCATGATTGAAACACACCCTTCCTTTCCATCTACGAAACTCCTTCGAGTCTATCTCGAATTCTTTTAGATCTACTACATCCACCCCCATTTCTAACCGCCTTATCCTTTCGACAATAAATGCGTCCTCCTTCCACCTTAACGCAATTCTATCCACAAGTGCTAGACATACTTCCAAACTTGCTAACATGCCTGGATCCTTACTCGGTCTAATATTCCACCTATAATGCACTCCGAAAGAGGCCAATGTCTCTAACATTTTCCATTCTTCGATCATGGCTAACACCTTGTTCTGCTGCTTTCTACTCAAATCATTAGCAACCTTGTTCCTCTTTCTTGGTGTATATTCTATCTCGAAGTCATATGCCGCCAAGTACTTTAACCATCTTTGTTGCCTCATATTCATCTCTTTTTGAGAGAATAAGTACTTAAGGAACTTATGGTTCGTATACAACTCGAACCGCCCTCCCATAGGGTAACGTCTCTAAATTTTCAGCACGAACACTACTGTCGCCAACTCCAGGTCCTGAATTGGGTATCTAACTTCATGTAGCCTTATCTGGCTTGATGCATAAGCTATCACTCGCCCGCTTTGCATTAGCACCGCCCCCAACCCTGTTCCATAAGCATCGGTATACACTACCACCTCCTGATTCCCATTGGGCATGATCAAGACATGAGTGTTTATCAATAACTTCTTCAACTTCTGAAATGACCCTTCACACTCATCGGTCCACATGAACTTCTCATTCTTCGTGGTTAACTTAGTTAAGGGTGCTGCTATACACGAGAAATCTTTAATGAATATGCGGTAATAGACAGCTTAACCCAAGAAACTTCTTACATCTGTGATTGTCTTAGGTCTCTTTCAACCTTTTATGGTTTCTATCTTTGATGGGTCCATAGCCAATCCATTCTTTGAATCCACATGCCCAAGAAACTTAACTTTGTTTTTCCCAAAAGTGGTGTTTCAAAAACTTCGCCTTCAACTCATGTTATCTTAACGTCTCCAACATCAATCTAAAATGGACATCATGGTTTCTCTCATCCTTAGAGTATACCAAGATATCATCAATGAAGACCAACACAAATCTATCTAACCGATCATGAAAATTCGATTAATGAGATTAACGAAGAATGCAGGGGCATTGCGTTGGTCAGTCCAAATGGCATCACTAATCAGTCATATGAATGTACCTTGTTCGAAATGCAGCTAATGAAATACGATCTTCTAATACCTTCAGTTAATGAAATTTTGTTGCCAAATCTAACTGTGATAACACTTGGACTCCACTCAACTAGTTAAAATAGTCATCAATCCTGGGTAATGGATAATGATTTTTCACTGTCATCTCATTCAGCTTCTGATAATCAATACATATTCGTAAAGTTTCATCCGACTTCTTTACAAATAGCGCATACGTTCCTCATGACGAACTACTTGACCTATTGAAACTTATATGCTCAAATTCCACCAATTGCTTCTTTAATTCTTCCATCTCCTTCAGCGGCATTCTACTGGATGGTCTACTAATAGGTTGTGCCCCTGGCATCAAAGTCTATTCGAAATTCAATCACTCTTCTTGATGGCAATCCCGTTATTGGTTTAAAGACATCCATGAACTCCTAAACTACCAAGACTCCACTTAGCTCATTATGGTGACCGCCCTACATCACCGGCACCCAATATAACTAAATAGCGCACTGTTGCCTTGACCGATCGATGTAGGATGATTTTCAAGGGTTGAAAAGAAATAAAACATCACAGAACCTGTCATATATTTCACAGCGCATCGAGTAAAATATAATAATCATTTTAAATACAAAACATAAAAGATGGTAATAACTAAGTGAACCAGATATCAAAGTGCAGATCCACAGAGTTATACAACATAGTATTAGAGTTTATACAAAGCAGAAATAAACTCGGATAAACTCTCTCATGATAGAAAAACAAACATTGTTTAGGATCCATAGTGTTGCACACCGGAATAAGCATAAGTATCTATATATAATGCGAGAAAGCTCCATCCAGCTCATCCTCTGCACAGCCACCGCGTATCTCCTAGACATGCTATCTAGTCTACTCATTTAGGAGTACCCAAGATAATAAGAAGCAAAATATAAAACCTCGAGGCAGACAACAATCTGATGTGAGCGATAAATGAATCTCAAAAATACTATACAAGTCGATATAATAAGGAACAAGGGTATACAAACCATACCTGACATGGTCTTTGCAAACAAAAAAGTTAGTACATAACAAACATGATATGCTACTCTACAACATCATAAGAGTGTACTACAACCAAAGTACAATGACGGGTGTCCAGGTATCCTTGTCCATAATACTTATCTCAAGTGACACCCCTAGAGTGATAGACTATGGGAGAAATCAACACAAGCAAACATAACATCCATCAAACAATCCTCACTATCACTCAATGTGCCCCCAAATATATGATAACTCATATAACCATTACTCTACTTGGGATTAATGGATAAATCCTGGCTTTCAATGTACTCGCATTTATCCTGAAGTAAATAATAGATCCATTCCATCGGTCCAGGGTACATGGATCCATTCAACTGATCTGGGGTAGCTTAACAAAGTACACATAAGAATCCTCAAAATACCCCTTCTATCGAGTACATTAGAAAACACTCCAAGTATCAATGATCCCTTAACATGTGTATCTAAGCCCTTTACTAGTTTTCATTATCCTCAAGGAACCATTCCACATTCCTTCTTTCCACGATAGAACCACTCAACATTCTATCCACGGGTCACCCATCCTAGAGCCCACCTTTTGTGGATATCATTTCACGAGTCCATTCATCGTCGAGCCACCTTATCGGAACATAACTCCATCACCATCGAGTACAACATTCAGTTCTCATTCCTTATCATGCTATCACATCGCTATCAAACCCTAAGCGAATAGACAAACACCTTCAGGATGACCTGGAGGACAACACTTCCTCATCCTAGATGTTTCATCCCCATTGGAGTAAATTTTTCAGATCGGTACCGACTTAAAATAGGCCGCATCAAATATATCTGAACTAGTCCAACGCCGCTTAAGATGGTTTGGACATCTCCAATGGAAGCCTCCCGAGGCATCTGCGCACATTGGAACTATAGGCCCATTGAATGCTCAAAGAGAGGTAGAGGTCGACCAAGGTTGACATGAGAGGAAGTAGTAAGAAAGGACTTGAGGGATTGGAATATATCCGAAGAGCTGATGTTGGACATGAGTGCATGGGATTTAGCGATCCACGTACCAAAACCCTGAGCTAGGAGTTTTTTTACTAAGGGTTGGTTTAGGGTAGTGTTATAAGTTTTAGATTATAGGACTAGTGAATAGGAACTAAAGACGTAGTGTTTGGTTTTCGGTCCCTATTACTATTAGTACCATTATTACTATTATCATAATTTTTTTAAATTTCTTTATCTATTTTTATTTTATTTATTTACTTATTTATTATTATATTATTATTATTTGTTTAATTATTTTACTTTATTTGATTTTTATCTTTATTTCTATTTTCACCTTATATATATATAAATCTAATATTATTATTACTACTTTTAAATTGACTTTGTCGTTTAGTTTTGGGTTCCATTTCTAGTCGATCCCAACTTGTTTGGGAATAATGGCTTAGTTGTTGTTGTTGTTGTTGTACCGACTTAAAATAGGGTCGATACCGACCTGAATCATTGACCATATTCTAGTCCTTTGGCCTTCTCTTGAACTCCTTTTCCCAAAGCTAAGTCCCCAATCTCGAATTTCACTCCACTTCTCCCCAAGTCAGGTCAGTATCGACCTAACACTTAGTGAAAATTTTGCTCCAAACTTCCCAGGACTCTACCTCGTTACTTTCCCGAAGTTCAACTCGAAGCCCTAATGCATTTTTCCTGAAGGACCATCCTACACCGACCTATTTTGATCCTTGCCTTCACGAAAATTCCAACCTAAAGTTTGCCCTAAGTTTTCCACCACTTGGCCCAAGCACGATTCGAAGCCATCGAACTTCAAACTGAGGCAAGTCCACCAATCATATTCAAGTCATCACCGAGTTGAATTTCTCCACCTAAACTTCCTACGATCTGAAGTGTAAGCTCCCCACATCCTCTAGAGACCCTCCTCCAAGTTTCATCCGATTCCGACCACTTTTTCCTTTAATTTTCCCAATTCGACGATCTCTTTCTTAACTACCAAAAATCACTAGCAAACCATATATAATCACAGCATATAAATTTGAAATATCATCCATACACATCTATACACACATGCAATTCATTAAAACGTGATTATCACAAAATCCTAACCTGGATCTAACTTTTACACTAGCATTCCAATATGATCAAAAGGGGTTGCAAAACCAGTTAAAAACCATTTTAAATCCTTTTAATTTCATCTATAAACATGTATAAATATGTGATTAAAGTTGGAAAATGTTTTAGGAACAAAATCATATTAAAATATCAATTGTAACCATATAAATATGCATATGATAGTAAGAAGTCAAGAACCACGCACCAAATACCTAAAATACCAATTTGCCCTAGATCCAAGGATAGCAAATAAATTTGAATCTCCAAGCACCAAAGTGATAGATCTACAATCTCGTTTTCTAATTACCCTTATAATGATGATTTGGCTAAGATTAATAAGGAAAGTGGAAGCACTTTGATTAAAACTAGAGCTAGTGGAGGTTTGATCTAATTCGGTAAGAAGAGAAACATTTTGGGGTTGTTGCTCAAGCCACTATTGGAATATTTCGAGTTGGACCTTGGGCTTAGCCTCTAAACCTCTCTAATTACCCATTAATCTATCCACCAGCAAACAGAACTTAAAATGGTCATATCTCTTAAACGGCAAGTCTGGTTATGACCACTCTATGGAAATCAAAACCACAAGCCCAATCTAATGGAAATGGTTTTAGTCCTTAATTCTTCTCCTATCAAAAATTCTAGGCTTTACAAGAATTTCCAGGTTCGAAATGTCTGATAAAAATTCTAAAGGTAGAAAATGTCCATAGTATTCATTTCCCAATGTTTTAGAGACATATGACCTCATGTCAATTAAATAACAATATTTTACAATCCTCTGATACGTAAAATACGAGTTGTTACACTCTCCTTCATTTAGGAATTTCACCCTTGAAATCCCCAAACTAGCCAAAGAATGGTCAACCATAGTTACCCCACATGCCTAACAATCACATGCAACCATCAAACGTATCAAACAAGCAGCCATGCAATTATAAACCTCCTAGCATGCGAGATACTAAACTATATTATATGATATCAAAGGTGAAGGTAAATAGGACAAACGGTTGGCCTTACCATGCAAAGAGCTCCATATATGTAGTCCTCATGCTCTCATCAGTTTCCAACATGCAATCACCTTCTCTTTCGCCCCATTGAACCTTCACTAACTCCACCATCTTCCTTCTAAGTTGTTTCTCATAGCATCCGACAATATGAACCATCCTACGAGGTCCTCGAAGCTTTTGGTTTATTCTTGATATCATTAAGTTGATCAAGTGCAATCGTCATGCCTAAGTCATGCACAAACTTTCACAAGCGAGAGACATGGAAGATGTTGTGCATGCTCTCCATCTTCTAAGGTAAGATGACCCTATATGCTAGGTTCCAAATCCTCTCTACTATCGAAATAGGAACGATGAATCTGGATGCCAACTTCCCTTTACTACCGAATCGAATAACATTCTTCAATAGAGAAATCTTTATGCATACCATATCATCGATAGAGAACTCCAAATCTCTACATCTCTTATCAAAGTAGCTTTTCTATCTATCCTAAGCAGCTTTCATCCGTTGCTGAATGATCTCAATCTTCTTTGAGGTTTCTCTAATCATATATGGCCCAAGTATCAGTTTCTCACCTGCTTCCCACCAACATGAAAGAGCATTACACGGTCGGCCATACAATGCTTCTTACGGTGTTATACCGATATTAGACTGATAGCTATTGTTGTATGCAAATTCTACCAAATGCAAGTGATCATCCCACGAGCCTCCGAAATTGATAATGCAAGTTCGCAAGAGATCCTCCAATATACGATTTACTCTCCCGGTTGCCTATCAATTTGCAGGTGATAAGTTGTACTAAGATGCAGCCCGGTCCCCAAAACCTCTTGTAAGCTCTTTCAAACCCCACTAATGAATAAAGGGTCTCAATTACTCATAATGCTCTTCGGCACACCATGCAATCACACTTCCACTTCATATATAACTATGCCAATTTGGATGTCATTCTACTAGACTTGCCGGGTATGAATCGGCCACTCTTCATCAATTTATTAGCTATGACTCAAATGATATTGTACCCTCTTTTGGTCCTTGGTAATCCATCAATATATGTTACTATTTCCACTCGGGAGCTTCAAGTGGTTGTAATCCACTTGGCTACCTATGCTATGTCTTCACCAATTAGTAGTTCATACACTTTGAGATGAATTCCCCGATATCCTTCTTCGTCCCTTCTCAATAATAGGTCTGCTTCATATCACAGTACATGTTATTACCGTCGGGATGTAAGTCAACCTAGAATGGTGGCACTCTGGCAGCACCTCATCTCGTAATCCATTCGCATCGGATATAAACAGTCTTCTATCCTTATAGAGCCAACCATCTCAGTCGAGTCTGTACTGCTTCATCTCCTCATACTCTACTCCTTCTATCTTCGCTATGATCTTTGGTAGTCTAGCATCTCAACTCTGAATACTATCAATCCACCCAAATAAAGTAGGTCTAATTGTCAAACTCGCCAACATCTCTGGCTCTTACTCATAGTGAGGTCAGAAGTCATAGACAATAATATACTCCAACTGATTTCACTCTATGAACATCGCCCTTGAATTGGCATGTCTTCTACTCAATGCATTAGTGACCGCATTTCCCTTACCGGACATATAGGAAATGTCAAAGTTGTAGGAGACCAAGAATTACAACCATCGTTGTTGGCGAAGGTTGAGATCCTTTTGGGAAAACGTTACTTCAAGGATTTGTGGACTGTGAATAGCTCGAACCTTTCTCCTAATAGATAATGCCTTCAAATCTTCAAAGCAAACACTATCACCATAACCTCCAAATCATGAGTTGGATACTTCTTCTCGTGCGGTTTCAACTGTCGACTGGCGTAGGCGATAGCTTTTCTCCTCCGCATCAACACCACACCAAGTCCAGTACCATAGGTGTCTGTGTATTTCGTTAGCTCTTCATCCCCGCTTGGAAAGGTCAATATTGGTATGCTCGTCAACCTCTTCTTCAGACTTAGACTTACAACCACATACTCACACTTCACGTCCCAAACAAAAATCCGATTCTACTTCGTCAAGTTAGTCACGGCGCTGCTACCTTCAAGAAGTCCTTAATAAAACATCTATAATATCCTACCAACCCTAAGAAACTCCTCACATCGATAGTGTTGGGTTGGTTCCAATCCTGAATCACTACTGCCTTAGCATGATCTACTGTGATGCCCTGCTCAGAGACGACATGGCCCAAAAATCTCACGTTCCTCCTCCAAAAGTGACACTTCGAAAACTTCGCTCTTGAGCTATGCTTCCACAACACTTCAACCGCAATCCTCAAGCGCATCTTGTGTTCCTCCTCTATCCTAGAATAGATTAGAATGTCATCCACAAACACAAGCACAAACTTGTTTTGTTGATCCCTAAAACCACAGATCATGACATCAACAAAGTATGTCGGAGCATTGGTTAGTCGAATAGCATAACCAACCACTCATAAAAACTAGACAGTGTACAAAACATGGCGATCGACACACTCTCCTTCGCTACTATCAGCTAGTGAAAACCTGTAGCAAGATCCAACTAAGAGAACACCTTCACATGGAGCTGATCGAACAGCTCATCAATATACGGGAGTGGATATTTGTTCCTCCTCGTTACTTATTCATCTCATGGTAATCTGTACATAACCTCAAAGAGCCATCTGTCCTAGTGGTGAATACTACAGGTGCACCCACTCAAATATGCTCCTACGAATGAACCCTCGCTTCAATAGGTCATTCACTTGCACCTCCAACTCCTTCTGCTTTATGGGTGCCATACGCCTCAAAGGCATAACTACTAGTTTGGAACCTTCGCTAAGTCTATGTGGAACTCAATCTCTCAATGTAGTAGTAATTCGGTTAGCTCCTTAAATACAATCGGGCACTCTTTCACGATAAGCGTAGATGACAACTTATCATGTGGAAGTTCGAGCAGATGTATAAGCTAAGCAAAACCCCATCCTTTGGCAGGCAGCCATTCACTATCGTCTGCCTCTCCACAGCCTCAATCGTCACCAACGACTTCTCACAATCCACCACGACCGCATACTTTCTTAGCCAGTCCATCCCCAAGATAATCTGAAATCCAATGAAATTCAAAACAAAGCAATTACAAACAAAAGCGCATTCATGACTTGATAAGACCAAACCATGACGAACAATACATTGGCTAGTGGAGCCTCCAACAAGGTTTGTCATAATCAAAGGTCGGTCACCTATTTCGGGTTTCAATCCCAGTCTATCTACTAGGTCACTAGATATGAAGGAATGTAAAGCCCTAGTATCGAACAAAACACGTATGGAAACATCATATATGGAAAGCATACCTTGAATAACGATGCTCTTCCTCTTCTCCTTTACCACAACATATATGGAAAGCATCCAAAGCATATGCATTCACAATCTGCTTTTGCTACACTGGTTCTAGGAAATTATTCTGCATATCCAAATTGTCGCACTTGTAGCACTTCTTCTTTCCATCAGTTATGTAGTCTCTAATCAAGTGACCCATATCTCCACAACCATAATCGATAGGAACCCACTTAGCCATCTTTTGAGCATTCTTTCCCTAAAACTGCTTTCTCTTGCCATTCCATTTCTTCTTACCTTCCTCTTGTTGTGGTTCTGGCTCTTTCTTTACCACAATAGCTAATTTGAACTTAGGGTACAAAAACTCCTGGCGAAGAGATTTCTCGACGAGTCTCTCAAATGGCTCATCAATATGACTCACCAACTTCTCCCTTAAATAGTTGTCCAAACCCATAAGAAACTTCTCATTCGTTCTCAACGGAGTGTTATTGAAAGACATCTCGTAGTTCGATAAAATGTCGAACTTTGCAATATACTCGAAGATAGACATGTCTCCCTTCTTCAAATCAGCAAATTTTCCGAATAGCACCGACTTCTGAGCAGCCGAAAAAACTTCTCCCCGATTTGGGTTTTGAACTGGTCCTAAGTAAAATGATACTTGGATGTAGCAACTCGAAAAACGTCCCACCAGTTCATGACTCTCCCTTAAAGTTGTCGGGAAGCCAACCTCCTCTTCATAGCATCGTCCAATTCAAGGCTTCAAAGATTCTTTTGTAGGCGTCTAACCAATCATGCACTTCCATAATTGATTCCATCCCTTGGAATGGTTTGCCAAAAGACTAGAAAAATTCTTATTTAGCTTAGCGAAATCAACTCTAGGCACCTGCACTTGAGCACCTCCTCCTATAACAACATTTGGAGTAGCCGCCTGAGCATTTTGCAACATGTTCTTCATCATCGCATTGAAGATTGTTTGCAAATCAGGATTAGCATCTCCCGAGCCAACCCCTTCCTCCTCAACTCCAAAGATGGAGTTCCTAGCAGCGTTTCTAGTATGATGTCTCATTCTTGATCTGTAATAAGAATGACTAGTCTCTCATAAAGAAAACTACATCAATGGTACTCGTGTGTGCATGAGACTTATATACACTATAAATACTGCTATATAGTTTTGGAAACCAAAATATATGACAAGAATGCTCTCTTTCATGTGTACGTATACTCTCGATCAAGTCTAGGATGATAATTCCTTTCCTATATCTACTGGACCATGGTATCAACTCAGGTTAATCGCATAACCTATGCTCTAATGCCAAATGTGACGACCGCCCTACACCACTGACACCCAATATAACTAAATAGTGCGCTGCTGTTGTGCCCGACCGATGTAGGACGATTATCAAAAGTTGAAAAGAAACAAAACATTATAGAACATGTCGTATATCACAGTGCATCGAGTAAAATATAATAATCATCGCAGATATAATATAATAGATACGGTAATAACTAAGTGAACCAAATATCATATGCAGATCTATAGAGTCATACATGAGACTAATAAAGTTTATACAAAGCAGAAATAAACTCAGATAAACTGTCTTATAATAGTAAAGCAAACACTGTCTAGGCTCCATGGTGTTGCACAGCGGAATAAGCATAAATATCCGTATATAGTACGAGAAAGCTCCATCCAACCTGTCCTCTGCACAACCACTACATATCACCTAGACCTGCTATTTAGCCTACTCATTTAAGAGTACCCGATATAATAAGAAGCAAAGCACAAAACCTCAAGTAAGACAACAGTCTTGTGTGGGTGATAAATGAATCTCAAAATACTATATTAGCCGATATAGTAAGGAACAAGGGTATGCAAACCATACCTAACCAGTCCCTACAACCAAAGAGTTAGTACATACCAAACATAATATGCTACTCAACCACATCATAAGTGTACTGTGACCTAAGTACAATAACTGGTGTTCAGGTATCCCTATCCACAAAACATATCTCAAGCGACATCCCTAAAATGATAAACTATGGGAGAAAACAACACAAGCAAACATAGCATCCATCAAACAATCCTCGCCATCACCAATATGTCTTAGATATATTATAACACGTATGACCATTCCTCTCCCTGAGATTAATGGATAAATTCTGGTTTTCAGTGTACTCGCCTTTAGCCCGAAGCTGATACTAGACCCTTTCCACCAGTCTAGGGTACATGATTCATTCAACCAATCTAGGGTAGCCAAACAAAGTACCTGTTGGTGAGATTTTTGTCTCACAACACCTCAAATGACTATAGAGTAATTGAAGCTTAAATTACTTTCACAATTTTGGAATCAACAAATTTAAGTGACACTAAATTTGTCTTTGAGTAGTAATTTTATCGCTGGAGGTTTACACAATTAAGTTGTTGCACTCTAACTGTTCATTAAAATGTCACATTAGATTTATATTCTACTAACAAATCAAAGTTGTGAGGGATTAGAAGTTAAATAATTAAGTAATAGTGCATAAACATAAAAGATGTAGGAATTCTATGCGGTTCCGATTCTTTTGAAATCCTACATCCATGGGTCAAATCTTTCTTTATATATTTCTCAGTGTTACAACTTTATATGGATGAGAGTAAAATAAAAGATATAATTTTTTAATTTTCCTAAAAAAGCATCCCCCTCTCATTACAGTGTCCCTTCTATTTATAGTGTAAGGATGCATGCGGACTTCCACAATCTCTTTTCTTTTGTTATTTTAATCTCCGCCTTTGGACCCTGCCATGTGTCATCTATCCGCATTTTTAGTTTGCTGTATATGGATTGTTGATGCAACTTTGCAAGAAATTATAATTTGAGCGGTTAACTTCTGGGTATTGGCATGAAGTCGAAACCTCTGAATTTGAGCAGGAACAATCGAAGTAGGAAACTTAAGTTTGAATAGGCTCCCTACTTCTGATCTGAGGAGCGAACGTCATATGACTCCTCCTATTTAGGAAGAAGAGTGTGATAAGGAATTCCCCTCTTGTTAAACCCTAGGTGTTGTTGATGTCCTTAAGGTTGACTTGCGTGGTCTGCTTGTGCATTATTGGTATGATACTGCTTCGAGAATGGAGGTGAGGTTTGAGCTGTAAGTGTGGAACACTGTTGGAACTTTGTTTAAGTGGCCTCAGCTTGCCATGTTTATCTGATATTACGCTGAGAATAGTTGGAGCTGAGTTTCTTTGCTTCGGCCTGTGGTGTTAGCTCAATATTAGTATGCATGTGTCCCGAGCTCATGCCCTTGATATGGGTATGTGCAAATTGCTTGATAAGGGTTGCTTGTGTCTTTGTAGTTTGCTAAAAGTGAGAACTACGATGGAGCAATGTTTGGTTAACCTCGTGTGCAGCCTTTGGAATGCTTTAGATTCCTCAGCTTAAGGGTCCTTGATAAGCGCAGCGCAGATTTGAGCTTGAACGTGTTAGCATCGTATTAGATTTCAAGAGCAATAGTTGGGCTTATTGAGTCACTTGACACGCGAAGTGTTCATTTATGGCCTATTCGTAATGGATCAAGAGCGGATTTTGGTAAAAAACTACAGCATAGTTTTTGTCTTTCTGCACATATGCTTGTCATGGGATCATGGTGGTTTGTTTCTATATTGAATTGTTCTGATGGCGGAGCATTGGGTATTCTGTTCTCTTTCAGTGGTAAGAAGAAAAATGGGAGTAGCTCATCCTTATTTTCCTTCAATATAGGATTATTAGCGTAGTTATATTATTTATGTACATTGGTCCGTGAGTGTGGTATATCATCGTTTATATATAGCTTTTTTTAAGTGAGGTGTGTTATGCATTAACATCATTAATACGGCTCTCTGTGTCGCAACACGGCATTAACATCTTATTGTTATTTGGGAGTTTGGTTATGTTGTCGTTTCGAGTATTATAATTGTAGATTATTTATTGCATCCTGTGACCATGTCTAGTTTTGGGCTTAGTATCATAATATGACACTGAAATTAGGGGATCAGAGTAGTTTGAATATTTATCGTCGTCCTACAGTTTCCAAGCGTAGTATTCTTTTAACTTCGTTTATTCTTTGCTTTTCCTTTTTATAGTGGAAACTTTATTGTAAAGGCATCCCGTTCTGATCTTGGTGTTACGTCACCTTGTTTTTAACAGGGTTCGGGAAATGTGGGTCCAACACTTGCCCCCCATGTTTACGACAATCGTAGATCGGTGTAAACTTGTCTACATTCACACTAGGACTTCACATCCCATCACTTCTGCCTATTCCTTTCTTTCTTTTCACCGAAGGGAAAAGTCTTGATAGCCGTTTTGTGGTTAATGCCATTCCATACGTGTCCATCCTTCATTAGGCCTTTTTTGGATCGTTATTAAATCAAACCTTTCGTTTCTCTAGGCCAATCTGTCTCGACCTTTGTATTCAATATTTTAGCTGCTAATCGATTGATGATTCGCAAATTCCTTCATCATTTTGATTGTGTGGTTCGCATTCAAATTAAGGTATGTATATATTTCCTTCATCTTCCATTTGTTCCTTTTTATGCTCTTATTCAAAGAAGGAAAGAAATGAAAAATATCAATATCTGTTAGATCGACTGTCTATGAATTTGGATTTTCCTTTAGATTGGAATAAGAATCTTGTTTTTATTTCTAATTCTATTAGACCTCTTTAGTTTATCATTTCTTTTTTTAATTAATCTTTTGCGATTCCAAAATGGCTTCCACCTCTTCTTCTTCCCCCTTACTTCCGTCCTCTAAAATTAATCGTTTGGAAGAAGCCATGGGCGTATTAAATCAGTTTGGGTTCCTAGGTTATGAGGTTAGGGTTCCTGAACCTCATGAGCATATCAGTAACCCCTCCAATGTACTTTACCCCCCTCATTTCTGAACATATACGATGTGGGCTTTATCTTCCCCAAAACCTAGTCCTTCATCAATAGTTGTCTGCCATTGATCTCATGCCTATCCAACTCGTCCCTCTTTCTTATACTCTTGTGATAGCACTTATATCCTTTATGCTGAGAATAGTTACGACCTAACTTACAAGGAGCTTCCGTTTCTGTTTGACATTAACAAAAGTCCTTCAAGGGTGACGCTGGCTTTTTCTATGCCTAAGCAAAAAAATTGGTTCTTCCAGACGATCCCCAAAAGACTCAGAGATGGGCTGAAATATACTTCTTTATTTCAAACTTAGATGACATTCCTTCTTCTTTTTGTCAATATCCTACTCACGTCATTTTTTCTAAGGAGGGCATCGAATAGTATGAATTGCGTAGGAACTGCATTCTAGGATTATACGCAAAGGAGAAGGAAATGAAAAGTTTCTTTAATAGAGATATGTTGAAGAAACACAATTTTCTGTGCCCAAATCACACATTTTCACTCAATATCTTTAAGCCTTCCCCGACTTCAGCTAAGTCTAGGGGTATAATCTGTTTATAATATAATTTAGATTTATTATTCTTATGATTCTATCCTCCATCGGGAGCTTCTTCTGACCTTAAGATTCCTTTTCTATATAGGTACAATGGATGTTATAACTATGGCTACACTTCTCAAGCCTAGAAAACCACTACAGAAGGATATTTGGAAAAGAAAACATGACACTGTCCAAGATTTTGACCAGGACCCCAAAAAATTGCCTACTTCTGCCCTCACCTCCTCCTTTAATGGTTCCTCCTACCTTTGATTCAATGGCGCTGCATGTCCCTCCTCTATGGAGCAGCCCTGCCTTCAGTGCTTGCTACTTGTCTCTGCCCGAGGGGGCCATATCTGATTTGGGAAAGAAAGTAGGGAGGACTACGACAGGTATGTTGTTTCGCATTGCCTTGTCTTCTTCGTCCTCTCTCCTTCCGCTTCCACTTTCTGAGCTCTCCCCTTTTGAACTTGTGTCCGAGTTGGAGAAGTCCTGGTCTTACGTGAGTAATCTTCCCTTTTTTTGGTGGCTTATTCTAGTCATATTTATTCAATTGTATTCACTTTATTTTTTATAGATCACCGCTTTAATGGTAGAGGCATGAAAGTGGGAAGGTGAACAGGTTGTCATTGTTGCTCGAATGGCTAAACTTGAAGCGGACCTCACTTCTACTAACGATGAGAAATCTAACCTTGCTTCCGAAAAGGCCTAGATTGAGGATGATTTCAAGGTGTATCGAGAAAAGTCCTAGAGGGAGGCCAGCTCTACGATCTCAGGCATAGCACTTCCACTATGGTCTACAATCTGTATGCCTCGGCCAAACATCGGTTTAAGGAAGAGATTGATCTTAACTTTCTAGGGGGAAAATTGACAGTGGACTCGATCTACAAATATTGCCGAGCTAAGTGGAATGAGGAGGTTGCAGCATAGAATGCCACTCCTTCCCGTTATGAACAAATAATTGAGGATAAGGGGGAGGAGGAGGACCATGATGACCTAGCGTCCAAGGATATCGAGGGGTCAGCTAGAACTGAGGTTATTTCAAACCTTCATGTAGATGTTTAAATTTTGTATGTGAATTCCAAGACCTTTTAAATATGTTACAAAAACTTGTCATATGTTTTTTACAACTATTTTACTTAGTTATTGTTTTGTGAATGATCACGTCGTCTTTGTTGTTTTTGTTTTTGTCTTCTGAAGATGTTTTTTTACTAAACTTCTAAAGGAAAACGAGGACAAGCTCAAGACCCAAACTTTAGGTCATCTTAGTCTTAGTTCCATGGCTATCAATAAACGTGTGGGAGAGTTAGATGAGTCTTTTACAAAACTTAGGTACAAAACCTAGGGATTTCTCTCTAGGATTGATCTAGTAGTTAAAGAAAAGAAGGAACCTGGTGACTTCATGCTGCGTCGATGGCAATACACCATAAAAAGTGGCTCTTTCCCACCTGACAGCCCTCGCCTTGAGTATTTTAGGCATAGGCTCAGGAACTTACTTAGGGATTGAATTCTACCTACTCTTGTTATTGTTTGTAAATGGCTTTTCTGAATTTTATCATATGACGATGTAGTTGATAATATGTATTACAATTTTGATTTTGACGTCATGCATTTTGATTTTCCTTAAGTTGAACTTTTGATTATTACTCACTAGGTTGGTCCACATGGGTCTTCATCCGAGTTCAATGAAATTCATGAATCCAGCATTCCTTCTGCCCCTTATGATTCACGGCGATAATGATACAGACATTCATGAGTTTGAGGCCGAAGTGAAGGCTCCTACTGCGGTGATAGAAGAAGAGAATATACATCTTATAGTTACCAATGAAAGACTTGAGAAAGGTTTGAAGAAGGTCGATATGGAGCTTAGGAAGGCAAACGATGTGCTGAACCACCAACATCAACTTAACACCGTGTTGCGTAGTGGGTTTAATGTTGCTGAATTAAAGTTAGGTGAGATGTAGCAATCGATGAAAGATGGGGAGAAACTTTATGGGATTGTTTACGAAGCGGAGATTAACAAATTGAATAAAACCATAGAAGATCTATCTGCTCAACTTGCCTACCATATTAAGGAAAAAGAGGGTACTCAAGAAGGGAGAACGGTAGGGACGTCCCATTCAGATTTGGTTCATGCTCCTTCGGCGGGTCAACTCTTTCTTTGGTAAATGAGTGGAAAAGGAGGAGGGAAGGATGGAAGACTGATGCCCTTAAATATTTCGATGGCTTCGTTGGGAATACTGCGAAAACTAAGCTGAGCTAATTGATACCTTAGAAAACATAAGGAAGGAGGCTATACTCAGGATCTATGACCTTAAGGATTCTTTGAGTATAGATCAGGGTAGGATCGCATCCCTCTCAGAAAAACTTAAATGAGAAAAGGTTAGGGCAAGATTGGGAAAGCTTTCTCGCGTCATGTCATGGACGTTTTTGAGTATTTTTACCTTACACTCGACTTGAATTTTCTTCGTAACACTTTGGGCTTCAAGGTAGCTGTAGATCGGCCGATGGACCCTTGGGTAGGTGCATTCTATGATCCTTGGAAGACTTTTCCCATAAGTTTAGCCCCGCCTTTGGGCAGTGCTTCTTAGGTATTTTTAGTGTAGTGCCTAAGGGACTCGTGACTACAAATGACTTTGTAACATTTTATTTTCGGATATTTATCTTGGATTGTATGTATGTTTTATGATATTAAGATTTTTTTGCGAGTCTTGCAAAATTTCTATTGAGTGTTATTTCCTGGTTGCACTTTCCTTTAATTTTGTTTTGCATAAACTCATTTGCTTTTCAGCTTGCTTCTTTTAATTAAGACCCAAAGGTGGCCATTTTGGAAAAGAAGCTTAATTCTGCTTTGGCTAGAGTTGTAGAATTAGAAGGTTTATTGAAAGATGCCAAAAACATATATGAGGTCATATTCATGGATGAAGTTAATGCTTTGGAACACAAAGTTGAAGAATTAGATGGGCAGATTGCAAGGCGGATTAGTGTCAAAGATGCATCCTCCACAGCCTAGCCTTAGACCTAAGCGCTACTTCTAGATTAGGTGTTGCCCCGCACCCCCTTTCGGGGCTGATCTAAACGATGTTCTTAAATGGAAGAATGATTTGAAAAGTTATTACAAGACTAAGTTTAATGAGTTGGAGGTTCGTTATAAGAAGGAATTAGGAACTTCTAGAACACACACTTCATCTTACATTTCTTCTACACAAGGTCTCTTTGGTCCTTTCTCTATGACCACTAAGAAAATAAGGGATCAACTTTCGTGTCAGATCGAACAATCTAGGAGGGTTGCTATGGGATGTGTGAATGCCCTTGAGAATAAATTATTACCCTAGAGTGTGAAGCTCGCATGGACTATGTCACAGTTTCTCATGGGGGGTAGATAAGGCTTCTTTGTTGGAAATGCTTCATGATACAAAGGTAGGAGAAGTTAAGGCAGAGATTAGTGTAAAGTGGGCAGTTGACATTTTTTCGCACTTTTGGCCAGGGTTTGATATTACCTTCTTATACAATCGTGCGGATTATGAATTTGATCTGTCAGACGATAGTGGCCATTGGGCCGACGTCGGTTACGATCTTCATACTGCTTATGGTCGTGCTGCCCCCAGTCGTTCATCGATTATCATCACTGAACTGAATGACCAACCCTTTGTACTTCAACTTGAAGGCAGCTCTCCCAATCGCTCCATATTGCATTCCTACAGATCATATCATTGGAGAAGGATTATAATTAGTTCTTCCTCCCAGTCTAAGTCAACTTATAACGTGGTTCTGTTTAATTGGAATGCATTGTTTTTCATTTGCACTCTTTTTTAAAGTTGTTTGTAGAAATACTGGACATGTACATATGAGCGCAGTATTTAGTGTATTCTAATAGGATTTGAAATAATATATAAAAAGATCCTTGTTTCTGATGTTTACCTGGCAAACTCTGAGTAGTTTCTGGAATTGTACTTGATTTGTATGTTGTATGTAGTACATTCCATGGGTTTTTTCCTTGCCATTTTCTGAATAACTTCTTGTGCAATTCATGTTTCCTAAACTTGATTTTTTAGCATGCATGTTTTGTTGCATGCTTGGTATGACCTACCCCACTGTTTAGGTGCAGTTCCATATTTGTGCGCTTGGCACGGTCCGCTTTGCTATTTAGGGGTGGACTGCTGTTTGACTGTGAAGTTAGGTCGCATATTTACAACCTTTTCAAATCATGTGCATGGTTTTTATAACTGGTTCAGGCTATCTAATATCCTTATGTCCAGTGTGGTTATGTTAACAGTATTAACATGGAGAGATTTCTATACTAATTCGGTCCGTTCAATATCCCTATGTCCAGTTCAGTAGTTTGGCTGAAAAGCCAAGCTGCATTATTGCAATTTTGTTTTGATAACTGATTCGGGCCGTCTAATATCCCTATGTCCAATTTGGCTATGTTAATATAATTAACAAAGTGATTTTTTATACTGGTTCAGGCCGTTCGATATCCTTATGTCCAGTTAGGCTATGATAGATACTTAACATAGTGATTTTTTATACTAGTTAAGACTGTCCCATATCCCTACATCCAGTTAGGCTATGCTAAGATATTTAACATAGTGCCTTTTTATACTGGTTTGGGCCGTCCAATATTCTTACATTCAGTTCATTATAATATTATTATTTTTATAACGATTACAACATTTATTACATGAGTAATACAGATCATTCTGAACAAGGTCTGGGATCCTCGACACAGTATTAAACACTTTCCTTTTGCAGCTATAGTTGATGCCTCAACTTTAGTTCTTCCAATAGATTTTGAATCCATCATGCCTCAGATCTTAACTATCTCTTTAACATAAGTGTTTCTTATGGTTAACTAGAGAAGCATAAAAAAAATTCAACACTATTAGTAGGATTCAATTTCAACCAAGGATGGTAACAAATCTTCCAAATTGGTGTTCATCTCAATCACGTTAGCTCAATGTTTAGCCCGAATGACGATTAGCGTTGAAGGGCATGGCAATTGAATCTCCCAGTTTTCGAGCAGAATGTGCAAACGTCCTTAACAACATGAGTTCGGTATAAGAGTTTTTTCCAAGATCATTTAGGCACAACAATGGGGATTCTTGCATTCCAGCTCTAGGTTTCGTCCTATAATCGGAATCACTATCCAAATCAACAAATACATGTGCGCTCTCATCCAACCTACGGCCATTGATTGACAAAGGAGGATAATAATCAACTAGTAGTAGCCCTTCAACTTGATTCCAAGCAACACCGTAGATTGAGTTCTTCTATGAAGTAGTAATGGGTTAATGATAGATGGGATGGATTTAATTTATGGAACAACTTCACTATTCTCATTTCTGAGAGTGTCGTTGTCACTTAACTGCTGCATAGTCATTGCAGCTGGTGAGTGAAGGCGGTGAGTCGTGGATGGTGGAGGATAAGTTAGCCTGAGGGTAGTATTTCGGGCCATCATCTTCTTTAGCCCTTTTGTTAGTTCCTCGGTTTAATGAAGGGTTGGATCGTGGTTAGATGGGATCTATAGGGCCTTCATTTGTGGCCTTCGCCTCGGCTTTAGTTGTTAAGGCTATGAGTGACATCTTCAAGATTTTTTAAGACCATGGTATGTGAAGGGGAGCATAGGTAGACTCATCGAAAATAGGAAACTAGGAACGAAGATTCAGGCCCTTCTTCTAGTGTCAAAAATATTGGTGAGATTTTTCGTCTCATAACACCTCAAATGATCGTAGCATAATTGAAGCTTAAATTACTTCCATAATTTTGGAATCAACAAATTTTAGTGACACTAAATTTGCCTTTGAGTAGTAATTGTGTCATTGGAAGCTTACACGACCAAGTAGTTGCACTCTAACTGTTTGGTAAAATGTCAAATTAGGTTTATATTCTACTAACGAATCAAAATTGAAAGGGATTTGAAGTTGAACAATTAATTAATAGTGGATAAAAATAAAAGACATGGTAATTTTACATGGTTCGGATTCTTTCAAAATCCTACATCCACGGGTCAAATCTTTCTTTATATATTTCTCCTAGGTACAAATTTATATGGATGAGAGTAAAATTGAAGATACAATTCTTTCAATTTTCCTAAAAAAGCATCCCCTCTCATTGCAATGTATCTCATATTTACAGTGCAAGGATGCACGCGGACTTCCACAATCTCTTTTCTTTTGTTATTTTGATCTCCACTTTTGGACCCTGCCATGGGTCGCCCATCTACATTGTTAGTTTGATGTGTATGGATTGTTGATGCGCCTTAAGTGAGAAACTATAATTTGAGCAACTAAATTTTAGGTATTTGTGAAAATTTTGAAATTGAAGCAGGAACCTCTGAATTTGAGTGGGAACATAAGAAACCGAAGCAGGAAACTTGATTTTGAATCGGCTCCCTGCTTCTGACTTAAGGAGCTGACGGCATCTGAGCCTCCCCTGTTCAGGAATAAGAGTGTGATGAGGAGTTTCTCTCTTGTTCAACCATGGGTGTCATTGATGTCCTTGGGGTTGACTTGCATGGTCCGTTTGTGCATTGTTGGTATAATACTACTCTGGGAATGGAGGTGAGGTTTGAGTTGTAAGTGTTGAACACTCTAAAGCTCTCTTTAATGGGCTTAGCTTACCATGTTTATCTGACATTGCACTAAGGGTAGTTGGAGTTGCTTTGCTTCGACCTGTGGTGTTAGCCCAATATCTATATGCATATGTCCCGAGCTGCCCTTGATATGGGTATGTAAAAGATGCTTGATAAGGGCTGCTTGCGTCTTTGTTGTTTCCTAACAAATGAAGAACTGCAACGGAGCGTTATTTGGGTAAGCCAGTGTGTAGCCCTTGGAATGCTTTGGATTCCTCATGGTACTGCTTAAAGGATCCTTGATAAGTACGGTGCAGATCTGAGGTTGAAATTGTTAGCATCACACTAGATTTCAGGAGCAATAGTTGGGCTTACTGGGTCACTTAACATGCAGAGTGTTCATTTATGGCCTGCTTGGAATGGAGCAAGGGAAAATTTTGGTGAAAAGCTGTAGTGCAGTTTTTGTCTTTCTACTCATGTGCTATCATGTTTTGATGGCAGCTTATTTCTTTGTTGATTTATTCTGGTGGCGGTGCCCTTTTGATGGCAGCGCATTAGGCCATTCCATTCTCCGTCTGTTTTAATAAGAAAGGGGGTAGCTCATCCTTATTTTCCTTTAATGTAGGATTGTTAGCGCAGTCCTATTATTTGTGTATATTGGTCCGTAAGTGCAGTATATCATCGTTTGTATATAGCCTTTTTGTAAGTGAGGTGTGTTATACTTTGACACCATTAATACAGCTCTTTGTGCCATAGCGCGACATTAATGTCTTATTATTATTTGGGAGCTGTGCAGTTAAAGCGCCCTGCCGCTCCATAGAGTTTGAGGTGCGAAAAGTTGTAGCGGAGATATATCGGAGATATAGCAAGATACAACGGACGACTTTAAAAAGAGGAATGATGAACATTCTACATTAAAAAGAGGAACAATTATTACTAATTATTTCCCACCAAGCAAAACAAGTTATAATAAAGTAAAGATAAACAAAGTTGACACTTAAAAAGTTAGAACTAGTTATAATAACCAACAGCGTATATCATTGTTACATCAATTTTGAAGTTACCATAAAACTTAAAAGCAAGACATCATGCAAAATGCTTATTTATAGGAAAGGGGGATATAGCGGGGCAACAAAATCGAGGATATAGCGGATTATTGCTCCAATATCGGGGATAATAGCGGATCCGCTATATTGGGCCGCTTTATAGGAATATCGTTGCCCCAAAAGTCCGTTATGGGATATATCGGGGATATATCGGGGCAATATTGGGGAATTGACTGCACAGTTTGGGAGTTTAGTTACAATATGGTTTCGAGTATTATAATTGTAGATTATTTACTACATCATGTGACCATTGTAACATCCCCCATTTTGAGGTCCAAAACTAAGCGCTACAAATGCTACAGTCATCCATAGTATTGATTTTTGCGGTCATGTTAATTGTATAACATCGGAAGCACATGAATACGAAATTTTTTAAAACTCACTTCATTAAATAAACTTACACATTACATTTCAGAAATAAAATTTCATATTCATTACAAAATCTCATTCGTTCCCATGTTCAAAGAAAATATGATAATTACAAAATACTCCAAGAGCAACATATGAAGATGCCCCCTTAGTTGACCAGAGTCTAATTTTTGACAGTTATAACCTCTGTCATTACATTCATTCAAATAAGAAACAACATAGTGGAAAATAAAAGCTCTTAATAATAGCTAGCTTACCTTCGGCACGTCTCCAAAAGCTTATTCGTCTAACCTGGAAATCCCTACTCTCGACCTACTTAAATGAGTACTCGAGAGTTTAAGGGGAAAACAAAAACTTCAGGTCAAACAAAAAGTCCGGTGTGAAAAATAGTATACTATCTCAAATCAAAATAGATATCCAATAAGATCATGCCACTAAGCGAAACAAGTTTTCCCTTCACTAGTATCTTATCCAACTATGTCAACAATAACCATGTGCCTACAACCATAATGGTTAAAAAACATAACATGATCATATGCATGTATGAAACATGGGTAAGTCTGACTAATCTATCCTCCTAGGGCTATGCACACCCAAGGTTTACCCTTCCCCAAAATAGACTATCTGTCTCAAACCAAATGGATTGTCTATCTTAACTCGAATGGACTATCTGCCTTAAATCAAATGGACTATCTGTCTCAAATCAAATGGACTTTCTATCTAAAATCAAATGGACTATCTGCCTTAAATTATAGTTTTCATGGGATCACTATGAACCTATTAGTTTTCACTAATAACATCTATCAAATCATAGTTTTCATGGGATCACTATGAACCAATTATTTATCACTAATAATATATCTCAAATCATAGTTTTCATGGGATCACCATGAACCTATTAGATTTCACTAACAACCTTTCTCCAATCATAGTTTTCATGGGATCACTATGAACTTATTAGTCAACACTAATAACATCTCTCCAATCGTAGTTTCATGGGATCACCATGAACCTATTAGTCATTACTACTAACGTCTTTCAAAATATATTCTTTTGATCAGTTCTGGGCATCCCAACTACTAGATCTATCTGATCTCTTGGATGAAATTCTACTCACTCGTCACTCGGGAGTTAAGTTTGACCATACTCACTGCTGGGACTACCTAACTGGTAACTCGTCCTCCACTCCCAAAATGCAACGTTGGGTCATATAATGTGAGTATGACAATGATAAATATGTAAATTAACTGATCAAATAGTAATAAGAACATATAACAACATTGATCAAAATATGCTCAATCAACAATCATTGGCATCACAAAATTACTTAACCTTAAGTAATAATTTCCTTTGGCAAGTTCATATATAAAAGTTAGGCTAGATACCAATGTTATTTCCTTGTAAACCTTTATTTCTATAAATGATTAATCCTTTGAAATCATTCTTTAAAACAAGGGAAATATAACCCATTACATAGCCAAAATCTTAGGCCAAAATATAATTCTTTTCGAAATAGCTTTCTTTATTTATGATATCAAATTGAGATTGTCACACCTCTAAAACATAGGGTGCATTGAGCCATTCAACAAAACTATTCCATTTTTGAAAACTTATGGCATCAATGCCTTTAAAACATAATGTCAAACCTTATATTGATTTTCGAAAACAAAAATTTTGATTTTATAAAGCATGTGGCTACAAGGTCGAAATCATGATTGTCGCATTATAAAACATATAGATTGCCGCACCTATAAAAACATAGCATTTGGTTTGTATAATATACGTCTATCGGCATAGAAAGTAAAGGATGTCGGATCTAAAGGTTTACAGCATCATTGCCACAAAATACTTGAGGTCTAAAATAAGACTTGCGGCATTCATTGTCATCACTACAACAAATATACCTTATTACAACATAAACGAACGTTGAATATGGCTTTCGCAACGTTGTTACAAACGTAGTATTAGGCCAAGTTGTAATAGGACAGACATCTTTTATAATGTTTTTTAAATGTTGCGAAAAAAGTTGTAATAAATCTTATTACAAGTGTTTTTAGATGTTGCAGTATATTTTTCACAACATATTCCAAATGTTGCGATATACCTTTTTACAACATTTTTAAAAGTTGTGGTATACATTTCTACAACTTTTTTAAATGTTGCGATATTTTTTTTACTTTTTAGAAAAAATACATGGACATTTCAAGTTATTATTACCGTAAATACAATTTCAATACATAAATTTCAACGACACAAACTATAAGTAACACAAATCCAAATTGTTATCATTCAAAATAAGTAAACTATTTATTAACACAAAACGTACTTACATTAATTTCAAAGAAACATTCACATCAAAATTCAAAATTGAAGGTGCAATGATTTACAAAGAAGTTATAAACAGTAGTGTGCTCAATGTAACATCTTGTTGAACTAAAGCAGTGTAAACATAACCAGGTCACCCATGCTCTGTTTTATGTGTTATTTTACTTCCTTTAGTTCTCATCGCTACCACAATAATAATGGCGGAAAACGAAAGAGAAGTTCTTTAAACCATAGCCCTTCTCATGCATCTCTGTATATATATAGTTGTAGATTGTTCAATCAAATGTAAAGTACTATATAACCATTTAACATTAAATATTTTTGATAACTAAATTAGCATACATGTAGAGTGCTTCAGAGTAAATGGACAATTGACATCAACCTCCTTTGCTGCTTCCATGGCTAGTCTCAAATCTTTAGCCTGAAGTGTGATCATAATCAAAATTAATTGTAAACAAATAACATGTACAGGCTTATGCACAATTACAAACATGTGTATATGCGCGAGAAAAATATTAAGTTAAAAATAGAGATTATAACATGTAGTCACCCTTACCATAAGTTTAGAAGAAAACCCACCATCATAATTTTTTAAAGGCGGCACCCCAGACATCACCCCAGGAACTGGATTATAGCTCTCACTATTAATTGTAGATGAACATAAAATGAGTAAAATATTCGTTAGTATTTTATTTTAGTTGATCACAATTCTACACTATGCATAAACATGAAACTATCGGTTCACGTAAAATAGAGCATATACCTACTCTAATACCTAGCACTCGATGAATTGAAAACTTCCATTAGCGTGGTAGCTGCAATACCCAGCTTTTGACCGAGAGCTAAAGCTTCAGAAACCGCAAGCATGCTTATTGCCATTGCTAAATTATTACAAATCTTAGCAGCCTACATGATTTATTTTTCGATAAATCCATTTCTATTTAAATCCCTCTTTAGTTTGGATAGAATAACATCGTAAAATTATCTTGTTTTCCTATTAATATCTTGGTTTGCATAGAGAGATAACTCTTAGAGAAGAACGATCTTAAATTATTGCTCTATAGCATTAAGTCATATTCATCTTAAACTTATCAAATTTCCCCAACTGTTTATGACTGAGACTTTACTCTATGACTGTTTAGCTTATAACCTTTAATGAATATTTTCCAAACAGAAGACAGTACATATATAATTTTGATATTGATAATTTAGGATTAAATAAGTATATATTCAATATGATTGGAGGAAGGTGCATGGTCTAAAAGAAATGATGGCTTTCATTTTGCTAAACTAAAACCAAGAAGACAGACAAAAGGATTGACGAAGACTTACAGCACCATTTCCAAAGCCACCACAGTAGATTGAGTATTTACCCATGGCTTGGAACAAGGGTTTGGCTGTTTCATATTACTCCTCAGGCCCACCAACCTGTACACAACATGACATGGTTATTGCATTATGAAAAAGGATAAAGAAAATTATGCATAAAAATGACCACACTTAATTAAGTGTTTATGCTGTATAAATTAAAACTTGGGAATAAAAGAGATTTGTTGTTTCATGTACATAGAGACATGTTCGCCTTACTCTTTATACATACTACTTGAATCAAGGGTAGTTTCGACAATCGTATCATAAGACAATATTTGAATCTATCTACTGTTGGAGCATATTTAAACCAAGAAATTGAAGACGCACTACCTAAAAGATATCTGACTAAGCTTCTTCACCCTCCCTTTTTCCTATAAGAATCACTTCTCTTTGTTTATTTACTAAATCTAAAATGTAAGTAAAGTTCATACCATGAAAGTAAGTGTTCCTGCTTCTGCACCTGAAATACCACTAGACACTGGAGCGTCCAAGAGCACTGGATTGCTGATGTTTCCTATTTAGCAAACCAAAACAAAAAACAAATATGTTAATTAACTGGAAGTGATTAAATATAACACTAACGGAAGCACTACCAATAAAAAGACATTAAACTGAAGGATTTTTCTCTGGTCATTTATTTGGAAGCCAACAACCAATTAAAATATAGCGGTGATCACATCACTTGATTCTGCAACTTCAAAAGCAGTATCCTTTGTCGCAATTCTCATCTATGCAAACCTTTCTAATGCATTACATTTACTACAAAGCAAAAATATATAGCTTTATTCCCAGAGCAGAATACTTGCACTAAATTGCAAAAAAACAAATTTATACACTCAAGTCTCACCAAATATGCTACAAGCTTGTGTAATTTATCCTTGCAGCTCTCGACGGACTCACCGAAGCTCGAATCGGCAACTCGACATCCAACTCCGGTTTCAAACCACCTTAACCACGATTCAACATGGAGACTGGATTGCAATTGTGGTTGAATATGGAGATAGTGAAGAAAGGAGATTTTGCAGTGGGATTTTGTGAGTAGACTGAAATCGCGATTAGGATATTGTGGTGGAGAAAGTGGAGAAAGGGAAATTAATTTTCATTTGGGATTTTGCAGTGGGATTTAAGTTGAAGGAAAGATGAGAAAGTGGGAAATTAAAACAAGATAAGAGTCCCACCTCCTTGTTTTTGATGTTGTTATACAAAAAGTCACTGCAGAAATGAATTTGTAAATTTGGTCCCTATTTTTCAAAACAAAAAAAAACGCAAAGCGTCTTGCACTTTTCTAACAGAAAATGCAAAATAACTTGTACTTTTCTAATTTTGAAATATTTTTCGAAATTTTCGAAATTTTCTAAAATTTGAAAATTTTGAAAAACGCAATTTAACTTGCACTTTCTATCAGGAAAGTGCAAGCTAGTTTGCGCTTTCTAATTTTGAAATTTTTGAAAAGCGCAAGGTAACTTACGCTTTTTAATTTTGAAAATTTTTTGAAAATTTTAAAAATTTTGAAATTTTTGAAAAGCGCAAAGTAACTTGCGCTTTTTAATTTTGAAATTTTTGAAAAGCGCAAGGTAACTTGCGCTTTTTAATTTTTTTGAAAATGTTAAAAATTTTGAAATTTTTGAAAGCGCAAGGTAACTTGCGCTTTTTAATTTTGAAAATTTTAAAAAATTTGAAATTTTTGAAAAGCGCAATCAGGATAACGCAAGCTGGTTTGCGCTTTCTGATTTTGAAAATTTTGAACTTTTAAAAAGCGCAGGCTAACTTGCGTTTTCTGATTAGAAAAAACAGGGACTAAATTTACATACTTATTTCTACAGGGACTTTTCTTGTAACACCATCAAAAATAGGGACCTTTCATGCAAAGCCCCAAATGAAAATCTATAGAAAAGAGGGCGGGAAGCAAGGGAAACTATTGTGGGTTGACTGTCAATTTTAAGGACATCAAAATGAGAGGGATAAGAAACGTTATTATAAACTTTTAATTTTGAATTTTAGAGAAGTTTCAGAATTTTGTTTCTATATTATGAAATTTTCTAAATTTAGTTTAGAAAATTTTAAATTTTAAACTTTGTGAAATAGTAAATATTAAATATATCAAATTCTAAAGAATATTACTTCTTAATCATTAAATATTAATTTTATCAATTATTGGTTATTAAATATTAGGCTTAACTACTAATTATTAATTATTTAGTAGAAATTATTTAATATTAATTATTCATTTTTAATATTAAAAATTAATTATTAAAAACCACTTCTTATTTGTTAATTATTAATTACTAGTTGTAACTTATTACTTCTTAATTATATTTGAATATTAATTATCAAATACCAAAAATTATTAAATACTAATTATAATTGAATATTAATTATTAAATATAATTATTAATTATCAGCTGCAACTTATTACTTCTTAATTATAATTTTTTACAACGTTTTCTGTATATAAATAATAATTAGTCATTATAAATTATTTATTATTAACCATTAATTATAACAAATTATAAATAATAACCTATATATAAGCTATCAACATTTAAAGCAATAGTAAATATATTTTTTATTAGTTATAGATTACTAATTATTAATTATTATAATATTTAAAGCAACGGTAAATTTATTCAAAAAAATTAACATTGATTTAGCCTTTTATTAATTATTAATATCTTCTTTTTTGTTAGTTATTAATTATTAATTATTACTTCTTAATTATAATTGAACATTAATTATTTAATATTAATTATTTAATAATAACTACTGAATATTAATTATTAATACTTCTTATTTATTAGTTATTAATTATTAATTATTACTTCTTAATTATAATTGAACAATAATTATTTAACATTAGTTATTTAACAGTAACTATTGAATATTAATTATTAATTATTGAATAGTAATTATTAATTATTAAATGTACTTAATAAATATTAACTATAATTTACTAATTGTTAACGATTAATTATAATAGTTATTAAATATAAAAATAATTATTGAATATAGATAATAATTAGTAATTATAAATTATTTATTGATAATCATTGGTTATAAATTATAAATGATTACCTATCTACGCTTTCATTTATTAATTATTAACTATAACTACCATTTATAAATTATTTATGTATTAAATATTTGTTATTAATTATAAATTATTATAATATTTTAAGCAATACTAAACATATTCAAAAAAATTAACATAAACCTATGAGTAAAACTACTTTTAAAAATGTTTAGTTAATTAATATCCAGTTGTAAAAAACAACGTTTTAAAACTGTTGTTAAAAGGTACTAAAGACAACTTTTTTTTAAAATGTTGTAAAAATAAAGGATTTACAACATTTTTGGTGGAAACGTTGTAAAAAGGTATGTCTTGCAGCATTTTCTTAAAAACTTTGTAAAAAATATGTTTTTTACAACCTTTTTTCAGAAAAAGTTGTAAAAGGGGTTTTTTCACAACATTTTAAATACAAACGTTGTAAAAAAAGGTTGTAATAAGCTGTATTGGTTGTAGTGCATAAAACACTTGAGGTCGAAAATAAGACTTGAGACATCATTTCCATAGAGTAATGGATGTCGTCTTCTTTATAACTACAGCTACTTATGCCGCTAATATAAAGAATGTTGAAAACAAAGGGTGACAAGGGACGTCGCATTCATATTTTTTGAATAATGAAACTATTGATTGTCGAGAGAAATGTCGAAATCCTATACATCTATACGAGCAGATTCATTTCATACCTACCTAAGTAGATATCATATGCATCCCTTCATGTCGATGTCGGGGATCATAGCTGGGGCATGGACATCGGCTGTCACCTGGGATCCAATATTCCAATATAACGACATGGAAATTTCATAGTTATATCAAAAACTTTTTTATTTCCACATAAAGCCATTTCTTTTCACCAACTCTTGCCCCTTGTCAATTTTCTATTACATAGTAATATACTTTACCAATTTCTTTTCAGAAAAACTACTGCAAATCAATTTTAATTTCCTCAAATAATTTACAAATCATTCCAATTATAGTATTATTCTAATATAATTTATTATCCTTTCTAGCTTAACAAATTCATAAAAAATCATGATCACTTGGAAAAAATCCCCAAAAATCACCAAAAAACAAAATTACTGCATTATTTCTCATATTAAAATTTCGAGGCCGAAACAATTATTTGATTATTTTTAATAATTAAAACCCAAAATAAACACCTTTTCCATTTTAGAAAATTCATAAAATATTCATATTAATTTGGAAAATTATGAAATCGTAAACCCATCTCCAAAATAATGTTTTACACAACAAATCATAATTTCGAATAAACAGGAGATCAAAACCTTAAGTTTTACCCTTAAAACCTATTAAATTAATTCCATAAAAATTCTAATAAATCATCATTTAATCCAATAATGATATAATCAATCCACACTTGACATATTATCAAAATCAATTCGAAAATAGATGATAGATCCGAAAATAAACCTAAAAACTTGAGATGGATATTATTATTCACTTTAGATTGGATAAAGAGTTCTAAGATTTGATGTTGATTCTCTTCCCTAAGCTTCCTCTTGGATTTGTTAGGTTTTCCTTTTCTTCTTTTACTACTAATGGTTGGCCTCTCTTTTTATATTATTTTGATTAAGAACGTAAGTGAGAAATGACTGGAAAGGGAGTGGTTTAGGGAATGGAATAAGAGATGGTTCCCAATTTTCCCTTCTCATTAGTTTCTTCTATTTTATGTTTTAAACATTCAGCACGACCTAGATTAATTCACAAATCTCATTCTCCTTATCACACCACACATTATTCTATTTAATTTATCTAATTAAATCTCATGAATAATGTTAAACCAAAACTAGGGGTGTTGTAGGCTCTACCCCTTAAAGAATTTCATCCTCTCCTCGATAGTATGATAAGGATAATAACAAGCATATCAATCGTGCGAACAATACTAGCCTATCTGACTAGTAAAAATTCTATATATAGCAAATATAGAACATACCCTCAAAACAATGCAAGATAAGTCTCTTTATTCCTATCTTTCATCTCCCAAGTGCAGTTTTTCTCGTTATTACTCCATTGGACTTTCGCTAACTTGACTGTCTTGTTCCTTAAACTTTTCTCATCTCTTGCTGTAACTCGAACTAGCTGTCTAACAAAAGTCATATATGGTTCCACTACTAAATCATCCAATGCAGTCGATTAATAGTACTCTCTGGATCATGCATGCACATTCTAAGATGAGAAATGTGAAAAAACAATATGGATCACAGCCAAACAATTCGGTAACTCTATCTGATAAGAGAGATTCCATTCCTCTCTATAATAGGAAATGGACCTACGTATCTCGATGTCAATTTCACGGTCTTTCCAAACCGTACCACATCTTTCATCGGTGATACCTTAATAAAAACACGGTCTCCAACTGAGATCACTAAATCCTTACACCTCTTATCTGTGTAACTTTTATTTCTAGACCGAGCTTCCTTCATCCATGCTCAAATCAACTTAATTTTTTCTATGGTTTCACTCACCATATCTGGACCAAGAACCAATCTGTCTCCGATTTTCAACTAACATGCTAGTAATTTGCACGTCATCTCATACAAAGCTTCATAAGATGCCATTCCTATACTAGTATGATAGTTGTTATTATTATAGGAAAACTCAACTAAGTGCAAAACGGCCTCCAATGAACCTCCAAAATCTAGTACACAAGTCCTTAACAAATCTTCGAGTACCTTATTGACTCTTTTATCTGCCCATCCGTCTGTGGGTGATAAGCGACACTCATCTTTAGCTTGATACCTAACACTTCTTGTAGATTCTTCCAAAGTTCACTAGTGAATAAAGTATCTCTATCACTGACTATACTACTAGGAATCTCATGCAGTCTAATAATATTCTACATAAATAACTTCGCCAAAGCAGGTGTCATCCTTGTCGATTTAACGGCAATTAAATGTGCACCCTTGGTCAGTCTATTTACCAAGACCCAAATACTTTTATTTTCCCTATTCGACCTTGGCAACCCATCGATAACATCCATGGATATAGAATCTCATTTCTAAAGTAGTACTTCAAAAGGTTGAAGCAATACACTTAGCTTATGATGCTCGGCTTTTACTTGCTGGCAATTCAAACATTGCTTTACCATAAACCTACATCTCTTTTCATCCCTTCCTAAAAGAGACTTCTCTTCATATCTTGATACATCTTAGTACCTCGAGGATGAATAGTAAATCTCGATCGATGACACTCCCTAAGAACTTCCTTCCTTAGGTCACAAACATTTGGAACACACAACCGCCCCTTCTTGCTTAACCATCCATTCTGATCAAGACTAAAATCCCTTAAATCATTAATTTCAATTCCACCTTCCAATCTTCTAATCCTTTCAGGTAGTAATGGATCATCTCTCTGCCTAGAAGCAATCCTTTTGATCATCACTGGTCAAACTTTCATACATGATAATATGAAAGTTACCTGACTAGAACTACCCATTGATTTTAGTTGCACAGCACATGTAGTCAATGCCTTTAAGTCCTTCCATTCTGCTAACATAGCCAACACCACATTCTGATGTGTTCTGCTAAGTGCATCTGCTACTTTATTTCCTTTCCTTGGCGTATACTCGATACCAAAATCATAAGCTGCTAAAAACTCTAGCCATCTTTATTGTTTCATATTCAACTCCTTCTGAGAGAATAAATACTTCAACGACTTACGATCCATAAATAACTCGAATCTTTCTCTCAACAGATAGTGTCTCCACACTTTCAAAGCAAAGATCACCGCTGCCAACTCTAAATAATGAGTCGGGTATGAAACTTCATGTGGTCTAAGCTGTCGAGAATCGAAGGCGATCACTTTACCTCTTTGCATTAACACAACTCTAACCCTAACCCATAGGCATCTATATACACCACCAAATCTTGATTTCCATCTGAACAACTAACACAGATGCATTGGTCAATAAATGTTTTAGCTTTCAGAATGCCTATTCACATTTATCAGTCCAAACAAACTTCAAGTCCTTCCTGGTCAGTTTAGTCATAGGTGTCGCTATACAAGAGAAACCCTTTATGAATCTCCGTAGCCAGCTAGTCCAAGAAAACTTCTTATCTCAGTAATGGTCTCGGGTCTCTTCCAATTATTAACAGCTTCAATCCTGGCTGGATCTACGGATAGCACATTTCTAAAACTATATGACCAAGAAACTTCACTTCTTTCTTCCAAAAATGACATTTTGAAAACTTTGCTTTTACTTGATGCTACCTTAACGTTTCTAGCACTATTCTGAGATGAACTTTATGATCTTGTACATTCTTAGAATATATCGGAATTTCATCTATAAACACTAACATGAATCTATCCAAATGCTCTAGGAAGATTCAGTTCATCAAATCCACAAAAAAGGTAGGCACGTTGGTCAATCCAAAAGGCATGACTAACCATTTATATGAACCATATATTGTTCGAAATGTCGTTAATGGAATACTATCCGCCGTTACACTCAATTGATGGAACCTTATTGCCAAATCCAATTGGAAAAATACCTTGACTCCACTCAACTGATCAAATAAATCATCTATTCTTGGTAATGGATACTAATTCTTTATCGCCTTCTCATTCAACTTATGATAATCAATACATATCCTGAACAACCTATCCGGTTTCTTTACGAATAGCATGACCGCTCCCCAAGGTGAACTTTTGGGCTAATAAAATTCTTTCCTTCTAAGTCCACCAGTTGCACCTTTAACTCTTTCATTTTAATAGGTGTCATTCTGCTTGGTGGTCTACTCATGGATTCAGCTCTAGGTACAAGATCTATTTGAAACTCAATAGCTCATCTTGGCGGTAGTCCTGTAACTGGCTCAAACAAATCTGCAAACTCTCTTAGGACAAAAAAATGATTTACTTCATCCCTCACTTCTAGTACACCCAAGAAAGCACAAACATCGAAATCTACATTCTCTAATGAGTATATAATTCAATCATTGCTATTAGGTTGTCTACATGATATGTTCCTATACTGACAAAATATCCTAGCATCATATATGCTTAACCAATCCGTACCCAGAATAATCTCAAACCTATAAAACCAAACAAATACAAATTGTAGGCAAAAGCATGACCTAGCAACTCAAATTCTATATGGTCACATCTCATCCCCGGAATTGCATAACCTCCTATCGAATTCGCAACCCTTAAGGAAGTAACAAGGTATAATGGTTCTAGACTTAACTTATCTACCAAATAATGTGAGATAAAAAATGTGATGCGCTAGTATCAAATAATACTTTAATGGCTATGCCATGAATCAAAAGCATACCTCCCATCACAGACTTTCCTTTCTCTTCTACGGTCGGACTAGATGCAGGCGGCTCTAGAGCAAAATCTTTTCCTTTATCATCCTTGGTCGGTTCTGGACATTCATTTTTGTAATGCCCCACCTGGTTGCAGTTGAAATACTTCACATTTTTCTTTCCCACAACCTTCTTTCCCTTACTGGTTCGACACTAATGAGAAAAGATCTCTTTCTTGTCACACTTGAAGCAAATAAGATCAGCCTTCCCTTTCTTGGCAGCTTCGCCTTTTGCGCTCCCTTATTCTGAAAGAACTTCCTATTCTTGTCTTGACTACCCTGAGTCTCCACTGGCTTGTCCTTTCCAAATGTCGAAAGCATTTCACCATTCCTTACCGCCATCTCTGCCACTACATTACTTGGATACTTAAGATGTAGCTTTGTTGTTCTGGCAACCTCTGGCTTCAATCCCCGGATGAACTTTTCATTTCTCTTAATTGCAGTACCTATGGTGGTATATCCATATTTGGACAACTCATCAAACTTAGTTGCATACTCCAAAATAGACATTTCTCCTTGCTCTGATTCCATAAAGTTTCTGAGCAAAGTTAACCTGGCTACCTCAAACAAGAACCTCTTCTCAAATCTCCTTCTAAACTCAGCCTAAGTCAATTCCTCCTTTGGGACTCCTATAGTCACACCGTTCCACCAGTATAAAGCAGCTCCCTGCAACTGCCTAGAAGCCAACCTCCACTTCCGCTCATCATTCAAGCCTAAATCAGCAAAAATTCTTTCATAATGCAACAGCCAATTTTCAACTTCGATAGCTTCTTCCGTTCCTAGAAATGGCTTTCCTCCAAAACTGGTATATTCACGGCTTAACTTGGCATAGTTATTGAGAGAAGGCACTTCATGATTAGCACCTCCCACATTACCTGCATTTCCTCCAGCTAAACCTGCTGCAGCTCTAGCGGCATCATATTCACGGAGAACTGATACATAGTCCCCATATCTACTGGTGGCATTCCAGCACTCACGTTAGCATTTGCATTTGGATTAGCATTTTCTTATCGACTTGGATTCCTTGTAGTATTGGGCTGAACATTTCCATTAGTTGTGGTGCTTCCTCCACCTAGATTCGCTCTTCCATATTTTTCTTTCTTATAATCTACATACGAGCAATAATAAGATACAGAAGAATGGTCTAAGAAAGAGGGGACAATACATAATTACATATAGCAAATACAAGTACACTACTATAAGCATTATCCCATACCCCAATCTTATTCTCTGGTTTATTCGGGTTATGTTTTCAAAAACTTTTAATCTTTTAAATTTACATAAACATATGCTCTGTTACCAAGTTGTAACATCCCTCATTTTGAGGCCTAAAACTAAGCACTGTGAATGCTGCAGTCATTCATTGTATTAATTTCTGGTGACAAAATGTAGTCATGTTAATTGTATAACATCATACGCACACGAATATGAAATTTTTCAGAACTCAGTTCATTAAATAAACTTTCACATTACATTTCAGAAATAAAATATCACATTCATTACATAATCCCATTCGTTTCCATGTTCAGAGAAAATATAATAATTACAAAATACTCCAAGAGTGACATATGAAGATGCCCACTTGGTTGATCAGAGTCCAATACTTGACAGTTATAACTTCTGTCATTACATCTATTCAAATAAGATACAAAATAGCAGAAAATAAAAGCTCCTAATAATAGCTAGCTTGCCTCCTACATGTCTCCAGAAGCTTATTCGTCTAACCTAGAAATCCCTACTCTCTATCTACTCAAATGAGTACCCGAGAGTTTAGAGGGAAAACAAAAACTTCGGGTCGGATAAAAAGTTTGGTGTGAATAATAATATACTATCTCAAACTAAAATAGATATCTAGTGAGACCACACCGCTAAGAGGAATGGATTTTCCCCTCACTAGTATCTTATCCAACTATGCCAACCATAATCATGTACCTGCAACCACAATGGTTAATATAAAAGATAACATGATCAAATGCATGTATGCAACATGGGTAAGTCCAAATAATCCGTCCTCCTAGGGCTATCCACACCCAAGGTTTGCCCTTCTCAAAATAGACTATCTATCTCAAACCAAATGGACTATCTGTCTCAACTCGAATGGACTATCTATCTCAAATAAAATGGACTATCTGTCTTAACTCAAATGGACTATCCGTCTTAAATCAATTGGACTATCTATCTCAAATCATAGTTTTCATGGGATCACTATGAACTAATTAGTTTATACTAATAACATCTATCCAATCATAGTTTTCATGGGATTGCTATGAACCAAATAGTTGTCGTTAATAAAATATCTCAAATCATAGTTTTCATGGGATCACTATGAACCTATTAGTTGTCACTAATAACCTTTCTCCAATTAGAGCTTTCATAGGATCACTATGAACCTATTAGTAACACTAATAACATCTCTCCAATCATAGTTTTCATGGGATCACCATGAACCTATTAGTTATTGCTAATAACATCTTTCAAATCATATTCTTTTGATCAGTTATGGGCATGCCAACATACTAGATCTGTCAGTTCTGGGCATCCCAACATACTAGATATAGATCTGTCTGACCATACTCACTACTGGGACTACCTAACTGGTAAATCTGCCCCCACTCCCAAAATGCAATGTTAGGTCATAATAATGTGAGACAATGATAAATATGTAAATTAACTGATCAAATAGTAATAAGAACATATAATATCTTTTATCAAAATATGTTCAATCAACAATCATTGGTATCACAAAATTACTTAACCTTAAGTAATAATTTCCTTTGGTAAATTTATATAAAACTTGGGCTAGACACCAATTTTATTTCCTTGTAAACCTTTATTTCTATAAATGATTGATCTTTTAAAATCGTTCTTTAAAACAAGGGAAATATAGAAATTACATAGCCAAAATCTTATTCCAAAATTCAATCCTTTTCGAAATAGCTTTTTTATTTACGATATGAAATTGAGGTTATCACACCTCTAAAACATAGGGCTTATTAAGCCATTTAACAAGACTATTCCATTTTTGCAAATTTACGCCATTCATGCCTTTAAAACATGATGTCAAACCTCTATACTAAGTTTCGAAAAAAATTCTAATTTTATAAAGCATGAGGACAAAATGTTGAAATCATGATTATCGCATTATAAAATATATAGGTTGTCGCACCTATAAAAACTTAGCATTTGGTTTGCAAAACATATGGCTTCGGCTTAGAATGTAAAGGATGTTGGATCCAAAGGTTTATGGCATCATTGCGATAAAACACTTGATGTTGGAAATAAGACATGCGACATTCATTCCCCTAAAACACTTGAGGTTGAAAATAAGACCCGCGACATTCATTGCTATAAAACACTTGAGGTCGAAAATAAGACTTGAGACATCATTTCCATAGAGTAATGGATGTCGTCTTCTTTATAACTACAGCTACTTATGCCGCTATAAAGAATGTTGAAAACAAAGGGTGGTAAGGGATGTTGCATTCATATTTTGTTGAGTAATGAAACCATTGATTGTCGAAAGAAATGTCGAAATCATATACATCTATATTAACAGATTCACTTCAAACCTATCTAAGTAGATATTATATGCATCCCTTCATGTCGATGTATGAGATCATAGTTGCGGTATGGATATCGGCCGCCACCTAGGTTTCAATACTCCAAACTAACGACATGGCAATTTTGTAATTAAATCAAAAACTGTTTTATTCCCATATAAAGCCAATTCTTTTCACCAACTCTTGTCCCTTGTCTATTTTCTATTGGATAATAACATAGTTTACCAATTTCTTTTTAGAAAAACTACCACAAAGCCATTTTACTTTCCTCAAAATAAATTGCAAACCATTCCAATTATATTATTATTTTAAAATAATTTATTAGCCTTTCTAGCTTAACAAATTCATAGAAAATCATGATCACTTGGGAAAAATCTCCAAAAATCACCAAAAATTAGAATTACTATATTCTTTCTCATATAAAAATTTCAAGGGAAAAATAATTATTTGATTATTTTTAATTTTTAAAACCCAAAATAAACACCTTTTCCATCTTAGAAAATTCATAAAATATTCATATTAATTTGGAAAATTATGAAATCGAAAACCCATCTCCAAAATAATGTTTTACACAACATATAAATTTTTTGAATCAATGGAAGATCAAAAACTTAGGTTTTACCCATAAAACTTACTACATCAATTCCATAAAAATTCCAATAAATCACATTTAATCTAATAATGATAATCAATCTATACTTGACATATTATTAAAATCAATCGGAAATAGATCATAGATCTGAAAATGAACATGAAAACTTTAAATGAATACTATCGTTCACCTTAGATTAGATAAAGAGTTTTGAGATTTGATGTTGATTCTCTTCCCCTAAGTTTCCTCTTTGGATTTGTTAGGTTTTCCTTTTCTTCTTTTACTAGTAATGGCTAGCCTCTCTTTTGCTATTATTTTGATTAAAAACTAAATGAGAAATGAATGGGAAGGGAGTGGTTTAGGGAATGGAATAAGGGGTGATTCATGATTTTCCCTTCTTATTAATATCTTCTATACTATGTTTTAAATCATTCTTATTAATTGGTTACTTAAGGCATGACCAAGATTAATTAACAAATCTCATTCTTCTTATCGCACCACAGGTTATTCTATAATTTATCTAGTTAAATCTCATGAATAATTCTAAACCAAAACTAGGGGTGTTACAACCATGTCCAATTGTAGGCTCAATATCATAATGTGACACCGACATTGGAAGATCGATGTAGTTTGAATCTCCACCGTCGTCCTACAGTTTCCAAGCATGGTATTTTTTTGACTTCTCTTGATTCCTTGCTTTTCCTTTTTGCAGTCAAACCTTTATTGTGAGGGCATCTCGTTCTAATCTTGGTGTTACGTCACCTTTCTTTCTCAAATCAAAAAGAGAACCTTGAAGTTTATATAATAAATCAAAGAGCGTGATGAGGGCTACATAAAGATACCAATCGTTTATGGATTCGGGAATCTTGGAAGGATAGGCCAGCAAGGATTGAGAGGCTAATTCAAGGATTTCTAGGGCTAGGCCACTTAAATTGGTGAGTGGAAATCATCTCCTTCGATTATAATGCATATATGTAAGTATATTATTCTATTATCGCCGTCAGGGTTAACAATAGAATAGATATGTAAATAAAACATGTAAATTGAATATATGTATAATCTAAAATACAGAAATGCAAATTACACCAAAGTATTTCCTAAGTAATGGTTAGAATAATTAAATTGGGCTAATTGTGTTTAGGTGTTGAAATAGTTGGATTTGGGTAAAAAGAATGATATGAGATGATTCTATGAAGTTTAAGTGGAGAGGAATATGTAGTATAATGCCCTAAAGATGTAGAAAACTTTGAAAATCGAGGACGAAAATTGGCAAAAATTGGTGGAGGAAAGGCTTCAGGCCGTAGGCAGAAAAACTACCTAAAGCATACACTGGTCCATCGGTGTATATCACACTGATGCACCGGTGCAACCTTCAGGCGTAAGCTGAACCTAGGCCCGTTTAGGACCGAATCGAATAACGAATATTTATTATTTCAGTATCCAAGCAACATAAGGATCTCATACGATGTTTATATGAGTGTTTACCTAGCGTTGTGTAATATAATGGTATATGGGTTTAGATGCGTGTTCGAGTGTCAGTTTTGTTTACCTAATACTAGTTCATACAGAAACTAGTCTCTGTTTAACTTGTTCTCTATGTTCGTATTGTGTTAGACTACGTTTTCCTAACATAATTCCTATTTATAATTAGTCTATGTTAAACTGGTTATGGTTAGGTCGTGTCTACCTAATCATTGATTATTCACGGGTTAGTTTGTGTTTAACTCATACATTGTATGTTATGCCATGCTATGTTATGATATCATCGTCACAAAGTAGTTTAAGCCTGCATATTATGTTTATTATGTCAGGCTAACTTTGTGAATGCATGTGTGATAGGTGAGGTATGTCTTTGTTTAGATGTAGCCTTTATATAATGTTATGCAAACATATCTGCAGTATATTCTTAGTAGTGTTTTCCATTCACCAGAATCTGTCCAACCCCATCCTCTTTGTTTTCTTTTGTTTATGATTTATAGGTTATGGTGGTGGTCATGAGTAACGCGGACTATAACAACCCGTATTTTATGTATTAAAGGATCGTAAAATATTTTTAATTAATTCAAATGAGGTCGTATGGTCCTGATATTTTGAAAAATGACTCTTAGGGACATTTTCCACATTTAATATTTTTATCGAATTTCTATGTGACCATTTTAACTTTGAAAATCTTATACGGACTATAGATTTTGATAGGTGCCAAGTTAGGGTCTGAAACTACTTCCATTGCTTCAGGTTGATGGTTTCTTATTCCGTAGAGTGGCCATAATAGTGAAACGGACTTACCATTTGAAAGTTATGGTTGTTTTAAGTGTTGACTACTACTGGCCATTATTATTGGGTAAGTAGGCTAACCCATACTTTAGCCCACTAACCAATTTCAAGATTTGAGCCTAAGGGGGACCAATAGGACTATTCCAAGTCATTTCCATCTTCCCCAAAATATTTCTAAGCTTCAATTAACCCTAATCTCTTCAAAAATCATCTCTTTTCCTTTCTAATCTTAGCCAAAGCATCATTGGAAGGGTAATTAGCAAAGGAGACTGTAGATCTGCCACTTTAGTGCATGAAGATTCATCTTTCTTTGATGTTCATCTCGAATCTAGGGGAAAATTGGTATTTTGGGTAATTGGTGAGTGGTTCTTGACCTCTCACTATCTTGTGCATGTTTATATAGTTAAATATGATGTTTTTAATGTGATCTTGATAACAAAACATTTCCTAACTTTAATCACACTTTTATATATGTTTATGGCTGAAATTAAAATGATTTAAAATGGCTTTGCAACCCCTTTGATCATATTGACATGCTAGTGTAAAAATTAGATCTAGACTTAGAGTATGATTATCATGTTTTGATGAATTGCATGTGTGTATGGATGTATATAGATGATATTTTAGTTTGATATGTTGTGCTTTGATATGGTTTGCTAGTGCTTTTTGGGTAGTTAGGAAAGTGGTCATTGAATTAAGAAAATCGAAGGAAAAAGTGTTCTTTGAGAAAATTGACTTGAAGAATCTACTCAGATCAGGGTGGAACTTTTAGGGGTTGAATTATGTGGTCTCTGGGCTGTGCTGGAGCCGTTTGTTTCTCGTTCTATGATGATGTGACAGTACGATGAAGACCGATGATTAAGAAACAAAGTGATATTGGAGTTCTTTGATATGATGGCTTCGAGACTTTTAGATGTGGATTCTACTACCGATGATGAGGTCTAAAAGTGTTCCGACGATGACTTTAGGATAGGAGTCGTGTTGGTAGTCCATAAGGACAAATTCTAGAACACAAACTTGTGAAGTAGTGCTATGACGTGCTCTATTATGGGAATATATTACGAGATGGGTTCTTGGACATGAGCATGTGAAATGGAGCTAGGACGTGCTCTACTATGGAAATGAAAGTAGGTAGGATAAGGAAGGGTTATACAATGATAATGGAATGAATCAAACTAGGACGGATTCGAAGACATGTGTGAAGGGATCACTGGTACTTAGAGTGTTCCAGTGTGCTCGTAAAGCAGGGGTAGGTGAGGATTCTCATTGGTATTAGGACGTATTCCCATGGATCTAGGATGTGATCCATATACCATGGACTACTAGGACGTGCAGTTTAGTTTTCCTAGTCTATCGAGTGGCGTGGATGTCGAGATCCAAGGAACTGAGACTTTTCCATTGGTCTCTGGCATTAGGACGGTCATGCAACTTATCATATATCCAAAGCACTTAAGTGATAGTGAGGATTGTTTGATGGATACTATATTTGCTTTGGTTGTTTCCCTGTGGTCTTTCACTCTAGGGATGTTACCTAATGTAGGTATTTAGGACGTGGATACTTTGACAACCAATACTATGCTTAGGACATCTCGGGAGTCGAAGAAGGAGCGAGTTTGGGGATTGCTAACCCTGACTTGCAAACCATGTTCAATACTATGATGATAAATATGTTGTAAAATTCCCAAGCGGTCTCTCCGAATGTTACTGTAGGTGGTGGTGCTCAGGTGCAAACACCCATAGTTGATTTCGCTAAGCTGAATAAGGATTTTGCCATTCTTGATAGCAAACCATTCTACAAAACAAAATCAGCTATGGAAGTGCAAGATTGGTTGGACACCTACAGAAGGGTCTTTGATAACCTTGAATTGGATGATGCCATGAAGAAGAGGTTGGCTTCTCGACAACTTCAAGCGAGAGCCAGGAACTGGTGGAACTCTATTAGTGTTGCTACAACTAAGGCTCGGTTTACTTGGGACCAGTTCAAAACTCAATTCGAGGAAAATTTCATTCTGGTTGCTCAGAAGTCAGTGTTGTTCAGAAAGTTTTATGATTTGAAGCAAGGAGACATTGTTGTCTCCGTGTATGTTTCATAAATCAATGCTTTATTGAAGTATGGGATGTTCTTCATCGACACTTCATTAAGGAAAAATGAGAAATTTCTTATGAGTTTGGATGACTATCTGGGGAAGAAGTTTGTGAGTCACATCGACGAACTAATTGAGAGACTCATAGAGAAAGTTCTTCGCTATGAGAGTTTTACCCTAAGTCTAAATTAGCTGTTGTGATTAAGGAAGAGCCAAAGTCGCAACAAGGTAGCGAAGGCAAGAAGAAATGGAATTGGAAGAGAAAGCGGTTCCAGAGTAAAGATGTTAAGAAGAAAGGCAAGTGAGAACCTACTTGTTTAAACTGTGGAGAGAGTCACCAACTAAGTAAGAATTGTAAAGTTGAGGGCAAGAAATGTTTCAACTGCAATAAGATAGGGCGTATGCAGAGGAATTGTCTAGAACCGATAGAGCAGAAACAAGTGGTGAAGGCATATACTTTGGACACTATTCCAACTTCGTCTAGTCCTCCTTCGCCTAAAGAGAAAGGGAAGGGCATTGTAATTCAAGTTATGATTTCCATTTATGATGTTCTCATACGTGTTTTGTTTGATATAGGGGCTTAACATTCCTTTATATCTAGTGGCCTAGTAGATAGATTGGGATTAAAAGCTGACATAGTTGAGTGACCTTTGATTGTGACATAACCTGTTGGAGGCTTCACTAGCCTGTGTATGGTTATCGTGGTTTGGTCGTATCGAGTCATAGATGCTCTTTTGTTTGTGATTGTTTTATTTTGAATTCGTTGGGTTTGGGATTATCTTGGAGATGGACTGGCTGAGGAAGTATATGGTAGTAGTAGATTACGAGAAGTTATTGGTGATGATTGGGGCTGTGGAGGAGGGGACAGTATTGATTGGTTGTCTACGGTAGGATGAGGTTATGGTTAGCTTTCTAAATTCGCTCAAAGTTCCATAGGATGGGTTGTCATTTGTGTATATCGTTAAAGAGTATCCGGAAGTATTTGAGGAGTTGACCAGATTACCGCCACACCAAGAGATTGAGTTCTGCATAGACTTCGTGAAAGATGCCAGACTGATAGTTATGTCTTTGATGCGTATGGCACCCAGAGATCAGAAGGAGTTGGAGGTGCAAGTGAATGACCTGTTAAAGCAAGGATCCATTCATAGCAGCATATCTGAGTAGGACGCACCTGTAGTATTCGCCACTAAGGCGGATGGCTCTCTAAGGTTGTGTTTAGATTAATATGAGCTAAACTAGTAATGGGGAAGAACAAGTATCCACTTCTGCGAATTGATGGCTTGTTCGATCAGCTTTATGGTTCGAAGGTGTACTCTAAGTTGGATTTAGCAATGGGTTTTCATGAGCTAAAAGTAGTGAAGGTGAGTGTGCCGATCACCGCATTTCGTATGCTATCTTGTTTCTATGAGTGGTTGGTTATGCCGTTCGGGTTAACCAATGCTCCTTCATACTTTGTTGATATCATGATCCGTGTTTTTAGGGATCAGTTGAACAAGTTTGTGCTTGTGTTCATGGATGATATCATCATCTATTCTAGGACAGAGGAGGAACACAAGACGCACTTGAGGATTATTCTTGAAGTGTTGAGGAAGCACAGATTGAGAGTGAAGTTTTTAAAGTGTCACTTCTGAAGGGGAGAACTGAGATTCTTGGGTTATGTCGTTTCTAGGTAGGGTATTGCAGTTGATCCTATGAAGGTGGTAGCATTCAAGATTGGAACCATCACAAGAGCGCTACTAATGTAAGAAGTTTCCTAGGATTGGCGGAATAGTATAGACATTTTATCAAGGACTTCTCCAAAGTAGTAGCACCGTTGACTAGTTTGACGAAGAAGAATCGGACTTTTTTTGGGGCACGAAGTGTGAGCAATCGTTTGTGGGTCTAAAGGATAGGTTGACAAGTGCACCAATATTAACCATTCCGAGCGGGAATGAGGAGCTGACAGTATACGTAGACGCCTATGGTACTGTACTTGGTGCAGTGTTGATGTAAAGGGAAAGGTTGTTTCCTACGCTAGTAGACAGTTGAAATCACATGGTAAGAAGTATCCAACTCGTGATTTGGAGTTGGGGGCAATATGCTTGCTTTGAAGATTTAGAGGCATTACCTATTAGGTGAAAGGTTGGAGCTGTTCACGGATCATAAATCCTTAAAGTGCTTTTTCTCCCAAAAGGATCTCAACCTTCACCAATAGCGATGGTTGGGATCCTTGGCCTTCTACGATTTTGACATTTTTTATATGCCCAGTAAGGAAAATGCAGTCATTGATGCATTGAGTAGAAGACATGTTGGCTTAGGAGCAATGTTCCTTTAGCAGAAGAAGTTGGAGTATATTGTTGGCTATGACTTCAGACCACATTGTAAGTTAGAGGCAGAGATGCAGATGAGTTTGATGATCAGATTTACTTTAATTGAGCAGATTGGTACTAGTCGGAGGCAAGATGCTAGACTAGTGGAGATCGTGGAGAAAATAGAAGAAGGAGTAGGGTTTGAAGATATGAAGCAGTACGGACTCCACCGAGATGGTTGGCTCCATAAGGATAGGAGATTGTTTGTTCTTAATGTTGATGAATTGTGAGATGACGTGCTATGAGAATGCCACCATTCTAGGTTGACTATACATCCAAACGGTAATAAGATGTACCGTGATATGAAATAGACCTATTATTGGGAAGGGATGAAGAAGGATGTTGTAACATTCATCTCGAAGTGTATGATTTTCCAGTTGGTGAAGGAAGAGCAGAAGAAGCCAAGTGTATTGTTGCAACCACTTGAAGTTTTCAAGTGGAAATGGGAGCAGATATCGATGGATTCCATTAAAGAATTACCGAGGACTAAAGGAGGGTACGATAGTATTTGGGTCATAGTCAATAAATTGACGAAGAGTGCCTGATTCATACCCATCAAGTCTACTAGAACGTCGTCCAAATCGGTCAAGTTATATGCGAAGTGGATACTACAATTCCATGGTGTGCCAAAAAGCATTGTGAGTGATTGAGACCCTTTATTCACTAGTACGTTTTGGAAAAGCTTACAGGAGGCGTTGGGGCTCGAGCTGATCTTAGTACAGCTTATCACCCGCAAACAGATGGACAAACCGAGAGAATGAATTGTATATTTGAGGATCTTTTGCAAACTTGCATACTTGATTTTGGAGGCTCCTGGGATGATCACTTGCATTTGGTAGAATTCGCATACAACAATAGCAATCGGTCCAGTATCGGTATGGCACCATACGAAGCATTGTATGATCGGCCGTGTAATGCTCATTTATGTTGGTGGGAAGTGGGCAAGAAATTGATACTTGGGCCGGATATGATTAGAAAAACCTTGGAGAAGATTGAGATCATTCAGCAACGGATGAAAGCTGCTCAAGATAGATAGAAGAGTTACGTCGATAAGAGGCATTGAGATTTAGAGTTCTCTGTTGGCTATGTGGTGTTCGTGAAGATTTTTCCATTGAAGAACGTTACTAGATTCGGTAGTAAGGGGAAGTTGGCGTCGAGATTCATAGGTGCTTTTTCAATAGTAGAGAGGATTAGGAACCTAGCATATAGGATAGACTTACCTTAGAAGATAGTGGGCATGCATAACATCTTCCACGTCTCTCATTTGCAAAAGTTGTGCATAACTCAGGCATGACAATTGCACCGGATCAACTTGATGATATCAAGATTGAAGCAGAAGCTTCGAGACCTTGTAGGCTGGTTCGTATTTTTGAAAGTGATACAAAACAGCTTAGGAGGAAGACAGTAGAGTTGGTGAAGGTTCATTGGGGCGAAAGTAGAGGCGATCGCATGTGGAAACCAAGGAGAGCATGAGGGATGCATATCCAAAGCTCATTACATGGTAAGACCAATTGCTTATCATATTTACTTTCATCTTTGAAATCGTATAAAATAGTTTAGTATCTCGCATGCTAGAATAATTTTATCTATATTATTGATTGCATTGCTGTTTGTCTGATATGTTTGATGGTTGCATATGATTAGTAGCCATACAGGGTAACTATGCTTGACTATTCTTTAACTTGTTTGTGGATTTTGAAGGCAAAATTCCTAAAGGGGAGAGAGTGTAACAACCCACATTTTACGTATCGAAGGATCATATATTTTTATTTATTTCATATGAGGTCGTATGGCTCTGATAATTTGGAAAATGACTCTTAGGGATATTTTCCTTATCTTTGAATTTTATCGAATTTTTATGTGACCATTTTGACCCTGAATGTCTTGTATAGACTAAAACTTTTGATAGGAGCTGAGTTAGGATTTGAATCCACATCCATTGCTTTAGGTTAATGGTTTCCCATTCCATAGAGTGATCATAATAGTAAAACGAACTTACCATTTTAATATTATGACTGTTTTAAGTTCTGTGCTGGCAAGTATTATCGGGTAATTATGCTAAGCCATACCTAAGCCCACTAACCCATTTCAGGATTGAAGCCTAACGGGAACTGACGTGACTATTCCAAGTCATTTCCATCTTCTCCAAAACAGCTCTAAGTTTCCATCAAGAATAATCTCTTCAAAAATCATCTTTTTTCCATACGAATCTTTGCTAAATCATCACTAGAAGGGTAATTAGAAAAGGAGATTGAGATCTACTACTTTGGTGCTTCAAGATTCATCTTTCCTTGTTGTTCGTCTCGAATCTAAGGGGTAAAATGGGCATTTTGGGTAATTGTTGAGTGGTTCTTGACCTCTCACTATCGTATGCATGTCTATATAGTTAAATTTGATGTTCTTAACATGATTTTTGATAACAAAATGTTTTCTAACTTTAATCACACTTTTATACATGTTTATGGCCGAAATTAAAATGATTTAAAATGGTTTTACAACCTCTTTTGATCTTATTGACATGCTAGTGTAAAAGTTAGATCTAGATTGGGATTTATATGATTATCATGTTTTGTTGAATTGCCTGTGTGTATGGATGTATAAAGATGAAATTTTAGTAGTGTGTTGTTCTTTGATATGGTTTTCTAGTGCTTTTAGGTAGTTAGGAAAGAGGTCGTCGAATTGAGAAAATCTAAGGCAAAAGTGATCGGAATTGGATGAAACTTGGAGGAGGGGCTTTGGAGTAGGGTAGGATCCCAGGGTTCAAGTCACGTTAGAATTAACTCGATGGGTTCTGGTCGTGACGACCTGATTCAGGTCGGTGGAAAATCAGCTCGGTGAAGAAATGCTTTAGGACAAGCTTCGAGTCAAAGGCCAAGGTACTCCAAGTTGTTGGTGGGAAATCTCGGGGAAAGTCTCGAGTTGGGTTTTGGTGAAGACCAAAGTTAAACCGGTAGGTGCAAGTGTTTTCCTCGGGTCAAGTGCATAGGAGCTTTTGAGTGGACTTCGAGAAACAATAGGAGAGGTTTGTGGAAGTTCAAAGTCGAAAATTGCACTAAGAGGTCAGGTCGATACCAGCCTGACCTGGGGAAGATTGTAGAGAGATTTTGGTAAATAAACTTCAAAAGGATGAAGGGAAGTTCAAATGGAGGCCAAGGAACAAAAATAAGGACCAAACTTCAGCTTGGTGCTAACCTGTTCTGGTCGGTTTTGATTTGAAGAATCTACTCGGATCCGGGTGGAACTTTTAGGGGTTGAAGTATGTGGTCTTTGGGTCATGCTAGAGGCGTTCGTTCATCGTTCGGTGGTATGTGATAGTACGATAAAGACTGATGGTTAAGAAACAAAGCGATATTAGAGTGCTTCAATATGATGGCTTTGGGACTTTGAGATATGGATTCTACGAATGATGAGGAGGTCTAGACATGTTCTAATGATGATGACTCTAGGACGGGAGTCATAATGGTGGCCCATAAGGACAAGTTCTAGGATGCAAACTTAGAAGTAGAGCTAGGGCATGCTATATTATGCGAAGATATGATGAGATAGTTTCTAGCATGTGAGCTATGAAGTGGAGCTAGGATGTGCTTTTATGGAAATTAAAGTAGGAAGGACAAGGAAGGATTCTACGATGATGATGGAATGAATCAAACTAGGACAGGTTCAAAGACATGTGCGAAGGGATCGTTAATACTTGGAGTGTTCCAGTGTGCTCATAAAGTGGAAGTAGGTGAGGATGCTCATTGCGTATTAGGATATACACCGGTGGATCTAGGACGTGATCCATATACCCTGGACTGATAGGTTTTGTAGTTAAGTTTTCCTGGCTTACTGGGTGGCATGAATTTTGAGCACCAAGGAATCAAGACTTTTCTATTGATCTCTGGCATTAAGACGGTCATACGAGTTATCGTATATCCAAAGCACTTAAGTGATAGTGTGGATTGTTTGATGGATGCTATGTTTGGTTTTATTGTTTCTCCCGTAGTCTATCACTATATGGATGTCAGCGGATGTAGGTATTTAGGATGTGGATACCTGAACACCTAATATTGTTCTTAGGACGTAGTGCATTTTGAAGATGATAATAGAGTAGAGTATTATAAATGTTATGTAATAACTCTTTGGATGCAGAGACAGGTCAGGTACAACTATTACCTTTTGTTCCTTACTATGTCAACTTGTATAATATTTCAAGATTTATTTACCGCTTACACTAGACTGTTGTCTGGCTCAAGGTTTTATTCTTTGTTTCTTATTATCTCGAGCACTCTTAAATGAGTAGACTAGATAGCAAGTCTAGCTGTACGCAGTGGCACTGTAAAGGACGAGCATGATGGAGCTTCTCGTATTATATATGGATATTATGCTTATTCCACTGTGCAACATTGTGGAGACTTGACAATGTTTGCTTATTATTATGAGACAATATTTGGGTTTATTTAGTTTTATAAACTCTATTGATATATTGTATAACTCTGTGGATCTGTACTCTAATATTTGATCACTTAGTTATTACTGTCCCTCCTGCTTTATAGCTGTGTTGCCTATTATATTTTATTCGATGTGCTATGAGATATACAACATGTTTTGTGATGTTTATTGCTTTTTAACCCTTGACAAATGTCCTAAATCTTGCGAACACGGCAACAGCGCGCTATTTAGTTTTATTAGGCGCTAGTGGTGTAGGGCGGTCGTCACACTGATGGTGCAAGTGACGATGACATTGCTTATGTATATTGTAACACCCCACGTTTTTACGGTAATTAATTAATATAGAAATTAATTTATAAATAATAAATGGTGAAAATGGAACTTTTACAATGTTGGAATTTGGCCATGAAATTATGCCATTGGATTCATGGCGATTTTCATATATAAACTTTTCCAACCGGAGTTCAAACGAAAATGTTATCAGCGTTTGAATTTTCGTAGTTGGAAATAATTATATATGCAATTAAGTAAATAATTTGAAATTCATTAATTATTAATCAACACCACTAAAATGAATGGTAGCTTAACGAAAGAAAATTAATTGAGGCAGGAGATAACTCTGATTAACATTAACGAGGTAATAAAGGAAACGAATCAACAAAATTTAAGAAACACTAAAATTTTCACAAGTTAGACCTATCCAGGTCGACCATGAGCGGCTGACCCAAAAGCAAGGCGGTCGACCTGCATACTTGTGAAGGCATAGTAACTCTTGGCCGTGCGGCCTAGATTTGAACTAGCTTGATCCGACGGTTAGCACTGGTTCTCTATAAATTAGGACCCACGGCTTCACTTCCAACTCATTATTTTTCTAATGAGTATGGAAGCTCTGACATTTTCATTTCTCCACCAAAATTTCTATATATATAGAAATAGATCTAGATTGCACGGATATACTTTGGAGAAGAATAGAAAAAGAACAAAGGATAGGAAATAGGTTCAAATCAGATTTTACATCAATGGTAAAATTTTAGATCTGTATTTAATAAATCTAAATCTAACTCTCTTTTCCCTAATCCAATTTCTAATGAGATCTGTATAAATATTGTCTGTGGATCCGAATAGGGAGTTAAAAATGGAGAATATAGATAACAGGGTTAGATCTGGATTAGACCTAGAGATTTGGAAGCGCTAATTAAAGGTGAGTGAGAATATTATATATTTTTATATAATATTAGATTATATCATTGCGAATCTATTCCTATATGCCTGAGTCTGATAATTTGATTTTAAATGAATTCATATATATGAAATGTTGAAGACTGTAAACTTGCCTATAAGTTTTTATTGATAATTATAGAAGTGTAATGATTAGATTTAATTCTGTAATTGCGAAATGATTTTAGTTATCAATTTGACGTCGGATTAGTTAACTGAAAACATAATGAATTAGGATTTCATTATATTTGATATTGGTGATTGAGAATAAAAATAAAGTTAATTGGACTTTTGGAATTTAGTGATATTTTAATTCGCTGGAATGTATATTATTGTAAGTGGATTTCCATATACTGTCAAGTTTAAATTTAGCAAAAGTGTGATGTTTGAAATGACAAGGAACAAATATATGTCTATAAAAGAAAGAGGTGTACAAAATAAATGTAGTTACTGTATTTTGTATTGTCTATTTCAATAAATAAAAAGAGAACTCCTCGTAATTACAAACATCGCTCAAGCCACCTCTTTGTGACAAAATATGGAAATTTACCTAGTAACAGTTAATTGTTAAATTTTAGATTCCAATCTATTAAAATGTAGTAAATACCAAAGGTGTAATATTTAAATAAGAATGAAACTAAAAAGTTAATAAAGCGAAAACCAATGAAAAAGGAAGTAGGAAATGAAATGGATTAAGTTTGATAATTGAATGAAATGAATTAATTCTGATAATTAAATGAAATGGATTAAGTCTGATAATTAAATGAAATGGATTAATTTTGATAATTAAATGAAATGGAATAAAAATCAAAATTGAACTAATGAATGTAGTAGCAATGATATTGATGATAGAAAATATGAAGCGGTAAATGAATTTGATAAGTGAAAAGTTAAACGCATAGTAAAATGAAGACCTAGGGTCAAACATAAAAGATGTAGAGGCAATAAACAAAATGTAAAAAGAATAAATATAAATAAATATGAAATATGCATATATGTAGCCTCGGATATGCGTTTATGACGAGTGTGAATATATAAATTGTCTGTTATAATTATTAAGAATAGATGACTTAAAGTCATTAGACTGGGTTGGGATGCTAGAAATATATTAAACCAACAAGACCCATGGAGAGTATATGTTTGCGTATAGATGAAGGGATACCCTCAGGTTTGGTGCGGCTGGATGGAACCTCCATAATTGTAGGCACCGGGTGGACCTTTTACGGATGGCGAGACTGTTCAAGCACTATTGATTTGTTTCAATTTGTCTGAGGAGGGTATTGCCTTAATTGCACTAGGAAATCTAAATGGACGAAGGGTGAGATTAGACTTATGCAACGGGGCACGAAAAAGGTTGGCGTGTATAGGTACTAAATAAGTTACAATAGGGTGCACAAAAGGCGAGCGCACGTGGGTACCAAAACTAGGAGTAGGAGTTGCATACTTAGCGAGCTCATCATCAGTCCCTTGCGGTCAACGGGAAAGACAGGGTTACACCTAACTAATCTCTTCCGCCTACCAGAATTGATTCGGTTGGGTTATGCACCACCACAGTTTTTTTTAATCTGTTTGATAGGGTAAGGCAAGTTAACCCATACATATATTCCTACAAAACACAGAGGGGGTGGAGGTGTGTGGGGCCGAAAACCCAATATATTTAAAGCAAGCAAAGGTGAAAATCCCCAAATAATACATGACCTTATGCACTAGAGGTCGTCGGTGCGCACTATAGGATTTCCTCGAGTGATACGATGATCATGATGCAGTGAGGTGATGAATCCTTATGAGGTGTTGAACGATAGACACTAGTGGGGATAGTATCTAGGTCCATTAGTAAACGATGGGATATATATACTTATATATATAGATATAGATCTACATGGTGTAGATGGGAACGGTTCGTACACAGTGATGCAGTTGTAGAGACTAACGATAAATCTAACATAACAAGAAATTGTGAATAGTCGGCATAAGCTAGTGTTATGTATAAGATGTATAATTTACCATTCACCAGAACATTGTTCTGACCCCCTCCTTATTACAAACCATAGGGTTTAGAAGGGCAGGTACTGGTGTTGTTTTGGAGCAGTAATTTGGCTGAGGCACTTGACATTTGAGGTGTCAATTCTTGATCAGTAATTATTATGATATATTGTATTTATTATTTCCGCTGTGAGTTATTATCATTAGTGCTCTGATATAGCCTCTCTTTTGCAGGATACTGAACTAACGATCCATATTTTAATGGATTTGGGTTTCGGGTTAGCGCAAAATCTAGGCCTAATGGAATGCGGGTTGTTACATTTTGTATCAAAACATATGTTAGTTGATTCTTGAAAAATTAGGGAATGTAGAGTAAACGTATTTGTATTTTGACTATAAATATAAATATAGTATTTGCTAAAATCATAAGGATTCCAACTATAGAGTGGTTACATATGGAAAAGTCCCTAAAACTGGATGGTACATGAATCCCTGGTCGGGCCTTGATAGCCCAATGATTGTTGATCCCCGTTTTGATTGTCGTTTGATGATGTATTATAGGTCCAGATAAAGGAAAAATAAGAACACATATGTTATAGTTAGTGGAAGATGGAGAAGTTTCTGAAGAAAGGTGTGAAATGGTCACTCCTAATTAATGATTGGATTTTGGATTTGGAAAGAGGGATGTCTTGAGAGGATAGTTAGAAGTCCACTTTGAGTCCACCCAATAATAAGAAATTTATGGAAAATGAGAAAATGTATAAATTATATACTTTAAAACGACTTTTAATGAAAAAGTAAGTAAGAATTAAATTTTGGAAATATATATATATATAGTAAAGATCTTGTAAGAATATATACATATCTAGTTTGATTTCGGTAAAAGAAATTTTATAAGAGGTTGTTTTCTTTTACAAAAAAATGATAGAGCAATATAGCTCGTGAGTCTTTTTAAATAATGGAAGTTTTTAAGATATAAAAATATTTGTATGGGTGGATAATATGAGTGGTATAGGTCTGGAATATGGTAAATGGTATATAAAAGAAGATTTAAAATCTTAAAAATTAAGTTATAAGTGGCTGCACTACAATAGTTTAGGTAAAAAAGGATGGTAAATTAAGAGAAAGACAGTTGGAATTAGTGCAGTTTGGACTAAAGAATTGAGTAGTAGGAAGTTAGGAAGTATAAATGAAAGAAAGGTTGACTTATTGTAATTTTGGTTGGGTTTTGACATATTTTAATTCATTGGAATGAAAAGAGATAACAAAATGAGTTTCTATGAATCAATCAAGTTACAAATAAACGTGTTTTGTTTGAAATAATGAGGAATGTAAATGTAAAAGAAGAGATGTACAAAATATCGAAAATTCCTTCAATAAAGAAATGAAATAACATTTCCTTGTAATTTCACATAAAACACGAATCCTCTTTTAAGCGATTCATAAAGAATTATAGCATTAACGATTCCTCTTGGGGGTAAAGTAGTTCCAATGCAATAAAATGTAGAATCCATAAGTATAATAAAAAGTGTTAATAAATTATATTAAAACAATGCTAGTAACCTAATTAGTGAAGCAAAACAAAGGAAAATAGACATTTCCCCTTGCTATGTGCATTATTTCTAGTGTCTATTAGAAGTCCCCCTTTCATGATGTTAGAAACTCTTCTAAATATTGGATGTAGGGAGAGTATGAGATGTAAGAAAAATGATAGGATGATAGTTGTCCTTATCTAATTCGGTTTTTATAATTTAAAAGTTATAAAAGATGTTTTGGAAACATGTGAAGTATATTTTTGAAAGAAATGGCTTGGTGAAATAAATAAGTTTTTGAAAAAAAACTTAATAAATGATTGAACTAAAAATCCCAAATTTTTATAAGAGTTAGAATGGTCTTTAAAAGGAAAAGCTGATTTGACTTTAAACTTAGAATTATTAACGTTTCCTTTTAAAGTTTAGTGAATAAGTTAAATTCAAAAATCTTAAAATGTAAATTTTGAAAAGGGTTAAGACACCAAGTATTTTTGAATTTAATAAAAGTTTCTAAGTAGCACTTTTAAAGACAAGAGTTTTGGTGTTAAATATTACAAAAGTTTTGAAGTTCTAATTTTTAGAAAAGAATGATAAAGACCAAACCAGAATTTTAAATGTGGAGTAGACAGGAATTAGTGCCTAGGTAAGATGGGGAAGAGAATAAGGCTATGAAGGGGATAACAATGGTTACTTTTGGAGTAATAAGAAGAAATACCCGTAGAGTGTGAAGGACACTAGAAAGAGCCTAGAAAATTTATTTTGATATGTGTGTAAACCATGAAGAGGATATTAAAGTACACTCCTATAAATTTTGGGATATGCTTGTAGAAGGCTTATGGATAAAGGAAATACCAAGGATTGAGGATACTATCAAAAGATCAGGATTAAGAGAAGATATTAATAGAGGGTAATGAGATGGTAAACACACATGGAGGATATTGGTAGACTTTAGTTGGGGAAATAAGAGAGGAATTAGAAAGGTTATTTCCCCAAGCTTAGTTGTCATTTGGTATGAAGATCTCATAGATTGTATTTCTTATCCACTGCAGTGAGAAGTGGCATAGTTATTTCATAATTAGTATGGAATGGAAAAGATGAATAGACCTTATTCATCAGAAGTAATAAAGGAAGGATAAGATAAGAAGGTTATTATAGAGGGATGACCTGTTAGAAAGGCCCGTTCTTGTAGTAGTAGTAGTTAGTGGTGTTGTGTTTCCTTCCCATGTTAGTTTTTCTTTTCATAGGTTGTAAGCATTCGCTGTTGTTATGAACTGTGTACGTTTCGGAAAATGTTCTTTTTATGTGTTTTCTAAGTGGACTGCAATGATTTGAGAAAGCAATAAAAAGGAAATTTAAGAGGAAGACAGTTAACTAATGCAATGGAAAAGAAAATAGCTGAAACTAGAAGTTAAATAATAAAAATTAAGGAAATTTATTTAATTAACTACTAAATAAAATAAAAATAAAAAATATAGGTTCCGAAAAGAACAGGAATTTTTGGAAGATCAAATTTTAGTAGACGGAGAATAGGGTATGGAGAGGTAAGCCACGGGTCAATGTTCCTGTTCCTCAAAGACTGAAACTTGAAATTCAACATGTGTGCTGGTTGATATTAATAAGAATGAAAATTTTTGAGAACTTAAAATTTTACCACGCAATTAAGTGAGGTCCGTTATAGATGGTGGATGGTGGACGGTTGACTAAATTTTGATATTAGAAATGCGAAAAAAGTTAGTTGTAAAATGTAATTATACAAATATTTTGAAAAAGAAAAAAATTTATGAAAAGTTTTCATTATATACACACACTCACATATCTTTGAAAAGATTTAAAAAGTTAAGGATTTTGGGTTTTATAAATTTTAAAATACCACATGTTGACATTGGGGATCAGTAAGTTGATTAATGTAGATTTTATTGCTTAGTGGTAGTTGTAGTAAAATGGATACGGTGAGTGACAAGGAAGCTGTTTTGTTTATAGAAGTTTCATGAGGAACCTTGTCGATGAGGGAAATTTAAAAAGATGATTTTTGAAATTTAAAAAAAAATAGAAGTTGCTTATGCAAACTGTTCTTAGGAAGGTAAGAAAAGGATTGGGGGGCATAGGAGTAGATCCCATGGTACAGTGGAAAAAGGTTGCATAAGAGAATAATGGAAATATGGAATTTTCTATCTAGATTGTAATACCCCTAATTTTAATTAATATTATTCAGGAGATTTAATTAGATAAATTAAATAGAATAATGGGATGTGTAGTGCGATAAGGAATTGAGATTTGATAATCAACATAGTCGAGCCATAATTACCTAACTAATTGGTTAATAAGATTGCTTTGTGATTTATGAATAATAGATATATGAGAAGGGTAATTTAGGAATAGAAAAGCCCTTCATACCTAAACCCTCCCTCTTCCATACCATTCTCACTTTCACAAAACATAAGCAATCTAAAGAAAAAGGAACTCAAGGTCGGCCATAACCTAAGGTAGTAGAAGCATGAAATAAAGAGGATTCAAAAGCAAAAAGTTTAGGGAAGCCAAGCCATACCAAATCTCAACTCCAACATCAAAATCTAAAATGAATAATAGTGAAACCGTCTCAATTTTTCTTGTTTGATTTGGAATCCTATGGGCCATTGTTTCGTTTATGTGGATATGATATGCCATGTTGATCTTATCATTGTTCGGATAGAATAATGATTTTTGGAATTTTATGGAATTGTTTAAATGAGTTTTAAGGGTAAAACCTAAGATTTTAATCTCTAAATGCTTTGATTTTCTAATATGTTGTATAAAACATTATTTTAGAGATGGCTTTTTAGTTTCACAATTTTTCAAATTATATATATTATTTTATGAATTTCCTAAGAAGGAAAATGCTTAATTTCAGGTTTTAATTATTTAAATAATTAAATATGGTTTTTGACTCTGGAATTTTTATATGATAAAAAGAAGGATACTCTCGAATTTCTATGAATTTTTGGAATTTTTCTCAAGTAATTATGATTTATTATGAAATTATTATGCTAGATGAGCATTTAAAAGGATAATTGATTAAGGGTTAATTATTAGTTGTTATAAGTTTTGGAACTTGTAAATGATATGTGGTAGTATTTTCTGAAAAGAAATTTAAAAAAAAATTGTTTATCCAATAGAAATTGGACTAAAGGTTAAGGTTTGGTAAAAAGTAGTTGCTTTTATTAGAAATAAATTGGTTCTCTTTATAATTACATTAATGTCATGCCACTTATATCCTCATTGAGCCTAAAGGAATAAAGCCTCCATGAATGTCGACGTTGATGAGGTGGGAAGCACATGATAGCTACTTAAGTATTTATGGAGTGATTCCAACCGCTTCGAAGTAGACAATTGGGGCAACCCATGAATAACTGCATTGTCTTCTTGCAATTCAATAAAGAGTTTAAAAGCTTTTGTGTCGACATCGACGACGTCGCATGTCTTCATCACTGTTTTAAATTATGCCACATCTCATCTCTTTGTTTTCCAAATCAAGGCAATGGCGTCGCCTATTATGTCGTTGACTCTATATAAAAAGTGGCATAATAGCCAAAGTAACTTAAGTGTAAAAGTTTTATAACGTCGTCGAGAGTCTTGGAGGTCGATGTGCACCAAGGTCGGTGACTTTATGTTTTAATGTCGTTGCCGCTTGGCCATGACAACGACGCCGCACTTTATCTTTTTAATGCTGAAGATGCTTGTATCTGTGTTATTCAAAACTATTTTTAAAAGGGCGAAAAGGCCTATGCTTTAAAGGGTCGAAGACCCTATATCTTCGGCAGTGAGCCATATAACTTATAAAGGTTTTAAGTTTTATCTTCGACCCAGATGCTGGTTGACGTTGTTTAATGCCATGTGAAATATGGTTTATTCTATTAAAGGCGAAGAGCTTTAAACTTCTATGTCGGCATCATCAATGTCGTCGATGTTGATCTGTTTTAAACTGTTTAAAGGGCTATGTATTTCCTTGTTTTGAATATGAATTAAAGTGGATTAATCATATATCATTATAAAAATGGTTTCAAGGATTTTAATTATGAAATAGCCCAAGTTTTTAAATTGAAATTTCCAAAGAATATATTACTTGAAATTAAGTATTTATGAGACATAAAAGGATTATTAATTGAACATATTGAATGATGAATACTATATGTTCTTGTGTTTATTTGATTAGTTATTATGCATAATTGTTATTGTCATACTCACATCATTACTGACTCATAACTGCATTTTTGGGTGTTAAGGGGTTGAATAACCAGCTAGGTTGACCCGGTAGTGAGTACAAACAGAATTAACTCCTGAGTGAGTAGAATTGCATCCAGGAGATCAGGTAGATCAGAAGTAAAGGATGCCCAGAACTGATTAAAAGATTATTGATTTAGATGTTATTGGAAGGGTCCAATAAGTTCATAGTCATCCCATAAAATCTATGACATGAGAAATGTTATTGGAAGGGTCCAAGAGGTTCCTGATGGTCCCATGAAAACTATGTCCGGATGATGTTATTGATAGAAATCAATAGGTTCATAGTGATCCCATGAAAACTATGATTTGAGATATGTTATTGGAGAATCCAATAGGTTCATAGTAAGCCTATGAAAACTATGATTGGAAGGTTATTGGTAGAAACCAATAGGTTTTTAGTGATCTCTTGAAAAGTATGAAGTTAGACAGATTATTCCTAAGAATTAAGACAGGTTATTAGTCAGCCCATGAAAACTAATAGGTTTATAGTGTCCCTAGAAAAACTATAAATCTAGACAGATGGTCAGATAAATTGAGATGGATAACCCAAGGTATATTATATTATTGCATATCATCATATATTATTATGTTTTAATCATTGTGGATGCATGAGCTCAATATATGGTTAATGTATTTCGGTTAAGTTACTAGTGAGGCGAAAACTCATTCCGCTTAGTGGCGTGGTCTCACTAGATATCTATTTGGTTCGAGATGGTAGGTTGTTATTCACACCAGCCTTTTTGTTTGACTCAAAGTTTATGTTTTCCTCTTAAACTCTCAGGTGCCCAAAATTTTTTTGAGTGGGTTGAGAGTAAGGGTTTCAGGTTTCCAGTTAGATGAATAAGCTTTCGGAGACGTGCAGGAGGCAATTTAGCTACTAGGAACTTTACCTAGTTTCGCTATGTAGTTTGGTTGTCTATTTGGATGTAATGGCAAAATTGTATAATTTCCAAGTATTTAACTCTGATCAACCAATGAGGCATCTTCATATGTCGCTCTTAGAGTATTTTGTAATAATTATAATTTCTTTGAACGTGGATTTATTAATGGGATTATGTAATGAATATGAAATATCATTTGTGAAATGAGATGTGAAAATTTATTATTAAACCATGTTGAAAAGTTTTCATATTCATGCGCTTCTGATAATTGATATAATTGACATAGCCGCATTTTGTCACCGAGAATTAATAACTATGGATGGCTGCAACATCCATAGCAGTTAGTTTTGGGCCTTAGAATGGGATATGTTACAAGTTGGTATCAGAGCATAGGTTTATTATTAAAAGAATTTTTAACCTAAACATCTTTTGAAAACATAATCCGTATGAATCAGAGAATAAAATTAGGATATGGGATGACGCTACAGTAACATACTTGTATTTGCTATATATAAGTATGTATTCCATCTCTATCCTCCCCTCTCTCCTAGACCATTCTATTGTATCTTACTAAGGCTCATATGCAGATTTACAAGAAAGAAAGATATGGAGATAGGAAACGGAAGAGTGAATCTAGGTGGAGGAAGCACTACAACCAACGGAAATGCTCGACCCACTACTAGAAGGAATCCGGGTCGATAGGAAAATGTTAATCAAAACGTAAATGCCAATGTAGGTGCTGTAGGCCCACACATTGGATATGGGGTCTATGTATCAGTTCTTCATTAATCTGACGCAAGTTGGAGCAGTTGTAGGAGGAGTTAACCCAGTGGTGCCAGTTGGTATTAACTATGCCAAGCTAAGTCGAGATTACACCAGTCTAGGTGGAAAGCCTTTTCTGGGAACTGAAGCAACAATTGAAGTGGAAAACGGCTGTTGCACTACGAGAAAATTTTCATTGATTTGGGGTTGAATGATGAACAAAAAAGGAGATTGGCTTCTAGACAGTTGAAGGGAGCCGCTTTATTCTGGTGGAACGAAGTTACCATAGGAGTACCTGAGGAGGAGTTAACTTGGGCAGATTATCGAAAGAGATCCATTTTGCTCAGGAAATTTATGGAATTGAAGCAGGGGGATATGACAGTATTGGAATATTCTACTAAGTTTAATGAGCTATCTAGATATGGATACGCTACTATTAACACCGTGATTAAGAGAAATGAGAATTTTATCCGGGGGTTGTGGTCGGAGATTGCTAGGGCGACAATGCCGCATCTTAGAGATCCATCAATCGTAGTGGTGAAAACAGCTATCCGTAATGAAGAAATACTTTTACTTTTTGGGAAGGAGAAGTCAGTAGAGACTCAAGGTTCCCAGGGAAAGAAGAGGAAGTTCTTTAAGAAGAAGGGAGCTCAGAAGGTCGGAGCTACCAAGAAAGGGAAAGCTGATGTCATCTGCTTTAAATGCAACAAGAAAGGACATTATTCTCATCAATTTTGGATTGGTAAAGGGAAGAAGGTTGCAGAAAAGAAAAATATGAAGTGCTTCAACTATGACCAGATAAGGCACAACAAGAATCAGTGTCCAGAGCCGAACATAGCCGACAAAGGAAAAAATTTCGCGCTAAAGCCATCATCTTCCAAACCAACTGCTACTGAGAAAGGAAATTCTATAATGGAAGGTACGCTTTTGATTCATAGCATACCGGTTAGAGTATTGTTTGCTACCGGTGCATCACATTCAATTATCTCTCAGTGTTTAGTAGATAAGTTAGACTTAGAACACTCATACCTTATTACTTCCTTGAGGGTTGCGAATTCGATAGGAGAGTATGTAGCTTTGGGGATGAGATGTGACCAGTTAGAAGTTGATTTGTTAGGTCATAAATTTGCTTGCAGTTTGTATGTATTTGATTTAGTAGGCTTGGGGATTACTTTGGGTATGAATTGGTTGAGAAAATATGATGCTAAGATATTTTGCCAGGATAAGAATATATCATTGGGACACCCTGATAGTAGTGACCAAATAGTATACTCAGTTGAGAATTTGAGTCCAAGAATTTGTGCTTTATTGGGTGCCAAGAAAGAGGAAGACGAATTGAATCTGGTTTTAATTGTAAGAGAATTTGTAAATGTTTTTGAGCTGGTTACAAAACTACCACTGAAACGAGCTGTCGAGTTTCGAAAAGATCTTGTACCTGGAGCTGAACCCATAAGTAGACCACTAGTAGGATGACACCTACCTAGATGAAGGAGTTAAGGTGCAGCTAGTGGACTTATAAAGAAAGAGGTTTATTAGACCAAGCAGTTCGCCTTGGGGAGCGGGCGTGGTGTTCCTAAAAAAACCGGAGGGATCGTCAAGATTGTGTGTCGATTATCATAAGTTAAATGAAAAGACGATAAAGAATCGATATCCTTTGCCGAGAATTAATGGTTTATTTGACCAGTTGAGTGGAGCCAAAGTATTTTCCTATTTGGATTTGGTGACAAGGTCCTATGAATTAAGAGTGGGGGAGGACAGTATTCCATTGATGGCATTTCTAATAAGATATGGTTTGTACCAGTGGTTAGTGATGCCATTTGGATTAACTAATATGTCGGCTTTCTTTGTGGATTTGATGAATCGGATTTTCCCAGAGCACTTGGATAGATTCATGTTGGTGTTCATTGACGACATTTTGATATACTCTAAGGATGAAAGAGATCATGTGATTCATCTTAGAATAGTTCTTTAGACGCTGAGGCAGCATCAGCTGAAAGCAAAATTTTCAAAATGTCATTTCTGAAAGAAGGAAGTGAAGTTTCTTAGTCATGTAGTTTCAGAGAAAGGGTTGTCAATGGATCCAGCTAAGATCGAAGCTGTTAATAGTTGGAAAAGACCCGAGATGGTGACCTGAGAAAAGGAGTTTTCTTAGATTAGCCGGTTATTACCGGAGATTTATCAAGGATTTCTCACGAATAGCGGTGCCTTTGACTAAGCTAACTAGAAAGGACATGAAGTTTATTTGGTCTGATCAATGTGAGAAGCATTCCTTAAGTTGAAGCATTTGTTCACCAATGCACCCATGTTAGTAGTTCCAGATAAGAACCAAGATTTGGTGGTGTATACGGATGCATGTGGAACAGAATTAGGAGTTGTATTGATGTAAAGGGGTAAAGTGATGCCTATGCTTCTCAGCAGCTCAGACCACATGAAGTTAGATATCTGACTCATGATTTGGAGTTGGCAGCGGTGATTTTCGTATTGAAAGTGTGGAGACACTACCTCTTAGGAGAACAATTCAAGTTGTATATGGATTATAAGTCTTTGAGGTATTTATTCTCTCAGAAAGAGTTGAATATGAGATAGCATAGGTGGCTAGAGTTTTTAGTAGCTTATAATTTTGGTATTTAGTATACACCAGGGAAAGGAAATAAAGTTGCAAATGCACTTAGCAAGAAACATCAGAATTTGTGTTAGCTATGTTGGCAGAATGGAAGGATTTAGAGGCATTGACTACTTGTAGTATGCAGTTAAGATCGACGGCTAGTTCTATTCAAAGTACGGCCATGTTATCTTTCTTATAAGTTCGACCAAAGTTGATCAAAAGGATTGCTTCTAAGCAAAGAGATGATCTATTCCTAGCCAAAAGGATTAGAAGATTGAAAGGTGGAACCGAGATCGATGATCTAAAGGATTTTAGTCTTGACCAAAAGGGATGGTTGAGGAATAAGGGACGATTGTGTGTTCTAGATGTTGGTGACCTAAAGAGAGAAGTTCTTAGGGAATGTCATCGATTAAAGTTTAAGATTCATCCTAGAGGGACCAAGATATATCAGGATATGAAGAGGAGTTTCTTTTGGGAAGGTACGAAGAGGGATGTAAGCTTACGAGTGAAGCAATGTGCAAATTACCAGCAAGTGAAAGCCGAACATCAGAAGCTAAGTGGATTGCTTCAGCCTTTGGATATACCGGTTTGGAAATGGGATTCGATATCCATGGATTTTATTGACAGGTTGCCAAGGCGACCAGGGGAGATGAAAGCATATGGGTTGTGGTAGATAGATTAACCAAGAGTGTCCATTTCATTCCTGTTAAGTCTAGCAGGACGGTGCCTATATTGGCTAAGTTATTTATGAAGAATATTGTTAGACTTCATGGGATTCCTGGTAGTATAGTCAGTGACAGGTATGCATTGTTTACTAGCGAGTTGTGGAAGAGTCTATAGTAAGTGTTAGGTATCAAGCTTAAGATGAATACCGCTTATCACCCTTACAAAGATGGACAAATAGAGCGAGTCAATAATGTACTCGAAGATTAGTTAATAGCTTGTGTACTAGATTTTGATGGGTCATGGGAAGACCATTTTCATCTAGTCGAATTTTCCTATAATAATAGTTACCAGACTAGTATAGGAATGGCGCCTTTCGAAGCTTTGTATGGAAGGCCAAACAAATTACCAGCACACTGGTTGGAGACCGGAGAGAGATTAGTCCTTGGTCTAGATATGGTGAGGAAAGCCACAGAGAAGATTGAGTTAATCCAAGATAGGATGAGAGAAGCTCAGTCCAGGCAGAAAAGTTACACAAATAAGAGGCGTAAGGATCTTGAGTTCTCAGTTGGAGATTGTGTTTTTATTAAAGTATCACCGATGAAGGGTGTGGTACAGTTTAGGGAGTTAGGAAAGTTAACACCAAGAAATGTTGGATTGTTCCCTATCATAGAGAGGATCGAAAAGCTTGCATATCGAGTAGAGTTACCAGCAGTTTGGCAGGTGTCTACTATGTGTTTCATGTATCTCATATTTGCAAGTATGTGCATGATCCAGACACTATTATTGCTCTGACTACACTAGAAGACTTCGTAGTAGAGCAGGATCTGACTTTTGTGAGACAACTAGTTCGAGTTGTAGTAAGAGACGAGAAGAGGTTAAGGAACAAGATAGTCAAGGTTGTAAAAGTTCAGACAACGAGAAAGACTGTACTTAGGAGATAGAAGACAAGATTAAAGAGACTTATCCTGCACTATTTTGAGGTTATATTTTATATTTGTTGTACATAAACTGTTTATTGGTCAGATAGGTTGGTATTATTGTAATATGATGTTACAGATGTTTGCATGCTTGATATACTTAGTATATAGTCCTTACTGAATTTCGAAGACGAAATTTTTAAGCGGAGGAGCTTGTAACACCCCTAATTTTAAATAACATTATTCAGGAGATTTAATTAGATAAAATTAATAAAATAATGTGATATGTAGTGTGATAAGGAATTGATATTTGATAATCAACATGGTCGATCCATAATTAACTAACTAATTAGTTAATAAAATTGTTTTATGACTTAAGAATAATAGATATATGAGAGGGGTAATTTAGGAATAGAAATACCCTTCATACTTTAAACCCTCTCTCTCCCCTATCATTCTCCCTTTCACAAAACATAAGCGATCTAAAGAAAAAGGAAGTCAGGGCCTGCTATAAACTAGGGAAGTAGAAGCACGAAATTAAGAGGATTTAAGAGAAAAACGTTTAGGCAAGTTAAGCCATACCAAATCTCAAATCCAACATCTAAATCTAAGGTGAATAATAATGAAACCGTCTCACTTTCTCTCGTTTGATTTCGAATCCTATGGATCTTTGATTCATTTATGTGGATATGATATGCCATGTTGATTTTATCATTGGTGGGATATAATAATGATTTATTGGAATTTTATGGAATTGTTTAAATGGGTTTTATGGGTAAAACCTAAGATTTTAATCTCCAAACACTTTTACTTTCTGATATGTTGTATAAAACATTATTTTGGAGATGTGTTGTTAATTTCATAATTTTCCAAGTTATATAGATTATTTTTTGATTTTCCTAAGGAGGAAATAGCTTAATTTCGGGTTTTAATTATTTAAAATTATTAATTATGATTTTTGATTCCAAATTTTTTTATGATAAATAGAAGGATATTCTCGAATTTCTATGAATTTTTGGGATTTTTCCGAAATAATTATGATTTATTCTGAAATTATTATGCTAGATGAGCATTTAAAAGGTAATTAATTAAGGGAATTAATTAATTAGTTGTTATATGTTTTGGAACTTGTAAATAATATGCGACAGCATTTACTGAAAAGAAATTAAAACGACAGTGTTGTTTATCCAATAGAAATTGGACAAAATGTTAACATTTGGTAAAAAGTAGTTGCTTTTATTCGAAATAAATTAGTTCTCTTTATAATTATGTTAATGCCATGCCGCCTACATCCTCATTGAGCCTAAAGGAATAATGCCTCCATGAATGTCGACGTCGACGAGGTGGGAATCATAGGATAACTACTTAAATAGCTATGGAGTGATTTCAACCACTTCAAAGTAGACAATGGCGGCAACCCATAAATGGCGGCATTGTCTTCTCGTAATTCAACTAAGAGTTTAAAAGCTTTAGTGTCGACGTCGATGACATCGCATGTCTTCATCACTGTTTTAAATAATGTAGCATCTCATCTCTTTGTTTGTTTTCCAAATCAAGGCAATGATGTCGCTTATTATGTCTTCGACTCTATATAAAAAGCGACATAGTAGCCGAAGTAACTTAAGTGTAAAAGTTTTATAACGTCGTCGATGGTATTAGGGGTCGATGTGCATCAAGGTCGGCGACCTTATGTTTTAGTCTCAATGCCGCTTGACCACAACGTCGCACCTTATCTTTTTAATGTCGAAGATGGTTGTATCTATGTTATTCAAAACTGTTTTCAAAGGGGCGAAAAGGCCTATGTTTTAGAGGGTCGATGACCCTATATCTTCAGCAGTGAGCCATATAACTTACAATGGTTTTAAGTTTTGTCTTCGACCCAGATACTGGTCGACGTTATTTAATGGCGCATGAAATATGATTTATTCCATTAAAGGCGGAGAGCCTTATACTTCTATATCGGCATCATCAATGTCATCGACATTGATCCATTTTAAACTATTTAAAGGGCTATGTATTTCCTTGTTTTGAATATGACTTAAAGCGGATTAATCATATATCGTTATGAAAATGGTTTCAAGGATTTTAATTATGAAATAGCCCAAGTTTTGAGTTGAAATTTCCAAAGAAGATATTACTTAAGATTAAGTAATTATGAGACATAAAAAGATTATCGATTGAACATATTGAATGATGAATGCTATTATGTTCGTGTGTTTATTTGATCAGTTATTATTCATAATTATTATTGTCATACTCACATCATTATTGACCCATAACTACATTTTAGGGTGTTAAGGGGCAGAATAACTAGCTAAGTGGACCCAATAGTGAGTATAAACAGAATTAACTCCAAAGCGAGTAGACTTGCATCCAGGAGATCAGGTAGATCAAAAGTATAGGTTACTCAGAACTGATCAAACGATTATTGCTTTAGATGTTATTGGAAGGGTCCAATAGGTTCATAGTCATCTCATAAAGACTATGACATGAGAAATGTTATTGGAAGAGTCCAATAGGTTTCTAGTGATCCCATGAAAACTATGTCTGGATGATGTTATTGGTAGGAATCAATAGGTTCATAGTGATCCCATGAAAACTTTGATTTGAGGGATGTTATTGGAGAATCTAGTAGGTTTATAGTAAGCCCATGAAAACTATGATTGGAAGGTTATTGGTAGAAACCAATAGGTTCTTAGTGATCCCATGAAAACTATGAAGTTGGACAGATTGTCCCTAAGAATTGAAACAGGTTATTAGTCAGCCCATGAAAACTAATAGGTTCATAGTGATCCTAGAAAAACTATAATTCTGGACAGATGGTTAGATAAATGGGGATGGATAGTCTAGGGTATATATCATTCTTGCATATCACCATATATTATTATGTTTTAACCATTGTGGATGCATGAGCTCAGTATATGGTTAATGTATTTCGGTTAAGATACTAGTGAAGGGAAAACCCATTCCGCTTAGCGGCGTGGTCTCACTAAATATCTATTTGGTTCGAGATGGTAGGTTGTTATTCACACCAGACTTTTTATCTGACTCGAAGTTTATATTTTCTCCTTAAACTCTTGGGGGCTCAAAATTAATTTGAGTAGGTTGAGAGTAAGGGTTTCAGGTTTTCAATTAGACGAATAAGCTTTCGGAGACATGTAGGAGGCAATCTAGCTGTTAGGAGCTTTATCTATTTCCGCTGTTTAGTTTAGTTTTGTCTATTTGGATGTAATGGCAAATTTGTATAATTGCCAAGTATTTAACTCTAATCAACCAAGGTGGCATCTTCATACGTCGCTCTTGGAGTATTTTGGAATAATTATAGTTTCTCTAAACGTCAGTTTACGAATGAGATTATGTAACGAATAATAAATATCATTTGTGAAATGAGATGTGAAAATTTGTTATTAAACTGTGTTGAAATTTTTTCATATTCATATGCTTTTGATAATTGATATGATTAACATAGTCGCATTTTATCGTTGAGAATTAATAACTATAGATTACTACAGCATCTATAGCAGTTAGTTTTGGACCTTAGAATGGGGAATGTTACATAGACCCTTTCTAAGCATAAGAGAATAGGTTTAGAAAATTGAATTTTTCTAAATATGGCTGTTAGCAATGGTGATCTAAGAATTTGGATGGTAAGGTTGGATGGAAGATTGGTTAAATTTTGCTTCTATTTATAGAGGTGTGGGACAATTTGGATGAAAAACCGTTTTTTATTTTTGAAAAAGTTGCATTCATGTAGAATTGTCGAGTATATTTAGGATGCTAGCATCATATTTTCGAAATTGATTTAAAAGAAATCATTCATATAGGAGGTGCCAATTAGAAATTATTCATGCATATCATATGTATTGTGATGCACTATGCACATGTACACGGATTGTTGCAAATTTGGTTGTACACTAATTGATTGTCAGTGTAGAACGGATGTGTGAAAGTTTACATGATCAAACCATTGAGGAATTTCGGGGAGGAAATTCTTTTAAGGGGGGAGAATGTAACACCCCACATTTTTACGGTAATTGATTAATATAGAAATTAATTAATAAAAAATAAATAGTGAAAAATGGAATTTTAACAATGTTGGAATTTGGCCACGAAACTAATGCCATTAGATTTGTAGTGATTTTCTGTATAAACTTTTCCAATCGGAGTTCAAACGAAAAAAATATTAGCAATTAAATTTTCGTAGTTGGAAATAATTATATATGCAATTAAGGAAATAATTTAAAATTAATTAATGATTAATTAACACCGTTAAAATTAACTATAGCTTAACGGTTAAGAAAATTAATGAAGGCAGGAGATAACTCCAATTAACGTTAACGAGGTAATAAAGGAAACGAATCAATAATTTAAGTAACGTTGAAATTTTCACAATTTAGGCCTATCCAGGTCGTCTATGATCCTACCCAGGTCAACCATGAGTGGTCGACCCAAAGGCAAGGTAGTCGACCCACATACTTGTGAAGGCGGCAGTAACGCTTGGCCGTGCGACATGAATTTGAACTAGCTCGATACAACGGTTAGCACTAGTGTGAATCTCTATAAATTAGGACCTAGGGCTTCACTTCTAACTCGTTATTTTTCTAATGAGCACAGTAGCTCTTCCATTTTCTTTCTCCTCCAAAATTTCTAAATACAAAAAATTAGATCTAGATTGCACGGATACACTTTGGAGAAGAATAGAAAAGAACAGAGGATAGGAAATAAGTTCAAGTCAGATTGCTACATCAAAGGTAAACTTTTAGATCTGGTTCTAATTAATAAATCTAAATCTCTTTTCCTTAATCCAATTTCTAATGAGATCTGTATAAATATTGTCCATGGATCCAAATTGGGAGTAAAAATGGAGAATACAGGTAACGGGGTTAGATCTACATTAAATCTAGAGATTTGGAAGCAATAATTAAAGTCGAGTGTGATATTTTTATATAATATTAAATTATAGCGTTGCAGATCTATTCCTATATGCCTGAGTCTGATAACTTAGTTTTAAATGAATTCGTATATATGAAATGTTGAAGACTGTAAACTTGCCTGTAAGTTCTTATTGATAATTACAGAAGCGTAATGATTAGATTTAATTATGTAATTGCGAAATGATTTTAGTTATCAATTTTACATCAAATTAGTTAATTGAAAAACATAGTGAATTAGGATTTCATTTTATTTATTATTGGTGATTGAGACTGAAAATAAAGTTAATTGGACTTTTGGTATTTTAGTGATATTTTAATTCATTAGAATGTATATCATTGTAAATGGACGTCTATATACTGTTAAGTTTAAATTTAGCAAAAGTGTGATGTTTGAAATGACAAGGAACAAATATATGTCTATAAAAGGAAGAGATGTACAAAATAAAGGTAGTTACTGTATTTTGTACTGTCTATTTCAATAAATAAAAATAGAACTCCTCGTAATTACAAATATCACACAAACCACCTCTTTGTGAAAAATATGGAAATTTACCGTGTAACAGTTAATTGTTAAAGTTTAGATTCCATTTTATTAAAATGTAGTAAATCCCAAAGGCGTGTAATATTTAAATAAGAATGAAACTAAAAAGTTAATAAAGTGAAAACCAGTGAAAAAGGAACTCTGAGTAATGGGCAAGAAAAAGAGTAGGAAATGAAATGGGTTAAGTCTGATAATTGAATGAAATGAATTAAGTCTGTAATTTAATGAAATGGATTAAGTATGATAATGAAATAAATAAATCAAGTCTGATAATTAAACGAAATGGATTAAGTCTGATAATTAAATGAAATGGAATAGAAGTCGAAGTTGAACTAATGAATGTAGTAGCAACGATATTGATGACAGAAAATGAGAAGCGGTAAATGAATTTGATAAGTGAAAAGTTAAACGCATAGTAAAATGAATACCTAGGGTCAAACATAAAAGATGTAGAGGTAGTAAAGAAAATGTAAGAAGAATAACTATGCATGGATATGAAATATGCATATATGTAGCCTCGGATATGCGTTTATGATTGGTGTGAATAATTATAAATTGTTTGTTATAATTATAGAGAATAGATGACTGAAAGTCATTAGACTGGGTTGAGATGCTAGAAACATATCCAGCCAATAGGACCTACGGAGAGTATACGCTTGCGTGTAGATGAAGGGATACCATCAGGCTAGGTGTGCTTGGATGGAAACCTCCATAATTGCAGGCACCGGGTGCACCTTTTACATATGGCGAAACTATTCAAACACTAGTGGTCTGTTTCAATTTGTCAGAGGAGGGTATTGCCTTGATTGCACTAGGAAATCTAAATGGACGATGGGTGAGATCAAACTTATGCAACAGGGCATGAAAAAGGTTGGCATGTGTAGGTAGCAAACGAGTTGCATCAAGGTGCATAAAATCCTGATATAGTAATATTTATATTTAAACGGGCTCAAAGCCCATTAGACTGAAGTGGTGGTTAGAAGGCTATATTAGGCCGCGCAGAGAGAATTTGAATTCATTTTCAATCACATACTTTTTTAGTTTTCCATCTTCTTCCTCCGTATCCCTCTGACATCCCTCTTTCTTTCTCAAATTGAAATGAAAACCTAAAAGTTTATATACCAATCGAAGAGCGCGACGAGGGCTACGTAAAGATATCAACCGTTTGTGGATTCCAAAATCTTGGAAGGATTGTGTTATTAGGCCGGCGAGGATTGAGAGGCTAATTGTAACGACCCAGAATTTTGAACAAATTAAATTGAGAATATTTAATTAATTTTAAATATTTGAACGATGATTTAATTTGAATCCCCGATATAACTTTGAATTTGACGATTAAATTATAAAATTTAATCTATTGATAGTCGAATAAAATTTATATCTTCAATTTTAAGTTGAAGAAAAATATTTCGAAAGCTTTTAAAATTCGTATTTATATTACTGAAGATAACAGAAGCTTCAGAAATCGAATTTGGGAGTGAAGTGTTCAGTTTGAATTTAATTGTTTGAACCGATATTTAAAAATAGTCATTTTTCAAACGGTCTCGGAATTCGACGAAACCAGTTCCATTGGGTCCGTAATATTGTATTATTGTCGGATTTCCAATTTCGTATTTTTTGGAGTTAATCTGTGAGCACACGACGTGTAAACGCATCGAAATTTATTCGAATTTGAATTTAAATTTAAATCTAAATTTGTCACTCATCACCACGTTTTCATCCCGTAAAGCACGCCCCAGTGTCTACGCCGAGAATCACGAAAATAAATCGTGCGACCCATCCCTTACGTTTTCAAATACCCCTCTCCCCCTCCTCTTCGTTTTCAAAATCAATCTCAGAGAAAAAGAAAAAAAAACAACGAACGAAGCTGTGAAAATCATAACCCTCGTTCCATAAATCATCATGGGGAATCGAGCACGGCGATTTGTGGCAACTGCAATCGCGAGTACCATCGCCATTCTCTGATTCATACTCGAAGTCGGCAACGCTTGTAGTCGAGGTTGGAGGGGATTCACGAACGCACGCGAGTGGGGGTTCTCATCGTTTCTGGCGACTAGGTCGCGTATTCCAAAGCAAGCAGAAGCGAGTGGGTTTCGCGAAGATGGTCAGGCGAGGCTTCTAAGCGCAGTGTCGTGATTTTGGGGCAGCTAGGGTTCCCGTGATTTTTGGGTTCGCGTGAAGTACAAGCGAGTGCGCTCGCGAGGGTGGCACTGTCGGAGTTTGCGTGGGTTCATTGGAAGCATGAGCAACGGCGACGAGGTTGGAGGGATTTGGCGGCAGCGGGGTCGTCAGTGGGAAGACGTTCGCGTGCTTGGCGATGTTGTTTTCTGGCGATTCCAGATCACGTTCGTTGTCAGTAAGGTAGTTTATTTGTTTATCTTAAAATGCATTTCAGAAAGAAAAATTATAATCTGTAAGGTAAAAATTCTGAAATTTCGAAAAGGAAATAAGTGAAACAGTATATATATATATTTATTTATAGGATTTTGAAAGTATAGAAAATTTAAAACTGTTTAGAGAATAAATAGTTTTATACAGTAAAAGAAAATTTGTTACAATTCAAATTTTTAGTTCAAAATGAAACCCTTGGTTAATTTAAATTAATTTTAAAGGGAAAATTAGTAAAAGGGAAATTTGTTAGGTAAAATGATTTAGTAAAGGAAACTGATTTAAAGATATTAATTTAAAGTAAAATAATTAGTTAAAAAAATAAATTTATTAAAGCTTAAATTGGTTAAGTAAATAAATAGAACAATAATTTAAGTGTTCGATTTAATTCGAATATTGATATATTGTATAAATTGTTATACAAGGTTAAACTGTGAAGACAAAATTGGAATGGAAGTGGATGGCAAATTTAAAGCAAAGGTGAGATTTTTCTCACTCAAATTGAAAGTGGATTTTACAGTTATTGTTTGTTGACTGTTTGGATGTGATATTAGATATAGTAGGATATATCTATATATGTAGCAATATATACATATTGGCATATGTATATATTGGATTGATTGATTTCCCGCCTCGTATAGCGGATGAGACCCTATTGCGCCGTTAGTAAGCGGATATTTTTATAAAACCCATATACCACGATATTCCACCTCGAAGTGGAATTGGTATTGTGCTAACGTCTTTGGATGCAGGGAAACAGGTTGGAGGGATCCAACTGGACCCCTCACATTGATTGATTTTATTTATACTGTGGTATGAATCTGTGAATGATTATATTGATGTTATTAATCATATTGATATCTGGAAATTATTTGAATGCTAAAATTTAGCTGAATGGATGTTTGATATCATTGGATTCCAAAAATAAATGAAATTGAATTTTTGAAATCAAAATAGAAATTTTTAAGTAAATAAATTTTTAGAAATTGAATAAATTCGAAGAAAGGAATTTTAAAGTATAAAAAGTTAATTTTTATAATCTTATCGAATTTATTTCCAGAATAAAGTGAAAATGTTAAATAAATGAATTTCGTATAATAGTGATTTTAAACTGAGGAAATTAATTTAAAATCTGGATTTTTAAATAGATTGAAAGAAACAATTGAAATTTATTTTCTTAAAAAGGAATTTATTTAAAAGGAGATAAGTTGGAAATCCAATTAGAAATTTAATTGGTAAATTGAAATGATTTGGGAAATCAATGTAAAATGATTTCAATTTAAAGAATCCCTTTAAAAACAGGATATTGAATAATTTGAAGGAAAATAAGGAATTTATTTTAGTAGGGATAAATAAAATTAGAAATCAATCTGTAATTGATTTAATATTTGGAAAAGAACTTTTGAGAAATCAGTATGGAAATTTTATTTAAAGTTGAAAATAAATTTAGAAATCAATATTGAAATTGAATTGATATTGAAGTTTTTTTTATAAATAGAAATGTGATTTATAAACGTTGTTTATAAATCCGAAAATCACTTATTTTGATAAGTGAAATTTTAGAAGTTAACAAAGGAGATTTATTAAATTGAAGTTGTTAGAAAATAGAAATAGAATTTATAAACGTTGTTTTATAAATTCGAAATCAATTGGATTTGATAAATCAAATATAGAAGATTATTAAAGGAGATATATTCGCGATTTTGGATAGCGAATTATTATTTAAGATAAAATGTGTAGAGATGATTGAAATTTGGTTAAGTGAATTATATTCACGATTTTGGACAGTGAATATATTATTGAAAAAATGGTTATGTTTGGGAAAGCGATATTATAAATGAAGTTAATTGTTTTAAAAGATATTTTAAAATGTGTTAAATATCGGAATCATAGATTTCAACATTCATTGTTGAAATAGACGTTTTCGAGGAATAAGGAAATGATGGACTATAACACTGTTGTTATAGTAAATGATTTCCGAAAGGAAATGTTTTGATGTAGTATTGGGATTTACATATCTATCTTAATTTCGAATCCCTATACTAGTGATTTTGGGTCGTCGTAACGATGTTTTACGCAACATTCGTTTTGACCCAAATAAATGTGTTAAAAGAATATTTTCCTTAAAGAATGAATATATACTTAATTTTTGATTTAAGTATATCGAATATTTTCAAATGTTGAAAATAAATAGATTTGTGAAATACTTATTTTTAAATAAGTATGGAAATGCTTTTCCAATATGAAATGAACTGTTTTGAGATTTTATCTTCAAAGATAAAATGAAATGTGGAAATTGATTTGAAAATTGTTTTCAAATGGTGAAGTGTGGAAATTTTATATCTAGTAAAGATATTTTGGAAGATATAATAATTTGGAAAATTATTTGGAATCTGGTGATGTTGCGCATCTTTATTGATAGTTAAATAACCGACTATCAATAATTACCTTGAATGGTATTTGTTGTGAATTGGATGAATTTGAATGCCACACTTGTTTTTAAATAAGCGCTCACTATTCGGGTTAGCCGGGAAAGGACCATGGGGTCGTATAACCCATTCCGAATATGTGATACGTCGTTATGAATTGCATTCGAAGACCGGTGTTGAAGACCGGATATTTTTGAAAACGGAAGGATTACCGTCTAGTTACCCTACATCGGCTGATCTCCGATTTAGAGGTTTTATCACCCTTAGTGACGGGAAGTCCGGACGTGATTAGAAATTTATCCGGATGTGCAAGGGCTTCGTGAGAAGTGCCTTCGGTTCTGTTCGATCCCGGAACAGACTTGTATGGATTGTGTGTCTGACGTTACAATTTGAGATATAAAGCTGATTTCTTTCAAATACATTTATGTTGGTGGCGGAGAATTTATTCTCTTAGCTTAACACCCTTCTCTGAGACGTACGAGCTCAGAGGTTATGTAGTTGAAATTTATCAGCGATATATTCCCAATTTGGTAACGTGGCATACTAAGTGTTGCTGTGAAATGATCAGTGTTTGATCATTTGTGATATGATCATTTGTTTGATCTTATATCTTTGTGATCATAGGTTGATCATTTTTGTTTGACTCGAAGCAGGGCTTTGTAGAAAGCGTAGCTTTGTGGACGAGACTTCGTCGAGCCTCACACCCCGGAAATGGTCAAAACAGGAAGGATGTGGCAAGGTTCTAGGGAGTAGCGCCCCTTAGTGTATGTCATTCCTTCTGGATAAAGGTGGTATCATGGTATGGAGCCCAGATACTTAACCTCTGTGGTTGCTGCAAATTTATTACTTTGTGGTTGTTGCGAATCGGGGATCCTCGGGAAGATCGGTGACGATCGGGGGATGGCATACGCGTGTCAGTAGTTACCTATTTTTGCAGAGGTAACCCGGCCTTGTGTTGGCAGAGATCCGGTTAGGTTCTCGGGTCGTCTATTCCAGGGACGTACCCATCGTGGATAGGAAGTTCCTTAGCCTGACCATTTATTGGAAATCCAAAGAAACAATACGATCTTGTACGGTTTTAGTTGTAGAACCTATCATTCACTTATGGTGGTCACCACTGTTTGGATGGTAGCTATAGTAGGCATAAGTGCGGAATGCCTATGCTGGCTAAGATTAATATTATACTTTCGAAATGTTTTCTACACTATGCACTGATAATAATATCAAAAAGGATTTGATTTTTGCGTAGTAAGCATCTTTGACTATCATAAGAAGAAATCTCCTCCAATTCTGCGTTTGCATTGTGTGTGTGGTGGGAGGTCTTATGGTAGTTTCATTTTCCAAAAAGCATTTCGAATTGACTTTAAAATTATTTTGTTGTTATAAAAAAAATAACTGTTTTACGATCTCACACCAGTCACCATGACTGACTCGGAGTTTATTGTTCCCTTCTAAACTTTGGGTGCCCACCAATTTCCACACGGGCGGTCTAGAGTTAGATTATCAGGATATTCTGGATATTCTGGAGCTTTGGAAGCAAGTTGGAAGACGAGACGTAGTATTTGTATCTGATAGTATTTATTCCGCTGTGTATTCTGTATGAGGACAAGTTATATAACTGTCCATTGTTGTATATTGACTCTGATGATTGATGTATGTATAAAATGATATAGTTCTTTGTTTTAAAGATTATTCATTTATCTATTATATATTGTTCCGCTGCGATGTGTAAGATTCTGATATTGTTTTCTGTTTCTGATGTTGTCCTGTTGTTGTTCTTCTTTCTTCTCTTTTTCTTCTATCTTCTTCTTCTTCTCCTTTTTCTTCTTTTTAAAACCCTCACTATTGGAGTTTCCGGCACTCGATTTCTCGGCAGTCGATAAAGTGAGTATCGATGTCGAATTTTCGAAAGTCGAAAAATCCCATACGTGACACTAATTCAGGGATTTCTAGGGCTAGGCAACTTGAATTGGTGAGTGGGAATCATCTCCTTCGACTATAATGTCTATATGCAGGTATATCATTTTATAATTGTTGTTTGGTTTAACAATAGAGTAAATACGTAAATAAAATATGTAAATTAAACATATGATTATAATCTTAAATATAGAAATGCTAATTACACTAAAGTACTATGTAACTAATGATTTGAATGATTAAATTAGGTTAATTGTGTTAGGTGTTCAAATAGTTGGATTTGTGTAAAACGAATTATATAGGATGATTCTATAAAGTTTAAGTGGATAGTAATATGTAGTATAACACCCTAAAACTGTAGAAAACTTTGGAAATTAGAACTATAAAGTTATGGACGAAAATCGACGAAAATTAGTGGAGGAAAGGCTTCAGACCGCAAGTAGAAAAACCTCCTAAAGCATACACTACTCCACCAGTGTATATCATAGCGGTGCATCGGTGCAACCTGCAGGCGCAAGTTGAACCTAGGCCCATTTAGAGCCAAATCGATTAATGATTGTTTATCGTTTAGTTTCCAAGTAATGTAAGGATCTCATACGGTGTTTATATGAGTGTTTAATTGGCGTTGTGTAATATATTGTTATATGAATTTAGATGCATATTCGAGTGTTGGTTTGTTTAACTAATACTAGCTCATTTGGAAACTTGTCTATGTTTAACTAGTTCTCTGTGTTCATGTTGTGTTGATTATGTTTATCTAACATAATTCTCATTTATAACCAGTCTATGTTTAACTAGTTATGGTTGGGCTGTGTTTACCTAATCACCGATCGTTTACGGGGTTAGTCTGTGTTCAACTAACTCATGGTACGCTATGCTATGTTATGGTATCATTCTCACAAAGTAGTTTTAGCCTACATATTATGTTTATTATATCAGGCTAACTTTGTTAATGCCGGTGAGACAAGTGAGTACGTCCTTGTTTAGATGTAGCCTTTATATAATTTTATGTGAACATACCTACAATATATTCTTAGTAGTGTTTTTCACTCACCAGACTTATGTCTGACCCCCTCCCTTAAGTTTTCTTTTGTTTATGTATTTATAGGTTATGATGGCGGTCTTGAGTAACAAGGGCGGTGCCTGTGGCGATGGCGTTGCTGATGTATATAGTCTGTTGTATTTATCAGTTGACAGTATTAGTGTATGACATATTAATGTATATGTATTTGGATTTAATCTTATGCATTGGTATACGATTTAGTATTTAATATATATATATATATCTGTGTGTGTGTGTGTGTTTGTATGTATGTATGTATATCATGTTTGTTTCCTTTTGCTGTGAGATTATAATAGTTTTAGTTAGTTTATATAGCTAACTGTATAATGTATGTTAACAACAACGATCTGTCATTTTTGTTTTCGTTCGTTTACATACGGAGGTCAAAAATGACGGGTTGTTACAACAACCTTCGGCTCCTTCAACTCGGGACAGTCTTTCTTCTTGTGCCCAGGATTGTCACAGATAAATCATTTAACCTTTTCTACTCCAACTGCCTCTGGACACTTATTTTCATAGTGTCCCCTCTGCCTACAATTATAATAAGTTACATCAGCAACTTCTTCCCTTTCTCCGCAGCTCTAAGCCTTTCCTTTTCGCTGATGGCCCTTCTTGCCTTTCTTATTGGGAGCAAACTTCATTTTCTTCTCAACTAGAGCTTTCTACCCCTACAGCCGGCCTTTCAGCATACATCAACTCATACCTTCAAACCATATTTACCACCCCGTTGAATGGAAAGGTTAGATGAGCCATCGTTTTGTCACTCAATCCCGACCTCAATCCAAAGATAAATTTCTCCATCTTCTTTCTCGAAGTCCTAATCAAATCAGCTTCATATTTTGAAAAAGCATTGAACCAACCTATGCACACTGAAATGATCAAACTTCCTTGTTGCAGCTCCATAAACTCCCAAGACATCGTAGATAGTTTCGATCCAGGAATATATTATTCTTAAAACATCTCCTCGAACCTATCCCAAGTAATTTCTTGCTCTAGGATCTCCTCTCTAACTGTTTTCCGCCAAACACCCGCTAGTCCCTTGAACTGCTTGGACAACAACTTCACTTTCTAGGCATCAGTTAATTCCAAGTCCTCACAAATCCTTTTACATATCAACAACTGATCACTTGTCTTCAGTTTCTATTTCGTTCCATTAAACATCTCTCCACCCAGTCTCGGGAAATCATTATTCCTCCTAGCAAAGTCCTCCGTAACCGGTTTGGTGGTGGTACTTGTTGTTGGCACTAAGTTTGCAAGAAATTGCTGATAAAGTGAA